>JABCMI010000003.1:0-2600000 GCA_026261945.1 Hirschfeldia incana
TTTTGTAATTGATGTTAACTAAAAAGATGAATACATCAGTAAGTTAACTGATTTAAATTTATATAATTATATTACTTTTTTTTAAATGATTTTAACTTATAGAAATTATATCACTTTATCCAATTGATGCCAAATTTATTAATACTAACACCATTTATTCTAAGTGATGCTAAATTATGTATTTTTTGCCTCATTTATAAACAAGTAATGTAAAACAAAATCACTTAATTTTGTGATACAAATTAAGTGATACAATTCAACACTTATTTTGTAGTGCGTTAAGCAATGGTTAAATCATACAGTGACCAACATAATGGCTAAATAATAAACCGAACGTGAGATTTAAATCAATCGTAAGGAACGGTGGTTCACACAAGAAACGTAAGGTTACAATTACTTGAACACCACGTTGCTAATTAGGGAGTCATAAGAAAGCAACGAGGCTTTAGAACTCCTGATGCTGATTTTCAGAATACTATCATAGCTTGCTTCATGTTCTAGGAGAAATAAGTAATCTTATTTATTAGCAAAGCTCTCTATTGATTTTGAGTATGATACTCCACTAAAGGAAACACATGGATAATTGTATGGGATATAGGCATATAAATATCAACCAGTAACATAAACATAACAGAGTAGATAAAACAAAGAAAGAGAGACTATTTCTTCTTAACATAACAAAAGGAAGAAAACACGTAACAAGATAATAGTACTTTCAACAATTAAAATTTGTAAAATGAGAGCTTTGAAGAGCGCTTCTTGTAGGAATTCGTGATGTTGAATTCTTATGAGTGCTTTCGATTTATATGAAGAAAAAAAACTAAATATGAATATAAATAACTTTTTCTGTTTTGTGAAAGAAAAACAGAGTACAACTGAAACTAATTGTATTACACTCACTACAAGAAAATATGTCTATTGTTACAAAAAAGTTAGTCACAATAAAAAGTATTTAGTCACAATATGATTATTGTCACGTATTTGTAACTGTTTATAAACGGTTACAATACGGACGTCACAAATCTCTTTGGTAACAAAAACCGTTACAAAATTGTGACTAACTTACATAGTAACTATTTCATCACAAGCTGTGACAAACACGAAAGTAATAAAATCATCACAATTACTAACTAATTATAACGTAATAAAATCGTGGGATTATGCGACTGCTATAACGTCTCAAGCTCGTCATTCATTATGAGGTAATTTTAGTCTTAAATTGTTACAAAATAAGGATTCATAAATCGTCGCTTGCTTGTCATAATTTGTAACTATTTTTCAGTATTAATTCTGGAAATGAATCATATTTAGCATCTTATTTCACATCCCATATTTTTTAATCATTACCAATTTTTTGTTAGAAATTAGTTAGGAATTATTCATCTCATGTTTGGAAAAATTAATTTCTAAGTGGAACAATACTAAAAGAATGTTAAAACTGTTATTTATTATGTATTACACGAAACATATAATTGTACAAAAAATATAATAACAAGAAAAATAATTTAAAGATAAACTACAAAGTAAACAGAGAAGCGTTCAATCAGATGTTGCGAATGGATCGAGACGAACAGATCATATCAGATGAGAATAGCATTATTCGGATATGGAGAATGGCTCGTAGCAGTGAAGGAGATTGACAGTGGGTCGCATGTCCGCCAAGGCAGATTGGATTAGAAAGGGATCTCGGTTGCTTCCTGTGCAAGAAATATCTAGGGTTCACCCTATATCTTTGCTCTTCTAGGTTAGTTGGACACAATGGTTATCCGACGAGCCCAGCTCCACAACGGTGCTAATCTTCTTTTCCGGAACGTTGCGCAGTGTAACTGTTAATGAAGATAACAGATCTCTCCCTTAGGTACGAGACCAACAAAATTATGAGAAGAAGAGGGAGGGAGTAACAGATTACGAGAAAAAGACAGACGACAGAGGAAAAGAAAGGAGGAGAAAGGTACCTCGTATGTTCTCAGTCATTGACGGCTAGGTATAGGGTTCTTGGTTGAGAAAGATGCTTACATATTTATATACACAAGTTTTTGAAATAAAATAGAAAAGAAATATGGGCTTTGATGGCCCAATGAACAAAAAGTCATGTATGAATCCTTTATATTTTATTTTTTTTGGTAAATCCATGAAAGAATTAAATACTTAATTTGGGAATCAAATACGATCTAAATATATTGTGGAAGTTCATCACTAGCGATCAAAATTAGTCATGTAGTCAGTTCTTTATTTTTAAGCTTATAGTTACTTGTTAAGCGTAGATCATCCATCTTAATGAATATGGTTTCGTTTCTTCTTCCAACTCAAACAAAAGATATCTTTTTCAAAGAAAAAAACTGCAAGTTAACAGGCCGAAAAATTGGATTTCATGATCAAAATCATATAAAATAAAAGTAGCTTACAGAAAAAAAAAGTATGTTTAATAAAACCATAAATCATTAGCACAGGGTCTCCTATCAAAAAAAAAAAAAAAAACTAGAACTGGGTCTCCTTTTAATTGATGATCTTCCTAATGAACGCTAACCTAATTTATAATTATTATTTACGGAAAGAAAAAAAATGTAATGTGGTTTGTATCTTAACTACGACATATTGTTGTAATACTTATGGTACGATTTATGATAGCATAAAACAGTAAACTATTATTGAAATTTGTGTTACATCGTTGCATTACTAGTAATAATAACGAAAAATGTTGTCAAAAATACAGTCGCAATTATTATTATAACTAATAACTAGTGACTCATTATTAGTCACCTTTATAGTCGTAAATTGATACTCTATATAATGTCACGGTTTCTTAACCAATTTGCAACTAACTATGGTCACACTACAGTCACAAATGTTACCATAGCTATTTCTGTCACAATTTTGTATCAACTTGATACGAACTTTTACAACGTTTTATTCCGTAACACTATTGTAACGAAACTGCTACATTTTTGTGACACAAAAGTTTGGTTACAATATTGTATCTATAACGTCACAAAATTGTGACGAATAATTTCGGTCTTAAACATTCGTCACAATAACTCTGTTTTTTTGTAGTGACTCAATGAATTAGATTGTTATACAGACCACTGGCGGATCTAGAAACTATTTTAATTGGGGGCACACTGTTATAAAATATATTATATAGTTTAATATTTAAATTTTTGATATATATATTAGCCAAATTATAATTACATACTTATTTTAGTATTAAATTTATGTTTTTGTGAATCATCTTTCTGCTCATGAAGAAAATACTTAGGCTGTTTTAAAAATTTATTTTCTAACGACTCCTCTAACATAAAAAAAAAGATTGAATAAAAGAACGAACTAGTTTCAAAGAACAAGAAACAAAAAAGACATGCAAAACAAATTAAATGCATCAAGAGAATAAGATTACGTGGAAAATCACGTTTCATTTTATAGGACCGCAAGAAACTAATATGACAGGAAACAAAAAGTTATATTGAAAGCTTCTGGTAAAGGGCAACGAACCCTGCACACAACACAAGCTATAAACGGGGAACATTGAAACCACTGAGCTACTAGACCAAATGCCACTAATGTTAAAACACAAGTTTATATAAACAGTAGGGGGCACATGACTCCATACCCATCAACGTGGGCCCGCCTCTGATACAGACTCGATCTATATTTATACAAGGTGAAACAACATGTTGTAAAGACACAATTTCCTATTGTAAAAACACAACTTTAAGAATGATAGATCGGGACTCTTGACTTGTAAATAAATAACTAACTTATACAAATGTGTTACTACTTTACTAATCTTACTGACTATACAAATACTTGTGAAATTAGAAATTCAATTATATTCACAGCATACGCATCAATGGCTGGTTACATGATGATGAAACGGTCAATGGCTCACGAGCTCATCTCAGCTCATATCCAAGACTTCATCTACTCTTCTCTCCGGTCTCTGTTCCACCGCTCTTCTTCCACGACTCTGACCCTAACCATCGACGACTACATCATGGGCACGAGCAACGAGATCTACCGAGCCGCTCAGACTTATCTCTCCACCAAGATCAGTCATGACGCGGTCAGGCTCAGAATCAGCAAAGGACGTAAAACAAAAACGTCAACTTGTTTCTCAGCGACGGAGAAATCTGTCAACGATGTGTTCCAAGACGTCGAGCTGAAATGGACATTCGTACGGCGGGGGAAGAGGCGGAGGTGGAGGGAGGAGAAGCACAAAGACTTGATCTTGAGCTCTTACATCCCTCACGTGGAGACCAGAGCCAAAGAGATCAGAGACGAGAGGATGATCTTGATGCTGCCTTCTCTCAACTCTCTCCGGTGGGAATTGGTTATCCTCCACCATCCCTCCAGCTGGCGAGTGTGATGCGTGACTCTGATCTGAGGAGGCTCTTGTTGACATGAAGAATAAAATAGAAGAATAATGTTGAGATGAAAGACCCACAATCCTTTCCTTAGTTTATGCTTGAATGGAGAGGAGCCTCCATTCCACCTTCCTTTGTTTATTTGCTTGCAATGGGTGCTTGTAGCTTTTGTAATCTTTAAATACTCCTTGTATGTCATTCAAATCAAACACAAAAAAAAATCAATACACATCATTCTCTCATTCTCTCTCTCTTGTTACACAAAACATCATTCTCTCATTCTCTCTCACACGGATTTCTCTTGTTCTTCATTTGTTCATGAGTGTTTAGACTTTTATTCTCCATAAAAAACCTTCAATTATTACATGGTATCAGAGCTATAAGCTCCTATTTTATTTCGCAAACCTTCTCTACCTTTTTCTTTCAGTCAGCAAAGCTTCTATGCTATTTCTATTCCGCAAACTATGAAAATGGAGAAGGAAAACATCATTTTCGTGACCCTTGAGGGTCCTAATTACCTCACATGGTCAAGAGTGGCCAAAATCATCTTAGGAAGTCATGGACTTTGGGACAGCCATATTATGAAGGTTGGAACTTCAAAGAGGATGGCTGAAGAAGATAGACACGTTAACAACCACAACCAATGGGTTCAAGAAGACCAGCAAACTCTGGTTGTCATACGCAACTCTTTGTCAAAACCAATCTTGAAGATCAATTCTCACCTCAAACCGCCAAGAGACTATGGGAGAGTCTTCAAACCGCTCATGGGTGTTTATGGGAGAGTCTCCAAACCATTTATGAGCAAGACCGGTTCCTAAGCTTTCTCCTACACCTGGACTCACCATACAGCACGCTGATAAAGGATTTCATTAGTGAAAGGAAGATTCCACACCTAGATGATGGTGATCCTCTCAAAGTCCAACGAGATAAATGTAAATCCAAGGAGCAACAAGTAATTCAAGGGAGAACCATGTATTCTGCTCACATGGGCGATTCAACTGAAGACAAGTGGAGAAATCAAGCTGGTAGGATCTCATCTGATGGTCTTGTGACCAGAAAAGACTTCAATTCCTTCCTTAACACGACATTAGCTCTTATTGCTTTCAAGAAGGCTGGTACACATTCTCTTGACTATAAACCTATCATAATAGATTCAAGAGCAAGTCATCACATGATTAGTGATAGGAACTTGATTAGTGATATCCAGCCTCATATAGGGAATGTAGTTATAGCAAATGGTGATAAGGTGAAGATAGAAGGGATAGGGAACCTTAGAGTATTTGATAAGGAATCTACCGCCTTATATATGCCTCAGTTTACATCAAATTTGCTATCAGTAAAAAAAACTACAATTGATTTGGGCTGTAAAGTTGTGTTTAGACCTGATGAGGTTGAATTTCAAGACCTGAAGACAGGAAAGCTAATCGGAAAAGGGCACAACCACCAGCAGCTGTACCACCTTGAGAAGACTATGGTGCCGAAATCATCCATATCTCAATGTTTGGCTAGCACTTCTAATGGCGTGGAAAACACAATATGGCACGCTAGAGCTGGACATCCCCATACTAGAGCCTTAAATCTGATGCTCCCGGGTGTGATGAGTGTGAAGAATGATGAGTGTGAAGCCTGCATATTGGGGAAGCATTGTAGGACAGTCTTTCCATGGTCTGGCACCACCTATGAGAGATGTTTGACTTGATTCACTCTGATATATGGACGGCCCCGTGTGTGTCAAGAGAGAATCACAAATACTTTGTCACCTTCATTGATGAAAAGTCCAAATACACTTGGGTGACATTGATTCAGTCCAAAGACAGGGTGCAAGACGCCTTCAAGAATTTCCAAGCTCATGTCTCCAACCACTTCAATGCCAAACTGAAGATTCTCAGATCAGACAATGGTGGAGAATACACAAGCAATGCATTCAAGCAATATCTGTCTCAACATGGGATCATTCATCAAACAAGCTGTCCGTACACTCCTCAACAAAATGGAGTCACTAAAAGGAAGAATAGACACATGATGGAGGTAGCCAGATCAATGATGTTCCACACCAATGTTCCAAAAAGATTCTGGAGTGATGATGATGACGGCCACTTATCTGATCAATAGGACTCCAACTCAAGTCCTCAAAGACCTCTCTCCGTTTGAAGTCCTTAACCAGACTAAGCCGCCTTTGGACCACCTGCGTGTGTTTGGATGTCTCTGCTTTGTGCTGATACCAAGAGAGCTGAGGAACAAACTAGATGCCATGAGCACAAAAGCGATGTTCATTGGTTACTCTCCAATACAAAAGGGGTATAAGTGCTATAATCCAGAAACCAGAAGAGTGTTAATATACAGGGATGTGAAGTTTGTGGAAACAAAGAGATATTATGAGGAGAAGAATTGGGATGATCTGAGGGACTTACCGCAATCATCAGATAGAGCCACAAACCTCAAAATCATTTTGGAGAGCTTCGGCATTACCATACCTCCGACAACTCAAGAAACAAGAAGGAATATCCCTGAAGCTGCACCTATTCCAGAAGCGGTAGTTGAAGAAGATGTGGTTAATGGAAATGAAGAAATCACACATCCTGACCCTGAAGGGGGGAATCAACAAGAAGATCATGATCAAGATGAGATGGGACAATCAAACACTGAAGCTCAAGAAGGAGAACCAAGCAGCAGTAATGAACCTGAGCAGACACAAGTCCTAAGGAGAAGTACAAGGATCAGAAGACCAGCCTCAGATTGGGTTAAAAATGATTTTGTTTACTACAATGCTCAAGCTGTGGCACATCCAGAAAGTGGATTATGCTCCCTAGCTCACTATCCAGAAGAACATCAAGTCTTTATGAGTTCATTGGACCTGGAATGGATACCAAAAACATATGCAGAAGCTATGGAAGATGATGAATGGAGGAAATCGGTGGATGATGAAATGGGGGCCATGGAGAAGAACAACACTTGGTATGAGACAGAACTTCCAAAAGAGAAGAAATCTGTGACCAGCAGACTCATACATACCATTAAGTATCTTGCAAATGGGAAGCCAGAAAGAAAGAAGACCAGACTGGTGGCAAGAGGATACACACAAGTGTATGGAGAGGACTATCTAGACACCTTTGCACCAGTGGTCAAGCTTCATACAATCCAGATTCTACTCTCATTAGCAGTGAATCTAGAATGGGACCTTTGGCAAATGGATGTGAAGAATGCTTTCCTGCAAGGAGAACTAGAAGATGAAGTGTATATGAAACCACCTCCGGGGATGGAAGAAATGGTGAAACCAGGGAATGTCCTTAGACTCAGAAAGGCAAACTATGGCTTGAAGAAATCACCAAGAGTTTGGTACCACAAGCTAAGCACTACATTGAATGGAAGAGGATTTGTGAAGTCTCAAGCGGATCACTCACTCTTCACTCTCACCAGCAAGTCCGGGATTATTGTGATCCTAGTCTATGTGGACGACATCATCATCACTAGTAGTGACAAGGATGGGATCAGTGCCACCAAGACATTCCTCAAGGCCACATTTGACATCAAGGATTTAGGTGAACTGAAGTACTTTCTCGGCATTGAGATGTGCAGATCAAAGGAGGGATTGTTCATGACCCAAAGAAAATATACTTTGGATATTTTAAAAGAGGCAGGAGATCTTGGAAGAAGACAAGCCAAAACACCACTTGAAGAAGGCTACAAGACATTGCGAGAGGGGGAGTATGAAGATACTCCATATGAAGATGTCAAGCAATATAGGAGGATTGTTGGAAAGCTAATCTATCTAACCATTACCCGGCCAGATGTTTGTTTTGCAGTGAATCAGGTGAGCCAGCACATGCAAAATCTCAAGGTTCATCTCTGGAAAATGGTGGAGAGAATCCTAAGATACTTAAGGGAGGCTCCAGGTCAAGGCGTATGGATGGCTTGCAACAAAAACACTGAGGTTGTTGGATACTGTGATGCAGATTGGACTGGAGACATAACAGACAGAAGATCAACTACCGGCTATTGCACATTCATTGGAGGAAACTTGGTTACATGGAAGAGCAAGAAGCAAAAAGTTGTGTCTTGCTCAATTGCGGAAGCATAGTACAAATCAATGAGAAAGCTAACCAGTGAACTCATCTGGATAAAAGGTCTTCTAGGCGACTTGGGGATTGAGATCAACAATCCCATAACCATGCATTGTGACAACCAAGCCGCAATACACATTGCGTCTAACTCAGTCTTCCATGAGAGGACAAAACACATAGAAGTAGACTGCCACAAGGTGAGACAAGCAGTAGAGCAGCAAGTAATCTTCCCATGCTACACAAAGAGTGAAGACCAACTGGCTGACATCTTCTTCAAGGCGGCCAGCAGCAAAGTTTGTGAGTCCATTCTTCCAAGACTAGGACTCATAAACTTTCCATGTCAATGATCCCCTCACCATGGAGTGTTCTACTCTTTTTCCTTTGCTTGGTTTTTATCCCAAGTGATTTTTTCAAGTAAAGGTTTTAATGAGTGAATATTTCATGGTTTTCCAAGCTTGACTTGTTCCATATGGTCAAGTTTGAGGGGAAGTGTTGACATGAAGAATAAAATAGGAAAATAATGTTGAGATGAAAGACCCACAATCCTTTTCTTAGTTTATGCTTGAATGGAGAAGAGCCTCCATTCCACCTTGATGAATGGAGAGGAGCCTCCATTCCACCTTGATGAATGGAGAGGAGCCTCCATTCCACCTTGATGAATGGAGAGGAGCCTCCATTCCACCTTCTTTTGTTTATTTGCTTGCAATGAGTGCTTGTAACTTTTGTAATCTTTAAATACTCCTTGTATGTCATTCAAATCAAAAAAAATAAAAATCAATACACATCATTCTCTCATTCTCTCTCTCTTGTTACACAAAACATCATTCTCTCATTCTCTCTCACACGGATTTCTCTTGTTCTTCATTTTTTCATGAGTGTTTAGACTCTTATTCTCTATAGTTTAATGCATTGCTTGAAGTAGGCGATTATACGACGACGACGAGCATGCTCCCAGGGACTCGGCGGAGAGCCGCCGAGGACGAACTTGAAGCGGAGAGATCCGGATTCCCAAGGCTGATTGGTGAAGGGAGACTTCTGGTGCTCGGTGTAGAAGGAGCTGATGGCGGAGAGGGCGATGGTGTGGTGACGGAGGAGCATGGAGTGGTAGTCACGGAGAAGCGGCGGAGGGATAGTGCCGATCGGGAGGACGGCGATCCGGATGATGGATAGAGTTTCGATGCTGACGTCAGGCTCCATTGCGACGAGATCGGTTAGAGAGAGGTTGAGGCCAAAGGAGGTTAGGATCCGAGTGAGTGCACCGGATCTGAGGGGGGGGGGGAGAGACGGGGAATGAGAAAGGTGAGTGTGAACGTGGGACGTGTTTGGAAACGAATTTTAGCTTATTCTTAACATTAAATTAATTTTGCGGTTATGCACGGACCGTGCTGCACGGTTATGGTATATTTGTGTAACCAAACAACCTGGTAAACTGAAGAGTTTTACTAAATTGCATAACAGGGCTTGTAGTTTGCTTTTTCATGTTTTTGATCCAATTATTTTTCCCCTGTGTGATTCATAACCTTTTCTCTATATGATAGTTTTGTTCAAAACCTTAGTTGTTATTGTCAGAGAAGAACAACTCGAAAGTTCAAATCTTTATCGTATATTACATTCGATCCAGTGATTGCGTCACCGATTGTACGGAGCTTCGTGTCTGAGGATCCGATGTCTGCTGCTACTGTTTCTTATTCGAGTCGTGTACGAGAGCTTTTAGCCCAGAGCTTAAGTGTAAGCTTTCTCTAACTTCTTCTCATCGCATTCGGGTTTCTGGGAGATTTTATAGAAGTGATTCGTTGTCAGTAGAATGAATTGTAGCCTCGGAATATGGATTGATATTGAAAAAAAATCAAACTTTCACATTGGATCGATCGAACTCTTTGGTCTACGTATTGTCTAGAGGAGTACTTTTATTTATTTATTTATTTGTTTTCAAGTATTGATCTTTATCTTTGTGTGCTTTCAGTCAGTTGAAGTTGGAGAGTCTCTAGACTTAGAGAGCTTGGTGTCAGAACTTGTAGACTGTCTGAATTCTTTGTCCGAGAATGCAGCTTTCAATGCTAGTGATGAAGAACATGAGAATGATGCAACTTCGAATGCCGGAGACAAGGATCAGGAGAATGATGTAACTTTGAATGAAATTATCCAAGTTTTAGATGAAATTTTGAAAATTTTTGTCATCTCCTCTGATCAATCAGGTACCTTGTTCTTTCATCTCTTTTGACAGCCAAAAAAATTCCCTTTACAAGTTTTGATTTATAACTTATGGATTTTCCTTCAAATCCATGCCGTTGCAGGATGTGATAGATGCACTGTCATTTGGATTGCCAAAAGTTATCTCCAAATTTGCAGGCCTATCAAGCAGATGTCAAGAGTTAGTTGAGGAAATCGTTGATCGGTTTGTGGAAGCATGCAATCCACGTGACATGCTTTCAGTTCTTTGTGAGGTACGTTAGCTCTGGAATTTGATTCTCATCAGGCTAGTTAATGCATAAATAAATATACTAGTAGTAGTAGTATTAAGTTGCTTTATTGTCACTTTGGTATTTGGAATAAGAAGGTAACTAGTTCTTGTAATGATTGAGTACTTTTTGTCAATTGATGGCCTTATCAAAATCTGAATGACCAGGCACTAGATGCTGCACGGGTCTCTCTTTCACTCTCCACTTCTTCTACTCCTTTGTTACATGGGCTCTCTAAAGGTACTATACTGAAGTTTTTCGCTCTCTGAGCTTGAAAGTGAATATTATCTTGACACCTCCTGAACTGAATCTCTAAAAAGTTGTTCAAATTTATTTTTCAGTTCTTATTTCTGTTCGGAGACGTCACTACGAGCAGCTAAGAGTGGCAGTTCCAATTGTATTGAACGTTTTGAAAGACATGTCGTTGGAGCCAGACATGCAAGTTGAAGGTCTATTTGATAAGGCTCTAAGCATTGCCGTTTCCATTAAAGATGTTGCTTTAAAACTGGTGTGTGAGTGTGTGACAAATTTGGCAGTGATTCTCTAAATCACCACCCCTAAAGTGATTCATTCTTTGATTTGAATGTTTGCTTGGTCTCTATCTGATGCAGATAACGGTTTGTACTTAAATTTAAAATTTGTCTCTATGTATATATTCTGAATCTGTTTTAATACCTGAGAATTGATCTGATGTTGCAGACTGTTCTCTCAGTTAGCATCAAAGACAAAGTGGACTCTGGTGTTCCTCTGGTGATGCAGTTAAAACCTTTATTGGCATATTGTGGCTTAACACACCTTGGTTTAATCACTGGAAACGACACTGAAAGGTTACTACGCACGGTTTCGAAAGGTTAGTCTCTTAATTACTCAAAAATAATCACCACTTCCTAATTTCTTATCTCCATCAATACTTTTCAACAGATGATGATGATGATGACTTCCTCAATTCTTTCCATGACATAAACTTGGGTGCATCGCTTCTATTCATCTGGGGGAGGATCTCACCTGAGGTTTCAGATGTTGCTAGTGATGTAAATCAGCTTCAAAGCAATCCAGTGAAAAGGTGGCAAGCGTATGGGATGTTGAGACACATACTCGCTTCTAGAGATTTGCTCTGGGAATTCAAGAGACACACTATCGAGGTTTTGCTTGACATAGTCAAAGGAGTAACTCCATCTCAATGCAAGGAGCAAATAGATTGTTCTCACTACACAACTAGCATCTACGCTGCTTTACAGGCATAATTTCTAATCTCTTGAGTCTATTACATTATTCAGGGTTTACAAGCATTCTCAAGTGTCTTATTTATTTCTCCCAGGCTGTTACATTGGTGATCATGTATGCTCCAGACGCGGATCTGAGGAAGAAGACATTTGAGACGCTAAAGAGGGTAAGTACACCTTGTGCTGATTAGGTCTTGGCCATTTTGACACAGAGTGGCTAGTCCATGTGTCTTGTTTGTCTTTCTTTCCATTTACGTTCTTTTAGAATGCTGTCTTTGTTCAGAACTTAAGTTATTTAATTCGTTTTTTTTTTGTTTGAAAATTTAAACAGAGATGATTAAGATATCTCATCTTACTAGTCTTTTTCTTTGTGTTGTTTGATTAGATTATTTCTGATATACCAGTTCCTCAGAGGTTTGACGTTTTAAAAGCCCTTGTCACAAACTCCCAGTCTTCCACAATGGTTAGTATTTTCGTATCCCCTTGAACTTTATTAATAGTAAAGCATGTGACAATGCACAGAGATGATGGTAATGAAGATACACCTTTGCATGTGTAAACCGTATCTAAAAGCTGCATAGTTTAGCATGTCTTCTGTGGTCCTGTTTTTTTTTTTAAAATAAGAAAGCGGTATTCTATTTCAACTAATATTGCTTGCAAAATCACCCAGAGAGGGATCCTTCTGGATCAAGTTAAAAACAACATAAGTACAAGCAGCTTGCAAGCTACGGACTGTGATGATCATGTTTCTGAACTAGTGGAGTTGGTCTTAAAGCCTTCACATGGTGGTCCTCCACTCTTACCTGACCAGAGTGATGAGGTAATTTGTTCAATCCTATATCATTTCTGTTTTAAGATTAGTATATATTCGGTTCTCTCTAGTGTGCAACATATAAACCCTATAGACAATGTAATAAGACGGCTTGAGGAAATTGCTTTGAGAGGGAGATACATACATAGAGAGATACGGAGAACATGCCCCCTCTCAGTTCAAATGAGAGTATCTTGCTTAAAACATGAAACATATTGTGTGTGTTTGCGCAGGTTATGGCAGCACTGAACCTCTATAGGTTTGCATTGTTAAATAATTCAAGAGGTAAAAAGTCTTTTTTAACTGAAATGGTTTCTATATTGAATTGTACTTGCTGTATCTCGTTTCATCCCGAGTAAATCGAGGAAACCTGATTCCTTAAATTTTCTCTCTAGTTAGTATTTGAAACTATTAGATATTTTATGTAAATCAGAAGGCGTTTCATCTCTGTTGTTCTTGGTATTACTTTCTGAATCGAGACTAAACAATAGAAAGTGAAGCAGGTAAAGACACAAGCAGAGGAGGCAGTAGTGGGTTTTTGTCAAAGAAGACTCTGGAGAGAGACTATAAGGGTTGGCTTTTGCCTCTTCGAACTATTGTGAGCGGCACCATCGCTGAGAACCAACGCCAGATGGATCAGGACGAGGAATCTTCGCTTGAGATTCTGTGCATTCTTAACCGGATTGAATCGCTTCTATATTGGTGCATTGAGCTCGTGGAAGAAAGGTTGAAAAGTTCCTAGTTTAAAAAAAAAAAAAAATCATGGGGAACTATGCAAATGAATGCTCCATATATGTTTGTATGCAGAGTAGTACCTCACACTACAGTTTTGTCACAAACAAAAAAAAATTGTGTTGCAAAATCCATCTTCATGCAACTTTGGTTATTCCCAAGTTTGAACTCGTTACTTCGCTTATTGTCGATAAACTTATTAAAGGAATGCAAATGAGTTTAGTGTTGTGTGTTTGTCGATAGTCAGTGGTTGGTTAGTTTCGTTATAGTTAACCCTGACCTTCTTCTTGCATACAAAGTCTATTCTTTAGATTAAAGTCCATGAAGAATAGTGTTATGTAAGAAACACTACACATGCTACACGGAAATTAAAAAATATATTAAGATGAAAGAAGCGGAATGTTTCTTGTACATATAAAATATATGAATAATAGAAACGTTGTTCCAAAATAGTTTATCAAGACAAACCATTATTCACCTAACATCGATCAAAGTAGTTGCATTTTTGAAATTTAGTTAACTACATGGCAACTAATTAGGTAATTTGATAATATTCCCGTGTCCACCTGAAAGTCCAAACTCCAAGCCAAAATATACATATTATTGCAAAATTATCCTTCTTAATAGATGTATGTGAACACATATTAAAGTGTCTATTAATAAATAGGAGTGATTACTTAATTATTGAATAAAAATGATAACGAAGAGTATTTGCTTACATGCTTTTGTCAATTTAACAAAAGGTTACGTAATTTCAAAATCTGCAAAAAAAATGTTATTTTACTGGCTAACTTAGATCGACGTTCAGTGGTCTCCACATGGATGGTTGCCATGTCATCTCCCTGACTGCTACCCATCGTTAGTTTTAAAACCATTTTTAAACAGCTAACTTTATATTTGAAAGTACAAAGAAAATACACTGAGTAATAAAAAGCTTTTTAATGTTTTTTTCCAGACATAAATAGAAGCAGATTCGCCACTTTTTTTTTAGTTTGTTAGATTATACAACAAAAAATCTTTTCTTGTTCGAATTACTTTTATAACTTTAATACTGATGGAGCTTGGAAAGTCAAGTCTAGAAATAGAACATTACACTAGCACTATTTTCTGAAAACATTTCACTCTCAAAAACGTGTCTGTATGTAAATTCGTAAAGAAATGTACACATTAATACCAAAACAATCTCTAGCATTTTATTATACAATAAATATTGACATGGTGATAGGCATGGCACATATATATATTTAGTGTACATACTAATTAATTAATAAAATAATATATTTGTTTTCCTTATAACAAAATATTTGTTAGCCTAAGCGGACGAAAATTCTGATAACCTTATGGTAACTGCTCCACCTCTCCAATATATATTTTTTCTTTCGTCCGAATCCTTTTGTCTCTTTCTTTTTAACTCTTTCCTTGCAGAGAGCTTCTCAGCAATGGTTTATTAGGAAAGTGAATATTTCTCTAAAACATCTCTTCTCTCTCTCAAACTTTCAAACACATTCATTCTTCCTCGTCTCTTTTGAACTACACAAGTTCTCTTCTCTGAAAGCCTTAAAACAAAGCTGTCTAAATTAATTCTTGGTGTTTTTGATTTTTTGAAATTTATTTTTTTTAAAGATAAGGTAAAAAAACAAAAGAAAAAACAAAGAAATGAAGCAAATTGTTATTACAGCACTTGTTTTACTACAAGCTTCTGTTCTTCTTCAAAAATCCACATGTGTTGTTGTGTTCCTAAACACACAAGAAGAATCTCTAGCTCCTCAGCCTTCTTCTCCTACTTTCACTCCTGCCTTATCTCCTGGTAACTAAAAAATCATCTCTCTTTCTCTTTTCTTTTTCTTTCAATTTAATCTTTTTTTGTAGATTTAGAGGAGGAAACAGATTCTAGCTACTCGTGCTCACCTGTGCCTTTAATGATTATGTTTCTTTTGTTCGTTATATAACTTTCATCTTTTTGGTAGAGAAAAGTAGAATTCTTTCAATTTTTCTTTTTAAAAGATTTTAGCTTTTGTGAGGGGAGTTTTCTCCACTGGGTCACAAGAAATCTTCTCTGTACTCTCTCCCCTTTTCATTTGTAACGCTTATCTCTCTCACCGTAAAGCTCGGTACTTCTCACAAGATTTCTCTTCTTGGTTTGCAAATGTTCTTGAATCTGATGAAAGGTTTTAATGCGAGTTTTCAATTGGATAAACTAAACCTGAAACTGATGAAAGAGATGAAAGAAAGAAAGAAAAGCTAATCCCTATTGGTTTGGTTTTATCAGGATATCCTCAGGGAGAGCATAAACAACGTAGTGACAACATGAGACTGGTGATTTCATTAGTAGCTTCTTTTTCCTTAGCTGGAATCATATTAGTTTGCTCTCTGCTCTGTTGGGCTTTCCATAGGAGAAGAAACCTCAAGAGCTCCTCAGGTAAATTCCTCTTACTCTTCTTCATGTTCTTGTTTCTTTATGGCCTTAAACTACAAATTCAAGAAAGTGATCTTTGATTATTTGAAACTCTTTGTATATTTACCTTACCTACATTGTTTGAGCCACGTCTTCAATGTTCAAATTTGTGTGTGTGTTTTTGAAGGCTGCGAGTGTGGTTTCTCACGGTTCTTGAATCGGTCTAGTCGCTCGGAAACATTGGACAAGAGATCCGCAAAGCAGGGAGTGGTGCCGTTGATTGATTACAGTATGATAGAGAAGGCAACTAATGGTTTCAGTGAGAGTAACATTTTGGGTCAAGGTGGATTCGGATGTGTTTATTTAGCTACACTAGACAACAACGTTCAGGCTGCCGTTAAGAAGCTAGACTGTGGCAATGACGAAGCAGCAAAAGAGTTTAAGGTCTTAATACAATCTTGAAACTCTGACCTTTTTAGTAGTTGATTTTTGCTATTGCTTAAGTTTGTTTTTTATGCTTTGGAGAATTTGCAGTCTGAGGTTGAGATATTGAGTAAGATCCAGCACCCGAATATAATCTCCTTATTGGGTTATAGCACGAATGATACTGCAAGGTTCATCGTCTATGAGCTGATGCCTAATGTCTCTCTGGATTCTCACTTGCACGGTAAGAGAAAAACATATTGACATATTCTTTACCAAAGTAGCCGAAGAGTTTATGTGTTCATGTGTACTTGTTCTCAGGATCTTCTCGGGGCTCGGCGATCACAATCACATGGCCTATGAGGATGAAAATTGCTCTTGACATAGCGAGGTGAGAGAGCATGCTATATGATTTCTTGTGTGTTTGTTTACACAACAGTTTCTAGATTACTAAACAACTATTGCTTTTGTTTTTGTGTGTGTGTTTCCAACTAAGGGGACTAGAGTATTTACATGAACGTTGCCATCCAGCGATCATTCACAGAGACTTGAAATCTTCCAACATATTATTGGATTGTAATTTCAACGCTAAGGTAAAACAAATACATCTTTACAGTAATCATTTTCCTTTTTTGTTATTGATAACAAAGCTCTATATCTTTTATGAAAATGTAGATTTCAGACTTTGGTCTTGCTGTTGTGAATGGACCAAAGAAGAAGAACCTTAAACTCTCCGGAACGGTTGGATACGTTGCACCTGAGTATCTTCTCGACGGTAATATGTTCTTATCATATGCATGCATCTTCCTCATTACCATAACTTATGTGTATGTTTTATGTAAATGAATATAGGCCAATTGACAGAGAAGAGTGACGTGTATGCATTTGGAGTAGTGTTATTAGAGCTTTTACTTGGGAAGAAACCTGTTGAGAAGCTAGGTCCTGGTGAATGTGAATCCATCATCACTTGGGTACATATATAATCTCATACTATTCGTTCCTTGTAACTCTTTAAGACTTGGAAATCTTGAATTTGTGGTTTGTGTTATTTTTTTTCTTTCTTTCTCAGGCAATGCCTTATCTAACTGATAGAACCAAGTTACCAAACGTCGTAGATCCTGCTATTAAAGACACAATGGACTTGAAACATCTTTACCAGGTTAGTTTGCACAAATCCTAAGAGAGGTGGTTGGTTTTGAGATATAGACTAAAAGAGTTGTGATGCAAATATGTATGTGTAGGTAGCAGCAGTGGCGGTTTTGTGCGTGCAGCCAGAGCCGAGTTATAGACCGTTAATAACAGACGTCTTGCATTCTCTTATACCTTTGGTTTCTATGGAACTTGGTGGAACCTTGAAAACCATCAGATCTGCTTCCATGGATCACTGCTAAACACACCTTAGAACCGGTTTTTCTTTAATCGGTTTAAGATTGACCCGGTAGGTGGTTTTGATGTGTATATATTGGGTTGGAAAGTTCTTAACCGGAGTCTTGCAGTAGCTGAGTTTTTCTTTCATTAACAAAAAAAAAAAAATATTTCCTTTCACTTTTGAACTCAGTTATGTAAATGATAGCGACTTCTTTTTCAAATTAAAAATTTTAGAATTATTTACATAAATATTTTTATTTATGCTCTGTATTGTAATCTTCACTAGACAATAAACCTATACAGAGTAAAATATTTTGAGCTGCATCCAATGCAGTTTATATCTTGGTTCATGCCTTGGACACTGAATCTGAGTTACAACTTGTCTTGGTGATCACAATCTTTGTCCAGCAAGAGTATCTGAATACCAAATGACTTTTGGGGTATTGTCTTTGGCGTTAGAATAATGAATGAGACATTGACCGATTTTTTTAAGAAAAATTGAATCTTGGTATTAGATCAACTGATGATAGTATAATACATACTTGGTATCAAACAGAAAAAATTGAGCAGCAAAGGTCTTAAAAGAAGATGAAGTTTAGGTGGAAGGTAAGACATAGGGGGATAGATAAGGAGACCTGTAATCTTTCACCTCCAAAAGACTAGTAGGTAACTGAATGAAGCCTTGCCATAGCAGATCAACTCTCTCAACCACATTTTCTGCAACTGGAGTGATCACATACAAGATTCCTCTCTCTGTGTCTATTCCCCTCACGATTCCTATTCACATCCAAACCCAAATTTTAATCATATAATAACCATACCAAAAAAAAACAAGATTGAATACGCTTTTCATACGGCTAAGAGCAGCAACTTACCAAGACCTACGCACAAAGGCAAATCTTCAAACACATCAGAGCTAATCCCCAAACCAACAATGGAAGCATTCAAACTATTAAACACTTCTGAACTTGGGATCTACCGAGAGAAAGAAAAAAGAAGAATGGTATCAGACATAACATATTGGAAAATATATAACTCATCATTAGGCATCAGACCATACATATATTAGAAATTGTTGACATTTATTTATAGTTATACTCACCTGACAATGTAGATGACGGATTGTCAAACTCGATATTGGAACCTCATACGGAACAAGGGAAGCGAGTTCATGGGATAGCTCTTTGGTCGTGTCTACTTCTTTTCCTTTAATGCATTGCTTGAAGTAGGCGATTATACGCCTATCCCTCATCAAACGACGAGCATGTTTTTCTGCTGCGCTGTTACAAAAGAAAAAGAATACACAAAACCTCTCTTTAATTTTACATCAAACACTAATGAGATTGTTCAGAAAAAACAAAACTAGCTTGTGTACAGAACTTACGATCGATAGAAACTGACAGGGTAAGCAGATTGAATCTCCATCAAATGAGGTCTCTCATCATGATAACCGTCTAACCAGAACATCCCAGCTGGAAGGTTCTTCTTGTGAATTTCGATGTTGATTTTCACAACATGGGAGGGAGACACATATCTCAATACGTCCACCAGTAAATGATAGCCAAGACCTAAAGATTTCATAATATCAGAGAAAAGAATGAAAAAAAAAACAGTTTCCACACACACACAAAGAAACAAACGAGTTACCTTTAACCCAGCCTGGTGTGTTAATGACAAGAGGTAACGCAGTTTTATTCTCACTCGACTTGCAGAAATGTAGCTGGTAGTAATCGAACAAGGTGTATACAAACTGAAGATAAGCCTTTGGATCTCTCTTTGCAGAATCATCACCATAGAAGTAATATCTACATCATCAAAATGGCTTTTTTAATATTTAAAAAAAAAAGACTTGGTGCTGCTACTACTAATCCATAAGAACTAACTAATTAAAGTTACCTCTCCGGTGTCTTTAAACAAGGAGCTGACCAATCCTGGTCTAGGACAAAGAAGAAAAAAATGTAAACCAATAACATAAGTGATCAAAAGAAACAAACAATGAGAGAGAGGAAGCTACCTAGAACTGATTTATCGACAACTGTGAGAGAAAGAAAGCCAGGGACAGTGAACTCAGGCTGACCAACATCAATGTCCAAATAAGCAACCCTCTTGTATCTGTAAAAACCACAACTGTTATAATAACAAAAACGGGATGAAGAAAAAAGATTGCATAGTGTTTAGATAAAAGGCAAATGACACCTTTGGAGAAGAACTTTAACAAGATTGCGGGAGAATGTAGTCTTCCCACTGTCTTTAGGACCACAAACCAAAGCCACAGGGGGTTTCAACGAACTGCAGGATACAGAGTTAGCTGCTTCAGACCATTCCTCTGGTATGAAAAGTGGTTTCTTTTCTGTTTCCGACATTGCATCCACACACTACCTAAGCTCTATTCAATACCTTAGAAACATAACAACAGGATTATAATCCGATTGATAGGTTTCCGAAGTTAATATATCGGACGAGAAGCTCTACTACATACACATACTTGTTATATATATCACGGAGAGAATATAATACTTACCGGCGATTAGGAAAGCCGCCTGAGAGGAGGAGAAAGACGAAGAAGAAGACGAGGATATATAATAGGGTTTCGAGTTTTAAATTTTGAGTACTTTTAAAACCGAACCGGAATTGACCCAAAATTCATTCTAAATCGATTTTTTTAATTCTCAACCCCGGTACGATTCGGTCCGGGTCTTACTCTGGTTATCTACGTCGTGTTCTGTTCACAGACGAAGAATATTTCCTACGTGGTGGACCCCTTCTCTTGTTTGGTGCAGATCATGCAGTGGTTCATATGCCTGAATATTGACATCTAAAACAATTGACCGGGGGGGGGGGGGGGGGGGGGGGATTATCTACCACGAATACTACCCAAGGATGGCTTGAAACGTAAGAAGAATGTGGACGTTCGTGGTAAACGAAGACTATTATAATACGATTGACCTAGTGTAATTTCAATTTATATACATTGCAGTTAAGGACGAAGCATATGAAGAAAACAAAACTAGCGGACTATCTAAAACATTTAAAGTCAAAATCTTCAAACATTTTAAATTATATAAATAAATTTTCGTTTTCTTTTTGTCTTCTTAATTAGGTATATATAATATTTTCCTTTTGTGACAAAACAAATATTTTTTCTTGTATTAATCCAATTGTAATTGTTCAAGGAGAAAGTGAAAGTGAGGGATATAAATAAGAAGGTTCATAAAAATATAGCCTTTGTTCGAAATATAATAAGTTTGTAAGAACAGAACATATTAATTAATCTCAAACTTCCGATTTTCTAATTTTTTTTAATTAGAGACAAATTAAATTGGATAATCTCAAACACATGTACGATCTTCCGTTTGAAATTTTTAATGATCAGACGAACCACACTTAATTAGAAAGCCAAATGTTGCATAAACAGCCAAACATTTTTTTTTTGGGTGCACAATCCAAACATTCTTTTCATATAGCTAAATTAAATTTCGTGCATAGAGTATAGCATTTTTATCGCACCTCTGATTCACTTCTATGTTTTTATATATTTTAAAAATAATTTTTTTTAATAGAATTGGTTTTACTTCAAATGTATGTCTTTTCACAAAATATAAAAGAAAAAAAAAATTTTAAACACTTGATTTAAATTAGCAGAGATTCCCAAACTTCTTGTAAGCATCTTCGGTCTATTTATGTCTCCTCATAATCTTTCTTTTCAAAAATAATACTGGATCATAGAAGTTTCTAACACACGTCTAAGGTCCAAAACAGAACAAGTTTCGTAATCTTTTTACTATTCTTCCTCGGAGAACCCTCAGTATCACGTTTTAATGTCATCTCATCCATCACCTGACTCGATTGATCATCAGCTTTAGACCTCATTTTCTCTAAAACACTCATCAAACCCTTCAAGCACCATGTCAGCATCCTCGCTTTTCATCAGTTCCACTGCGACTTGTGCCGGCGTAATCACATCCCTTTGCATCAGTCACTTTGTCTCTGTCCGGCACTGCGGTGTCGTTCAGGCGCAAATAGTTAAGAGGCTAGAGTCTTGAACCCTTGGAAATTCAGCAGCCCTGATAACGTCAAGAACAAGAAAAATGCCAATTAAATACACTAATACAAAAGTCTAGTTAGTATTGATTTGGTTTGAATTGGTTAATTTCTACAATCTTATTACCAAAACCGTAACAGATCCATAGAGACATAACCAAACTTGAGACTCGCCACGGTTCCTGCCTTCACTAGGCTGCTGTTAGGCAAATATCCTACTGGAAACCTAAGAGCATAAGCATCGCTGTATATAGCGGCATTTCTTAGGTATTAAATGACAAAAATTAAATCGAAAATGGTTAAAAACGTGGCTTTTGTTTTTTAAACGTTAGTGGTCCGTTTGTTAAGGCATGTGTCAAGTTTTCTCCCCACTTCTTTCTCTTTCAATGGATTCTCTCACCCACCACGGCTTTCCTCCCTTTCCCAGTTCCCACTCTTTCGTCGGGATGTCGGGAGTGATCGCGAAGATGCTGAGCGGAGAAGTGAAGGGGGAGAAGGAGATGAGGCCGATCTGGGTTCGTATGGGTATAGAATCTATCCATTGGATCGAATCGTGAAATTCTGCAATTGGGTCGAATTGTGATTTGGTTAGGGATTCTGAGTGATAAAGGTTTCTGCTTTGTTGTTTTAGTTTCTGGATGAATTTTTAATTCTACAAAGCCTGAGAGTTTATCTGGCTTCCTCTAATATGCAACGGCATGGCCGCTGGTGTGATGTTGGCCGCTAGCTTTGATCTTATGAAGGAGGGACAAGAGCATGGTTCTGGAAACTGGGTTGTTACTGGGATTCTTACCGGTGCTTTGTTCATTTGGCTAAGGGATTGCCATGATTTTTATAAGTAAGCTTCTCATGCTTCAACTTCTTTTTTATTTGTTTCTGGGCCAGTAAGCTTAAGTTTTATGTGTTTCTCATTGTTCAATTTTTTTCTATCTGAATGTATGCTTTTATTACATAAGCTTGTGGATGGAGTTTGCAAAACTTAATCATTGCCCTTTGGTCTTTCCCATGTTCATCCATAAAGATGAGTAGCAAAATGAAAAGATGAAGATATTTTTTTGGGTCTTTTGGGCTTCTTACTTCGCTGCAAAGATGGTGTCTAGTTTGTTTGTTGAAGTTGCTTATAAACAATTTTATTGTCTTTTTTTCAGGGAGCAATTGAAGAGGGTGCAGTCTTCATAGAAACAGATGTCTTATCATCCAAAGATGGTGTCCTTATCTGTTTACACCCTTGATGAAACAACCAATGTTGCCAACCACAAGTAATTTGCTAACTTATGAGGTCCAAGGATCCAAGAAGACTGTTAGCATGGTGCTTGCATCAAGAGGTGTCTCTCCACAAAGCGCCATGCTCTGGAGTATTATCACATCCTTACTTCAGGTAAATCTATTTGATAAATCAAGGAAGATAATAAGCCAAGTCATGATGTTGATGGATGTTTTAGAGTCTCGTGGTTCACTATAAAATGTATGTGATTCTCATGGTTTAATTTACTAAGAAACAATAAAAGTATCTACCAATAATCTACACTTTTACTAATGTATCTTAGTTTTGTTTCTTAAAGTTCAAATATTAATAAAAAATGCTTAGAGACTTATTTTTTGTCCCAACAATACTGATGCTCTAATATCACCATTAACCTAGTCGATGACTTTACTCGGTTGGTTCCTTTTAAAAATGGATTTATGGTGGCATCCTTTCCTCTCAGCTCAGTCGTAACGATGATTTTCATAATAGACATTTGCTAATTATCTTCACTTTTACTTAGAGATATCCACAGCATGGTATTTAAATCAATTCCAACAATCACAGTACTTCACGTCAGCCTCCTGCTCCATGCCCAATTTGATTCTGGACTAGGTAGTTTTTTACTTTAGTTCTTGTTACGACGTTCTTGTAACCGAATAATATTTCTTTTTGAACTGTGAGGCTTTCTATTAAAATTTGTAACCGATCGAATAATATTCTTACAGCTTTCTCACTTAACAAATCTAAACTACTAATCTATAGCTAGTTAATTCTTAAATGATATGAACTCTACGATCTTGGATGATTTAATATGCCTATTTGTGTTCAGTTTGTATAATTGTATGGCATACCACCACCACCACCACCGTTCATCATATTTATTTATTATTTTGGGTGAATGTGCGACTTTCTGTATTATTAAACCGAGAGTATTTAATCCTTTTACAAGTTTTCTTTACTTTATCCATATATCAGATTATAGACATAAACTTGGTCAATGAAACATGTTTTATAGAGATGTCATGTCAATCAGAATAAGGAAACGGTACACCATAAAAATTATATCCCTGACATCTTTTGCAGCATATCTTAATCCACTATATATTTGACACCCTGTCAATGAAGCTGAGAGGCTATGTATATCCATAGTCTCTTCTTTTATTGGTCGATGGGGTGATACAATCTTTGAATTACATGATAACTTTATCATAGCTGTTCACTACTTTCTTAGTGATAATTTCTGAATGCACATTTATTAGGTCATTTGACGGAGTCAGCTTATTTTGATAATTTCAATCAAGCTTAAGGGGAAAACTTAAATAAAGATTGTGAAAGAACTGAAACCAAATCACTAGATACCTACCATATCAAACACAAAAGCAGGATGCAACACAACACTCTCAACTTAAACAAAGAAATCTAGTAGTCTAACAAAGGTTCATCCAAAATAAATATATAAAAATATTGATAAACGAACGTCGCTACAAGAAAACATTACACATTTTGACCATATTTGTGACCAACCAAAATGGTCAAAAATAATTGTGACCATATTGTGACCAGTTTGTGATGAATACCAAAAATGGTTAAAAATGGTCAGAATTTATTAACCAAAATATATTGTCAAAAAGTGGTCAGAGAATATATCACATTTTGACCACATTTCCGACCACCCGAAATGGTCAAAAATAGCTATGACCAAATTCTAACTATTTTATGATGAATAAGAAACATGGTCAAAAAATGATAAAAAATTTTAACCGAAAATATAATAAAAAATGTCAGAAAATTTTGACCATATGATATATGTAGTTTAACCTAGATCTTAAATTTGTGTTTCTTATTCTTCTTTGTTCAGCTTTCTTTCCAGGCGGCGAAACATCTTTTTTCAATCCATTTATTTTTTCTACTGATTTTCTCTTAATCGTAAGACCTTTCTATTTCTCTGTTTTTTAATTTTATACTCTGCTACTTCATCATCATGACTTCTCTTTCCTTTATTGCAGGTCAGGTGGAAAAGTTTCAGTGTTGCTGCTTTCACCAGTCATCATCGTTCGTCTACCCTTTCCAAGGTGAGATCCATACTTTGTGTTTAAAGGACTTTTATTTAGTGTCATACTTTGTAGACGAGTATAGAACCGAACTTGATTAATATACCTAAATCTGGATACAGCTATTTGTTTTTTGTTTTTCGTTTCTTGTCTCATTTTAATTAATTTTGTTTTTCAATTGTAGTAGCTGGAGCATGAATATTTTTCAACTGTAACCTTTTAATCTAGTTCTAATTTATCCTATCATTTTTTTTTTCAAAACACAACTTGGAAGGATCAGTTGATTGAGACCATCGAAAAAAACAAGACTAAGAAGAAGGAAGAAAAAAAAGAAGAATGAAGAAAAACTAAGAAGAGCAAAGGAATTAACTAACGACGAACACGATGAATATTACACTTCATTTCGTTTCTAGTATTGTTTTTAATATATGTATTTTTTTTCTTGGAACACTTGTTCTTATGTTGCAAACTTGATTTTCTTCTGTCAAATAAAATTTTATTGTATTTATTTTCTATTTTCATGTTATTATTATAATTATAATTATTTAATTTAAATTAACATTCTGATAAATGATTAATTAATAGTCAAAAAAATAAAACAAAAAATGATCAGAAGTCCATCAATAAATAGATAATTGTTTTTGACCAATTTCTGACCTTTATTTTTTGACGACATCCGAGACGAGGTCGTTCATCCTCTCTTGGAACGCTTTGAGACCATATTATATGGGTCTCTAAGTGCGTCCTCACTTTGGCTGTTTGCGGTGGTCTCGCTACTCTTTCTAGCTTTGTTTCGAATCAGTTCGGATGGAATGGTTTTGGGGTAGCTTACAACTTTTTCGTTTTGTGTTATCTGACGAGTGTTTTCATTATATACGGTGTCAGCGACATGTTTGGGGCTGCGGACGCCGTATTAAACAGCACTATAACTCTTTTCGTGGCTTATTACAAGGCTAAGAAACTGGATGAAGGAAATTGGCACTTTAAAGTCATTGTGTGTCTCAATGTTTTTCTCCTTTTGTTCAAGAACTAGCCCAGGGAGGTTCTGGAGGTTGCTCAGACGGGTGTTGGTCCGAGGGAGGTTATTCCGACGACGGATTTTGATACGGAGTTGGCGAATGTTTGAGATGGGGGGCGATGCCGAGCGATGAAGGACGGCGAAATCGTGTAGAACATTCCACACATAATGGGCCAGGCCTTTTATTTTCAGTTTATTTTGTTTCTTGTTTTGCCCATTTCAGAGATTTATCACTATTAGTATTTCCGGATCTTCTTATTTATAAATCTTTATATAATTTGTACTGTTTGGTTAGACGAATAATTAGTAACTAACTATACATACATGATTATAGAATCTCACGTAATTTTCACAAAACTTTGAAATTTCTAGTTGAACAATTGTAAAACTTAAAATGAACCTCTACGGGCCTGTTGACAAAAATCTCATATGGGCTTAACCCACCAGACTAGGCCGAAATTGTCGAGCCCATGAGCAATAAGTTAGTATACAAAGTGATATGATTTGACCACAGAAGCCAGCTGAATGGGACTTCACACCATCAAGAACAAATCAAGGTCTAGTTTTTGATGTAATATTCCAGCGCTTCCTATGCAATGGCTAAGATATCAGCACAAGACACAACCCCCGGACATGCTGCTTCAACCGCTGTTTTGATGTTGTCGATCACATTAAACCAACGAGCAGAATTGCGGTTTGGGTTCGCGTTTTGCTCTCCCGTAAAGCTTGATGTGTCATCTAGTAGAATAGAGCCGTCGCATCCCTATATGCATGCAAGTTATAGATAAGATTAGAAGGGGGAAAACATTATGCTACTTTTCTTGGAACGCAAGGAATATACAAGAAAAGGTCAACAAAACAACTTACGTTGACGAAGCAATCGTGGAAGAAGAGACGGAGGATAGATGCATCCGTTCGAGGCTGGCTGTCAACGGCGGATTTAAGGGTGGATCGGACGCAGAGCCGGTCTTGGGCTAAAGCCCGTGAAGCTAAGGCTTTAGGCGGCACAAATACTACATAGTTTAGGGGCACCAAAAACTTGTATGAGTTCGCATTAGTCTAGTGGTCTTCAGCTTTTAGTGATGTCCTTCAGGTGAGAGATTCGAGATCCACATATCATTTATTTTTATTTCCTTAACTTTTCCTTTTCTGATAAATAACATCTACTATATATTTATTCAATCGGATAACGACCCTAACTTTTCTTATTATGCATATTATATTAAATAATATATTATTGGATATATAACTTAACCAATCAAAATCTAACTGTTTCTTTTATGTTCTTAAAGATGATGTATCTTCTCATTCTTTCTTTTAAATTTTCCGTTTTGCTAAAACAGATGTGTGATCTTTGTAACAATTAATTTGCACTGCTAGTTGTTCATATATCAATTGTTTCATTGTGATTGATCTTTGTCCAAGCAGCTCTATGGGAGTTTCATGTATGTCTTTTATGTATTTTTTGTAAGTTTTTGTAATATTGTTAGAAAACCATGAAATTCAGAAAATTTAAAACTATCATACATTTAATATTCTGCGAAAGTCTATGAAAACAATGAAAGTTGTGAAGTTGATGTCATTGTATTAATATATTTCTCTTTCAATATTCTATATATTTTGTTCTTTTTTCTTTATGTTTTGTATTTGTATAAAATTTTATTAAAAATAGTATTAGAAATTAACCAAGTGAACTTAAAAAGGAAATATAAAAAACACACAAGATGAGTTGTAAATAATCTTTCGATGTTTTCTAATCATTTAATTTAAATTTAAATATTATGTACTATTTTGATTTTATATTTAAAATATAATCAAATTTTGTTTGTAATTAAAGGGCAACATTTTTGCTGTTCGCTTTAGGCGTCGGACAAGTCTAGACCGGCACTGATCGGACGGTGGAGAGAAGATTAGGGCAAGAGGTTGACTAAAAATTTGTCGTGAGTTGTGCCTCGACGACGTTGTTACCACCTTGCAGTGAAAGTGTTACAGCGATAGCTAAAATGGCAATGATAAGGTTATTTGCAGTGGAAGGTTATTTTATACAGTTGTTGACTTTGGTAAAATGCTGAGAAAATGATTAAGATATTAGATTAACGGGGTTGAGTAATAAGTTAGATTAACCTTAGAGTTTATGCTTGGTCGTGAAAAAATCTTATTGTGTTTGTGTATGAATTATTAAGAATGGGTCATCTAGTGATTTAGTTGATATCATTTTACTGATTGTCTGAAAACTTTTTTACTGTGTTTTTATGTTTAAATTTCAGTGTGAAACACTCTTAAATAAGCCATCTTACTGATTGGTATTTGATATTACATATCAACAATTTTTCCTTTAGTAACATGTGTCAGAAATAGCTATCTGCAAACGCGTCTTCTTTGAAATAGAAGCCAAAAACATACTTGAGGAAATGTATTTTACTTCTCCGCTGTTTTGAAATTAATAAAAAGCATATAAATTTCTAGAAACGGTTTAAACTTTCTTTAGTCACGATATCTTAACTTATAATACATATTTGGGATATACATATGTAGTTGCTACTCTAATTGGAATACTAATTATTGACATGTAAAACAATTGACTGGGGGAGGCGATTATCTACCACGAATACTACCCAAGGATGGGTTAATAATTTAGCCCAGCCTGGTGTGTTAAACTGTTAATGACAAGAGGTAACGCAGTTTTATTCTCACTCGACTTGCAGAAGTGAAGCTGGTAGTAATCGAACAAGGTGTATACAAACTGAAGATAAGCCTTTGGATCTCTCTTTGCAGAATCATCACCATAGAAGTAATATCTACATCATCAAAATGGATTTTTAATATTTAAAAAAAAAAAAGACTTGGTGCTGCTACTACTAATCCATAAAAACTAACTAATTAAAGTTACCTCTCCGGTGTCTTTAAACAAGGAGTTGACCAATCCTGGTCTAGGACAAAGAAGAAATGTAAATCAATAACACAAGTGATCAAAAGAAACAAGTTTTTTTAAAAAACAATGAGAAAGAGGTAAACTACCTAGAACTGATTTATCGACAACTGTGAGAGAAAGAAAACCAGGTACAGTGAACTCAGGCTGACCAACATCAATATCCAAATAAGCAACCCTCTTGTATCTGTTAAGAAAAAAAAAAACCACAACTGTTAAATCTTCAGCAACCATAAGAACAAACAAAAACGAATGAAGAAAAAAGATTGCATAGTGTAGATAAAAAGCAAATGACCTTTGGAGAAGAACTTTAACAAGGTTGCGGGAGAATGTAGTCTTCCCACTGTCTTTAGGACCACAAACCAAAGCCACAGGGGGTTTCAACGAACTACAGGAAACAGAGTTAGCTGCATCAGACCATTCCTCTGGTATGAAAAGTGGTTTCTTTTCTGATTCCGACATTGCAAGCCACACTAGCTAAGCTCTCTATTCAATACCTAGGAAACATAACAACAGGATTATAATCCGATTGATAGGTTTCCGAAGTTAATATATCGGACGAGAAGCTCTACTACATAAACATACTTGTTATATATCACGGAGAGCGATGAAACTGGAAGCAGTCGGAGAATATAATACTTACCGGCGATTAGGAAAGCCGCCTGAGAGGAGGAGAAAGAAGAAGAAACGAGAATTTATAATAGGGTTTCAAGTTTTAAATTTAAGTGCTTTTAAAACCGAACCGGAATTGACCCAAAATTCATTCCAAATCGATTTTTTTAATTCTCAACCCCGGTACGATTCGGTCCGGGTCTTGCTCTGGTTATCTACTAGTCGTGTTCTGTTCACAGACGAAGAATATTTCCTACGTGGTGGACCCCCCTTTCTTGTTTGGTGCAGATCATGTAGTGGTTCATATATCTTTTTTTTTGGTGGTAGTATAAGTGGTTCACATATACGTATGTATATTATAAACTAATGACCTTTCCAGACATCAACCTGCTATTTCCCACCGCCATTGTCCGAGATCTCAGTTACTTCTTCGTCGCAGCTAATATTCCGCCGATTGATTAAATTATTTTATAGACAACCCATAGTATACTTAAGAAATAATATGCATAGATACACTATTGTGAACTACAAATAAGTTTTTTTTTTAAAAACGATTTCCAAGTTAGTGAAAGACCTACATCTATATATGGAAACAACCTCTACTAAAATTATTGGTCTCTTTTATAATCTCAGCATTGTCGTATTCGTATATGTATATTTCTTTATGCCATTTAGTCAAGGATATTAATGAAGTGGGTTTGATAAAAAGATGTATTTCAGAGAAGTTGGGAGGAGAATCTAAGAAGGGTTGGTCTATTATAAGAAAACGAAAGGCTGAGACTCGAGAAAGAGAGGAGTTTAATTGAAACGTTGAATACTAGAATGCGTGTTGTTGTTTCAAACTGACCTAGTCTTAAGTCTCCCCACACGATAAAACTTCAGTCAACCATTTCTCTTCATCGTTCTCTTACATTTTTATCGTAGTTTCCTTAAACGTATAAAACGTATACACCTGTAATAAAAATTCATAAATGATTGATTCTTCAACTTCCTGTGTTTCTTACACCTGATAACACATATCTAAATGCTCATATATCCCAGTTTTGATCCGTTCTAAGTGGTGACCGACAGAATTATTCGACCACCGACTATATTTAACTATAAAAGTTAGACCTTAGCTGGGTTTAATGGTTTGCATGTTCATTATTTCAGACACTAGTTTTACAGTCTAAAATTGGTACAAGTATAAACTTCTGAAATCTGAATGATCTTAACATGACTACCTGAGCTCTTCAAATCGTTTTTTTTTCTACCAGATAAGTTGGTATAACTCATGTAAAAGGTTGAGTTTACCAATTTTAGATTGTGAAAACCAGTCTTTAATATATACTGAAGATGCAATCATGAAACAATTAGTTTATGTAATATTAGTTCAAATTAGTCTATTCGCTGTATCATCCGAAATCCTTTAGATCAGTCCACATGTTTGTACAGGCGAGTTTTTTTTATACAGTGGCAGTCTGGCAAGTGGAAATAAACAATTTCATGTCACATTTACGCCTAAGTTTAATTAATATGTAGTTTTTTAAAAAATTAGCTAATATAGTGGGTTGCTTCAAAATTACAGTTTTACTTTCTTGAAGTTGAAGTTTCGAACACACATTTTGTTTTATAGTAGTAATAAGATGATGAAGATACACAGTTGTAACAAAAACATCAAATTAATAATATGGATATGCCTTTCTCAATGACTCAATGAGTACTTATCCAGCTCCTTTTAGCTGTCTGCCAACGTATTCGAATTCCGAATAACTCGACAAAGCAATAAAATACGACTTTAAAATAATTAAATAATCTGAAAACGATGTTTTCTTAAGCGATAGTATTATTTATTCGACCGAACCAATTATTTTTGTTCCCAGCAGCACAAGGGATGCATCATAAATTGTCTTCCGAAATTAGCAATAGCGACTAGAGAATAATGATCAAACCAATGTAATACTATAAAGGACGATTTAAGATTAGACTCCTAATGAGTTGGCAACACCACTCTATACCAATTGTAGAGTTTAAGCACAATTACGTGTAATTATATCCAGTATCAAACAATAACGAGTATAATTGCAAGTGTAGATATTTTAGATACTAAATATAATATATAGTATTTTAAATTTTTAATAACTTTTTAGGTTCTTTTTTCTTTGAACATCCCACTTTTTAGATTCTATAATGTGAAGTAATGGATAGACTATTGATGATGTTCTCCAATGAAGAGTCAAGTGTGCATGCAGTTATCATATCATGTTTCTCATAGTCGAACAAGTAAACAATGTTTAAGGGACCATAATCTCTACGAACTTTTTACAGCTAGAAAAAAGACAAAGCAATATATTACCAAAGTGCTGGTGGCTACATATAAAAAAAAAACAATCAATGCTACAAAATTCCAGTTAGGTTACAGTTAAACCGTGTTCTACACACGACAAATAAGGGGGATGAATATGTGTATACTGTATAAGCTGAATCTATCATCATCCCACTAAGAAAGTCAAGTTTGAAATGGTCAATTCATGTCCAAGTTTACAAGTTGAAAGTTCCAAGTTCTATCTATCTTTATTTTTATTTATTTTCTGGCAGCCTGCATCCAAATTATGTTACGTATGATTCGAGCTAAACATATCGTTTATAAACCATTCCATTTAACGATTTAACAAAGCTTTTTATAAAAAATAATAAAAAGAAAAAGGAAAGTAATAAAAACCCATTGAAAAACCTCACAATACAACTCCCGAAAAAATCTCTCTCTCTCTCTCCCTCTTTCTTAATTCTTCGAAGAAAAAAAGAAAGAAACAGAAACACAAATGTCTCCGTCTCGCAATATCCCCGCCTGGCTCCGCCCTACCTCCGATCATCCTCCTCATCCACCTCCCCCGCCGCAATCACCGTCTCCATTAACCTCCGGAGATCCAAACCTCACAACCTGCCTATACCAAACGGACCACGGCGTCTTCTACCTGACATGGTCACGAACCTTCTTAGGAGGACACTCTCTAAACCTCTTCCTCCACTCACAAGACTACTACAACCGCTCCTCCCCTCTCTCCTTCTCCTCAGCCGACCTCTCCCTCTCCTCCTCCCTCTCCTTCCACCTCAACCTCAACACCCTCGCCTTCTGGCGCAAACGCGGATCCAGATCCCTCTCCCCCAAAATCCAAGTCCTCTGGGACCTCACCCGCGCCAAATTCGACTCCGGATCCGAGCCTAGATCCGGCTTCTACGTCGCCGTCGTCGTCGACGGGGAGATGGCGCTGCTGGTCGGAGACTCGGCCAAGGAGGCGTACGCTCGCGTCAGATCGGCGAAACCGCCGACGAATCCGCAGGCTCTGCTGCTGAGGAAGGAGCACGTGTTCGGAGCTAGGGTTTTCTCGACGAAGGCGAGGTTCGGAGGGAGGAATCGGGAGATCTCGATCGATTGCCGCGTGGATGAGGATGCTAAGCTTTGTTTCAGTGTTGATTCGAAGCAGGTGCTGCAGATCAAACGGCTGAGGTGGAAGTTCAGAGGGAACGAGAGGGTGGAGATCGACGGTGTTCCTGTTCAGATCTCTTGGGACGTTTATAATTGGTTGTTTCAGAGTAAAGGAGGAGGCTCTGGAGAGGGAGGTGGAGGACACGCGGTGTTTATGTTTAGGTTCGATAGCGATCCAGAAGCAGTGGAGGATGATGAGCAGATGAAAGAGGTAGAAGAGAGGAATCAAAACGGTGTCGTTGTGTGGAAGCAGCAGCCGAAGAAGCAGTGCGGGGGTACTTTGGGGATTAAAGGGATGGTGGAGTGGAGGAAGATGAAGAGGAGGTTCGTTAAGAGTAAGAGGAGTTCGTCTTCTTCGTCGATTTCTATGTCTTCCGCTTCGTCGGCGTGTAGCTCGTCGGTTATGGAGTGGGCTAGTAGCGCAGATGAGGCGGAGTACGGAGGAGGAGGATCGGCCGGTGCCGGCGCCGGCAATGGTCTTGGATTCTCTTTATTGGTTTACGCGTGGATTAAGTGAATTTTTTTTATGGAAAACAAAAAAGGAAAGATACTGCTGCGGTCAAAGAGATTATTTTGAAAAAAATTATTGTTTTTTTCTTAACGTTTTATTTCCCACCAATCTTAAATCACGGATAAAAAAGAGGGAATGCTGGAGTAATTTTTTTTATATAAATTCAATTTTCGTATATATGTTATTAGTAAAATTTAACAATATAGGACTTGATTATTCTATTTAAAGAAAGTTGAGTACATTTATGTCAAAAAGGTTGATCAATATTTGAATCACGGTGTCTTCTTGTTGTATTAGTTGAGACTAGTAGTTGTTACATGTTGACTCCAGCGCCTTTGGATGATAATCAAACAGACTGTAGCTTTGGATTAAGTAAAGATGGTAGTAATATTTTTATGCACTTTACTTTTTGGGGTCCCCTTTCTTATACTATACATATTGAGACGTTTAGAGAATAACATCGAAATTAACCTATATCTTGTTTTGTCTGTAGGATGTATGTAAATGAATGGAATAACATAGCAAAAACTATTTGGCGGATAGTGCAAATTTAATAAAGATAAGGTGAATTGAGATTTCAAAATCAAAAGTTAGTAATTTACAAAAAAAAAAATCAAAAGTTAGTAGGGGAACATAATAGCGAAACGAAAGTAATAAGTGTATAATTGATGTTTGGCGTGGTGATGGGTGCATAAGATTGGGAAAAAAGTGTAAGGCACCTTTTGGGAAATATTTCATGTTTTCCCGACAAAGTACCAACGTATCATGTGAATAATGGGTCCCACTCTTTGATTTTTCCTCTGTAGTAGTACTAGATTTACGATACTAACCAACAGTAACCACTATTTCATCACATAGACTACAAGTTGTAGAAGGAATGTGACATAAGCTCAAATTATGCGCAAACGATACACAGGCATCTCCAGATCGACAGTTCCTGCGGACTCAATTTCTCAAGAATTTTATTATTTGTCATCATGTTTTCATTAGTGACAAAGTACTTGTTGTAGGGAATGATGCTTATATTAGAAGATACGAATTTTCCTTGGGCTGGATTTTTGATGGGCCACTACCGTTATTTTGGCCCAGTTTATCTCTTTAAGTTTCCATTTGTCCTGGTCCGTTTCAGCATCTTTGGCCTTTTTAAATAATTTTTCTAGTTGCATGTTGCAAATTCGTGATATGTTGATCTGTCTTGGTATGTTTGTGCATACTGCACTGCATAATGTGGTCGACGGGATGAGGGAACAAAGTCTTACTCGACTTATGTCATAAAACCATGCTGAATAAAATTCAGCGTTCACTCTAATGCCAATTGTAAAGTTCATAAATCGAATGTATGCTAGATGCTTAGCAACGAGGTTAAATGTCACAAAAGAGCATGTTGTTAATCTACGGTTATATCAGGCTTGCGTTTTGTCCAATAAACCCATCTTGATTCAGAACATTACTAATTTGATTAGCAATGCTCTAGAATCTACTTTCCCCGTTTTATGAAAATGAATACTTTTGAAAAGAAATGTTTCAAAAATATATTTTACTATAAATTTTTGTACTTTTACCAATTAATAGTGTGATCAATAGTAAACTTCAAAAAATTATTTGCATTTACTGAATTTTTCTTAGTTTAAAATTATAAAATAGATAATCATAAACATTTATACATTTAATAATAAAAAAAATAATATATTTTATTTATATGTACGGAAATTTTAAAAACATTTATCATTTTCAAATAAAAAATCATTGTTAGACATCATTAATTATTTGGAAAAGTTTGAACAATGAACAAATCAATATAAATGGAAATTGCTGTATATATTGTACAGCCAATACCAGAATTAAATCACAAATGAATAAATAAATCAAATGGAAATTGCTTAATCAGTTTTACAAGCCAATACCAAAAACTAGACCGCAATTTAATCTTTAAACTCGGATTCGAACCCGGGACGACACAGGTGGAACGACAACTCATCCACCTTTTCACGGCCATCTCCTGCGTGTCCGCCACCATCGACCCGAATCACATTACCACAGCTCACCAGATGGTAGCCTTATCCGAAACACCGTGAAGCAACGGTCGAGATTCGATCAAAAGATCCAGCTTGCTTCTACTGCCACCGTGGCGGTTTTTCTTTAAATCATCGGTACAGTTGAACCGACACGACCGGTTTATTAACCGAATCGATTCCTCGAAAACCGATTCTTCACATGGAATAACCAACGGACCGTGGTTTGCAAAACCGAACTCCTCCTCGGCCTTGACCAAGAGATTCTTGAGGACCGGGTGGTTAAGATACGTAGCGCGCACCACGAACCTCCTGCGACTGCTCCCAACGTAGACCGCCACGTGTCCTGAAGGCACATCCGACGGTACGCAGCGTCTGGCAGACGACATTCGCGCCTTGTTCCTCCATTGCCGGAGCATCTGTCTCAGCTTCACGATGTGTCGGATCTTGCTGCATTTTACGATGCCTCCAGCCATTTTTGTTCCGGTTTGCGAGTTCGATGAGAAAAGTGTAGAAGAAAGGAAGAGAGAAATGAAGCAAGATGGGTTTTGAGAATTTGGACAAGACGAGGGGTTTATATAGTGAAGAGAGTGAGACAATGCCCTCGGATTTTCTATTTTATTACGATATTGCCACCGCAGTTCTTACTTTTGACTTCTTGCGTCTAATGAAGACATGTACTAGTAGTAGTGGTGTGTGTGTGTGATGGATTATGGATAGATTAATTATTCTGGAGATTAGTTTTAATTAATTTTCTTCTGAATTTTAGATACGATTCTTGGAGGAGGATCATGAAAGATCTTGTATGTTTTTTTCTTCTTGATACATTGGATGTGTTGATATCTACAATAGATGATGGATTCGACATGTGAAATTTAGTTGTTGATTGGTTTGTATTATAAAAAATCCAAGGTTTTAGATATTATAATTATGATTAGTGAACCTAAATTGGGGAAAAATGTTAAACTGATAGTCATTAGAGAGACAGGGAATCGATTCATTTTAATTATTCATACTTGGTATTCAAATATATCAATATGGTGGTTAGATAAGAAGTGTCACGTTTAAAAAAAAGTGGCTAGTAGACTATATGAATGATAGAGTAACTAATAAGAGCATATGCTGATGACGAAGGAGTGTTGGAAAAAAAAGACCAGTCTATGAAGAGACTTTAAAGTTAAAACACCACCTTATATATGATTTAGACTTTAGAGACATGAAGAGTCATGTCTCTCTTTACATCCATCATATTGTTCGATTTATAATAAAGTCTTCATATTGAAAAAAGGTCATGTTAGTGTGGATAACATAAACTTATTTACGCATGTATTAGACTCATGTTACAATATATGGTTTAACCGAATCCAAAAATATATGATCCATCATCTCTAATTATATGACATATTAACGTACAGAAACTATTTCTCTAACACAATGTGAAACTATTATCCCTGATCTAGTGTATGCATGACCGCAAAGTCTATGGTTTATAGGAGGTGCATGATGTCAAGTTTAAACATTTGCACAACTGGCAACTGCTTGTAAACCGGGGATAGTAATAAGCAAAACTTAGCAAATATTAGATAAAACTCATAAAAGTAAGTTTGTGAACTTCAATAATTTAAGTTTAAACATATATGCTCCAAAGTTAGTTCGTGGTCGTACAAACAAAGGCGTGGCTGTAACTGCCGCTCTAGGGTCAAAGCTTTCAAATCATCAAACTAAATTAATATTTTGAGAAACTACTATTTTATACTTTCATCGCACGGAAGTATGAGTGTTTTAATAATTTAACAGAAAGAAATAGTAAAACCCACCACATCCGTAGCTGGAAAAGGGAGGAAGTGCAACTAGACAGACGTATTTTATAGTTTATATATCTGGTTTTATAATTAAAACATACTTTTCTAGTAAACATTATTATCTCATCAGCAAAGGCAGAACGATTTAATATATTTTCCAGTATAAGTAAAAAATGGAAATAATGTAATGCATGCGGCGTACCAAAGCACTGGTTTTTGTAATTTACGTATGTGTCCACGCTCCCATGTGCGAACATCTCATCTCCTCTTATAAAATAAGCAACAAGAAACAAAAACATTTCTCGTTTATTTATGGAAAAATTGTAAACTTGATTCCGATTCTCACAAATTATCGATAGATCGTACATTTTTTCATGTGATGAAATTTTGTTAAGTTACATAGTTCGCATAATAGGTTAAGTTTGATCCATATATTGTCCCCCTATTTCATTGCAATAAAATGAATTAATGAGACTGCTGGAATTAAAATATACAAAAATAAAATGGTTGATCGATATAAACTCAGCTCCTATGTTTCCTACATATCACATATTCTGCATGTGACGTGATTTGCTTATATCATTTTCAGTTTTAATATCAATTTAGCTGGATCGTCATGGATAAATGTATATTGAAATCAAATGTTATGTCAGATGATTGAATTGTAACGAATATAAAACATATGTTAATCAAATAAATAAGTTCGGGTCAGTCAAAGTGCATGTTATGGAAGCTTGGATACATTCCCCCATGGGTTACGTACGTGCTCACCCTTGCTACTTGCTAGTTGTGCTAAGGATTTTCTCGTTAGGTTTCTCTCTGAAGCACATCCTCATTAATGCTTTTGCAGCTATCATTAATTATTGTATCTTTGAATTCAATTATATTATATAGCAGTATAGCACACAATGACACACAAGAGAGATCAAATCGATGTATGAACCTGCGTTGGACTGCATCCTCGTGCACCATATACACATAATATGTATGTAGACATATACATAACTCATTCGTTCAAAAACAAAGACAGACATAACTCTATGACTTGGTCAACTTGCTTATGTAATTACACTTGATTAATGTTTGCTTTTCTTAGATGTTATCAAATTAAGTTACCTATGCCTAGGGATGGCAATCAATGACCTGGACCGCGGGCCTGGCCCGTAAAAGCTTGCTGCGGGACGGGATTGGACCTCCATTTGACGAGCCCGTAAAATTGCGGACCTCGCGGGACGGGCTCAAAACGGGACGGGACGAATGCGGGACGGGCTCAAAATGGGACGGGACGAATGCGGGATGGGCTCAACCCGCGGGATTTTAAAGATCCGCAACCATAAGTATTTATTTCTACTTAGTTTTGTTTTCAGTACTATTACTTTGTGAGACTTTCTTCTTTAAATTGTTTTATTACTTTGTGAGATTTTCTTCTTTAAATTGATGAGTTTTGTTTTTAGTATTGTCTAGTGGTGTTTTAAAAAAAAAATTGGTTACAATGATGTTGTTAAAGAGCTATTGCTTGTTCAAGAGCTACTGTTTGTTCTTTAAACGGTTCGAATTGAGCGTTTGAGTTACTACAAAATCTTGTTTTTACACTCTAAGTTCAACAACTTGGTTGAAAGAGAAGAAGACACTATTAGTACTAAGTTAATGTTGCTATGCAGAGACGTTGATTTACAAAGAATCAAACAAGGAGTATACTTGAAATAGTTGAATTTCACAGTTTAAATGGTTCTCACTTACTTCAAGACCATTTAACCGACAAGTGATCACAACGGATGTTGTTGCGATCGAAGTTTTTGAGCTCTCTTCAACTCCCTAACACAACTCTTCTACTTTTACATTCATGAAAAAAGCTAAAGAAGGCGTCCCGCGGGACGGCCCGCGAAGGCTTATAAATTTATGCGGTACGGGATTGGGCAGCCATTCGGAAGACCGCAGTCCGCGCGGGACAGGCCCGCCGTGATCCGCACGACGACGAGCCCGCTGCGGTACGGGACGGGACGGGACGGGAAAGCCCAATTGCCATCTCTACCTATGCCTCTATATAATGAATTGGCACTCAGTTTTTGTTAGATCATTGTGAGTAAACAAAACATAGCTCCGTTAGAGCATGAGCAATGGTGAACCCCCCTTTGGGGTTTACCAAGTTTTTTTAATATATTTTTGTGGGCCCATGAATAGTAATGAACCCGGATATGTTATTTTCTGCATTGGTGAACCCGAAGAAGAGGTTCATAAGAATAAAAAAATATTATTTTATTAAAAAAAAAAAATTGAAAATATTCAGAAAACATACACATAATATTGAAATATATTTTAAACTTATGAAAACATTTTATTCAATACATAAAGAGTACATAACATAAATTAGAAATTTAGAAAATACAAAGCTTATTTAATTTTCTTCATGACCAAACTTTTGCCAAATATTCTCCACTAAATCAGCTTTCAAACGCTGATGCTTATCTCCATCTCGAACTTCTCTCCGCATGGCTAACATATCCGGGGTGACATTAACACTATCTCTGCTTGTTGCCTTGGAACTTCGGCTAGACTCTCCTGTCTCAAACTCCGATATATCAATTGGAGCGTATCCGTCTCGTTCATCCTCTACTATCATATTGTGCAATATGATACAAGCCATCATTATTTTTCCTATCCTTTCCATGTCCCATTGTAGAGCTGGGTTCTTAACAATTGCAAACCTCGATTGCAATACTCCGAAAGCCCGTTCGACATCTTTTCTGGCGGCTTCTTGTTTTTCAGCAAATTTCTGTGCTGCAGGACTTTGAGGAAGTGAGATGGATTGGATAAATGTTGCCCATGGAGGATAAATCCCGTCGGTAAGATAGTAGGCCATACGATAAGTGTGGTTGTTGACCTTGAACCTCACTTTAGGTGCTCGACCATGTATGATATCATCAAAAACTGGTGACCGATCAAGAACATTGATATCGTTGAGGGTACCTGGTAAGCCGAAAAATGCGTGCCATATCCATAGATCTTGTGATGCAACGGCTTCTAAGACAATTGTCGGCTTCCCGGAAGCACTTGTGAACTGACCTTTCCAAGCCGTCGGGCAGTTTTTCCACTCCCAGTGCATGCAGTCGATGCTGCCTATCATTCCCGGAAACCCTTGTACCTCTCCAATATCGAGTAATCGTTGAAGATCCTCGGCTGTAGGTCTTCGTAGATACTCATCTCCAAAGCATTGTATTATTGCAACACTGAAATTTGCCAAACACGAACGTAATGTACTGTCAGCCATTCGGAGATATTCGTCATATGTATCTCCTGACTGACCATATGCGAGCATACGCATCGCTCCCGTACACTTCTGAAGTGGAGAAAAACCGTTCCTTCCGGTTGCATCTGGTCTTTGCTGAAAGAACGGAAATTCAGTACTCAGACGCTCGACAATGCGAAGGAACAATGGCTTGTTCATTCGAAAACGCCTCCTAAAAAAGTCCGATGTATATGTAGGATTTCCCGTGAAATAATCGTTGACAAGCTGAATGTGCCCTTGTTCGCGATCTCGTTAGATAAAACGTCTTTTGGACTTCTTGGGCTGAGCCGTCATCACCGAGTCGATGAAATTATCAACTACTTGGTCGACCATTTCTTCTAAATATTCATCAACTTCATCACTTGATGAGGAAGACATATTGTTTTTTGCTTGTTCCTTCCTTGAAGTCAAAAAAACATTTGTTAAGTATAAATTTTTTTATAATTATTATAAATCTTTTAAAAATTTACATAATCCATATTTTTTTAAGTATAATTTTTAAAACATTTACATAATCCATATTTTCTAAACTATATTTTTATAATTTTTTTTAAAATTATCATAAGAAAAAAATTATTTTAAAATTATCATAATCCAAATATTATTTTAAAATTATCATAACCCAAATATTTATATAAAATTTTCATAATCCAATTATTTTCTTAACTAAATTTTTAAAAATTTACATAATCCATATTTTTTAAGTATAATTTTTAAAACATTTACATAATCCATATTTTCTAAACTATATTTTTAAAAATTTTCATAATCCATATTTTATTTAAGTATAATTTTTTAAACCTTTACATAATCTATATTTTCGACCAAAAATTTTTAAAAATATATGTTGATGAGTACATAAAAGTATTTTCATGTATTTTCCAACTACATGTATTTTCTAGTTACCTTGTATGCTTGTTTGTGAGTTACCTTGATGATAGGTTGGAAGAAGAGTTGATGAAGAAGAGATACAAGACACAACAACTTCTAAACAATTAGATGGAAGAAGAGATAGAAGAGACAAGAACTTGTAGAGAAGTAGTTGGAAGAAGTTGTAGAGAAGTAGACAACAACTTCTAAACAATTACATGGAAGAAGAGATAGAAGAGCTTTTACTCGGGTACTTTTGTTCTCGATACATAACAGTATATAGATGATTGCAAGAAGTGAAACACATTATCATATATATAACAGTCATGAAGCTTTCACCCGGGTACAAACACCCGTGATGAGATAAAAAAAAAACACGGTCGGGTACATACATATCACCCGTGACTTGTTCACATAACCTGTGGGTACATAGACCCATATCCGACAAACCTAAAACATGGCGTGTAGACATCTTACCAAAATACTACACTGCAACATCTACTTCCCGTGATACAAAACGACATAATAAACCTGCAACAACTTAACACCTCCACTGCAACACCTAGTAACCTCCACTGCAACACCTTGTAACCTCGCACACGTTAACTCCAACCCGTGACCTGCAAAAGAAAAGAAAACAGAATCAGAATCAAGTTCAAAGATAACACATACAACCAAAGATAAACAAGCAAGAGGCATTTGAAAGAAAGTATAACAGATTTTCGATTACACTAACCAACTCAAAGCATTTCAGTGATAAGCTTATTCTTTAGAGCTACTTCATGATCAGTTAGTGATTCAGTTTTCTTGGCTAGGAGACGATCTAAGATTTTCTTATTGGAGATGGAGTTTTTCTGAGCTAGGATATTCTGAACGTGATCATAAGCTGCCTCGTTGGGCTTCTTGCGTTTGGCAGCTTTGCTGGCCTTCACACCCGGTGGCCTTAACTCTCCCTCATCAGCCACCTCCGGACCACTCTCCTTCCTTTTCTCCTTTGGCTGGACGTGTGACTGAACGTGTGATCTCCATTTCTGATCGAAACGAAGTACCCTCTAGCAATGTTCTAGACCGAACTTCGCATTATAGTCATTAGAGAAGATGTCATGCGCACGCTTCATGACATCATTCTCTGACTGGCCACTCGCTTGCTCCTTCAATGCCGCTTCATGGGCTCCGACAAACCTACACACCTCTCCGTTCACCCTTCCCCACCTCTGCTTACATTGACTCCACTCTCTTGGAATGGAGCCAACGAGCAGAGGACTCGAGTTCACATACGCCTCTATCCTCTTCCAAAAGGATCCCAATTTTTGTTCATTACTGACAATGGGATCCTTGCTTGTATTCAACCAACCACTTATCAAGACAAGGTCTTCTTTGGTTGTCCACTTCCTCCTTTCCGCATGCTTAACACCGAGAGAGTTAACACATTGCTCAGCAGAGTCCAAGTCAATTGCTTGACTGCTCTGCGCATTCAACAGGTTAACATACCCGGTAGAGTTGCAGGGAAAAGAGTCCATGTTCTCGGGGTGTTGTGGTTTCAGTTTGGGGTTTAGTGGTTTCAGTTTTTATTAAGATTTTTGCTGTGATTTTTAAGTGGGGAGTTGCTATGTTTTTAAACTACTATGAAGATTGGTAATTAATTGTGGAGTTACTATGTTTTCACCAACCAAAATTCATTACGGACGAGACATAACTACTAGATACCTACGAGCCGATAAACATCAAATCAGGACAACAAATGCACTCCTACTAACTACAATTCATTAACAGCAACCAACCAACGACAGCTAATTAATCCTTCTAGTTCTCGTTCAACTTCTATTTTAGATGACTAGTTATAATTAATCCTTCTAGTTTCCTTCTAGTTCTACTTCTACTTCTAAACCATTCAGAAAAAACAAACTATTTACAAAAGGGTTACTGACCTGTGTCGTTGTCACTCAAAGCAGACCTTCTCGAGGGTATCCACCTGCAGAGAGAGGTCATACACCTGCTCGTTGAGGCTCTTGACTTCTTCCTGGACATTGGAAACCAAAATTAATGTTAGTTAAAGTTAGGAAAAATAATTACGTTGATAAAAATTTTTAAAGGCCACAAACCTGAAGTGCACGGATCTGTCTGGTGAGATCGGAGACCCCCATGATCACCTGCTCAGCCTCCTCCACCCGTTGAGTCAGCCTCTCCAACTCCTCCTGCACACCCACAACCCAAGGCTGACGATAATGTAAACCATCAGCCTTGGTCGGGAACACAAATGCTCATCAGTCTCTCCCAAGTAAAAACAATAACGAACACTTGCTCTATACTTCTTTGCATGATTAAAAAAAAAACCAACCTCGTAGTTGGTGCACGTGAAGTATCTCTTCCCTGGAAGAGTGTCGAACTCCTCCTTCCCGCGAACCTCGTTGATTACTTTGCCACCGCACGGACACTTTGTACGAATCCCGTACTCACAAAGCGCCACATAGTCTAACATCTCGATGTGGCGCTGTCGCCTCTTTGCATCTCTCATTTCTTCAGCCGGATCCATCTGTAAATCATTCAAAATATTGGTAAATTAACTCCATGTGAACAAAAGCAAGAGAAATATATGAAACAACTATCGAAGCCTTAAAAAAAAATTTTGATCGAACCCAAAATCCTATTTTCAAATCATATAAATAACCCTTAAACAACCCTATATCGACACCCTAGATCCATAAGTGGAAACCCTCGATTTTTTCCCCAAATCCAATTGACTCTCGAATTTTTCCCCAAATCCAATTGACTCTTCCCACCCCAAAATCGAGCAAATCAATCGGTGAAGGGACTAGAAACTCACCTACGGTCGTCGAGAAAGCAGATCGGAGCCGATTACGTGGAGAATTCCGCCGGGATTCGTCGTCTCACGAGTAATCGCCTATAACGCCGAAACCCTAGAGTTTTGAGAAAGAGGGGAAAATGAGATGATACACGACGAAACCCCTCTTTCCCTTCATTCTACGCGTTTTCTCTTCACCAACGGGGACGCGACACGTGGTAAAAACCGCGAGAGACGGGTTCATCGCCAAGGCCCGGATCATCAGTTTTCACGCGATTTTTTCATTTTAAAAATCAAACGGGCCTAAGACCCCGAGCCCACGAACCGCTCATGAACCGGCGTTGCGCTTGCTCTTAAAAGTTTGCATATGTACTTTATAAAAGCCTATTATTAGAATAGGTTTAACTTTTGACTGTAACTTCCACCTTTATCTTCGTGTCTCTTTAATGAAAGGGAAAACAAAAGAAAAGATTTATTTGTTGACAAAAAAAAAAAGATTTATTTATAAGGAGCGTAATCACGAGAAGATATAATGTAGTGTGTTGAACAAGCAATGCTTAGTTTAGACATTGGATTTACTTAAGAAAACGTCTTCAGACATCTATAACATCGTCCAAGGTTTCGTCTTGATTAATGCAATACGATAAACTAAATTGAGATTATGTCTTTTTTCTTTATGCTCTGACAAACTCACATACACTTTGTGCAACCAATGACAAATATGTTTTCTAAATTAAAGTCATTTATAAATCGGAGAGAAACTTCTTAGGTAGAGGTGGACACTTTATCCAATATCCGAAGTGGCATCCGAACCCGATCCGAAGAATTCGACCTGAAAAACTCGAACCGATATTCAAACCGAAATAGAAAAATACCGAACGGGTATTGAATCAGGAGCGATTGGATATCTGACCCCGAATGGATATCCAAAGATAACCGAAATATATATATATATATATATTTAACCTTATATTTCTAGTTTACTGCTCTCATTTTATTCAAAATATTTTTATTAACGTTAGACATAGTTTAAGATCAGATAATATACATATAATTAGGAATTGCTACTCGCTTGAAAACATGTCAACCTTTTTGTTTAGTGCATTAGTAAAAATTGTATCTAAAATTCTAAAACAATTATCAAATTAATGTCTTTTTATTTTAAATTTTATCTCCATATCTATTAATCATTTAATCTATTGAAAATTTGAAAAGAATTAGAGGTGTATTTAATACAAGAAACTTGAGCAATGAAAATTTGATTTTTTTTTCAAAAATTTAAATATCCGAAACTCGACCCGAAATAACCGAGCCCGAACCAAAAATATCTGAATCCGGTCCGAAATATAGAAATACCTAAATGGATATTATATTTCTGTACTAAAATACCCAAAAAACCGAAATACCCGATCCGAACTCGAATATGTACCCGAACGCCCACCCCTAATCTTAGGTCAACTGATTTGTTGGTTATCTACTACTTACTGTCTAAATCATTTGTGTGTTTTGTGTGTTGAGTTATGATGTTGTATTCTTAAGTCTACCATACACTACTCTAGTTCTTTTGTCATGTGATATGCTAACAGTCCGATATAAAAATACAGTTTATTTTAGATTGGGCCTGAACCCAAGTAATCTATTGTTCAAGAAACGCGGCTCAGCCTGTTATCGCTAATTATCAACGCATGATACAAACGTTGTAGAAACCGACTCATCTCATGACATAATGGCCCACTCAGCTAATTGTAGAAACCATTAACTATGGGCCTTGAAAAAAATCAAGATTTCTTTTTTTTTTTTTTTTAAATGTGTTCGTTGGAGAAGAACTGATCAAACTATAGAAATGTTTGAATCTAAACGCACTGCAAATAAGAGAGCACAGGAAAATGCCACATTAATATGAAAGATGACTTGGTTCATATTTTTCTCTCTGTTCCTTCTTATGCTCATTGCATCGTCGGAGAAAAAGCATACAGAGCAGTGAGTGCATTAGAATGGATACCCTTTTCGTGCGGGTAGACTTTTTGGTAGCAACTTGATGATGAATGATCCATCAAAAATCTGTGGGTCTCTGCCATGTGTTACAGGAAAGTGTGACTTTGATTGACGAATATTGTTGGGGTCAGAACTGTAACCAGTTGCATACAAGAAGATGGAAATGGACCCATGAGTTGTTAATCAATGAGGTTTGGTTCCATTAGACTTCCTTTTTTCTTCACATGTGTTATTGTCTGCCTTAGTGTTCCTCTTGGTTTTATTTACGAAGCTGTTTGGTTTTATTTTTGTTGGTTGTGGCCAAAGTGTATCTGAAAACAAACAAGATGATCTGTCTTTTGTCTACATTGTTAGCGGGAGGAAAGTGTGCATAGTCCTAGTCGGTTCTACGTGAAGAGTTTGATAATGTATATAGCTATTTCAAGATTCATATATAGGCCAATGTTTAATGTTTTCCAATGTTTAATGATTAATGGAACATTATCAAATTTTCAAGTGCCTATGTGGCTACTAAATCAACCTTTGGTAATTGAGTATAATTGGTCAAATTCTAGTCGGCCATGATATCTTGTCTGCTACATGCTCAAGAGGACCCTCTGGTTCTTCCAGTTTACGTGATCTGCTTGCAAGTTGCTCATAAAACTCATGAAAAGATTTTTGTGTTGATGTTTGCTTCAGTAGACATGTCTCACCTCAAGATGTGTAGAGAGAAGTTGGAGTTAAGTCCTTTCAAGTTTGTTTTTTGGTCTCAAGGTTTTTAACTGTTGCTCCACTTTTTGTGATCATACTCACATGGTTGCTGTATACATTCTATTAATTTATATGTGTGTATATATGTATGTAAAAGATTCATCCAAAAGGCCAAATATTAGTCACTATTTATCTACTGAACCAAATTTTTTGGGGCCTCTGCAAAGATCTCATTGGATTCTTGATTATTTCATGATATTTATTTCTTTAGCTGGATTATATGATGTATGAACTGTCTGTTTTCTTCTTCTGAACTTTTTGCTTCTTGTCATCATCACAACTAACAACAAGCTCTTCTTTTATATCTGTTTATTTTTCTCTTCCTGTGTCTTGTTGTTAATCACTTTCTCAATAAAATAATTGTTTTCCTTACTTTTAGGTAACCAAACTGTGACAACAAGTCTTTTCTTTACTGGTTTACATGACAACAAATCTGCCTGTAGATCTTAATACCATATCTTTCTTATACACTCTAGAAAAAGTTTTATATAGTAGAAGAAATCCATTGGTGTCAATATGAACATAAATCTATGCTAGACAAAATATTACTCACAAGAATAAGTACTAACACTTGGATTAATACTGGTGAACATATCAATGACAACAAAAAAAACAGCACAAAAAAAAAAACAATTGAAGAGACAAGAATCTCAGAGTTTGAGGGACAAGTCAAGGTTCTTCTGCTGATCTTCTTCAGAATCTACTGGAATCGCTCCTGCATTGAACCTACCGAAGTTTTCACTTGTTGAAGTCAACGGTGGAGGAAACATCATCTGATGACGACTCTCTGTTGAAGATAGTCTACCTATGGCTGGTTGCTGAACAAGTGGTATCCTTGACCAATTGAACTGACCATACTCACCAGCACCAAAGGCGTTGTATGAACTTATCTTGTGACTCATTGAGTGAGCTTGTATACCCAATGATCTGGTGTTGCTGTACTGTCCGTGGAACGGGACTGGAGCATAACCATAAGGATAGCCGAAAGCTTCCATCTGTTTCCCTCGCTTAGCCAAAGTCCTCTCTCTTTTGTGGGCGTTTTGGTGACCACCAAGGGCCTGTGAGCTGTAGAACGTTCTTTGACAGTAGTTGCATGAGAAGAGCTTCTTCTCAGTGGAAGTTGACCCTTTATAACTCGGAGTGGCTTCACTCGCGTCTAAGTTGTCGATGAGGTTGAGTTCTTGATTGAGCTGTGGTTGACTATAATCATATTCTGCTAGCACGAGGTCGAGCTTTATGCCTTCCTCTCCTGCTTTTTGATCATCGTGATCATCTTTTTCTTGTCCCTCTTCTGTGTTGTAATGCTCTAAGCTCAGGTTTAGAGAATCTGGATATGAAAGAGTGTTGGATGTGGAAACGATGCACGAGGAATCAGATGGCTTTGGCTCGTCCCGGGAGACATCCATGAGGTGTTGGTTTTTTTTCTCAGAAGGGAGAACAGAAGATGATACTACATAAGGAAGGAGGAATACTAACTACAAAAGCATTTGGGTTTTTAATATAAGTGGAGAAAAGTATATAGTAAGAAGATGAGAGAGAGAGATGGGGTTGGTTGGGTTTTGCTGACACACAACACACACACACAAAGACAGAACAAAACACTTGAAGCTGATTGGAACTCCACCATCTAATACCTGTGTTTATCCCTTTTATAGGAGGAACCAACTTTCACTTCACATCAACCTTTTTATTTGTCTTCTTTCTCCTTCTAATAGACAAATCTCTGTTCTCTTTCATGCATAATTTTTACTTTATTTTTTCTTCTTCTCTTTGTCTTTTGCCCTTATGTGCTTAACAGTTCTTCAACTTAGATGTCATTTATGTTTTTTTTTTATAATTAATTTATGTTTTCTTCTAGTCAGGTGGATGCCACTGCCATGTATAACTGTACTTGATATTTATCATCGAGTGGACCATTGTGACCAGGCTAAATCTGGCCCTGATCAATGGATGCTTTGTATTTTTTTCTGTGGACAGATTCTCATTGGGGCCAGGGCCAACCGGCCAACTCGTCTTCTTATGGTGAATATAGTGTATGCAACCGCGGATATGTGTAAGGATATTACTAAACCATCCTTAGTGACCCATATTTCAAATGTGTGTGCAGTGTTCAGTTTATGTGTGAACTAACTGATATTAGGTTAAGGGGGAACAAGACAAAAGAAAGCTTAGCAGTTCGAACGATTTCCAAAAACTGGGACCGGTTTAATTTGTTTGATGAAACTGACAACTTGTTGATGGAGTAGATGAAGGTGACAACAAGTGATAATGAAATGAAAAGGATACTCAATAACAAGAGAGAGAGAGAGTATTCACTATTCAGGTATGTTTAATGTTTCTGTGTACTTTTGAGACTTTGAGAGGAAAGTGGCCATATCTGTTTCCTTTTAGCTTTCTACTGTTAGACTTCCTTTGCTTATCTGTCTCTCTTTTGTACTCTTTCTACTCTTCCTTTTAACGCTTGCTTCATTTTCACTCCTCTCCTCTTCATAACCATCGGAATCCTTGATAGTCACCCGGATTTTACGGTATAGAGGGTTCAAATACACAGTACTAATCTATCTTCTTTGATAAAAAAAAAATCTATCTTACCTCAGAGTGATTGCCACTTTTATATGCTTCTAAGCTTCTTCATGGACAATTTATTGTACCCAATGCCCATATATAGTTTCTAGAAGAACTCGGTAACATGTCGCTTCCTTGTGTTGAAACCAGGATTACATTTTCTATTATTGATCATGAACATTTGTGTGTTTGGATCCATATTGATGTATAATTATTTGGATGATATGTGCGATCGTTTACTTTCCGCTTAAATGCTATTGTATGAATTAAGGGGCATGATTAATGAATACTTTAGTTTATGGAGCCAACTTAGCTGTCCCAACACACTTGAGAGTTCAGACTGAATCTATTTTCCTTTGAATATTACTTTTGCCAAGTGCAATTTCTCATTTCTTTAGGTGATAACGTTAACTACATCCTAATTTTTTAAAGAAAACGATACGTCGTAAATTACTCGACATCATTTGTAAATATAGTTCGCTGCTTGTTATTGACAAAAAAACAATCAATGGTTTGTCATATAATAACATTAAAAACTATCGAATGCACGTAGTTTGGCTTTACACGAAAATATCGAACTCCAATAAATTGTTCTCGTTTGAGTGGGAAAACAAAGCGAGACGACAAAGCGTCTCATCTTAGTGCTGGGGATAAGAATCTTTGATATATTTATACTTCTTCAAACTTTAGCCTAAATTAATAGTAGTACTTAGTAGTGGAAGCTGAAAATAAATAACCAAAAATGTGTAGTAAAATCCAAAAATATAATAGTTCGGAGTTAGGACAAGTAGTTTATGTCGAGTCTTTTGTCGAGTGCGACGTATAATTGGTGGGTCCAGTGTTTCAAACTTTAGAAATAGGGAAGCTGATTCGGAGAATCAATCTTGTTAGTTAATTTATTTTGTGTGTAAAGATATAATTGTTAGCTAACCATTGCAATTAAATATTTGATTTCACTATTAAACGTCAGTGGCTCATGTGTTTTTTTTTTCAACATACAATTTTTGGTCTCCCCATCGACCAACTCAATCGTAAACTACTCCATGAACTAGAAGATGAAATCCTGATCACAACATGTTGCAACGAGAGGAATACAATCATTTACATTTCTAGTGCCTTCGGAAAAGCATTAAAACCAGAAACATGATGAAAAAGGGCAAGGCGAGAGCAGTGGTGCAGGAGAAACACACCCCCACATGAATGATTACAAATATAACATTGTTTATGTAATCAGTAATCACAAATCAATTAAATCTTTTTAGTAAGATATCATCTGTCTCTTCCAAAATAATGCAGAACATCCCTTCCAAATTACATCTTGACTTTACTTACCATTATGTGAATAATTAAGATATAACCTTTACTTTGTTCCACAACCAAACAAAAACAACAAAGTATATGAAGTGCTTGACAGCTAAAATCAATTAGAAAATGTGATTGATTTCATGTTTCTTAGAAAATAATGTTTCATCCTATCTGAACACTGATGATCCCTACTTTTAAGGGTTGGGAAATCTGTTTAATTTTGTTTGTTAATGGATTGAAAATAATTTATGGGTGTATAGCATCCATAAAGCCAAATAATTATACATTTGACTTTTTCTAATATACATATTTAACTACACAAATAAAAGGATTACTTGATTTTAAAATCTAAATAACCGATTAAAAACCAACAACCCAGTGATTAGTATTATTGTAAATAAGTGTAGATGGGGAGTATCTTGCTTTGTGCTGGGAAATGGGAACACTCAAACAAAATGACGGCTTCTGTCTTGTTAATACACAAGGTGACTTAACTTTGAACTTTCGAAGCAATAAGCACGTGCTGCAGATTAGTTACATGATTCAACTATTCTTTTTTTTGGTAAAACATGATCCAAGTCCTCACTCTTTCACTGTTCACAACAACAAAAAAAGCTAGTCGCTATAACTAGGGTTAGCACTGATATGTTGCTGGTCCAAAGCAATTCGATAAACATGCATGGCCTTTCAGTATCATTTCTCTTATCCGTTCCTAACTAAAATTACTAATTTCATTCACAAAGTATTAAAAAGAAAATACATCTAAAGCATTAATAATATGTATGAGATGATTGCACAGGTTCTCGAACTAGATGAATGTTCAGAATATTCGAAGAAGAGTTGTTTAGAGAAATGTCGGTAAAGCTTATCAAGCATATCTAAGTTATTAGACGAACGTGAAAAAATGTAATCTATAGATTATAATTAGACGAACATGCAGAAAATGTAATCTATAGATGATAATGCCACGGCCTTGCAACCTTGGTAAAACATTTTTCCCCATCTAGTGACTAGTGATAGAAGCCCACAAAAGGAACAAATCATAAGCCCAGTATACAGATAAAGGGTCCAAATGAGAACCCACAGCCACAACTACCAAAACAGACACTGGAATGTGCTATTGTTAAAAGGTCGTCTTGATTGTACATCAAATGCCTTTTTCTTACAGTATGTTACTGTTAAACTTGCTGCTGCTCTGGGAATCGACGGATGGCTACTGTTGCTCAGTTCCACTCATATTCTTCAGGTGTACATATATAATGATGATAATAAATAAGTCATTGAGCTTTCCTTTAGCCCAAATAGTTACTGAGCATTTATAGCATACAAATCCACATTTGACATGTTTTACAACCTCGCTTATGGATAAACTGCAAAAGAACACATACTCTCCCTTCGACAGAAACCAAAATTTGTAAATCCAATTCCAACGCATAGTACACTGGAATTGGAATGTAAAAAAAAGTACTGATTAACAACATATAGATTGTATTCAGAACGCTACCCATCAGTATAACTATTAGATTGTACTGACTAACAACTTATGTTAGCATAAACAGCCCATTTGTTTCCACTGCAAGATGGAACAAGCAAACGCCACAAGAGACTGTTAACTTAAAATGGCCACATTGGTAAATAAGAAAAAGACAACAAAATAATAGAAGATTATTTATTAATGAAACGGGGTAAGCTGAAACGATATACATTCAGAAACTCAAAGCTAAAACATTAACAACAACCCCTCCTTCATTTAATCAAAGAGGTTTTTTTTTCCTGAAAAATAACAAAAGACACAACAATCACTTACTAAAAAAAAAACCAATTTACACAACAAACACAAAGTCTAATTGGTTCTCACACTCACAAAAGACTAAAAAAAAAACCTAATTAGCAATAGCAGTAGTAGTAACAGAATCTTCCACACCTAGACCATACAAGACACCAGTGTACTTCTCAGTCGACCCAGGGAAATAACGCTCCTTGAGCTTCCTAAACGACCCCAACGTCAGCAAGCTATCCGACCCAGCCTGATGACAAACCCCAACCCTCTCAACCCCCATAAGCTCCGCGAGCCTGTTAAGCCCACCAAAAAGCCCATTACAAAAAGTCATCAAGTGCTTAATATCGTACACCGTGGGGAAATACACAAACAGCAGCTTGAAGAAATCCGCCTGCTTCATCGGAAGCTCCCTGCACGTCAGAAGCTTCACCAAGTAACCGAAATCGTAACCTCCATGAAAAGTAATCCACGAGATCGAATCGTTCAAGACGATCCCGGAAGACATCATGAGCTCGCCGAAACGTACCACGTCGATGCCTTTCTCGACGTTCTTCTTGAAATCGATCCCGCACTGGCAGAGAAGCTCGATGGACTCGCTCGCGTAGATGTCTTCCCCGATGTTGAACTCGCGGAAGTTGAACTGCCAGACGCAGGATTTGTTGTTGCTGTCGGGGCAGGTGGGGAGGTTGCCGTCGGAGTCGGAGAAGGTGAGGCCGAGCTGGATGAGTTTGAGGAGGTCGACGTTTTCTTTTAAGGTGCGGTAGTTAAGATCGCTGTTGTGCTTGAAGGTCTCGACGGGTTTGAGGACGACGCCTGGGAACTCGGTGTCCATGGCGATGTGGTTGTATTTGTCGACGATCTCGCGGATCAGCGCGAATTCCTCGAGGAGGTTGTCGTTCCATACCTCTCGGATTAGGATCGAATCTTCTTTGAGAGTCTCCGCCATTATAATTACAGATCTGGTGGTGAAACAGCATACGGATGACGAAACCTGTATAGATCTGAAAAAAAATAAGAAAATGAGAAAAATTAGAAAATAAAACAAACCCTAACTGTTTGAAACAGATTCAGGCAGGGGGAAGTGTAACAACGTACCTGAGATTTCGTGAATAACAGATGTTCGAAAACGAAACAGATCTAGAGGATACGGAGAGGAGTTCTCGGACCAACGGGGAGAGAGAGGGGGGAGAGGGGGTAGGTTTTGAGGATAAATAAAGAGAAAGTGTGAACCAACTTTAAAACGATGTCGTTTTTGTTTGAGGACGGAAGGTTCGTTACGACGACGTTTTGACGTGCGCCTTCTTCTTAGATCAATCATTATACGTTTTGCGTAGGGGTGGGCGTTCGGGTACCCATTCGGGTTCGGTTCAGGTCCAATCGGGTTTCGGGTTTTCGGGTTCAAAAATTTCAGCCCCATTCGGATATTTTTAAATTTCGGTTCGGGTTCGGTTCGGATCTTTGCGGATTCGGTTCGGGTTCGGATAACCCATTTAAATAATTTTTAAAATTTTAAAATTTATTATATACTTTAAATTTCTCAAAATCTATAAACAAAATACATATTACATATAAATTTGAATAGCATATGTCAAAATATATAAAATTAACCTATAAATTGGTTTATTTTGAAAATTTCGATTGAGAATCAATAGATATTTTAAATATTTTTGGTGTTTTGAGTATACTTTATCTATTTTAGACATGTATGTTTGACTATTTGTATATTTTTTTAAGTATTTTGGATTACTAAAAAGTATTTATATACTATGAATGTTTTTAATATACAATAAATCTAAAAAATAGTTAATATATATAGGTATATAAATCTATTTCGGATATATTCGGGTACCCGAAATACTTCGGTTCGGGTCGGATTCGGTTTCGGTTTTTTAAATACCAAAAATTTGAACCCATTCGGATATTTAATCAATTTCGGTTCGGGTTCGGTACTACTTTTTCGGTTCGGGTTCGATTCGGTTCTTCGGATCCGGGTTTTTTGCCCAGCCCTAGTTTTGCGGGGGCCAGTTTCCCAATTATACATATCCGAATTGTCCGTTCTTATCAGTTTTGTAGTAATAATTTTATTTATGTTTCTTAAATAATTGAGGGTGTGATATTTCATATGATGATAACCATTTCTTATTAATGTGCATCACGGAAAGTCCGTTCGTGTCTAACTTCCATTATTTTTTCGTGTCTAACTTCCATTATTTTTTTCTTCACTTTAAAAACCTACCTCCTTCACTGTTAATTTCTTCATTTTTCATGTAGCTTGTAGTATATAGTATATGGCGTTAGAACTAAACTATTGTAAGCCCTTTCTCAAAATAAAATAAAATATTGTCTCATATTCTAAAACCTTGTTATGTGAACGTATCGAAACCGGTTTCGAATAATAAACATTCGTTATAGTCATAAAAAATTACAAATAACTAGTAGATATAGCTTCATAGTTTCTTTTGAAAAAATATAGATTTTATAATTGTATCTATTAAATTATCAGTGTTACAGAAAAACTCTAAATTATCAAAAAAAATATTTATGATCCTTAAATCTGAAAAAGCTACACAAGAGAATTTTTTTTTTTTATTAAACTGGATATTGAATATTGTCATGTTGAAAGTTATAGTTTATATACTATTAGTCAAGATAGTTATTATACGTTTCTTTTTACTAAAATAGACATATATATATATATATATATATGATTGACTTTGTTGATTCGCATACACGCATGACGCATGTAGAAGAACTGAATTAGTTTGATATAGATACATGCACCCATTAAATTAACAACTTGTTGCTAAGAACATTTTCTCTCTTCTATAATCATATTCTTTTAGTATACAATGTTTGTGGGTAATCCAAACCATAAAAAATCACAGACACCAATCTTATCTGATTCATGACAATTTACAAACATCTTCGTTCGTTCAAAGAAGCAATCTTGATCAAAAAGATGTAGTACATCATACTCTCATCAAAGTTATCATTTTTTCTGTTGTTCATAAAAATCCGTAAAGCGATTCTCCAACTCAAACAAGTGCCAATAAATTGAAAAAAGAAGACGATTATTGGGAAGAAAAAGAATGATAAAGGAATATTGATTCTGATCATTAATACGGAGTCAAGGGAATCATCGTGCTTCCCACTTGGCCTGAAGCATAATATGCGCCTTTGTAATGATTAATACTTGCTTATAGTCAATACATGTAATTTATTAGAAAAATCAAGTAATGATTCTGCTTCTTGTTACTCCATCATCTACGACAATTTTTTTAAATATGAACAAGTGTCCGAATTCAACACATTCACCAAAATCAAAGATGAGTTGCTGCCCAATAATAATTGTCAACGCGTAATCGTTTTCTCGCCCGAGGGTAGATGACAAGTACCATTGATGACAAAAACAAGTAAAAGTGTAAAACGCTATGTGCCTGATCATTTCTTATGACTTGGACATAGGTCTAGACATTTTATGTGATATCTAAATTCAAACATGAATCCGATTCGGAAAATCTAAACTGAAATTTGAACGAAAGTAGCAAAATATGATTGTTATTGAATGAATGTTTTTCATTAAATCTACTCCCTCTTTGATATGATTGTGTGTTTTAGCTTGGAAATCGGTTTCAAACACGTCATTATGAAGATGGTATGTACTTTGTTTATTAATCCCACCTATGGTACACCAGCGTATGCGGATATTCACAGTGAATCCAAGCGTAATTTAACTCTTGAAAGTCACAAGAACAACAAACGAATAACTTTATTTGTTAAATACAAATGTTAAAACACATAGCCGTATTTTTAATTAATACTCTAAGTACTATAGTCGTGCCGCCTCATTAATCCATTCAAAGCCACGAGTGTTCTAATCATATTTAAACCGCACCGCTTAGTTCACTTCAACACTGACATTTTTAACTGTCTTCTCGTTGGTTAATGGTGTGTTACCAGTTACCCTTGGTAATGGCGCAATCAATTACCAGGAGGACATTAAACATACAAGACAGCAAAGAGACGGAACTGGTAAATTAGGAAAAAGACAAATCCAACGGCTCATAACGTCTCTCGAATCACATCGAACAACTAACGACCTTTGATCGAGACACGATTCCCTTTCCGACGAACCATAACCAAACGTTTCTAATCCGTACTTAACTTTTCTCCCCTCCCTCTCTGTTTCCCAAGTGAATCTAGCTTCAGATTTTTGTTCATCCTAGGGCTTTACGATTCTCTATTTAACTTCTCTCTTCTTTCGATAGCGAGCAAACCGAGCAGGCACATACATACTCTTTGCATGCAATACATATAAGATTGAAGGAAATAGACTCATCTATTGCCCGTTCCAGATTCAACCCTGAGTGTATCTCAATCACCGTTCTTTCTAGATTGAGTTCTTTTGAAAGAGAGATCTAGGGCTGTGAATCAGAGAAGAAACCCTAATTTACATTACTGTGTCCGTACTTTAGATTTGTACTTTCCTTTTATTGATCCACCGATCGAGGTCATGTTTTAGCTGGCTATTATACCTAGATCTGATTTCAAGTACCGTCCCTCTGTGCTTGTATCTTATTTTATTTTTTTTTCTGTTCATCAACTCTCTTTTATCATTGGTTACTGGAGTATAATTTCCTGGTTATAAATGAATATACATATGTATGTTTTTTCTTCGATATACTAGATGCTTAAATATGGTCACATAATAAATATATGTTGATGAGGGAAAATAAGTTGACAGAAGAGAGCGAGCACACAAAGGGAGAACTGTATGAAATTAATTTGTATATGGTCACTTTTGCGTGCTCATTCTCGTTCTGTCATAACTTTCTTCTTCATGAATCTTAGTGATCATTAGTTGGTTCATGTCTGTATACCAAGTTATGTGTACATATGTTGCATATCTACCTATCTTTCCTTGATTTGCATATGATATATGTTCAAAACTTCCATGATGATCTTGTCTTATACTAATATCCTTACACATATGACATATACATGTGGATGTGTTTATGCACACTATTTGTTAGACTTCTCATAGGATCTAATGTCTTTTTCTATTTGGACTAGGTTTCGTTAACCCATTAATCCATTATCCCTTGTCGGAGTATGATGTTTGTATTTTTTTTTTTTTTTGAACAAACCACTTCATTAACCTTCTCAACTCTACGGCGAACACCTTGGAACTCCAGAGTTTGTTGTTCGACATTAGAGTTTTGAGTTGCAAATTTGCTTGTATTTCCTTGTCTTTTATCCCCCGTGTGGGAAATGTTGTTGCGGACTCTTTGGCTAAATCAGCCCTCAGATCGTGTGTAATGCTCCCCGATGGGGGATGTTTGTATTTTAAATATCTATATTATCACTGGAACAGACCTGTTTTCTTTTTGCAGACGATCTGGCTCACAACTATATTGAATAGCCCCCAACTATAGAAGGTTAGTAAACTTTTTATAGAACACTTGAATCCATGGGATAAGATTTCGTTTTGTCAATGGATTAGTTGTGACAATTAACCAAAGTTGGTAATTGATGAGTTGAGAATCAGAGGAATTTGTAGTTTCTGCGTTTGTTAAGTGACTATAGTTAGCTAAGGTCTTTTGATTAGCTGTTCACAATCAAGAGGCATAATCAGCTAGAAATGGTTGTTTAACTGATACGGCTGGGAAATGAGCTAATCTACTGCGGTGAAGAAAATGATTATCGTCTAGCAAAAGAAATTTACTAGGAACATTTAACTATCCTACCATCAAATGTTAGTTGAAGTTCGACTGGATTTTGTTATATGAGTATTAGATTAGTCGAACGAGTGAATGTATATAGTGCAACAGCTAGAAACGTCTATTGTGCTTTAGCTAAGTAGTTTCGTAGTTATGCTGTTACCATATCCGTAACAGCTAGAACTTTAAAAATTGGTATACACACTTTCATTACGTTTGGTCAATACTATGGATATAATAAGATTGCATAAAACATCTATCTCTCTATGCATTATATATAGATATATACTTGGTTATGTAGTTGATGACTTGACATCACAAATGTGTACAAAAAGACATACATGTATATTTAGTTAAGATGAGCAAAACTAGAGCACCAGAACATATTGTGGATTTTGTGATGAGTCATGTCGTCTTTATGTACAATTGTGATGATATTTTTATATCCAGCGTAAGATTGCAAACTTTGGAGTTGTTGATCCTTCCATCATCAGTAGAATATTTTTGTATGTACCAATTCTTTTGGCGCTAGTGATCAGTATACCAAGACTGTGTTTCTTCAGTTTCATTACCAGTTAAAATTTATGTTTGGTTACAATAATAAATCGTAAAGCTTTAAGCGTGACCGCTTTGTTATATGTCACTGTCCTGAAATAGACTTCATTCCTGCGCAGGGATGGATAAATTTCATGACGATGATTCTGTGAAAATAGACTATAATCTAAAGTAAAATTGTTTAGCTGATGTTATTAAACTGCAAAGAAGAAGAAGAATGGGTTTGATATGTGTTGAACACATGATATTTAGATCCAGCACTGCATGCCGAGGATATTGCTATAGAGTATGTAGAAACTTGCTAGAAAAAGGAAAAGACGTAATAAGGTTGAGTTCTGTAATGTGTTCGATTTTGCTTTTGTTAGGCTGGTTTTTTACAGTTCTCTAACCTGATTATCTTACTTTTAAAAGATTTTATATAGTTCTATATCCTGATTATTTTACTTTAAAAAGATTTTATAGTTCTCTATCCTGATTATTTTACTCAGGTTTCTATATGGATTCGGACCCGAGTTTTTGAGAGTTGTTGGTGGATCTACAGTTTCTGTGTTTTGTTGATTTGCTTAACCTCTTCGACGTTTCACGCTCATGATGTTATCTTGTATCCGTCGCATTACTCTCTTGCAAAATAGACTGGAAGTCTGGAAGGGATAAGAAGAGATTATTACAGTCTTTCCTTGGTTCGTCATGTTCTCTTTGACTGCAACAACTACTCAATGAGGAGACTGGTCAGTGGTCACTGGTCAGTAATGCTTACGCCTGGAGAATTAGTACAAAAACTAGTCTGTTGGTTGGTAATATCTCAATCTTTGGCGGGTTCTATCTTTATGCACTTATGGGTATTTTATGTTTCTTTTAGATGTATTTAGTTTTTTTTAAATACTGGTTGTTTGAACTTTTCATTCCTATGGTTTAAAACTAAACAATGTTAAAATAATTCTCTATTTCGGAATAAAATGCAGTATTATTCCTGGGCTGTTCTTAGCCTGGTTTTTCTTTCATGGATTGTTGATCGATTCCACTTTTGTTAGGCTTAGGGTTAGTCTTGTGTTGCTGATTTGTGTGGGCCAACTCAGTCTTCGATTATTATTTGGAAGTGTTGAATCTTCCCTTATCTCTCTCTACTGCCTTAAGTTAGTTTGAATAACAGTTTTCTCGTTGGTTTTTAGATTAGTTCTTGTAAGGCTAACCTCTTGTCTTTTTTTTGTGGGGATGCAGAGTTCTTAATTTGACCTTCTTGGGAGAAAATCAGGTGGATTGATGGCTTATTCTCGCTCTTGGTTTGCATTGTAATTGGAAGTCGTTTTGTTCATTTTGTTTCTCTAGTGGATTGTCCTTCTGCTCATATCTAGCTGCCCGTCGCCTGCAACAGCATCTTTGGATCATCAAATGTTTTGTGGTAGTTATGACTTGTTTTTTAATTTTGGTTGTAATTTTATTTGTCCCCGGAGGAATCGAATAAATCCTGCTGAGTGCTGGCTTTGGCTTCCCTTAAATCATTTTAGGGCTTTTAAGTTCCCGGGCGCTGTACGAACTTTTGTTTATGTTAAATGGAAATATTTTTTAGTGAAGAAAAGGAAAACAATAGGAAAAAAGTTTCTCACCTACACAAAATTTACACTAATATGGTGAAAACTATCTAATGTATAAAAATATGTCAATAATTACACGAAGTTTATGTTAATACATGTCACATGTACGAAGTAAATAATAATATGTTGGCAACATTACAATCGAGTTTAATTGATCTTAATCAAAGTTAATGGGATTAATCTGTAATTTATGAAACTTAATAAACTTAATTAATTTTATAAATAAACTTAATAATTATTAAACTTAGTAAAATTAATAATTTATTAAAATTAATAAACTTAATAAAAATAATAATTTTTAAAACTTATTACATTTATTAAACTTAATATATTTAATTGATTTTATTAATAAATTTAATAATTATTAAACATAATAAAATCAATAATTTATTAAAATTAATTAACATAAATAATTTGTTTTACAAAAATCATTAAACTTTTTTCATCAATAATTTATTAAAAATTTTCCTTAGTAAATTTATTAAACTTTTTTCCTTAAATTTAATAAATTATTAATTTATAAAGTTTAAATAATTATTAAGTCCATTAATAAAATCAATCAAATTTGTTAACTTTAATAAATTTATTATGTTTAATAATTTAAGGAAGTTTAAAAAATTATTTATGTTAATTAAGTTTATTAATTTAATAAATTATTGATTTTATTAGTTTAATAATTACTAAATTTATTAATAAAATCAATTAAATATATTTGGTTTAATAAATTATTAAGTTTAATAAATTTAAGTTCAATAATTTTAGTAAGTTTAAAAGTTATTATGTTTATTAAGTTTATGAATTTTAATAATTATTAATTTTATTAAGTTTAAGTTTATTAAGTTTCATAAATTACGGATTGACCCATTAATTTTTGTTAAGATCAATTAAACCCGATTGTGATGTTGCCACCATATTATTATTTACTTCGTACATGTGACATGTATTAACATAAAGTTTGTATAGTTATTAACACATTTTTATACATTGATATGATTTCCACCGTATTAATATAAACTTTTTTCCAAAACAATATTGGGCTGTTTGTATACAAACCTGATTTCACAACAATTCTACAATAGTACAATGGGCCGGAAAAAGAAATGAAATGGTTTTACAATGACGGGTCGCTGACCAGTCAACCTCACCGAGTCACCGCTCTATAATTACTTTGATTTTTGACAAAGCAGTACAGTAAATTAAAATCGTAAAGAAACGAACGGCTCAGATGTATTGGGAGCACCTAGATATCATACACATGTGCGCAGAGGATTAAGGTAGCAGTAGAATGATCCAGCGGGTACGGTAAAAAAGCGTCAAATAGCAAAAGCCGAGAGGCAAAAACAGAGAGAGCGAGCAAAGGGCTTCTCTTAATTCTGATCGGTGGTGGCGATCGCTTTCGCCATGGAGAAATTAAGCTTTCATGATGGTAACATCTTCAATCTCCTCCACTCACGGTCCACGGAGCCAAGTCATGTACGTTTCTCTTAACTCAATTCCTTCTTCATACTTTTCTTCACTATTAATAATATCTCATTGCTGCTAGGGTTTTTAAGTTACAGTTGCGCGCGAGTTTTGATCACAGAGCAAAAACTAAATTGCGTTTATTTTTTGTGAGTGAAGGAGGTTGATCAAAGAATGCAATTACATTCGTCCTTGGTTCGGAGGCTTTCTCAAGAACAGGAACTCGAGGTTGATTATTATTATTTTTTTAATTAGATTGTTTATTTATATCTTAATTGAATTTATCTTAATAAGATGAATGTTTATTCTGTTTGTTTATTGTGTGTGGGTGTGGCAGGGACATCAAGGCTGTGTTAATGCTATCTCATGGAACTCTTCTGGATCACTTTTGGTATCTGGTTCTGATGATTTAAGGGTAAATATTATATAAGCTTAAACATCTTTGTAATCTTCCTCAGATGTTTTTAGTTTGCTTAAGATGTCGCATAGAACAATTTTATAGTGAACCGAAGTGATGCTTAGTGTATCAATTTTCACATTGTTGTTAAACTGATTTGGATGAGAGTGAATGATTGTGAATTATGATTCATTTGAGCATCTACTTTCTGTTGAGAGGGGCTGTAGTTTTGTTGACTTGTATCGAATGTTAAAATCCTATTTTTTTAATTTGTAGGTTAATGTTTGGGATTACTCCAGTCGAAAGCTTTTGCATTCTGTAGAGACGGGACATACCGCCAATATATTCTGTACCAAGTTCGTCCCTGAGACTTCTGACGAGCTTGTGGTATCTGGTGCTGGAGATGCTGAAGTATGTAAAAACTCACTCCTTTTTCAGTTGTGCTTTCATTTGGTTTTGAATTTGGTATTCATATCGTTTTCATGTTTTTATAGGTTAGGCTATTCAATCTAGCCGGGTTAAGAGGTAGAGCAGACGATGACAATGCTCTTACACCGTCAGCAATGTACCAATGCCACACACGGAGAGTGAAGAAGCTAGCTGTAAGACCTCTTTTCTAATAGGTTTTTGTGTTCTTCCGTTACCAGCTGTTTGTTTATTATCAGATGTTTTTACCATCATGTAGGTGGAACCAGGTAACCCCAATGTTGTGTGGAGTGCTAGTGAAGATGGGACTCTGCGGCAGCATGATTTCCGTGAATCTACCTCTTGTCCTCCCGCTGGATCCGCTCACCAAGATTGCCGCAGTGTTCTTGTAAATATTCAAATTTTGGCTACATGTTGATAGCTTTGGATTTTGCAAATTGAAGCCTTGCTGATAGCTCTGAGTTTTGCAGCTTGACCTGCGAAGTGGAGCCAAAAGAGCACTAGCTGATCCTCCTAAGCAGACTCTATCCCTGAAGTCGTGTGATATAAGTGCCACAAGACCACACCTGCTTCTCGTTGGTGGGAGGTATTTGCCACCATGTTTGTGAATCAGATTTCTCTCTTTTTTCTTAATTAACGTATTGTTTCTTTTCATTTCTCCTTTGACAGTGATGCATTTGCTCGTTTGTACGATAGAAGGATGCTCCCTCCGTTGACATCTTGTCGGAAAAGGATGACTCCACCTCCATGTGTCGCTTATTTCTGTCCCATGCATCTTTCTGAACGTGTTAGTTTTATTTTATTGATATTAAGATACTCTGCTAGTTCAGCATTGATGTGTTCTTATTCGAAGGTTTTTCTTTTTAATTCAAACTCACTGTACATTGCGCTTTGGAATATTTCAGGGGCGAACAAATTTGCACTTAACTCATGTAACTTTCAGTCCTAATGGTGAAGAAGTTTTGCTCAGTTACAGCGGGGAGCATGTTTACCTGATGAATGTAAATAATGGTATTTAACTGTTAAAATGCTTGCTGATTTAAGCTTAAATCTCTTGAATAGTTAAGCATGCGGTATATACTTGTATTTGCTAAGAGAAAGAAGTGAATATTCGTATTGGAATGAGACTTTTGGTTTGATTATTTCCTTTGTTTGCTATTTGTAGGCGTTGGAACCATGCAATACACACCAGGAGATGTAACTAACTTCTTTTCTTTGAGTAACGTTCTCCATGATGTAGAATCTCCACCTCAGGTTTCCACCACTCAAAATGGCTTTCACAGAAACGGCAACACTGCAGTGGTACGCACATCCATCCCCTTGTAATTTTTCCATTAAGTGACCTTGTCGTCTCATTTTCTTAGTTCATCTGATTCCATTCTTTCCAGTTAAAGAAGTGCACGGAATTGGTAGAAATTGCTAAAAGTTCTTTAGAAGAGGGTACGGATATTTTCTATGCAATTGAGGCAGCGAATGAAGTTCTGGATGCGCATTCCAATGATATTGATTCCACGCTAAGGCATGAATGCCTTTGTACCCGTGCCGCATTGCTGCTCAAGGTTCTTTAAAACTGGTGTCTGTAACTACCTTTGATCCCCTACATTAGTCCTCGCTGATAATCTCAATCAGTTGAATCTTTTATTTTCCAGAGGAAGTGGAAGAATGATGCTCATATGGCCGCAAGAGATTGCCAGAATGCTAGGAGAATTGATGCTTCATCTTTTAAAGCAAACTACTACATGTCTGAAGCATTGCAGCAAGTAAGTTCATAGCTCTGATCACAGTTAAAATTTTAGTTTACGATCTGACATAGACAATAAGCATTTATCTTAGTCACCTTTCCCTTTTCTTATATGTTCGTGCGTTCGCACAGTTGGGAAAATGTAAAGAAGCTCTAGATTTTGCGACTGCTGCACAGCAATTGAAACCATCGGATGCGGATATAGTGGCAAAGGTGGAGAGCATTAAAAGGGATCTTCAAGCAGGTTCGTAACCTTTAGTGAATGTCTTTTCTTGTAGATGAACTGCTAGCTGTTTTATATATTTTCTTACGGTTCCTATTTAGTTGTATTGGTTTTACTTTGTAATGAATTATAATCATTACACGAGATAAGAATAGTAAGCATGTGGTGTTTCAAAAAAAAAAAGAGCATGCATTGTTAGGGAAAGTTGTATTTCATGATGCGTAATTGTGTATCAAAGTAACAGAATCAAGGGCTCTTCTTTTTTACATTTTAACATCGATGTACTTGTCTTTTGATTGACAAATCAGCTGGAACTGAAAAGAAAGAGGAGCCAGAAGGAGGAACTGCAAGAGTACTTTCTCTGAGCGACATACTTTATAGATCAGAGGCGAACAGTGACAGTTCGCATGATATGTCGAGATCCGAAGGAGACCAGTCTGATTATGATGAGGAATTAGAGGTTGATATTCAAACTTCCATGTCGGATGATGAAAGAGGAGGAGATCCAGACTCGAATGCTATGCGTGGTAGCCTAAATCTAAGAATTCATAGAGTAAGTGATGATAAGCCCATAGAAAATACTGGTGATAATGCCTCCTCCTCAGGAACTGCATCATCATCTCAAAATGATAGAACCTCTTATCAGGTTAGTTTTCAGATTATGATACTGGTTGATTGTTTTGACCCAAAAAAAAATAATGTTTGATTGTATTTCAAAACAAAACAAACTTCGAATATTGAATGTGTGTTCCAGTTAGTATTTGGTTTCTTGTATGTTGTGTTTCATACTCCTCGTTAACTTGATGTATACCCCATTGGTTTCTTGTTGATCTAAGCCGGAGGGAGCCATTGATATGAAGCGTAGGTATATTGGCCACTGTAACGTTGGAACTGATATTAAGCAAGCCAGTTTTCTCGGCCAGAGAGGTAGGTTTTTGTGTTCGTGTTGCAAATTTTAGAATCCAATTCCAGCGTGGTAAGGAAAAAGCTTATACGGTTGACTTGCTGTGAACACTTTAGGTGAATATATTGGGTGTGGAAGTGATGATGGTAGGTGGTTTATATGGGAGAAGCAGACGGGGAGGCTTATGAAAGTGCTTGTTGGCGATGAAGCAGGTTCTTTTTTTTTTTCTGTTTATCACTTCTTCCATACATAAATCGCTTTTTTCTCGAAGTTCATTTGGTTGGCTTAAAAAAATTCATCTTTTGTTTCTAGTTGTGAACTGCATTCAGTGCCATCCGTTTGATAGCGTTGTAGCAACGAGTGGAATCGATAACACAATAAAGGTAAGAAAGTGCACAAAAGCTAGCTATTTCTCCCCTGCAATTCTAATTGAAGAGAGATTTTAGATTAACATTTGCAACTTCATAATATGGGTGTGAAGATGTGGAGTCCAATCGCATCAGTGCCATCGATTGTAGCGGGTGGATCAGCTGGACCTGCAACAGCCAATGTAGTGGAAGCAATGGAGAGTAACCAACAGAAGCTAAGCCGCAATCGAGAGAACCCTCTGTAAGATGTGATACTAAGCAAAGGTGGAAGGAATCAGAGTTCATAAGAGCTAATTTTGGTGTGTTTGTTATCCATTTGCAGGTCTGTGGAGCTTTTGCAGAGGTTTAGGATGCAAGAGTTTGCAGAAGGAAACTTTCACCCATTTGAATGTACTCAGAGCTAAGAAAAGCAGGAAGGGGACTGTCTGTATATTGCAAAAAAAGAAAGCTTTGCTTTGTGAAGGTGCTGGTGGAACATCAATGGTTTTGAATATGAATAATGAAATAATAAAGTCTCTGACTAAGTTTTAAAATGCAGCAGCAAAAGCTTTCTCCCTGTAAAACTCATCGACAGCTTCCTTTTAGCCTTTTTTTACTTGTGTTGTATACTGTATAGTTCGTTATTTACTTCTTCTGGGTGCAAGATATCGACCTCCTCTCTTCTTTGAAATGTAGTTTTTTTATTTGTTCTGTTTCTTTTGAAGAGACAAAAGAAGGTGTGTATGCGATCTTGTTTTAATATTGATTGTTGGTATGAATTATGACCAGCTATAGTTTGATTTTTACTTAGATTTTCTTAATGTTATTATTAGTGGTTAGTAACGTACGAATTCCTAGTTAATCGTTCCAAAACATTCTTTGTTGCACGCAAATATGTAGACGAATTGCTGAGATAGTTGATTATTGAGCCTCACAAAACAAGAAACATGTCTTCAACTTTTAGAGATTCCTTTTGGTTGAGAAATGATAAAGTATGAAGTTTCTTATTTGTATATTGTAAGAGATGTCGTTCTTTTTCTTTCAATATAAACTTTTAAGCGATGTCACCTTTTCTTTACGATATGAAGGCGTGTGATAAAGAATATGCATGAACCGTATCATGATACTTAAAATATATTTTTTTTTTTTTTTTTTTTTTTTTTTTTTACCAAGTGTTGACCCCCTTCGGGGACCCACCACATGGGCCCGGCGCCAGCCTGCGTATGTACCATCCAGGGGGCCTAAGTCACGCCTCCCCGCCCGAGACTCGAACCCGTGACCTCTCAGACCGAAGCCTGAGGTGTTACCGGTTGAGCTAGCTCGTCCGGATAATATTTCTTTTTTCTCTCCCAAACCTCTCCAAATTTAACTTTCTCTTCTCAAATACTTTATAAGATATTTTCATTTATATTTTCCTAATAGCTATATAAATATCGAGATGATTTGATGTACTATGTAGTATTTAGTTTGTAAATATCAATATATAAGAATATAATTGAGCCTATATAATTTTGTTAAAAATATGCACATTCTAAATGATTTTGAACTGTTATATAAAAATTAAACATATGGTAGTTTATTTTCTCAAAAAAAAAACATATGATAGTTTATGAGAATGATATCAGTTTAAGTTTTAAATTTTATTATATATATAAGTTTTAAACACATCCTTTCAATTTAAACAGTTGCAACTTTTACCGAAGAAGAGACACAACCTTTTAAGCAGTCGCATCTTTCATAAAGAAGAGACACAACTTTTTAACGAACAGTCGCAATTTTTCACAAGATTTAAACTACCTATAAAAACACACACCCTTTAGAATTAATCAGGATTATTATTATTAACAGATAAAAGGTTGGTGGAACCACCTTAAGATAAGGAGACAAAAGGCATTAGACCGTTGGAGAGAATTATTGACATTATCTTAAGGTGTGTTTAGAAGTTTTTGTCAATAATTGATATACCCTTGAGAATTACTTGAGACCCTATTTCTTTTTCTTCGACGGCGTTACACTATTATTTGTAAGGAATAGTTATTTATTTACTAACGTCCAATAAAAGTATATTATTTACAAGAATAGGTAGACTATATTCTAATATATTATGAAATATTAAAAAGTATTTATTTAGTTATTTGCATAAATCTTGTTTAAGAATTACATAAATCTTGTTAAAAACCTATTTACAAGAATTATGTTGACTATAGTTTACTTATTTAATGACGTCTAATAAAAGTTAATTGTTTATGTAGACTATTATTTACAAAAAAAAATTATATCAGTTTCCTGTTCTAATTTGTTCCAGATGTCCATTTTTTTAGAAGATTAAAGACATGGTAAATACTTTTGAAAAATAACCATATAAAATTTCTATAAATTAACATTCATCAATAATCTCTATAAACTAATAGATTTTGTCAGTCCTAACAATAATATGATACAAAACAAAAAAATTATAAAATAATAATATTTTTAAAACTTTCATGTAAATGTAAAGTCTCAGTTAAAATCATAAACTATATATATTTATATACATACATACTAAATATTATATTGTTGGTTTTATATTCACAATGAAAATATATATGTTTTCGATAATATTTATTAAAATTATATCGGAAACCCCATAACAATTTTATAAAATATAAAATTATACAGTAAATAAGATATTAAAATAATATGAAAGTAAAATATCTGAAATTTTAAAAATGTATATATGGTATAATCAAATAACTTCTTATTCTATAAATAAAAATATTCATAAATAGAAAAAATCTAAAAAAGATAATTTTGTGAATTAATATCTATATAAATTAATAAAATTTTAAATTCTCAACATTTTTAATTTATAAAGGTTTTATTGTATGTAGATCATAGTCTCTTTTTTTGTCATTGAAATAACTTCAAAGGTTTGATCTTTCAAAATTAATGTTTTAAAGTTCGTTGACAACATTAATGTTTAAAGTTTTACAAATCTATATTTTTCAGAAAGATTTATAGTACGTATCATACGACGATATGGATTTACTAATTTAGCTATTTATTCCATTTGACGTTAATGGTTTTACATATTTTTCATATAAATTGATTATTGCAGCTACAATAAATGTTGTTTTGAAAAGGCCAGATACAAGAAATGTTGTTTTGTTAATTTGTACTCGCTCTATTTTTAATTGTACATAGTTGAAGTAAAATTCGTTTGTTTGGAAATATACGTAGTTTTCATAATTTAGGTAATTTCTACTTTTGTTCAAGAAAATATATTTTTATTTTTATTGAATATAATATAACCATTAAAATATATATTTATTTATGATTGGCTTAATTATACCTAATTTATACATCAAATACTATTTTTACAAAATTAATAACTTTTTAAAATTTGTTTGTTCACCTAAAACTACCTACATAAAAAAATTGAGAGAGTAGTAAATTATATACCTATTTGGTTAACAGAGTTTGTATGAGTCTGTTAACAAAAAAAAAAATGCATCTTATACTATATTCATTTTGATCTAGTTGAAAAATTAATAGGATTCGTTTTTGATATTTCTTCAATTAATTATACCATTTTTAGACTACACAATGAATACAATTAATTTGATAGCTATTTTTAACTGTATAAATTGACGAATAGGCGTGACAAAGAAATATATATATATATATATATATATATATATATATATATATATATATATATTATTATTTCAATTTTATAGAAAACTAAATATTGCCTTGTGAGTGGTTTTTTACATTATTATGATTGAAAGAGTGATGAGTATATAAAACGACGACACCTCGTAAACATCTTCTACACAGTTTGTATGGCTTTTGTTCCCATACTGCACTCAGCATTATCGTCATCATCCTCACCATTTCTCTACCTTTTCACCTTTAGTCCTTAACATGAAACTGCACTTCTTCAGCTGTGACTCTGAGAGTATCATATTCTCATCGATCCACACCTTCTCCTAATCATCCCCCCGTCCACTCTAGTGTATTCCCTTTTAATTAACTTCGACACACCACTTAATAAAATATATCAATGGAGGAAGAACGGCGAGTTTTGTTCGGAAAGTACGAGATGGGAAGGCTATTAGGCAAAGGAACCTTCGCAAAAGTCTACTACGGCAAAGAGATCACCAGCGGCGAGAGCGTCGCCATCAAAGTCATCAACAAGGATCACGTCCTCAAGAGACAAGGTATGATGGACCAAATCAAACGCGAGATCTCGATCATGAAACTCGTTCGCCACCCAAACATAGTCGAGCTAAAAGAAGTCATGGCCACCAAGACCAAGATCTTCTTCGTGATGGAGTTCGTTAGAGGCGGAGAGCTTTTCGACAAAGTCTCTAAAGGTAAACTCCACGAGGACGCGGCTCGTAGATATTTCCAGCAATTAATCTCAGCCGTCGATTTCTGCCACAGCAGAGGCGTATCTCACCGAGATCTCAAGCCCGAGAACCTCCTCCTCGACGAGAACGGAGATCTGAAGATCTCCGACTTCGGATTATCCGCTCTTCCCGAGCAGATCCTCCACGACGGACTGCTCCACACGCAGTGCGGGACGCCGGCTTACGTGGCGCCGGAGGTGCTCCGGAAGAAGGGATACGACGGCGCGAAGGCGGATATATGGTCGTGCGGCGTCGTTTTGTACGTTCTCCTCGCCGGATGCTTGCCGTTTCGCGACGAGAATCTGATGAACATGTACCGGAAGATCTTCAGGGCGGATTTCGAGTTCCCGCCGTGGTTTTCGCCGGAGACGAGGAGGTTAGTTTCGAGGCTCCTCGTCGTCGATCCCGATCGGCGGATCTCGATGGCGGAGATCATGAGAACGCCGTGGATCAGAGAAAACTTCGCTCCGCCGTTAGGTTTCGAGATCGAGGATCCGATCGAAGAAGAGGATCGCGATCGGGAAGAATCGGAGCCGGTTTCGCCGAAGTTCTTCAACGCGTTTGAGTTCATCTCGTCGATGTCGTCGGGGTTCGATCTGTCGAGCTTGTTTCAGAGCAAGAGGAAGCTTCGATCGGTGTTCACGTCGCGATCTTCGGCGACGGAGATAGTGGAGAAGATCGGAGCGGTTACGAAGGAGATGGATATGAATGTGAAGACGACGAAGGATTTCAAGGTGAAGATGGAGGGGAAGACGGAAGGGAGGAAAGGACGGCTGTCGATGACGGCGGAAGTGTTCGAAGTAGCGCCGGAGATGTCAGTTGTGGAGTTTTGTAAATCGGCGGGAGATACTCTGGAGTACAATAGGTTTTACGAAGAAGAAGTTAGGCCTGCGTTAAACGACATCGTTTGGTCATGGCACGGCGATGATTGCGCGGTTAATCAAATAACCGATGGTCAGGGAACGGTTAACAACTATACTTCGAATGATTGATGATGACTCGGGAGTTTTGGTTTTGAGTGGTCCAGTTTACTGGTTAATGTATTGTAGTATAAGAACTGTTACATTGAACCTAAATATTGTTTGGTTTAATATAATTATGGTTTTATTCGGAACAGAATCTCACAAAACTATAGTTTTCTCAGTTCTAATTTTAATTTTTCATTTTCAAGTAAGTTATACTTAATCTTTGATGGCTAGCATTTTAAAATTATTAAAAATTACATCAAAATATACACCGTGATTTATTAATATCTTAACTCATTATATTTTGATTTTTTTGTGAGTTGATTCATTGAGAATTTTGTTACAACTGGTTTAGTGATCTTAGGAACACTGCCGCGTGTAGTGTCTCAGAGACGTCGAAAAGATACACCATTTGTTACCAAATCAAAATCACTGAAACTATTAGAGGTAGTGGAGTGGAGAGGACAAAGTCAGAACAAAATAATTTTGTTTATCCAAAGACATTTCTTGAATCTTCGAACATGTCCAACAATCTCAGTTGAAATCATGCATAATTTTAAAAACCATATATTCTTTCAGACTAGTCCATCATTCTACAAGATTCGAAGCTAAATAAAAGAAAAGTCCTCTAAAAAGTTAAAATGAATACAAACAAGAACAAGGATTAAAGTAAACAAAGAGTTAGAGATGAGGTTCACCTGTAACCTCATTCCACCGCACGTCCCAATTGAAGAGAGTTGAGGCTTCCAGTAGAAACTAATATATTCCGACCAATAATCCGGAAGAAGCATCAATCAGTGACTAACATAGGAAAAAAGGACAAGGATTGGTGAAAGTGACTCCACCATCTAAAGGATATTATTTTAAAATCAAGAAAACGAACTGTTTGTCTAGAGACAACACCAATGAGATCATGACTGCTGCATATCGTGTGTCAATGTGTGTATGGTAATAGAAATGGAAAAAGATAATTTTGGAAGAACAAAAGGATAATATACATTTTTATAACATGAACAGAAGTTCAGCCTCCTATGGAAGAAGGGGGTTCCATCTCACGTGGGCTCCTCCATGTTCAAAAACTTGAATCTACATGCATAATGCCCTTGTCTGGATCCCAACTCAATCTACTTCACGATCTTCGAAGACTTTGGTGTCGTCACAAGAACCAGCCATGAGTTGGAACCGCCCAAAGATGCACATGAACAACCTCACTGGACTCCTCCCTCTTCTTTCTAACTATCACGTGGTTGGATATTTTGTTTATCATATGTTGTTACATCAAGACCTAACCAAGCTAAGTGGCTTTGTAAAGTCGGTTAAACTAAATCTTCTCACCATTGTAAAACATAAAAACATTGTTATCATAGAACTTGAACAAAAATGTCAGTTTCAGATACTAAGAAACTTCAACAAAGCTTTATTTTTTTGGGGGTTCTGCTAGAGAAGGAACATATCTGTCTTCCTCAAACCGCTGAGATGATTAGCCCTGATGGTTGTTTGGTCCAAATCAGGTGGTAGTAATCTTCAGCTTGTTTACCCAGTAGCCGAGTTGCTCAGCGACACAATTCGAACCAGTCGACCCGTAGGAACTGAATTTATTAACTGAATTTTCGACTCCCAAAAACCCAAACACATCTTCTTCAAACACAGGGCTCAGCTTCTTCATCTCTTCAAGACTTAGGTTCTGGAGTTCACATCCTCTTGAGACACAAACTCCAACAAGTTTCCCAACAACGTCGTGTGATGACCTAAAAGGCATCCCCTGTGAACCCGAAACAAACAAAAACATATTACCTTCTTATATCTACTACAAAGCAGTAGAAGATTTCCACAAAGAAGAAAAACAGCATTCATTACCTTCTTCACAAGATAATCAGCCAAAGTAGTAGCATCAAGGTGTCCAGCAGGGAGACTTTTCTTGATCCTGTCTTGGTTGAACGTGACATTCTGGGCAAATTCCGCAGAGACTTCGATCATTCCCATTATTGTCTTGGTGCTGTCGAACATGGGCTCTTTATCTTCCTGAAAATCTCGGTTGTAAGCAAGTGGAAGTCCCTTGCACAGTGTTAGGACGGTGACCAGATCGCCTATGCATCGAGCAGACTTTCCTCTGACGAGCTCCATCGGGTCTGGATTCTTCTTCTGCGGCATTATACTGCTTCCGGTTGAGACGGAATCGCTTGGAGTCATGAACCCAAACTCCTCAGATGCCCAGAGTACCCACTCTTCTCCAAGCCGTGATAGATGAATGGCTGTGTTGGAATTCGCATATAGAAACTCCAACACGAAATCTCGGTCTGAAACTGCGTCAATGCTAGTTGAAGTAGAGGAGAAAAAAGACTTAATAAATGAGCAACTCGCATGATGAAAGAACAAGAAGTAAATAACTAGGTACAAACCTGTTTCTCATTGGTTCGGTAAATCCAAGAGCAGTTGCGGTCATGAACCTATCAATAGGTAGACCAGTTCCAGCCAAAGCACAAGCTCCAAGGGGACAGAAATTTAGCCTCTCTCGACAGTCAATATAACGACCAGCATCACGTTCAAGCTGCCCATACATGAACACAACAACCACCAGTCAAAAAGCAGAACTCTTAGTGAAACACACATACATATAAGAACCTATGATGCTTATAGTCAAAAACTACTACTGCAGATAACAAATAACAATCAGCAAAATACGGTCATAGATTTGTTCTAGTAACATAGTCTAATATAACAAACTAAAACTTGAGCAAAGGAGAAATTGTCAAACCTGCTCTACATAAGTTAAGAGGACATGTGGGAGCAAGACAGGCTGAGCCCTTTGAAGATGAGTATAACCAGGAACAATCAAACCCTCGTTCTTCAAAGCAAGCTGAACTAACGCTGTCTGAAGATGTCTGATTTTGACGATGATTGTGTCGATAGCATCGCGACACCAAAGCCTGAAATCAGTAGCAACCTGGTCGTTTCTGCTTCTTGCTGTGTGAAGCTTCTTAGCAGGCTCACCAATAAGATCGGTAAGAGCAGCTTCAATGTTCATGTGCACATCCTCTCGATCAATCCTCCACTCAAACTTATCTCCTTCAATCTTCCTCTCAATTTCATCAAGACCTCCCAAAATGCTGTCTCTGTCGCTATCAGTTATAAGACCCTGTAACAACAATAACCAAAGATTATGACTTTACAAATCAAAATCTAGATATGAGAATGAATAATGAAGTAAAAACCTGGTGAGCGAGCATTGTGGCATGAGCTTTGCTGCCCATGATGTCCTGCTTGTAGAGAACTTTGTCAAAGGAAATGGACTCAGTGAACTTCTCTACCTTCTCTGTAACACTCTCTTCAAACCTTCCACCCCATAGCTTCACCTCCTTGGAGGCCGTGTCGTCATCGTGGCTCATTGAACGCAAGGGAGGTAGAGACCGTGACTTGCTTCCCGGCGGTAGAAAAGAGACGGAGCGGTGAGTTGAGGAGGGAGAATAGGAGCGTGATGAAGAGAAGAGTACACTCTGTGAGAGAGAAAGATCAAGTGCTCCCATTAGTGGTTAGGTGGGGGAGGAAGCACGACAAGGGTTTCAAAGGTCTAAAATGGGAGCTTCGGCGGCGACACCAGTCAGATACTTAGGTGATGGTCTGGTTTAAAGAATTAAAAGTAATAATGCTTACTAAACCGGCCGGTTTGAATATTCAATCTGATTTCAGTCACCGCTTTGGTTCAGATCGGTTTAATTAAATTCTAAAAGCAGTCTCGAGCTTGGTTTGGAAAATGTCAACAAGAACAAAATATTTCAAAGAGAGCAATCAATCACTCACAACTTCTGAATCACTCTGAGCTTAGCACTCCTTGCTCTTCGATTCAGTTTCTCCTCTTCCTCTGAAGGAGTGATAGGCCTCTTTGTTAGTATTACTCCTTTCGAACTGATTACAGTTTGCTTGATCCACGCTTCTTTCTCTTTTAACTCTTTGTCTATGCTTTCTTCGATTTGTCTCTCCGGTTTCAAGCTCATCTCTGTGCTTATTGTCTCTTCTCTTTGAAACCCTAATATGTCGAGGAATGTTTGTTTTACTACCCGATCCTCAAGACTGTGAAAGGAGATGACTGCTAGCCTCCCACCTGGGGAGAGAACATCGAAGGATGAGTAGAGTGCGTTTTGAAGTGTCTTGAGTTCGTCGTTCACTGCAATCCTTAGGCCTTGAAACACACGTGTTGCTGTCTTTATCCAACCTTGTCTGCCTCCTGAAGCATTTCAAATGGAAGTTCAAATAAGAAATGAGGATCATCTTCATTTTTTTTTGTCTATACGGTATGAAATCAATGGCCAATGTTTTCATGATATTACTGATAATTTGTTTACTCTTATGCTTTCAACCATATCTTATTACTAAGAACACTAACTGGAACTTTGCACTGAGATGCATATGAAGAAATCCCAAGATACATTACTAGAGGTAAAAAAAAGCGAGAAAGAACCGATGGATATTGTATACTGTACCTCTGCTTGGTGGTGACATGCCTCGAATGAGATCAACCAAATCACCTGTAGAATGTAAGCCACCAGTAAGTCGAGCCTTAACAATTCTGTTTTGAAGTGAATACCAATTGCTTTCTTCGCCATATTCTCGTAGAACTCTCCCCAGCTCGGATTCTGGCCAAGAATTCACTATATCTTCCGCTGTCAGACCCGCCTGTTCACATTGTTAGCGGATATGTTAAGAAGAAACTTTCTGGCAAGAAGGTCAGAGCTTCGTTCACTTGTCAAAATAACTACCTGAGGATCCATGCGCATGTCAAGAGGTCCCTGTTGAAGCACACTAAACCCTCTTTCCGGATTGTTTACCTGTGGGATAAAGATTTTCTCAAGCGTGGGTGAGAGATGTCAACAGTACAAAAGGAAACGATACACACAGTTACTTTCTATAATACCTGCATAGATGACATTCCCAGGTCCATAAGAATACCATCAACACCAACATCCAACAGCTCCGGATGCGTATCAGCAACCGCAGATTTGATGTATTTGAAGTTCTTCAACACGATAGAAGCCTTCAAAGTAGGATGCATGAGAGAATCAATATGAAAGTGAGCCAGTTTCCTAGCCACAGGATCCACATCCATTCCAACGAAATGATTCAACTCAGAGTGACTTTGAATAATCTGCACAAAATCACAAAATTCAAAATCGATTCCACCTAAGTAAGAGCTTGTTCCAATCTTAGATTCTTAGCTAATCGATTTCGAAAGTGGAAGCTTACAGAAGAAGAGTGACCGGCTGCGCCAAGAGTGCAATCCACAAAGCTTCTCAATCGAACGGAGGAGAAAACGTCCATAACTTCTCCGAGCAGGACCGGCACGTGCGAAGACGGAGCCTCGCCGTCGGTTTCGGAGATCTCGTACTCTCTGCTTGACCGTGTCCTCCTCTTCTCCTTATTCACCACTGCTTCCGCAGTCGCTTTCGCGACTTCGATCTCTTTCCTCCTCTTCCTCTTCTCTTTCTCCTTCTTCTTCGTCTCGCTTGGACTGAGATTTCCCGCGGTTACATTGATACCACGCCGAGGAAGGCGTGAGAGAGCCTTGTTGATGTTGTTGTTGTTGCTCGCGAGAATCGACGAGCATAGAAACATATGCTTCACCCTAATCACTCCCGCCATATCCCTTTCTTCTCATGCCTCTTTCGCCATCGTCGGAGCACTGTCGAAGAACAAGTTTACTCCAGAGACAGACTTTCTTATCTTGGGCCTTAATCATTACGGCCCATAAGTAGTGTAAACAACATCCTTTTCAGTTTCTAAAGCAGCCAAATGCGCGTCGTTTCTTTGCCCTAGAACCGGCAGATCATTCACCTTCAAGAGCCTCCTTATTGGTGGTATTATATGATGTTGGTTATGATTCTTGAATGTTGGATGTTGATATGATAATTATTTGCAGGAGACTCATAAATCCAACTGCGACTGTTTGTTCAGACTCAAAAGCTCTCTTAAACAAGAGATTCAAATTAGGGTATATAATACCACGTGAAGGCCTTTTTAGTTTCTTATCTCTCACGTAATCTAAAAAATTGACCCTTAGCTTTGTGTTATTTTTAATTCTCGTGACACCCGCGAGAAAGAGTTGGTAAGCCATGGAAACCAAACTTTGATTATATTTTTTTTTTTAAAACGTAAAAATGGTTAGATAAATCATAGTAGTGTTTTAATTCAAACCTATATTTTTCCAGTTTCTTCCTCGGGAATTAGCCAAAGATAGGACTGAATATTTTATGCGTTAAATTTTGATTCGATTTGTTATTCGTTTCAACTCGATTAGAAAATTCTGGATATCCATAAACTTTCATGCAAAACCAATACTAAAAATAAATATCGGTTGAAATCGAACCAAATCATTAATATTAAAATTTTAGAAAACGAATATCTGATCTGATCCGACAATATATAAATACACGTTTATCTTGACTATATTTAAAATTCTATAATTTTATTATAACATATGATTTGACAAATAATATTCACATTATTACTTATATAAAAGTATTACATCAAATGAAGAGAACAAAATTATGACAACTATAATTTTATCTTAAGTTTTGTGTTATTATAATCGTTAACTAAGTTTTATAAAATTACAAAATATGTAGATTTGCTACTTCTTTGAACTTTTATCTTATATATCTTGCAAAAATATATTTTACAAAGATTGTTTATACTAATCAAAATATAAAAGGTATCTGTAAGTATTTGTAATTATCCATAAATATCTATTATTTGTTGTATATTTGTTTTTTCTGAATATTTGTAATTCTTCGAAAATAAAAAAATTAGAAAATTAGATATCTGCAACATACAAATCAAATCATAAATGCTTTCAAAAACCCGATATTTTATCCGTATACATGCTTTCAAAAACCTGATATTTGACCTAAATTGACATTTGAAATGATTTGATTTTTAATGGAATTTTAGATGATTCCAACAAGTTGCAGGGATTTAGGTGATTTTGTTAATTCACTCTAAAATATCACCTAAAACTATGAGATTTGAATTTTAAACTTTTAACTCCATTCAGACACCCTAAAATCACCTAATAAATTTAAAACTCCATGACTTAAAACATTTTCAATAACAGTGAATTTCAGAGTACTTTACAAAATGTCAATTTCAATAACAGTAGATTTTAAATCAATACTATTAAAACAGAAGGCCTTTTTTTTAGGTGCCATTCTGTTTCAGTAATATTTACCATCATGTGCCATTGGTATATTTTTATGTTATGCTTTTAATTAAATTTTTTTCTTTTCTGTTTTTCTACGATTCTAATTCAAAAAGTATATTCTAACTAAATCTCTATATCACAGTTCGGCATCTAACTTAGAAATCTGAATATCTGAAGAACATTATTATAAATCTTCTCATGATCTTTCTCACGTTTCATCTTTTCTACCATAAATCTAACTATTTCTCAGTTCTCATGTTTCGTGTGGAATTTTCCGATCATGTGTGTTACTTTTTCTCGAGGTTGAAGGCGACTATGACAACGACTGTTGGATAGAGAGTCGAAGCAATCAAGGTGGCAATGACGACGATCGGTGGATGAGTGCGCAATAAGGTACTCTCCCATCTTCTTGTGAGATTCAGTAATTAGCCTGAATTTTTGTGGTTAATCTCTGAAGATTTTTAGTATTTAAACATTGAAATTGTATTTAGAAAGCTCGAGTGGTTAAGAGATTCAGTTTCTCAGATCGTGAAGAATCTAAGAGATCCACGATGAACTTATACGAAGGAGGCTGAGTAATGGGGTTTGACTACGATGGCCATGAATCTGGAGGTGGAGATTGTGGAGACAGAGCACCTAATGAAAGCTCTTTTGGAGCATGATCTGAAACTGAATCCACCAGAAAGAAACAATCAGTCATTTACCAAGGTTAATAACCACATCGTCAGTTCCATGTTTGGAAATTCGATTGCATATCCAGTGGATAAGAGAGTTAATCAATCATGCTTGACATATCTAGAAAGCAATTACGCGGCACTAGAGATGTTTGGACAATTTTTTCCACTGGATGATGATTGCTTGGAACTCAAAAAAGAGAGATTTATTTTGTAATCACTTCTTTTGGCTCTCGCTGTCTTCTGTGTTAAAGATTCAGCTCAAACTCAAGCGATTTCAGAACAACTAAAGGAAGAGTCCAAGTTAGTGCATTTGGATCCTCTGCTCGCCTCTCCAGTCAGTTTCTTTAACTCTTTTAATCTTTCCCTGATGTGTTCACTACTGTGACAAAACAAATTTGAATATATCTTCATTTACATGTTTTGCTGATACCTGGCATTAGTTTCATGAAGGTAATCTTGAAAGCCACTCTTTGACTCTTGCAAGGTGATGCACAACTAATGGCGTTTTTGGTGAGATTCCAGATTATGTTCTGTACATAAGATATGATCCGTTGTTGGTTACATTAAACAGTTAACACAAGACAGCCTGACATGAAGATAGTGCAAGTATGTGACTTCCAGTTTCATATATCAAGGCTGTTTTGTGTTGTTGTTTTCTCATTTTCTTACATATGAAGATAGTGCAGATTGCTAAGTCTTTAACTCGGAAATACTTCTTAAGACAGTGACGTGACTCTGTAATCTGTCCTGTAAAATTGGTTTTGACACAAATATTTTTCTTGCAGTGGTTTGGTGAAATAGAGAAGTACGTGAAAGCTGGTTTCTTTTTAGCCAGTAATATAGCTCCAATCGTCTTTTCTGTGGATGGGGAATGCTGCAAGACTTTAAAAGCAGGTCCTCCCTGCTTTCTGTTTTTTTATTACATGCTTCCCTGTAACTTTATGTTAATTTGTATCACGATCTCACTACAGTTTCATATGTCTTCTAGGTATCTTTTGATTCAAAACGAAATTATTTAGGTTGATAGCATGTTGGGGAGGTGCGAGAATCCTGGAGAACATGAAGCTATGCGTAAGATGAAGAACGAGTTGATGATAAAGCCGGAGAGCACACAAAGGATGAAGAAAGAGTAGACATTCGACATTTATGAAGTAGTAGCTAGAAGGCTTCCCAGAAGGTAATAAACTGCTAATATCAATACTATTAAAACAGAAGACATTTTTTTGAGATGTCCTTCAAATTTTAAAGTATTTACCATCATATGCTATTGATATATTTTTAATCTATGTTTTTATTTAAATCATAATTAAATCAATTTAATTCTCACTAAATCTATTGAATCCAACAATAAAATCTCATATTTGAACTAGTCCTTAATTTTAGGATGATTTTTTTTGTATAATTGTTTTGTCCTATTTTATCAAATTAAAAATATTTCATATATTTTAATATACGAAATTAAAATATTATTAAAATGTGAAATATTTTCAATTTCTTAAAATATTTATGTGTTGCATGTATCATTTAAAATGACCACATAATTGTTAATTCTTAAACTTAAAAAAAAATACAAAGATGGTCTTTTCTAAATAAATTTGTAAAATTTAAACAAACTATCTATTCATTTAAAACACAAGTATGACCAGTTAATAAAAGATTGTTCCAACTAATTATTTACATGTTTTGCTATTTCAAAAAATAAAAATAACCTCTTAATTTGTGTAGCATATAATAATATGGTTTTAAAAGTTGAAAAAAATAACTCCCTGTTTCTTTGGGTACTGGGCAATTTGATAACCACATATTACTTTTGAAATTAACAGTAATCATTTTAAAAATGTTTTTAGATTTTTATAGTTTTTATACGAGCATAATTATAATGATATTATAATTTATACTAAACAATTTAAAGCTGATTTTTATCTTATGAGACTATATTTAAATTCGTCCATTTATGATTTAAATCTGGCTACATTGATATAAAAATATTTCAATTTAAGGTTTGCAATAATATTTAACATATATTTTAGCAACAATACATGAAAATATTTAACAAAAAAACAATACAATTGAACACCATTTTTTTTTCAAAAATCATTATCACCTACAACAACATAACTTACATCCCAGTCTAAAAATCTGGAATTTATTCAACCTGACATTAATTTATTTAAATTTTAAATATTTTATATAGACATTAGTTTTATCAGTTAACAACGCACATGATGTTAAAATATGGTTTAATGGGGGTCTAAGTGGACTTTTAATAGAAATAGATATTCTTATAAATTTATTTAGTTTAGCGGGTTTTCAATAGATTATTCGATTAAAAACTATTTATTAAATGTTCTATGGGTGGGCGTTCGGGCATCCATTGGGTTCGGTTTTGGTTATATTCAGGTTTCGGGTTTCCGGGTTCAAAGATTTCAGCCCATTCGGATATTTTTAAATTTTGGTTCGGGTCGGTTCGAATTTTTTCGAGTTCGATTTGGGTTAAGATAACTCATTTAAATAATTTTAAAAAAGTTTAAATTGCTTATATATTTAAAATTCCACAACATATATAAACAAAATAGATATAACATATAAATTATAGCATAGGTCAAATACCTAAAATTAACATATAAATTGGTTTAATTTGAATATTTGGATTGAAAATCAATAGATATTTTAAGTTTTTTTAGTGTATTGAGTATACTTTAGCTATTTTAGACATGTACTTTTGACTATTCATTTATATTTTCAAGTATTTGGACAACAAAAAAGTATCTTATGTATTTTAAATGTTTTTAATATACATTAAATCTAAAAATAATTAATATTTATAGCTATATAAATATATTTCAGATATATTCGGTCTTAATACTTTGGTTCAGGTCGGGTTATGTTTCGATTCTTTAAATACCAAAAACTTAAACCATTCGGATATTTAATTAATTTTAGTTTAGTTTGGTACTATTTTTTCAGATCCGGTTCAGTTCGGTTCCTCAGATCCGAGTTTTTTGCTAAGCCCTACAATGTCTTATTGATAAACGTTATAACTATTTTTTTTTTTTTACAATTGCATCAAATTATATGATAACTCTAACCTCTTTAAATACAAAGATGATTACAGATAACACAATATAAAAAATACTTTTTCTAAAAATAAATAAATATATATATATACCCATCCTTTTAAATGAATCTACTGATATATGTTTTGTCCAACTATTTCAATAAGATAAATTAAAGTATTTTACTCATCATTTAAGAAAAAAAATATTTTACACAAATATGATTACAAAGAAAAAAGATAATTAAAAATATAAGTATGAAAATTAAAATTTTAAAATAAAATGCAAAACAAAAAATATACCCGTCCTCGAGAGAGGTCGGGTCATAATCTAGTGAGTTTTTAAAATTTATGTTTGAATAACAGTGGATTTGTCATTTTAATACAAATCACCTAAGACTCTCAGTTGAATACACCCCTTATACGTGTAGGCAACATATAAGCAAGCTCGCCGCTTTCATCTCATTAATCATATTGTAATCTTCACAAACCATGTGGAGAAAATCCTCATATTTGATATCATCACCTACAAAAAACGCAATTCCTTTCTTAGTTGGAGAGAACTCCCAACCAACATTATCCATCTTCCATTCTCCAAAAACAGTAACTATGTGCAACATTATCTACATAATACAGAATTTGCATCAGTATACATCGCAAAAATAATTTTCCAAAACGCAACAAGGTACAAGTGAATCATAGCGGCCAGGGAACAGCATTGTTAAGGCAACTATAAAAGAAAGACTTGGCATTTATTCATAGATCTTAGAGAACCCTATATCTTATAACAATGGACTTTCTATCATATCTGGTATTTCTCAGATCCGGATAAGGTGGTAATCTGTTCGCCTTCTTCAATTCACTTAATTTATCATATATACTCTTCGGACAGGAAATATATTATAGAATTTGAAATGTGATAGATTGTTGAAGATAAAGTGAGAGCCTTTGACGATATGAGCAACAAATCTGATATCTGAGAAAGCCGTTGAAGATAAAGTGTTGTCTTTTATTATCCCTTATTTCTAACTAGATATGGACCCGTGCGTTGCTCGTGTTTTGGTTAAAAACTTAATTTGATGAAAGCAAAATTGAGAAAAAAAATTAGTGAAATTGTATGATTTTGCATATATTGTTTTTTTACGGCAAACAATCATTCTATTACTCAAACTTGAGGTGATCTGAGTAACCAGACCGGCATAGAAAACCCGATAAAATGTAACTTTCTATGGAAGGATCTAGCTGTTTTAGCTAAAAATGTGAAATCTGATTGTGCGCTCTAGGAACATAAGAAATATTGAAATCCAGGGAAGAATATCTGCAGCGTCTCTATCCTCCCCAGTTCTATTGCAAAGCTTGGCCAAGCATGAGATTCCTTAATCATAGCAATCAACTCCTTGCAGTCTGTCCCGAAGCTCTGACATGTCGAATGTTGAAACATATTTTCCATTGCTCATTGCATATATTGTTTGAAAATTATTCTAGATATAAGAATTATTATTTTCATATAAGTTTTGGTTGATACTCTTATTTCAAGAATATTGGTGCCTAAGCAAGTTATTAAAAACTATATACATAGTTGAAGATTAAAAATCCAAAAATTCAAATCGAATTGAACGTAGAAAAATAAAAATAGAGCAAAATACAAAGAATTTCAAAGTTGAATCAAGCCAATTGAGTTGATGACGACGTCATACATTTTCTTATACTCTTAATTTAATGCATGTTTTTCTTAACTTTATATGTTATTATTCTTGTTCAAACATATTCTAATTTTTCCATGAGAAATAATGTTTGTGTTGTCATTGTAGGATCTCGATATTTTTTTTGTGTGCATTTCGTTAAGATTTATATATTTTGGTTTGTATGGTTTATTCATATTTAAAATGATCTCCAATTTCCAGTTAGATATATTTATATATCTTTTTCAGAAAATAGATAAATACTATTCTAAGTGTGAGTCTCCATTGTTTATATTCGTTGTCGAGTTCCTATATTTTAAGGAAAAAATAGAATAGAATGATATTTTCATCTCTACATTTATAAACAAAAATATCATATCTCTATTTTTCCTCTTAAATAAAAGAATTTTATTGCATAATCACACGTTGATACAAATATATATATATATATATATATATATATATATATATATATATATATATATATATATATATATATATAATATATATATATATATATATATATATATATATGAATATATAGGCGAATCGTAAATAGTCTTAGTTGTTTAATCAATAGATTACATTATGGATCAATATTTTTATCAGCAATTTAGAGGTAATGAAATTATTAATACTTTATGATACTACTTTGATTCTTGCGATATGTGTATGATAAAGATCACATTTCTGAATCTCAATTATGTGAATAACTGTTCATGAAACTAATATGTAATACATGCTGTAATAGACATGAAGAAGACACAATCATTAAGAAGTTTTTGTAATTTTATTCAAATATCCGATATCAAATATCAGATATATATTATGGAGTCTTGGTTTTAGAAAAAACAATATGATTATTCAGTTTTTCTCACTTTAGATTTGCAGTTGTAGTCACTTTGGATTTGAATTTAACTATATAATTAATCTTAAATAATTTTATGTCTTTTTTAAATCCACGTGTAGAAAAGAGATATTATCTATTAAATAATTATTTATATGGAAATATTTTGATCTTTTTCGGGATTTTTTGGTAAGGACCTTTTGAAAAAGCAAACTAAATTTTAAAATTCATTTTTGACAATTCTCTTTGGTTTAGTATTTGCTTAACATGAAATACTATAAAATATTTTTATAAATATTTTTAAATATTTAATTTGCAAGGAAATTAATTTTGAAATATTTTTTTGTATTTTTTAAACATAATTTTGTAAAAAACACAATTAAATATTTATTTATATGGATATATTTTGATCATATAGATTTTTTTGTTAAAGAATTTTTGAAAAAGTAAAACTAATTTATTTATATGGATATATTTTGATCATTCAATATTTTTTGTTAAAGACTTTTTGAAAAAAGAAAAATAATTTTAAATAATTATTTATTCTGAAATAGTTATTTATACAAAAATATTAAGATCTTTTACATTTTTTTTTGTTAAAGACCTTTTGAAAAAGAAAAATTGACTTTTAAAATTCTTTTGGTTTAATCTCTTTTAAAAATATCATGCTCATCGTATAATCAATACCTATTTTTATGATGTTTAAGAAAAAGAAAAACTACTATCAAATATTATTTAAGATTTATAGAATCTTAAAAAATAAAAACTAATATTACATAAGGTTTTTTCAGTTATATTTTTTCTTGGTTCAAAAAAAAATTACTGTCAGATAATTACATAAGGTTTTAAACTATAAATGATAATTACAATCATGTTAATTATTAACTTTGAAAAACCAAGCTTTATATAATAAGATTGTGACATGTGTTAAATAAATATTTTCTTTATAAGATTAAACAAAAAGAATTTTAAAAGTTAGTTTTTCTTCTACGAAAATTCTTTAACAAAAAAATGTAAAAGATATCTTTCGTTTAGGATTTAAAAGAGATTTGGGAAACTAATTTTCCTCTTAAATAAAAGAATTTTATTGCATAATCACACGTTGATACAAATATATATATATATATATATATATATATATATATGAATATATAGGCGAATCGTAAATAGTCTTAGTTGTTTAATCAATAGATTACATTATGGATCAATATTTTTATCAGCAATTTAGAGGTAATGAAATTATTAATACTTTATGATACTACTTTGATTCTTGCGATATGTGTATGATAAAGATCACATTTCTGAATCTCAATTATGTGAATAACTGTTCATGAAACTAATATGTAATACATGCTGTAATAGACATGAAGAAGACACAATCATTAAGAAGTTTTTGTAATTTTATTCAAATATCTGATATCAAATATCAGATATATATTATGGAGTCTTGGTTTTAGAAAAAACAATATGATTATTCAGTTTTTCTCACTTTAGATTTGCAGTTGTAGTCACTTTGGATTTGCAGTTGTAGTAACAAAATTTTCTAGAAAATAAATATGCATATAACCCAAGATCATAATTTTGTGTATATAACAAATTAATTACATAATTATACATATATAATATTTTAATAAAAGAAAAAAAAAGAAATATTATTTATTTTTGTAACTATTAGTTTTTAACTTATAGATTAAATAATATCGATAATATAAAAAATATCTTATTGTTAACAATGATTAATTATGTTTAAAAATTCCTAGAAACATTACATAGACGTATATACAATTAACAATTCTAACATCTTTCATGAGGATTTACGTCTGATTACATTATCATGAGTTGTTTCATAAGATTCACACCATACATTATTCTTTGCATAATGCTGAAAATATCCAATAAAACTTTTTTTTAGTAAACTAATAACTCTAAAACTCGAAACCAAGACTACATAGTGTAAAAACATTAACCCTTCATAAAAACAAATATTAACCTTTAGTCAAATATGAACAACTGACGCTTCAATGGAAAATTTGCTAATTATAAGAAAATAATAAGATTATTTTTACAACTCTTTTTTGTTTAGAATTTTATAAGGAAAAATGTTTTTTTAAATAATATTTTCTATTCTCAGGTTTTTATAACATTAAAAAACTATTTTCTTTCAAAATTATATTTTTCATGATTTTACAAAAAAGGAAAATTAGAATTTCTTGAAAAGGAAAATTATTTCCATCTAGCTTTTACAATTTTATTTATTTATTAGTTAAAAAAATACTATTAAATAAATATTTGTATGGAAAAAAATTTCGTTTACAATATTTTGTTAATATTTAAAAGGAAAAATACTATTAAATAACTGTTATAATTCTATTTGTTCATGATTTTTTAAAAAAGGAAATATTTTTTCATATAGCTGTTACAAATTTCTCTAGTTTGGATATAAAAAAAGGAAAATACTATTAAATAAATATTTGTATGACAAAAGTTTTTCTTTGCAATATTTTGTTTAAGACTTAAAAAAAACTATTAAGTAACTATTATAATTGTATTTGTTCGTGATTATTAAAAAAATATTATGCAAAAACAATGTTTTTTGCAATATTTTGTTTAAAATTAAAAAAGGAAATATACTATTAAATAAGTATTTATATACAAAATAATATTTAAAACATGTCACAATCCTAAATATATAATTGACATGTGTCACAATCATGTTAATTAGTAACTTTGAAAAACTAAGCTTTATATAATAAGATTTATTTTTAACTGAGATTGACATTATTGTTACAAATGGTTAAATGATAGTTTTACAAAAAAGATGGACCATATTAACAATTTTCCCTTGGAATTGTATCGTTCTCACATTGACATTTGAAAGAAGGGCGTATCAACAATTACTTTTTTTTTTTTTTAAATCTACATATATAATGTAACTCCTTTTATTACGCTGCAGAAACTAACATATTAACTCTATTTTGCGAGAAACCCTAAACAATACACCATGGAGAATCAAAAGCAGACGAGTTTCACGTTTGAAATAGATAACTTCTGGGAGAAAGTAGATGAGATACGATCTCCTATATTCTTAAGTGGCGGCTGCGAATGGTAACGAATATATATGCGTTCTGATTTTTTTTAAATCTCATTCAACAAAATAACTGCTATTAGTTATTAGCAAAGTGCTTAGTTAATCTGTGTCTTTCTTTTAAGGTTTGTTCAACTTTTTCCCAAAGGAAACAATGTTGAAGATCACGTGTCTGTGTACCTCTGTGTTGCGAAGCCTAAAACGCTCCGACTTGGATGGAAAAGAAGAGCTAGTTTTTCCTTCATTATGTTGAATCAGTCAGGCAAAGAGCTCGGCAGATGGCCAGGTAAAATATACACTTTGAACTTCTGTAGTTCTATTATGCATGTGTGTGTTCGGTGGTTAGTATTTTTCAAAATTAATAGTTCTGTTTTTGGTCTGACAGAAATTAGTAGGATGTTCTGTGCTTACACCAAAAGCTGGGGTAGGGCAAAGGAATTGCCCCTTAAAAAGCTTAAAGAAAAAGGATCTCTGGAGAATAGCAAACTGATAGTTAAGGTAGAAATACAAGTACATGAAATTGTTGATGAAGGAGGGATAACTGGGAAGGAGATGGTAGATGTCGGGGGTTTCCAAGTGCTTTGTTCTCAGGTATTAAATTATTTATCACATGGATAATATTTTTTGAAATTCTCTTTTCTGATTTTAATATATAAATATTTTTGTACATGTTGACAATAATGACAGGCTATTCCAGTGTCTCTACTTTTCGAGAAACACCCGGACACGGCAGCAAATTTCAGACAAAGGAATCAACTTGTGAAGACAGCATTCATGAATCTCCTCCTCGGCCTCATTGAGACACTGAACAAGCCTCCACATAGCTTCACCGATACTGAGCTATCCAACGCTCGCAGCAAGTTGATCGATCTAACACAAGTTGGATTCAATGTAGACTGGTTGAAAACAAAGCTTGATGAGATTTCCCTAGTGAGAAAGAAAGCAAATGCTCATGTCCAAGAACCCGAACCCGATGATGAACACATGAAAGTTGAGCTGATGAACATGGAGGAGATGGTCACATCCACATCCCAAGGCTGGCTTGTTCGCTCTTGGAACGAGTGGAAAGTAAGGCTAGGAGGATATGGACATGTTCGTTATGAAAAAATAGACTAGATGACATTTCATATAATATCATATTTGGCCAAAGTGTTTTAATCTTATACGTTTTTAAAAAAAACTAGATCTTGATCCGCATAATTATGCGAATGCATATTTTACAGTATATATCTAGTATATATAAATTTTAGAAATTTAAAATTTTACGGTTTTAGATTTATTATTTTTGTTGGTTGTTTACACTACGTATTTTTTATTGTGTAATAGAGACGTCCCCATAAAATATTACGAACCGTAAACATTGTAGTAAGAATTTTAAAAATTTATTTAATTTAATGTTTTTAACTTAAATCATTTTTAAATAAACAGAATAACTCATGAGGTGAATCACTTATATAATTATAATATATTTGTTAAATTATATATCAAAAAATTTTGGAGAAAATATTTAAAATATATGAAAAAAGTAACAATACGATATATATATATATATATATATATATATATATATATATATTATATTTTGTTCTTTGTTTATTCAAAAACCCGATAAATAAAACTATAAATAATTCTAATAATTTTCTTTAACAAATTAATAACAATCATACAAAACTTAAGAATGAATATTATTTGTATTTTGGACCATAATGATCTATGATTCAACTTAATCTTATTATTTTTTTAGTATAGTATTATATGTGTTTCCAAACAACATTATATCTTTTTACTACTATTTTTGTTTCCAAACAACTCTAAAGTGTACTTCAGCTTTAATAAAATAGATATAGATATCTTTGTTCTAAGAAACGTTTTTGTCTGTCTTTTAAATTTTTGTGAAGATATTTGTTCACAAGTTCCATTGGCTTTACTGCTTTCGAAAAAGGAAAGAAACATTTAAGATTAAAAAGTACAAATTCCCAAGATATTTTTCAGAATTGAACTTCAAGATATTTTGTTTACCATTGGTCTTAATTTTTGTAAATGTTATTAGTTTGTTTTCAAATATTTATACAAAAATAGACATTATGCATTTAGAATGACAAAAATGTTTCTCCCCGTTTCCACTTTATGCGATATTGTTGGAGTTAGATCATATGTCGCTAAAAGTCCATCTGTAAGACCAATGTATTCAATCACATAAGCTTTAGGATGGGAGCGGCTAGGATTTTAGGCGACGTGGAGGGCGATTTTCAGATCTAGGAGTGGAGAAGATTACCGTGATCTCTTCGTGCTTTCTCGATCTCTAAGAACACAATACAAGAATCTCGTATCCCTTGTCTGGTGATCTTATAGCGTGAAACGAGAGAACCCGTTACGTATTGTTTACGTCTCTGGCTTGTTAACCTATTTTACCTTCTAGCGATTGTTAAGATTCAGTTTTGATAAACTCTGAGATTGCAGAATATCTCAAGAAATCTATGAATCCACTCAGTTCGATCGTACCCATGTCGAACCATCAGGATCTATCAAGGCCACAAAGGAATAACTCCCGTGGAGAGAACTCAACCTGAGCTGTGCGACGTAAGGAAGTAGAGGAGGATGAAATCATTAAACTGCCTGAGTGTGACCTAGAGGCCGCAGCAGAACGCTTTAAACTAACACTCATTGGGCGGGTTTTCCAACTGAAGAGCAGAAGCATCGATGCTCTGATTAACCTTCTTCCAAAGCCTAGAATATGGAACGTGGAGGGTAGAGTCCGTGGGACTAATCTTGGTAATGGACGTTTCCAATTCGACTTTGATAATGAGCAGGATCTGCAGGCGGTCTTAAACAAGACGCCGTGCCATTTTAATCAACGGAGTTTTGCTTTAGAACGATGGGAACCCTTCACACGTGAGGATTTCCGAAACTCAATCCCCTTTTGGATAACAGTAACTGGAGTCCCAGTTCACTTCTGGAATGATGATACTTTTACTTGTATTTCCAATGCCTTGGGAACAAAGCTATCACTGGATTCAAAAAAAGCAAAAACGTTTGTGTCTATTAATGTGGATAACCCAATGCAGTTCGAAAGGAGGGTAGGCTTCCCTAATGGAGATGTAGGTCGTGTCACTTTGGAATACAATGGTCTCCATAGGTATTGTTTCGCCTGCAAACACATATCTCACGATGAGAACTCATGTCCCCTATTGACGGAACAGGAGAGAGAACAGAAGAGAATGCAACGACTTGAAAGTAACTTAAGCATGGAAAAGAACTCTCAACTAGAGTTAAAAAGACAACCAATGGCAAACAGACTGAAGCGTCAGAGATCACCTCTTGAAGAGCGAGAAGCAAGATCATACCACCCCTCCAACACAAGGAGGGAAGATAAGCGTCAACGCCATTCATTTAGACAAGGTGACGGTTCCAAGTCCCTCTCTGAAAACCCCTAAACAGGGGTGGGATCACCGTCTCACTCGGGTGTCGGATAGAGAAACGCATCGGCGTTCGGAGGTGTGGAACAGGATTGAGCATCCTTACAGGCCGCAGGACTCTGGTTCAATGCCAAGACAGGTCACCTCTTCTATTGTTCCAGCTAGAGATCGATTCAATCAAAGGAATCAATCACACCGGAGCCAAGTAGAGTGGAGGCCTCGAAACAGACACTCTGTGCGCCAAGAACCAAACCTGCTCTGTTATGAGGCAAAATCTGCTGGCCAAAGTGGGACCTCAAACTCTCTAATGGATTCTCAAAGAACCATCTCAGAGAGACTACATGGTCTGGAACTCGGGAAAATTCCAGAGCAGGAAAACAGAAAATATATGGAAACTGCAGAGCAGAGGGAGCGACGAAGACTTAAAGGGAAGGCTACTGTCACGGAGACTCCGACTTAAAAAGAAAAAGATCGCAGAGCTTGGACTGCAATCACCACAGAGGCGCCGTTCTCTATCAGAGAACCACATGATCAACCCCATGCTTCTGTAAACCGAAAGTGTACCCCTCCTACTAATGTAGAGGCACCAAAGACGATGGTACCAACGGACAAATCTGATATGGAGATCGATAAGGTTGATCAGGTGGCCCTGCAAGCAATGGTTTTGACAGAGAAAGACTTAGAAGACCTGGAACAATCTGTTAAAGAGTTTGAAAACGTGGAAATGGATGAGGAGATGATTGACAATGATGATCTGCTTGGTGAAGAACCAGATCAGAATGCTGAGCAAATTGAGGCTCTGACCCAACTCTCTCCACCCCATGCTGAGGACCAAGAGGACCCACAAGATGATCAACATCTCTCACCAACAAGAGGGAAGCACAAGGAGGAGGTCGACCAGCAAACTGCAACGGATCGTGATAAAACAAAGACTCGACGTGGTCAAAGAACTAGGGTGGACTCTCAGAATCCTAAAAAATATGCAGGTGTACTCAAAAGGATGGTGCCTAAGAGCCCGGATGCGAAAGGTACAATGGCCTCAAGGAAACTAAATGCAGCTAGAGGACGAGGTTCTCCAAAATCAAAGCAAAGGAAGACAACAAGTAAATCTTCTGGTCCCCCTTCTCGTAAATTCCCTCGACATGAGGTGTTCCCTTCTGCTCTAAGCAAAAATTCTTTGTCTCTTTTAGTTTTGGTGGTGTCCCAGAAACCACCCAGTAAGAATATATGAGTGTCATCGCGTGGAACTGTCAGGGCGCTGGAGCGTACCTGACTAAGCAGCACCTGCACGAGCTGCACCGTTGCTTCACTCCTTCTTTTCTTTTTCTATCAGAGACAAAAAATAAATTTTCCTTTTTGCAAGACTTTCAGTTTGAGTTTGGTTATAATAAATTGTTCACTGTTGAGCCGGAGGGTCTCATAAGTGGACTTGCCTTGTTTTATTTAGATTCTTTTGAAGTAGAGATAGTTTTTTCTAATACTCGTATGATTGATATAACGGCTACAATTGAGGGACAGAAGGTTTTCCTCACCTTTGTCTATGGAGATCCGGTTGTTCAATACCGAGATGTAGTGTGGGAGAGACTTACCAGAATGAGCGTTACTAGGAACGATACCTGGCTGATACTAGGAGACTTCAACGAAATTACCGGGAATCATGAGAAGAAGGGAGGTCGAAAGCGACCTGATTCAACTTTCATCCCCTTCAAGACTATGTTGGTAAATTGTGGAACGATTGACTTCCCATCCAAAGGCAATCATCTCTCCTAGGTCGGTAATAGAAGCTCCGGCAAGGTTAAATGCAAGCTGGATAGAGCCGTGGGGAACGAACACTGACATCATGAATTTTCCCACACGAATGTGGAGTACTTAAGACTATGGGGTTCTGATCATAGACCGATTCTGGTTCGTTTTTTAACTAAGAGTGGAAATGTTAAAAAGGGCTTCAAGTTCGACAAAAGGTGGTTAGGCAAGAATGGCTTTAGGGAAACGATACTGCGAGGATGGAATGAGCCAGGAAATCCATTCCCACTCGATCTTCATGATCAGATAGCTAAATGCCGTAAGGCGATCTCGCTATGGAAACAGAAGAACTCGTCTAATATGAGTATACGCATTAAAGAAATTAAAGACAAGCTTGAAAAAGCTCAACTGGACGATGCGTTCTCCACAGATGAGATACTGCAACTCAAATGGGATCTCTGTGCGGCGTTCCGTGATGAGGAACTGTATTGGAAGCAGAAAAGTCGAGCAACCTGGCTGAGGGAAGGTGATCGGAATACTAAATTTTTCCACGCCAAGACGAAACAAAGACGAGCCTGAAACAGGCTCACTAAACTCAAGAATCCCCGGGGGGTGGGCTGAAAAGGAGGAGGACATCAGATGGGTTGCGGCAGAATACTTCCAGACCCTCTTCACCACATCTAATCCGGGGAATTTTGACCATGCCCTTCGGTATGTTACAGAGAAGGTTTCCCAAAGCAGTAATGAGTTACTTATCCGAGCTCACACTACAAGAAATACGGATATTGATAGCAGTTCACGGTAGCACGAATTCGCAAACTGCTACCAAAAATGCAAAAATTGAATCACAAGTCTATGGTAGCATTAAATATGCGCTAAGAAAGAATATCATCAAAAGTAAACGGGGAAATCGGTTTCATTTTGGAGGTAAAATACTTAAAGAAATTTTTAGTTTTCCGCCACTTTTGAACAAAAATTTTATTTTCTCTTTTCAAAGAAAAAAAAATCATTCATCCTTCTCTATCTTTCTTCTCCTCTATTAACAGATCAGCCTTCTCTTTCACTAGGATTTTTTTCATAAACTTCTACAAAACAAAGCTATTTCTCAATCAATGGAAACTCCAAACCCGAGTTAATATTACCTCAATCCCACCCCTGGTATCTCAATCTGAACCACGACTGCTCAAGCCGCGACTCCACCTGGTCCCTGCTCGTTCCACGCCGTGATTACTCCGAGTTGTCCCGTCTTCTCCTTCCCCGTGGCTGACTTCATCCCCTCGACGATTCACGCCGCCGTCGTCACTCTCAAGCTTAACCGTCGCAATTCTCAGCTAATGGTAATGCTCATCTCGACCCCCAGTCGTCATCTGCTAACCCTATGCCGGCATCGTTGGGCTCCAGATCCGGCGAGAAAAAAGCTTCGACCCTCTCCAATGGTGGAGTTTTACGTATTTGCAAGACAGGTCCCTCAACTTCTGCTTGTTTCTGATCTTTGTTTCCAGAGCAGCCCGATTTTGAAGATGGTTTTAACCATGAGTTTAAGCAAATAGTTGAGAATTTTAATCTCAGGGAACTTGATTCCTTTGAGGTAAGACTCTTTTGATTCTTGAAACTAGAAAGTTCTTGTCTTTATAGCTAAAAAGTCAATCTGTTTTGGTAAGCTTGTTGTGTGTGTGCGTTTTGCTCTTACATTCTGTATTATTGTATAAGAATCACATTGTATGTATCGTTGTGAGATTTAGTTCAACATGGTTTCTTGCAGGATTCATCATGACAGGAGCTTTTGCTCATGGAGCTGTATTTGCCTTTGTATGTATAAGAATCACATTGTATGTATTATTGTTCTACTTGGTCTTTCTCTTTTTCAGGGAACAAAGTTATAAATGAATCTCCTAGCTTGAATGTCAAGGACAGAGTCATGAAACCCAGATTTGGGATACTGCTGGTGAAGAAAGGTTTCTTCTCGATCTGTGTTCTTTACTTTTTGGCGGATCCTCAAGAACTCAATTGAAAGTTTAAATCTTTTGCTGTAGATTGGTAAAGAACTCTTACATTCATGTGTTTGTTGTTCTGTATGAAGAGCTTAGACAAGCTTTAGATTTGTCTTTGTAGATCTTAGAACCATGAATATGATATAAAATTTTCTTTTTTGTTGATTACTTTGACCAATGAGTGTTTAATATATTGTTAGTAGACAAAATTGTTGCTTTGAAGTCTCTGTTCCAGTTATGGTTCTTGTTATGTTTATGTCTAGGTACCGACAACTCACTAGTGCATATGCTACAGAGGAGCTGTCGTCTTATTGTGGTTCAAACACAAGATGCTAAGTCTTTTTGCAGAGATCACCTTTTTCTTTGTCAAAGAAGGCGATCATGTTCATTGGCCAATGAAGGTAACAAACAGAGTCTCTATGCTTTTGTTGTAATATGGTTTAGGGTCTTATTTTTTTGTTATCGGTTATATTCAGGCCTTTCTCAAAGACAGTGAAGGTGATCCACGAGGCGCATCTGTTGCAGAAAAAAAAATCACTATATTGTGTACTATTTTGAGAATAATAATTTTGTTTCCGATGAGCAAAAATGCCACTAGATTCAGAGAAGAGAAGAAAAGTCATGGTTGAAGAACTTTCATGACGAATCATAGTAATATTTTTTTTTGGCTTCTCTCCATTTTTTGTAAATACTTTTGTTCTTCATATATTGTGTCTTCACTTCAGTGTATAAAGGAAAATAAATGGTTGATGAAAATATGTTTTAAGTTATTTATTTACTGGTAATAATTAATCTACTGGATAATATTTAACATCAGTTATGTAAATCTACTGATTTAAATGGTTAATAAGCTATATTTTAAGTTATTTATTGTTAGTGATGTAATACCAAAATATTTTTAAAATTGTTATTAGTAAATGATATAAATAATTAAAATCAGTTATTTCAGTCGGATTAACATAGTAACATTCTTTATATAATTTTATTCAGTTATATTTACAGGGTTATAAACTATAGGGTTTAAACCCCTAAACATGAATTTTAAAACTTTAATATGTATAACATAGCTTTAATCTAAAACTTAAACTCAAAATTTAATCATTTAAAAATTCTACTCTTTAATCTAAATTATGAACATCAAACACAAAATCTAAAATCTACACCATAAACCCTAAACCATAAACCCTAAACCCTAAACCCCAAACCACATACTTCATATTGACATATAGCATATATCATAAAACATCAAATCTTAAAATTTAAACAAATCATAATACATATAATATAAATATACCACTCCAACTATATATAACATTTCAAATTATACATTTACAAAATAAATTAAACCACCAAGAAATAAACACAACAAAATACAAAACAAAAGAAATATCCTCATTTTAATTTTATTGTTTTGATATTTTAGTCAATCGTACAGCCAAAATATTAAAAAAAAAATATATATATATATATATATATATATATATATATATATATTTCTTGTTTTAAATTATTATATCAGATTATTCAAAGCTTAGATAATTTTTTATAGCAGCTATAAGTAAATAGAAAGATAATTTGTTATTGTTTTTTTGGAGCCATTGATTGATTTAGATCAAAGGCCCAAATGGACTCTTTTTCCTATCCTCGTCCTTTTCTCTAATTGGTTGATTTTGTCTATGGCGTGGATCAGCTTTTTATTTATCCTAGACCGTCAGATCAACGTAATCCAACGGACTATGTTTACCTTTTCTTTTTTTCATTTTTTTTTCTATCTTGGTTTCTGGTTTCTTGTGCGCTAATCTCCTGTCTTCTTCTCCACTTCTCGGAGCCGACGAGATCGTCACCACCACCACCACTACTCCCTTCGATTCGTCGCACTCTTCACCACCACTACAGTCACCGACGTGCTCGTCACCAGCACCACCACTCCGTTAGGAAACAAAAAGCGTACTTTTTGAATCGAAAAGAGAGAAGGAAAGTGAGAAGATTCGAGATCTGAAGTCCGTCAACGAATCTATCAAGGTCTTTCCTTTACGAATCTGGATTTCTTCGTGGATCTCCTTGTTTGATTATGACTTTATCAATATATATATATTTTGACTTTATCAATTCTTTTGAATGTGCGTAGGTGACATAAATGAGTTCTGTTATTGTTCAAAGTTTACGTGATTTTGAAGTTTTTGTTTGGTGCTAGTGAATGCAGGAGAGAAGGCAGTGAGTTGTAGTGTTTCTAATGAATCTGAGATCGAGGAGTTGAAAATTATAAAGGTATTGCATCTCAGATTTTGGTTTCTGTAAGATATATGTTCATCAACTATCAAGACCGACTCCTAAAAAAATGTGTGTTTTCTGGTTGTTTCAGGTCAGTGAATGAGCTCAAGATCGATTGGCTGAAACGTGTAGCCATGATGAAGGAGATGACACTCTTTGGTGGTGGCGGTGGAGCCAAGGAAGAAGAAGAAGAAGACAGAGGCGGAGTAGAAGACGACGTGAATTAGTTTTAGGTTTGGTTCAATTAGGTTTCGGTTTAATCTGTTTAATTAGTTCTGGTTAAATGTTGTTCTGGTTTATTTAATCTTTTGATTCTGGTTTAGATTTACTTCTATTTGTAATCCAATTTTAGATAATAAATAAAATTTTATTTTTCGATTAAATTTTAAATTATTTTATTTTTAATTAATTAATTAAATAAATAAATTAATTATTTTTATTTAATTAATTATATCTATTTTATTTTTAATTATAATGTTGTATCTGTGTCATTATAAAATATTTCATATCACTAAAACAAAGCTATGAAAAATTACGTAATAGCATGAATCAAGTGCTAGAAAAAACTATCGTATAACCCATGATTAACGCTATAATATATCTATTTATAATAGCACATGAATTTACGCTACGATATAGGGGGAGGTCTATTATAGCTGCGGCTGTCAGAGCGTTTACAAAAACGCTACGAAAGCTCTATAGTAGCGTTTTTCGGGTGCTACTAATACCAATATTTCTTGTAGTGTCAATCAAATGATGAGATTAAAAAGGCTCTGTTTGCTATCAATCCTGAGAAGGCACCTGGCCCGGACGGCATGACGAGCTTATTTTACTAAAATTTTTGGGGCATTACGACTGAAGAAATTTTCCGGTCGGTTAAGGAATTCTTTATATCTGATACTCTGGATGCAAGACTTAATCAGACTAATATTTGTCTTATCCCCAAGACGGACATACCATGTAAGATGACAGAATTTCGACCTATTAGCCTCTGCAACGTAAGCTATAAGATCATCTCAAAGATCCTCAGTAACCGGCTAAAACGCTTCCTCCCGACTTTGATTTCGGAGACCCAATCTGCTTTTGTAGCAAATCGTTTGATCACTGATAATGTCCTTGTGGTGCAAGAAGTCTTCCATGCTCTACGGACCAATCCGAGTTGCAAAGGGAGGTTCGTCGCCATAAAAACTGACATGAGCAAGGCATATGATCGAGTGGAATGGTCCTTCCTGGAGGCACTTATGCGCAAGATGGGGTTTAGTGAACGGTGGATATCATGGATACATTTATGTATCTCCTCTGTCTCGTATAATGTACTGATCAATGGGGAACCTAAAGGCGATATTATCTCCTCTAGAGGACTACGTCAGGGTGACCCGATGTCTCCCTTCCTCTTTATCATTATGACGGAAGCACTGTTCTCCCAGATACAAGGAGCATAGAGAGAAGGTAGACTAACTGGTCTGAAAATAGCAAGAGATAGTCCTCCGGTTTCGCATCTTTTGTTTGCCAATGATAGCCTTTTTTTCTATAAAGCCGAACCAGATCAATGCAGAGAGCTGATCATGAAGATAATTGATGAGTATGGACAAGCCTCCGGCCAGCAATTAAATGTCTCCAAATCCTCGGTCTTCTTCGGCAGTAAGGTCCCTTCTGAGCTAAAGACAAAGATAAAGACTGCGCTTGGAATTACTCGAGAAGGTGGTATGGGAGTCTATCGTGGATTACCAGAGAAGATATGCGGATCCAAGAAACAAGTCTTTGCTTTTGTCCAGGAACGTCTCCTGAGTCGGATAAACTCATGGTCTGCTAAATTACTATCCAAAGGTAGGAAAGATGTGTTGATAAAATCTGTGGCACATGCACTGCCATCTTATGTTATGTCATGCTCCCTTTTACCACAAGACATTATCAAAAAACTGTCTAGTGCGATAGCACGGTTCTGGTGGAGTACCAAGAAAGATAATGGCGGACTACACTGGATTGCCTGGGATAAATTTGTTTATCAAAAGAGAGAGAGGGGGATTGGGATTCAGAGATATGAAGAACTTCAACCTGGCCTTGCTAGCTAAGCGATTGTGGCGTCTAGTGCAACATCCCTCGTCTCTTATGGCTAAAGTCCTAAAGGGACGCTACTTCCGTAATACAAGTCCGATCACTGTCGAGAGAGCAAGCTCCCCATCATATGTTTGGAGAAGCTTAATGGCGGCAAGACCTCTTCTCAAGTCAGGCCTGCGAAAAACCATTGGTTCGGGTTATAATACGAGAGTATGGATGAACCGTGGTTACCTACTACTCCTCCGTGTTCACCTTCTTGTATTCGCCTAATCCACCGTCCTAGTTTACTAGTATATGAATCATTGATCGTAATACTAAAACCTGGAACTTGAAACTGCTAAAATCCTTGTTTTCTTCTGAAGAAACCACACTCATTATGAGTATGAAAATCAGTCGATCTTTTAAGGTTTATAGCTATTGCTGGGCCTATACGAAACCATGTATCTATTCTGTCAAAACTGGGTATGATGAGAAAAGCCGCCAAGACCAAGCCCAACAGACAGCGCTCTGTTCTGAACCGAGCACATCTCTTTTTAAAAACAAGTATGGAAGGTCAAGACAGTGCCAAAGATTAAGCACTTCATGTGGCAAGCATTATCAGATTGTGTACCTGTTTGTAGCCGGCTAGTTGATCGCCATTGTCATCAGAGACGCATTTGTCCACGATGTGTCCAAGAAGAGGAAACAGTTAATCACATGTTATTTAATGCCCGATGGCACAGAAAATCTGGGAACAGGCTCAGCTACCAGTACGTCCGGGCGAGTTCCCGTGTCCTTCGATCTATAGCAACTTCGATTGCATCCTATACCGTGTCCACAGTAGGAATGGAGTCGAGTTAAGTCTGAATCGCATCCCTTGGATCCTCTGGTTCATATGGAAAGCTTGAAACAATAAGGTTTTTAACGATAAGGAAACCTTACCAGAGGATGTGATACTTTCAGCGTCATCGGAAGCGCAGAGCTGGAGACTTGCACAACTTGCTCCGGAAATTTTGGATGACACTACCAACCTTGGGGCGCCGGAGCCTCAAGTTATACCAACACCGCGTCCTTTTTTCAGGTTTGACGCGTCCTTTTTTCAGGTTTGACGCGTCTTGGAAGGAAGACGATGTTCGGTACGGCGGTGGTCTCGTGATAGAGAAGGAGGATGGGACTACAAATTTCGGTTCATTTGCTAGTAACCGAGTTTTGTCTCCCCTGCATGCGGAGTTTCGCACTTTGCTGTGGGCCATGAAATGCTCGCTACTTCTCGGTCACGACTCGATGACGTTTGAATCATATTGCCAACAACTGGTTCGACTAATTGAGGAAGAAGAAGAATGGCCAAATCTTATGGCTGAGTACGATGAGTTTCTTTACCTTCGTTCTAAGTTTCGGTTTTGCTCCATATTATTTGTTTCACGTTTAAAGAACCTCCGAGCTGATCGCCTTGCGAAAGGTGCTCGAGCTTGTGGCTTTTGTTTTTCCCATGTACACTCTGAGGTCCCAACTTGGCTGGTGCTAGACACCACTTGGTTGGAATCATCATAATAATATTATGGAGCTTTGATGTCAAAAAAAATACCCCCCTTATACTATATTCAAACAACCACCTGTCTCGAATTTATGATGTATATTTTGCCAGCGACATTAGTTAACAATACCATATTTTTTTGGTCAACTTTTCTCACATCTATATTATTAAAACTGAAGTATTTTTGGTACTGTTTGGAAACAAGGATATGAGTTTAAATGAAAACTAGATTCTGACCTGCCTTCGAAAGGGCGGTTTTTTTTTGTTGTTTTTCAATATAAAATTTGATAATTCTTTGTTTTAATTATGTTAAGTGTGACATGATCAAGTTGCAATTATGCGGTTTGTTATAGTGTGTACAGTATGACGAAAATTAAAATGCATCACACAACCGTTTTACGTTTGTAAATAAGTTAAACATGGTTGTATTTAGTGCTGGGTTCACGGGTCAACCCGTTCCACCCGCCCCGCCAACCCGCGGGTTGAAAATTTTTTTTGATTCAAAAATTACGACTCGCATGACCCGAGAATATAAATTCAAAAACCCGCACCCCCCCCATATTTGCGGGTAACCCGCAGGTAATATAAATTTTAATAAAATATTTTTAATGATATTTTAATTATATTTTAATAATTTTTTGTAATAATAATTAAAATTATATTTATAATTAAATTTTTTATAATTTTATTATATTATATATATATATATATTACAAAATATGTTTCTTTTGAAAAATAAAAGTGAATTATTTTTTTTGCGAGTTAGCGGGTATCCGCGATTCAAATTCGGCCGTCCCGCATCCGCTCCGCTTAAAATTCACTCGACCCACACCTGTATATTGAATTTTTCAAATTTGCCGACCCGCATCCGCCCCCCAGCAGGTCAAACGGTGCTGGACCTGCGGATAAAAACTCAATTTCTCAACTCTAGTTGTATCCAAAATTCATATTTGGTCTATTATATTTTTTTAAATAATTATAAATGGTATAAAATTTTGTTAAACATATAAAATGGTCAATAATATTTTTATTTAAGTTTTATTTCCGCGAATTTATAAAATTTTAATTTTTAATATCAACTTTTTAAATTATTGCAGACTTTAATTTATGTTATTAAAAAATTTATGAGATATGAAATTGATTAAATAAAAACATAATTCATATAGTTATGCCCGATTGAAACAAGCCCACAAAACCAAAAGACAACAATATCATTAATGAATTTTGTTAGTTAGTCATATTATTAAGGATATTTTTGGAAGATTTCAACATTTCATTAAGGACATAATCCATGAATGATCCTGATTTAATAATATTGATTGTTTGGTAACTTGGATATTAGTATTTTTTGTACTTTCTATTATTTGCACATTTAGCCATTGCATTTATAATAAATTAAGTATTTTTTATTTACATATTCAGCCACTACATTTATAATCAATTTAAATTAATTGGTTACATTTTCAAAGTTTATCTAATCAAATCGATATTCATATATTGATCATTATTAATATTGTACGACTATTAACTAAATTGTGTAAATTAAAAGAATATAACATTTTCATGAAATTAACTAAATCGTCAAATTACAAAACATAAAAACATACATGAGATTTTTTATTAAATCGACGGTTTAAAAATATACAATAAACATAAATTAAATAAAACATCTGAAAGAAAGTGCGGGTTAAGATCTAGTTACTACTTATTGCTAAACAATTTAGTCAAGTTCTTCTCCGTGGATCTTCAAACATACTCTTAACCCCAATTAATTGCACTTTAAAGATTTGTTTGCTGTTTTACTCGTTCAAAGTACTATTCAATTAATTAATTGCACTTTAAAGATTTGTTTGCTTTTTTACTCGTTCAAAGTACTATTCAATTACACTATGTATCAAGCACAAGAAACATAGTGAATTGGAACAAATTACCAATTATTAATAGATCTGTTATGGTTTAAAGCCAATTATTGTAGATTTTGTATTACTAAGATTTGACGAAAAGGAGAGGTCATAGATAGCATTAAAAGAGTTTCAAAACTTCCCCCCCAAAGTCCCAAAAACGTATGGAAGTCGAAAGAACGCACTGTTTCTCTCGTGAATCACATTAATACATTCCTCCTCCCTCTCACTCTTTTTCTTCAATCCCGATGGACGACGGCGGTGGAGGAGCGAGAGCAGGTTGCATCAGGATCAGGCATCTGTCTCCACGCAGAGTCATGGCTCGGTTGTTTTCCTCACCGGTTAAGGTCAAAGGGAAGAAGAAGAAGGCTATGGTCGAAGGACGTGTAAGAGACTGTGACTCGACGAGGATCATAAATTATCATCATGGAGTTCCCCAACTTTCAGATTCGCTAGATTCGGGTAATACTACAATCTTATATACTGTCTCACTTGAATCCGGTGTCACAGAGGATCCATCAGAACAGAACAACGTTAAACTTGTGTCATAAATTGTAATTTATTTTCCTGTGTTTAGAACTGCGAAGAAGGGAGTTTTTGTTCAGCATTGGGATGAGTTGTTACTTGCTGCATATGATTGCTAATGGAAGAGAAGAGATTCACAAGATAGTCGAGCTACGTAACGATATAGAGAAGCTTCTTGAATGCAAGAACGATGAGATGAGGAGAAAAAATCAAGAGCTTGTCGAGTTAAGGAACGATATAGACAAGTTATTGCAGTATCACAACGATGATTTGAGAAGAAAACAACAAAAGTCACTCTCTGGGAAGCAAGAGCAGTGTGAAACAACCACAAGTGGCGTTGTGGAAACCTCTAGTGATTTCTATTACTCTCCACAGCTACTGGAGACATCTTTGTCTGTTGGAGGAGACATGGATCAGCTTGAAGCGGAACTTGAAGCCGAGTTTGAGCTTCTTCAGATTGGTCAAAACAAAGAGAAGAGTGAAGATTCAATAGGAATAAGGCCATTGGAGGAACAACAAGGAGTGTGTCCTTATGAGCTAGAGAGAAGGCTTCACGAGCTGATGGAGACAAGACAGGAAGAGAAGATAAATGAGCTGGAGAGTGCACTGGAAGATGCTAAGGCTGAAGCTGCTTGGTGGAAAAACACTGCTCACATTGTCTCTGAACATATTCCTCAACCTTCTGGAATCAACTCCAACTCTCAAACTCGCCAGTACCCTCTCTCTAGGTAATAAATTTGTTGTAATGTTGTGGAGATGCAACATGTTAATTAATGGATTTGCTTCACTTTATTCAATTTGCTGAGGAGCAGAGATTTTTAAAGACATGACAATCTATTGCAATGCTCTTCGCCTCTTCATGGAATGAAAATTTGTAAATACTTATTCTATACTTGGTAACATGCGGGAAAAATCGTTTTAAAAATATTTAGTAGTTTATATCTTAGTAATTTAAATATTCTCAAAAATATAAATCAAACATCAAATTATTTATGTATAACAGTTTTTATCAAATATATATGCTTATTAATAAGTTAATTTTTTTAAACACTCACATATTAAAAATAATTTTAAACATATCATTATAGGAATGTTTTTATTTAATTATAAAATATTTTTATACTCCCTCCGTTTCTAAATAAGTGTCACTCCAACACTTTTCACACAGATTAAGAAAGCATTGAAATATATGTAAGTTGTCATTAATTACATCTCACTGACCAATAGTGTTCTAGATAAATATATTTATTTATAAGAATAATGTATTTTCCAATTAATTTTGAGCTAAAAATTAATAAAAATTGCATTGAGATTGTAGAATGACACTCTTTCTGAAACAAAGAAAAATAACTAAAATGACACTTATTTAGAAACAGAGGGAGTATTAAACTTTAAATTTTACAATAGAAAATACTCTCTCTGTTTCTGAATAAGTGTCATTCTGACATTTTTCACGCAGATTAAGAAATCATTTAATTTTGCATGTTTTCCATATAAAAACACTATTACCCATACACTTACTCCTATTTCAACCAATAGAAAAATAATCTGCAGAATAAAATCAATAAATTATGCATCGAAAACATAAAATGACACTTATTTTGCAACGAAAAATTTTCTCTACAATGACACTTATTAAGAAACGGAGGGAGTATTATTTACAAATAACAACAATATATATATATATATATATATATATATATATATATAATATTTTTATGTTATGATTTACAGTAAATAAATAATTTCATCGATATTTTCAAAATGTTTAGAAGATGTTTAATGTATTAAAATATTTATCTTTTTTCTTTGCTAGCATGTTTTTTGTATGTTTCATTTCTCATACGACATGTAAGAGAGTATTGATTCGGCAGAACATAAACATGAACTTTTATGGTAATACATATTAGCAAAATTTACAATCATCAGAAAACATATTTAAAACAATAAACATTAATAAATTAAAATAATAAAAAAATAATAAAATATATCCTATATTTAACTTATTAATACCATAAATATATCCCTTTAATGATATGTAAGAGAAGAATTTTATATAATATTAATAAGATAATATTAAATAGTTATATAGATGATGACTATCATATTTTATAAAAAAACTGTTTATTATCTAATATATAAATATCAATAAAGTTAATTATTAGCTAAGCCTAAATCATGGAGAATAGGAAAAATCATAAAAATCAATTCATAAAAAATAGTATAAATATATACTGTTCCAAAATAATTTTCAGGATTCTATAATTTTCAGTTAGATATTTAACATAACAAACAAAACGATTCACTTGTATCCAAAACTGGCTCTATCAAAGTGGGCCTGAGAGATTTAGAGTTTGGAAGTGGGCCTAATGATAGTGCAAGAGTATGCCAGAATAATTGATTGCACAGTCATTATTAATTTTTAATGTTTTTTTTTTTTTGATCAATAATTTTTAATGTTTTTTAGAAATATATTTTTAAGGATAAAAAAGAGATAAAGTCGTCAGTGTATTCCGAAGTAGCACACAGGTTTACTTAAAAAAAAATAAAAAAAAAAGTCGTCAGTGTCTCACTATCGAAAAATGTTACTCCCTCCGTTTCTTAATAAGTGTCATTGCAGAGGAAATTTTTCGTTGCAAAATAAGTGTCGTTTTAGGTTTTCGATGCAAAATTTATTGATTTTGTTCTGCAGATTATTTTTCTATTGGTTAAAATAGAAATAAATGTATGGGTAATAGTGTTTTTATATGGAAAACATGCAAAATTAAATGATTTCTTAATCTGCGTGAATAATGTCAGAATGACACTTATTCAGAAACAGAGGGAATATTTATTATTATCCATAAGAAAGTCCGTGAAACACTCCACTCAACTCTCGTCACCTGTCTCTTACCTCTACTCTAGGGTTCTCAACTTTCCCTCTCCGATCCGTTTTCTTCTCCAAGCTCAGGTCTGAAACTTCTCTCATCTTATAGCTTTCTTTAGATTCGTCTTGTATCTAGTTACTGCTGCTTCCTTTTTAGATCTGTTCCTAAAAAGTATAGCTGATTGATTTGAATCTGATAAATAGGTAAAAAAGATGCAAGCTGTGATTCGTTCCTTCGTGTCCGGTGGAAATGTTGTGAGATCGTCTCTGCTGCAACATCTCCGTGTCATCAACCCTGCGATTCAGCCTTCTGTGATGTCCACACGCTCTGAATCCACTAAGCCTGCTCGTATGGAGGAGCATGGATTCGAGAGCACGACCATTTCTGATGTTATGAACGCCAAAGGAAAAAGCGCTGATGGATCTTGGCTTTGGTGTACCACTGATGACTCTGTCTATGATGCTGTTAAATCCGTATGTTAAATCCATTATCTCTCTGTTTTGCCTTTTGGTTTTTGTCATATCTTTTGGGTGTGGATTGGTTAGTTGTGTGTGTGTTTTGGTTAGATGACACAACACAATGTTGGTGCCTTGGTGGTTGTGAAACCTGGTGAGCAACAATCTCTTGCTGGAATCATTACCGAGAGAGGTAAGAAAAACTTTGAATGTTAATGTTAAAGTATTTGTTCTGTGTGTTTTGACACTGTGATATCTTTTTAGATTATCTTAGGAAGATCATTGTGCAAGGCAGATCATCCAAATCAACAAAAGTTGGAGACATTATGACTGAAGAGGTATGAAACATTACAAGATTTAATTGTTTTTTTTTTGTTGGGGGTTGAGCTGAATGGATCTGTGAATTGGTAAATTACAGAATAAGCTTATCACCGTGACACCGGATACCAAGGTCTTGGTCGCTATGCAGCTGATGACAGGTAAAGACATGCTTTCTCAATTAAAGATTCAGATTTTTGGGGTTTAAATTTACTTATGCAAGTAAAAAAAAAATTCTCGATTTGTTGTGTGTACAGATAACAGGATCAGGCACATTCCAGTGATCAAAGACAAGGGTATGATAGGAATGGTGTCCATAGGAGATGTGGTCCGTGCAGTGGTGACTGAGCATCGTGAGGAGCTTAACCGCCTTAATGCCTTTATTCAGGGAGGCTACTAGACGCTACCCTTTGCTTGTGGAGGTTGATGGATCTCGAAAGCTTTAAGAAGAATGTATATATATGGAGTCTTGGTTGTTTGTCTGATGTTTGTTTGTTGTTTTTAATCTGCTGTTCCATTTGGTTAACTTGTCAAGACTAAGCTCTTGTGCTTTCCCTTTTTATGCTACTTCTGCAAGATAATAAAGCCAAAGACTCCCCATTTCTTTATGGAATATTATCATGTTTCATTTCGCTTGAAATCCATCATATTGAGTTAGGAAAAAAGAGAAAACATAACAAAGGCAGATAAAAAAAAGATACTGTTGGTGCAAGGATGGCTGGTTAGCAATGCTTTAAATTAATTGATCTAAGCATAGGTTTATGATACAAGTTACAACCAAAACTTTTTTCTGAACGAGTTTAATATGAAAGTGCGGAAGTACTTTAAGTACAAGGATGTAAAGTACTTTAAGTACAAGGATGTATTGATTAGCAAAGCTTTCTAATTAATTAACTAAGCATGGGTTTATGATACCGTGGGCTCGACGATTTAAGCCCATTAGTGGGATAGCTTGTAGAAAGGCTTCATGCGTAGTAACGTGGCGAATCATGAATGGTTAATCAGGATCGAACCGGAGAGATAAACCGGGAAGTACCACATTACAAGCATCCGGTCCGGGGTCATCGTCTCGAAGAGTATAAGATAATAAACAAACTGCAAAGCGTAGCTTCAGATCTGCTCATTTTTCTTCTTTCTTTCCATTTTTGGGAACAGCCATGGCTACGGAGTTTAAAAGATCCGCGATCGCCTTCCTTCTTCTGCTCTTCGTCCACGCCGCTCACTCTTTCTACCTCCCAGGTGTCGCTCCTCAGGATTTCGAAAAGGTAAAAAAAACGTTCGAATCTGTGCTCCTAGGCTTCTAGATCTGAATTGGATCTCCTCGATCTGAGTTTCGAGATCGTGTTGATTGCGTTTTAGGATTAGTCAGTACCTGATGCACCGACGTTTGGTTAAGATTTAGATTTAGTTTCCAATTCAGTAATCTCTCGATCTGAAACAATGTCGGCAGTTTAGAGGAGCTTATATCGATTTGATTGTTTCTGTTAGGTTATGAGTGATTAAGATTTGTTTTAATCGGATTTATCTTTTGTTTTGCAGGGTGATGAGCTGAAGGTTAAAGTGAATAAATTAACCTCCATCAAGACTCAGCTTCCTTACTCGTATTACTCTCTTCCCTTTTGCCAACCTAAGAAGATTGTTGATAGTACTGAGAATCTTGGAGAAGTGCTTCGTGGTGACCGGATTGAAAATGCTCCTTATTCGGTTTGTCTTTATTGCTTTTTTTATTTGGTTCTTAAGAATCTATGTTTGTGCTTTATCTCTATTAACCTTTGAAACAACTGCAGTTCAAAATGCGGGAGGCGCAGATGTGCAACATTCTCTGCCGGGTTACTCTCGATGCCAAGACAGCCAAAGCGTTCAAAGAAAAGATTGATGATGAGTACCGTGTCAACATGTAAGAACTAAAATAGTAATTTTTCTTTGTATGGAGAACATTCTCTTCTTTTTTTTTTGTTTTCTTAGAAGTATTTCTTGTGTGTGTGCTATAGGATACTCGACAACCTTCCTCTTGTGGTTCCAATCGAAAGAGTGGATCAGGGCTCTCCCGCTGTTGTTTATCAGCTTGGATATCATGTTGGTCTTAAAGGCCAGTATGAAGGGGTAAGTATGTTTCTATTTGTCAGCTGTATTTCAACTGTATGGGAAGTAGTTCGTTTTTCTGAATTGCGTTTTGTGTACACAGAGCAAAGAGCAGAAGTTCTTTATGCACAATCACTTGGCGTTTACAGTCCGATATCACAGAGATATTGAAACTGATGCTGCGAGGATTGTGGGATTTGAGGTTAAACCTTACAGGTGCCTTTCTTGTCCATAATTTGAATGTGTCTTGGGGGTGCCCTGTTTTTCAGGATTGATAGTCTTTCCCTTGATTTGTAGTGTTAAGCATGAATACGATGGAGAGTGGAGTGAAAAGACCCGTCTGACAACCTGTGATCCTCACAAAAAACGCCTGGTTGTTAGCTCGGCTACCCCTCAAGAAGTTGAACAAAAGAAGGAGATCATCTTCACTTATGATGTTGATTTCCAGGCAAGTTATTTTTTTAAGCAAAAAGTACTATGCGTTAAATAAATGCAGTTGAGTTCTTGTTTTCAATAATTTCTGATTGCCTGCTGCTGTTCCTTTTCAGGAAAGTGAAGTGAAATGGGCATCTAGATGGGATGCTTATCTTCTGATGAATGATAACCAAATTCACTGGTTCTCTATCGTTAATTCTCTGATGATCGTCTTGTTCCTGTCCGGTATGGTGGCGATGATAATGCTGAGGACCCTTTACCGTGACATTTCACGATACAACGAGCTCGAGACTCAAGAAGAAGCTCAAGAAGAGACAGGGTGGAAGCTTGTCCACGGTGATGTGTTCAGACTTCCAGCCAATTCTGATCTCCTCTGCGTCTACGTTGGTACAGGAGTCCAGTGTTTAGGCATGGTACTTGTCACAATGATCTTCGCCATGCTCGGGTTTCTCTCCCCTTCGAACCGGGGTGGTCTGATGACAGCCATGCTTCTCCTCTGGGTGTTCATGGGACTTTTTGCTGGTTACGCTTCTTCACGTCTCTACAAAATGTTCAAAGGAACAGAGTGGAAGAGAATCGCCTTCAGAACAGCCTTCTTGTTCCCTGCAGTCGTCTCAGCCATCTTCTTTGTCCTAAACGCTCTCATATGGGGGCAGAAGTCATCCGGAGCTGTCCCCTTCGGAACAATGTTTGCCTTGATCTTCCTCTGGTTTGGCATCTCGGTTCCTCTAGTCTTTGTCGGCGCTTACCTCGGTTTCAAGAAACCAGCGGTTGATGACCCAGTGAAAACCAACAAAATCCCAAGGCAGATCCCAGAGCAAGCTTGGTACATGAACCCGGTTTTCTCAATCCTCATTGGAGGAATCCTACCTTTTGGTGCCGTCTTCATCGAGCTCTTCTTCATCCTCACATCCATCTGGCTCAACCAGTTCTACTACATCTTCGGGTTCCTCTTCCTCGTTTTCGTAATCCTCATCGTTACTTGCGCTGAGATAACAGTAGTACTCTGCTACTTCCAGCTGTGCAGTGAGGACTACCTGTGGTGGTGGAGATCTTACCTAACATCAGGATCATCAGCTCTGTATCTCTTCCTCTACGCGACGTTCTACTTCTTCACAAAGCTTCAGATCACAAAACTGGTGTCGGCGATGCTTTACTTTGGTTACATGCTCATCGCGTCATACGCGTTCTTCGTGCTCACGGGAACAATTGGGTTCTATGCTTGTCTGTGGTTCACAAGGCTCATCTATTCATCGGTTAAGATCGATTAGAGGTCTATGGTGGTGGTGGTGGTGAAGGAACAAAGGAGGAAATGTTTCTTTTTATAAAATGGTTTTGTTGCATTTGTAGGTCTATTTTTGTTGCAGAACAAAAGAGTTTTATTATATGTGAACGATATAATATTTGTATTTTGTTTGATTTGTTTAATAACACACTTTTTGAGAATCTTTCTATGTCCATCTGTAGCGAGAATATGTAATTCATTCGTTCCAGATTTTATTCTTTTGCTTCTGTAGACTGTAATGGAGGAGGGAACTAGAACGATTAGTAGTGTTTCCGAACAGTAGGAGAGAACTACACGTCGTTTGCCATATTTAGAAGAGAATGTGCGTCGTTTGGATTTACTGGGCACACATGCAGCTAACCATAGAAACAGCTTGTAGTGTTTACATATGGTAAACGGAATACACGCTGTTTTAGCTCACAATCGGATGTCACGTGTTAATTAATAGACAGAACTCTGAATCATTTTACGTTTTCACCCCTAAGTTCTTCTTTACTTCTTCTCGGGAGCAGTTAATAGTAGTGAATTAGTTCTTCGTCTTCGTCTTCAATTAAGCTATCGGAGTCAACAATCAGTTAAAGATGGTAATCGATTTCTTCTCTGATGTTCCTTTTTACGTTGTTTTAATCGATTCCTTAGTCAATAGCGTAGAAATCTTGGCATAGGTTTTTGGTAAAGATCAAATTCGATTTCGATTTCTAAGAGAAACTAGGTTTTTTTTTTCTCAGTTCTTGTAAGCTGACTATCCTCAGATTTCTCTTTGTTGGCGTAGGCTAATAATAATCAGAACGGAAGGCACACAATCATCTTGTTGCAAAACTCACACAGCAGAGCTACGAGGACGTTTATGGACTATGATTCTATAGGCCAAGCTATGGATGGTAAAAAAAAACTTTTTAATTCGAAATATATAAGCTATCTTTACTCAGTTGTTTACTTTTGGTTATGATTATGCTGAGATTTTAATCTTTATGGTATAACCAACAATATAGCATAGTTTCTTTTTTTTTGTTCAACTATAGCATAGTTTGTATAGTTCTGTTATAGCTGTTTCTATCAGTTGTTAGGATGGTATGATTTTCTGGTTTCGTGGAAACGAACTTGTTTTTACTTTTGTAAAATTTTGACAATGTGAACAGGTATTTGCGGCTTATATGAAAGGAAGCTCAAGGAAATCAACCCATCCCTCAGGAATCTTAGTTATGACATTGCTGATCTTTACAATTTTATGGATGGTCTTACTGACTTGAGCGCTTTGGTGTAAGTCAAGTCCCTCTCTCTCTATCTCTCTATCTTGGATGCTTATGTTCATTTGCTGAACGTCCATGTCTCTAAGTGCCTATGCAATACGAGGACACTGTCAAACTAATTATTTTGTAGTCAGTTAGCTATACGTTACTACCGTTTAGTTTGCTTAAGAGTTAAAAACTCTTCTTGAATCCTGTCGCTTGAAAATCTCTTGAAAGTACTGTTTACAGAGATATCATTAGGATTCTCATGATGTATAACTAAACTAGCAGTGCTTTAATAGTGAAAGTTCGTGCTGCTATAGTAAATTGAGAATCATAAGTGTTTGGTAGTTATATGTATTACAATGATTCTAACAATTCTACACTGGTTTCTTATGCAGCTTTGAACATTCCATGAATGCGTATCTGCCATATGACAGGCAGTGGATTAAGCAGAAGGCCTTTCAGCATCTCAAGAAACTTGCCAGCGGTGGTGGCAGATGAATAAGAGAGAAGAACCATCATTATGAAGAACAAATTATATCTCAAGAGAGGCCACTCAAAAAATATTATCTTCGCCCTTCATGTAATATTTTCCTAATGTAACATGCTTATATGCATTCAATTAGTATGGTATTGTGGCCCTTGGATGTGTTTATAACCTTGAACACTAATATTTATGGAAAGGAAAAGATATTTGATTTTTATTGTTTTCCTTGATCCCACTTGTCGGTTGTTATTGGTTTCTTCTGTTGTAAACCTGTAATTACCTATCAACATATATTTCTAAGAAGAAGAAAACAATGACTTTTTCGAGGTGTAAGCTTCTATATTTTTGAAGATTCTCTTAAAACATTTTTCTTCAACTTTCAAATTATTATTTTCTTATACCATTGTTTTCAACCGATTTAAGGACTAGCCCTACTAACACGAAAAGGATGAAATACAAATCTAGATTTTTGCATCTCTAATCAAATAGTATCTGCCTTAGCAACCACCACTGATTATTTATAAGTTTTAGTATTGGTAAAAACAATAAAGTTAAAGGTCGTGATTGATAACACACCCACTTTGATTTAGTTGTTCTCTCAATTTCTACGAATGCTTTAGTTGGTAATTGATATGAGTAATACGCTGTGCATGAATTACTTGGTCCAAGTAACACGCTGCTGCGCTTTTGCAGCTTGGCGCTAACTATTGCTGCAATATGAACACGCAATACTAACTATAGTAGACCAGACCATCCAATATTATTATATTTCCAGAAACCTAAAATCAATTGATTTACATAAGATAACATTGCCTTCACTTCTCCCTTCATCTACCCACTATAAACTTAGTGGAAACTCGTATTAAATTTCAATATTGGATCGTAATCTTAGTGGAAAACTCATTGGATGTAAACATAAATCACGATTGGTCGAAAAGAAAAGGAACGAAGTTCCCATGATGCTACATTAGTCATCAGCTTTCTATTTTCTAACTATAAATCCAAAAAGGGACTTCAGTTGCGAAACCACATTACTACTCTTTATTAAACTGTCTCTCTTATTTTTATAATAAGTCTATTTTGTATACATATCTTTCTTGTGGATATGTCCCATGTTTGATATGAATACATGTAACACACCAAAAGTAGTTTCTGGGAATAGCAAATTTGTATATCCAAAAAAATTGTATAGCCGTTGAATTTCAGTGTGAGCGGTTAACTTGGAGAAATGTTGAATTTTCTGTGAACAATAGCGAGTTTGGACGGCTCTCGAGCTTCCAAAAGGCATATAATTAAGCGATTAGTCACTTTCTAAAGTTTCTAGAAAATATGATTCAGATTCCAGCTTTCTCCCACTTCCTCTACATTAAGATTCTTTATGAAGAATCTTTATCTTTTGTTCCCACTCGTAAATCATTACACTTATCATATCTCTATTATTAAAAGAGAACTACACTTATAAAATAACCATTACTTTTCAGTGTTATTTACAATGGTATGCCACTGAAAGTATTAATTAACCTACCATATATGATTTTTTTGTCTTTTCTCTTTAATTAATGCATTTCCAAAATTAAATTCTAACTAAAAATTATGGAAACAATAATTAATAAGCCTACCTTTTAATATTCTTTGTATTTTCTTATTTTAGTATATATATGTGTGTCTGAAAATAATTAATTCCATATATATATATATATCGTAATTAAACATAAATTTTATGGTAATTATTTTACTAATTCCACATATACATAATAATTAATTTCATACTAATTAACCTATCTTATAGGATTTTTATGATTAATTATCTACCTATCTTTAAATAATTATTATATTTTTATTATTTAAGTAATAACTAAAATAAAAATCACAAAAAGAAACATTTATATAATATTGATTGATATATAAATATGTTATGTTACGTATATTTTCATAAAAATATCAGTCCAATATAAATTCAGTATAATAAATGTTAAAAAGTAGAAAATATATAGGACCATACATTTTAAATAGTATATACAACAATTTAGTCATACATTTTTATAAAATTTGGATCCATATAAATAAAAATACATTTTTTACAGATATATGGGTCATATTTTAAACAACTATTTTTTTAAATATATTTTTTTCAATAAAATATTTTTTATACAAATGACTTTTATTAATTCTCTTATAAATCTTACATGGACATTTTAATATGTTATATTTCCAAACAAGATGGACAAATAAATTGATGTTACAAAATTATATTTATTTATCTATTTCATATATTTTACTAACTCAAAATAATTTATTTTTAAACAGATTTTAAATTAATTACATTCATATATATATATATATATATATCAGTTATAGTCTATCATTGTTGATTTAACGATTTCATTATGTACTACCAAACCTTTTTTACACATTCGATTGTTATTACAAACCCAAAAAAAATTCAAAGTATTATTAAAACTAAGATAAGACCCGCCCGACCGGGCGGGTCATGGTCTAGTTAGTATTATTTCCGCTAAACGCAACGAGGCCCACACATGCACTTAATTGATGTTCTTGTGGACTTATCATCTCAATCATGCATGTATGTTTTCGGTTCCAAATTACAATCAGCTGATCACATCTATTCATCTTCTTTCTAAGAAGCAATTTGAATAAAGTGGATTCAACTTTTTTGATAGCTATGTATGCTAGTGTACGTTTATACACGTTCATGAAAAGACTATTAATAAATCTATAAAACGGTTGTTAAAGATTATAGTATAATCAATATCGTTGAGATTGATTACGTGAAGCAACACCTATGTTCCACAATTAATTACAAGCATATGGTATGTTACTCACATGTATAAGTTAGCTAGAATCAAGCCATGGAATGTGAAATATTCGCTTGAATAAACTGTTTCCATTTTGTTGGCTACTACTTCTTCATTACTTTATTTTCATTGAATATAAAGCAATCTTAATTATTGCTTTCATTTAATTAAGACTTTAGTAATAAGAAGACTTATGAATTGACTCTTCCATTATTTGGCCAATGAAAAACTACAATCACGCAGTGAGCTAATTGTATACATGTGCTATCATTGCACATTTAAAATAATTGAAACTTTATTATATGACACAAACTTAATTTATAAGCATCTCACAGCATGCATAATTTGACACCTACTTAATACACAACTTAATGAATAGTTGAGTGGAATGATATCCCTTTGATTGTGCTAGAATCGGTGTGTGAAAGAGAAAAGAAACACACAAAAATAACAATAATACTCCTTTACCAGCTGATGTGTCGCTATCTGAGTGGTTATTGAAACGAATGGAATAGGGTCCCCTAAATGAAGAGATATGTGGATGACTGGATTGCTTCTAACGTTTAGCAACCTCCACTAGAGACTTTCTTGAGCAAAGAAGAGTGCTTATAAAAGACTAGCCATTATCACGATATTGATCGACACTTCTAATTTCGTGAGGGAGAAGAAGAGAGCAAAAATGAGCTTTAACAGAAATTTGTTGAATATCATAATAATCCTTTGTGTATGTCTCAACGGGGATTGCAGCGATGGAGCTCAAGAAAAACAGAGGAGTGCGATTGATTCTCATACTATCCAACTAAGCTCGCTTTTCCCTTCCTCATCATTACCTTGTGTTCTTTCTACAAGAGGTAAATATTCTATTGGCCAATTCAATTTGTTGTGATTAATTTTGTTCTAGTTATACAAATACGATAGATGAATATAGCATATAGCGTACTATATATATATATATGTTATTTATCCTTTTATATTCTTACGTAACTGGTGTCCATATTATGTAAAGATCATGTAGACGTATATATACTTGTTTAGCATCAATTAAGTTACAACTAAGACCAAATTTCTGCCATTAGGGCATTACCATCACATGATTATAGAAAGTGATATAGTTGTCTATGCTTGACAAATATAGCTATGATTAATGTTTTGCTAGCTAGTTAAGTGAGTTAATTAATATGAATCCAACTATGGTTTAGACTCGAACAGTTGATAATAATACAAAAATAATCTATTTTATATTGTTAGATAATATATGAATAGACTCAAACAGTTGATAAAAACTACAAAAAAATCTATTTTATATTGTTAGATAATACTCCTTCCGTCTCAATTTAAGTGGTGTTTAAGGATTTCTATTTTGTCCCAAAATAATTGATATTCTCACTTTTCTAGACAAAATTTAATGTTGATTAAAATTTATAGCCAATTACAAAATGTTGTATTTTTTTTCTATTGGTTAAACTATTTTATTTAATATCATTTGTATAAAATCAAGATAAATTACATAGAATTTTGTGTTTTCTTAATCTTTGTGAAAAAACCTTAAAACCCACTTAAAATGGGACAGAGAAAGTATATGAATAATAAAATACACCAACAACCATAAAATAATGTTTTATCTTTTTTTTGGAGAATCTGTGGGCATTTTTTGTTGTTTCTAACGTGAACTTTATCTACTCAGCCTCCAATACAAAGTCTTCACTACACGTGACTCACAGACACGGCACGTGCTCGCGTATAACCAGTGCCAAAGCCAAGACTCCAGACCATGCCGAGATCCTCAGACTGGACCAAGCGCGCGTAAATTCAATCCACTCTAAACTGTCGAATAAGCTCACAGACCGAGTCAGGCAAAGCAAGTCAACGGATCTACCAGCTAAAGACGGAAGCACCTACGGATCAGGAAACTACGTAGTGACTGTCGGAATCGGAACACCGAAACACGACCTGTCTCTGATCTTCGACACAGGAAGCGATCTGACGTGGATTCAATGCGAGCCGTGTGTTCGAACTTGCTATTCCCAAAAGGAACCAATCTTTAACCCGTCTTCCTCTTCCTCATACCACAACGTATCCTGCTCATCGACTGAGTGTAGCTCTCTCTCCTCTGCTACAGGTTCGATTTCCGGTTTTCTTTCTCAATTTTTTGTAATCCCGGTTAAGTTAACCGGTCTCTAATTTTTTTAACCGGTTTCTAATTTTTTTTAACCGGTTTCTAATTAGGTAACTCTGGAACATGCTCGGCTTCGAACTGCGTCTACGGTATTCAATACGGCGATCAATCGTTCTCCGTTGGATTTCTCGCCAAGGAGAAATTCACACTAACGTCATCCAACGTCTTTGACGGCATTAACTTCGGCTGCGGCGAGAACAACCAAGGACTTTTCACCGGAGTCGCCGGACTTCTCGGTCTCGGCCGTGATAAGCTCTCTTTCCCGTCGCAGACGGCGGCGACCTACAACAAGATCTTCTCCTACTGCCTCCCTTCCTCCGCTAGCTACACCGGACACCTCACATTCGGATCCAACGGAATCTCCAGATCCGTTAAATTCACTCCGATCTCCACGATCACCGACGGCACGTCCTTCTACGGCCTCGACATCGTCGGAATCTCCGTCGGCGGTCAGAAACTTGTGATCGCTCCGACGGTTTTCTCAACTCCGGGAGCTCTGATCGACTCCGGAACCGTCATCTCTCGCCTCCCGCCGAAGGCCTACGCGGCGCTGCGAAGCGCGTTCAAGGCGAAGATGTCAAATTATAAGAATACGTCGGGCGTCTCGATCTTGGACACGTGTTTTGATCTCACCGGGTTTAAGACTGTGACGATCCCTACGGTGTCGTTTTACTTCAGCGGGGGAGCCGTTGTGGAGCTTGGCTCGAAAGGGATTCTGTACGCGTTTAAGATGTCGCAGGTTTGTTTGGCGTTTGCGGGGAATAGCGATGATAGTAACGCTGCCATCTTTGGGAACGTTCAGCAGCAGACGCTGGAAGTTGTGTACGATGGGGCGGGCGGGCGGGTCGGGTTTGCCCCGAATGGGTGTAGTTAATGAAAATGATATGGGTTAAGTTTTATTTGTGGATTTGGCGCCAATACAATCAAGTGTGTAATTGCGCGTGATGGGTTTATGAAAGTGTAAATGGTACACGTTTATTGTAAAAGGCCGAACTGTTAATTTATATATTTTACTCCGAGGTGATGTTGGAGAACAAACTCAAAGGGTTTTTCTAAAAAATAAATTTAAAGCCCATATAAGAGAGCCCACGCACGTTTTGCTTTCGAGTTATACTCGGTTTTGGTCAGAGAGATGTTTTTTTTTTGAAACTGATTCTTCATATTAAAGCAAAAGAAAAAATAAAAAGTTTACAAGCTCCCATGACTTAAGTTTGTTACCGAGCCCAGCCCAAAATACAACCAAATCAAGAATCATAACCCAGTAAAAGAGCATAAGAAATAACGGAATCAATGGCGAAGGGAGGATGATCGAAGCAATCCTGGGACCAACCGCATCAGGATAGCCAGCGCTGCATCATGGTAGAAGAAGTGGAGGGGTTTTGGCTGCGAAGGGAGAGGATCCTGTCCTTTACTTGTCTATCGATCTGTCTGTCGGATGAGAGAAGAAGGAGGACGAAAGGAGTTGCGGTGGATTCTTGCATTTCGTTCAGACCATGACCAGTAGAGCACCGATTGCCAACAGAGCAGAGAGAGCATACCCAAAGGAGCTCTGCGATTCTGCTGTTGAAGTTGATGAAGCACTCGTGTCCAATTCCTCTCTGGATGTTGCACGCATCGAGAAAACAAAGAGCTCCAAATTTCCCAAGTGAAAGAGCAGTCGAAGAACAAGTGATCCCGCGTCTCGCATTGTGCCTTGCAGAGAAGACAGAGCGGTGAGATTGCAAGGCCCCAGCCGATTTGTCTATCTCTAGTTGGGCACCTATTAAGTACTAGTAACCAAGCAAGGAAGCTCTGTCTTAGGATTCCTCCCTTATTCCAGACCGTTCTATACCAAGGCACAGAAGCATCATGATCTCTAAGAAGATCATATACTTGCCCTGTCGAATATCTCGTTGATATTTTTCCTGCAATTTCCCAGACATAGCAATCCTCCTCTCCATCGTTCAGGTGAATTGTAGTAAGAACGGCATGTACCTCAACTTGAGTATCAGACCTTGCGGGTGGGAGCTGCCAGGTGCCGTTAATATAGAGGGACCCTAGCGTTGCCTGCGCCGGAATCCCGAGTAAATTTGAGTCACCAAGTTGAAGATGCTTGCGTAGGTTACCGAGGGGCGACCAGTTGTCAGACCAAAACCTACAGCGCAAGCCATTGCCTAAACGAAGCTTAATCCACTTATACAATAGGGGACTGAGCTTCAGAAGTTTATTTACTTGCCATGAGAACCTTCTGTTCGGTGACATTGTCCATATGTTGCTGAGGTTCCCTTGCAAGACCTCTTCTACGAACCACGCGACCCAGATAGAACCCGACTGAAAGAACAGAAGCCAAATAAGCCTGAGACAACACGCCTTATTCCACAGAGATAAGTCCTTTATTCCTAAGCCTCCTTCCTCCTTTGATTTTGTAACCACTCCCCATGAGACCCTGGCCGAGTTGTGACTTTCAATGTTTCCTTTCCAGAGGAAGACACTACACAAGGAGTTGATACGTTTAACACACGCTTTGGGGAGTATGAAAGTGGAGCACCAGAAAGTGTTGATCCCCGCTATCACTGTTTTGATGAGTAGTAATCTGCCGGCAAAGGATAAAGCTTTGGAGCTCCAGGAAGAGAACTTGTTTTTTATCTGCTGAAGGAGAACTTCACAATTAAGCAGGGACAATTTCTTAGTGACCAGAGGAACTCCCAGATAGCGGATTGGCAGGGATCCCAGAGGCATGCCTGTGGAGAACTGGATCGAGTTGGTTTCAGCAGTAGAAAGATCCGAGGCGAAAAAAGAAGTTTTGTGCACGCTCATTGCAAGTCCCGATCGAAGCTCAAAATCTCTAAGCACCTGTAGCACAGCTTGAATAGAGTCAATGCTTCCATCTATGAAGATAAGTAAATCATCTGCAAAACACAAGTGAGTCATTTTTGTAGAAGCACATTTGAGATGATAACCAAATTTTCTTTCTTGTGCAGCCTGCTTCAACATCAATGAGAGATTGTTTAGTGCTATGACAAAGAGATAAGGAGAAAAGGGGTCTCCCTGGCGCAATCCTCTAGTACCCTTGAAAAAACCATTTATGGCTCCATTATACCCGACTGTGAAGCTGGTTGTACAAACACAGGCACGCAACCAAGAGATGAACAGTGGCGGCAGGCACAATCCGTCTAAACAAGAGAAGAGGAATGGCCAAGATAAGGTATCGAAAGCTTTTGCAATATCCACCTTTATAGTTATACGCTTCTGCCCATTCAGTTTATGATACCCATTTATCAGCTCTCCTGCTAATGAGGTATTTTCCACTAACAGCCTTCCCTTAACAAACGCAGTTTGATTGGGAACTATAAGAGGGGTTAGGATTGGCTTCAGTCTCTTCACAAGCAACCTAGAAACCACTTTGTAGAGAGTGTTAAGGCAAGCTATAGGACGGTAGTCTGTGATCTGAGAGGCGCCTGGATGCTTGGGAACCAAAGTGAGAATCGTCGAGTTCGTCGTTTTAGGCATGAACGATGATTGAAAAAAGTTCCTGATGGAAGAGAGAACTTCAGGCCCTAGAATACTCCATGCGGCCTTGTAGAAACCTGAAGTTAACCCATCTGGCCCCGGTGCCTTGTTCGGATTTAGCTTGTGAATAACCGCCGTGATCTCCTCGTCCGTGGGTATACTGGTCATAGTCTGTGCTTAGCTCACTGAACAGCGGAAAGGAGATAGTTCCTGGAACCATTCCAAAGGAGAGTGCACAAGCAGTGGAGGCAGAGGTGAAGGTCCCAGTATTTTTGTGAAGTGCATAATGGCATGTGTGCTCATTTCCAAAGGATCGTTCAGTACCACTCCAGAGGGAAGGATGAAAGAACGGATGTTGTTGTAACAGAGACGAGCTTGGACAATCCGATAGAAGTAAGTTGTGTTCTGATCTCCCTCTTTCAGCCAATTGACCCGGGACCTTTGCTTGAAGTAGCACTCCTCAATCATACGCAGAAAGTTCCAACGTTCCAAGGCCTGCTTCTCAAGTTCGAACATTTGAGTTGTTGGAGATTGCATCACCTGAACCTGCACATCTTGTAACAACCGGTTAGCCTCACTTACTCTCATTTGAATTTGTGAAAAGTTCTCTCGATTCAGTGCTTTTAATTCTCTCTTTATTTGCTTCTGTTTCCAGCAAAGCAATGTGAGGTTCCCGGAAATGCTTCCGGCTTGTGCCCAAGCTTCATTTACCACCTGTAGAAAGTTCGGGTGCTTGGTGAGATAGTTGAAAAATTTGAAGGGACGTGTACCATAAGTGGGAATTTTGTAGGCTAGGTCAAGGAGGCAAGGGTTATGGTCTGAGGTGAGGGCATGGAGAAAGAAGGAAGAGCAATTGGGGAATAGGTTAAGGACATGGTTGTTGATGAGGAGGCGATCCAGCTTTTTAGCCAGCGGTGAGTCAGGTTGCTTATTTTTCCAAGTGAATACAGGTCCTTGATACCGGAGATCAAAGAGACCCAGCTGACTGAAGCAGTCCCTGAGCTCAACCATACGGCTCGACAGAAAGTTGACACCAGCACGGGAGTGCTCAGAGTAATGAACAATTTGATTAAAGTCACCTCCCATGATCCAAGGCAGCGTGTCTAGAGACAAGGTCTGGCATGTGTTGAGGAGCTCAACCCATAGGTCTGTGCGTTCTTCTGGTTCATTTGATGCATAGATTGCGGTGTAGACAAAAGGAGAGGAGCCTGGCAGCTTGACCTCACAGGTGACTGCTTGTTTAGATTGATGCAGAACACGGACCGCAACCGTCTCTTTCCAAATTATTATAATCCGACCATCATCATCCATAGAATGATTCGAAGTATATCTCCATCCTCGACAGAGTTTGCTCATCAGGTGACTTAAATTATGATTCTTGATGTGGGACTCCAAGATAACACCAAAAGATGGCTGTTGAATAGCAAGCCATTGACAAAAAGGGGTGTGCTTGTCCGGGTCATTCAATCCGCGGACATTCCAAAAAAATATTTTTGTATTCATAGGGGCTAATCAATGACCTCTTCACTGGGAAGAGGGCCATGAGAAGACAAGGTAGCAAAAGGGTTTGAGTTAGAGATTAAAGGAGCTGCAGGTAAAAGAAGAGGGGGTCGAATGGGTGATTTAGGGACAGTGAAATAATTTAGCTGCTCAGTAAAAGAAGAGAAAGACTGAGAGCTACAGGGCCGCGGGCGTTTCTTTGGTTGTTCAGGGGGAGAGGGGGGAGATACAAAAAGAGATATAGTATTGGTTGGGGGGATCGTAAAAAGAGCAGGGGAAGGAGGGTTTAAGGAAGGCTTTTTCTGAGTTGAGGTAGTGTTTAAGGGGGCAGTGTTTGAGGGAGTGTTTAAAGGAGGCGATTTTTGTGGAAGGGAAGGGTTAAAAGAGGGAGGCTTTTTCTGTGATGGAGAAGGGAAGGATTGAGGATTAGAGGGAGCAGAGGAATTTGAACCCATCTCAGCAGTTTGATTAGGTGGGGCTGTTTTGAGCTTTTCTTCAAAGTTTGAGGCCGGTTTAGCGATAGGAGCTGATTTATTATCTTGAGATCCTTTTCCTTTGCGTTGAGCCGGAGTCTGCTTCGGTGGAGGAGGTAACTGGAGACAGTTTTTCATAATGTGTCCGAGCTCTTTGCAGTGTGCACAAGTGGGTGGAACCCATGGATAAGTCACCGATATTTCAACCACTTCACCAGATTACCTTGTGAATTCCACAACAGAAGGAAGAGGTTTTGTGAGATCAACCGCTACCTTTACATGGGACATTGTGAGGCTAACCAGGTTGATGGTAAAGTCATCTGTCTCTTTGGGCTCTCCAACTAAACCAGCTATAAGGCTATAGCCATCACTGTGCCTCAAATCTAGTGGGATGCCTTTCAAGTGAGCCCAAATTTGTATAGATTCCAGAGGAGGAGAAGTAGCAGTTGCAGTAGAAGATGTCCATTGAACAGCCTGAAACATTGAATCACCAACATACCAAACCCGCTTCTCAAGTATCTTCTGTCTAAGATAGTCAGACGGGATTCTCACAAGCATCGATCTTGAGTGGGGGTTAGAATGTATCTCGACACGAGTACCTTTGCCCCATAGACTATTCAGAACGTTTTGAACATGGGTAAAAGGCGGCGGTCGACCGTTGAAGTAACAGACAATAAAGTCTTTGTGTAACTCTGCTCCCTTCTGGAAAACACTATCAGGGATGAGCACACGAGGACGACCCGTGTCCGATACAGTTACAGGTGCAAGTCTGCAGAGAGACTTGTCAACTGACTTTCGAATTCTTTCTGCAATTGTAGGATTCGAGGGAGGGTCTGGGGGAGAGGCAGTAGAAGTTTCATCGATAATTGGTTTAGTAAGGTTAGGGAATTGAGGAGGAGAATGAACGGGTTCACTGGTGGGGTTAGGGAGGAGGGCTGGGTTGAGGAGAGGATTAAGAGATGGTAGGATTACAGAGGAGTTTTGTGAGTTTGTGGGATGAGAAGAGGAAGCTCTGTTGGTAAGGATTGGGGATGAGGATTTTGGAGGAAAGGTTTTGAAAATTTCACTGTTGTGAACAGTGTTTCCAGATCCAGATCTTGAAGAAGCTGAGACAGGAAACACTGAAGTTTGTTTGAGGGTCATCCCGTTGTGGGATTGCGTAGTTGGAGTACTCGTGCTCTTTGACAGAGGAAGAGAACGAGAAGTTTTAGAGGGTTTAGAGGCAGAGGAGAGGGGAGAGTTAAGGGGGGGGGGGAAACGAGCCATGGATAGAAGGTTATCTGGGTCGGGATCAGGAGGGTCAGGTGGGGCGAGGAGCCGACTGTCACCAGGGGTGAGAAGCGAGGAGGACAAGGCGGAAGCACTGTTAGGGAACCAGGGGTTCGCCATTGGTCAGAGAGATGTTTCTTCTAGACTTGTGAAGCATGAGTGCAAATTCAAATTCAAATTCAAATTCTAATTCAAACTGGTGGAAAATAATTTCAACTCAGTCAAACCGACAAACATAACCGAATTATAAAGGTTGTTTCACTATATAAATATTTATTTTTTGTAACGAGTTAATCAACGAAGAGCATGGACTTACCATTGCATATTTGCAATTAATTGGCTGGATTCACTGCTCGATCAATTGCTTAGTTGGTGGAATATTACAACCCCTTTAGTACGTCTAGACTTAAAGACTTGGAATGTAGACAACACACACACCGAATGAAACAAACATATAGTGAAAAATTATTACGACCCTTTTTGTAAGCCACTTGGAATATTACAACCCCTTTAGTACACTGGACGCGTGGGAGAGAGGGTCCCAACTGATGTGATATATATGTGGTAGCCTAGGGTTTCATAACACCAATAACAAGACACTTTCTTCAGCAAAGATATTGGCTATAAAAGGACCAGCCAAGTTCATGTAACTGAGTGACATTTTCTTAAAGATTGCTGCTGTTAGGGAGGGGTGAAATTAATGAGAATTATAATGAAAAATCTGTTGATTATCATACTAATCTTTTGTGTATATCTCAATTGGGGTTGTACTGAGGGAGCTCAAGAAGGAGAGAGTGGGAAAGTGGATTATCACACAGTTCATCTCAGCTCTCTTTCATCAACAGGTTATTATCTTAATCAGCCATTTCAATTTATAATGATTCTTTATGTTAATCTTTGCGAGATAATATATATGTCTTTGGGTCTGTTGTTGCTTTTATCGTGAATTTCATTGCTCAGGATCTAATACCAAGGGGTCGCTGCACGTAATGGACAAGCGTGTCGTCCCCTCGCCTCTTAGGAGAAGCAAAGTTACGAGACTCGACCTTGACAACATCCTCAGGAATGATCGAGCACGCTTAGACTACATCCGCTCTAGACTGTCAAAGAATTTAGCTGACCGACCTAGGCAAATCGAATCTAAAGATATACCGGTTAAGGACGTGAGTAAGAGCAAGAGCGAGCTCGGCTGGGGGAGCTACATCGAGACTATCGGTAATGGAAACACCTAAACACGATCATGCAGCTACTTTCATGATGGACAAGCTTCACGTTATATGTTTAAGAATCCCGATTATAGTGAGTTGCATTTGTTATGATATATGCATATCTTAAGTTGTTTGATTACTCTACTCAAAAATTACATGCAGTTGTTATTAGAAACATTGTTTGTTTGTTCTTTCATTCGAATCATTGTTTAAAATAAAATAAAAAAATAGAGGTAATTACACGTTCTCAACGTGCTACATATAAACGTCAGTCTGTTTCTTTCTTCTATGACATAGAGAGTTTGTCGTACGTTGTCCAACTAGCAAAGAGAAGTAAAAAAAAAGCTAAGTGTAAATCTCTCCCGACAAGTAAATTTAAAAGCGTAACAAAGGATATTACTTCTTTTTTTCATCTCAGCTCTCTTCATCAACAGGTTAATCCCCCAGGCCTGAGACCCGGCTGACGCTGATACCATTTTTGGCGTAAAACATTTCTCCCACGGTGTGAACCGAATCCAAGATCACAACATTACCAACGCCTGCACTTAAATCAACAGGGCTGCCACATCCATGATAACAAAAGATATTACTTTCCTCATAAACACTTGCACTCATATTCCTCTTGTTAATTTTGTCCGTTTTTATACTATTCTATTATATTAAAACAGAAATCATAACTTTAGTTCATGTGTGATTTTTTTTAAATGAACTTTTTCTAAAAAATCATATTTCATTTTTATCTTAAAAGCATTTTCCATCATTAATGAATAAACTAATATATCAGTAAAACATCATAACAAATCTAGCCTATAATTCCGTTGGATCTAAGCCACCAATTTGAAAAATAAAATCTATTACAATATAAACAAAATGATTTATATTCCATAAAAATCTATATATTGTTAATACATCAGCAATAAATACTAATATTGTATGTTAGATATATTCTAAGAAAAAAGAAAAGTTTATGTTTGTCTAATAAAAGTTATAAAAACAAATATAGTAATATTATCAACAATTATAATATGACATATAGTTATATGTAGTATATGATTCGTAAAAGTAATCTATTATACTAATTTTTTTTATGAACGATCAAGTAAATTAGTTCTTATAACATTTAGTATTATTTCATTTATTTTATATATCCAATAAAAATATTCTTATTGTGTCTCATATATCATAAACATGGCCATAAAATTAACTATTTAATATATACAATAAAATAACTTATGAAATATATAAATGAAAGCATATCAAAACCAAAACAATGAATTTTTTTTTATCAGCGCACATATATTTATATATATTAATATACACAAACCATATAAATGGTATGCTTTAGAAACAAATATATTTTTGAAAAATAGTAAGTTTATATTTATCTAACATGCCACTTTAGTTTTGAATGTCAATAACACATTTTGTCAACAGATATAATAACAAAAAATTAAAACGATCCATAATTATCAAACATAAAACTTGTGCGGGTTGAGATCTGGTATTCTTTTAAAGCATTTTTTTTGCTAATGTACGTTATGTGTTTCTCTTTATAAGATAGACTGAGATGATTTTTGTTTATATAATCTGATGTGTTGTTATATTTTTAATGAACATTTAAATAACTTTTCAAATTTATCCATACTATTTTGTCTGATCATTGCAGGCTTTTTAGCATTATACAATAAGTTAGAAGAAAGTGTGCATTGCGTCCAACATCAACGTCGCTGATCATAGGGTTATTGCTGGGTCTCTTGCGAGCTATCGCATTGATATATATTAGGTTCAAAGTTTCTTCTAGGGGTGATGTGGTAAGAGGATGCAAGTCCTAAAAAGTTTCTCCATTGGGTTTGCTGGCTCAGCAAAAGAGTTGAACTATTAAGACTTTTCTAACACTTATCTTATAGTAATGGCCATAACTGATTTGATGGATCTCTCAGTACCCTACATATTAATGGTCTGTGATATGTGGCTAGCCTTGAGTTTAACAACATCAACTACAGATCATGAGTTTCTTGAGCAAAGATATTTGGTTATAAAATGAGTTCTAATCAGTTTCATGTAATTAGTAGAGTGGTAAAATGAAGAATGTATTGAACATCATATCAACAATCATTTGTGTATGGCTCAGTTGGGGTCGTGCTGATGGAGCTCGAAAGAGAGAAAGTGGAGAGGTTTCTCCACACAGAATTCAAGCCAGCTCTCTTTTTCCCTCATCATCAGCACCATGTGTTAGGCCATCCTCATTGCTGGTCCCCAATGAGTTGGTCCTCTTCATTTTTAATTAATATAGAGATGTAAGAAAGCAAAAGGAAGAAACATGAGCAAAAGAGAGGTTTATTGCTAGGACTTTATACTTGTATCTTAGTAATAATTTATTAATATAATGAGTTTTATATGATTAGTTATTAATTAATATTAAACATTTTATTCATATTTTGAAAGCTTAAACATTACAAACTTGAAATACCAAAAAAAGAAAAAAAGAAACACACAATTTTTTTTTTTGAAAAAAATTATTTATCTCGGAAGATGGCCATATTTTTGCCATATATGTTCAATCAAATCTTCTTTTAAATGGAGATGACTTTGTGGATCCCGAACATCTTTGCGACGACCAATTGGATTGGGACGTTTTGATGACCTTTTGACGGTAAATGTAAAAGCGTCATTTCGAAATTCCTCAACCGTGTTTGCATCTCGTTCATCTTCGACAATCATATTATGAAGTATGAGACATGCTTTCATAATATTTGTAATTTTGTTCTTATCCCATAACCGAGATGGATTTCTAACAACGGCGAACCTAGCTTGCAGGACTCCAAAGGCACGCTCAACATCTTTTCTAAAGGCTTCTTGGTATGTAGCAAATAAAGAATTTTTTTCCCCCTGTGGCAGCGTGATAGATTTAATAAAAGTCGCCCAGTTTGGATAAATTCCATCCGCGAGATAGTAGGCGAGATTATACTCCCGTCCGTTGACATAAAAGTTTACTTCTGGAGCTTTCCCGTTAATAATATCATCAAAAACAGGTGATCGATCTAGTATATTTAGATCGTTCATAGTACCTGGAGCTCCAAAAAATGCGTGCCAAATCCAGAGGTCATACGAAGCAACCGCTTCCAACACAATTGTTGGTTTTCCAGTTCCACGTGCATACATTCCTTTCCACGCAGTGGGACAATTCTTCCACTGCCAATGCATACAGTCGATGCTTCCAACCATCCCGGGAAATCCACGTTCTTCACCAACAACGAGTAGTCTTTGTAGATCCTCGGGTGTAGGATGTCTGAGGTAATGATCGCCAAACAAGTTGATTATTCCGGCGGTAAATTCATGCAAACTTTGATGACCTGTTGTTTCAGCCAGTCGTATATATTCGTCAACAGCATCAGCTGCACCACCATACGCCAATTGACGAATTGCTGCGGTACATTTCTGGAGGGGAGATAGACTTGCCCGTCCAACTGCATCATGTCTAGCGCGAAAATACTCTACTTCTGTAGATAGACGATGCACAATACCGACGAACAAAGACTTGTTCATTCGAAACCGGCGCCGGAATAAATTGTGTGGATATGTTGGAGTTTCGCTAAAATAATCATTCCATAGTTTTTGGTGGCCTTCTTCCATGTTTCTCTCGATAAAAATACGTTGTTTTCGCTCTTTTGGTTCTGGAATAGCAAAGTGCATATTAAAATATTCTTCAAAAGGAGCGTCTAAATCGTCATCATCATCTACATGATAATGATAATGAAAATGAGAAGAAGATGCCATTAAAGTGAAAAAGAAGAATGAAATTTTTTGAAGAACTATGAGTAGAAGAGGGAGGTGTTGTTTGTCTCTCTCACACCAATGTCATATTTATAACTTCAGAAGTAATGTCTCTCCGTGATGCTTCATGTTTGTCTTGTCATAAATATTTTGTAATTTTGTTGGAGAAAGTTACAAAGACATGTGATCTTTGATTGGGTACTCTACCAACCAGTCATGTGTAAAACACAACAAACTCGTGCATCAACTAACTCGTGTACCAACTAACTCGTGTACCAACCATAGTCATCCGATAATAAGTTACCAACCAGAAACAAAAGTTAAACATACATAATACGTTAAACATACATAATAAGTTATGGTCATACATAAGTTAAACATACATAAAATGTCAAACATAAGTTAAACATACATAAAATGACAACCATATGTCATAGTTCCTTAGTTCAAAGCGATGCCGATGCCTAAAACCACTAATAAGTTCACACATAAACATACTCTTGCATTTAACCATTACTTAAACAAGCTGACCATGCCTAAAATCAGTAACACAACAACCATAAGACCTGCAACGAGTTCAAAGCGTTTGCCAATTCTTACTAGCCTAACCAATTTCTCCTCTGTCTCGTCATGCAGTGCCTTAACCTGCTGAAGTTGTGTCTCGTAGTCACTAACAAAGGAGAGATAATCAACCTTGTCACTGAGCTGGCGAGTCTGTGTCGAAATGTTTTTGATCTCTTCAGTAGCAGCCACATCCCACCACTTCCACACATGGCAGTCACCGTCGTCGACGTTCTCGCAGGTGTAGAACCTCCTTCCTGGGTCATTTTTAGTGTAGCATGTGGCAACAAGGGGAACTCCACCACAGTAACATTCCTGTGGAAAGCCAAACTCCACTTCAGGCTGCGGTGGGTACTGACGCTGAGATGGAAGGATAGAGTAAGATTCCGGTGGGTACTGAAGCCTGGCTTCTTCGATCTCAGCTTGGTCCCGCGCGATAAGTGCATCTGTTTCGCTGTAGCCACTGTCGTCTGAGCCTAAACCATAGTCATCTGATTGCGATGGCTGCGTGTAGCTGTACCGTCCCATGATGTCCTTAACCTGCAGAATGTTTAAAAATGAGATATCAAAACCGAGAGGAAATATGGAATTCGATAGCATAACATATAATGCAAATATGGAATTCGATAGCATAACATATAATGCAAACAGAGCACACATTTTCTTGTCAAAGAAATGCAAACATAGCCCACAACTTTCATTAAAATAAAAAACAGAGACAACAAGTTCAAACCGACAACACAAGGAAATGCAAACATAAAATTGAAACCAAACAACAAATTCAAACATCAAAATACTTGGCTAGAAGTTGATCCTTAACAATTTCTTCTCTCTCACTAAGGGGCTCCTTCTTAGCAAGGAGTGTGTCAAGTATGGAGAGGTTGCACAGTTTCTCCTTCTGAACCAAATCGTCCATTTTCAGCGCACACATGCTCTTGTACTCCTCATATGACTTCCCTTTACCCTTGTTTTTGCTTGCCTTTGCAGCTTTGATACCTTCTGGCCGCATCTCAGTTTCACCAACACTGGCGCTCGAGGCTTGATTGAGTGGCTCAGTTGACTTTCTCTTCCCAGCAGCAACAGTTGTAGCATCGTTGAGACTTAACCATTTCTGCTCATATCTCAAGATGCACCAAGCATGCTCTAGGACAAACTTTTTATTCAGGTCAGAGAAGTAGATTTCATGAGCCTTTTTTAAAACGTCCGTCTCATTCTGGCCGCTCGTCTGCTGTCTCTCTGCAGCAGCGTATGCTCCACAAAACTTGTTAGTCTGCTCATTGATCTTTGACCACCTCTGCTTACAATTGTTATGAGAGCTCCCACTGCCACTCTCTATAACAAGAGGACTTGCTGCGTAGTATGCTTCAACTCGTTTCCAGAAGGTGCCAAACTTCTGGTCGTTTGAAACAACAGCGTCCTTTGAAGTATAAAGCCAGGCGCTTATCAGGACCTCGTCATCAGCGGGGGTCCATTTCTTTCTCTCCCGACGGCCCGACGAGGGTGTGTGTTCAGTCACAGGTGTAGCCGCAGAGTTTTGGGAACTAAAAGGAGGGATGTGGGTGTCGGGTTCTCCAAAGTTGACACTAGAGGGAATGCTTTCATATCGAAAGTTTTGATGGCTTACATTTTCTCTCTGACTATTAAGAAGGCCTACGTAACTACGATACTGACTATATGGATTCGTTGAATCCATATCAGGGTTCGTTGAATCCATGGCTCGAAAAAGGGGGGAAAAAGAAGAGCTTGGTGTTAAGCAAAGGGAGCAGAGGAAGTGATTTTATGGTAGAAAAGGGAACAAGTAATAACTGTGAAACACCTAACCAATATCTACCAAAGTCTAATCGCGTTATTACCTATCTAACACCTACAGAGCTAGAAACAATCGTTCACAACAAAACAGAAGAGCTGCTACCATTCTCCATTCGGTTACATTTACAATACCTACAAAGGGTCCATGTCGTTGTAAAGAAACTAAACTAATTGTCTACTCAGTTAATGTTACCAACTATGTTGTACTTACAAGTAGCTGCTACCATTCCACATTCAATTTTGCATTTACAACAAGACTGACATGAAACGACCACTAACCACAACCTACAATCGTCAAATCATACAATAACAACAACTTCATTCTTTAAAATAAGCTATATCATTTAATCACAGCAAACTCAAGAAGTGGGATTGAAGGGAGATTTTCTACAAAGACAATCTAGTATCGATAACAAAATCAACAATGTTTTCAAGGAAAATATTCAACAAACTCAAAAACAATTTCAAAAACAAACTCAATCAACAAACAATCACGTTCGGAACCTCAAAATCAACAATGTTTGGTGCTCGGTTTTCATTTTTTATTCTACAAACTAAAACCTCAACAACAAACTTAATCCTCATCTACAAACTTAAATCTACAAACAAACTCAATCAACAAACTTATTCCTCTTCATTTGATCACTAAAAAATTTTCAACAAACCCCAACAAGAGACATGCGGAGGAGATAGATCGACATACCTTTTTGATCGGAGATTAGATCGGTGATCGGGAGGGACGAGAGTCTCGGGAGAGGCGAGAGAGTTGGGAGAGGCGAGCGAGTTGGGAGAGACGACAGACCGGAGATGTCGATCGATTGGGAGACAGGAGGTACTCGGGAGAGACGAGAGAGGTGGGAGAGAGGAGACAGACAGGAGAGACGAGAGCCGCAAGATTGATGAGTCCGAGCAGAGATCGGAGGGTTTCGATCGCTTTTTCGATCGCCGTTCAAAGAGAGACGAGAGAGACGAGTTAATTTTTGAGACGAAATGAAAGACCGAGTCAATGCCCTAATTTGCTCTGTCCAACCAAACGCTGCCACGTTTCTCGGAGGACCAGCCCAAAAACATCTTAACTCAGGACTTTGGTCCAAATATCTTACCTTTTGTTTCATTTTTGATTTTCTTTTTGGGCCAACAGTACCCAGGACCAGGTCCAAGATACCCCAATAAAGATGCCCTTATTTCTCCAAGAGGTGAGATTATCTTAAGCTAATTAATATAGTTTCAGTCTCTAATAATTCTTTTATTGGAGTTCAAATTCAGTTCGAATAATTAATGATCTTACTATATATGATGACTGGTGCCAATAGAGGTTAATACTTTTAACGCTAATTAATCGATTTCAGCATCCAATACCAAGTCTTCGCTTCACGTGGTGCACAGACACGGCCCATGCTCAATGTTAACTTGAAGAATAAAAATGGAGAAGAAAGGAGAAGTATGGAAAAGTTAGGGTCTGGTGCAAAGATATGGCAAGTGTTACAGAGATTGTCTGTCAAGCTTCAGGAGTGCTGACATGAAGCAGAAGTAGGCAGCCAGACTTGAGAAGTAACCTACCAGACTTGAGAAGTAACCTGCCAGACTTGAGAAGTAGACAACCAGACTTGAGAATTAAGCTGTCAGACTTGAGAATTAAGCTTGAGAAAGTCTTATAAGGTTTTATAAAGACTTTATAAGGATTGCAAGAGAGGTGAAACTAATCCAAATGGGTGTCCTGGTCTTTCTCCAAGTCTTAAGAATATTTATGGATAAGTGACAGACTGTGAAAGCTGTCCATGAGTTGTAAATTGACATACATGAGAACGAGAACATTCAAGAGACTTAAAGACCAGACCAACTCTCCATCTGATCCGTCCATTCTTCAAGTCTATTTTAAGCCTTTAGATTTAGGTTAAAGTTTTGTAAAGGGTAAAGAGCATATATAAGCTCATTTGTAACCTTTTGTAAGATCTAAGGGAGTTTGGGGGATTTCCCCTCTCCACTTCAAAATAAAAAGAGTGTTCTTGAATCTGATTCTCTAAATCTACCCCTTTCTTAAGTCTATCAAATCTCTTTAAATCTCTTATTCTCTAGTTTTAGATTCAAGGATACTCTTGTGTAGATCAGATCCTCTCATCATCATTGCAAGTTCTGTCTTGCTTTTAATGGCTTCTTTCATACAAACACAATCAGATACAAACAGAGTTGAGATCTCTTAAAATCTCATATGGTATCAGAGCCAGGTTCATCAGAACCTGAGCTGTAGCTTCCGCAAATCACTTGCTCTCATCTCAGCTCAATCCGAGCCCTTGAAGACATTCCCATCTGAGCTTGGTTTCTTCATGAAGAAGAAGATTGAAGCTGTGGGCGTGTTCTCCTTACCTATCAAGCCATTCATAGCAGTACCGGATGAAGACTCTTGTTGGAAGCAAAGGTGTGTGAAGAAGGCCTCGCTAACCTCATCCATGTCACCTTGTCCAAAAACTGTTCTTTATCCAGTGAGAAGATGAAGTTATCTTGAAGATGACAAGTAGAAAGCTTGAAGAAAGGAGGGGTCTTTGGGTGTGAGAAGCAAGGATGAAGCCATGAACTGAAGGAGAAAGAGATGGGTAACGATCCAAGCTCTCAAATCCTAGAAAGTCATGGACTTTCCATTAGAGGGGTGATACAAGGTGCAACTGGTTGTGTGTTGTGATGTGATTGTGAAAACCTGAGGATTGTTTAAGATTGCAAATTGAAAAGATTTGAATCTGTCCCAGGATGCTTATTGTGGATTGTGTTGGTGATTGAGATTTGTGTGCATGGACTTTAAAGCTGAGGTTCTTTAAAGAGGATGCAACTGTTTCTGATCTTTGCTGGAGGTTGAGTGATGTTGCAGGTTCACAAGGAGTGTTCTTGGTTCACCTTCCATCCGAGTGAAAGAGGAAGAATGAAGTAGTCATTGTGGGTACAATGAGTGCGAGATGAAGAGTGGTGATGCACCACTAGTTTGAGATGTCACTAAGACCCACTTCCAAGCTTGACTTGTTCCACATGGTCAAGCTTGAGGAGGGGAGTTAAGTGAGCAAAAGTAGAAGAAGGCCAATTGCAAGCTGATCATGCGTGATCTAGCCTAAGTGGAGGAAAGAAGAAAGTCACTCACAAGCAACCAGCAAGGGGCTTGTAGAGGGGGCAGAGGTATCTCCTCAGTGCAATGGTAAGAGACATAAGAAGAGGGCCAATTGCAAGCTGATCATGCGTGATCTAGCCGAAGTAGAGGGAAGAAGAAAGTCACTCACAAGCAACCAACAAGGTGCTTGTAGAGGGGGCTGAGGTATCTCCTCAGTGCAATGGTAAGAGACATAAGAAGATGGCCAATTGCAAGCTGATCATGCGTGATCTAGTCGAAGTAGAGGGAAGAAGAAAATCACTCACAAGCAACCAACAAGGTGCTTGTAGAGGGGGCTGAGGTATCTCCTCAGTGCAATGGTAAGAGACATAAGAAGATGGCCAATTGCAAGCTGATCATGCGTGATCTAACCTAAGTGGAGGAAAGAGGAAAGTCACTCACAAGCAACCAACAAGGTGCTTGTAGAGGGGGCTGAGGTATCTCCTCAGTGCAATGGTGATGTGGTGGAAGTTTAAGCATCAAGTCCGAAGATGATGGAGGTGCTTTCCACAAGGCTTATCAAGATGGTAAGAGAAGGAGTTGTTAAGCTCAGCATGTGAGGAATTCAAGTGGCATGTGAAGAGCAGCCACTCCTCATGGAGTGATTGGGCAGATCATGAAGCTATCCTTCCAAGCTTGACTTCTTCCACATGGTCAAGCTTGAGAGGGAGTGTTAAAGCTTACATAATCTGAGAGTCTTTGGTGGTTATTCAAGGAGAGTAGCAGACCAGGTTATAAAGCAAGATGAAGGATGAAGAAGCAATCTCCAAGGAGGCCTCAAGAGAAGAGTAGCCTTGGTACTACAGACTGAAGCATCCTATCATGAGGTTTCAGTAACATGGTGGTGACTCATGAAGAAGAAGCAGCCAAAACTCAGCTTGTATCTATCAAAGAAGATTAGGTAGTCCGAGCACTTGATCACAATAGGAAGTTGTGAGAAAGGGGGAGAGACCAAGATCTGTCTGAAGAAGAGTACAAGATGATTAGAGATGAGCAAGGGAGTGGTGAACGATCTTGCATCACATGAGGGTCATAATCCAGAGTCTTTGTGTCCCTTACATTGTTGGTAAGGCACAAGGACTCACTGGCCAATCCCTAGGCCTTGTTGAACTCTACTCTTTTACTTACAAGGTTTGGTACCAAAGGGTTTTCCTTGTAAGGTTTTAATGAGGGAGATTCTTCAAGGTTCCAAACTTGACTTAGGATCAGCTAGAGTCAAGCTTGAGGGGGAGTGTTAACTTGAAGAATAAAAATGGAGAAGAAAGGAGAAGTATGGAGGAGTTAGGGTCTGGTGCAAAGATATGGCAAGTGTTACAGAGATTGTCTGTCAAGCTTCAGGCGTGCTGACATGAAGCAGAAGTAGGCAGCCAGACTTGAGAAGTAACCTACCAGACTTGAGAAGTAACCTGCCAGACTTGAGAAGTAGACAACCAGACTTGAGAATTAAGCTGTCAGACTTGAGAATTAAGCTTGAGAAAGTCTTATAAGGTTTTATAAAGACTTTATAAGGATTGCAAGAGAGGTGAAACTAATCCAAATGGGTGTCCTGGTCTTTCTCCAAGTCTTAAGAACATTTATGGATAAGTGACAGACTGTGAAAGCTGTCCATGAGTTGTAAATTGACATACATGAGAACGAGAACATTCAAGAGACTTAAAGACCAGACCAACTCTCCATCTGATCCGTCCATTCTTCAAGTCTATTTTAAGCCTTTAGATTTAGGTTAAAGTTTTGTAAAGGGTAAAGAGCATATATAAGCTCATTTGTAACCTTTTGTAAGATCTAAGGAAGTTTGGGGGATTTCCCCTCTCCACTTCAAAATAAAAAGAGTGTTCTTGAATCTGATTCTCTAAATCTACCCCTTTCTTAAGTCTATCAAATCTCTCTAAATCTCTTATTCTCTAGTTTTAAATTCAAGGATACTCTTGTGTAGATCAGATCCTCTCATCATCATTGCAAGTTCTGTCTTGCTTTTAATGGCTTCTTTCATACAAACACAATCAGATACAAACAGAGTTGAGATCTCTTAAAATCTCATACTCAAGTCTAAGCAGCAAGAAAGCAAGGACGAGTCCCGACCATGACGAGATCCTCAGACTCGACCAGGCGCGCGTAAAATCCATACACTCCAAGCTCTCAAAAAAGCCAGCAGCCGGAGATAGAGTCGGTCAAAGCCAGTCAACGGCTCTACCGGCTAGAGACGGAAGAACACTCGGTTCAGGAAACTACATCGTGACGATCGGAATCGGGACGCCAAAACATGATCTGTCTCTGGTTTTCGACACAGGGAGCGACCTGACGTGGACTCAATGCGAACCATGCGCTGTAAGTTGCTATCCCCAAAAGGAGCCCGTCTTTAACCCTTCCTCGTCTTCTTCATACTCCAACATCTCCTGCTCATCGCCGGTTTGTGATTCTCTCGCTTCCCATAGTGGCCGCAAATATTGTTTGGCTTCCAACTGCGCCTACCTCATCGGCTACGGCGACAACTCGTTCACCTCCGGATATCTCGCCAAGGAGAAATTTACATTAACGGACACTGATGTCTTCGACAATGTTAACTTCGGCTGCGGTCAGGACAATAATGGATTTTTCAAAGGTATTGCCGGACTTCTCGGTCTTGGCCGCGGCAAATTCTCGTTTCCATCGCAGACAGCGATGACGTACAACAATATATTCTCCTACTGCCTCCCTTCCTCTCCAGAGTACACTGGCCACCTCACCTTCGGATCCAGTGGATTATCTAACTCCCTCAAATACACTCCGGTCTCCACAGTCGTCCATGAGAGTGCCTCCTTTTATGGCCTTGATATCGTAGGTATCTCCGTTGACGACAAGAAACTGGAGATACCTGATACCGTATTCTCTAATGCCGGTGCTATAATCGACTTCGGCACCGTGACTACTCGCCTACCACCCATGGCCTACGCGGCACTGAGAACTGCGTTCAAGGATAAAATGTCGAATTATAAGACTGCGTCCGGACGGTCGATTCTTGACACGTGCTACGATTTTACTGGCTTGGAGTCTGTGGAGATTCCTAAAGTCTCGTTCTCATTCAAAGGCGGCACCTTCGTGGAACTTGACTTAAAAGGGGTTTTGTACGTGTTTAATGTGTCGCAGGTTTGTTTGGCGTTTGCTGGGAATAGCAACGATTATGACGTGGCCATTTTCGGGAATATTCAGCAAAAGACAATGCAAGTTGTGTACGACGGTCCGGGCGGTCGGATCGGGTTTGCTCCCAATGGTTGTATGTAGTTGATGACTAACAAAAAGAAAACTGTTAAGTTTGTATTTTAAGGAGCTTTAATCCTTTAATCAAGTGTTTGTAAGCTTAGACCAACATTATCGCAGCGTCTTTGTATCGTCCTTGGATGGGGGGGGGACCACTTGATCATCAGAACCGAGGAGGACAAGAGTAAAAAGTCTTTATTTAAGAAACGTAATCTCTCGTCCTTTCTCCTTTACCTTTGTTACGTGTTCACGTCCTTTGCTTTTTGTATTTTTCAGGACTCAAAATTGTCCCAGCGATAACGTTGGTCTTAGGTGGCGGTCTGTGAAAGTGTCAAGTATGTATACGAGAATAAAGTCTGCTTGGATGCAGCAGCTTTTTTTCTTATGTATTATCTTAATTTGGTCTGGGCACGGATCGGATATCCTGGTTTTTGAAGGTATTTGTGATTTGATTCAAATGTTACAGATATCTAATTTTCTGATTTGCTTTGCTTCAAAAAAATATGGATATTCGGAAAAACAGATATCCGGAAAATAAATAGATATTTGTGGATATTCGCAGATACTTACAGATATCTCATTTTTATATTAATACAAATAATCTTAAAAAATGGATACAAATTTGTTTTGTAAAATATTTTTTTTGCATGATATAAAAGATAATTTTTTTTAAAAATCATGAATTTACATATTTTGTAAATTTTTAAACTTAGTTAACAATTATAATAACACAAAACTTAAGAAAAAATTATAATTGTCATAAATATTTTCTTTTTGTTTTATGTAATACTTTTATATAAGTAATAATCTTATTATATAAAGTTTAGTTTTCAAAGTTACTAATTAACATGATTGTGACACATGTCAATTATATATTTAGGATTGTGACATGTGTAAAATAATATAATCTTTATATAAATAGTTTATTAATAGTATTTTTTCTATTTAGGCTTATATCAATAGAATGATAATAATTATTTAATTGTATTTTTCGTTTTTAATTTTTAAACAAAATATTATAAACAAAAAAGAATTTTATTCTAATAATTATTTAATAGTAAGTTTCCTATTTTTAAAATAATAAACAAATAAAATTTTATAAGCTATATGAATATAATTTCCTTTTAAAAAAATTCTAATTTTCCATTTTGAAATCTGAAAAAAAAGATAATGATGAAAGAAAAGATTAGTTTAATTTTTTCACCAATAAACTAAACTTTTCTTTAATAGTATTTTTCCTTTTAATAGTATTAGAAAATATTAGTTTAAAAACCTGAGATAATATTTATTTAATAGTATTTTTCCTTTTAAGTTTTAAACAAAATATTTTAAACGAGAAAAATATATACTAACAATTATTCAATAGTAATTTTTTTTCTAAATAATAAAAAAAAATTTATAAGATAAAGGAAAAAAAATATTTTTTTTAGAAATTCTATTTTTTCAAATCATGAAAGAAAATATAAAAGAGATTTTATTCTCATATGTTTAGAAAAAAAACAGATTATGAAAGAAAATAGTAGTTTTTTAAACAAATTAGAAAAGCTTGAGAATATGATTTTCAAAGTTACTAATTAATATGATTGTGACACATGACAATTATATATTTAGGATTATGACATGTGTTAAATAATAATCTTTATATAAATAATTAACTAATAGTATTTTCCTTTTTGATATTTTTTTAAAAGTGTAAACAAAAAAATCATACAAATAATTATTTATTATTATTTTCATTTTTATATCGAAACAAAAATTGAAAAAGCTACATGAAATATTTTTTTTTAAAAAAAATCATGAACAAATAAAATTATAATATTTCTTTAATAGTATTTTTCCTTTTAAGTTTTTAAAAAAATATTTTAAACTTTTTTTTAAATAATTATAAAAAATTGTATAAGCTAAGCTATATGAAAACAGAATTATGAAAGAAAACATAAATTTAATTTTTTAAACAAATTATAAAAACTTTAGAGTACATAATATTATTCTATAACAAATCTACATATTTTCCCTTATTAAAATTATAAGCAAAAGAGAGTTGTAAAAAACATATTATTATTATTTTTCTACAATTACCTAATTTTATGTGGAAACTTCAATAGTCCACGTTTGACTTAGGATTAATGTTTTAACACTATGTGGTCTAAGTGTCAAGTTTTAGAGAAGGCGGATTATTAGTTTAATGGCGAAAACAATTATAGGGTATGTTTACAACTATGTAAAATAGAATGATAATAGTTATTTAACGAATTTTATTCTAATAATTATTTAATAGTAAGTTTCCTATTTTTAAAATAATAAACAAATAAAATTGTATAAGCTATATGAATATAATTTCCTTTTAATTTTTTTTTAATTTTCCTTTTTGAAATCTTAAAAAAGAAACATAATGATGAAAGAAAAGATTAGTTTAATTTTTTAATTAATTATAAAAACCTGAGAATACACAAGATTGTTTTATAATAAATCTAAATATTTTTCCTTATTAAAATTCTAAGCAAAAAAAAGTAGTAAAATAATCATATTATAATTTAGGGTTATATGCATATTTATTTTTTGGAAAACTTTGTTACTATAACCGCAGATCTAAAGTGAGAAAATTTGAATAATCATTTTTAAAAAAACGAGATTCCAATATATATATATATATATATATATATATATCTATGTAATATCATATATCTTAAATGAAATTAGAAAATATTCTTAGTGATTGTATCTTCTTCATGTCAATCACAACACGTACTACACATTATTTTCATAAATAGATATTCACACAATTGAGATTCAAAAATGTGGTTTTTAGCATACAAATATTACAAGAATCAAAGCAGTATCAAACTGCATAAATTATTAATAGTTTCATTACCTCTGATTGCATGATAAAAATATTGATCCATAATGCTATCTATTTATTAAACAACTAAGATTATTTCCAATTCACCTATACATTAGTATTTATATTCTCTTCTAAAATAGAAAAAAATATATTATATTTGCTCTAATGTGTGATTATGCAATAGACTTTTTTTTTTATTTTTAGAGGAAAATATAGGGATATGATATTTTTGTTTATAGATAAAGAGATGAAAATATCATTCATTTGCATTTTTTCCTTAATATATAGAAACTCAATGGCTGAGAAATTCACATTTATAATAGAATTATGTTTTATAAAAAAAAGATAGAGAAATATATAGAGCTGGAAACTGGAGATATTTCAAAGATGAATAAATCATACAAACCAAAATAGATAAATGTTAACGAATGTACACAAAAAAAAATTCAAGATCTTATAATGACAACACAAACCATTACTAAATTATCATGGAAGCATTATATATGTTTGAACAAGAAGAATAACATATAAAATTAATACAAACATACATTAAATTAAGAGCTTAAGAAAGTGGATGACGTTGTCATCAATTCAATCGGCTTGACTCAAATTTTAAATTCTTTGTATTTTACTTTATTTCGTATTTCTTTATGTTGAATTCGATTTGAATTTTTGAAAATGGTTTTTCCTCTAACCTTATGTATAAAGTTTCTGATAACTCACTTCACTTATGCTCAATGATTTTTGAAATATGAGTTCTAACCAAAACTTCTGTGAGAAAAATAATTCATATACCTAGAATAATTTTCACACAAGATATACAAAATCTGAAATTAAAACATTAATCAAAACCCGTGCAACGCACGGATCCATATCTAGTATGAATATAATCTGTCAAATCATATGATAGAATAATAATTATATAATTTTATACATTTAAAACTTTAAATATAATCAAAATATATATGTATTTATATATTGACGGATCGGATATTCGCTTTCCAAAATCTTAATATTTGCTTTGCTTCGAAAGCTTACGGATATCTGGAATTTTCGAATCGAATAGCAAATGATAACGAATCGAATCAAATTTAACGGTTAGAATGTCCAACCCTAATTTTAATACAGATCACATTAAGTATCCTACCCTAAGTGCGAATTAAATAAGAAAGATCACATTAAGTATCCTACCCTAAGTGCGAATTAAATAAGAAAGAAACAGATTGACCGTGACGTATAGTTGTAGAGTTTACACGTTCTTGTTAAATGCTAAACTATGGACGTACACTCGTTTTCTAAATCTATACAAGTACGTCAATTGGTTAAACGAGCTATGTATAAATATCTCCCGACACGTAAGGCCATCAGCATTGAAATATGATAACAAAAGTTCACGAGATTTTCGAAAAAAGAAATATTAAAATAATTGGATTTTAATGAATCCGAGTCGCTCGAGGTCACTGCAGTGATATGGGGTTACCACTGTTTCGCAGGCCTCGTTACGTGATGACTCGCGATTAGACAATTTATTAATTTTTGTTTAAAAAAAATTAAAAAAATAATAATAATTAAAATCTGCATAAGAAATCGAATCGAGAGAAGTTTACCAATGGACTTGCTCTAACACTTGCATGTACATCCCGATTCCTAACTACACAATACACATATCTCAATTTCTTTTTGTACTTTTGTATGTATTCTTTTACAAAAGTTTTTTTATGAAAAAGACAAATATTGTTTTTTAAAGCGTTTGTTTAACTTTTTTTTGCCATTTAAATTTATTTATTAACATACTAAAGCTTAAACGATGAGTTATACAAAAACAAAAGGACCAGCAGAAACCCTGGGCCTACAAGCTCAAACCCACAGCGTGAAAACATCCACGCGTTGAACTCACCAACACATAACACACGCGTCTGGTCGCCACGCATGGACGCCACGTCTTGAAACCACTGAACGCACACGACACGCATCACACGATCACACTCCGTGATCCAAAGGCCGAGATTTTCGCCGGAGAAAAACGAAACGCCGAATGTTTCGCCGAAACACGCCGGAGACAAACCACCGGACCCAACTTCGTCACCCACTCTTTCACCGGAGAGCTTCAGCAAGCCATCTCCGAGATCTCAACCACCCTGTTCTCTTACTTCCTCAACAACATAACCCATCCTCGGAGAACGGAATCATCACAAGAACTCATCCGCCGAGAGTAAAGTGAGAGAACACATCCAAAATCTACCTTCGACTGCGAACCAGGCGACATAGATCTTAAAACCGACCATTCACCTTAAAGCCAGGTAACACCAAAATCAAAAAACCAACACGTGAAAAAAGTGCGACGCCATAGTCAGAACCGGCCATACCGCGTCGGAGAGAACACTGTGTGCCAGAGTCAGAGCCGGCCACACGTGTCGAGGAAACCACCGTGTGCCAGAGTCACCACCCCCGCAAGATGAACCACCACGAAGACTCTCTCTCTTTAAATCGTAGAGAGAAGGCAAAGCTTCTACCATTCATCTAAAGCGTTTGTTTATCTAATACAGTTTATCCGTTCTGTTTTAAATGTTATTGTGCTTTATTTGTATATATAATCTGATGTGTTTTCTAACGTGAACATGTAAATGATTTTTTCAAATTTATTATTACCATTTTTCTCTGATCATTTTAGTATTAGACAATAAGTTAACTTCAATATTGCTACAGCAGGATGAATTTCCTGAAACTAGATATTGTTTTCTTTTCAAACAAAGTCACATTCATTGTAAATATTTTTTTCTTATCTGAGTACAATTTAACATTCATTGAAAAAAATATTGTTATACATTTTATCAATCTATCTGCATTCACAAAACATCGTATCATATGGCACGTAGCCAGAGTCTTCTTTTGTTTTGTCAAGTAAATGCTTTTAGTCTTCTCTTTGGTTAGTCAAGAAAACTAGTCAGCTAAATGCTCTCAATTAATAAACGTATAACATTTCAAAATTGTAACAGATCTATCTTCGAAAGTTATAAATTTTGAGTTAATTGACATGTATTATGTTTACCACCTGCATACGGACGTTACGTGTATTTATGTTTGTTTTTTTTTCTATTTGTTTGTAAAATGTATCCTATATTCACACGGAAGGAAATTATGGACTCGCCCTCATCAGTCAAAGACTAAATCCTTTTTTTTTTTTTTTTCTTTTTTTTTTTTTACTAAATCCTTTTCTTGTGCGTTCTTTTGAGGCTCAAGGCATATACATTACTTGTATAATACATGATGTATTAGTACATACATGATGTATTAAAAACAAAAATTACAGAGAGCGATTCCAATATAATATTTCATTTTAGACTTGTTTTGAAGATGCATTCAGTTGGACGGGAGATTGTATGCATTTCATTTCCCACGAGCTGACCGTAGCCGTTGATCCTAAGCAACCAAGTCCGATACAGTTTGGTGTCTATTATTGTATTTTTGCTGGTTCAACAAGAGTGTTGAGGTATTATTAGCTTTGCAAATACGGTAGACTTTTCTAACACTATCTTAAATTAGTGGTCCGAACTGATTTCATCCTAGACATCTCTATACCCTACTTATATCTCAGAATGTGGCTAGCCTTTAGTCTAACAACATCCACTTCAGAGTTTAGTGAGCAAAGGGATATGGTTATAAAATGACCAACCAAATTATGTAATTAATAAGTATTGCTGTGAGGGAGAGTGTAAAATGAAGAATTTGTTGAATATCATAACCGTAATCCTTTGTGTATGGCTCAGTTTTTGTTGTACTGATGGATCTCAAAAAGGATTGAGTGAAGAGGTTTCTTTCCACAGAATTCAAGCCAGCTCTCTCTTTCCTTCATCATCATGTGTTCTTTCTCCAAGAGGTGACATTATCTTAGCTAATACAGTTCCAGTCTTTAATGATTCATTTAACTATATATGATGAATTATGCAAGTAAAAGGAGATACATGTTAATAGTTTTAACTCTGATTTATTGATCTCAGCATCTAATACCAAGTCGTGGCTTCACGTGGTGCACAGACACGGCCCATGCTCGAGTCTAAGCAGCAAGAAAGCAAGGACGAGTCCTGACCACGACGAGATCCTCAGACTCGACCAGGCCCGCGTAAAATCCATCCACTCAAAGCTTTCAAAGCTCTCAACGCTAACAGCCCCAGATAGAGTCAGTCAAAGCCAGTCAACGGATCTAGAGGCTAGAGACGGAAGCACACTCGGTTCAGGAAACTACATCGTGACGGTCGGAATCGGGACGCCGAAACACGATCTGTCTCTAGTCTTCGACACAGGCAGCGATCTGACGTGGACTCAATGCCAGCCATGTGGTAAAAATGGAACTTGTTATCCACAAGAGGAGCCCATCTTTAACCCTTCTTCCTCTACATCCTACTCCAACGTCTCCTGCTCATCTCCCGTTTGCGATTCTTTTACTTCCAAAGGTTAGATTCATTGACGACAAGCCCAAAACAAGTCATCAAAAGCCCAATAAGATTTCCAGTTTTTTTTCTTTCAATTTTTGAAAGATTCAATTTCTTATAAATATTCCATGCCACTGATTATGATTAGGTCACAATAAAAAGTGCTCGGCGTCCAACTGCATCTACGGTGTCGGATACGGCGATGGCTCGTTCACCGTAGGATTTCTCGCCGAAGAGAAATTTACTCTAAACTCCGATGTACTCGACGGTGTTAAATTCGGCTGCGGCCAGAACAACCAAGGACTTTTCAACGGTGCCGCAGGACTTCTCGGCCTTGGCCGGGGCACATTCTCATTTCCGTCGCAGACGGTTACGAAATACAATAACACATTCTCTTACTGCCTCCCTTCTTCCGCAGACTACACCGGCCATCTCACCTTCGGATCCTCCGGTGGATTATCCAACTCCGTCAAATACACTCCCATCTCCAAAGTCAGAGACATCGCATCGTTCTACGGCCTCGATATCGTAGGCATCACCGTCGCCGGAAAAGAACTTGATATCCCTGCCACCGTGTTCTCTACCGCCGGTGCCATAATCGACTCCGGCACCGTGATCACTCGCCTCCCTCCCAAGGCCTACGCGGTGCTGCGAACCGTGTTTAAGGAGAATATGTCGAATTATACGTCTACGATGGGGCATTCGATACTCGACACGTGTTATAATTTTACTGGGGTGGAGTCTGTGGAGATTCCTAAAGTCTCGTTCTCCTTCGAAGGCGGCGCTGACGTGGAGGTTGACTCGAAAGGGATTTTGTACGTGTTTGACGTGTCGGAGGTTTGTTTGGCGTTCGCGGGGAATGGGGACGATGGTGACGTGGCGATTTTCGGGAACGTTCAGCAGAAGACGATACAAGTTGTGTATGACGGGGCTGGGGGACGGGTCGGGTTTGCTCCGGATGGTTGCATGTAGTTACTCGATGAGAAACACAATATAATTGGTAATTTTGTATTTTGAGAGCTTTATCTTTTACTCAAATGTGCAAAAGTTTGGTAAGCTTGAGTGGACTGGCCATGCATGGTGTCCGAGGAGTTTGCAATTGGATGCAACAGTTTCTTTTTCTGTTGTATAACTCATTGCTATCTTAGGGCAACATTATCCGAAGGACCAAATTAGAAGTCCTCAAAATATTTTATTAGTATAATTAGCTTTACGTACAAAGATTAAGGACTTTGTTTAAAAATAACATTATTGGAGGGACTTTTACATGTCCCTTAAGTTAATTTTTTAACTTAAATAAGAAAAAAGATATTAAAGATTAGAGTTGAAAAAACATTAAACTTTTTTTATTCAATTGAAAAACAAATTACATATTGGAAAGACAAATTACAAAATGGAAAAACAAATTACATATTGGAAAGACAAATTACATAATAGAAAAACAAATTACAAACATTTTATTGAATTCATGGAAGTTATCCAAATTTGTCCCATATATGTTCAGTCAAATCTTCTTTTAATCGAAGATGAATTTATGGATCCCGAACTTCTTTGCGATTCTGTTGCCGTGTTTTTTTGTTTTTTTTAACCACAAAAGTTTGATCGTCATCTTCACAATCTACACAACCTATGAAATGATAAGACTACATCACAATAATCTATACAAACTTAAACAATTATAGGTTATTACAACATTAAAACTATCAAGTTTCGATTCAAAGAAACTAGAGTACTATTACGGTTTATATGAAATTTACAGGTTGCAACTAAACATGAGTCCTTTAATATAGAGCTACCACTACCAAGTTCAGCAGTTAGCAATAAAGACAGAGGCAACAATTACACAATCTACCCATTCGTAACACAGAATTTATGCAATCGAAACAGAGCAAAAAAATATAACACTAATTTTCAGTTAGAAGACAGACTAATTTTCAGTAACAACGGCGAAACCATCTAACAAAATATAACAATGGATCTCAGAATTTGGAAAACAAAATACCACTAATTTTCAGTAAGGAGACAGACTAAACAAAGCAATTACTCAAGTAAATATATTGTGACAACCATAGGATCTCAAATCCAATTACTGAAGAAAATATATTGTAACAATAAACCACTAATTTCCACACCAATTGACATTTTTCTAAACCGAGACATTTGTAACTACCATACGATCTCAACAGGGAGGACCAACATACGATCTCAGAAGGAACGAGGAACACATACCATTTTTTCTCTTCGACGGACCGGAACTGCGAAGTGGAGGAAGTGAAGAAGCTGCGAACTCAACGGAATCGAACAGAAGGAAGCAAATTGGAGACGACCACCACCGAATCGAGTCGACGAAACAGAAGGAAATCGACGGAAGTGATGATATTTGGACCAGAACTGAAGAAAATTGACGGGAAATCACGATTTGGCTTTCGATTTAGTTCGACGATTTGTTTTCCTCTCGACAATGGGGAGCTAGGGTTTCGGACACAATGAAAGATGAGAAGAGGCGAAGACAAAACGAGTTTCGGGACTTCGATAGCATCTCCCAATCATCTTCGTCCACGTCGACAAAGGACCAGCCCGGATGTCCCTTAGGTAAGGCCCGTTTTCGGTCTTTTAATTTCGTTTTCATTTATTTTCAACCCAAAAACACTTAAGGGCCGGGCCTATGGGACAGCGATAACGATGCTCTTAATACAGATCATATTCTAGTCCCACAATCCCTAATGGCTCCCAAACAATCAAATACGTGATGGTCTATGAAAGTGTAAATGGTACACGGTTATTTTTCTTTGGTGGGCTGTACACGTTTATTGTAAAAGGCCACACTGTTAATTTGCACATTTTACTCCAATGAAGAGTGATGTTGGTGAACAAACTAGATGGGTCTGTTGACAAAAAATACTAAATGGGTTTTAAAAGTCTTATTTAAGAGCCCATGCAGATATTGCTTGCGGGTTATATTCGGTTATGGTAAGAGGACGTTCTTCTAGACTTGTGAAGAAATGTTTTGTCAAGCGTGTGTGCAAATTGAAATTGAAACTGGTGGAAAGTAATTTCAACTTAGTCAAACCCACAAACCTGACCGAACTACTAGAAATGTTGTTTTTACCATATAAATATTTTTTATTAACATATTTAGCAGAAAAAAGCGCATGGACTTAAGCATGGACTTACCAAAAATTGGCTGGATTCACTGCTCAATCAATTGCTTAGTTGGTGGAATATTACAACCCCTTTAATACGTCTAGACTTAAAGACTTGGAATATAGACAAAACACACCGAATCAAACAAAAGATAATGTGAAAAATTATTTACAACCCTTTTTGTAAGCCACTTGGAATATTACAACCCCTTTAGTACACTGGACGTGGAGACAGGGTCCCAACTGATGTGATATGTGTGTGGTTACTGGTTGTGTAGGGTTTCATACACCACTAACAAGACACTTTCTTCAGAAAACATATTGACTATAAAAAGACCCGCTAAATTCATATAATTGAGTGACATTTTCTAAAAGATTTCTGTTGTTAGGGAGAGGGCGAAATCAATGAGCATTATAATGAGAAATTTGTTGATTATCATACTAATATTTTGTGTATATCTCAATTGGTGAATTGGGGTTGTACTGTGGGAGCTCAAGGAGAGAGTGGGAAAGTGGATTATCAGACAGATTAGCTTGGCTCTCTCTTTCATCAACAGGTTATTATTTTAATCAGCCAGTTCAATCTAAAATGATTCTTTATGTTAATATGAGATAATATGTCTTTAGATCTTTTGTTGCTTTTATCATGAATTTCATTGCTCGGGATCTAATATCAAAGAGCGATCCAGCACATTAAATAGTATGGGGCATCTATGATAAAACACAGTTTGTTTAGGTGCACTAAGATAAATTAAAGGTAATTATTGAAGAAAATATAAAAATCAGACAGTATGTGATCACTTGCCACACCTGCTCTACCTGGGTCCTTGACTGCGGGTTTAAGAATCTCCTACGTGCAGCTAGTGGACAAGCATGTCGTGTGCTCGCCTCTTAGGAGAAGCAAAGTTACTAGACTCGACCTTGACAACATTCTGTTGATAGAAAGACAAGCCAGAAGAAAGTAAGGTTATTGATGGGTCTCATGCATTGCTGGCTATTGCAGTGATATTGACCATGGGGTAAAACACGCAAGTCCTAATCAGCTCCGTGTCTAATCAATTGAAGTGTTAGAGCATCGTCAATGGTAAAAGCTCTTGCTCTTGTCTCTCATATATTTAATAAAGATTTAAAAGTTAAATTTAAATATAACAAATAGACCAACTAGAATATGATAAATGTAAAAATCCTCTCAAAAACTTTTTTGTGTCGCTCTGCAGAAATCGTGATAATCCCATTTTCTTTCTTCTGTCCTATTTTATACATTTATTTCATTATTCAATTGTTAATATCAGTTCTAGTTTGCAACCATTGCAATGGGGGTTACTCAATTAAACTTTCGTAACACAAATATTCAATATTATAATGAAATAGTATTTCAAATGCTTGAGAAAAGCTCTAAAAAGCTTGAGAAATTTATGTGAAAGGCGTATGAATTTTCTTTTTGATAGAATCTTCTATAATGATATTAATATATGTGATAGAAGACGTCTTTGAAAATTATTTGATGTCGATAGTTTAACTTAATAACCACGTTAGACTTATCTAATACTCTTATATTAGTGGTCATAAACTGATTTGATGAATATCTCAATACCCTACTTATGTAAGTATGTGATATGTGGCTGGCATTGAGTTTAAGAGCGTCCACTACCTAGAGTTTCTTGAGCAAAGAAATTTGGTTATAAAAGGACCAGCTAATTACATGTAATTAATAGAGTGACAATTTATTATTGCTGGGAGGGAGAGTGGTAAAATGAAGAATTTATTGTATATCATCTCTACAATCATTTGTGTATGGCTCAGTTGGGGTCGTGCTGATGGAGCTCAAAAGAGAGAAAGCGGAGAGGTTTCTTTTAACAGAATCCAAGCCAGCTCTCTTTTTCCTTCGTCATCAGCACCATGTGTTCTTCCTCCAAGAGGTGAGATTATCTTCGCTAATAATACAGTTCAGTCTCTAATGATTCATTCTACTATAGACAATTGACTAGTGCTGATCATAAGAATAACTATAGGTTACTATTTTTAACGCTAAATTATTATTTTAACGGCAATCTATCGGTTTCAGCATCTAATACCAAGTCGTCGCTTCACGTGGTGCACAGACACGGCCCATGCTCGAGTCTAAGCAGCGAGTAAGCCGAGACAAGTCCGAACCATGAAGACATCCTCAGACTCGACCAGGCGCGCGTAAAATCCATCCACTCGAAGCTTTCAAAGAAGCCAACAGCCCGAGATAGACTCAGCCAGAGCCAGTCAACGGTTCTCCCGGCTACAGATGGAATCACACTCGGTTTTGCAAACTACATCGTGACGGTCGGAATCGGGACGCCTAAACACGATCTGTCTCTGTTCTTCGACACAGGCAGCGATCTGACGTGGACTCAATGCCAACCATGTGCTGGAAGGTGCTATCCCCAAAAGGAGTCCATCTTCGACCCTTCTTCCTCTTCTTCCTACTCCAACATCTCCTGCTCATCCCCGGTTTGTGCTTCTCTCAGCTCCCAAGGTTTGATGCTCAATTTTTTTTTTTTTTTCAATCTGATTATTTTATATTTAAATGATTTTTAAAGAAAAAACAATAATCACCACATTTGATTAGGTCTCGTTAGACGATGCTCGCCTTCCGACTGCATCTACGGTGCCGGATACGGGGATAAATCGTTCACAGAAGGATTCCTCGCCAAGGAGAAATTTACTTTAACGGACACCGATGTCTTCGATGGTCTTAACTTTGGCTGCGGCCAGAACAACCAAGGACTTTACAAAGGTGTCGCAGGACTTCTTGGTCTCGGCCGTGGCACATTCTCATTTCCGTCGCAGACGGCTACAAAATACAACAACGTATTCTCCTACTGCCTCCCGTCTTCCCCAGAGTACACCGGCCATCTTACCTTCGGATCCGTTGGACTATCCAACTCCCTCAAATACATTCCCGTCTCCACAGTCAGAAACAGCGCATCCTTTTATGGCCTTGATATCGTAGGTATCTCCGTGGACGACAAGGAACTTGAGATTCCCGTAACCGTGTTCTCCACTCCAGGTGCTATAATCGACTCCGGCACCGTCATCACTCGCCTCCCTCCCACGGCCTACGCGGCGCTACGGGCCGCGTTTAAGGAGAAAATGTCCAAGTACACGTCTACGATGGGACAACCGCCGCTGGACACGTGCTACGATTTCACCGGCCTGGAGAGCCTAGACATCCCGAAAGTCTCGTTCTCCTTCAAAGGCGGCACCGTCGTGGACCTTGACCCGATCGGGGTTTTGGTCGCGGTTGATCAGTCGCATGTTTGTTTGGCGTTTATAGGGAATGACAACGACGATGACGTGGCCATTTTGGGGAACGTTCAGCAAAAGACGCTACAAGTTGTGTACGACGGTCCGGGTGGTCGGGTTGGGTTTGCTCCCAGTGGTTGTATGTAGTTGATGAGAAACATAACTAAAATGTTTGTATTTTAAAGGAGCTTGATCCTTCCTTGGATGCAACACGTCGTTTCTGTTTGTATAACTCATTATTATCTTAATACAGATCATTTACACACCACATAATCATGTATAAAGTGCCGATGAGTAGTTTCTATTTTGCTGTGAACTTATAATTAGCTAGCTCTCCTAAACCTGTAATGAAAGATCAGGGACGTCTTTTTATTTATCCCCAACGTTTACATAACCCAAAGTCATATCCTATGATATTCAATATTGTGATCTTTGTTTTCAAAGCTGACTACTACATATCACTTCCAGCTAAATAAAATGGTGTATCCCAGAAAAGACAATGATGTTAATCTTCTAGTCAAACTCTCTCGCTCTCTTCAGTAGGATCTTGGTCAGAGAGACTACAACTCTGTCTTGAAGAACACAGAAGGGTAAACATTGAAGTTTGGACTTACCCTTAGAGAATGTGTGAAACACCACCGAAGGATTCCTGCCATATGAAACGACCTATTATTCAATGATCTTCTATTTGGATGGATAGTAAGAGACTCGAACAAAACATACATCAACGAAGCAGGATCCAAGACGAAACTGAAAACAAAACAAAACAAAATCTAAGAGTGAATTCAAGAGAATCTTCCACTCTCCAAGTATCCAATGGAAAACTAAAGACTCCCCCTCCCCACAAGAGCGGATCCAAGGTGGATTTTAAATAAACTTAACACTAAATGTCAATGAGCTAAAAAAATTAGGGTGTGTATACCCCCTAATGATCATATAACCATCAAGGGACCCACGTGATTCTATTTCTAGCATCACTTTGCACGTGTCATATTCTGTAGATGCGCCATTGGTTTATCGGTTTTGACTTCTCTGTTTGGTTCTTTCTTTCAACCTTTCTATAATTAGCGCATAAAATGAAACACAAAACCATCGTTCGCGGCCGGAATAACCTCCCTACTCTCTAAACATCGATCACATGTTTCCTCTTTCTCTTTCTGGTGTACCCTTCTATGTTCACATCACGAGCAGATTTGTCTGTTGATTTCTAAAAGAGTAAGCGTTTTGAAAATTTCTTGAAGAAATAAAGAAACAATGGGATATCTCGACTTGGCCTTGTCGTCTTCCAACTCTTCTCTGACTGCTGATACGCCTTCGAGCGGTGGAGGTCTCAGGTCTATTCATCTCTCAACTCTCCATTTAATTATCTCAACCAAAAGCTATATTGAATTATTTGATTATTTGCTGTAATTGGTGGTTTTACTTTGTAGCGTGATTGATTCTGTTTTTTGCTCATTTAATTCTTCAATACGGATCTTGTGCTTTGTGCATTAATTAACACATGATTCAAATTTTCAGCCAGAATGGAAAATTCAGCTACGGATATGCAAGCTCCGCTGGGAAGAGATCATCTATGGAAGACTTCTTTGAGACAAGGATCGACGGTGTTGATGGAGAAATCGTTGGTCTTTTTGGTGTTTTTGATGGTAACTTTTAAGACATTACTCTCAAGAAAACCTAGAATCATAAGTTTCAGCCTAGCTTATGAATCTTTGATTCTCCACTGGTACCATGAGTCATGACCTTAAGATTGTTTTTAGGTGTTAAATTAAGTATCTCATAGCTTAGTTTTGACATTATGGAACAGAGAATTAGTAATGGTTATTTACTGTTTTGTCAGGCCATGGTGGAGCCAGAGCAGCTGAGTATGTGAAGCGTCATCTTTTCAGTAATCTGATCACTCATCCAAAGTTTATCTCTGACACCAAATCAGCTATAAGTACTCTCACAAGAACCTCAACAAAGTTGTTTTTTCAAACACAAATGTCTTTTATTCATTGCTTCACACTAATTTGCATCATTTTTTTTCTTCTCCAGCTGATGCCTATAACCATACAGACTCTGAGCTTCTCAAATCGGAAGATAGCCACAATAGAGATGCTGGTTCGACTGCTTCCACAGCTATTCTTATAGGTGATCGTTTACTTGTTGCAAATGTTGGTGATTCACGAGCTGTAATCAGCAGAGGCGGAACTGGTAACAAATTTGCTAGTAGATCACATATCAAATATCATGGTGTATCCTGATACATATTATTCACAATTCTCATAAATTTTCTTGATATAATGATTATGTTTTGTGCAGCTATTGCTGTGTCAAGGGACCATAAACCTGACCAAAGTGATGAGCGTGAAAGGATTGAGAATGCTGGTGGATTTGTGATGTGGGCAGGTAAGCAAATTAACAAGAAAACTATAGGATAATAAAATTATACTTCTCATGCTTTTCTCAGCACATATATAGTACTAATTAATTAATGTCTCTGTGTGTGTATGTTGCATTCATTAACTGAATAGGAACTTGGAGGGTTGGAGGAGTTCTTGCAGTTTCTCGTGCATTTGGTGATCGTCTTCTGAAGCAATATGTTGTTGCTGATCCAGAGATCCGGGTATTTTTATCACTTTATTAAGAATCACGTTGCATATAATCTTTCTTGGCCTCTTTGTTGTTATTCAGCTTGTTGTTGAAATATAGGAAGAAAAGATTGACGAGTCTCTTGAGTTTCTGATCCTAGCAAGTGACGGGCTATGGGATGTTTTCTCTAATGAGGTCTCTGCTTCCTTAACGTCTTCATTTTTCCCCGTACATGTTTAGTTGTTATAATTATTATTCATATTTTTTCAGGAAGCAGTTGCAATGGTTAAGGAAGTTGAAGATCCAGAGGATTCTGCGAAGAAACTTGTGGCAGAAGCAATCAAGAGAGGGAGTAAAGACAACATCACATGCGTCATCGTTCGTTTCTTGGAGACATCTTCTTCAAGCCACGTCAGCTCCTCTTCATCCATGAGATCCAATCAGTTGCCGCCACTTGGAGACCTCAAGATCTCATCAAATGAAAACTAAGCAAGTCCAGATCGACGCAGAGAACAGTAAGTGAATAAACCATAGAGCGTAGCGAATCGAAAACTAGCTCCTACTCCCTGCAAGCAGCTTAACCGAGGAGGTGAGTGGCCGTTAATGGTTTAGGGAATAAACCACAGAAGTCAGTGAACCGAAAACCGATACCTGCAAGTGGCTCAACCATACAGTATTAAAGGTTTAGTATGAAATATTTGAGTCTATGATTATGTGACAGTGTATGTGTGTGTTTATATAGAAAACAATTTTGTAGATATTAATTTGTCATCTGTCATCACCACAATGATTTTGAAAAAAAGAAATGATGACACGCTATAATAACAGTAATAAAATTAATTGTGACATAGACACTTACATTTAATATTAACTTATATTTTTGATATTTTTTTTGAATGTGATAATAACTTATTGATCATCATTAATATATCGATAAATAATATAAAAGTAGAAATATAAATACAATAATAACTTAAATTTTTCAAAATATTATTTAGTTCTATTTTTATAATTATATTATTTTTATTGGTAAAGTAATTCTCCAAAATTTTATTCAATTTTTTAATTTTTTTTTCTAATTCCAATACTATTAGTTTCTTTTTAATATCTACAATTTTTTAAAATAAAATTGTTTAGTTTTACGTTTTGATAATTATATAGATAAAAACTCTCTTAATTTTCTAGAATTTGATTTAATATATTAAGTAATGCAATGTGTTCCAATTTATAAGAAAATCGATGAAGGGAATCTAAACATAAAGTGTGTGAACTTATGAGTATTATGATAAATATTTCTTCTTCAAAAAATATGAAAAAGATTTCTTAACATATTTAATTGTGCATAGTCAACAGTATATACTTTTCTATTATTATATCAATATTGCATGTGGATAGTATACATGTTATTTTCTGTTTTTAGTGTATCAATATTGTATGGGGTCAATAGTATATATTTTCTTTCCTATGTTTCATACTCCGTTTTTTCCTTTAAATTGGACGATACAACCAATTATTTACTTTCATAGAAAAACTATCTTAAGAAAACCAAATATTGAATTTCTCAAGTCATTCTCTTGTTGCAAAATTCCTTTCTCCATATCATGTCTATGAAGAGTGTTTTTTTTCTCCTTTCGGTTATATGCTTTGCGAATTCGGTGAATACTCAGTTAACTCCGTATTGGCCTATCTTGACCCAATGTTTATCAACATTGAAAACTATTCCGGGATGTTTTGAAGAGATCACTCAGTCTATATTGACTGGTGAAATTGGTACGATACCTTCTGATTGTTGTACAGTTTTTTTGGGAGCTGTACCCAACTGTTTATCATTGCTTCCTATCAATCCTTTTCCTCCTGCGTTAACGCAGCAATGCTCTCATAATATTTAAGATTATATTTAAAAATAGTTATGTAAAACTACATTTTCTAAATAAAGGTTAAATCCAATAATATTCAAGAACAAAAGAAGATCTATAATTCTAATCTTCATTTCTTATATTTCTCATATAAAATCTTTAGCATTTCATATAATAATGCTTATTATTATTTGACTAAGAGAATGACCTTTTAATATCAAAAAATGTCTATCAATGAAGTTTAAGAATATGATAAAAAATATTTCAAAAACATTTCACAGAGGTTGGTTAATGAATGAACCATGTGTCTTGTTATACGTCTTATGATTCATCTATTATATTAAATCATTGTATCAGATTACCAATTGACATTTTACAAAATATTTTATGTTTTGCAGGTAATTTTGAACGTATCAACTATTTTAAAGAACATAAAAATTTATTCAATAATGTAAGTGAATAAAATTTGTCTTTCTTTTTCCAACTTCAGTTCTCTAATAACATGACAAAACAAAAGTGACAACGATTAAAAAATAAAGAAAATAAAATATAAACTAGATAGATAGGCTTAAAACAAGTATTTTTACCATTCATATTTCACCGTTCGATACTCACCATTGGAGAAGAACTGTCTTCTTCTTTCCCGACTCTTGTGACGGCCTACTGGCTTATATTTTTATGTTCTCCTGCATTTAAATTTGAAAAAGTTCAGTAAAAAAAACAAGTATTTTTGTCACACCTTTTGTGAATGCGCTTGCGATAAAGTTGGCGGAGATTGCCACACCTAGTAGAGCACAAAGTTCAAATTGCTAGCTCATCACACCTATTTGGTCCACAAGGTTCCGATAGCATGTCAAATTTTTCATTTATTATATCACAAACACATCCATTATACTTACCATATACAAAATTTACTTGACTGATATGAATATATATCTCGCAAGCACAACGAGCCAGCAACATACATTTGAAGGAAACATAAAATTCTTAGTTTGTTGGAGTAAAGACATCTATGTTGTAATACAAAATTACCTAACCACAATTAGATTACAAGATTCATCTAAAAATTTTACAATTTTATTTGAATATCAAAAATATAAGTGAAGACATCAATTTTATATTAAATTGATATAAAGATGTCTATTCACTAGGGTCAATCACGAATTTTAACTTAATTTTTTTGTTACAACTAATTTTAAGCCAAATTCCTTCGAGATTACAATAATGGTATCTTCTAGATGACATAATTTGAAAAGTGATTTTCCACATGTCTCATCTACAATCACTTTTATAAAAATTGATATGATTAAAATTTAATAAAATTGATGATAAAAATTAAGGTTAAATATGTCATGGATAATTATGTTAATTTTTATTTTATTTTTGTTAAATCTTTTAAAATATGATAATAACTCATATATTACATTTCATGTTGATTTATATTTGAACTTTTTGTAAAACTGACTCAAAACATAAAGTTAACCACAAAACTAACCTATGTCTTTTTGAAATTTTCTTTTATCATATCCACCTCACATATTCATATTATTTACGAAAATACCATTAGTTTTTATTTTGTGAAAATGACATTTTCGCTCTTTCATCCTCATCATCTTCATTTGTTTATAAGATTGTGATTATCATCAATACATCAACCACCATGAACAACTAATTTGAAGCTCTTAATGCACCTTAAATCGATTTGCACATCTTCTTTCTCAATTCTTATCAACTAAAAACAAGATTCAAACTGCCGGTATGCTTTCCGGCTCGGTAAGTATTCTCATTCCCCGATAAAATGAGCATATCTTTCACTTTCTCTCCATATACATCCAAAAAATCATAAGATTTTGATTCTAAAATTTTTATGGTTTATAGAGCTATTGAAGCTTGTGAATCTTGATGGGTCACTTTTGTTTGAGATTCTGGATGCGTGGAAAAGATTTATATGTGCTAAACAAGTTATATCATTGGTCGGAACTATATCGAGATTTTTCCAGATATGTTCGTCCAAATGACTTACCTGGAAGTCGTCTGGCTGTAGACGCTATAAGTCGTCTGGTCAATGCAGAGGTTAGTTTTGCATTTGACTTTAAATTTTTTTCTAGATGAATTACAGGTTAGTCGTCCTACTTTTTTTGATAAAAAATAGAGAAAAATTACAGGTTAGTCGTTTAGGGAAAACATGTTAGTTTTGCATTTAACCGAATGCGTCAGAAATTTGACTTTTTGTGGACGATTTAAGTCGTCCAGTAGAAAATTAAAAATTAATACTTTGTTTCTTCTAGACAACTAACTTGTAAGTCGTCTCATATTATTTTTGCAATTGAAATATTAGATAAAAAAATTCTAGACAACTCACACGTTAGTTGTGTCGTGTTTTTTACCTAGACGACTAACTTGCAAGTCGTCCAAAATTAGCAATATACTAATCTTAATAATATATTATAACAAAAATGATGATATAATATACTAATAATGAAGACAAGGTTTGGTTTGAAGTTAATTGTGATATATGTTTTTGATAAGTTTTTTAGAATGTCATAATAACTCATAGATCATCACTAATATAACACTAAATAATATAATAGTAGAAATATAAATATAATAATAATTTAATGTTTTAAAAATATTATTTAATTTTAATTTTGGTAATTGTATAGTTTTTATTACTAAAATAATTTTTCACAGTTTTATGAAACTTTTTTTTAAAAAATGTAATTTTCTAAGTCCAATACTAAAGTTTCTTTTTAATATCTACAAATTTTTAAAATGTTTTTTTAGTTCTACAGTTTGATAATTAAATAAAAAACTTATCCTAGTTTTAATTTTATGGAATCTTATTTAATATCCTAAGTAATGAAATGTGTTTCAATTTATAAGAAAATTGGTGAAGGGATTCTAAACAAAAAGCATGCTCCCTGACCGATTATACACATATTTCCGATAGACGATCATTAGAGTCAGTTCTCTCTCAGAATATCTGAATACCAGAGTCATTAAAGAAAATATGAACCGTGTAAATATATGAGTATTATGATAAATTTGATCAAAAAAAAAAGAGTATTATGATAAATATTTCTTAACACATTTGTGAATAATCGTATATATCTTTTCTATTATTATATCAATATTGCATGTGGTCAATAGTATACATTTTCTTACCTATTATTAGTGTATCAATATGGTATTTGATCAATAGTATATATTTTCTTCTTATTATTATTATTTTTATTAATTGTTCACTACTCAATTTTTCCTATAAATTAGACGATACGACCACTTATTTACTTTCATAAAAGAAACTATCTTAAGAAAACAAATATTGAATTTCCCAAGTCATTCTCTTGTTTCATAATTCCTTTCCCAATATCATGTCTATGAAGAGTGTATTTTTTCTCCTCTCCGTTATATGCTTTGCAAATTCTGTGAATGCTCAGTTACCTCCGTTTTGGCCTAACGTGACCAAATGCTTATCAACATTGAAAAATATTCCGGGATGTTTTGAAGGGATCACTCAGTCTATATTGACTGGTAAAATTGATACGATATCTCCTGGTTGTTGTAAACTTTTTTTGGGAGCTGTACCCGACTGTTTACCACTGCTTCCTGTCAATCCTTTTCCTCCTATGTTAATGCAGCAATGCTCCCACAATATTTGAGATTATATTTAAAAATAGTTATGTAAAACCACATTTTCTGAATAAAGGTTAAATCCAACAATATTCAAGAACAAAAAGAAGATCTGATAATTCTAGTGTTCCTTTCTTATATTTTAGTCTCATATAAAATCTTTAGCATTTCATATAATATAATTCTTATTATTATTTGATTAATAACCTTTTAATATCAAAAATGTCTATCAATGAAGTTTAAGAATATGAAAATATAATTTCAAATATGTCACAGAGGTTGGTTAATGAATGAACCATTTGTCTTTTTATACGTCTTATGAATCATCTGTTCTATCAAATTATTGTATCAAGTTAGCAATTGACAAAATCTTTCTCAAAAAAAAAGTTAGCAATTGAGATTTTACAAAAGATTTATGGTTCGTAGTTTAGTTTTGTGTCAACTATTATAAAGAACATAAAATGTTCTCTTAATCAAATAATAATAAAAAAAAGATTACAAGAGATATATGTTTTGTAGTCTTTCTTTTTCCAACTTCAGTTCTCTAATAACATGACAAAACAAAAGTGACAACGATTAAAAAAAAAGAAAGAAAATAAATAGAAACTAGATAGATAGTTTTTTTAGAAATATTTGGCCGTTAATGGTTTAGGGAATAAACCACGGAAGTCAGTGAACCGAAAACCGATACCTGCAAGTGTCTCAACCATGCAGTATTAAAGGTTTAGTATGAAATATTTGAGTTTATGATTATGTGACAGTGTATGTGTGTGTTTATATAGATAACAATCTTGTAGATATTAATTTGTCATCAGTAATTTTTAAAAAGAAATGATGACACGATATAATAAGAATTGTACACTTACATAGTTTAAAGTTAATTGTGACATATACACTTACATTTAACTAGTTGTTTTCCTGCGCTATGCGCAAGAATAACAATTTTAAATATAATATTTTTTATTTTATTTTATATTTTAAAATAAAGTTATGATTTATATTTCAATAATATTATTTTATATTTTAATTTAAATATTAAAAGAACATAAACATATTTTTCTAATCTTATTTCTTTTGATTTGGTATAACTTTTTCAATAAATATTAATTCTAATAAATTAGATATTTTGTTTGTTTAGTTAAAAAATGTCTTGAAAAATCAATTGGTTAATTAATATGATAAAGATGAACATATAAATTTAAATAACTTTTAAACATTTAACTATTCATATTTTTGGATTAGAGTTACTTTAGTTTTGTATTTTTTATACACATTTACAGTTATATTTATACAAATATGATATATATAAATTGACGTAAAATTTTATATTTGCATTCGTATTTATTAATGCGATATATATATATATATATATATATATATATATATATATATTTAATTAGTGATATATGAGTTAATACATTATAATAGTTTATCAAAGTAAATATTTATATGTAAAATTAATATTAATGATGATATATGAGTTATTGGTCATTACTTTATTTAAAATTCAAGAGAAAAATATAAGTTTTTATAAGAAATTTTTACATATCACAATTTATATGATGTTATATCATTATTTTTTAAAGACATGTCCTCTTTTTTAGTGTCATGTCATCATTTTTTTAGCGGAAATGATTGTAGTAACGACATGTGTACAAAGCACTTCGCAAATAATATATATGGGATATTAAGTTATATTTTTGATATTTTTTTAGACAGTGATAATAACTTAATGATCATCACTAATATATCAATAAATAATATAATAGTAGAAATATAAATATAATAATAATTTAAAGTTTTCGAAATATTATTTAATTCTGTTTTTTATAATTATATTATTTTTATTAGTAAAATAATTCTCCAAAGTTTTATTCAATTTTTTAATTATTTTTCTAATTCCAGTACTATTAGTTTCTTTTTAATATCTACAATTTTTTAAATAAAATTGTTTAGTTTTACGTTATAATAATTATATAGATAAAAAACTCTCTTAATTTTATAGAATTTGATTTAATATATTAAGTAATGCAAGGGAATCTAAACCTAAAGTGTGCAAACTTATGAGTATTATGATAAAGATTTCTTCTTCAAAAAATATGATAAAGATTTCTTAACATATTTGTGCATGGTGAATAGTATATACTTTTGTATTATTATATCAATATTGCATGTGGTCAATAGTATATATATTCTTTCCTATTATTAGTGTATCAATATTGTATGGGGTCAATAGTATACATTTTCTTTCCTATGTTTCATACTCCGTTTTTTTTTCCTTTAAATTGGACGATACAGCCAATTATTTACTTTCATAAAAGAACTATCTTAAGAAAACCAAATATTGAATTTCTCAAGTCATTCTCTTGTTGCAAAATTCCTTTCCCCATATCATGTCTATGAAGAGCGTTTTTTTTCTCCTATTGGTTATATGCCTTGCAAACTTGGTGAATGCTCAGTTTACCCGATGTTTATTAACATTGAAAACTATTCCGGGATGTTATGGAGAGATCCGTTGGTCTATGTTGACTCGTGAAATTGGTCCGATACCTCCTGGTTGTTGTAAAGTTTTTTTGAAAGCTGTACCCAACTGTTTACCATTGCTTCCTTTCAATCTTTTTCCTCCTACGTTAATGCAGCATTGCTCCCATAATATTTAAGATTATATTTAAAATAGTTATGTAAAACTACATTTTCTAAATAAAGGTTAAATCCAATAATATTCAAGAACAAAAGAAGATCTGATAATTTTAATGTTCATTTCCTATATTTCTCATAAAAAATCTTTAGCATTTCATATAATAATGCCTATTGATCTTGACTACGAGAATGACCTTTTAATATCAAAAGTGTCTATCAATGAAGTTTAAGAATATGATAAATATAATTCCAAGAACATGTCACAGAGGTTGGTTAATGAATGAACCATTTGTCTTTATATACGTCTTATGAATCATCTACTTTATTAAATCATTGTATCAAATTAGCATTTGACATTTGACAAAAGATTTTATGTTTTGTAGTTTAATTTTGTACGTGTCAACTATTTTAAAGACATAAAAATGTACTCAATAATGTAGGTGAATAAAAATTGTCTTTCCTTTTCCAACTTCAGTTCTCTAATAACATGACAAAACAAAAGTGACAACGATTAAAAAATAAAGAAAATAAAATATAAACTAGTTTGTTGGAGGAAACATAAAATTCGTAGTTTGTTGGAGTAAAGACATCTATGTTGTAATACAAAACCTAACCACAATTAGATTACGAGACTCATCTAAAAAAATTACAATTTTATTTTAATATCAAAAATAGAAGTGAATACATCAATTTTATATTAATTGATAAAAATATGTCTATTCATTACTAGGGTCAATCACAAATTTTAACTTAATTTGTTTTGTTACAGCTAATTTTAGCTGAACATTACCAAATTCCTTCAACAATACAATAATAGTATACTCTAAATGACATTATTTGAGAAGTGATTTTCCACGTATCTCCTATACAATCACTTTTATAAAAGGTGATATGATTAATAAAATTGATGACAAAACTTATAGTTAAATATGACATGGATAATTACGTTAATTTTTTATTTATATTTTTATTAGTTTTTAAGACTCTGATAATAACTCAAACATTACATTTAATGATGATTATATTTTAGGTAAATTCTTTTAGAATATGATAATAACTCATACATTTTTTTGTCAAAAATAATAACTCATACATTATTACTAAAATAATTATATTCAAATATGAAATTACAAAAATTTGAAATATTATTTAATTATATTTTTATAGTTATTAAAATGTTATTACTAATTATTTCTATAATTTGTTTTCAAAACATTATAAGTATATATAAATATATATATATATATATATATATATATATATATATATATATATATATATATATATATATATATATATATTTGTCATCAAAATTAGTTTCTTTTATATATCTAGAAATTTTAGAAGAACTGTTTAATTGTAGTTTTAATAATTACCCAATTTTGTTTTATTAGTTTTATACAAGTTGATTTAATATATGTAACCAAAAGAAATAGATAAAAATATATCTAAAATTATAACTATATATACTCTTAAATATAATTATTTAAAAAAAAATTCATGTTTCATTAAATTAAATTAAACTTGCCTTCAAATATAAAATCTAATAAATTTCATTCTAAATATAATTTAACTTAAAAATTTTATTGATGCACATGGTGCATGAAAACATCTAGTATAAATAATACATTTGCTAAATAAATTTAACTCTTATCTTCCGAAAAGAAAATAAATCTAAATTACTATTATAATCAAACAGAAATTCTTACACTCATATATCACATTCACACATGTTAAAAAAAAGGAAAAAAAGGATTCAAAAGAAGAAACAAAGATATAATCAGACATTATCCTAAAACAATCCGCGAAATATTCTGAGTTTCTTGCCACTTAGCTTCTTCTTGTGATCATCACCGTGATCTCTCTGGTGCTTCTTCCTCTTCTCCAAACTCTCAACCAAGTCTTTCAAGGATCCGTCGACATCTACTTTATGATTCTTGGCCATCAATTTCTCTGCTACATCAGCCGGAGCGATCTTTGTTTCCTTCAGCAAAGACTCGATTTCACCAAATAGAGGATGAGAACCAACGTCCAAGTAGTTCTTGGCAAGAACCTTGAACGCCTCGAAGCCACAATAAGACAGCTCAATGTGCATATCCATCCTTCCTCTCCTGATCAAAGCCGGGTCTAGTTTCTCAATATGATTGGTCGTAAATACGATGATCCTCTCTTGTCCACAAGCCGACCATATCCCATCTATGAAGTTCAAAAGACCAGAGAGTGTGACTCTGCTCTGGTTTTGATCTTCTCCATCTTTCTTGACGCTCAAGTCACCATCTCTCTTCTTTCTCTTCCCCGTTAGGTCAACAGAACAATCAATATCTTCTATCACAATAATCGACCTGCTCGATGTTGCGGTGAGAAGTTTCCTCAACTCCGAGTTGTTCTGAATAGCCGTGAGTTCGAGATCATAGATGTTATAGTTCAAATGATTCGCCATCGCCGCGATCATAGTGGACTTACCAGTCCCTGGTGGTCCGTACAACAGGTAACCCCTTTTCCAAGCTTTCCCAATCTTCTTGTAATACTCTTTCCCATTGCTGAACGCCTCAAGATCGTTTAAAATGTCTTCTTTCTTGACAGGATCCATAGCCAGTGTCTGAAAACTCGCAGGATGCTCGAAATCAATGTGTCTCCACAAGCTCTTCTTGCTTGTACCCCAATTATAACTAGGGTTATTAGTTAACAGCTTCATCTTCTTGTTCATGGCCTCGATTGATTTACCTTCTTCCAACACATACTTGATGTAAGATCCGGTCACAATCTCCAACCCACGTCTGTGGAAAGTGAGCTTGTGTGTTCTGTCTCCATCGGTAGCAGTCACAATCTCCCACCAGACATTAACTCCTTGGTACACGTCTCTGACTTTAGCCTCGTCACGTTTCAATACTAGACCTTTGCTCTCTTTGACCTGACTTGCCCTAATCTTATGGGCTTTACCGATTGCTTTGGCCCCAAGGTAAGTGTCGATGGCTGCGAAAGCGTGGTTGAAACGGTACTCTTCGTACTCTGGGAAACTGATGACAACGTAAGGAGAGAAGAAGTTGATGATTTGGTCGGACAATCTTTGGACAAATGAGAGTTGTTGGATTGTAGACAAAAGGAACTCTTTGATTGCGATCTTGAGGTGTTCAGGGAATATTTGTTGGAAAGTTGCCCAGAAGAAGAACAAACTTGCCATGCTTGAACCAAATGTTCCCATCGTATCCCCCATCATCATCAACGAAGACTTTTCTTTTTGTTGCTAATTTTTTTTTCCCTTTGTACTTGTTTGTGTTTGGTGTATTGAGTGGTTTGGTTTACCGTGTAAGTTGTAATAACGTTACACGGAGTCTTATTTATAGACATTATTCGAAAAAGCAATGCATATGAACGTGCATGAGTTAAGTCCAACAGAGTCAGCTTAGTCATTTTTTAAAAAATATCACAAAAGTTGATTGATTTTATTCTAAATAAAATTCTTAAGATACATAAGCAACAAGACATGTAGAACGTCCTTCTAGAGCTCGAACTCGTCGTCAATGAATACATAATTTTTTATTCAGTATACAGACACTAGTATATTTTCAAAAATACCGATTATGTAAAATATAATTCATGCTTTACTAGGATATCGACACTAAAAAATACTTGGATTCACTTTAGGTTCTATTTTAATTAGGCACTACTCGACGCGGTAACATACCACAGTGCGAATAGGTAGCAAAAGTTATAAAGCAATCCACTGTGGAAAATTCTGAGCTTCTTCTGCTCCTTTGATTAAGGACACCTAGATGCAACTTTAATCCCCAACTATTAATTATTCAATAACATCACATGTGAAAATATACAGAGAATTTCAGACCAGCTTCTCTGTAAAGGCCTCCATGCAATCATTATGATGAATCTAATGTGATGTTAAATGTTGTGGATATAACGTGTGAACTTTTATGGGGTAAAGACGAAGAAGCTGCTGCTTATGATAAAAGATATGGGGCCATCTTCGTTTTCAATTGATGAATATAGTTTTATATATAAGCACATTAGCTGATCATTCTTTTCATAAAACAAGATACACAACACGACGAGGAAATTAAAGATGCTTCCATACATGATTTATATATCTAATATAAAAGTTAGTTAGTTAGCTAGCTAAAGTGTTAAAGGAGTAAAGCAAATCAATAAAAAAGATTGTCAAATTAGCGTGGCCTCCAATTTCTCGCTTTATTTCGCTGAGATTAAGGCATCATCGAACATAAGCTGTGTGGAATATGCACACACACACACACACATCTGTTTTTTTTTTTGAACTAAGACACACACACATCTGTTGTGTGTAAACCATAAAGAATAACCACTTTGTAAATCTTACATCAACCTTTCGGCCCAGTTTAGTAGAAAGTAAAACCCAATTAATCTTGGGCCCAATAGAATATCCAGTGATGATATTATTGCCTTAAATGCCACGCGCAACTCTCGAGAGTCTTCCCCTTGCGTTCGGATCCTCCTCGGGTCAGGGTCATGGTCTACGTGGAAGGCTCTTAAGAGAGCGACGTGTTCTCTGTTTCGGACATTGCTCTGTTACTTCTCCGTCTCCATCGCCACCGGACTCTCTCTCTTTTCCTAAACTAGAAAAAAAAATTGTTTGATCATCTTTGCGTCAAACTGCTCTTCTCTCCAAAAAAAATGAGGACGATCGTCTCGCGTTTGATCCGTCACAAATCGTCAATTCCACAGTCACGGTGAGTGATCTCTCTTCCCTCGTCCTCTTCACCTCAATTCGATTCCGAATAATCGTCTTCTTATGTGCTTTTTTTTATTACGTTGCGTTAGGTTCGTTTCTGCATCATCAAGTGGTGGAAGGTATCTCTCGACAGACTCTAACAAAATCGATGAGCCATTCAATGTGGAAGAAGCAGAGACTGTTCATGTTCCTCCACCTCCAACTGAAAAGGTACGACCTTTTAATTCAGTTTCTGTGGGATGATTCTCACATTTCATTTTGTGCTCATGAATATCTTTGTTCTTGTTTCTGCCAGCTGCTTGTCCTTGGTGGGAATGGGTTTGTGGGATCGCATGTCTGTAAAGAAGCTTTGGATCGTGGCTTATCTGTCTCTAGCCTTAGCAGGTTCTCTGTTTTTTCACTTTGATCAAGTTCAGCTCTTTTGTGGCTCATAGTTCAAGCTTAGCTAATATTTCTCACATGTTGATTGATGGGTTATAGATCAGGTAGGTCGTCTTTACAAGAGCCATGGGCTTCCAGAGTTACATGGCATCAAGGTAACTTGTTACTTGTTAGATCCTCTCAACATGATATTATTTAATTTATGTTTATGTTCCTATAATATTTTATTCTCTTTTCCCCAGGAAACCTTCTGTCATCCGATTTATTGAAAGATGCTCTTGATGGAGTGACTTCTGTGGTATGTGCTTATCTCCGTATTATTCAGCAATGATGTGTTTATCAATTGTACATTCTCTTAAATTAATTCGGAATGAATCATTGTAGATCTCCTGTGTTGGTGGTTTTGGTTCAAACTCGTATATGTATAAGATCAACGGGACTGCAAACATCAATGCTATTAGAGCTGCCTCTGAGAAAGGTGTCAAAAGATTTGTCTATATATCTGCTGCTGATTTCGGGCCAGCCAAGTACTTGTTGAGCGGTTACTATGAGGGAAAGGTATCATCAAACAGCTACTTGTATATAGTCCTTTTTGGTTGGTTAGTGTACTACATTGTTTTAAGACCATTTTTTCTTTTGACTCTTATAGCGAGCTGCTGAGACTGAGCTTCTCACCAGATTTGCTTATGGAGGTAAAGTTTTCATGATTACAGTTAACAAAACTCTCTCTGACTCTTCATCCGTTTTATTTAAACATTTGAGATTTTGGTTAATGCTGTACAGGGATAATCTTGAGGCCTGGTTTTATTTATGGAACTCGCAGCGTTGGGAACATGAAGATCCCGTTGGGAGTCTTTGGTTCACCCATGGAGATGGTAACAGCTTCCCTATTCATCACAATCTCTCTCTCAAAAAAAAAGCAGCCTTATTTATTCATTAACCTTTGTGGCTTTTCTGTAGGTTCTTCAACAAGCAAAACCACTGAACCAGCTCCCATTAGTCGGACCTTTGTTCACGCCTCCTGTGAACGTGGAATCCGTTGCCAAAGTTGCGGTTAGAGCGGCTACTGATCCGGTGTTCCCTCCAGGAATTGTTGATGTTCATGGAATACAACGTTACAGCCAACAGAAATCAAGATAAGTCACGTTTTGAAAAAGCTTTGAGTATGCTCTCTGTTGTTATGTAGAGTTTGGCTGCTATACTCTGTTTGTTCAGTTTCAATGGTGGGAACATTTATGTTTCCCTCTCCCACAAATAAATAAAGAAGTCAAACTTTTCTTTATTGATACTGTACATCCCTAAGAGAGCAAAGCTACTTTGTAGCTCTCCAAAACTTTTTCCCTATATCACATTTTTATACACAAGACATGCACTTAAATCTACCAAACTCACTGCAGATACTGTTGTAGACACTGTTTCAGTTTTTGCAACGTTACAGGTTTCGAAATAAAAGAGTCCATACCATTCGCATAACATTCTTCTGAGCTCTCTGCTAACGTATTTGCGGTCATAGCGACTATAGGCAGCCGGTCAGTGGAACGCTCACAACCTTGCTCATTCTCTGTTGTCTTTATCTCTACTCCTGCTTCTATCGCAGCATCCCAGTTCCCAGTTTCTTCGTACGAACGGATCAGTCTTGTAGCTTTTAAACCATCCATAACTGGCATGCACACATCCTGTGAAACCAAATTGATTTATATGCCTTTTTTAAAATTAAGTGAACTTACAAGTCTTTGGATCTTAGAGAATTGACTTACCATGAGTACCAAGTCATAGCTAGAGTCTTTAACAGCGTGTATTGCTTCAACTCCATTATTGGCAATGTCCATGGTATAGCCTAGTTGCTTCATCATCGATTTTGCAACCATGATGTTGATTTTGTTATCTTCCACTAGCAAAATCTTTGGCTGTGATGTCTCTTTGACCTGTGTCTCAGTTTTTTCCTCTTCCCTAGGAGATGAAACTGTAAGCTCTGACTCCATTTCTGAGCTAGCTTGTGAACTGCTACAAGATTCGCTTTCCTTGGAGGAACATCGACTATTCCCATTGCCATATTGATTACCTGACTCAGGACAGTTTTGTCTTGATTCATCCATATAACCACTGTTTTCAACCAGAACTGTCTGGCTTTGTCCAGTGTTGTTAGATGGATCGGAGACAGCACCGTTGGTGAGCTTAAGAGGGCTACTGAGCATAGCTTTATGAGGTAAGAAGTTATTTCCAGTGACCGAATCGGAATTAGAATATATAGATCCTAGGAGCGGCTTAAACTGGAAGTATCCTTCTGTTGTGTCGTCTGGTTCTGGTTGATGATGATCAACCATATCAGAGAACTCATCTTGATCATCCGAATTATCATCTGATGTTGCAACTTTGTAAGGTAATATGAACGTGAACGTTGAACCTGCGTTAACCTGGCTTGTCACAGTAAGTTGACCTCCCATTAGCTCAACCAGCTGTTTACAAATGGCAAGGCCGAGACCAGTTCCACCGTATTTTCGAGCATGATCAGCGCTTGCTTGCATGTACTTCTTGAACAAACAAGGAAGTGCGTTTTCTGCACAAGAACACCAAAACATGAACCGGATTAATAACTAGCTTAGCTGGAAGTTAGTTCTTTAGATGTTCTTGACCTTGCTTGCTTACCTGGGATTCCAATTCCAGTGTCATAAACATCACAGCAAATCCAAACCGAAGTCTCAGCCAAACCTTTTTGTTCTTCAGCGTCTGCTTTCAGTGCGTTATCACTAGCAAAGGATGGTTGTGATATCACTTTGAGTTTGATCCCAACTTTTCCTTGATGTGTAAATTTGATAGCATTACTGATCAAGTTGGTGAGAATCTGCCGAATCCTTAGAACATCTCCAACCACCTGACCATGAAAAGAACAAAAAAAAAGTTAAGAAGATTACAATGATTTTTGTCACATGAACTCTTTTGGAAACAGTGTGTTGTGTACTAACCAAAATAGGAACTTCATCTGCAATGTTTCCTTCTAACGTCAAATCTTTCTTCAGCGATGCAGCAGCTGTCTGAAGCACATGCTTCACCACTTCTCTTGGCCTAAACTTTGTAGCTTCTAACTTCATCACACCTAAAAACAACAACACACATAAACATATGTCAATAAGAATCTTGAAAAACATGACAACACAATACTAATCTTTACCTGATTCAACCTTGGAGAGATCAAGAATATCGTTTATCAACTGAAGCACCAAATCTCCAGAAGAGATCATCACATTCAACAACTGTCTCTGCTCTTTATCCAGCTTTGTAGTTGAAAGTATCTCAGCCATACCAACTACTCCTGACAATGGTGATCTTATCTCATGTGACATCGTCGCCAGCATTTGCTTAGCTCTCATCGTCTCCTCTGTGATGTGGATGGTCTTGGTAAGTTCTGACTCCATTGCTTTTCTCACCGCGTTGTCTTCTCTAAGTTTGGCCATTTTTTCTCTCTTCAGTACCTGATCAGTTACTTCCATCCCCATGTAGTTTATACCGATTTTCTCTCGGGCTTTGTTGTAAACAGGCTCGACGTATATCAAAAACGTCTTTGATCCGAATAACTCTGTCTCGAATGTGATCTCTCTCTTTGAAGCTTTTCCCTTCTCGAGAACCTCTCTCTTGAAATCTTCAGACTCTTTAACTCCACCTCCATGGAATATCTCCACGTCTGTTTTCCCCAAAATGTCCTGACTCATTAGTAAGAAACACACGTTCATTAGAATGATCAAGAATCTAACAGAACAAAGAAGAAACAGCATTCTCTTACCCATGGTCATAACCTATTTATAGGTGTTAAATCAGTTTAAACAGTTTTAAATCGATTAAAATTATTCTAAATCGATTTAAATCAATTTAAAGCATGTTTAATAAATTAATAATGTTTATACAAACCAATTCTTTTGTATATATATTTATGATAATTCATCAAAATAGCTTTATAGTTAAACCAAAAAAAAATACTAAAATATTTTATACAAATATAAACCAAATTACTAATAACGCCTAAACTTTATTAAGCTTCGAATAATTCGTCTAGTTGCTAATTCTCTTCAAATTCTAGTTACCTCCTAACTATTGTTTTAAGCATTGCTCTTACCTGCTCACGCAGACTAGGAAACTTGTTGTAGATGAACAAGTAGCGTAGATCCTTATCCTGATGACCCATAACAATAGGTGCATTCTGAAGTATGAAATGCAAGAACCCTTCAGCTCTTTTAAGATTCTGAGTCAGCTCTTCCACCGGTGCCGAGTGACTCTCCATAGTCTTCAAACTCTCATTCAGCTTCTCGATCAACCTCCTCTCTCTCTCTGTACTCTCTTCAAGCATCTTCTCCAAACTCAACGCCTTCTGTTTCCAATACGCAACCGTGTCAAACTCCTCGTCGATCACAACCCTCTTGCTATCCACCAGCTCATCGCGTTTCTTCTGCCTAAACCTGCGGAAAAGATGGCTCGTCTCGTCCAAAACCGGAACGTTCTCAGGCTCTTGACTCTCGAAGTTATGCTCCTCTATGATTTTTAACTCTTTGGCCTCGGCTTCTTCTCTCTGTCTGGTGAGAATCTTGAGCTCTTCTCTTAAAAGCCTGACAGCGTGGTCCTGCATGTACTCCCATTGTCTCACGAGGTTGGTGAGTTGAGAGGAGCCTTGGTCGGTGTTGTTCATGAGTTCGGGCAAACGTTTTAGATCAGCCATGGTGTGTTTCTCAGCGATGTCCACTTCTTTCAACGTGTCTGAATCTCCCACGTTGAACTGATTGTCTGCTTCGGTTCCGACATCTTCTGGCCACATGGAAGACAGTACTTCGACATCCATCTCTTCGATCTGATCAGTCTCCATTTCGCAGACCATTTAAATCCGAGATGCTCTTTTTATACAAGAACAAAAAAGAACACCTCCTAAACTCAACCAGAATCTTGATATCTAACAAACAAAACCTGCACAATTCAGACACAGATATGAGACTCAGAAAAAATCCATCACCGTCCAGAATTTTGATATGTAAAATAATGTTACTAATTAGAATTTTGAAAAGGACTAAAACTCGTAGTGTGGTGGACCAATTAGGATCGAACAAACGCGGGAAACTTCAAAATTACGGTTAGTAAAAACAACCTTTGAAAAGCAGAGCCCCCAAGAAGAAGAAAACTCTGGATCAGTATTTTTTTTCTCAAATAGAAAATATCAGCGAAGTTGGATCATAGATTCACTAATTGTTACATGAAGATGGAGACAATTACTTGACCAAGTAAGTAGTCGAACTTAACAAAACCAAAAAAAAAAAGAATTTAAAAATTAGAGTTATCGGATGGAAGTGAAACCTTAAGAGCAATGATCAGAAAACAGACCTGAGAAGAAAATTAATTGGACCATATATATATCATCGAAATCATGAACTGGGGGGAATCAATGAGGGAAGCAGAAAGATAGAAAAATAGAAGAAGGAAAAAAAACACATTTTGATTGAAATGAAGAAGCCGGGGAAAGAAACAATTGGAAGGGAATGGATCAGAAGTTTACCTTGTATGAAAATCAACAAATGAAGACGATGATGGAAGGGTAATGAACAGTGAGTAGATCTGAAGAGAGTCGTCGTCTGTCGTCGGGAGAAGAGAGTAAATAAACTTCAAATGAGCATTGGGAATAGATTAACCAATGAAGAAAGAGAAATGGCATGTGAATTGTGAAAGATAGGTTTGAGATTAAAAACAAATGCTATTTTACGGAGAAGAGTTGAGAAATGAAAATAAAAGAAACTGGAAGAAGAGAGAGGGAGGAGAGGAGAGGAGGAGCATGTGCTACCCTCAAGAGTACAGACAGGTCAATGTATATTATATTGGCAGGGAGGACTATTCTAATGGCCAAGACTCTCTCCTTTCTCTTTGCACGTTTCTTTTACTTTCTGAGACCCAATCCGAGTTGAGAATGACAAAGAATTCTACTTCTCTCTCTCTCTGTTGATCCAAAAAGGTCCTTTTTTTTATCCTTCATAGATGTAATAGAGCTATACAAGGCTGGTGCCATGACGTCACGCTCCGATGAATTTAAGGACCCGCCCTTTTTTTAAAAAAAAAAGTATGAGAAAGTAACAAGAAGAACTGGCGTCGATAATTGTTTTCTTTGGTCACTGGCGTCAATAATTGTTTTCTTTGGTCACCATGCACCATACGGTAGTATTACACTGACGTCACTATAGCACAAACTAGGTTGCATGCATGTGCTTCTCAATTACGTACTCACTTTAAGAAAAAAAATCCGGGAAGAGTTGGGTCTTACTGTCTTAATCTCTTCTTTCGGCCTCGAGCCAGTCTTTGGCACTAAACTGGCATGTTTAATCCACTTTGTCTACCGAACCACAATAACAACGCATGCGCTTAAAGCCAACTAATCTACCACGTCTGGTGGTGCAATTATGTAGTTTTCATAGTTAGATAAGTATTGTATAATGTTAGCCTTTTACAAAAGTATGAGTTTGAAGATCCGAGTAGCACAATAACTCTATTAGCAAAACAATAACGAGTTCGTTAGTTGGCCTTTGATTTGAAGGCTAAGCAGAGTATATATGTTACTCCTTATAAATGAATGAGTGATATATTTCTCTTTGCCTCTTTCCAATTATTATGTGGTTCTATATATCGTCTATAGTAATAGAATGTCAATGTTTGACGAAAACACACGCAGGTTTTAATTAGGTCCAGAACATTCATGTTTCATGAGCTAGTATAGCACATGTACCACAATGTAACGAACATATTGTATAAATTAATCTAATCTTAAAACTATATCGTTCAGTTCAGTTTCAGTTGGAAAGTATGATCAATTATTTGAATCTTATAAATAGGAAAAAAAACGGCCAACAATATGCATTAGTATAAAAGAACAGACCCCAATTATCAGTATTATATAGAGCGGGCAACAACTGTATTGGCACAAAATTAGTTGTCGACTAAATTAAACAATGGAATATAAAATTTTCAAGCTGCAGTACACTAACAAAATAATAATCAGAATTATATTAGAGCAAAGGGTCTTTTGGTGAAAAAGAAGGAGTAAAGGGTCTTTTAAGATTATTAATTAAGAAAAAGAAACAGGTAAGCCATTTCTATGTATAGAGACTCCTCCCCGATCTGAACGGCGCTCGAAGGCTCTGGTCCCCGTCCCGTAGTTACTAGTTTTCTTATAAATATGAACAGCATGTGATCAGCAACGTGGAAGTATAGTTGACTAACACGTGGTATAGCTCTTTTCAAACATGTTTCTTCTGTTTGTGTGTTTTGTTTGCTCTCGCGCCAAAAAATGGACGGTGGTTGAGGATTCATTAGGATAATGTTTTTTTTTTTACGCGTCAAGGGAAAGGCAAGAATTTGGAGATATTAATTGGATGATGACGCGAATCCTTAAATACCGGTTTTGTTAATTACTTTCATTAGTTAACTCTCGATTAAAGCAGGACCATTCTTTTCAGCTTTCTTCCTAATAATTACATTTGATTTATGTGTAATGCTGGCTTTGAAAGTGAACAACTAGTGTATTGTATTAGAGGAACTTTTCTTCTAAATGTGTCTTGATTTACAATCTTAAAAAAAAAAAAAAGTTGTAGCTCACTAAACATAATCCATCCTTTTGTATGTGTGAAAACGGACTTAATCCCACCTAAGAACTAAGATTAACATGGGTGCATGTTTTGAAAAGTTTAAGTTGATATATATATATACGGTATATTATTTGAATATGATCAATACTTGTGAATTGGTTATTGGGAGGGGCATACAAAGATTATCGTTTCGAACGACTGGGTTAGTTTACTATCAATAATATTATAGTTGGATTTAAAAATAATATCCGAGTAATCTTAACATGATAGGAACATGATATTACCAAAATGTCATCCGTGAATCTTTTAGAGTAGCATACAGTATATGTTTTAAGTTTTTCAAAAATAATGTATAAGATATAGCATCCGATGAGTCGATGATAAGCACAAACCACAAGCTGTATGATAGGTTTTGATTATCAACTAGACCTTGAATTATGTACTAGAACTCTAGAAGGGATTCATATTTACATTTGGATTACTATTATACCTACAAGTCCAAGTCCATTACTATTATTTTAATTCTTTTGGTTCCATTATTAAAGAAGATTAAAATAAAATTCTGTAATTTATCATGAGTAGGGCCATGTCAGAGTTCTTTATATTTCTTTTTCTGACAATGAACTTTTCAGTGTCTTAATCATAAGTTCCAATAATCAATCACTCAGAAAGATAGATCTAAAGTAAATCTGTTATACCCTGTGTTTATTTCTTTTGGTGTGGATAGTGACAATGAATTTCCCCAATTCCATCCAAAACTGGATCAGGAGGTTTCTATATTAAATTTCAATACTACATATGCTTTAGGAACATAATCTCTTAAATCGTGGTTACAAGAACTCAATGTCAAACCGTGATAGGACTACTAATGGGGCCGGAACAAAAAAGGAAAAAAAAAGCAATGAATGGACTGTAAAGTCACTGTATGGATGGTTTTCGTGAAAGATAATCCAAAGTGGGTAACACGACTCCGGGATATATCTTACCATCACCGTAATTTCATATGTCATGAGTCATACTTTTAACTTTTATATTCACAAATTACCTCAACTAGGACCTTTAAATTAATAAATATCGAAATGGTGGACCAACAAAACAAATTTATGTATACAACTAGGTTAGATTATGTCTCTCATAATTGACCTGTACATATTGTAGATAAGCTTGGTTTGGTTTTTAACCTTTTTTACAGCCACTTTTGACTTTCAAGTCGCAAATGCGTAAATTCATGAAGAGTATGAATCAGTCATTAGAGAAAACAAAAGCTTTGTTAATATTATTTCTGAGAATCTATCTCTCAACAATAAGAAATACGTGATAGTTGTTTCACTTCTTGATGACGTTGTTGCTCAATTTCGTCAATATCTCTGCGAATGCTGCAATGAAGAAAATAAAACTAAACTAAAACAAAGTGTAAAACCGATAGTTACACAGATCGGAATTAAAATATGTACTAGCAAATTAAATTTGAGTTTAACTCATTGATGGCATGGGGTCGTCAACGTTAGTTTGAGGCCGAAGATTTAGTCCATAACAAGATTAAGAGTCGCGCGAAAATGGGCTCAAAATTGGTCTCACAAAAAGCCCATTAGTAAAGTATTATCCAAGAGAGAGAGTAAAGCCCATACGCTTCTTCCGTTCATATGCCGAGCGCCGCTGATTAGTTTGCATCGTTCCACGATTTGTTTTGTGATCCGCAGCACATTGATTCAATGCATAAGGTACTTCGCGATTATTATGGAGCTACTAGGTGAATCGATGGTGGATGATTAAACGCGTTTTTTTTCTGTTATGTTATGGTTAAAGGTGACTTTGGAAGTTAAAGGGGAAACGCAGATGATGAACTTATCAGAGAAGCTGAGATCAGGAGGAATCTGTTATAAGCTGAATTTTCGTAATCATGATTTACACAACAATCATAAAGAGAAAAACATGTTTTTGATTTTTTTTTTACAAACGCTTAAAAAAAACAACAACAAGTAAAAGCAAGTCAGAAGTTTTTGATATGTTACAAACAGTAGATAGAAAACAGAGAGATCTCGGTGAGATATTTTTTTGGTTTAGGAATGGGCGACAAGGCGTTTGCCACAGGTGGAGCAAATAAGGCGACGTTTGGATTTGTTGTAGAGAGGGACGAAGCAGAATCTCCACTGGCTTTCTACGTCTACCGTTTGAACCATTCCGCCGCAGTGAGGACACGCCCCTGGAGCTGCGTACCTTCCTATCACCCTCTCGTCCTGATCGCACACGAACACCAAACACATCCTTGCTTTGTCTTTATTCTTTTTGTCAAAGTAAAACAGATGGAATATCTTTTTGCTTCGTAAAGGTTGATGTGTCGATATATTTATAGAGGGATGACTTCCATGGAAATAGATTTTTTGTTTCCGCGTGAGAAAAGTTTAATTGAGGATCTCTAGAGAAATATAGCTTAATCTAGAAGCAAATTTTCTGGATAGGCAAACGGAGAATCAATATACCAAAAGTTCATTTGACTTTTCTTCCCTGGCCGGTTCAGCGTGAAACTTGAAGATAAAACAAACATTTCTCGAGAACTGGGCTTTAATATTCAGAGCTCAAGGCCCAAATGTATTACCAATGGTATCCACGTTGCAATGTTTGTTCGATCCGCATGTCAGTAAAGTGAAGCCCATATGATTCTTGATTCATCCAACATTTGATGTGATGCATTGATATGTTGACAAGCAAAACCATATGATTCATTTGTCCAACGTTTGATGCTAAGCGAAAACATGAAACCGAGTTAACAAGAACAACAATGAAAGTACTGACATAACAAAGCTAACAAGACGAGGTTTTTGTCTTCTTTGTATGTGATATGGTGAAGAATGAAATTATATCACTTAGATGCAGCAGTTTCGTAGTCAATAACGGTTTGAAAGGCTCCAGCGAGAGCCAAGACCTTGTTCTTTCTCGAGGAGCTCTCTTGCATCTTACTTGCTATTACATCGTTGTAGACTGTCGGAGACCCCTTCTTCCCTTTCACCACTTCCTTTTTTGTTCTTTCCTCTACATCATGAGCATTTGTTTCTCTTGCTCCTTCTTTCACTTTGCTGCCTTCTCTCTCCTCTTCTTTAAATTCTGCTTCTATCTCAGCTTCTTTCATATCTGGAGTAACAACTGTCTCTCTTATCTCCTCAACATCAACTTTCTTTTCAACTTCGTCTTCTTGGGTGTTCTCTGCTTCTTTCTGCTCCTCTATCTGCTCTTCTATTTGTTCCTCATTGATCAGCTCTCTTTTTTCTTCTTCTTTGGATTCATCGGGTTGTGCAACCTGATCTTTATCTTCTTCTATGTGGTCTGAAACTTGTACGTCAATCTCAACCTTGACAATCTCTTTTTCATCCTCATGAGCAGGCGCAGGAGGAGAACAATATTTCTTTGGAACATTCTCAGAACCTTCCTTTCTGCTCTTGGAAGAACTGGTACCGCTCATACCGCTCTTCTTTACACCTGGAGGTCCTCTTGAAGCCAGTACAGCAGCCGAATTCACCGTAGTGCTTCCTCTGAGACCGCCTCGGCTGCTGCTTCCATGGAAAGATGCAGAACGCAGACCAGTGACAGGCTTCTCTCTTGGAACCGTAGGTCTGTCTCGTGGACGTGCTGGAGGAGAAGAGGTAGTAATAGATTTATGAGTTGATGAAGAGGAAAGAGGACGATCAAAGGATCGTCTACGAAGAAGCTTCTGATTATCTTCCACAGCTTTGTTCTTCCTCAAGAACTTGACAGGGTCAGGTCTCGAGCTGACTGTTGGTTTCAGATAATTAGGCAAAGGCTTCTCAACTGTTTTCCGACCGGATCCATCTGTGGTCGATTCAGGTTCGGATGATGGTACCGGCTTTGGCTTCGGACCAAGAGATCTTGATCTGGTGAGGTTTTGATTGTCCGGTTTGTTTCTCGCTGTACTAGACGTCGTTTCCATAATCCAGAAATCAAATAACGCCCTATGAAGCTACGTTACAACGCAATATATCAAAACACTATCAAATATGTAGGCTGTAGCAGCAAGGCTTAAATAGGATTATCATCAATCCAGATGTGAATTATTATTACGAGAAAAAGAAGAAGAAAAGATATACCTTGATTTCAAAAGAGATGAATAAAAGCTTGTCAACCAAAGAGAAGAGGCGTGCACATCAAGGAAAGTAATCTCCAAAGGTTTGTGGTGGGAAACTAGGGTTTATTTATTTATTTTTGGAACTGTTGTTTTTTGTAAACGTAGCTTGAATCTCGCAACTCTTAGGTGGTGGTGATGGTGGTGGAAACCATGAATCCTCCCATTTATCTAATTGTCTCCTTAACAAAATAACACCCAACTTCAAAATCAGGTTATAAGTTACAACGATTCAAGCTTGGAAAACCGTAGACCCTTAATTATACTCAACTAGATGTTCATACATATCTAAATTTATTTATTATCTTTTGTTTCCTTGTAAATAATAGTTCATTTCCTTTTGGTTTACATTTTAGTTTGGGAATATATATTCCATATATGATAATAATTACATTTACTTTTAGATAAATTTGTAATAATAAACCGATATATTTGGGTACGTACGTTATCATTTTCTTAGATATATGATCAAGAGAAAAGGCCATAAAATCTATTAAAATGTGACAAGTGATAATTACACTTGATTGAAATAAACTCATTACATTAGCCGTATAATATCCAGATTTAAAAAGTATATTTATTTATATTTTAAGGATATAGAGATTGAAATTGTTTATTAGGTGTCAAAAATGTGTTAATAAAAAATTGAAAAGTTTGAAGTAAAAAAATGCATTGGAAATGCTATAAACCAGACTGTTTACGTGTCAAAGTATTAAGATTTCATACTTTTAGTTATTACCAGAAATTTAACCGTGTACTCTTCTAACAAAATGTGGCACTTAAATATGGTGATGGGGAAAACTCTGTAGTTCAAAAAAAAGGAGAAACTCAGAAAAAAAACACTCCCTTCTCTCTCGAAACCCTCATCCCTCTTGCAGAAACCCTAACGCGGCGGCCGCCTCCCCCGACGTCAGAGCCCCTAGCGGCGTCGGAGGCTCCTTCTAACCCTTTCCTCTCGTTTTTCTTTGCCCTCCCGGGTCTCTCCTCTCTTCCCAACGAGATGCTCGCTGTCTCTGGTGAAATCGACAGCTCCTGGTGATTTCTCTGTCCGCGGCGGAGCAGGATCTAGACGGCTTCAGGCGGATCTGGAGCGGCGGCGAGTTGTGTGAAGTGGAAGACTCGGGTCGGATCGGATTTTAGGGTTTGCTGTCGAAGTTGGTCGAGCCGTTTTTACCTTTGGTCTCATCGATTTCCAGCTTCGAGGTGATGGCGCGGGGCTGTTTGTTTGACTCCTTACCTTACAATCTGGAAGCTGGCCCTCCTTGCTGGTTTGAGTCTCAGATCTACGAGTAGGGGAGCGAGTTTGGTGATGATAAGAACAGTCTCGGAGCGTGTTCGCTGTTCTTCGTCTCCTCTGGCTCAAGTGAACTGCAGAGAAACCATCTGGAGGCGTACTGAAGCTCGGTGCGGAGGACGTGTGTTCGCCGGTCTGGCTTTGTGATGCGTGTACTGTAACTTCTGGAGGCCGTGAGGAATCGTCTATGGTTCTGTCGGAGAAAGGAAGGGAGGTGCTTCTTCTTTGTTCAAGCAAAGCCTCGACATCAGTGTGGTAATTTGTTAGTGAAGTCGTTTTCTCTGGTTCTCGGAGACGAACTGTGACGGGCCTCAAGCTTTTCCGAGTGGTCTGCGGGAGAGTTTTTAGGCTCAAGGATGGTCACGGTTAGAGACACGGCATTCGCAGTACCGTTTGATGTGTCATACCCGGTAGCCGTGTGTCTTCTTCTGGTTCTCAGGTTGTGTGCTATCACTGATGGAGTCATGGCCTCAACCCGTCTTTTCCCAGATTCAAAACCGCTGCCTTGATCACCCAGATAATTAAAGTGGACTATGCACCTATTGGGTGAAGGAGCACCTGGCCGGGCTAATACTTCCGATCATTTAGCTCCAGTTGCAAAGCATTTATTTGAAGTCTTACTTTAGTTTGTTTGGATGTATAGGTTAAGTTTTGTATTCTGGTTTTTTAGTGGTAGAATTAGGTGGTGTAAGAGACGGTTCATTCCGGGTCGTGGGATGATCTCGTTCTCGCAGTGGTGAAAAATGCAGCAATGTGCTCTAGGTTGCGTTGGATCCGAGTGAGAAATCACCTAGTGAGTGTTCCAGGGTGTTACTAAGATGCATTGCTGTATGTGTGGTTAAACTGGTGTGGTCAAATCGTTTGTATCAATTTATCGGTGAATGAATAGTTGATGTTGAGTTAAAAAAAAAAAAAACAAAATGTGGCACTTTTAATACTACTGTGATAAAACTAAATAGATCTTATAGCATAAAGAAAAGCTTCTCTCTTCTTTGGTGTTGCCACGTCAGTAAATAGTCTCACCGAAGATCAACATATTATATGATCAACTTAAATAACAAATATTTGCAAATGTATTAATACATGTTATTTTGCAAATGTTATTATATGCATATATAAAATTAATAAATAATTAATAAATAAGTAAATAAACATAAGATAGATATATGGGATTATCTTTTCTTTTTAAAAACACGTTTTTATTATTTTCAAGGTAATTTTATAATATTAATTTGTAATGAGTTAAATAATGAATTAGTCACTAAATATATCAAAATTTCAATGATTAAATAAGATAATATTAAATATTGGTAGAGTGAAAAAATGTAATTATCATGTTTTTAAATATTTTTATTATTAAAATATATGAAAAATATTTATGAAGATTATTGATTAAGCCTAAAATCATGGAGAATATGACAAATATGCAAAAAACTCTAAAATTAAGGAGAAGCTGACACATAAGCTAAATCACTTCTCAAATAATAGTATATAGATGTCTTCTCTTTCAAAACTTGCGTTTCATTAATGTGACGTATTGTGGGCTTTTCGCTTTATATTTACCGTAGAGTAGGCATGGGCACAGATCGGATATCCGGGTTTTTGAAGGTATTTGTGATTTGTTTTGTATGTTACGGATATCTAATTTTTGTATTTGCTTTGCTTCGGAGAAATACAAATATTCGGAAAAACGGATATCCAGAAAATAATTAGATATTTGCGGATATTTACGGATATCTCATATGTTTTGATTAATGCAAATAATCTTCAAATTTTGAAGCATATTTGTTTTGTATAATATAGTTTTTTACGTGATATATATGATAAAAATTAAAAGAATAAGTAAATCTACATATTTTGTAAAAAAATAAATTTAGTTAACAATTATAATAACACAAAACTTAAAAAAATATAATTATCATAAAATATTTTTGTTCTTTTATGTACTACTTCTATATAAGTAATAATGTAAATAAAATATGTCAAATCATATGTCAGAATAATAATTTTATAATTTTATACATATATAACTTTAAATATAATCAAGATATACATGTATTTATATATTGCCGGATCGGATCAGATATCCGCTTCCCAAAATTTTAATATTTGTGATTTGCTTCGTTTTTGACGGATATTGAATTTTAGTATTTGCTTCGATTTGTAAAGTTACGGATATCCGGATTTTACGGATCGGATCGAAGCGAATAACAAATCGAATCAAAATTTACGGATATTTTGCTCCCTACCGTAGAGGCCCATAGTCTCCAGCACCAAACTTGCATATCTGCAAAAAAAGATCTCTTTCTCAACTCTTTACCTTCCAAATCAGTTCATATTCATAAGTTCTGTTTGTTTCTCCATTTAAATGAATTCATTCAGCTGATCCATTTGTGTGCTACATCTAAATGATCCATTCAAATTTTTTGCCATGTTTGTTTTCCCATTTGGATGAATCATTTGAATGAACCATTTGAATGAATTTTATATTTGTTTCTACATTTAGATGAATCATCCAAATGAGTTTAATAACTAAATTACATATATACCCATGTTTTGGTTTAATCATATGTTTGATATCAATTTTAACTATACAAAATTTTATTATTCATTCTAAAATATATTTACAATGAAATTATTTTACAATGACGGGAAAATAAAAAATTTCGATTTTGGCGGCAAAATTCAGTTTTTGGTTTTGACAATAAAACACGTACTTGCGATTTTAGCGGGAAAACTCATTTTTTACAAATTTGACGGGAAAACGAGTTTTTTGGTTTTACCGGGAAAACGCGTTTTTCGGTTTTGCGGTTTTGGCGGGCAAACAATATTTTTTTTATTTTTGCGGGAAAACAATATTTTTTGGTTTTGGTGGGGAAACGAGATTTTTGGCTTTGGCGGGAAACACACATTTTTCGGTTTTGGTGGGAAAACGCGTTTTTCGATTTTTGCGGAAAAATGCGATTTTTTTGGTTTTAGCGGGAAAACAAGACTTTTCGGTTTTGACGGGAAAATAAGATTTTTCGATTTTTTGCGGAAAACGAGATTTTTTGGTTTTGGCGGGAAAAAAAGATTTTTTGGTTTTAGCGAGAAAATACATTTTTCAGTTTTAGCGGGAAAACACATTTTTCGATTTTGGTGAAAAACAAGATTTTTTTGTTTTGGCGGGAAAACAATATTTTTTTTTTGGTTTGGCCATGAAAAAAGTTTTACGATTTTGGCAGGGAAATGAGTTTTTTTTCGTTTTTAGCGGGAAAACACGTTTTGCAATTTTGGTGGAAAAACATGTTTTCTGTTTTGACAGGAAAATGCGTTTCAGAGTTTTGGCGTAAAAACACATTTTTGTGATTTTGGCATGTAAACACGTTTTTTGGTTTTGGGCGAGAAACCGCATTTTTTTTAATTTTGGCGAGAAAACATGTTTTTGGCGTGAAAAAATCATTTTTAGATTTTCGCCAGAAATCGCGTATTTATGGTTTTGTCAGTTTTCGTTTGTTACCAAATAATATTATGTTTAGGTTTGTAATTTGTGAATTACACATGAGGGGTATAATAGATATTATATCATTTTAAATGAATCATCTTCATTCAAATGCTCCAAATTAGCTCAGCTGAATGAATTTTGAATTTAAACCTAAAATTTTGAAAATCATTCGAATGAACCATCCGAATGAATTGTACTTTTTGTGTCTAAACGAACAAAAAGTTAATCTCCATTCGAATGGATCATTTGAATGGAGAAACGAACAGGCCCATATATTTGTTTGGCTTCATTCAGCGTATTCTTCTTTAATTTGACGAGAAATATTTTTCTCCATTAAAACGAGTAACGATCTCGGACTCTCCGGCTCCTTTCCCAGACAATCAAAACCGTAACTTCGCCTCAAACTCTATAAATTGGAGATGGTCGAGAGTAGGATGAATCTTCATAGACCCTCTCAGTTAATCTTTTATCTTAAACATAGAAACCTGCCTCGAATTTGTCATTGTCTGATGCTATTGTTGTCGAAGCACCCATCTGCCATTCAATATTTGACGTTCTATGACTGGGTAGATCTTCCCAATTCATTGTTGCTAGGCTAAGAAGAGCGGTGATGGGAATCACTTTACTTCTTATTGATTAGAAGGTATTGTTTGACATCTTAAGCTAAGAAGCAGCATATATTCAATCTCTATTTCATTTTTTTTGGAAAGTCCTGTTATTTATCAACAGAATCAGTATTCTAATTCATCCCACTTGGAGTGAGCAGCTTGCTTCTGTGATTGTTGATGAGCAGAAGTAAGGCGGAAATGTCTCCAGTTAGACTACTACTACGAGATTGGTACCTTCTAACTCCAACTCTAATCTGGAAAGTGTAAAACAGAGCATGATGAGACAGATTTATCTCAGCGTTTCTTCCATGACTTCCAAACGAGCCTACAATCCTTATTTTCTTTCAGAAATTTTCTTCTTTTACGTGTCTTTTGTTTTTATTTTGTTTTTTTTTGTATCAGATATCTATCAAAGACCGAAACTTTCGAGCTTACCATTTTTAACTATTCAATTAGATTTGATGTTGGTTCAAATGAACTTAATTATAGTTCTGAGTCGCTTCTTTTTTTCTTATATGAACAGGGTCTTTAGTCTGCTTCACTAGATTTGGGTTTTAATAGTGAATGGAATCACTCTGTTCTAAAGTATATGGTACAAGTAGAATCTCTATGGGTTTGAGAGCTACGAGATTCTTAGTGTTCTATCTTTCTCTGATTCTTTATAAGCGGTGGAAAACATTGTTTTGGCTCTAAGAATTCAGATTCCTGTGTCAAATTTTCTTGGTACATGACAAGATTACAACTTTTCATGCCATGAAAAAACAGAAACTTTATAACTTGCATTGTTGTTTATAACTTGCATTGCTGTTGCTTGCTTTTATGTTAATTGTATATGCTTTGTGAACTCATAGTAGTTTTACATTTACAGGTTTTTGATCTTACAGATGTGAAACACCATGATTTTGTACGATAAGGTTTGGTGTTTTTGAGACCTTTGCAACGAAAGGGGATGATGGCGCAAGGGAATGCAGAGGTAAGATGCAGATCATGGTGTGTAAAATTTATACATCTTTAACATTTACCAATGGGAATTGAATTTGTTGAGTTTGTAGCAATGATGATGATGACAGGTAGCAGGGGGTGATGGACAGGTGGTCGGGTTCGCCCATCTTTCCTCCATATTTCTCGAAATTTAAATCCACAAGTAGGTGGCGATGTCAATACAATGGTGACGGAAGTTATCAGCTGCATAGCTCCATGTATAGTAGTGACATTCTTCCCCACTCAAGTGTTTAATGAAAGTTATCCACCATGAAGTTTTCTTTATAAATAATTTTTTGATTGGTAATGTCTGAAAGTGATTAAGGGCCAGTAAGTACTCTAGGTAAGTAGGTGTATTCATATAATAAGAGAATAAACAGCGTGACATTGTTGGTTTGTTTCAGAGACAAAAATAAAAAGCCTTACTAGATTTTTAAGACATTTTCTTCCATGTAAAAGAAAAAGAATAAAAATTATCCTTAGTATCATCAATTACCACCAACATAATAACAAGCAACACTTCCAACAATTGTAAACATATCTTGGACAGCAATAATAAAGGCAAATGGTACTTTTCTTTAAAAGAGCAACATTTGAGTTTAGTTCCTTAACCTACACAACACACAACAATAGTTGACATAAGAAAATCTCAGATTTCAGATGAAAAGGTGCAGGTATAGAAATGGAATTACAGATTATATATATGTCGTTGAGCATCTGGTTAGTGGTGGTATTATTTCCAAGAACAAGGAGTCATAGCTTGATGCTCAACAATGACACGTATGACCAAGAACAAGTGTTATAGAATGTCCTAAGGCTCCCATGGTTATGTTAGAAATATAAAACATTCCAACATTAAAATGATCTAGCACATTCAAAACAGAGGAAATATCTAATTTAATAACTGTCTAGCTATTTTAGTTTATACAGTTTATGATGTTTATATACTAAATAAACACTGAATTATATAATCGAAATTAGATTTAAACAAAAATTCCGGGCGTAGCCCGGACCAACTCTAGTATTAGATATAAATATGACACAAAATTATGAAAGTAAGTAAAAGTTAGCAGCTAGCCAAAACTGAATTGATTTCAATAAACATAAATTTTAATCCAACATTTTAGACTACAAACATAATCTTACTATGTGTTTGTGCTCAATTAAAATTCTCTCATGTTTTCTAGAACCTTACTTTTCTTTGAAGTTTGAGTGGATAACTTAAGGCTACGTGTAATTTAGTCTTGTAAGTTAAGTGAGCGTTAAATTCGGGTATGGAGGTCGATCGTGAGTATTATCTTATATATGCATGAAAGAATGGAGTATAATATTCAGGGTTGAAAACTTGTTTATTCCGATTAGAATCTGTTTGAGAATAACCTAACCGATGACGCACGTTTGGTTGGAACGGGATCGGTTAGGTTTGGTCCTAAATGTACATGTCAACCACTCATCCCCTGGCATATAATGTTGGGTAGCATGTCATATACAACACAGACGAATGTAGGAAGATTCCACTTGATGACCAAAATCTTTAGCGTACCGCGCCGATAAGAATGTGGAAAAATTAGAACTTTTTTTTTTGAAAAAAGGGCTTAAAAATAATTAGAACTTAGAAGTCGATTGAAACGGTTTTACAATAAATGTGACTAAAAATAAAACATTAATTAAAAACATTGTGAACATATACATATTAAAATATATCAATATTAGTATGTGTACATATCAATGTAAAGTGAACAACATATGTTAAAAGGATATTCAAAATGAAAAAGGAAATGTCACGCCAGCTTGATTTTCGAAACAGCAGAAAAGTGACCCGAAAACCTTAGGCTGCATGTACTTATTATCACCTTTCATATGTTTATGTCGCTTATCTTTTGGGGCTATGATGATTGACACGATAGATAAAATAACATGGCGTTTTCACCACAATGGGCATCAATCAAAACCACAGATGGACTTCGAAAACAATAAATACAATGCCTCTTACAACTTAGGACTAGTTAGTTACTAGTTAGAACGTACGGTGCATTTACATGTGTAGTAAAGGCCCTAATGAAATGCAGCTACATGAACAAGTTTTCAATATAGAGCCAACAATTTATGTGTTATAGTACTTGTCTCATCGCAACAAATCCCCAAAAATATATTTTCTTGAAGCTAAACAAGAATATATGTTTATTAATTAGTTAATCTATGTTGACCAAACAAAATTGTTTATCAGTTAATCTCTTGATTTACGCCAAAAGAGACGATACGTTTGTTAACACACCTTTCTCGACATTATCAATACCTGACTAACTTAATCTAATCTATTTTCACTTTTTTTCTCTCTTACAAATAATGTAAATAATCAGTTTTATCGACGGTATAAATTACACATATTCCATTAATTTCACCACCAAAAATAGAATAAATTTCAATTCGATATCATTCCGTCTATCTGTTATTACAAAAAAAAAAGGAAAATCATTCCGTCCACCGTACGTAACGCTGCTTAACGACAACGGTGTCGTTTTCGTTCTTCCAAATACTCTCGCCCGTCTACTGAGGGGGACGTTAGCTTTCATCTCACCCGTCCATCATTAAGCTTCCACTGAAACGAAACCCGAAACCAACGGCCAAGATCTCTCTGACTAAGCCATTTAATTTTTCTTCCATTCTCCGAGCTTACGATAAATACACAAGACTTTATAAAATCCCAACTTATTATATACACATCATCGTCTCTCTCTCTCTCTCTAGCTCTCTAGCTCTCCACGTTTTTAACGGCCGGCGGCGAATCATCATCATCGCTCGGAGAAGAAAAAACAAAAGGTAACGCCGGGAGTTCAATCCCCTCTCTCTCTCTCTATTATCAGATTTCACGGTCTCTCGCTAAGACGATCGCTTGACATACGTCTGTTTCAGTTTCTCTCTCTCTTCGTACTCGTATGTCACTGTTTCAAGTTTTCCTTTTTATAGCTCTCTGAATGATTACGTTTACGTATATCCATAGGGAAAGGGTTCGATTCGTGGTATTGTTTTAGTATATTAGCTCTTATCTGAAGGGGGGGGGGAGAGTTTCTTTAATTGTAGCTCTCTGTTATTTGATTGTGAAGTTTTTGCAATCTGTAATCCCGGGGGGAGAAAAGGTTTGGAAAGTCCGTGTAAATTCGAATCAAAAGGCATCACCTTTATCATTAGTCATCTCCTCTTTTCTCTCTCTCTCTTTCCACGATCACATAATCAGCTTTTTGGTCTGATGTTTATGATTTTATCGAGTTATTAACCACCAGGTGTTTTGCTCTGGATGATCTATACATCCACTCCGTAAGCTTTGTTTGTTTGTGGTCCTTTGCTTTAGGTTACAAAGACTTGCTAGTTGCTTTAGGTTTGGTGGAAGATCATCCTTGAAGCTGTGTTTATGTTATTTATATATAGAATGTTTTGTTTGGTCTGTTACTTAATAGTCTATTGGTTGGGAGTCTTGGGACCATTAGTAATCTCCTCCTTTTTTTCTCTCTCTCTCTTTCCACGATTACAGAATCATGGTCTGGTGTTTTATGATTCATAAAGTTATAAAACAGCAGGTGTTTTTCTCTTGATTATCTATACATCCACAGATCCGCTACCATGTTTTCTTTGTTTGTTTGTGGTCCTTCTCTCCTGTGATGCTTTAGCTTTCAAAGAATTGGTTTTGATTTTTTGGAAGATCATTGTTTGTTTGGTGTAACTGAATATTCTATTTGAGCTTCAGGTAGGATGCACTTTTGATCAGATATCTCAAAAGGTATTGTTTTTGTCTGCAGGGAAAAGGATGGATGGATGTACGGGTAAGCGATCGGTTGACCGGATGGTTCTGCCTCGGAAAGCAAGCGGTCCTGTACTGCGTGAGAATATGAAGAAGAAAGATGAAAAGAGTGTCCCTTTCTGCAGCCGGATTGCCTGTAGTGCAAAGGTAACTTCCACCAAGGGAACCAGCATTGGCTCTACGGTTGACAAAAAAAAAGTTGGACGGCCTGGAAAGGAAATTGTGGGGAGTTCATCTCAAACTCCGGGTGGATTTGGATACTTAAGAAAGCCAGCCATAGGTACTACTGGCAGGAGACAGCCTTCTTCTAATGTGGACACAGGTTCTTCAGAGACGAGCAGTGTTCATGAGGATCATCCAGCTGCACTTGAGCCCATCCTTCCTCGCCTAAAGACTAAGAGAGGCGCAATCAGTAATGTTCAGTCTCAAAACACCGTCTCTGGAGAAGTCGTAGGAAGCTCAAGTAGAGGTTCCATCAGAAGTAGTCATCAGAAATCTGTCTTGGGCACTCGAGATACTCCAATGGGTCCTTCTGTTTCTTCTTCTTCTGGAAGCGACCAGACTGTAAGAGGTGGTATGAGCAAGAATGGATTACGAAACTTGAAGTGTAGCTCTGTCTCTGATGTTCTTCCAACTAAATCAAGCTCGGGAACAAAAGTCAGTGCGATTAAAAAGAAAAACTCGGATGGAGAGAGCAGCTCCTCTAGCCAAGGCAATAAGAGTAGCATGTCGGTGATCAAGGGCAGGAATCAAAGTTCTACACAAGGAAACGGGATCACAGTTTCTGATAACAGAAGGAATCGTATGGTACCAACTATCAGGGATAGCAGTGTTGTTTCAAGTAGTGGTAGGAGATCTGGTAATTCTGGTAGACCAGGGCGACTTGGAGCTGTTGCATCCTCTGCTAGTTCTCGACAAACGCCTCAACCTGCAACAACAACCAATCCCACTCCTTCTCTTTCGTCTAGTTCATCAAATAGTCACAGTAGGCCGAACAGTAGTACCGGCTGGTTAAGTAGCATTATGCCTGTTAGCCCCTCAGAAGCTGACCCTTCAAGCTCTTTAGTGAACCGGGATGGTTTAAGTCGCTACAACATTGATGGAATTGCAGAGGTAAGTTCCGCACCTTGTTTTCTGGTTTCATTAGAAGCTTTGACTTGGTGGGGTGTCTTGATAACAATCATTTGAAAATGTCTCAGGTATTGCTGGCCCTGGAAAGAATTGAACAGGATCACGAGCTTACATATGAGGTAGTTAGAAGCTTAGTCTTTTGATAAGAACATGTTTTGTCCAAGTATTGAGTGTTTCTGACGTTTCTACTATCTTGTTCTGCTTCTTTTCCCACAGGAACTGGCTTCTTTAGAGACGAATCTATTCTCAAGTGGTATGATCAGATTTTACGATCAGCATAGCGATATGAGGCTTGACATTGATAACATGTCATATGAGGTCAGTCTTGCATGTTTCTACGTCTTGCTCCCTTGGGCTATTATTCACCGAGTTTAGCTTAACAATCAAAAGTCTATAAAGGCTAAAATCGCATGAACATACATTTTTCAGGAACTACTAGCACTGGGGGATGAAATGGGTACAGTGAGCACAGCTCTAAGCGAAGAAGCACTCTCGAGAAGCGTCAAGAAAAGCATTTATCAAGTGGCAGATGAAACCGGTGCCATTTCTCTGGATCAGGATGATGATATCAAATGCAGTATTTGCCAGGTCTCTCTTTTTCTCTACTTTATACAAACTAGAAAATTAATCCACTGGTTTCCTTAGTATCTGAATAGGACAATGTAGTATAAAAGGTTTTAGTGAAACGAAGAAGTTAATGTTATCTTGTATATATACATATGCAGGAAGAGTATGTTGATGGAGATGAAGTAGGGACTATGCCATGTGAACATATGTACCATGTGAGCTGTGTAGAACAGTGGCTACGGATGAAGAACTGGTGCCCTATCTGCAAAACCTCTGCTGAAGAGGAAAAATCGTAGTGAGATAATGCTGCACGCAACTTTAGATTTTGGGATATGATTCGAAGATGATGCAGATACATTGTTTCTTCTTCTTCTTTTGCACCAAGTGCTTGTCTCTACATCATCTTGCTCTCTCTATCTCCCTCTTCTCTTCTGTACATAAAACATTTTTTTTCTTTCTTTTGGCCTGATTGGGTACAAATGGGCAAATACGATCAGGTGCACAATCTCCTTCTCTACTTGTATCAAAGCTCAACTTTTGATTTGAACCTGAAAACATTTTGTAGTCTATACCAACTCAACTCTTTTTCTTTCTTTCTTTTTTTCTTCTAAAACTGATAAATAAACGTTCACAAGTTGAGTCAATTTCTTCTAGCGAACAATCAAAACTTTTACAAGACTAGATTAAATATTATTTAGTCTTGAATAATCCGAGTAACTTTTACCCATTCCGACTGCTCTTTCTGATGATCTAAGGAACACTCTTCCAAGAGCTCCACTTTCAGAAAATGTGTCTCCACACAAGCTGAATATTGAAGCCTCTCCTGCAGTTCATATCCAAGCAGTTTTTGTAATGTTTCACACAAAAAAAAGTCTTGAGAGATATTTCAAACCTCCAGCACTGCACTCTGTTTTTGGCAGCAGTTAGACGACGAGGAGACTTCTTTGTTGGCTCCCTTGTTCTGGGATCAAGCATTGCCACAAGTTTCAAGACTGTTTACTGCTTCCTTTGCATGGGTCCACATGAAACTTATAGGATTTTTTCAATTGGAAAGGATCAGAAACTTGAGACGAATAATGGAAAGGATCAGAAACATTAAGCAAGCGAGAGAAGCCCTAATTATTTTTTACCTGATAACTGAGGAAGATCGGTGTGGCACACGACGCACCTCCCGAGTCCTGCCATTACTTGATTTGCATCCATCCCTTGAAAAGCTATTGCTACGTTACCTCCAGCTCTGCGATACATTAATTTTTAAAAACAAATTATTGGGGCATGTGTGTGCACCTTCTCTAGCTTCGCCTCTGAGCACAAGCAACTAATAAGTTCAAGATCATCATCACTTACTACCAAGTAAGTAAGTAACTAGACTGATCAGATGATGACTCGCCAAATATATATCTTTATTAGATAAGTTTACCGTTTGATCAAATATAATTAAATAACTTGTGAAGAAGGCTAACCATCGATCCCGTCGAGAGAAGTGTGCCACGGTTTTGATCAAAATCAGACTAAAGTATTTTTCTCTCCTTGTAAAGTGAGACTTATATGTGTCTGTCTGCATGACTTTTTTTAATATGCAACGTAATTTGTTTATTTTCATTAATCCGGCTTGTAAATGTTTCTACTTTACATATATACTTGAAGTGATGAAATCAATCCTATGTGAAGAAGAAAAATCAGAAGTATTCCGTACAGCCGCTAGTTTTGGTCTCAAAACACAATTCAATGACATACAAACGAAAATGAACTTTTTCTTCGACAGCGATGCGATCGAGAATCGAATATATATATATATATATATATATATATATATATATATATATATACGCAAAGTTAACACAACTTACATCGATCACCACAATTTCAAAGCTACAAAACAAACTAATTAACCAACGACGGCTACAAGTAATGTGCCACCTTTTGACAACACTACTCTTGAAACGTCCACACAAAGCCTCACAGAGATGAAGATAGAACCATATGCAACAAACTTGGACAGATAATTAAAACCAAACCCGAAAATTAACATATTAACAGATAAACACAAACTAGTGATGATACTCCAGTAGCCATCTCTTTGTTTCTTGAAGCTGCACACATATTCTCTTTTGACCAGTACGTAATTTACATGATTACTTCAGGTTCCATACGAGTTTATGTCCGGAATTTCTCGGTTGGAACAAAACAAACCAATTGGTCGAGAATTAATCCGTGGATTTCAGTGGAAATCACGGACGTGGAAGGTATTAGGGTTCTTGATGACGATGTCGTACATGTATACGGAGTTGAACTTGGAGAAGTCTCTTGGTAATGAGATGAGGTCAATGGAGGAACGCTTGTGGTATTGAATTAGATCAGGGTCTCCATTGAAGTATCGCTCCCACCCGAGACTCATTAGGATCTGTTCGAGTGACGAGTAAGAAGAGACTACTTCACCGGTCGGCAAGTAAACCAAGACATTCCTCCGGCCATGCGTCACTCCACCGGACTGGTTTGGGTTTTCTACTAGACGTATCACTCCGTTTTTGAACACCCAAACGCCTGACATGGTCTCACAAAAAGAGTTCTAGCTTTTGTTATGTGTACAGAGAGAGAAAGAGTAGTAGAACGATTGCGTTTGTGTTTAATTATGAGATAGACTGTGTGCAGGGGGCTCTATATTTATAGTCATACATGCACGAGGAGACAATTAGTTTGTTTTTAAAATCTAAGATTCTAAATTTTCCATTTAGACATTCTTTTTTATTTGATGATACATTCCTTAGGTTTGTTAGGAAGTAATTTTTTTCAACGCCTATTATTTAAGCCTGCAAATTGTACATTTTACATCATGCGTACTAGATTAAAATTTTAAAAATGTTAATCTGAAAATATTTATTTTCCTAGCAAATTCAAATTACTTTTTGTTAAAAAATTTACAATGTTTAAAATGTAATGTGAATTTACAGACATGAATATCATTTGATGGAAAGACATATATTAGATAAATCAATGTTTAAAGAGAAGATCAAATAATTGGAAGATCAAAAGAATAAGATGAATAATCAAAAAGCACAATCACTATTTTAGACAAGACACATCCTTGCTAAAATATTAGAGAAACCATTTATAAAGTTACACTTGTTTATTTGGTTTATATTCTCGATGGTGACCTAATTTAGAAAAAAAAAAACAATTAATGGAGGATTGGGGAGAACCTTGAAAGGCGTCACACTTGGATGAATAGTTAAGAGTAGAGGGTTAGGGTAAAGTCCGTCTCTGTCGTTATGGAGAATCTAGATCTTGTGGGGCTCACCCACGTATACCATTACCTCAATTCTTCTCCTTCTATAACTTTAAATAAAATGCTTAATATTAGTATTTGATAGGATTTTTCTTATATATTTACTTCCACAATCTATGCCTTTACTGTATCACCAAAATTTTTTTGTCTCATTAGAATGAATACTAGAAGATACGTAAGCGGTATTTGAGTATTTCTGACGCAAATGATTGATGTGGATCCGACATCTCAGTGTATGCATACCAAACCTATCTTTAACGTTAAATTTTAACAGTTTTAGATTCACTTAGCTTTTTAAGTAACAAATCAGCATACGAAAGACATGGAAAGGAGCCGTAATGGTGGGGCTAGTTCGTTTCTGAATAGCATATATGTGAGTGAGAATCACGTTTTAATTGTCCGTGAGACATGTCGACGCAGTATTTTCTCGATATCATAATAATACTATTTATCCGACGCATGTCGACTCGACGCAGTTTTTTTTTCACCATGAATATATATAACTCTAGCAGCTAATTTTCGATATCCGTAGTGCATGCACGAGTGCTTCATATGTCACTGACCGAATCATGCATTTAATTTTTTTAAGACATCGTTTTCATAAATTAAAGAAAATTCGTATTCTTATTGCATAAGTAGTAAAACGGAATATGTACTCTTGCTAACGTCTCGTTCAAGGAACGAGTGTATTATTTTGATTAGAACAAGTTCGAACAAACTTGTGTACATTCGTATTGGCAATTTGGCATTTACATACTGATGCAAACTGTATAGATTAGTTTGGCCAGTAATCAGCTAATTTAGGGTTTTAGAAATCCTTCATACGGCTCTTCAAGCATGGGACCGGGTTATAACCATTTCACGGTTACTGATTTTTATCAATTCTCATTTTCATTGATGTAACAAGGTAATCATTTTTTATTTTAGTTTTTATAATCGTGTATGAATGCAACATATATAGACGAAAAATAAAGATGCATGCAACCTTTTTTACTGTGTATATTAAAAATTAAAGAACCCTAACTATATGAACATTCTAGAAACATAAGAAAAATACACGATTTTTTTTTCAACTGGAAAAAGCACGATTTTCTTTTGTCAGGAAAAAGCACGATTTTAATCGCAGGTCAGTCTTATGGTTTTGATTTTATTAAAAAAGTACAATTTTGTGTTTAGAAAAATCACATACTGAGATGAAAGACCCTTTCATCATTACTCTTAACAATCATCAAGCTGGCCGGTTTTGCATAATCACATGGCGTATATCATCAAAATCAAACTATTTTATGTGCAAGACAAATACATTAACAAATAACAAAGACAATGGCTAATCATATGGAGATAAATTTAGATATGAATAGATCGGGAGTTTGATTTATTAGACGTACGTACATAGAAGTTATTTCTGATAAAATTTTGTCCAACTTGTAAATTATTCGTACCCTGCGAATTACAGCTTAATATCTTATTCAAATACTAATATATAATTCCTCCAAAAGCTAAAGATAAAGATGCATGGGCGAGCAAATGAGTGTTGAGATGCCAAGAGTTGTTTAATACGGAATTAGAACTAATTACAGATGTGTAGATTGGGGAATATATACGAAAGAACGCGCATATTTATTTCTATGTGATATATAAAGTTTTAAAATGTGTTGTATGGAAACAAGAATACTACGAAACTATAAATAATTAATCTGGTGGGTAGGGATGCGTTATTGGGAATAATATATGCTAAAAGTTAGAAAATCCTAACGTTGTCTTTTCATGCCCACTTCAGACATGCATGTGTAGTATAATGTACTGAGATATTTGGGAGATTTAACCTTTTAAGTATTTTTTGCCTGTTTTTTTAATTTCAAAACAGTTTTAGTTACATTTGTGATTTTAAATAGGATTCTTTACGTTTTATTTATCAGATCAAAAGTTATACTAATTTTATTATTCAGTTAAGGACTTGAAAGTTTTTAAATCCTTTTTGATATCAATATTGACGTAATAAATAACATATTTTATTTATGGGCCTGAGTACGTGAAGCTCATGAATTATTTAATTTGTAGTTAAGGCCCATTAAAAACTACGATGGCCCATATATGATGGGCTTAAAACTCTTGGAATCATCCGGAGGCTTTGATCTCGTGTAAACAAGTCGAGTGTCTCCAACTCAAAACTGTATAATCGTCCGTTGAAGAGCTCAAAAATGGCGATCTCTTTCATGGCTACGCCTCACCCGAAACAGCCATACGCATCTTCTTCTCCTCCTCCTCAGCGAAAAGGTTTACAATCTTTCTCAAAATCTATTACGATTTTTTTGTTGATTTCGAACGTATTGGTTAAAGAATGTGTGACGGTTTCATATCAGGAAGAGCATGTAGATACACTGGTCAAGCAGTGGTAAGCTTCACATCCACTTGATTAGGGTTTAGGTTTTCGATTGGAATTTGATAAGGTTTTGGTTCGCAGAGAGCTCTGCCGATACGTGTGATAACAGTGGGGAAAAAGAGATCAGAAGGTGTTCGACTCTTGGTCGATGAGTATAAGACCAAGCTTAAACCTTATTGCTCATTTGAAGATTCCTTGGTTCGCTCCAATCCTCGAAATGCTCAGTACGTTGCCTCCGATTTTTGGAGATAACACTTAATCAAGATGGATTTGCTCTCAAGTGAATAGTGTTTTTACTCGCAGGGATGTTAGAGCTCAAGTTGAGGATGAAGAAGCGGCTATTGTGAAGCTTATTGGGCCTGATGATTGGGTATGAATGAAATCTCTTTTAAAATTTGGTATTAGTTATTCTGTCTGATTGTGGGATTTTAGGTTGTGGTGCTTGACGAGAGAGGCCGTGACGTTGATTCAGAACAGATGGCTGAGTTACTAGGGGATGCAGGCAATAGTGTAAGCTTAGGCCTTTCCCTTTTGTTCTTAGTCTTCTTGGAAAGTAATCAAATTGATTGTGTGCAATGAGTAATGACTTGTTGAGTTTGAAGTTAATCTGATTCATGCAAATGGAAAGGGTTAATTAAGAGGATTTGTTAAGCAGGAGAGTGTTTGAATCTGTGGCGATCTCTGTTTTCAGGGAGCTTCGAGGATATCGTTTTGTATAGGTGGAGCTTATGGACATGGAAGTGAAGTGAGGAAGCGAGCTAATTTGACCATAAAACTGTCCTCCTTGGTATTGAATCATCAGATAGCTCTTGTTGTACTTATGGAACAGCTTTACAGGTGACAGCATTGTTACTTCAGTCTCTGCGTTCCAATTATGCTTTGAGATGATGTAATTGGTTTCTGTTTTCAGGGCATGGACTATTCTCAAGGGGCAAAATTACCATCATTGAGGGTGCATGAATCTACTTTTTGGGTTCTTTTTTTCTTTTCCTTTCTTCTGTCTAGAGAAACTACATTGCTAAATATGCCTTCTCTGTTGATAGTTGTATCAGAGATTGTTTATTGAAAGTCGAACGTTTGCAAGCCAATTTTACTTGCTTCTGATCCAGTTCATATTATGGTCATCATTGAGTGGGACGTCTATTCTTGATTGTTGTTGCATCACTATTTTTTGGTTATATAAGGATTGAATGAATGAAGAAGCAACAGTGTATATTCGACAAATGATCCTTCTCCATAGATCTCCATCTAAAGGAAGGAGGATAGATGAGACACCCTTCCTTGATTAAGATCATCTACCCTTCCTCTTGCAGAACTAATGCTAAGAAAGAACGAAAAATGAAGAAATTGACTGCACTATTAAGGTAACCATTTGTGATTTATGATCGTTATTTCATTCTCCTTATTGTCGATGTGTATATAGAAAAAGCTATCGTCTAAAGCAACTTTGATGCACAACACAGATGCACTAGAGCTGAGACAAGACAGGAACCATATTAGGCCATGGCTTAGGCAGTGCGACAAGCGGCTCAGCCTTAGACATTGCCACACCAAAAACAGGCCTCATGTCTATATCTCCTTCATCTACCTTCTCCCACTCAAAACACTGAACTAATGCTCCAACAGCAAGCGCCACTATCCTCATTCCAAGTCCAGCTCCAGGACATGCTCTCCTCCCTACTCCAAATGGCAAGAACCTAAAACCATCTCTATCGCCAACAAACCTTTCAAATCTCTCAGGCCTGAAAACATGCGTGTCTTCCCAAAGCTCACCGTCCCTGTGAACAGCCCATGCATTCACGAACAACATTGTGTTTTCCGGAATCTCGTAGTTGCCTAAGTTGAATCCCTTTGATGAGCAGTGAGGAAGCAAGAGTGGAGCTACAGGGTACAGCCTAAGCGTCTCATAGATGACGCACCGAAGATAAGGTAAGCTCGAGAGATCCGAGTCTTGTATAATCCCTTTATGCTTAACCTTAGATCTGATTTCTTCTCTGATCTTCTCAAGCTTATCAGGATGGTTCAGTAAAACCGACATTGCCCATTCCATTACCGCCGGGGAAGTATCAGTTCCGCCGTTGAACATAAGCACTACGATTCCTTTGATGACATCATCTGAGTAGAACTCTGGTTCTGTTTCTTGAAGGCGTAAGAACTTCTCCACTACCGAACCGGTGGAATCAAATCTCTTCATTCTAACAGCATCAATGAGACGTTGGAGATACTCATCTCTCATCCTCTGCATCTCCATCACTCTCTTCTCAAGACCTTTGTACCCAATCCACCTCAACACTGGGAAGTAATCGCAGACGTTCATCGACATGCTCGAGAAGAACCTCGACTTGAAATCATCAAAGAACCTCTTCTCTGATTCCGGATCGCTCCTGCTCCCTTCAACGCCACGGCTCCCAGAGACTAGCCTGAGCATGACCTGAGCAGTGAGAAGAGTGAAATGATACTTGAGATCCACTTTCCGATAGTCAACGGATGATCTGAAGAGTCTCGAACAGAGATTCAAGACTTCTTCGTTACGGATAAAGGAGTTCTTCTGGAGACTTGTGGAGGAGAAGACCTCGAGGGTGGAGAGACGGCGGAGAGTTCTCCAGAGATCTCCGTAAGGAGCCAGTCCGAAGTTCTTGTAGCCGTAGCTGAAGTGATCAGAGGTGATGGTCCTGGGGCGGTTCGCGAGGGTTTGGTCGTGGTTGGTGAAGCACTCTTCGATGGATTCTGGGGAAGAGAGTACCAAAACGGGACGGCATCCGAATTTGAGGAAGAGAATAGGGCCGTGGATTGAAGAGAGGAGATGCAGAGCTTGTGGTAAAGGGAACTTCTTGATAAGGTGAAGATGGCCGATGATGGGAAGAGACGTAGGGCTTGGTGGTAACTTGGATTTTTGACTCCGAAGGAATCTGACGATGAAGAAGAAGAAGATAGTAGCTGCGAGAGAGAAGATGATGAACCAGAGATTTTCCATTTTCTTTTCGTTTTTCTTTGGTCAAAGCAGAAGATTGTTTTTCATTCTTTTTTATAGAACAATTGACAATGATTATTATTTTTTGTTTGGTGGGCGCTAAAGCTTCTTGATATAACATTATTTTGTACGGGTGGAGCTTATGGAAAAGAAGTGAGGAAGCGAGCTAATGTGACCATTAAGACTAACTAACCCCCATTGTCCTGACTCCTGAATCATCAGACAACTCTTGTTGTACTTATGGAACAGCTTTACAGGTGACATAACATTGTTGCATCTGTATCTGCGTTCCAACTATACTCTCATATGTTGTAATTGGTTTCTGTTTTCAGGGCATGGACTATTCTCAAGGGGCAAAACTACCATCATTGAGGATGCGGTGCATAAATCTACTTTTTGGGGTTCTTCTTTTGATTTCTCATGTCTAAAGAAACTACATAGTTTCTTCAATGATGGCAGTACCAGGGAGTTTTTAATCAAAAGTTGAACGTTTAAAGATCAATTTTGCTTACTTCTGATCCAATTCTTATAATGGTAATATCACTGAGTGAGACTTCTCTTTTTGTTTGCTGTATCTCTATTTTTTGGTTATATTAGGATTGAATGAATGTAGAAGCAACAGTGGAAGGAGTAGATACGAGACCTTTCTTCAAATAAGATCATCTAACGCTAAGAAAGAACGAAAAAGTGAAGAAAATGATCCCATTACCAAGGTAACATATGATCATACATTCTCCTTTATTGTGGATATATATTTATATTTATATTGATGCCATGGTCTAAACCAACTCTAATGCCCAATACAGATGACACTAGAGCTCAGACAAGATGGGAACCATATCAGGCCATGGCTTAGGCAACGCAACAAGAGGCTCAGCCTTAGCCATTGCCACACTAAACGCAGGCCTCATGTCTATATCTCCTTCATCTACCTTCTCCCACTCAAAACACTGAACCAATGCTCCAACACCAAGCGCCACTGTCCTCATTCCAAATCCAGCTGCAGGACACACTCTCCTCCCTACTCCAAACGGTAAGAACCTATAACCATCTCTATCGCCAACAAACCCTTCAAATCTCTCAGGCTTGAAAACTTCCGCGTCTTCCCAAAGCTCACCGTCCCTATGAACAGCCCAAGCATTCACGAACAACGTTGTGTTCTCCGGAATCTCGTAGTTGCCTAAGTTGAATCTCTTTGATGAGCAGTGCGGAAGCAAGAGTGGACCTGAAGGGTATAGCCTCAGCGTCTCATTGACGACACACCGAAGATAAGGCAAACTCGAAAGATCTGATTCTTGTATAACCCCTTTATGCTTAATGTTACATCTGATTTCTTCTCTGAGCTTCTCAAGCTTATCAGGATTGTTCAGTAAAGCCGACATCGCCCATTCCATCGCCATCGGTGAAGTATCAGTTCCGGCGTTGAACATTAGCACAACGAATGCTTTGATGACATCATCTGTGTAGAACTCTGGTTCTGTTTCTTGAAGGCGCAAGAACTTCTCCACCACCGAACCTGAGGAATCAAATTTCTTGGTCCGAACGTCGTCGACAAGACGTTGAAGATACTCATCTCTCCTCCTCTGCATCTCCACCACTCTCTTCTCGATACCTTTGTACCCAATCCACCTCAACACCGGGAAGTAATCGCAGACGTTTATCGACATGCTCGCGTAAAACCTGGACTTGAAATCATCCAAGAACCTCTGTTCTTCTTCCGGACATCTCTCTTCGACGCCGCGGCTCCCAGAGACTAACCTGTGGATGACGTGAGCGGTGAAGCGAGTGAAATGATACTTGAGGTCCACGCTACGAGATTCAAGTGATGACCTGAAGATGCTGGAACAGAGATAAGAGACTTCTTCGTTACGTATAAAAGAGTTCTTTTGGAGACTTGAGGAGGAGAAGGCCTCGAGAATGGAGATACGACGGACAGTTCTCCAGATATCTCCATAAGGAGCGAATCCGTAGTTTGTGTAGCCGTAGCTGAAGTGATCAGAGGCGATGGTCCTGGGGCGGTTGGCGAGGGTTTGGTCGTGTTTGGTGAAGCACTCTTCGATGGATTCTGGTGAAGAGAGGACGAGAATGGGACGGCATCCGAATCTGAGGAAGAGAACAGGGCCGTGGATTGAAGAGAGGCGATGCAGAGCTTCTGGTAATGGAATCTTCTTTATGAGGTGAAGATGGCCGATGATGGGAAGAGACCTAGGGCTTGGTGGTAGTTTAGAGTTTTGACTCCAAAGGAGTCTGGCAATGAAGAAGAAGGAGAAGTAAGTAGCAGTGAGGGAGAAGATGAGGAACCAGAGAGTTTCCATTTTCCTTTCTCACTCTTTTTGGTGAAGGCAGAAGATTTCTTTCTGTTCTATAGAGTATTTGTGCTTTTATAGGCGTCTTTGAGACTTTGTTGTTGTTTAGACCTTTCTCTTTTTTCTTTGATAAAAAAAAAAGAGACCTTTCTCTTTTCTTTTCAAATCATATCATCAAGAAGTTCACTCAAAATAAACAGTTCATCATCATAATTTTAAATTATAAGATCTCTCACATTCTTTCTTTTTTATTAGACTAGACAAATATATTAATGTGACATATAGTAGTCCATAAATATTTAATAATCAAAGTATAATCTAAAGCCTAATTGATTGCAATTTAAAAAGTTACTGAAATTTTCAACTTAATTTCCAAATAAAAGATATAATTACTAAATTTAGATAGATTCATAATGTATAGATTTAGTTTATAAATATATATATCAAGATTATTATTTCAAGCTAATCTTTATTTTTTAACGTCAAATGGTCATTCTATTACTCAAACTTAAGGTGGTCTGGGTAACCAGACCGAAATAGAACAACCAACAAAAAGTAATTTCCTATGAAAGAATCTAGCAGTTTTAGATAAAGAATCTGCAATCTGATTTCGAGCTCGTGGAACATAAGAAATTTTAAAGTCCGGGAAGCATATGAAAAACGTCTATATTCTCTCCAATTCAATTGCAAAGTTCGGCCAATGAGGTTCCCTTATCATTACAATCAGCTAATAGTTATTTGTTAAAAAAATGAACTCACTAATAAATATTATAATAGTATACATATCCTTTGAATACTTAGTTTAAAGAATTTGAACATAGGTATAACTCTCTAATTTTTTTTGAAATGAATATAAAATGTTATTTATAATTTTAATTTAGATGTATGAGTAAATATATTATATAATATATGTTTCTCTAGTTTCTTTAAGCAGATCATCAAGTGATTCACACAAAATTGACAATTGATCACATTTTTTTAATATAAAATCTCTCATACATGTTATCTTCTTATTAATTAGACTGAGATACTATGCAACATATAGTAATCCATACGTATTTAATATTAATACTTTAATTTAAAGGCTAATTAATTGCAATTTTAAAGTCATTGAAAATAAATCAACACAGTTTCTTAACAAACATTTATAACTAAATATGAGCCCGTTGCGTTGCAACGGTTTTTTTTAATATTTTAGTTTAATATGAAAATAAGTGAAAAGAATTTCAATCTCACCTAATACTTTTTTTTGATGAAAAGTGAGAAAAATGAAAGTCAAATACACCAATTTAGTCAATGATTATATTATACACAATTTTATGTACTAACTTAATGTTTTATTAAATAAGTTTTAAAATTTTATTGTGCCAGGATATTTAAAAAAAAACATTCTAGTTTATAAATCTCCTTTTTATTTAGAATAAAAATAAAAAATATTAAATACTCTTTTACATTTCTGTTGAAAATTTTAGAAAGAAAAAATGTGTCATATAACCTATTATAGTTATATTTTCTTTCCAAATTCAGAAAAAAATAAATTGTTATCAATATATTTTTTTATCATAATTTTGTTTTAGTTTTCTAATTCTCAATAATGTTTAATTATATTAATTAGCAATTTTGAAGAACCAAACTCAATATAATCTTGTACAATTATATCTTCATTAGGATTTTAGAAAAAAAAAATAGTATTAAATAAACTATTTTCAGATATTTTTTTTTATTATATTTTAAAAAGGAAAATTTCTACAAAAATTACTACGAAATAGTTTTTCCTTTTTAATATCAAATAAATTTTATTTTATTTTTGTAAAACTCGTTCTTATTATAATATATATTAGTATATATATTTTTAATCATTATATATTTAACACATGCAAAACAATTTAAAAGAAAATAACTATCAAATAATATTTTGAAAATATCTTTTGTTTAGGATTTAAAAATAGAAAATTATTCGTATTAGTATATATATTTTTAATCATTATATATTTAATACAGCTAACAAAATTGAAAGGAAAATAACTATAAAATAACATTTTGAAATTATCTTTTGTGTAGGATTTAAAATATAAAATTATTCTTTTTATAAAAGTTGTTTTACGATCTTATATATTAGTACATATATTTTTAATCATTATATATTTTTACACATGTTACAATATTAAAAGGAAAACTATTATCAAATAATATTTTGCAGTTATCTTTTATTTAGGATTTAAAAATGGAAAATTACTATAAATGATATTTATAATTATATTTTTTAAAAACATATTAAAACATGTCATAATTTTAAATATAAAATTTTCAAGTGTCATGATCATGTTAATTAGTAACTTTGAATACTAATTTTTATATAATAAGATATTTGATAGTAATTTCCTTTTCTTTATATAATAAGATAGAAAAATAGAAAAAAATAAGATAGGAAAATCAATGTAAAAAATAAGAAAATTATATTTTCTTTATATGAAAGTAGGAAAATAGAAAAATCAAAGAGTAGGAAAATAGAAAAATTATATTTTCTTTAATATGAAAGTAGAAAAATAGTAAAATCATTCTCATTATATAAATGTTAAATATATTGCACACATGTCGCAATCTAAAATATATAACCGCCACGTGTCGTGATCGTGTTAATTAGTAACTTTGAAAATTACTATAAATGATATTTATAATTATATTTTTTTAAAACATATTAAAACATGTCATAATTTTAAATATAAAATTTTCAAGTGTCATGATCATGTTAATTAGTAACTTTGAATACTAATTTTTATATAATAAGATATTTGATAGTAATTTCCTTTTCTTTATATAATAAGATAGGAAAATAGGAAAAAATAAGATAGGAAAATCAATGTAAAAAATAAGAAAATTATATTTTCTTTATTATGAAAGTAGGAAAATAGAAAAATCAAAGAGTAGGAAAATAGAAAAATTATATTTTCTTTAATATGAAAGTAGAAAAATAGTAAAATCATTCTCATTATATAAATGTTAAATATATTGCACACATGTCGCAATCTAAAATATATAACCGCCATGTGTCGCGATCGTGTTAATTAGTAACTTTGAAAACTAAGCTTTATATAATAAGATTATCAAATATATACATATATATAATATATATTTTTTTTTTGTTTAATTTAGAACATGTTTTAAACGATGTTGGTGAGATCTGAACCTTCTTGATACATTGTCTTATCCATAACGGCAGTTTCTTAATAGGTATCTGAACATCAAAATACTGAAATTAAATAAAAAGAAGGCCATACACGAGAAATGTCTCCTCTTCAAGAATCTCAAACAAATTTTTCAGTTACTCTTTCTGTATTTGTCTTTTTATGACACACGATAAACATCTCTTATTTCAAGAGAGTCAAACAAATTTATCAGACACTCTCCCTAAGTTTATCTCCTTTTGTTCTTTTCTGATTGGCCCATTTTTTCTTTGTTTTGATTTTGATTATTTAATTAATAAAATTAGAATTATTAATATTTAGATTGATTAAATACCATAAGTTGGTATCTCACCACTAGTAATGCCTTTAAGTTGGCATATTCCTTCATTATGTACGTTTCTCTTGGTGGTGTGAAGCAATCAGTACATAATTAGCAACAATCAACTTGAGATACTTGAGACTGAACACAAAATAAGTTTATTATTAATCATATAATATTCAACATCAAACTGAACGTATAATCAAGGCGAGCAGTGATCATCGGAACCTCCATGGCAATCCACTTTACCCTTCTCATTATTACTCAACAAAAACACAAAGTCGAGGTTATAAAGAACGGGAACCATCAGCGAAGAGCCCAAGAACACAAGGACGGGCCCAAAGATCCATAGCATCAAAGGCAAACCCATGTAGAAAAGCCTATTACCTATCGTGTTAAGCACGAAAGCTTTCTCGAGTAGGTCAGATACATACTCGGGAGTCACGAAGCTTCCGATTCCACTAAAATCATCAGAATAAGGTTCCTGAGGAGCGTTGATAAGGATGTTGACTTGGCCAATGAAGCGAATGGAGAGAGAATGAGTAAAGAAGGCGGAGAGAAATATTGTGAGGATGGTTACGTATTTAATTGCCATTGTGAAGTCACCATGAGCTCCATATACGGCGTCGTTTAGGGGCTTCTTGATACTATAAGTACTGCTTAAAACGGCGGCGAGGCCTGAGCAGAGGAGGATGCAAGTTGTGGCCATGAGCGTCGCTCCCATTATCGTGTTTCGTAGTGTTTGTATCGCTAAGATGTTTCTCTTCTCGTTGTCCTGAGCAACACATTCATATATTTTATATTAATATATTCTCAACACAAGCTATATGATGTATATACATGTAGATAACATTATGTACATATAATATAAATGATGAAATGAACTTGTAGGTTTAGTTTCCTTTAATGTGACAAGTGAGTTTCACTCTCTGGCACTTGAGCTCTCTACTTGCAATCTTCAGGTTAAGTTTAATATAATCCATTGTTTCACAAAAAAAAATATAAAAAAAATAAACTTGTAGGTTTAACCTATAATCCATAGTTTCCTACTATTATTCCCATATATACTCACTTTATTTGCAGAAACATCTATTTTCTTACAGTTTTGGACCAGAGCCCAAAGTAATTGTCTCAGTATACAATCTTCGTGTGAAATTTGCAGTCACCAATTTATATACATGATCAACAAAACTTATCTTTGACCTAGACTAACATTCGTCCGGTGTACGTAAGACAAAAGTATATCAGCACATCAAATGATTTGAAATTATATTTTGATATAAATCGTTTTCGAGTGTTATATACCTTCATGATGATGGCAACCCAAGATCGACGAGCACATGCGTTAATGCCAACGATGGTAGAGAAAGGTTCGGTTCGAACCTTGTACCACAAGTAGATGTGGTAACAAAACATCATAAGTAGGGCACATGGAACAAGAACTGCATCTAAATACCATTTCCTCCACTCCATTTGTTCTCCCTCTTCTTCTATGTAATATAATCTTCTATCTTTCTTTCTTTCTTGGTTTTTTTTTTTGCTTTCAGAACTCTTAGAATATTGTTTTGGTGTCGTGGTGCTTCTTCCCATATATAGTGAAAATTTGATGTTAATTAAAGTCTTTTTCCTCTATTTGCCCCTTAGAATTACAAGGGCCACAGTGCCTCCCTGGTTTTCCATTTTCATATGAAGTTAAATGTTATTGCTTTTTCACTTTTAAAATCTCTCTTTGTGACTTATGAGTGTTCACTTCTGTACCCCACTTTGTGAGCTAAATTTGAATTAATGTTTCGACTCTATATTTATTTGGTTGCTACACATGTGGCTGTACCTAAATAAAGTTTATTGACCCTTTTTTTAGCAACTGGTTATAATTGACCCTTTGTCCTCCTCCTTTTAGACCTCTTTTCTTCATTACATGTTCATTCCCACATATGATATGTGTATGTATATATATGTATATAGTATATACACACACACACACATATAAAGGAGAAGGGACTTAGATAGACCATGTTACAACTAACAAGAATGATCAAAGAAAATAACATTTGTTCCTATGCTATGCACACTTGATACACGATAACCTGACGTATCTCCAAGCCACTAATGTTGTACAGTTAATAGACAATCCAGTGCACTTGTTTTAATTTTGGTATCAGACAGTATATTCCAGAAATATTTTAAAGTAAATCGTGCTTATCAACGTTTAAAACCCTCATCCACATGTTTTTTATTCGACTACTTTTAACGTTTTGTTCACACCATTTTTAGAAATTAAAATGGGTACATAACATATATTAAATATTTATTGACTCTACAAATAGAGATGGAGTAACATGCATTTTCTGAATAAAATATTTGCATGCTCATACCAAACAAATTGTAGTTATAAAATTTCCTATCAAATCATTACATCTACGCACGAAATCGCAGTTTAGAGATGGACAAACCACTTGAGTATCAGGTTTAGTTCTTTTTCCGCTACAAACGTTAGTATCATTATAAAATGAATAGAAGGTTACAAAAGTTAATTCCTACAAACAGTGCATCTTAGGTAAAAAGAATAAAAACATGGAAGCAATATAAAAGTTGGAAAACAAAGAAATCAATTTAATTAAGCCACAGAGACAAGAGGTTTTCGAATTGCCTCAATTTAATTAAGCCACAGAGACAAGAGGTTTTGAATTGCCTCTTTTTCCTTCTTCCTACAAACAATGCATCAGGTTTACCTTTGAAGGTTTTCAATCTTAAATACGACAATGTAAACAACCCTTGATTAAAGTTTCTAAATTTTGAATACGGATAGATCATCTTAGTTCGAATCATCAAGTAGAAATAGATAGACAATTTGATTGTTCGAGAGTTAGATCTCAACGCTATGCAAACAATTTATTGAATCTATCCAGTTAAAGTTTTGTGGTGATGTATTTGAAGATTAATTTTCCAAAAAGCTCATTGCCAAAAAAAAAGTTGTTCTCTCTATGATTTCTTAATCACGCGATCTAGTGAAAGCATTAGTTAGTGGCAAGGGAAAAATTATATTCGCTCTTAGGTAAAGAAGTAAAACATGCGCCCATCATTAAGACAAACTCCTAACATGGTTTATTTTCCTCTAATAAAGATCATCAATATATCATGTGATCCCAAAAAAAAAACAGGGAATGTTCTAATAATCTCTAGGATTCCATAGAATATACCAAAAGTAGTTTGAAGGGCATTATTGATTTGTGGTCAAAAGAATTGGTTGTAGCTTGGTTTTAAGTTTTTGTAAGCAAGATATACACAAACAAAAACAGTAGAACACAGGTATATGAATTCCGCAATTTAGAATATATTATTCCAGTTAAGTAAAAATTTGTTTTGTTTGGGACAAAGAAAAGGTAAGAGAGTGGATGGTGGCTGCGTGTGAACCAATATATAACAATATCATTATGAAAAAGAAATCTATAGAGGTCGAGAAATAGGAAGCAAGCACTAACACATCTTAATTTTTATACGATTACTTTAGTTATGTTTAGTAAACTTAATAAATAGCTTATATTATCTTATATTTTATTAGTAACAAACCAGAGAGAGGCATCATCAGCAAATAGAAATGTGAGGTCCGTATTTCAACTAGTATTTTTTATGTATACACAAAAACCACCTAATGGCACATAACTCTAGTGCTCTAACCTACCCAAAATCATATATATTAAAAAATAAGTCATGACTTCTCATTCATGTATGATTTTAACTAAATGAATTCTTACTAAAAATCATAACTTTAAATATGTGTATTATTTTTTCAACTATACATTCATTTTAAGTTAACAATAAAAAAATAATTAATTAAAATCAGTAATTTCCCATTATTTTAAGAATTTCCATAAATAGAAGTAACAATATATTGAATATTCAAACTATTTTTAATTATATTTAATATATATATATATATATATATATATATTAAAATTTTTTAAAAATCTGTTTAAAAGATGTTATCGAGAACTTAATTTTCAAAAATTATATGTAAATATTTTAACTAATTTCGTAATTAGTTTTGAAATATTATTATATCCTAATATGTTCAATTATCGTATATAAAATGAGAAAAAAATATTCTATTTTATTTTTATCAATTATTTAATCAAAATCAATCATATTAAAAGAAGATTGTTATGTTGATATAAATATTTTAACAATATATTAATTTTCAAACAAAATATTTTCAATAATTTCTTAATTATAAATGAAATATAATTATGCATTAATATGTATAGAGAGAGTAATTATTTATATAATTTAAAATAAAAATTCTAACATACTTTTATCTATTTATATTCGTTATCAATCATGTTAAAATAAAATTATTATATTGAATTACATATGATAAAATTATATTAAACTGATAGCTAAGAAATTTTATTTCCATACATATAAAATATTTATGTTAAAAATAATATTCGACGACAGACTACAATACGTATTTAAAGTTTAACATATCTTAGATTTTTGTATATACAATAAAATATTATGTAAAATGAATAAACATAAATATTACAGAAATAAAATCCAGTTTTTAAAGGACGGGTAAAATTTTAATATAAATTAAATTCAAAATAATTATTAAAATCGTGTTTTTTCATGCACATTATAATTAAATATAAATACCATAGAATAAATATATAATAAGAAGAAACAAATACATGTGATGATTATTTACAACATGTAACTATAATTATTATATTTGAAATATAAACATTTAAATATATGATTATCATTAAATAATAATCTAAAATCTAAAATAAATAATATATATATATATATATATATATAATTGAAAATAATATCCGCGAAATCTAGTTTTAATTTAAATGGTAAGTGTGTACAACTTTTGTTGCACCGTTCATTTTAATAGAAACTAATCCCAGCTTGTTTAGAAACTTATTTTTCAACGTCTAGAATTCTTTTAAATACATAACATGTATTATTTGCTCATTTCTTTTAGACTTTTACTACAAGCTTGGTATTTTTTAAAATTAGACCATGTAGTATACAAGTAATTTGGAACATAAAAAAGTGATAAAGATTTGTTCAAAAAAAAAAGTGATAAAGATAATTTTTTTTGTGGAACTGATTGAATATTTAACGAAAGCAAAGAGTTATTCCATGTTACTAAATCGTGATTTCGTATGATATAAGACATTAGCATAAGGCAAGCAAGTGAAATTACGATGTACTCAATGCTAAATAATTAAAATCACATGATCAATTTGTATATTTATATTTCTACGTCTACAGAAAGAAGTCCGAAGATGAGTAGATGACTTAATGATTCTGGTCTATTTTCAGTTGAACAATGTTTATCATGGTGTTGAACGTGGATGCTGTTGTTGAAGGTTACACGTGTGTGATCAGGCTTTTGGGAGAATCAGGGTAGATCGAGAAGGCGATGAAGCTAATTGAAGAGATTTCATATGAGCCTAGCGTTATGATCTGGCAGACAATGCTAAGTGCTATTTGTCAATACAATGTGAGAATTACAAGGAGACCGGCAGAGGAAATACTAATGCAATGGCCACGTATCAAATTTAAAAAAGCTCAACTTATAAAACCACACGGTCAAATCGGAAGAACCGTTGTAGTGCAACTCCAATTCAGACTGATTTAGAATCAGACCGGGACCAACTTAAATCAAAATTAATTATTAAAGACGAATACGACTGTAAAGCAAAGATTGAGAGAATGTGCTTAAGACTACTAGACCAGCTTCAAAGATTGAAAAATCTCAGCAAGTCTGAAGAGCAGAAGCATAGTTTAATCTAGGAGCAGTTAAACACCTCTCGTGTCATTGTTTATATAACAAGTAGGCTGCCTGAATCACCGCTCCATATTATCACTATATATCCAGCTTATCAATAATTCTCATCGATCCAATAAAACAGAACGCCAGTAAAGAAAAGACCCATTACTCTAAATGGACCTAGAAATGGGCCTAGGGATTGTCGTAACATATACACATTTCTAAGAATGAAAAGAATGTGCTTAGGACTACTAGACCAGCTTCAAAGACTAAAAAAATCTCAGCAAGTCTGAAGAGCAGAAGCATGATTTGTTCTAGGAGCAGTTAAACACCTCTCATGTCATTGTTTTTTTAACAAGTAGGCTGCCTGAATCACCGCTCCATATATCATCTTTATCTAAATAAAACCAATACAAAGGCAACGTTATCTCGCTAAAGAGGCAAACACTAATTCCAAGTTCCGATCCAAAACAACGACAACACAAAAACCATTAAACAGACACAGAAGTAAGAAAACGAGAAGCTATCGACTCATCGATTGAGATGGTTTCTGGAACGTTAAAGCCGATTCCTTTGACAACTTAATTAGGGTTATTGTTGGGGGCAGCTATTTAAAGAGCAGAAGACGGAGATCGTTAGGTTAAATCCTTGATGGGCTTGTTTTGGGCTTTCAGTGTATATTTAATTTATCTTCTAAAATATTTTAACTTGGATATAGGCTTTTTATCTGGTATAACGTAGGCCTTGTGGGCCTCAACTTGAACTCTTCTATCTCTAGTACTTGTTTTGGTTGTTGGCAAGTTTTGATTAGTCGTTCGTTACGGGACTACTGGTTACGTTCTGAACCATAGGTTGGTACTTGGTGGTGACTTGGTGTTATTGCGATTTGAAATTCAAGATATATCCCTAAGAAAAGTCATAATATTCAAGATAAAGAAAATCTTCAGCTTTATTTTATTATTGTAATTATAATCTTCCTAGGAACATCTTCCTCCATAACTTGCGTTCTTGAGCAGTGCTTGCTTTATATCTTCCGAAGTAATGCATTCTCTCTGCCCAGCAACCTATATTGATGCATGTTAGTATCTGTCAAAAACTATATACAATATAGATAATATATTCAATTATTTGTAAATGCTGCAAGTGATAAGGTTGAATCAGAGTGTAGTAAATATGTACCTCTGAACAAGAAGCCTGAAATGAAAAGTCACTGAAGCAGCTAATGACACATTGTTGAATCTCCAAGCCTAGATCAATCTCTAATGTACCAACCGTTGACAGAAGCAAGCCCGGTTTTGTTGAACAACATATATCTATGTGTGTGTTAACTTCTCTTTGATCCACTTCAAACTGCAAAACAGAAGGTAGTAGTCAGAACAGAAACATCACCTTCAAGTGATATTAGTAACAAATTATCTACAGAAAAATAATGAGTCAAGGGGTGTTTTGTAACAACTGATTTGTAAAGGGTTGAGTCTGTGAAACACCAAAAATAGAGTAAGGAAATTACAAATTATGAAAAAACTAATACATAATTTTTCTAAAATATATATTTTTTACCTTGGGGGAGTTTCTGACAGTGGATTGGTTTGTAGTGAGGGTGTCCTTGACATGAGAGTTGCTTCCAAGTTCTTGCAACTTGTTAATCTTGTCCAAAAGCTCCTTCATGTAATCTATGGCATCCCCTAGTATCGATGTCCTATCCATCTGAATTTATCATCATAACAAATTGTTATCAATCATTTTTTTTTTTGGTGTAAATTATCAATCATTCATCTATCATTCATTCATTCATTTTTTTTTCTGTAATCTCTTTCTATTAATTATGGGTAATGATATTCAAGTAAATTTTCCTAAACTCTAGTATATACAGATTCACAAGAAAAGTAATAACCCTTGTTATTGAGCTGTGTTGAAAAAGTTTCCAACAAGAAGTATATTTACATATAAGTTGACTAAAAAGTATATTCTGAAAAAATTAAAAAATGAAAGGAGGGCTTGTGAAACTTTGCCTTGGTGATTTTGGGGACAATGGATCGGAGCATGGAGAGCCGATCATTTAACCGCTTCCTCCGCCGTCTCTCCGCCATGAGGTTCTTCGAGGGTTGACCTACAACCTTCTTATTACGATTTTTCTTGTTCGTTTCTCCGATGCTCATGATGCTCTTGCTTTCCTCCATCAATGGTGAAGAATTGTCATCGTTGTTGCCTTCTTGAGAAGCTGAAAGCACCAATGGAGGATAATAAGGAGATTCTATAACATCTTGTAATGTCTCGAGAAAAGGATAGTCGATAGGAGATGACGACGGTTGTGGTGGCTGATGAAGCAATGGAGGCGGTTGAGAGATGAGATCCATCAAAGAAGAGAAAGTGTGATCAATGTTGTCGTCTTCTTGGAGAGGGTTGTTGAAGCAGATGTATTCTAAGTTACGTCCACTTGGGAAGAGTTGGTCCATTGCCATAAAATCGCCATTGTTACCATCAAGATTGTTGCTCTCTTGCTTACTCATTTGAGTCCATTCCATGTCCATCTCACCCACTCTCTATGCTTCTGAATTATGTTATTTGATAGAGTGAAAGAGAGCAGAGTTTGTGATTTTGGGGTCGAAGAAGATGAATATATATGTAGATGAAGTATATTGGTGTGAGCTGTAATTAAATTTCACATTTTAGGTAAATAAATGTCAACTAGCTAAAGTGATTTTGTTTTTGTTCCGTGGTCCAACACAAACCGATAAGAGGCCTATGCCTACTGATATGGATTCTGTCACTTGTTGTTCTTGACTTTTGTTATAACTTATGTACTGTTTGATTAGATACCTACTAGGACCAAGGTGAATGAATCCGCGTCATTGTCACCAACAACGAGCCATGAATAATACGGTAAGACCGACATAAGAAATTACACTTATTTAATTAAGACGAAAGTGAAAAGAAAAATTATGTAATTAAGGACAAATAATAAAGAAAACTTACGAAATGAATTATTTGTTATTTTAAATTTGAAAATGATTGGACCCACAAACTCTGTCCCGACCAAAAATGAATGAACACCATCTTGCCCTATTCTTTACTCATCTTATATGTGTCTGACGGATCTATATAGTATTGTAAATCTAATTGATTATTCATGAATAGTCAGATTCATCCACGAATAAGTGATGGTGATCCTGATAGACTAGATCAACTAGCTGTCATTAGATTTCACATAATGGTATTAGGCTATTGGCATTGAAGCTTAACATGAGGAAACCTTATATAGTAGTATATATTAAGTGTAAGTTTAAAGATTTATTCTTGGGTTCACCCCCTAGGTGAACCTTTAGGTTCACCCCCTAGGTGAACCTTTAGGTTCATCAACCAATAGGATTGTCTCATTTAAGATTTAGTATCTTTTAAAAAAGAAAATAAAATATTATCGAATTATATTATACTTTCAAAATAAAAATTAAAATAAAAAGTATACCAATCACAAAAAACAAGACTTTTTATTTTAAAAAAAATTATTTTCAAAATACATTTTTTAAGTTTATAATAATCACCAAAAACAATACTTGTTAGTCTAAAAAAAGAATTTATTTTGAAAAAAAAAGAATTTAAGATTTTGGATAAATCTTAAATTTAAAAGTTTAAAATTTATCCAATGATTTAGGATTTACCCAAGGGTTTAGGATTTACTCAAGGGTTTAGGGTTTAGGATTATGATTTAGGGTATAGTTTTTTATTGATTGTGTTATAAATAGTGTTTTTTTAAAATAAAATATTTTTTTTAGAATTTATCTAAGGGTTTATTAAAGTATTTAGGATTTAACATTTAAAGTTTAGTGTTTTTTTTGTGGTATTAATTTTTTTTTGAAAAAAAAATTTTTTTTTGCAATTAGTATTATTTTTATTTATTTTTACTTCTTTTTTATTTTTAAAACATAATATAATTTGGCAATATTTTCTTTCCTTTTTTTTAAAAGATGTCAAATTCTTTCATTTTTTAAAAAGATGTCAAATTTAAAATAACTAAATCCTATTGGTTGGTGAATTTATAGGTTCACCTAGGGGGTGAACCCAAGAATAACTCAAGTTTAAATATCCTGAAAGTACTCTCATTCCACTGGTATCCCACATCACTGCCTAATTACCATAAAAATGAACACCCGTGTCTCATATTGACATCGATCCGTAAATTATTACCTGTGAATGCACTTAAATACTTGAAACACATTTATTGATGTTTGTACAATATGCTTGTCTAGAAATGGGGAAAGGAAAAAAAAAGAGACTGTCAGGGTCAAACAGATCGAAGGCCTGTTGTAAGAGTCAAATATAAATGTGTTTACTATTTTGCGTGAGAGTTTGTGTACACTCACTTTAGAGATGCAGACACTGCAATGCACTGTCTCCTACGCCATCCTTCTCACTCCATTATTAAGTCATTCCGACATCATTATTGCCTCTATATATGAATGATGAATCAATATTTTATTTAGGGAGTAAAAAAAAATCAATATTTTTTTTTTTTTTTTGGTAAAATGTTAAAATTTATACCATTTTAGATTTTTTAATGTTGCAAGCAATTTATTACAAGAAAAGAAAAGAGACAGAAACAACCGTACAGAAGAACTGAAGCAAAACAAAAGGGATCAGGAGCTCAAGGCGGACGATAGCAGAGGAAGTAGAACTGAAGCAGAGAGGAAGCTGATTGCGGTCTGGCGGGGAGTGATAAAATGCGGTCTCGAAGGAGCCTGTCCAACTGAAGGTGAAGCCTCCGGGCAGGAGTAGAGACTGAAGTGAAGATGCGTGCATTCCTCTCCTTCCACACCACATAGATGATACACTGGAAGATGAGTTTTATTAGTACCGAGGCATTGTAGTTGCTAGGAGAATGATGCTGCAGAATCCAAGCCGCTGCGGCGTGGAGATCTGAAGGAGGATTATCCCAAACTTGTGATGCAAATGCCAACCAAAGAGAGGATGAGTATTCACACTTAAAAAAGAGGTGATGATGATTTTCCAGACCTGACGAACAAAACACACATCCACCAGTGACATATTTTTTGTGTCACACATCCACCAGTGACGAACAAAACAAACACCTGACGAATAAAAATCAATATTTTATTTATTAAAAAAACTTAAAAAAATCATGAATCAGTGTGAAAAACGTATGAAATAATATGGGATCTGAAATCCACAATACAGAAAACCCACGAATCAGTATTTTTTGTGTTGTATATGAATTACAAACACATAACATATCTCATCATATAGTGCTAACGCTGGCTTTTGCCATATGCAACAGGTGCTTTTGCATAGCTACCAATTTTGTTTGATATCAAGAAACAGTAATCTTGTTTTTCTTATATGTTTTATAAGTTTATTTTTGTAACCGAACTAGAACAAAACTAAAGCCAATTCGATCAAATTGAATCTAACACAAACAAAACCAAACTAAACCGAACCAAATACAAATCAAACCACACTAATTTCAGTCAAGTTAAAAAAAAATCCTAGACCCAAACAGACCAAACCGATACTCAAAACCGAATTTAAACCAAAATACACATCACTAGTTTAGCAATTAGCATACATCTAGAATCTAGTCAATGCTCTACTATAATTATGGTCCATGACCTTTAGTTAATTTATCACAATACACCTTGATAAGATAAGAAGACCCAAGCCATAAAGAAGGCCCATAAATGCTATAGCCCACTTATATAACAGCTCAGTAACAAGTAAATCCAACAACCGTAAAAAAACCGTTAGTAGTAGTGAGTCTTCATTCCCTTTTTCAATCTTTCCTCTCTACAGTCGTTAGAGAAAAAAAAAAAACAATGAAACTTGCGTTGACCTTAATCTCACTCCTCTTCTTCACTTCCGCCATAGCTGAAACCTTCTCCTCTAATCCAAAGTTCCCATGCCAACCTCCTCACCACAGCTCCTACCCCTTCTGCAACCTCTCCTTATCCACAGCAGAGCGAGCTCAATCCCTCGTCTCCCTCCTCACCCTCCCGGAGAAGATCGGCCAGCTCTCCAACACGGCCGCTTCGATTCCCCGACTCGGAATCCCTCCGTACGAGTGGTGGTCGGAGTCCCTCCACGGACTCGCAGACAACGGCCCCGGCGTCTCGTTCAACGGCTCGATCTCCGCCGCGACGAGCTTCCCTCAGGTGATCGTCTCAGCCGCGGCGTTCAACAGGACGCTGTGGCGCGGGATCGGAGCCGCGGTGGCGGTGGAAGGGAGGGCGATGTATAATGGAGGTCAGGCGGGGCTGACGTACTGGGCGCCGAATATAAATGTGTTTAGGGATCCGAGGTGGGGGAGAGGGCAGGAGACTCCTGGGGAGGATCCTAAGGTTGTTTCTGAGTATGGTGTTGAGTTTGTTAGAGGGTTTCAGGAGGTTAAGAAGACTAAAAAGGTTTTGAATAACAGATTTGGTGATGATAATAGTGATGATGTTGGTGATGATGATGGGAAGCTTATGTTGTCTGCTTGTTGCAAGCATTTCACTGCTTATGATCTTGAGAAATGGGGCAACTTTACTAGATACGACTTCAATGCTGTGGTAAGACAGATTAAGTTCACTTTAGCTTATGGATTTTCAACTTCATTTTGGAAACTTTTAACCAAAATAAGAAATAAATCATGCTATTAGACTGCAACGGTTCTATAAATATGTAGACTTTATTTGTCTTATGTCCATAATGGTTCATACATTTCTCTATGAGTGCTTATCTTTCATTTGTCTGAGTAGTATTCAACCAAATCTTGTTCATCCTGTTAGCTGGTTTTTGTGGAGGGAACTTTTAGATGATGAAACGAAGTTTAACTAGTTGTAATGTTTTTTTCTATTCATTTTAGTGGTTTTTGATTCTACTTCTTGTTGAATTTTGTGTGTACATTGATAGATTTATTTTGTACTAGTAGGTCACAGAACAGGACATGGAAGACACATACCAGCCCCCGTTTGAGAGCTGTATCAGAGATGGTAAAGCTAGCTGCTTGATGTGTTCATATAATGCAGTTAATGGGGTCCCTGCTTGTGCTCGACAAGACTTATTACAGAAAGCTCGAGTTGAATGGGGATTTAAAGGGTTTGTAATAACTGATTTATTTTTTTGTATTAGTTTGATTTCGTCAAATGAAAGGATTACAGGAGAGCGTTTGTTGTTTCCAGGTACATTACGTCAGACTGTGATGCTGTGGCAACCATTTTCGAGTACCAAGGATACACAAACTCAGCTGAGGAAGCTGTTGCTGATGCCATTAAAGCAGGTCATTTCAGCTCTTTACACTTCTTTGAACTTTGTACATGTTTTGTCTTTGAAATGAAAACTGAGTTTGTGATTTTCAGGGGTGGATATAAATTGTGGAACGTACATGGTTAGACACACACAGTCTGCGATCGATAAAGGGAAGGTGGGCGAAGAGCAAATAGACAGAGCTCTCCTAAATCTCTTTGCTGTTCAACTTCGTCTTGGACTTTTTGACGGTAATCCAAGAGAAGGACGTTACGCAAAGCTAGGATCAAATGATATCTGTAGCTCAAGCCACAGAGAGTTGGCAGTGGAAGCAGCAAGACAAGGGATTGTGCTTCTGAAAAACGATCACAAGCTGTTGCCTTTGAAGAAAAACCATGTGTCTTCTTTAGCAATCGTTGGTCCAATGGCGAACAATATAAGCAATATGGGCGGCACTTATACAGGAAAGCCGTGTCAACGGAAGACTCTGTTCACGGAACTTCTGGAGTATGTAAAGAAGACATCCTATGCGTCTGGTTGCTCTGACGTGGCTTGTGATTCAGCCGCCGGGTTTGGAGAAGCTGTAGCCATCGCCAAGGGAGCAGATTTTGTTATAGTTGTTGCAGGATTAGACCTCACTCAAGAAACAGAGGATAAGGATCGAGTTAGTCTTTCTTTGCCTGGCAAACAGAGAGATCTTGTGACTTCCGTTGCAGCTGTGACTAAAAAGCCAGTGATTCTAGTTCTAACTGGTGGAGGACCAGTGGATGTAACCTTTGCTAAAACCGACCCGAGAATAGGAAGCATAATCTGGATTGGTTATCCAGGTGAAACCGGTGGACAAGCACTAGCTGAAATCTTGTTTGGTGATTTCAATCCAGGTGGTAGGTTACCAATGACGTGGTATCCTCAGTCATTCACCGAGGTTGCAATGTCGGATATGCACATGAGAGCTGATTCGTCTCGTGGATATCCAGGAAGAACATACAGATTCTATACCGGACCTCAAGTTTACAAATTCGGAACCGGTTTAAGCTACACTAACTTCGATTACAAGATTCTTTCAGCACCAACCAGACTTGGCTTATCAGAACTTATTCCACAGTCTTCACATAAGAAAGTTCTTCTCCAAAACGGAGAAGAGCAGCTCCGGTACTTACAGCTTGACGATTTGGAGGATAACTCTTGTGAATCTCTGCGGTTTAACGTGCGGTTCAGCGTGAGCAATACGGGAGAGATGGACGGTAGTCATGTACTGATGTTGTACTCCAGAATGCCTCAGGTTTTGTCTGGTGTTCCGGAGAAACAGCTGATTGGTTTTGAACGTGTTCATGTTCGGTCCAATGAGATGGTGGAAGCAGAGTTCGTGATTGATCCTTGCAAGCATCTTAGCGTTGCGAATGATGTTGGGAAGAGAGTGATTCCTCTAGGGGTTCATGACTTGGTCTTGGGAGATTTACAGCATTCTCTGTCTCTTGAATTCTAAAATGATTGTTTTTAAGCAAACTGTGATCTTGGAAAAATTTAATAAAAAGCGTTACTGCTTGGACGAACAAATCGCTGACCATCTTACTCTCCCTTACTTGGACGAACGTTGTTATGTAAGTATATCTTACTCTCCTTTGAGAGTGACCTAGTAAAGTGGAAGAGGATCATTTGGTAGTGGGTTTGTTCCTGCTTGTCTCTTGGTATCTAGGGTTGTTACGTATATTTCAACTGTGTATATCATTTGTTTGTCCTTGAAGTCAACTGTTTTGACTTTTTATAGAATTATTATATCACATTTTTTTTTCAGGTAATAGCAGATAAAGACTAAGTTGACAAAACATAGAAAAATGTAGGATTTTAAAGTTGATGTTGATTTGTTTTAGCTGAGGTTGAGCTGGCTCCTCGGATGAGCTTATTTTTCTAATCCTAGGTTTGTCATTGACTTTGAGGGAATGTCGTCTTCAGACACTATTATTTTCCTCATAAGTATATCCGTACATTTTAATTTCAATTTCTTAAGAAAAATGCAAGACTTTTTCCTTTCTAGGTATTTACTAAATGCTGCAGGCCAAGGTTCTTCTTACTTAATGTGCATTGACATAGTTTACAGATGGACCACCTGAGTTGTTGGTGGACTAATCCTCTCTTGTTCAATAGCTAATAGTGGTGGTTGTGCATAAACTAGTTCTGTTGAAAAGGTTAGTGTTCATGTTGTGACTTGGTGAGAAGCCTTTTGTTACTTTTAAGCCACAATGCCTTTATTATGCCTTCTACTTATCTTAAAGAAGGATTTAGGATGACCACTAAACATGTCTTCCACTTGTTTTTTAGTAAGCTTTCATGTCATATTCATTAGCGATTATTCACAATAGATTTGCTCAACAATGAGTCTATTACTCGTAAGGTCAACTATTTTGGTGACTTTTGTAGCTTGGCTCTGAGTAGCAATCGTTTTTCTAATCACAGGTTTAGTCGTTGACTTGCTGTGAAGTATACATAGTAATTGCACCCATTCTTGGGTCTCTTTGTGATAATACTAGCTGTGTTCTTCCTGTACAAAATGGTCAGCTCTATCCTCTTCTTTTCATTTGTTCTGATTCTCCCTTTTGTCTGTTCAATTCAGTTTAACATAACTCGTTTCAACAAAAGTTCTGAAATAGCATACCAAGGAGATGCAAAAAGAGCAAAAGGTGCTGTTGAGCTTACGCACATCAACTTCACCTGCCGTGCCGGTTGGGTTACTTATGGTAAAGAGGTTCCTCTTTGGGATCCAGCAAGCGGGAAGCCTTCGGATTTCACCACCCGCTTCTCCTTCAGGATCGATACTCGCCGTGCTAAGTTCGGTAAGTATGGTCAAGGGTTCGCTTTCTTCTTAGCCCCTGCGCGTATCCGAATGCCTCCCAACTCAGCCGGTGGTTTCTTGGGTCTCTTTAATCAAACCAGCGTTAAGTCTTCCTCTTTCCCACTTGTTCATGTCGAGTTCGACACGTTTACTAATACAAACTGGGATCCTGTCGACATGGAATCTCACGTGGGAATCAACAACAACTCTCTAACTTCGTCCAAAGTCACTTCTTGGAACGCAACGTTACACAACAAAGATGTAGCTCGCGTGCTGATCTTCTATGATTCCGCTAGAAGAAACTTGAGCGTCTCTTGGAGTTATAACAAAACAAATGACCCCAAGGAGAACTCGAGCCTATCTTACATCATTGATCTTTCAAAGGTACTGCCACCAGAAGTCACAATCGGGTTTTCTGCAACATCTGGATCGTTCAGCGAGGGACACAGACTTTTATCGTGGGAGTACAGCTCAAGCCTAGAACCACGAGATATCAAGAAGATTGAAACTGACAGGAAGGTGATGATAATCGGTGGTTCGGTTTCAGGGTTTGTTTTGCTTACCTTTCTCATTGTCTCCCTCACCGTCTTCTTGAGAAGGAAGCAGCGGAAGAAGAAGGCGGAGGAGACAGCAAACTTGGCATTGATCAACGATGATCTTGAAAGAGGAGCAGGACCGAGAAAGTTTTCTTACAAAGATCTTGTAATAGCTGCTAACAACTTCTCAGACGATAGGAAACTCGGGGAAGGAGGGTTTGGAGCGGTGTATAAAGGTTACTTAAACGGCTTAGATACGATGGTTGCGATAAAGAAGTTTGCGGGAGGGACTAAGCAGGGGAGAAGAGAGTTCATAACTGAAGTAAAGATAATCAGCAGTTTGAGACATCGTAACCTTGTGCAACTCATTGGTTGGTGTCATGAGAGAGATGAGTTTCTGATGGTTTACGAGCTCATGCCAAACGGTAGCCTCGACGCTCATCTGTTTGGTAAGAAGCCTCCTCTTGCTTGGCCTGTGAGGTGTAAGGTAACTTTCGGTATAGCCTCTGCTCTGCTTTATCTCCACGAGGAGTGGGAGCAGTGTGTTGTGCACAGAGACATCAAGGCGAGTAACGTGATGCTTGACTCCAATTTCAATGCCAAGCTCGGTGATTTCGGGTTGGCTAGGTTGATGGACCACGAGCTTGGTCCGCAGACTACAGGGTTAGCGGGAACGTTTGGTTACATGGCTCCTGAGTACATAAGCACGGGAAGGGCGAGCAGAGAGTCTGATGTTTATAGCTTTGGAGTTGTTACGTTAGAGATTGTTACAGGAAGAAAATCTGTGGATCCGAGAAAAGGAAGAGAGACAAGCCTTGTGGAGAAAGTGTGGGAGTTGTATGGGAAAGGAGAAGTGATCACGGCTGTGGATGAGAAGCTCAAGGTTGATGGTTTTGATGAGAAGGAAGCGGAGTGTCTTGTGGTTGTAGGGTTATGGTGTGCTCATCCTGACAGGAACTCGAGGCCTTCGATTAAACAAGCAATCCAAGTGTTGAATCTTGAAGCACCATTGCCTCATCTTCCTACCAAAATGCCTGTTGCTACTTATCACGTCTCATCTACGAGTACTGGAACGTCGGTTAGCTCTGGTGGTGGTGCTAGTGCAACGTTTTCAAGTGCTCAACTTGGTCGTTGAGCAGATCTTTTTTTGCTGTTATATGCTCTTGTTTCTTATATGTGCGAGTGTTGTGTACTTGTGTGTATGTGTGTGTGATGAATCTGTGCAACTGGTATTGCTTGTTTCTGTTACTCTTTGTGACTTGTGAGCTGTAAAGAAGTTTCTTCAGTTGAAGCTGAGTATTTACTATTTCAATCTCTAAATGAAATATATTGACAAAATTTAAGAACCATGGAGTTGCCTGACATAAATGTCATATCATAAATAAAAATCTAGTATACACCAAAAATTAGCAAAAAAAAGAAAAGGAAATGTGATAGCATTCAGATTGGTGAGCTTGTTCCTGCTTGTCTCTTGGTATCTAGGTTTCTTCTTGCATGTAAGATAAGGCGTATATTTCAACTGTGAATATCATTCGTTTGTTCTTGAGGTCAATTGTTTTGAGTTTGTATAGAATTGTTTTAGCACATTGGTCAACTGTTTTCAGTTTGTATAGAATTGCTTTATCACATTCTTTTCTGGTAGAAGATAAAGACAGTTGACAAAGCAGAGAAAAAAAATGTAGGATTTGATAGTTGATGTTCATTTGTTTTAGCTGAGGTTGAGCTGGCTCCTAGGATGAACTTATTTTTCTAATCCTAGGTTTTTCATTGACTTGATGGAATGTCGTTTTCAAACAATTATTTCTTCTGAAGTATATCCGTACACACTATAGTTTCATAATAGTGGAAGACGCTTGAAAGTATTTCTAAATGCCAAGGTTCCTCTTACTTACTGTACATTATTGACTTGTTCAATAAGTTTACAGATGAACCTATAAGTTGGTGGACTAATCCTCTCTTGTGAGTTGTGAGTTGTCCACTTTTCTTTGTGATTCTGCTAGTAAGCTTTAAGTTACTCTGCTTAACATGTAATTTCTCTTTGATGTGCTCTTGTGGTTATATTAAGCTACAACTTAGGATTAGCACTAAACATGTCTTTCACATATATATATATATTTTAAACGTTTCATGTCATTATTCATTAGCAAATAGCAATATCATAACAGAATTTCAATTCAGATTTGTTTTGTTAACTCTTAAGGTCAACAACTATTTATGTAACTTAAATGATTGTTTATAACTTAGATTTTGAGTCGTTGACTTGCTGTGAAGTATACATATCAACTGCACCACCTTGGTGGTCTCTTGTGCTAATAATAACTCTTCCTTTCCTGCACAATGTCCATCTCATCAATCCTCTTCTTTTCATTTATTTTGATTCTCCCTTTTGTCTGTTCAATCCATTTCAAGATAACTCGCTTCAACCCAAATAGTTCTGAAATAGCATACCAAGGAGATGCAAGAACAGCAATAGATGCTGTTGAGTTCACCAGGATCAACTTCACTTGCCGTGCCGGTTGGGCTACTTACGGTAAAGAGGTTCCTCTATGGGATCCATCAGTCGGCAAGCCCTCGGATTTCACCACCCGCTTCTCCTTCAGAATTGATACTGACACGCCTTCTAAGTACAGTGTCTACGGCCAAGGGTTCGCTTTCTTTTTAGCCCCGGCGCGTATCCGAATGCCACGTAACTCAGCTGGTGGTTTCTTGGGTCTCTGTAACCAAACCAACGTTAGGTCTTCTTCTTTCCCGCTTGTTCACGTCGAATTCGACACGTTTAGCAATCCGGAATGGGATCATCCCGACATGACGTCTCACGTGGGAATCAACAACAACTCTCTTATCTCTTCTAACGTTACTTCTTGGAATGCAACGTTACACAACAAAGACATAGCACGTGTGGTGATCTCCTATGATTCTATTAAAAGAAACTTGAGTGTTTCTTGGAGTTATAACAAAACATCTGATCCTATGGAGAACTCGAGCCTTTCTTACATCATTGATCTTTCAAAAATGCTGCCACCAGAAGTCACGGTGGGGTTTTCTGGAACATCTGGATTGTTTAGACTTCTGTCATGGGAATACAGCTCAAGCCTAGAGCCACGAGATGTCAACAAGATTCAAACTGACAGGAAGGTGAGGATCATCGGTATCTCAGTTGCAGGGTTTGTTTTACTGACCTTTCTCGTTGTCTCCCTCGCCGTCTGCTTGAGAAGTAAGCAGCGGAAGCAGAAGGAGGAGGAGACATCAATCTTGTTATCTATAAACGATGATCTTGAAAGAGGAGCAGGACCGAGAAAGTTTGCTCACAAAGATCTTGTGATAGCTACTAACAACTTCTCATACGATAGGAAGCTTGGTGAAGGAGGGTCCGGAGCTGTGTATAAAGGCTACTTAAACGGTTTAGACACAATGGTTGCGATAAAGAAGTTTGCGGGAGGGTCTAAGCAAGGGAAGAGAGAGTTCATAACCGAAGTAAAGATAATCAGCAGTTTGAGACATCGTAACCTTGTTCAACTCATTGGTTGGTGTCATGAGAAAGATGAGTTTCTGATGGTTTACGAACTAATGCCAAACGGTAGCCTTGACGCCCATCTCTTTGGTAAGAAGCCTCGTCTCGCTTGGACCGTGAGGTGCAAGGTAACTCTAGGTATAGCCTCTGCTCTGCTGTATCTTCACGAGGAGTGGGAGCAGTGTGTTGTGCATAGAGACATCAAGGCGAGTAACGTGATGCTTGACTCTAACTTCAATGCCAAGCTTGGTGATTTCGGATTGGCTAGGTTGATGGACCACGAGCTTGGTCCGCAGACTACAGGGCTAGCAGGAACGTTTGGTTACATGGCTCCTGAGTACATAAGCACGGGAAGGGCGAGCAAAGAGTCTGATGTTTATAGCTTCGGTGTTGTTACGTTAGAGATTGTTACAGGAAGCAAAACTGTTGATCCGAGACAAGGAAGAGAGACAAGCCTTGTGGAGAAAGTGTGGGAGTTGTATGGGAAAGGAGAAGTGATCACAGCTGTGGATGAGAGGCTGAAGATTGATGGTTTTGATGAGAAGGAAGCGGAGTGTCTTATGGTTGTAGGGTTATGGTGTGCTCATCCTGATAGGAACTCGAGGCCTTCGATTAAACAAGCCATCCAAGTGTTGAATCTTGAAGCACCGTTGCCTCAACTTCCTACGAAAATGCCTGTTGCAACTTATCATGTCTCACCTTCGAGTAGTGGAGCATCGGTGAGCTCTGGTGGTGCTACTGCTGCAACGTTTTCAAGTGCTCAAGTTGGTCGCTGAGTAGATCTTGGTTGCTGTTATATGCTCTCGTTTCTTATATGTGTGGTTGTTGTGTGTGTGTTGTATTTTGGTCTTGTGCTTCTGTGAAACTGTTGTTTACTTGTTTATGTTACTCTTTGCTTGTGAAAGAAGTGTCTTCCATTGAAGCTGACTATTTAATATTTCAGTCTCTTAAATGATAAATCACTGCATAGATTATATGTAGAAGATGATTTGTTCAAGTCTCATATGAGAACTCTTATACTTTTTTTTTTTTGCATTTTTACTATTCTTTTTATTTTAACTAGTGACCATGCAAGCGCATAAGGAAGCTCCTGTTGGTATGCGGTGTAAGGACATGTTCTTGCTTCAATGTTTTGTGGCTAGTCCAGGAGTCACTTCCAGAGAAGTCATCACTCCAGAAATGGTACTGATATATCTGTTCTAATACATTTCTTATCTCTTTCTTCCTGAGAGACTTATCGGTTCTGGTGAAACGCTGCAGTTTAGCAAAGAGGCAGGGCATCGAGTTGAGGAGACTAAACTAAGAGTTGTCTATGTTGATCTACCACGACTTAGCGTGGACAGGCATGAACCTCAGGATAACCCAGCTGAGGTATTTTAAAGAACTTGCTGATCTTTTATATAATGCTTTCAAGAAAATAGTATTTTATGTTTACGGAGTTATCTTTTATGTTTTTGGAGCTGTTGCGTTGGTGCTAGTCCCGGCGCTATTGCCACAGAAATTGCTACTCAGCAACCTCTAAATATGTCCGACAAGCTTTGTTTAACTTAGTGTTGTTCACTATTGCCAAATCTCTAATATCAAAAACATGTATATGATTGCAGGAGCAGTTGGAGGGTGGAAGCAACAGAAGTCAGAGTGGTGGTGGGATGCGGATACGTACCGGATGGTATATTTCTGCAAGGGGCTTAAGGAGAAGGACAGTGAAAGGAGGGGAAGTGGCAATACAATGGTTAACAGGGACAGAGGAAGTCAACGGCGGTACGGGTCGTCGACTACGGAACTCTTGCCTATCTAGTTTAGATCCGATTAGTTTAGCTCTATTTTTATATCTTTGTCTTTTAATCTTGTCTCCCTTGTGTGGGCTAATATAATTAGTGTTTAGGAAAAGACAATCAATTAGGTACTAATTAGAGAAGAATCAAAAGGGATCGAATGACAATCATACCCATGTCCCCTGTGTGTAGATTCTAGGATGACTAAGAAGTGATGACAAAACATTTCTCTGTATTATCAAATGTACAACTGAAGAATTAAAGGCTTGTAGCTAACACAATGCTTGTTTTGTCTGTCATCTGATCTGATTGAAAGTTTTGCATTTGTTATAGTGTGTGTGTATTTGAGAAATTGTGAACAAAAATAACAGTTTTCTGAAAAAGTTAAACAATATTGGTATATTCCATATTCTGAATAAAAAAAAAGAAACCTAGGCAAAAGACAAATCTCGCCAGTGAAAGGTGAGGTCAAAAGCAAAAGCAACAAGGTTGACGTATCAAGAGCCTCAAGTCGTCAGAATCCACTTCTTCTTCGAATCTTCTGTGAGCTTTCTGAAGGCGTTTCAGAACATTAGACAATTCTCCATAAATCTCGTCTGACTTCATCTCTGCGCGAGACACTCCCCACCCAAACTCCATTTCGTCTCTGAAAAAATAGTACCCTGGGATCTTCAACAAGTTTCTCTTGTATTCCGGCCAAGCACCACCCCTATCATCGACGATGACCATTCTTCGTTTGTTAGCAGAGAGGATGAGATCAAATGTAGGGGCATTCTCTTTGGTTATGACTCTATCTCTGAAATAGACTTTATCCGGATCAATCAAACTCAATACATTCCGCGCGTAACTGTTAGTGCCCATTGTGTAACCGTACATGGTGCAAATTTTGTTAGCTTCTTGCAGAAACTCGTGGAGGAAAGGTCGTAACTTTATGAGATACTCGTTGGCTTTGCCTTCGTTAAACCTCCGCAGATCAACCCTTGAATCGGCTTCTCCCATCAGATACCATTCTCTCCGATAAAGCTCTGCAACATAGACAGTGTGGAGAAGAGTGTGATCCAAGTCAAGCACTAGATGGAGTTTCTTCGTTTTTTTCTCCTCTTCGTTCAGACTGGAGGGTATGTTTCTGCGCTTGGTTTTGTCTGATAAACCAAAGAATTGCTTTATGAACGACATAGCTTCTTCGAAGCGGGCACGACAACAAGGAGAAACACGAAAACAACCTAAGTTTCTGAAAGCCTTTGAAATAGAAAAACAATAAACCTAATTTGATCGGAATCAATACGAGTGAATAATCCACAATAATGAGTCTTCGTTCGTTTGTTTGTGTATATATAGAGGGGCAGAAGCAGAGATGCCTTTTAGAGTAACGAGAAAATAAGGAAATTACAAAGTGATTTTCCTTTTCTGTAAACACTACGTGCCTGTTAACGCCGGCAGAGATGCTTTTAGAGTAACGAGAAAAATGGAAATTACAAAGTGATTTTCCTTTTCTGTAAACACTACGTGCCTGTTACGCCTCTCGATTTCTACATATATTACACAGCGCAAATCTACTTTTATTATTAAAGTAACTAGATGTTTTCTTGCATCATGTGCAGTAAGAAATTTTTCAAAATTTAATTTATATATAAAACTAAAATTTATTAAATATTATAGATTTTATTATTTTTTATCAATATTTAGTTATAGATTTTATTTGGTTAAATATTGAACTAAGATAAAAACATTTTTTTTAATATATGAAGAATATATATGTATATATTTAAATTATAATCTTAGATAATATTTTCTATCTATTTATATTGGTTAAATATATTAAATCAATTTATATTTTTTCACAAATTAGAACAATTTGTATAAAAATAAAATGATATACAACTGTATAATTATCAAAAATTTAAACTAAACAAACAATATTGACAAATTTATAGATATATAAGAAACTAATGATTTTACGTTTAGAAATCTATTTTTTAAATGTAGCAATTTCTAAAGCTTTGATAATCAAACTATATAATTATAGAAAATAAAATAAATAGATAGTATTTTCTATCTATTTGTATTGGTTAAATATATTAAATCAATTTATATTTTTTTCACAAATTAAATTAAATTTTATAAAACTAAAAAATGATATGAATTTTTATAATTATCAAAAATTTAAACTAAACAATATTCATAAAATTTGTAGATATATAAGAAACTAATGATTTTACGTTTAGAAATCTTTTTTAAAATGTAGCAATTTCGAAAGCTTTAATAATCAAATTGTATAATAATAGAAAATAAAATAAAATAAATTTCAAAATTTGTAATTTTATATATGAAGATATTTATTTTATAGAAGACGTATGAGATATTACCATATTTATAAAATTTACCAAAAATAAATATCAATGTTAAATGTAATGTATGATTTATTACAATATCATAAAAAGTTTACCAAAAATATAATCAACAATAAATAGAATAATCCATTTATTCAACTCACGTGAGAATCATATATTCTCCCAGTTTATTTATTTCCTTTTATGTTTATCTAATTATACAAAATAATGAGTGAAAAAAGTAAAATTTACATCTCTACGAAATACTAAAGTCACCGACGTCACATTCTTAAATATGTAAATCAATAAGTGTGACATGGTGAGATCATAGTCACAATTACCATAAATTAGTATGAATTATGCCATGTCATATTTTTTATGTGCCATGTCATCATTTATTTTTTGAAACTGATTCCGGAGAAAACATGTGGCGAAATCACTTCGCAAATAATATATAAGGGATATTTAAAATTATAATAAAATAAAAGATATATGTTTTATGTTAATTTCAGCTTCTTTTATATAATAGTGAAATCTGTTTAGGTGTAATTTAATATTCATATATTACACACTTGTTTTTTGTTTGTTTATTTAACAGCATATTAAAATTTAATTTAAAATTAGTTTTATATGAATTATTATACATTTTTGTCAGAAATTTGTATTTTTGAAATTTTGATATAAGACTAAATTTAATAGCTGGTACTATATTTGATAAATAATATTCAAGTCTTGTGTTTTTAATTTTTATTATCACCACAAAAATAATACATAAAATCATACCCGAAATAAAATTATTGTGTATTTTGTTTTATATAAAAAATTAATATTATAATTTTAACAGATTCAGGGTATATTAATTCAACCCCAAATTAACATCCAAATTAGGATTTAGATAGAAATATTTTCTTAATCTTTTCTTAGATATTAATCTTATTCACATTTATTTCATAATTAATATATGAATATGTTTAGGTTAATTTGTTAATTTATTAATTAAATGGGGGATAATTTTTTTGTAACAAAATATAATCAGATTTTTTTTATTGAATATCAAATTTATTGATCTAAATGGTAAATTTACAATGGATGTTGCTATCGTTTATAACCTACCATAGAATGAAAGAATGAAAAAAATATGTATCTATGAGCTCAGTTGAAACCATCTCATGCGGAGTCCTTCGAGAGGATGCCCCGAGCGATAGCAGAGAGATGAATCGGATTTTCTTTTATTTAAACTGCGAATAGGAATATTGCTTAAGAGTAGGGTATTTTAGACCTTTGGATATTTCGGTATAGGAATATAAAATTTGTTCGGGTATCTGTAATTTAGGCCGGGTTCGGATATTTTTAGTTTGGGTCGATTATATTGAATCGGGCACGGATATTTATATATTGAAAGAAAAAATATTTTTTTCATTTTTAAGTTTATTTTATTTAAAAATATAGATTTAACTTTGCCAAATTTTTATTTTGTAATAGACTGGATGATTAATAGATTTTGAGGAACATTTCAAAATTAAAATAAACATTAATTTTAAAATTTCTGGATCTAACTTTTATTAATACATGAAAAAATAAAGCTTAATATCCATTTTAAGTGAGAGTCAAATCATTTTCTCCGTAATTATATGTATAAATCTTATGTAACATCAATATAAATATTTTAGATAAAATAAGAGATGTAAATTAAAAATATAAGAGTATATATACATATATTCGGTTATCTTCGGATATTCATTCGGGTTCGGATATTATCCGTTCGGGTTTGGATATTCAATCTCTCCTAAATCAATACACATTCAAGTATTTTGCTATTTCATTGCGGATTTCGGTTCAGGTTTTTCGGATCTGATTCGGATATGAATTGTACCGGGTAAAATGTATATCCCTAATTAAGATGATAGATAATTCCCTCTTTCTTTTATAGTGAAGAAGATTAAGTATGAATGTAAGCAATTTGTATCAAAAAAAAATAGGCACGTGTATAAAATCCGTAACAGGAAGTTCAAACCAATTCCAAACAAAAAAAAACCTGATATTTACCCGGTATGAAACATAAGGAATACCATAATAGGTCTTGTAGGATAAAACAAAACACTTCCGAATCTAAATTGTTTTTAGACGAACCCGAACGGATAACTGGAAAACTCAAATTAACTTGAAAATTTATGAAAAACTGATATAATTGCTAAACTGTTCCAAATATAAATATTTGAGATATAAATATGTAATTCAAATATTCAATTATATATATATATATATATATATATATATATATATATATATATATATTTTGAACTGATTGCTAAAGATATGTAAAAGTGGAGGACTCTTTCTCGAAGAGCTGGCGGAAGAGAAGCTTCGGGAAGGAAGTGGAAGCGAAACCCATCACGGAGGATGACGAAGCGACATAGAAGGTGGACCGATCGACAGAGAAAACGGATCGAGAGAGAAGACGGAGTGAGACAGACGACGGAGTCATCAAGAGAGATGACAGAGCGAGAGAGACGACAGACTGACATAGGAGATGGAGTGACTGAGACGATGTAGTGTTCGAGAGAGAAGATCGAGTGAGAGAAAAGACAGAGTGTCCAAAAGAGAAGAGACTTTGTGTTTTCAATCAAAACCCCGACAAAAAAAGAGAGACAAATGAATAAGATATTATAATTATTTTACAGCAGAAAATAATATATATATATATATATATATATATATATATATATATATATATATATATATATATATATATATATATATATATTACAACGTAATATTATGAACTTGAAAAAGAACATATATACCGAGATGAAAAATAAAGAACAGAACATTTGGATACTTTGTTACTCTTTTTATCTCTTTGTTTTCTTCTAGTGTCTTTACTAACAAGACTTGTATGATGTATATAACAGGGGATGTTGCCACCTCTTGAAATATTACCCGTGTCTACTCGTTAAGGTTGTTAAGTTAATGAAATTTGAATATTAGTTCATAAATATTTGGTACGTCAGATTGTTCCACCATCTAAGTCAAGGGAAGAAGGAGGGATGTATTGGGGATACAAAGTTCGATATGCATCACACCTAAATTCAGTATTCAAGGAATGCAAACAAACTCTACTTCTTAAAAACGACATACGAACAAAACTTTTTATCTAGTAAAAGAAAATTAAAACTAATAATTTTGTTGTTTTGTTTCGAATTTTTGGCCATCCAAACACGTAAAACTCTTCCTAATATTTTTTGTTGACAACATTTCATTTTAACATGTTCAAAAAAATTATAACCAAGTAATTTCATAAAACTATTTTTTTTACCATTTTATCATCAATTACATTAGCGAAAATTTTACTTTCAGAAAAGTATAAACATGGACTATTTATAGATTTTGAAAATGTCTCTTTGAAAAGTCACATTTTTCAATTTAAACAGTTGCAGTTTTTATTAAAGAAGAGACACAACTTTTAAATAGTCATATTTTTTAATAAAAATAGACACAACTTTTTATAAAAAGACACTGACGAACAATCATAATTTTTCATAAGATTTAAGATATCTATAAAAACACATCCTTTTAAATTAATCAAGATTACTATTATTAATAGATTATGAAAGAGTATGTGAGAGATACCCATTGCTCATCTGTGAGATGCATAGAGAAAATCTAGTGTAAGTGTTATATCATAGAGAAAATCTAGTGTAAATGTCCATACTAAATTTATGTGTAAATGTCATGTCAAATATAAAAAACAGTTGAACCGACTTCTCTAACTGAAACGTTTTTAAGTGCCCAACTTGGTCGTTGAGCAGATCTATTTTGTTGTAATATGCTCTTGTTTCTTATCTATGTGTTGTGTGTTGTATTTTAGTACTTGTGCTGCTGTGTAACTGTTATTACTTGTTTCAGTTACTCTTTGCTTGCGAAAGACGTTTCTTCAACTGAAGCTGACTATTTGCTATTACAATCTCTAAATGAAATAAATTGACAAACTTGAAAGATAAAAAAATATATTAATATCTAATTATATAATTATGTTTTTTTTTTGTTTCTTTAAATAATTTCCCACTACATAGACTTATATGTAGTGGCTGAATTTATCAAGTCTCATATGAGAACTCTTATACTATTTTTTTTTGCTTTTTCACTATTTTATTCATCTTAAATATGAAAGGCTGTGAGAGATACCCATTGCTTATGATCTGAGTTCCAGAGAGAAAATATAGTGTAAATGTCCACACTAATTTGAGTGTAATTGTCATATTAAATAGAAAATCGGTTGAACCGACTTCTCTAACTGAAATTCTTCAGACTGGTAAGTTTGGTGGCCATTTGATTTATTCTTTTGGAAAGCGATGTATAAAACCTATGCTATAAAAAGAACGAAGAGATCAATGCTTATGGGGGTATTAGCGGGTTTAGTTCAACAACTAACACATTTTAAGTAACCCTTCCTGCTTACGATGCGATTATTTGTTTTCATAGAAGAATAAAATTACTACTAATTCACTTAAGACAACCAAATTAATAGACCAAGTTAATGTAGAAAAAGTTTTAGCTAGCGTGATCAATAAAATAGAAAAAAGTTTTCTTTTGCTTGTGGACTATCAATAGACGAATTGAGTTATTATAGAAAATTTAGAGAGATAATTACTAAAATAGGACTTTGAGTTTCACTTGAGTTGTTGTCTCACGGAAATTTGGTTGATTGTTAATGCCTTATCTGATAAAGAATCAATTCACGCCTAATCAATCTATCTAGTACTAAATGAATTAGAAATCATCTAAAATTGGTCTATGATTCGCAGTCTCATTGGTACAAGTTAGAGGTGGGTCTCAAACGTTGTCAGACATGACAGTAGTGGTTACAGTGGTTACGTTGTGAGAACAAAATTGACAAGTTATTCAAACCACAGCAACTAAAGCATCATTACGAATGATATCATTAATATTTTTTGGAACTTGATATCATCAGCTTTCAAATCTTCGAATTACAAGGGCTTATATAGTACAAGCTTAATTTGAACGAAAGTGATATTAGGTGTGATTGAATGGTATTATTAGAGTAATAAAAGTTGGAGTAAATATTTTTACTCTGAATCCCACTTAAATGCATCCAATCAGATTGAAATATGTTATCTTAATTTTACTCCAAATACTGTTGATAAAGGAAAAACACTCAGAATTTTCTTTTTGGTTTTACCAGAAAAACTAGATTTTGATTCGCGCTTCAAAAGAGCGGATATTATTTTTCACTTTTATAAAATATGTTATCAGTTTTTAATTATTGAATTTATTTATCTTAGTAAAACTTTCTTTATAATAAATTTGACACATAAAATATCTCTGGTAAACTATGTATTTATCTGGCTTTGTTTTATTTGCTCTCCAATCAACATATTTATTTGGCTTGTTGTTAAAATAAATGATTATAGACTTTGATCTCTGCATCTGCACGGATGAATATTTTTGAAAAATATGATGATATTTTTTTTTCATGTAATTATTAGGGTTTGGCAAAATGAATCCGAAGAACAGAACCGATATACCAAACTCGAACATAAATTGATTAAATATTCGAATTATTCAAAATTTTGTTAGTTAGAGAACAAATCGAATCCGAACCGAAGTATTCGTGTACATGAATTTATCTAAAATAGATTTATATACTTATATATATATATATATTAATTATTTTCATATTTAACGTATATAAAACATCAAGAATGATACTTTTAAATTGGTTTAAAATAAAATATATATAGATAGTCAAAAATAAATATCTGAAATGGTTAAAGTATATTCAAATCACCAAAAATACTTAAAATAATTATTGATTTCGTACCTAAAATTTTAAATCAAACCAATTGATATGTTAAGCTTAGGTATTCTGACATATGTTATTAAAATTTATAGGTAATATATTACTTTATTTATAGATTTTGAGAAATTTAAAATATATAGTGATTTAAAACTTTAAAAATAATTTAAATAAGTTATACAAATCTGAACCAAACCCGCAAAAATCAGAATCAGATTCAAACAAAAATTTAGAAACATCCTAATAAGACTGAATTCTTTAACCTCGAAAACTCGAAACGAAAACCGATCAGAACCAAACCCGTATGGATGTCCTAAAATTCATCTTTAGTCATTATTATATATCACATAATTTCATCATATAACTAATCATATTTTATACGTACCATCATCTAAGTAATCATATAATTAATAGTATTTTATACGTATCATCATATAAATAATTACATATATTATATTTTAAAAATTTAATATGAAATATAAGAACCATAATTTAAGTTGGTATTTCAAATTGGGCTTTGTATTGTATTTTTCTTTTATATATTGACAATATTTTTTATAATGGACTTACTAACTTAAGTTCATTACTTTTTTGATTAATACTACTATTTTTGTTTTCAAACAAAATTAAATTTATTTAAAAGACTGCAATCCATGTTTCTAAACACTCTAAATATTTTTAATAAGACTATTCAAGTAATCAAACACTCCGATTTCGTACTTATAATTTAATAATATAGATACATTAACGCTAAGATTTGTTTCTCTCTCCTATTTCCACTTATTTCACTTTCCACTTAATTTCAATTTTTATTTACTCTATTTTACTCTTATATTTACCAATCACAACCATTATTTGTTAATAAAAATATTATCATGGGTGCACATTAAAAATAAATAATTGATGGCTTAACTTGTTTGTCAAATTTGTCTGCCATATGTTTCCTTTCTTTATGGCGCCAAGAAATTTGAAGCAGACAAATAAATAAAAATAAGAAGAATCCGACAGCACATTCACCACTATCAATTTAAAACGAAGATTAGCCAACTCCTATAACTGCAAATCCATACACTTTTTTTCTTCATTTTTTCTTTAATTTTTACTTCCAATATTTTATCCTCTGTAATTTCTAAAACCATAGTAGAACAAAAATGTCAAGTCGTCATACAAACTCTAGACCATTAGATCGAAATAACAATTTTTGAAAATATATAAATATATTTTGATCAAAAAAAAAGAAAATAAATAAATATACTGAAATGCAAGAAAAAGTAAGTTTGCGAAGAAAGCAAACAAAACCATATAAAAGATGTTATTATTTCACATGTGCTTTTTTTTATTTCTTCGTCACAAAATTAGCTATATGGCGGAGAATATAGTTTGAGTGAAAATGCAATCTGAATATAAAATAAATAGTTCAGTTGATTACAAGCAAAGGTGATGTGTCTTATTTATTTATTTGACAGAAAATTCCCACAACCATATAATCTCCAGATATTTCAACCGTCGAGTCCGTTTATAGTAAATGCGTTAGTCACGGCATCAAATCTCTAATCCTTTCATCTTCCTGTTTATTTGGCCACGTGAAAAACAGCAAAACAGAACTTGAATTGACTTGCAGTTGAAAGTAAAAACTAAAAAGAAACAAAAGTTGAATTGCATGGGTGGATTTATATAAATATAGCAGAGATTCCAATCCATCTCCACTCAGCACACCTGACTCTTCTTCTTCTTATTAACTTTCTAACTCTTCCAAGAATAGCATTTTTATCTCTCTCAGGATAACAAACAAAACAAACAAAATTTAAAAAAAAACAAAGTTTCTCATAAAACCTCTGTTTTCTTGTTTCCTCAGAGAGGTGCAATATTTTTCTTTGTGTTATTTCTTATGCTTCTGGGAATTTTTTTAGGGGAACTTTAACTTGATTCCAAGGCTTCCTCTCTTATTGGAGGGAAACGCAGAGAAAGAAGAAGGTACAAACAAAAAACAATTGGAGCTATGGCTGTTGAAGGTAAACCTAAACCTAAAGCTTGTTTTATTTTCCTGTTAAGAAACTGAAGAAAAAAAACTGATTTACTTTCATATTTTCTTTTCTGAGTTTAAAAAAAAAACGAAAATTTTCCATTTTTTGGAATTCATGGATGGTTTTCTGAGGAATTTACAAAATTAGTTTTTTTTTCTGTATCCCCTGTAATAGAGACAGAGAAGAAGAAGCAAGAAAGCGAAGAGGATCAAGAAGAGATAGAGCTTCACAGAAACGACTTAGGCCTCGAACATTCATCATCATCATCAGGTGTACTTGGAATCACAGTTATGATGGATTCAGATGCAGACAACAGCAGCACTTATTACAGCACCTGCAGCTCTTGCTCCCCTGACGATGAATCATCATCATTATCCTCTCCATTTTCCAATACTCAAAATAAAAACGTTACGCCTTCCTACAATGGTGGTCTTCAATGGAACAAAATGATTGAATCAATCAAGAAGAAGTCCATAAGAAGATTCACTGTCATTCCTCTCCTCGCAAGTTACGAATTAACCCGTAGAAACTTGCGTCGCAAGCAACCAAAGTTCCCTTTCCCTCCCTCTGAGAATGGCTTCCCCTGTGAACGTTTCTTCATGCCTAAACCCTCTTGGCGAAACTTCACCTACGAAGAGCTCGCTGCAGCCACCGACAATTTCAATCCTGGTACAGACAAACCAGAACCACAAACCCTATGGATTGAGAACATGAGCTTTTTGATGTAAAGATCTGTCTCTTTGTTTGTATTGTTCAGAGAATATGATTGGGAAGGGAGGACATGCAGAGGTATACAAAGGGGTCTTGGCTGATGGTGAAACGGTGGCGATCAAGAAACTTATGAGTCACGCAAAGGAGGAAGAAGACAGAGTGAGTGACTTCCTTTCAGAGCTAGGCATAATCGCACATGTAAACCATCCAAACGCAGCTCGGTTACGCGGTTTCAGCAGTGATCGTGGTTTGCATTTTGTGCTTGAGTATGCTCCTCACGGTAGCCTCGCTACTAAGCTCTTTGGTATATTTTCAAATTCTCCTCGGTAAAAAAAAATCTAGTTACTACATTTTTTTTTCAGACATTGTTGTGATCTTTGATGTTTTGTAGGATCAGAGGAGTGTCTGGAGTGGAAGATAAGGTATAAAGTGGCTCTAGGTATAGCTGATGGTCTAAGTTACCTTCACAATGTTTGCCCTAGACGGATCATTCACCGTGACATCAAAGCTTCTAACATATTGCTCAGCCAAGACTACAATGCTCAGGTAAATGATTTTTGACTAGTATCCGTTTGGCAGGACCTAATCTGGTATAACCGAGTGAAACATTGGCATTGATCCATAAAAAAAAATTAGAAGTTTTTTACATAGACACAGGCCTCCAAACTATAATTTTGTTTTTAATTAAAATTATTTAAAAATGTTTATAGCCCTCAAAATCTCAAATCATACCCTGCCCTTGGATATTGAGAACCATGAGTACATGTAATCTTGTTTTTTTTCAGATTTCGGATTTTGGACTTGCAAAATGGCTTCCAGAGAATTGGCTTCATCATGTTGTGTTCCCCATTGAAGGAACATTCGGGTAAAAAAAACATAAAAACCTTGTAAAAGTTTTTTTGATAGAACAAATAAGTTTTGATGATCTCTGGTTTCAGATATATGGCTCCAGAATACTTCATACACGGCATTGTTGATGAAAAGATCGATGTGTTTGCCTTTGGTGTATTGCTTTTGGAGATTATAACCAGTCGTAGAGCTGTTGACACAGCAAGCAGACAGAGCATCGTTGCATGGGCAAAACCTTTTCTGGAGAAGAACAGTGTTGAGGACATTGTGGATCCTCGGCTAGGAAATGAGTTTGATCCAACAGAGATGAAACGAGTGATGCTAACAGCTTCAATGTGCATACATCATGTAGCTACAATGCGACCTGACATGACCCGGGTAATGCTAACTAAAACCAAACCAGAGTTTGTGTGTAACGGTGGTTTTAATGTGAGTTTATTGGTGCAGTTGGTGCAGTTGTTGCGTGGAGAAGACGGGCCAGGTGAGCTAGAGCTACAGCAGAAGACAGGTGAAGGAGGCGCGGTGATTGTGAACACGTGCGATCTACAGGATCACACCTCCTCCTCATATCTCAATGAACTCATCCGCCACAGGCAGCTCCTCATGGAATGAGTGGAAACAATCAAAATGAAACTTAAATCTCTAATATATAACATGTGTTTATGCTCCCATCTTTAGTCCCTTACTATCTTTGGCTTTTTTCATTAACTGAGTTTTGCTTCTTTTATTTCCTCAACCAAAAACTGTGAATATCAACTTTGTTTAATCTCAACCCCCAAAGGAGTTGTCAATTTGTAACTACATAGTTCACTATTCACCCCATCTACTGCCTCTGCCTAAACAACAACAGTTAATGAAAGAAAGAAAATATAAAAACAGAGATGCTAGTGAGATTTTCATATCCTTCTAGTCAGCTTTATGAGTTAGCCAGAATCAAGAAGTTGAACATTAGCGCAGTGAGAAAGAAGCTAGTATCCCTTAAAGACATTAAAAACTAAAACCTTAAAACAAAAAAAACGGACTCCATAAAATCACATCACATGATTGATTCTAGTATGGCTGGTTAGGCCACAGGAAGAACTCTGGCGCCATAAGTCCCATTGATCCTTGAACGTTGGAGTTATTATTATTAGACCCGGTCGAGTCAGAAGCTTGAACATTCGCCTGAAAATGCTGGAAGAAGTTTTGTTGCTGTTGCTGCTGCTGTTGATGATGGTAAAGAGAAGCTGCGTCAAAAGGGATTCCACATGGAATCATCTGAGACTGAACAGCTGAGTTAGGACAAAGAGCGAAGTTAATGCTACTGTTATTGGGTGAGGACTGAAACTGAAGCTGTTGTTGCTGCTGAAGATGGTGGAGTTGTTGTTGATGATGACCAACGATTGGTTTCTGCTCTGCTGAAGCAGAAGCTTCTAAAGAGAGCTTAAGACGTTTTGCTGCACCACCAATGGGAAGTGCACTCTTCATGATGGCTTCCACGTCGTAACGGTTCATCTCGAAGTTAGTTACCGCGTTTATCCCTCTGAATTTGATCGCTGCTATGTCGTATGCCTCTGCCGCTTCCTCTTCTGTTGCTACAAACCACCAACAAACAAAAACATCAGAACTTTAAACTAAATAACTAACCACAAGCTTTCAGACAGAAAGTCTGATAGAGATAAACCGTGATATGCGAATCCAAAGAAACTGATGTTCGTAAAACAACAGATTCCACTCAATCAATCGAAGAAATCGCAAGAGAATCAATCTTCTTATTGAATTGAGAAATCCCAAATTTACAGAAGTTTAGAGATAGAAGTTTCACACAAATTGTTCTGATAATGAAAAAGAAAACTCGAATCCAAAAGATATACGAGTTTGTTAGCTCTGTAACAAACTCTTTTAATCTCACTCGTACACGTGTCTTCAACTTCTGATCGCCCTTCATTCAAATTCTCCTTTTATTTAAATCTCCCCTCTTCTTTTCTCTGTTTTTATTCTTCCATACGAACTCCTATATCAAATCCTTCCCCTCCAGAAAACCTTGACCTCAAGGTTTAAAGTTTGGAAACTTCCTCTGAATATCAAAGAGAAACTCCCAAGTTGCCTCCTCCACTGGTTCATTTGCCCACTTCACCAAAATCATCGTTGCTGCTCTTCCTTGACGTTGAACCATCTTACGCTCAATTACCACCTCTGGTTCCCGTTCCAACACGTCTACTCCATTAGTCGGTAGTTGGGTGGATACAGATACCTTTCCCACAAACTCCTTCAGCTGAGATACGTGGAAGACCGGATGGATTGAAGATGTTGCAGGAAGTTCAAGTTTGTAAGCGACCTTCCCACAAGTATCAAGAATCTTATATGGCCCAAAATACTTAGGAGCTAGCTTCTGATTACCACGTATCACCACTGACTTCTGCCTGTAAGGTTGCAACTTCACAAACACATAATCTCCAATCTCAAAGCTCCTATCCGTACGGTGTAAATCCGCGTTTTGTTGCATCCTGTGTTGTGCCCTCAACAGATGAAACTTAAGTATCAGAATCATATTCTCTCTCTCCTGCAACGTACGAGCTACCACCGCTACCTTTGATTCTCCAGGTAAATAAGGTAAGTGGATTGGTGGTGGTTGTCCATAAACTGCTTCAAAAGGAGTGAGCTGAGTTGATGTGTGAAAATTGGTGTTGTACCAATATTCTGCCAAAGGAATCCACTTAGACCAGAGATGAGGTCTATCGCTACACATACAACGAAGATAAGTCTCAAGGCAACGATTCACCACTTCCGTCTGCCCATCGCTTTGAGGGTGATAAGCTGAGGAGAAATTAAGTGCTACACCTTGTAAAGCGAATAGCTCCTTCCAAAAATCACTGAGAAACACAGCATCTCGATCACTGACAATAGTTCTTGGTAACCCGTGTAACTTGTAGATATTATCCAAGAAAGCTTGAGCCACCGTGAGTGCTGTATACGGATGAGAAAGTGCTATGAAGTGAGCTGCTTTAGTCAATCTATCCACAACCACCAAAATCACTGACTTCCCAAAAGAATGTGGCAATCCGTCAATGAAATCCATTGAGATGTCTGTCCATATACTCTCAGGAATAGGCAGAGGTTGAATAAGACCCGGTGATGCAGAATGATCATACTTACAAGCCTGACACACACCACAACTTCGTATGTAAGCATGAACATCCTTAGATAATCCCTTCCAATAGAACAATCCTTTCACTCTCTGCATAGTGACATCTCTACCCGAATGACCTCCCACACCAGAGCTATGTAACCATTCCAAGATTTTGCTTCTCACTCCACTCACTGCAGGTACTGCAATCTTACTCTTCCTTCTCAGAATGTTCTGAACCCAAGAATAATGTTTCTTTGCCTTCGAATCCTTTTTAAGCTTCTCAATGATCTCAGCTACTGCATTGTCTTGACTATACCCATCTTGTATCTCCTTAATAAGATCACACTCCAGTACAGACATGGCCATATGCAACACCTCTGCTCCATCTACACGAGATAATGCATCAGCTGCCACATTATCCTTCCCTTGGCGATATTGAATTTCATAATCGAATTCAAGTAATTTTGGTAACCACTGTTGTTGAATGGGAGTGTTTAGTCTCTGTTCCAAGAGGTATTTCAAGCTCTTCTGATCAGTTTTTATCACAAAACGTCTTGTAAGTAAGTAATGCCGCCATTTTTGTACAGCAAATACCACGGCAAGCAACTCCTTCTCGTATATGGATAGATGCAATTGTTTCCCCTTCAGATGACGACTGATATAAGCAATAGGGTGTCCCTCCTGCATCAACACTGCTCCTATACCACTACCACTCGCATCTGTCTCCACAACAAACTGCTTATCAAACCGAGGAAGAGCGAGGACTGGAGCGTTACACAAAGCACTTTTCAACCCTTCAAAAGCACCTTGAGCTTCGTTAGTCCATTCGAACGAATCTTTCTTTGTCAAAGATGTCAGAGGTCTAGCAATTGAGCCAAAATCTTTTACATATCTTCGATAGTACCCAGCTAGACCCAAAAATCCACGTAAAGGTTTCAAGCTCAGCGGTTTAGGCCACTCTGCAACTGCTTTTACTTTCTGAGGATCAGTAGAGATTCCCTTTTCTTCAATATAGTGACCAAGGTACTCCACCTTACGTGTGGCGAATGCACACTTACTTCTCTTCGCAAATAGTCTCTGACTCCTCATCACTTCAAATACTTTCCTTAGATGCACAACATGCTCCTCTATTGATTTACTGTAAATCAATATGTCATCAAAAAATATGAGCACAAACTTCCTCAAAAATTCTCGAAAGACCTCATTCATTAGATTCTGAAATGTGGCTGGTGCATTGGTGAGTCCAAATGGCATGACCACATACTCATAATGCCCACTGTGAGTTTTAAAAGCTGTTTTATGAATATCATCTTCATCCATTCTCACTTGATGATACCCTGCTCTCAGATCAATCTTAGAATAGATCACTGATCCACCCAATTCATCCATCAAATCTTCTATGAGAGGAATCGGAAATCTGTTCTTGATTGTTAACTCATTAAGACCTCTATAATCCACACACAACCTCCACGTTCCATCTTTTTTCTTCACTAATACAACTGGAGAAGCATAAGGGCTGCAGCTCGGTTGTATTGTACCACTCTTCAACATCTCCTGAACCATTTTATCAATCTCATTTTTTTGATAAAGAGCATATCGATAAGGTCTCTGGTTCACAGGATTAGCACCTTCTCTCAAACGAATTTTGTGGTTGTGTAAGTCTCTGAAAGGGGGAAGTTCTGTTGGTTCCACAAAAATGTCCTTGAACTCCGTTAAGAGCTCCTGAATTGCAGGCTCTTCTTCTGTCACTCCTGCACTAGCTTCCAACAAACAGAGCTCAGCTTTCTCATAACTTGGTAACTCATAAGCGTAGATCATAGAAATTTGTGGCTCAGAATCCTTGATCTTGTTAATTTTCACTGCTTTAGCTTCACGTACTGAGCCTGGATGAATACCATTTAGCGTCACCTTCTTCTTTTCAAACATAAACTGCATCACTAGTTTATCAAAATCCCAAGTAATAGGTCCCAACGTTCTCAGCCATTGAACTCCCATTACCATATCACAGTTTCCCAAAGCAATCACCATAAAATCAGCTTGAAAAATATGATGTTGAAAGTTCCAGCGAAGCTTTTCTATTTTTCCTGCAACTCGCAGTTGACCCCCATCAGCTACTGTTACTCTCGCAACCCCAGGTGGTTTAATGTGACACCCAAGTCTCTCAGCTACTCTGATGTCCATGAAATTATGAGTAGAACCAGAATCAATCAGCACAAACACTGGTCTTTTGTTGTACACTCCTTTTACTTTCATGGTAGTATAATCGGAAATGCCTGCAATAGCATTAACCGAAATGTGAGCAATATCACATTCCTCAGCTTGCTCAAGAATAGCTCGTACTTCAGCATCCTCCCCTTCTTCTTCTTGCTCATCATTTGCATCCAATAAGTACAACTGAGCCTTCTTGTGCGTTAAGTAATGAGCAGGAGTGAACTTTTCATCACAAAAGTAACAAAGTCCTTTAGCTCTCCTGTCACTCATTTCTGCTGGAGTTAAAAACTTCCTTGGTTGAATTAAAGGAGGTTTCTGTTGCTCCGTAGCCACCAGATTTACACTTTTCACCTCTCCTTCCTTCTTATAGCTTCCAGAATTCTTCATAAACGTACTCTTGTTATTAGACCAATTAGATTGCTTCCGGGGATGCGCCATCTCATATAATCTCCCGAGAACAAAACAATGTCTGACCGTTTGAGGCTGAAACATTCTCACATGCATCTGCGTATCATTCCTCAAACCTGCCAAGTACGCACTCATCAAATATTCTTCTGAAAGCTTTACTCGAGATCGAATGAGCTCAAACTTCTCATTGTATTCTGTAATCCCCTCCGTCTCTTGTAACTGTTTCAGCTCAGCAATAGGATCGTCAAGAACTTCCTCAAACCTCTCCGTTATTAACGATCTGTACTGCACCCAATCACTCAACAATTGTGATCCAGACTCAGATTGCATAAGAGCCTGATGCCATGCTGATGCAGCACCATCAAAATGAATCGATGACAACCTCACTTTCAAATCACCAGGAGTGTTATCAATTGCGAAAAATTCTTCCACCTTAAACAGCCATTCTCTAATCTTATCACCGCTGAAACGTGGAAAATCCAATCGACCTAATCTCGTCATTCCAGTATAATGAGAAGTTGTACCAGATCTGGATGTTCGAGGTTGATCGGAGGTCGGATTGTTGATTTCTGGTGAAGCGTCGCGTTGAAAGCGGTCGATATGCTCAATCGCCTTCTCCGTCTTCTCCGTGATGAACTTAATCGCCTCAAACATCATCGCCACATTCTTATCGATCTTACTATTCTGCTCTGCAATCGTTTCCTCCATCTTCTCGATTTGCGAGCTGATCGCCTCCGTAGTTTCCTTCACCACCGCCTCCTTCAAGCTTTGTTGAGCTCTCGTTTCCGCCATTGTTTCCGAGGAAGACGCAGCTCTGATACCTTTGATAGAGATAAACCGTGATATGCGAATCCAAAGAAACTGATGTTCGTAAAACAACAGATTCCACTCAATCAATCGAAGAAATCGCAAGAGAATCAATCTTCTTATTGAATTGAGAAATCCCAAATTTACAGAAGTTTAGAGATAGAAGTTTCACACAAATTGTTCTGATAATGAAAAAGAAAACTCGAATCCAAAAGATATACGAGTTTGTTAGCTCTGTAACAAACTCTTTTAATCTCACTCGTACACGTGTCTTCAACTTCTGATCGCCCTTCATTCAAATTCTCCTTTTATTTAAATCTCCCCTCTTCTTTTCTCTGTTTTTATTCTTCCATACGAACTCCTATATCAAAGTCTTTATTGATTGATTGGATTTACCAAAGGTTCCGAGGTAAAGATCTTTGTTGCCTGCAACACGACCAATCCTTGCTTGCCAACGTCCTTGTTGATGATGCCTTGTCACACCTCTGTATATCGAAGCTCCTCTAGAGAATCCGCTACTCTTCCTGTAATTATATCCGGTTTAACCTCTTGGTTACTCTCAACAAAACCGAATTAGATTCAATCAAAACTGGCCTTGCTTTTGGATCTTACCTCCTAAGGGAAGCAATGAACTCTAGTTTGGTCATGTGCTTCATTTCCTCTAATTCTTTTGTGTAATTCGTAATCTAAAAATTCATTAAATGAATAGATTAGTAAAACAGAGAACCACTAACGTAAAAAAATCAGAAGAGAAGAGGAAAAAAGATGTTTACAGGGAAGTTGGTAGTGGCAGCAGCATTCCAGTACTTAAGAGCTGCTAAATCATAAGCTCGAGCTGCTTTATCTTCTTTGTCATATCCACCTGAATCATTAATCACAGAACAATTATATTAAAATGCATGCAAGATATCGTTTACTGTTATTTGTAAGAACTGACTGACTGCGATATTGCTCTTACCCAAGTATACTGTTGATGTAAGCATAATACATTATCCATGTCCAGTGGTCCATGCAAAAAAGGCAAAAATGATCAGATTGCTTAAACGAGATGTAGCAAAGATCTTCTGACACTTATTCTCAAATGCAAGAAGATAATGCTGAAGTCGAATTAATTAACAACCAAACATGTTCGAGATTTTTTTTTAATGGTTATTGACACCAGTCTAATACTCAGAAAGCAAAAATGAAAGAATTTGAAAAAAAAAATAACGAGACAAGAGTTTTGGATGGGGTCAAACCCTAGATCCCCACTCTTGTGGTAGTGGTGGTACTGGTAGCCCAAAGCAAAACAAAAATATAAAAAATAAAGCAAAAGCCACTGAGAATGTTCAGACTTTGCTTTGTTGATGTGAACACTACACATAAATCAATCTGACACCTTATGGACACTGCACACTGAAAATTTTCATTTAATTTGAAATTCTTGATCTTTCTTCACACTGTGAGCAACCTCATGTTTAGCATTCAAAATCAAATCTCTATTTAACCCAAGTACTCCTCACTTTAAACCCTATGAAGCTAAAAACTGTAAAAATAGTCCAATGGTCTCACATCACAAAGGCTACATTCATAACATCAAATCATATATGCTTTAACACAATGCATGTAGGTGAAGAGAAATAAGGGAATAGAGGGTCAAAGTGGGTCCATTTTTATGCCAATCAAAGAGACAGAGGTTGCATCATATAGGCAATGCCATGGGGACCCACTGTGTGTACCTTTAGGCTTTAGTATGGTGTAAGTGTGAAATTAGAGAATTTTGAAAGGAAAGGAAATGCAATAAAAGACAAAGGAACAAAATGGCGGCACCCTTCTGCTAAATATATGAAAAATCAACAATAATAACAACTACATAGTATATTATAGATCTTTCTTTTTTTCTTAAGTACTGACTCAAAAGTATTTTCTAAGTTCAAAAACTTTGGCTCACTTTCAGAAACGAAAACACCCAAAGTTATATAACATTAATCATCATATAAAAGATGTAGACAGATCAATAAAATAAAAGGAAAAAAGGTAAAGCTTCTTTGAATCTTTGCATTCAATTTCTTTGACAAAACTCTTGTCCTATACAGTTCACTCTTCTTAATCCTCCTTCTAGTAAAATCCCCACTTACAGAAATGATTCACAAGAAGGCCTAAACGACATATAGTAAAACCAAAATAACCACACGGATTGCAATTCATGATGTCAACAAAGTTTTGTAATAGTGAGTGAAAATCCAATTTAAAAAAAATGAAAGAAAAAAATAAAAATATTACCTTGACGTCCTTTCCTGGCCTGACCTTCTCTCCTACAGCTATTATCCCATAGATGAGCTTCATACCTTCCCGTCCATCTATGTCTGCCATCGATCAAATTCTTACATTAATACTTCACTTAGTAAGCATTTTTTAGAATTTAGAAATTTAATAAATGTCTTTTGAGTTTTGACTAATATTCTAATAAAGTAATTAATACTTTTTACATTAATATACTTCACTTAAAAATTAGAAATTTAATATGTCTACATCAATCAAAATTTTATACATTAATACTTCACTTAATAAGCATTAAAAAATTAGAACTTTAATTTGTCTTTTGACTAATGACCAAAATAATGTCCTAATCACAACACAAGTCTTGGATTCTTCTTACCTTGTAACTCCTCTGTAAATAGAAGTCCTTTGTCCGAACGTATCAGCAATCTTCTTGTTAGAACAATCTGATGTTTCCACCGCCACAACAGGCTTCTCCTTCTCAGAGCCCGTCCTCTCGCTGTTGTTGTTGTTGCTGATTCTCTCGACATTGTTATGATGCTCAGTGATCTGATTAGTATCATTACACCTTTGATTAGCGTTGTTAATGCTATCTCCAAGTGACAAAGCTCCACCGTGGAAACCTCCTAGCTCAGGACCGGAAGATTCGACCACGTGTCCTAAGTAGTCTCCGGGGAGATGAGTCCGGGCTATGGAGGCAGAGTCGTCGACTTCTGAACCGGAGTTAGTTGAGAAGGCGGTTTGAAATCCGGGGATGGTTTTGAACTCATGATCGGAGTAAAACCCGGTTTGGTTATGGTTTTGGTTTTGGTTATGGTGGTGGTGACGTGGATCGTAGATTTGAGAGAGGGAAGAAGAGTCTTCTTGTGTTTCGCTTTGGCTGTTGTTGTCGGAGTAACGCAAGTCACCACCGAGAAAATCTTCGAGCTTTGGGATCATGTGGCTCTGGGAATGAGTTTGTGGGTCGGGGAACGTTGTTAGGATTGTTGAATCCTCCATTGAAGCTGCTTCTTTGAAAAACTCTTGAGGCTTTTGATTCGTCCAGCCTTATTAAAATCAACACACAAACTATGTTAATGTGGAAGAAGATGAAACAACAAAGATCACGAGAAGTCTATATTATTTTCCGTATAACAAAGAATTATTTTTTTTATAAAATGTGTATTTGCCTTTCTCGGGAAACAGACAAAGTCAGAGAGAAACACGAGGGGAGGATGAGCTCAGCAACTCGGTTTGGTGTTTTATAGGATATTAAGCTATGAAGTCGGTTTCTAAAGCCTATACTTACACACGGCAAGAGCATGTACTTGTTGTTGTTGTAAACACCACAATCATTCGTGTTTCATTTGTCGTACCTCACAAAAAAAAAGAAGTAATATAGTTTTATAAATTATTACCATAGAAATTATCGAGGAGATAAGGAGAGGAAGCGGCGGAAGAAGCGTCATAGGACACAAACTGAGACTGATCTGATGACCTCAACATCTCCATTGGTGACAGAGAAAACGTTAACCAGTTCGTCATCTGAGCCATCAACTAATTTTCTTTTGCTTTTTTTGCTCTTCTTCTTCTGTAAATTTCTATTGTGATTCTGCAGAAAAGGACAAAAAAAAAGATTTAAGAAGAAACCCATAAAAAAAGAAAGTTGGTTTATTTTTGCATATAGATACAAACCTGATCAAGCGTTACACTAATGAGCGCTTTCAGAGAACTTCAGCATTTGTTGTGGAGAAGAAGACTGTGAAATTTGAAACGGTAATCACGAGGTTGTTTTTTTCAATCAGAAGATCTAGCTATTGCATGTAAGAAATAAAAGTTTTGGAAGCTCTGACGAGATCAATCAAGGAAGCAAATGCATGTAAACAGTTGTCTGTGGTTTTTTTGAAATGAAGAAGATGGAAGCAGTAGCAGAAGCTTTTTAAGGAACGTCTCAGACGTGTACTTATAAAAGAAAGGGCGAGAAGAAAATCGTTTCCTTTAATCATAAAAAATAATAATACATTTTGCAGTAGAGAGAGAGAGAGAATGTGCATGTAGAGAGATGGGGGCCGGAGAGAGTTTAAGAAAGAAGAGCCTTTCCTTGTTTTGAATTATTATTACCGGTTGTTGGAACTCTTGTGATGTATAATACGACTAATACTATACAATACGTAGTTAGTTCAATTTTGTTACGGCCGGTTACATAAATTTTGTTTGCACATCATTAATTTGTACAATGTCTTTAGACTTTTGACTGTCTGCTAGCGTAGGTTTCATACTAAGCTTTTTCATACATACAAAAAATAAATGTGATAACTTTTTCTTTGGTCGGCAGGCGTTAACAAATCGAATTTAACCATAAACTTCTGTCGATTAGAGATCATTTTCATGAATCTTTCGCATCGATCCGCATGAACAAAATTATTTACTTGTATCAAAAACAAATTGTTATCTTTTTTTATAAAAATTTTTCTTTGGAATGTTTTGAGCAGAACAAGGTCGCAAAAGATGTGGGAGGTGATAAATTAATTTACCAATTAACCATTTACTCCGGACCAAAGTAAACCACTAGCTGTTTCCACTTGTCATGCATGCATTGGGACCATTTCTTCTCTCATGCCCCACTCCTTTTCAACCCACCCAACCAGATTTTGCTCTTTGGGGTCGGGTTTTTAACTTTCTACTCGGCTACATTTTTTATTTACAGATTACAGTGTATTCTATGGCTGGGCATAAAATCCGTAATCAGAAATCTAAACCGAAAAACCCGATCCGTACCCGATCCAAAATATAAAAAATATCTAAATGGATATTGTTGGGTGTTACAAAACATATCCGAACCGAAGTGTTATTAACCGAATTCGAACGGGTAACCCGAAAAACCTGAAAACCCTAAAATTATCCAAAGAAACCGATCTGAATATCCAAATTAATATATAATATAAATATTTGAAACATAAATATGTACTTCAAATATTTAATTTTAAATTTATTTAGATATGAAATTTAACAGTAATGATTTAAATTTTAAATAAATATTTTAAATACTCCATTATTTATAAATAAGTATATATTTTCGTATGTTTTATTTTTAAATTTTATATTTTACTTTGGATATATCCGAACTGATCTAATATAACCCGAATCCGAACGATATATGGTTACTTCGAATATATCCGAACCGAACTGAAACCGAAATGTTATATCCGAATCCGATGCATACTTATAAATTTACTAGAATGGGACCTTGAAGTGTTGCAAAATAGAATCGAAATGCGAAAAATCTAATCCGAACCCGAATGGGTACCCAAACGCCCAGGACTAAATTTCATTTTCGTGTTATCATACTTCTCTTTTTTTATTTAAATTCATTTTCATCCAACATACTTATGAATAACAATTCATATATTAATATAAACCCTCATTTAGTTAAGAGGTAAGTGTAAAATGTTTACTAAATTAACTGGGCCTCGTGGTCTGGTGGTAATGGAACTTCGGCTGAGGTGCCCGCCATCACGAGTTCGAGCCCCAGCCATCGGGGAATTTACATTTGGGCATCGCCGACGACACATATTAGTCTCTTGAGCCTAGGAAACCTTTGGATAAACTGTGTATAATTCAAAAAAAAAATGTTTACTAAATCATGATTTTTTTACACTGCAGGACACTTTCTATCTTTTGAATTACTTCATTAGACACTTCTCACTTGTCCAACACAATATGCTTATCAAAAGACTTCCTTACTCTTACTTCAGATCTTCATCTAACCAAACATAAGTAACCATGGTTCCATCATTTTTAATACAAATTTTATATTTTGGACATATCCAACAACGTTTTCATTTAAAAAAAATTCAAAACACAGATCTACTTTCACTTTCTCCAGACCAAGAAAATCCTAATTTCTTCATCTCTCTTTCAAACAACTAGAACGTAAATTAAGTGAATTCAAAGCTTACTGAATTGGACATGCAGTTTGACGAACAACAATGGCGAAGAAGAAATCCAAGTCATCTCTGAGCCACAACGTCACTGAGCCATTGAGTCCACAACTGTGTTAAAAATCCATGAATCTAAGCTCAGTGAAGCTTTGATTTTTTTACATATCAAAATTTCTTTTTGATGAAGTAATGTATGGAAAACACTGGATTTAGACTTGCATCAGATTTGTGGAAAAAATGGTGTAAAGCACATGACTATTTTAATGGAACTTTAAAGATGGCTCCTTCCGTGAGATTTAATTTAAAGGTTTGTGTTCTTCCGTTGAGATGCTCTTCCGTCGAGATGTTTGGATGAAATATATATATCAGCATAAACTGTGTCTACAAACTCTATGTCCTTAGAATCCTATATAATATATAAAATATATATATACATATATATATATATATATATCCACAAAACAATATTTACAAAATTTTATATGATTGAGAACTCTTCCGACGAATCTTCATCCATGGCATCTTGTATAATTCAGAAACAAACTAAGAAATATATGACTTGGAAATCTGTAAATCCTATACAAAATCATGTCCAAAAATTTACGAAGAAATATCTGGAAATGAACCTTAGACACAAAATTGATTCTACAAAATTTTGTTCACAAAACTTTGTCCATAAAATCATGTCCAAGTTGTTTGAATATGAAAAATCAAAACAAAATTTACCGTATCCACAATTTTGCTGACCACATTTCTCAAATAAAAAAAAAATATTATCCAAACTTTTTATTTTCAAATAACCTTTTGTATCAATGTTAAAATATAACATATATATATATATATATACCAAAACAGATGTCTAAATGTAGAGAATTAAAAATTATAATCATAAATGTATTTGATTTAAATATTTTGAAAAGAAAATATAGGCAAAACATATTAAAGGGTGAAATAAACAAGAATAACAAGTAACTAATTTAGAACTAACTTGGTGTAAGTATGGATTTTAATGTTTTAGTGTTAGTATCCAACTTTGATGTCCATGTCTACATTTTTTGTTTATGTATTTTTTGTCCATATCCACATTTTTCCGTCCACATTTTTTATGTCCATGTATTTTTATATAATTTTTAAAATATATAAAATATATATATACAAATGGATCTTAAAATATAGAAAAAAAGAAATTATAATTTATTGTAACAATTATAATTTCTTTTTATATCTTAAAATTTTGAAAAAAGACAAATATATATATATGTTGAGAAGAAGGAATATTTTATTATCAAATCTACTTTCTCAACCAAAATTGGTCTTCACTTTTGGAATGGCTTTCATCCGACAGCTGTTGTTTTTCACTGCTCTCCATGAACCAAACGACAACTTTTCCGAGTAAACACAAAACACAAAACTGTACGGTACTTGACAACTTGACAATATAAAAATATTATCACTAACTCAACCCTGGTCTCGGTTAAGGAAGTGAGGGGCATATTGGTCTCAAATCAGCTCAGAAACATGATAAAGTGTCCCTCCAGCGTGTTGTGTCTGAATGTGTTAAAAAAAAGAAAAAAATGTCTGAATAGGTAACTCACTCCTAAATCATTTGGGTTGTAGAGTCATATTGAAAAAGGCAAATATAGGTTACATTGTGTGGCGACAAAAGAAAGTAACATGGACACCTTTCTTGTATGATATCTAAAACATTTGACAAAGAGTAATACTTTTATTCATATGAAAGCCTCCCACGAGTCACACCTTACATTTATGAAATGGAAATAATATGGTATTTTAAAATTCAAGAGGGTGATAGCGTAGGAGGTCAAAGGATTAGGTCACGCCGCCGAGAGAGAAGAAGAAGAAGAAAACTTTACCGCTGCCGATCTCCCTCCGTGGTGGGCCGTGCTCGTCACCGCCGCTACGTGAGGGAGGATCTCCTCTGCCTCTATAGTTTAATCTAAGTTTTATTTGGTTTCGTCTTTTTGGGTGAGGGTTTCATTCTCGGTCCGTATTTTGTGGTTGTTTCGATGTTTGGATCCCGTTAGTATCTGTCAATTGGGTGGGCTGCTATAGAAGAGTCCTCTGTGGTGGTAGCTGGTGCTTAATCATCCTGATTCTCTTGCTCCCCTTTGGTCTTTGTCTAGTCTGTGTTATGCGCTTGGAGTGTGGTTCCTGCTCTCTTGCTTGTTTCAGGTGGAGTTTGGGTTTGGAGAGTTGGGTTCAGTGATGAGTCTGGCGCCATATGTCAGGTCGAGGACCTGTTGACGGTGCGGCATAGCTGCTGGGGCATTGTAGGTGCTTTCGCTGACGTCGTCTTTGGACTTTCTTCAACTCTAGTTCCTTTACTACTCCTCGTTTCTGCAAAGAGTTTAAGTTCTCGGTTGAGTCGTTGTGTCGACTTGGTGTTTCAGAGTGCGCTTTCAAGTGCCTTTATCCCGAGCTTGGTTTCTTGTCTCCTGTGTTGTTTCTTCAGATGGTGCTTTCATGTTTATGGCTTTCTCTAATTGGTTCGAGTGTGGAGCGGAATGGTATGTTTCCTTGAGGTTTTTTCTGCAACGGTGAAGCATCCCGAGGATACTGTGCTTGCTACTGGCTTCTCTCCGGTGAAAAGGTCTGCTTTGAGATGTGTTGTATTTCATCTTGCTGTGTGGTTGGCGGGTGGACCTGTTTCTGTTCTTTGGTTTGGTTGTCAAGCTCTCATATGTTTGTGGTCTGTCCTTATTGGAGGCCCATCCTCGTTTTGTTTGGCTGTCTCCTCGTAAGCATCCGGTGGTTCTAATGGTCTTGGTTACTATCTCTTCCATCCTTTCTTTTGAACTTTCAGTACTGTGGGTTTTTGAGTCTTGAAATTTACCTTGGTTTGTTTGTTTATGTGCCCCATGTGTGGGTTTAAGGGTCCCTTCCTATGGGTTTTAGCTTCCCTTCTTATGGGATATAGTTGCTGAGGATATTTTCATCTTTCAGCTTTTGTAATGGTCGTTGTATTGCACTTTGTTGAGCTAATATATTTCAATTTGGGGAAAAAAAAAAGATAGCGTAGGAGGCCAAGTGATAAATTTAAAAATCAAATGCTAGCTACACCTTTTGGGTCAAAAGAAACCTGTCAAATCCCTAATAAAATTATACTGGACCGGTTTAAAAACAATTTTCTTGCAAAGACCATTATTATTTTTTCTTAAAGCCATCCACAACTAACTATAAACTCAAAAACTTTAACTGGAATTACGTAGTTAAAATATTAATTATAAAGAAGTTGAGAGATCAAGAAACAAAAAGAAAATGCTTGTGGGGGACAATCCGCTAAATGAGGAGGCGGGTTTCCTCTGTTAAAAACGAAACAAATACAAATATTTGTTTAAGGAGAAAAAGGAAGGTCCAGCAATTAAGGCACGTGATTAGGGTTTTGATGTCGCATTATTTAATAATCTACAGCACTTCGAATCCTATACTTCTACTTTATTGAACTTTCAAATATCTTCAACCTTCATTTTTGTTGCATCTGTGTGTCTTAAATCTCTGTGCACCAGTAAAAACCCAGCACTCGTTGGTACGGTATGCCTTTTCAGTTTAGGAAATTTACTTTTTCTGTTGTATTTTTCTTATTGGGAAAATGAAATCGAGTTTTTTGAGGCATGTATAAATATAGGTCTAAGGGTTTGTAAAGTATTCATTCGCACAATAATAAGAAACCCTAAACGGGTATTTACCTCAATTCGTTTTGCTCTCTGTTCTTCTCTTATAATTCGCAGCCGTTCACAACAATTTTTAATATATTGTTAGTAAAAACTTAACTACAGCATCTAAACATAGATCTACCACCATTTATTTTAAAACAAACATCTACCGTCCTTTAATCAAGTCGATATGGAGTGTCATTTTACAATATGCTGTAACAAGATTGAACCCAATACGTTGAGGTTAAATTAAAGAATATCTTTGTATTGGTAGGTCAAAATGATATCGAAATCATGAGAGCTGAGTGCACGAACGTTCATACGTTTGGTCATCATCTGTTAGTATAAAAAGGAATAAAGATAATAATGTTATTTCTACTGCATGGACGTGTGTAAGTCGATCGGTCCATCGATATGTTAACACAGAAGTTTGGTCGACTCGCTTTATAGATGACCAGCGGACACGACAATGGGGGAGTATCGTTGACCGAAGGGTTGAGAACCATATGGATTGTTGGCACGCTCTTTTAGATTTGGTCTGCTCGCGAATATGCTGAAGGACAATTTGACATGTAATCTTCAAAACGTTATATTTAGTGAGATATATATTTTATAATACTGATCACTAGAAGCTATTTTCTTGATTATTTCAGGATTCCGTCAAACCATAAAATATGAAATGATGATATATGTGGTTGAAATATATAAATCTTACATTTTCATCATCACTCTGTATAAGAAATTCAAACCAATTATTAAAACATGCTAAAAACCACGTTGCTCACTGATCTTTTGACAAAAATCGATGGTCAATCGCGAAAGTACCAAGTGTATTGGGTACAAATATAGTAACATATACTTTGATCAAAGATTGTCGTCGTTCATACTCGAACGAAGAATTGTAAAATCTAGGTTCACAAAGAAATAAAAAAAGAAAGAGAGAAAACGTTAAAATTGTGCGATATCATCATGGGTGTTCTTATTTAAAAATTCGATAGGGTCGTGGCATCTCCTCAGGGTTCTGGCCAGACCGACGTGGCGCTATAGTCATAAAAAGGTTTCGGTGATACATTCGGTCACGTACTTATACTATACAATACCCAAACATTTATCCTCACTTATTGCTGTCCTTAACTCAAAAAAATTGGTTGATTTTTAATTTACTCTCTTAACTATTGTCGCGCTGGAGACTTGGCTTTAACATCTCTTAGTTGCATGTGAGATCACACGTGAGGATGGTCACACCTTCCCCTTTTGTATCGAATGTTATAACCCATTGACGATAAGAGCTCAGAGTTTGTATATGCTCACGCACATTGTATATTATTAATCTTGTTGGAACGACGAACACATACATATAATACTAGTTCCCTGCAATCATATAAATTTGTAAGCGCCACGTCATCACACGTGGCTGAGTTTAGCAACTTGAGAGGATAAACACATGCTTCCACATCATCACCCTCTTTCTCCCTACGAGTTATGAGTGATTCATAATAAACCTAAATGATATATTTTGTCACACGGAAGTAGCTACATATTATCAATTGGTATTGATCATATCACATCTTCACCTCCTCCAATGGTGTATTCAGTGCTCGTTGAAAATGACCAGATATGTTATATTCATTATGTAGAAGTGATATAATCAGGCCTGGATATAATTGAGATAGATTCCATTCTGACTTTATGTTATTCAGGTTAAATATTGTTTAAAAACAACTCCGTACTTTAAGTATGCGTATATAATCAAGTTACCAGCTAACGTCTAAAATATGCAAGTTATTTCTTATTGTTTTTTTTTGAGAAAAGTTATTTATTATTGTTGATCTATGTTATCCGAAGCTCCAATACGTTACATATCATCGACTACCCATTTAATTTTATACATTGCGGATATTCTGAAATGCACTACGTGTTCGCCTATAACATAAATATTCAATCATCATTCAGACGTTTATAGATTCAGTTGAATTGATGCATGAGATTGTTAGTATAGATATCTGGTGGCAGAATACAATTTTCTTATCTTTGTGCGTTGCTTGTTTCTCAACACAAGAATACAACACAACAGCAGTACAAATACTCAACACTTAAAAGTTGATCAAACTACATAATTACAATATAAAATCCTAAACAGCCATTAGAATAATGTAGTCAATATATGTGTATTCAGTAAAAATACAAGCACAAACAGAAGGCAGTGTATTAGTTTAAAAAAAACATTTATATTACGTTCACATAGTTAACCCTTAAAGCCTTTCATATATATAGAGCTAGCCATCAAGCCACGATATAATGAAAATATTGAGTTCAGATATACATATAAGTAAAGGATGTCTATTAAAGAGTCTTTACTAACACATACTCTCCTAATCATCATCCTTATCTTGGATACCCAGCAGTTTATTAAAATAATGCAACAGTTATGATTAATCTAACTTAGTGTTGTTTAAATAGCTTGGGAGGTCCAATTGCTAAGTGTATCAGTTGCTTTTGACCTTTGACCGAGGAGGCACGTGCGCAGCATCTTTTGATTTTCGAAGATTTCGGTGTTGCACGTGCGACCCTGTCATCCTTTCTATTAATCTATCATCTTTTGTCTTAATCTCCTTAACTAAACCTTCTCTTTAATTCTTTTTGTTCCCCAAAAACTACCACTACTACTTAAATATTTTCTTCTATTTTAAGACTTTTTAGGATGTTTTGGTTGTATTAGGCAAATTTGTAGGGGCAAAAACTCAAATTAGAAGTGAAACAGTTATATAGAGTATTTTAGATGGTAATGTTTTGTTTGTTTGATTTGTACGTCATCTCACACAGAAATTAGAGGATTTCGTATATAACTAATCAGTTAATATATTTCATTGATCAGTAGTAGAAGTTTGCACACATCAAACTAACTATAAGAAGAATGAAAAATGAAAATGAAAAAATCTTTCATGAAAGATTGAAAAACAAAGCGATTCATTTATACACCTGTAACATTTAAAAACAAATTCCTGATTTTTTTTATAAGATAAAACCGGACATCTACTTTGTCAAAATAAACTGGACATCTTATTTGAAAAACATGGGAAACCATGATCAATAATTGTGAAAAATTACCCAAATAAAATACTCCATCTGATTCTTCCCTGAGTAATTGTTGGCGTTTAACTTCTTGTGTTAAGGTAAAAGAATAATATATTTCTGACAGTAACTCCGTGTTTGATGGGTAACTTACCCACTTGGGGGGTAATGATGCTTGCACTTTGCACACGTCTTAAGAATTCGTATCATGTGTACAATAGAATACAGACTATATTTTGGTACAATCGCTAGTTAAAGTAGTAATATACTATAGTAATAGATAGATGTTAAAAGTTAACGAGTAGCTCAATAGATTAGTTAATAGTGACAAAACATGATAACTTTGTAAGAAATTGTTTCCTTTACGGCAAAGATCACGACGAAGATGCACAAACCGTTCATTAGTCAAACAAAACAGCCGTGAAAACTTAAGAGGGATGTATTGAACTAAGAATTTTAGGAGGTTTTGGGATTTTTAGGTTTGGTGAGATTTAAGTGGTTTTTGAAGATGTTTGGATGATTTTGGTGGGCTTTTAAAATAAAAAGGCAAAAATATTAGTGATTTGGCATGATCTTTTTTCTAAAGTTTCAGAGTATTTGAGTGAATTAAATTGGCAAACAAGAGAAATTACGACTCTTACGTCGCAACTTTGACATATAACTGACTGTGATGAGCTTGTTAAGATTTACCAAGATTCTTACTTGTTCTCTCATGAACTTCTGTGTGATCTCAGGAGCTTCTTATGGGATTGTTGATTAGCTTAGAATATACCCACTTTGATCTTTGGTGGCTGTGATGGGGTGAAGCTGTAGAATTGTCTATACAAGGCAAGATCTCGTCTAGAACTGTTTGTCTTGTGGGTCTCTCTACCTTTTCTTTCATTTCTGCAACACATTTGTCTGCAGTTGTGTCTATGCTTAAACAAGAACATTAAGGTTCTGAACTAACAAAGAAGAAGACAAAATCAATGAGTATACAGTTTATATAGCAGAAGAAATTTTTCGTTAAATGAATGTTCTGATCACTAAAATCCATCGAAGAATCACAAAACTGCAGTCCATACATATATCATCCTTAAGCCCCATGTGTCTCTCGATTGTCTTAAGAGCACTCGACAGCTCATCAAAATGCATGCTTGGCGACACCTCTCACTGTAGCATTGAGAAAAATGGCTCGGCCAGTCATCAACATAAACCATTTCCAGAATTAGAACAAGCACATAAATTATTTACTCTGTGTTAATTAATCAATGGAATCTCAAGAAAATCAGTGTAACCATCGCTAATTTGAACTCATGTTTCTATCCTAATTGAAGAGACGCGAAAGAAAATTTTAAAAAGAAATAATGTTCCAGCGTATAAACTGACCCAGAACAAAAAAGGAGAGGACAAATTGCCAGGCGTAATCAAAACTTGAAACAAAATTGCATTTTCACGAAGTTGTTCAAGGATTGATTGAGACGGGAACAGAGATAAAATGTTATAATGTTTTTTCTTTTATAATTTTGAAAATTTCTCCAAATAACACCTATATGGGTGTGTATTTCGGATGAACGATTTTCAACTAAAAATGAAAGCAAAGCACTCTAAAATTCCTTTACAAAGTTATCTTATGAAATTCATTTTAGTTTTGAATAACAGTGGATTTGGTAAAGTTTTTATAAATTACTAGTTGAATAACAGTAGATTTCAAGTGAGTTTTAATGATTTCACATAAATATCATATTCAATAACACAGGATTTGGAAGTTATTTAAAGAATCATTAGTTGAATAACAGTGAATTTTAGAAAAAAAACTCAAATCTTCTAAAACTCTTAATTCAATACATCCCCTTAGTCTAATTCGATTCTGCTAGCTGTAGATAGATAGCCCAACTGTTTTTCTTTGTTTCTTTCTTTAAAAGTCATAATAGTAAAAAACTAAAGTTATTTTTATGTCTATAACAATAGGGAATATAAAGTGATTCACAAGCTTAGCCAATGTTATTATGCTTTATAACTCATCACTAGACCAATCACTAACCATATGATTCACATTCATAAGTTGCTTCCCTTTTGATTAGTTATCTTGGAGGTATACATAAGTAGAGTCCCATGCAAGGAAAGATTTAAATCCATAATAAACATATTTGACGTAGTAATAGTAGCAGTACATGAAAAGGATTAATGTTCAAGTTTACCTATGAATCAGGCCTCATCTTCTTAGACATCGAAGGTTGGATACAAGAGAAAAGCGACAGTCTCTGCTTCTTTGGTTTAGCATCAAAGATAAACGACCTCAGAGGAATACTAGTTTTGCTATCTTGCGTAGACCGTGTAGTACTGGACCGGTTCTTCGACTCGGAAAGCGAGAACTCCTCGCTCAATCTCCCAAGCGTCTTATCAGCTTCTCGCTGCAGTTTCACAACTTGATCCAAACCTGTCTGAAGCTCTTCGGCGATCCTGCTGTTCTCCTTTTGCATGTTTGAAACCTCGCCTTCGAACTTAGCTCCTTGGTAGATCGTAAACTTTGTCTCCGGATCTTCGGAATCTGCCTTGAGAGCTTCCGTTAGCTCGTTCTGTATGCTGTTCAACGTCGAAGCTCTCGAGCTGATCTCTTCCTTGAGCAGCAAGCTTTTCTCTAGCCATATGGTTAGCTCGGTGCGTATCTCGTTGAGGTGTTTGTAGATGGGACGAACGTTTGATCTTAGAGAAGGCTTGTCTTGATTCTTTTGGTCGATGATCTTTGATAACTCAGCGTGTAGGTCCTTGATCCCTGTATCGAACTGTTGTATCTGTCCAAAGGAGTTGCTAAACCTAACCAGCAAGTTCAAGTTCTCGCTTAGCAATGCATCAACTCTCGCTCCGAATAGCTGTTCTTTTGGTGATAATAACATGTGGTTCTGACCAGTTATTGCGTTTATTGCATTATCTTCTTTGTAGATAAGCATGAACAACTGCTCTTTCTGTTGTTGTTGTTGATCCTTGGTGGCTTTAGACTTCTGCTGATCATCACCACCATCACTTTTACTTTGAAGCAGGAGGTTTAGTTTTTGGTTTAAGGCTCTGAGCTGTTCATCTTTCATTGTGTTTTCACTCTTGTATCTTGTTTCTGTTTCATCTAGCATCTTCTTTACTTCCTTGTAGTTCCTAAGTACTTTGGTGTATTCTGTTAAGAGATGTTTCTCTCTGCCTTCAATCCCATGTGCAAGAATCTTCTGCAGAAGCGCTTCATCTTCAGCTTCAATGCTCGACTTTGGTGATAATAATAACAAAACTTCATTTTCTGTAGTTTCTTTTTCAGCAGTAACCACTTCAGATGCTGGTTTAACATCTGCAGACACAACAAGTTCTTTCTCTAAAACCTTTGCATCGCTCAAAGATGTTGCATTTTGGAGTGGCACATTAGTATCCTTTGATTCTTCTTCTTCAGGCACAACTGAATCATCAATGTTTTCCTCTATAACCTTTGCATCACTCAAAGATGTTGCATTTTGGATTGGCATATCTTTTGATTCTTCTCCTTCTTGATTCAAGCCCTTTAACTTGTTAGACAAGAAAGTCAATTTTATATGTGCTCTTGTAAGGTGAATTTCAATGTTCTGACTCTGTTCTGAGACCGCCTTGTGTATACCATTAATACCATTCAGCTTTTCCTCCATCTCTCTCAGCTTCTTCTTCATGTCAGCAGCATCTTCATCAGTTTGAGATGATTTATTATGATTCTCTTTGAGGGCTTTGATCTGTGCCTTGAGATCATCTATCTCTTCTCTTAGCCTTTGTATCAAAGCTGCTTGAGATGAGAACAAGCTCTCTAAATTCATCACATCGTTCACAAGCTCATCTATATTATCAGCCACATCTGTTATGGTAAGGCATGACCTATCATCCACCACAACTTCCTCATGTTCAATATCTCTACTTACTTTTTTTTCCTTCTCTTCCTTTTCCACTTCTCCACTTCTTTGAGTTCTTGTTCCATCACCAAGAACTGCTTCAGAATGTTTATTGATCTCCTCTTTTGATTTATTTATCTCTTCTCTTGCGATCTCTGTCTCTTTCACATTCTCCTCGTGTTTCTCCCTCATCTCATCCAACTTCTCTTGGCATGATTTGAGAGCTGCGGCAGACATCAGAACCTGAGCTTCTTTGTCTTCTATCACACCAGCACCTTCGTCAAACTCGTCTTGCAAACTGCAAACTCTCTCTTGTATCTCCACGATACGATTCTCAATCTCCCAATACTTCGCGAGCGCGTTCTCGTAAGAGCTCTTCACAAACTCTTTCTCGGTTTGCAAAACGAGAATCTCTTTCTGCAATTTATCAATCTCCTCAACCGCCTCGGTTTTGCTCAGACCGGACTTGTTAACAACAACAACATCAGACAACGCATCACTTCCTTTGTTGTTAGCTCTCCTTGACTTGAGCATCTTTGCAGCAGCTTCGGAGTCTTTTATAGGAAAGTGATCAGGAACCTTTGGAACGTTCTTACTCGGTTTACGGTTTCTTGGCGAGGAAGGATCAGCGGAAGAATCATCGTCTTCGTTCATGGCGAACTCGGGGACTTGGTCGGGGAAAACAGATGCGATGGTTGTGTTTGCGTTTTGAAGCTCCTTGGAGATGTGATCGTAGCGTTCTGCTAAAGCGCGGTAAGCTTTGAATGATTCTTCAACGAAACTGATTAGTTCGGGTCTTCTCTTGTAATACATTTCGGCACGCTTTGCGAAAGAGTCCCCTTCGTCTTCCAATAGCTTAAGTGCGTATTGCACCTTCTCCTCAATATCTGATAAATAATAATATATATAACAGTTGAGAAAGAAAAAAAAAATGTGATTATACGTAACGGGAATGTTATATACCTTGGAGGTTTTCGTCGAGCCATTTGGATTGTTTGGTTCGGACATGGCTTGCCCACCACCATGAATACGCATTGCTTGCAGCTCTTCGCAACATCTTTTTATCCTTTCGTTATTATTTTTCTTCTAAATCAATAACATTGAAGACAAATCTCCTCTCTACTTGAATATATTGTTTTTTGAAAGTTTTGTTCAAGAAAACCAAAAGAGACGTGTTTTGTTTCCTTGATTTGTTGTTGTTGGTGGGAATCTTGTTGATAAAAGAACGGTGAGGAGGAAGATTCGGCGCCAGAAAGTGGTTTCATTCATTAATGGTAAGTTGCTATTTAAAAACGCCAAGCGATATTGGGTCTGTTACCAATTTTAGCAAAAAAAAATATTGGATCTGTTATATAGTCCAAAAGCCCAATGTGAGCCCATAATTAAACTATGTATAAACACATCACAGCCCACGATGGCTACACGCGTTTGGTGGAAAAAAAAAAAGGCACAACGGTACCGTTATGCGGGAGCATCTTTCATAAAGATACACGAATCAATTCGCCGCAGTAGTCTGACGTGTCAAAACACGTGGCGTGTTGATCACCACTTTACCCGGCACGTTGCTTATTACGAAACGTCACCGTATTGTCTCTGTCTGCGCGAATCCCTCTTTCTCTCTTCTTCCTAGAAGCTCCTTGAAGAAAGAAAGAAGCTTCAAACCCTTGATTATTATTTTTTTTGATTCTGAGGTTAGTTTCTTGAATTTATTTGCTAATATTGAAATTCGATTCATTTCCTCCTCAAAATTATGAATTGATTGACCGATTAGATAATATTTAGGATTAGACTTAGCTGATGTAAGTTCGTTATAATTGCTTAGTTAGGATTGGTTGGGATCCACAATTCGCTTCCAAGTTGTATAATTTAGGGTTATGGTCCATGAATATGGCATCACGTACCGAATCAAAATGTGTTGTTGTAAATAGTATTGAGAATCACACTCTGATTCCCACAGTTTGTTAAAGAGACAATTTCAGATTTTTATAAAATGCAATTCTTTTAATAGTACTTTCCACAGACTTTCATTGGAACTCTTGTTTTGCTGCTTCTGAATCATAATACACAGTGGTTTAACTGGTGGTGTTTTATTACCTATAGTGCAGGGGTTTGTGTTGGCATTCTTTGGTTAGTTTCTCTCCGTAGTGGCTGCCACGGCTTTATGATTGGTGCTAACTAACGCCTGCTAGCTAACACCTTTGACTCTGCTCAGTCAGAATTATGGCTCTCTATGGTTCGTTGCAGCTGTCCCATGGCTTCGGTCTTGTTAGAAACCAATGGTGCTATAAGCCACAAAATGTATGTTTCTTTTTCTGTTTTTGATTGTTTTATTTTTAATATTTTTTCTCCCCGTTTGTCGTTTTATATATGTGCTTTGTTCTTAGAGTGGGATCAGAAGGAGGCCGCATGTATCAAAGGGTCCTTTCTTGTTAGGTTCTTCGGTAATATCTAAAAAGAATAGCTTACTTTGTTCATTCTACTTGGTTTGCTGATATCTAGTAACATATTATTCTCTGTATGCAGTTGGGGCAACATGGTTTCAGGAACATTTTGTTGTCGGATTACCTTCGTAGGCCTATTTGTTCAGTACCATGCAGATCCACCGCTATTAGGTGTTCTGCAGGAGGCAACGTCATTGAACCTGCTATTAAAGCTGCCACTTTGGTGCTAGCAAAGTAAGACTTCTCTTTTCTTCTTATCATCACTTGCAGAACTGAATGTCCACTTGGAAAACTGTGAAACCTATCACAATGTTTATTAGTTGATCCCTGTGGATTTGAAGTATTGCATAGTTGTCTCGAAGCATCCGGCTCGCATTAAATAAATTTAATTCTAGTCAAAGAAGTTGAAGTTACCGAACATGCATTTATGTTTATGTTTCGCGTTCCTTTTTATTCCATTATGTAAATATTTGCACTCCTTGGTTTGCAGGTCACACAGGTTAATACAACAATTCCCTCTTGTATATAAGTTGGTTCCAGCTGTTGCTCTTCTTGTTTTCTCCCTATGGGGTTTAGTACCTCTTGTTCGCCAAGGAAGAAACCTATTACTCAATGTAGGTGTATCCATTTCAAGTTTGTTTATTCTTTTTTTTTGTTTAATGCTTACTTTCTGTGCTACCGTGGCTCAAGTTAATGGTGCTTACTTGTTTATGATACAAACTTTACCGTTAAAACATTGCAGAAGAACGATAATGGATGGAAAAAGAGTGGTACCTACCATATTATGACTTCGTATGTTCAACCCCTGCTGTTATGGTTAGGAGCTCTATACATCTGCAGGTATATCTATCAAAGAGTTCCCATACTTATTTGAAGTGCTTTGTTGAGATAATTGATAAATGGTTTACTTCTGGGGACTATTCCTGAAATAGGGCACTAGATCCTGTTGTTCTTCCTACCGAAGCTAGCAAAATTGTTAAGGATCGGCTTTTAAATTTTGTGAGGTCATTGTCGACAGTACTTGCATTTGCCTACTGCATATCGAGGTAAGCGTGCTGTCTTTCCTTTCCAAATACCACGTCTTATATGTTAGCGGATTATTTCACGTGAAATTGTTATGTGGTCATCTCATGACTTCTGATTCCGGTTACATGTGTCCATGCAGTCTTATCCAGCAAACACAGAAGCTCTTCTCTGAAACAACTGACCCAAACGATACAAGAAACGTATGTGATGTAAAACTCATTAAATGCTTAACTTTTCTGTTCATCCAGAAATATCTATATTCTGAGAATGTTTGGTCCAGCATTTCTGAAAGTTTCTGCTTCCAGGATCAGAAATATAACTGGTTTCTTCATATGGTTTGCTAATTTTGCCTTGGAATGGAACAGATGGGATTTCAATTTGCTGGGAAAGCAGTATATTCTGCTGTATGGGTTGCTGCTGTTTCACTTTTCATGGAGTTGCTGGGCTTTTCCACACAGAAATGGCTCACTGCTGGAGGTCTTGGGACAGTTTTGATTACTCTTGCTGGCCGAGAGGTAATACTTGGATTGCATTCTGATTATTAGTTTCTTGTGAATAGTCACAGTCCCCTTAGTAATAACTTTCTCTTGTTATGGAAAGATATTTCATTAAACCTGAGTTTTTGTTGTTCCAGATTTTGACAAACTTTCTTTCAAGCGTTATGATTCATGCAACGCGGCCATTTGTTCTGAATGAGTGGATTCAGACAAAGATTGAAGGTTATGAAGTTTCTGGTACTGTGGAGGTTAGTATCATAATATTTGAGCGTAGATATTGTGAATCTTTTCCTACCTTCCATGCCTGAACATATTCTTAAGATTCGCTAACCAACTCTCTCAAATTGTTGTTGCAATGAATTTACAGCATGTTGGTTGGTGGTCACCAACGATCATAAGAGGTGAAGACCGTGAGGCAATCCACATCCCAAACCATAAGTTCACAGTCAATGTCGTGAGAAACCTTACTCAGAAAACTCATTGGCGTATCAAAACCCACCTAGCAATCAGTCACTTGGATGTTAACAAAATAAATGTGCGTTTCCTTACTCTTATATGGCCGTTGACTCGTTATACAAGTTAACCGCCAATAATCATGAAATTTTTTAATAGCTGATCCATGTTTTTGAACTTGTCCAAACAGAATATTGTAGCTGATATGCGGAAAGTGTTGGCTAAGAATCCTCAAGTTGAGCAGCAGAGGTTACACAGAAGGATATTCTTGGAGAATGTCAATCCAGAAAACCAGGCCCTAGTGGTTAGACTTCAATGCCTGTTTCTTCTTTTGCACCCATCTTGAAGTAAAGATCAGATATATTACAGTTTCTGACATCTGATTTTCGTTTTTACAGATACTGATCTCTTGTTTTGTGAAGACGTCCCATTTCGAAGAATACTTGTGCGTAAAAGTAAGTTGCAGTCTTTCACCTTATCACGTACTTAAATTGCCTTTTTTTTTCTTGGATTGACTCATGTGTTACACTCTTTTTGAAACAGGAAGCTATATTGTTGGACCTCCTTAGAGTCATAAGCCATCACCGAGCACGTCTAGCTACACCAATTCGTACAATCCGAAAGATGTACACAGACGCAGACATGGAAAACACACCATTTGGAGAATCAATGTACGGTCCTGGAGGTGTTGCTTCTAGGCGTCCATTGATGCTAATCGAACCCTCATACAAAATCAACGGAGAAGACAAATCGAAATCTCAAAACCGTGCATCAAAACCAACAACCTCAGAGCAAGAAAACAAGGTTCCTTCCAGTCCAAAGTCCACAGAAACACCTTCTCCAGAGCCAAAGACAAACGTGAAAGTTGGAGTATCTGATGCCGACAAAACACCTGACGAAAAGCCAGGAACCAAACCGGTCTCTAAACCTGCTACCGTTGTCGCAAAGGATACAACAGAAGCTGAGAAACCAAAGGCCAAGAAAAGTGGTGGTACCACACCAAAGAACGATGCTCAGAAGGAAACAGATGGCTCAACGTCATCACCTGCGTCAAGATCAGCAGCCTTGGAAGAGAATATAGTGTTGGGTGTTGCACTAGAGGGATCAAAGATGACACTTCCAATAGAGGAAGAGATGCATTCTTCTTCTCCCACGGAAACAGATGGTAAAGAGCTCACCGGTGCTGCTCGGAGATCTGGAAATGGGACATTGGTGGCTGAAAAGGAGCAGAACGATGGGCAGTCTCAAACAAACTCAAGTGCTGCTGCTTCTAGTGAAAACAATGATACGGAAAGAAAATGATTTCTTGTGTAATACACCTATCTGTTGTAATGCTATTGATTGTTGAATTGATTTACCCTCCACAATTCTAGAAGATGGGGGTGATAAATTAATATATTTAATATAAGGGTGGTTTTGAGATTGTTGGTTGAAAGTAAAGGGTCCAATCATCAATATCCAAAAAATACGGTTGAGAAGTAGCTCACCGATCTCTATTGATTGTATGTTCATAAATGCATTCACTTCCGATCCCTCCGCCATAAATATAGCTTTAGTTACTCTCTATTCTCCACATTTCAATGGCGTCGTTTCTCTCCATTATCCGTCGTGTGTACCTCACTCTCTACAACTGGATAGTCTTTGCTGGATGGTAAGTCGAAATCGCCACCCTCTTTACTGTTCTTATTCTTTTGTCCCTCGGAGCTGATTCAAACTGTTTTGGGTGACGTTTGGTGTTTGTAGGGCTCAGGTTTTGTACTTTGCGGTAAAGACGTTGAAGGAAACGGGACATGAAGATGTGTATGACGCTGTGGAGAAGCCTCTCCAGCTTGCTCAGACTGCTGCCGTTCTCGAGGTAGGTCTGTCTGTCATGAAACTATTTGTCTGGATACAAATATTTGTAGCAACTGATTCATTCCCTTTTTTTTTGTCTTGATGTGTCGAACAGATTCTTCATGGATTAGTAGGTGAGTGATATGATCTATGCACTACACCTTCTTGGTCAAAATCTGAAGATGATGAGTTGACTGGTTTGTGTTCTGTTGTGTGTCTATAAACTTGAATAGGTTTGGTCAGATCTCCTGTTTCTGCAACTCTGCCACAGATTGGTTCAAGGCTGTTTCTCACTTGGGGCATCCTATACAGCTTTCCAGAGGTTGCTTAGAAATTGTTTTTACTGGCACTATGAGTTGATTAATTCTCCCTTGATAAATGAAAATTTTCATCATTTGATCTTTTGTGTTATATATTCAATTTATAATTTCAGGTGCAATCACATTTTCTTGTTGCGTCGCTGGTCATAAGCTGGTCTATCACAGAGGTAATTACATTTCTAGTCCTCCTTTTGGTTTTTGTTGAATCAACCATTTGAATATCACTCTTAGTGAAGATAGATTAACCAGTTTAATTGTTTGGTCTTTTAATCTGAAATGTTTCAAAATTGCTTTGGAAGTTTCCTGTCACATGTATCGTTGAAGTACAGACCAAGTGATTCTATCTTGCTATTACCTAGCTGTTATGGATTAGACTTAAACATGACTCTATGAAATTAAAATTGTGCATTAAAGATAATCTCTTGCTCTTTTAGTCCGTATGGGTGAAGTCTTCATGTGCTTTAGGCAACATGTTTGGTCTAAATGCTTGGAAAAAATGCTTGATATTGCAGATTATCCGCTACTCCTTCTTTGGTCTTAAGGAAGGTCTAGGTTTTGCACCTTCATGGCACTTGTGGCTCAGGTATGCAATCCTTATGCAGTATTTTAACACAGCCTTTGATCATTGATAAATACGCAGAACTGATCATCTCATTTGTTTTATCGATATACAGATACAGTAGCTTCTTAGTGTTATATCCCACTGGTATCACCAGTGAAGTGGGTCTTATCTACCTTGCGTTACCGCACATCAAGGTAACCCAACTAACACGCTCATGTGATCAATTCTTAGCCTAGTAGGATTGAACTTTGATGCTATGTATGATCAAGCTTTGGATTTTTTTTTTTAATGTATATAGTTGATTCCTGAATGGTGTCCATTTTTGTCTTGTTTTTTTGTTCTTTTCTGCAGACGTCTGAGATGTACAGCGTTAGGATGCCTAACACATTGAACTTCTCATTCGACTTCTTCTATGCAACGATACTCGTCCTTGCTATCTATGTCCCAGGCACAGACTCTTTGACCTTTCTTACATCATAGCTCACCAATCTGTTCAGTTCTGATCCATGACTAACGTTGTTTGAGCTGTTCGCAGGTAGTCCACACATGTACAGGTACATGCTTGGTCAGCGTAAGAGAGCTCTCTCCAAATCTAAGAGGGAATAGAGAGGTGATCAAAAGCTCATCAACTGATTTTCTTTTCTTTTTTTGTGGTTCTTTTATTGTACTTCTCTTTGTTATACTTTTACGTCTTTCTTTTTCTTTAGTTCCTTGGCTATCATTTGAAGTTATCCAGGTTACTACTATATTTCCAGGTCTAAATTTATACGGAAGTTTTTCACGAAGATGATTTTCTCCTGCCTGAATACCGTAGATTGATCTTATAATATAAATGAAACACAAAAGTTACAGAACTTTAAAACTGTGGAAAGATGTTATGTTACATTACAGTATCCGTTAATTACAACCATACATGGTACATCTAACAGGCCATATTGGTTTACATAAAATAGGTTTAAGACAATACAAGAATCTTCCAAAATGTCGCTTTGGCCGAGTGGTTAAGGCGTGTGCCTGCTAAGTACATGGGGTTTCCCCGCGAGAGTTCGAATCTCTCAGGCGACGTATTTTTTTGTTGTTTTTAGATTAATCCAACAGGTAGTGAATTTGCATATCATATTATATTATGAACCTGTCCAGTATCTATACACATTTTATCAAGCAGAAAACTACAAAACAACAGGGTGTTTCTATTTAACTACCCAAGATAACAGATTGTTTATCTGTTTCTCTCAGTTTTAGTAGCCTTTGTTATCTTCAGAGATCATAGATCGTAGCTCCATTATTGATCTCGGTGCCTCCAAGTCAATTCCCTTTACCGAGTCACCCAGCAACCTTTTCATCTTATCCTCAAATATTTCATCTAAAACCTGCGAATCAACAAGATACGAATCCAACAGAGACATTTGCCTGAGAATTACAATGATGAAAAGAGTTAGAAGAGAAAATCCAAAAGAAAGTTTGAGTGTAACTTACAGAAACTGCGATAGTGAGGCCTTTGTGCCAAGTCGCGTTGTATTTCTTATCTGTCAAAAGGAGAATCACGTCCTGCGAAAAGAAAATAAGTGATTCATGATAAGAATAGTGATGAAAACGCAAGAAACAAACGGGGTTTACGAAGTTGATTTTGCTCTCCAAACCTGTCCCATGCTGTCCCATATTCCTTTGCATATTAAGACAAACACATCGACCGACAAAACACAATGCAGTTGTTCCATGGTCTTGTCTGCTAAATCCTTCAAACTCTGCATTCTGTTTCTAACATCAGATTCCATTGTTGTTTCTTTTAAGTCGTTGATGATGTGCTTCATTTTCAGGTGACGCTGCATCCTCACCTGTTAAACATACAAGACAGTTTTTGAGAATACAAGACCGAAATTACAAGTTCAGAAAGGAGTAAACTGACATTCTCTACAAGCTTCTCCACGAGCGCTTGAGTATAGCTTCTGAATTTGGATTTTATCAGTATAGTTACTTCGCTCAGCTTCTCTCCCAAAACTCTATTCTTTTTATCAGACAGATAAGAGTTCCACTCCTCGAACCGTTCCTCTATACTTGACCGCGACTTGTCAAGCACTCTTTTCATGGAGTTTAGAAAAACTCCAATCTGAAACATGTTTTAGAGGTTATCTTAAACGAAACTTAAAGAGTCTTAAAACAGAGGAAAAATACCTCTTTTGGAACAGAGTAAGTGCCTTTCTTGGTCAATCTCTGGACGTACTTCAGGGCACTTATCTTGCTATCCTTCAAAGGATTTAAAACTTCGAAAAACTGCTTCTCCAACGCTTCAAGCATTGCGCTCTCTGTATCTGCAACAACCTTTCCATAGAGAAAATGCAATACACATAACTCAGCCTTTCTGATCCATGAAGCAACAAGTCTTACCGTTTTTTGTTTTGTTTACTACTTACTTCCTCCAAGGCTACTGCATATTCTGGCCAACGTCTGATGATGATATCATATTCATCAAGTGTCACGTTGATTAACTCATACATCTCATCGACAAAAAGTGAGGTCAGGCCTTGAATCTCACTACATGCTTTTCCCTGCTTATAATTGAAAAACATTCCCAGTTTCATGCATGCTAGCCTCAGCACTATAAACAGAGAACTTGTTGTTGCAAGATGAGTACCGTTTCTGACTTGCAGAACTCATATAGAGCACTTCTTTTCTCTTCGATCCAACCAGTAATATATGAATGGAAAAGCTCTCTCGCATTGAAGCCACCTTTGATAGGACTGCCATGTATACCAATGAAAGTGCATATCAGTAACATGTAATTTAAAAACTCTCAGTAAAATTAGCAATAGCAAATGTTACTTTAGTTTCCAATGAGTGAGATCGGCTTCAAAATCAGCAGTTGTAATGACAAGGTCCACTACTGGAGGAGATGGCGAAGGAGGAGGCCATGTAGTAAGATATCCCATTAGTATTTTGAGTAGATCACTTCTATATATTGCCGCTGAAAGATTTGGGAGGTCTATAAACCTGTTTTTTGTGTTCACACAATAGCGAGATCATCCACTATAATAGTCATATGCAAATGTTTTTGTATGTATGACACTTAGACAAACCGTGGGAGCACATTGCTCTTGTGGATTGCTATATCAGTGGAGATTTCCTTCTTAAGGCTAAGAACTAAAGACTTCAACTTCTGATAAGAAATGGCATGTGCATCCTCAATGCCTTTGTCAAGTATATCATTTGTTTCTAACAAGTGTATTCTTGATCTTTTCTTTAAAGCAGCCTGAAATGCCATATAATAACGCATCGGAACAAACGATAGGAGCAAGTAGATAGAGAGATGGTGTGTGTGTTTGATACCTGAAAGTATCTGCAAAGGCTTAGTTGTGCCTCGGGGCGTAACAAGTTGTTGAGAAGACCGTAAAGCTTGATAGCTGATGCTATAGCGGGTGCAGGAGTTCCTGTAGGAGGCTCAAAAACATGTTTGATTCCAGAGAAACAAGATTCATCAAGAGATTTATAATTCTCAAATGTCAAAGCAAGAATCTTCTGAACTTTTTCATCAATCTCCGCAAGCATTCGATTCTGTCATAATGCAACAAAAAGGAGAGTGAGATACTTGAAATCTAAAACATGATCTACACAAAAAGTAAACAAAAACCTACCTCTTGCTGACTCAATAGAAACTTGTGGTTCTCTTTCATTACAACAGGGCAGAGAAATTCATATATCAGATCAATGCAGTACTTAGTAGGTGAGGCGACATCCATGAGATATGAAAGATATCTGCAGATCATGAAAACTCTCTCATACAACATGACTTCATTGAATGAGAACTTTCGGTCTAATGGTTGCTAAGTTACCTTAGTTTTGTATATGCATCAGAAATTCCGTAAAGGGAGGCAAACTGAGTTACCATCCAATGCCATGGCCCTTTAATCACCAGGTTTTGTCTCTGAAACTGTTCAGCTTTCATAGCCACTTCCAATACCAAGTCATATGCTGACGTTTCTGCAACCAACCCACACTAAACATGAAAGTAAAAGAAGCTCAGTATCACAAAAGTTCAAAAGGTTAAAACAAACAGGTAAAAATCACGTACCTTAGTTTTTTCATCTAAGCTGCTTAAGTAGTTTATATGAAGTTGGATTCTGCCAATACGTTCATGCTCTGGCTCATGATATATTGCCCACCATTTAAGCTTATCACTCTGTTGCAACAGGCGGCACTTAAGATTCTTAAGACAAATCATCTTGTAGACAACACAACATAAGTTTGCTTAATTACAAAAACCTCACCGGTTCTTCAATTATGGCTGCTAGTTGAGCTAAGACACGACCACAAAACTTCCCGTTGGAATCACGAACTTCAACAATCAAATCATCACCGATGCTTTCTGGTAAGCTACAACAGAAACTTAATTTTAAAACTAAAGCTATACAACAAAAAGAGAAGTATGAATGTTCATGGAGACGTTACAAGAAAAATGTTTCTCCGGATCCAGGTTGTGTTTTGACTTCCTCAATAGAGCTCTTCAGCTTCATACAGCATGAAAACTTTTCTGAACCAAAAGTTTTTTTTTATACTGTTAGATGAAACCGTAAAAGATACAAGTAAAATGCAACCGAGTAGTATACCGTGAGGTGCTTTAAGAGAACGTGGTCTGCCGTGAGATGTAACAAATTCTTTTCGGAGGACTTTTGAGACCTCTTTGAGGTAGTGAGCACATGCACGCATATACTCAACACTTTTACGTGAAATAGAATCTTCTAGAGTAACTCGAGGAGTGACTTGAACACTCTTGACTGCTTTCCATCCAGAATGCAAAGTAGCATTCAGCTTCTCTAGTTGCTGACTAATAACTTCATGCTTCAGCGATGGAACAGTACTGCAACCAGGTTGTGGATCTGAATCCATTTTGATCTTACCAACTGTAGAGACAACGCACTTTAGTTATCTTTTTCAACACAAAGACATGTGATGAACAAGAGAAGAAGAGAGAGAGAGAATGTACCTTGGAGTTTGATCTTTCCAACGTTTCTTTTGGATCTTTGATGAGTTGTCTCAGTAACCAAGTGACAAGGTGTATCTCCGAGTAGTTCTTCTTCATACCGAAGCAATAAATGCTGCAAACTATATATTTCATTCTTAACATTAAACAAGAGGGGCAGCGTCACAAAGATCACAACAAAACATATAATATTACCAAAAACATGTCTCTCACCCAAATGCATTTCGGAACAAAACGCAATCGTTCTCGAGGAAGTACGATGCCTCACTGTCACTATCTTTTGCCAAAGAATGAAGACAGAGCCGTACGCAGGCTTCATAGCAAACCATTGCGGACCAAGGACCTTGTTCACTAATAAGACATATATTTGAAAAACAAAAAGAAGTGAGTGATTTATGAAATGTAGAACGCGGATAAGAGACTGACTCAAAAAAAAACTCAATCCACCTTGCATGAAACTGTGGAAAACGGGAAGGCAATGTCCTTGGAGTTTCAACCACCTCAGCGTTTCTTCTTTTTGGTCCTGAGTTAGGTATAGGCAGAGGGTCCCCCTCGTCAGAAGAAGATTTGTTGTCCTGCACACCAGCGTTTTTGGCTTCCTGTAGACAAATCAATCAGGTAAGCTAAGAACAGCTTGGAGCAAATCAAAACAGTATGACAATCGTTGTGAGACGAGAGAGAGAGAGTACATGTGAAGTTTCAGTGGACGATGCTGAGTCAGACAAATGATCTGCACAATGAACCTTTGAACCAACCTCTTTAAAGCCTTTCATCCGGGAACCTTTCTTCGACATTGTTCTTCAGCTTCAAACTTTTCTCTGACAAAAATCAAATAGATTAATGTTACTAGGTACTGATCAAAGATATCAAAGTTAACACACAATAAACACTTCAATTAAAACAATAATCTATTAGTCCAAATAAATAAACGAAAGGTCATTTCCGCCATTTTCTTTCTATAGGAATCCAAACACAAGAAAAGAAAATATCACTTCTTAACACAATCTCTTCCACATGGAACAAAAGATACAAAAAAAATAGAGAGAAATCTAGAACGGAAACACAAAACTAATCTCTTGAAACGAAAGTAATGTAAACAAGTTCAGCAAGAAAAAGAAAAAGAAAAAGAAAAAAAAACTGTTAATTGGTACCTCGACGTCGTTCTCTAATGAATCGAACCTCCTTTATTGATCAACGATAGCAATTTCAACTAGAAGTAGCCTCGATATCGGCTCACTCACAGTACAAGATCTCCTCCGATCAAACTCCTCAATACGAATCTCCGTGGGAGAATCGCCTCGAGAGCTCACTACTCGATTCCAGTTCTAGGCGCCTAAACGATTAACAGAGAGAGAACAGTAGAAGAAAGAAACTATATAAAGCTCCAGCCTTCTTCTATTTAACTGAAAAACCTCCAACTGAGTCAGAGTCTTCTCTCCTTCTCCACGTCAGCAGTCTGATTTCTTCCTTTGACCCCCTCCCTTGACCAAGCGTATCAAAAACAGATGATTAATTAAGAAGAGACTAACATTTTAAAGAAATTGACTTTGGCTGTAAACAAGTTAGCTGTAAATCCCTAGCTGTAAACTAACAAGTGTCTTATTAAATGCTTAATTGACATTTTTGAATTTGGTTGTTTGTAGATGGTGTTTTGTCCTAAATGGTTTCTAGATAGAGTTCTTGGACTTTTTGTATTTAACAGTATCATCTAATCGTTTATACATTACACTTAGAAGATTTGGTTTTTATTGATTTATCTTTCAGTTTCTTGCTTTTACCTTTTAATTAAAAAAAAAATCTGTTTAGACAAATTGAAGCACATTTTCTCAAGGAATAGTGGTGAAAGGTTTTGCCACAAATATTTGAATGTAGTAGTATTTCAACACATTAAAGTTAATTTTTATTAAATTACTTTTTGAAATATTAGATTTTAGTCTTCTTAATCGTCATTTGTTGTTTAAATGATACCGTTACTTTTCACCCATTGAAACAAATCAAATTAATTAAATTATGATCCTCAGGCTCCTCGACTCGCATCTTTTACATGAAGATGAAGGGGGATTACCATAGTAGGTACATGGCGGAGTTTAAGTCTAGTGATTATAACCGAACTGATTATTTGTCTTTTATTAAATGTTTTGTTTTTGTGAAGGATATTGCAGCGGCTGATTTGGCGCCTACTCATCCAATAAGGCTTGGTCTTGCGTTGAATTTCTCAGTTGAGATTCTCAATTCTTCCGACAAAGCTTGTGACATGGCCAAACAGGTTGTTACTCCTTTTTTTATTCTTTTTCACTTATTATTAGTTATTATAGTCTCGAATAGGATCATCTTATAGAACTGATGTCTCATTCTGCTTACAACCAAAACTTCTCGTTTAGTATGTATAAGGCGGGGGGTTTAGTTAAATTAGATTTGATCATTCCCGGGATAATTCTTAATTTTGAGATGCTTGATTAACCTCTAGGCATTTGAAGAAGCCATAGCTGGGAGAAGAATCTTACAAAGACAGTACTCTCATTATGCAGTTGCTCAGGGACAATCTTACCCTCTGGACCTCCGATATGCAGGTTACTTTCACATCTTTTACTTTCAAAAGTCATCTTAAAGCTGTCTTTTCAATCATTAAATTGAACCGTGCTTTGCTTGATTTATCCGAGATCAGATGCATCAGAATAGATACATCAGATTACATAAGAGAAACTCTGTGTGCTGAATTATTAATATTCTGTGTTGAGGAGCAGATGGACGAGGCCTGAGGATCTTTTCCTTTTGACGGAAAAGGGAGAGAGCTATGCTGCCATGTTTCCGATCTCAAGATCCTTATAACCTTGGCTTGAAAAAAATATTATTCTTTTTAGTGTTTTATGATGAGTATTTGCACAGCTTGATGATTTGTCTACTCTTATCTTAAAAGTCTAAAACTATCTTCTCTAAAACTTTTAATCTCTTAGACTTTGATGAAGCCTTTAGCCTTGAAAACCTCTTTATCCTTGATTCTTCTTCCTTAGTTCAAGTTGGAAACCAACAATCCACTCTTTCCTGTGGTTAAAGTTGGAAGCAAACACTCTATTGATTCAAGTTAGATACCAAAAAAATATGGTTTCATTGTTTTTTGAGGTGAATCTACATTAGCATTTTTGTTAATATAGCGATACCAAAAAAATCAGTCAGCCTCTCAGGATTAATAGAAGAAAAAAGATTAATAGAAGAAAAACGTAATAGACGTTTCGGGTTTGCGAAATGAAACACAGTATCTTCAACCATGTTGGGATCTGTAGCATACTGTATAGGTGGTGAAAAATGTCTCAAGCAAAATGTAGAACTCATTGAGGTTCACAAGTCTTTTAAAAAAGTTCAGGCAAATGGGTTACAAGTTGGAAGCAAACATTCTATTGATTCCTGTGATTCAAGTTGGATACCAAAACTCATGGTTTCAATTGTATTTGGTACTTTGTTTTTGGGGTGAGTATACAATAGCATCAGTGAGCCTCTCAGGATTACTTTTCTTTATGGGTTAAAAAAAACGTAATAGAGTTTCGGGTTTGTTAAATGAAGTACAGTATGTTGATCTGTAGCCAAACTGTATAGGTGAAAATGTCTCAAGCAAAGTGTAGAGCTCATTGAAGTTCTGAGACACGTTAAGAACAGAAAAAGCTGGTGCTCGTTCACAACTGTTTTAAAAAAAAATTCAGGCAAAAGGAATTGAAACTCTGTCCCTCAAGGTTTTGGTATCTGAGTATCAAATAGAATTAAACCTGTGAATGTCTCTCATAATAAGATCATTTGCTGCTTAATTTAAAATATATTCCATTTATTTTCAGCTTTGGTTTCTATTAGAGAAAGGAAGAGTCCTGAGTACAATTAGGGTCCAACTGGTGAACAAGGAATGAAAGGAAATAATGTATTCCTTGACATTCCTAATGAATTTTACCATTTATAAGGAATAGTCATTCCTTCTTATTCCTTTTCATTCCTTTAATTGTAGAGAATTAAAGAACAAATTTGTTCCTCACTAAATTTGATATGGAATGACTATTCCTCATCATTGCCATAAATTTATTCCTATTCATTCCTTTCCTATCCATTCCTATTCAGTTGGACCCTTAGTTATAATCTACAAAGAAGGATATAAACTAATACAAATCACAGGAAAAAAAAGGTAAAAACAGAAGAAACCAAACAGTTTTTTTTATTATTATTATTATCATGATTCAACTAAATGAAACATTTTTAGCAAAAGAAAAAACTAAATAAAGCATAGAATCTATTGAGACTAGACAACCTTAGCTAGAAACTCGAAATTGTAAACGTAGACAATGTATTGGAAGAAGACAATACAAAAAAAGCCAGAGGCTGGGTGAAAGTCTTGACCAGCAAAGTCCATGGCTAAAAGACCATTAATAAAAGCAAATACGAGAATTTGGAGACCATGTCCAATGTCAATCGTGCTAGTGAGGTGATAGATGGAGACTCCTCCGGCGAGAAACGAGAAGTTTGGGACAAAGACATCCATGGTAGGGTAATAGAAAGGAACATAAAAAGTGATTAGTAGTACAATCAAAGATGTTACATATCTGATATTTTTTAGTACTGGAGTTGTGGTTGGATCTGGATAGCCATCATCGTAAAATAAACACTTGAGCAGCATGATTGCGAAGAAAAGTGTGACGGGAGAAAACAAAACAACTCTGCCTCCTGAAAAGAAGAGCAAGCCAAGGATTGAGAAAATTGTTAAAGCATACCAAATCCCACGAGTGAAGACACGGTAACCCATTAAGCACTCTTTCTCCAGTTTTTCCCAAGCCTCTGTCATCACACAAGGGTATTTTTAATGGTTTCGATATCTGTCTTCTTGTTTTCAATAGCGATATCTGTCTTCTTGTTTTCAACAGCGATATCTGTCTTCTTGTTTTCGATAGGTTTTTCTCTCGAGTGATGAGATTTCTTGGGGTGTTTACTTCTGTTTCCCATATTTTCTCTCTTTTTTTTTCTGGTTTGACTGGTGAGACTTAGGGTTTCTCGTAAAATATATAGGGGATGGGTCCAAACCTAGTATGACCAGTGATGAGGTTATTTTGCTAAAAATATCTGACTGATAACATATCAAATCTTTTGATTAGTTCAAAATATATTTTATGGGTTTATTCCCTTGTTTTTTTTTGTAACAATTCCCTTGTTTTTCTTATGATATACTCCATTTTGTTGGAAAAAGGTATCTGATCCATTGTTCTATTTTGATCGATTTGAATAAGCTTCTTTTTTTTTGAACAACGTTCCTCTTTTTCTATGTATCACAGACTCTGTGATGTACTTATTAGAACAAAATATATGTCTCATTCTGCTTAAACCAAAATTTATCGTTTAATATGTATAAGGGGGTTTAGTTACAAGTCAGATTTGATCATTGCCGGGAAACTTCTAATATTTGATGCTTGATTCACATGTAGGCTTTTGAAGAAGCCGTAGCGCTGAGCTTGACTGACTGGGAGAAGAATCCTACAAAGACAGCATTCTCATTATGCAGTTGGTCGGGAGAGTGTTATATGCTGATGGACGAGGTCTGAGGATAGACGAGGCCTGAGGATTATTAAATATTTGAGCTTGACTCTGTGTACTGAATTATTAAATATTGTTTTGTTCAGGAGCAGATGGACGAGGCCTGAGGATCTTTGATGGAAAAGGGAGAGTGTTATATGCTGCCATGTTTCCGCTACCAGATTCCGTTCTCAAGATCCTCATAACATTGGCTTGCAAAATATTATTCTCAAGTGTTTATGATGAGTATGCATGTGCACAGCTTGATGATTTGTCTACTCTCAAAAAAAGTCTTAAACTATGCTCTCTAAAATTTGCTGAAGCCTCGAAGACCTCTTTCTCCTATACTCAGAAATTTGATTTAACTAGTATCCCCTCCTCCGGTTCAAGTTGGAAACCAACAGTCACCAAAATCTTGGATTGCGACCACAAGACGTGCACACCCTGAAGCACAAGTGCAAATTGTATTCTTCAAATCCAAGTATAGGTGTATATGGCTTATGTTGCCCTCTACCACTACACTATCCACGGTCCTTCTGTTCAAGCCTTATACCTCTCCCAAGATGTTATGGGTTTGAGTGTCTCAAAAGCTGCAATCTTATGTGATCCAACACGGAAACAATCACCATAAATGATTAACGAATTAGTCAACAAGAAAGCAGATGCAAAGACTAAACTGTAACAAGGGCATAATGATACTCTCAAGCCTAATGCTAAGCTAGCGTATATATATATATATATATATATATATATGTATTATTTACAATTGTGTAATTCTTTGAACATCATGCATTATAAAATTTCTGTTTTACATTTTTATCAACAACTAACAAGACCACAAAAAAAAAAAAAAAAATCTAAGGCTCAGTCAAATCAAAGGGCATGATTTTTAGACCGCAATGACTTTTAAGGAGGAAGAGCGATGCACGCGGTTGATTAACTATGTTCTTGTTAGGATTCTGCTAGTTGAGATGTGTATTAAGTTGATGGAGATGAGGATTCTGCTGGTGGACATGTATTTTAAACTTGAAAAATGTCTGTTTGCACTTCTCTTTCTCTTTGTGTATCTTTACATTAGTTTTATCTATGAAAAATGTAAAAAACGCTCTCTCTCAAGCAACGATGGCGACGGCGACAAACTAGGTTTTCATGGTTTCTCAAATCTGGAATCCTGGAATTGATGGTGTAATCTGGCAAAGGAAAGGGTGTTCTTGGAGATGGGGATATGAATTGAATACTGATCAAAGGAAAAAAAGGGAAACAACATCACGTTCGAATCTGCGATGGCTTATCTCGCTGGATACACAGATCGAGATTGAAAATCTGGGGAAATCTTCAAGATCTGATAAGAGAGCTGGAGATCTCATCATCATTAAAGGCCCATATCAATTAAACGAAGGTATGAGTCTTGTTATCATCAAAACAGAATCTCGTCTACTAAGAGATGGGAAACTAATGATTTATACCCAATTTCACAACGATGAAACATGGGAACTTGAGATTCTCGTGCATACTGTTTGGGAGATTGCAAGGATCTTAATATTCTTATGTTCCCTCTGGTACATGATTGAAGGAATATTTGGTATTAAAAAAGGATCTTTTCCCTTGGAAAATACGGGTGTTGAGAACCACTATAAAGAGAGGAGGAGATACCACCTTTTCTACATCAAACTTGATAACAATATTCATTTCAAATTCTTCTTCTCATTTAATTTCTCTTGTGTCTTCACAATGTCACAGAGTCAGTTTGTTGGAAACCCGGGGGAGATGAAGAAGGATGAAGGAGCAAGGAAAAGATTGAAGATATCGGTTCCCCACTTCAACAACTCCGACCTCATCAAGGGTTATTCCAAAACATTAATTGGAAGGTGCATGAACCCGGCGAAGCAGAATGTGAAGTACCTGGTGGGGACGCTTCCGAAAATTTGGGTCATGGAGGACAGGGTCGTTGGCACTGATTTGGGTCTTGGGAGATTTCAATTCGACTTCGATGAGGAGGAGGATATTGAGACGGTCCTGAAGATGCAACCTTTCCACTTCGATTACTGGATGATTTCGCTGGTACGCTGGCAACCAAATCGAGCGAAGCAATACCCCTCGGACATCACCTTTTGGATCAAGGTCTTGGGGGTCCCGTTAGAATTCTGGGAAGAACCTACTTTCCGTAGCATTGGTAACGCTTTGGGGGTGACAAAAGAAGTGGACCTCGACTACGGGCGGGTGCAAGTGGTGATCGATGGTTTCAACCCTTTGATTTTCGAGACGATGATTGACTTCACGGGAGGAGAGTATTATGAAGGTGTTGAGGTACCGGTAACTCTACGGTATGAAAAATTGTTTGGGTACTGTGAGACGTGCTTCAGTCTATGCCACAAGGAGGATAAATGCCCATTGACCACTACAACGTCTGACAAACCGAAGGAATTACGGACTGATACGGATGGGCGAGTTGAGGACAGGGCCCGTAGCTACCAAGGCGTGGTGATCAATGACAATGGAGGACACAAAGAGAGGGAAAGAGAGAATCGGGAATATCAGGGAAAGGGTAAAGGAAAGATGTATGAGGAGGATGACTCCAAATGGGTGAAGGTGGGGGAGAGGGAACACAAGAAGCACCTCCACCAACGAGACCACCGTGGAGAATCAGAAGGATCTCGCCACAGACACCCAAGACGGGAGCAACCACGAAACCACCACCATGAGGATCGCCCTCGTGGAAACGGAGGCTCGAGGAGTGCTCGGGGACCACGTGGGGAGTCTCGGATTGAAGCAAGAGAAGAAGGTGAGATTAGGAGGGAGGAGAGGCCACTCCAAATAGATGAGCAGGCTCATGATCAGGCACCACCTTCTCATTCTTTTCTTGCTGAGCTTTTAGAAACACAGGCGCCACAAACCCAGGTAAACTCTGTTCTTGTGAGGGAAAGACAAGGTTCATCACTGGTACAAGTTGGTACTGGGGACGATAACATTGTGATAGGTGAGACTGGTTTGGGGATTGAGGAACCTGATGGTGCTAATATAAGGGAAGTGACAGAGGAGAAATTGGAAGTGAATATGCAGGTTGTGGATCAAGAGTGGGAAAGTGATGTTAATATGCAGGAGGCTGTGCCTGATGAGCTGGATGGGGAAAATAATGGAGGAATTATGGATGGAAATGAGAAGGTTCCAGGAGAGGCAGCAAAGAAACAGGGTAACCGTAGAAGACCTGTGAAGACAATAACGGCTGCAGGAGCTTCAAATAAACTGAAGACTGCACAGATGTTGGCAAACAAACGTAACGCGGCAAAGAATGGGACTCGTACTGGTGAGCACTCCAAGCAGGCGGATGACAAGGGTACTTCAAACCCAAAGCAGGATCCTGCACCTCAGTGAAGTCTTGATGAATAAAGCAAGCTCTCTTGTGACCGCTTATGGGGATTGTGCGGCTTTTTCCCTTTTATGGTTTCAATTTTCAATAAGCTCTTTGAGCACCTTTAGATATTTCAGTTCTGTTTTTATTATGGCTGTTGTGTGGCCTTTATTTTTATGGTTGTTGAAAAGGTCGATTAACCTTTTGTGGAATAAAACATATTATTTGGGTTGTTGGTGTTCTACGGGTCTTATAATTTGGCAAGATGCTTCAAGTCCATATGAGTGTAAGTTATGGTGGAGTTTTTACCTAAGCACCTATCATGTGTTTGCAGTGGCTCTTTTTTTATTAATATGGTGTGTTTATCTCTATGGCAATCATTGGAGAGGCGGGATTCAATCATCATTAGAGCTTCAGATTCTGGGCTTGGTCTCATTATACCAAATGCACACACGGAATGGTGAGGTTAAAGAAACGTATTATTCACTATGTGAATGGAACAAAACTTGGATCATTAATATAATACTGTACTTACAATGGGACATTAATGGTGAACCAACAAAACCATATGAACATATAGGAAATCTATTCATAGACAACGTATGTAGGAAATCGCTGATAGCAATGCGATGGATGCAGGGTCTCTTTATACCCGTCTACTCAGCTAAATGGTGCAAATCCTTAACTAGTTTTTTATGAGAGTCTTAAGTTGGAATTGTCGTGGTATGGGAAGTCATTGGACAATTAGCTATCTCCGGGAAATATGGCACAAGCACAAGCCGGATTTTTTATTTTTGTCTGAAACAAAACAAGAGTATGCATTCGTTCAACGATTTCAAACTCACTTTGGTTTTGACAATCTGGTTACGGTAGACCCAATTGGGACTCGTGGAGGCTTAGCTTTATATTTTAATAATGAATACCAGGTTAAAATTCTTTATTCCAGTAATCGGATGATCGATATCGAGGCAGAGGCTTTAGGCAAAAGAGTGTTTATGACATTCGTTTATGGAGAACCGGTTCAAAAACTCAGGGAACAAGTTTGGGAACGATTAACTAGATATGGAATTGCAAGATCCGACCCGTGGTTTATTATTGGAGATTTAAATGAAATTACTGGTAATCATGAAAAAGAAGGTGGGGCTCTACGTAGTGCGGAATCTTTTGTTCCTTTCAATAATATGATCAGGAACACTGGATTATTGGAATTCCCTGCAAGGGGAAATAAATTATCTTGGCAAGGGAGAAGGAAACCTGGGATGGTTAGATGCCGGTTGGATAGGGCTTTGGCAAATGAAGACTGGCACACATTATTTCCATGTTCTTATACAGAATATTTGAGGATGGTGGGGTCAGATCATCGGCCGGTAGTAGCTTACCTGGAACATAAGGTCCCACGAAAACGGGGACAATTCCGCTTTGATAAGAGGTGGATCGGACAAAATGGCCTAATGGAATCTATAGAAAGGGGTTGGGGTACCTCAACATCGGCCACTTCTACTGATTTTGTATCAAAAATCAGTAGTTGTAGGCATGCGATCTCTACTTGGCGTAAGAATAACCCACCTTATGGAAAGGAAAAGATTGGTGAGCTTCAACGAGCTCTAGAAGAAGTACAAATGGATGACACGAGATCGCAGGAAGACATTATGGACGTCTCTAGAAAATTACAAGAAGCGTACAAAGATGAAGAAGAGTATTGGCATCAGAAGAGTAGGAATACATGGAACACGGCAGGGGATCTAAATACTAATTTTTATCACGCGTTAACAAAGCAGAGGCGAGCTCGTAACAGGATTGTGGGACTTTATGATGATCAAGGAAACTGGATAATGGCGGAACAAGGCGTTGAAAAGGTTGCAGTGGATTATTTTGAAGAGTTGTTCCAGACAACATCTCCGTCAAACTTTGACGAATTTCTGGATGAGATAGTCCCTACGATCACACCACAAATGAATCAGAGACTTCTCCGGTTAGCCACCGAGGAGGAGGTCCGTCAGGCTCTGTTTATGATGCATCCAGAAAAAGCACCTGGACCAGATGGAATGACAGCACTTTTCTTCCAGCACTCTTGGCACATCATCAAACACGAACTTCTTAAATTGGTCAATGACTTCTTAATTTCTGGAAAATTGGATGCAAGGTTAAATACCACGAATATTTGCTTAATCCCCAAAACGGAGAGACCTACACGAATGAAAGAGTTACGACCCATCAGTTTATGTAATGTTGGATATAAAATTATCTCTAAGGTTTTGTGCCAGAGATTGAAGGCTTGTCTTCCTCTACTTATATCTGAGACCCAATCGGCGTTTGTAGCAGGGAGATTGATTACAGATAATATTCTGATAGCACAGGAAATGTTTCATGGTCTGCGAACCAATAAATCATGTCAGAATAAGTTTATGGCAATAAAAACGGATATGAGCAAGGCTTACGATAGAGTGGAATGGGATTTTATTCAAGCGCTACTTGCCAAGATGGGCTTTGATTATCACTGGATCCAGCTTATGATGGAGTGTGTCTCCTCAGTACAGTACAGTGTACTTTTAAATGGCCAGCCGAAAGGGAACATTATACCACAGAGAGGACTACGTCAGGGGGATCCTTTATCTCCTTACTTATTCATCATGTGCACGGAGGCGCTGATAGCGAATATCAAAAAGGCTGAAAGGGAAAAACTTTTAACTGGTATAAAGGTGGCACGGGCATGTCCTTCGATTTCTCACCTGCTCTTTGCGGATGATAGTCTTTTCTTCTGTCGAGCAAGACCGGAGGAATGTAAAACGATACTTAGAATTCTTCAGGAATATGAAGGTGTCTCAGGACAACAAATTAATTTTGACAAGTCCTCAATACAGTTTGGGCATAAAGTCAATGAGACAACGCGTCAGGATTTACGGGACATTCTAGGAATACAAAATCAAGGAGGAATGGGATCTTATCTAGGAATACCAGAGAATATCGGAGGATCCAAGGTTCAAGTCTTTGGCTTTGTTCAGGATCGATTCAACAATAGAATAAATGGGTGGACTTTCAAATTCTTTAGTAAGGGAGGAAAGGAAGTTATAATCAAATCGGTGGTTACGGCCTTACCAAATCATGTTATGTCATGCTTTCGAATACCAAAGACAGTAGTGAAGAAGCTCACGAGTGCGGTGGCACGATTTTGGTGGAGTCCAGGAGGTAATTCAAGTGGCATGCATTGGAAATCATGGGATAAAGTTTGTCTTCCGAAGGAGGAAGGAGGTTTAGGATTCAAAGATTTTACGGACTTTAATACTGCCATGCTTGGAAAACAATTTTGCAGGCTTATAGAGCAACCAAATACACTCTTCTCACGTGTATTCAAAGGACGGTATTTCAGGAATGCTTCACCCCTGGAGCCGATTCGTTCGTACTCGTCGTCTTACGGATGGCGGAGTATTGTCTCTGCTAGATCTCTGGTTAGCAAAGGACTAATCAAAAGGGTGGGATCAGGATCGTCCATTTCAGTATGGAACGATCCATGGCTCCCCACCCCCCGCCCGAGACCAGCAAACCAAATTCAAAATCAACAGAATCTTTATCCGGATCTTACTGTGGATTATCTCATTAACGCAAACTCGAGGACTTGGAATTTACAGGCACTTCAGAGTCTGGTGGCTCCAGAGGATGTCAAAATAATAGAGAGTATACCATTGAGCAGGTACAATTTGGCTGATCGTGATGGATGGCACTTTACTAAGAATGGTAGATATACAGTTAAGTCTGCCTATCAGGTTGAAAGGGTGTACCCGGACAGAATAAGCCCATCACTAGAATATGGTCCATCGACCACTCCATTGAAGGCTCAATGTTGGAAGGTACGCTGTCCTCCGAAGATGAAACATTTTTTGTGGCAGCTGGTTACAGGATGTATAGCGGTGAAGAAAAATTTAAAATCGAGAGGAATGCAAGGCGATATAACCTGTGTCCGCTGTGGACATCCGGAAGAATCCATTAATCATGTGTTCTTTGAATGTCCACCAGCGGTTCAGGTTTGGGCACTTTCTAGGATCCCATCAAATCCAGACACTTTCTCATCTGGATCATTATTCACAAACATGGATCATCTATTTTGGAGAATTCAGCCACAATTAGAAAATCATCATTATGCATGGATTCTATGGTATATTTGGAAGGCGAGAAATTTTAAGGTCTTTAGTAATATGGATATTGACCCCCGCGAGACTCTGAAGTTGGCAGAGACAGAAACTTTACTATGGAATGAGGCCCAATCGTCCCTACAGCAGGGTACGAATATGAACCGTACATCAACTGCACTAGATTTACCAGCTATCCAGGGCAGATGGTGTTTTACAGATGGTTCTTGGAAAGAAAAGGAAAAATTCTCGGGACATGGTTGGTATAGTACTCTGGAAGGTTTTGAGGGTCTAATGGGCGCGAGAAACACAAGAGCGAGCCAATCACCTTTACACTCGGAGTTTGAAGCTCTTTTATGGGCAATGGAATGTATGCGGAATCTGAGGCAATATAGTGTTACCTTTGCAACGGACTGCGCTCAGTTGGTGAAGATCGTTTCGGAACCGGATGAATGGCCTGCGTTCGCAAATTACCTGGAAGACATGAAGTTTTTGAAGGAGAGCTTCACTCATTCGGAGATCATCCACATATCTAGGACACAGAACACAAGAGCGGACAGCCTTGCACGTAGTGCCAGGAAGCAACCGACGTTCATTGTCCACATGGATACGGAATTTCCGTCTTGGTTTACAGAGTCTATATGAGTCTGTGTTTGCTGACAAAAAAAAAAAAAAAAAAAATGTCACTTGAGTGAATTATCTTTTATTTCTCAGATCTTTATAATTGAGCTTACTATTGATTCCAAAATCAAATTAAAGAGTATAGACCGTACTGAAGAAGAGAAAGCCAACATAGGAAGAGTCCCGTGTCTTTTTTCCGGAAACGAAATCGGAAAAGTTAATGATGGATGAATTTTTCATAATTCCTTCCTTCTACTGTTACTGAAGATCTTCAAAACAAAATTTGTCAAATTTTGACAAATATGTTATATTTCTTTTGCTTCTATTCGTCTTAGAAGACGAAGTTTCACCAAGAACTATTGAAAACCAAAATGTTACCATACCAAATTCAATCATGAAAAATATCTACCATTATATTTCTTCATATGAGAATCAAAAGTTGCACTAACGTTTCACAGATGAAATTTCAAATTCCAACAATAAAAATATGAAACAAGAACGAGTTTGTGCGGTTGAAAAGTAAACCATAAGAGGTGGTAAAAAAATCAAGAAGTTGAAGAGACCTGAGAGAGAAAGAGAATAATACATTTGTTTTAGCAATTGCCAGTGGAAGATGCCGATAACTTAGAAGCTTACTATCAGGAACCAATCAACATATAAAATCGGTGGGAGAAGCAAGTAAGCCTCTCAAGATTATTTATTTTTTATGGAAGAAAAAAGTAGCAGATTCGAGTTAGTTTTGTTTCGAAGGAATTAATTCAAAAGCTACTGATATGGTGCCTATTCATTGTATTAGGCTTGGTCAGGAACTCAACTTCTCAGTGTTCTACTATGGCTTTTGAAGAAGCCATAGCTGGCACACTGGGGAAAAAAGAACCTACAAAGACGGCACTATCGTTATGCGGCTGCTCAGGGATCTTGAGGAAAGGTTGGGGAGTGGTATAGAACATGTTCCGACCACCAGATTTCAATCTCAAAATGACCTTAACCTTATCTCAAGACTGAAAAAGTTATTGAATTGTTTATGATGATTATGTGCACAGCTTCTTGGTTTGTCTGCTCTTATCAAAAAAAAAGTCAAATTATGTTCTCTAGAATTTGTCATCTCTTGACTTTGCTCGAGCCTTGAAAACTTTTTGATTCTTCTACGGTCTGCTCTGGTTCAAGTTTGAAACGAACAATCTAAGGTCTCCTTCATAAGTAAGAAACTAACACGCTAAGGTCTCCTCTGGTTCAAGTTAGAAACCAACAATCTTGGTATCATTGTTTTGGGGGTGAATATAGTAATAACCTTTTTGTAAATATAATAGAACCAGTCAAAGTCCAAGCATCACAATTTATGTAGCATAGAGCGACCGTGAGACGTGCACACACTTATGCAAGATTCGAGGTGAGAATCAAAAGAAGTCGAATCTCATTGCACAAACAGATGCAAAACATCAAAATTGTACTTGGACCACTTTGTCTGCATTGCATGCATGAAACGATAGATTAAATAGAACCACAGTCTTTGGTCTATTTCTGATACATACATAATTGTTTTCTCATATATTACTTCAACTTTTCATTTCCCCCACCAATCTTTTCAGAGAAAGATACTGTAAACATTAAAAACTAAGAACCAAAGTTGCTCGCTCACACGTGATTCCAGTCCACCTCCACTACAAAGTTATACAAATTGTTCTTAAGTTGAAAGTTATATTTGATTTATAGATATAAAACATTAAAAGTGATATATGGAACTTTTTAGCTATGGGCATCATTCCTTTGTAAGAAATCCACCGATCTCTTTTCTTTTGTTGTTTTCCTTGTTTTTTACTGCAACTAAACATCGTGACAGAGAGGACCGTAGCCAAAAAAAGCTTCAGATAGACTAGAGGGTAATGTTATTACTAAGTGTTCATAACTCAACCAAAAGGTAACAATCAAGTCAAACTTTAGAAGCCACAGAAACGAGACTTGGAACAAACCAATGTTACATACGGAGCGAAACTAATATACGCAATATGTTTTTGGGATTCTAAAGATCATTTGTTACACCTAGAACTTTATGATAAAAAAGATTATAGTGTAATGTTATCTAGTCACATGACATGATGATAATCAGAGGTTCTGAAAAACGTGGAGATCTCAGACGAATTGCTTTTGTACTCCACTAACTAAACGAAGTTATGTACAAGCTATTTTCTAAATATAGTGGTGAAAGAGAGATTCAAACTTCAATTAAATCTCTTACATAGAAAATCACTGATCGTTGTACCTTCGGATTAAACAGCCGCCGTATCTTCAGATTAGTGGTGAATTGCTATGCATTTTCAGACCAAAAATATACTAAGAAATAAGAACAACCATTGAACATTTTACATCAATTTTCCAAATTAATTTCCATTATTAAAAATAAATAAATAAAGATATTTGTTTCCATGCTAATGATACCCTTTGATAATTCCATCTGAATTTTCTCCATCACATTTCAATCTCTTTACCCTAAAAGCCACATCCTCATCTATATATATATCAATAATTTTTCATCTCTCTTTTGTTTTTATCTCTTCTGACCCCAAAAATAATCTCAAAGTGAAACAAACAAAGAACAACAAAATAAAAAAACAGAGACAAAATCTTTATTCTTTTTTCTTCTTTTCAGTTCATTATCTCTTAATACTATAAAAACGAAAAAAAACTTGTAAAACAGATCGGAAAAAAGGCAACCTCTACAATGTCAGAAATCGAAAGATTGAATTTTGATGATGAGAACTCGATCACTTCATACGAAACATCGATCCTTCAAATGGGTTTTCGATCGGAGGAGGAGGAAGAGACAATCAGAGAGATGATTGACAAGGAGAGGCAACACTCGCCGAGAGATGATTACTTAGAGAGACTGAGAAGTGGTGATTTGGATTTGAATGTCAGAAACCAAGCCCTTGATTGGATTTGTAAGGTACAGCTTTTTTTTCTCATTTATGTTGTTGACTCGATTCCTAATCAAGTCAAATGTTTTCAGTGTCTTTGATCTGAAAAAAAGAGAAAAGACTTGACTTTACTTATGTCTTTATTACACAGGCTTCTGAGGAACTTAAGTTTGGACCAGTGTGTATATGCCTAGCAGTTAACTACTTGGATCGTTTCTTATCTCTTCATGACTTGCCTGTAAGTTATAAGATAATAAACTCATTCCCTGGTTTTTGATTATTGATTGAAAGAGTGTTATGATACTTCTTTCTCTAGAGTGGAAAAGCTTGGGCTGTGCAGTTGCTGGCTGTGGCTTGTTTATCCCTGGCTACTAAAGTTGAGGAAACTAATGTTCCTGAGTTAAAGCATCTTCAGGTTTTGAATTACTCTCTCATTGTCTCCGATTGTAAGAAATCAAAATCAACATGGTAGTGATGATAATAGGTTGGAGATCCTCTGTTCGTTTTTGAGGCTAAACATGTTCAAAGAATGGAGCTTTTGGTGTTGAACGTATTGAAATGGAGGTTACGAGCAGTGACACCGTGCTCTTACATAAGATACTTCCTGAGTAAGGTCAATGGGTATGATCAAGAACTATCCAGGATACTGATCTCTAGAGTGTTACAAGTGATAGCTAGTACAATCAGAGGTGAATGATCTCTCCTTTTTTTAATTGGATTCAGTTATACTTTCAATCTCAACTTCAAAACTAGTTTTGCTTTTTGGGTTATGGGTTCATTTCTTTGTTGTTAATGGTTGTGGGTAAAAGAAACAAGAGGATTTATGGTGGTTGTGTGGACAGGTATTGACTTTTTGGAGTTTAGAGCTTCAGAGATTGGTGCTGCTGTTGCACTTTCTGTTTCTGGAAGACTCCATACATTACAGTTTGACAAATTGTCCTTCTCTTCCTTCTGCCCACATCTTGATAAGGTAAGAGAAGTTAAACTTTATACTTACAAAATTGAATGTTCAGTGTCTTAATAGATTGTGGAGAATATGGACATATAGATAGATGCATACTTTCATTGCACATTGTATGTTTGTGTCCCCTATTTGAATCTAGTATAGACCACAGGAAAACTGACCAATTCAATTATAGTCGCCAGTTGTGAGCCCTCGTGACATACTCACGTGTTTGGTAAATGTTGTTTTGTTTTTCTCATTTCCAAATCTGATGGGTTTCAACTACAATCAAACTAGATGATCTCCTCATGGGGACCAAAATAAAAAAGTTAGGTCCTCGGAGCAGAGATTATATACGTTTGCTTTGTCTGTTTTTATGTCTTGTTTCATATTTTGTTTGGTGTGTGTGTGTGTAGGAGAGAGTGAAGAAGATTGGTGAAATGATAGAGAGAAATGGGTCAGCTTCGTGTCCACACACACCACCCAATAATGCAGTCTTACAATTTAAGACTCTTTCTACTTCTTCTGTTTCCTCCTCTCTCACTTTTCTTTCTTAATTTCTCTTTCTCCCCTTTTTAAAAAATGTCGTAATTGAAATTTTGATAAAATAAACAAACAAGCAAAAAAAATTGCAGAATTACTTATAAATAAACGTGAAAATGTGTGTTTGTTCGAAAAAAAACGTGAATATGTGTTTTTTCTTTGTGTAACAATGATATATATATAGGGGGAGCTGCTATTGCTTATTTGGCTTCTTTTTTGGTTCCCGCCAAATATTAAAGCGGGAAACTAACCGACTCGGTTAAGCGAGACTTGACTTTCTTCTACGAACAAGACCTTTTTAAAAAATGGCTCGTAACATCGTGATGGGCTTACGATTTAGCCCATTTGGGTTATGTATTTTGTTTTATTCTGATCTTCTGTTATCACTTAAATCAGAGGAAATCCATCGATAACGGTCTTCTAGTTGAACCCAAATTGATAACGTAGGACAAAATCGAATAGTGAGCTAACTAATAAAACTGTGACAGAAAAAAAAAAGCTAACTAATGAAATGTTTTTTTTGTAACTTAACTAATGAAATATTGGAGATTAGGGATTTGCTTTATTACTTTTTTTTTGCAAAATAAAATGATGGTTTTAACCATCTAAGCTGCAGAATATATAGTTAGCTTCAAAAAAATATATCAGGTTACGACCAAGAAAGTAATAAAAGCATTGTAATCTGATATTTTCCTGGGTAAAAGCATTGTAATCGTCTTGTAAAACAGATAAAATGTACACTTTATGATGTACTGCTGAGTGGGCAAACTATTCCACTAACCATTGAAACATGAGTTAATTATTTCACTTCTTTATTGACATGATCTATTAACGCACAATCAAACTGGTATGATAAAAATTACTGCTTATATAAACTGTTAATCAATTATTAGCTATATAAACTGTTAATCAACTATTTTCTGGGGAATAATGAATTGCTAAGTATGTATGTAATTAAATCGAACCTAAAAAAAACTGAAGAAAGGACACTTTACATCCTGAATCACTGTGGAAATAGCCTGTAAAATGGACCAGACGTCTTCTTATTAACTGGAGTACTATTTATCAAAATATTTAAATCCACTGACAGCTATATCCAACGGGTATATTAGCAATGTCCAACGGTAACAACACCAATAATATTCACAAAACCTAATCCAATGATCAATCAGGTGGGGCACATGGGGTCAATGATTAAATACGAGTTTTCATATTTCTTTACAAGATATAGTATTATGCAGTTGATAAAAGAAAAAAACGTATTATGCCAAAAAACTTACTATATATAAAAGAAAACAAAAAGGGTTGTTGCTGTATGTACGATTAAATAACGGTGGATCAAGTAGACAGAAAGACATGCGAAGTTGCAACTCCTTGATTCTTGAACTAAACATGTTAGCTGTCTCCCCACATTTGCCACGTCCTGCATACAAAGTTGCCTAACATGATAATCTTTGAAAATCATATCACTACAAAATTTGGAACCTCTCTACAATTATATCCCCCAGCCAATCACAGTTCGCTACGTCAAAAGCTTACAAACCTAATCAAAAATTAACTTCTCCTAATCTAGCATTTTTAATCCATGGTCTGTGGATTGTATACTAAGCAAAGTCAATATAATAAGATGTGAAAACTTTATTTATCTTTCATTTGCAATTCGGTTACCTAATAAATGTAATTAATCATGGCCTAATTATCTTTAATTCTGTTGAGAAGAAACAAAAATAAAATTTTGACCAAAAAAAAAGAAACAAAAATAAAATAAAATATTAATGCCTCGGGCTTGGAGAGTGGACTACTCGGTTTAGCAACCCCCATGTTCCAATTATGCGTTTGCATGTTAGTCTGCAGGTTTTATTTTTAATATATTAAAGATTTTAGGAATCTCGGTTTAGTTAATTGAAATAATTGTTAATTTCTTCCCTCCCCTTTTTATACATCTCCTCCATTTTCCACAGACTTCACAACTCTCTAAACAATCTCATAATCTCTCACACTCTATAACCAGAAGAAAAAGCATTATCTACAAGAAAAGAAAGTGAGAGATGGCTTCCAAAATGGTCCAAGTTTTCTTGATAATGGCTCTCTTCGCTACATCAGCCCTCGCTCAAGCCCCGGCTCCTACACCAACCATCACTCCTCCTGCCGCAACACCACCTCCGGTTGCAACTCCTCCACCAGTGGCCACCCCACCACCAGCCGCAACCCCCGCCCCAGCCACCACTGCACCACCAGCCGCGACTCCAGCTCCCGCCACTACTCCACCATCAGCCGCTCCTTCTCCCTCTGATGTTCCAGCCGCATCTCCACCAGCTCCGGAAGGTCCTGCATCGAGCCCTGACGGTCTTGCTCCAGGTCCTTCAGATGACGCACCTCCCCCAAGTGCCGCTTTCTCCAACAAAGCTTTCATCGCCGGAACCGCTTTCACCGCTATTATGTACGCCGCCGTTTTCGTTTAAGATCTTTATATTTTAAAAATTCACAATCTCTTTTTTTTTTTCTTTTGTAATTTCACCCCAATTATTATTTCAAATCCTTGGTTGTTATGTGAGAATTTCATTTATTTTCGTATTTCGCTACTTGATCATTCAAATTTGTATTATGGTATCACTTGTGTCGGATCGTGGAAAGTAATTCGTGGTGGGAACCAATGGAATGCTGACGCGTTTAGTTTACCATTGGAAGGGCTTTGAATGGTCTGTGTAGAGGTGGAATTTGTTTATGTAAATCCAATGACAGATTAATAAAATGATTTCATTGTTCGTTCGTTTAGCCAGACTCTTATTCTTACAAAAACAAAATCTGTGAGACACTGCATGCCTTTCGAGTGCATTACAAAAGGCCCTTTATAGCTGTGATATGACCCAATTATTCAGCCCATTACTATATTTTAACAGATTGAAGAAATTTTTTAAAAAATAGGTGGAGTTTTATTTTTTTTGCCACGTGATTAAACTGTGTTTATCTAACTAAAATCTTCTAGAAGTTTCGACTCTAAATTGTCCACGTGAAAATCACCAAGTTGATGGCCTTGATTTTCCAACTGACAAGGGCCCTCGCTCCATCTTCATCCCCGCCTTTTATTTGTGTACTCTGTTTGTTGTATTCATTTACTTCTCCTCGATAATAGCTTCGACTAGCTTCTTTCAATGGATCAACAGGTACAAAAAGGTTTTGTTTTCCAACGATTTTTGCGGGCAGTACAATTAGAACGGTAAAAGAATGCTAAGATATAACGGTACGATATAACCAAATATGGTTAATTAGGTAAAAATGATTAGGCAAAAATGATTATTTAGTTTTACTAATCAAAGCAGAAATGTTAGGCCATAGACAAGTAATCAGTTTGAAGTTTGAAAACTTTATTTGTCAACCTCATGAGTCATGACCTCTTCTTCAACAACTCTTATAGTCTTAGTATGTATCCTTCATCCGTTACATCTTTAGAGCATTACACCTTTATAGCGCATTCCGAACCATTCCGATTTCCCTCAGCAGCGTTACGTATGGGCACGCTTATACAATCATTTGTCTTATACGCCTTACACTGATACACATTACTTGTACTAACACACAACTAAATGTTACACTAGACGTCAACCTTTATGGACTCTTCTATATAGGGAATAAGGATTTTATGCTCAACCATTAATTGTTTGGAAGACAATGCATGATACTCGAACTATTTAAAGATCAGATTGTTGACTCTTCAAATTATAGTTTCTTGCTGGACATCAACAATGTTGGCCAAGCCAATAGTTTCTTACTTAATTATGGCCTGATCTCTCTCCGTCAGATTAGTTGGAGTATTGAAGTCCCGTATGGTTGAGGCTTGAAGTTTGGAGTTAATGATCAAGCTGCGTTTACATGTTTTCACTTCCTTTTTATTTTGTGGTTGAAAATTGATCCGCATGGTTCTGTCTGAACATGTAACCCAGCGTTTTATTTTGTAGTTAGAGTATTGAAGTCCTATATCTAAGCAATCTTGGGTCCTAGGTAATAGTTTTATTCATTGTCAATAGTAATATTAATAGGACGTTAATGGAATATAAAACGAGAGAGACTGAGTTCCCAAGAAATAGAAGAGAGACACGTCTAAAAGATATAATTGAATTACTCTACCTATCATCTATCGTCTACACTTTATTTTATTCTACTTTATTTGCAGAAGATCGACCATGGCAGACAGAGACGAGGTAGCAGAAGCTGTAGAGAGGGCTCCTCTGCTACAGGATCAAAATGCGGTGGAGGAAGGCGGAGATATATGGATAGAGACGAAGAAGCTATGGAGTATTGTTGGACCGGCCATATTCACCAGAGTCTCGACATATTTATTCTTCCTCATCACTCAGTCGTTCGCGGGCCATCTTGGCGAGCTCGAACTCGCTGCCATCTCCATCGTCATCAATATCATCATTGGCTTCTCCTATGGCCTTCTCGTACGCTTAAAGCCTTAAACATATAATCATTTAAGACTATGATTATTAATATTTAAAAATAACATAAAAATAATCTACAAAATAAACCAATAACAATTATCAGTAAAGCTTATGAAAATCAAACTCTTCTTAACCAAAGTCTTAACTACATTTTATATGAATTTTTCTTCATATGAGTTTATAATAACACATGTTAACAAAATCTATAATAATTAAACACATACTTTTATTGAACTAAATTTTATAAACTAAAATTAATAAATTATATATGTCTAGTAAAAGATATTTAAAAAAAAAATTAACGCCAACAAATTTTATTTTTGACCTCATCACTCTTAAATTCAAATTCGCAAAAGCACAATCTCATGCATAATATATATTTCAAATTTTTGATGTGAATGAATCGAAATACTTAGCTATTTTTTTTATTGGTGAGATAATTTGGTGGCATAACAGTGAAGTACACTTTCTTTTTAAAATAAAAAAAATTATTCAACGATTTAATATTATTAAAGAAAACATCTTAATAAAACTAGAAATTATTTCTAAAATCTGATAATACTCTTTGATAATAATTATCTCTGGATGTAATGAAAAGATTTATTATTAAATAATCACTAAAATATTTAAAAACTAACAATTCAAAAAGTGATGTATTAAAATTAATGACTCAACCTAAAAATGAACATGAAAAATAAATAAAATATCATAAAATATGTCAAGTAAGCAAAAATAAAACTACCACCTAAAATTATTCAAAATTATGATAAATAAATAAAACCAATACTATTAAAACAGAAGATCATTTTTGAGGTGTCCTTCTTTTATTTTTAAATTTTTTACAGATCTTTGCCACTGCATTATTTAAAATCTATGGTTTTTATTAAAATCCTAAACAATTTTTTTTTAATTATAACAAAATCTACTTAATCTAAAAATATTTAATATTAAACTTTTTAAATAATCAATCGACAATAGATTCTCATATTTTAACTAATCCTTAATTTTAGGATTGTTTGTTTGTTATATTATTTTGCATCTATTCTGAAAACTTAAAAATAATTTTAGCATATGAAATTAATTTATAATTACAAAATACATGAAAAATATTTTCAACATTTTTAATTATTTATATGTGTTGAAATTATCATTTAAATTACTACATAAATGTTAATTTTTAATTTGAAACAAAAAAATACAAAGAACTTATTTGATAAATAAATTTGTAAACTTCAAACATACTATTTAACAGCTACTCATAATACTGATACATATTATAAAATCATAGAAATAATTATTTGCTAAATCAATATGACATTAATTTTCTAAATATATGCGCTTAGAAATTATAACTTTACATAAATTTTAAATATTTTTAAAATCAATATTTAAAATATCTAAATAAAATTAAATTTCCAAAAATCAATCTACAATTAATGAGTACAATTTTTCAGTTATTATTTACAGGTTTTTCTATTAAACATGTAAAATATTTATCAAGTACAAACGGGTCTTACAAATACATTTTTCATTTCCATTGTGATCTAAAAACGAATTAATAATTTTATCAGAAAAATTAATATTATTAAAACACAAGGGACTTTTTAAAAATCATCTTGAAGTTTTGAAGTATTTATAACTCCATGCCATTGATATATTATTAATCTATGTTTTTTATTTAAGTCAAAACTAAATCTATTTAGTCTTAACTAAATCTACTTAATCTAACAATAAAATCTCATATTCAAACTAGCCCTTAATTTTAGGATGAAATTGTTGATTGTATATTGTTTTTTTCTATTTTATAAACATAAAAATATTTCAATATGTTTTTAATATACGAAATTAGATTATTATTAGGAAATGTGAAAATATTAATATCTTAAAATATTTATGAATTGCAATTATCATTTAAAATGGCCACATAATTGTTAATTCTTATGTTATCTGATTCATATTTTGGTTTTATAATTAACCTTTCAAGTGTATAATATAACATTAGCTTTAATTTGTTTTTTTTTTATTTTTACAAGAAACGACCAAAATTAAAATTGAGATCAATATATATGATTTAGGCCATTTTTAAAAAAAAAATAGTTAATTTAATACCGTAACAATTTAAATTATTGTATATTTATTTAATAAAAAGAAAATATTTAAATATTTAGGATTTATCAACCATACATCAACATAACTTATATCTCAGACCAAAAATTTAGGATTTATCAACCATACATTAATTTATTAAATATTTTACATAGACATTAAATTTATAAATTAACAAAGCACATAATGTTAAAATATAGTAAACATTGTTTAATTGGACTTTTTATAGAAACAAATATTCATATAAACTCATTAATTTTAACAAGTTTTAAATAGGTTATTCGGTTAAAAAAATATTTATTAAATGTGATTCTACTCAAAGTTAGTGAAGACCATATATATATATATAGAAGATTATTTTTCGAACATTTTTCAAATAAATTGTTTGGCTTTCAATGTGGGTTGGATTTGATATTGGTTTATAGATATAACACGTTACAAACCATTCGAATATATAGGTCAGGTCTAATAGAGTATCAAACTTGATTTTCAGGTCAATTACGAGTCAGATTTTCTGGATACTAGTATCTTGATTAATTATATTAGTTAACTATGAAAAAATATAATATGTTGTATACTTTAGAAAAAAGTTTTAAATTAACTTCTGAAATGCATATGACACAAGTGTATAGTTATGCAACTTGACATATTTAATATAGTTATAAAAAATTATATTTAACTAATATTAAGACAAAAAATATGATTATAAAAAACAACACAAATATAAAACTAAATTTTTCAAAAAAAAAATAAAACAGAAAATACCCGTCCTTTCAAAAGGTGGGTCAAAATCTAGTTACAAATTAAAGTTGACAAATAAAGAAATAACCTAAATTATATAGAATATGACAAATAATCAAAACTAAAATTATTAAAAACATTATAAATAAGTAAATTACCTAAAATTATGGAAAACATGACAAATAAGCAAAAATACCTAAAATTATAGAGAACATGACAACTAAGCAAAACCACTTCATAAATAATAGTATAGATCACAGTTTTGTTCAATAAACATCACAAGGATTTTCAATATAAAACAACATTTACTAGAAAAATAAAAATGAATACGTTAACATATTTGAGTTTAAGATTCAATGATTAAAGTTTAGAATTTAGTATTTAGGTTAAAGTTTAGAATGTACGGCAATTTAATCTTTTATTTATTAAAATGTTATTTTTATGATTTTTAAAAGTAACTTTTAAACAAAAATTTTAATAGTGCAATTTATGAGATTACCCTATATGTAAAGATATTTATTTTTACTATTTATATGCAGCTTGGAATGGCGAGTGCCTTGGAAACGTTGTGTGGTCAAGCCTTTGGAGCAAAGAAGTATGACATGTTAGGAGTGTATATGCAGCGATCTTGGATTGTTCTCTTCTTCGTCTCTATCTTGCTCCTCCCTATGTTCTTCTTTGCAACCCCGATTCTTAAGTTTCTTGGCCAGCCTGAAGACATCGCCGAGCTCTCTGGTACCGCCGCTGTTTTGGCCATTCCTCTCCACTTTGCATTTGTCTTCGTTTTGCCTATCAGCCGATTTCTCCAATGCCAGCTCAAAAATGAAGTATGTGAAAGCTGTAAGAAGCTTAAGAGAGAAGTGAAGAAGATAACGTTTTCAAAGTTTCTTTCTTGATTACAAAAGTCTCAATACATCAACTTATATAGTAAGGCTGAGGGAAACACTAGGGCACAGCTCAGCAACACACCTCACACAACTTTAAGGAATCAAAACGGTTACACAAAGGAGTGATAGCAGCTGGAGTAGCCGTACGAAGACTTTGCTTTGGCGTCATCTGCTTTGGTTCTTTGTATCCGTTGCAGAGTAAGGCTGCAGGTTGAATGGGCCTTGACATTGTCGTGTGGGCTTTAGCATCAGTCAAGGCCTGAGACGTAGATGGACTTAGACACCCCCTCAAACTTGTGGTGGGAGCTGCAACCACACCAAGTTTGTCTCTGATTCTGCAAAAGGGCTCTTGAGCTAGGGACTTAGTAAAGATGTCCGCTAGTTGTTGAGCAGCTGGAACCTGATTAACCACCAATGCACCTAACGCCACTCGCTCGCGAACATAATGAAAGTCAGTATCAAAATGCTTCGAACGAGTGTGTAGAGCAGGGTTTGCAGTCAAATACACAGCAGACAAGTTATCACAAAACAGCTGAGGAGTGTCAGGGAGAGAGATACCCATTTCACCAAGAAGGGAGGCTAACCACTTCAGCTCAGTTGCAGTAATAGACAGAGTTCGATACTCTGCTTCAGTGGATGATTGTGAAACCGTTGGGTGGCGTTTAGCTGACCAGGAGATGATGTTAGAGCCAAGGAAAGTACACATCCCTCATGTAGAACGTTGAGTTTCACGACACCCAGCCCAATCGCTATCGCGGAAGCCATAGAGAAGAAACCGGTTTTTGCATTGATCGTGAGGCCAAGATGAGACGTGCCTCTCAAGTAACGCAAGATCCGGCGGAGATTGTTGAAATCAGCAACTGTTGGAGCGTGCATCTTCTGGCACACGTAGTTAACAGCGAACTGTATGTCTGGTCGTGTTAACGTCAGGTATTGTAGCTTGCCTGCGAGGCTCCTGAAGTAAGTCGGTTGATCAAAAAGCTTGTCTTGTCCGACGACTCGGTCTAGTTGCAGAGGAAGAGGCGTAGGAGTAGGATCACAGCTAGCCAACCCTGCAGTCTCAAGAAGATCCTGTGTGTACTTCTCTTGACAGAGGAACAATCCATCTGCATAGGACTTGACCTGAATGCCAAGAAAATAATGCACCGGGCCCATGTCTTTCATACGGAACATTCCATTGAGAGTAACCATAAGTTTCTGAACAAGAGCTTCGTTGTTCCCTGTAAGCAACATGTCATCGACGTACAAGAGAAGGTAAATCACATCAGGACCATGAAGATAAACAAATAATGACGGATCTCCATGGGTACACTTGAAACCAAACTCGATCAAGAAGGTGCTAAACTTATCAAACCAAGCACGAGGAGACTGTCGGAGACCATAGATGGATTTGCGAAGTTTGCAGATATGGTGAGGACGTAGAGGATCCTCGAAGCCCGGGGGTTGCTTCATATAAACTGTCTCTTTAAGGTCACCGTGAAGGAATGCACTTTCGACATCTAACTGTCGGATCTGCCAGCCCTTAACCGAAGCAATATGCAGAACAGAGCGGATAGTAGCAGTGCGTACAACTGGGCTGTAAGTTTCAACAAAATCTACACCCTCCTCTTGTTGATTTCCTCGAGCTACTAGACGTGATTTACGCTTCTTTAGAGTACCATCAGCATTAAACTGAGACTTATAAACCCAGCCACAACTGATTGGTTCAACACCGGCGACAGGAGGAACTAACTCCCATGTGTTTGTAACTTCCATGTTAGTGATCTCATGTCCCATAGACGCAGTCCAATTAGGGTCCTTTAGAGCAGCCACCACAGACTTAGGTTCTGGATAAGCAGTCTTCACACTCATCAGAACATAACGTGGGTTGGGTTTCCTGATCCCATCCTTACCCCTTGTAACCATAGGATGAACAGGAGCAGGAATAGGATCAGGAGGGGGAGGGTTTTGTGGAGAGGGAGGAGGAGAAGACGCATCAGGTTGGGCAGGTGTAGCAGCTGGAGGATACTGTCGAAGAGGACCAAGAAACTCTTCTTCACTGTAGGCATCATTTGATACCGGTGAAGGGGACACAAACTCTGTTTGCCACGCCTTAAGAAGAGGTGTAGCAGCTTCATTGAGGAACTGTTGATAGACTGTTTGATAAGGGAACGTCTGTTCATCAAACAGAACATGCCTGCTGATGTAGACTCTAGCCGTTGGAGGATGTAAACACCGATAGCCTTTGTGTTTCTCACTATAGCCCAAGAAAACACAGTGGAGACTCTTTGGATCAAATTTATTTTTCCCATAAGGACGAAGGAAAGGGAAGCAGCTGCTCCCAAACACCCGAAGACTAGTATAAACCGGAGGAGTACCAACCAACACTTCGTAAGGACTCATATGACGAGGGAGAGTAGAAGATGGAAGCAGATTGAGTAGATACACCGCAGTGAGGAACGCATCAACCCATAACTGCTGAGGTACTTTGCTCTGAAACATCAATGAGAGTCCAAGCTCAGTCACATGTCTATGCTTCCTCTCTGCAAGCCCGTTTTGTTGAGGAGTATGAGGACATGACATATGATGTTTGATACCACAAGAAGACAGGTACTGAGTGAACTGATTACTTGTAAACTCACCACCACCATCGCTTTGAAAAATTTTAATATCTGTCTCCAACTGAAGTTCCACCATTTTCTTAAAGCTCAGAAATACAGAAAAGAAGTCTGATTTCATTCTCAAAGGGTACAACCAAGTATATCTTGAGTAATGATCAACAAAGACGACATAAAATCTAAAGCCTTGAGTCGACACAGCTGGAGACGGACCCCAGAGGTCACAATGAACTCGTTCTAAAGGCTTAGTGGCTACAAAATCAGAAGTAGAAAATGGTAGACGACTAAACTTGCCAAGCTGACACGCCTCACAGAGCGAGGAGCTGGATTTATTCAAGACGATGGCTTTATTCTGTGATAGACGCTGGAGAACTTCACGGTGAGGATGACCCAGCCTCAAATGCCAAACATCACAGGAGCGGCTTGCTGTCTGTGAGAAAAGAAAGCCATGAACTGCAGGTTCTCCAAGACGTAGAGATTCTTCTGTCTAGTGCCTCTGGTGAGAGGCTGCTTTGTCTGTTTGTCCTTCACAACAACACTGTCAGCATCGAACTCAATAGTACATGGATAATCAGCAGTGAGTTTCGAGACAGACAATAAAGATTTAGTCATAGAAGGACACACAAGAACATCGTTTAACTGAAGATTACCTTGAAGACTAGGCAATACTGCAGTACCAACGTGTGAGATGGGAAGGTATTCACCATTACCCACAAGAACTGTATCATCTTCTTTGTAGACCTGAGCAGACTGTAAGTGAGAGCTGTCGTTGGTTATGTGAGCCGTGGCACCAGAGTCTGCACACCACTCGTTACCAGGAACAGAGGAAAGGTCTTGACTTCGGAAGGCAGCCAAAGCGTTGTGATACTCTTCTGCTTGGAAAGAGTGATCAAAACGCTTGTAACACTTATACGCCGGATGACCGAACTTGTTACAGATCTGACAAGTTGGTCTGGTCTCCGAAGAAGAAGAGCCACGACCAGAACCCTGACTGATCTGTTGAGGAAAGCCTCTGCCTTGGGTAGTGTATCCACCACGACCTCGAGAAGAACCTCTGTTACCACCACGACCTCGGTTGGAGTAACCTCCTCTGTTTCCGTAGAAGGCTTGATGGTTGTTGACATCTAGAGAAGTCTCATAAGATGCAAGCTTGTCGTTGAAGCCGATGAGCTTAAAGACAACATCTTCGAAGTTAGGACCAGGGAAGGAGTCCATCGAGCTCTCAATAATGGTTGTTATCGATTCATATTCACGACCGAGACCACGCAGAACACCATAGATCTTCTCTTGCTCAGACAGAGGAGCTCCAATGGAGTTGAGTTGGTCACAAATGAGCTTCATTTCAGCGAGATAATCAGAGAGAGAACGACCTCCTTTCTTGGTTGACTGAAGACGGCTCTGGAGCTCCAGCTTGCGGACAGGAGAGACACGATTGTACTTCTGCCCGAGATAGAGCCACAGCTGTTGAGATGAACGAAGCCCGTAGACACTCTTGATGACATCTTCGGAGAGAGAACCAACGAGCCACACCATGATTCGTTGGTCTGTACGAACCCACTTAGCATAAGCAGGATTCGGCGTCTCGACATCCTCTTCACCAGTGCGAACAGAGAGAGTCGGCGGAGGACGAGCTTCAGAACCGGAGACGTAACCGAACAGAGATTGACTGTTTAAGAACTGCTCGAACTGAAATTTCCAGGAGAGATAGTTCTTGTCATTGAGTTTCAGAGTAACGCAGTGTGCGATTGTTAAAGGAGAAGAAAATGGATCACCATCCATGGTTCTGATACCATGAAAGCTGTAAGAAGCTTAAGAGAGAAGTGAAGAAGATAACGTTTTATTCAAAGTTTCTTTCTTGATTACAAAAGTCTCAATACATCAACTTATATAGTAAGGCTGAGGGAAACACTAGGGCACAGCTCAGCAACACACCTCACACAACTTTAAGGAATCAAAACGGTTACACAAAGGAGTGATAGCAGCTGGAGTAGCCGTACGAAGACTTTGCTTTGGCGTCATCTGCTTTGGTTCTTTGTATCCGTTGCAGAGTAAGGCTGCAGGTTGAATGGGCCTTGACATTGTCGTGTGGGCTTTAGCATCAGTCAAGGCCTGAGACGTAGATGGACTTAGAGTATGTAAATAAAATATCAATCCATTCAGAGGCTTTGTAATAAGTTGTTAAAGCTATTTTGACGTTTAGTCTAGGGCATGACTTCTCTTAGATAGACTGATTATTATTAGGATAACATTTTTCATATAATGCCTTTCATTTGTTTGGTAATCAGTCACTATCTAAGTATATCCAGATCTTCATTTCTTCCTTTAGCATAACATTCTCTTGACGAGTAAATATTTACGTGATTTACCGCTAAATGTCTCTGGTTAATATTTTTTTACAATATTACCATCAGGTGCTAGCAATAACGGCTGGGGTGGTACTTGCAGTTCACATATTTGTGTCCTGGCTTTTTGTGTACGGTCTCAAGCTTGGATTCATATGGACCATGATTACTTTTAGTTTGGCATGGTGGTTCAATGTCATCATCTTATTCGTCTACATCGTATGGGGAGGTTGTCCGCTCACTTGGACTGGTTTCTCCATGGAAGCTTTCACGGGACTATGGGAATACGCTAAGCTCTCTGTCTCCTCCGGAATCATGCTTTGGTACTATATATTTGTTTAGACGCCACTTGTTTCACATTTTTTTCTCATGCTATACATATCGAAAACAACGTACTCACGGTAGATTTTTATCGAGCGACAGCTTGGAGTTTTGGTATTATAGGATTTTAATCGTGATGACTGGAAATTTGGAGGATGCAAAAACTGCTGTTGACTCTTTGTCCATATGGTACGAACAAATATATTCTTGTATTGCTTTTTAGTTTAACATATATTATAGTCACATTTGTTCTGTTTATCTTTTTGTTGAAAAACTTATACTTACAATTATCATGGGCAGCATGTCGATAAATGGTTTGGAGATAATGGTTCCACTTGCTTTCTTCGCCGGAGCCGGGTAACTAATCAATCATATTTACAACAATCCGTTACGTGCTTTCTTGACATCTCATAGTAGAATTTGCGTGTGGGCAAATAACCTACTAGTAGTCTTTTCTGATTGGTATACGTTGATAAAGGTCGGTTAAATCTAACGATACCGAGTCATGGCTTAAGCAATCGGTTATAAGGTCTATTATATAATTAATAGTATGTATTTCCAGCTAGTGTTCTCGATAATTATTTTACCACGAAAAGCTAAGTGTCGGAGAAAAAAAGGTATGATGTACTAAGTTAGATTGCTAGTTTTACAATTGCTTGTGCATATATATAATAAGTCAATAACAAACATCAATAACAATAATTAATAAGAAGAACTTTTCTTTCAGGGTACGAGTGGCCAATGAATTAGGAGCAGGCAGCGGAAAAGGAGCAAGATTCGCAATGATCGTATCAGTGACACAGTCATTAATCATCGGAATTATATTTTCAGTGCTCGTAGTACTTCTTCGCGATCAAATAGGTTGGATTTTCTCTTCAAGTGAAACCATCACAAAAGCAGTTGCCGATCTCTCTATTCTTCTAGCCTTCACGATTCTTCTCAACAGTGTTCAACCGGTTCTTTCCGGTACACCATCCAATTTTTTTCTTATCTCAAGATAAAACCAGACCAAAATGTTTGTGTGCTGACTGTTGAGTGTTTGATTTTTGATCAATAAGGTGTTGCGGTCGGATCGGGTTGGCAATCATTTGTGGCATACGTAAATTTAGGAAGCTACTATTTCATTGGACTTCCTCTTGGATTTGTTATGGGCTGGATTTTCAAGTCTGGTATTAAGGTTAGTCAATCTCCTTTGTGAATTGGATATCAATATTTTGTAGGTTAAATCTTTATCTATATCGTGGCTATATTATATGTTAATAGGGCATGTGGGCTGGTATGATAGTCGGAGGAACTGCAGTTCAGACATTGATATTGATCTTTATTACCATGAGATGTGATTGGGGGAAAGAAGTAATTCAATTTTTGCTTATGTAATATGGCTTATTTTTAGATATGTCTTTTAATTATTTGGTCGTTTATTTTTCACAGGTTCAGAAAGCAAATGCGCGCGTTAAAAAATGGTCTGTTTCCGATGCAGGAAACTGAAGACAATCGAACGTCAACAGTTATTATTGTAACTAGAGTCTTTTCCGCGCTACGCGCAGATTATTTTCCCAATTTGTTACAATTATGTCATATAAATTAACCATATAGTTTAAAATTGATATTATAATTGCTATATACATAATTTAGAATAAAATTTTACATATGAAATATAGATTTATACTAACTCAAAAAATGAATGTTTATCGGAAGTGATAAAATTATTAGTCATAATTGCATATTAGCAAGAGGCCCGATCTGGAAATAGTCCAATAACACATTGACATTGGTTTTTAAAATTTTGGAAATTTTTTAATGTAGTCATATATTATATATAAAAAATTTATTAAATCTTTTAAAATGTTTGAAAAGAAAATTTACGTACTATTCATAGCCTCTTTTAAAACTCCATCGACATGTTTCTTGAATAGTTGATCCAAATGGAATGACACATATTATTATTTGAGAGTTAGTTGTTTTGATATCATCAATTTGTACATTCAGAATAGTAAAAATAAAGATTAACTGAACTGATTTATGACTAAATATTTTTTAATTTCCACAAACATTATTTTCCCTAATTTTTTATTCTTTCCGATATATGATATGCTATAATCAAAATAGAATATAGTATCAATAATGTCAGAATTAAATATTATAATTTCATTTTTGCACTAAAAATCAAAGATTAACTGCATTTATTTATGATTAAACTATCTTTTTATTTCACAAACATTATTAATTTTCTCCAGCTTTGTATCTTTTCAATTTTCTCCGTATATGATATACTTTATTAAAACATAATATAATATCAGAAATGATAGAATTAAATATTATAATTGTGAATTTTTAAACTATATTTTTTTTTCTTTTTAATATTATTTGTTTTTTTGTGTTTAAAAAAATATTATTTGTTTTGTTCAGTTTTATATTTAATATGTTTTGCTCCAATGTAATTTGTATCTCATAATTTTCTCTAATTTGTTGTAAAATATGAGTTGATGAATAAATAAAATATGTTCGGGATGTTTTTTTAAACAGTGTTATGTATTAGGAAATGCAAAAAATGGAGTGGCGTAATTTGATAAGTTAGCCTTCAAATATATTCTGTAAATTCGACCAAACTGTAGTCTTTGATAAGTTAGATGTCATTCTAGACGTTTCCTGATTTTCTACAAATTGGCTTGAATTTGACTTTTTACTCTTTGGCACATTCGAAAAATTAGTTTACTATATATTTGGATGACAATATAAAACAGCTGGTTAAAAAAAAAAAAACTAAGATAAGGATCTTTGAAGAGCTCACAATCCATCAACGACCACTGAGAATACCTTTTCACGTTTGAACCTTTCCTGCTGTGGGATATTGAATCTTAAGAGTCCTTGCTATTGTGGAAGTTACCTGAGGAATGAAGCATTGCTTCAATGTTTGAGCTCAGATACTTAATTCCCTACATGTCCTCAAGTGATGAGCTTTGAGGAGTCGTCTGACCTGTAAGAGAGGAATCATTGACCGGAGATAGAGCTACATACATGAACCGAACTGAGGTAAAGAGAGAAACTGTACCGCCGTTTTCTCTGTGATTTATATAGGAGAGTTACCGCCGTATACAAATGTGTTTGTTGCATACTCCACGGTGTATTTATATACTGAGATAAGCAAAATCACCAAACATCACTATCTCTTTGTCTTTTAATTGATCACGTATGTAAAATATTACGAACCTCATTCTTGACTTTGTGTTTCCAAACGCTGCAAGGCAAACAGAAGCAATCAGTGAGCCACATCTATAGCTATAATAAATCCCACAGAATCATATAAATTATGGATCAGCTCCACAGCCATTTCAACAATGGTGAATTAATCATGGAAATTTTGTTTAAGAGAGGAGACTTATCCTTGACGTAAGGTGCTATTATCACTCCTACAAAATCGATTGCAGCCTTAACTTGTTCCGACTCACTCATCCTCTGCAAAAGCGGATAATGTAGACCCAAGTCCAACTATGGTCTTCATCGTCTCAGGATTCTCGAAGATTTTTCAACTGGAAGAGAGCATCGACAGGTAGTATTAATCCATCTTCATAAACGTACCCTGAAGATTTTTCAATCAGATTGCACGGCTTCAGATCCAGTAGTATTTTTGTCATCGCCAAACGTATCATAAGATTCTGTATTCGCTTGAGCCAGTCCCTGCATATTCATCTATGACAGGACACCATTTTCATTTAGCTAAGCTTTTGATATAGCAAAATTAATATGAGACTTAACTGTAGTCACCATTCTGGATACAGTAAAACTAATGGTTAGCTATGTCTCAAATGTCATCTTCTCCTAGTGAGTTCCCTTTCAATCTCCTTAAAGTTCGAAGGACCTGTAATAATGAACCCGAGTTAGCTTAAGCATGTGATGTATGCATAAACAAATGCTAATTAATCTGAAACTAATACTCCCAACTAATCCAATCAGTTTTCATGTTTTGAAACAATTACTTGTTATAACCTAAAATCACTTTCTTCAATACATCTCTCTTGCTGGAGAAAGTTCGTCCGATGGCTTTATGTGTCCACTCTCTTCATCCTTATCTACTATTTGCAGCACATTTTCCATGTACACTGGCGTCAATATTGTCCAGACATGCATCCTGAAAACAAAACAAACAATGGTAAGACAACCGATAAAGCACACTGGGGATAAGTTTTACAACAACTTTGAGTATTTCACACCTTCACAGTTCACATCTTTATCTCTAACAAATTCTACAAATTTACCCTCAGCATCAAAGTATATTTCCTCTTTCTTTCAGTATAGACTAAAAGCTTCAATATGGATCCTACATTTCGTGCAGTTTCCACCATTCCACAATGAGAAAGTTGCATCAGCATGGTCCCAATCATGAAAGAATCGAGTTGTCAAAATAGACATACTTCTTCAAGGACAGTAGCCGTGTTCGTTTCATCACCTCTGTTTTCAGCCGCAGTGTTCAAAAAGTACGGCAACGGAGACAAAGAAAAAACAGAATTGAAAGTCAAAACAACGTCGATTGAATTTGGAGATATAAAAAAATTTGACACAAGTGACGCTGAATTTTAGCTACCGCAGCGTCTGGAAATTCAATCGGCGTCGTATGTTGCCCTGATGCTGCTGGTGCTTCACCGGCGTTGTATGTTGCCCTGATGGAAGGCTTAATTACTGACGCTACTGCTAGACGCAGGGGTGATGAAACGAACAGGGCTAGTGACAATTGACAAAAGAAAAAAAGACAAAAGGATTGCGAAAATTTTACCTCATAAGCCTACTCAGCGTCATCTCCATAGCTTCAGATTCTTCAATGGAGACTTTTCGGGTTTGCTTCGAAGTAAGTCTTGACGAAGATATGGCAGCAATTTTATATATGAGGAGAAAGAGAGGGAGGTAAAACGAAACATTAAGAAAACAAATTAAAGAGAGCCATTGATTGATGAAGAGGATCAAAAGAAAACGGAGTTGGAGAGATGAAGTGGAAGAGTCGGACAAAAGCTTGAAACAAACAGAGTTTCTCGACATGGTTGAGGTGGGCCAAATGATAATTTTGACAGAGTTCACACGAAAGCCCAATTTAACTCACGGATGATTACGTGGCTAAAGCAGAGATCTTTATTGGCTGATTTAAATGTCCTACGTGGACAGTCTCACAATGCTTTATATTCTCCTTTTATTACTTGTTTGATCACCACTGCTAGTACGTTACTTAAATCGGTGTAGTGTCTGGTTTGGCTATCTAAACTAAACCGGAGCAACGATCGACTTGTTTCTTTATGAATAAATAATTAATTAAGGCTACTTTCACTACAGGTTGTCTTATTTGTATTTATCATGAATAAGGATTATTATCATAACTAAAAAGATGACACATCTAATTAGAAGACAGAAAAAAAAAAGAAGCAAAAATTAAGCTGTCAAACGGTTTATCACATGATGTCTAATACACGTACGTAACCAAACCGGGTATAAGAAATGGTCAGATGCAAGAACCTAAGAATGTATCACCCGCAAAATATTAAATAGATCTCGCATGATTAAACCAGGTAAATCGGTATATATAGTATCCGGTTCAATGCTTTTAAACCGAAACATAAGCAATGGCGGGTTGGCGAGAAATAAACATGCTCACGTCTCCTTTCGTGTTTCTTCTCTGGTTTTGCAACGATTATTTTATAAACGTCAAGTGGCCCAGTTCTATATAGAAGAAGAAATTATTAATTACATAATGACAAAAAAAAAAGTCAGGACAAAAATTGGAGTTGTTAAGTTCGTGACAACAGTAATGTGGACGTACGTGGCATATAAAACGACATAAACTGAGCTGTTGAGTGAAAGTCAAAGGTATGGTATATATTAGGTTGAAATGAAAGATAATTACAATGTCTTAAGATAATTGACGTAATGCATGGTGGTCTAATGGTAAAATAAACCATCCTGAAAGCGAGGGACAGTAATTCTACTGCGTTTTGAATCATGAGATTGGATGGTAACTGTTTTCCACAAACGTCTCGGGAATTAGCACAGTTTTCGGTTCTTAACCTACCAGTTATAAAATCAATATTTATACATTGTGTGTGTTACTCAATGACATCACGTATTTGCTCTCATCTACTCTTTTATTTTACAGAGTTATAACTTTCCAGAAGATCGGCGATGGGAGAGAGAAACGACGAAACAGGAGGTGTAGAGAAGGCAAGGATTCCTCTGCTAAGGGTTCAAAATGATGCGGATGAAGACGGAGATATACTGGTGGAGACGAGGAAGCTATGGCGTATCGTTGGACCAGCCATATTCACCAGAATCACCACCTACTTGATCCTCGTCATCACTCAGGCCTTTGCCGGCCACCTCGGGGAGCTTGAACTCGCCGCTATCTCCATCGTCAACAACGTCATCATCGGCTTCAACTTCGGCCTCCTTGTATACACACATATAGAAACATTAATTACTTGGGTTATATTAATATAATGTTCTTAAGAAGAAACTATGAAATTTTAATGCAGCTTGGAATGGCTAGTGCGTTGGAAACTCTATGTGGTCAAGCGTTTGGAGCGAAAAAATACGATATGTTAGGAGTGTATTTGCAGCGGTCCTGGATTGTTCTCTTCTTATTCGCCATCTTGCTTCTTCCTATGTACTTCTTTGCAACTCCGATTCTTAAGTACGTGGGCCAGCCTGACGACATAGCCGAACTCTCTGGTACCATAGCCGTTTGGGTCATTCCTATCCATTTCGCATTTGCTTTCGTTTTCCCTCTCAACCGGTTCCTCCAATGCCAGCTCAGGAATAAGGTATATGTGTAACATTGTTTTAGCCTAATTCCTTTCTCATTTAGATTGTTATTAGCCATATCACAATCAATAAGCATTTGGTAGCTTGTTCTAGCATTTCTAGCATGATAGTATCCTCTGGATCGAAGTCTAATGACTGAATATGTTCTTCGTACTATTTTTACAACCAGGTGATTGCAATATCGTCTGGAGTGGCACTTGTAGTTCACATATTTGTGTGCTGGCTTTTTGTGTACTATCTTGAACTTGGAGTCATTGGGACCATGGCTACTGTTAACGTGGCATGGTGGTTCAATGTACTCATCTTATTTATTTACACAACTTGCGGTAGTTGTCCACTCACGTGGACTGGTTTCTCCATCGAAGCTTTCACAGGACTCTGGGAATTCGCTAAGCTCTCGGTCTCCTCCGGTATCATGATCTGGTATCACTCGTTAATAGCCACTATGTCGCATTTTTCAGTTTAGTTTACAACCGGAACACAACTTCTTACTGTAGACTTTTATCGTGACAGCTTGGAGAATTGGTATTATAAGATTTTAATCCTTATGACTGGGAATCTGAAGGATACAAAAATTGCTGTTGACTCCTTGTCTATATGGTACGTCAAATGTACATATTTTGAAGAATAACATAATTAGTATGAAAAGCTTTCAAAGCAGAATTAATTATTTATTAACTATTTTTTATAATCACAATGCTCATTGGTAGCATGTCGATAAATGGACTGGAGCTGATGATTCCAATTGCTTTCCTCGCCGGGACAGGGTATCACCACTCTCTCGTTATCGTGATTAATTGTCGTGTGGTAGTTTTTTTTTTGTTTAGCTTGGTAAACTTTATATTATTCAATATTATTGAAAACATCTTTACAAATCTGCTTTTATAGCGTACGAGTGGCGAATGAACTAGGAGCGGGAAGTGGGAAACGAGCAAGATTTGCAATGGTCGTATCAGTGACACAGTCCTTACTCATCGGAATATTTTTTTCGGTGCTAGTAGTATTTCTTCATGGTCAAATCGGTTGGATCTTCTCCTCAAGTGAAACCGTCATAAAAGCAGTCAATGATCTATCTATTCTTTTAGCCTTTACGATTCTTCTCAACAGTGTACAACCGGTTCTTTCCGGTACGCTACAGAAACAAACTAATTGGTTTACTGTTCTAGAATATACCGCAAGTCAACGGTTGTCTTTTTATTTTATTCTGGTTAGGTGTTGCGATTGGCTCGGGTTGGCAATCATTTGTGGCGTATATAAATTTGGGATGCTATTATTTCATCGGACTTCCACTTGGATTTGTCATGGGCTGGATTTTCAAATCTGGTGTTAAGGTAAACACCAGTTTTCTTTTATAAAATATATTTCAGAGTGTAAAGATTAACTCCTTAATCTTTGTGTGTATGTGCATTGTGATTTTATGTCTTAGGGCATTTGGGGCGGTATGATATTCGGAGGAACTGGGATTCAAACATTGATATTGATTTTAATAGTTGTGAGATGTGACTGGGAAAAAGAGGTAACTAAAAATAATTGTTTATTGCTTTTGTTTATGTGTATGTCTTATTTAATGCAATTGTTTCATCGTTTATTTCATACTGCTAGGCACAAAAAGCAAGTGCACGAGTTAGAAAATGGTCGACCTCAGACTCAGAGGCAACAAATTGAAGATTGCATAATTTGTTTGTTTTTTTTGCTAAAAAGATTGCATAATTTGTATACAATAGTAGAGTTATACTCCACAAAGCTAGGCTGTGGTTATGAGTAAAGCGCATGCGGTATCATCTCAATCTCACAAGTTTAATCAATTAAAATTCGCAAATAGTAGACCGGTATAGTATATTGATTTGTGTTCCCTACGAATAAGGAATTAAGCAACTTTCAATTCGCAATTTTCTCATAAAAGTTCTTTACATATATAGAATCTCTCCTGCTTAATTAGGATTTGGTATATATGAAGCTCATGATCCAATGTTCTGAGCGGATAAAGGGCATTTGATTTAGTACTCTGAGAAAAAAGGGTGCATGGAGGTTTTGGAATTTCGCTGTATATTAATATAATTTATACAGCAAAATTCCAAAAAAAAAAAAGAACTGTTCACTAGTTAACTGTTTCCAAATTCACTAGTTATTATTATCTGTTCCCAAAACTTATACAGCAAAATTCCAAAAAAAAAAATCACAATTTACAAAAGCGAAAAAATAATATATAAAAGTTTGACTCAATTTCTTTAGATTAAGGATGATTGAAACGACTAAATAAATTGTGGGTTTTTTTCAATAGTAACATAAAAATTCAAGTCAAATCTAAAACCAACCTTTTTTCTCATTACTATTCATCAATGAATTTTCCAAACCATCCTTATGTTTTTAAAATATTTACAAAACTGTCATTATTATTTATTTTTTTAATAATTTCGAAAATAACCAAAAACCTATTACACCCTATAAACATTTCTTCTTATTTACAACAATGCCATCATCATCAATTTTGCAACCACCATTGAACCACCATGTTTGAGCTCATAAAAGCTCAATAACTCAATTTTAACCACTTTTTCTCTTCTCTAAGTTAACAAATCTTTCATTTCCTCTCATTTCCTCTACATTTCTATCTAAAAAACTCTCACAACTTTCATTTTCATCTCACAAATTTCATATTTTCGAGTTTCTTCATTAGTAAATCGTCAAAGATGCTTCCTTTTGCTCAGTTTATTAGTTTGGACGGTTGAAAGGGTCGGAATCGAGGTTCACACCGGAAAAAGGTAATTGGTTACATGGTTTTCACCACCTTTTCAGTCTGTGTCGCGATGGTAGACTGCTTTATATGTCTACACCAATGTGTAGACGTACGATTCAGTCTATTTGTCAACGAACAAGTCAGTTTCGCAATTGACTTTTTTAATTTTTTTTTGTAACGCAGATTTACCCAGCAGTCTACATACTTATCTTTGACTATAAAAATCTACGTAAACCTACCAAGACGGCTACGTAAAAGAAATTAGTTTTACATTTGACCAAACTTTTGACTTTCTTAAGTAGACTTCAACGGAAGTCTACGAAATGTAGGCTGCCAAAAAAGTCTACTTAAGGTCAGTTTTGCATTTGACCAAAACATTGACTTCATTGAATAGGTTAGTTTTGTATTTGACTAAAATGTTTTTAAATAAAATTAATATTTTTTAGATTTGTAGACTTCAAATGCAGTCTTCTCATCTTGCACAAAAAATATAGACTGTTTGTGAAGTCTACATATTTATTTTGGTCAAATGCAAAACCAACTCATGGATTTTGAAGTTAGACCGTATGCGAAGTCTACCAAGCTGTAGACGTCCATTTTAATCTACACATAGAAAGTCAAACAATGGTCAATTGTAAAACTAACCTTTTCAAAAAAAATAAAACATGTAGACTACATATGAAATCTACCTTCGAAAGTCAAAACTTGGATGAGTTCTGGTCAATAACAAAAACTAACATTTTTAATGTGGTAGACTAAAAATGAAGTCTAAATGTATAAAGTCAAAACTTGAATGAGTTCTGGTCAAATAAAAAAAGTAATCCGTAAAATTTTCAATTGCAAAAACTAACTTAAATAGTAGACCTATTTGACCGCCTACAAACGTAAACTAAAACAAACGTCTACACTGTCGTAGACTGATTGAAAAGTCTACGTAGAAAAATAAATTAAAACTGAATTTCTGAATTATTCATAAAGTTCATTCTAGATTTTTTTTGTTTGAAAGTGTGTGTTAGTTAATCCTAATATGTTTGAGTGATTTTGAAAAGAAAAACTGTTGTAGTTATGAAAGTATAATACTTTTGATTTCACAATGTTGTTAGGTGTTAACTGTAGACATAATTGTAAGTCTACGTTTATAATTTTATGAAACCTAAAATAATTATTCGCTAATTACGTGAAACTATATTTTTTTTGCAGGAAATGACTCAGTTACCGGCCGTATACGGAGAATGTGTGGAGAAAGGTTCATTGTGGGAGTTTGTGGTCAATAAAGATAAAGGAGGGAGGATTTTCCCTTTGAAAGATGGTTGTACACATGTTGAACTTCTTCAAATGGTACAAGAAGATTATGATGTAGACAAGAAGATCGAGAAGGTGGTGTGATCGAGTTGTCTAAAACACATTTTGTATGCCTTTGTGTATCAAGCCAGAGCCAAGTAGACTATAATTTTTGACTATATGTTAGATAATAAGTGTAAACATCTTTGCAAGTCTACTACATATGTAGACCGCAATTGAAGTCTACATCATAAATTTTATTAGAAGTGCATTTGTGTATTATTCATCATATTTTTACATGATTTAATTATTTTATAGTGTATGTTAGTAAATCTTAATTGTCTTGGATGAATATCAAAAGTTGATGTGTTATAATTATACACTTGAAACATCAAAAAATTGTGATTAGTTTACTCTTTGAAACTTCTTGGAAATTTTGTATGGATTTTTCTTCTCACATTTGTGCTAGTTATTGTTTTAGCTTATGGTGTTTTTAATTGTTTGGTTGACTAGAGTATCTTGTGCAAAAATTGATAATATCATACAAGTGAAACACAACTAAAAAATAAATACAATGTTTATAAATTATGTATTAAACAATTATTTACAAATGAATAAACAATTATGTATTAAACAATTATTTATTATGAGAAATTATTACAAATGAATATTTTTATAATCTTGATGTCTTATATGAAGTTTTGGAAAAGAGTACATGCAAAGTAAGATAAAATTATGAGAAAAACATAAGAAAAAATAGAAATCATATTTTAGTAGACTTTTTATTAAGTCTACTGAAAATTCATGGTTTTGTAGACTTTCTTTGGAGTATATACTAGCGGAAAATTTCAGAACTATAGTGTACATTTAGAAAATTTGAAATACTCTTTGTTCTACAAAATATTTAAAAATTGTTTTTTGGTCAACTTTGTAGTAAAGAACAAAAACATAAGTATGAATCTATAAATTAGGTACAATAAAAACAAGAAAAAAAAATCCCTATAATGAATAAATGTAAATCTTACATTTTTGGGAAGATGATTTGAAAACATTGGAGGAGAATAACTGCAAAATAAAATCAAATTATGAGAAATAATATAAAATATTAAAACTTTAGAAAATATAATTTATAAGATAAAATAGTAATAAATAAAGTACATATAGTTTGAATATGCAATTTTATTTAAATATAAATATAAAGCACATATTTAAAATCTATATATATATAAATCTTACATTTTTGGGAGGAGGAAATAACAACCATGGTGGAAAATATCTGCAAAATTAGATTAAATTATTTAAAGAACATATGAAAAAAATTAAGTCATATTTTTGTAGACTTTCAATGAAGTCTACTTAAAATTTGTGGTTTTGTAGACTTCATATGAAGTCAACTAACCTTAGCTTATAAGCAAACTTTATTAGAAGTCTATTCTATAATTTTTCAGATCTGGATAAATGTGTACATTTTGAAATGTGAATCTAGTTTTAAATCTAAAAATACTTAAAATAGAATTTATAAAATGAAACATTAGCAAATTAAATGCACAGAGATTGATCTATCATTTTATTTGAATATAAACATATAAAATACATTTAAAATATATAGATCTAAAACTTACATTTTTAGAGGAGAAGATGAAACCATGAATGATAATACCTACAAAAAAGATAATATTGTGAGAAAAAAATAACATAAAATTACACATTTAAAATCTATAGATCTAAAACTTACATTTTTAGAGGAGAAGATGAAAACCATGAATGATAATACCTACAAAAAAATATAATATTGTGAGAAAAATAATATAAAGCTACACATTTAAAATCTATAGATCTAAAACTTACATTTTTAAAGGAGAAGATGAAAACCATGAATCATAATACCTAAAATAACAAGATATTATGAGAAAGATATGAGAGAAGTGGGAGAATTTTAGAGAGAAGAGAGAGAGTTTTAGAGAGAAGGGAGAGAGTTTTAGAGAGAATGAAGATATGCAGCCATTTTGGAGTGAAGTTGTGTAAATTTCATTTATATATTGAGACAAAAGTGAAACTAGGTTAAAATTTACGATACTATAGACTTCTTTTGAAGTCTACTAAAATTAAAATAATGGAGTATACTTTGTTGTAATTTGTAGACTTCTTAGAAAGTCTACTATGGTAATTTCAATATTTATTATTCTTTATTGTTTTGATAATTTTAATATATAATTTATAAAATTCGTTTTTTATTTTTAATATATAATTTATAAAATATGTGTTACAAAAAACAAAAAAAAAATAAATATTCATAATATATGATGATTTAAAATTGGAACATTTAATTTAAAATTAAAGATATACACGGATAAGATAGACTGACAAAGATGTCTACAGATTTATAGACTTTATTGTAGGGCTACGAAACCCTAAACCACAAATCTCAAACCCTAAATAATTTGCTTGATACTCAAAAAGTCTCATTTACTGTATCAAATATCAAAATTACACAAAATATAAACTACTAAACATTAATAAACAGATTTAAGTCAATAAAACAAAAAAAAATCAAAATCTAAAGTCTAATTCTGAAAATCTACCACTAAAAGACCTATCATGTTACAACATTTTGTTTCTACACTATGAATATTGTTTAACACATGGATACCAATTTAGTATATATTCTTTAAAATTATTCAGTTATATAAATTTTTTATATATTTACTTCATACTATCCATTATATTGATGATTAGTTAAAATTTATCACAATAATTATTTTTAAACAATTTTAAAACTAAATATTAGATAAAATTTTGGTGTAGACTACACATCAAGTCTACAAATTAGACTTCGGTGGAGGTCTAAAAATATGTAGACTTCATTCTTGTACATGTAGACTTCCAAAAGGATAGAAACGTAAATACCTCTCTGTTTTTTTGTTTGGTCATAAGGACAAAATAGTATTTTCGTCATTCATTTAGGTTGGTTCTGCATTTGAATGAAATTGAGGTACACTAATGCATTTGACTTCAATATTTAGGTTGGTTTTAGCAATTCTCCCATAAATTGTACTGATCTTTTTTTTTTAAAGCAAAAAAATTGTATTGATCTATAGTAAAGAGATGTTAACTCCCATAACATCTTTATAGATTTTCAGATTTTTTTTTTCAAAAAAAAGCAATTCATAAATAAATAGAAAACAAAAATGACGCACTGCATGTGGAATCAACTATAGTAAGCTGCATTACTAAAATGCTCTATATGTTCCACTTCCACAAATGAATATATTTACTATTATCGTTTTATTTTAAACACAGATGCATCTATATTATTAAAAGAGAAGTACACTTTAAAAATAACCTTTAGTTTTCAGTGGTATTTACAATGGCATGCCACTGAAACTATTAATTAACATACCTTATATAATTCTTTGATTTTTCTCTTCAATTAATACATTTCCAAAATCAAATTCTAACTAAAAAATTATGGAAACAATAATTAATAAGTCTATCTTTTAATATTATTTGTCTTTTCCTATTTTATTATATACATGGGTGTCTAAAATTAATTAATTCCATATATATATATTTCGTAATTATGCATAAATTATATGGTAATTATTTACTAATTCCATATATACATAATAATTAATTTCATACTAATCATCCTACCTTTTATGATTTTTTATGATTAATTATCTACATATCTTTAAATAGTTATTGTATTTTTTATTATTTATAAGTAATAACTAAAATAAAAATAACAAAAAGAAACAATTATATAATATATAGATTGATATATAAATATGTTAAGTTACATATATTTTCATAAAAATATTAGTCCAATATAAATTCAGTATAATAAATGTTAAAAAGTACAAAATATATAGGACCATACATTTTAAATAGTATATACAACAATTTAGTTATACATTTTCTTAAAATTTTGATCCATATAAATGAAAATACATTTTTACATATATATATATATATATGTGTCATATTTTAGACAACTAATTTTTTAAAAATACATTTTTTCAATAAACTATTTTTGTATACATATGAATTTTATTTATTCTTTTTAAAATCTTACATGGACATTTTAATATGTTATATTTCCATACAAGATGGACAAATAAATTGATGTTACAAAATTATATTTATTTATCTATTTCGTATATTTTACTAACTCAAAGTAATTTATTTTGAAACGCATTTTAAATTAACTACATTCCTATATATATTTCAGTTATAATCTATCATTGTTGATTTGACGCTTTCAATATATACTATCAAACATTTTTCACACATACGATTGTTATTACATACACACTAGAAAAATCAAAGTACTACATGTAACTATTACAAAATATATCATTTAGTATAAATACAAAAATTTAAAAATAAGATAAGTACCCGGTCGGGCGGGTCATGGTCTAGTACTACTATTATGGGTTAAAGTGCGACAGAAAAGTAGTTAAAAAAAGAGGTAGACTGACCACAGTGGAGTCTCCACTCAAAATGCTTTACTCTCATATACTCTTCACTCTTATCCACGATCTTTACTTCTGAGAAGATGGGAGAAAGAGACAATGACGCACAAGGTGCTCTAGAGAAGACGAGGATTCCCCTGTTGAGGGATCAATATACGGCGGAGGAGGAAGACGGTGATATAAAGAGAGAGACATGGATGGAAACAAAGAAACTATGGCGAATCGTGGGACCGGCCATATTCGCCAGAGTCTCCACCTACTCGATCTTTGTCATTACTCAGGCCTTTGCGGGACACCTTGGCGAACTCGAACTAGCCGCCATCTCCATTGCGTACAACGTCATCATCAGCTTCAACTTCGGCCTCCTAGTATTCACACATACACATTTATAGATTCACATACTGCCTTGTACTACTATAATGTCTAATTTTTTGAAGAAACTATATAAATAAATATATGCAGCTAGGAATGGCGAGTGCGTTGGAAACGCTGTGCGGGCAAGCGTTTGGAGCGAAGAAGTATGACATGTTGGGAGTGTATATGCAGCGATCTTGGATCGTTCTCTTCTTATTCTGCATCTTGCTCCTTCCCATGTACTTGTTCGCGTCTCCTATCCTTAAGTTCTTCGGCCAGCCTGATGAAATTGCTGAGCTCTCGGGTATTATCGCCGTTTGGGCCATTCCTACCCATTTCGCGCTTGCCTTCTATTTACCTCTAAGCCGATTCCTCCAATGCCAGCTCAAGAATAGGGTATGTAACTAAATAAATATTTGAAAGGTCGCAATTTGTTTGGTTAATATTCTCTTACACTAACAGGTGGTTGCATTTTCTTCTGGATTGGCACTTGTGGTTCACATAATTGTGTGCTGGCTTTTTGTGAACGGTCTTAAACTTGGAGTCATAGGGACAATGGCTACTATTAACGTGTCATGGTGGTCCAATGTATTCATCTTATTTACTTACACTACTTGCGGTGGTTGTCCGCTCACTTGGACCGGTTTCTCCACCGAAGCTTTCACCAAACTATGGGAATTCGCTAAACTCTCTGCGTCCTCCGGAATCATGATTTGGTTCGTTAAACGCCACTTTTGTCACATTTTTTTTTAGTTTTGTTTACATATTCAATACTACTTCTTACGGTAGATTATTGTTGAGAGGCAGCTTGGAGTATTGGTATTATAGGATTTTAATTGTGATGACTGGAAATATGGAAGATACAAAAATTGCTGTCGACTCTTTGTCTATATGGTACGTGGAATTCAAATTTTTGGATATTTGTATATGCTGTATATTATTTTCTGAATGTATTATAACTCAATTTTCATCGGCAGCATGTCTATAAACGGTTTGGAGATGATGATTCCATTTGCTTTCTTTGCCGGGACTGGGTAATCAATCTTTCGTTATAAAGTACTCGTTTATAAGACTAAAAAGTAAAATAGTACAAATTTTAACTTGCTATATTTGTAGCGTAAGAGTGGCAAATGAACTAGGAGCAGGCAATGGAAGAAGAGCAAGATTTGCAATGATCATTTCAGTGACACAATCGTTAATAATCGGAATAATATTTTCGGTGCTCATAGTATTTCTTCATGATCAAATCGGCTGGATTTTCTCTTCAAGTGAAACTGTCATAAAAGCAGTCACCGATCTCTCTATTCTTCTAGCTTTCACCATTCTCCTCAACAGTGTTCAGCCGGTTCTTTCCGGTGCGACACAAAACAATTTAATTTATTTTGCTATCCTAACATAAACCAGGTTAACCAATTGTGAATTGACTTAATTTTTGGTTAGGTGTTGCGGTTGGATCCGGTTGGCAATCATTCGTGGCATATGTAAACTTAGGATGCTATTATTTCATTGGACTTCCACTCGGATTTGTTATGGGCTGGATTTTCAAGTCTGGTGTTAAGGTAACACTAGTGTTTTTTCTTTATTTGATATCAAATTGGCATATTAATGTAATCGTAAATTTCTTTATGTTTTCTCTTGTTTTAATGCTGGTACTAGGGTATTTGGGCTGGTATGATATTTGGGGGAACTGCAATTCAAACATTGATTTTGAGCTTTATTGTTATGAGATGTGACTGGGAAAAAGAGGTAATTCAATTCTTTCGATTTTGTTTGCTGCTTTGGTTCATGTGTATGACTTTTTCATGTATGTTTATTTAACACAAATGTTTTGTGTCTATTTCAAACTCTTATTAGGCCCAAAAAGCAAATGCTCGCGTTAAGAGATGGTCTGTCTCAAACTCAAGAAATTGAAGATTGTATTTCTATTTCAGCTTTAATCATAAAAAAAGCATGCATACTAAAAACTTGATGCTACTACCAGATTGTATACATATTTAATAATTACTAGGTAATAACTTGCGCCTTGCGCATGATGAATTTACTGATAAAAAATGTTTGTGCTTTAAAAAGTTTGATTAATCAATTTTGAAAGACGATTAGAGTTAGTTTAACAAAAATCAATAGCCTTGCGGTTTTAAACCAAACCGATCAAGCCGAACTGAAACAATTTTTTTTTGGTTTTTGGTTCGGTTATGATCTTAATTTTGGTTTTGTTCGGAATGGTTTTGAAAACTTATTCGATTTTCAGTCCGGTTCGGTTTTTTATTTTGTTTTAAATTATGAAAAATCAAAAATATCTAAAAAATACCCGAAAATAACCGTAACTCAAATCAAATTATTCAAAATAATCAAATTTACTTCGGTAGAATCGAAGAAACCTAACCAAAAATACCCGAACCAAAAAAAACAAACTATCCGAACTCGCAGGGCTAAAAATTAAAATGTCCATTCTCAGTCGAGTTCTCGGTGATTCAATGAAACAAAATTATTTTTCTTTATTTCTTTGGTGCGAGTTCATTTGCTTAGGTCCCTATTTGAATGATCAGTTATGTTTCTTCTCCATCTCACTACCGACCGGCTTTAAACAACACCTCGAGCTAGCAAAAATGAAGATCCTTACTACTTCTCTAAGTTCCTTTATTAATTCATAAAGACTGCTACGATACCATCTTGTTCGACAATAAGATATCTACTCAGCTTGATCCAGTAAGAATTATAATGTTTGGGTTCTGATTCAGAAATTAGTTGATGAAACAATACCATAGTCAAACTACACAAAACTTACTCTTGAATCGACTAACACATCTCTATAGTCTCACCACCTTGCGAGGATTGTTGTTAATTTCCATAGGCGAATTATCTTAAAATTAGCTGCTATCGGTTTTGTAGGATAGATATTCTCGGATGTTTGGTTTTGCAATGGAGATAATAAGAATAATTGTATTTATATAGTTTTCAAACACATTAAGTTACAATTTGCACCATTATCATTTACGAAATAAAACATTAATTACAAAAAAATAAGTAAACTATGATATTAAAAACGACCATACATTTCATTATGGTATATTGGTGTCAGTATTGCATTTTGATAGACTTGTCAATCAAGCATCAACTATCCAAAATGATTATATATCGCTGTCATTTTTGAGATTGTTGTTCCTTATATGGTATACATATATTTGAATCAATAAACATTAATATGTTTCCAAAATACATGACTTTGAATGAAATTCATATTAATTGTTTCGGACACGCTTATGGTTGTATAAATGTAAAGTAAATTTGATTATTTAGGTGCCAGTTATATTTTCTATTAAAATTATATGTTAATATGTTCCATGCAGACTATGAAACATAAAGAAGTAACACAAAGCCGGTACATCTAGTGAAACCTTCTAAGCAACTACCATACTTGTCGACACTGAAATAAATAAAAAAATTGCTAGAATATTTGCAGGGCATGTTACAATCAATGTTCAAATGGTATGCTGAAGTTTCAAAGTCAAATTTCAGTGATCTAACAAAGTTGAAAAACATTTTCATGACTGTCGAATTCATAGTGAAAAAAGATGAACAACATTTTCATGACTGTTATTAATTCATGGATTGTCTAGCGCTAGTAAACCATTTGGTGTGGAAAGACCCTTCCGCATCAGTCCTTTCATAAGTATGAGCACCAAAGTAATCTCTCTGAGCTTGGACAAGGTTCGCCGGCAACCTCTTTCTCTCATGTAAGAGTCAAAATACTCCAGATTTGCAGACATACCTCGCGTGCTAATACCCGAGTTGGTACTCAAGCAGACCACTCTTCTCCAAGCTGACTGTCTCTCGATGATCTCTTCTGCAAACTAAGTATCCACCAGAAGTTTCGCCAGTTTTGTGTTCCTGTCATAAGCTTGCTTGATCCTGTTTAAGAAGACTGCTCTAATGGTGCACCCTCCTTTCCAGATTCTAACCAGCTCACCTTGCTTAAAGCCCCGGTCTTTTTCCATGCTCTTGGCACGGATTAGGTTCATCCCTTGTGCGTAGATTTTCCACGCGTAAAGCACCTTCCTTACGTCATTTATGAGCTGTTTCTTGTCAACGGTTTGGTCAGTTAAGATATCGCCGAAATCCACCTTCATCAAAAACCTTAGCCACTTCCAACAAAGAATAAAAATTCACTCACCTTTTTCTCGCATCATCATCGACTTGTATCATAAACTTTTTATTATCCATTCAATAAATTAATGTCAAGATATCCGAAAAATGAAATTTACATTAGCATTTAATTGACCATTTTTTGTAGTTTTCGTTTTAAAAGTGACATGTATGTAAAATACAAAATAAACGCTTCTCAATGAAAGTAGTCATTCTCTCCGTAAATCCGAATTTGAAAACTTTTAAAAGTGATTCTCTTTTAATATATAGGAACTGAATGTTACCGTTAGATTTTTCTTATTGTCTTAAATTGCATCGGTACGGTGGGGTTTACATTAATCTGTGGACCATGGACATATAAAGCCGAAGCCTCAATTCAGCACGTTTTTTACGAGTCGGAAACTTAAATTATAACTGTTTGATAAGCCAAAGGCCCAGAGGGAAATGGACACGTACACGAATAAAGACCATGTGGAACACAACGTCCTAGACAAGCCATCACAAAACGTTTTAGGCTTTTAGCTTAACCACTTCGCAAGCGAAATACGCTTGGGTTTGCAGTCATTAACATTTTAACTATATTTAGTTATAATGATTTGGCTCTAAAACAAAATTGAATAAAAAATCAATTTTAATCGTTTTTTTTCTTTTGGTCAATCTTTCGGTCAAAATCAATTTTAATCGTTTTGCAGTCATTTATTTATATATTATTGGTTGAATAGTGACAGGATTGATTGAAATGAATAACGCACATGTGCCGTACCCATCTCCACTCGTACGCCCTCAATATCAGATCAGGTTACTGCTCTCATCTACTCATTTTAGTTTTTAATTTCTAGAAGATCCGGCGATGGAAGAGAGAGTCGACGAAGCACAAAGTAATCTAGAGAAGGCGATGATTCCTCTGTTAGGGGATTACAACGTGGCGGAAGAGAAAGACAGAAAAACGAAGAGAAAGATATGGATGGAGACGAGGAAGCTTTGGCGTATCGTTGGACCAGCCATATTCACCAGGGTCTCCACCTATTCGATATTCATCATCACTCAGGCCTTCGCCGGCCACCTCGACGAGCTCGAGCTAGCCGCCATATCCATCGTCAACAACGTCATCGTCGGCTTCAACTATGGCCTACTCGTACATATATATATATAATACACACACATATTTTCTAGCTTCTATTTATAGTGTTTGGGTTAATAAATGAAGAAACTACATATATTTATATGCAGCTTGGAATGGCCACTGCGTTGGAAACGTTGTGCGGTCAAGCGTTTGGAGCGAAGAAGTATGACAAGTTGGGAGTGTATCTGCAGCGGTCTTGGATTGTTCTCTTCTTATGCTCCATATTGCTCCTCCCTATGTACTTTTTCACATCTCCAATTCTTAAGTTCTTCGGCCAGCCTGATGACATCGCCGAGCTCTCTGGTACCGTCGCCGTTTGGGCCATTCCTGCTCATTTCTCATTTGCATTCTTTTTTCCTATCAACCGGTTCCTCCAATCCCAGCTCAAGAATATGGTATGTACCTTAAGATTTGAAATGTCATAAACGTGGCGAGTTAGTCCAAGTACTTTGTGGACTAGACGGCTCTGTTCCTGGGGTAGATAGTGGAAATATGTTTGCAAGAGACTAATTGAAAAATTACTAAAATAAATAACACAAATGTTCATGGAAGAAATTGTATAAGATTCTCATGAAACATGAGTTACAACGTGCATAGGTTTGTATAGAGAACAAATGAATCTAAAATTTCTACGGAGATTAACCAATCTGATTTTCTGGACCACAACAAAATAAGACATTGTATTTTTTTATTTTTTTTCCTGATACGTCCATTTTTTAGATTTTCCAATACACATTTTTGTTTTATGTACCACTTAATATATTCTGTGTGTTTTAACTTGTTTTGTCCCGTAGTTTTGGGTGAACTGGCTAGCTAAAAACATTAAAACCTGAAATTAAAAAAACAAACATGCTGAAAAATAAATAAAAATCGACTATTTTTCATTTTCCCTATAAATATAGTTCATTTTTTCTTGCTATTACTATTGCTAATTTCTAAATTCTAAATGTCTCCAACGAACATTACCACCAGGTGATTGCAATCTCCTCCGGAGTGGCACTTGTGGTACACATATTTGTGTGTTGGCTTTTTTTGAATGTTCTTAAACTTGGAGTCATAGGGACCATTGCTACAGCTAATGTGTCATGGTGGCTCAATGTCTTCATCTTATTTACATACACCACTTGCGGTGGTTGTCCGCTCACTTGGACCGGTTTCTCCGTCGAAGCTTTCACCAGACTATGGGAATTCACTAAGCTCTCAGCATCCTCTGGAATCATGCTTTGGTATCTGTCGCATTTTTTTCTTTTGGCTTTACGGAACAGAACACAACTTCTTATGGTATATTTTTTACTTGGGCAGCTTGGAGAATTGGTATTATAGGATTTTAATTGTGATGACTGGAAATCTCCAGGATGCAAAAATCGCTGTCGACTCTATGTCTATATGGTACGTCAAATATATAGTTGTGGAGATTAGTATAATATACCTGGAAAGTTTTATAGTGTCATATTCATGTTACATATTACTATTATGTACAAAATTTATAGTAAAGTTTTCATCGGCAGCATGTTGATAAATGGTCTGGAGACGATGATTCCACTTGCTTTCTTCGCCGGGACCAGGTATAACCAGTCTCTTATTTTATTTTCTATCATATAGATACTTAATTTGCTTTTGTTTTGTTTGGTTAAAATTATTGATGATATCAAGACCGATTATATCTGGTTATAGTAGTTCACTTTATAAGACTAGCTATATATATCTCTTCTTCTCAGTATTGCTAGTCTAGTTGCTTCAAGACAGATCATTTATTAAGACTGACTACAATTATAACATGTTTTGTAGTGTACGAGTAGCAAATGAATTAGGAGCAGGAAACGGAGAAAAAGCAAGGTTTGCAATGATCATATCAGTGATACAATCGTTAATCATCGGAATAATCCTATCGGTGCTCGTAGTCTTTCTTCATAATCAAATCGGTTGGATCTTCTCTTCAAGCGAAGCTGTTATAAAAGCAGTGAATAACCTTTCTATTCTTTTAGCCATAACGATTCTTCTCAACAGTGTCTATCCCGTTCTTTCTGGTATGTCACACAAACAAAATAATATTTTTCTTTTTAAGAAAACTAAGATAAACCGATGGTTACATGTTGACTTTGATTAGGTGCTGCGGTTGGTTCGGGTTGGCAGTCAGTAGTGGCATACGTTAATCTAGGATGCTACTATTTCATTGGACTTCCACTTGGATTTGTCATGGGTTGGGTTTTCAACACCGGTGTTAAGGTAAATGCAAGTTTTCTTTGTTTATTTCGAAGGTTAATCTCGACTCTCTACAGTTTTTATAAATATGCATATTGCTATTATATGTTAATTGATAGGGTATTTGGGCTGGTATGATATTCGGAGGAACCGCTATTCAGACGTTTATATTGATATTTATAACCATAAGATGTGACTGGGAGAAAGAGGTAACTCAGTTCTTTTGTTTGATTCTTATACTACACAAGGTTTTTCATCTTCACCTGTCTCTTTTTAATATATTTTTCTCGTCGTTTCTTTCAAATTTATAGGCACAAAAAGCAACTTTGCGAGTTAAGAATTGGCAGGTCTCTGATGCAAAAAAAATGAATATGATATCTTAAATGATCCATAATTTTACTTTGGAGCATCGATTTTTGAAATAAATGCGTAAACCTGATGCATATTGTATCCTCCTGTTAAGCACATAAACAATTTTGTCCTGGGTGTAAGCTTGGAACTTTCTTCTAATGAAAATCCAGCGTTAAAAAAATCACACAAACAAAAGATTGAAATTTTGAAATGGCCGAAACTGGAGTAATGCCCGATTTGTTTCCCTTATGAATGTTATATAGTAGAATAGGAATTTAAGCACACGCTCGCTTCGTAAATTTTCTAGGTTATTTACATAACGAATCACTTATACACACTTGTCTTTGTGAGAGAGAGAACTAAGCATAACTTAAAAAAAATGACAGATCCATTCCAAGACAACAAACCAAATGTTTTAACCAGATATTATCTCATCTAACCGGGCCAATCACCTGTCAAACCTTAGGTATATAGGCTGAACTGGACTGGTTCATTCGTCAAATCCTCGGAGTCATCAAATGTTTCCCATTTTAACAGCTCGTTCGTTGCTGTCTCGGAGTCGTCGAATGTTACCCATTCGGTCTGAACCGAATTTGTTAGTTCACCCATTTTCTCGTCATCCTTAAACCTGGCCTGAACCAAACCGGTAAATTCAACCATCTCCTTATCGTTGTGTACCATATCGGCCTTCAATATTTCAACCAAACACCAAAAGTCTTCTGCCACACGTCTGCAACGCCAAAAGAATCCACTCAAGCTCTCCTTGCATTCTTCGAGTCTCATCAAAACCAACCATAAATCGTTCAAACTTGAATCACCAACCGGTTCGATACCCGGTTTAATCAATCTTTCATTCAACACTTTAAGCCGTACCATAACCAATCTTACAACCATAAAATAGTCTTGAATCACGAGCTCTCTGATCTCGTCCACGATCTTGTTCTGGAACAAAGGTGGAGTATCCGGTCTAGTACATATATGCTCAAAGAAACTAACAAGAGAGTTGGTCTGTCTCATTACGTACCCGGTTTGGTAAGACGAGACACAATCTTTCTCTTTAGATATCTCTTTTGAACTCTCCATTGAATTTGGAAAAGACCCTAATACCTTCGAAATCCATGAGAGACTATCCAAATATAGTCCATACCTGAATAAAATCAAACACACGCAAATAAAAAGCAGTTGTTAATATTATAATAACCATTGTCGGTGACCGATATGAACACGTCCAAGCTATTAGATAATTGTCATAGTCAGATCAAATAACAAAAAGTAAATAGAAGCTATTACCATATAACCCATCGTGACAATTCTATGGTGAGACTAGAAGATTTGTCTGAAAATTCGTTCAGTTTTAGACTGTTTCTGCCATGATCCAGCCCTTCACATGTGCCTCTGGATGATTTGATAAGTTTGTGAAAGACTATGAGAGACTTGATGGCCACGAAAACGTTCTTTGTAGCTTGTAACCTCCACATAACCGCTGCGAAAGCTGCCGGGCCATGACGACTGTTGGAATAAGAGACAACGTCGGAGATATAGTTGCAATCGGGTGGTTTATGAGAATTATGAGTTGTTGACTTCAAAAGGGCTAAGTGGATATATTTGACCGATTTTGAACTGAAGCTATGGAACAATATGGCTTTGCATATTGAAGCTTTGTCTTTGACTTTTCCGATTATCAGAGATTTGATTTTTGCCATTCTATTGTAGCAGAAGAAAAGGAGAAACAAAGAAAGTGGGTTGCTTGATTAATTATGTGGGTTTGGTTCTTATAAGCGTCAAGGTTTTATTCACTTTTCTCATTTCGTAGAGTTTCATTATTAATTAAGAGAAATATTGTTAATAATTGTGGGGTTTCTTTTGCAATGATTCAAATGTGTCTATAAGTCGCCCTTTTCCATTACGAGTTTTGTGGATACCTTCCATTTCCAAAGTCATCATTTCGTATTTTATTGATATTAAACATTGACAAGTTCATAGTCAGCATCACAAAATAGACAACTCTTATAATATATGTAATAAATTTTGTCGATTGTGTCGTGAATGAATAAGTTTCCCAGTATTTTAATATATATGAACTAACTATTCTAATAAATATCACAATGTCGATAAAAAGCTAAAAAATGAATTTAGACTTTTCTATTGAGGAGCAAGTCCGTCCGTGGTGTATAAATAGAACAAAAGATAATCATAGGATATGTCGGCATATGGTTCAATTGCAACAGCAGCCGGTAGCCACTAGCTAATTCCATTGACGTGTTTAAAAAAATCTCAATTTGATGTCCAAAATATTCTAAGATAACATTTAGTTATTATATATATATCATAATATATAATAGAGCAATTGCACCGTATAGACAAGTTTCAAAGATTATTTGCATATGTGGTAACACACGCCAAAACCACTGTGCGAGTTTTCCTACATGACATTATCACCCCTATAATGAGACGAGCCACATGATTTAGTTTTGTTATCTTTTTTTTCCTCTTACTCTATTTTCTATAAATCCACATGAGCAGCAGATTATGTTTCAATTAACTTGTACCATATCTTTTATTTGTTACCCTTTTATATATTTTTATTTGGGTTTAGAATTTATATTTGGGTTTACGGTTTAGAGTTTAAAGTTTGGAGTTTTTATTTGAGTTTAAAATTTATATTTGAATTTACAGTTTAGAGATTAAGGTTATAGTTTTTTTTTGTTCATGGTTTAGAATTTTTATTTGGGTTTTGAGTTTAGAGTTTCTATTTGAATTAAAGGTTTTAGGGTTTATAAATTTTATTTGGGTTTAAAATTTAGATTTTTTATTTGGATTTAGAGTTTCTATTGGGGTTTTGAATTTCTGTATAGGTTTACGGTTTAGATTTTAGTGTTTAGAGTTTTTATTTGGATTTATGATTAGAGTTTAGAATTTATATTTGGGTTTAAAATTTATAATTCCGGTTTATATTTACGGTTTAAAGTTTAGAGTTTGAAGTTTTTATTTCGATTTATGGTTTAGAATTTATATTTGGGTTCACAGTTTAAAGTTTTATTTCGGTTACTATCCAAAATAAATGGTTACTGAGAGCTTTTGTTTTATAAATTACAAACCATTAAATTTTCTACAAATTTATGGTTAATGAATCTTGGATTAAAGTAAGTTAGCTTCAATACTGAACATCAACATAAAACACACGCAAGCCAAGTTTAAGAAAAAAAAAACATAAAACACACGCTTACAATTCTGACGCGTCATTATTTTAGTGATTAGTGATTACATCAACATAAAACACACGGTTCAACACAGCTTCTACAAAAAGATGTTTAGTCATTGTTTTATTAAATAAAATTCTGACGCTCTTTCAAAAATGCCTAACATAAGCTTAACGTGGACTATGCATCCTATTTCCCTTTATCATTACATCAACATAAATTTTCTACCTAAATGACTCTATATAATAACTATATATGATAATTCAAGTCAAGCTTACACCATAAGAATAATTCATGTAAGCCACGGTCGCATGGACTATGCAGCTCCGATATGCACAAATCATTAACCGAATTATATATGTACCATTTGGCATTGACCATAGTTTGGAGCATACATAATGGGTGATCCATAAACCATATCACAGAGGACCAAACCGCCATCTCAATTTCTGCGAGTTCCATGTAGTTTATCCATATACATCGGCCCAACATTTGGTAGTACCATACTAATATCTTGCATGGGGTCTACTTACTAATCAGATCATCACTGGGTCTATCAAAGACAAACTCTATATCCAAATCTGAGGCGAGGAACGATTACGACCTAAATTTATGCTACAAGGCCATCACATCCATTACTATAGTAAGCCGTATACATGTAATTTTCAACATTGAAAATAGGTTGTACCCATTGGTATGAATGATATATTACATCTCCCATCAACTAGGCAAAAAGACAATAACCACACAGCATCGCACGTGTGTTATAAGATACGAGATTTGCAATTACAAAACACATTGATACGTGATAAAACGACTTTTTTTTTTGTTTAAAATCGCAGGATATACTTTCTTTGAATTCTTTCTAAGAAGTTTGAAATAACCTTATAAAGGTCTCACAATGTGCTTAATACTAAATGGGCCTATATGGCAAAATGATCTATGTTTAGCTGTTCACACATTTTACACAGCGCTGCTGCCGCCTTATAATTCGAAAAAGAGGAACGAAAGGGAGGCTTAATCCGCGGAACACAAACAAGTCGTTTTGATTGGTCAAGTAACAAACGACGCGGATAGCATAGATACAAACAATCACAACCGTTGATAAGCGAAACGATCTAACGGATGAAAAAAAACATATCATCTCTCCTTCTCAGTATATATAAACACATCACATCCTCACTCTCTCCACATCAAATCGCATTCTCTCACAAAATCAAATCCCAAAAAAAAGAGTAATCTCAATCGCAAATGGCTCGTACCAAGCAAACAGCAAGAAAATCCACCGGAGGAAAGGCCCCGAGGAAGCAGCTGGCGACCAAAGCGGCGAGGAAATCTGCTCCGGCCACCGGAGGAGTGAAGAAGCCACACAGATTCCGTCCCGGAACCGTGGCGTTGAGGGAGATCAGGAAGTATCAGAAGAGCACCGAGCTTCTGATCCGTAAGCTTCCTTTCCAGCGTCTTGTCCGTGAGATAGCTCAGGATTTCAAGACGGATCTGAGGTTCCAGAGCAGCGCCGTGGCGGCTCTTCAGGAGGCGGCCGAGGCTTACCTCGTTGGGCTGTTCGAAGACACGAATCTGTGTGCGATTCACGCGAAGAGGGTTACTATCATGCCGAAGGATATTCAGCTCGCGAGGAGAATCAGGGGTGAGAGGGCTTAAGCGGAGATGAAGAAGAAGAACAGTGGTTTTTTAGTGCTTTGGTTGTTTAATCAGTTGTATAAATCTTTTTTAAAAAAGATGTTCGCGTGTTGGTTTCAAGTCTTTTGATTTGATGAATGTTACATGAATATCAATCTAGTGTTATTTCTCTACTTCTATTTTGTCTTTTGATTTAATTTACAAACAATACAATCCGAGAAAGTAGCGTTCAATATGCAACTTCCCCGTTTTGATTCGTCCTAAATCCTGATACTGCCGACCTGCTTAGTGTTACAGTCCTACGACGCTCTGGAAAAAATAAAATGTTCAGTAAAACTGGAAAATGTGTGAGATATTTTTCCTTCTGTGTAAACACAGGCTTTCTAAATACTTTGTCAATCCGAATCGTACGTCATATTTGCGACAATTAATAATATCTGTCAGATTGTAAATTTCACCTTGAAATTTTAGTCGTCAACTAGAAATTTACGTTTCTTTCTGAAATACTTTCATTATTATTTTCTACAATTTGAAAATAATTGGAATGTTTTATGGCCAAAATTTAAAGTGGCGCTAAAAATTTTGTTTTTCCAATTTTTTTTGGACGTAGCGCGAAAGATCTCGTGGCGTGGAAAAGATGTTTTTAATTGGTTGATAGCACATCACACGGATAGGTCAAATGCATTATTGGAGTGTTTTAATTGGCTAATAAAAGAAGCACGCGGATTGCTGATCAATTGAAATTCTAAGCCGTCGATATTTCGATAATCCAACGGACAATATTTCAGGAAACTCCCTCCCATTTCATTTTTCCTTTTCAACCCAGCGCCCATTTCTCTTATAAAATCAAACACATCTTCAACCTTTGTTCTTTTTTTTTTTTGTTTTGTAAAAGGCTTTCAAATTAAAAATACGAAGAAACATACAATGTATGGTCCAAGAACCATAAAGTTGTAGAAAGTGTGATGAGACATGCCTCATATTGAACCAAGCATTAGCTTACAAAAGAGAAGACTTATGATTCATAAGCTTAATAAAACAAGAGATGGATGAACTACGCAGTTGGCTGGTGGTTTCCACGGCCTCGACGACCCCTTTTACCCCTTCCTCCTACTATTTTCCATTCCATATCTTGAAATTTTTGGAGTGGTTTTATCGGCCTACCACCTCGTGACATGTTGAGATTTGCCGTAGCTTCACTCATATACCCTTTTTCATCATCTTGCTCAGAAACAATTTGATTGATAGGAGGGCTGTCATGTGCATGAGAGTGTGGATGGACCAATAAATTGTCCACTGAAACCAGATTGGTCTCAAAGACAATATCAGGAGATGGAATTTCTTCCATAATAGTGGTTTTAGTTGGAGCAGATTCTGTGGCTGCTAATGGTGAAGAAGTGAACTGAGAGTTAGAGCCATTGGCTATATGTACCTTAGAGTAAGCGGGACTGTTTGCTGGAGTAGAGGGATGCTTCGACTCAACATTCACTTGTGATTGCAAATGTTCAATACCAATTTCTATAGTAGATTCCAAAGTCTGCTCATTTAGTTCCACTTGCTCTTCTTCAGCTAATACCAAACTCTCCTCCAAATTTTCAGTTTCTGACGCCAATTGATCTGATGCAACAGTAGACTGAGCTGGTATCTTTCCCATTTCAACCTGAGGTTCCACGACAGATAAATCCTCAGGTGTGGTTCTTGTTTCCACAGTCGATTCAACAACTGGAAGTAGACATCTTTTTTCCTTGTGCCCTAAGTGTCCACACCTGCCACACACACTTGGAATCCATGTATACTCAACATCCACCAAGAAAATATTACCTTGTTTGTCATCCAAAGCAATCTTTTTTGGAAAAGTTTTGTCAAGTTCTACTTCAACCAACAACTTTGCTTCTCCCAAACAGGTCGGATCTAGTCGAGGTTTATGTGTTTGCATAGGCTCACCAAGTCCTGATGCTACATGGCTGAGACCCAATCGTGAATAGCAACAATCTGGAACATTTTTAAGAGTTACCCACACTGGGATTGTTGATACTTCAGGGACCTTGAATGAATTAACTGGTTTCCAAGGTGAGACAAATAACAGGCAGTCATCAACATGCCACACACCTCTTTGAATTACCCACTGTCGAGTTGAATCATGAGGGATGTGAAACATGTAAGAGGACTCACTCAGCTTACGACAACCTATTCTACAAGTTCTTCCCCATATCCTATTAACCACAGCATGAATTAAACCACCAGGAGGAAGAGAGCAGCGGTGAAAGTGGCCAATGATATACTCCTTTTTATTTTCTGGCCCTAATTGAAGCACCTGAGAAGGAATTGTTACCAGAGGAGTTCCATCGAGTCGAAAGGTTGGCTTTGCCGCTCGATAAAGGTTTCTGGTTGCAGGATCCATTCTGGCTGCCCACGGAAATCTTAATGTTCCATCATCTTTAAGTTCAGGGACCGGAATCTTCTGAACCGGCATACGAGGGAACTCTCTTACAGCATTTGGATGGTCTTTTTTCTTCTGGTTTGGCCCAAATCCCTCAGTCAGTGTTGGCCAGAAAGATTCAAGGAGATTGTTAAGATAATGTGGGTCATAACCACTTTGAGTTGCTGGTGTTGGAGGAGTTGCAGGTGGTACAAAAGCGAGAGGTTTGGCCCAAGCTCCGAGCGAAGGAACAAAGGTAGCTAATGGCAACTTAACTGATATTTCTGGAGAAGTCAAGGTTACCGGAGGAAGGTTAGGAGATTCTGTTGACCTCGAATCAGGATCGACAGTATTCAAATCCTCTTTGTTCTCCAGTTGGCTAATGGTGTCTGAAGAGATGTTGTCACCGGCCACCACTAGTTCTAGATCAGCACCAGAATCACTTACCCTTACTTTGTCTAAGTTTGGGGTTTCACTTGAATCCACAGGAGTCGTCTCCAAGACCATGACATCTGTTTGATGCCTCATGTCTTCATTGCCATCGTTCACTGTCGGGGGAGACGACAACTCTGAAACAGAGTTTGATTTTTCTCCAATCGAAGCCGTAACTGTCGATATTCTCGGCTGTGGAGACGACCAGCGACACTTAGATGGCCAACGAGGGTCTGGACTGTTAGTGAGATGAGTAGACATTGAGGAAGAAGAGTTATTGCTTTGAGGACGAGTTGAATCAGCGATTACGTTTTCTAATGGCGGTTTCAAATCCATAGCGACGAGAGCGTGAAGGGGACAAAGCTTAGCAAGATGGAATCTGTGAGAAGAGGCGAGTCCGGATCTGGTACTCGTGATTGGTGACTCGCCGGAGCGGCGTCAATAAGGGAACGCCGGTGAGTTTTGCTACAGGAAAGGGAGAAAGGAGGGAGACTTATTACATAACTTAAAGATAAGATTGAACGATGGCTTCAACCTTTGTTCTTCACTACCTAACTTTCACATTTTAGCATCCTCGTTCTCTACTCTGTTTGATTTCGATATGGCTCGTACCAAGCAAACCGCAAGAAAATCCACCGGAGGCAAGGCCCCAAGGAAGCAGCTCGCGACGAAAGCGGCAAGAAAATCCGCTCCAGCCACCGGAGGAGTCAAGAAACCGCACAGATTCCGCCCAGGAACCGTTACGTTGAGAGAAATCAGAAAGTACCAGAAGAGCACCGAGCTTCTTATCCGTAAACTCCCCTTCCAGCGTCTCGTCCGTGAGATCACTCAGGACTTCAAAACCGATCTGAGGTTCCAGAGCAGCGCCGTCGCGGCTCTGCAAGAAGCAGCCGAAGCTTACCTCGTCGGGCTGTTCGAAGACACGAATCTCTGCGCCATTCACGCCAAGAGAGTCACCATCATGCCTAAAGATATCCAGCTGGCAAGAAGAATCTGTGGCGAACGCGCTTGAAGACTCTTTTACCAGATTCTTAATTCGTGTTTCGTTAATGAGATCCCAATTCTGCAGAACTTGTCTCGTTTTCAATTCTAGATTTGCTTAGGTTCAGCTTTTGTTAAGATTGTACTCAATGTGTTCGACGAAATTCCCCAATGAGAATTGTTCTTGTTTAATTTTTTTTTTTTTTTTTTTTGGACAACTCTAAGATTAATTTCGAAATGGTTTTGGGTTACATAGGAAGGGGTCTTGGGCCAGTATGTAAACAGGCTTTAGCATACTGATCCGCAAGCCCATTCTGAGCCCTTTTGATGAAAGAGAAACGACAAGAGAAGTTAGAGAGAAGAGAGAACGACGCGATATCAGAGAGTACTCCGTAGAGCTCGGTCGGAAATCGTCCCGTCGTGATTGCTCCGATGAGCACTTGGGAGTCTGATCGTAACCAGATAGATGTGTAGCGAAGTTCGATTGCGTGTTCGAGGGCACTCCTGATGGCGATAGCCTCCGCCATACAAGCCGATCCGATGTGGTTCTGATATAAAGACCCTCTGTTTAATTCGTTACCGTGGAGGTCGGTGAACACCCATGCCATTCCCCCTGTTCCCGTTCCTGATTCTCTCATCCACGCTGCGTCAGTGTTACAGAAGATCATGTTAGGTCCGAGATTGAGATTGGGGGGGGACTCGGTAGCCGTTAGTCTGTGGGATAGGCGGAGAGGCGAGATTCTGCTGCGCTTTGCTCCATTCCTTGAGGGCGGTTATGGCTCTCAGGACCACTTCCTGTGCTGTTGATTTCCTTTTTTCGAAGACAAGGTTGTTCCTAGCGATCCACAAAAACCAGCATAGCCATGGGAAAATATTGGTGGAGAAACCTGATGGAGGTAGAGGGAGCCACAGACCCGACACAACGAGGGTCTCTTTGAAGGAGGAGACGTGGGAGACATCAATCGGGTTTGCCCATAGTCCACAGTCCCAAACCTCTTTTGCAAAAGGGCAGTGGAATAGCAGGTGGAGAGTTGTTTCAAAGGCACCACAGTGGCTACATAGAGGGGTGTGAAGAAGACCTCTCTTCTGTAGATTTTCACCAGTGGGTAAGGAGTTGTGGGCTATCTTCCATAGAAATAGTTTGATCTTAGGTAGCGTTTGTGCTGACCATATATGTTTGTGCCAATTCCAGCCATTTGCATGATTCAAGAGTGGGATAGTCGATTGAATCCTTTCTGCTTGGAGGGAAAAGTAACCTGATCTGGCTGAGTAGGCACCTGAGTCGTGGAACTTCCACACGTGGGTGTCCCGAGCTCCAAGCTTACTAGGCTTTATAGCGAGAATGTGAGAGGAGAGTTCCGGTAACAGGTGATTTATCTTGATCACATTCCATTCTTTTGTTTCTCTAGAAAGGAGATCGGCCACTAATAAATCCTGATCTTGTTCCAGTACAGGTCCTATCGGTTTCAAACCCGGAGGAGAGCCAATCCAGGAGTCCTTCCAGACACTCGTCGTTTCACCATCTCCAATCGCCTTTCCTAGGTGAGTAAGGAGCAGATCCCTGCCTTTCATGATTCCTCTCCAGCCGTGGGAGCAAGATTTAGCTGCATCTACTCTGAGGAAAGAGGACGATGAACAATACTTGCCCAGCAAGATACGGGCTAAGAGACAGTCCGGTTTTTTGATGATTCTCCAAGCAATCTTCCCCAGTAGGGACTGGTTGAAGATTTGGATATCTCGAAAGCCAAGCCCTCCTAAACCCTTCGGTAAGGTAAGAGTATCCCACGCAACCCAAGCAATCTTGTTTTCTCCAACTTTAGAATCCCACCAGAACCTAGTGAGAACTGATTGTATTCGTTTGCAGAGGCTTACTGGAAGCTCAAAGCAGGTCATAGCAAACGTTGGGATGGCTGAGAGTACCGCCTGGAGCATAATAGCCTTCCCTGCCATGGAGAGAAATCTGGAAGAATAGTTGAGGGCGCGCTGGAGCATCTTATCCACTATAGAGGAGAAGAGGTCCTTTTTCTTTCTACCGAAATGCTCAGGCAAACCAAGGTATTTCCCTACTCCCCCCTCCTTGGTTATTTTAAGGTGCAGTTTGACTCGATCTCTAATGTCTGTTGGTGTTTTTGCTGAGAAGGTGATGGAGGACTTCTCCACGTTGATCATCTGTCCTGAAGCTGCCTCGTATCCCTGTAAGATTTCCATAAGAGCTGAGCAGCTTTGGGGGTCTGTTTTGGTGAAAAACATAGTATCATCCGCGAATAGGAGGTGATTTAGTCTAGGACTATTTCTAGAGACCCTTAACCCTGCCATTCTTCCGTCTAACTGGGCCTTTTTGCAGAGACCAGATAGTACTTCACCACACAGGATGAAGATGTACGGTGAGAGGGGGTCTCCCTGCCGTATTCCACGTTGAGGGGTGACGCAGCCTGCAACTTCATTATTAATGAGAAAGGAATACGAGACTGTGGTGATGCATTGCATTAAGAGTTCTATCCATGTAAGATCAAAACCCAGTCTTTCGAGAACCTTGCGGATGAACGACCATTCGAGCCTATCGTAGGCCTTACTAATGTCTGTTTTTACAGCCATGGAGCAGTGAATGGTAGCCTCTGAAGTCTTTAGATAGTGGAGTATTTCGTGCGTGATGAGGACGTTATCAGAGATCGCACGGTCAGGTATGAAGGCAGATTGGTTTTCTGAGATGATCTCTTGTAGGATCGGCTGCAACCTTAGAGATAGGAGTTTCGAGATGACTTTGTAATAAACATTACAGAGAGCTATAGGACGGTAGTCTGAAACTCGCTTAGGACTCTGAATCTTAGGTATCAGTCGTATATGGGTAGTGTTGATTGCGCTGGGGAGGGAACCTGTGGAGAAGAATTGCTGAATTTCATTTGTGATGGCAGGTCCCAGAGCATCCCAGTTAGACTGAAAGAAGCTCGCTGAGAAGCCATCCGGTCCGGGGGCTTTGTCTGGATGGATACCAAAGAGAGCAGCTCTGACTTCTATTTCAGAGGGGACAGCCATGAGAGCTTCATTTGTCGACGGGCTAATGCACGGAGTTAAAGCTCTGTTGACTACAGCTGAGGCTGAGGGGGATGAGGAGTTGAAGATGTTTTGGAAGTATTCTGAAATCACTTCTGCAATCTGGTGGTCTTCAAACACAGGGGTACCTTCCTCATTCTCAATCACTGTGAGTCTATTACGAGCTCGTCGGCTTTTGGTTGATGCATGAAAATACCCTGTATTTTTATCTCCAAGAGTAAGCCAAAGTTGTCGACTCCTTTGTTTCCAGAATTCCTCCTCCGCTTTATATGCCTGCATGAGCTTCAGATTTATGTCAGAGATGAGCAAAGAGTCCCCAGCAGGGTTAGTCATTGCTTTATCTAGCTTTTCTCTCAAAGAAACTATTTCTTTCTGACTGTTTTTATAGCTTGTTTTGCTCCAGGCCACTATTGCCCCTCTGCAGTTGCTGATTCTATTGGCCACTGGGAGAGACAGGTCTTCGAACCAGGTACGTTTAACAAGTTCTCTAACCTCCTCATTTCCTCTTAGTCGTCGATCGTACCTAAACAACTTTTGTGGTTTTTTCTTTTTGTTGTCGAAGGTAGAGAGTATTGGTCGATGATCTGACCCTTCGAAAGGAAGATAGTGTGATCTTCCGTTTGGGAAGAGATCCATCCAAGAGCTATTAGCTAGAGCTCGATCTAGACGGCATTGAACGAGATGTGAGTGTCGTTGGCCCCTCCAGGAGAGGAAGTTCCCTGAGTGCTTTAGATCGAAGAGGTCACACGATGACAGGAATGATCTAAAAGCCGTAAAGGAGCTTTCAGGTCTTGTCCTTCCTCCTGTTTTCTCTGAGTTGTTAATAATTTCATTAAAATCCCCTGTGAGGAACCATGGTTGGTCACGAGTTGCGGAGATAGATGTAAGCTGATCCCACACCGCTTGTCTTTTAGGTACCTCTGGAGCTCCATAGATGAAAGTGCTATTGAAGGATACATTTTTGTAGGAGGTAAGAGTATCAATATAATTTTCCGTTGCTGATAAAATCTGGATATCTAAACCTTGTTTCCATAGGAGCGCAAGACCTCCTCCGCTGGTGGATGAAGGAGGAACCAAGAAGTGGTTATCCATGTGGAGAGGTGCCAGGGTAGACAACACTGAGTCATCCACATTCCTAGTCTCTGAGAGAAAGATAATATCGGGGGAGCTTTTTGCGTTCAGATTGATGAGCCTTTGGACTGTCTGTGGGTTCCCAAGCCCACAACAATTCCAACTCACCACCACTAAGGAAGAGGAGGACGAGGGATGTGAAAATCCCGTCGACTAGAGGGTGCAACAGGGGATGAGATAGTAGTCTGCTGGTTCTGCTGAGATTGGATTGGAGAAGCGAAGGGGAATCCATGTCGAGTGGGAGTCTTCGCTTGTGTGAGGTTTCTTTTTCTAGCACTAGCTCCTGGGAGGGAGATTCCACATGCATTCGTTTTCTTCTTCTTTTTCCTAGACAGGCGTGCGCCAGAAGTTCCAAGGGCTGAAGTTCCAAGGGCTGCTGAGCCCTGCGCGTGTGTCTCTTGGGTGTCCTCCGTGTGTGGGATTTCCAATCTGGTGAAGACCGAGGGAGGGGGGGAGTTCATCTGTGGTAGTTCCAGTCTGTCGAAAACCGTAGGCGGTGGAGACAGAGGTTCTCCTCTTGTGAAATTGACAGAGACAGCTGCAATAATCCCTTCTGCTGTCTTTTCCATCAGATTCTCTTCCTCATTTTGGATGACTATTTGTTGGCGCGCTGCTCTCTCTGCCTGATCCTCCACTTGAATATATTTACGTGTTACATCGCGGAGCTCATCCATGATATCTTCTCTGGAGGGGGCTAAGAGCTGGGGGAAGTCACAGAGAGCTAAGTTTCTCCCTAGAGGTTGTACCCCGTCGAGTGCGTGTTCATTAAGCTCAGTTGGTGCATTAGGGGGCTTCTCTTGTTGTCTTGAAGAAGCAGGGGCTTGTGGGTGAGACTTTTCTCTCCAAAGGACCTGAGGGGCTCTGCTAGAAGCAAGTGGGAGGGTGGTATTGTCCCTAGGACGAGACCCTTTCTGTTGAGGGTGGTGTTTGCTAGAGCCTGCATTTGCTTGCAATGGACCAGAAGGAACCACCTTGTTTTTTAGAGGGGCACCTCTGACTTCTGGGAGAGGGATTCTGCTACCAAAGGGCCTCCCGTATCTATCAATGCGCTGATGGAAAGGTTCTCTATGCTGATTGTCGCGGTCCCCTGTGGAGCTTGGGGTTGGGATGATGAGAGGCTCTTGGGGAACTTGGAGTCGAGGGAGAGCCCCAGGGCAGTCCCTGGAGCGATGGGTCATTCTAAAACAGATCGAACAGTGATTTTGCAGATCTTCATAGACCAATGACAGTTCAAGGTCTTTTCCGTTTGAGAACTCTATTAACGGGTCCTTGATCAGTGGTTTGAAAATATCTACGAAGACTCTGACTTTAGCCGAAGTCTTGGAGATATAGTGAGATTCATAGCGCCCAATCTCACTTCCTACAGTACACAGCATTTGATCTTGCCAGAAGTGGAGGGGAAGACCTTGGGGTCGAACCCAAAACGGAATCTCAGACGGGAAGGTTGGGGAGATAATTGGTTCCCATTTCTGAAGCACCACCATCCAGCGACGGTAGTGGTAAGGTCTGTTAGCTAGAACCTTATCTAGGTCATCTTTGAGCTCAAATCTGAGTTGGAAGCAGTCTCGACCTAGATCTGAGCTTGTGAGTCTCCCTTGCAGGTTCCAGGCGCGTGGTAGTGTGGTGAGCAGAGTGTCTATTGGTTGCTCCTCTGCATTAGTAACTCTTCCAATAAGGGTGAGAGCATTCTCCTCTATCAGTGCAGAGGTATCAATCTCCGGCGCTCTGATACGTTTCCTTTGCCGGTCCTGATCAGCGACCTGCTTGCCTTTCTGAGATGCAGAGAACCTTCCTGAAGCCATTGTGGTTGAGTGTCTGAGGAGTAACAGTCGACTCAAGACACTTCGAGTAACTACGAGGGGGACGCGGTCAGACCTTGTTTGAAGCTGGAGTAGTAACCGCCCGAGAGTCGGACGGTTATGCGACGCCGAAGGAGCTACGGACCGCTGGGCTAAAGCCCGTGGGGGTTATTAACCAAAGGAAACTTCTTAAAGGGGAAAGGAATTTGAAAAAGGAGGGAAAAAAAGTAGAGAGTCAGGCCCCCAAAAAGAAAGTCAACTCAGAAAGCTTCGATGGATCCAGCGTGCAATAACCAAGCTCGAAAAGAGTGCCTGAGAGAGAACTACTGTCTTTTTCTCATGCCAGAGAGCTCTTAGTTACATTCGTTCTTGTTTAATTTAAAAGCTTACTCTCCCCATTTCTCTTTATTTAAAACCATAATATAATCTTTCAAACATTGAACCAGTCCGTTTATTTCAGATATATATGTGTATATAACACTGCACATTAAGCAGTCCGTTTATTTCAGATATATAGCAGTCCAAATTCTAGATTTGCTTAGGTACTACGTTACTTAACCGGTCTAACCGGACGCTGATGGCATTTGGGTTGGGAGAACCGAGTCTTGGTTCCTTGATCTTCTTGACGACGAGAAGAACCTAGCACTGAAGCTGCTGTAGAACTGTCTTCTACTCCTCCCACCAACATCATCTTTAACTAACGAGCTTCCTCCAATCGAAAACGATCTTCTCACAGTCTCCAACCTTCCTCCCGCCCCACCACAATGTCTAGCCAAATCGCTTTGTGACCTAGGAAGAAGAACATTAACATTTCTTGATCCCGAACTCTCTTCTTCTTCTTCTCCATTGCTTGTTCCAGACTCTGTTTGATGATGATGATGATGATTCGCCTCTGTTCTTTTATTACGCACCTCAGCGGGGGAGAAAACAGGAGCTCGGCATAAAGGGCAGTTCTTGTGAGATAGCAACCACATGTCGATGCAGCTGACGTGGAAGGCGTGGCTACACTTCGGCAACAGTCTAACCGCTTCGTCTTCTTCGAACTCGCTTAAGCAGACGGAGCAATCCGTGCCGTCGATGATCCCTTCTCCCTTTTTGAATCCGACGACTGTTATAGAATCGATGACGGAACGGTAAAGACCGGGTGTTGCGATACGCCAGAAGTGATGATCTCTTTCTTCTTCTTCTTCTTCTTCGTTCTCGTCCTCCTCTCTTCTGTTGGTGGTGCTGACGGGAGCCACTGCGGAGGGTGAGCTCCTCCGACGTGAGCTCGTGATGTAGAGGTAGAGGAAGACGGTGAGAAATATGAAGAGTAAGACTGCGGCTGTTATGTAGATTATGGTGGAGAAGAGGACAGTAAGATCTCTCTGCGGGGGAGGTGGTGGAGGTGGTGGCGGTGGGTATATCTGTGACCAAGGGATGTAGAAGGTGAAGGTGTAACCTTTTCCCGGTTGATAATACGGATAGAGCATCTTCCTGTTACTTGACGCCATTTTTTAGAGTTAAAGAGAACAGAGAAACAGAGCAAGAACAGGGGACTTTGCTTTTTTTTAAGACTAACTAGTAGTTAAAAACAGAACAAGAGAAGAGATAAATGGGTCTCGGACACGATACTAAGTTTCTGCTCTTGAAGAAATAGAGAAGAGATAGGCACTAGATGAAATCTAAAACCCCATATTGACGTTAGAATCCACTACACAAGAGTCAAGTCATGACCACCCAAAAATTTCCAATAAGGTGTTGATATATAAGATGGATGGAGGATCTGTATTTGTGTAGGGTTTGGAAGTGGTTGGAAATTTCGTGGAAGGTGATAACACCCCACATTAAAGGGGATGTCTCTGTACGTTGGAAAGTATAGTTTCCTTTCAACTTTTGTCTTGACAGAAAATGTGTCAAAACACGACTAAGACTTTAATGATCCCTCTCCCTCTCTCTCTCTCTCTAGGCATTTACGCGTATTCAGTCAGTGATGTAATAACAAGTCAAGTTTAAAGTCGTTGGGTGCCAATAATTTCCATATTTAGGCATCAAGTTTGTGAGTCTTCCTAACTCTGATCGGTTTGTATCGGTTAAAGAAGATATACTACTGACCCAATCTTTCCACATATGTACATATGAACCAAACTAATATTGATACATGGACCTCTGCTTAAACATATTTGTACATTTTTTTTTTGCAGAGGTGCCTATTCCACAATGTTGGGATCAGACAGTTCAGTGACTGATTATCCAGGGAAGATTCCAAAGGGGATTTAAGTGATGCTGTTGTAGAGAATGACAATAACATCAATGGTGAATGAATGATTCTTGTTTAAGGTTATCTTAACATTGTCTTCCAACTGTCTATCTCTATCCACTATCCGAACAAGCTTCTTTGTTGTATGCAACTCTCTTCTTATTAATCTTTTGATTAAGTTGAAAGATCTCTAAGATACTTTGTGACAAACTTTGATTTTATCTTTGCTTAACTGAGACTTGAGTGATGCTGTGGATGAGAATGTTAGAAGCGTACAATCTCAAATATCATCAACACAAACAAAAACCAATACGCAAATTGTATACATCTCTTTCTGAAATCTATCAATCATAAATACAAGAAGACTATTTATTGCTTCTAATCTTTATAAATAACGACAGGTTGGTAACCTGAAAATACACACAATCAATGAAAATGTAATGATATCCCATTCAGAGAGATTTTTGCCTTTTTTTTCACTTCTGTGAGAAATCAGTATGGACTCTGTTTGTATTGAGAACATCGTGAAATACAGCAGGCTTCTTGGTAACTGGAGCAAGTTCCTGAAATGCCACAATAAAATTCAAGATCCGGTTAAGAAATCTGTCCCGAGAAACGGCTATAGTGCTTGCCATATTTTTTTTCCGGGTTAGGAGACATCAAAATTTCAAAGATAAAACGCTTTGATGATAGAAGGAGGAAACAGAGAGAGTACTTCAACGGCAGCAGCTAAAGCAAGGACGGTAGCTTCAGCCCAAGGTCTTCCCATTATTTGTAATCCTATTGGAAGCCCTTCCTTATCATACCCAACCTGCGTTTTTTGTTTTTTGTTTTCCATATGTTAATCAAAAAGACAGAAATGATTATTGCTAGAACAGGTCCAAGTTCTGTTGATATGTACAGGACACAGAGGGTAATAAAAAAAAACATTGCTTACGGGTACAGATATGGCCGGGAAGCCCAGGAGATTTGCAGCTAAAACAAAGCGCATTAAATAAGCTGCCAAAAAAACAATATGCAACCATTCTCTATTATTATTATCACAAGTTGAAGACTCCCAAGTAACACCAAAAGTGAAGAAGTTAAAGAGTTTTCGTTTGACAACAAACCTGTCTCTTGACAATTGGTTTCTCCATTTTTCAGAGCGGCAGGGTGTATTACAGGGGCTGTCATACTGTTTGTACAAGACAACATTTCACCAACAAAGTAAGAAAAGTTCAAGCAGTCATACATATACACTGGAGGCAAATGTTTGTTTATAAATCTTGTCGCTATTGAGATGAACTGTCTATTCATGGAAAAGTTTTACGTACCCAGTTGTAGGGGTCACAATAACATCAACGTTTTTGAAGATATCCATGTGATACTCCATCGATCTTCGCCTGCAACAACAAAAAAGTTATACAAGCAAGTATCCTCAATAGTGTCTATCACATGTAAACTTAACATTTTACTTTGCCACAAATCAGAGATTGTATAGAGTAAAAGACTCTTGAATGGTATTCTGGTTGCCCCATGTGATTTTGTGGGTAGACATCATATGTAATCAATATAGGCAATGGATACTCTAGCAAAGACTTAAGAGACCTCGCTTAGTCGAACTTATTAAACATGGAAGGTTTACAGTTGTCGCTCGTCACTTACCTTATACATTGAGCAGAAACATAATCTGACGCAGAGAATGACCGGAAAATCGCTAAGCTGGTACGAGTATCATAAGATAGTTTTGAATTTTTCCTGTAACGTTACGACAGTGGAGAGAATACTTAGACTAGCGTTGTAATTTTTTTTGCACGTGATAGTAATCGAAAAAGGCTTCTAGAGGTGTACAGCTAAAGAAATCAGAAAAATGCGTAAAGACATACCCAGCCTCACAGTAAGGAGTAAGAGAACGCAGTGCCGGAGATCCGATGGACACAACATGAGCCGCACGCATCTCTTCTAGTTCAGGAACCACTATTTCCACTACCTGCGATAGTAACATACAGAGATTATCGCTGAAAGAAGAAGATATCACCATGTATAACGAAAGAAACCTATCCAAATGATCAGCTTACTTCACAACCATGATTGTTTGATAGGAGCCTAAGGATGTCTTCGCATTTGTCAGAGATTTCACTTGAATTAACATCATTGAACCACTGCATGAATAAAAACAATACACTAGATATACCACTCAAATAACAGAATCCAACTCATGTAAACTAGGAGGGATACAATATTGACCCTAGTATATTTCCCTAGTCGTAGAGATCCTATAGCATTGCCTCCGTTGTGAGACATTAGCTTCGGAAAACAGGGTGGAGTCTGCAGAAAAAAAAATCAAAGACTAAGTCATACGGATACATAACGCAGGAGTATTTGCCATGGTCAAATGAATACATGACCATCACATGATAATGGAACCCTTCTACAAACGACAATTTGTCATGCTTTTTTAAGTTTTTTTCAGAGTGGTGCCTAGAATATAATATGGCTGAAAAAGTTACCGGGTTTAAGTTACGTCTATCAGCAGATGAAGACCCCAAGATTGCTGCATACCTGAGAAACACACAAAGGGAAATTAGCTAAAATCTAGGTTTATCCGAAAATAAAACATCTGACATAGTAAATGTGCGCTATGCATTGAACGGTTTTAGTTGCACCTTTACTCCCTATTGTTGAATGCTTTAACAAATATGCCAATGATTGAAACAGCTTAGTCATTCACAAGTATAATCCTAGGCTCAACAAAGAGAAAACTTACACCAACAGAGCATCTTCCACGGATGAAGCAAGTGGACCAATAATTCCCACTGTTCCACCTTCACATAATGACCTGTAGAGATGACAGTGGTCAAACATAAATCATATGCCATACACATAGTCAGGAATGTTTTAACATGCCATCATGCCAGATCGTTTTAATAGTGCCAATGATTTTCTGTTAAGACTGTTACGAATAGTGAATCTTAACTCTTACCCTGTTATATCTGTGCGACCATATGTTGTCTTCAGTCCCGTTAAACCACAAAGCGATGCAGGGATGCGAATAGAACCTGCATACCCAGATACGCGTAAACATACAAAGTATCGCATAGGTCAGATCAAAATAACTTTGATACCTCCGCCATCTGTTCCTAGAGCAGCTGAACATAGACCAGAGGCAACAATAGCTGCTGAACCCGAGGAAGATCCGCCTGTGTACCTTTCAGGTGCGTGTGGGTTCCTTGTGGTTCTGCAATGAAACATACCAGGAACAACCACATGAAATGTGGAGTAAATAATAGATGCAAGAAACACATCGAAGTAATACGTATCAAGGAATAAAACAGTTTGAAATTTTCAAACAAGTAAGATTTGTGTTCTCTGCTGCTTTGCTTACCCATAATTCGAATTGTTCCCTGTTGTTCCCATGCCTAACTCATGCATATTGGCCTTGCCAATTAAGATTGCACCACAACTGCGAAGTCTTGAAACAACTACTGAATCCTTCTCCACGGAACGATATTCGTGCAGCCATGTTGTTCCACCTATCATGGGAAACCTTATGTCAGGTCTGTTGTATCAGGAAGTGTTTTAAAATAACTTGTAAGAATGACATACTCACCCTTTGTAGTATGGGGAAAACAATCAATATCGTCCTTGATTGTCACAAAAATTCCATCTAAAATGGATATTGGTTTACCTACACGACATGATCAAAACATATCTCTAAGATCACATCTAAAAACTCACAGAATCTGACAATTTAAGATGCTGCAGTGATGGTCTAAATATGATACTAGAAATAGATTTCAAAGTCTGCAAAACTACCTTCTTCAAACCTCTGCGTAGAAGCTTCAGCTTGCTTTCTGACTTGACTGGCGTCAAAGGTAATCAAATATGGTGTTGGAGGCTTGTCATACTTAAACTCCTCTATGATTGAGATTATTTGTTCTGCTACCTAGCAATCAGCAACAAGGTTCTTTGTTTGTGTGCCAAAACAAAGAGACTAAGAGAACTGAAAATAAAGAGAGGAAAACGACTAACCACAGATGGAGCTGTCAGCTTAGATCTATAAGCAAATGCGTAATCACGTATCTTCCAGTAACGGAAGGATGAACTTGGATCTGTGTGGAAGCTACGAGAAGGATCATATTGAGGAAGACAGTTCAAGGCTATTTCCAATCTGTCGACAGGGCTTTCATCTTCGCCAACAATGACAACATCATGCTCCGATTCTAGTATACCACAGATATGATGTAATGATTACTAAATGAAGTACGCTCACACAAACTATATGACTGATAAAACGTATTGTAAGATAGTAAAGGAAAAAAGAATATACTTTGAGGTGGGAACTCGGGTCTGAACATGGGCTCTTCTGGAATGACTGTGTTGCGAAACATCTGCCAGTCATCACAACACGGAGAAGCACATAAAAAATGTCATCATTCCAAAATGTAAGAAGGACCAAAATGATAATAGTCAGTCTAATCGTCAAAACGGACCTCGGTCATCCCATTACTCTTCTTCAACGAGTCAACAATCAATGATCCGATAAGTGGTGTTTCAAGTATGTTAACGAACAACTTGAACATAAAGCCAGTCAAATGAGGGGCTGCACAAAAAAAAATACAGAAAAAACACCCAATGTAAAAAGGCGCAAAACTAATTCTTAATAACTAATTCTACAATCCATATCTTGCTCCTGCATATTCATGTGTACTGAGCTCAGCTAACGTATAGAATCCATATCAGCATTGTATAACGAACCTTTGATGTCTTCTTCTTTATACTTGACAGCAGAAACATCAACCTCCTTCACCGGTTTCATGACCTTACACTTACCCATCTACAAGCAAGACCTTATACACGTCACTGTTGTATAGGTTTAAACACTGAGAAAGGTGTTGACGAGGCAAATCACAATCATAAAATTGATGAAAGTCAACTATCTCATAAGAATCCCAGATTCCACCAATCAGAACAAGTTCAGGAGAAACAGAAAGAAGGCGACGGAAACTGATGAAATTTCCGAGAAAACCACAAAACTTGCTTCGAATCCAAGCAATCAAACGAAAGAAGCTACGAGCAATCAGAGGTAGAACAAAAGCCTCCTCCAGCTGATCCAGAAATGGAGAATTCAGAATGCGAAGTTACCTCTGTGCCGGTGATCTGAATCAACTTGCTTCGACGCAGATCTGAAGGAGCCGTGCGGATGAGCGGTGACGTTATTGGGAAGTTAAATGCTGACTTTATATCCCCATTTGTGTTGTTTTGATTTGAACTGTCTCATTGTTGCAACGAGATTCTCAGATTTACACGACGATCCCCTTGTCCGATTAAAAATATAATTTTGGCCCCTATAATCGGTTATTCATTCTCTCCCCCATGGACCTTGATATGCCTTAAAACTTCAAAGTATGGGCATGCCGAGATCATTGAAGATGCCTATTCCACCATGGACTGCTCTTAAATGTTCATAACAAGGTTCTTGTTGAGTGAAGCCCTTTAAACAGACCCAGCAAATATGATTCCCACACCGGCACAGTAGATGGTTACACCCTTCAGATTTCTCTATGGTGGACTTGCAAAACGGACACTCCTTCACGTTCTTCCCTTTTGCCCAGTCCTTCAACGACATGTCTGGATCTTCCTTGAACAGTTTGTACCTTTCGCAAGTGATGTACGAGTGATACTCTAAGTGGCACCTTGTGCATATCTCTGAGTTACATGCTCCACAGATGAATCGCTCCTCGGAATCTTGAGGACCAGCTACACGGTAGATGGAAGGGCAATCAGGTGTGGGGCAGAAACGGAACTTACCATCGCTGGTTGTTACAAAAGAGGAGAGGGATGCTCTGAAGAGTTCGTCGAGCTTCTCTTGTGATAAGAGGGCTCTGAGATCAGCGAGTACTATTGGAGCTCCACAGTCGACGTGAGAACAGATTATCGGAAATGCGTCAAAGTTTCTCATCGATGCCTCAAGTTGTTCCAGCAAACAAGCTTTGCACAAGAGGTGTGAACATCCTTCAAGAGAGTATCCATCCTCAACCTCAGACAAGCAAATGGGGCATTCAACTTCAACGTCATGTGCTTTACCGCCCAGTGAACTACCTTCCTGTGCAAGTTCATAGACCATCTTCTCTACTTCCTGCCTCATTTCCACGCTCCCATGAACATGAATAACATGGTACCGAGTGTTGAGCTTGAGATCCACACCGTTCACCTTTTCTTTGATACCTTGGAGCTCTGGACCAAACCGATGCACAACTTCTTTCATGAGGTCGGGACGGAGATGAGGACCTCGGAGGCGGATTTCAAGTTGCTTGCTCTCGTGATAAGCCAGTAGTGACCGAACCAGTTCTTGTTCAGCCGCAGCGATTTTCTCTTCTGATCCGCAAATGCGTACTGTGAGAATGTGCCTGTCTAATACAATGCAAGTTTCAGTCTCCTGTTGGATCCTCCGCATCAGAATAGCACCTTCTCTGGACAAAAGATGCTGCAAGACCCTTGGGGTTAAGCCTGGATGCTTTATGGGTCTTCCTCTTATGAGTTCTTCAAGAGATCGCCGCATCTCCGAGATGGGTCTTGTTGCATTAGCGGAAATTTTAACACGATAAGCACCACTACGAGTTGGCACCAGATGCCATTCACATCCTGCAGGAACATAAAAGAGAATGTTAATGAATATCAAACTTAAGCTTATGCATCGTTCAAATGACCCTTTATCCTATCAAATGAGCAACTGTAGCCTGTAATGCGGTAAGGCAATTACCTCTTTGTCTTTTGAAGCTTGCTAGCTTAGCATTCAATTGTCTTCTGACTATGTTGTAGATAAAAGCAGGACAGATTATGGAGCTCTGAAACTTTTGCTCGCATTTTACCCTTTGCCATGGATGGCTTATAGGTAGAAGGACTTTCCCATCTAACTCCTGCAAAGCTTTTGCAGCTTCCAGATGTAATCTCCCATCAAAAGTAATCAACGCTCGCACGAAACAATCCTTTTCTTTTGGTTCAAAAACTTTGACTCGAACACAGTTTGGGTCTGGATTTCTTGACGACAAGCACGCAAATATTCTCTTATGCAGCGTATCTTTACAAACAGTAAGAGGTTGGGAATGCACATTCTTTCTCCTGAATAAAAAAAATTCCAAATCTGTTCTCTGCGTAGAGAACTCCAAAACATCTAAAACTTCAGCATCCAAAAGATTTTTGTCAATACCAGTAATCAAAATAGAATCACTGAACCTTTCATCGGTCTCAAAGGGGCAATATTTTGTTCCTATCATGATGCCGGATGTCCCAGCAAATATACTGTGAATATCACCAGAAGCGCACTTAAGAACACCTTTACCACAGCTTTCCCTTCGCGGCCAACGAATCATAGCTGTAACAGAAGGGAAAGAAGACGTCTGGTAATCTCCTCCACCACCAGCTGACAGCGATGGAAATAGTTTAATCACTGATCCATTGAGATCAAACTTCTGAATCTCTGTTGCCTTCATAGCAGATTCCGGAGTGAGAAAGGTGATCCTACCCCACTTCTCCTTCTCATCACAGTCTTGCCTGTTCCCTGCAAACTTATTAATAAAGCAGATACAACCATCAATCTTCTTCTCCAGGAACGTCAGAAGCTCTCTGTCATCAAGAAAATTGTCGCCATAATAAAATACATCGACTGTCAAGAATCTCTGATCAACTTCAAGATGCTTTATCTGAGCACCAGATCCGAACAGTGCAAGGGGTACTTGTCCCCGACCATGGTATATATACTTCACCAAACATTCATTACGCATCAACTTCTTTTCACATTCCAGTGCATCGTTCACTAGGGCGGAGACTTTTTCCATGTCGTGGGGAGGCGCATACAATAGAATCTCGTTCTGATCGACATCAACTTGAATATTAATCCTCTCATCCTCACAAAGAGACCTAGCACGAGAAACAATCGAAACCAGACTACGGTTAGATTTCCCACAGAATCGTTTTAGTAGAGTGCTGCCACAACCAGCCACCTTTTTCACTCGGAGCCTCAACTCATCCATATGAGATGCATCAAAAGGTGGAGGTGGATCCAGTATAGACAAAGCCTCGAAATCAAACGCGGTTACACATACCAAGTACTGGTCGACAACTGAGAGAAGTTCACCGAAAACAACCCAGTTTGGCTTCTGTCCAAATGCTAGCAATGAACACGACGGATGCAAACGAGCTTGTTGCCCAGTCAATGCCACCTCATACCCGAGCTGATCATAGCCAGTGTACATAGCCACGTTTTCAGCAAGAGATGCAAGTATAACCATTTTCAGATGCTTGTCGTGTTTGTTATTACCCTCGGTTGGGTTCCAGACCCAGTAACCTGGAATGACAAGAGAAAGTTCTCTCTCAATGCATATCTCCAGTTCCTTGACCGTATCTTCACACCTCCTCATTGATTTGGCATTCAGGCTGTTTTCCCAGCACCATTTATTTCTTCTCTCTCGCGGCAGAGATGCCCACTCTTTGTACACCGAAAGAAGAGTGAACAGGTCTCCATTATGGTTGCAGAATTTCACCTTGAAGATGTCAAAGAAAAAAATCTTCAGAACATATCTTTAATGAGAATATCTGAACTTACTTAAGCATATATTCATATATTGGTTATTCAAAAGCTACATAACAGGGAAACAGTAAGCATTCTATGTCCGAAAAGTAGCAAAACTGACCAGGAGCTTTAGAATCATACCTTTAGGCAATCAGCTTTCATCTTATCATCGAGGTTGCCAACTCTGCAAAATATACTACTAGCATTGGCCATGACAGCAGCAAGAACAATCCCCTCTTTGCCCATTCTGTGTCTGAAGCAGCCTAAAATCAACTTCCCAAGCTTTGGCTCCAGACCCAGCTTGACTAAACAATGTCCTTCCTGTGTTAACTTAAGAATACCGTTCTTCTCAACGACTGCACCCAACTGAACAAGGTTTTTGACAGCCATAGCGACGGCTGCGGGGTCAGGCGCGTCAACAAAATCAAAATCCGCTATGTTGTCTACACCCAGGGCAAGAATCCTTAAAAGTGCTACACCAAGATGAACCCTCCGAATCTCAGGTTCTTGATTGAGACTCATAGAACCAAACTCGTGTTTCGAGTAGAGTCTGTAACATCTTCCAGCTTCTGTCCTTCCAGCACGACCAGCGCGCTGTTGAGCCGAGCTTTTGCTGACTCGGCAAACCTTGAGGATGCTCATACCCGTTCTAGCCTCGTATTTGCTCTCCTTCACCATCCCGGAATCAATCACATACCTGACGCCAGGAATAGTCAGAGAGGTCTCTGCAATGTTTGTGGCAAATATCACTTTCCGTCTCCCAGGATGGTTCTGAAAAACCCTAAACTGTTCTTCAAAGGATAACTTTCCATGCAAAGGCAAAGCAACAGCAGATGGAGCTATAAACCTCTCGCATGCCCATTCAACCTCTGCTTGGGAAGTCAAGAAGGCAAGGATCGTTCCTTCTTTCTCTGTTTTATGCACTTCCATTGCCATCTTAACAACATCATCAGCATACGGAGCAATGCGTCCACCAACAACAGAAGTCCCTTCTTCTGTATCACTACTAAGTGAATATATAATCTCCACCGGAAAGTTCCTTCCGTTGACACGGATAATCTCACATCCAAAGAAATATTCTGAAAGCTGGCAAGCATCTGCCGTGGCAGACATGATGACAAGCCTTAAGTCAACTCTTCTGCACAGCAGATCTTTGAGAGACGCCAGAAGAAGGTCTGTGTTTAAGCTTCTCTCATGCGCTTCGTCAATAATAACGCAAGAAACGCCAGACAAACTCTTATCTTTAATGTAGTGTTGAAGCAGACAGTTATCAGTCATGAAAACAACTTTGGAATTAGTCTGCTCGGTGGCAGAAGAGAAAGCTGGAGCGCAGCTGACGGAATCTACTTCCTCGTAACAACCGTTGCTCTCTTCTCTGACCCGATCAGCCAATGTCAATGCAGCGATTTTCCTGGGCTGCGTACAAACGATGGATTCACTGGCGGCGATTCCGGAATCAGCAAGGAACTGAACTAGCTGAGTGCTCTTCCCTGAACCAGTTTCTCCAATCAATACCGTTACCTGTGAACACAACAAAATGATAAAAAAAATTATTTATTTATATTTATTACAGAGATAACTTAAAGCCTTAGCAGAGAAACTAAACAAGTTTCTACCTGTTGGCTATGAATTTTCTTCAATATAGTTCGCCGGTGGGCATAGATAGGCAGCCCATCATCTAGCCTACGACACTCCCTGCGGATTAAACAATGAATACGTGGCCAATCATAGTCCCCTTCCAAACTAAACACGTCCACGTCATCTTCTCTATCCACCTCAGAGCAGTCACTTCTATTGAGAAATTTTACAATGCTCATCATAGCAATCTTGAATTCTTCAAGCCGCTTGACAACCAAATCTCTCTCCGCCTCTAAAGCCTTCTTTTTCTCAAACACCTCAACTCTAAGACCTCTTTTGGACGCATAGGACTCGATTCGACGTGATCTCTCATCTATCTCGCGTCTCACCTTCTCGACGCCTTCTCCGTTTTCCAAAAGGGAAAGAACGTGAGACGAGAAGAGATCACGGAGCCTGTCTCTGAGCTCGTCCTCGTCAGACGGGACGATGACGTTAGGAACCAGCTGTGGGACGAAACCGTGCTTCCCTCGGAGGCGAAATTCCCAGAGAGAAACGACGGCGGAGAGCGCGTCGATCCACTGGCGAAAACCGAAGCTCCCGGCGATGCGGCCGAGCTGGGGGACGTGGACGGAATCCTCCGGGATTCCGCAGAGAGAGGCGAGGGCGATGATCGCTCGCTTTCTGACGGAAAAGGACGATTGGCCGTCGCTGGTGTTGGCGGCGGCGGTTCTCGGGTGGACGAGGTGAACGACGAAATTGGGCTTTATGCGCGTCGTTGGGCCACGATCGGGCCTGTGATCTGGCGGGGAATTGGAGTTAGGTAAGTAGTTGCGGTGGCGGTGGTTTTGAGTAGGTCGGTGAGTGAGCGGCCGAGAAGAGTGAGAAGAAAGAGAGTTGGGGGAAGCTGAGGGAAGAGACCACTGACGATTAGTCGTCGTTCTTCTTCCACTATTGGCAGGAGGAAGTGAACTCCTCATGGTGGTGATGATGGTGATGATGCCAGTTTTTTTGTGCGTGTGCGTGTTTGTTTAACAATTGAGAGGCCGGAAGAGACAAAGAAAGTTAGAGAAGACTCGGAGGCCGAGAAAACTTGTTTTATATTTTATTTTGTTTCTTACGTTTTCTTTATGTAACCTATACTTTTTTCTTTCTTTCTTTAATATTTTGGATATAATAATATTTAAATAATTTGGATATAATTTTCTTAGATACATTTTTATTTTAAGAAACATATAATTATTTTGTGTAATTAATTATAATAATTAATATAACTGGTAAGTTGATAATGATTTATCAGGTAATTAAATAATTTATATTATAAAGAAAAAATGGATAATAAATATGCTAAATAATTAAATCAATTTAAAGCTAATTTACTTTAGTTAATAGATAATAAATTTGGCCTAATCAGACCAGTAAAATTAACAACAACTTTAGGGTAAGTAGGTTATTTTTGAGATAACTTGGTAAATTTATACTACAAAGGAACACTTTTTTGTATGCACTTACTACAAAAGTAACACTTTGGACATAATTTTTCATACCTAATTGTATGGACCACAACAAGCTACTTTTCTACTTAGTAAATGATCAGATAGTGGGACATAGTGAACTTTTTGAAACTTAAATTTAAAATGTAATCAAAAGATAGTAGAGAGAGCATTTAGGGCCTGAAGGCCCATTAAAATCAAATGCTTCTCTGGACATTAATCAAAATACCCATATATTTGGGCCTTGTTATTACGATACCGATCTGTTTGTGGTATAAAGTTAGCTATTTACTCACCCGCACAAAACCCTAGCTTCACTGCTGAACTGCGCCGCGAGTTATATATCTTTTGATCCTCCTCTAGCAGGGCTGTTGCAGTGACAGTTTCTATCGGAGAAGATGAAGGTTAGTTAGCTCATCATTTCCTTCTCACATATCTCTCTTTTTTTTGCTCAGATATCTGTTTTGGTTCGTTTGTTCATTTTGGTTTTGTTTTTATCTCGCAGTTCAACGTCGCGAATCCGACAACCGGTTGCCAGAAGAAGCTTGAGATCGATGACGACCAGAAGCTGTAAGATCTTTCATTTAAATCACTTTGCCTTTACTTAATTGCATACATATTAGTTATTTGATTATCTTTACGCTTGGCTGATTGATTGAGTGTACAATGTGGAAAATATCCCAATCCTGGAAACTTATGATAGTTACTGTTTTATCGAGAGAGAATCTGCGCATAGTTTATTCTGATGTTTCTGACCAGTTCTGAAATCGTCATTACAAAATCATTCATAATCCTAGCGGTTCTTTCTAAGACAATGATGAATTGAGTTTGATTTGTCGTTTATATGTTGCAGCCGTGCTTTTTACGACAAGAGGCTCTCTCAGGAAGTTAGCGGAGATGCTTTGGGCGAGGTGAAGTCTCTTCCTACTACTCGTTTATCGTTTTTTTATTTATATTTTTGGGAGTCTTCTAAATGGTTATTAAGGTTTGTCTGTTTGTTTTCTTGCTTAATCTAGGAATTCAAGGGTTACGTCTTCAAGATCATGGGAGGATGTGACAAACAAGGTTTCCCAATGAAACAGGGAGTTCTCACCCCTGGCCGTGTCCGCCTCTTGCTTCACCGAGGTACAGTATAGCTCCTAATCTAATAACATATATGTACTGATACATCAGTCTGTATTTAATGTAAAATCTTTTTGTTTGTGTGAGTGATTAGGTACTCCTTGCTTCAGAGGACACGGAAGGAGGACTGGAGAGAGGAGAAGAAAGTCTGTCCGTGGTTGCATTGTAAGCCAAGACCTTTCCGTCCTTAACTTGGTCATTGTCAAGAAGGGTGAGAAGGATCTTCCCGGGCTTACTGATACCGAGAAGCCAAGGATGAGAGGTCCCAAGAGAGCTTCTAAGATCCGTAAGCTGTTTAACCTCACTAAGGATGATGACGTGAGGAAGTACGTCAACACTTACCGCCGCAAGTTCACTAACAAGAAAGGTATGAGAGAAATCAAAACCACGAATCTTGAATTTTAAAAGAATAAAAATGGTCCTCTTACACTTTTATCTTTGGTGTTGTAACAGGTAAGGAAGTGAGCAAAGCCCCCAAGATCCAGAGGCTTGTGACTCCTTTGACACTTCAGAGGAAGAGAGCTAGAATTGCCGACAAGAAGAAAAGGATCGCTAAGGCTAACTCTGATGCTGCTGACTACCAGAAGCTTCTTGCCTCCAGACTCAAGGAACAGCGTGATCGCCGTAGTGAGAGTTTGGCCAAGAAGAGATCTAGACTCTCTTCAGCTGCCGCTAAGCCCGTTGCTGCTTAAAACCTCTTCATGATAAGAGATTGCTTGCTTCTTTCCCTAGTTTGTTTCTCCAAAGACATGAAAACACCATTTTGAGCTTCTCTTTCTATGTGTTTCTGCTTTGTGCCTTATATTATATCAAAGTTTTGAACTCAACTTGTTTGCTATGTTTCGTTTTAATATATGAAGCCGTTCTTGATCAATACTTGATGTGCTTAGTAGTATCATGAAACCGTTGAAAACTCAATCAAACACTTCAAATAAAAACCTCGAACAAAAAGACACTTGATGTTACATGGGTAGTAATGATACAAACGTAAACATCGAATCAGTTTCTACGAGTTACAGCACTTGCCCTTGGTCGGAATCACCTGAGCAGGACCCGGAACAATATCAATCTTCTTACCAGCAAGCGACGCAGCATCACCACCATTCCCTTCTCCACCAGCAACAAGATTCTTCTTGTTCACAATATTGAAAATCTCAGTCAAAACAGTCGAGAAAGCCGACTCAACATTGACCGCGTTCAAAGCCGAAGTCTCCAAGAAGAAAAGACCTTCCGCCTCAGCAAACTCCTTAGCGTCTTCCGTCGAGATCGCACGCTGATCCTCGAGATCAGACTTGTTCCCGACGAGTATTATCACAATGTTCTTGTCCGCGTGGCCTCTCAGCTCCTCTAGCCACCGAGGGATGTGATCGAACGTCTGACGCCGCGTCACGTCGTAGACAAGCATCGCTCCAACCGCTCCTCTGTAGTAAGCACTCGTCACCGCTCTATACCTGCGTTACGACGTCGTTTATCGAAGATCATGAGATAAAATGTATAAAAATGATCTTGGTATTCAATCTAATTAGTTGTAACAATCAGATGTTTGCAAGTATTCATAGTTTGAACTAAACCGAATTAAACCATCTTAAATTACATATACATCATAACCATACTAAACCGGCTAATATTTCAATTCAAATCTAAATTCGAAACATTTCGCACGCAGATCGACACACGAGATCTAGAGAAAGAGATTAAAGATTTTACCGTTCTTGCCCCGCGGTGTCCCAGATCTGAGCCTTGACGCTCTTGTGGTCCATCACGAGCGTTCGAGTTTGGAACTCGACGCCGATGGTGGCTTTGGAGTCCAAGCTGAACTCGTTTCTGGCGTAACGGGAGAGTATCTGCGATTTTCCGACGCCGGAGTCTCCGATCAGGACTAGCTTGAAGACGTAGTCAATCTTCTGCGACGGGTCTCCGTATCCTCCGCTCGACATCTTCTTCACCGTCTTCTTCTAAGCTGATGGTGTGAAGTGTTCAACTAATGAATGACGAAGGTGAAACTTTATACGGCGTGATCTCGTGCGGTTGAGTCTTGTGTAACTCTTTGACGATACTTACGTGTCAAACGATCATTGGTTTATTGTCAAGACTTTTTTTTCTCTCTCTCTCTATGTGTCAGGCGCATGTTTTTCGGTGCGATGCTGTTTACTAATTAAATCAAATGAGGGGGCCGAATCTAATAAGGAATATTGAAAACTCGCCTTCACGTTCCTGAGGCCCATTATCTAACGACGTCGTTTCGTTCAGTATTGATGACATGGCAAACAAAATGTCCACGTCATACTTTTGTTATTAGTGTTACGATTTGGGAGATACGACGGTGATGGAAGAGCTCAGGCGATTGGAGAAGTTGCAGAGTGTTGTATCAGTCATCTCTTCTCGCGGTTTACTTTCTTCTTCTTCTTCGTCAGCTTCCGATCTTGACGCTTCTACTTCTTCTAGATTCCTTTCGGAGCTCGTACTTTTCCTGGTAACAGAATGGTTTTTAGACTTTTCCCGGAAAAATATGAAATCTGATTTCATTCTTTTGTTTTTCAAAGGTACAACCATGCGGCGACCTTAATATTGACTCGAAGATTCTATTGGTATCTGATTTCATACCTAAAGTAAGCAACAAATCTTTATTCGTTTCGTTTGTTACTTTGAAATCTAGATTATTCCTCTTTCTAACCGTTTTGTTTTACTGCGGTAGGTATCTGGACCTTTCCTCGATGAGATATCTAGCTCAATTCAGCGAGACGATGAAGCTAAACCATTAATCACCAATTCAGGTTCTTCTAATCAGTTACCTTTTGTAGTTACTATGGTTCGAAGATGTATTTGTTTAAGTTACTTTTTTTTTAAGTCTTTTCAGTTATTATGTGAATGGCGGTTAATAGTTAAATTTCTATGCAGTAGAGTCTCAAAAGAGTTGTGCGAAGAGGAGTTTCATGGACAGTGCTGATCCTCACACGTTAGAGAAAGATCAAGGAGTCGTGGCAATGGTCGGGCTTGATGCAATGAAAAGAGCAAACTCTACACTTGAGGATTTCGTAAGTCTTTTACTCATACAAACTTCATTCTGTCTTAACCAATGAAGGAGAATATTCGCCTCTTCTGAGTTATGCAACTGTCTCTATTGTCATCTGAACTTTTGTTGTCTTTAGTAATTGCTCGTGTCATGTTTCAGTCTAGGTCTTACTTCATGTTCCATCAGTTGGAAATTAGCGAACCACAGTCAATTTTCAGATATTTACCCGTCCTTTCATTCACTGAGAGTTACATATATCAGGTAATATTTGTGTTCAGTAAAGTTGCACCACAACTGTAACAATGTAGCCCGGCACTAACAAACTTAAGCGTTTCTGTTTATGTAGATGGATGCTCTTAACGAGAAGATTGTCAGTGAATCCCAAGTCAATGTAAGCTGGCATCTCTAGTCTTTTGGAGTATGGGAATCACAAAACTAGTGTAACTACAGCCTAATGGTTTTAGATGCAGAGTTCAAGCCATGGATGGAACGTTGAATCACGGGTTTTGTTCGAAACTGATCCATTGAAGCCGCTCGGAGATGTGCTTGAACGTGAGGGCCTTTTGACGCAGAGGTATTATTTCCTTTAGATAACTCTATATTTTCCCCTATTGTATTATCAGCAAAGGGCCAAACAATATAGCAGAATCAACAGATATTAGCTATGTCATGTGCTAGAATACAACAAGAGTTTAAGTCTGGCAAAGAGTATTGGGCGTTAGAAAGAAAGCTTTGTCATGCTCTTTTGAACAAAAATAAGGTAACTAGTTCAGGTTACTGCCTTCAAACAAGTGGCTGTTTAGTATGCTATAGATTTGCTCAGCGTTTATATCTTTATAGATCTGTGTCGAAGATGTGATGAGAGCAATTCATTTGAAGTCTTTTGATTACCGGGTGTTGAATCTTCTACTATACAAGTTGAGAGGAGTAGAGGTAAGTAGTGCATTCTTCATGTGCCTTGTCATTTCTTGATGAGATATTCCGTCTGTGTTTGATTTATGTTTTGTCTTCTTTTTTGGAAACTACGGAAAAGGTGAATGAGTTGCACATGGAGTTCTTGTCAGTTTCAGAATTCCTGGTGGAAGTAGCTGATGATCTGTACGCTCTCTTAAAACATTTCCATCTTCCACAAAGTTTGTTGAATCTTTCAAGAGCTTGACTAGTTTCGTGTATTCTTTTGCAGGTTCGATTACGAGGTTAGCTACATTTGAAAGAGTTTCACAACAGAATCTCCACTGATCAACTCCGATATGGTTTTCTTGTAGGACGACGTGCTGGAGAACAGTTTCAATGTATTACGAATGTTTGTGGGAATGTTCGGCCCATCAAATGCACCCACTGAGCTGGTAAAGAAACGTTAACACGACAATCATTCAATCAACGTTTCTCTGAAAACATTTTTACAGTTTTCGTTGTTTCTTACAGGCCAAGCGGATATCAGAAGCTGAGGAGAAGTATGAAGAGATCATGAAATCCCTGGATCCACATTTGTCTTCAAAGTACCAAAGGAGATGTGAAGAAGCTACTAAAGAAGGTACCAGTATTACAATATATCATCAAAAACTCCATTTCTGCTGACTTATTGACTCGATGAAAAATTTAGGTGGGAAAGTTTGTGGCCCTTCGCTGGGAACATGGAACATACCGGCGGTTATCTCCGACGAAGATGCATACCGAGCTGCTCACCGGTAAAAATAGAAAATGTAGCAGTTGTTAAACCGGGATTTTGTTAAGCTTATAGACCGGATTAAACCGGGAAGAGTAGTAGTAGAAACCTCTTTCATAGTATCCTTTGTTGAGACGTGAACAGGTGTACGCTTGTGACCAAACATTCTTGGGCTGTAGGATCTTTTCTATGTATCGCTATCGACTATCGAAGGAGACAAAAGCCCTTGGCTCTTACAATCGCATCGTGCAATATTTAAATACATGCAAATTTTTTTCTGGTTTTTCATTTTTTCACAATCACGTCGGTTTCTACATCATTTTTTCCTCCTATATATCTATTTTTGTGACCACAATTTATTTGTATATTTTGAATATATATATTTCTTTTAAAGAGAATGCGACAAATCAGGTAATTTGGAAAAAGATAGTCACAGAGCGCGATACCACAGAACGTAAATTCACAGCCTTTATTTCGTGTCTTGTTATTTTCCTTTTTTTATATTATTAAAATGATTTAAAAGAAAATTATAAGATGTTCCAAATTTCAGGTGGCTTATGTATATTCCTTGTTCTTCCTCAGAAATTTTTTTTTGGCTTCGTTTATTTCTCAGTTGATTTAATACGTGCATTTACTTCTCTTGTTTCTATGTATACATTTACTTGAAAGTTCAAGCCATAGTATTATTCGATGTACCACCAAAGTTCTGAGCTTTTTTTCAAGAAGCCATAGGAAAGTCGAAGCCACCATAAATTGTAACCGAACAGTAGTTAAGAATCATCAATGGTACATGGACCATTCCGTATTCTATTCCTTTTATTATTATCTTGTCGATCGAAACTTTGCTTATTTGCAAAAAGGCAGTCATTATGGTGGTTACTTACTAGTACTTTTTATTCGAAACAAATATATCGTGGGAAAGAACTATTTTTTTCTGAAAATGAAACGTAAAGTACTATACATGCAAATAAAAAATGGACAGTACAAAGGAGGAGAAAACGATACTGCTAAACTTGTTGGTAAACAGCAGAAAGAGACACGCATAGACTATATAATATGAAAGGGCACAGATGGTCACATTTAATGATATCATAAGATTGTTGAAAGTATTAAATGAAAGCAGTCAAAAATGATAAAATGTGGCATCCTTCTTCAACATTTTCATTTATTGTATCTTTGGAAACTTTTACCTCTTTCACCTTTGTTTGAATATCAAAGCTCAGTCAAACTGTGGTTCCTACTACTATTGCTTCTCAGTAATTTCCCTATTTGCTTACTATTTTCTCTGATGATAAAAGGAACCTCGATTCTCCTATTTACTTACTATTTTGTTGTGATGATAAAGGAAACCTCTATTTGATGTGTCAGTAAAATAGATACTTACCCGTGAAATGTTACTCAGACTCTGATTTTAACCGTTGAAAGGTCCACTCAACATTTGGATTATTACTGGGGAGAGCTAGCGTTAGTAACGTGTGTGGTCAGTGTGGAACCATGTAACAGTTAAATGAAGTCTACTTCTAGAGATGCCCCGACCCCAAAGCATATTAATTCGACATTCAAAGGATGCTGATTGATTCCTAAGGTCCTCTTCCACAATAATGTGGTGATACAATACAACACAAACGAATGCACACTCCACATATGCCCTAAAAGGCTAAAACACTTAATTTTTAAATGTGGTTCGTTCATATTCGAATGCAAGTATATGGAAAGCTTCTTTAAGAAGCTCCATAGTGATGACAGAACATTAATTGAAACTACCTCGATCAGTTGACTATTCAAAAATATAGAGTGAACATTGACTTTAACCAGTAACAAACATAGTAGCTTGACTTGGCTAACAATGCTTATCTATCGATTTTTGACCCAATTTTCACCACAAGGATTTTGTAACTAAAATCATCAAACCCGGTTTAGCACTGATATAGCCAAACCGAAAATGTGAAGTCATCATCAATCAATCAATAAATTAACAGTGAATGTTTTTGTTCCAAAACTTGTGAACAATGGCAAAGGAGATAACAAATGTGTATAAAATGAAAAAGAGAGTAAAGATTGAAGTGACGCATAGAAAGAAGGCTAGTTTCTGAGCCTCTCTCCTCTGATATGTATCCTCCTATTCTGTCTCCCCCACTCTGTCTTGTTCCTTTCACCCCTTCCCTCTCACTTTACCATTTTACCCCTCCCTCTCTCACCTTAAAAATTTCTCCATCCCACTCATTTCAAACATCTGGTCCAAAAAAGCTTCTTCTCTCTGTTCAAAGAGTCTTGAAATTTCACTCTCTGTTTTTTGGCTTCCAAAGTCTTGAAATTTCACTAGACCCACATGAAAATTGCTCTTGTATGGTGATAGACTATTATTACTGATAGTTCCTGTCCTGACTTTCGAAGATCAGAATGTTCACTACTTACAACTCTACCCTTCTTCTCATCCTCTTCCTCGTTTTCATCATCACTCCACAAGTCTCATCCTCTCTTCAACCAGTCCAGCCTCCTAATTATCCTCAAGTAATCAAATCTTTCACTCATTTTCACAAATTAAATAATTTCCTCATCTTTCACTTTTGATTAATCTAAAAGAAAAATATTTGCTTATTTATTGATTCAGGTGGCTTTGGTGGAAGATAAATCAAGATTAGGTTCTACACCACCGAGCTGCCACAACAGCTGCAACGGCTGCCATCCTTGTATGCCTGCTCAAGTTCCCACTCTCCCTAGTCGCTCCCGTTTCACCCGAGTTGACCCGTTCTCCGGCGGATTCGTACGGCCTCCTTCCTCCTTAACCACCGTGCTAGATCAGTACTCTAACTACAAGCCCATGGGATGGAAATGCCACTGCAATGGTCACTTTTACAACCCTTGAAACCATCATCATCCTCTGGTTCGATCTCTTATTTTCTTTGTTTTTAGTTTAACTTTGTTTTTTGTATTGTTGAGAGTATATTCTTTGTATATGTACGGCTCAATTTGTAAATAATCAAAAAGATCTGTGATTATTTTGGAGGAAGAAAAAACAAAATCGGTGATGTCGTCACTGATAATTGCATTTGCAGAAGAGATAGAGATGTATGTAACTACTTACTTGCGTCATTCATTTCTTTCAACACTTTGCGTTTGGTTTTTGTTCAATTCAATTAATATAAAGTCTGTCTTCTTGTTTCCTTAACGTTTGCATGTTCACAATTTAATTCATCAGCTTTTTCAGCTTTTATTTTTTTTTCTTTTACTGACAGAATCCTTTTGAGCTAAAAACGATTTATTAGCCTTTTGATTTTCTAAACTATTAGTATTATGTATTGAAGCAATTTATAATAATTTCAGTTTGGTAAAGCTTCGAACTAGAGATTTGATTCGAATGGAACAACACACTGTCAAAGTTGATAAATCAATTTTGTCCCACCTGCCTCGATGTCCTACACAATCACTGTTTGAGACTCTTCTCGTGAATCTTCAGTAGACCCATATCTGAGTAAGGCTTCGTACAATTATTAACATCACTTTTAGCATTTTTTCTTCTGTTGATCTATAGCTTCAAAACAATAAAACAATCAATTAACCATAACTACGTACATTAGTTTTTTATTTATTTTACTGTTATTATCTATGCCAACTTCTTCTTTTTTGTTTTTTTTTTTTGAACAATATCACGATGCAACTTCATGTTCTAGTAAACAAAAGGATGATGATATAGATTCACACATGAGTCCAAAGATTATTTCATTACAACTCAAGTTTATTATTATTATTATTTAGAATCGACGGCGATGGCAGAGAGACACTCAAAGAGTTGTTGGGGTTTGGAGAGCATCACCATGTGATCTCCACCGTCGATCTCGTACACTTTCGAGACGTTGAAATTATCAATCATCCAGCGAATAAAATCGCACGGAATAGCTTTGTCTTCACTACCCATTATGTAAATTCGTGGAACCGAGCCATACCCTTCCTCGCTAAACTTTTCCTTCTTTGCTAAATCCTCTTTGAAAAATGAGCCTTGTCTATGCAATGTTTTAGCCAGCTCGTAATCCTATTAATTATAAACACACAGACAACCAATAATGATCATCATAACATAAACACATGGTCTCTTTATATCTACTTATCTAGTGTCTACTTTTGATATGCTTATAGAGTTCTAGTTTTGCACAACAAAAAAAAAGAGTTTCATTAGTAAACATACATCATTCAGTTCCAATCCGAAACACAATTTGATACCTGGACAGGACATTCTTGGTAAAGACGGTTCTTCATGAACTTAGGTCCCATCTTCAACAAACTCATTGTTCCATTTTTTGTTTCATGAGACGAAAACTCACAATCTTCAAAATCACCAGGCATTTCCATATACTTTCTCATCAACAAAAACAAATAGTTAATTCTCATATACTGAAATATATATTTCGAAAAAAAGACATTTCTCATACTAAATTACTACAAGGTGTTAATTATTGTGAACCTTATCGAGCACGTGAGAGGGCACGTGGGTTGTGTCGGGCAAGAAAGCGTTGACGAACACAAGAACCTTAGTTTTCGCCGGGAACTTATCGGCGGCGTAAGCAATGTTGATGCCTCCGAAGCTGAACCCAACGAGAATCACCTCTTCGTTCTCAGGGAGAGATGCGAGGGTTTCGATCAACGGTTGGGAGTATTCCTCGAAAGAGTCAACGGCTTGGATTGGCCGTGGGTCGATCCCGGAGGCAGCAAGGTCAACGGTAGTGACGCGGTGTCCGGCAGATTCAAGGAGGGGTTTGAGCTTGTACCAGATCCAAGCTCCATGATAAGCGTTGTGAACTAGCAGAAAGTGTTGTTTTCTCTCCATAACCGTGGACAGACAATTCTTGGTTTGTGTGGTTGGTAGGTTCTTGATTGATTGTGAAAAGAAATATGAAGTTGCGACGTGATTTATATAATCGGATAAAGTTCACAGGAGTTAGGTTTTTAATAATTTCTTATAATACTATGACATATCTCTAGTAAATTGAGATTGTATCATAAATTTAGATTATATTGAGAGTTGTTACACATGCATAGTGATGATGTTTGTCTACATGTGTCACACCTAACGTTTCACGTTGAAAAACATCTTCACGTATGGGCATGAACTAAAACATGTCGTGATAAAAAAAAAAAAAAAAAAAAAAAAAAAAAAAAAAAAAAAAACATGTCGTGATTAATAATATAGTATTAACAAAGTTAATTAGTTTTTTTATTTTAATTACATGGTTAACGCAGAAAAAGCAGTAGGTGGACCAGCATCGGACTTTGACTTTTCTTCAGACATCGCTATTGGACGAGAGTGATAATTGTCGATTTGCCAAACAAAGTTTACGGAACACACAAAAAATGAATAGACAAGCTTTTTGCTTTTTTTTCAGCTTTTTTTTTTCTGTTTTGTTCTCTTTGGTTCTATTCCCCTCTCAGTGAATCTTTCGAGCTGCGATTGTTCGGTTTTGTTCTCTTTGGTTCTATTCCCCTCCGGTACGAGGTTTCCGGTTCATCTTGTATACCTTTTGCTGTTGCCTAAATCTCATGGGAAACGAGCATGTTGGTGTTCTAGCATCATCTCCTTTGACTCGTTTTTTCTCTATGCAAAATCTCTTCCTTTGAGTAGTGGCATCTATCCTTTATTCCTATTGTCTCAAATTCACAGTTAACGAGAATTCTCGTCCATCAACCTTTTAACGAGGATCTAGTTACGTGCATTGCCTAATCAGCTTAATTAGTGACTGGAATCAGAGTCAAGTGAATCCTTGCACTTGGTCCTAACTCCTAAGTCATTTGTGACGACAAAAACTATGACACTTCTCTATAAGTTGAATCATAACACTGATCTAGTTAATGTCTTATAATGTTGTACACGTACTTGATACAATGCTATTAGAAACTGGGAGCAATCGTAGAGAAGAATCTGGATGGGGATTAAAATAAAAGAAAGATGTAGAGATGATGATACAAGTGGCTTTGCTTTTTACACAAGGTTCGCCTGAAGACAGACCAGTGATGCCTGAAGTTGTACGGATGTTAGAAGGAGAAGGGCTCGCGGAGAGATGGGAAGATGGCCAAATGTGGAAGTCATGAGACGTCATGACTTCGAGAGGTTACCGAGGGGGTTTGATTGGGGTAAAGATTCTATGAATAATCAAGATGCTGTTGAATTATCAGGTTGAAGATAACCAAACAAAACATCAAATCTTGATTTTTACTGTAAAGTTTTCCAACTTTTTCCTTTGTTTTTGTTTCTTCGAGACCAGTAAGAAGTAAAAATTAAATTCAAGTTGTATACAGGTTTTGTGTCATGACCTATCTTTGACTTGAATCTTGTGAAAGAGAGTGGCTTTAATGTTTGATTGTAGCCTGCCTTTTGAACATAGTTTTAGTTTGACCTTTATCGTTGAATTCCCTTAAGTCGTGGAAAATGTCACTAGAGGTCAACATAATTTTAAACGATGTTCTGTGTGTACAGAGGAGGTCTGATTGGGGGTAAAGATTCTATGAATAATCAAGATGCCGTTGAATTATCAGGTGGAAGATGAACAAACATCAAATCTTGATTTTAATGTTAAGATATGTATACATGAGCTATATTTGACTTGAACCCAGTGAAAGAGATTGTCCATAATGTTTGATTGTTGACCGTCCTTTGAACAGAGTTTTATTTTACTTTTTCGCTGACTCCCCTTGGAGTCGTGCAAAATGTCACTAGAGGTCAACGTAGTTTAAAACGATATTTTTTTTTTTGCTAGAAATAATTTAAAACGATTTGTGTGAATAGAGGAATAACTATCATGAAAAACACTTTCTTCATTATGTAATGCTAATATTAGAAGAAACCGAACGTAATAATATACAGTATTAATGTGTTTCAAATTACTGTATGTACACGTCGTCACTATGGAGACTCATCTTTGCAAGACTGGATCGCAACCACGCTCCTCCCCTCACGTGGACCGAGCTCTTATCATGGACCAGATCATCAGCTTCCTCCCCCTCTACACTGAAAAAGATGGCTGCTCAATCTCTGATCTACAACGTATGGAGACAGCGCAACTCAGCCGTCCACCTCAACGGATTCGCCCCAATCCTTGCTACTTTCAAGATCATCGACAAGAGACATCCGCAACGTAATCAGTGCGAGAAGACATAGGAGAAAGTTCTCTTCTCTTATGCAGTTATGGATACAGTGATCTTTTTTGTAACATCCCTATCTCTCGGAGGTCCGACCGAGTTTACGGAAAGGGAGTTAAGGACACGTGTCTACTCTATAGACAACCATACATGTCCCGTTACCGGTCCCAAGAGTCGACGGACGCACTGGCTTCGTTGAAATTCCATCCACCCGAATCCACATACTTCTACTTACAGTCCTGCGGACAGGGAAAAGGAAGGGAGGGCCTGAGTAAATGGTTTACTCAGTGAAGTGGCTCTAGACCAGCCGGTCCGCATAACACACTATAACATCCTACGCGGGAACCATGACTGACTAGCCACTACAATCATTCAAATGCATTTATTTCAAATTCATTATATCATTCACATTTCAATTCACTTCTAACTTCCTAGCGTTCAATCAACGCAATGAACTTAGTCATTGCTACACGTCACATCACAGCCAGACTCCATTCACATAAACCGACTTGACACCAATCACTTACAATTAGACTCGACTCGATATTAAGGTTCGTTTTAACTTTTTATATCCCGCCTCTCGCGGTTGGGCCTACTTTTTCTATCCCGCCTCTCGCGGTTGGGCCTACTTTACACCCACGGGTACCTCGTGTTAGGCTACTGTCCCGTGGGTCCCCTGCGGGTACCTCGTGTTAGGCTACTGTCCCGCATGCATACTACAATCACAAGCAAGATCTAGACGCCCACCCGTTCTCGGTGGTCCAAGCAAAACTTTCACAATCATCACACAAGCAATTCACTTTCATCGTTCATTTCCTTACACGGTTTCATTCTCATTTCCTTCACCTTACTCGTTCATCATTTTCTTAACCTTACTCGTTCATCATTTCCTTTCACTTTCATTTAACATCTACTTTCACTTAACTTTCTCTTTACTTTACTTTCACTTTACTTTAACTTTCACTTTCACTTCCACTTTCACTTTCACTTATACTTATACTTATACTTATACTTTTCCTCTTACTCATTCCTTACACTTAGACCATTCTCATACGCCACCCGTTCTTGGTGTCTCAAACATCATTCACTTCACTTAGCAATCACACACAACACTTTCACATCATACAACAGTCAACAAGTCATTACTTTCATCTAACAACCTAGATCTCATTTCATTCATCACATGGGGACCAAGCAACATCATCAAAACACACATCATTACACAATATGAGGCAGTCCATTAATGTCCCTTTTAAACAGTGTGAAGTTCTTATGCAGCATGAATCATTCATCTATCATCCTAGCTTTATCATGATCTATCAACCTAGCTCCCAAACAGGGTCTACTCAATCCTAGATCCAACGTAAAACCCTATAGAGAATTATGAGAACATGTTGGGTTCAAGACACCTCACATTTGCTTAGATCTGGATCTGAGAATGAGAGATCTGGAGATGAGAGTCGAACACCAACACCACCACCACTACACGGCGCCGGCGAGGAGAGAGGGAAGAGAGAGAGTGGCGGCGAGAGGAGAGAGAGAGAGAGAGACGCGCGGAGGAGAGAGAGAGAGAGAGAGAAGTCGGCGGCTGGGAGGGAGAGAGGAGTGACGGCTAGGGTTTCCAGGTCTCCGGGAATCTCTGCAGCGCTTCGCTTTTCGATTTGTGAATAAGACAAAAAGAGAGGCTGCAGTCCCTTTTATAGACAATAGGGTGGAGGGTTTAGGGTTTTGGGGTTTTGGACCGTAGAGAGACCCGTTTAGATTAATGAAATCTAATGGGCCGGATGAGGATGTTACATTTTTCATTGTTCTCATTCCCATGTGTTAACCTTGTTTTTTTCTTCTTTTTGCCAAGGTTTTCACAAAATTAGGATTATGTAACCCTAAACTTTTCATTATAATGATATTTACAGTTTGGCAAAAAAATTTACTGTATGTTGTTACAAAATATCTGCTAGTGACTGTGTGAAGTAGGATACAATGAGTCTAAACACTGTGCAAGGAAATTGTTTAGAGCATTTCATATATTTTAATCCATTTTTTATTTTTTATATTTCGATTAACTATGTATGAATTTGTAACGTAGTAACAACGATACTCAATTTTTTTTTAATTCATACAGATACTTAACCAAAAAAATTGTTTAAAAATAAAAATAATCATGGTGGGAAGAAATCAGAAGAAATAAAAAAAGAAACATGTTTGACAGAGAAAGAGAACAAATATGTGAAGTACTTTGCGGTAGACTCGTAGCAAATATGCCTTCGACATTACTTACAACTTCACCTCTTTCTTCAACGGCCCTTTCCCCGGTGGCGACTGACTGGGAGATGCTATGATCTTTAATACTTTGTCAATGTGAATCTTTTTTCTTGTTTCTTCTACAAATTTTTACATTCAAACCACACGAGTAGTAGTAAAATGGGCAATTAGAAAACAAAACATAACAATTATACTATGTTGTACTTGAGTACTTCATATTTCAATTATGGTACTCAAATACTCTCATCAAAACCGGATCTAGACACAATTCAATGAAACATTTGCTTTAAACTCTAAAAATTTTGGAAGTTTTTTACACAGATATATTCTTCCAAATTATGATTTTCTTTTAAACATGTTAATATCCTCTAAAATTTCAGATCCGGTCATGCCTACTACATTCATATTGTTCTCAATCAGTTTAATAATTAAGCTTCGTAAAATAGTCAAATGCATGGAGCAAAATGATAAATTTGGGAGTTACTCACTAAGTTTGCGGGATTTGTACGGTTGAGCCTACAGAAGAAGATAAAAACACCAAAGAGAGGACAAGAAGCGAAGCAATCAAGCAGAACATTCCCTTCATTTCTTGCGCGTAGTTACGTATTACTATTATACTTGTATGTACTAAAGTTTCATGCACATGTGTATTTATATCAGTTAAACATGTTGCCGCATATATGAAGGTTCAAACCCACAAGAAAATTGTTGACTCTAAAACACTGATTAGCCTTGAAAAAATCAATGAACAATTAATATATACATTCACACCAGAAGTTTTAAACTTTCGACTCTTGTTTGTCTTTTCCAAAATCATTCATATATGTAATAGACTCATAACAGAAACTATTACTTTTCAAACGTCAAGTTAGATTGGAACACCTATTTTTGGTTATACTAACCATTTTCTCAAACATTTTTATAAAGGCTTTCGTGGTTTTGCGAGATCCTTTCAAGTCGATCCTTGATTTGGAAGCCGTTGTTAAAATGTAATCAGAAACATACCTAAAATATAATGAAGTGGTCGTTTTTTAGTTCTCTCATAAATATGCCTATTGTATATTTATATGTATGAAAAGATTTTGAAATACCGCGTGAGAGAACTTCGAAACAAATATTTAGTCAAACTACAACAAAACCTTATTTTAAACATGCCAGTAATGAATATATTTAAAGCCTTGTCACTACGTTAAAAAATGATACACAGTTAATCAAAATATAATAAATAAAATTGGATTAAAATATATGAAACTAGGGGGGGCCCGCGCTACGCGCGGGATGAGACGACGGTTGGCGTACGACGGGTTGAAATTATGCTTCGGATTTTATTTCATTTTATATTATAAAATATTTAAACATTTTAGAACACAAATTGTTACTAATATAGTTGCAAAGATTTAACTTGCATTGCCGTTATTTGTCGAATTTGAAAGAAATTTATTAATAAGGGAAACATGTTAAATATGATGATAAAATGGTATAATTGCATCAAATGCATCGTTTAAACCGAAATCATGTATTCTATGAGATGGTGTCACGACATGTAGGGCAACTTATGTTCATCTGGATCCAGTCAATAATGCATTGGTGATGGTAGATATGGTTACATTGCAATGCATTGACAGTTTGGTCTCTTCCCACATTGTTCAAGCATATAGCGCACAATTCATCTTCTTCGGTCGTTGAAGGGTCTCTCTTTGCAGCTTTGAGTTTTGTTGTAGCTATGTCGACATCCATTCTGTTAGATGAGTGTGGATTGAAATCTGTTATATGTAGTATGATGTGTACACTGGTTTCCTCGTAATTGGTCAATGAAGAAACAGTATTGTATACGTACGAAGAAGATGATTCTGTGATTCTTATGGCTGAATAAATGCGGATGTCATGAGATGTTAGCATATACTGCATCATCTCGATTGTTGGATCAGTAAGGTATCCAAAAGTGGTTGTTGAGAATTCAAGGGGAATGGATATCTCGGTTTCGTTGGAATGCCAACGATTTATCCTGATGGTCATAGTCCTGTCTGCTCTCATATTTGCTGGTTCTGTGTTGGAGTCAAAGCTAAGAGCATAATCCTGGGCTGGTTCCATATTCGTTTGAAGCAAGGTGTAGTTTTTTATGTGATATCTTGATGCTTTATATGGTCAGATATATGGAGGTATACTTGGTTAACATCCTTTTGAAACCTATAGCTATTATGATGGACAGGAGTTTTATTATAGAAAAAAACGTTATCGATATTTATGAATAAGTAACCATTGTTCTAATAGCGTTTGTGTTTTTTTTTTTTTGGAGTTATAATTATCCTTATATACTATTTATTGAGAAGTATGTTTAAGAATAACTCTTTTATATTTTGTTTTGCATTTTATATACTGTACGTATATAATCTATTAATTATTATAGAATATAATCACATTGTCTAACTAAATCATCAATCAGATATTAATTTTTTTCTGTTTTTTTTTTTTTGTAATAGAGAAAAAGTAAGGAAATGGTCTGCTCAGTCTGAGATAACCAAAGGGTGAGAAAAGACAAAACATAGATAGGACAAATACAGAGAATGATGAAGTATCTGCATATGCTTGATTTAAAATCGAGACGTCTTATTCAATGATTTTCTGACTTAATATATACGCACTGTCTTGTGCACGTGCAAATCTATGTGTCCATCTCCACCGGCAGTCAACCAATTGGTTTCTTAGCTGTCTCGGCGCTGCTACTTCCATAGTCGTACTTAGAAAGAACTTGCTGATTACCTCTCATGATGCCAACGTCATCACCACATTCTCCCTGATACTGATATATGATACGGATGATGAATGTTTAAAAGAGTTGTAACATAATTGTTGAAAAGGGGACGCAACATAATAGTGTAGCTAGACTTACATTATCAACAAAATCGGGTAGCGGCAAACGATCATGTTCTCCGAGAATACGTGTGACAGTGAAGCTCTGTAGGGCAGCCGTGTAATCATACGTAGTCAGTTTGACGTGGAAAGTGTAAGTTTTGCCTTCCATGCCTGTAATAAACGGAGGCATATGAGAGTCCTCATGATTCACGCCTTCTCGAGCCTACGAAAGCATAGTAATCTTGTTAGAAATTTGTACATGAATATATCAACGCTTGACGGTCCGTACTTACCAATATTCGTCCAGCCTCACTTGCTTCGATTCCATGCAACTTTTTCATTACGCCATCATAACAGACAAAGATACATTCAGCAGTGTCGTCAACTATAGCAAGCTCCAACTGGTAGCTGAAGATAAACGTACGTAATTGTTATAGCATCAAGTCGCATTGGTTAATATAATTGCTTGGAAAATGTCTGACATACTATATAATTGTATGAATAAAATACAAACCGTAAATCACCAACAGCATGAGGGTTGCTGCATCGCACACACATGAAGGTTGATCCACTGCGCTGGAGCTTCCTCCCGCAGTTAGAGCAGGCAACGTAACACCATCCCTTATCTGAGTATAGTTGAGCGACTTTACCAGTACACATGAAGTCAATATCCTATATTTATATAAGAAGATTATGGTCAGAACTACAGTTATCAAAAAAATACAAAACACTATACTCTGTTTACCTCAGACACGGCGGTGATGACGAAGCTGTTTAGTTCAGCTATGGTTACGGGCTCAACTTTTGCAATCTGTCTCAGAAGTGGTGCGGTAGGTGTGAGACCAGCGTCTCTGATCACCAAGCTATATAAATATACATGGCCAGACTGCAGTCAAATTATGCATATGAGGACAATCATATAACTATAGGAAGCCCAACATACCGATCGAAACATGTTTGACCAGCACTGGTTTCCTTGTCGAAGTAAATATGTGTTCCAGGTGTGGGATTGAGAAACATACGGGCTACATAATGACAGTTTATTCAGTATACTAAAGAGATATATGATATTCTTTATATACGATCATATATTATTTCTTGATAATGATGTTATTCGTTTAAATGGAATACCTCCAACCATTCTTGGGTTAATGTTGGTGGCAACAATAACAGTTGGACCAACGCTCATGGATTCAAGACGTCTGTGGAAAGCGATAGCTTGGCCGTCGAAGAGACTCAATATCATAGGGGTACTGCTAAATTAGAAGACATGACTGTAGTGGTGACAAAATAAGCAAATTCATATATTAAAAAAAAAAAAATCAAGTTTCAGGAATAAGAGTTACTTATCAAGTTTGATAGTAGCCATAACATGATTTCTTCCTTTTGGAGGATCCCTCACGGTACTCTTCACAGCAGTAATCTCAGCGACAATGTCTGCCGGAAATTTATATTAGTATTAAACCTAGATATAATAATAACATGCTTAGTACAGTTACCTGGGAGTTGACTGTTCGTGTTTGCTAATCCAAGCAAGTCTGTTTCATTACGGAAACGGAAAGCTTCTTTGGGCAGTGGATAGAATGGCTCGGTTAGCACATCAAATTCCGTAACCCCAGTGAACCGAATCATCAGAGGCGAGTCTGTAAGCATGCGGTTCTGCTTACATGGAACCACGTCAAAACCGGCAAGGGAAAACATCGTTCCAGCGGCAAGCCTTCCCCGGTATTTTGAAATCCTGGGAGCATTGATGCTTGCTACCATCATAGTGGACTGAAATACATATTAAAATTTTGTCAGTATTGACTAACAATTAGGAACCACCGATCGAACAGAACCGCAATTTCTAAAGAAATATAATTATTAATAAAGATGAAACGGGGATTAAAAAATTACATTCATGTCCAGTAGGAGCATGTCGACTCTCATAAGCTCACAACCACGCCTTGGACTCATCATCTCCCAGAACCGGAGAAGCCTAGTCTCCACGACGGATGAGCAAGTCCCTGTTTTCAGGTCAGAGAAGAGAATTCTTGAAATAGCCATAAGATTACTATCCAGTATATCGTCTGAGATAGAAATAAAGCATTAGCTCGATTACAGAAGAACTCACATATTAATAGGGACATGATAGAGTAGCTCTGAGAATAACGCCGCATTCAAGATATCTTACTGGGAGGTTGTATTAATTGAAATTAAGAAGACTTTATAATCCGCTCGTTACATACGGAGAAGGAAAACTGAGACGTCAGACGTCGCAGTCGGGAAAAGCAAGAGACGATCGGCGAAGAGTGAATAGAGGAATGAGCGTTAGATGACGAATGACAACCTATCGGACCGGACAGATTGGCCCAACCCAGAGCCCATCATGCCATTAACAAATAAGGCCAATATGTGACACATGTATTTTTTTTCCACAAATGTGTGACACATACTAATACTGGAGTTAGTTTAGTGATTTTTTCTTTTCGCAATTTCTTATATTCGGCTGCGGATATATATTTAAATATAATTTTTATTTTACTCTATGATTCGTGATAATTGACAAACATTTGTGAGATACATGTCCAACGTAAATCAAGTTTGATGATTAATCTACTTATTCGTGCTCATTTACGTCTTTGAATTAGAGGTTGTATAAATTGGTAACACATGGTCCTTTATTACTATGTCTGTTCTGAATTCAGTCCATAATCACGTAAGTGATCTTTATAATGCGTAATTAGTCATAATATGTGTACTAAAATGAGAGATAGGATAAGCATTTTCGCGCTAGTTTTTTTTTTTCTCAATGTACATCGGCACGGATATCATAAGAATAATATGTTTTATAGATCTTGTTATTAATAATGGTAAGCGGTCTCTATATATTATGTTTTTGGTCCTTTTTTTTTCATAGATGGATATGAGTTTTCATAGATGGATGTACCTTAACGCATATCGAAAGACCCCTAAATAGAAGAACTTCTTATTGCTATTCGATATAAAATAGATTGTTAAATAAAAAAAAAATGGAAACTAAACTAACAAACTATTTGACGTTTAAAAGTTGAGAGGTCTGTTCGAAGTAGAATCATAAATGGCATTTTCGACTAATATCAACAGATCCATTTAATCAAGTAACAATTGGCAAGGTAACGAAGTTCAACATATTTGCTTGAAATAGTTTTTTAATTCAAGAAACCATTAAGTTTTTTAGTTTTGTATTTATCAGTATACGTGTGCTTGTGATAATTTTATAAAACTTGCGCACGAAAGATTTATGTTAGTCGTTCAACCCTTTCACCTTATACTGCTTCGGTGGCTAACAGAAAGTGTAGTTCTTATTTTATTAATAACTACGATATGCATGGGAAGATAACATAATATTGAAAAAAACTAAAGTTTGATGAACCGGTTGAAACGTGACGGAAAAGGAATCGGATAACCAACAAAAGAAAATCATAAAAGGCCAAACTATTAGGGATGCTATCCACGGTAGACTAATTGCAGAAACTTCTCGATCTCCTTGTAGTGAAAACATTCAGTGCACCTTTCCTTCAGTTGCCTAGAGTCGCATGCTCGTGACGGCATGATAAGGCTTTGGTTCATGCCATATGACTTTCGCATAACGATCGGGACGTCTCTCAATGACCGCTCCAAGTTCTTCCAGAGTCTGTCAACGGTGCCCGTGTTTTTTTTCCATTCGAAGCTGTCAAGAATCTTCGCTCCTTCATCATGGTCACCTGAAACCAGTTTTAGGATCCCGAGCAGGTACTTACCTTGATCAAACTGGTTAGCAGCAGAGATATCGAGGTGTTGCAGTCCTCTCCGAGCATCATTCAGAGCGAAGTAGAATTTGACGCCCTCGATGTAGTGCGCCTCTCCATTCCCACATCTTAGGCAAATATCCATCTCTCTCTTGTAAGATCGCAGCGTACGGAGAGGGTTTTTGGTGAGATTTTTAAGTCTAGCGTTTTTGCAGATGTTTCTGAGCTCTGATGGTGTTATCTGGTCTGGTTGAGCGTTGAGGCATCTGCGGACATCTGATATGGAGTATTCCCTTGCACGGAGCAAGGACATCACGTAAGGGGTGCGTCGGCCTGTATTGGGAGTTCTACGGCCTGGAATGATATTATGTATAGACATGAGTGAATGTTTTTTTTTTTTTTTTATCTAGAGGGTAACAATAGTGCCTCCTCAGATATACCTTATATATAGTGATGCATTTGTTTGATATAGCAATGGGATTGTCATGGATTTAGATCTGGGTAGTGTCTTTTCAGTATGCTTTTTACGTTTGGTAGATGACCTTGTATATTAGAATATTTTTATTACAATTAATTGTGTGCGGTTTATTTTAGTTGGCAAGTAATTCAGGAATTATTTTTTTTTCCGTTAGCACTAACCTTATTCGCTTATTTGATTATTAAACTTTCGTATTTGTTTAAATCAGAGTCATGTTAAGAAAGGCGATAAAAAAGTAAATTATATTGAATTTCATTATAAACTGTGGATAACTTAATTTACAAAAGTGTGATTGGTACATAGTGATTCATTTGTAAGTAAGCATATACAATAGTAATGCTGTTTTTTTTGTTTTTAAAAAAAAAAAAATAATAGTGCTATTACTTAGATCGTAGATTTTTGTCAAAAATATTACGGTGGTAACGTAAATGTACTATCAAGTACGTATTGGGCCTTGATCTATAAGGGTATAAGTAATTGATCTCCCTTTCCAGGTGTCAAATAGGGTTAAATACTGAGCCACTTTATTTTACTTTTTTTTACTGCATTTGATCACGGGCCTATAGTAACGTAGGAAGTTGTCAAATTTATATCGTTTCACATTAACCATAATGTTTAAACTATGGTCCAGCAAAGTTGCGAAAGAAATGTTACAAATTCATGCGTTTGTCTACTGCTTTTTCGTGCGAATGAAGTCAACAAACTCATTCATCTTCTTATAGTAATAGCATTCTTCGCAAGCACCGTCCATGTCATGATTCTCGCAATCTGTTTGAGGCTCCATTGCGGCCGTGTTTGTTAAATATCTTTTCTGCAGAATGACTCTGATTTCTTTAAGTGATTGTTTAATCATGGCTAAGCATTGCGGAGATCTGTCTTGGTTAGTCTTCCATGATAACTTATCGAGGTACTCTCTTCCCTCTGCAAAATTGCCTCTGCACAACATTAATACACCATATATATATATACCGTTATCGTAGTTTCCGTCTGCGGATTGGCGAAGATGGTCGAGTCCTTTGACAGATTCGCGGTGGTAGAAATATTGAAGTAAACCCTCAACGTAGTGTGCCATCGGACTGCCGGTAGACAAACATTCTTCCTTTAACTGAGTGAAGTTATATAAAAAAGTAAGTGGCTCTTCTACAAAAAACTGGAGGTCGAGTTTCTGGAAATACATGGTTGCGTCGGTGGTTCCTTTACAGCTACCAGTACTCTCGTCTGAGCAATAATCGTGTTCTGAACTACTGGATACCATTTTCTTGTGGTCGTTATTTGATTCTTTACAGGGTTTCGGTCGGTGTTAATATAGTGCGTGCAGAGAGGAGTTTTTTCCCGTTTATGTAACAATTTCATGTAATTGATGTTACATCAGTAACTGTCTGGTCAAATTACGATACAGTTATAATGGGATGTCAGGTAAATAACATTTAATATTTTTCCATAAACAACGCTAAAGCGTTGGAAACGATTATTCTATTTATCGGCATGGTTTTGTTTTTTTTTCAGAGGTCTTAATATATATTCGCTCAAAAGTCTAAATTCTGATTAATGGCTTTAGGTTTTTTTATTTTAGTCCCTACGAACCACGTAAGATCCATGGTATGATGAATCTAGAGGCAGCTGCAAATGGTCACTAAAGGATAATTTACTTGATTTCGCGCAGGCGAGACATAAAGTATATCAATATCATCGCATATTTTATTCCAGGATCTGCAAAGACATTTTATTAGATGAAGCTGGGAAGAAGCTAGATGGAACTCTAAATCATTAACCTGAACCTGCAAATTATTATTTATTTTTTTTATTAGATATTTTCCAAAAACTATTACCAAAAGTCGAAACCACACAGCTGAAATCATGTTAAGGCGATGTAGTAAATTCGATGAAATCGTTTAAATATTTCGGTGTTTCCAGTTTGTAATCTACATATATATTTAAAAATGAACTGTAGTAAGCTGATATTTTTATTTTCAACGTTCTGTAATACAAATCACTGTGACCTGTTTGCATCAGCCACCTGAAACTATGTGCTAAATGTATTTGTTTGCATCACCGATTCATATAAATATTAGTGTTCTGGTTTGCATGTCGCATTATGTTAATTAAAATTCCAATCTTTTTCCTTCTCGTTATTATATCTCGTGCTATGTAGGATGCAAATTTTTTGTTAACACATAACTTGTTTTTTAATTCCAATAGGGAGTTCGGAGTTTAAAGTGGTCTCAAGGAATTTCTCCGCTATATCTGTGTTATAATGGTTTATTTTACTATATTATTTGTAACATATTGATTGATATGAATAGAGTTAGACAAATTAATGCAGTAATTATAAGGAAAAACAGATTTATAATAGAGGTATAGAGGACTGATGATTAACTTCTTCTACATAGGACTGGAGATCAGGATCATATTATTGGAGAACGACATGTTGGGCAGCTTAAGTTCGAGCGTATCCAATCGCAAATGCACTGGTGATGGTAAACATGATTGCATTCTAGTGAGTTGACTAAACAACCTCTCCTAATCTCCTCGTAGCAGATGGTGCAAAGTTCATCTTCTTCATCACTTGTGGGAGCCCTGATTGCAGCTTCCTGATTGATAGTGGCTATGTCAACGTCAATTCTGTGGATCGCCCGGGAGTTGAAATCTGTTATGTTCACTATGACATGAAGGTCCGTATTCTGGAAATCTGTTAGCTGCGAGACAATGCCGTAGACATGGTTGTTAGTCGTTTCCACAATGACTGAGGCGGAGTCGATGGCGATGTCATGATATGTGAGCATGTGTTGCATGATGTCGGTGGTTGTATCGCTTAGATAGCCTAGACTACCAGTCAAACATCCGAGCTTAATGGAAATGTCTGTCTGATTGGTATTTTCCCTCTTTATAGTGATGGTTAGCTCCCTTTTTGGAGTCGATATTGCTGGATTTGTGTAAGAGCCAAAGGCAAGAGCATAATTTGGTTCAGCGTTCATTTTTAACCTGGATAAAATCATATGTAGGTTATTTGTTGTAACTATACGTATATTTATACAATTTAAAAGTGATATATATGCTAATATGGGACCCTATTATCGAAACGGTAAACGTTAGCGGAGTCATCAAGTTTTTCGTGCTGAAACGGTGATATTTTGTTATTTTTTTTAACAAAAAATCCTTAATAACATGTGGAATTTATTTTCACTATATGGTTACAAACTATTGTTCACCTGTTATGTATTAACTATACAATTGACTTTTTTTTTTTTTTTTTTAAGGGAAGGGGAGTTACAATCACCTCAACGATTGCTGTAGTAATAAGATTTTACATACTGTATCTAAGTGGTAAATGGAACCTGAGACATGCTATAGAGTAACAATCTGAAACCTATTAAGAAGGGGGAAAATACTAATCCTGAAGGGGTGCAATGTTTAGGCCATCTTATTGTTAAGTTTTACTTTTTTTATTTTAAAAAAAAATTATTTCCGTAAGCTACTTGAGGAGGTCCATACATCACATGCATTCTTCGTGTTGTTATTTTAGGGTCGATAGATTTTTGTCAAGGTACGTTCCGAACGTTTTCTCCGTTAAAAAACCATAGTAAATTTGACGGTATCAGTAAAATGATAGCGCTATATCTGAAGGAAAAAAAATTCTGGAAAACTGATCTAACACTCCAGCAGAGCGTGAGGTACGGAATTTAGGAGAATGGATTTGCGTGTTTCAGAAGTAAGATGTTCACAAACACGGGAGATCGTAAGATGCTACGTTCTCTTGCATAACGAATATAACAAAACGATTAATTATATCAAATCAAAGGTTAGAAAAAGCTGAAAGTGTTACACCCAAGAAGGCAATGCTGTGCATAATCCGTGGATGTTCAAGTTCAGACAGCCTTATTTCCCTGCAACCGTAACGATTCAGTCAGCATTTGCAAACAATCCGAATCCGGAATAAGATGCTAATAAGAACCAGATCAGTGCAAACCTTTCTGTCACCGACGCCCTTGAAGATCTCTTTATAGACTATATTCGTTACTCCATCCACACCGTCTGAATCCGATGACTCGTCTAATATCTTAAGCCCCTCTGGTGATGTCACTCTAGACAAAGCTACGTACAACTGGCCATGTGTGAAGACCGACCTAGGGAGGTACAACGCAGCTTGCTTGAGACTCTGTCCCTGGCTTTTATTTATGGTCATCGCATAGCATAACCGCAATGGATACTGACGCCTGCGAAACGTGAATGGGTGGGGGGTGTCAAGGGGAGAAAGCTGTATCCGAGGGATCAATACCGTCTCTCCTACTTTCGTGCCAGTCATGATCTCAACTTCCACTACCCTGTCACCTACTCGACTTACTATCATTCGTGTCCCATTGCATAACCCATATGCTTGGTTCAAATTACGCAGCATCATAACTGGAGACCCCACTTTCAAGCATAGCTTGTGGTTAGGTAGTCCAGAGAACTCAAGTGAATTAAGATACTCTTGAGTGTAATGGTTACTCCAATCATCTTCTGGTGTGGCTTCCAGTTCAACGGAATCTGAGCTCAAATATTCCTTAGCTTGAGATGGTACCTGAGACAACATAAATGCATTTAACTCATGGACAGTACTATTTGTTGGTGTCAGCACGGCTCTCTCTGTTAAGTATTTCTTGTTCCGATAATTATGAACAAAGTCAGGATATGCCGCAGCTGCTAGTGCTTCGTGTGGCTTGTCTGTTACAGGGATCATGAATCTCTTGTCCACAACAATTCGTTCTCCATCTTCACACTTGCTCATATGTGAGGAGACAGTATCGGCTTTCCCATCACCAACTTCCAAAATCCATTTAGCGAACTCCCTGTCTTCGGCTCTCAGTCGCATATTTATCGAAAGGGTAAAAACCTCTGCACTTTTCCACAGATAAGATTTGCTGATCGATGCAAGAACTGTGTCTGGTCGACCTCCTTGAGTCACAACTGGCAATATTTGCCTAAAATCACCTCCCAATAATACAGTCTTGCCACCAAAGGGTCTGTCAGCAGCACCTGGATCCGCAGGAGTCAATAAATCCCGGAGTGAACGATCAAGCGTCTCGAATGCTTGACGGTGCGCCATTGGAGCTTCGTCCCATATTATTAAATCTGACTTTGCTATCAACGAAGCAACCATAGAACACCTGGGGATATTACACATCGACACATCGCTCAGTGTAAGAGGCAGTTTGAACCGAGAATGGGCTGTTCTACCACCTGGTAGTAATAGTGCAGCAACACCAGATGATGCTACTGGTATGACGACTTTACTGGCTGATCTAAGCTTTGCGATAATGGTTCGGTACAGGTATGTCTTCCCAGTACCTCCTGCCCCATTAACGAAGAACAACTGTCCAGATTGCTTATCAACAGATTCAAGCACTGCATCGTATACTATTCTCTGATCTTTATTCATTGTTTCAAACAACTCTTTGTGCGTCTCATCTTCTTGCTGAATGTTATAACTCAACTCCTGCATCAGAACCGTGTTCGAAATATCAGCTAGGAAAGCATCATCAGGCACTGGAATATCAGGGTAATCCTCAAGGGACTGATCACACTCTTTCAAGAGTTGTTCCAGCTCAATCAGAGTATATTGCTTTATCTGGTCATCGGTGAGTTCAAGCCCTGGGAATCTGAATTCTTTCCGCTTCATGTACAGGATGTCCTCAGACAGAAACCTCCATGTATGGTTCCAAAGCTTAAGTGGATCCACAACCTGACAAAAAAGCAAGATAATCACAAACAACCGCCTCAGCTGCCGTCCAGTAGCCCAATACGATGGCTCTTCTATAGCATCATGCCATTCTCTGTCATCATCAAGCAACCCGCGTGCGTAGCATGCTTCTTTATACTTCTTGAAAAGCACACCACCAACTGTTTTTAAATCCTCATAACTCCTAGGCCCCCTGACAACATTTGCCAAAATCCGTAAGTAGTATTTATCCCCGGCGGCTGGACTGACATAAACCACCCTTCCTATTGCTCCACCGGTTTTCCTGGGGGTCCACAGTTTCCCTGATGTGTGATAAACGAATCTAGTAGGGAGTTCAACGTAAGTCAGCTCTCGTGCCTCTTCATACGTTTCACAGGCCACAAACCATGCAGTTAACATTGTCTTATCGATGTCTTCTCTAGAAAGAACTTCCTGTAAGCTAGAAGACTCTTCAAATACAGTATGGTGCTCTCCTGGTAGATGTATAGGGAGTTTAACAACATTAGGTTGATTGTGATGTATGTGAAAGCCAAATATTCTCCATGAGGCTTCACATGCAGAGATGTATCGACATTCCATATACCTATCTATCTCATTTATCACATTCGTCCCATCTGTCTTTTTCTCAGCACCACCGCTTCCTTTATTCACCTCCTGTAGATGGAAAGTAGCTCGATCAACGCCTTTTGTAATGTATTTAAAAAGGTATTTGATCGCACTGGTTCTGCAGCACCACTCGACATTGATATGAGCCTGATACTTTTTGAGAATACTGAGGTTGTGAGGCACGACGTACTGATTTCCTAACTCAATATTGCTCTTCAATACTAAATTCTTAGGATCTGATCTTCTTCTGTATCTAACAAATCCGGTCTTGTCGATGTGTGTACGATCTGATAATGGCTTAGGGTAATCCTTGGTGCACACTCCTTTGTCCATGCAAGATGACTTTGGTCGACGTTTTCCACATGGGCCATGTATCATATGGCGCTCAACCAAAGCAAAACCCTCAGGATCTACTTCTCTGTCTGGCAACTCAGCTGAAATATACTGATCAATCATCGAGGCAGTGACTTCTTTCTTAACGCCTTCTAACCATAATATCATATGTGCGTGTGGCAATCCTCGCTTTTGAAACTCAATGGTGTAAACAACTACATTTTTAGTTGAAAAAAAAACAAAAAACAAATATGTAAGGATAATGTAGAGATATATATAACCTAACATGTAATTTATAATTACCAAGCTGAAACAACTAATACTAAATTTTAGTTTATTATTTTAAATAAAGATAAGGATAACATGATTTTTCTTTAATTATATTTAACTCAGTTTTTTAAAATATAACGAACTAAGAACTTTTTGTTTTTGATATAAATAATTCTTATACTAACAAATATAAAAATACTTTTATAAAAGAGTATAGTAGCAATAGTATGTATTTAGAAATTTCATCCATTTGTTAACCCCGCACGATACTTTTTAACATGACCAATAGTATGTAAGACCACTAAAAGTATGATCTACATTATGTTATAGCTAATGGAAAACATCAGATTGACTAATGATAGCTACTATTTACTCATATTCAACTTACTAATAAACTACATGGTGTCACGGAATACAAATATATATGCTATATAATAATGAAAATACTCATATTAATTGGATACTTATAACAAAAAATTTGATCGGATATGAGTAACTTATAATATATATTATATAATATAAACATACTAAGTGTTTACCTGCCAAAGCTTTAGGGAAAAAAACTCCTTTCTTGAAATCAGAAACCATCTCGTCCAGCTTGAGTTTGAATAGTCTGCATTCTAGATCAGGCCGGCTATTAGCTGAGTCACCACCATACGCATCCAGATGATGCTTTAGCTCCAACCAGTTCGGATTTGCTGTGATCGTGATGAACAGATGAGGATTGCCATGCCATCGACATATTGCCATTGCGTCCTGATACTTTTCAGCCATGTATCTAGGACTCCCAGTGAATGAAGAAGGTAGGATGATCTTCCTTCCAAGCTGTGCTGCATCATAATCTCCGCTCTCCACAGCGTCACACACGTTACTATACAAATCTGCTCGTAGTTTCTTTTGATTCAGAAGGATAAACCTTAATCTTTCTTGCTCGGTTGCAGTGTATGCATCTACAATATACTGGTGCAGCAATCTCCCGCCTTTTATGATCGTCATTCCCTCAGTAGGCCGGGTTTGAAACTGATAAGCGTAAAACTCACGCATAGTCATGTATTCTCTTCGTATCGTAGACATTTTTGGACCTTCATATGGCATTCTCTGGTTGTATCCAGGCTCACCGTATGGGAACAACAATGGATATTGGAGGCTCATCATCAAGGGGTGCTGATCACTTATTCTCTGCAAAGCAGATGATTTAAGCTCCACCACAATATCTCTACCAACGGATGTGGCAGATAGATCTCCAACTATCAAACCACTGATCTCGCTTGAGCTGGGAAGATCGTATTGACGTCCAAGATTAGTTTGACTAACCAGAGTGATACTGTATTCAATAGTACCAGTATTTTTAAATCTATCACGTGCATGGCGAAACGTCTTTGCGAGGTGGTTATATCTGTCCATCATCTCAATCAACTGTACGATGATACTGTCAGGGATAGCCAAGGAAGATGAACCCTGAGTGAACGCTCTCTTTCTGTTTTCCAGCTCATTCTCGGTGTCGAAAATATATAACTGCAAATATTCTGGCAGAGCACCATCAGGAGGAAGTAGAGATCCGATCCTATGAGACACCTGCCCATTAATCCGGAATGTATATGGCCCAGATGTTCCAGTCACACTATGATCTACATTAGCGCCCATTGAGGTGAATGCCAGGAGACTGTTGGCAACTCTGATGTGGGGTAGAAACTTGTTACTTTCAAGAAGTTCTTTGAGGGGTGACGGAGCTTCACGCACAAGTGCTAGTCTGACTCTGCCCGATTGACAACAGATATTGAACTGTCCTTCCCCAAGTTCGATATCACCACCAACAGCTTCACCAGCCCACAGTAAAGCGTGGCAAGATGGACATGATACTATATCGTATCTGGTATCACTCTTCTTTCTTTTTTTCCCTGATTATACATAGTATGAGGTAGAGTATCAGAAAATGTCTGATCTTTCAAGTTTATAAGGATAGTGGAGCACAACTGCCACAACACTGACCTTTTTTATCGTAGGATTGTGTGAACTCCAATTTCCTTTTACGCACACAAATTGCCTTTCTAAGGGATCTTGCTTCCTTAGCTGATTCTGCAATATTGTTGCGATTAGAAGAGCATATGAATCATAAAGTAGGAAATTTGTTTTGTCAGACACAATTTTTTCTGTACCTGATGCTATACTGTTCGATTGATTATTGTTTTGCGCTATCTCAGGTACTTTGTATATATCAGATAGCCACGGGCGTCGAAGTAGCTCGTCGCCTGCGTTCGAGGAAGAGCTCTGGCCTGAAAAAAAAAATTCGTGTATCTCAAACACTAAATATTAAATAATTTTTTCTCTAAAACTGCTTGTGTGTTGACCTCGATGCTTGGGCGGTCTGACTCTGCCTCGTTTTTTGGGTTGCTCGCTGGAACCTACGGAACAGACATCGTTAAGTTTGTGTTAGTGTATGCGCTCTCAGGAACATAAGAATCATACATTGTTAAAAAAATTCTTATAAATTAAACTAAATGCCTGACCCCTATTCGTCCTTGGTCTTCTATTAGATGCTCGAATAACAGCTCTCGCACGTCGCGCTAAAACTGAAGAATTTTCTGTATGGAAGCATCGTTGTAAAATATTTAATTTCAAACAACCTTAACTATATAATACTAAGAAAATCATATGGCTGGAATGGATTAGTATACGGACCTGTACTGGAGCCAGCGCTAACGTTAGATGCGTCTAACGTTTGTGCAGATTTGTTTTTCACCATGATTTCGCAGCAAATAAGTCTGTCGAGGATGGATATCTTCTTTTCGGTTGTGAATGATAAGGTTTCATGAGAAGTGTGGATAGCTCCAGATGCAATGGCATATACGGCGATGACCTAGTATCCCACAAGAAACTAAACAGCATGCATTTAATTGACAGTTACAGCATGGATGTGGAATACGTAAAGAGTTGTCTACCATCTCTATATCTGCTTGATAAATACATAATATATGATTTTAGGGATACATATTCGAAGATTATAGAATTTACAGCCTATCTCACTACAACTTAACCTGAAACATTCTAACGGTAAATCATCACGCTTAACTATTACCTAAAATTATCACTTATACAATTCTTTTGATATTTGACATTACTCGTTTTGTAAGTTTGGAAACAGCGTCATTTACATCACTTCTACAATTCTTTTGGTATTTTTGATAGATTTATCGTGTACCAAACAAATAATTTTTGAGCTACTATTATTTGTTTCGTAGGTTCAAAGCATGTTATTTACGTTTTACAACAGAATTCCAAACAGGGAGATTTACAATACGTACACTTGGGCCCCTCATCCTCATATAACTATATAATACTAAAAAAATAATGTAATCTATTATTCTACCTATTATGTAAATGTTTTATATGCGTGCCAGATGGAAGCAGGAAACGAAAGCAGAATACTCATAATTAATTTTCAGTAGATTTGGTTAGATTGTCGGGTTATAAATAAAAAAAAAACGGTTTCAAATAAAAGGGGCAAAATATTCATAACACGTATAAAACGTTAGCTCAAGCAAAAATCTATTTAACAAATTACGTACTGAGAAACTCACTACCTTTCTCGTGTTTCATACAAAATCATATTGAAAATTTGTTTAAAAGATTGTAAAAATTGTCAAAATTGGTAAAAAATAAAACAATGAAATGATTAATATAATATTATAACTGCTCAAATAATATCCTAAAAAGATTGTAAAAATTTTAAATTTTGCAACAGAAAAGTAATGGACAAAATAAAATAATAATAATATGATTGCTTACCTACTTTCATAATTATTGAATTTCGAGTAAGGAAGCGAGTTTGACATTCTAAATATCTCATCATAATTAAAATCCAAACAAAATAACTGTATAAGATAATAATCCAACAAAATCTATCTAACAGCATATTTTCTGATATGGATGGAGAAAACATAAGTCAATAATTTGAGAGCAGGAAAATAAAAACCCAAACTTGTCCTTAAAGAAACAAACTGAAATGACAAAAGTGTTAAAACACCAGAGTATAAATAGCGAAAGCATACTTGCTCATAAACAAAACATCTTTATTATTAGAAAAGGGAAAAATGCAGCATTCATCCTGCAGTCATTTAAGCTCTCCGTGCCTAAACCTTCCGGGCTTTCTTCACCTTAGCAGCTGGTCCTCCGGACTTGCTACTTCCACCAAAGTCCATCTTACGCTTCACCAAGCCAGCATTAATGTCACCTCCATTGTTGTTGTCACCTCCATTGTCCTCATCACCACCCTATACAGTAAACCAGGTTAGTATCATGAACCAAAGAGAAGATGGAGATAATATAGAAGTATTACATCATCGGCGAAGTCAGGCTGCGGCTCGCGTTCACCCTCACTGAGAATGCGTGAGATGGTGAAACTTTGATGGTTTGCAGTGAAATTATACGGGCCCACTTTCACCTGGAATGCGAATGACCTTCCCTCCATGTCGCGGACAAACTGAGGAGCATCGGTTTCTTCGGGGTTGACACCATCATCAACCTGCATGTACAACGAACTATTCAATAAGTAGGTATTCAGGTCACAAAAGAGCATCACTTAGAAGTAAGTATCACGAAACTATTCAATTAGCAGACATTCAATACACAGGTAAAAAGCAAAATGCATAAGAACGTACCAGAAGGTTGACAGCTTCATTTGCCCGCATGTTATGGAGCTTCGCCATAACCCCATCAAACGCGACGAACAAAGCCTCACCAGTACTGTCTGCAATTGACATCTCCACACGGTATCTATAATAAATGCATAAAATCGCACGGTTATTGTAGTGATAGTTTCAAAAGCGATCAGAGCGAGATGTATCGACCAACACAATAGGTCTAACGTAAATCAGATAAACACACAGATATAGGACGTACCGAAGTACTCCAACCGCATTGGTATTGTTGCAAGACTGGCACGTGAGGGTCGAGTCAGACCGGTGGAGCTTCTTGAAACACTTTGAACATGAAACATAGCACCACCCTTTGTCCAACTTGACTCCAGTAACCTTTCCACTGCAAAGGAAATCAATGTCCTGCATGATGGTAAAACAACACACATTAGATGATTGTATTAAACGATCATGTCTAGCTAGCTACATAGATGCAGAACCGTACCAATACAGAGACGGAAAAATTAGAGGTTTGTATGATACCAATGTAGTTACGTCAAATAAGCAATTTTCTATACTCCTATACCTCAAGTACATCGTATATTATGCAGGGGCTAGCGAAAGATGAGCTAACATTTAAAAAATCTAACAATAACGAATTAGTAAATAAAATAAATTGTAACACAATAACCTAACGGACTAATCTCATGGAACGTCACGTATAAATTCTGTAAAATTCTCGGTATAGAGTATAACAGATATAGTAGAAAACCTGAGACGCAGCAGAGAGGACAAAATCGTTGAGCTCAGATATGCTCAACTTCTCCACCTTAGCATAACTCTTCAGCAGTGGAGCAACTGGTGCCAAACCAGTGCTTTGCTCAACCAACCTGCATACAATTTCGACAACGTCATTAGACACACATATGTACAGATCGGAGTAAATATATTGAGATAAAGCTTTAAAAAAAGACTCCTAGAACATTACTTGTAAAACAATCTCTCGCCCGCATCGGTTGCCTTGTCAAAAAAGATATGCGTGCCGGACGTGGCGTTCAAAAACAAACGTCCTGAATATAAAGTAGAGCAAATAAGGCCACCACATCATTAACAGATAGTCATGTATGTGACATACGGTTCGCTTACCTCCAACCATTTTTGGGTTCACGCTGGTTGCAACAACAACCTTTGGATCCTCCTTCATCTGCTCGAGCTTAGCATGGATCTCAACAGCGTGAGAGTCGAAGAGACTCATAGTCACATACGTGTCACTGGGTCATGAGAATAAAAAAAAACAGTAAGAATCAATTATTGATCGTCGATATAAAGTATGAAAATAACAAAGCTTAAAAAGCATACCCGTCCATCTTGATCGTCGCCATAACACGGTTCTTGTCCTGAGGAGGGTCAGTGACCGTACTCTTCACAGCAGTGATCTCGCCAATAAGATCTGTGGAAAAACACCATCAGGTTTGAAACTAAATAATCAGAGGAGATGATAAGAAAATCATTACCCGGAAGCTGGTTGTTAGAATTTGCAAGCCCAAGCAGCTCACTGTAGTTACGGAACCGGAACGACTCAAGAGGTATCGGAGCAACCGGTTCAGCGATCTTCTTGAAAGAGGTTGACTCGGTAAAACGGATCAGAAGAGGGGAGTCCGACAGACGGTAGTTCTGGTTACACCGTGTGACCTCAAATCCAGTGAGAGAATAGACCGAACCCGCCTCCAGATTAGGCTGATGTGCTGTGAGACGGTTAACGTTCACAGTAGCCGGCATCATCGTCGACTGAAAACAAACAAAACAGGGATATTATTAACAAACAGAGAGGGGATGCGCTAATATCTTAAAACATCTTATCTTATATAAATGAACTCGAATTAGAATTAAAAGGAATTCCGAACGGTGGGAACTAAAACACATATCTAAAATCACGATTCAAACTATTCCATCGGTAAAGCTAAAAACTGGAAATTTTAGTTCAAACCTGTGAATCGACCAGAAGCATGTCCACACCCATGAGTTCTCCATCACGGCGGACGTTCCTCGCCTCCCAGAAGCGGAGCAACCGTACCTCTACGGTGGAGGAGGATCGGCCGGTCTGAAGATCAGAGAGAAGAACCAAAACATTAGCCATTTGATTTTTTTTTTTGGAATAAGATGACTAAAAGGATGAATGAGATTCCGCAGGGAAAGCATACCTTCTTATAGGAGCCTCCTTCGCCATCAGAAATTAAATTCCGGCATTGAATCTACATAGTGGACGTTTAATGGCGAGCGTTTGATTTCTGAAGAAGATGAGAAGTCGACGGCGCAGGCTATGATCACCTTCTCATCTCCGCGTGACCTAAACAGGAAGGAAGGTGTTGTGTGACAAAAACATAACGGGCTGCTCCACGTCACGGCCCATCAGAACAACAAACCCAAAAAAAAAAATAAATGAAACGCAACAGAGGAATGCGTTTGGACACGTGCCACTCTGTGGTTAATTGATTTTTTGCTCATGAATTGCTGAGAAGAGAGTTGAGCTTTTTTTTATGTTATAAGATGTTTTAATTATATATTGATAAAAATTAACAAGTTGACAAGAGAAAATGGATTATAATAGTGCCCTTTATCAAAAGAAAGAAATAAATGATTTAATAAAATTATCTATTTGGATTTTGGATACGGGATGAAATCCAATACCCTGATTTTTCACGGCACACGATCTTTGCCGAAAAAGACTCAACGAGTGAATTATTCTTTAACCTAACGAGAGATCCCTTTATCTGACATCACATATTTTTTATTATTAAATATCCACTTGGCCATTTTATATCATCGTTAGCCAGCCGATCACATGCTTCTTCATTTGTTCCATTATTTGTTGTTCTTGGCAAACCAAAATGTACATAGAGATCTAATTTAACTTCATGAATACACGAAACGATTTACAATCAAAACTCTAAGATGCGTAGTCTTTAGTTTTGATAGCTCGATATAACTAAACACCTGTTCTTCACATGTAACAACGATTTTAAACTCTCTATACCAACTTCATGAGTTAGTTTGTTGTCTGCTGAATTATAACTTCGATAAAAAGATACAAACACTGTTATACCATCTATACTCATACATGATTCGAATGTTGTAAATGGGAGAAGTAAACAAAAGGTCCAAATAATAATTAAAAACCCCTAATTACAACTACGAGTGACCTCCCTTCACAAAAATCATCTCTCTCTATATAGATATATAGAATCTCGGCGATAGGTACAAACATATGCTAAGAGAATTGATAACAACACCACGCATGTGAATTATATACTTTACATTCTACAACATGAGCACACACATATGTATATGATGTGCCAACAATATATATAGATAGATATATGCGAATAGATTCTCCACCAGGCACAGTCCCAAGCGCATATTCGATTCTGAGTTCCTCCAAAAACATACCTGAAAGGCTAAGGAATGTCGGAAAATATGGAATCATTCAGTAGATGATCAGGCCATGCAGCTGAAGCTGAAGCTCCTGACTCTTGACAGCTTGAGGAAGTGAGATTGCTATTGACATCTTCAATAACGTATTGGCTTCTAATCAGATCATCGGTCACAACAGATGAAGGATCAAGAGAGGGTAACAAATTCTGACTTGAGCTGGAGGGATCCGAGAGCCAGCTTGGAGATATAAGAAGATTTTCTCTTTGATTGAAGAACTCGAAGTGATTGTCGTCAGGATATTGAGGGTAAACAGATGATGGTCCAATGTTGGAATTTAAGCTTTTTAGGGATGGTAAGCTGTTCAAGTCCTGAAGATAGGAACCAAGGTCGAGATTATTGCTGGTGGTAGAGGCAATAGAGCTAAGGAGATTGAGATGAGTGTCAAAGTCATTAGGGTTAATGTTGTTATACATGGATGGTGGTTGAAGGAGGTATTGGAACACTTGGAGCTTGGCCATCTCGGTTTGGAGTCTCAGTATAGTTTGCTCTTGATAAACTGGAAACTGTTGCTGCAAATCAACAAAGCCTCTCAGGTTAGAAGACAGAGAGATAAGCTGAGATAAGCCAGAGAGGACATCGGTTCTTGGGCGATGAGTCATTGGATCAACCCCCATCTGAATCAGCTTCTTCTTCAAATGAGTGTTCCAGAAATTTTTGATCTCGTTGTCTGTTCTCCCAGGTAAGTTGTTTGCAATCGTTGACCACCTGATAACATCATCATCATCATAAGCAAGCAGGACAATAGAATTTGGTAAACAGTTGACAATATATAAACCCAAAAAGGATCAGAAGATTACTTGTTTCCAACAACTGCATGAAGGTTCAAGATAGTCTGTTCCTCGTCCGGAGAGAATTTTCCTCGCTTGATGTCAGGTCTCAAATAGTTCGTCCATCTTAGCCTGCAACTCTTCCCACACCTATTAAGACCTGCAGAGAGTGAGAGACAGAGAGAGAGAGCATGATAAGGTTTTAACTTAATAATTAAAAAAGCTTTAACAAGGTATAAAAAAACAACACAAAGTAGTACCAGCAAGCTTGGGAAGAGCTCTCCAGCTACTATGGCCATGTTTTTTAACATACTTGACAAGTTTCTCATCTTCATCAGGAGTCCAAGGACCTTTCTTCAGACTAGAGTCATCACTGGAAGGAGATCTTCCCATTTTTCTGTTTTCCTCCTCTATACTATTATTTCTCTAAGATTTGGTCGCTTGCCTCCTTCCTTCTCAACCACCAACTCCTTGTTTCTATTTATATTAAACCTAGCACCCTTTCTCTTCATGTCCATTCATTACGTGTTTCTTTCCTATTCGCCTACCAAAACAACTATGTCATTTTCACCTTTCAATTCCATTTCTTTAATCAGTTTTTCAATTATTCTCACACATATATACGCTCCTTACCAGTGTGAAAAATCATTCAGTGTAAATTCTTCTTCTTGTCTTGAGCAACATCAGTATCATCTCAGGAACAGCCGTCCTCAATGGACAAAACACATAACAATTCTTCTCTTATTTGTCTTTTAATTGGGAAGCAGTTCATCAGTAGCCATCACATATATATGCCCTAGTGCCAAATTCTGTATCTATCAAGGAGCATAGCAAAACATCGTTATTGGTTGGCTTTTCACAGTCCAAAATTCTAGTATACAGGTTTCTACATGAATGAGGCAATCATTTAGGATTTTTGAGATACTTGTTTCTGAAATTTTCCAAAAAAACACGTTTTTGTAGGGTTTCAACATCTCTTTTTTTTTTAATTTATGAAATCCACAAAAGATCTTCAATGACAATGAGTAGGTAATGATGAGGAAAAGGGCAATAAAGGGAATTTGATAGGAGGAAGAAGCTGTGAGTTTTATTTTTTAATCATTGCAGACAAATAAAAAGAGAAAGGATTTGAAATTGAAGTCAGCGCCCGCAACACATGGCAACAAAAGGCTGGCAAAGAGATATCTCCTCTAACACGCAAAATAGATTTCCTCGCATCATCCGTTTCTGTGGCTTATTAATTTATATAATCTATTTCATTTTTGTATTTTTTCATATCAATCAACCCAATAAAAAAACTCAAGCAATGAGCCCTAAAGAACTATTTTCTCTGTAAATGAGAATGTTTCAAGGATATGAAACTACAATAGTTTTAGAGATATCACTGAAGCAAGTAAAAGATGCAAAGTGGTCTGATATGACAGTGTAAGCTCTTGTTTAACACATCATGAGAAAGTCCTGATATAGCTTATATTTAGGTAATACTTACCAAGATTTTCCAACCCCCAAATGATTTCTTTTTTTCTAGGAAAAAATAGGAAGAAAATGTACCAGATGAAGAAACCTGCAACAAGGAAAGTATATCAGCAGTGGTTTCGTGTCATGTGTGGTAATGAAAACATTTCTTAACAAAGCAAACTGTTTTTTTTCAAAAGAAGATGTTAGTAAGGACAGCAACAGCTTAAATATTTTAGGTAATATAGTAAATATTTGCAGGGAGAGTGCTCTTATTACATGAAATTCCATAGCCAATAATACTGGTGAGGAGACCAGTAATAACCATATATCATTCTAACTCCACTAGATGAGAATCTAAATTGCTGAAAATCATACAGCAATAGTAATGGACAGACAAACATGGAGGACAAGGTAACGGTAACAAAAACTTACTATTGATGATGGTGACAGACTTGATGTGAACGATTTTGACCATTAGGGAGGAGCTGGTTAGGGGAGAGGTGGGTGCGGAAAATTATCTAATACTCAATCATCTTTGAAACCTAAAAGACTTTATCCGCCTTAATATTGCAGCCAACGGCATATTTTGAGCTCTTGTCTTTTTCTTCTGTGTCTTATATAAAAGATCACAGGTTTCGTGCAGAGTTTCAATTGAAAGACATAGTATCAAGAAACAAAAGCTAATTAAGAAACGTAGAAATATCAAACAAAAAGATGTTTTACCAAATGAGGGCATCAACGCTGTCAGTTTCCAGAACATCTTAGTGTGTGCAGTACCGTATTGTCAAGAAGGCTTGAGATATTAACATTGCTTATTGGACGCAGCAAAGACAACTATCATGAGAGCCATATTAGAAGCCAATTATTGAAAGAGATTTCATTATTGGGATGTTAACGTGTATGGTTTCATTTCTTCGTCTACAATCTAGGTAATGCCAGGATTATGTACGCTAGTGTTCCGAACGGTTTAGCCTACCAATATCATCAAACCTAGGCAAGATAAACCTACGAATCTGAAAAAGGGTCTAAAGAAAACGAGAAATCTTACAAGAGTATTACTTAACTTTGAGTAAAAAGGATTTGAATTGGTTGGTGAATTAGGGTTCCTCTCAGAGTGGACCACAGTCTTGAATGGAGGAGGCAGGTACAGAAAAATTAAAAAACAAGTAGGGATCACAAACGTATTAATTATGAAATATGTGATGTCACTTAAATCGTCTTTTTCCACTAAGAAAAAAACAATTCGGTTTATAAACAACTGAATTGCTTCTTCTCCTAAGTCTCTAACCAAGGCGTTAAAATCTCGGACTTTCTATGCCACTATGAACATTTTTTACTCTTTGCCTATTTTCAACCAACTCTAAAATTCCTTAAAATCGATAGTAGACTAACATGCATCAATCTTTATATCAAAATGTTAATCAACGTAACGTTCAAAATCTTCTAGCTTACTCTTCAGTTTAGAATATACTAAGTTAGCACAAAATTTTCTCAACTGTTACGCTCAGCATTACTGGAGCATTTGGTGTCACAAAATACCTAGAGAACTTGACAAATGAAAAGGAAGAACAAGAATGTCTACCATTAATTTTAGAAAGTCAGTCAAATTAATACTATATGGACTAAAATGTGTGGTCTTAAGTTTTGTTTTTGTTAACTATCAACCACTAAATGCCAGTTTAGGTGGCTGAACTTATTCTGTCGTGGACATCGTTTTACAGCTAATTAAATACGGTAAAAGACATGGCAACAAATAAATAAGAGATCAAGAGGACTATAAGATGATTAAAGTTTCACTAAATGCAAAGAAGACACACTACCCAAAGTGTGTATTTTATGTATGTCTCCTGCAAACCAAGTTGCTCTAGGGCTAGAGACAATCTCACTCTTACTTTACGACTTATAAAAGGGTGCATGTAACCATTGATTTTGTCCAACTATGTGTAGTGTGTAGATAAAGCAATAGGGAATGCAACAAAGTCATCATAAACTATCTACCAGATTCAGAACAGCAAGTATAATGAAAAGAAAATAAGTCTGCTTTAGAGAAATATGTAAGTTCAGAAATTTTTGTTTACCAGGAGTTTCAAACGGATTGCATCTTTTTCCATTACCCTCCACGAGGTCTTATGTGTCTCCACGCCTCTTTAGGGTATTCATATAATTTGCTTTCTGCTAATATTTCTGCCATGGTAAAACAAATTCAAACAGTTCATCTTAAGCTCACTGCATCAATTAGAAGATAATTACACTGCATCAAAGTAAATCAAAGTATATCGAGATGATTGTAAATTTAGGATTCCCTAACCTCAGATTGTTAAACTTTATCTGACAAAGCCCAAAAATAAAATGACCATAATAGAGAGCCCATGAGCTTAGGCAAGGGACAGTAGCTATCAACTAATAAGAAACTAGTTAAACCAGGTTAATCAGGCATCATAACGCAAGCAAATTGGTATATGAAAAGGATATCTATATAGTAATAATAAACCAACCACTCCTCAGAAGTAAATAAGCTTCATCTTATCCTCATCTATTACAAATAGGTAGAAGTGTTTAGCATCAAAAAGAATTAGCACAAAGAGAGGATTAGCAGTGGCTGTCTCAACTCGGTTCATGGTTGAGTTTACTAAGTTAGTAGTGCCTCACCATGAAAAGCTTTTTATAGCGGTTTTCAAAGGTCTACCTTCACCTTCAGGATATTATTTTCACAAATCTTCACTAACGTCTAAATAACTTGAACATATAAAATACCCTTTTTAGAAATTCGAGCTTTACTATGAAAAGGAGATAATGACGTCTGTACAACTACACAGTTTAAACCAAACAAATCGAGATTTCTTCAGTAAACAATCTTAAAATAAGTATAAAAGGTCCAGCTTTCACCTTGACTAATGGGGGACAAAAAGGCTCAGCTGAAAAAGTTAATTAACTTTACCAGTCATGTGATAAAGGTGGATAGGTAGATTTCTGTGACATTATTTTTATGACTGATGTGTTTGGAAATACGATATTCCCTAGACAGTCCCTTTAATATCTTAAAAATATGAATTGCTTTTACCATCTACGAACCTCGAAATCTAAGAGAGAGTCTCCATGCCATTCGCTATGTTCTTCGAGATCATCGTTTCCCTCACCAGCAAGCATCAAGCAGAAGACAATAACAAAATCTGAAAACCCCTGTAAAAATTAACATTGTTGCTTTTAAGAAGGTAGTAGTTAAAGCAACAGGGTAAAGTGTTTGATCTTTTCATGAAAGTATAAGAGTTTAAAGACAAAAGACTGGAGAAGCTTTTTGCATGAAAAGTTAAGTCACATGGCCTGACTCAAAAAGTACGAAGATATCTGCATGAATATATACGTAAGAATAGTATACAAAATACAAACGCATCATAAAAAGCTGTGCAGAATTCTAAAACACATGGTTGGGGTTGGTAAGTCAGGTCCTTTAAAATGAGTTCCAATAAAGAACATAAAGATATCAATGAGCAAACCTCATAAGTCGCCTTTAGATCTGCTCTTTGTCCTATGCCTTTTGTACCTATTCTGCATTGGTAGCACTTAACATTAAGGACACACTGACCTATCCCTTAGAGCTTCAAATTTGTCCCTATCTTTTTCCGAGATACAAAAAAGATTGATGCTACACTGGAAAGTTGAGATCGTGTGGTCTATTTGATATTCAGGATTATAATCTGTAAGTAAACTGTACACTGGTGAATGTGAACAGCACACGAGATTAAAGATGCCAACCCCAAGTTAAGATCATTGTGGAAAGAAAACAATCAATAAATTATACACTAAAGTCTACAGTTTTGACAATTTCCCCTAATCTAATATGGTGGGCACAGGGCAGATAGATCTTTCAGAATATCTTTGACTTAACCTTCAAATAAACTGTAGTAGGTACATCACCATGGACTAGAATCTAGATCATTGCTATTTCAGCTATCTAGTTATTACAACAACATGACACTAGAAGATCTGCAGAACCTCTTTGTAAATGACCAAGCAAACATGCGAATCCACACGACTATTGACAAGGAGCACTAGACAACAACAAGACATCTGACTATTACAACTTCCAGTATTGCTAGCTATTCAAAATTAAAGAGGAGATACCTGTAACATCTTCCTTGAATAGCAAACTCATAAGGCTTGAAACATGGTAGCAGAGGCTTCTCTCATGACCAATGCAGGCTTAAAGATGACTTGCTATGTATCATTTACGGCGCAGAAAGTGGGATACTTGTATGCGTTAAACATATATGTCCCAAATACTGAAAATCCCTATACATATATAAGAAACTCAAGAATAAAATATCACTGAAATTACCAAAGTAGTACTAGATGGTGGAACAACTCCACCACGCTGTCTTCACCACAGGCACACAAGAGAGTGGCTTGGAAGAAGAATATACTGATTACCTTGAAAGCTGCATCATCAGCCGTATCTCGAACCCACTGTGCGAATATGAAGAACCAGATTTGCAAGTCAAGAACTTATGTAAGAATTAGTGGAATGTTAACATCTTTAAAAATTATTATATCATCGGTTCATATATCCAATCTTTCTCCATGCATCACCCAAGTCAAAATATACATGAGAAAACCTAAGCAGATTGTAGCTGATTCCAGTGCGATATAGAGAAGAAGTATAGGGTTTGCTTCTAGTGAAGTTCCCAAAACAAGAGATATCAGTTTACCTCATACATATGAAATGCTATGAGGATGAGTCAGGAGAATCATGAATACTCTACATGTCCGGGAAACAGTACAGAGATATAGGGCTTCTTCTCTTGGTTCGATTTCCCTTCGTCTATTTATGTTCTTCGTTCGGATTTGTTCGATCACCCAGCTTATATGGCGTGCCAAGCACGCGAACATCACTGCATATGAGTCCTCTGTTCCATCAAATTTGACCTCCTGTGACTCTCGTTAGTGAAGATATCACTACAAGAAAACAGGCCATTTACTAGGGCGGATTCTCCTCGTTATTTCCTAGTAAAAGGGCATTTACTAGGAAATTACGAGGAAACCCGTTTCGTCGAAAGGCGTTCATCGTAAAGCCTATTTTCCTCGTAACGTTCTAGCTAACTTACGAGGAAATATTTCCTCGTAAACGGGTGGATAATTTTTCCTCGTAAAGTCCACGTAAGCTTTCCTCGTAAGCTCATAGTAAAACCTTTCCTCGAACGCTCGTAGTACGTTTATTACGAGGAACTTTCTAGGAAAATTTACGAAGAGTTTACGAGGACAGCTTACGAGAAACTTGCTAGGAATATTTACTAGGAGTTGACTTCGAAAGATTTACGAGGAAATTGCTTGGAAATGTTTATTTCTTTTAAAAAAAAATATTTATAAATTAAAAATTATATATATATTAAAAAAATTAGAAAAACCAAATTAAAAATAACAATTTAAATAATTGAATAATTATAAATAACTAAATTATTAAGTTTAAATAACTAAATAATTGAATAATTATACAATAAATAAGTTTAAAAATTCATCGTCTTCTCCAGTGTTGCAACGCCCAATAGGCGATGAGGCCATTCCACACTGTGGTTGTGAGGAAATCGGGTTTCCCGCGCTCGTAACCGTCCACCTGATTTAAAAATAATTACAATTAAAGTAGTCAATTATAATATATGTATATTTTTAAAAGTATACATATATTATAATTTATAAATTTATACCTCAAAGTCGTTCTTCCAGTTGTAGACCGTGTCGCACAATCAGACTTTTGCCTTGGCCTCGAACTCTGACTTCACCAGCTGGTGAATCCCAATAGACCAACGATATTTTTGCTGTAACCAAAAAAAATAAAAGACGGATTACTTCAATATATTTCAAAATTTAAATGATTAAAAATATATAAATTAAGTGGATTTACTAAACTTACAGCGAACAATTTGAACCACGTCGTTTTGGTGTGGCTCGGCGTCATCTTCCAGTTTGGAGCTGGATCGGGAAAGTATCCCTTGATACAGTATGTGACGCTAGCTGCGACACAACTGTCAAGACCAAACCTGGAAAGACAGAAAAATAAATCATTAATTAGAGCATACCATAATAAAAAAAGTTTTAAATTTAAAACGTACCATAAGATGTTTTGGCCGTTCCGTCGGATCGGATCTAATTCTGGCAGTCCTTCTCTGCCTGGAAGGGCCAAAATGTCCTCCACCGTGTACACCGCTAATGGTGCGGTCGACGGCACCTGCAAATCAGGATGAATCCTGACCGGTGGAGGAGGAGGTGGAGGAGGAGGTGGCTGCATCTATGTTTTAAAAAAAAAACAGAAAACATTAATTCTCGTATAATGTTTTAAAACAGTTAAACTAAGCTAATCTAAATTTCCTAAACAAACGACATAATTTAAATTCCCTAATCTAACCACCTAATCTAACCACCTAATCTAAATTCCCTAATCTAATCACCTAACTAGAGACTAGAGACTACCTTAAGAGAAAATAGAGAGGAAGTTACTATGAGTGACAATGCGAATCTGTCGCGTTTATATAAGGAAAAGGTTTCCTCGTAAGTTCGTAGAAAATTACTAGGAACTTACGAGGAAATTGCTATGCCCGTGTTTCTATTTACGAGGAAATTACGAGGAAAGTGTCCGTTTTTCCTCGTAAGGTCCTCGTAAAACCTGTACTAGGGCTTTACGAGGAAAACTCTTTACGAGGAAATTGCTATGCCCGTGTTTTCGATTACTAGGGCTTTACGAGGAAAGTGTTTGTAAATCCCTAAACCCCAAACCCCAAACCCCAAACCCCAAACCACAACTTCCATAACTTATAACCTCTTCTACAACTAAAATCCTAACCTCTTCTACACCTAAATCTCAAATTCATTTTTTGTGATTAAACAAACTTATAAAACATACATAATTAAAATTGGTTTTTGTGATTAAACAAACTTATAAAACATACAACATAATTCATTCGGATACATTCTCATAATCCGTAGAAACATCATCATTTTCGACAAACTCGTCCTCAACACCGTCGTCCGTTGAGTGATCAGGGACATCTTCGTATTCACGATTATGCGGATCAATGAGTAGGATGTCATCAATTTCTTCTTCAGGTTCCTCGATTTCATTGGTGTTTTCTTCTTGCAATGGTGGTTCTTCTCCCTCGATTATCCGTCCTCGAGGTGTCACTTTGATGACAGCTAACCAGTTTATTCCCGTTGTAGTAAGTCGAGGGTATGGAATGAAGCAAACTTGATCTGCTTGGGAAGCTAATATGAAAGGCTCGAATTTGTTGTACCTTCGTCCACCATTGACGTCAACTACACCGTTCTTGTTAATCCGAACACCTCTGTTGACGACGGGGTCGTACCACTCACACTTGAAGATAATGCATTTCAAACTCATACCTGGAAATTGAACTTCATAAATCTCCTGCAAGATCCCGTAGAAATCTGTTTCGCCTTTCACACATATTCCATAATTACTTGTCGCCCGGTGTCTACCATAGTCATAGGTATGAAAAGTATAGCCTCGGGTGAAATACATCGATGATGTAGTGACCTTTGCAACTGGACCTTGAAGTAATTCGCGAAACCATGCGGGATATTGAGGATCGTCATAATCAACCTGCAACAAAAAGTAATATAACTAATATTAGACTTACTTTGTGGTAATGTACATGCATGCATACAATTTAAGTAATAATAAATACCTGTTTCCTCAACCACTTGATAAAGTGTTGATCTTTCCTTTTGTCTAACTCAGGCGTCGATATACCAGGTATTGCTTCCTCGACTTGAGTCATAAATCTCCTGTAAAATCATAAATGTCATGTTATATATTTAATATTGAAATATATATATATATAAGTGTGTATGTTAAAATATTTACCTTTCAAAATAAGCAATCAATGGATGCTCGCAATTAAGAAGAATATAAATGTGTGCACTATGGACGTCTTCATCACTCGACCACCAAACCTCTTTTAATTTCCCCCCCAGTCGCCCAATTTGACAAAAGATGTCTGGAACATCGTCTTCCATATATGTCGGCACGACACCACCATCATCATATCTTCTTGGAGCTCGTTTCCTTGTACGTACTTTCGGTGCAAAGTAGTACGATGTGAAATGTGATGTTTCTTCCGTCAAACTTCCCGCAACAATAGAACCTTCCACTCTTGCAAGGTTTTTGGCTTTTCCTTTCAAAGTTTTCATGGCCCTTTCATACTGATACATCCATCCATAATGCACAGGTCCACGAAGTAATGCCTCATACGGGAGGTGGACAACTAGGTGTTCCATGACGTCGAAAAAAGAAGGCGGAAATATTTTCTCCAAATTGCAGATTAAGACAGAGATGTTTTCATGAAGTTGTTGGACAACTTCCACTTTAAGAGTGCGGGTGCTCAGATCCCTAAAAAATGCTCCAATTCCTATATATGTTTACAAAAACAAACATAATCCACATAATTAGTAAATATATATATATATATATATGTATATAAAGAAATAATTAATCATATCATCGTATTATATTAATTAATTACCTGAAAGTGCTTCATGTACTTTTGCCGGTAGTAGCTCCCCAAACGCAAAGGGAAGTAGTCGTTGCATGAAGACATGACAATCATGGCTCTTCATCCCGGAGAACTTTTGCCCTTTCTCAACACATCTTGAGAGATTTGAAACATACCCATCAGGGAACTTCACTTCTGAAGCCACCCAGTTGAACAATGCAGACTTTTTATCTGATGATAGTCTGAATATTGGAACTGGAACTTGCCCATTGCTTTTTATATGTAACTCACTCCTTGAGCAGATATCGGGTAAGTCTAACCTCGATTTTACGTTGTCTTTCGTCTTCCCTGGGACGTTCAATATAGTGTTCATGATGTTCTCAAAAAAGTTCTTCTCTATATGCATCACATCGAGGTTGTGGCGCAAAAGAAGATCTTTCCAATATGGCAATTCCCAAAATATACTCTTTTTGTGCCAATTGTGCTGAACACCATAAGAATCAGGCATATTACTGGGAACATGCCAATTCCCACCATGAGGAGCTGTTTCTAGAGCACAGTAGTAATCGATTTGCGCTTCGATTTGTTCTCCAGTTAAATATGGAGGAGGAGTGTCTCTGACAACCCTTTTGTGCCTGAACAATTTCTTGTTTCTTCGGTATGGGTGGTGGATGGGAAGAAATCGACGGTGACAATCAAACCAGCTAGTCTTCCTACCATGCTTCAACTGAAACGCATCTGTCATTCCATTACAATATGGACAAGCTAATCTCCCATGTGTAGTCCACCCAGACAACATACCATATGCAGGAAAGTCACTTATGGTCCACAAAAGCATCGCTCGCATCGTAAAGTTTGTTTTCGTTGAACAATCATATGTCCTCACCCCTGTTGACCACAAATCTTTCAACTCTTTTATCAGTGGTTGTAGAAAAACGTCAAGAGATCTTTTTGGATGTTTTGGACCAGGTATTAATATGCTCATGAATAGAAACTCTCGTCGCATGCACATCTCCGGTGGCAGGTTATACGGTGTAAGAAAGACAGGCCACAATGAATATTGTCTCCCAGACATTCCAAATGGACTAAATCCATCAGTGCATAATCCAAGATACACATTCCTGCTATTGCGAGCGAAATCTGGATGTACATTGTTAAAATGTTTCCAGGCTCTTGCATCTGATGGATGAGTCATCTCTCCATCCGTCTGAGTATGCTCGGCGTGCCATCTCATCCCTCCAGCAGTCTCCTCAGATTGGTACAATCTTTTCAATCTGTCTGTGATTGGTAAGTACCACATCCTTTGGTACGGTACCCTATTGCGCCCTCGACCTTGCGGTTTGAATCGTGGCTTCTTACAAAATCGACATTCTTCTAACTTCTCATCATCTCCCCAGTAAATCATGCAGTTGTCGATGCAAACATCTATCGTCTCCGAGGGCAACCCAAGACTATATACCAATTTCTGAATCTGATAATAAGATTCAGCAGACACATTGTCTTCTGGCAAATACTCTTTAAACAAGTCTGTCCATGCATCCATACACTTTTCAGGTAGATTGTGATCGGTTTTAATACTCATCATTCTAGCAGCCAACGACAATTTAGACAGACCTTCTCTACAACCACTGTAAATTGGCTCATTCGCAGCTTCTAACATTTCATAAAACTTTTTTGCATCTAAGTTAGGTTCTTCAACTTCATCATCATCATGGGTTACAAATGCATCACCTACCATATCATGAACCCTATCACAATCTACCATTTGTTCCTCTTCGTGATGATAGCTATTACTACTGCTACCTTCATTACGCAAATTCTCAACTGGTTCAATCTGCAAATTGCTATTACTACTGCTACCTTGATTCCCAAAACTACCATCTTCTCCATGTTGATACCAAATATAATAATATGGCATGAAACCTCTATTTATTAAATGCTTCCAAACATTTTCACGAGGGCCTAATTTGGTATTGCAACATTTTCTACAAGGACAGAACATCTTACCACTTTCTTGCGTGAGTGGTGTAGAATTTGCTTGATGCATAAACGTCTCCAATCCCTCCAGAAATTCTTTCGTCACCCTCCCGTTATCATCTCTGTGTGAATACATCCACTTCCGCAACTCGAAAATATTTCCTGGACCGGACATTTTGTTTTGTGTTTTATCAAGCTTATAGCTGATTGTTTTTTGGTGTGTTTCAAATGAATCACATATGGTGGTATTTATAGAAAATTTTAGAATCTGAGAATTTACTAGGAAATTGCTAGGAAAAGTAGGTACAAAACACGTTTTTGATTTTAATTCGATATTTTCTATCCACTTCCTCCTAATTTCGTAGTAACATAACCTTTCCTCCTAATTTCCTAGTAAGGTTACTAGGCCTTTACGAGGAACTGGCTATGCCTAGTAACAATACTAGGACTTTACGACGAAATAGCTATGCCCGTGTTTCTATTTCTTCGTAAAGTCCTAGTAATAACTTTACTAGGACCTTACGAGGAAACTGCTAGGAATAATTTTCATAACTAAATTTTCCCTAAACTAACCATCTATAATCTAAATTCCCTAAACTCTAACCTTAAACCTAAACCCTAAACCCTGAACCTAAACCAACAACCATAACTTATACCTATACATCTTCCTAAATCCCAAATCACAAATTTTTTAAAAAAAACTAATAGAAGTATACAGTCATCAGAACGGTTTTTATCAACCCCACATAGCTTTCCTCGAACTATCTACTTCAAGAAAAGTTGAGGAAAAGCTACGCTGAGTTGATAACAAACTATTCTGTTGACGGTGAACTCCTTTCAGTTACGAATTGAGTATTTTCTATTTGTTTGGTGTGTTTCAAATGAATTACATGTGGTGGTATTTATAGAGATTTGAGAATTTACTAGGAAATTGCTAGGAAAAATAGGTACAAAATTTAAATTGGATATTTACTATCAAGTTCCTCTTAATTTGGTAGTAAGAAAACAGTTTCTCCTAATTTCCTAGTAAGCATGTACTAGGATTTTACGAGGAAATATTTTACTACGGCTTTACGAGGAAAGTGACTATTTCCTCGTAATGGCCACGTTAATTTACTACGACTTTACGAGGAAACGTATTTCTCGTAACTTTACGAGGAATCTACGAGGAAATCTGCTTTCCTCGTAAACTGGAAGTGAACTCGTAGTAATTTTACGAGGAATAATTTTCCTAGTAAAGTTTCCTAGTAAATTCTTAGTTTTCTTGTAGTGTATTGGCGTGTTAAAAAAAAAAAGTATCATTGTGACAAGTCTTTTTAGATGAGAAATTAAATTCAACACGGAATACATAGAATACTCAATAAATTAATAAGCTTTATAAATTAATAAATTTTGCTCGTCTTAACTTGGCCCGATATAAAATATAATATAAATCGATAAAATTATAAAATAATAATATTTTTAAACTTCCATGTAAATATATAGTCCCACTAAAATCATAAATTAATAATCTATAAATATATTTTTTATATGTGTATAAACTAATCATTATATTGTTGTGTATTCACAATGAAAATATATCTATTTTTTAACATTTCAATATATTTTTATAATATTTAGTAGAATTATATCAAAAATCACATAACAACTCAATAAAACATAAAATATACACCAAATAAGAAAATAAAACAATATGAAAGTCAAATTTTTAAAATTATAATCATGTATATATGGTAAAATCAATTATTTTCTTATTTTATAAACAAAATTATTCAAAAATAGATTAAAATCTAATTTTTTTTTTGTAAATTAATATCTTTATAAATTAATAAAATTTGAAAATCCCAACATTATTAATTTATAGAAGTTCTACTGGATGCACAACAAAAATAGAGGTTATATTGTATTAGTTATTTTAATTTATACTAAAATTGTAAATTATAAATGAATCTAAATTCACATTTGCTTTTTTTTCTAGGGCTGAAAATTATTATCCGAAATTCGAAAGATATGATATATGAGCGCCTGAATCCGGATCCAGATAGTAAAATGTCGGATCCGTCGAATCCAGATCCGGATCCATTTTTTAAAATATATTAAAATTTTAATTTATTAATAGTTATAGTTAATTTATTAATATTTATACATAAAATTAGTCTTATAATATTACATTTAATTTAATAATATTATATGCATAAATACATTCATAAATTTTGTTAAATTATTTAATTTCTGTAATATTTATAGATTTTTTTGTATTTAATTTGTATTTTAAAAATATATTTATTTTTATTATTATTTTGACGCATCCAGATCCAAATCCAGATACTCGCATATATCATAATATCTAAACGGATATCCGAAACCCAGATATCCGGAAGACACAAATTCAAATCCAAATCCGAATACTAAAATCATGGATCCGATGAATACAGATCCGGATTTGGGTACTCGAATATCCTGGATATCCCCGAATCCGGATCCGTTCCGGGCCTACTTTTTCCGTATATCCGCAAGTAGATATTCGAGTACCCGAATCCGGGCCTACTTTTTCCGCATATCCGCAAGTTGTAAACCAAATTATAAAAGATAGACCGGTTCGATCGATTCAAAACCGAACATTTCGTCGGTTAAAAGCTAGAAAACCGGTTTAAATCAGAGAATCGGTTTAAAGATAGAAAACCCGGTTTAAATCAGAGATTCGGATTAAACCAAACTTCTATACTGTTTTCCAAAACGCCACAGACAGTATCATAAAGTTAGAAAACCTAGGGGCGGAGCTGTCTGAAAGCGATCAAAACAATCGGAGGTTAGATCACCGGAGGAAAGGAATATGACGGTGGCAGATGAAGGGAAGCTAAACCTAGAGGAGCCTCCTCCCCGCTGGGGATCTCGCAGCGTCGATTGCTTCGAGAAGCTCGAACAAATCGGCGAAGGAACTTACGGGTATATATAATCCCCTTTCGATATTTTTCTGGGTTTTCAAGAAAGGCGTTAACTTTCTTACTCGGGGAATTGATCAATTGTTAGGGTTAGAATCAGTTTTTTTTTTTGATTTGTGGATTTCGGCTTTTTTCACAATTCATATGCGTCGTCTGATGTTAGGTGGTGAATATATATGTAAAGAGATGTTTAATGTTGTTTTGGTGGTGTTGCAGGCAAGTATACATGGCTAAAGATAACAAAACTGGTGAAATCGTGGCTCTTAAAAAGATCCGTATGGACAATGAAAAAGAAGGGGTATTATTCTTTGCTCTCTGCTTCTTATTCAATAGGTTTGTAAACCTTATTCTCAATTGGTGGTACAGTTTCCTATAACTGCTATCCGTGAGATAAAGATTCTCAAGAAGCTGCATCATGAGAATGTCGTTGAGCTTAAAGAGATTGTCACTTCACCCGGTAATGTATTTATATGACACAGTTGTTACTCTAAGATTAGTTTACAGAGAGGTCTAACAGTCATGACTGTTTCTGTCTCTATTAAAGGTCGGGACACAGATGACCAAGGGAAGCCAGGTTTGTGAATAGTTATTTCATGTTATAATTGTTGTTTGGTTGCTTGAAAAGTTTGTGACTTTTTTGTATGACATGTGTAGATAACAATAAATACAAGGGAGGTATCTATATGGTTTTTGAGTACATGGATCATGATTTGACTGGACTCGCTGATCGTCCTGGACTCAGATTTACTATTCCTCAAATCAAGGTATCCCCACGGCTAGATATCTTTTCAAATTATATAATCCCATTCGGCTTTGCAGCTCAACTTTTTTTCTAACATTCACTCTATTGTAAAAAGTGTTACATGAGGCAACTACTCACCGGGCTTCACTATTGTCATGCGCACCAAATTCTCCACCGTGATATAAAAGGTGAACATCTCACAATTACATTGTTGATGTTAGGTTTATTGCTTTGTTGACCTAGATGTTGGTGCAGGCTCAAATCTCCTTATTGACAATGAGGGACAGCTAAAGCTGGCCGATTTTGGGCTTGCACGGATGTATTCTCAGGATCATTCTGGAAACCTTACAAATCGTGTCATCACCTTGTGGTATAGGTATGCCTACTAAGTCTTATATCCTGCATTATGATGTTTGATAATGTTTCAGCTATTGTTACTTTGTCTGACTTACACTTATTGCGGCTACAGGCCCCCTGAGTTACTACTCGGAGCCACAAAGTATGGCCCAGCAATTGACATGTGGTCCGTTGGTTGCATATTTGCTGAACTTTTGTATGCAAAACCAATCTTGCCTGGGAAAAATGAGGTCAGAGTTCCCATCTTTGCTTGTCAGAAATGCTAGTACATTGTCCGTTGATGCCAATAATAACATAAAGATCTACCTTGTCGCTGCAATGTAGCCATTAGATATGTGGTCTCTTTTATTCTGTTACCATAGAGTCTGGTTAGATTATGTCTATGTACAAGTTTGATATGTGTTGTGGGGTTCGATAGGTTCTCAAAGTGACATGCTTTATCTCCTACATTGTTTCAGAACGAACAATTGAACAAGATTTTTGAGCTTTGTGGATCACCTGATGAAAATAATTGGCCTGGGGTTACCAAGATGCCTTGGTACAACAATTTTAAGCCCTCACGGCCACTGAAGAGACGCGTGAGAGAGTTCTTCGGACAGTAAGTAAACTAAACCAATACCAATAATATAAGTTCACTTCAAATCAAATGCTGTGATGGATGCTAAGGTTTTATTTGGCTTTTCTTAAATTGAGGTACCAAGTCTTTGATCGCCATGCACTTGAACTACTGGACAAAATGTTGGTGCTTGACCCATCACAGGTATTGGAGATTTTTATCCTTATTGGCAGTGAATATACTTAAAGAACACCATTTAGACCCGTTCCTGACATCAAAGTTGTTTTCTTTCTGTGTTGTCCTGGTGTAGAGAATAACTGCAAAGGATGCCCTTGACGCCGAGTACTTTTGGACTGATCCTCTGCCATGTGACCCAAAGAGGTATTAGCATTTTCTCGTGGCTCTGTGCTTATGCATCATCATTCTTCCGACTAAAACAATTTTCTTATGTGCAGTCTACCCACATATGAGGCATCACATGAGTTCCAGACAAAGAAAAAGAGGCAAGAGCAGCGTCAGAGAGAGGAAGCAGCAAAAAGACAGAAAGTGCATCATCCACAGCAGCAGCACTCTCGCTTGCCTCCATTACAACACGGTGGCCAGTCTCATGCTGCTCCACATTGGCCTTCCCATCCTACTAACAACGCACCACCACAAGTACCTGCTGGACCTAGCCACCACTTCTATGGGAAGCCGCGTGGTCCACCCGGTCCAAATCGGTACCCTCCTAGCGGAAACCAGAGCAGGGGTTATAATCAGAGCCGTGGAGGTTACAGCAGCGGATCATATCATCAACAAGGACGGGGAGCTCCGTATCCGGGCGGTGGTCCTAGAGGTCCTAGTGGTGGCGCGTATGGTGTTGGACCACCTAACTATACACAAGGTGGTCAACATGGTGGCTCTGGGAGAGGTCAGAACCCAATGGGTGGTGGTAGTAGAAACCAGCAATATGGATGGCAACAGTAAAGAGCTCTAAAGATTTGTTGCTCCTGTCATTTGTCAACTTGTGAGGGTCATGTGAGTTTATATAAAAATAGTACTATGAGATATTGAATCTCTTTTTGTACACTGTCCCTGAGTCCTGACTTTTATATAATGAGATAGACATTGTATGCTGAAAAAATATTGATGAATCAAAACAGAGCAGAACTTTTTCTTAAGCTTTTAATCAATCAAATATTGAACTCAAAACATCTTAAGAATAGTGTAAGAGTTTCAGAGTTTCCCAATGTAAAAATCTCTTTCCTTATACTACCACACTTTATTGATCCCATCAAGTGATGAATCCTTTCTTTTTTTAAAAATCTGTCTACTCTGTTGCTGTTAAAAGTATATATTTAAATTCAATTAACACGAACAGCCACCTCCTTGTTGATCCGCTTGAGACGAACCGGTCGATGACTTTAGGTTGACATCAACCATATCACCTTGTTTCGTTGAGAGTGTGTCCATTCCTGGTAATGCTGCTGAAATCTTGCGGAACAGTGGCTACAAGTTTCCAAAACATCAAAAGAATACACACAACGTTATCCAAAGAAGTCTCAATATCTTAAAACAGTAGTAAGGATAGGCAGTTGGTGATGTTACCTTGATGTTAAATCCTGCCTTTGCACTTGTCTCTATGAATATAACTCCAAAGTCACGAGCTTTGGTATCCCCTTCCTCGATCGACACTTGCCTGTCAAATGGAACTGTCAAGTTGATAGCTGAATAACAGAAGCTTCTAATGTAACTTATACATTCATGTTTCTTTTCTTTTAGGTGTGTCATTGGGTATGATGCTAGTTAGGTCAAGTGTTTGGTTACCTCTTGTCAACGAGATCTGTTTTGTTACCAACGAGAACAATGATGACATCGCTACCTCTCTCCGTACGAACATCCTCAATCCACTTGGTGGTGTTCAAGAATGACTGCCTATCTGTACATTATAAAAAAAAGAAAAGCAAGAGACTTTACATACATTATTGCAAAATCTACGAGTACTGAAAGTTCTTTTGGTCCTATGATTCTTCAAAAAGGGGTATGTGTGTAGACTGTACAGAAGACAAACACAGAAAAGGCCTTACTAGCAACATCATAGACAATAACAGCAACAGAAGAATCTCTGATATAGCTTGGTATCAGACTCCGAAACCTCTCCTGTCCAGCAGTATCCCTGTTGCCATTAATAAAGTCAGAGAGACCGCTTACTGAAACGCACACATATCAAACACCAGAAAACTATATAATATAACTAAACGACTGATATTTCGATAGATGGAAGATGAATGATATTTACCAAAGCTGGAGACGAAGAGTCCTATCCTCCATGTACATTGTCTTTGACAAAAAATCAATCCCAATTGTTGCCTGCAACAACCAATTTCAGATCCTATTAACCAAATCCCTCTTGCAAAATTATCTGAATCTGATCCGAATCTCCCACGCGCACGCACACAAGAACATCAAAACGATCTCGAATCAAACAGATTCGCATTCCCGATTGAGATAATAGATCGCGCGATTAATTAACAAACCTGATATGTGGTGTCGAATTTGTCGTACATGAAACGAGTGATGATGCTCGTCTTCCCCACGGATTGATCTCCAAGGAAGACCAGCTTGTACTTTGCTAATGGTGTTACCGCCGCCATTCTTAGAGATCTGAAGTTTTTTTTTTCCGATTCTGATTTGAGGTTTGATTTGTAGGCGATCGCTCTCTTGACGCCAATTGTAACCGCCGACCACCGAACTTATACGGTTCAATTTCTTATTATTTCATAAAGAGATCCTTAGATTTTACATTTTATTAATTAATTGCCTATAAATAAATTTTCTATCAAAATAAAGCTATTACTCAATCTTTTTTTTTTTAATTAAAGATATTACTGAATCTTATCAAAGTAATTTTTTTTTGTAAAATGTTTGTGTAAAGATATTACTTTGCTACAGAATTTCGTTTATTATTTTTTCTTGAATTATCAGGAAGTTTTGGATTTAAGTTTATTATCCTTGATCCGAAACCAATATCCTTATTGCGTCTCAATCATAATTCTATTTTTATTCTATTTTTAATTCTAGGCTTTGTATGAAGTTGAACTAACAACACTTGATATTAGAGAATCATCATCATGATGCACTCTCTGTAGTTGTTAAATTGTAGGAGATACGGTTAGCTTTGTGTTATAAGTTATAACTTATAGGTTATTTACTGATCCTGAGCTCATAATGTTCTTTTCAGTATATGATAAGGACCTTACACCTTAATTGATCAATTTGGTATCGTCCACACTACTAACGAGTGTTCTCTTTTTGTCTGAACGTCTTTGTCATTCTTCCGATACCTAATACCTCAAATACTCTGGCGTTTTATCCTCGTGAGGAAACAACTGTCATAAACACATATACAACCAAGATTAACCAGACCACGAGATTTTGATATTGACAAAGACGTATAGTATTTAATTGACAAACATTCTTGTCCCTCATGATCAATAGCATTCCTTAATATTCTACAACGAAAGCTACAACACAACTGTTTCTCTCAACGTATACAATACAATAGCCACAGACTATCTTCTCACATTTACTCTCATATATTTTCTTCACTCTAATTACATTTATATTTCATCTCTGTCTTGCAATAATCTCACTTGTGTTTCCAAACTACCTTCTTTTCTTTGTTTTGCAGATCAAAAGGTAATGGATTCGGCATCTGCAAGCCAGCTGAAGAGCTCTGAAGATGATGCTGATCAAATCTCTAATAAAAGCATTGTAGTTCCTCATAGAGTTGTTGCATTAGCCAGCAGCTTCGAGAAGAAAGACCGTTCCTGGTATGTAAACCTTTAACATAGTCCAGAAACTAGAATCAGCTAGAGTTTTAGGTAGCTAGCTAACTGGTGCTTATCAATTTTTCTGTAGGTATGTCAAATCACAAATCCCTAATGATCTGTCTATTCAAGTCTACGATATTACCTTCCAAGCACACAAGGTATTTTATATCCAATTCTCCATCAACATTAAGAAAGATGTGTAATCTTGACAATTTTCAAATGTACATATATGCACAATATTCAAGAAATCTATAGAAGTATTAATCAGGTATATTCGTTAACAGATTATTAATTTATTTATATTTCATTAGATATTTTAATTTTAGGTTTACTTATAAAATTATTTTTATGAATTATAAAAAATAGACATTCAGAAATAAGAAATTAGATAAATTTGTGAATTTATACTAACAATTTTTGCTTAATTTGATAGATGTATATCAATTTAGATCAATTTAAACTTATTTTATCGATTTAGAATATTTTAAACCGATATGAAACGCATATATATGATTTTAAGATATCGTTTTGGTTATCCTCGATTTTCCTTACCTAGACCGGTTTTAAAACACTGTATATGCATGAGTCTAGTCATCAATTTTCTTTCTCTGTCTGCAACAGTTTCCTTTGATCTCTAAATGTGGTTACATAAGCAATACTGAGCTACATCCTTCACCTTCTGGGAATGTATATCATCTCAAGCTAGAAAACTTCCCAGGTGGAGCAGAAACATTTGAGACCATTCTCAAATTCTGCTATGGTTTCCAGCTTGACTTGAATCCTTTCAACGTAGCTCCACTGAGATGTGCATCTGAGTATTTGTACATGACTGAAGAATTTCAAGACGGGAATCTAATCTCCAAGACGGATGGTTTCATAACATTCGTTATACTTGCCTCATGGAGAGATACACTCACTGTTCTAAGATCATGTGCAGGCTTGTCCCCATGGGCAGAAAACCTCCAGATTGTAAGAAGATGCTGTGACTTGCTTGCTTGGAAAGCATGCAATGATAGTCATGACATACCAGAAGATGTAGAAAACAATGAGAGAAATATATACAATGGTATAGCCAACCTTCAACTTGATCACTTCATGAGAGTTGTAACAACTATTAACGCAAGAGGGGGCAAACCAGAGATTATAGGAAGACTCATCATGAAGTACGCAGAGAACTGGTTGCCGCTAATCGATGATGATTTGGAAGGGATACGAGGCTATGGGTCAGGAAACAATGACTTGCAGTTCAGTGTTGAACGAGAAAGAACAGAGGAAAGCAGTTTAGGATGTCAAGAACAAAAGAGAATCATTGAAAGTTTAGTAAGCGTGCTTCCAACGCAACCTGGCGTAGTAGTACCATGCCAGTTTCTGTTGAGATTACTGAAGAATGCCATTGTGTATTCTGCATCATCAGCTTTAGTATCTGATCTCGAGAAGCGGGTAGGTATAGCATTGGAAGATGCTAATGTGTGTGACCTCTTGATTCCTAACTTCAAGAATGAAGATCAACAGAAAGGAGCAAGGTGGGTTTAATCTACTCTAAAGCAACTTTCATGTTAAGTACTTGACCTTTGTTGATTTATGCGCAGCTCACATGAGGAGTGCACAATATACAACGTGGACGTGGTGCACAGGATTCTGGAGTATTTTGTAATGCATGAGCAGCAGCAACAACAGCAACAGGATCAAGGAATGCCAAGCATAACAAAGCTACTGGACAATTACTTAGCCGAGATTGCAAAAGATCCATGTCTATCCATCACCAAGTTTCAAGTTCTGGCAGAAATGTTGCCTGAAAACGCTTGGAAATGCCATGACGGTCTCTATAGAGCAATTGATATGTTTCTCAAGGTAGTTTCTTGTGATTTTTATCTCCAAATTTTTTAAAATAAACATTTAACTGATTCATCCTCGTTTCAGACTCATCCTTCATTATCAGAGCATGATAGGAGAAGACTATGCAAAACAATGAACTGTGAGAAACTATCTCTTGATGCGTGCCTTCACGCTGCACAAAATGATCGGTTGCCTTTGAGAACTATCGTCCAGGTATGTAATAATATAACCTTCTTTTAATTGCATAAACAGTTAAGTTGCTAACATAAGCGAGTTGGTTTCAACATGAACAAGATCAATACTCAAGTGCTTTTCTCGGAACAAGTGAAGATGAGGATGATGATGCAAGAGAAGCAAGCGGGGAACAATAAAGAGAACCCTGAAGGTCGTGAGGATAAACGAACGTCAAGAGATAGTGAAGTCAGGAAACTTAAGGGAGAGCTAGAGAATGTGAGGAGTAAGATGGCAGAGCTTCAAGACGATTACAACGAGCTTCAACAAGAGTATGAAAAGCTGAATAGTAGCAAACAGAAGAGCACACATTACTGGGGATCGCGTTGGCAAAAGGTGAAGAGATCATTCCAGGTGAAACGAGAAGACGATGAAACAAGTGACACGCCACGTCGAAGACGAAGTTCCACGGGACCAAGAACCAGCTTGACGAGGAGAAGAATGTCCATGTCATAAGCTTGTGCTGTACTGATGGATTCATTGAGAAGCGTGCACCACAATCATTGTGTTCCAAACTGAAACACAAGTTAAGTGGAATTAAGAGTCCAATTCTATCATTTTTTATCAGTATGTGATTAAAGATGTCATTCTACACTAGTATATAATATCGACGAATTATTTTTTCAAACTATCATATATCATATCCTAGACTATGATAGTATTTTATACATCTTCGAATCTAAAATTTTAAATCCGTCTTTCTATAGATTGAAGTTCAAAACTCCAGAACTTTTAACTAAAGTTTCAAATTCCAAAATTCATATACCTTAATTACATTGGTTTATAGATGGTTTGACGTTTTGTAATCAAATCGTAAACCTTTCAAATCAAACGTTAAACCAAATTAATGAAGCTAGAAATAGCTCGTGGACTTTTTAAAGAGTAATGACTGGACAATCTAGGTTATCACGCACCAATCACGACGTTTTTTTAATCAATCACAACCACAGTATTCGCTGCTAAAACAAACCGACTATTCTCTAGACCTCGCTAATATGCATATTTTTTCAATTCATCGGCGGCTAACAGACATCGAACAGAGAATTTGTTATATTGGGTTTGGCCTTCAAGTACCTCTAACCCAACCTCGTTGGTTTAGTATATATGTCGTTCACGTTACGTTACGTTACGTTACGTTAAATGTTAGTTATCTAGATTTTCAGTATTTGGTTGCCAAACAAACCAACTGCTCCATTCACGTCTAGCTTAGCACTAACCACGCGACCCCTGCGACTATGACTTGGAATTAAACAATAGACGAATGACATAAGCTTTGACAACCTTGTTTTTTACCTATAATAAGCCTTTTTAATCCTTGAAATATAACTTTAACAGTGTCGATTTCTTAATTCTGAAGAAATATAACAATTAATTCAGCTTTAAAATAATGTTACAGTTTTGAAATAAATATTAGTAGTAAATTTATAGAAACATCATATCAAAAATATATTTTTAGCAAAAAATAAAAAATAAATTATACTTAACATAGTGCTATCTATCAAATTATGTATTTTATATAGCTCAACAGAATGATTCCTTGATTTATATTATCTTTATATGCCTAAACAAATATACTTTATATATGTCAAAAGCAAGTAAACATGTCTTTCACAATCTTGAATCATAAGTGTTTTTGTTTTCATTTTTTTCAGCTTTCTAATAGTTAAACATATTTTTAATTGAATGAGATACTCTTTACTTGTCAAAGCCAAACGTGTCAATTGCAAATCTAAATCATAAGTTTCTGACCCATTCTATGCTTAATACTTCACTTCTAGTGTATTTTATTCAATTCAATTACTATTCAACCCCATTTTCAATTAAATAAAATCTTCTTACGCTTGCCTGTTCTCTTTTTCTTTTTATTTATCTTTGTCTTTTCGTTAATGTAATTTAATTGCCAAGTCATTTTACTAAAATATATTGCATTCAACTTAATTACCATTTTATCATATTTTCAATAGATTAACTTCCTTTTCTGCCAACTGTATTGATTTTTTTTCTTTCTTTTTATTAATTTACTCAAATTGCCAAGCCCTTTCCAAATGAATTTTAAATTCATAAATATATGTAGATTTGCTTTAATTGAATTTAAATTTTTTTAAACACCATTGAATTTTTTTTTGGCTGCACACCATTGAATTTTAAGTTCCATTTCAGTATTTAAGTAAGACATTGTGCCTCTACGGATCTATCCATCTTCCAGACAACCGATTACAAAAACAGAGAGAGATAGAGATATTCACTTGTCCAAAAATGGCGTCTCTCAAAGTTCCCGCCAGTGTTCCTCTTCCAGAAGAAGACGCAGAGCAGCTCCAGAAGGCATTTAAAGGTTTCTCCTCTCTCTTTTCATCTCATCATTATTTAGTCGCATGGTTTATTAAAACTAAGATGTCGTGTTATCCCATTGAATCCTTTTTGTGTGTGTTATCTATATGGTTGATGATCATCATCAATAGGTGTATCTGACCAGCTCGTTTATTTCCGTATACATTTCTGACCTACTTATCTGTTTTATTGATCTATAGGTTCTTTCTGTAGTATTTCATACAATCAAAATCTGGGTTTTATTATGTTAATACTTCTCTTGATTAAGAGATATAATTTGGTTTGAAAATCACTATAATCTTCAAAAGTAATCATTCTGGTTAGTGGCCTTCAAATATGTACAAGAGATCTTCTAACCAACAATGAATTCTATATTTTATAGTTAATACAATTTTGAAAATTATATTACTCTCCTAAGATTTCCCAACTGGATGCTCTATTTTCTCCCAGTGGCAATGTGATATCACTTTGCAAGTCTCAAATATCATAACAGTTCTTCTAACTCCTTGAGCATTTGGTAAACATGAATTAATAATTTTGTTATTGTTGTCTAATAAAGGATGGGGAACCAACGAGAGGATGATCATATCAATCTTGGCTCACAGAAATGCCGAACAACGCAGCTTAATCCGTGCTGTTTATGCTGCTAATTACAATAAGGATCTTCTCAAGGAATTAGACAAAGAGCTATCCGGTGACTTCGAGGTTGGTAAAGGATCCAAATTCTTTATATGTTGGCTTCTTTTAGTATAGTACAGATCAGTAAAATTTGTATGTTTGTTTGAAAATCAAATATAGCGAGCTGTGATGCTGTGGACACTTGAACCAGCGGAGAGAGATGCGTATTTGGCCAAGGAATCGACAAAAATGTTCACTAAAGACAACTGGGTTCTAGTCGAAATCGCATGTACCAGATCTTCCCTTGAGTTTTTCAGGGCCAAGCAAGCATACCAAGTTCGCTACAAGACATCTATTGAGGAAGATGTAGCCTACCACACATCTGGAGATGTCAGAAAGGTATTATATACAAGTATGTTAAAATTTACGAGACTGTATCTCGAAATCAATACAAAAAAAAATGGAATCATTACATAATCATTTATTTACTAGAAGAAGACTCTTACATGAATTCCTAACAAAGTTAAATCATTTACTATGTCATATAAGTTTTTAAGGCATGCTGTCGTCAATATGCAGCTCTTGGTTCCTCTTGTGAGCACCTTTAGGTACGATGGAGATGAAGTAAACATGATGATTGCTAAGTCTGAGGCTAAGATACTTCACGAGAAGATGGAGGCAAAGGATTACAATGATGGAGATCTCATCAGAATCCTGACAACAAGAAGCAAAGCTCAAATCAGTGCAACACTCAATCACTTCAAAACTAAGTTCGGAACTTCCATTACAAAATACCTAAAAGAGGATTCCGACAACGATTATGTTCAACTACTTAAAGCCGTGATAAAATGCTTGACTTATCCAGAGAAGTATTTTGAGAAAGTTCTACGTCAAGCCATAAACAAATTGGGCACAGACGAGTGGGGACTTACTAGAGTGGTGACTACACGAGCCGAGTTCGACATGGAACGGATCAAAGAGGAATACTTACGCAGGAACAGTGTCCCTCTTGACCGAGCCATTGCCAAAGACACTCATGGTGACTATGAGGATATTCTTCTAGCTCTTATCGGACATGGCCATGCTTGAAGTTAAAACAATATTTGCGAGCAAAATATTATTATTATTGTGTTTAGTAAAACAGTTGTGAACTTGTGATTGGTCTTGCATGCAACCTGGTAATGTTGAATGATTTATGAGTGTTTTCAGTTTCTTTTGTTTGATTTCAGCAGTTAATGTCACTCTTTCATCTTTCTCAGAACCGAATAATTAAACCAAACCACGTGATGGTGGACTAGAGATCTTGAGAGAACTACGGCCCAATATGAACCCAATTTTAAAACTCATGCGGCCACTCGAACTAGCGTTAAATCATATGAATTCGTAAAGTACCATAGATTACGTGGGATTAGTCAGTTGATCTCGGTCGCTGGATTTCTACGTTATCAAAAAAAAAAAATTATAAACCAAAGAATATAGCATATAGTTTTGTTTGGTCAACAAAATATGAGATTTTTTTCATAACTCAGATCATTCTTCCTTAATTATCTTTGAAAGCCAAATGCATGTTCAGTCATCACTCTGGATATTAAATAGTTATTTTTGTTAAAGTATAAAGTCAATACATATTTTAATTCCATACTAAAGATATAAATAATTTAATTCCATATTAAAAATATAAATAATTTAATTCCATTATTAAACATGCTTTTAGTCACCTAATGATAAAAAAACAAAGATATAATACCTTTTTTGCCAAATCTATTTTTGACTTTTTCTGTCACATGTATTACACAATCTGTAGTTATAGATAAAGAGGTTTCTTTTTTACATATTTACTTAAATTTCTAATAATTTATTTTTAATTTAAAAAAGTTTCATTTCATTATTTAAGACGATGTGCATGTTCCTCTTAACACACTATCTCCGTCTCGTTTAGACAGTGAAAACAAAAAAAAAGCTAGAGAGAATATTCAGTGGTCGAAGGATGGCGTCTCTCAAAGTTCCAGCAAATGTTCCTCTTCCCGAAGAAGACTCCGAGCAGCTCCACAAGGCCTTTAAAGGTTTTCCTCTAATCTCTCTTCACTAAAAGTTTAAACTAGACTTCACCTTTGATGCTTCGATCGAGTGAATCCTTTACATTTTTTTTAATATAAGTATATAACTAGTTTGGTTATATATCATTCAGTAGGTTAATCTATTTCCAAATCATTATTTTATTATATTGATGAGTTTGAATGTTTGATTAATTTTGTTATATGTCTAATGATCTACAGATCATCTAAATAGTTTGGTTGATGATATATATATAGGTTTCGTTAGAAATGGATTATAGCTAACCTCTTTTTTTCAAACGATTCAAAGATTATGCAAAACTTGATTTACGGAATATCACAAATTTTAGTACAAAGAATGGAAGACTTAAGTGTTTTGTTACTGACAATGAAATCAATTTTTAACAAAAATGACATTAGTAAAATACAAAAATGCATGGAAAACAAAAGTTTTTGTAACCGTCAAGTTTGTTGAAATTTTCCTAACTTTTTTTGGGTGTGTGGATGTGGTGCAGGATGGGGAACCGACGAGGGGATGATCATATCAATCTTGGCTCATAGAAATGCAGCGCAACGTAGCTCCATTCGTGCTGTTTATGCAGCTAACTACAATAAAAACCTTCTCAACGAATTAGACAAAGAGCTATCCGGTGACTTTGAGGTTTGTCAAAGGAAACAAAAATCTCACTATCTTCTGTGTCTTATTTTGGTCTGAGTATACTATGGTTTGTTTGAAAACAGAGAGCTGTGATGTTGTGGACTCTTGACCCAGTGGAGAGAGATGCAAATTTGGCCAAAGAATCTACCAAGATGTTCACCAAAAACAACTGGGTTCTTGTTGAAATCGCTTGTACTAGACCTTCCCTTGAGTTTTTCAAGGCTAAGCAAGCATACCAAGCTCGCTACAAGACCTCTCTCGAGGAGGATGTCGCATACCACACATCTGGAGATATCCGAAAGGTATTCATAAATCTATATATATTCTTGAGCATATTCATCTCTGAACTCATTGTCAATATTTAAAGAAAAAAAATAGAGAAGTGGCTAATCATATTTTGTAACTTTGATTTAACCACTTGTGAAAAATGCAGCTATTGGTTCCTCTTGTGAGCACATTTAGGTACGATGGAAACGCTGATGAGGTCAACATGAAGCTGGCTTCTTCTGAAGCTAAGACACTTCACAAGAAGATTACTGAGAAGGCTTACACTGATGAAGATCTCATCAGAATCCTGACAACAAGGAGCAAAGCTCAGATCATGGCCACCCTTAATCACTTCAAGGACAAGTTTGGAAGTTCCATCAACAAGTACTTGAAGGAAGATTCAGAAGATGAATATGTTCAACTACTCAAAACAACGATCAAATGCTTGACTTATCCAGAGAAGTACTATGAGAAGGTTCTACGTCGAGCCATCAACAAGTTGGGAACAGACGAGTGGGCACTCACTAGAGTGGTCACTACACGAGCTGAAGTCGACATGGAGCGGATCAAAGAGGAATATTTACGCAGGAACAGCGTTCCTCTTGATCGAGCCATTGCTAATGACACTTCTGGTGACTACAAGGACATGCTTCTCTCCCTTCTCGGCCATGACCATTCTTGAAACATCATCTCTCCGTTATCTTCAGTAAAACACTTGCATGGTTGTTAAGTGTTGGTCATTATTATCTTGGTATAACTGATCCATAGTCTTTTCGTTTCATTGCAACAATTTATTCGGGTCTTGAATCATATTTAAAAACATTATTTGAGGTTATAAAAACTCATTCAAATTACTTTGAATTAGATCTTGTCTATTACAAACTAGATTCCATCTAACGCACATGCCACAACAAAAGCTTCATAATCTAAGCAATTACATGTTCTACAATCTCTACACCCACAAAGATCTTCCACTCTCTTAGTGTTCACCAACTTTGAAGCTTGGAGTTTTAAAGCTATCTTCAACATAAGAGGCTTGTTACAATCTTTCGTCTCACCCATCACAACAAATCTCTCTATTTCCATTCCATCCGACTCCATAACCGATCTCCAAGAAACCTCTCCTCTACCCACCAACTCGGACTTCGACCATTTCCTCACAAACGATGTCATTTTCCTTCTCCTTAGCTCGAAAACGACGCTTTCTTGCTTAAGTTCCTCGACGGCGGTTTCGTTCCCTTGGCACTCCAGACCGAATGATTGGTCCCAGATCATGACCTTGTCGGCTGATCTTGAACATATCTCTGCGGTGTTTAGCTCAACCTTACGGTTACTCCCTGCATGGAGATAGAATCTAACAAAGAGAGAGCTTGGTGATGACATGAGCTCTACGTTTCTCGCTTCCACTATTTTAGCTTCAAATTTAAGAGAACAAAGGTTGCTAACGATACCCATTTCTTGAGACTTTCTAGTCAAATCTAGAATTTTATTTCTCCCCGAGAGAATAATATAAGTAGAGCAGCGGAGTTTAGAGGAATGAAGGTGCGTGTTATGAATATGTGCATGGACCAAATCATCAGTTATTTTTATGGAGAATGTTTGAGGAAACTCTACACTAGATTTTCCACTTCTAATCAATTAAAAAACTCGAATTGTGTAAGTGACGGTTGTATTTAATTAACTAAACTCTTGAGCATCACTAAGGAGTAAGGACCAAGGGTCGACTAATAACTAATGACTCTTGCCATGTTGTGGGGAGATATATACAATTTGATACGTATGATCAACCTCATCACCGCATAGAGAATTATCTTTATCCACTTACAAAAAGAAAATACAGTTTAATGCAAATATGCCATTTTGAAGACTTGATCATTAATATATTACATTTCGCGTGGACACTATCCAATAGCCGAAAGTTGTTTTGAAATAGAGTCAACACGATTAAATTTGAATAATAATAATGCTAGACACCATCCGATTGCTTGTGTAGAAATGACTATGGAATTTGACTCCAAAGATAGAAGTGTTAAAAAAAATATGAGCCGCAGATCCCATGCATGATCAATGATATAGGCATATACAAAGATAGACTTTGGTAACATGATTACCAAAAAACTGATAGGCTTTGGTTCCATAAGAAAATGTCAAAAATTCTTGAAATTTGAAATATGTTATCATATATAACCCTCTTTTCACAAGAAAGGGAAAGTATTCTTTTGATACATATCCCCTGCTTGTATCAGTTGGTGATATCCAAAGGACAGCATTATAAACCTGACGTCGGAAGACATCATGACAAGTCGGAAGATTATCTCAAACCTTACGTAAAAAGATGAATAGTGCTTTGGTACACATCTTCTTTCCTCCAATCAAATTTTACTCTTCTGTCATCTACCGTCTACTACACACCTCCTTTTTTTTAATCTAATGTGTGAATATACAGTTTAAATGTTTAGTGTCAACAAAAAAATAGAGAAGCTTTTTCATCTAAAAATTATCTCCCAAACATTGAGAAATTTGCAATCTCCTAATAAAATAAATCATTTCTTAAACACAAGAGAGAATGTAATTTATACAAATTGAAACTTCACATCCTCTTGAATAATTCTCAGTTACATACACACCAAAGCAAAAATAAATAAAATCACTGGAAAAACAAAACAATTTTTTTCTTCTCAACTTCTCTGAAGGACCTTGTTGTAACCATTGTTACAAACCTTCTTCACATTTCCTCTTCTGCTAGCTTTATGCTGTATCCATGTCTCATACCTGAATAAACCCATAGATTGTTGGCACCAGAAAAAACTATAAACTAATCATACAACTCAACCAGTTGATAATTTACCTTTAGCAGAAGTTTTCTCATTCTTATCACTAGATTTCTCCCGGTTCTTCCACTTCTCTCCATGACCCTCCACTTCTTCCTCCTCCTCCTCATCATCAAGTCCCATATGATCCCTTCCATCATCTCCAATATCGCTCTCACTAGCAGTCTCCCACTCCGAATCATCGCTCTCATTGCCATACACTTCCCTCTCTTCCCCTTTCCTATGCACACCTCCATGCTTCAACGCCGCTTCTTTAAACAACCAAGCAGCCCTCATCTGCTTCTTCACCAGCCTCTCCGCGTAGTCAGGAACCTTGTTCTGCCTCATGGACAGATCCGGATCATTCGACTGAGAACACTCGTTAATAAACAGAATCGCATCCAACAGACTCTCTTTAGCTAACCCCAACATATCGTAAGCCTGAGCTCTCCTCCAAAGACTCTTGGCGTGTCTGTTCACAGGGTTGTGCAAGGAGAGCGCGCGCGTGGCGTCGCTTATAGCAACCAGAGGCTGTTGAAGCAGGAGATGACACTGCGCTCGGTTGCTGTATAAGACAACTCTCTCCTTCTTCGACCTCATTGGACATAGAGACAAAGCTTCAGAGTACTTCTCAGCTGCACCAGCGATGTCTCCTGACGAAAACAGAGAGTTCCCTTCGAGTTTGACGACCAAAGCCGCTGCTTGCTTGATGTGGAGATCCTCTTTAGGCATACTCTTCTCCCACTTGAGCCTCTGTCTAGAGTTCACAGTCTCTTCTATCAACTCCCTCGAACGGTTCCCCATGGAGCCACTGCATTCCTGAAGAACACTCACGATGGAATCTCCAAGCTTCTTGTGGTCTCCCAAGTTAGTGATCTCAGCTAAATCCACAAGCGTCGGGACCACTTTATCAACCACTTTGTGAGAAGTACTCGGATCTTGAAGCAACCAAAGAAGACACTCAATCGCCATGTACTGCCAATCATCAGAAGAGCGTGCTATATTACACAACGCCTCCATCATTCCGGAGCAAGAAGAGACAGGTCCACGTCCGAGTTTATGCTGACATATCGTCCTAAGCAAACCAATCCCAGCTGGTGAGTTCTCATTCACAAGCCCTCCCCACATAACAGGAAGACTCACAAGAAACTCAGGTTTATTACACAGAGCGGGAAGAAACTCAGGTTTAAAAGCGAAACAGTTGATAAGCTGAAGAGACCAACACTGCAGCTGACTAGCCCACTCCTCAGCCTTCCTAGACTCCATCTCCACACCTCCCATGCCACGCGTCAGCAAATCACAATGGTAACTCAACCTCCTATCAGGATACTGATAAAAATGTGAATAAACTATCTCCAACGAGCTCATCCCCAGCTGCACAGCCAACTCAAGTATCTCCCCGTGGTTTGCAACAGAAGCAAACGTGCTAGGGTAAGTAGCTAAATGCCCTAGAGCGCGTACCGCCACTCTCTGCTCAACCCAAGTGAGCCTGCCACGGAGCAGCTCGACGAGAGGCGGGATGACTCCCGCCTCCACGGCTCGCTCGGCGAACTCCTCCATGTTCATGGTGTAGGAGCCGATGATGTGGGCGGCGTAGTAAGGGATGTAGATGTTCTGGTCGTGGGAGAGCCAGCGGCGGTTCTTGAGTCCTTTCCAGATTAAGGCAGACATGCACTCGAAGATGCCGAGGTCTATGAACTCGGGGTCGTTGGGGTGGGCCATGGCTGTGTTCCAGAGGCCGCTGATGGGGAGGACCTGGCCGTCGTCGTCTTGGGAAGGGAGGTCGCGGAAGAACTTGAGGATGCATGATCTTCGTTTGCTTGGGTTTCCTTCTTTCATCACGCAGAAGAAGCATCCTGGGTAAGGACACTCTTGTGATGATGCTTTCTCCATCGAACGCTTTGGTGTTGTTATCAGTTTAGTCTATACATAAAAAAAAAAACAAAGAACAATCTTTCATTACAGTTTTGAATTAAAAGTAAACTATTGGAGTAGTGAATAAATTTAATTTAAAAGAAAAAAACTATGTCTATGTTGGCAAGTCAAAATCATGAAAACGAAAGGTGAGACTTGGATCTTATTACAGGTTGAAATCGAGTGGTCCAAAAAGAAAATTCAAAAATCTTAAAGACGGGGGAACAAGGAGACAGCTGGAATCAAATAGAGAAAAGACAACACTGCTCGGGTCGATTAGATCTAATTTCAAACACTACAAATGTGAGTAACAGTAAGATCTAAGTAGGCAAAGCCAGTAGAGAAAATTTACAAGGAAATGACGAATCTTTCGAGGTACCCATATCTTTGTATAGGTTTACAAGTAACAGAAACAAGAGAAAGTTCTTATCTTTTTTTTGGTGAATTTTGACTGAGAAAAAGGGATATAAGGGGAAGAAGATACCTAGAATTGGGAGATTTGGGCGAAAGTAACCCTAGAAAGAAGAAGCATTTATAGGTTGATGATTCTAGTTTCTCTTCTCTTCGATCCGACACTGGAAGTGAAGACAGCTCAAGTTTGAAGAAGAGAGAGAGAGAGAGAGATGGGGATCTTCTCTCGTCTGTGAAAAAGTTTGGGATAGAAAGAAGAGTAAAGTGATTTATGGGAACTCTATTTTCGAAATAACTCCAATTTTACTCACGCTCCTCTGTCTCTGCTTCTGTCGGATCCAGTTTACGTCCGGTTCGGTAGCCTATTGTTTTTACCAAATTAAATTAATCTAATACTCGCATTATTTTCGAAAGTGATTTGCAAATTAATAAGAATCTTATTATATAAACCTTGTTTCAAAGTTACTAATTAACAAGATTGCGACACATGACGATTGTGTCTTTAAGATTATGACATGTGTTAAATAATTAATCTTTACATAAATAGTTAATTAATAGAATTTTTCCTTTTAATTTTTAAACAAAATATTGTACACAAAAAATAATTTCCTACAAATTTAATAATATTTTTCCTTTTTAAGTTTAAAAAAAATATTCTAAACAAAAAACAATTTCATACAAGTAATTATTTGATATTATTTTTGTTTTTTATATCCAAAAAAGTAAATTGTAAAAATTATAAGATAATAATTCTTTTTTTACAACTTTATTTTGCTTAGAATTCTAATAAGGAAAAAAATACTTATAATTGTGACATGTGTTAAGTAATTAATCTTTACATAAATATTTAATTAATAGTATTTTTCCTTTTTAAGTTTTAAACAAAATATTGTAAACAAAAATATTTTTATACAAATTTAATAGTATTTTTCCTTTTTAAGTTTAAGACAAAATATTCTAAACAAAAAACAATGTTCATACAAGTAAGTATTTGATATTATTTTCATTTTTTATATCCAAAAAAAAGAAAATTGTAAAAGTTATAAAAAACAATTCTTTTTTTTTTAAAATATACTAAAAAAAACAACTTCATACAAGTAATTATTTGATAATATTTTCGTTTTCTATATCCAAAAAAAAGAAATTAAAAAAGTTATAAGAAAATAATTCTTTTTTTACAACTCTCTTTTGCTTAGAATTTTAATAAGAATAAATGTTTAGATTTATCTTATTATATAAAGTTTGGTTTCAAAGTTACTAATTAACACGATAATAACATATGTCAATAAATTTTTAAGATTGTGACATATGTAAATCTATCTCATTATTAAAAAATATATATATTAAGATAATAACAAAAACGAATTGTGTTTAAAAATAACTATAAATATTATTAATAGTATTATTTCTATTTTTAAAATCCTAAATAAAAGATAATTGCAAAATATAATTTTAAGATAATATTCCTTCTAATATTTTTACATGTGTTTAAAATACATAATTAATATATTAATTTTTAGATAATAAAAAGTAATTTTAAAAAAATATAATTTTAACAATTATTTAATCGTAAAATTAATTATTTTAAAAATTATTTGATAGGAACTTTGTTTAGAAATTTTCCTTTTTCAAAATCCCAAAAACAATATTTGAGAAAAAAAATATTTCCTACAAATTTAATAATATTTTTTATTTTTAAGTTTAAACAAAATATTCTAAACAAAAAACAATTTCATACAAGTAATTATTTGATATTATTTTCGTTTTTTATATCCAAAAAGTAAATTGTAAAAATTATAAGATAATAATTCTTTTATTACAACTTTATTTTGCTTAGATTTCTAATAAGGAAAAAAATACTTAGAATTGTGACATGTGTTAAGTAATTAATCTTTACATAAATATTTAATTAATAGCATTTTTCCTTTTTAAGTTTTAACAAAATATTGTAAACAAAAATATTTTTATACAAATATAATAGTATTTTTCCTTTTTAAGTTTAAAACAAAATATTCTAAACAAAAAACAGTGTTCATACAAGTAATTATTTGGTATTATTTTTCGTTTTTTATATCCAAAAAAAATAAAATTGTAAAAGTTATAAAAAATAATTCTTTTTTTACAAATATACTAAAAAACAACTTCATACAAGTAATTATTTGATATTATTTTCGTTTTCTATATCCAAAAAAAAAATTATAAAAGTTATAAGAAAATAATTCCTTTTTTTAAAACTCTCTTTTGCTTAGAATTTTAATAAAGAAAAATGTTTAAATTTATCTTATTATATAAAGCTTGGTTTCAAAGTTACTAATTAACACGATAATGACATGTGTCAATAAATTTTTAAGATTGTGACATATGTAAATCTATCTCATTATTAAAAATATATATATATTAAGAACAAAAACGAATTGTGTTTAAAAGTAATTATAAATATTATGAATAGTATTATTTCCATTTTTAAAATCCTAAATAAAATATAATTGCAAAATATAATTTTAAAATAATATTCCTTCTAATATTTTTACATGTGTTTAAATACATAATTAATATATATATATATATATATATATTGTTAGATAATAAAAAATAATTTAAAAATATATAATTTTAAAAATTATTTAATCGTAAAATTAATTATTTTAAAAATTATTTGATAGGAACTTTGTTTAGAAATTTTTCTTTTTCAAAATCCCCAAAACAATATTTGAGAAAAAAATTATTTAATACTAATATTTCCTTTTTGATCAAAAATATCAATGAGAATATAATTATAAAAGATAATATTGAGTTTGGTTCTTCAAATTTGTCTATCAACATGATTGTGACACATTGCAATTATATTTTTTAAAATTTTGATATGTGTTAAAATATCTCATAATTAAAAATATATAATACTATGATAATAATAAATGATTTTGGTTAAAACTAAACTATAAATATTATTTAATATTTTTTTCTAAAAAAAATGTTAAACAAAATATAATTGCAGAATACTATTTGATAGTAATTTTCCTTTTAACATTTTGACAAGTGTTAAAATATTTCATGGTTAAATATATATATATATATATATATATATATATATATATATATATATATATACTAAGAAAAAAAAAGAATTTAGAAGAAAAAAAATTCAAAATAATTTAATAGAATTTTTTTCTAAAACAAATTATTTAAGAGTAATCTTTCTAGAAAGTTCCTTTTTATTCGTAAATAAAAAACCATTTGTAAGATAATTTATTCAATATGAATTTTCCTTTTCTAAAATCCTAAAGAAAATATATTGTAAAAAATTATTTGATAGTAAATTTACTCTTAAAATTTTGAATTTTTTTAAAGTATCTCATGATTAATAAAATATATAGTAGGATGAACACAATTTTTTTAAAAAAGTAATTTTAAAATTATTTAATAGTATTTTCTCTACTTTTATAATTTTAAACAAAAAAAATATTTGTAAAATAATTTATTTTAATACTAATTTTCCTTCTCTAATTTTCTAAATAAAATATAACTGTAAGAAAATATTTATAATAATTGTCTTTTTCTATAATCTTAAACATAATGAAATTGTAAAAGAGAGTTTAATTGTAGTTTTCCTTCCTCAAATCCTTATCATATTTTTGTCACTTCTCATATTTCGAAGCCACACATAATAAGAGATACATGAAAAATATTTGGTGAGTATTTGTGCATGTTCTTTCACATCTTTGAAACCAAACATAATAAGAGATACAAGAAAAATATTTGGTAAGTATTTCTGCATGTTTTTTCACATCTTTGCGTGTTTTGTTTTTGAGTAGTTATGGGGGAGAAGTTAATATGACTAATAAGCTTACATATAATTATGACATGTTTGTTCTTATCGACATATAAATAGATTATACTATTTTAGGTCATGCTACTAAGAAATTTAATCAAAAAGAAGAACTTTACAATGGAACATCGTTACTAATTATTAAAGCAGAAATTCAAACCGAAAGTTATGTGGAAAAATGGATTTCTCCATGCTACTAAGAAAATTGGTTATGCTGTTGTAGGTCATGCTTCTAAGGAATTTAAATTAAAGAGAAGACCTTGGCAGCATGATTATTGAAGCTGAAATTCTAATCAAAATTTATGTTGGAAAATGAATTTTTGTTCCTAGAATAAGTCTCATAGAAACAAATACAAGATGACATTTCAAACTAAAAATATCTTAATTTCTCTATACATGTTTGTTATCCAATGACTTTCAACAAAAGTTGAAAACTAAACTTACAAAGTTGATATATATTTGCCAAGTCCCTTCCAAGTGCCTCTTTGTTTTGTACGAGCTGTTTCTTTGTGCCTCTGGTGGCCCTTGACTGGCCCGTCTCGAAGGGGCCATGCACCCGGTGGAGCAGAGGGGACGGTTAGGATAACGAACTTGAAACAATATTACAATCTACAAACCACACTATCAAAAAATCACTACAGCTATAGATCTTTAGACTTTTAAAATATAACGACAATAGTGTTCTACAAAATATTATATATCAAGAAGTTTTCAATAATCTATATATATAAAGTTAAGTTTTCTCTCTTCATGTGACATGTGGAAGAGGGATTTTGCGACACGTGTCCTCATATTGTTTTTTTATATTTGAAATCTTTTTCTTTTAAGATTTGTATAATTTGGCCAAACACTTTTTAATTGTGCATTTTTCTTTATGGATTGACCCTAAAACTTTTAATCGTAATTTTAATCTCTAATGTACACAAATGACTTCTATATGCAACTCATCATATTTAATCTTTGTCACATTAACCATCATCATATGAATAATCTATTTTATTACTCACTAAAATTCAAGATGAATGAAAAATAAATAAAATAATACAAATATATTTTAAAATTTAATTTATTCAAAACTAAAGATAACATAAACTTTCACTATTTTATTATTTTAATTAATATTTATTCATAAATTATATATTTATTTTGCTATTAAAATTATAAAATAATCAAATTAAGAAGAAGAAACTAAAGCACAACACAAATCTAAACCTAAAACCTCCAAAATTATAGAGAAAATAATATCAAAATAACACTAATTCAATAAATGTCTGAATCTGAAAGGTGATCATAAACAAAATCTACTTACCACACATTACCTTATAGTGTTTTGGCCAGAATAAGCATAGGTCATAAAAGAGTAAAAATGTAAAGTTTGAGATTAATTAATCAATTAATCCTCTGAACACAAAATAGCGCGATCAAGAACTAAACCAAAGAACTAAGAAAGCATGTCAAAGGAAGAATAATCACCGAAAAGTCAAAGTCACCACGAAACATGAAGACAATGCCTTAAGCACCGGAAGCACAACTATTAGCTAAGAGGTAAGAAGTACTTCACAAACTAAACAACCACAAGGCATTCATGTCAACAAAGAACCATAAAGCTCTAGATAGAAGGGAACAAAGTCCCAAAAAACTAACTCTGCACAAGTATAACGAGGGAAGCAGAGAAAGAAGAAAACAAGCAGAGGGAGGAAAAAAATAAAGCCACCAAAAAGCTAGAAGTCAGACCATAAATAATTTTCAAAACCCACAAAGCATATACAGAGGAAAATACTATCCAAACATGAAGTGGTAAACATGGCGAAAGGGAAAACCACCAGAGACGCAAGCAGCTATGATAGCTACAATGCGATTAAAAATTAAAGAGAGAAGGGGAGACAAAACGACATCAGCAAACTGTGGAACCATATTCGAGTTATGAAAGAGAGCATAGAAGTCAGATAAAAAATCAGATCTTGAAAACCAAGACGAACATGGACTATCAATGGTAAGCCAAATACGAGGAAGACAACATCAAAGATGACTTAACTCTGACATAACCCAATGACCATTAGCTGAAATCTTAAGAAGAAGAGGAAGAGCCAATATTGACTTGAACGGCCTATAATGTTGTGAGAAACAACTTCGTAGCTTGGAAATCATAAGTAAGATTTACAACAAATATAATTGAGGCGAAGAATGCGAGGAAGAACAAAAGCATAGAGGTGACGTTGATGGTGATGGTGAAAACACTACACACAGAAAAATAAACAAAATACATAGATGGTGATGACTCAGTGTCAAAATATGGAGAAATGGTAAAAAAATATCTTAAAGAATATTTTTCAAAAATCTTAAAAAATAGAATACAATTTGACGCTAAAATCTTTAATTTTATAATCAACACATACCTAAATACAATGTTATTGAAATTTAATATGATTTACACCAGATGTTCACTCCATCATTGATAAGTACTATACAATATTGAAAAAAATAAACACAAACTATATTAATGTATTACCTATTACTACATAACACAAACAAAATACCAAATAATACTTTTAGCAAATAAAAACGATCAAATAATTACATCATATAGATTATACTTAACAACAATAAAACACAATATTTCACTTGAAACACAAACATACGCCTATTAATGTAGGAAAAAAATGTTAGTGATCATTTCAATTCAAAGCAACAAAATTTAATAAATTAATTTGCAGTGTGATCTTAGAATAAAAACAAATTATATTATTATTTCAATACAAAGTAAAATTCTAGATATTTTATAGAACTAAAATATATTTCAATGTAAAATATTTTTTAGCGTAAACTTATCCGCCCGAAGGGCGGGCCAACTCCTATTATCTAATAAAAAAAGGTTAAAATCACACTATAGATGCTAAAGTAATCAAATTTGACGTTTTATCTAGCAATATATTTGATATCTAGCTGACTATCAAAACACATATTGTTCAGTGTTGTGTAACATTAATAGTTTGAACTGTATTGTTTTTATTTTTTCTTATACAATATAGAGAGTTCACTGTTATATATGTTTTATTTTACTATAGCTTATATTATTTTGAAAAAAATAATTCAATGTAAAGTATTTGTTAAAAAATAAAAAGTAGTATACTATTTAAAACGCTGCAATTATTGAAATAGAAATACTAATAAAAAATTTATGAAAGAAAACAAATTATTATTACTAAAATAAGTCACCAATATAATTAAAAAATCCAAGAACTAATGTGAATTTTTTTTTTGTTCTTTTTATGTGTTCGTAAATTAAGGCATCAAACCAAATCCGTGCAACGCACGGGACCATATCTAGTCTAATATAAATTTGAATGTTATGATGTTCTATCTATACTATTAAAGTACAAGCACATTTGGATTTTTTACTAATTATGCCCTTTCTTTTTTAATCCTTCCTTACATTTCACATAATAAAAACGGTAGGCCTGGGACTTTTAAACCGGAACCGAAAACCGAACCGGATCCGACCCGAAATAAACCGGTTCGGATCGGTTTCGGATAGGGCATATTTAACCGATGGATAAAGTTTCTGAATATCCATGGGTATCGATTCGGTTCGGATTTTAACCGGAACCGATCGGGTACCCGATTAAACTTTAAAAAACATGAATTCGTACCTCCTGAAGTTCGAACCCTGGTTGGAAAGGCAAATGCACGCCAACTTTTACCACTAGACCACATCAGTTTCCTTGTCATAACATTCAGACTATTAATATATATACAATTCGTGTTCAATTTTTTTTCAAAAAAATTAAATAAATTAACTAAAAATTAAAAAAAATAAAAAATAATTAAAAATAATAATTTCGGGTAAATATTTGTATACCCGAACCGACCCAGAACCGGCCGGAACCGAACCGAATCCGAACCGTAAGTCGACCAAGTACCCATTGGATACGTTTTTTAAATAACCGAATAACCGGAACCAAACGGGTTTTACCCGGAACCGACCCGAGTACCCGAAATCCCACCCCTAAAAAAGGGTATTACCGTTAATTCGAAATTTCGGACTGGCCCAAGACTAAACTAAAAAGCCCACACATGATTACACAAAATGTTAAGATTTTAACCGATTTAAAATGAGGAAACATCTCATTTACAGTTATGGATCTCCCATATATACGAAGCGGATAATATTTTCGGTTACAATATTAACCACTAAATATTTTTACTTGGTAAATACTCTATCGATTTTCCCTTAACAGCTAGAGAATATACTAGCTTGGCCAATAAGCATATGCAATAACTAACCAAATATTAAAAAGAGATCTAAACCAACAGAATTGTAAATATTTTTAACATGTATAGAATATCACGGAAACAATATCGTACTCTAAATATTGTCACTTGATCAATACTCCAAAAATTTCCTATATCAAACTAAGAATATACTATGGATATTTTTTAATCATCATACCTAACCATCGATTAACCTAATGCTATATAAACACCTACAACGTGCCTAACCTTTCTCACATTTACCAACTACATTAGCAAGAAAAAAAAATGTCTGCGGCAATGAAAGTTACCCCTTTGAAAGATGTGAAACCATTCAAGAGTGGCTGGAAAGTACATGTGAAGGTTTTGCACTCTTAGAAGCAGTACAACCCAGTGCACGGAGACACCCTCGAGATGGTGCTATCCGATGAAGCTGTGAGTATTGTAAAAAGTTCTTTATTATTTGTTGTTTACCGTATTATATAGCTTTAGATTTGATCACTAACTTTCTTTTATTTGCAACGTTTGCTAGGGGTGTAAGATACATGCATCTTGCAAGAGAACTTACATGGAGAGTAAAGGCCGCCTTCTTCCTGTTGGAGCATGGAGACACATTCAGAATTTCACTCTCGCTCCTTCAACTGGCATGTACCGAGCAACCGATCATCCCTTCAAAATGAGCATCATTCAGAGCACGTCAATCACAAGATCTCTTCTTAACAATGAAGACATGTACCTAAGCTTGGTGGACTTTCAGACTATTTTGGGTGGTTCACTGAAAACATGTTTTCTCATTGGTAAGGGAAAATCGCAATCCTCTTAGCTATTGTTTTTGTATTCTCGTGGCCTGTGTCTAAGTATTGATGTTATAATTTTCAGATGTGATTGGTCAAGTTCAAGACTTGGGGGATCTTGAAAGTATTCAAGTCTCAGGCAAACCAAGAATGAAATTGGAGTTTACCCTTCGAGACATCAAGTTTGTATTCTTTGTCAAACTGTTTCTTTGTGATATGAAGTTAATTTACTGAAGGTGATATTTTTTATGTTTTAAAATAGTGATGCTCATGTTCCCTGCTGTCTGTGGGGTAAATTTGCGGAGATCCTCTACGAGGGGTGTAGAAAAGAGGAGGAAGGGAAGCCCATTTGTCTAATAAAGTTTGCAAAGATCGGGAGATTTAGAGGTATAAGCTTACTTTTATCTATTAATGTCCTTATAAAATATGATTAAAGGGTTTGGAGTTTTCTAATATGTACTTTTATAAAATCTGTAGGTGAAATCCAAATCACCAATGCTTTTGAGGCATCATTGGTCTTGATTAATCCTGACATAGCTGAAACTGCTGCTTTCAAACAAATGTAGTGTTTTTTTGAATCATATAATAATTACTGCCTATACCTGTAAATGTTGTTCTACTCTCTTATATTATATGGTTATAAACGTTTGTTAGGTTTGTTGATGAGGTTAAACCCCTCGCTCTTTGTGAGGGTCGTGATGAAACACTTGATTTGGAAGAGGTGAAAAGTATCCAAGAGAAGCGTGACAAATGGATGCTTTATCCCAAGAGAACCATCCAGGAACTTCTTGAGTCCACTCAGGTAATCATTCATTTTTTCTAAAGTTGTTTGTTTCTTATAGTGATTCAATGTTATTTATAAAACCAACTTATTCACTAGGTGGATAAGTGCTTGGTCGAGTGCAAGGTCTTTGCTATTGACTCAGATTGGGGCTGGTATTACTTTGGTTGCTGCACATGCAACAAAAAGGTGGTGAAAGTGGGAACTTTAGTTAAGACAATTCATGGAAACGAGGTCACTACACATCTCTGGTGGTGTGAGGTGTGAAAAGAGAATGTTTCAAGTGTGTCACCAAGGTGAGAAAAAAATGCACTTTCTATATTCAAACGTATGATATTATCATTCTTATTTATACTCTCAAATACGCAACCTGCTCACTGATGTTTTTGTTTGTAGGTTTAAGCTCCATGTGATTGTTCAGGATGACACAGGAGAAACAAAACTGATGTTACTTGACCAAATTGCCAAGGGAATGATCGTCGAGTCGGCTGCGACTCTCTTGAATGGATCGTTTGATGAGGTATGCATTACATAGTGTTTATTTTGAGTTCTTTTCAAGATACTAGAGTTGTTACTAATAGATAGAAGTTTCTCTTATTGTCATCAAACTTGAGGATCCTACAGATTTGCCTGACGCCATCCTTGCTGTTGTTGGAAAGACTTTCACATTTGGACTATCTGTGGAAAAGGAACATGTTTTGTATGGATCTGAAATCTACAAGGTTGGGAAAATCTACCGTGAAAGTCAGATTGTTTACACTGAGTCAGCAAATGTTGAGAGTTCAGAGTCTGATCAAGATCTCGCTCTTACAAGTGGAGAAGAGGTATGACTGTTATGATTTTGATCGTTTTTAGGCTTATAAATTATAATCCATTTGACATATTAATAATGAGACTTGCTAAAGTTTATGTTTCTAAACTTTCAGAACTCTGTCAATCTCCTTGACAATGAAGAACACAGTGAGGGAATGGCAACGCCATCAACCACACCATCCACGAAGAGAAAGGGAGAATGGTCAGAGCCACCACCAGATATCACTTCAACTTCAAAGAATCTTCGCTTAAAAACTATCAAGGTGGAGAAGATGAGTGATTTGGAGAAGATGAGTGGCAAGAAGACCTAAATCTGCGAGCCTTAAATTTTAGTTTTTTGTTTGGTTTTATTTGTTTTCTAATTTCTGAAGCAATTCATGTTTTTGGTTTTTTTTATTAATGTTTGGTTTTCGTTTTTTATAAGGTTTGGTTATGTTTTTGGAAAATCTTATTATAATAAATTATGCTTCAGAAAATTCCTTTGCCTTTTTCTTTACTTTGTTAATGGTTATATTTGTTAATGTGGAACCTACGATTTAGTCTATAAGTGCTTAACTGTAGACTAAGATTTGTTAACTGCACCTCCAAAAAAGCTATGTATTTCATTCCACTTTGTTCCCTAACTACCAATCAGTTTCATAACTATCCGAAACAAGATTATATATGGTTTTAAGAATGGGCTTACTTTATCAAGGTGACTTCTATATAGGCGTATGTATGAGGGAGATTCTTAAAATTGCCATGTCCAAATCATCTACTCATTTCTTCCACTTGAAGTAAACCGTACCTGGAAAATCAAAGTTGATGATGGTTAGCAATTTTCCATATAAGACCCGCTTTATAAAATATACCTCCAATACTCACAAAGGCAATTCAATATACTATAGATTCTATTTTTTTGCCAAAAATATAAAAAACAAAACGCAACACAATACGGTAACAAGATAGTAAAGTTCCCTAACTAATTATATATCATTCTAGCGAAAAGAATAACACAGAGAATATTTTCTAGCAGAGAACGATGAAAGATACAACCAAAAAGACAGTACCAACTGGATCTGTGGGAACCGAAATTCGCACTGTCGATTTTGATTAAGTAAAATACGGAGGAAAGCCAAGTTAACCCAACTTTCCCTGAAGGTCCGGATTCTCTGCGACAGCCAACGACAAGTGACCGAACAGATGCGAAAAATATGGAAAGATAACAAAAGACGAAAATCGTACAAAAAGGATTTTGTTAAGAGTTGGGACTGGACCTTGAGAAAGGCTGCCTATGTACCCCTTTCGAGGATCAAGTCGGACGTAGTTCAGTTAGAAAGATTTGGACAAGAGATCGAACTGCCTGGCGGAGTTCGTCTAGTACGAGTGTTTGTCATAGAAACGGGCGTGTCGAGAATAACGCCAAGGGTTTCTATGCGCGGAACTCTGAGTAAGGGGATTGTTAGATTTTTGCGAAGGAACAGAAGTCTGCGGACAAGATGAAGGTAGAACGGGAGGCGGCCAAACGTCCTAGGTCATGCCTTGCTAGTCTGACCACCTAAGTTCTAAGTTCCCTCAGTCTAAAATCTCGGATCTGCTCTCTAAGTCTCTCTAGGGTTTTTTGTGCTCTTAATGATTTTCGCTCTCTTTTTCTTTCTCTCCCAAAGATCCTTTATATACTCCTTCTTATGACGGTCTATTCTCCTTTTGGGCCGCGAAGCGGGCTTTTTCTATTTTCGTCGGCCTTCATGTTTATCGGGAAACTTGACATTTATCTTCGGGAAACTTGACATTTATCTTCGGGAAACTTGACATTTACCCTTTTGGAAATTTAGCATTTATCTTGTTATGTAAAGATAAACGTAAATCGTCGTATCTATCTCAGATAATCGTAAACGGACTGTCCGATCGCGTTTGGTCCCTTTCGGGCCGTCTCTAGGACTTCCGCTGTTTTTTACGATTTCTTCGGAAGATCTTCATTCCTTCGTAGAGTTGAGATGAGTGGTGTCTTAGGATAACCATCACTGTTTCGTACGAAGAATTTAAGATCTTCCTTTCCGTTGATACCTTACGAGTTTCCGAAGTGTTTCCGACGATCTTAGTTTGGAGTAAGAACGAGAGTTTTGTACGCGGAATCTCAACGATTCATTCCGCGAGGACTCGGGAAAGATTCAAAGTACAGACTTCTGACGGCCGGGGCCTGGGACTTGCGCACGGAAGATTGTCGCTCGAAGACCCGAGCCAGCACAAGCGCTAGGCGCCCGGCGCCTACGGGCAGCACGGGCGCTAGGCGCCCGGCGCCTAGAGGCAGCACGGGCGCTAGGCGCCCGGCGCCTAGAAACAGCACGGGCGCTAGGCGCCCGGCGCCTAGAGGCAGCACGGGCGCTAGGCGCCCGGCACCTTGAGGCAGCACGGGCGCTAGGCGCCCGGCGCCTAGAGGCAGCACGGACGCTAGGCGCCTAGAGGCATCATGTGCGTCTCGGCGAGGGCTTCGATTTGATATCTTACTCGTTTTCTGGGTCCTCACGGTTTGAGAGAACGAGCTCTTTGAAGTTTCCCGGCGGCTAGGACCATCACGGGCGGCTAGGACCAGCACGGGCGCTAGGCGCCCGGCGCCTAGAGGCAGCACGGGCGCTAGGCGCCCGGCGCCTAGAGGCAGCACGGGCGCTAGGCGCCCGGCGCCTAGAGGCAGCACGGGCGCTAGGCGCCCGGCGCCTAGAGGCAGCACGGGCGCTAGGCGCCCGGCGCCTAGAGGCAGCACGGGCGCTAGGCGCCCGGCGCCTATAGGCAGCACGGACGCTAGGCGCCCGTCGCCTAGAGGCAGCACGGGCGCTAGGCGCCCGGCGCCTAGAGGCAGCACGGGCGCTAGGCGCCCGGCGCCTAGAGGCATCACGTGCGTCTCGGCGAGGGCTTCGATTTGATATCTTACTCGTTTTCTGGGTCCTCACGGTTTGAGAGAACGGGCTCTTTGAAGTTTCAAGGCGGATTCTTTGTCGTTCGGCCTGTCCAAACTTAGATTACTTCCCGTTTCTTCCGTATACTTTCGTATGGTCGTGTCATCTACGGACCTAATGTCTCTCGGTTCTTCTTGATTGTATCATCGAAGTTTTACGACTAAATCTTATTTGGTTTTCTAGTAAAGTTTATCGTGTAAATCAAGAACGATCGACTTTAACATAGGTTCTTTAAGCTATGCGACTTGTCTTGCTTTCGACGCTTGTTTTATGGAAAGTTTGCGCATGATAAATAGTTTTAGCCGTTGATTTCGAGAGAACCGTTTTTGACCCCAACAGTTAGCCCCCCAGCCTGTAAGACGCGGAGACGATCTTGCGGGCGGAAGATTATGAGTTGAAAGTCGAAATTTGTGGCTAAGAATATTTCATTGCGGACATCCACATCACCTTTGATTGGTGATCTTGAACGTGACGTCGGAAAGACCGTGAGTTCGTTGCTCAATGTGAAGAAAGAGAAGAACATATGTCCTCGAAAATCCGTCGTCTTCAAGAGAAGATTCAAAATCTTGAGGAGACGGGGACTCGCAAGTTTGACGGAGAGGACTTCGACTCGATTCTCGTTGGTCTGAAACCCGTGTGCACCCTTGTCCCGGATTCGGAGGGTTCGGAGGACCAGGACTACGCAGTCAAGGATCGTGAAGCCGGCGCATATGAAACATGCAGCGGTGGTGCGACCAATGGAGGCGACTGTGAGACCGTTCCTACTTTGGGTGAGTTTTGAGGATGAAGGTGATGCTCCGGGGAGCGTCTAGGTTTATCAATCCTTTCAAAGATTTTTATTTTGATTGTGTTTCGGCCGTTAAGAGGCCATGATGTACATTTGTGGGACTGGCCGTTGGTGGCTTCGAATCCCGGCCTTTTTCAGGGCATCTGTTGAACTCTGCGGCTCAATCTTTATAAAATATTAATGTTGCGTTTTCAGAACTTCTGTCTATCGAAGTTAGAGGGACAGGGTGTGAGTTGTCGTCTCATTCCTGCCTCCCTGATGATCACCGTATCCGTCGTTTGTACAAAGCGAGATTTTCCTGCGGTTTACGATTTACGCGAAAATTCGTGGAAACGTACAGACTTGAGTGAAGAGACAAGTTTTGGGATCTCGCGTCGTTGACGCTTTGCCTATGAGATGTTAAGATACCAGCAAGGCTGGGTTTAGGGCAAGACCTAGGTTTACTCTCAGACTGAGGCTGTGCGATGACAAATCGGCTTTCGTTTTGCCTGTTTGTGATTTTAACCTTATTCGTACCGTTTTAAAATCCGCGAAGTGGTATCGGCTTACATGATTTGTCTGGGCACGAATCGAGCTACTTCCTTTACGAAGTGCTGAACCAAATTTGGATTTTTTGTATAGCGCGCTATGGGATCCTTGTCGGATGTAAAAGAGCCTACCCTTAGGTGGCTTGTCTGTTTAGGACGTTAGAGTTCGTTTGTTGTGATCAGCAACAACGATATGATGCCGTTTAGAAGGCGTATGAAGGTTTTAATCGAAAAACAAATGTTCAGGCACGAAGCGACGTCTCGCAGTGCTTTGAAGTTTGTTTTTCTTATGCCATAAAGGACTATGGGCTTTTAGAAATCGCGGAACGTTTCCGGGCGATAGTTTATGATTTATTTGGTGGATACTGGATCCATTGTTGAGGCCGTTTAGCGATTGGCGAATTTGTTTGCGAAGAGTTTCGAAAATTCGATTTCTGCAAAATCGTGGGAGTATATGAGTATACGTATTTCAAATGCGTACGAGTCAATTTTCCCTTGTGCCGCATTTCAAATGTTCGCGGGCTTGGAGATGTTTTGCGAATGTCCGTAGTCAGAAACTATTGTTTCAGTTTGGACGAGGGATTAGGACCAGGGGTCGCGTATATTTGACCCAGGGAGAAGCGTCTACCTTCGCTTTGTTTCGCGAAGTGTTGGCCTTCCGGGATTTTAAGGACGACTCGTATAACTCTTGGAGCTTTGTCACGAGTGTTTCTTTTCATGCTTTGTTTACGGGGCGTATAGAACTTAATCAGTCGATGTTAAGTTCAAATTTTTCCGTTAACCGTATGGCGGTTAGGACTGATTTTATTACGAGAAATTCATCGCATGATTTCTGCTTTTGGGCTATGTGACAGAGTTGCTCGCGTAACGGTAACTTGGCGCTTTATGACAAATCGTGGATTATCGTTTGGCCCTTGAGTGATTGGAGCGGCGATCGTTCAGCTGTTTTGTCTTGGCGTGAAGGCTGTGTTCAGCCGTTTAACCAAGGAGTTGGTAAACGATCAGACTGCGATCCTTTCGCATTAAGGTCATATTGGTTCACGATTGTCCTTAATGGTGATGCCGAATTCAGGTTCGGGCTTTACGGAAAGGCGTAGTCGGCCGATGGCCGAATAGCGTTCGTTGAGATAGACATGCAAATCTTAGCGGAGTTTTCTGAGTTACGGGTTACACGGGAAATGTTTCCGCTTTGATTTCGTCTTTTGGCGAAAGTTGCTTCGAATTACTCATGGAGTTTTACCGAAGGTTATTCCGTTAATTTTGTAGCTCACCGTCGTGCTATTAGTCTGACGTTGTACGAGTTTCTTGTCGCGAGATTGCAACAAGAGACGGTGTAGAGTTTTCAAGACTATGTTTGTAGCGGTTTGACCATGCCGTTATGACGCTAGCGTTTTGGACGAATCTTAGAGTGCCGTTTGCCTTTTGAAAGGAATTTTTTCTTTATGAAGTAGAATGAGTATGCCAAGGATGCGTGGCGATCGTTTCCCGGTTTTCCCAGAGATTAGATCGGTTTGCGCGTTCTGCCTTAGTCTCGTTGATTACTCGAGATTGCCTCATGTCCGTTCCTCTTTGTCTTCTAACGTTTCATTGTCAAAGGTCTTCGAAAAGTTTGACACTGAATCGAGAATCGATTTTTGATGAAACCCGAAGGAACAGTGCAGAATCGTTGAAGCAAAGGGAGGAGAAGTAGGCAAAACTCGAAGAAAGCTAAGGTGGGTAGACAAGTGAAAACGAACGGCAAGATGTCACTTGAGTGGGGCTTCTTGTTTCGTCAAGTTATGAGCGAACTGGTCAGGTCAAGAAGCTTGCGATCTTGTTATACTTCACGAATGATGTTTCGTAAAATATTGTCGAGCTTTTATTTAACGAGAGTTATTCAACAAAATAGTGTCGAGTTAATTTTACGGAAATTGTTTCGTAAAATGTTGTCGAGTTTAATCGTGCAGACGCTGTCTCGTGAAGTATTGTCTAGGATTATTTTACGAAAGGTGCAAAGTATTTGGTTGGACTATCGTCGGGATGGTTTCGCGAGGATTTGCCGCGTTCGCCGAATGTTTTGTTGTCCGGCGACCAGCGCAGCACGGGGGCGTTAGCCGCCCGGCGCCTAGAGGCAGCACGGGCGTGCTAGCCGCCCGGCGAATAGGGACAGCACGGGCGTGCTAGCCGCCTGGCGCCCAAGGACAGCACGGGCGTGCTAGCCGCCCGGCGCCTACGGACAGCACGGGCGCGCTAGCCGCCCTGCGCCTAAGGACAGCACGGGCGTGCTAGCCGCCCGGGACTGTGCTTCCTTGCGGGACCTGCCTGTTTTTCTCGGTTTTTTTAAAGGTTTCTCGATCGACACATAGTCTTTCGAGGTTTCTTTAATTGTTTTTCCGAGATTTTTGGACATCGATTTCATCATGATCCCAGCAAGGAGTTGCTTCTTAGAATGTTGCTGACCTTCTATTTTACGAGAGTTATTTTGCAAAATGTTATCGAGTTAGTTTTACGAAAACTGTTTTGTAAAATGTTGTCGAGTTTAATCATGCAAAAGGTGTCTCGCGAAATACTTTCGAGGATTTATTTTACGAAAGGTGCTTCGTAAAACGTGTTCGAATTTTTACATTAGAAACGCTGATCGGTAACCCGATCAGTCGTGCTTTCTATTTCCCGAGTAATCTGGGGTTTCTTCGCGATCTCCAGGAGAACAAGTCTTTATTTTTTCCGGGAAATTCTAAAAGACATTTCCAGTCGAAACTCTGCTCGGTAATCAGACGGTCATATCTGTCTTGGGCTCGATTCTACTCTAAAATCGTATGTGGGTTGTTTAGCCGTGATTCGGGCCCCTTTTGGGCCGTCTAGGGACTTAGACGTTTTTACGATTTTTCTTTAGAAAAAGCCGTTGATGTGACGCTGGTTTTTTCGAAAGGATTTCGATTCCCCGTATAGTTAAGGCAACTGGTGTTCAAGCTAACCATAGCCGTTGTATACGGCAGGCAGGAATCCGTCTCGACTACCAAGTCATTTTTTGAATTTTTCCGAGCGAGGGGGGTTGTGTCCATGGACCCGAGGACCGTGTTGCAGGAACTTTGGACGGGGGCGCATGGTTGATAGGACCCAAACCTGGTCGGGATGGTCCGTTCTCGGGACGTTTGTCCGTAAGATGATAATCTTAGATAACTGTTTGCATAAGCGTTGGTCGTAGGAGCAGTCACTGCTGAAGTTGTTTTACCAGCGTCGATGTGAGCTGCGAGTTTGTCTTTCATATTTCCAGACATTGCTTTGATCAAGCGTTTTGCGGCCGTAAGAGTAAGAGTAATCCGTCCTCCCCTCCTTCTAGCGCCAAACTGTGGGAACCGAAATTCGCACTGTCGATTTTGATTAAGTAAAATACGGAGGAAAGCCAATTTAACCCAACTTTCCCTGAAGGTCCGGATTCTCTGCGACAGCCAACGACAAGTGACCGAACATATGCGGAAAATATGGAAAGATAACAAAAGACGAAAATCGTACAAAAAGGATTTTGTTAAGAGTTGGGACTGGACCTTGAGAAAGGCTGCCTACGTACCCCTTTCGAGGATCAAGTCGGACGTAGTTCAGTTAGAAAGATTTGGACAAGAGATCGAACTGCCTGGCGGAGTTCGTCTAGTACGATGTGTGAACCGAAATTCGCACTGTCGATTTTCGTTAAGTTTATACGTAGGAAAACTAAGTTGACCTAGTTTTCCCCGAGGATCCCGGCTATCTGCTGGGCCACGCACGACAAAGTTAAGATAGATTAAGTTGAGATTAAGTACGTAAAATAAAGAGAGCAAAAAGAAAGAATTTTATTTCCGAATTCGCGGAGAGCGTTGAAACAATAAGTCGAGATCGCGGCCGTAAGAGCTGTCGATCGTCGCTAGTCTCAAAACCCTAGATCTAACCTAATTGAGTCGCAGCTCGCTAAAAAGGAAATAAAGCCTAAGTTCTAAATTGCTCTGAGAGTAGTTTGCCTTGTGATTTTCGGATCGTGCGAGTTTTTGCGTTCTTTTTACTTCTCGGAGATTTTTATCGTGTAGAGAATGTTTCTAATCGTTGATTTCGGAATGTCTTAACATTTTCCCGAGTTTTTTAGAATGAAACTTATTCTCCTAACGCTTCTCTAACATCTTTCGTATCTTGTCCGAACTTTTCGGACATCGATTTCGTCTTGACCGATTTTGACCCCAACAGTTAGCCCCCCAGCTAGCTAGGAGCCGTAGCGGTCGTAGGTCCTAACTTGCTGTATGGTTTGTGAGGAAAGTATGGAGACGAAATCGTGCCGAAGGTCGGGGTAAATAGTAAAATTTCATGCCTATAAAGGCTTGTGAATCTTTTACCATTCTTACTTCACCCAAGAATCCTAAGTCAATTTCTCCCTCAAAGATTCTCTCTCTATTTTTAAGAAAAGAATGACTTCAAGGTCAAAATCTTCGAGGAGACAGTCTCGCTCTGCTTCGGGCAGTTTCCACGCCGAGAAGGAAGCTCCGAAGCCTGAGGTTTCAGAGGTCGAGAGGAACGCGTACTGTGACGCCGTCTTCGGTCCCGATCCCCCTCTTCCTGTGATTCCGATTCTCCGGCGTCCTGTGAAGGCGCGTGTGGAAGCTGATTCGCCGAGCGAGGTATCTCCCGAGTATCTTGAGATTCTTCGAAAGTTCTATAACGTTCCGGAGAAAGTCGTGTTTCGCATTCCCCTTGGGGATGAGAGTCCGGAGCGTCCTCCGGAGGGTTACTTTACTTGCTACGAGGCATTCCTGACGCAATGTCGATTATGGTTCCCGATCCCTGGAGTCATCGTCCAAGCTCTCGATCGTTTCGGAATCTCAATCAGCCAGTTGAACGTGCCGGCTCTAGAGAGCTGGCTTGGCGTTGTGATTCTGAGTTACGAGTTAGGAATGGATCTTAGCCCTTCGGACTTTGAAGGGCTGTGGCTTTCCAAGAGCGTGAAAACCAATGGAATATTTGCCATGAAATCGAGGACTGATCACTCGGTGATTTGTGGGCTTACCTCGCATGCTAAGGATTTCGTTAATCGTTTCTTTTTCGTGAGGATAGATGGAGAGTCTGTCGAAGAGGGCTTCCTTCATCTATTCCCGACGGAGTGGTTGTACCGACGTGGTAAGATTATCGTAAATTTGATTTTTTTTTTTTTTTTTTTTTTTTTTTTTTTTTTAGCAATCGAAAGTTGAACTCTGAATGCATATGCGCATTTTTTTTCTTATTGTAGAGAATAGGTGTCTCACGCACATCCCTTCCGATCTTACCGTCAAGAGAGACATATTCAGGTCGAGGGCCTGTTCCTGGGATTCTTTCGATCTCGACCGGATTCGGAAGGCGGTCGCGCTTCACCGATCGCGAGGCGGTACGCGACCTCTCATCAATGATGGATCCTTCGTGTTTGCCCCTTCGAGGCGAAGGGGGAAATCTTCGAAGGGCAAAGGGATCGCTTTCGAGGCCTCGTCGGAAAACAACGAGCCATCGAGGTACGATCCCGACTTTGTCGCAGAGAGCGGGGGTGCTTCCGGTCCGAACCCTCCTCCAAATGACTTCTTTGATGAGCTCCCCCCGGCTTTTACCCGTGACGAGTCTTTGGACAACGAGGAGAGGGACAAGGTGACAGCGGAAGGCACTCGTTTGGTTAACGAGGTTTGTTTTTGACACTTAAGCAAATTCTTCCTATCCTTTCGCTTGACCTTGATTTTTTTTTTTTTTTTTTTGCAGGCCGTGAGAGTATGGAATGCGTCAATCGACAGAAGTTTCCGCACTGCTCGATTGGCCCGCTTCAAAGCGGAGGAGACCGAAAGGGAGTTTGCCAAGTATCGGTTGGAGGTTGAGGAGCGAAACCGTCGGCAAGCCGAGGTCCAGGCTCGAGCCCTCGTCCGTGCAGAGAGGAGAGGACGGAGAAGAGCCGCCGCCGAAATGAATCGACGGGCGGAAATCTTTTCTACCGAATTCGAGGCGTACAAAGAGGCTCAGGACTTCGTAGGTGACTTTCGCGAGTGTCGCGGTTCGGTGGGTACTCTTCACAAGGTGCTGCGTGAGGGTTTCTCGCTTTCCAGCGAACTTGCCGCGATGGATGGTTCGATGAGAGTATGTGCTAACGCCGAATCCTCTGTTCCTCCGATCGAAGGAAGAATTTGGGAATTGTGGAATCCTATTCAAGTCTCGGAAGATACAGCGGATGTCGGTGCAGACGCGAATGCTGGTGACGGGGGCGAAGAGGTCGACCAGCCCGATTCCTCATACGGGATAACCTTTTCTGATTGTCTTGCGTTTGATTATAATTTGTAATAAGCCAAGTGGGGCTGTTTGTATGTGTTGCGACCTTTAGGAGGTCGTTTGACTTTATGTTTTTCGGGATCGGCCGTTGGTGGCCTTTGAATCCTTATTATGAATGCTTTATGAATTATGCGTCTTGATTTATACTTTCGCCAAGTGTAGAGGACTTTGAATACGCATAGTCACTTCGTATTCTAGCTCTTTTTTTTTGTCGCTTGACCCGCGGGTTACTTTGTAGCGAACGTTAGGTTTATAAGCGATAAGAGGCAAGTTTTGGGATCTCGTATGCTGGATACTTATGCCTATGAGATGTTTTAGATACCAGCAAGGCTGGGTTTAGGGCAAGACCTAGGTCTAATTTCGGACTGAAGCTATGCGATGACTAATCGGCCTTTCGTTCTGCTTGTTTGCGATTTCGACCTGACTCGTACCGTTTTAGAATCCGCGAAGTGCTTATCGGCTTATATGATTCGTTTGGGTACGAGTCGAGCTACTTCCTTTACGAAGAGCTAACCAAAATTTGGATTTCTTGTATAGCGCGCTATGATATCCTTGTCGGATGTGAAAGGACTTCGTTGGAAGCCAGACTACGAATTTGATTTAAGTGAAACGTTTCTATGTTTTTCCGTCGGGGCCAATCGACGGAAATAGGGTTTTTAAAGTCGCGGAAAGACTGTTTGACAAAATTTGTTGGAGGAGAGTAGAGAATCGAAACTGGTCAGGAACTTGCGACGTCTCGCGTTCCTTAAAGATACGATTTTCGTTTTCCGTAATATTGGTGCTTTTGATAAGCAATTTCGAATTTAAGACTATAAAGCTCTTCGAGAATGTCGAATACATGTAGAGAATATTTTCGCGGGAGTAAAAGATTATTCGTTCCCATCTCCCCCCCCTTTTTGGTGGGGGGGATAGCTGAACTCGTCGGGTTTCGACGAGCTGCCTACGTACCTCTTGCGAGGATCAAGCCATCTCGTAGTTCTGCTTATATCGCGGATGTTATTACTCCACGACTTCCGGCGCTTCGACTGTCTTAGCTAAGTCGGCGGCCGCGTCAGGAGTTGGATCATCCGTTCCGTCGGTGATGGACTCGAGGATTGGCTTATCATCCTGAATCGTGGCCTTTTTGGACGAATCCGAGTCGTCCTTTGCCGAGTTCTCGGAGATACTCGGATGCTTCTTAGTTCGCTTCAGGTTAGCCGCTGGGGCGTTCCGATTGCTGCGCAATTTATGTTCAGCCAGGAAGCAGAGTCGCGACTGTTTCTGGCTTCCCTAGATTACCGCCGTTCCAGTTGGTGTTGGAAACTTGACGCTGAGATGGTAAGTGGATGGGACTGCCTTCATGGCGTTTATCCAAGGAGTCCCCATTATGGCGTTGTAGATAGCCGGATTATCCACTACCGCGAATTCGACGATCTTTGTGACCTCTTTCGCCATGACTGGGAGCCTGATCTTTCCGAGGGTCATGGAGGTGACGCCCGAGAATCCTGTCAACGGTCTCGGTTCTGGGATGACTTCTCCGAGGGGTATGTTCATCCTTTGGAGAGTATCGCGGAACATGATGTTGACCGTGCTTCCCGTGTCGATGAGGATGCGGCCGACTTCGAGATCTTGGATCACCAAGTCGATGACTAGAGGATCGTAGTGAGGTTTGTCGAGTCCGGCCGTATCCTGTTCCTCGAAGACGATCGCGTGATTGGGGACGTCGTCTTCTGGGCACCATCCGGGACTTGTTTCGGCTTTCCGTCCATAGGCTTTGATCGACGAAACTGAGTCCTGGTAGAAGTGCGATCCGCCGATGATCATGTTGATCCTCTGGCGATTGCTGTTGTTTCCTTCGCCATCTTGCCTTCGTCCGCGTTTTTCACCCGATTGAGTTCCAGGAGCGTTATTTTCGGGATTGGCTCCATCGGTCTTTGGCGGACGGCCGGAATCTAAGAGCAGGTCTTTCACGCTTTTCACCGTTGCTAGTTCGCCGGCGAGCAGCTTTGTAATGAGTCTAGCGCCGAGAACTTTGCAATTGGCGGTAGAGTGACCTCTCGTCTGGTGGAACTCGCAGCTGGAGTTGTCCTTGTATGAGTTCCGCGTCCAAGTGTTTCCGGCAGTCCTCCCTTGCTCGGAGTTGACGGCGTAATTATGCTCGCCTTGAACGTCTTCCCCCTCGTGATGGACGTACTTGTCGTTACGTGAGGTTTTCTTCTTACCGGACGCTTTCTGCGGCCCGTGCTTTTGCGCCAGGACTTTCATCTCTTCCTCCATGATGATGAAATCCGTCGCTTTGTGGAGAGTGTCCTGGATGGTGCGTGGTCTCTCCAGAGAAATCCACTTTCGGAATTTCGACTTGTACCAGAGGTTTTTCCTCAGGGCGTCGATGGCGACTCTATCGCTGAGGCCTGTTACCCTGGACATTACGAGTTTGAACCTCTTTATGTAGTCGCGGAGCGGCTCGTCTTCCTTCTGAATGAGGCTCCAAAGATCTACATCGGAAGTTTCCCTGTCCATGAACATGGAAAACTGCTTCAGAAAGGCTGAAGCTAGCTGGCGAAAGCTTCCGATGGAGTTTCTTTTCAAGCGTGAGAACCACTCGAGCGCAGCGCCTCTGAGATTCTCGACGAACAGGAGACAGCAGCCGACGTCTTTTTCCCGCTCTGGAAGTTTAGACCTGGCCATCGCAATCTGAAAGGATTGCAGGTGTGCCTTCGGGTCTGTGGTTCCGTCGTAGGTGGGAAGCTTTATTTTCCCGGGATCCGAGACTCGTGCGTCCGTGATTCGAGACGTGAACGGAGTCTTCCTCGATTCTTCGAGGAGCAGGTCGATCTCGGGAGCAGTACTGGTTGCGTGGTGAATCTGCGATTTTACTGCTTTCACCTCGGCTGCAGTCTTCGCGATGTATTCGCGTAGATCGTGGATCTCATTAGCGCCGTTTGCGCTTCTCTGTCTACGCTGGCTGCGATAGGCCCGGGTCTGGTCTTCGGCTAGCCTCTCTTGCTCTGACCAGTAGAGGTCTTCCTCCTCTTCCGTCATCGGTTTCTCGAAGGCTGCCGCCAGTCGAGCCGATTGACTTCGGGTCCTTCTGTGGTGGATGTCGGCGTCTTCGTCGGACGGATCCGACTGGTCGCTGATATCCAGATTGATTCTTTCGACGTCGACTCCTTCGTTTTCCCTCGCGGGAGGTGGAAGGTTATCCGTCGTTTTCTTCTGCCCCGCCGGAGTGGTATCGTCAGGGATGAGTTCCGGGGATTCTCTCGGGGCGTCTTTTTCTTTGTCTCCGGAAGTTCCGAAGTCAAGTCTCCTGACACGCCTCACCTTGGTGGATCCGCGCGGGAGTTTGCTTTTCGCTGTTAAGGTGCTGACCTGTTTAGCGAGCGAAGCCATTAGCTTCTCTTGTTCTTCCGACCGTTTCTGGGCGGTGGCGAACAGTTCCTTCACCTGGTCTAGCATCGCGGTGTTTGCCTCAGCAGTGACCGTCGATACGTTTCCAGCGGGAGTCTTCTCAGCGTTGGCATCGGCGGCTAATCCGTCGTGCGTTTGCTTGTCTTTTTCTGCGTTAGCAGACATGCTTAACTGGGCGTGCGTAGTTGCGAGAAAGATAATTCTGTGACCCCCCTCCTTCTAGCGCCAAACTGTGGGAACCGAAATTCGCACTGTCGATTTTCGTTAAGTTTATACGTAGGAAAACTAAGTTGACCTAGTTTTCCCCGAGGATCCCGGCTATCTGCTGGGCCACGCACGACAAAGTTAAGATAGATTAAGTTGAGATTAAGTACGTAAAATAAAGAGAGCAAAAAGAAAGAATTTTATTTCCGAATTCGCGGAGAGCGTTGGAACAATAGGTCGAGATCGCGGCCGTAAGAGCTGTCGATCGTCGCTAGTCTCAAAACCCTAGATCTAACCTAATTGAGTCGCAGCTCGCTAAAAAGGAAATAAAGCCTAAGTTCTAAATTGCTCTGAGAGTAGTTTGCCTTGTGATTTTCGGATCGTGCGAGTTTTTGCGTTCTTTTTACTTCTCGGAGATTTTTATCGTGTAGAGAATGTTTCTAATCGTTGATTTCGGAATGTCTTAACATTTTCCCGAGTTTTTTAGAATGAAACTTATTCTCCTAACGCTTCTCTAACATCTTTCGTATCTTGTCCGAACTTTTCGGACATCGATTTCGTCTTGACCGATTTTGACCCCAACATACGAGTGTTTGTCATAGAAACGGGCGTGTCGAGAATAACGCCAAGGGTTTCTATGCGCGGAACTCTGAGTAAGGGGATTGTTAGATTTTTGCGAAGGAACAGAAGTCTGCGGACAAGATGAAGGTAGAACGGGAGGCGGCCAAACGTCCTAGGTCATGCCTTGCTAGTCTGACCACCTAAGTTCTAAGTTCCCTCAGTCTAAAATCTCGGATCTGCTCTCTAAGTCTCTCTAGGGTTTTTTGTGCTCTTAATGATTTTCGCTCTCTTTTTCTTTCTCTCCCAAAGATCCTTTATATACTCCTTCTTATGACGGTCTATTCTCCTTTTGGGCCGCGAAGCGGGCTTTTTCTATTTTCGTCGGCCTTCATGTTTATCGGGAAACTTGACATTTATCTTCGGGAAACTTGACATTTATCTTCGGGAAACTTGACATTTACCCTTTTGGAAATTTAGCATTTATCTTGTTATGTAAAGATAAACGTAAATCGTCGTATCTATCTCAGATAATCGTAAACGGACTGTCCGATCGCGTTTGGTCCCTTTCGGGCCGTCTCTAGGACTTCCGCTGTTTTTTACGATTTCTTCGGAAGATCTTCATTCCTTCGTAGAGTTGAGATGAGTGGTGTCTTAGGATAACCATCACTGTTTCGTACGAAGAATTTAAGATCTTCCTTTCCGTTGATACCTTACGAGTTTCCGAAGTGTTTCCGACGATCTTAGTTTGGAGTAAGAACGAGAGTTTTGTACGCGGAATCTCAACGATTCATTCCGCGAGGACTCGGGAAAGATTCAAAGTACAGACTTCTGACGGCCGGGGCCTGGTACTTGCGCACGGAAGATTGTCGCTCGAAGACCCGAGCCAGCACAGGCGCTAGGCGCCCGGCGCCTACGGGCAGCACGGGCGCTAGGCGCCCGGCGCCTAGAGGCAGCACGGGCGCTAGGCGCCCGGCGCCTAGAGGCAGCACGGGCGCTAGGCGCCCGGCGCCTAGAGGCATCATGTGCGTCTCGGCGAGGGCTTCGATTTGATATCTTACTCGTTTTCTGGGTCCTCACGGTTTGAGAGAACGAGCTCTTTGAAGTTTCCCGGCGGCTAGGACCATCACGGGCGGCTAGGACCAGCACGGGCGCTAGGCGCCCGGCGCCTAGAGGCAGCACGGGCGCTAGGCGCCCGGCGCCTAGAGGCAGCACGGACGCTAGGCGCCCGACGCCTAGAGGCAGCACGGACGCTAGGCGCCCGTCGCCTAGAGGCAGCACGGGCGCTAGGCGCCCGGCGCCTAGAGGCAGCATGGGCGCTAGGCGCCCGGCGCCTAGAGGCATCACGTGCGTCTCGGCGAGGGCTTCGATTTGATATCTTACTCGTTTTCTGGGTCCTCACGGTTTGAGAGAACAGGCTCTTTGAAGTTTCAAGGCGGATTCTTTGTCGTTCGGCCTGTCCAAACTTAGATTACTTCCCGTTTCTTCCGTATACTTTTGTATGGTCGTGTCATCTACGGACCTAATGTCTCTCGGTTCTTCTTGATTGTATCATCGAAGTTTTACGACTAAATCTTATTTGGTTTTCTCGTAAAGTTTATCGTGTAAATCAAGAACGATCGACTTTAACATAGGTTCTTTAAGCTATACGACTTGTCTTGCTTTCGACGCTTGTTTTATGGAAAGTCTGCGCATGATAAATAGTTTTAGCCGTTGATTTCGAGAGAACCGTTTTTGACCCCAACAGGATCTACCACTAAGAGGAAACGAACTACAAAAAACAGTGAAACTATTGGTAACAAGGAGAATTCCGCAATCTTGTGTAAGTTGTCCTTTCTCTATTATATTTTTATTGGATTGGTGTTCAGGAATGAACTGTTGCGTTTTTTTTTTCATGTAATCAAATTCGGAATTGACAAAGCACAAGCAAACAGCGTTTCCACTACAAGCACAATCAATACGGTGACAAGCCCTGTTTCTATGGAAAATACAAGATTACAGAGACCAGCTAAGAAGTCAAAAACAACTGATAACATTTTATGTAAGTCTAATTTATCTTGAAAAATGGGGTTTGCTTGAGATTGTATTGTTGGGCATTACTAATATTTTTTTATTGTCTTAAGCCCAAGCTAACTCACTAGATACCACCCATTTCGTTAAGTTCACACTCAGTAGCTCAACATGCTAATTACAAGAGGAAGAGAACAACCAATTCCAACGAAGGAGAACTAATAATGTTATCTGATATTACCAATCAAGTTCCTTCTCCAACCACACAGACACAACAGTCTGATCTCACTCCAACGCATGATGAGAGAACTAGAGCGAATACATTAATTCATTCAACGACTACGCCTACTGGAACTAAAACAGATGACCAAGTCAAAGGAAACCCGCGTGCATCTACTAAGAGGCTAAGAAAGAACAGTTCTTTTTCATGTAATTCCTCTGACATTCAATTAGTCCCTGTCTACGTGTTGCCTTGCTCTTTACGTTTATTGTGTTCTTACATTTACATTCTCATGTACCAGCCCGTTCTAACCTGGACACACCACCAAGTTCTTTTCCGACAAGGTCAATACCTCTATCTGATACGACTGATGTATTTTCTTCTTTAAGGACACATACAGAACAAGAGGTTCCATCTCCTACATTTCGATCATCTAAGTCCAGATTAACAGCTAAAGGTGATTATTATATGTGTTGTTATGTGTATTTTTCTGAGAACATTCGGAAGTTACCTAAATCATAACATCTGCATATTTTATAAAATTTGTTTGTTTTTAGAAAAAGGAAAAGGAATATCTGTTGCCTCGGGAAAAAAAATCAAAAACAGAACATGGTATGTTGTCTTCAGTCAATTTTGACACAGTTTTGCGCAATGTATATATCCTTGATGCTTTGTTTTATAGCAACAGAAACAGAAGGAGTTGGCCTTCATGGTGATGGGTACTCGAGTGAAGAAAATGATGAATCTACATTTCATGATTACGAGGCTAATTAACACCCACTAATCCTATGGATAGTTTAATGTTCTTTTATGTTAAAAATATAACAACTAGGGAAAGAATGTCTCATGAAAATTTTAAAATAAAAGGTGCATATGAAGTGTCTGGAGAACAAGATTATGATTGCAGCAGTGAAGAAAGTGACACGGAGTCTGAATCAAATTTGAATTTTGCCAGTATGTCTAAAGAATCAGACTCAGTTGGACCTTCCACAAGGAAAACTTCTTCCAAGGGGAAAAACAGTACGATAAATTTTTTTTTTTTTTACGTTTATAAGAGCAAATTGACTGTGCTTGCCTATAAGTTAACATAAGGTTTTGTTCATATCTTTTTCCAGAGGCAGTATACATCGACGAAGGTGATGCAACACATAAATGTGAGCATTGTGGGGCTATCATGTGGTTTGGTTAGCGCCTAAACCGGAAGAGATATGCCAAGAAACCTATATTTTCAATGTGTTGTGGGCAAGGTCAGGTTCAGCTGCCACTGTTAAAAGAATCCCCCGCCATATTGAAAAGATTTTTGACAGAGAATGATGAAATGAGTAGATATTTTTGTGAGAATATTAGAGTCATCAACATGGTTTTCTCATTTACATCTCTTGGTGGGAAAGTGGACCGCTCTGCTAAAAAAGGTATTGGCCCTAAGATGTTTCAGCTTCAAGGAGAGAACTACCATTTGATGGGTAGTCTAAAGCCACCAAAGGGAGAACCCAAGTTTGGTCAGCTTTATATTATTGACACAGAAAATGAGATAGCCAATCGATCTGGTATTATCGGGTAATTTTTATTCATATTTTAACCAGTTTAAGCTATGACTTTTGAAGCTAAAAGAGTTTGAACTAATTTGGACGAGCTTGTGTTTATATTTTCTCAGGAAATACAAGAAGTCAACAGAAAAAACAAGGAAATATGAACTTAGGAAAATGGTTATACAAGCGTTAATGGAAATGCTAGATGAGTGCAACCCCTATGTCCATCAATTTAGATCAGCACGTGATCGTTTTGACACTAATCCTGATCAGACATTTCACATGCGTATCATTAGTAGTCGAGAGAAAGATGGAAGAACATATGATACTCCTACTGCCTCAGAAGTTGCTGCACTAATTCTTGGAGATTTCAATTTGGACATGGATAAAAGGGATATTGTGTTGCAAGAGAAACAGACGGCATGGCTTAAGAGGATTAGCGAAATTCACCCTGCTTATCTGGCTCTTCAATATCCTCTAATCTTTACATATGGTGAAGATGGGTTCAGACTTGGTATTCAAAAGAGAGATACGGACGCAACAGCAAAGCTAAAGAGGAAGGCACTCAGCATGAGACAATGGTATGCGTTTCGTTTACAAGAAAGAGAGAATGAGTGTCATACACTACTCCATTCGAGAAGATTGTTTCAGCAATTTTTGGTCGACGGTTATACTACAATTGAGGCGAACATGCTGTTTTATCTTAGAATGAACCAGAAAAGTCTCAGATCAGACAATTATGACTCTATTCAACAAGCTGAAAACTCGGGCAAAACAGATATGCATGAGCAAGGAAGTCGATTTTTGCTACCAGCATCCTTTACGGGAGGAGCAAGATACATGAAGAATATGTATTTAGATGTCCTGGCTATCTGTAATATTTTGGGTTTCCTGAGTACTTTATAACATTTATTTGCAATCCTAAATGGTCGGAGATCACCAGGCATCTACAACCCAGAAAGCTTACTGCTGAAGATAGGCCAGAGATTCTGGGAAGAATCTTTAAAATCAAATTGGAATCTCTTATGGCAGATTTAACAGATAAACAACTTTTGGGGAAGACATCTTCGGGTGAGTTATTCAGTACGAATTGAGTATTCCTGGTTTTGGTATGTAATTTATCCCTCTAATATTTTTTTTTGGCAGCAATGTATACGATTGAGTTCCAGAAACGTGACCTACCCCATGCACACATTCTTTTATTCATGCATCCTAATTCTAAGATTAGAACAAACGATGACATTGACAGAATCATCTCCGCATAAATTCCTGATAAAAAAAGAGCCAGAGCTTTACGAAGTGGTTAAGGACATGATGATCCATGGTCCTTGTGGAGCTGTTAATTTGAACTCTCCATGCATGGAGAATGGGCAATGTTCGAAGCAGTATCCTAAGCCCCATGTTGAAAAAACATATGTGAACAAGGAAGGATTTCCAGTTTATAGAAGAAGGAAAGAGGGGAATGGATTTATAGAGAAAAAAAGATTCAAGTGTGACAACACCAATGTCATACCTTATAACAAGGAGTTGTCTCTTCGTTATAGAGCTCACATTAATGTGGAATGGTGCAATCAGAATGGTGCTGTAAAATACTTATTCAAGTATATTAATAAAGGGCAGGATCGTGTTACTGTTGCTGATGAACCTCCGGATAATGGTTCGTCCAAAGAAAATAGTTCTGTACCAGCAGGTAACTACTTGCATTAATAGTATAGATTTAACTGCTGTGGCATGTATATTTTGTATGACATAGTCTGCTCACTTATAACAGATTTGCTTTAATGTTTTTCAGATGTGAGTGCGGCTAATTCTGAGACTGCGACAAATACAGCTTCAAAAGAGGAGAGTAAAAATGAGATCAAAGACTTTTTTAACTGCAGGTGCAAATTTAAAGCGCTCTGTTATTGCAAATAAAACGATTTTTTTTTTTTTTAAGTTTACATCTATGACTATAATTGTTTGTACATATATGTATCTGCAAGTGAAGGTGGTTGGAGGATCTTTCAGTTCCCAATACATTATAGATCAACTCCAGTTGAGAGAATACAATTTCACCTACCAGGAAAACAGATCATTGTTTTAAAGGATGATGACACATTCAAAGAAGTGACCAGCCGAAAACTCATTGAAAATACTATGTTCATGGGCTGGTTCGAATTGAATAAGGTTAGTGAAGTTGCTCGGACTCTGACTTTAGCTGAGATTCCAACAATGTTTACTTGGAATAAAAAGGATAAGAAGTTTCATGATAGAAAGAGAGGATTTAGTATTGGTAGAATCAATTATGCACCACGTAAGATTGAAGAAGCTTTCTACATGCGTGTCTTGCTAAACATTGTTAAAGGTTCGTTTGAGGATAAGGACATAAGGACTTTCAACAGTGTTGTTTATGAAACATATAAAGAGACATGTTTTGCAAGAGGGCTGCTTGAAGATGATCAAGAATATATTGATGAGCTTGTGAGGAAAAGTTTTACTGGTTCGGGATCATACATGCGCCATGCATTTGTGATCATGTTAATGTCGGGTACTTTGCCCAAGCCTGAAGAGGTGTGGGAGAATACTTGGGAATTCCTTTCTGAGGACATTCAATATAAATGAAGGCAGCAACTGCATCGACCAGGTAACATATATTTTTAATTTGAGTCTAATTGTGTGGATTCTATTACTATAACACCACTTAACGGGAAATTAACATGTGACACACGCAGATCTTTGTTTGTCGGATGAAGAAAAAAAAGAAGCAGCACTTATAGAGATCGAAAAGATTTTAAAATGTAATGGAACTACTTTGGCGAACTGGACGTCTATGCCACAGCCAATCCCAGACATCATAAATGAAAACGTGCTGATTTTGGATGAGCTCAGTTACGACCGGGAGGAGTTAAGAGCCGATCATGATCGTGACTTTCCAAAACTCACTGATGAGCAAAGGAAAATCTATGATGAGATAACCGATGCTGTTTTTAATAAGAAAGGAGGTGTGTTTTTTGTTTATGGGTTTGGTGGAACTGGAAAAACCTTCTTGTGGAAGCTCCTTTCTGCTGCTATCAGAATGAGGGGTGAAATCTGTCTGAATGTGGCTTCAAGTGGAATTGCTTCTCTATTGCTACCAGGAGGAAGAACAGCACATTCTAGATTCAGAATTCCTATAAACCCAGATGAGTTTTCTTATTGCAATCTGGTACCAGGAACTGATCAGGCGGACTTGGTGAAAGCAGCCTCGCTTATCATCTGGGATGAAGCCCCGATGATGAGTAAGCATTGTTTTGAGTCTTTGGATAGAAACATGGCAGATATCATTGGATACAAAGAAAACCTACCATTTGTCGGAAAAGTAGTTGTCTTTGGTGGAGATTTTAGACAAGTACTGCCAGTTATTCATGGAGCTGGAAGACCGGAAATAGTTATGGAGGCACTTAATTCTTCTTATCTCTGGAAGCATGTTAAAGTTTTAGAGCTCACCAAGAACATGAGACTGTTGTCAAATGATCTCACACCTGAAGGTGCAAAAGAATTGCAAGAGTTTTCGCAGTGGATTTTAGATATTGGAGATGGAAAAATTGGCAGTGGAAACGATGGTGAAGCTCTAATCACTATTCCAGATGAGTTTCTGATTCTTGATGCTGATGATCCAATAGATTCTATAAGCAGAGCAGTGTATGGAGATGTTGTTTCTTTACTGCAGAATAGAGAACCTAAGTTTTTTCAAGAAAGAGCAATACTTTGTCCTACTAACGAAGATGTGAACATGATTAATCAGCACATGTTGGACAAGCTGCCAGGTTCGTTTGTGGATATGTTTTTCTTTAGATTACTGACTTCTAAATGAACTATGTGTTTGTTATAATTTTTATGTTTTTCGTTGGTCACTGCAGGTGAGGAAAGGTTCTATTTTAGTTCTGATTCTATAGACTCTTCAGACATGTTTTCAAAGAATGACAAAGCTCTTACTCCAGATTTTCTGAACAAAATCAAGGCATCAGGTTTACCTAACCATAGCATGAGATTGAAGATAGGGTGTCCTGTGATGTTGCTTAGAAACATTGATCCTATAGGGGGACTAATGAACGGTACTAGACTCCAGATAACAGAAATGTATGACTTCATGATACAGGCGAAAGTCATTACAGGCGAAAAAGTCGGTCACACTTTTTATCTTCCTAGACTCTCAATAACACCTTCAGATAAAAAAATGCCGTTCAAGATGAGGAGGAGGCAACTACCTATTGCTGTGGCATTTGCTATAACAATCAATAAAAGCCAAGGTCAATCACTTTCAGAGGTTGGTTTGTTTCTACCGAGACCTGTTTTCTCTCATGGACAGCTCTATGTGGCTATTTCTAGAGTGACTTCTAAGAAAGGACTGAAGATTTTGATTGTTGACGGTGAAGAGAAGCCTCAAAGCCAAACAATGAATGTGGTATTCAGAGAAGTATTCGATAATCTTTGATTTTCGTTTTGCATTTGTTTCTCTATCATGTTATACTACTTCCTATTTAATACTGATCTTTGTTTACTATTACGCAAAACAATTTGTTTCAAATGAGTTTTTTAACAATAAGGTTATTTTAAGAATTTGAACTATGCATACAGTCTACCAAACAGATGCAAAACACCAAACTTCAATCAAATTTCATCAAACAATCTCCAGTTTTATCCCAACTACCAGGCAAGTTCGCAATCTAATCTAAACAATGCAAACCTCTAAAATGCACTTACATATTTTTTTTGTATTGCTTTGGCGTTATGGATTTATCCCATGGTCCTTCAGCTGCATAAAGTTGTGTCTTTAAGCTTTTAACTGCATGACGACAACAAGAATTGTAACAAAAACCATTCCAATCTCACTGGAAACAAAAACCAGAAAAAAATTTACATGAATATATTTGGTGAATAGAAATCCGAGATTAACTTTTAATGTACAAATGATTTTAAATATAATTTTTTTTTACCGTTTAATTGTCTTTCAATTGATTTCTGAATCGTCAATCGCCATGGATGGGGAAAGAAGGGTCGATCGTTTTGTTACCGTCATCGTCGAAGATCTTCAAGCCATCGTTATTGTTTTTTTTTGTTTTGATTTTCAGATCAGGGGGTGGTGAATCGCCATAAACAGGAGGGGAAAGAAGACGCGACCGATTTCTTTTTTTTTCCTTTTCTGTTTCTTTTGTTTTTTAAAATAGATGTGTCGTGTGTGAAGATTTTCTATTTGGTCGGTAAATTATCCAAGTTCATTTTTTTTGTATATATCAACTATTCTTAATAATTTTGTATAATAAACCAAAATAAACTTAAAATTATTTTGTTTTTTCCTTACTAAATATAAGTAAACCATTTATAAAATATTTGCATTTTTTTTTAAAATATATATATATATATATATATTTATTTAGTTATTAAAAAATAATAAACACAATTGTTAACTGTTTAAATTATACAAAATCTCTTTAAAAAATATTAACAACATCATCTTTAAGTTTAATTTATTAGAGTTATACAATTGTGATGCATAAAAAATAAATTTAAATTTTGTGAACATAAATATTTCATTTAAAATGAAAATGATTAAGAAAAAAAAATTAAAAATGAAACACAAATACATGAAAATATAGATATTTAGTAAAACAATTTGATTTAATCAAAATTTAAACGGAAACTAAATTTGCGCTTTGAAAGCGCAGATCAAAATCTAGTATCTATCTTATTAAAGTAGAAGTACTTTAAGCTTTTGTTTGATTATAGAGATAGGAGTAAAAAAGTAAAACATGTTTGGAAACTTGGATAAAATAATAACACATGTTCACGAATGGGCATGTTCCTACTTGATTATTACCACGAATGGGCTTGAAAATTCGTAGACAAAACGAGTGGGCTTATGTATGATTGTATTATCATCATAAATATTTATTATTCTCACATATATGTTGTAACTAATTATTTATTATTCTCACATATTTAATTAGATGTTATTATCGTCATAATAACTACTTAATTTCCATATAATTATTTATCAAATATATACATAATAATTATCATCATAATTATTTATCAAATATTTATAGAATTTTGTCAAATAATATAATTATTATCACATATAATATAATTATCATCATAATTATTTATCAAATATTTATCAAATGTTTCGTGTGGATCTTCTGATTTAAAAATATTATCACTTGATCCCCACGAGTTTAATAAATACTTAATTGCCATATCTTTATTGGTCAGATACCAATATCTTAACATTAAATATTATTAAAATCATTTTCCATAATAACATATCAATCGAATATTCATATCTTAAATGATTTGGTTTAATTTCTACCGATTTTGATCGTACCAATTAGATGTATCTACCGAGATTTTATCATGTTATAATTGAAAAACAGTTTAAATGGTAACAATACTCAGTGATTATAGCAATTAATCAATCTCAATAAATATAGGAACTAATAATTGGCTTCATCTATATTAACATCCTTATGTGGAAATATATTATTCCATCATTCGTTCAAAAACTAACTATTAATAAATATCATAGTAACTAAAAAACCAATTTACAAGAAAGAGTTTAACGTCGACAACTAATATAGGATCAGTCGGGGATTAAATAATGAAGTAACATTATTATATAATAATATATTAACTATAAAAAGAAAAATATAGAAAATTCGAGTTAATCTGTACATTTCGTTTATTTCAGTTTTTATAAGTTTTTTTTTCTGTTCTATTGTTTTATAAATCTGTTTCTTTTTCTGTTCTATAGGGTGTAATATTGCATATGCGTGCCAAATGAATCAGATTTATCGTATAAAACGTGATTTACCAGTTGGAGAGTGGAAGACTATCGGCATTTTAGAAGTTTCGTCTGCTTCTGGACAATATCGACCAACTGCGCATCAATACAAGTTGATTTTCTTAGGAGAGACCGTGGTAACCAAATGTGATTTACAATTTTTTTTGATTTCCTTATAATTTTGTATTTCTTAAATATTTGAAATTAAATAAATACACATTTAATACGCATGGTAAGATTTAAATCAATTATGAGTTCTGTATAAATAAATATCAGACACATTCAATATATTTTTCCGTTTCTTCCTAATATTTCAAGGAAGTTCGTGATTACACAATACAATTACAAAATACAAAGTTTATAAAATAAACAAAAGCAATACAATTTCGCTCAATTAATTTGAAGTTCTGAAATATATATATATATATATATACCCGCTCAATATCCACGTGGATACGCATATCATTATTTACGATAATAAAATAAAGTAGTATGGTTGTACTCACTAATCTTTTGTTTTTCATAATTATATATATATATATCATAAAAAAGACCCGCCCAGTTGGGCGGGTTAAGATCTAGTATACTATTAAAGTACAAGCACATTTGATTTTTTTTACTAAACCTGCCCATTTTAAAGCTAACATTGCATGTTTCATTAAGGGCAATCAAGTAATATTAATAATACATTTATATTAGGTCATTATTTTTCTGAGTCATTTGGACCGATTAAGAAATCATATTCAATTCTCACATTTTTTTCCTTTGTGCCATTGAATCCAAGTTCAAATAACTTTTTTTTTCAATCATTCTTAATATTTTGTGTAGTGAACAAAACTAAAAAACATAGTTTTATTTTTTTATTTTCTTAATATATTTATAAAAAAACTGGGTTTTTCAATGAAAGCATAAATATTTATTAAAAGAATATTATTTTTAATTAAAAAATTAACCACATGATAAAATTAATTCATCAGAATTATAAAAGCATAATTCATTAAAAATGAAGTTTAAATTTTTAAACATAAATAGTCATTTAAAAAAGAACATGATAATAGTAATTTTTAACAATTATTATTACAACAAGTGGTTTAACCGGTAACCGGATTCCGGTTTCAAGGGTTTTTGTTAGTTTTATAAAACAAATTTCACAAAACTCAAATTGGATTTATTTTTTATCAATGGATTTACCGGTTCAACCGAGGGTCCAAGTCTGATTTCAAAACACTGATCAAAACTATAAAACTATTTATATTGATTTTATATTTAAAATATCTAATTTAAAATTAAAAACTTAAAATACATATACAATATGGTTTCAATCGAACATAAAATATATATACGAGACGGGTTATATAAATTCATATACAAAACGGGTTATATAAAGTTTTCACCAATCATAAACTTGCACTTTGAAAGCGCAGATCAAAATATGACATTCAAAAAATATTTGTCAATTAAAAAAAAGAAAAAGAAAATAAATCTGCGCTTTGTAAGCGCGGATCAAAATCTAGTTATACCATTATACTATGTGTTATGCCCGCACTTGCGGGCTAAACAAATTTACAAATGTAATTTGTAAATAAATATATTATCAATTCAAAAGTCACTAAAATAAACTATTTTCATTCTTTTGAAATATTTGATAACTAATTAAATATTAAAAATTTATCCTATTTTTTTATAAACAAAATATCTTTTATCACACAAAATAAACTTGAAAACATTCATATATACGAAAATTATATACAAATTGTTTTTATTTTTTTAGAATATTGTGATGTAAAATATTTTTGAATAACCTAATATATAATATTTTTAGAGAATGATGATTATAAAATTGATAATTTTTTTTTAATTTATTAGTAATAATATGTTAACAAATTTAATTTAATTATTTATTATGGATGATAAAAACTTTAAAGCTCTAACGTTTAATGTATATATATATATATATATATATATATATATATGCATATTGAAATAGAGACGGTTTGATATTATTAAAACAAATATAATATAATATATATATATATATATAATTAATTAAAAATAAAATATAAAATAAAATTAACTATGACATCATTTTTAGAATTTTTTAGTTATTCTCAAGATAAAGATAAATTATCTGCAAAACCACTAAAATTATTTATTAAGATTAATAACTAAGAATGACTAAATCTTTAAATTATAGTAAACCAAATAAACAAAAAAAAAACTACAGATATGAAAAACATGATAAGTAAGCAAATCCACTTATCAAAGTTAATATAAACATATATAAATATTTTGATTTTACTAATTAAATATAATATAAATTTAAGTATGACATTATTCTTAGATTTTTCAGTTATTCTCAAGATAGTGACAAATTATCTGCAAAATCAATAAAATTATTTATTAAGATTAATAATTGAAATTAAAATATAATTAAACTTTAAACTATAGAAAACATGACAAATAAGCAAAAAATTTAAAATTATGGAGAGAACAACAAGTAATTAAATTTACTTCTCAAATAATAGTATAGATTTCATTTACGCTGTTTTTCTTCTACAAAGAAAATAATAATAATCAATATCTATTACCAGAATAGCAAACCAAAATTTGTTAACCAGCATACTAAACCACTAATCTTCAGTCTCTTGTACTGGATGCCCATTAATTAGTAGCCCAATGTGTTAGTGTTAGTTTCGGACTAGATGCCCATTAATTCGCATCTAATTCACTAAATTGTTTCACGCAATGATATGGGCTTTAGACCATTATACCTATGAACCCAACTCATTGGACTACTAAAACTATTAGCTTCAAGCTTCAGCTATTATTGTTTCTCGTTTTTTAGGGTTTTAGTCAGAACTCGTTGATTTACTCTGAAGTCAATTCAATTCCGTTATCTTTTCAAATTATATGCATCATAAACTATATATAAGAAACATTCTTTAAAATAAAATGTGACATCTCCACAGTAGACAATTGTACATTACGCAACCTGACATCAGTGCCGGCTCTGGAGCTAGGCAAGTGGGGCACAGGCCCAGAGTCCACCTTAAAAACAAATGCGTTTTGTGAATAAAAGGATTCAACTTTTCTTTTTTTTTTTGCAACAAGGGCCCAAAATATTATATATAACTAAATATATTGCATATAAAATATTTTTTTCCAAGGGCCTAGTATCAGGTTGAGCCGGACCTGCCTGACATGTTCGTTCGTGGTTTTATTTTTGACAAATGTTTATCAGCGATACGAATCATATAGTTAACACTTTTCGACATTACAATGTTCGACATAGCCGTCTCACACCCAGCAGTGAAGTTCACCGCCATCCGAGAGAAAGAACCTAAAGCAAAATTGTTAGAAAATGACGATTTTGCGAAACTTAATCGCCATAATACATTATTTACTTATATAATTACATTTAAACGTAGAGAAAAAGACATAAAGAACATTAAAACAAGTTTTTGTCACAAATTTAGATCTCAAGGATCAAAATTATAATGTTCGACATCGTTGCGAGAAAAAGAACCTAAAGCAAAATTGTTATAAGATGATGATATTAGGAAACTTAAGTCGCCATAATACACTATTTACGTATATAATTACATTTAAACGTAGAGAAAAAAACATAAAGAACATTAAAGCAAGTTTTTGTCACAAATATAGGTATCAGAGATCAAAATAACCAAAATATTTAATTAAATAGATAAATATACACTTATACTTTTGGATTAATTAATTCAAACTTTAGGATTTAGAGTTAAGAGGATTTTGGGATTAATGTTTTAATGTTTATAAAATAAAGAAAAAATACTAAAATAAAAATTTGAAAATAGTTTTAAAAAGTAATTTCGAATTATAAAAATAAAAATTGAAAAGATTAATAAGAAAATAATTTCCAAAAAAATATTATAAAATATTTCAAATTTGAAAACACATAATCTGAAACTATTAAAAATATTTATTTTTATTTTTATTAACTTTTATTTATTTATTTATTTATTTATATTCATATATCTAGGATAGTAGAGTCTTTTCATCTATTAAATGAAACATTTTAGTCATTTTTCCCCTTAAAATCTATTTTTGTGACAAAAACTTGAAAATAATATATTTTGGACAATTGCCCTTAAATGTATCTAAATATGTTTATATTTAATTAGAGATTTTTAGCGACATTATTTAATTAAAATAAAGTCTCATTGTCGTAATCATTTTAAGTTGAAATTATTTTTCTTATGTTTATTTAATAGATAGCTAGGAAGTTTACAAAACAATACGTAAGCTATTAAGCTAATTGTATTCATCCACCAAAGTGACTTTTATGAGTGGTACGTCGCATTCCACCCAAAAAGTTGTTCATATGTTATGTCAATGGTATATATAGTAGGATATATATATATATATATATATATATATATATATATATATATATATATATTTAAAGAAATCTATATTATTAAAGTTGAAATACATTTTGGTTTTGTTTGGAAATATAGATCGCAAGAATAAATGAGTATTGTTTGGAAACATGGATAACAGATTAAATATTTTTTTTTATTTACATAATTAGTCATTGCATTTCCAATAAATTAAGTACTTTCTTTTATATTTTTTTATTTACATAATCTGCCACTACATTTAAAATATCTTCTATTTAAATGTTATGTATAATTATATACTATGTGTTTTGCCCGCACTTGCGGGCTTAAACTTTTTACAAAAAAATCTAAATAGATATATCATCAATTAAAAATCTATTAGATTATTTTTCTAGCTAATAAAATATATTGTATTATATAAAATAAACTTCGGAACATTCATATATACAAAAAAATTACTTCACAAATAATATACTAACTTAGTTCTTTACCAAGTTTTATTTAGAAATTATTACAATCAATGATTTTGATTGTCTTAAGAAAATTATCTTAAAATATAGATGATTAATTATATTTTATGTGATATATATTTTAAATTAAAGATGATTTAAACATACATATAATATTTTAATATTACTAAAGTAAATATAATATATTTAACTATGATATTATTATTTTTTAATTATTCTTAAGATAATGATAAACTATCAACTAAATAAATCACTAATTTTTTATACACAGATGCGTGAATTATGCCGCATCTGTGTGTTATAACTGAACATAAAATATGACTAAGCTTAAAACATGGAGAGTATGACAAGTAAGTAAATTCACTTCTCAAATAATACTATAATAATAATATTTTTTTTTATTATTCTTAAGATAATGATAAACTATCAACTAAATAAATCACTAATTTGTTTTATTAATATTAATAGTTGAACATAAAATATGACTAAGCCTAAGATCATGGAGAGTATGACAAGTAAGCAAATTCACTTCTCAAATAATAGTATAGATTTCATTTAGTTAAGAAATTATTCTATTAAATTAAATTAATATTAAATAAAATTATGATTACAAAAAAAATCACATATAAAAATTATATTTTTCAAAAAAATATTTAAACAAAATTATATACCCGATCTAGTATTCGATTAAGTTACCAGTAGCAGCATAACAAGATGTGAAGGAACCAAGAACATTCATAAATCCAATTGCCACCATTTTTTGTTTCCATCGAGTCTATACCCTTTAATTCCGGCGAAAGACCTTCCCACTGCAATGGCTTCCTGATAAAAGTGTATATAAGCATAATTTGTTAATCAAATTTGTAATAGCTATAAAGTGAGTAAATATTAGTTAAAAGGTTAATGACTTACGGTTAAAGCGACAACGGCAATGATTAATCCGATTTTAGCGATATGTCCAAGATGAGGAGTATTAAACTCGATATCGTTGCCCCAAAAAGAACTCAATATCGTTAATTGAGATGGGATTAAGACCTCCTTTGATGTAATACGAAAGTTAGAATATATACATAAAGAATGTATTGGATGGTGTTGCAGTATGTGCCGTACGTAGGAGACAGCAAGAGAGCAATGGACGAGTACACATCAGAGATATTCATGGGAGGCAAGAACACAATTGTGAATATGTGATGCACAACACTTGTGAAGACTCACTCTTGTTCTCCTGGCAGAACTCACCACTAGGATCCAGTTCAAGGACGAAAATGAGGTTTGTCATAGTCTTGGTTGGCCAATGATTCCATTTTGATATAATATTCTGAGTTAGGCATCACATCCGTTGCTTGTTTGTGTCTACATTTGTGTTTAGGTTTATACTTTTTCCTAATAGTTATTGTCCAAAAAATGTGTTCAAAACAGTCGAAGCATTTGATTTGTTGAGGGCTTTTTTGTTGTTGTTGCAGGGGAAGTTGCATTCTTTCCATCCGGTGGCTACCTCCTAAGTTACCTCTCAAAGGCCCATTGGTAAGCCTAACGAAGCAAACATCGTGCCGTTTGCCGACGTTACAAAATCACTCTTTATGAATTTTATTGAATTCAATGCAGGCCCCACCTGGCACACCAGTTGTGAAAGCTTTGTCGAAACAGCGTGCAATGCTTGAGAACATACTCAGAGCTTGTGTCGGACTTTCTCCAGAGAACAACATGATTCTCGAGTACAAGTGAAAAAGATATCAACTAGCAACTAAGATCCACTTCGTTTAGCTTTGCTTTCTCATGTTTTAATAATGAATAATTACATTTTTTAAAATGTAAAGTACTGATATCTTATTTACAAATGTCATCCATGCTGTTTCGAGCCAAATAGTGGATCCTGTTTACAAGACCACCCGCAACGGGGGTTTATGAGCGAGTCTTGGGCTCGGTATCATAGGCCTTTTTGATTAAAAGAAATGAAAAAATGGGTTTCAACCCGTGAACCGGCTCTTCCGAGTGAGCCCGTATGATACGGGGTCATGCCACGCGGCGCAGAGGGAGTGGCTACGCGATCACGCGTGTTGAGTGAAAAAAAAAGGGTTCCGCGTGAAGGATCTCATTTTCCCTTCTCTCTTCTTCCTCTAGGGTTTCTCCGTCTCTGAGGCGATTTCGTTATCCAGTGTAGATCCGGAGAGATTGTCGATCAATTCGTCGTCGGAGTCACTCGTAAACGCTCTCAGGTGAGTCTCATTCACTCCGAGGACGAGATTGCTTCGATTTGATCTCGATAGGTTTCTAGGTTAGGAAGTCGATTTGGGGGTTTCGTCTTAGGGTTGGAAATCGAGAAGGGGGTTTCAATTACTTGGTTAAAATTGACATACGTTTCCCTTTTAGGGTTTGTTAATCGTGGATTTCATTTCGATTTGGGGGTTTGTTTTTAGGGTTCGAAATATAAAAGGGGATTTCAATTTTTTCGTTTAAATCAACATACGGATTACTTTTATTGTTCCTTCTTCATGGATTGGAATTGGATTTGGGGGCTTTTAGTTTGTCTTTTAAAATTTTTTATCTCGGTTGCTTCTGTTCTAATCATTTGTAATCCTGGTACAGATAGATCCCGAAGCAGTGATAAGAGACACAAAGAGAAGAAAGGAGCACATCGATATGCTTTCATACGTGTGTGATTCACAACACGGGATTCCGAGGAGGTGTCCCTGTGGTGGAAGTATAATTCACGAGGTTCGTGATGAGAAGGAGGAATACGACACTCTCCCCGGCAAGCGTTTCTTCACCTGCAAAAACTACGAGGTAAAACACGGGTTCTTGTCTTTTAAATTATGTCTTCTGTTTTTGTATTTTAATGAAGAATCTAATATAGTTTATGTGTTGTAACCAAGGCTGATGGTTTGCATTATCGTCAGCCTTGTGTCATTGGTGTGCAGGAGCATATCGAACGGCTCACAAGTCGTGTGGAGGAGGTGGAGGCGGTGACCAAGTGGGTGCCGGAGGTGAATAATAAGATTAAGCGTCTGGAGGTAATCTGAGTTCCCAGTTTTGTATTTTGTTTTGTTATTCTTTTTCTGATATTTTATACAGTGACTAATACTATCTCATTGTCATTTCCTTGTACAGACAGAGGTAAAAGCCCTCACTGTGGAGGTTGATAGGCTGACTGGGAAGGTTTATAACCTGACCGTGCAGGTGGATCACTTGGAGAAATGCTGCTTCGACTGAAAACTCAAAGGTAAGCAGACTATAACTTGAACTAGAGTAGGTTAATATTTGTTGCGTAATGAATTTAAACTTGAACTAGAGTAGGTTTATAGTTGTTGCGTAATGAATGATGTTAAATTTAAAGTTTCATTTCGAAAACCTGATTTGATGTTTATTGAATGGTCTGTCTGAAGTAGTTGTGTAGTTAAGTTAAGTGTAATCAATTTTTGGTGGTTAGAAGGTGTTAACTTCCTTGTACTTTCAAACCCAAAACTAGTTTAAAAACCTAGGTTATCGACATCTGAAAACACAAAGCAAAACTTAAAAACTTCAATACTCATCCCAAAATGTCTCGTATTCCCCTAAACTCTCACGGCTTTGTTGACCTCTTAACTGCCCAGACCACTCAGCCCATAGAAATAGGATCTTCTGAGGCCCCTAAACCTCCGGAAAGGAGGAAGTGGAACCCCAAAGAAGATTTGGTGTTGATCAGTGCTTGGTTGAACACCAGCAAGGATCCAATAACCAGTAATGAGCAGAAGCTAGGAGCATTTTGGAAGAGAATAGAGGAGTACGTGAATGCTAGCCCTCTGCTCGTTGGCTCCATTCCTAGGGAGTGGAGCCAATGTAAGCAGAGGTGGGGAAGGATTAACGAGCAGGTGTGTAAGTTCGCAGGATGTCATGAAGCTGCTCTGAAGGAGCAGGCTAGTGGTCAGAATGAGAATGATGTCATGAAGGTGGCTCATGACATCTTCTCTAATGACTACAAAGGCAAGTTCAATCTTGAACATTGTTGGAGGGAGCTTCGATTTGATCAAAAATGGAGATCACACAGTCTGTCATCAAATGCTAGAAAGGAGAAAAGGAAGGAGACTGCGGATGAGGTGGGTGGCGAGGAAGATGTTAGACCTCCCGGAATCAAGGCTAGCAAAGCAGCAAAACGCAAGAAGCATGGCAATGAAGCCGCGTACGATCAGATCGAAAGCATTCTAGCAGCCAAGGATAGGATATCCAAACAAAAAATACTTGATAGGTTGCTAGGAAAAAAACCTGATACAATTACAGATCAAGAGCTTGCTCTAAAAAACAAACTCATTTCTGAATTGCTTTAACTTGGTGAGTGGCTTAGTAGTAGTTGCTAGATGTATATTGATATTGTATGATCTTTGGCTTTTAATATTTTCGTTGATGTATATTGACTTTGTGTTTCTGTTGTGGTTTGTAGGTCACGGGTTCAAGGAGGAGGTTGCGTGGATGGTTGCAGGTCTCTGTTTCTTTATGTATCAAATCATGTCACGGGTGGTAATGTTGTAGTACTAGTTGTAGTGGTAGGTTGCAGGTATCTCACGGAATCAAAGTAGAGTGTAGTGTTTTCCAACTTGCTACACTCATTTTATGTATCATATAAAGGGGGTCTGTCCCCACAGGATGTGTTTTCTAGCCAAGGGTTTGTCCCCACGGCTTTGCTTTTGTAATCACGGGTGTATGTACCCAGAATGCTACTTGCTTCATCATTTTCTATATAAATGACTTTGTGTTTCAATGTTTTCATCCTCACTACTCATCTCTTCTCTCTCTCGTTCTCAGTTCACTACTCCTCTCTTCTCTCTCTCTCGTTCTCTCTGCACCACCATCACCATAAGTCACAACCATAAGAAGAGGAGACCATTACCACAAGTCACCACTACTTCTCTCAACCAAACAAGAAACTACTAATCAAGGTAAGGGAAACAAATCAAGAAGAAGCAATTTATGAAAAAAAATGATACAATTTTATGTTATAAGAATTAAACAAAAAATATGGATTATGGAAATTTTTAAAATGATACAATTTTAAGATAGTTTCTTGTTTGGTTGAGATGCGATTTACTTAGAATTAAACAAAAAATATGCATAGTTCTAGTATCTTAAAATTGTATCATTTACTTAAGTAAAAATATGGATTATGGAAATTTTAAAAATGTTGTTAACAAAATATATGGCAAATGAATAATTTAAAAACATTTAAAAATATTTACTTAAGTAAAAATATGGATTATGGAAATTTTAAATAAAAATATGGATTATGTAAATTTTAAAAAATTTAATTAACACAAATATATGTTTTTGTGACTTCAAGGAAGGAACAAGCAAAAAACAAAATGTCTTCCTCATCAAGTGATGAAGTTGATGAATATTTAGAAGAAATGGTGGATGAAGTAGTTGATAATTTCATCGACTCATTGATGGTTGCTCAGCCCAAGAAGTCCAAAAGACGTTTTATCGAACGAGATCGCGAACTAGGGCACATTCAGCTTGTCAACGATTATTTCACGGGAAATCCTACATATACATCTGATATGTTTAGGAAGCGTTTTCGAATGAACAAGCCATTGTTCCTTCGCATTGTCGAGCGTCTGAGTAATGAATTTTCATTCTTTCAGCAAAGACCAGATGCAACCGGAAGGAACAGTCTATCTCCACTTCAGAAGTGTACGGGAGCGATGCGTATGCTCGCATATGGTCAGTCAGGAGATACATATGACGAATATCTCCGGATGGCTGACAGTACATTACGTTCGTGTTTGGCAAATTTCAGTGAAGCAATAATACAATGCATTGGAGATGAGTATCTGCGAAGACCTACAGCCGAGGATCTTCAACGATTACTCGATATTGGAGAGGTACGGGGGGTTTCCGGGAATGATAGGCAGCATCGACTGCATGCACTGGGAGTGGAAAAACTGTCTGACGGCTTGGAAAGGTCAGTTCACACGTGGTTCAGGGAAGCCGACAATTGTCTTAGAAGCCGTTGCATCACAAGATCTATGGATATGACACGCATTTTTCGGCTTACCAGGTACCCTTAACGATATCAATGTTCTTGATCGGTCACCAGTTTTTGATGATATCATACATGGTCGAGCACCTAAAGTGAGGTTCAAGGTCAACAACCACACTTATCGTACGGCCTACTATCTTACCGACGGGATTTATCCTCCATGGGCAACATTTATCCAATCCATCTCACTTCCTCAAAGTCCTGAAGCACAGAAATTTGCTGAAAAACAAGAAGCCGCCAGAAAAGATGTCGAACGGGCTTTCGGAGTATTGCAATCGAGGTTTGCAATTGTTAAGAACCCAGCTCTACAATGGGACTTGCAAAGGATAGAAAAATTAATGATGGCTTGTGTCATATTGCACAATATGATAGTAGAGGATGAACGAGACGGATACGCTCCAATTGATATATCGGAGTTTGAGACATGAGAGTCTAGCAGAAGTTCCAAGGCAACAAGCAGAGATAGTGTTAATGTCACCCCGGATATGTTAGCCATGCGGAGAGAAGTTCGAGATGGAGATAAGCATCACCGTTTGAAAGCTGATTTAGTGGAAAATATTTGGCAAAAGTTTGGTCATGAAGAAAATTAAATAAGCTTTGTATTTTTCTAAATTTCTAATTTATGTTATGTACTCTTTATGTATTGAATAAAATGTTTTCATAAGTTTAAAATATATTTCAATAATATGTTTATGTTTTCTGAATATTTTCAATTTGTTTTTTATAAATATTATTATTTTATTCTTATGAACCCCTTCTTCGGGTTCACCAATGCAGAAAATAACATATCCGGGTTCATCACTGTTCATGGACCCACAAAAATATATTAAAAAAATTTGGTGAACCCCCCCTTTGGGATTCACCATTGCTCATGCTCTAAAATACTAAGTACTTTTCTCTATTTAAAATCATTAATAAAAGTGAGATTTGATATAGACTTTTTTTTTGCTAACTTGTAAATATCATAAAATGATTGAAAGAGTTTACAAAAGTAAAGATCTAAAATCTGAGTCATTTTGGCAAAAAAAGAAAAAGAAAAACAAGATGGATCAAAAGAAAACCTACAAGAACTTGCCAAGCTATTCTTTTCTCAGCCAAAGGATCATATAGACATTTGTAGCTTTTCGAAGATGATTGCTACAGTATATTTCATTTGAGAACTATACTAATCCTTCTTACTTTTTGTCAACACCACCAAAACTAACCCTTTCGATGATATAGTAGGTATCATTTTGATAATATATTAGAGTACTAGCTACCTCTTTCTGTAAAATGTAACCGTTTGGTAGGTAAATAGTTTAATAATATACACCTTATAAATAAACATGTATGTCAAAGATAGAAGAAACATAAAAAAAATGTAAAAAAAAAAATATGTATATTGTAAAATGAACTAAACTACCGAATATATGTTGTTTTATTATAGGCGAATATATTTACCGGTTTTATTTTTAAAAAAAAAGACAAATGAAAATTGCAAAAATTGACCCAAAAGAAAGAAACTATAGGGATTCAAGTAACAATTTTTTTTTTACTTCTAAGATTTTAATTAAAGGGTCAAGCCCACGGATAAAGTTTCATACAACAATAACCAAAAAACCCAAATCGATGGTCCAACTAAAAAACAACATAACTGGAACTATAGCACAAGAAGAAGAGGAAACCCTAGCAAGGGTAAACCCTAGCAGACGCGCGCCGCACCGACACAACCGGATCACACCGGACCACGCTGGCCACGCTGACTCTGCAACTTCACTGGATCTCACCGGACATGATCCACCTCACGACCTCAACATCCACCGACCACCAGACGACTCTTCCTGATTTCGAAACCTCAATTCACATCACCGGAGAGTACCATCGAGCCTCGCCCAAGAACTCATCCCGAGTAATCGCGGTCCACATCTTCATAACCACCGCTTCATTCACCGGATCTTTCACCGGAGAGCATCATCGACACCCGAGATCTCATCCAAAATCGAAGCCTCAAACCGTCACCGAAACACCACACAAAAATACCGGAGCATAACGAGCCTCCACCTTCCAAGATAACTAAAGCCGACCGCTCACCTGAGTAAGGAGCCACGACGGATACAAACGCCGACTGTTTACTTGGGTAAGGAGCCACGACGGATACAAACGCCGAACGTCCACAACAAGAGGAGTATGACGCCGGAAGCAAGACAAACACTCAAAGAAATAAAAACTTTAGACTAGAAAACAACTACACGAAAAACAAGAGAAAATCAAGAGAAAGCCGGGTCGACGGTGGCATAGGAAGCCCACTCCGTCGGCCGGTCGATGAAAAGCTGGTGAGTTTAGAGAGAAGGGGGAGGTTTTTCTCTCTTCTTTGTTTTAACTTATTCTTTGGGTTTTAGTCTTTTTTTCAAGTAATAATTTAATGTTCAAAAAAAAAGTTAAGTACTAATTAATTTAAAACGTAAAGTTCAAAAAAAAAAACGTAGAGATGCCTCTAAATAGTAGAGGATAAAGGATGGTGAGATGATTGGATATAAACCATGCCGTACATTCACCCAATGGATTCGTAAAAGTACTTTTCGCATTAAGTTCTAAAAAACAAATACAGTACAGTATCATATTTCTCTGCCACAAAATTTATAGCATAGTTTTATATAGGCTTTTACTCTTAGGAACGGTTTCGTAGGGTTATTAAAACATTTTGCTATTTCTACCCACATTCTTATCACGGTCTATCAACTTACATTTTTCCGTTTATAGAAAAATATTATCATGTACTTTAGACAGCTTTTTTTTATTAAAAGGTTCTAACTTTTTTCAAAATTAACAACTTAGGTAAAAAAAAAAAAAAGGGAGAGTACAAATTTTTTAAAAACCAAAAAGTCAAATGCTCCCAGGCACTTTCTTCGAGGTCTCCCGTAGCTTTGTCAAACCCACCTTCCCCACCGCCCTCTCCGCCCCTAGCCTCCGTTAGATATTTCTTCTCCACCGCAGCTGGTTTCCGGTGAAGTAGATCCGTTGTACTTCTCATATCTCTGGAGCACGAGCTTTCTCTCCATGGTCTCAGAAATGTCTCCCGTGAAGTATTTAAAGCAGATCTACTTGGAAGAATGTTTTTACTGTGAAGATGAAGCTTTAATGCTCCAACCGTTTTCTGGTTGAGCCCAAGCTTTCTCAGTTCTTGTTGGCCCCCCTACTGTCTCGTACAGTTTTTTACCTTACCACTAAGGTTTCACCTCCACTGCTTCGTGGATTTACTACTCTACTGTAGTCTGGTTCTAATTTCTTACTGGCTCGAAAATGACTTACCGCAGCACTCGGTTAGAGAAAGGGAAATGGATTCCCGACCCAACAAAGGAAACTCGAAGGCCCCCAATAAGAATCCCTCAAGCAAAAACCGCAGCACTCATAGAGGAAAATCGCTTTACTCTTATTGGGCGAGTTACAAACCCAAAAATTCAGAAGACCCGAGCTCTCGTGGACTTCTTTCTGAATCAATGGAGGGTAACATGCACTATCACTGGCCGTGAACTAGGCCCAAATCTGTTCCAATTCAAATTCGAGACGGAACAAGACCTCCAAACAATTCTAGCAAAGGCGCCTTTCCACTTCAAGAGGTGGATGATGATATTACAACGATGGGAACCCATAGTATCTGACTTCTTCCCGGCGCTCATTCCCTTCTGGATCACTATCCATGGAATTCCTCTCCACTATTGGTCCGATAAAGCTCTTGATGCCATTGGAACAGAGTTGGGACCAGTGGAAAAGGTGGATGAAGACAGAGGACGTATTCGAGTCCTTATCAACGGACTCAAACCCCTCGAGATGAATCTTGAGATCAGTGTAGCAGGAGTGATCAAACAAGTTGAACTTGAGTATGAAGACCTGCAGAAACACTGCTTCATCTGCCACTCTCTTAGCCATGACAAGGATGATTGTCCCTCTCAAAGAGCCCAAGTAAACCTCCGTGAATCAGGACCGAGAATGGGAATCTCACAATCTAGAACCCTTGATAGATTGGATGCTGACCGTAGGAGAGCAGAAGAAAGAAGGAAAGCAAGAGCTGATGGCTCTCACTGGCAGAAGCCACCCAGTCAAGATATGGACTGGCAGCAAGATAAGAGCTTCAGAGTCAACTACGGAGCAAGGAGAGACCCAAATTACCGGGAAGAACTTCCGCGACCAGAAATCTCACAACGCAGTAATCGTCGCCCTGCTCGTGAAAGACTCTCCTTCTCCAGAGACGATGCTAATGTCTCCCACTCTCGTCAAAGCACCCAAACTCCGAGGTCAGAGTGGAGACCAGTTGCGGCGGGATCAAACTTGGGAAATAATTCTAAGGCAGTGGCTCTCTCTTCCGTTTCACATACCCCGTCCCCTAGACCCAATCGTGAGGGGGAGACTCTGTAAGGAAAGGAACATCTGCTAGCAAACATACTTCAGCAGATGGTAGCGTTCCCTCTCAGGAACGACGATCTGCTCTTAATAGGCTATCTCTTCCAGAGGAAAGGGTTCCACTACTGCAGGAAGGGGTTGCAAACAGTGAATCTGGAAGACTTCAAGAGATTGACCCTCAACTGATAGAGAGAAGAGCGAGTAAAGAAAATACTGATGTTCCGTCCTCATCAAGGAACCCAAAACCCTCAGGAGAGATTCAATATGATGCCTCACAAGAACGCTCACCAATCAGAACTCTAAGTGAGGACAGGATCCATGTCTCCCTACGACTTGGCCCTCTATTCCAGTCAGAGGACGATGAAAGCTTGATTGCCCTGAGACCTGCACTCAAATCACCAGCTCCGGTAGCTGCTGCAGAAGTGGAAAAACAAAGAAGGGATCTAGTCACAGCTCAGCACCAGGAACATCGGTGAAAAAACGCAGAGTTACTAAGAACTACCGCTCTCCTAGAAGAACGCAATCACCTGCAGCACCGAGGAAGACGAGTAGCAGAGGTACTAGTAACAGAGATGCAGGCACGTCAACTGCAGCTGGAAGGGCTCAACCACGCACTAAGATTTTTCCACCATCAAGAAAACAGGGGACGGATTTTCGGTCCGGACCAAAACCTCTTCCTTAGTTAATATGAGCTGGAACTGTCAAGGTATCGGGAGCGACCTGACAGTTCGTCGTCTAAAGGAGTTTTGAAAGAACTCCCCGGACATAATGTTCCTGATGGAAACTAAGAGGAAAGATGAAGACGTCTTTCTGATGTATCGTGGATCAGACTACACCAATCATTTCACCGTCCCACCGGTGGGTTTAAGCGGAGGTCTAGCGCTATCATGGAAGGATAATGTTCAAGTGGAAATCCTTTTCTCGTCTCCTAATGTAATTGATACCCGGATTGAATTCAATAAGAAGATCTTTTTTGTATCATACATTTATGGAGCCCCAAATAGAGAGGATAGACCGAAGTTCTGGGAGAAACTCACTGAGATAGGATTGGGACAGACAGACCCCTGGCTACTCACGGGGGATTTTAACGACCTACTTGATAACTCCGAAAAGGTGGGAGGGCCGCCGCGATGGGAGGGGTCTTTTCTGTCCTTCCGAAACTTCGTCTCAACCCATGGTTTATGGGATCTACAATTCTCTGGCAATTCTTTATCGTGGAGGGGTACTAGATACTCTCATTTTATCCAATCCAGACTTGATCGTGCTATGGCTAACATCGATTGGATGGAAATGTTTCCCGCGGTCAGGAGTGAATATCTACGGTTTGAAGGATCCGATCATAGACCACTTCTCACTCATTTTGATCAACATCTAAAGAAGAAAAAGGGCATGTTCCGGTACGACAGGAGGTTGAGCGAGAAACCGGAAATAAGAAAGATAGTGGAGGACTCTTGGAACACAGAGGACACAGTCTCGCTGCTTTCAAAAATCAATCAGGTTAGGAGAAACCTCATAGAGTGGGCTAAGACTCAGGCAGCTGCTACAAAGGAACACATTAGCTCACATCAGACCCTTCTTGAACATGCCCTCTCTGCGCTAGTACCAGACCCTGAGCGAATTGATAATCTAAAAGAAATTCTGGCAAAGGCATACGCAGAAGAGGAAGCTTTTTGGCGGCAAAGAAGCCGAATTCAGTGGCTAAATGGAGGAGATAAAAATTCAGGCTTCTTTCATGCAGTTACTCGCGGTCGCAGGGCCTGTAATAAATTTTCGATAATTGAAAATGAAGCTGGAGAAGCCTTCCACGATGAGGATCAGATAGTCCAGTCGTTCTCTCTGTTCTACCAACAGTTATTTACATCCGGAAACACTGACCCATCAGAGATTGTGGCTGAAGCTTTAAGCCCAAGGGTAACACAAGAGATGAACCAGCTCCTCATCTCGATACCGGATAAGCAAGAAGTTCTGAGGGCTGTGTTTTCAATACACAAGGATAAAGTACCAGGCCCTGATGGATTCTCAGCTGACTTCTACCAAACCTTTTGGGATGTTATCGGAGATGATGTCTTCAGGGATATTAAGGGTTTCTTCGAAACTAGCATCATGCCGACGAGAAAAAATGAGACTCATATCAGGCTCATCCCAAAGAATACTGGTGCAAAGAAAGTCTCGGACTACAGGTCCATAGCCTTGTGCAACACGCACTACAAAATCATTGCGAAGATCCTGTCAAAGAGACTACAACCGCTGCTTCACTCTCTTATCTCACCATCTCAGTCGGCTTTCGTCCCGGGGCGAGCCATCGCAGATAATGTGCTGATAACCCACGAGGTACTCCACTACTTGAGAAAGTTTGAAGCGAAGAAGCATGTGGCAATGGCGGTAAAGACAGACATGAGTAAAGCCTATGACAGGATTGAATGGAACTTCCTAAGAGAGGTACTGTAGCGGCTAGGCTTCCACGAGACATGGAATGATTGGGTGATGGAGTGTGTCTCTTCGGTTTCATACTCCTTCCTAATCAACAGCGGCCCGCAAGGACAAGTTCTCCCCTCTCGTGGTCTGTGGCAAGGAGATCCACTCTCCCCATATATATTCATCCTGTGTACGAAGGTACTCTCGGGATTGTGCAACAAAGCTCTGGAAAATGGGACTCTCCCAGGAGTGAAAGTGGGCCGACACTGCCCTCCTCTCAACCACTTGCTGTTCGCCGATGATACTATGTTCTTCGGTAAGTCCAATGCAGCAAGCTGTGCCACCCTGATCTCAATTCTTCAGAAGTACGAGATGGCATCGGGACAGTGTATCAACCGGACAAAATCGGCGATCACCTTCTCATCCAAAACAAACCAGGAATGCAAAACCCGAGTCAAAAGAGAGTTGAATATCTGTAACGAGGGTGGCATTGGAAAATACTTGGGGCTGCCGGAACACTTTGGCCGGAAGAAGCGAGATATCTTCTCATCTATTATTGATAAAATAAGGCAAAGGGCGCAGAGTTGGACAAGCAGATACCTGTCGGGAGCAGGGAAGATGGTCCTCTTGAAATCAGTTCTTGCGACAATGCCCACCTATACAATGTCTTGCTTCAAGCTCCCCGTCTCCTTGTGTAAACAGATTCAGACGGTTCTCACCCGGTTCTGGTGGGATGTTAAACCAGAGTTGAGAAAGATGAGCTGGGTCTCTTGGGATAAAATGACCTTTCCTAAGGGCGCATGAGGACTCGGGTTTAGAGAAATTGAGGTATTTAATGATGCACTCCTGGCGAAACATACTTGGCGACTCCTCAAAAACCCCTCCTCCCTGCTCGGTAGTATACTACTGAATAGATACTGCTATGACTCAGATATTCTCTCCTGTACGGCTCCGAACTCAGCTTCTCAAGGTTGGCGAGGAATACTGGCAGGAAGAGATATTATCAGGAGAGGACTGGGCTGGAATGTCGGAAATGGACGATCAATCAAAGTCTGGAAAGATAGCTGGTTAGCAACTGATGCCCAGGATTTCCCAATTGGGCCCCCGACGGAAGCGGACCAGGAGCTCCGGGTTTGTGACTTGATGTTCCTGGGCACCACGGTGTGGAATGTGGAGGAGCTCCGACGCAGAATACATGTCTATGAAGCCCACATAAGGAAGCTAGTACCGAGCGATAATCATTTGGAGGATGAGACAATTTGGCTCCATGACAGGTCGGGGAATTACACTACAAAGTCAGGTTATGCACTAGCGAAAATCCACAATGGGAAACAAATGGACACCTTTAACTGGAAGCAATATGTGTGGAATGTCCAATGCTCACCAAAACTTCGCCTCTTCTTATGGAAACTAAAAAATAATGCGATGGCGGTAGGTGATGCTCTTGTAAGGCGTGGTATGCAAGTGGATGGTAGTTGTAAGAGATGTGAAGCACCAGAGTCCTTATTACATGTCATGCTCACTTGTCCAACTGCTCGAAAGGTCTGGGAACTGGTTCCAAGCCTATCGACCCCGACGAGTAGTAGCTGCAGCACGATGGATGAGCTCTTACAGTACTGTGCGCGTATGAAACAGCTACCACCAACAGGTCTACAAGCTCCCCTCTACCCCTGGATTTTATGGGTGTTGTGGACTAGTAGAAACCAACTACGGTTCGAAAACAAGTCTTTTTCGGAAACACAGATGGTCACTAGAGCAATTAAAGCTGCAAAGGAGTGGCAGTCATCACTACCATCTCAAAAACAACTCTCTGCTTCAATTAAAGACTGCAGTCCTCCGAACTCTATCTCGCAGGCTCCAGGGAATGCTGTTTCTCTATATACGGATGCTGCTTGGAATGGTAACTCTTATGCAAGTGGACTAGGATGGATATGTACAGACCCAACGGGCTCCACCATGTTCCAAGGAACCGAGCCTAGACGCTATGTCGCTTCTGCGCTTGTGGGGGAAGCACTGGCAATGAAGGCTGGGCTCGCAAAAGCCATTGATGCTGGTTACAAAGTTTTGATCTGTTATTCAAATTCGAAAAGTCTCGTTGATGCAATCACAGGAAAGAAATCTGTGGCTGCGATCCGAGGAATACTCCATGACATAGGCGTGTTGAGTAGCTCCCTCTCTTCTATCTCTTTTAGATTTATTTCTCTGTCTGTTAATGCACCGGCTGACCGGTTGGCAAAGCAGGCTCTGTTTTATGTTTCAAACTTTCTCTCTGAGAATGCAACTCTGTCTTAGTTTTTTTTAAATTCTAATGAAAGGTTTGACCAAAAAAAAACAACTTAGGTAAAATAAAATTTCTTTTGTAAACATCATTGATTGGAAACACAAATACACAACAAACGAGAATATATATATGGTGTCTTATTAATGTCCAACACAACAGGTTTTAGCTAAAACATTTTCCACTAACTCTTATGGGTGGATACTAAAAATGGCTGGATACTATGACTGGACTCAAACAAAATTATCTGTTTTTTTTATAGTTGTCAATATTCGTGGGGTACCACTATTCACAAATGATTATGAACTTATGTCATGTCCGGTAATAACTATTTTTGGTTCGATCTCTGAGAAATTATATATAGATATGCAATGAGCAAAACAATGCAAACCATCTGGCTATTATATCAGCATCGTAGACGTATTTTTACCAGAAAATGCAATAACGTCAGAAAAGCTCAAATCGGTCGGGAAGAGAACAACTATTTCCAAGAAGTATCAGGCACTTTGATTTTAGTAAACTTTTGTGATATGTGAAAACTGACCTAATTAAAATTATTGTAAGTTTGGTTAAGTCTATATTAGGTGAGCCGAGTACAAAAGAATTGTTTAAACATTAGTTGTAAGTATGTAAGTCTATATAACTATATCGAGTGGTAGTGAAAAATTTGGCTTTGGACTAAGAGATCGAAAAACAAGTGACTGGACCGAAGAGCAACATTTAGATATGTTTTAAACTTTTTTCCGACAAGAACTAAATTATGTTATATGCTTGAACTAAACTAGATATATAGAGTCGACATAGAATATAAAACATAGCAGAAAAAAATATCTATCACCTCGTGTTAGTTTGTCCGCTATTTAATTATGCGTCCTGATAGTATATTAAATTTCAAAAGTAGAAAATAAAATTTTACTACACTGAAAACTCCTCTAAATATATGTTGGATTCTATTAATTAATTCACTGTTTCATTTGCGTGTTTAGTTTATTGGAAAGCCAAAATTTTATGAAACAAGAGATTTAGTTCGTTTAAGCTCAGATTTAAAGAGGTTAAATATGTGATATAGGCTAAATAACAATTATATTCTGTTATAGTATTCACTGGGACTGTTATAGTACTTGTAATGGCAAGGTTTATTTAACGGATTAAAGTGTAGGCTACGGTTTTCGGTATGAATTTAAGAATGTTAAAACGAAGAAAAATGTATTAAATGTAAAAATATATTCCCTCTGTTTCATATTAAGTGTCACTTTAGCTGGTTTTTTTGTTTTATAAAAAGTGTCATTCTACAATACCAATGCAATTTTTATAAACTTTCAGCTCAATTTTTTATTTTTTTTTTCTTTCAGCTCAAAATTAATTGTAAATGCATTGATCTTATAAATAAATCTATTTATCTAAAATGTTATTGGTTAGATATGTGATATTAATGAAAATATAAATGCATTTTAATGAATTTCTTAATTTGTGTGAAAGAAGTTTTTTTTTTTTTTTTTGTAACTGGCTTCTTAATATATAATTCTGAAAAAACAAAGGGGATTTACAAATGCTAATGCATTAGTACAGAGCTAAATAGCCCAATCTCATATCATAGTAACCCAAAAGCCCAAAATGATTTGCTGTGAGCCCCCTAAACAGATTTAGTGGTCCACCCAGTAAAGCCTTCGATCATCTTCTTCACCGTTCTGCTTTGTCAGTTTCCCGACATCATCCCTCACCCACCTTAGTCCTATCGAATCTGTCTTCTTGTGCCATAGTTCCAGAAGAGTTTTCCTTCTTCAAACAATCATCTGATCCATCTTTGCATCATCTCAGAAGATCTTGTAGGATTAGATTGTCTAAAACTCTGAATCTTGTTCCTGATTTGGTGGTCAATGAGGGAGAATAGGGAGTTTACCGATCGTGATCTGTTCGCATGCAGTCTATTATTATGCTCATTCCAGACCCAGTATAGCGTTGCTTGCCAACCTAGCCGGATCAGTGATCGCGATGCCGCCGGTGGAGGGGCCAAGATCATCTGTTCTAGCGAATCCTCCTATCTCCGCTCAGGTACGATTCTACATCTTCCTGCAACTACACTCCACAAATCAAACGCATAGCCACATTCCCAGAATAAATGATCTCTTGATTCATCAGATGTGCTACAGAGGAGACAAAGGGATAGAACTTGGAGCCCCCAGCCAATCATCCTAACTCGTGTTGGGATTCTGTTTTGAGCTACCAACCAGGCATGGAAGTTTTGGCGAGGGATGCCTCTTGACGTCCAGATCGCAGCTGTCCATCGTAGTGTTGGTTCCTCTCCACAGAGGTAGTGATACATCTCTCCCGTATTGAACTTCTCACTAACTTTCCCATTCAACACCCACTCGTAATGATCCGGTTCTTCATTAAATTGAATCGTGGTTATATGTGACCAGACCTGCAACTGATGTTCCGTCCTTGCTGCAGGTAGCCTCCAGGATCTGTTTCGATGTAGTGAAGCCAAAGTTGCATTCTTTCCAATGCCTAGTCTAGATCTTCTTCCTTCCAAGTATTCATACAAGTTGCCGTATGGACTCCAGTTATCCGTCCAGCATCTACTACTCTGGCCATTCCCAATTCTCATCTGAATCAAAGGGTAAGCCACTTCGCGAAGCTTTAATAGTTTGTTTGTCATCCACGAGAACGCCTGAGATGGTTTTGTTGTCCAATAGTTGGTTATTGACCCTTTTAGTATCACCTCTTTGAACGAGGAGACCCATACCGAGTGTGGGCGGAAGAATAGGAGCCAGATGAGCCTCAGACAGCACACTTTGTTCCATGTTTGAAGGTCCTTTACTCCCAGTCCTCCTTGTTCCTTAGTTTTCACAACCGTCGACCAAGCAACCCTGGTCGTGTTATGTCCTTCTGCACTTCCTGACCATAGAAAGGTGCTACACATAGAGTTTATCTTCTCAATACACGCCTTTGGTAGGACAAAGGAGGAACACCAGAAGGTAGTGATACCTGAAATCACTGTTTTGATTAGCATTAGTCTACCTGAGAAAGATAATGTCTTTGTTGACCAGGAGGAGAAGCGCATTTTGATTTGGTGCAAGAGGGGTTCACAGCTGGCCAGGGACAATTTTCTTGAGTTCATCGGGACGCCAAGGTATCGAAATGGTAAGCTCCCACATGCCATACCCGTAGAGGCTTGAATAGTATTTATCTATGCCTCTGTTAAACCTGATGCAAAGAAACTTGTTTTCTGCATGCTTACAGCCAGTCCAGATCTCTGCTCAAACTCTTTAAGAACTTGTAGAACACACTGAACCGATTCAATGTTGCCTTCAATGAAGATCAAGAGGTCGTCGGCAAATGAGAGGTGTGTCAGTTTTATCTTCTTGCAGTTGAAATGGTACTTGAATCTTGATTGAGAGGAGGCTGCATTTAGCATATGTGATAAACAATTCATAGCCATAACGAAGAGATAGGGGATAGTGGGTCCCCTTGTCTCAGTCCTCTAGTACCCTTGAAGTAGCCATTAACTGTCCCATTGTAACCAACCATGTAGTTTGTTGTGCAGATACAAGCTTCCAACCATCGAAGGTAGATCTCTGGGACGCCCAGCCCATAGAGACAAGAGAACAAGAATTCCCAGGAGAGAGTATCAAAGGCTTTTGCTATATCCACCTTGATGATAATTTTTTTTGTTCCCTTATTCTTATGATACCCATTGATTAACTCACTTGCCAGCATAGTGTTCTCTAGGAGGAGTCTTCCTTGAACAAAGGCTGTTTGACTTGGTAGGATGAGAGAGGGTAGAATGGGTTTCGGTCTCTTCACTAGCAGCCTTGAAATGACTTTATATATTGTATTTAAACAGGAGATGGGACGAAAGTCGGTTACTTTTGAAGCTCCAGGAAACTTGGGAACAAGGGTGAGGATAATTGCGTTTATAGATGAGGGCATGATCCCTGTGTGGAAAAAATGAGTGATGGAAGCACATACTTCCTCCCCCACTGTCCCCCAAGCTGATTTGAAGAAACCCGAGGTTAGTCTGTCTGGTCCTGGTGCTTTATTTGGGTTCAGTTTGAAGATCAATGCTCTGATTTCTTCCTTTGTGGGTAATAGCAGCATTTCCGCACCTTGTGAAGGAGTTATGGTGAAGTTTAAGAGGCTTTGGAACCAAGCGATGGACGAGGGCAGTGAGTAAGAAACCGTCGACGGGCCCAGCACAGAGCAGAAATGGGAGACAGCCAAACTACTCATCTCCAGAGGGTCTGTGACCCAGATTCCTGAGGCGGTAAGAAAGGCTCTGATAGCATTGTAGCTTGCTCTCACCTGACAAATTCTGTGAAAAAAGGTAGTATTGAAGTCCCCCTCTCTCAGCCAATTAATTCTAGATTTTTGTTTGAAGTACAGCTCTTCGATCTCTTTTAGGAAATTCCATTTCAGGTGCAACTCTCTCTCAGTTTGGTAGTTTGTTGGAGTAGGATCACTTAACGCCTATACCAGCACAAGTTGAAGCAAACTGTGAGTTTCATTTACTCTCTCCTGGATTTTTGAGTAATTCTCTCTGTTAATTTTCTTTAAATCTCTCTTAATTTGTTTCAGCTTCCAGCACAACTGAGATAAAGTATGACACACACTTCCAGCAAGAATCCAGGCCTCTTTAACCAACTGTTCAAACCCCGGGTGTTTGGTAAGATAGTTTTGGAACTTATAAGGGTAGGTACCAGCTGTTGGGAGATGGAGGGCTAGGTTAAGGAGGCAGGGGGTATGATCTGAGATTTCAGGGGATAGGAAGGTAGCTATGGCATGGGGGTAGGCTGCAATAGTACAGTTATTTACCAGCAGTCTATCTAGCTTTTTTGCGGTTGGGCTTTCCGGTTGATTGTTTGTCCATGTGTGGCAGGGCCCAAGGTACCTCAAGTCGAACAGACCAGCTTGGAGAAAACAATCTTGTAGCTGGTACATGAGGGAGTCAGTGAAGTTCAGAGAAGGGTTGGAGTGCTCAAAAGGAAAGAGGATTTGGTTTAAGTCTCCCCCCACAATCCAGTTTTTTGTATCAAGATCAAGTGAAGAGTGGTTTTGCAACAGGTCATTCCACAGCTCTATTCTCTCTTCACTTATATTTGACGCGTATATAGCAGAGTAGTAGAGAGGGGGTTGGTTAGGGATAGTGATAGCACAGGTCATGAGTTGTCTAGATTGGAATAAAATTTGTACATCCAAGGGCTGCTTCCATACTAGAACAATGCGACCATCAGGGTCTGAAAGATGATTTGAAGTATGATTCCAACCGGGGCAGATCTTTGAGATGATAGGGCTTAGTGAGGGTTCCTTGATATGAGATTCTAAGAGGGCTCCAAAAAGTGGCTTTTGACTATTAAGCCATCTAACAAAAGGTGAATGCTTGCGCGGGTCATTTAGGCCTCGCACATTCCAAAAAAAGAGTTTTACACTCATTGGGGATGGGGTGGAGGGTCCTCGGGAGGAGAACCTCGGAGGCTCGAAGAAGGATGGTTAGTTTGAGAAGTAGAGGGAGGGGGAGACAGGGGGGGTTTTGGAGGGCGGAAAAAGGGTTTGAAGTGGTGGTTGTGGGGGGAGAGAGGGTAGGAGAGGAGCGAGAACGTTTTAGGGAGGGACGGGGAGTGGGGTCAGGGGTGGAGAAGGGGTTTGAGAGGGCAGGAACAGGAGGGTGAAAGGACGGGGCTACAGGGCAATAGACTTTCTGGCTTTTTTTTGTAGCTTTAGAGGGAATGAAACCAGAGGAAAAGGAAGGGTTAGATGGAGGTTTAAGAGGGGTTTTTTGTGGAGTTTTGGGAAGGTTTTGGGAGGAGTTTGAGGATTGTGGAAGGTCTGAGGTAGTTTGTTTTTCTTTTTCAGGCAATGGAGGAGTATATGTAAGACAGTTACGCACTATGTGACCCAGTTCATGGCAGTGCGAGCAGGTGGGAGGGACCCATGGATAATGAACCTGAACTTCAACCACTTCTCCACTCTGTCTTTCAAATTCAACCACTGGAGGTAAGGGAACCGTTAAGTCTACCTCTACTTTCACATGAGAGACTGATAAGCTAACGAGATTCTTTGTGAACTCGTCAGTTTCCTTTGGCTCTCCTACCAGGCCAGCAACCAGACTAAGTCCCTCATCATGACGAAGATCTAGTGGGACACCCGTTAGGTGAGCCCAAATCTTTATAGCTTTCAGAGGGGGAGTACTCGATGAATGGTCAGAGTTCCATTGCGCTGTATGGAACATTGAGTCACCCACATACCAGATGTTTTTCTCCAAGATCTTCTTCCTGAGGTATTCACTCTGGATTCTCACTATAACTGAACGGTTGAGCGGGTTGTTGTGAATTTCCAGTCTCTTGCCTTTTCCCCACATGTAATTGAATACACTCTGTATTTGGTTGTAGGGTGGAGACTTTCCATTGAAATAGCATACAATGAAATCTTTGTGAATTTCGGCTCCTTTTTGGAAGACAGCATCAGGAATTACAACTCTTGGGCGTCCTGATGTTGCTATAGTAACAGGTGCTAGCCGTCTCAAGCTCATGTCTGCTTGTGCTCGAAGCTTGTCAACAAGTGAGGTTTTCTGAGTTGTGGTGGAGGAGGGGATAGGATTAAGGGCGGGGTGAGTTGGTAAGTTAGGGTTTGGGTTTGAGTTTAGGGCTAGGGGAGCAGGGGGGAGGCACATTCAGGGTAGGGTTGAGAGCTCTGTTGGTTTAGGGTTTAGGGTTTAGGGTTTAAGGTTTAGGGTTTAGGGTTTAGGATTTGGGAGGGAGAGTTGAGTAGTTTTGATTTTGGTTTGGAATTGTTCCTGATTCAGATCTAGAATCATGAACTGTAACAGGAGTTGGAGGGGGTAAGTTTTGATGCTCTATCTCCATGTTACTGGGTTCAGAGCTTGTAGTAGTATCCTGCTGTTTCATAGAGGAGGAAACAAAGGTAGTTGGGTGGTGGGAGTCCTTACGAGAACCTCTTTTTGAGGAACCCGCAGAGGCAGTTATGGAATCAGAGAGGGAGGGAAAGTTTCCTGGGGAAAGGGGAGAGGTTGGGTCGGGGGGAGGGTCTGGAGGGAGGATGGGAGGGTCTGGAGGGAGGAGCGGAGGGGGTTCGCTAGCGGCCGAGAACGGAGGATTCTCACCGGAAGGGTGAGCAGGAACATTCCAAACAGTTTGCATAGGAAAGCGTGTCAGAGAAGTTTTGACTTTTTTGGTTACGAAATATTCAACGGAAAAAAGAATCCTCCGTTACGGAAAGAAGTTGAGTGACAATCTTTGTAAAACGGAGGGAGTATAGTTTTCATATTACGAGAATTACTATAATTTCGCTTTGAGTTATAAAAGGTTGAATCTCAGTTAAGATTCCACCTCATACTTATTTAGTCTGACGTTGATCTTTACAATCTCCATTGTGAGAAGATTTGCTAAATGTGTTTAACTATTTATGCTAGTTTGCGTTTTTTTCTGTTGTCTTTTATCATCTCATCAATTACTACCAAAATCAATTACTACTGAAGAGATCGTAAACAAAGCAAGAGCAACGCGCCGACAGGGAATTCGTCATTCGATACACGTGGCAATCTTGTTACTAAACGCATCGTTTTTACTGACATATTTTATTTTCATCTCTCTTGTTTACCCCAAAAGAAGAAAAAAAACCCTTGCCCGAGGAAGAAAAAAAAAAGACGCTCTGTATCTCAAAAATAGAATGAAATAAAAGGAAAAAAGGAAGAAAAAATAAAACGCTCAGTATCTCCGGCTAGTTGAAACCGGACCTCAAGATCAAATTAGGGCACAAAGCCCTGTCAGAGACAGAAGCCATGGGGAGGAAGAAACTTGAAATCAAGCGAATTGAGAACAAAAGTAGCCGACAAGTTACCTTCTCCAAACGACGCAATGGTCTCATCGAGAAAGCTCGTCAGCTTTCCGTTCTGTGTGACGCATCCGTCGCTCTTCTTGTAGTCTCCGCCTCTGGAAAACTATACAGCTTCTCCTCCGGTGATAAGTACGACTTCTCCTATTCTGGGTTTTCCATTTTTATTGTTAATTATACTAACTTTTCAAGAAAAATATAATTATTTTTTTAAAAAAAACTAGCGTTTGACCCGTGCGCCCGCACGGATGTAAATTTGCAATGTTGATTTTTTAACGATTTGTTTCATATAACTGTGCATATGTGACCACGTTAATCTCGGGTGGACTTTTCCGGTTTAGTTATGGTGGTATGACTTAGGTTCGATGTGGTGTACTTGGGTCTAATTTTTTTTTAACCAAATTCAATTCAAATTAGTTTGGTTTGTGTTTGGTTTGATTTTAGTTTGGATTGGTGTGTATTTGTTTTGATTTAATTTAGTTTTGTTTATGTTTGTTTAATTCAGTTGTGTCGATGTTTTAGATTTTTTTTTTCTAATTCAGCTAAAAAAATATAATTTATAAAAATATAAACAAATCATCATTTGACACGAAATTATTATTTTCTTCATATTAACAAACATCACAATAAAAATGTAGAAGTAAAATGTATAAATTATATACATTAATATTCTTTTATTTTATTTTTTGTTATATTTATGATGTTCATTTAGAAGTAAAATGTATAAATTATATTTAATTATTTAGGTTATATATATAAATCTTAAGATTATTAGTATATTTTATTAATTTAATTAAATAACACTTTGATTTTTTGGTTTGATTTAAATACAAATCTTTTGGGTTGATAAAATCTTCAATGAAGTCGTTTAGACATATACTCGTGTTTGATTTGGATCGGTTTAGTTTTGTCTGGATCTTTTGCCCCCCTTTACTGTTAATACTTAGTAGTGTATTCTATAGTGATAAAAAATCGAAGTTATAAATTACATATATACATACATATATATATCATGCAATTGAAAATATACATTGTAGGAGTATAACAAAAATTCTACAACGTGTATAGTAGAACTATAATTAATATACATTATGAGAATATAATAAAAATTGTATAACATGTATAGTAAAACGTGTTTTGCAAGTATATTTGTTATTTTTATTAATGTCATAGCTTAAATTTAGGGGGTTGTTATGTTAAGTTAGTAAGATGTTCCATAATAATTTCAGGAATAGGATATAGAAGTATTATTGGTTCATTCGGTTTAGTTACTAATTATTTAAGGAAGGGGACGTCAGTTTAGGTAGGTTAGTTTAGGAAAATTTCAAATGAAAGTTTATTAAGCTAATGGCAGGCAATTGTAATTATTTAGAAAAACTAAGGGTTAAATAATATTTGTACTTCAACTTTAATAGTTTAGATTCCTGCGAATCTTGTGTGGTTTTCTTGGTCTGTGTGTTGCTACTGCTTTTTCTATGACCATGAGAGATAGATGAGACAACCAAACCAAATGAAGAACAATGTTGTGATGAGCAAAAGCTTCTTACTTTATTTTTCTTTTCTCTCTCTTCGTCTTCTTGCAATTTTTCTGCATGGATTTTTTTTATCTGAAATTTTTTTGCATGTCCTTCAAGATCCTTTGACACACTGTGATGCATACCTGATGATACTTTGTGAGGTTTATATCCATCTTTGAATGTTAGTTCATCAGCTGAATTAGCTTTAGGAACTCCTTTTGTTCCAGAGAGTTTTATGTCAAAATAATTATTGACTCATGTTTCTCTTTGTAGAGTAATTTATCATTTGGATCTCTCAGATTTGTATGCAATGAAATTCACTTCGGGGAGATCTATAGAATGGCTGTGAGGTTGATGCTGAATAATAGATATTAGATAAAGAGTTTGTAGATTATTGTAGATCAATTCTTGTTATTTCTCTCTTTGCCATGGGGTTATATTACTTGAAACTTACCAATGTAAAGTTTCTTAACTGATTCTTAATTTGCATAAAGATGGTACTTCTGAATTTTGGTAGCTTCTAGAAAACACAGATTCACAATTAGTTACTTGATCAAGTGTCGATTGCGGTTCGTTTAATCGCAAGCGTTGTGTGCATATATAACTCTTTGTCCCACACATAATGTACACTAATTGGTATATTTTTAGACTAATTAAATTAAAAATTCTCTTGGGTTTTCGTACAATATAATGCAAATCCATGTAGATAAAATTAGTGGGATTGATGGTGTATTAATAGATCAACAAGTCTGGTTTATATAGGCATGCCAGTGTGCAAGTATGGACTAAAATATTTTAGGTGTAAGTGATTTTCTGGAAGTTTTCTCTCCCTTTTATTGATTTGTTGCTATAAGAGTATCCAAAGTTTTAGTTTCGCCCCTTCGTGTTACGGCACATACTTATGCTACATTATGTGCTTGGATTATAGCTTTTAATCTAAACTTTGTAGCTTTGTTCATTTGAATTGATAACCCACAACATTTTGTTATGGATATGTACGATCACATAACCGAGATGTGTGCATCTCGCTGTGCTTCTTTGTGTGGAAATTGACAATAACATCGCGTGTTTCCATTTGTGCCTCATGGAAACCAACCACCTCACCGAAACCTTTCTTTCATGGGAAAATTCTAATCCCTCGTCACAAATTTAAATTTGGTGTAGTGTTTACTTAACCCTTATAATATTAACCAACTGGTTGTATTGGTTTGGCGATGTTAGTGAAGATCGCAGGTCATGTCTCATTTAACTAATACTTGTTCACTCCTCGCACTGAATGTTAGGTCCAGCCTTGGAATAGCTAGTCGATACTCGCTCTCTGAGAAAAAGAACAAAGGCTTATTATGGAACCAGGAATTTGACCTTTGGTTACTTATTAACTCATTTGTGCATCCTTGATTTTGTTGTAAAGAGCTTAACGGTGGAATTGAAACCACTTAGCTAAACTGTTGAATTAGTGGAACTGTTTTTCAAATTTGCTTTATTCAGCTGTTACTGCTATGGATTACCTTTACGCTTCAATAGTTTGTTTGCATTTTACGATTGAGTTTCCATGTTATAGTTTACTAAAATGTCGAAGCACAAATATGTGGGGAAAAAGAAACACTTGGGGCCTTAGAAGCAAAGTGTCTTTACTTTGAGATTAGGGTTCATGTGTACCTTAGTTTTAAATTAATGTGAATCAACGGCAGCGTTAGAAATGGGTAAATAAGTTAAACTATTACATGTGCGATATTTAATTTTCTTTCAAATTTTCCTTGAGTAAGAATTTCATTTTTCATTATATCATCTCTACAATATACATGTAGAGCCACAGGATTCATGAGACAACCAAACTTAGGGTATTTCGGGGTAAATATTAGTTTTTTTTTTCTTGGAAGAGATTAAAAGATCATGTAACTACTAAAATATTGCTTAAAAGCATAAGAGTGAAAGTTGTAAAAAAAGAAATGGAAAACTAAATGTGGTTCTGTTAAACGTAAACAGTAGTAGTTTTCTGGAATGTTAATGAATTGTAAATGTAACTTTTGTCTCTAATTATCTCTTCTGTACCCTATTCACGTTTCAAAGTTTCCAGTTCGGCTTTTACGGGTTAGCTGGTAGTTTTGATCCTAACAATACTTTGATCTTTTTTGTCTTCTCTCCAGCCTGGTCAAGATCCTTGAACGATATGGAAAGCAACATGATGATGATCTTAAAGCCTTGGTAATACAAACGACGCTAATCTTTTATTTGATGCAGTTTGTTAGGATTAAATTTATATAGGTTTGATTGTTTATTGGGGGTGGGGTGGGGGGAACAGAAGGCATTGGCACGCACGCACTTGACGGCACACATATAATTACTAGTTTGGAGCCGTAGTTATCAAAGTTTGTTTTCAAGATCGTGAAATTGGGTAGAGATTGATGATCCTTAGAACTAGTTGTTTGCTAGGAGTTGGTAAACACATGTTTGGCACCTTAAAATTGTGAATATCTAGTTTTGGGAGTTGCGGTATAAATCCATTTATTAGCTCCCTTAATGATCCGTATATATGAGATGATGGATCCTCATGCATAATCAAATTTCAAAGCTTATATCACTTCTCCATGGACAGGATCGTCACTCAGAACCTCTGAACTGTGGTTCACACCACGAGCTGCTGGAACTTGTGGAAAGGTTAGTACTAACTAAGTCTTTTCTCTCTCTTTTGATCAGAAAGGAATTAGGGTTTCTTGTCAATCTATGAATATATGCAGCAAGCTTGAGGAATCAAATGTCGATAATGTAAGTGTCGGTTCCCTCGTTCAGCTGGAGGAACACCTTGAGAACGCCCTCTCCGTAACAAGAGCTAGGAAGGTACGTTGCTTCCGTGATGTCTTCTCTTTTCTCACTTTGGTTTTCAAGAACAACCGTGCGCTTATATGAATTATTTAATTTGTTGCAGACAGAACTGATGTTGAAGCTTGTCGAGAACCTTAAAGAAAAGGTTAGATATATGCTTCCAGATATATTATAACCGTGTTGTGTTGGTTTACATAAGTCTGCTCCTATCTCGAACGGTCAAACCTATTGCCAATGGATCTTAGTCTTTTCAGGATCATTAGAATGTTTTGAATTAAAAATCTGAAGTTAGGTCTATTAACTGTATATATGAGTGAAATGATATTTTGATCTTTAAAACAGGAGAAATTGCTGGAAGAGGAAAACCATGTTTTGGCTAGCCAGGTAACTAAAGTTTTTTTTGTTATGGTTTAAGTTTCGATCCGATGGCACATTTCAAGTGTATAGTGCTAGGTTTACTTGCTCAAGGGTAATAATTATATAACTTGGAAAAAGAGGATTACATCATTTGGGGAACATAAACCAAAGTGAAGCTTTTAGGCTCGTAGAAAAAGATATTTTGCAGGTTGATTATGATGGCAAACTTAAAATTAAAAGCTCAAGAGTCAGAAACAAAAATTATGAAAGCAAGAATCATAATGGTTATAAGTTTAAATTTGTGGTGGGAAAAGAATATTCATTGGATAGCTAATGATATAATATAGGAAGACAATGATATATAGAGAGAGAGGTGAATAGAGTTTTAATTATTTCTATCTAAAGAGATGGAAAGTGGGTTTGACCTAATATAAATCTATGTTACAGATGGAGAAGAATAAACTTGTGGGGGCTGAAGCTGATAATATGGAGGTGTCCCCTGGACAAATCTCCGACATCAATCTTCCGGTAACGCTCCCACTGCTTAATTAGTTACCTTTAATCGGCGAATAAATAAAATCCAAAACATATAAGTTAAACAAACAAGATGTGTAATTATCCCCTTGTAAAGGGTGTATACGTTGTATAATCTTACTACTCTCTCCAGCCGAGAGGCTTCGGGTGCAAAACTATTTCAGATTTATGTAAAATAGAAAAACAACGAATATTGAAGTATGCGTAATTTAGTCAAAACATATTGAATATAGTCGCGTATAAGAATAATAATCAGGATGCTCATACATATCAAATCTCCCAAACATGTTAAAATATTGGATGTACATTTGCTTAAAAAATGTTTGCAGTAATGCACATCATTAATGATATTATCTATATAATAATTCATATATATATATTCAGATTTCATAAACGTCTAAAGATATATGTATCTATGATTCTAGAGCATAGTCCGTTTACTGTATATGTAGATAAACTTTAGTATTCCAAAAAGTTAAAAAGCAAGTGAATTTTGTTACACGTGTGTAGTTTGGGAACCGGTCCCCGCTTTGAGGGTCGAGCTTTTCTATAAAATAGAGCATTTTTATATATATATATATATATATATATATATATATATATTCAGATTTCATAAACGTCTAAAGATATATGTATCTATGATTCTAGAGCATAGTCCGTTTACTGTATATGTAGATAAGCTTTAGTATTCCAAAAAGTTAAAAAGCAAGTGAATTTGTATCTATGATTCTAGAGCATAGTCCGTTTACTGTATATGTAGATAAGCTTTAGTATTCCAAAAAGTTAAAAAGCAAGTGAATTTTGTCAGTGATAAAAATGCTCTATTTTATAGAAAAGCTCGACCCTCAAAGCGGGGACCGGTTCCCAAACTACACACGTGTAACAAAATTACGGGAGCTCCAGAAAATAAGACCATCCCTCTTCTTCATTCTGACAACATGCAAGTGTATATATTAATAAGAAAATTGAAAAAGGAGAGAAAATAACAGAAAAGCCTTCCTCATAACTCTTTCAAGGCTTTTGATTATGGACAAACCAATAATAGCTGTGACAAGCGAATAGAATACCGATAAACCTCTAGACTCTATGAACCTCTTGTATAAACAAGTTAACATTGAATCTGAGCTCCTCCACGTGTGATTCATTACTATCGCCAAGATCCACACAACTGATATTGTTTATACAATTCATTAAACCTATTGCATTTGATTTAACCATCTACATATATAAGTGCACATGTTAATATTTGTTTAGATGAGATTCCCTTTCAAATAAGCCATTTGTATATATAACTCTAGAATACGTATCTCATTTAACGTGGTTAGTAATATATTATATATAAAGTATGAGATTTGTGGTGTGAAGAGTCTCACCGATCACCAATAATTGCGACTTGAAGACTCAAATCAAATAATTTTATAAAGCTAACAACTAACTAAATATTAGCCTCGCGAGCTAAGTGTCATCCGATGAAAGTGATTGAAGAGAAAGCAAAGAGTGGAGTCCATCTTTCCACGTTCAAATAAAGCGAGGAAGTGAGTTTAGATTGACAACACTTTGGAAATGTCTTGTTGTTTATTGTTTTCCCCCTCACCCATGTGTTCGGTTTTTGTTTTCTTTTGCCCTTTTAGTTTTTGTCTCTATTTTGTTTTCAATAACATACTTTTAAACACACTGATACAATCATATAAGTGGAGTCCAACTTGGCCATTCTTAACTCTTCTCATTGCCACCTTAGAATTGGAACTTTAACGCTTGATTCTGATTTTGTGTTACAAGATTACAGTATATTTATATTATTAGCCAAATTTAGCAAAATTTATTTGAATCCATTGTTATAAGTATATACATGGAAGTATGGAACGGTGATGGCTTTCTAGTATGATACTATCATTGTCGTTGTATATGGTCCGTGTATGATCAAAATGTCTAAGTGTAATAAATCTATGGGTTTCTAGAGTTTTTTTGTCAACTTCTGGGTTTCTAAAGCTAATTTTGAAATTTACGTTGTTGTTTTCTCTAGGACATGGACAACGAGAATAAAATTATATAAAACAAAAATTGTGAATTTGTGGAATGTCTACATCCAAAGTGTCTGAAAACACATGCAGCCTCACTACAAGAAAACATAGCTTATTTTGACTACTCTATCCGACAAAAAATGGTCAGAAACACACTATTCTGTCCAATTTCTAACTATTTATAGCGGTCAAAAAAGCTCCGTCAGAAATGTGTTTTGGTTGGAAAGTGGTCAATAATTTTTGACCACATAAATGGTCAGGAAAAGTCGTCAAAAATGTTATCAGAAAGTGGTCACAGTGTTCCTGACCATTTCATGACCAATTTATGATAATTCTAACCACTTATTAATAAAACTATCTAGTTATTTAAATTAAATTTATTGAACAATAAAACTGTATTTAAAACACAAATGACTAAATTAAATATAGTTTAGATTTGAAACCAAAATCAATAAACATTGTAATAGTTTTAACATAGTACTTACATAAAGTTTAAAAACAACAAATAAAGCTACACAATGCAAGCATAATAATGTTTGCATATGCATCAAGCAATTTTGACAATTTACTCGCAACCTTATGTGCCATAACAATCTTCGCATCTGCTTGTCTTCTGTTTGTAATCTGTAATTGTGCTTCTTGGTCTTATACATGAAACTAGCTGAAGGTACTTGTCATGGGTCTGTCATTGTTCCAATCCGAAACGGTGACCTTTAATTCTTTATTTATCTGGTTTTCCTGTAAAATGAGAAGCATATAAGAAATATAAGAAAGAATAAACAAGTTTGATAACTATGAAAACTAACTTACCATGAAAACTAGAGTGTTGATTTGTGCCTGGGTAAGAAAAAAAATCAATCTTAACTGAATGAATATTTACTTTAGAAAATTCTATGTAATACATAAACCTATAAGTCATTGCAAATCAACCAATTATATAGAAGAAACATTTACCTGTTGCGCTGAATTAGTCATCATCTGAGACTTAGTGTGGATAGAGAGCTTTGCGCGGCTGAAGGTGAGAAGAAGACACTAAAGAAAAAATTGTGAATTAGGTTAAAGATATCTATCCGACTTTATTAACCCAATCTACACGTTTTTTTTTACCATTTTCTGACCACCACACAAAATGGACGAAATGGTTAAAAATTTATTAAAATATCTGACCATTTTCCGATCATTTTCTGATCATTTTTCTGACGACATTAAAATAGTCAAGACTCGGTCACAAATTACTGACCGCTTTCGTGACCAATTTGGTTCGTCAGGAATTTCTGACCACATTATGTCCACTTTGTTTAATCATCATAAAATGGTTAGTTTGTGGTCGGAAATAATTTTGACAACCTATATGGTCAGAAATCTGGTCAGAATAAGCTATGCTTTCTTGTAGTGCCTTACTGTGAATCTGTGATAGTTAGTCGCATTATACACCCAAAAGCTATGGATAAAAGGCTTTGACCATAGCGACCATCCACTGGTGTTCAAATAAAAAAAAAGTGACCATCCACTATTATTGATTTGCTATGACACACTATACGTATAGTCACTGACACTTCGTGCATGCACCTGATGATGCTATTGCCACTCATATAGCTATATACATCCATATTTATATACATAATATGTGTATGTAATCGCATATGTCTCTTTATATGATATTTCCTCTGTCAGATTCCAAATACGTAACTACTAATTCGAGTAAATATAGTAAGAAGCAACGTAGGAAAGTCAGAGATTGGGCTTGGCATGTACAACCTATATTTGTGGATTAGTTTGCCTAACTCAGTTGATAGTTTTGCTGTTGAATATTGTGCGGGCAACTGGAACACGGCGGCATAGGGAATTTTATAGGCTACTCATAAAAATATACTCCAAATATGTTACACATTCTAGTAGAAACGAGATATAATATATATTGTGGTTCTAAATAACGCGATTAATATGTGAAGAACGTGAAAGGTTCATGTTTCACATCTTATTACATCAGGTTGTTCGTCGCTCTAATGTTGCATTCGGTTCATCAATAAATTTGATGATTTAAACTCAGGTATAGTGAATGGAAACGCATGCTCTAAAATTGCATAAATTTCCCCATCTAAAAATGATTGATTAATTAGTACCTATGAATATAATATAGTATGAAAATGCTTATGTATGAATTTTCTAATTTATACCGTTTATATGATTAAAATCATTATAATTTTTATTTTGGAAATTAAACAATAACTTTTCCTAATAATAAACTTTAATTTGCATATATAGATGGTTTGCACTAAAGATCAATCAATATTCATCTAACTTGAGGAAGTAAATTGAAAACTTCCTTGAGACAAATATTTATATTGTCAAATAACCTATCACTTTCAAAAAAACCCTGTTAATCTATCACTACGTACTATTATTTTATAGTTTAGTTAAGATTGTAGCCCAACTTTTTCTTTTTGGGTAAAATGATAAGAAAAAACCAAAATTATGTGTTGCCTAAACTTCCATAAGATAAATACAATGTTTAAAGAATCTAATCTGGTTAGTCCGCCAGTTAGTCCAGCCGAGTGCCAGTCCAGAGGCACCAGACTACCAGAGTGCATGCCGACGATACGTTCGTGGAGCGGCTCAATTGTCACCAAACATTTTATTTCTTACCCATAAAATTTCACACAAATAATTATCAAAAAGTGAAACATTATCGTATTGGATGAATATGATTTCAACTAACTACAAAATCTGCCACTAGACGACGATTAATAAAGTTATCTCTTACCGGAAAATAAATACTATATAGAGCGTTTGTAATCAGGGCCAAAGGACACGCACGAAGAGAAACACGACTTAACCCAAAACAACGATAAAAACAAAAAAAAGACTTCCAAGTTTCCAGAGTTTGTCTTTGCTACAACGAGTAAGAATACAAGTGCTAATTCTTGGTTTGATCTGGATTAATTGTTTAGGTTTATTGTCTATACTAGTGAAAAGTACTTGAGAGATATTTTTTTTTTTTTTTTTTTTTAACCTTGGGGGTATCCCGGGCTTCGCCCAGACTAATCCCCAAAGGGGTGGTGCGGCCCACGGATAGACCCTCACTCCGGGTATTCAAATGGGCCGAAAGCATTAGCCCATATCCGTGTTTGGTGAGCAGAAGAATTAGTTCGCCTCAGGTGGATCGAACCCGCGGGCATGACAATTGGCCAACAGGGTTCTTTCCACTTGAGCTAACTCAGCCGCTCTACTTGAGAGATTTGAATTGATCATTTAGTTTCATTTGGACCCCACTAGGCTATGTGTCAAAGTGTCAGTAGACAAGTACGCAAAGTGAGACAAATTTGGATACATCAAACTCATTCAAATTCCTCCCATTAAACCCGGCATTGTTTGCTATGTGTCACATAAAATTTACAAATCCATTTACGTACTAAATAAACCTTTTGTCTTACTTTGTCACGTCTTCGCATTAAATGTCAAATTTTGTTAAGAATTTATGTACTTTGAAAGGATTTTGATATGTAAAATCTCAATTCTAAATTACTGCATTTTTCTTTATCTGTGATATCCGTCGGAGATCCAACGGATTAATCCATGGATTTGTCCACCAACGTCAGGCAGTCAGACCGATGTGGTTAATCACGAAGGAAATTACATATCTTTGTTGACTGGCCATAAAAATTGGATAATTTGAGTATGGATTCAAACCCGAATCATTTAATAATTTCCCAAACCCTTTTCGTCGCGCGATCGCACCTGCGTGGTTAGATTAAAGCATGTTCTAACGTTAGTTCCCGGTTCTTCTCACAAAAAATGATTGAGAGAGTTTACAATGATTGAGAGAGTTTACAAAAATAAAGATCTAAAATCTGAGCCATCTTGACAAAAAAAAAAGAAAAACAAGATGGATCAAAAGAAAACCTACAAGAACTAGCCAAGCTATTCTTATCTCAGCCAAAGGATCATATAGACATTTGTAGCTTTTCGAAAATGATTGCTACAGTATATTTCATTTGAGAACTATACTAATCCTTCTTAGTTTTTGTCAACACCACCAAAACTAACCCTTTCGATGATATAGTAGGTATCATTTTGATAATATATTAGAGTATTAGCTACCTCTTTCTGTAAAATGTAACTGTTTGGTCGGTAAATAGTTTAATAATATGCACCTTATAAATAAACATGTATGTCAAAGATAGAAGAAACATAAAAAAATGTATAAAAATATATGTATATTGTAAAATGAACTAAACTACCGAATATATGTTGTTGTATTACGGGCGAATATGTTTACCGTTTTTTTTTTTAAAAGGACAAATGAAAATGGCAAAAATTGACACAAAAAAAAGAAACTATAGGGATTCAAGTAATAATTTAATGTTCAAAAAAAGTAAAATACTAATTTAAAACGTAAAGATCAAAAAAAAAAAACACATAGAGATGCCTCTAAATAGTAGAGGATAAATGATGGTGAGATGATTGGATATAAACCATGCCGTACATTCACCCAATCGATTCGTAAAAGTATTTTTCGCATTAAGTTCTAAAAAACAAATACAGTACAGTATCATATTTCTCAGCCACAAAATTTATAGCATAGTTTTATATAGGCTTTTACTTTTAGGAACGGTTCCGTAGGGTATTAAAACATTTGCTATTTCTACCCACATTCTTATCACGGTCTATCAACTTACATTTTTCCGTTTATAGAAAAAGATTATCATGTACTTCAGACAGCTTTTTTTTATTAAAAGGTTCTAACTTTTTCAAAATTAACAACTTAGGTAAAATAAAATTTCTTTTGTAAACATCATTGATTGAAAACACAAATACACAACAAACGAGAATATATATGGTGTCTTATTAATGTCCAACACAACAGGTTTTAGCTAAAACATTTTCCACTAACTCTTATGGGTAGATACTATGACTGGACTCAAACAAAATTATCTGTTTTTTTATAGTTGTCAATATTCGTGGTGGTACCACTATTCACAGATGATTATGAACTTATGTCATGTCCGGTAATAACTATTTTTGGTTCGATCTTTGAGAAATTATATATAGATATGCAATGAGCAAAACAATGCAAACCATCTGGCTATTATATCAGCATCGTAGACGTATTTTTACCAGAAAATGCAATAACGTCAGAAAAGCTCAAATCGGTCGGGAAGAGAACAACTATTTCCAAGAAGTATCAGGCACTTTGATTTTAGTAAACTTTTGTGATATGTGAAAACTGACCTAATTAAAATTATTGTAAGTTTGGTTAAGTCTATATTAGGTGAGCCGAGTACAAAAGAATTGTTTAAACATTAGTTGTAAGTATGTAAGTCTATATAACTATATCGAGTGGTAGTGAAAAGTTTGGCTTTGGACTAAGAGATCGAAAAACAAGTGACTGGACCGAAGAGCAACATTTAGATATGTTTTAAACTTTTTTCCGACAAGAACTAAATTATGTTATATGCTTGAACTAAACTAGATATATAGAGTCGACATAGAATATAAAACATAGCAGAAAAAAATATCTATCACCTCGTGTTAGTTTGTCCGCTATTTAATTATGCGTCCTGATAGTATATTAAATTTCAAAAGTAGAAAAAAAAATTTTAGTACACTGAAAACTCCTCCAAATATATGTTGGATTTTGAAAATATGTTTAAACTATTAATTAATTCACTGTTTCGTTTGCGTCTTTAGTTTATTGGAAAGCCAAAATTTTATGAAACGAGAGATTTAGTTCATTTAAGCTCAGATTTAAAGAGGTTAAATATGTGGTTAAATATGTGATATAGGCTAAATAACAATTATATTCTGTTATAGTATTCATTGAGACTGTTATAGTACTTGTAATGGCAAGGTTTATTTAACGGATTAAAGTGTAGGCTACGGTTTTCGATATGAATTTAAGAATGTTAAAACAAAGAAAAATGTATTAAATGTAAAAATATATAGTTTTCATATTACGAGAATTACTATAACTAGAGTCTTCGTCCGCGCTACGCGCGGAAAATGGGTTTTAATAGATGGTGTTTATGATTGGAATATTTTAATAATTTTATTACTTTTTATTTATATATGAATTTTTAATCAAAAGTTAATCCTTTTATGTCTTTCGTAGTTAAAGATAATTAAACTAAATTTATTTGTATGATTTTTTTTCAAAATTATGGATCATAGTTTAATTTATTTTGTAAATATTTTAATAACAAAATCTGACACAACTTATTTCAAAAAAGTAAATAAAGTAAACAAATATGATGATGAGATAGTGAATCTCAAATACATTAAGCAAGTTTTACCCTGCAACATGGACATGTTAATTTTTTTTTCAAACCAGTCCAAGATGCAGTGATGATGATAGGAATGATTACAATTTAAAGAATTGATCTCTCCTTCCGTACCAAACTCTTCTTAGCAAATTGCACATATATCATCTTTTTCGTTAGGAATGGGTTCTCTTCGGTTTTCACGAAGCACATACGTCTTGGTCAATTCTGCGTAAAGCGTCTAGATTATGATCAGATATCTTAACAATTATATCAAGATTTGTACATGTGGAATCATCGAGCTTCAGAATTATGCATGCGACAAATTCAGAAGTGTCTTCAATAATCTTCATCACCGAATCATAATCAGTTTCATGGTATTCAAGCATGTATTCCATATCGCCAACCATATCTTGGTGTAGGTGGCCACTGCTTGTTGTCCTCGGGGCAACGGATATCACAATTTTGGTTTGCTGTGTACTTGACCTCTTTATTTTCATGGTAATGATTTTTTTGGAGATGATAAAGATGGTTCTGTTTTGTGGCAAAAACCCAAAAATACTTGACTCATGTTTATATTTTGGAGGAGTTGCGCGAAGCTATGGAGAAGTTGTATAATGGAATCAGAATGTAGGAGTTTATATGTCAAGTTATAAAATTGTTTTTAATACACCATAAGTTACAAAACTATTATATGTTGAATAGAAAATAAATTACGAATTAGAAAACATAACTTGGTCTTAACATTAATAAATTGATCATAGTTATAAAATATGTTTCAGTTTCAAGATTTGGTCAAATTAAATGAATACAAAATTTAAACAATATATACCACATATATAAATATAAAATTACAAATCACTTATCAATAGAAAATATGTCTATATATGATTATGCAAAATTAATAATAATGTAATATTTGAAAATTCCAAAGCCTCACACTTCTTACTAAATCATTAGTTTTTATCTCAAACATAAGAATAAAAATATTGAAACTTCATTTTCATCGTAACTCCAACTCAAAAACAAAAATCTAAAATTGTCCACAGTTATGACAACATTTAAATTATGGTCAAATAGGAGCTGAACTGATTGTTTTCAGGTGCACCGATATTAGATTAAAGGGGTAAATTGTTATTAAATTTTTCTTTTCTAAATTAGTTTATCTAGGCCATTAATTTTAAAAATAGAGATAAAATCTGTAAGTTGAGCGAAATTGTTCTTTAGAAAGATGACAAAACAATATCAGTTCCATAGACTTGATAAAGACTTAAAGATTCAAATATTTTTTTGTTTTTTACTATATATTTCCTTTTTAGAAATGTGTTAATTTATTTTATTATATTACTTGGTTTACATTTTTTTTGTTTCAACCATACAATATTTAGTTTTTGATTATATGAAATGTGAAAGTACATAAAAATACTATTAAATTATGATTTTGTTGAGACCATATATTTTTATGAATTTTTCTAAAAACTATTAACTTATTATTTTGATAGTTTTGGTTATAGAGGTTATGTTGTATAAGTGTAAAACATTTACTGTATGGAGTAGTCGCAATAATTATAGAATCAAGACTGAATGCAGAGGGAAGTTATTATCGTTAGCTAAAACAGATACTAAGGTCTTAAAACAGGAAATGGTAATCATATATAAATGGTGGATTTTGTGACGAAGAGGGAGTGTAGACTTTGTATAGGTTAATGGTTTTATCCTCAAAACCCATATCAAAAATCTTTTGGAATATTAGTACCTTAAGAACTAAGAACGATATAAATCGGGAATGGTGTTTTAAAATTAAATTTTCTTCGAAAAATGCATGCTCAAGATTTAAATGATAAACTGTTGAATTTTAAATACTAATACCTTTTCTGTCTTCTTTTATTTGATGTTATACATAATTTTTTTAACAGATTATTACATATAACACAAAACAATTTTATATCCTTCATTAGGGAACTATAATATTATTTATAAACTAATAAGATGATAATATTTACTAAAAAGTAAAATCTTAGGTGAATAAAGCTAAAATGTATATTCCTAATATGACTAAACTATGGTTTCACGAACACGAAGATCACTTTAGTGGTTTAATTTTTTTAAAAAAACGTTCTCAATTATTATACATCAGCAAAACCATCCAAAAAAAATTGGTCAGCTTATAGACGAACCAGCTATCAGTTTAAAGGTCCCTACACGTCCGGCAGGAACAAAACCTTGAATAACAGTTTTCTGAATATAAATTGAAACATCGATTAAGATAAAAAAAACAATAAATCAGATCACTTCGAAGAAATAACACTCGGAGAAAATAAAACACTCGAAAATAAATCAAACAATATATCATCATCATCATCTCTTAGAACAAAATCATAAGATCTAGTTAAGTCGAGATCAAAAATAATAGTTCAAAAAATTAATTGAATCGTCAAAATCAAATAAAAATTCTAAAGGAGAAGTAAAAAGAGAGGAAAGCTAAACTTTTGTGACAAACCTCTTCATCGATAAGTAGCATCTTTTGTTCGATGAGAATTTTCGTGTTAGGATTTCCATTGATTAGATCTTTTAGTGAGGAAGCTAATCCTTGAAACGGAAGATAAGAGAAATGGAAGAGGTATGAGATGGGAGTTGAAAGGTGAGAATCAATTTAGATTACAGAGTTTTTTTTTTGTCGACAGGTTACAAAGTTAGAAGAAGAGAATTTGTCCGTCACCAAACGGACAAAAAATCAGTTATGCTTACTGATCGAACATCCCAAAACAAAATCAAAAGCCCAAACAAAGACATCATTAAGTGACCTGGACAAATATTCAATTTCTATTGGATGATTTTCTAATCCTATGTGGACACACTTTAAAGCTTCAAATAAGAATTATTAATAGAGTAAGATTTCGCTTTGAGTTATAAAAGGTTGAATCTCAGTTAAGATTCCACCTCATACTTATTTAGTTTGACGTTGATCTTTACAACGTGTTTAACTATTTATGCTAGTTTGCGTTTTCTTCTGTTGTCTTTTATCATCTCATCAATTACTACCAAAATCAATTACTACTACTGAAGAGATCATAAACAAAGCAAGAGCAACACGCCCACAGGGAATTCGTCATGCGATACACGTGGCAATCTTGTTACTAAAACGCATCGTTTTTACTGACGTAATTTATTTTCATCACTCTCGTTTACCCCAAAAGAAGAAAAAAAACCCTTGCCCGAGGAAGAAAAAAAGAAGAAGTATATGGACACAAAAATAGAATGAAATAAAAGGAAAAAAGGAAGAAAAAATAAAACGCTCAGTATCTCCGGCTAGTTGAAACCGGACCTCAAGATCAAATTAGGGCACAAAGCCCTGTCAGAGACAGAAGCCATGGGGAGGAAGAAACTTGAAATCAAGCGAATTGAGAACAAAAGTAGCCGACAAGTTACCTTCTCCAAACGACGCAATGGTCTCATCGAGAAAGCTCGTCAGCTTTCCGTTCTGTGTGACGCATCCGTCGCTCTTCTTGTAGTCTCCGCCTCTGGAAAACTATACAGCTTCTCCTCCGGTGATAAGTACGACTTCTCCTATTCTGGGTTTTCCATTTTTATTGTTAATTATACTAACTTTTCAAGAAAAATATAATTATTTTTTTAAAAAAAATTCCTGCGAATCTTGTGTGGTTTTCTTGGTCTGTGTGTTGCTACTGCTTTTTCTATGACCATGAGAGATAGATGAGACAACCAAACCAAATGAAGAACAATGTTGTGATGAGCAAAAGCTTCTTACTTTATTTTTCTTTTCTCTCTCTTCGTCTTCTTGCAATTTTTCTGCATGGATTTTTTTTATCTGAAATTTTTTTGCATGTCCTTCAAGATCCTTTGACACACTGTGATGCATACCTGATGATACTTTGTGAGGTTTATATCCATCTTTGAATGTTAGTTCATCAGCTGAATTAGCTTTAGGAACTCCTTTTGTTCCAGAGAGTTTTATGTCAAAATAATTATTGACTCATGTTTCTCTTTGTAGAGTAATTTATCATTTGGATCTCTCAGATTTGTATGCAATGAAATTCACTTCGGGGAGATCTATAGAATGGCTGTGAGGTTGATGCTGAATAATAGATATTAGATAAAGAGTTTGTAGATTATTGTAGATCAATTCTTGTTATTTCTCTCTTTGCCATGGGGTTATATTACTTGAAACTTACCAATGTAAAGTTTCTTAACTGATTCTTAATTTGCATAAAGATGGTACTTCTGAATTTTGGTAGCTTCTAGAAAACACAGATTCACAATTAGTTACTTGATCAAGTGTCGATTGCGGTTCGTTTAATCGCAAGCGTTGTGTGCATATATAACTCTTTGTCCCACACATAATGTACACTAATTGGTATATTTTTAGACTAATTAAATTAAAAATTCTCTTGGGTTTTCGTACAATATAATGCAAATCCATGTAGATAAAATTAGTGGGATTGATGGTGTATTAATAGATCAACAAGTCTGGTTTATATAGGCATGCCAGTGTGCAAGTATGGACTAAAATATTTTAGGTGTAAGTGATTTTCTGGAAGTTTTCTCTCCCTTTTATTGATTTGTTGCTATAAGAGTATCCAAAGTTTTAGTTTCGCCCCTTCGTGTTACGGCACATACTTATGCTACATTATGTGCTTGGATTATAGCTTTTAATCTAAACTTTGTAGCTTTGTTCATTTGAATTGATAACCCACAACATTTTTGTTGGATGTGATTCACTAGAAGAAGTTAAAGGAAGGAAGAGAATGTAGAAGGAAAAGAAGAAAGAGTTGGGACAAACACTCTAGTCCAACAAGAAGGTTTCAGCAAGGGAAGCTTTAGTGGTTCACGTGAGAAACACGTGAGGTGTTATATACTTTATCTTCTCTGATGATTCATAAGAGAGTAAGCTTCTTCTTCTGCGTAAGGAGAGAAAGAGAGAAACTGTGTGAGAGAGAGAGATCAGAAAGTATCGAGAGGTTGATACTTTTGGGTTTAGGGTTTCTCGGGTTTTCTCAGTTCTTCTCTTATCTTCTTCTTCTTCTTCCTTGTAAACCGATTGGTATGTAATCGGTGGTGAGTGATGTGTTGTACAACCACGCCGGAGGTGCTTTCCGGCTCATCTATCTAACTTGGGGACCGCAAGGTCCTAACCAGATGTACCCGTTAGTTAACACGGGGAACTGGGTCATATCGATGTGTCTCGAGCTCGTGTTTCTTGAAGCTCATCAATGGCGATCAAGAACGTTTGATTCTCAACAAGTGGTATCAGAGCCAGGTTCTTCGATTGATTGGATTCAACAGCAAGGTTCGAATTCAAGAAAGAGGAATCAACGTTTTGGTCGGTGAAGAACATCGTCGGAGGAAGCGATATACACGACTCTTGATTATAAAGTGATCAAAGGATTCACAGGAGGTGTGAAAGATCACTGGAAACAGAATCAGAGGCATCGCTAGGTTGAGGAAGAAGAAGAAAGCATCTGTTCGTTAGTGAAGATGCTGGAATTGGAGAAAGAAGTAGTTACGGAAACGTATCTAAAGGATCGTGTGAGTTCTGGTTTGCAAGATCAGAAGTCTGTAAGTTAAGTCATCTCCAATGTTGTGGGAGTTCTTTGGTGATGTGAGTTCCAAAGACTCGCAAGTCAAGCTGTGAATCGCACAAGAATGAAGTTCATCAGAGACTGAAGGAAGAACAATCGACAGGGGATATGTTCTTGATATGTACTGACGGAATCAGTTCGAAGTTGATATGGAGTGAAGCTGGTCTACATCATCAGGGTTATGATCAGAGAGGGCTTAGTTCTGGGAACTGGTCTAAGGTCCCGTTTCAGAACGGTGCTATCAACTTCAAGACTCAAATCATGCTGGCACTTGGTTTTGTTTCCGCTGCGATCACAAAGGTTTTGTGTGGTGCTTGTTTGGAGTTGTTTCGGTTCACTGGTCTGCTAGTAGGAGTGGAATCTTGGTTAGGTCACATGGTTTGCGATCTGGTTCTCTTCAAAAGATGGCTCAATGTTCGGGTCTGGTGTCGGATTGTGCGTCGGGTATATCTGTTTGATTGAGTTAGATGCAGCCGGAAGTGTGTTTCTAAGATGGATAAAGGATGGTCATTGATGGCACATGTGGATCTCAAGTCTAAGGGACGCCTTAGAGGTTTGATTAGTGTGTGCGTCTGGTGCTGTTTGAAGATCGGTTAAGGTTTCATGATTCAAGGTCAAAGGAGGTGCAGATGGGTGAAGAAAGCAAGTTCAGAAAATCAGTGTGGGTTCAGATTTGAGAGTTTTCCGGTTCAAGTATCAGTCTCAGAAGAATGGGTTTAGATTCCTGAGAATCTAAGAAGCTTCGGTGTTGATGATCAAAGGGCAATGGAAGATCATCACAGAGCTTGTTGCAGTCTAGGAAGTCAAACGATTTGATTGGATTGTATTTTCTGTTGTTTGTTGTTCAGTATCAGAGATGATGGATCATTCTGGAATAACAAACGGGTTTCTTCTCGGGCATGAACAAGACAGTGTTCTAAAAGAAGCAAAGAGTATTATCAAAGTCAAGTAGAAGTCTGCTGGAGCAAAAAGGCTTAACAGTTTGCATGATTTATCATGGCTACTGTATGAGCTTATGGGAAGAAGCTCTAGTGAAGTGTCATGTTGCAGCTGTAGGAAGAAGCTGTTGTGAACTATTGAGGAAGTAGCTGAACGTAAGCTCAAGTTAGAGTTACTGTTACACCAAGAGCAGATGTTTAAGATTGGCTTGAATGAGGATAAACTCTGGATGGAAACTGATAGGAAAAGTCAGTGGGAATGAAACCAAGAAGTGGAAAATGGTTTCTGGCTCATGCGATTCAAATGACATGAACCTAGAAGTGAGGGATAAGCTTTGTAACAGGAGATCTCAGATGCGGCAGACTGAGATTCTAGGAGTATTCACCTCGTTCATTGGTTCCAAGCTTTAAGTACAGCGTGGAGTATGCGTTGGTTTAAAAAGCTCTGGATATGGAGTTTACAGCTTATCGGAGGTTAGGAGGTCTGAGAAGTCAGGCTATCTGAGGTTAAAGGATGCTATAGCATAACCAAAGAGGATGGTGTTAGTGCAGCTTGGTGGCACAAGATCAGACTGTTGAAGTTTTAAAAGGCAAAGGCTCTTGGGTGTCTTTCTACAATAAGTGACGAAGTTGAGATGGCTACAGGGTGGAGGTGTAAATGTCATAAGATCTGACATATATCTCAGAGTATGGAGCCGTGTATATTCACTTAGTTACACAGAACAGCTGAATGGATCAAGAAGAAAATGCAGAGTTGCTTAAAACCAGAAGTGGAGTTAGGTGTGGGAAACAAAGCAAGGTCTGGAAGGTTATTGTTTCAGGTGGAGTCGTGTCTCTACAGGTCTGGTAGCGCACATCATCAGATGTTTTTTGACTTCAGTTGGAGCATCGTTCTTCTCAGAAAGTTTCTCAAGATAGCTCAAGTTTAACAGTGGCTGAAGTATATGTTAAGCAGCATACATAAAAGGTGATCAGGTTTCAGATTGGTTCAGTGTAGAAAGAAGAAGAGAAGTCCAAGAGTAGATGGATATCAACAGGTTTTGAAGTTCAGAAACGGGTTTGGTCGTATGAACTACAAGGGTAACCGTTGGAGTACAAGGGTTCTGTTGTTTTTTGGGTGATGAGTGTGTCTTAGTCAGCGTTCTTTTAGGAGGATATGAGGGCCAAGGACATCAAGGCAGAGTCATATGAGAAGCAACGAAGATACAATTCAAGGTGGAGCTAGTTCAGTGGTTGAACGAGCTTTATAACGTCAATATACTCAAGGAAAAGCAACTGAACGTACATTCCTTGGTTTTTTGGAAAACGCTTCAAGGAGTGTCAGCGTTTGTTACTACTTATAGCAGGAAGGTTCCAGCAGAGGTTAAAAATATCAGAGGCATGGTATTTTGTAGCTGGACAGAGTTCTCGGTAGAATCTGAGAAGGGAAAGGTGCAGGTACCAAGGATTGGTGAAGTGTTGCAGGTCAACATAGTACATGTTCTTTGCTACAGCAAAAGGGTCTCAGGGTTTGTCACAGGTGGTGTGAGTTTGAGACTGTTGCAGAAGCACATCGTGAGCTCAAGTTTGATGTGGAAAATGCTGTATGGAAATATCTCAGGATCATCACATCATTTGGTGATGAGAGATATGGTTTAATGAGTACAAGTAGTTGACTGCAAGCTACTGGTGCTGATCTGTTTACTCAGAGAATTAGACAAGGGTTTGGTGTCTAAAAGGTTCATGACGAGGTGAAGTTGTGAAGGGTTGTTATGTTTTCATTCAGTAAAGGGACAGGTGGAGTCAAGGCTGAATGGTAAAACATATGGCTGAGTAGATGGTGTAGCAAACAGAGATCCAAGGATAAGTGATATTGCTTAAAGGGATCTGAGAATGATGCAAATGCAACTCAGAGAAAGCTGCATTCAGAGACAAAGGCAGGAGGCGTCAAGTGTCTGGTTTTCATCATTAAGTTTGTGTTAAGAGGTCACTTTCAGGAACGTGAAGTGAAGATTCATCAGTGGTAAAGACATGTGAAAGAAGTACTGATGAATGGCTGCAAAACGTAAAGAATTATTGCAGGGAGTTCTACAGCAAAGGAATGGCTTCAAAGGTTCTAGAGTGAAGCACACAAGGCTGTAAAGAGAAGTTTCAGGAAACCCTTAGGCTTAGGGGTGTGAAACTGGGATAAAGAAGCTTGCGGAGGTTTAGGTTTCTTGACGTAACGGTTCTGCTGATGCAGAGGGCTTGAACAAGGTTGAGCAAAGATCTAGGTTTCGAAAGTCTTCCTAGCAAGGTGGAGCTAGGCGGCGTGTCTTGTTGGTAACAACAACGGAGCAAAGTGATGCTTAAAGTTCAAACAAAGTCACTTTAAGTACAATCTCAGACTTTAATTAGAACTAACATGGGATGTTGGTTGAGATTGTTTTGCAGGTTTGAGTCATGGATTGTTTCAGACTGAAGCATGTATGATTCAAGGTTCTACTGCATATGATTCTAAGGAGTTTGTTTCTAACGTCAGTGCACATGACGAGATCCGATAGCTAGCACAAGAATCAAGTTGCAGGAGAAAAGGTTATATTTTTCAATCACTTTAACAGGCTTATGGTTGTGACAGGAACCATAGCGGTAACTGTGTGATTGACTAAGCTCATAAGCAGTATTGCTTAGGGAAGTTTCCTGTGGGATTTTGACAAGTTTTGAATATTTTTCTACTTGTTAATGATCTGTTTCTGAGTGGGTTTTACTCAGGTATTGGTAGGATGAAAACACAATAATCAGTGAGAGTTTAAGCTTGACAGGAGGTGTTAAAGCTGGTATAACTCAGGAGGAGACATGAGACTATCAAAGGCTCAGAGAAGAATGTGGTTATTCTTTCTTATAGAGCATGAATAGTATGTCTAGGTTTACTGGTGGTACAGTAAGTTTAAGTCATTAAAATTACTGTTGTGTTTGATCTTGTTGATGGGATATTCTTGAGTGTGTCTCAGGTATATCAAAGGCGATAGAGAATCAATGGCGAGTTTAGTTTTACACAAGCGTGTAAAAGCTGGTTGTAAACTCAAAGGAGACATTGAAATGTTAATGGCTTCAGAGAAGCATTGTGGTTTTGCAGGGCTGAAGTTCTTTTAGCATTATGTCTGGTTCATTGATTATTAATCAGGTTTATGAGGATTAAATCTGGTTAAGTGGTTGTTCTGTGTAAGGTTCTTATGCAGGTCTGTGAAGATACAATGCAAAGTTTTGGAGCCTGGTCTTATGGGTTCTAGAGGGTAGCTCACACGGATTCTTCGAGCTGAATCAAGGTGGAGATTGTTGGATGTGATTCACTAGAAGAAGTTAAAGGAAGGAAGAGAATGTAGAAGGAAAAGAAGAAAGAGTTGGGACAAACACTCTAGTCCAACAAGAAGGTTTCAGCAAGGGAAGCTTTAGTGGTTCACGTGAGAAACACGTGAGGTGTTATATACTTTATCTTCTCTGATGATTCATAAGAGAGTAAGCTTCTTCTTCTGCGTAAGGAGAGAAAGAGAGAAACTGTGTGAGAGAGAGAGATCAGAAAGTATCGAGAGGTTGATACTTTTGGGTTTAGGGTTTCTCGGGTTTTCTCAGTTCTTCTCTTATCTTCTTCTTCTTCTTCCTTGTAAACCGATTGGTATGTAATCGGTGGTGAGTGATGTGTTGTACAACCACGCCGGAGGTGCTTTCCGGCTCATCTATCTAACTTGGGGACCGCAAGGTCCTAACCAGATGTACCCGTTAGTTAACACGGGGAACTGGGTCATATCGATGTGTCTCGAGCTCGTGTTTCTTGAAGCTCATCAATGGCGATCAAGAACGTTTGATTCTCAACAATTTTGTTATGGATATGTACGATCACATAACCGAGATGTGTGCATCTCGCTGTGCTTCTTTGTGTGGAAATTGACAATAACATCGCGTGTTTCCATTTGTGCCTCATGGAAACCAACCACCTCACCGAAACCTTTCTTTCATGGGAAAATTCTAATCCCTCGTCACAAATTTAAATTTGGTGTAGTGTTTACTTAACCCTTATAATATTAACCAACTGGTTGTATTGGTTTGGCGATGTTAGTGAAGATCGCAGGTCATGTCTCATTTAACTAATACTTGTTCACTCCTCGCACTGAATGTTAGGTCCAGCCTTGGAATAGCTAGTCGATACTCGCTCTCTGAGAAAAAGAACAAAGGCTTATTATGGAACCAGGAATTTGACCTTTGGTTACTTATTAACTCATTTGTGCATCCTTGATTTTGTTGTAAAGAGCTTAACGGTGGAATTGAAACCACTTAGCTAAACTGTTGAATTAGTGGAACTGTTTTTCAAATTTGCTTTATTCAGCTGTTACTGCTATGGATTACCTTTACGCTTCAATAGTTTGTTTGCATTTTACGATTGAGTTTCCATGTTATAGTTTACTAAAATGTCGAAGCACAAATATGTGGGGAAAAAGAAACACTTGGGGCCTTAGAAGCAAAGTGTCTTTACTTTGAGATTAGGGTTCATGTGTACCTTAGTTTTAAATTAATGTGAATCAACGGCAGCGTTAGAAATGGGTAAATAAGTTAAACTATTACATGTGCGATATTTAATTTTCTTTCAAATTTTCCTTGAGTAAGAATTTCATTTTTCATTATATCATCTCTACAATATACATGTAGAGCCACAGGATTCATGAGACAACCAAACTTAGGGTATTTCGGGGTAAATATTAGTTTTTTTTTTCTTGGAAGAGATTAAAAGATCATGTAACTACTAAAATATTGCTTAAAAGCATAAGAGTGAAAGTTGTAAAAAAAGAAATGGAAAACTAAATGTGGTTCTGTTAAACGTAAACAGTAGTAGTTTTCTGGAATGTTAATGAATTGTAAATGTAACTTTTGTCTCTAATTATCTCTTCTGTACCCTATTCACGTTTCAAAGTTTCCAGTTCGGCTTTTACGGGTTAGCTGGTAGTTTTGATCCTAACAATACTTTGATCTTTTTTGTCTTCTCTCCAGCCTGGTCAAGATCCTTGAACGATATGGAAAGCAACATGATGATGATCTTAAAGCCTTGGTAATACAAACGACGCTAATCTTTTATTTGATGCAGTTTGTTAGGATTAAATTTATATAGGTTTGATTGTTTATTGGGGGTGGGGTGGGGGGAACAGAAGGCATTGGCACGCACGCACTTGACGGCACACATATAATTACTAGTTTGGAGCCGTAGTTATCAAAGTTTGTTTTCAAGATCGTGAAATTGGGTAGAGATTGATGATCCTTAGAACTAGTTGTTTGCTAGGAGTTGGTAAACACATGTTTGGCACCTTAAAATTGTGAATATCTAGTTTTGGGAGTTGCGGTATAAATCCATTTATTAGCTCCCTTAATGATCCGTATATATGAGATGATGGATCCTCATGCATAATCAAATTTCAAAGCTTATATCACTTCTCCATGGACAGGATCGTCACTCAGAACCTCTGAACTGTGGTTCACACCACGAGCTGCTGGAACTTGTGGAAAGGTTAGTACTAACTAAGTCTTTTCTCTCTCTTTTGATCAGAAAGGAATTAGGGTTTCTTGTCAATCTATGAATATATGCAGCAAGCTTGAGGAATCAAATGTCGATAATGTAAGTGTCGGTTCCCTCGTTCAGCTGGAGGAACACCTTGAGAACGCCCTCTCCGTAACAAGAGCTAGGAAGGTACGTTGCTTCCGTGATGTCTTCTCTTTTCTCACTTTGGTTTTCAAGAACAACCGTGCGCTTATATGAATTATTTAATTTGTTGCAGACAGAACTGATGTTGAAGCTTGTCGAGAACCTTAAAGAAAAGGTTAGATATATGCTTCCAGATATATTATAACCGTGTTGTGTTGGTTTACATAAGTCTGCTCCTATCTCGAACGGTCAAACCTATTGCCAATGGATCTTAGTCTTTTCAGGATCATTAGAATGTTTTGAATTAAAAATCTGAAGTTAGGTCTATTAACTGTATATATGAGTGAAATGATATTTTGATCTTTAAAACAGGAGAAATTGCTGGAAGAGGAAAACCATGTTTTGGCTAGCCAGGTAACTAAAGTTTTTTTTGTTATGGTTTAAGTTTCGATCCGATGGCACATTTCAAGTGTATAGTGCTAGGTTTACTTGCTCAAGGGTAATAATTATATAACTTGGAAAAAGAGGATTACATCATTTGGGGAACATAAACCAAAGTGAAGCTTTTAGGCTCGTAGAAAAAGATATTTTGCAGGTTGATTATGATGGCAAACTTAAAATTAAAAGCTCAAGAGTCAGAAACAAAAATTATGAAAGCAAGAATCATAATGGTTATAAGTTTAAATTTGTGGTGGGAAAAGAATATTCATTGGATAGCTAATGATATAATATAGGAAGACAATGATATATAGAGAGAGAGGTGAATAGAGTTTTAATTATTTCTAAAGAGATGGAAAGTGGGTTTGACCTAATATAAATCTATGTTACAGATGGAGAAGAATAAACTTGTGAGGGCTGAAGCTGATAATATGGAGGTGTCCCCTGGACAAATCTCCGACACCAATCTTCCGGTAACGCTCCCACTGCTTAATTAGTCACCTTTAATCGGCGAATAAATAAAATCCAAAACATATAAGTTAAACAAACAAGATGTGTAATTATCCCCTTGTAAAGGGTGTATACGTTGTATAATCCTACTACTCTCTCCAGCCGAGGCTTCGGGTGCAAAACTATTTCAGATTTATGTAAAATAGAAAAACTACGTAAGACACTTTGAAACTTTGTACCTTTGTCGAGAGAGAATTACCTCTGCTGAGCCAAAACAACTGTGTTTGCTTCGCGGTGAAGAAGCATCCGGCTGACTCTGCAAAAGAGACGTGGGCACTCTAGTTTTTTCTCTTTGTATTTTATTTTGTTCTTATTTAAGACGCGTAGCAGTTGTCATGGGTTTATCCGGGCCTACGTCGGTTATATTTGGGCCCAACAAGTCTATTTCGTTAAATCAGTTGTTGCTAATGTGACCGACCTTCATTGGACAAGAGGACAACGTTCGGTATATTCTATACTAGTATTAGTAATCCAACACTCACTTTCACCTTCCTAGTACCAACGGTTTTCCTGTTATTACAAGGCAAGCCACGGTCGACGTCAAAACTGAATTTAATCAACAAAAAGTTAGTTAGACAATAGACACTACAGTGGACATCAATGACCATTTATAAATTTTATTCAAATTAAATAATACTGTACATAATCAGCCTACGCTAATGCTTTAATTATTATGATACAGTAACAGAATCATGGATCAACATGGTTACTCGCTAGTGTTAAAATGCACTCTTTCGTAAAGACGAAACAAAAGCACTCGTGGATCGGACCTGTGTTATCGCCCTATATTACAAACTATGTTACAAACTAAACACGAATGCTAATTACGGTATGGAAAAGCCATTATGCAATTTGAAGTGGAAATTTAATACTCCCTCCGTATTTATATATATGACGTTTTACACATTTCACGCCAAACAAGACAATTTTCACAATTACATTATTATCCTCTGTCGTCTATTAACGTAAAGAACAAATGAGTCTTATCTGTTAATTAAAAAGCATAATATGAAGGGTAAATAAAGTCAATACTATTATATTTTGCCTAGTTTTCTGTAACACGACATGTAAAGTGGAACAAGAAACCAGTCTCAAAACGTCATATATATAAAAACGGAGGGAGTATACTTTATCTAATAAAAACATATTGTTTTCTTGGTCTTCTACTTATAAATAAAAACCAACGCCTTCGATTCAGTCTAGAACTTTGTGAAAACGATATTTTTGTTCTTTTCACGTTGACAGAAGAAATGATAAACTAATAACTAGTGAAAATAATCCTGGAAATAACAATCGATACTGGTCAAAAAAATAATCTACAGCTCGAAACGTAGACTAGAATTAACAAGAACCGTACGAGTTGACATGTGGAGGAGGCAACACAAACTCTATCCCCATATGCCGTAGACGGCGGAGGAACAGCCGCAAGTGGATCTACCCGACACTAAGTAAGCTTTTAATTAATTTGCACACGATGCGATACACTTCAATCTTTTATACATGTGCCTTTCAGGTTCCTTCTTATATATACTACGTAGTCCGCAAATAATTAATACACAAAACCCCTTCACAAACAACAATCTTCGAAAATTATAGTATCATTCTTTAGTTGTTTATGGAGATGGCTAGATCATATGCACCTCTGCTCGCCGTGATGTGTGTTTCGCTACTGCCATTTGCGGCCATGGCGGCTGGAACGCCATTTCATATAGAAGGATGTGTTTACTGCGACACTTGCCGCTTTGGATTTGAGACAATCGCCACCAAATATATAACCGGTGCGTATATTTTCATACTCGCTGTCCTCGTATATTTCACACTGTATAATTATTAATTAATCATTTGGATCTGATTAATTAGTAACATGCAAAGTGACACAATATTTAGTTTCCGATATGTTTGTTTCTTTGTCTGTAGTTTTCTCTTTGGGGGTTTTCATCTCATGTAAACTCTTCACCCTCTTGGGGGTTTTCTTTTCGAAATGGTATCTATTATTTGAGATGAAAAAAAGAGTGACACAATATTGTATTATATATGAAAATGACTTTTCTGTTTTAACAGCGATTCTATTTTCCGCCACTTATATTTCTTTCCACAAATCATAAACCCTGAGTCCTCAGTCAAATTTTGGTTGTGTGATACACTGTTACATACACAGATTTATAATTTTGAATATTGGGGGTGTGATCTGAATAATAGAGGCAAAAGTGAAAATAATGTGCAAAGACAGTGTGACATTGAAATCGGAGGTTGTCGGCGAGGCGGTGACAGGACGCCGAGGAAGATACAGAGTTGCCGTCAACGGAGACCGACAGGACCAGCAATGTCTGGCGGTGCTCGTCAAGAGTCCTATCTCCAACTGCCAATTCCCTGATCCTGGTCGCAATACTGCCACCGTGATCCTCACAAGTTCTAACGGTGCCGCATCTACTCACCACTTCGCCAACGCCATGGGCTTCTTCCGGGACCAACCACTCCGTGGTTGTGCCACTCTCCGCAAACACTACCTCGCGGACGGTGACTATCGAGCTATTTGAGTCATTTGACTCACCTTATGTTCACGCAACAAAAACAAAATGTTTGATTTTTTGTTTTTTATTGCGTAACGTTCTAGTTGAGTCCGTAGACATAAATAAGAAACTATATAAATATGCAATTTTAGCATACTTGTGTAATAGATTGATCTCTGTTTCCATGTTGGCTATATAAAGATCTTCCTTATTTTTTTGTTTTTATCTTTGGTTCATGTTTAGTTTTCTATGAAACATTTAATTTTTTTCAAGTAAGCCATTTAACAAAAAAAAAATGTTGGTAAAGAAAAATATTCGTTGTATATCACATTTTTACTTACAAAAGAGATATAATATTACGAAGCTTCCATATGAGCTTACATAAGACTCTTACTGTTACTGTAGGTAAAAAGTTAGTGATACGTCCACGAAGATGTTCATCAAAGTTAGTTCACAAGTAGAAAACATATGATTAGATAAAATTTATAACATTCTATCTTCCATCGTTGTTCAAAGTTTCGATTAACTAAGAATTATGAGAAGTGTTGACGATAGAAAACAAAATTAAGGTACTTTTCGTTGTTGATGAATGCTTCAAATCAAGCATTGATTATTGCATATAAAAGGAAAGGTCTATAATAGGCCCACTATAATGAATCTATATTTGGCCCACTACAATGAATCTTTAATATAATGGGTCTGAAAATTTTAATGATATTAGAACTTTTTTTAAGCAGTGAGACTTGGTTTCGGTAGTCCAATCACTTTTCGAAAGGTTGAAGTTAACAAAAAAATAAAGATCGGAAAAGAAAAACAAAATCCAGACGGTTTCTGCCTCAACGAAATCAAAAACCTTAATTTCTCCACTCTTCATATCTCCTACCGAGGGATGGTTATCTTCTTAATTTCAGTTTTACATTAGTTTGGATCATTGAAAGTATTGATCTTTCCTTTGTGAAAGATGAACGAAGATTGCAGCAGTATCAGTTTCAGAAGATGTTCAAATGTTAACAGTGAAGACTTGCTAAAGTCTTGCTCTTGTTCTTTTTGCCTTAGAGGTAGTTGCTTCTTGATCTTATACCATCATCTCTATTGATTCAAGTTAAAAAGTGCTAACTACGGATTTGTTTCAGCTGCTTATATCTGGTTGGATCTTCACATATTCGTTAAGGATTTTTTTCCTTGATTGTTATATGTGTTCTTTTGGAATCAGTCTTGTATAAGTTGTAAAGGATACTTTCTATTGATCATCGGTATGTACATATTTATACATTGGACAAGAGAGATTATAGGAGGAAATCAAAGATGACTGATACACAAGAATAGAGAGAATATATGATATGATTTTCTTTTTTTAATATGCCCCTTCAAGATGAAGGTGCCTTGGCAACACCAATCTTGAAAGAAACTTGGATGAAAGGTGCACGAGCTAACGGCTTAGTCAAGGCGTCGGCGAGCTGATCTTTAGATGAGACATGTGCAACAAGAAAAACTCCAGTAGTTACTTGATTTCTGATGAAGTGATAATCTAATGCTAGATGCTTCATTCGCGAGTGGAAAACCGGATTTGCACACAAGTATGTGGCACCAACATTGTCACAGTATATAACAGGAGGCCCCTTGATTTTGATACCAAGCTCAACCAAAAGGGAAAAATCCAGAGTAGTTCAGCTGAAGTATTAGCTACAAAGTGATATTCTGCTTCAGTGGAGGATCTAGCAACCCCATTTTGCTTCTTTGAAGACCAAGAGATGTGATGCTTACCAAGATAGATAATGTATGAATTTGTAGAGACAAAGTCTTCAGTGTCTCCTGCCCATTCTGCGTCTGAGTAGGCGTGAAGAGACAAGGTGTTATCCCGACTAAAGAAGAGACCATGTGAAGCAGTTCCAGCGAGACAACAGAGGACTCTTTTTACAGCATGCCAATGGTCTGAAGTTGGAGCATGCATGTACTGGGATAACTTGTTTACAGCATATGAGATATCTAGACGCGTAAAAGCAAGGTACTGAAGGCTCCCTACGACTGGTTGAGGCGGAGGAAGTTGGTGATTTGGTTGCGAGGAGAAAGAAAGGTTGTTGGTATTTGAGTTTGAGTTATTGGGTTGGGCCACATGGATAGAGGTTTGGGCTATATTTGGCATGGATTCAGTTTGGATTTGGGTTGCACTACAAGAAAAATGCGTTTTAATAGCAGACGAGGATAGCGTTTTTTACGATTGTGCTATAATTGATATACCCGTGTTTTTAAGATAGCGTTTATAATTTCAGAAACGCTATGATAGAGTGATATATTTTGAAACGCTATGAAAACTTATGATTTAATAGCATTTATTTAGAAACGCTATGAAAACTTAGGATTTAATAGCAAAACTAATTAAAACGTTATGTTTGGATTTTTAAATCTCTAAACCCTGAACAAACTTTTAAACCCTAAACTCTAAAATAAACTTTAAAACTCTAGTATTATCTTATTCTAAGTACAAATCTTAAATTTAAATTTCAAAATTATTCTTTTAATCTTAGTTTATAACTTCCAACCCCCACAAACCTTAATTCCTCATTCAAACTTTATACCCTAAACCCTAATATATATCAAACATATAAACAACATACATACATCCACTAAATATAAACTCTAGATCTAATTTTTAACAATATAAAAAATTTCAAATCTACATCTTAATCACAAATCTTTAACTAAAATCTCAAATTGTTAAACTCTCAAAAATCCAAACCCTAAATCATAAACATAACTCTTTCCAGAAATGAAATCTAGTCAATTTGTTAATGTTCTATATCATTAATTCTATATACACAAACGATAATTTGATTTTTAAATTAATAAAATTATTTAAACAATCAAATTATAATATCCAAACAACTATCAAATAAAAAAGAGCTTTTGACTAGTTAGTTTTTGGCCATCGATGCTTTTAATCTAATGGTTATAAATCATTCATTTGTTAATCCTAGTCTTTATTTCTCATTGGTCAAGCTATTAAAATCAAGACTGTTATTGGAGGGACCAAAATTTTCGAGGCCCGCTAACTTTCCCACCAGTCCGCCAAAAGATTAAAAAACAATCTAAGTGTCTACAGAAACAACAATTACCCTAATTTATCCCTGAGATCTAACGTCTTCTCTCTCACGATTCTTTTTTCTGCTCACACTAGATCCATCTCTGGCCGAAATTTATCTCGCAGTCTCGTCAAAGAACAACAATAGCCATCTCCACCTTATCTCTGTCCCCCTCGCTTCTTCCTCGTCCTCTCGACTCTGTTTTCATCTGAAGGGTCGGTTTGCAGGGGATTTTTGTTTCTTCTCCGTCGACGGTCTCTGTTTTTCTTATCTTCATAGGAATTTTTACCTCTCATTCTTTTGATCCTTATCTCAATCAGTCGATGAAGATAGGTACAATTTGATAATTCTGTTCTATAATTGTTGTTTCTTTGATTAATTTGTTTTTGGTCTGTACGAAGGTTTCAGAGAGGCTTGGAGATGGTAGTGAAGTGATGAAGATGAAGGAAGCGGTCTCGACATTAACAGTGGTTGTTGAGTGCGGTGGAGGAAGATGAAGAAACTCGATGGAGGCCTCCACGACCTTATGGATCCGAGGCAAACAAGATCTTCTGCGATTCACTCAGTACCAATCTTCGAATCCATGGCTTGACGGCGGCCTTAAGAAAAGGAGACCTAGTTTGTTTACTAGGTTTAGTTAGTAAATAAGTTTAGGTTTAAGTTTAGTTTTGGTTTAATATTTTCCAATCTAATTATTAGATTAGATTTACTTTTAATTTGTAAATCATATTTTTTGTAAACCAGTTTAATGATAAATCATTATATTTAATAAAATTTAAAATTTTGAAATTTTCATTTTTTTTAATTATGTTTCTAATTTTTTTTTTTTATTTTTTTTTTATTTTTCTATAATAAAAATAATAACGAAAATTATACGCTATTAAAAAATATTTAATTGCAGATAGAAAAGCGCTATCGTAGCGGAAGAAAAGATAGCAGCGCTAAAAACCGCTATGTAAAGTCTTCTACCTATTATGACGGGCGATGATACAGCGCTTCAAAAACCGCTATTGTATCGTTCTATAGCGTTATTCGTCCGCTATTAAAACTCATTTTTCTTGTAGTGTTGGTAAGTTCTGGACATGGATATTAGTAATTGAAGGTGGTGGTTGTTGGGCCTCAGATATCTGAGACGGGAAGGTGGGCGATACGGGAGGAGACGGTGATTGATCTGTGCTCGGTGACGCGGGAGGCGGAGCTGCAGCTGGCGGCACAGTCGTCGGAATAATTGTGATCGGAGAAACCCAGTAATTTACCTCAGCAGTGGGAACAGTAGTGGCTTTGGTGAGAGATGGAAACGGAATGTGGCTTCAACAAAACAAACATGTCGTGAGACATAGAGGCGAGAAGAAACATGATCATAGTAAAGGTAAGCACTTTGTGTTAATGAATAACCTAGGAAAACACATAGTGTAGAACGAGGTTGAAATTTGTGATTTTGATAAGGTCTTAGCCAAGAAAAACAAAGACAACCAAAAATTTTAAGCATTAGATAATTTGGTTGAGTTTTGAAGAGAAGAGAGTAGGGTGAGTTGAGTGATAAAATCGGAGTTGGCATTTGATTTATTAGATAAACCGCAGTAGCAAAAGCGTAGGACCAAAATGTAGTCGAAAGTTTGGCTTGATGGAGGAGGGAATGACCAGTTTCAACAATATGACGGTGTCGTCTTTCAGACAATCCGTTATGTTCTGGTGTGTGAGGAGGAGTAGTGAGATGAGAAATACCAGATTCAGAGAGAAAATAGCGTAAAACAATGAATTCTCTTCCATTATCAGAAAAGAGAGTACCTATTTTAGTTTGAAATTTATTTTCAGTGAGCTTTTTAAAACGAATGAATGTCTATTTGATATGAGATTTAAGCTGAAGGGAGTAACCATGAGTATCGAGTAAAATGGTCAACGATAAGGAGATAGTGTTTGTATTTGTTAATAGAAATTACTGGAGAAGTCCAGAGATCAATATATAGATATTCTAATGGACGAGTGGAAGAGATAGATATTTGAGCAAATGAGAGTTTACGACTTTTATCAGATAAGCAATCAAAACAAGAAAAAAATATTTGAGACAGTCTGAAATAGGTAAAGAAAACTTAGATAAAATAGATTTGAGTATTTGGATAGAGGGATGGCCAAGCCTTGAATGCCAATCAGAGAATGAAGTTTTGACAGTTGGAGTAGCAAAAGACGAGACTGTTGAAGTATTCACGACTGGCCACTCGTACATCTCCTTGTTTGTATGCCTTTGGAGTAACCGCGCCTCCGAAGCCAGATCTTTCACCTGGAAATAAGAGGGAAAGAATTCAATGAAAACTTGGTTATGGTTACAAAGTTTATAGATAGATAAGAGGTTTTTATGTATATTTGGGACAAGTAAAACATTGGCTAATGATAAAGGTTTAAGATTTGTAGGAAGGGAGAGAGAACCAATATTGGTTATTGGAAGACCACTGCCGTCACCGATGAGCACCTCTTCACTGCCAATGTAGGGTTGATGGAGCGCAAGGTTGCTGAGATCTGAGGTGATATGATGAGTGGTACCACTATTAAGAACCCCAGGCTGTGGTGCGTTCATGAGAGCCACATTAGCACGGGGAGTCCATGCTGCATTCTGGAACTGTGGCTTAGGAAGCAAGGCTGGTTGCGTGTTCTACTGGAGCTGGTGAAGCTGATTACAACGCTTCGCTGAATGTCCTTGTGTGCCGCAAATCTGGCAGCGTCCAAGGTAAGGCCTGAAAGTCCTCTGTTGATTGGTAGCTGAGCCATGGTTCCATGTCTGATTCGAGTTGTTGTGTTGACCAGATTGCTGATACCACTCAAATTACCCTAAAGAGTGAATTGCTCTCATCAAATGAGGTTCAGTCGTAGTACTTAGGGATCGAATCCACAAGGAGCTAGGGAACCTATTAAATCTAGTTATCTATTAATTCTAAGATTTTGGTTTGGGAAATGTTTTAAATGTAAATAGGAATTCTGTTGAGCAAGGTTATTGCTCGTCTAACAAGATGATTAGGGGTTGTCACTTATTGGAAAATGATATTAGACTCAGGGCTACGATTCAGGTATTGGAGATTATAGATCCTATAGACGCTTTATTGGTTGCTTGCGTGATAATTTAGAGCTCAATCGCTTAACTCAGTGATCAGGCTCTCGCATTATTTCACTGGTTAACTAACTAGAATCTCATGTCTCAACTCTCGTTTCTTGACACAAGAAAGTGTCGATCGATGATCACATGTGGATATCGATTGATTAACCTTTCACGATATCGATCGACAATCGATGGACTATATCGATCGATACGCTTCTAGCTAGGCCGAGGCACGGGTTTGATATATCTCACTACCTTCCTAGATCAGCTCTCGCTCTACTCTAGTACTAACATCTTGATAGGTTTAGGTTTCGGGGTTGGATGTCCAAGGATGCTTGGAACATGCAATATCCTAGATTCAAGTCCTAGTTAGCAAGGCTAGAACAAGCATTAGAAACAACCTAACAATTTATATCACAGCCTAGCAGATCTATAGTTTGGGACTAATCTCTATAACTTATTTGAACCCTGGATCTAATAGAAGAACTACTCAAACATATCTAAGCAATTCATAATAGAAATCAAATAAGAAAACTGCATAGATAGAGATAGAGAGAACAAAGTATGAAGAACAAGGTGTGAAGAACAAAAGTCTGAAAAAACTCTTCTACCGTAAAACACAATTGGCAGTATTAAGTATATCTCTACTAGGTTAAAAACTCGTCAGGGGTAATCTCGTCATTTGGTGAATCCTTGGGTTTAGCTTCAACTGGTTTAGAGTCTCTGCATATCGCGTCTCGACATCGATCAATGGTACAAGATGTACATCGATCGATACTAATCTTTATACGTCGAGGCATCTCTTCAACATCGATCGACGTCACTGGATGTGCATCGCTCAATATCTTCCACTCCGTATCGACCTAAAGTAACCAACTCGGATGAAATGTCTTTTAAGCTCCTAAATACTCTATAATCATCACTTTACTCCAAGCAACTCCTGAACCTGAAAACATACCTAACAGAGTATAATACATAATAGTAATAGTATAAATATATATATATATATATATATATATATATATATATATATATCTTGGATGAAAACCGGTAAAATCCAAGGTATATCAATTGCCAAGTTTGGTTGGGACGTTTTTGATTTTTATGTGGAGGACGAGAGCTGTTGGCATAGTTGGCTGAGATCGGTGTGGTAACCGCGGGTGTAGCAGTTTGAAGTTTAGCCTCATAGTTGATGAGTTTCTCGTGAAGCTCCGTGAGAGAAGGAGGAAGATCACGACCCTCAGTTTGTTACACAACAAGTTTGTATGCCTTAGGAAGCCCTTGAAGAATGTAATCAATCTTATCTTCATGGTCAAGGATCTTATCAAGAAGAGCCAATTGATCGAACCTGGTAAGTCCTTGGAGATACTCATCAATCATCTTGTCTTCTTTCGTCCATTGTTTGATTTGATTTACCAGTTGCTTGATGTGGCAACGAGTTGGTTTTGCATAGGCAGAGGAGAGAGTGGTCCAGACATTTGCAGCCGTGGACGCCATGGAAACGAGAGGCTGGATGCTTTGAGAGATGGCTCCCAACAGTGCAGTGATGAAGATGAGTTTGTCTTGTCTTTTCCAAAAAGAAAACTTTGGATTGGGGTCGTGACATCGTCAGTGGTGACTGTGGCATCTGGTGTGGGAACAGATTCATCAAGAAGGTGAGCAAGTTCATATCCATCAAGGAGAGCATGTACTTGACGGCTCCAAACAAGATAGTTGGATGCAGTGAGCTTAATGATGTTCGACATGTTGATGTTCAAAAGAGAACCAGGAGCTGGAACAATAGTTTGAACGGGGAGGTGAATTGGCTGTTATCAGAGGTCACCATTGAAGAGAAAAACAGAGAAGATGATATGAAAAGGAAAGCAAGAAGAAGAGAGCGGCAGAAATTTTTTTTAGGTCTAGTATCTTTGGTCTGATACCATATAAGTTGTAAAGGATACTTTCAATTAATCATAGTCTGTACATATTTATATACTGGACAAGAGAGATTATATGAGGAAATCAAAGATGATTGATACACAAGAATAGAAAAAATATATGATATGATCTTCTTTCCTTAATACCTTGAACAAGAGTTAGAAAGTAGCTAGCAGCTTAATTCAAAGGAATGACACAGAGAAGTCTCTGGATTTTAATGCAAAGATAGAATATGATCATGGACAAGTGTAGGTCTCTCTTTCTTAGCATGAGCGATATCCTCGTTCATGAAAGCAGCCCACCTTGTAAGTCTCTATGTTTAGAAGCTTTGAAATCTCTCTTCTCAGAGCATGATGCAAAATAATTTATTTTGCTAACCCTTTTGCTTTCTCTGAACATTAACCTGACTTTTTCCTCTTTGTGTGATCTGTCTTTTGAACTCCAATCCTGCAACAAAAATAGCTTTGCGACTATGAAAGAACTGCGAGAAGATTGAAAGGTTGATTTGGAGAGAGCAATGAAAACACCTCAGTAGAACACCTGGTAAGTACTCTTTTGATCAAACACTATATGGATTCAAATTTTGTTTAGTTTTCGCAGCACCTCGTGTGAAACTTATATATATGTAATATATCTTGATGTAATGATGTATAGTTGCTTAAAAGAAAAAAAAAACATGTACATGGGCAGCTGCTGTTTGTTTTAGTTCTTCCCTCAAACTCTTTGTATCAAATAAAAAAAAAGTATAAAGTTGCAATTAGTGAGATGTCAGATCTTGCTGACAATCTACAAAAACCTTGTTAAATTGACAAAATAAAAAATCTTTGATATCAATGAGCTACATAATTATGCGTTATCAGTTATTACAAATTTCATATACTTCATGCTTTGACTTGAAAAGTCTGTATTTTGACGTACATTGCAAGTTTTGTCAAATCTGAACGCGTTAATACGTGATGGGCTCTTTGGAATTTTGTAAACAATAAGCTGACCCAATAAATTTCGCTTAAGAGCTAATCTATAATAAAACATAGTAACATCGGTGAAGGTGAATCCAACTCTTTTAAGCTTCTAGTTAATAATAATATTGTAATATTTTCCCCCATCTCTAAATAAATATTAATCATTTCAACAAATTTCAGTATGGAAATTTTTATCACCAAAACAATATCATTCTCATCTTATTATATAAAGCTTGGTTTTTAAAATTACTAATTAACACGATCGCGACACATGTCAATTTATTATTTAAGATTGTGACATGTGTAAAAAAAAAATATCCAAAAAAATTAAAAAATATTTTTTTCTACTCTCAGAATGCTAATTTTCCTTTATTAAAATCCTATTAAAAAGTTAAAAAAGTTTGATTTTATATAATAAGATAATGTCGTTTTTAAGATATTATAAAAAAGATTTTTAATTATTATAAAAATGTCAGAACAAAAAAAAAAGATTTTTAATTAATTAATAATAAATTAAAATGAAATTATTTTTCAAGAAATATTCCAAAACCGAATTGTAATTATCCTTTTAAAAATATAGACCTAAAAATATGGAAAAGACTATTTTTATGTGAATTGTCCTTTATAATAAAGAAAAGATAATTGAAAAAAATATATTTTCTTTTTAAAATATTTATACTCTCATAATGCTAATTTTCCTTTATTCAAATCTAATTAAAAAGGTCAAAATGAAAAGAAAAATATTAGTTAGTAATTATCCTTTTAAATTAAATAAAAAAATGCCAAACACATATTAAAGTTAATTTCCTTTTATTCAAATCCTAATTAAAAATATCATAACCCAAGAAAAACTATGATTATTCACGTCTATATATATATATAGAACTAAGGTCTCTCATATTTTATCACCAAGCATAATTATTGATTCAAGAAAAATCTAAGGTGAAGTTCAGTATTATTTTCTTTTTATAAACTTATGATTGATCGTTGTCATGCTTCTTAGTTCTGTTTTTTTTAATGAAACTTCTGAGTTTTGTCATGTAGCAATACATTTAAAGTTATTGACACCACGCCATAACATCGCTGTCACAAGAATATCACTGTCACAAAAACATCGCTGTAACATAGATACGTTTTAGTTTCACTATTATAGTTTCTTAGGTGTGTTTGTCCTATTATTATTTACATATAAATATGTTTTAATAGCAATATGTTTTAATAGCAATACGTTTTATTATTTTCTAACTGAAGTTATAATTTACTTTGTTATCCGAAATTATCAAGAAACGATGGCTTCAGAAATTTATTTAACGTTAGATAAGTTAAATAAAAAACGTCATTACCGTCGAACCGTGATACGCCTTACTAGAAAGTGAGATGCAAGAAATTTAAGCAAAAATAATGAACTTATAGGATTGAATTTTCTCCTACTTGATGAGAAGGTAAATATTTTTATTTTATTTTTTAAAAAATATTATATAGTTTTATTTTTTTAAAAAAATTGTATAGTTTTGTTATTTTATATAATTTGTTTATTATATAGGAAAGTACTATTCAAGTTTGTGTACAACGTTCTCTAATTGAAAAGTTTGGAGATGGATTACATGAAGGAACCGCTATTGAAATCTACAATTTTAATATGCAAGATTGCAAAAACTACAAAGTCTCAGATCATCATAAACTAAACCGTTGTTGCTTGAAACATCCTATTAGAGTGAGCAAACCAATAAGACAGACGGTTAAGAACAAACAAAGCTTATACTTTACATCCATACAATCTGGCATAAATAATTTCTATAAGAAAAACTTACAATGTGACAAACGAATTTGAAGTTTCTTTTGAGTAATGAGCTACAAAGTTCGAAGACTTATTTCTGAAACATCAAGGTCAGTGAGTGTAAGGATCAAGCAAGAATATTGAGAATGTTTTTAATAACATCTTATTATATAAAGCTTGGTTTTTAAAGTTACTAATTAACACGATCGCGACACATGGCAAGTTATTATTTAAGATTTTGACATGTGTCAAGAAAAAAAATATCCAAAAAAATTAAAATATATTTTTTTCTACTCTCAGAATGCTAATTTTCCTTTATTAAAATCCTATTAAAAAGTTAAAAAAGTTTGATTTTATATAATAAGATAATGTCGTTTTTAAGATATTATAAAAAAGATTTTTAATTATTATAAAAATGTCAGAACGAAAAAAAAGATTTTTAATTAATTAATAATAAATTAAAATGAAATTATTTTTCAAGAAATATTCCAAAACCGAATTGTAATTATCCTTTTAAAAATATAGACGTAAAAATATGGAAAAGACTATTTTTATGTGAATTGTCCTTTATAATAAAGAAAAGATAATTGACAAAAATATATTTTCTTTTTAAAATATTTATACTCTCATAATGCTAATTTTCCTTTATTCAAATCTAATTAAAAAGGTCAAAATGAAAAGAAAAATATTAGTTAGTAATTATCCTTTTAAATTAAATAAAAAAATGCCAAACACAGATTAAAGTTAATTTCCCTTTATTCAAATCCTAATTAAAAATATCATAACCCAAGAAAAACTATGATTATTCACGTCTATATATATATATATAGAACTAAGGTCTCTCATATTTTATCACCAAGCATAATTATTGATTCAAGAAAAATCTAAGGTGAAGTTCAGTATTATTTTCTTCTTATAAACTTATGATGGATCGTTGTCATGCTTCTTAGTTCTGTTTTTTTAACGAAACTTCTGAGTTTTGTCATGTAGCAATACATTAAAAGTTATTGACACCACGCCATAACATCGCTGTCACAAGAACATCGCTGTCACAAAAACATCGTTGTAACATAGATACATTTTAGTTTCACTATTATAGTTTCTTAGGTGTGTTTGTCCTATTATTATTTACATATAAATATATTTTAATAGCAATATGTTTTAATAGCAATACGTTTTATTATTTTCTAACTGAAGTTATAATTTACTTTGTTACCCGAAATTATCAAGAAACGATGGCTTCAGAAATTTATTTAACGTTAGATAAGTTAAATAAAAAACGTCATTACCGTCGAACCGTGATACGCCTTACTAGAAAATGAGATGCAAGAAATTTAAGCAAAAATAATGAACTTATAGGATTGAACTTTCTCCTACTTGATGAGAAGGTAAATATTTTTATTTTATTTTTTTAAAAATATTATATAGTTTTATTTTTTAAAAAAATTGTATAGTTTTGTTATCTTATATAATTTTTTTATTATATAGAAAAGTACTATTCAAGTTTGTGTACAACGTTCTCTAATTGAAAAGTTTGGAGATGGATTACATGAAGGAACCGCTATTGAAATCTACAATTTTAATATGCAAGATTGCAAAAACTACAAAGTCTCAGATCATCATAAACTAAACCGTTGTTGCTTGAAACATCCTATTAGAGTGAGCAAACCAATAAGACAGACGGTTAAGAACAAACAAAGCTTATACTTTACATCCATACAATCTGGCATAAATAATTTCTATAAGAAAAACTTACAATGTGACAAATGAATTTGAATTTTCTTTTGAGTAATGAGCTACAAAGTTCGAAGACTTATTTCTGAAACATCAAGGTCAGTGAGTGTAAGGATCAAGCAAGAATATTGAGAATGTTTTTAATAACAGCACCAAGGATTCATATAAGAAGAATAGTTACTCACAAATTGAAGATTTGCAATGGAGAGATCTGTAAGTTCTGGCCGGACAACTGGTACCCTGGAGGTGTAATAGAGGAGTTAGGAACTGGTGGAAGACAAACTCGGTTAGGCATTAGGCGAGATACTACAATTGCTTAGCTTTATAAAGATAGCACATGGCTCCTGCCTTTTCCTCGCTCCGAAAAACAGGTCAACATAGTGGCTTTGCTTACTAACATTGAGTTCACAAGTGATCCTGACAAGAGGATCACATAGCAACAGGAGAAGCCGCAAATGAGGAATAGACGATAAAAAAAAAAGGTTCATTGGACATAAGCTTCACTTGCTTTCAGCCTAAACTCAAACTAAAAAGATGAGCTTCTTATTGGATCAAAAAATAGCTTTTACACTTTACCCTGAGTTTGATTCCAAAACAGAGATCATGAACGGCTGCAGACGCGTCTCGCGATCGTAATACAGATTGCACAAGACTCAGTCATAGCGTAGCGACATCTTTGAGTTAGGGATTTGGAATTGGAAACAGAGGTCCCAGTTCCAGGCGAGGTGGTTGTCGGAGACGGCGAAGTTGTAGATGTAGAGGGAGTTGAAGTAGAGTTTTGAGATGGGGACGGAGAAGATGAAGAAGACTAAAAGATAAACCAGTTCATACGGTGAAAACAAGAAATGTATAAACCAAATGGAAAAAACAATTGGTTTTAGGACAGGGGCATGCATTGAATTAAGAGCTAAAGAAAGTGTATGAAGTTGTCTTCAACTTAATTGGTTTGATTAAACTTTTAAATTTTTTGTATTTTGCTTTATTCATATTTCTTTACATTGAGCTCGATTTGAATTTTTGAGAATAGCTCTTTCTCTAACTTTATATATAAAGTTGCTAATAACTTACTTCACTTATGTGCCATGATTGTTAAAATATGAGTGGTTAGTACTAACCAAAACTTATGTGAGTAAAATAATTTTTATTCCTTGAATAATTTTCACGTAATATATACAAAATCATACAATGAATTTAAAACATTAATCAAAACCCGTGCAACGCACGGATCCATATCTAGTTAATTAATAAAAAAGTTTAGAAAAACTATACAATTATGTATCTACTATCTAAATATTGTGAGTTTCTCTTTAAGATGATATGTTTGTTTTAGCTGATATGTTTTTAATTTTCCCATGGATGCATATGGCAATCTATAATGTAGTATGATTTTTTTTTTGTAAAAAACTGTAGTATGATTTATGATATACATTTTCAATTTAATAAATATGTCTGGTTCTTACACAATTCACGTTGAGATGTTTTTTTTTCCTGCGACAGACACGTATACAGTAATTTGGCTCCCCATTGTTAGGGCATTCACCTTTACAAGAGTTCGCATGTGACGCATTTTATTTACCATTGGAACACGAGTTAGGCAGAGATCCCATCTTTTTAAAGTATGCGTAATTTAGTCAAAACATATTGAATATAGTCGCGTATAAGAATAATAATCAGGATGCTCATACATATCAAATCTCTAAACATGTTAAAATATTGCGTGTACATTTGGTTCAAAAATGTTTGCAGTAATGCACATTATTAATGATATTATCTATATAATAATTCTTATATATATATATATATATATATATATATTTAGATTTCATAAACGTCTAAAGATATATGTATCTATGATTCTAGAGCATAGTCCGTTTACTGTATATGTAAATAAACTTTAGTATTCCAAAAAGTTAAAAAGCAAGTGAATTTTGTCAATGATAAAAATGCTCTATTTTATAGAAAAGCTCGACCCTCAAAGCGGGGACCGGTTCCCAAAATACCACGTGTAACAAAATTACGGGAGCTCCAGAAAATAAGACCATCCCTCTTCTTCATTCTGACAACATGCAAGTGTATATATTAATAAGAAAATTGAAAAAGGAGAGAAAATAACAGAAAAACCTTCCTCTTAACTCTTTCAAGGCTTTTGATTATGAACAAACCAATAATAGCTGTGACAAGCGAATAGAATACCGATAAACCTCTAGACTCTACATGAACCTCTTGTATAAACAAGTTAACATTGAATCTGAGCTCCTCCACGTGATTCATTACTATCGCCAAGATCCACACAACTGATATTGTTTATACAATTCATTAAACCTATTGCATTTGATTTAACCATCTACATATATAAGTGCACATGTTAATATTTGTTTAGATGAGATTCCCTTTCAAATAAGCCATTTGTATATATAACTCTAGAATACGTATCTCATTTAACGTGGTTAGTAATATATTATATATAAAGTATGAGATTTGTGGTGTGAAGAGTCTCACCGATCACCAATAATTGCGACTTGAAGACTTAAATCAAATAATTTTATAAAGCTAACAACTAACTAAATATTAGCCTCGCGAGCTAAGTGTCATCCAATGAAAGTGATTGAAGAGAAAGCAAGGAGTGGAGTCCATCTTTCCACGTTCAAATAAAGCGAGGAAGTGAGTTTAGATTGACAACCCTTTGGAAATGTCTTGTTGTTTATTGTTTTCCCCCTCACCCATGTGTTCGGTTTTTGTTTTCTTTTGCCCTTTTGGTTTTTGTCTCTATTTTGTTTTCAATAACATACTTTCTAACACACTGATACAATCATATAAGTGGAGTCCAACTTGGCCATTCTTAACTCTTCTCATTGCCACCTTAGAATTGGAACTTTAACGCTTGATTCTGATTTTGTGTTACAAGATTACAGTATATTTATATTATTAGCCAAATTTAGCAAAATTTATTTGAATCCATTATTATAGTATATACATGGAACGGCGATGGCTTTCTAGTTATTCGTATGATACTATCATTGTCGTTGTATATGGTCCGTGTATGATCAAAATGTCTAAGTGTAATAAATCTATGGGTTTCTAGAGTTTTTTTTGTCAACTTCTGGGTTTCTAAAGCTAATTTTGAAATTTACGTTGTTGTTTTCTCTAGGACATGGACAATGAGAATAAAATTATATAAAACAAAAATTGTGAATTTGTGGAATGTCTACATCCAAAGTGTCTGAAAACACATGCAGCCTACTGTGAATCTGTGATAGTTAGTCGCATTATACACCCAAAAGCTATGGACAAAAGGCTTTGACCATAGTGACCATCCACTATTATTGATTTGCTATGACACACTATACGTATAGTCACAGACACTTCGTGCATGCACCCGATGATGCTATTGCCACTCATATAGCTATATACATCCATATTTATATACATAATATCTGTATGTAATCGCATATGTCTATTTATATGATATTTCCACTGTCAGATTCCAAATACGTAACTACTAATTCGAGTAAATATAGTAAGAAGTAACGTAGGAAAGTCAGAGATTGGGCTTGGCATGTACAAACCTATATTTGTGGATTAATTTGCCTAACTCGTTGATAGTTTTGTTGTTGAATATTGTGCGGGCAACTGGAACACGACGGCATAGGGAATTTTATAGGCTACTCATAAAAATATACTCCAAATATGTCACACATTCTAGTAGAAACGAGATATAATATATATCGTGGTTCTAAATAACGCGATTAATATGTGAAGAACGTGAAAGGTTCATGTTTCACATCTTATTACATCGGGTTGTTCGTCGCTCTAATGTTGCATTCGGTTCATCAGTAATTTCTTTCTCTTGGATTCATCGGAGAAACAACAAGGAAGCAGATGCACTAACTAAGCAAGCCTTGTTGAATGAACCTTTTGCTGTACTTTCGCTAAACTTTGAAGGTTAATCATGAATGAATGAAATGTGTTACAAAAAAAAAAACTCAGGTATAGTGAATGGAAACGCATGCTCTAAAATTGCATAAATTACCCCATCTAAAAATGATTGATTAATTAGTACCTATGAATATAATATAGTATGAAAATGCTTATGTAGAATTTTCTAATTTCTACGGTTTATATGATTAAAATCATTATAGTTTTTATTTTGGAAATTGAAAAATAACTTTTCCTAATAATAAACTTTAATTTGCATATATAGATGGGTTGCACTTAAGATCAATCAATATTCATCTATCTTGAGGAAGTAAATTGAAAACTTCCTTGAGACAAATATTTATATTGTCAGATAACCTATCACTTTAAAAAAAAAAAAACCTGTTAATCTATCACTACGTACTACTCCCTCTGTTCCTAAAAGATAGTTGTTTTAGGATTTTCACACTTTTTAATAAAACACATTAAAATTTAGTTATAAATGCATAGTTTTCTGTAATTTTATATTTTCTATATTTTTAAACCAATAAAATTTTATAAAATGCAATCAATGTTTTTGAAATTCACAATTATTCATTATTAGTTGACAAAATTTGCATTGAAAATATAAAACAACTATCTTTTAAAAACAAAATTTTTCTCTAGAACTATCATCTTTTAGAAACGGAGGGAGTATTATTTTATAGTTTAGTTAAGAGTGTAGCCTAACTTTTTATTTTTGGGTAAAAATGATAAGAAAAAACCAAAATTATGTGTTGCCTAAACTTCCATAACATGTATACAATGTTTAAAGAATCTAATCTTGGTTAGTCCGCCAGTTAGTCCAGCCGAGTGCCAGTCCAGAGGCACCAGACTACCAGAGTGCATGCCGACGATACGTTCGTGGAGCGGCTCAATTGTCACCAAACATTTTATTTCTTACCCATAAAATTTCACACAAATAATTATCAAAAAGTGAAACATTATAGTATTGGAGGAATGTGATTTCAACCAACTACAAAATCTGCCACTAGACGATATAATAAAGTTATCTCTTACCGGAAAATAAATACTAATACAGAGCGTTCGTAATCAGGGCCAAAGGACACGCACGAAGAGAAACAAGACTTAACCCAAAACAACGATATAAACAAAAAGACTTCCAAGTTTCCAGAGTTTGTCTTTGCTACAACGAGTAAGAATACAAGTGCTAATTCTTGGTTTGATCTGGATTAATTGGTTAGGTTTATTGTCTATACTAGTGAAAAGTACTTGAGAGATTTGAATTGATCATTTAGTTTCATTTGGACCCCACTAGGCTATGTGTCAAAGTGTCAGTAGACAAGTACGCAAAGTGAGACAAATCTGGATACATCAAACTCATTCAAATTCCTCGCATTAAATCCGGCATTGTTTGCTATGTGTCACATAAAATTTACAAATCCATTTACGTACTAAATAAACCTTTTGTCTTACTTTGTCACGTCTTCGCATTAAATGTCAAATTTTGTTAAGAATTTATGTACTTGAAAGGATTTTGATATATAAAATCTCAATTTATGTACTCGAAAGGATTTTGATAAGTATATAAAATCTGTGATATCCATCAGAGATCCAACGGATTAATCCATGGATTTGTCCACCAACGTCAGACAGTCAGACCGATGTGGTTAATCACAAAGGAAATTACATATCTTTGTTGACTGGCCATAAAAATTGGATAATTTGAGTATGGATTCAAACCCGAATCCTTTAATAATTTTCCAAACTCTTTTCGTCGCGCGATCGCACCTGCGTGGTTAGATTAAAAGCATGTTCTAATGTTAGTTCCCAGTTCTTCTCACATTACAGAAAACCCCATAAAATAGCAAGTAAGAAGAACTCGTAGATACTAAATACAAATACTTTCTTAATTGACATGCGTCTGCATATATTACATTTACGAAGATGATTAAAACTTAGTAGAGCTAGTCGAAAATAATTTGCCACTTATTTTTCTTGTTCATCTTTTTTCTTACAAAAACAAAATGCGATGAACAAGAACATTAGCCTTAGGGGCAATAAGATAAAGACGTTGCCCCATCTTCTACAACTTTCCATGAAAGGTTAGCCATATACATATTGGTTGGCATTAAATATTTCGAACAATATCACTAGCTTATTATTATACATCCCCTTCATATTCTTGGCTGCATTTGTTTCCACTCCACCAATCGTCGCAAGAAATTCATCACCTATATATTTTTCGTTTTATAGAGAGTTAGTACGTATAGAAAACAATTTACTGCGAAATCCGTATAAGTCGACGACTAAGGATTTGAATGGGTATACATATTATAAATATATGTGTGTGTGGACTTGCCTCGGAAGGATCTTGCAAAGAGTACGAAGCATCCGTATCCTTGGGAAATTTGGAGACAAGAATGCCAAAGCCTTCGCCTCTGTCTCGTAGCATCTATTTTACATGCATGGGACCAATTTTAGTCAACATATAGAATTAGCGCTGTAGCTTAAGTAAATAGATTTTTTTTTTGTGAAAATAATTTATATACCTTAAATGCATCTTCGTCGGTCCGATCATCCCCGATGTAAACAGGGAAAACGTTGTTAGAGTTCCCAAACCCTGTCGGATCCAAAATGTTCAGTACTAACTCAGTCTTTAAATTGAAAGTAACCCATTATTTAAAGGTTAATTGAGAAGCATATATATAACCTCTATAAATTAATATCTCTATAAATTAATATAATTTTATAATCTCAAATTTTTAGTTCAATTAGTATTTCGATAAATTAATAATCTCTATAAATTAATAAAAAATCACAGTCCTAACATTATTAATTTATAGAGGTTTTACTGTATATTGTCGAATGAATGATGATTAGTGGATAAAAGATGCTTTTAAATAAAAAGGCAAGATAAGAAAATTATTGATTCATTTTAATCATAGATTGAGAAAAGAATTTTTGTTTTAAGAAAAAGAGAGAGCACTCACCAAGTGACTCTAACAAGAACTCAAGAGCTCTTCCTTTATCCCATTTGATCATAGGGCGAATTTCGAAAACCTGTTGATTATATTTAAATCATTACACAGCAGTGTTATAAAAACAAAACTAGGTTACAAACATAAATTTATAAATATCTCTTTAGTAAATGTGAGTGTGAATTGACATATACCTTCCGACCTTGGCTCAGTTTGAGCGTAGGATATTTGTCTAAAACCGACCGAACCTGTAGAACCAGTTCGCTCCATTTCTGGATTATTATTTTTCAGTTTCTTATGTTAGTTTTCCTTATTATTTAATAAGAATATTTCTTAATGTGGTTTCGGTTTTACCTTCTCTTCGACGCAACGGAAGTGCACAGAAGCAGTAAACTTGTGGTTCTCTACTATGACTCCAGGAGTTGATTTAGTTTTCTCCAGGAGTTGTTTACAGACCTTTAAAATTCAAACACATACAACTATGTTAAGTTTTATAACCAAACACTGACGCGCACGACAGACATATATGTAATTATTTATTTATTAAGCTGAACATAATATATGCCTTACTTCATCAATCATAGGAAGATAGTCATTGGCTGGTTGGTACAACAGAGACTGTTTAACCTAAATACAAGAGGAATTAAAAAAAAAGCCTAACGAGAATATAAAGATACATTATTATTTTGTTTTTCTCAATTAATTATGTTATTTGAGATTACCCTCTTGTGTCTGGAGAAGCCTTTTGCTGGGCCTTTGATGTCCATGCCATGGCTTCCAGCATAATACAGCTCAGCCAGCTTCACAAAGTTATAAACCTTTGGAACAGACAATATTATTTAAATTAATTAATTGAGTATATAATAGAAAAGTTATATATAATGGTCAATAAATATGGGGAAATGCCAAGAAAAATAAGATACCTTGTCTATGCATCTACCAGTAACTATAGCAGTGGGGAAACATTTAGCCAGTTTTTTCACAGTTCTTCTCATCTGAGAACATCAGTCAAACGTGATACTCCCTCTGTTTCTGAATAAGTGTCATTCCGACATTTTTCACGCATATTAAGAAATCATTTAATTTTGCATGTTTTCCATATAAAAACACTATTACCCATACACTTACTCATATTTCAACCAATAGAAAAATAATCTGCAGAATAAAATTAATAAATTCTGCATCGAAAACATAAAACGACACTTATTTTGCAACGAAAAATTTCCTCTACAATGACACTTATTAAGAAACGGAGGGAGTAAATCAGAGAGACTAAAATGACTAGGTCAAGACATTAATATGTGAGTTAAGACAAACCTTGCTTGACATGAAAGCTTTGTCTGGATCATCAACGATAGGAGAGAGTGTACCGTCATAATCAAGAAACATTACGATTTGTTTGCCTCCTGAAGCTTCTGTGATCTTCTCAAACATTTCTAATGCTGAAGGATGCTTCGTCTATCGGATATACAAGAAAAAGTTTTAAGAGGACAGGCTCATTAAGAGTTTGTGAAAGAGAGTTATAATATATATATATGGAGACTACTTACGATCCATGAGCTGAGATGTTTCTCTGAGGAAGCAGAAGAAGGGAGTGATCTGAGATGAGTAGGAGAAGAAGCCCGCATTGAATCGACCCAAGCGTTGACTCTTTGTCCACCATTGATGATCTCGAGGTTCTTGAGAAGTGTTTTTTGAGCAGAAGAAGAGCTATTAGGGATGATACTTAACCTTGTGGTCTCCGAAACGACACCGTTTGACATTCTATGTGGCTTCTCCACGACAAAGCTCACTGAGGAAAACAGAGTATAAAGATTGGTTAATCAGAGAGAATAAGATGATTGATGAACCCCTAGTAAAACAGACCAATGCTTACCCATTTTAGAAAATTAGGGTTCAAGGTGAAATTAGTACTTGAAAGTTAAATCTAAGTTAAAGTAAAATTTAAGAAGAGAGGAAAGAATAGGGATGATGAAGATGAGGAGTTGTGTGTTTATTTCCACTCCTGCGAATTGGTTTATGTAGGCGATCAGAGGCAAAAAGTGGGACCTACTGGGCCTAATAATGGGTTTTATGGACCCACTTTTTGATGGTCTTATTCGCCTACGTTGTAATATGTTTGCGTGTCTATTGTCACCGGACCATGCTAGTCGTCGAATCCGCGTCTCCAACGTTTTATTAATTGGGATGTTAATTAACTTAAACGTGTAACTTATAAAAACACTAGGTGCTATATTATACAATGTGATTACAATTTTCACCCCCTCCCCCCTGCCAGAAACCTTTGACTTTGAAAATTAACATTCTTTCACAGTTTCTTTCGTTCATATGTTATAGAGATTTTTTGACTTTGAAAATTAACCTTCTTTTGCAGTTTGTTCGTTCATATGTTATAGAGATTTTGTTTTGGTTATGCCCCCTACGTTTTAGCAATTGTACATCTTATTCTTTGAACAATTTTAATTACGCCCCTATAAACATTTTGTCTAGATTCGCCCTGGACTCATATATAAGATCAATTTACTTTATGTTTTCAGTAGACTGTAAACCTATATATATATATATATATATATATCCTTTTTGTTGAACAGCTGATTAAACGAGATGCAACAAGGTGACTTTCCGCGAGGTCATAAATGAGATGCAACACGATGATTTTCTGCGAGGTCACCCATTATAGTACTATTCTTATCCAAACTTGTCCAAACAAGTTTAACTATGGAATTCTGATGTGATTGATTGCATTAGTGCGGATATGATATCCGTTTCAGTTTCTATAAAAGTTATGTGATGTATATTATTGATAGAAGAAGCATTTAACTTTTGACCAAAAAAAAAGAAAGAAGCATTTAACTAAGTGAAATGTAAATATCTTTATTAAATAAGAAAACAACTGGTGCGGTTTATATACGTTGACAATAATATAAAAAACATGCACTTTCAAAGCGCATATTTATTTTCTTTTATTTTTTTTAAAGTCAACAAATATTGATTATCATATTTTCATATTTTGTGTTTTATTTTATAAAAGGTTTAAACTTTTTATTTTTCTTTATCATGATTCATTTATGTTAAAAATTAAACTTTATTTTTAATGAATTAAGTTGGTATAACTCTGATAAATTAATTTTATTATGTAGTTAATTTTTAAAAAGAAATTATGTACTTTTCAATAAGAAATTCGAACTTTTTTGTGAATGCTTAAATTATATTAAGAAAATAATTTTTTTTAATAATTAAGTGTTTAATTTTTGTTCACTACACAAAATATTAAGAATGGTTGAAAAAAAATTATTTGAACTTAGATTCCATAGCTCAAAAGAAAAAAAAATGGGAGAATTGGATTTAATTTTTTAGTCGGCCCAAATGGCCCAATAGATTTTATGTGGGCTGGATCCGGAAAAATGATCCAATATAGATGAGTTATTAATATTAATTGATTGCTTTTAATAAAACATGTAATGTTAATCAGTAAAAAGTTATGTTTAGGTACAAAATCAATATGATCATGCTTTAATAGTATAAATACATATATTGTACTCTGTCTGTTTCAAAAATATCCATATTGTAGAAAAAAATTGTTTCAAAAAATAGAATTTTGACTTTTTTTAATATATCTTTTTATGAAAAATGTCAACTTTTTAAAAAAATAATGATGTTTATTGAATTTATATTGGTTAAAAGTTATAAAAAATCGTTATTCACAAAAAAACAGTGTATTTACAATCAAACTGAAAATTATAAAATAATGGCACTGTGTTCACATGTTTCCTAATCTATTACTACTATGGACTTTTCGTGGATCCCTTGGATAATGAATTTATAACAGCAATAGAAACAGGTACTATTGCGCATTACTAGCATTTAATGTAACATCGTAAATTTTGTTTTTGGTATAATCGGCTAGATTTTAATCACGGTCATAATCCTTTGCCCCCTAAATCCAAAGATTATGCATGCATAGTAAAGCGGCGGATTCTCCAATTTACATGCCAGTTAAAAAAATTACGCATATGCTTTTCGGCAAAACAACGACTTTGTCCTCTTCGTTCTCGTCATGCTGTATCAATTATTATGGCAATTATGTTTATACTGTAGATTTAATGCGGTGCAAGCACGCGTGGTAATCAGTTTAATTTTGGTATTCACCTTTCATTAATTATGAAAGTCTATCGACGTTGAGCTTTTTCTTGATTCACGATTTAACAAATGTCGAAAAAGTAAAGTTCCAATTAGTATTTAATTTTCGTGCATGCACCTCGAAGATGTTTAATCAGACAATAGTATTAATTTCTAAAAAAAAACTTTGCAATCTTAAAACCGTACACTTACATTTTTAAATATACGCATCATAACTTCTTAGACCATCTACAATGGGGATGTTGAAACTGAGTTTCTGTTGAATATCTTGTAATAAGGGTGTTGAAATATTGTGTATATCTACGTGGATTCAACAAGTATTGTAAAGGTTCAACATGTTGATAAAAATTGATGTGTGCCATCTTTACCACATGGCACAAATTGATTAGATAGAATTGTTGTTCAGATCTGTTTTAATTTTATTCTCATCCATAAATTCAAACTTATTTACTATACAATATTTTTATTTTAAAATAATAAAAATTATATCAAAATTCATAACTTTTTATGATCTATAAATAGAGACTACTTTCGTTTCATTTGGACACAGAAAAAAAAATGTCATTTTTTTCCTATAATCAATTATTTGAATCTTTTAATTTTTTTTGTTAATTGAATTCCAGTAATAATTTTTTTTAAACTCAAAATTTTTCTTGTTAATATTTATGTTATTTTAGTTTTTAAACTAATTAAATTCAAAAATATTATTAATATGTAATTATTATATTATAAAGATAAAAGAATATGAATAGCAAATTGTGGGACAGAGTATTAAAGTTTTTTACACAAACCATTGTAAGTGTTAAAAATGAAAAGGTGTTGAAAAAATTAGGTGGATGAGAGAGAAGATGATGTGGAATGTTAAAAAGAGAAAAAGTAGGGTGTTGAAGATGAAATGGGTCTTGAAACCATTGTGCATGGTCTTAGATTAAATACTAAGGAAATTTAGTACCTCAATCCATGATCTGCAACATTTGGAATCCTATATACCGTGTCTATCGGATGATGATAGCTATACTGAAAAAGCTGCCCGAGTGTGGAATCGGTGGAACCGGTAGGCTACTTAGCCAGCCAATGAACCGGAGAGGAGCATAAGAGATCGAAAGGACCCCTACACTTGTCCCTCACTAGCTGAAACTATAATGTGACATGACTCGTCTCTGAATCTTGTCGTGTGCTTCGAGCCAAACACCGCACGTGTGGTCTACTTCAGTGTGTGTCGACCCTATCGAAACATAAACGGATAAGCCCCTTCTCTGGTAAGTCGGCAGATTCTGTTTCTCTTGAACCCAAAAGGGAACAAGAACATGTATTATGATTTAGTAATAAAGTAAATGGAACAATTATGAATACATATTAGCTCATTCTACGTACGTGTGTACACGAAGCCCACAAGTTTTGCTTTTCCACTAATGAATGATCCCAACCATGCCGTCTGTTTTTGTTTAATACTGTACATTATTAGGTTTTTATTTTCTTTCCGTTGGCTGCTTAAGGGTTAACGTAATTTGCTAATTAACCACTCATTTTATGAATTGTTAATTGCTAAGATCGTGTTATTAGTTTAGAGTTTCGAGGTAGTATTAGTCCTAATTATTTTATTTGACATTTTGTATTTATCTTAAACTAGGTTCATTCCAGGATTCTAGTTTTTGGTTAGTTATTCAATATGTGTACTAGTTTTATGATATTTGATCTGGTTTATTAAAATCTTGGTTTTAATGTCACATATTGTAATTGTACTACTAGTCAGCACTTTACCTTATAAAAATTTATGTATCTTAACTACATACTCTAGAGGTTGATATTACTTTCACTTGTAAATTTGAAAATTCTTGCTGCAATTTTTTGTGAAACTAGTTCTTTCACAAACCCTCTCCTTAATTAGAATTTTTATTTGGTGAGTCCACAACATTTCAGAGTTTGTGGGGAGTTTACATACCTCATTGCAAACACCTTATTTTACATGGGGGTTACAAAAACCATCCACCAAAAATAGAATTGGGTCGAGAGAAACTCGGACATTTGTTTTTCTTTTGGGCAAGTCTCACAATTTCTTTCTAAATATTGACTAAACAAATCTAAGGTTCATTTTCCGTTTCTCTTAGAAAACCAGGTCAACATAGCCAAAGAAGGGAAATAAGAAACGAAGAACCCAAAGAAAAATCAAGAATTGAAAGAAGACTATACCCACCAATCACGTCTATTGACAAATCTTACATCGATTTGAGAAGAGACAACAACAACATTCATTCATCTCTTTTTCTTTACTGAAATTTTTAACCTAATCTGATCATAATGCCGGTGTGTGCAAAGTTATTGATTCAAGAAGAGCGTTGCATGCAAAAAAACAAGCTTTCCTGAGGTTTACTTGATTATTCCGGAACAGGTTTCTGGTTCTATCTAGGATTGGAAGGATGGCAGAGAATCCGATGGAGAAAAGGTCACGTCGTGGGTTGTTAGGTTTTGTGTTTGGCAGACGTGGCTTGTGGTCCAAGAAATGTAATGCGGACAATGGTAATAAAACCCCAACGCGTAGCAGCAACGCCTCCGCACCTTGCACCTCTAATATTCAGTTCACGAAATCTCCTTGTACCGAACAAAACCCCAAGAAGCTTCAAGAACACAAAGTCTCACCTGAGCCGATCCAGACACAAACCCAAATACAAAGACCTGTTTCAAAGCCCTCATCGAATCAATACCCTAATAATAACAACACAGGACCGGTGGTCCAACAGCAAGCGAGGAAGGTGGTGCCTAGGGAAACCTTCGGTTTATCAGGTGAGCTTGAGAGTATGATCATGGACAATCAGAAATCCAAAGGGATGATGTTTGGTAACCTAGGGAACTTGAAACAGCCAGGAACAACAGCGGTTGGGAATCAAACCACGGTTCAAAACAACGGATACGGTAGGAAGACAACAACATCGGTTTCAAGCAACCAGGACCAGTCAGGATCTTTGTGTAGGGCGATATCAACGAGAATGGATCCAGAGACGTTAAAGATAATGGGAAATGAAGATTACAAGAACGGGAACTTCGTAGAGGCTTTAGCATTGTATGATGCTGCCATAGCCATCGACCCGAAAAAAGCTGCTTATCGTAGCAACAAAAGCGCGGCGTTAACAGCATTGGGGAGAATCCTTGAAGCAGTGTTTGAATGTAGAGAAGCAATACGAATGGAGCCTCATTACCATAGAGCTCATCATCGGTTAGCTAACTTGTACCTCAGGTAATCTCATCAAAAAACCCTACCTTGTAACTCAAGTAGCGTAAAACCATCAATAATGAACTTGAAAGTAATATCAGGTTAGGAGAGGTGGAGAATTCAATATATCATATCAAGCATTCAGGTCCAGAAGCAGACCAAGAAGACATTTTGAAGGCTAAGACGGTGCAGATGCATCTCAACAGATGCACAGAAGCCAAAAGATTGCGAGATTGGAACACTTTGATTAAAGAAACGAAAAACACCATAGCTTCAGGAGCTAATGCAGCTCCTCAAGTATATGCATTACAAGCAGAGGCTTTTTTGAGGAGTTGCAAACATCAAGAGGCTGATGATGCTTTGTCTAGATGTCCAGTTTTTGATGAGGAAGTGAACACTAAGTATTACGGACCGATCGGTCATGCCGGTTTCTTGGTCGTATGGGCCCAGGTTCACATGTCTTCTGGCAGGTTTGGCCCTCTAGTTTTCTTGTTTTCAATCCACATTTAAGACCAAACTTAAAAACTAATACGTTTCCTGATTTAACTGGTTGTGTCAAAATGTTTTTTGTTTGGTCATATCAGATTCGGAGAAGCGGTTGAGGCGATTCAACTAGCAAACAAGCTGGACAGGAATAACAGGGAAGTAAGCATGGTTCTCCGGCGTGTACAGGAGGTTACCGCGGCACGATCCAAAGGCAACGATTTCTTCAAAGCAGGACGATTTCAAGAAGCTAGCGCAGCATATGGGGAAGGTTTAGACCACGACTCAAGAAACTCAGTCTTGCTATGTAACCGAGCAGCTTGTCTATTCAAAATGGGCCAGTTTGTTAGAGCCATCGAAGATTCCACGTCAGCAATAACGGTCCGTCCTGCCTACGCCAAGGCTCGGCTGAGAAGAGCAGACTGTAACTCTAAGGTAGTATGTGTTTATGTTTTTGAAAATAATGTGTGTTGAGTTGTAACATTTTTTGTTGTTGTGGTTGCAGCTTGGGAACTGGGAGTTAGCTATTGGAGACTACGAGATACTGAGAAAAGAGACACCTGAAGACGACCAAGTGATCAGAGGATTGATGGAGGCTCAGAATCATATCGTGAAACGCCGTGGACATGAGAATCTTTAACTAATCACAAACCGTTACATTTGCCTTTTATAATAATCTAGAACAAAGCTTTTAAACTTTTGCCAAATATGTTTATTAGTCTGAGTAGATGGAGATCGCACATGTAAGACTTTAAAATGAACTCTTCTGCTTATATATATATATATATGCAAAGGAAAAATAGTTATGTTTTTTTTTTGACAAGACAATGTTTCTCTCTACATATAAGAGACAACTCCACGTAGCAGAAGTCGAAGTACAAGAAGGGAGTTGAATAATCTCATGGAAGAGTGGCAGCATGGTGCTAATGATGCTGCTGCTGATGTTTTGGAAGGAGTTTTACCTGCGATTGCTGGTGACACCGCATGGCTTCTGCTTTGCTGCTCCTCTGTTGGCAATGGATTTGGTGATGAAGTGCTTCCTTGTGAAGCTTCCTGAGGTGGCGCTATCTTATCCTCTTGACCTGCGAAAACGACACCATATTTCGATTTAGCTTTGGATGATTCTGTAGAGGTCATAATCAGTAGTAATGTTGTGTTTAAATCGAGGTCTCTCACATTTGGAAGGTGACCAGCCAAGCTTCATGTTCTCTCTATCGAAAACTATTCGATACCCTCTCATGTAATTCTCTACATAAAAAAAAAAAAGAATGTCAGTATCTCTTTCATGAAGACATAGTCTGAGGATGTGTGAGAGAAAGTGAATAAGGTTATACAACATACGTCCTATGACTCCAATAACATCTTCAGTAGCACTGATAGGCAAGCAAAACTGAACAAGCCCCTGAAAAAAAAAGATTTCAACCAAGTCTAAATCGTTGTTTCCAGCATGAATCATAAATGTACACTTTACGGAAATGATCTAACCTGACTTCGTTGGAGTACAAACAAAGGTTTGTGAATCACAAACGTGTTATTGGACGAGAACTTGAGTTTGATCGCTGGTACCTTTGGCTCAACACTAATCCATCAAACAAACAAAAAACATTATAAGAGAGAAACAACAACATAAAACCAAGTTAGATTCTCTCTCTATGTTGTGTACCTAGTTTCATAGCAGTACTCCCATGGGCCACCATCGATCTTCGTAACAGTAGCGTTTATATGACTATCAATCTCAGCTGCAACTTCTCTGTATATTGCTTCTGGTAAAATAGTAAATGACTGTCCACTGTCGATAAGGGTCTCGAAACTCGTCTGCTTTAGACACGAATTGCCTATACAACAAGCCTCAACACCCACAATGTACGCTACACTGTAAACAAAAATCAACAGAACTTGCTTAGTATAACTACTAAAAGCTTCTCTTAAACTTAGTTCATTCATTGGTCATTACAATTCGTTGTGGTACGGAAGGAAACGTGTTGATTGCTGCATCGACGGTCCCATGTCACCAAAGTAAATCCTTCCCGAGTCCTCCTCATCAAAGCACATGGAGAAAGAGTTACGCATGAGTCCTGCTTTAGAAAGAAAACTCGGAACAGAGATCTCTCCAGGTCCTAAACCCATCACACCATCTGGAGCAGACCCCTCCAAGAACTCACCACTCTGCTTCTTACCACATCTGCAATAATATCAAAACACAAATTCAAGAACCAAACATCACACATAACAAAAATAGTAAAAAGTAAAAAAAAGCTCACCCAACAAGAACTCGAGCCTTGACAGAGGAAGAAGCGTTGGCACTATACGCAAGATGCAAGACATCCTCAACAAGCAATCCCGAGCTTGAAGTGTTGTTACTAGCGTAGTCAACAGTGTAAGGACACTGCTCCCTCGGACTCTCACAGCTTGGTGATGACTCACAGAGCTTATGGCTGCAGAGAAACCCCTTGCTAGTGCTTGAAGCTGATGGATTATACTCGTTCAGATCCTTAGTAGCCTGCAGAATATAATGTGGCGAGGAAGTATCTGCCAATCAATCAACTGGGGGAATAAGCGCACTAACTAACTGTGTACACACACCTAAGCATCGTTCTTAATCATTACATCTCTTTCAACATACCAGACTGTTGTAGTAAGAGGAAGATAAAGGAGCGCACTGCAGACAGTTGCAAGGAATCCAAAGAAGGTCGCTTCCGGAATCTAACGCCACAAGAAACGATACACTCGGTGTCCCAATATCGATCCATGTGTAATGTAGCCTGAGTCCATAAAAAGACAAACTTTAGAAAAATCAAAAACTAAAAAAAGAAACTTTTTTTTTAATTTTAATTTTACCATCCAAAGTCGTTTCCGGTAGAAATCGTTTTGCTTCCTTCAGATGGAATAAGAGATTGAGACTTGGAACCTAGATTCATCCTCTGTCTCCTTGAATCAATACTCTCGAGCAAACGGTAATACTCGAAGCTCCGCTTCTCCGGGAAAGGCTCCGAAGTGGCCGGAGAATTAATCGACGCTCTGCCTTCGTCGGAGAAGCGGTGGATCAGCCTCGAGGAGAAGACGGAGGCTAGACTCCTTTCCGCGGCTAGAGAGAGTATAAAGAAGAGTAGAAAAGCAGATCGTGACGCCATTAAGCTAGGGTTTTTTTTTTGCAGAAACAAGAACCAAGCTTTGAGATTGAAAGCACCGTTACACAAGGAGCCAACAGTGGCAGTAGAATTGTTTTTTTTTTTTTTCAGTTCAGGTGTGTGTGTGTGTGTATGTAGAGAATAGATGGATACAGTGAGATATTTGTTGGTCAGGAGCTGTGAGACTGTGAAAGAGAGAGAGAGAGAAGACAAGGAGACGCTTAACGGGAAGAAAGCGTGGTTCTGAAATGACATAATTACCCCCTAGCTTTGTGTACTTTACACGTGTACCTCTCAATCATTTCTCCGGTTTAGTTCGCTTTCGTTTCAATTACGGTTTTATTTATATCAACCGTGGTTAACAAACAGCAAGTCGGGAAGAAAGCTGTTAGCGAAATGACGTAATTATCCTGAGCGGTTTACCCTACACGTGTGTTCTCAATCATTCATCCGGTTCGGCTTCAATGAAATTACGGGTCTACACTTTAACCAACAGATTTTGGTTAATTCGGTTTGATTTGAGAATTGGTTCCGGGTATAGTTAGTTTGGTTTGCTATCTTATAGAAACCCTAATCAACATATAAATCTCACAAAGCCGATTCAAAACCGATCACGCTGTCGGAAAAAAAAAATAGCCGGAAGATGGGTTACGGTAAGCATAGGCGATCCAAAGGTGGCAATTCGAATCCAGGCCAAACCAGTAGGATTGATAACCCTGGAAGGTATGATAAAGTTTTTTCCTTTAGCGTCGTAGTTTATTCTCTGGTCCACTGATTGCTGTTTCGTTGATCTTGCAGGGAGGACGAATCGCTTCCTCATGATCAAGGTAGATTGAATTTTTTTTTCTAACTCTTCGATAGTGTATACATACGATTAATGATCTTTATTTTTTTGTGATTTTTTCTTTTATGGTAGAATCTGAGGATGAAGCGCAAGTTCCAAATGTTCAATTGGCAATGTGGGTATGCATGTTTTCCTTTGATTTTTAAGAAGAAAAAGTTGTTAATCCAAATTCTATTCGAGTTGTTGCAGATGTAACTATTGTTGTTGTTTTTTGTTGTTGTTGTTAGGACTTTGGTCAGTGTGATGCAAAAAGGTGTACTGGTCGTAAGCTTGCTAGATTCAACTTGTTAAAAGTAAGTATCATCATTGAACTGAATCAAACATGTATATATGTCCTCTTCTTTTCTTAACGTGTTTTGATTTCGATCTTCATTGGTTTTTGTAGGAATTACGGGTTAACACTGGCTTCGGAGGTGTTGTTTTAAGGTATCTCTCTGTTAATACTGTATCTTTGACAGTACTAAAAGTAGATGACGCATTCTTAATCTTATAAACCATTATCTGTATCGTATGTATTTTGACAGTCCAGTAGGTAGTAAATGTGTTTCCAAGGAAGACTATGATTTGATTAAAAGGAAAGGATTAGCTGTTGTGGATTGTTCTTGGGCACGCTTAACTGATGTCCCCTTTGCTAAGCTGCGTTGTACCGCTCCTCGTCTCTGTAAGAAGTTACTATCAACCTTACTGAAAAAAAAATATCAGGATATTAGCCAGATCTGCAGTTAAAAGAGTTAGTCTTTCTTCATTTTTGCAGTACCGTGGTTAGTTGCAGCTAATCCAGTGAATTATGGAAGGCCTTGTGAGCTTTCTTGTGTGGAGGCTTTATCTGCAGCTTTAATTCTATGGTAAGTCCATAACCACTTCTCCGCTTAAAACCATCTCATCTATCGGTTATATATTATTTGTTTTTCTAAGTATGTCTTATGTTATCAATCAGTGGAGAGGAGGAGACTGCAAATCTTTTGCTAGGGAAATTCAAATGGGGTCATGCCTTTTTGTCTCTCAACAAGTAACCAACCGAAACTAGCAAACACAGATGTGTTTTTGTTTTCTTCACTCTTTTAACATTTGGATTTTGCAGGGATATTCTGAAGGAGTACTCCAAATGCGAGAATAGTGCTGAGATCATCTCAGTGCAAAATTCTTGGCTTACTCAGCAAACTCAGATCTCAAAACAACCAGCTCCCCTCAAAGAACGTTAGTCAGATTTTTATTTATTTCTCTGTCACTATTACAGACCATCATATCATGAATTCCACCATGAGTGGTTTTTTACTTTTGTTTGTATTGGTTTGTGTATAGATGTTAGGGAAGAAGGTGATGAGTCTGAGGATGATGATGGTCTCCCTCCTCTAGAGAGGAACATGAACCATATCGTATCGGAAGACAGTGAGGAAGATGATGAAGATGAAGATAATGGTCTCGTTCCTCTAGAGAGGAACATGAACCATATCGCATTGGAAGACAGTGAGGAAGATGATGGTCTCCCTCCTCTAGAGAAGAACATGAACCACATCAAATTGGAAGAGAGGGAGTGAAGAGAGTGAGGATTAATCTTTTAAAGGTTCCACCTTTGGGTTACTCTAGTAGCAGTGTTGAATCCTGTGGATTGTAACACCATGTATTATGTTTCTTTTTTTTATATAAAACAAATTATATATTTTAATAATCAACATTTTTATCAGTTCAAACAAAATGAAAATCTGAAATTGAAAATAATTAACACATTGCTGTATATTCAACCGGGTCAGAGCTGAATTGACATGGGGAGAAGCAGTTCCACAGTACATAGATGGCTCAGAAAATGCCTCTCTTTTTCACTAAAAGCTTCATGTAGAGAAAATCTTTGAACCAAAGATGCATGTGGTACATTATTGCCATGGGAGTTGGTTTCTTATGTAGCACTGCTACAATGTCTTTGACGAATGTTTCTGCTCGGGTTGGCTTCATCCTCTCTGCTAGCATCTCGTTATAAGCGCGTGGCCGAACCCTTCATGCAAGCATCCCATTAAGTGATTGGGAGAAGACTTAACCACGTTCACACTTTTGATCAAAAAAAAACCACGTTTACACCAAAGCAATGTATGTTTTTGTATTTAATGCATCTAAAAGTTGTTAGTGTCTGCATCCAAAATCATGAAAGATTACTAACCTGAATGCAATTAAAATGATCATAATCAGCTAGACTTCTGCTCATTAGACTCTTGACACTAGTCCATTTAAGTTTTTTAGAGTATTTTTCTAAATACAACATATATATATATATATATATATATGTCCTTGTTACGAGTACTTTTAACAATTAGACTTCACTGTCAAACATGAAAAAATTGACATATATGTTGCGCCGTCGTTCTCTTCATGCTCGTTAATCGTTATATTAAAGATGGAAACTTATCTATTTTGTAATTATCCCCACAAGTTTCTGAAAGTAGTATCTTCATAAAAATTGCACATCAGACACTGTAATGATTTACAAGTCGGTTACACACATCGCCAATCAAGTTTGTAGAAGAAGAAAAAACCATAAATATATAAATATAGCTAAGCAGAAAAGAAGCCGTTAGAGACGGCAAGAGCAAACTGAGATTTGGCATCAAACTTCCTCTTCAGACTCTCAATCTTCTTTTCCTCACTCCCAAACATCTTCATCCTGGCCGGAAAATTAATCCACCCTCCGACCTCCGCCGAGTTTGAAGCTTTCTCCGACGTTAGCTTCACCCTCCGCTCGTATTCCTCCACGACTAGTAGTGCTATGTCAGCCATTGAATTAATCGCTCTATTGGTTATCTTCCAATCTTTATGACGAAACATACATTCAACACGTAAGCTATTTATATTGCTTTTAGCGTGCGGTTTCGGATAAGGATCATCCCATTATTTTCTTTTTATTATTCTAATGGAAAAATATTTCTTTAATTGTTATTCTTATCGTAATTGATTTCTATTGGTTTTGGTGGTTTCTGGAAAAAGGTTGGCGAAGGTCGGTTTCTTGATACCATGTGCACCGATCGATGAAATATTATAATAATATGTTTTGCAAGTGAAAGCTAGAGCACTGTGATCAGAATTTGTATACCATATCAGGACATTGTGAGATGCATTGGAACTAGGTAGTTGCAACTTGCAAGACAAATGTCCATTAATTTTGTTCGCAACAAAGTGAATCACTTGCACAAACTATTATTTGAGAAGATGATAAAATCGGATCGTGCGCAAAAGGAAAAAAAGTGAAAAATAGTTAGAAAATAGCACACCGGTTTTCCTTTACCAGTGGCAGGTGAACCGAATATTTGTCAAACAAATAAAGGTTTTGTCGGTGCATATATACGTATCGTGATCTTATTTTAGTCATGATGGCTGATGAGTGAGCGCGTTAGCCAATCATCAAAACCCAAGTCCATTCAAAGTACATTATTGGGCCTAATATCGTTTTATGGGTTTATGTTATAAGCCCAATAGTTGAAAGAAGAGAAAAATCTCGTTCTCCTGGATCCACTAGGGCCACATTCTATACAGTCCACGACAAGACGACAATCCTAATAATTTTGTTTCCAATAATTGATCTTTTAATTCAACTAAAACTGCTTTTATGTACACACAAATAACTGATGACGAGCAGAAGACGGCCCCGTCCGTAAAAGTTCTGGACACAAAAATAAGGATTGTACATGCATTGCGTGAACGTATGAGGCATGAACGTTTTACTAATATCGACTCTCTCTAGACAAACCGCTCTCACCTCTTTCTAGTTCGCCGTCTTGTTCGTTTGTGTAATCTGACCGGCGTTGGGTGGGCTTTCTCAGCCACGACGTCGGTCGGATCTTATGGTTCATCAATCGTCTCCGGTTTGGTGTATTCCGATCGGCTTTGTCTCCAGCTTTCCCTCTACATGCGGTGAAGTCTGGTTTTTTTGTCTCCGGCGCCTCTATCTTCCTCTCCGGTGAAGGACGTCCGGCTTTCCTCCGCGTTTCAATTACTAATTGAAGACGGCGGCTCTGCGTTTTTAAGTGTTAATTTCTAGGGCTTTGATAGATTAGGGTGGTGGTTGAGATATCGACGACGGTCGATGGAGGCTCTTCACCGGTGGATGTATCTGATGCAAGTGGTGGTTCTTCGGTGTTTGGCTTGGATGAGATTTCAATATTTGTTGTTGGAAGCTCTCCGATTGTTCGTGATATGGCAAAGATGGAGCACACAGTGAAGATCGTGAAGTTTGGTTCACGGCCTGATCCGGTGGTTTCCAGTGTCCGCGACGATCTGCATGTCGGGAAGACGATGGGTTTGATTTCCAGACGTGTGGTTTCTCGTTTGCTGTGAGTTGAACACATGGAGGCTTTGTTACTTCTCCCTGCTTTAGGGTAAGCGGTTGGTTAATGGGCAGTTTGTTGGGCCTTATAATGTTATATCGTGATGGACTTTTAGTTTGACCTTGCATGCCTGTTTGTTTTTAGGCTTATAAGTTGTAAGGTTATCTTACTCTATTAATAACTCATATTTGAGACATTTTAGAGTGTCCACATAGGACTGAAAAATCATCCAATCAGGATGCTTCAAATTAACATGTCATTGCTGAGTTGTCTAATTGGGCTTCGTTTATTATTTGGGCTTCTTTTCTTACTTTTGCTTAATTGTTTGGGCCTCTCCTTTTAGTTTCTCGGCAATTATTTTCTCTCTTTCTCTATTACCTTTCGACTTCCACAACTTCCATAACTTTTCTCTCCAAATCCGTTTCAACGCATACCTCACCACTAAGTTCTCTAATCAAACCTTTGCTTGAATTCATTCAATGGATTCCTTCAGCTTCATCTCCATTTGACTATGGTCTTTTATTTATTTGTTTCCTTTTATTTGTATGTGTAGTTACTTTGCTTTGTTTCAACAACCTTTGGAAATGATGAGTGATCGATCTTCTCGGCCCATCTGAGATTTAAGATCTCTTTTACAAGGTCAGTTTTCCCTGGCTTTTTTTTGTTCAGCTGACTTTGCATGACATTCCAACTGTTCCAAAGAAACTGTTTTGGATGGATTCTCAATTGCAGTATGGCCGCATAGTTGATATTGAATTAAATGTCATGTTCTTAAGCAAATTTACATATAGTTTTTACTTAACCACGCTCTATGTTGAATGTTTGTAGTTTGAGCACCTTCGGGACGCCAGAGATGCTGTTGATGGCCGTGATGGCTATAACTTTGACGGCTGCCGCTTTAGGGTAATATTAATAAAACATTTCATTACTTCTTTACTATTATACAGGATTTGTTTATACTTCACATACCCAGAAGAGCAGATTCCAAACGTTTTTCTTTTTGTTCTGGTATCATTATGGTTGCAGGTTGAGCTTTCCCATGGTGGTCGAAGAGAGTCTTCAGGTGACCGTTGTGGTGGAGGGGATGGCTACCGTGGAGGTGGTGGCGGCGGTAGTGGTGGTGGTGGATCTGCTCGGTTTGGCGTCTAACGGCACTCTGAATTCCGAGGTTCGTGTACTTTTCTGTGAGAAATTTGGTATTGGTAAAAATTTGGTATCTCTTTCTGAATGTTTCTTTGTATTTCTTGGATTGCTATTTGCAGTTATTGTACGTGGGCTTCCATCATCTGCTTCATGGCAAGATTTGAAGGTATGTATACTTTATTCTCTTCGCTGCAACATTTTGGTGTCTACTTTCTAATGTTCGTTTCGTATTTAAAACAATCATTTCAGGATCATATGCGGAAGGCTGGTGATGTGTGCTTTGCTGAGGTCACTCGAGACCATGATGCTGCGTTGGTTTACACTTTCTTATATACTCAGTTAAATTGGCATACTATATCAGCAGTATCCTACTGCTTTCAGCTTGGAGCAGCGCTTTTGTTCGGGATATTATTGTTATTGCTTTTTTTTTTCTTACATATCAAACTATGAGTTGTTTAGTTTCTGATATTTCAAAATTGTGATTGTTGTTGTTCAGATAAGGAAACTTGATGATATAGAGTTCAAAAACCCATGGGCCAGAGGGTATATAAGGGTATGGTTTCTCCTTGCAGTTTTTAACTGTCTACTTTTATGTGTTTGCTCTCTTTGACACTGTTTTTCTTATGTGCAAGTTAAGAAATATGAAAGCTCTCGATCAAGAAGCCGTAGCCGAGTCCGTGATCGCAGCCATAGCCGCAGCATCAGCCGAAGCAAGAGCCCAAGGAAGCATATGAGGTTCGTTTTTCTTTACACTAAACATGTGTTGTATAGCTCCCATTTAAAACAGGTGGAGTTTTGTGCTTATCAAATGTTTATTGCAGTAAATCACCAAGACGATCCCTTTCTAGATCGCCATCTCCTGAGAGAAAGAAGAGCCCCCTAGGTCCAGGTCCAGGTCTCTTTCAAAATCCCCACCCAAGGTAATACAAATAAGTTGCATTGTACAATAGTTTTGGAAATGACATAAAGCCAAACAGAGATCAATCTGAAACATGTTAAATAATCTCCTTGTCAGGTTCGGGAAGGCAGTGAGTGATTTCGTAAGTTCCCAAGCAAAAACAAGATCAAGTGATGGAGGCTGAGAGTTTTATTATATAAGTGTACTCAACTATTTGTTCTGAATAAAGTAGACACATCAAATATGCACCAAAACTGAGTTCAAATGATCCATAAATATAGCTTTGGTTAATACATCAATGGCACGAAAGTGTAAATATATTGGAAAATTAAAGGTAATTTAATTTTGTACTCTTATTTTAATAGAGTAGATAAAACTAAAAATACAAATTTTATATATATATATATATATATATATATATATATATTAATAACAATAGAGAAAACAGAACTAAGAATAATTTTCGGCACCATCCGAACTGTTTTTGAATTCTAAATTCAGTTTGGTAATTTGGTAAACTTAATAGAAAGGAATTTATTACAAAAATGTTTAAAATCATATACAACATTCAAACAAAAAATAGAGCATTTTCCCGATATGATAATTGTGCAATATATTATATTCACATAACAAAACTATTTGCAATATTGTTAAAATAATAAACATTTTTACTTCATTTTTTGTATAATTTAAGAAAATATGTTATATTTTATAGATAAAAAATTAAACAAAAACAAAATTTAAATAAAAACTAATTTTTAGTAATAACAGTCTTTCCACAAATTCTAATTAATATTTTAAAATATATCAAATTAGATATACTAATTTAAAAATGTCTATTCATGACTAATATTTACTTTTAAAACAGAAATAAACTTAGTGATAAATATTATTATTATTTGCATATATGTCACATTATTTAAATATTTAATTTTAATATTATAACATATATATAAATTTTCCGGAAATGCAAATGAAATATTAGTTATTACTTCTGTAATTCAAATATATTTAATAAAATGAAATGAGTACAAAGGTTCAGATATAGTTTTTATCATAAACCAAAAAAGCAGCATATTTTAAGAGAGAAAAAAAAATTCTAACTAAACGGTTTTGATCCAAACTTATCGTCAAATACTTTTTAAGATTTTATATAAAAAACTATTTTTTAGAAAATTATAATATCTAATAAATATAAAGTAAAATTGTTCATATAATAATTTATCAATATATAATAGTATAGATATACATATACATATGTAAGATAAGTTTTTATCTTTTTTTTATTAGATCAACTAAGCAAGTTAAGTATCAAAAATTGAATCCTAAGCACATTTCTTAAAAAAACCAAGATTTTAGTTAATTATGGACATATGACTTCATTCATCGTCAAGTGCCTCTGGTTACATATTAGTATCAAAAATTGAGTTGGTGATAGTGAAAGACACTACTAATAAACTACTGTTAAATATTTTCTTACTTCAAATAATGAGAAAATATTATTTTCGAAGTGTAAAAATTACTTAGAACACATATTTTGGTCTAAGACAATGTCATAAAGTTTAGGATATCAGGTACAAGAACAACATTAATAAACATCTTTTTGTGTTCATATAATCGATATGTGGTAGTTAAGCACATTTTAATAAACTATTTTCTCCATGTTTAAATAGATGATTTAAAGTTATTCTAGAGAAAAACATTTTGTCTAGATCCAATTTTTAGAATAATGTTTTCCAAAAAGTTTATTCAAAGACACAATGCATATTATGATCTGACAGCCTTTGAAGTTGCACATACTTAAGAATTTTTTTATAATAATTTTACAGAAAAAAGATTCTTAAATGTATGAAAATTATTTAAAACATAAATTCAGAAGACATCATCCGCGCGTAGCGCGGAAAAAAAGATCTAGTCATAATAATAATAATATAGATGGCAAAAAAAAAGTTCTGGATACAAATATGAGTCATTTGCATCATAAATACACAATAAGTGTAAAATTTGCAGATATGGAAAACTACGGTAATCATGAGGTAGGTCCCAGCCCAGTTGCCAAGAAAATGACGAGACTAACCCTATAATTATCCATTATTTCATGGAATGATTTTGGAGTCTAATTTAAATAAATAAGAAAAATGTAGATGGTTAAATATTAATTTAATAGGTTTTCTCTACCATGGACATTTTTTTCCCTATACTCTTTTTCAATCTATGCTTAGAATAAGATACGCAAATGACAATAAATATTGGTATTTTCTCCGACGACACCGACTTTGTCAAATCTGACACCTCCGATCCCACTTGCGGAGAAGGTGACATAATTTCTTTATACGCCAACAAGGTTGCTCCAATTCACAATCCAAAGAAGACAATTCGTCCATATCGGGCTGGATCGAGTGATGTGGTTCAAGCATGATTAATTAAGTGGTTGGGTCTTCCCAGTTCAATCGATGAAAGATAACAGCGGCTGAAGATCCATCGTTTGTTGTGCTTTGCAAAACTTGTCCCTATTTTTTTGTATATTTCATTTTGACCCCTAACTTTACAATATTGTAGATTTATCCTAGTTTTTGGTCCAAAACTTCTGGTTTTATACACAATAAGTCCATATGTATGCAAAATGTACATATACAGCTCCTAATAACGTCTACATGAAATATTTAAACACTTAAGATGACTAAAATAGATGCTTAATAACATACAAAACACAATATCACTAACATTATCAAAAAAAAATATTTCAAAGGTAAATATAAAAATATTCATATAATAATAATAACTTATAGCTAACAAAACTATTGGACGTACAAAAGTTCATATATATGGCTAAACTTAACATTAGCTATGATTTAAATAATTGTTGGCTGGAAAAAACGATTTTAAGTATAGCTAACAATTTTATTAGCCGATGTTTATGTACAAATTGGAAAATTCTCAAAAACAATAACACACCAATATTTACCATTATTATCATCTGTAATTTGCTCATATAGCTTACTAACAGTGTTATCCCATCTCATCTAATAAAATATGTAACCATCTACTATATTTAGTATTCATATAGCTTGTTAACAAAATATGTAGCCGTCTAATATAGTGTGAAGGATTTGGTTACAACCATTCCGCATGTACAAGAATATTATAGAGACTGTGTATTTAATAGGAGGAAACTTACAACAATAGGTGTATGGATTATTGGATGTACAAAAATTTATATATTCGGCTAAACTTAATATTAGCTATGATTTAAATTACTGTTAGCTGGATAAAAAATTTCAAGTATAGCTAACAATTTTATTAGCTGTCATTTTAACATCGTACAAATTGGAAAATCTGCTAAAACAAAAGTACACTAATTTTTACTATTATTATCTATAATCAGCTCATATAGCTTGCTAACAAAATTATCCATCCTGTTTGATAAACTATGTAACCGTCTAATATATTTGATGATCATTTAGCTTGCTAACAAAATTATCCATCATGTTTGATAAACTATGTAACCGTCTAATATATTTGATGATCATTTAGCTTGCTAACAAAATATGGTATGGACCCACTTGGTTAGATTGCACGATTGAAAGATTTGAGATTGATTTGCTAGGATGTATCTAAAACGTTTTGGGGTCAAATTTAAAAGAATCAGAACATCAGGGATCTGTCGTGCAAAAACATAGAAAAACACCATTGTATCGACCTTCCTCTTCGCATGATATGGAGCGTGACGGCGACGGCAAGGATGAGCCTAACCGTGGGGCTTGATTCCAAGCCTAACGACGTCGGTAGAGCAAGGAAATTGAAGATCCAATGACGGAGGAGTACGCTGTGTGAATCCCGCGACAGTCTCAAATCCGACATAAACAGAGGTGAAAGGTGAAGCACGGCCGTAAAAGAGATAAGCTTGACGGTGACGATCTACATTTAGACGCGGCGGACAAAATAAGTCGGAGGCAGATGTAGATGCTACATAGACCTCTTCAAACTCTCTCAAGGAAAACCTTATCGGAGATTTAAAAATCTGTAAACTTTGATAGAATTAGCAAAAAAAACATTGAACTTTGATAGAATCAACAGAAAGGAAATTAGCTTATTATGAGGGATCTCTATTCATCACTGTGACAATGAAAAAATCAGTACACCACTCAGAAAGTATCAAGTTTTTACATCAAATGGCAAGATCATAATCCAAAGAATCAAAAAAACTCATACTAACAAAACTTTATACAAAAAACAAAATCAATGTTATCCATCATTGGACATTCAAACAACAAAAAGAACAGCAACTCAACAATAGAAAACCTGGATTATGTTGTTGTAGAGATAGAGAGCAGTGCGGTTATGGTTTATGACAGAGTAGAATTGAAAGTAAGTGGAGTTGACGGAGCTGTTGGACGGAGAACGGTGGGATCTCTTGGTCTGAAAACGGTGAGGTAATTGATAACCACGGCCATGATAGCAGCTGGGATGATGAAGATGGTGGCGAAAGTGCATGAATCGAGGTTTGTTCCTCCACTAGATGAAGACGAAGGCTTTGTCATCCCAGAAAGAAATATGTGCGGCGGATTGGCCGAAGAGTATAGAGGTTTCATTTCAGATGGAGGAAAAAGAATAATGATTTAGAAATGTTAAACAAAAAAATGAAAACAATAAAAAGAAGCTATAGGTTTCGTAATAGGTAATATAGGGATACAACAGCCATTTTGAAAATACACGACATCAAAAACGTATACTTTCCATCGATGCAAATTAAGTGGTTATGTTTGTATATGAGTCCTAATTTCTCTACAAATATTTTATTTTTAAAGATATTCAACAGGATCAGAAGGAAGAAAACAAAAGTAATAGAAGATGGGGAAAATGTAGTCAAAGGAACCAAAAGGAAAGAGAAGAAAAAGCAAGGTGATTTTAAAACGATGATAGTTCCCATTTGTCTTGGGATAATGTCGTAAATACATCCTCAACTTTCTTCTTTGCGTTCGTTCTTTGGTTCCAAGAAAAAAATATATTTTTCTTTCTAATTTGTATGTTATTATCACGATATATCATCTGATCCAAACTCTAGTGAGAAGGTAAAATATAATGAATCGATACGTATCGTTGATTAATTTATCTAATTGGCTATGAGACTCTTATGAGTATAGCTTCAATATGTAAACAACAATATACTCAATGGCTAGCAACACTTAGCAACTCTTAAGTTTTTAAAGTGTCACTACTTTTCATAAGATCACTTAAGAATAATTTCCACAAATAGGCAAATGCGCAAAAGCAAAGAGTTTGTGCGTCGTGTCTCATTAATTCATCTTTCTTTGAATTTCTTTATTTTCATTCTATTCGAATATAGTATATTAACATATTGTTATTTTAGCAATATCATGTAATACGTTGATAGGATGTTAAAAGAAAATTCATAAATCAATCATTCAACGGATAAAACGCCTTGAGTGGAACGAGTGGCTACGTCCACTATCACGTGAATTGTATCACTCTACTTACACACATATATGCATCATTGGTACAAACACGAATGCTGGTAATACACGAGTTTGTAAAATATTATTACTTTTGTTTGCTGGTGTTTTGTGTTCGGACAGCATGTTGGAAATAAAGTAAACCTCACATCATGATGTATGAGGACATAATCAATCATATGATGTCAGGCAAAAAATACAATACGTGAACATGATTTAAAAACGTATGAAATCAAATGCACCAAATCACATATTTTACTTAGTATACATATTGTGATTAGAATAATAAGCAAAAGCGGCAAGTGGGCAGAAGAAGTTGGGTCACACAATGACACAAATGTCTCCTATGTGACTTGAAGAGCCAATCTTTTCTAATCATATATTGCAATTTTTTTCTTTATCAGTTGATTCCTTCGTAAAATGAAGTTAGTATTTTTCTCTTTTTCAGTAAATAATAATGTCGAATACGAACAAGACGAAATATGTGAATTTTTTAAAAGTTGGCTTTATTTATTTTTAATAATTATACTATACCTCAATATTTATGTTCAAGCTAGAAGCCAGTAATTTCCTTCTATTAGCATAAACAAATTACCTTTGATAAAAAAACATAAACAAATTATCATACCTTAGACAATAACATGGGTTTCTTTGTAAAACCTTCAAAGATTATATGATTGATCAAAACTAATGATTTATGTATTTATCCTCATGTATAATCACTTTTTATATAGTTGGTGTGCTATAAATTCCAAATATATAGAGCGTAGGAGACTAGCCAAGACTATACAGTATTAAACCTAAACATGTAAAAAAGTTATATTGTAGTATATTCGGTAATTTGCTGACTGCGTAAAGACAAAAGTCACCGAAGAACCAACCAAACAAAAAGAGACGAAAATTTAAAAAACTCTTGTCTAAATGTCTCTCTCTTTTTAAGCTGTCGTCTTCTCGCATATGATTCTTCTTCTTCCTCCCCGAGATGACAAGACTAGAGAAATAGATTCTATCAGACCGATCATAACTACTGTTTTTCTTGGCTGTCCGTCAGGTTTCGTTCACTGAAAGTGTAAAAAGCTCATTGGCTTTTGGTTTTATTTCATGGTTTCCGCGGGAAAAGTTCGCACTACCTTTTGACGCAAAAGACGAGAAGAAGGTTCGATCGTTAAACCTCTGATCATATGATTACTTCTCCTTTAAATTTTATGAATTAGGGTTTATTGCAACTGTAACTGGTTCGTATATATGTGATATTTTTGCTCTGTTTATCGTATCCCTTCTTCTCCGAGCTACATATAATCTAATATTGACTTTAATGTGCAAGAAACAGAATGTTAAATCAAATCAGTGAGAGAGAGAGTAATGGAACTTCTTTTATTTTCCTTATTGGGAGGTGTTTAAGATGGTCCACCATTAGGTAGCTAAAAGAAACGGATACAGTGAGATCCAATGACTGACACTGACACTACAGTTTGGTATTGAATTGTAAGTGCGATTAGAGTTTTTTTATCATACCTTTTTTAAAACACTAGTAAGAACAGGGTCTTTCCGGTTTATAACATGAGTCCGATGTTGAGCAGTAACAAGTAGGAGAGGTAGTAGCGTTGACGATTTTGGGTGCTGGTAAATTGACTTGTAGCCACTGCTTTTCTTTTTCTTGTTATTGTCTTTTCTTTATATGTATCTTTGTTGCAGTTCTTGATTTTGTTATTGAGCTTTTTTTTTGATTAATGAAGTTTTTGTATGTATCTCTTGCTCCTTTTTGCCAGTTGAGGAAACATGAATACAACAACTTCGTCACATTTTGTTCCACCGAAAAGGTTTGAAATCTACGACCCTCTCAACCAAATAGGTACTATGTGGGAAGAAAGCTTCAAGAACAATGGAGGCTTCTATACTCCTAACTCCATCATCATCCCCACAAACGATAAACCAAACAGCTTGGTACAGTTTTCATAATTCTCTAGTTCTATTTCCCAGAAACGATATACCAAACAGCGTGGTTGATGTCATCGTAGTTGGTTACTCGTTGATGATGATGATGATGATGATGATGATGGTTTGCCTATTTCATCTGTGTTTCAGAGTGAAGATGGAACAGAAGGAACTCCTCACAAGTTTGACCAAGAGGCTTCCCCATCTAGACATCCTGATAAGGTCAGTTATATAATAAGCTCATTTTGTTTTTCTTTGTTGCTCTTGTGAATTGTAATCCTTATATCTTCACAGACACAGAGACGGCTTGCACAAAATCGCGAGGCAGCTAGGAAAAGTCGTCTGCGCAAGAAAGTATGGAAACTTCAGTGCAACGATCGTGAAACAGTTATGTTTTTGTTTTGTTAAACTGAGTTTCGGAGTCTTGTCTTGACAGGCATATGTTCAGCAGCTAGAGACAAGCAGGTTGAAACTAATTCACTTAGAGCAAGAACTTGATCGTGCTAGACAACAGGTTTGCAAAACAATCTTTCTTAAGTCTCTTGTCGGTATAATGATGTATGATCAATCATGTAATCTTGCAGGGTTTCTATGCGAGTAACCGTGTAGATACCAATCCTCTTGGTTTCTCAGATAACATGAGCTCAGGTTTGAATCCTTTCACCTTTTTGACAAATCATTTCGAGTTCAAAATTTCATTTGTTGATTTGTTGGTGGTAGGGATTGTTGCATTTGAGATGGAGTATGAACACTGGGTGAAAGAACAGAACAGGCAAATAAGGGAGCTAAGAACCGTTTTAAACGGACAAGTTAGCGATGTAGACATTCATTTGCTAGTTGACAATGCCATGAAACATTACTTTCAACTCTTCCGAATGAAATCAGCCGCTGCAAAACTAGATGTCTTTTACATCATGTCTGGAATGTGGAAAACTTCAGCAGAGCGGTTTTTCTTGTGGATAGGCGGGTTTAGGCCCTCAGAGCTTCTCAAGGTAATCAAGAAAAACTCAAGTTAATGGTTTTTTTTTCTACAATGGTTTTGGGTATTGATTTTCTTTTCTTTTTGCTGTTTGGGTTAGGTTCTGTTACCGCATTTTGATCCTATGATGGATCAACAAGTATTGGATGTATGTAACTTGAGGCAATCTTGCCAACAAGCGGAAGATGCGGTATCTCAAGGTATGGAGAAACTACAACATACATTAGCAGAGAGTGTAGCAGCTGGGGAACTCGGTGAAGGAAGTTATGTTCCTCAAATTACTTGTGCTATGGAGAGATTGGAGGCTTTGGTCAGCTTTGTTAATCAGGTAAGAAAGAAAGAATTGAAATAGTTATGACTAATGAGAGATTATTAGGACTATAAGAACTGTTTTCTTAAACTGTTGGTTTATTTTTGGCTGTAGGCTGATCATCTGAGACATGAGACATTGCAACAGATGCATCGGATCTTAACCACGAGACAAGCGGCTAGAGGATTATTAGCATTAGGTGAATATTTCCAACGGCTTAGAGCTTTAAGCTCGAGTTGGGAAACTCGGCAATGTCAACCAACGTGACAAAGGAGATTAAATTTCAAGAACAGAACATAATTAAGCTTGTGTTTGATGATAGTATAATAATTATTCTTCTCTTGCGGCTTTGAGGAAAGTTGTAAATATGATCAGCAAAGTAAAGCTTGTGGCTTTAGAACCCCAAGCTGTAAATATATAGATCATTAATTTGGTTGTGGTATATTATTATACGTCCTAGTGTAATGTTTATAATAATTACGCAAATAGGAGGAAAGAAACCTGATCAGATAATATATATGTTAAATGACCGCATAGAATCTTTAATTTATATTGTTTTACTGGCAACATATGAGGAGGTAGATTGTTGCTTAAAAAAGGAAGTATATCAGAAGATAAAAGACTAGTAAAGATAATAGAATTACTGACAAATCTTTGGATGTTTTTTTTGAGTTTGAACAAAAGCTTGAAGCCTCAAAACACAGGCAAGTCATAGAACACTTGTGATACTTGAAACTGAATGTGCTTTTATTGTTGTTCACTTTACCCATACACATAAGATGATCCATACCCAATTTGTGTTTTTCAAAGTATATACAATCTTATCAAGTTGTATGTGCTAGTACAATGATAGTACATCATTATGCATGTTATATGTTTACCTACATATATGAAACTTTGTTGGTATATAAATATTGTATGGTCTATGAGATAAGGGTTTTGAGGACAAGATTTCAGGAAATGGTCACATGAATGTGTAGTTGAATTGAAAAATGTGAGCATTAAAAAGACAAGGCAAAAGACCTACATCACTAATGTTACAATCTCTCATAATCTCCATCATGTTATAACAAAACTAAATCAAATAAATTAGACATAGTCTTTCATTCTTGCTTCCATTACTTTTGATTTATTATTATTTTTTCTTAAACTTTTCTAGTTTTTCTTTTTTTCTAGTTAGTAAAATATGAATTTGAGTATCTTTCAATGAAATTGCTCTAAGAAACTAAATAAGTTCAAATACCAACTAAACTAATTAAATATTTCATCAACTAAACTACCAAAGGTGCCGCCGGTATACATCTCTTCTTAATGGCGGCACCTTTGGTATTTCTACGGAACAAATTACATGGGCGCCTTCTTCCACGAGACACAAACGGACCTCAAGATCATCCAAGCTTCATTGACGTATGTTCTTTTTCTACTCTCCTTAGACATGATTTATGACTATGAAGACGTCTTGGAGGTGTGCGACAATTCGATCTTGGCGGGGTAGGCTGATAATAAACTCGAAGCAAACCATCGTTTGAATGGTACGTCTTCTTTTTTGTTTCAAAGCTTAACTTTCGTCAACCATCGTTATTACTTCATTGAATCATTGTAATAGTGGCGCTGAGATAAGACATGTTTTCGTTTCAATTTTATTGCAGAAACTAAAGCGTGGGAAGTGGTGGAAACACTTCGAGGTCATATTAATAACATTTCATCCGTCATATTTCATGCAAAACATGACATGGTTTTATCGAGCTCCGAGGATATGCGCATCTGTGTCTGGGATGCTACGAAGAGAACAAAAATACATACTTATCAATGTGACCGTTTCCGAACGTGGGTTCTTGCTGTTCATCCGGAACTCAATCTACTGGCAGCGGGACACGACTGTGGCATGGCCGTGTTCAAACTTGAAAGAGAACGTCCTGCATTTGCTTTCAGTGGTGATTCTCTGTTCTATGCCAAGGATGGATTTTTAAGGTACTACGAAAATTCAGCTCAGAGAGATTCCCAGGTTATCCCTCTACAACGTCCTGATTATCGGCGCTTGAATCAAAACGCAAGGACTCTATCTTACAGCCCGACGGAAAATACAGTTTTGATCTGCTCAGATCTGAATGGTGGTTCTTACGAGCTTTACATCATACCGAAAGATAAAGTTGGTAGGGGTGACATTGTGCAAGACGCAAAGAAGGGACATGTGGTTCTGCGGTATTCATTACCCATAATCGATTCGCTGTTCTTGAGAAAAGCACCGGCAAGGAGGTGCTAGTGAAGAATCTAAAGAATGAGGTGATTGAAAAGACTTGTCTGCCTGTTCCCACGGATGGTATCTTTTATGCTGGCACTGAAAATCTGCTCTGTAGGTCTGAGGATAAATTGGTTATGTTTGACCTCCAGCAAAGGCTTGTTCTTGGTGAACTGCAGACACCTTTTGTTAGATACGTCGTTTGGTCTGATGATATGGGGAGTATTGCTTTGCTCAGCAAACATACCGTCGTTATTGCCAGCAGAAAACTCGTCCTCCAGTGCACGCTTCATGAGACTGTAGGTGTGAAAAGTGGAGCTTGGGACGACAATGGTGGCTTCATTTACACAACTCTGAATTACATCAAGTATTGTCTTCCAAATGGAGATAGTGGAATCATCCGGTCCCTAGATGTCCCTGTCTATATCACCAAGGTGTCTGGCAATACAATCTTTTGCTTGGATCGGGATGGGAGAAACATGGCTGTCACCATTAACGCAACTGAGTATCTACTCAAGCTTTCACTACTGAGAAAGAGATATGGTAATGTCATGAGCGTGCTAAATAACTCCCCGCTATGTGGACAGGCTACAATTGCTTACCTGCAACAGAAAGGATTCCCTGAGGCTGCCCTCCATTTTGCGAAAGACGAGAGGATCCGATTCAACCTGGCCCTTGAAAGTGGCAACTGTAACATCCATGTCCCGATGATCCTTCCCAAAACCTTAGACCTTTTTCTTTTTACTAAAAATCCTTTATTGAAACTCAAATAGCCTTACATAAAACCGAACTCAAATAAAGATTCATCATCCAATAGTATCTTAAAGGAAAACTCGAATGAAATGGTTCTGAAAAACAAAGGAACTTAAAAACACTAGCACCATACGAACTTCTACTCCCTCTCGGCCATACCTGAAAAGAAGGAGGGGTGAGTACAGAATACTCAGCGAGGGCAGGCTCCAGAAACCCACAAACTCAGCTCAAGAAATGTAAGCAATCAACACAGTCATAAGTTAATAAGAACTATTACGCAGCAACCAACTAGCTAGACGTAAGGACCTATGGCCGTTTACGGGGTCCCAACTAGTTCCGGCCTAACCTGGATGAGGCGCCCTCTCTCGAGAAAACCGTCCCTCCCTTCCAGCTTCCTAAATGACTATCCGAGTTGCAGCTCGTTGGCCCACTGGCTCTGTCTGCCACCCGGTCTTAATAGCCATACTTATGCCACGACTCGGCATTGACTCGATCCTATGGCGCCCTTCGCTTTTTCCTACCACGCGTCTCGCGGTAGGTACTTCTCAACTTCATCACTTCTCTCCCACGGGTACCTCTTGTTAGGCTATTGTCCTGTGGACTCGCATTCCCTAGACTCTAGACGCTCATTCGTTCTCGGTGATCCAAACAGGACATCATACAAGTTCATTGACTCTTTTACTCTTACATTCTAATTCTCAACTCATACGCATACTCTTTCACTTCTCTTACTTCTTCACTTTCTCATACTCAACTCATACTCATACTCATACTCTTTCATTTCAGATTAACTTCAACCTAGCATGTCTAGGTACTTCAACACATCGACACATATCACACATCTCATTCAACCTAGATCTAACACATATCTCATCATCACAACACACAAGGTCTAGATCCGATTAACAAAAGACTATGTCCTGACGGATTACTCAACATGAGACAAGTTCACAACCAAGTCCTCACCTTAGCTTGTTGAAGTCGCAGATCTGGATCTAGGGTTGGGAAAAGAAATGGTCTCCTCTTCGGATATGATTCACAAGGATCCACAAAAGAAAGAGAGAGAAGGGTTTCAGGTTTCAGATCTGTCATTTCCAATGACATAGAAGTTAGAGATCTAGGTTTACCTTAAGGTTCAGATCTGAGGGGGTTACACGAAAATGAATCGAGAAGACGGCGGCTGGGAGTTCGAGATCGGCGGCTCGGGTCACGCGTGGGGCGGTCGGCCGGCGGAGGCGAGTCGGCAGCGGCGCTCGGCGGTGGATCGGCGGCAGTGAGAGGTGGCAGCGAGGTTCCGGTTGGGCAGGGCTTAGCTTGTTGTCTCTCTAGTGGCTGAAACCTAAGGAGGCTATCCCTTTTATAGGAAATGGGAGGGGTTAGGTCTAGGGTTTCTCCCCTCTAGTACTTGAGTTTCATTTTAGACCGGGCCCGGGATGTTACAGCAACCTCAGCTCAGCTTTTGCATCTGCCACACAGATCAACGAGAAAGACCACTGGTATAGACTTGGGGTTGAAGGTCTTCGCCAGGGTAACTCTGAAATTGTTGAGTTTGCATACCAGCAGACAAAGAACTTTGAGAAGCTGTCCTTTTTTTATCTCATTACTGGCAATTTGGGCAAGCTTTCAAAGTTGATGAAGATTGCGGAAGTGGAGAACAATGTGATGAGTCAGTTTCACAGTGCTCTCTACCTAGGAGATGTGAAAGAGCGGGTTAAGATATTGGAGAATGCTGGTCATTTGCCTCTAGCTTATATCACGGCTTCGGTTCATGGTTTAAATGACATTGCTGAGCAACTAGCGACTGAACTAGGAGATGACGTGCCTGTATTGCCTGAAGGGAAAACTCCGTTGGTTCTAATGCCACCATCTCCCGTCACGTGTGGTGGTGACTGGCCTCTTATAAGTGCAGCGAAAGGAATATTTGAAAGTGCAGTCAGAGGAGGGGTTGTTGATGGTGATTGGGGTGAGGGACTTGATGGAATTGAGATCTTGGAGGAAGCAGAAGAAGAAGAAGAAGAAGAAGAAGAAGAAGAAGAAGAAGAAGAAGAAGAAGAAGAAGAAGAAGAAGAAGAAGAAGAAGAAGAAGAAGAAGAAGAAGAAGAAGAAGAAGAAGAAGAAGAAGAAGAAGAAGAAGAAGAAGAAGAAGAAGAAGAAGAAGAAGAAGAAGAAGAAGAAGAAGAAGAAGAAGAAGCGGTGAATGGGTGGTGGTAGTTGCTAACCCTCCTAAAGTCTCTGCCAACGCACCAATGCCCGTAAAAAGAGAATTAAGGAGAAGGAAATTCCTAAAAGAAGATATCGAATCATAGGTTTTTGTAATACCTTTTAGATCAAAACGTGTTTGACATGTGTTTTATTATAGTTTAATTGGGGTTTTAGTCGAGAATCTCAGAAAGCACGAAATCTCAAGATGTCTATATGCTTCATGTTCATTGAAATATATGCGTATGGAGTAGTATAGACAAAGATTTAGACATGTTTCTGTCGGGTAACCATATATGATACTGATGCCAAAATCAACACTGCCACCATTACTTTAAAAGGTATTCTTCAGTGGTCAAAATAAACCAAGAATTAAGGAAAAGATGAATGGATCGAGAAGTGGAATGGCAAAGTCAAATCTTCTCAGACCTTTTCGAGTCCATAAAGCCATCCTAGCCGTGAAGAGGACTATCCAAAGAGCATAAACCCAACGAGGAACCCACAAAAGAACTTTGTCAGACAAAACAGTAGGGTGATTGTCTTGAGACTAATTTTTTGTACATGTATCAAGTTATAACCAAACTTAAACTCTATTCTCTCAGAATCAATGGGATTAGTTTTTCTTCTACCTTTACAAAGGAAGGGAAAAATAATCAACAAAATATAAAAATGTCAGAACACCTGAGAATCTGAATCATCTGATCAAAACTACTAAAGAAACATAAAACCAGAAAGAAATAAGAAAAAAAAATGGGATGATGGATGAAGAGATAGATATCCATGAAGATATACAAAAAAGAACTAAAAAAACAAATCTCAAGAAGATAATGAGCTAAGAAGATCAAGAACTTGTCTGATGTTAGGCCTTTCATTTACAGAGGCAATGCACCTGATTGCAATATCAAGTGCATCGTCCATTGCCTTTGAGAATTCTCCCCCACCTGCAGTGTCTCTGTCTATGCAATCCATTCTCCTACCTTCCTGATCACACAACCGCACCCAATCCGTCAGATCAACGGCTCCTGATTGACCTGATTATGTCACCTGCGCTCCGTCTAGTCAGAAGCTCCATAAGAATCACTCCAAACGCATAGACATCGGATTTTAGCGTTGGAACTGGTTTTGAAGCTGATGCAAGTTCAGGAGCTGAGTAACCGAGTGCACTCATGTTTAGTATCTGCTCCGCTACACCGGATGAACTCATGAGACGGTGAATACAGTAATCGGTTAGTCTCACTGTGTTCTCAGGACTTGTGAGGATTATGTTTAAGCTCCCGTGTGGCATTGCTCTATCGTGAAGGTAAAGACACTGTGCCACTTCAACCGCAACTTTTAGTCTTTGGGTGAAAGACATTGGAGAATACCTCCGAGGAGTAGTCTCTGCAGAGAAAAGGCTATATTACTCTTAGCTCGAATAAGATTTTACAAGTAAGGCATAAAGTAAGAGAGCTCCTAACCGTATAGATGCATGGCCAAGCTTTCTCCTTCCATGTAATCAGAGAGAAGAAGCAGCTTGCAGTTACACGCAAGAAGTCAAAAGTATGGAAAGGTTGGTCTCATTCTCAAATGCTATACCTTTTTTGTTAGTCTAAGCAATGGTTTAACAATGTATATCCTCTACAGCTCGAAGAAGGGACAGCTTCTCAAGGTTGATCCCTACTTGGTTAAAAGAAGCAAACATCACTTTCATTACATTGAAAGTCTCGGGATTGATAACCTCAGCAACTCAAAGAATGTCGATGTATACAAAATGCTCAAATCAGAGTTTACGTTATGGTCGCAGAGACCGAAGCTGAAAGAAGACGTGGAAAGAGGGAAAAAGTGAACCCCCACACACACACACACATGAACCTTGCCATTAATGGGCTTTGAGACTTTTTGTTGTTGCAAATACAACAGATGCATCGAATCTTAACCCACCAGACAAGCGGCCAGAGGATTGTTAGCATTAGGTGAATATTTCCAACGCCTTAGAGCTTTAAGCTCGAGTTGGTAAACTTGGCAACATGAACCAAAGTACGCAAGGAGATTAAATTTCAAGAACAAAAACATAAGCTTGTGTTTGATGATAATATAATGATTATTCTTTTCTTGGGGATTTGAGGAAAGTTGTAAATATGATCAGTAACGTAAAGCTTGTGGCATTAGAAATTTATAAATATTTCGATCATGGATGATTTGCTTGTGGTATATTATATGATATAATGTGATGTCAATAATAATTACGGAATCATATAATCACATAAAGTAAATAGGAGGAAAGAAAAATTGATCAGGAGATATAAGACTAGTAAACATAATGTATATCACCCTTTAAGATAAGTGTAATTTCTAAGCAAATTCTCTCTAAGAAACTCGGTCATCTCGACAACTCTTTGGATGCTTTTCTTTGTGTTTGAACAAAAGCTTGAAGCCTCAAAACACGGGGCAAGTCATTGAACACTTGCAAATACTTGAAATTGAATGTGTTCTTATTGTTGTTCACTTTACCCATACTCGTGAGATGATCCACATACCCAATGTGTGTTTTTCAGAGTATATACAATTTTATCAAGTTTATGTGCTAGTACAATCATAGTACATCATTATGTATGTTATATGTTTCCCTAATTCCAAGATTTATGTGACAAGGTGAACTACATCGACCACATGTTAAACTCCTTGATTTGGCGAGTGGTTAGCGAAGTGGCTTGAAAGAAACCATTAGTCACCCTTATGTTGAATCCTCGGAAAATTTTAGTCAGAGCCTTCGTGGATGGAGAGAGAGCATCGCAAGACTAATGGTTACCTCAACCTAAAAATCCCATTAAAAGGACTAAAATGGATTACCTCAACCTAATAACCTAAATCCCAAAAACTTCGTCAAGATTGATGAACATCTCTCCTCAGGTGATTTTAACCGTTGAAAACATATAAGTTTGTTATTTCCAGTTTCTTTTAATTGTCTATATTAGCCTAATTTAAGAGAATGGGTCGCTAATTATAATTACAATAGGAAAAGAAAGTTGATTTAATTTTTTTTTTTTTTTAAATAATCAAACTCAAACTTCGTTGTGTCAGAGTCAATTGGATTAGAGATGAAATGCCAACCGGCCAGCCAACAATCAAACAAGAACATGACTGACTGTCCAATCCAACACCATGGTCTGGAGGCGCTATGTGACGGGTTAGGAACAATGCGGCAGAATCGCAAAATTTACTCCGTAACTTGGACCAAATCATCCACTAACTCGTCCGGCTAAAACAAGACATAAGGCTTTACAACCGGTATCAAAAGTTAACGGTTTTCGTTAGATCAAGGTCTAAGGCTTTCAACCCGTACCAGGACCTAGTCTGTTATCAGAATACTCATGATACACATATAAAACATTACTTTATTGATTTAAGAAAATATAAAGATGTTAGAACACATGATGATCTAAATCATCTGATCAAACTATAAAGAAACATAAAATCAGAAAGAAATAAGAAAAAATGGAATGATGGATGAAGAGATATCCATGGAGATATACAAAGGAACCAAAGCAAGTACATCCTCCATTGTCAGTAATAGCAACACCAAAGGTACAGCCAATATCCATCACTGAAGTCTCTTCTTAGGGTTTATATGGATCCTACCAAATCGGAACATGAGAATGAGTTGCTTCTAAAAAACTTGAAGTTACAGGGTTAACAGGAGAAGACAGAAACTTAAGAAAAGTTAGTTCTAAGCGGAAGGATCCTAACAAATCGGAACATGAGATTGAGTTGTTTTGTTATGTATGTAAATATTATATAGATTTGCTTGTGGTATACTTATATGATAGTGTGATGACGTCTATAACAATTACGGATTATAATCTACAAAATAGGAGGAAAGAAAATTTGATTTAAATTGTTTATTAAAATCAATAGCCAAACTCAAACTTTGTTCAATCAGAATAAATGGGATTAGATTTTCTTCTACCTTTACAAGGAAGGGAAAAACAATCAACAAAATATAAAAATGTCAGAACACCTGAGAATCTGAATCATCTTATCAAAACTACTAAAGAAACATATAACCAGAAAGAAATAAGAAAAAAATGGATGATGGATGAAGAGATATCCATGGAGATATACAGAAGAACAAAAAGACAAATCTCAAGAAGATAATGAGCTAAGAAGATCAAGAACTTGTCTGATGTTAGGCCTTTCATTTACAGAGGCAATGCACCTGATTGCAATAGCAAGTGCATCGTCCATTGCCTTTGAGAATTCTTCCCCACCTGCAATGTCTCTGTCTATGCAATCCATTCTCCTACCTTCTTGATCACACAACCGCACCCAATCCGTCAGATCAACGGCTCCTGATTGACCTGAGATTATGTCCCCTGCGCTCCGTCTAGTCAAAAGCTCCATAAGAATCACTCCAAACGCATAGACATCGGATTTGAGAGTTGGAACTGGTTTAGAAGCTGATGCAAGTTCAGGAGCTGAGTAACCGAGCGCACTCATGTTTAGTATCTGCTCCGCTACACCGGATGAACTCATTAGACGGTGAAGACAGTAATCAGTTAGTCTCACTGTGTTCTCAGGACTCGTGAGGATTATGTTTGTAGGCTTTAAGTTCCCGTGTGGCATTGCTCTGTCATGAAGGTAAAGAAGACATTGCGCCACGTCAAGCGCAACTTTTAATCTTTGGGTGAAAGACATTGGAGAATACCTCCGAGGAGTAGTCTCTGCAGAGAAAAGGCTATTATTACTTTTAGACAGTAAAGAAGCAAAGAGACTTTGATTAAAAGAGATGTTTTAACGAACCAATCTTTTTAGCTTCTTTCGCAAAATATTTCACGGTTAATGATTTTACACACAAAACGATAAAAAGATTTCGCTTTCGATGGTGAAAAGACAACAGTACCCTGAGGATAAACAAGTAAATACATCATTTTACTTCTTTTTTTTTGTCACTGATACATCATTTTACCAAACCCCCGAAATAGAGTTTACGGCCAGTGCCTTCACAGTTTATCTTCCGGCGTCGTGAACGATGCGATTCTTCATTTGTATTTCTCATTCGATGTTGGTTCAAATCCAAAATTGCACTACGATTAAGCACACAATCAGCATGTAAGATAAGATATAACCGATCCTATAAGTAAAATCCAAGAAAGTTACTGCTTCATTAATTTTGTTTTTTCTTTGAAAGCAGCAGAAACGTGATCTGCAAAAATGAACAGCGGTAGCTCCCCAAAATGTCAGGATAAATCAAAGAAGATGAAGAAATTGAAGGAATTCAAAGGTAAGTGATTCTTGTTCCCTGTCAGATAAAATTTCTTAATAAATAAATTCACAAATTCTAAAGTTTTTTGAAGCACTTATGAACAGAGGGCTCCGATGAGGAAACCGTGGAACACAAGCAAGTTCCAGAGAATGAGAATCCGAAAACAGATGCCAAAGAAGAAAAAGGATCTCATGGAACTTCTTGTCTGAAGAGCATTGGTTGCTGCCAAAAATGCAAGGCTAAAGCAAAGATGATGAAGAAGAAACTCAAAGGTGAGGTTCTTGACTCTATACACCAGATGTTTTAAGTTCACAACTCTTATCTTTTTTTTTTGACTTTCTGATGAACAGAGGCGTCTGATGAAGAAGAGGATGAGAAAGACAAACAGAAAAATAGAGAAGGGGAATCCGAAAACAGATAACAATGAAGAAAAGGGATCTAAAGTAACTTCAGATGTGAAAGATGAAAAGGAGACGAGCATCATAACATGGCGACACAAGAGCACAAAGAAAGAGAAAGGTCATGGTAAAAACTCCTTCAGCGTCAATCCTCACTGTTAAACCGTACCGGTACACACCACCGAGACCGTTATATCCAGCATTTGCAAAAGGGCCAATGTATGGACAATGCAGGGGTGGTGGTGGTCCACTTCAGCAGCCATACCAATCCATGAATCCAGCTGCAATGTATAGGGGTGCTCTAATGTCACAGTATCCGCATATGGCAGCAGCAGCTATGTATCCTTCCTATTGGCAAAGCAGACCGTTCGCAGATGCTAATCCTATCACGCGTTACACTTCCTACTGTGACAATTACTCTTATTTTTTTCTCTAAGATCCTCTTAACTATTAGTCCTTAAGTTTTCTTTTTCTGTTTTGCTTTTTTATCTAACAGGAGAAAGAAACTTGAAGGACAGAATAAACGCATTTCTTTGTAGACTCTAAATGTCCTTTTGTTTTCAAAGAGGGAATAAATTATCCTTTTATAAAGATAATGAAACGAGATTCATTCTCCATACCAAGCCATTACATGAAAAAAGTATCAAGTCTTGTCAAAGGATACTTTTTTCATACTTTTTTTCATCAAGGGAAACTCACCAAATAAGACAATACATGGAGAAGAAATTCAAAGCCCAGTTAAAAGCAAACAAGAACAGAATGAAGTCAAGGAAGGAAACAAGAAAGTGGACATTCCAGAGTTGCACAATCACAACAAGGTGGAGACCGAAAAAGAAAACGCTGGAATGCGTTACGTTGATGTCGTCAAAGGGATTGGTCCATGGGATTGAAGGTGTCAGGATCAACCTGGTTTGAGAAACAAAAGTCAAGAGGGAGTGTTGAAGGATGCCTGTTTGTTCTCAAACCACAAAACATAAAACGTGGGAAAAGAAGAGTAACAAGTCAAGCTGTTCTTTTGGTCTGCTAAAGTCTTTGTAAAAGTCTTTGAGTTTTCTTGTTGTAGTAGTCTACGTTTAAGTCAAAAAGTATGGGTTACATATGGAGAGTACTCCTTAATAATAAGGCTATATGGAGAAAGATCGAGAGTGTTCTGTTCTCTGTATAAATATTTAATGGCCACAGTGTTGTGTAATGTAAGCAAGTAAGAATATCAGTTCTCTACTTCATCTTTCTCTACTACAGTCTCTCTCATACGTTCTATACACAAACATTCCTCTGTTTTCTTTTCTTTGAACAAAAACAAAGACAGAACAAAAGAAACATGAAGAAAATCTGCAATATTCTGCAGTTTGCAGCATATAATGATGTATGATCACGTAATCTTGCAGGGTTTCTATGCGAGTAACGTGTAGATACCAATGCCCTTAGTTTCTCAGATAACATGAGCTCAGGTTTGAATCTTTTTACCTTTTTGACAAGTCATTTCAATTTCATGATTTTTTTTTCTGTTGCTGGTAAGGATTATTGCATTTGAGATGGAGTATAGACACTGGGTGGAAGAACAAAACAGGCAGATATGCGAGCTAAGAATTGTTTTAAACAGACAAGTTAGTGATGTAGAGCTTCGTTTGCTAGTTGACAATGCCATAAAACATTACTTTCAACTCTTCCGAATGAAGTCAGCCGCTGCAAGACTAGATGTCTTTTACATCATTTCTGGAATGTCGAAAACTTCAGCACAACGGTTTTTCTTGTGATTAGGCGGGTTTAGGCCCTCAGAGCTTCTCAAGGTAATCATGAAAAACTCAAGATAATGGTTTTTTTTCTACAATGGTTTTGGGTATATATTTTCTTTTCTTTTTGCTGTTTGGATTAGGTTCTGTTACCGCATTTTGATCCTATGATGGATCAACAAGTATTGGATGTATGTTACTTGAGGCAATCTTGCCAACAAGCGGAAGATGCGGTATCTCAAGGTATGGAGAAACTACAATATACATTAGCAGAGAGTGTAGCTGCTGGGGAACTCGGTGAAGGAAGTTATGTTCCTCAAATTACTTGTGCTATGGAGAGATTGGAGGCTTTGGTCAGCTTTGTTAATCAGGTAAGAAAGAAAGAATTAAAATAGTTATGACTATTGAGAGATTATTAGGACTGAGAACTGTTTTCTTAAACTGTTGTTTTATTTTTGGCTGTAGGCTGATCATCTGAGACATGAGACATTGCAACAGATGCATCGGATCTTAACCACGAGACAAGCGGCTAGAGGATTATTAGCATTAGGTGAATATTTCCAACGGCTTAGAGCTTTAAGCTCAAGTTGGGAAACTCGGCAATGTGAACCAACGTGAACAAGGATGATGTAGCGGAAGCTTCTAGGGTCTGTGAATACTCTTCACAATGTTTAATTAAAAACTTTTAGGATTGAGAATACTCTTCTCAGTGGTTCATAAGAACCTATTTATGGTTTGGAAATACTCTTTCTGGTGCTATAAAGCTCGTATCGAAATATATCTCTTCTATTAATTCGTAATAAACTGAATACAACTTTAAAGCCTATACGGCTATATATAACAAAGTCAACAAACCCTAAAACAATGAGAATAGTTATCTAAATAATTTATAAAATAAATAATAAGATATATGAAAATATTCCAAATATTTATCTGCATCATTCTCTCCGGGTTGGAGAAGATTCGTCCTCGAATCTTGATCAAACGAAGTTAACGAACGCAGCTCTGATATAATTTGATGCTCATACTCACCATGACATCCAGAATCATCTTCAATTAAGGAATCAAAAGAATCAGGCTCTGATACCAACTGATGTAGCGGAAGCTTCTAGGATTTGTGAATACTCTTCACAATGCTTAATTAAAAGCTCTTAGGATTGTGAATACTCTTCTTAGTGGTTCATAAAAACTTCTTTATGGTTTGAAAATACTTTTTCCCGTGCTATAAAGCTCGTATCGAAATCTCTCTCTTCTATTAATTCATAATAAACTGAATACAACTTTAAAGCCTATACGACTATATATAACAAAGTCATAAAACCTTAAAACAATGAGAATAGTTATCTAAATAATTTATAAAATAAATAATAAGATATATGGAAATATTCCAAATATTTATCTGCATCAAAGGAGATTAAATTTCAAAAACAGAGCATAAGCTTGTGTTTGATGATAGTATAATAATAATTCTTCTCTTGCGGCTTTGAGGAAAGTTGTAAATATGATCAGCAACGTAAAGCTTTTGGCTTTAGAACCGCAAGCTGGTATATTATTATACGCCGTAGTGTAATGTTCATAATAATTACGGAATGTTATAAATAATCACACGAATAGTAGGAAAGAAAACCTGATCAGATAACATATATGTTAAATGACCGCATAGAATCTTTAATTTATAGAATCTTTAATTCATATTGCTTTGCTGGACAACATAAGAAAAAGTAGATTGTTGCTTAAAAAGGTAAAAAAAAAGAAGTAGATCAGATTATAAAAGACTAGTAAAGATAAAAAATGCTTTCTAAGCAAATTCTCTATAAGAAACTCAATTGTCTAGACAACTCTTTCGATGGTTTTCTTTGAGTTTGAACAAAAGCTTGAAGCCTCAAAACACGAGGCTAGTCATTAGAACACTTGCGATACTTGAAACTGCATGTGTTCTTATTGTTGTTCACTTTAACCATACACATAAGATGATCCATACCCAATTTGTGTTTTTCAAAGTATATACAATCTTATCATGTTTTATGTGCTAGTACAATCATAGTACATCAATATGTATGTTATATGTTTACCTACATATATGAAACTTAGTTGGTATCATAGTATCTAAACTTAGTTGGTATCTAAATATTGTATGTACTTTCATTCTCGCTTCCATCATAGTATCTAAACTTAGTTGGTATCTAAATATTGTATTAAACTTAGTTGGTATCATAGTACATCATTATCTATGTTATATGTTTACCTACAATCTATAGTACATCATTATGTACTTTCATTCTCAATTCCATTACTTTTGAAATATTTTTTTTTTAGACTTTTCTAGTTTTTCTTTTTTCTAGTTAGTGAAATATCAGTTGATTATCAGCCCGTAGCCAGCCAAAATAGTGTTATCACAAACCTCCAAGACGTCTTTATAGTCGTAAATCACGTCCAACGAGAATAGAAAAAGAATGTAAGTCAATGAAGAAGAAGAAGAAGTCGTGAGCGGTGAATGAGCGGTAATTGCTAACCCACCAGAGCTTGATACTGCTAAAGATAATAATAATTATCATAATTTGTTTTTCTAAATTTATTCTGGTTTAATACATATTTATGCAATAAATATTTTTATGTTAATTAAACATATGAATATGGGTACAAAAATTTGATTGGCTTATTTATTTTCTAGGAATACTGAATTTTATTTAGTCATTCTGAACTAAAACATAATTTCTTGTGTTATATATTGAATTAGTTTTGTTGTTTGTATTTAATTTAAGAGATTATTGGCCATATATACCATAATGATACATAAATTGGGATACTACCCAAACCCTTAAAAAAACCCTTGCTACTGTATATAATTGTGTACCACTTGACCACTTTACCCCTATAGAAAAGACACGTAAGGCAGATAGAGAATTATAGTTTGATTCGGCGTGATCTTACCAAGTACAAGTTTAGGTAAATAGGTCACTGTAGCTTTTTCTAATTGTAAACCACAAAAAAAAATATTTCTTTCGTAGTTACTAGTTAGTGCTTCATCATCTCTTTCCTCCCTGTTTGTCGCTCACTGTCTTTCTTCTTCTCTTCAGCTTTTCAATAGCAGATTTGTGCCTCATCATCTCTTTCCTCGTATGTCTCGTGAACCGGTGTATTCAACATACGATAACAACAAAGTTAACTGTTATAATATCTTGGATGTCAGCATATTACCTCTATATTAAGATTTTAAAACTTATATGAACATTTTTCATAATTCTCATGTGATCTTAGCTGATAATTGGATCAGTAGTGATTATAGTCCTTATGTGTTTGTGTTAATGACAATGTTAGATATAATGAATTTACAAATGTTATAATTTCATCGTATTTATGTCAGTAGTGGTTAACAATTTTCTTAATTGTTATTAGTGAATCACTAATGTATATGCTAAAGAAAATGAAGAGGAGAGAGAAGTGTGAGAATTAGTGATGTAAACAAAGTGTTTAATATAGCTCATTGTATGTTAGTAAATATAAATTTTAGATGCTAAGCATTCATATTATATGTTAATAAAATGTAACATAGATCAAGTCCTTTTGTCAACGAACCGGGTCTTGTTTAACAAAGCATGCTAGTATAACAGATTTCAAAGAGTATATACAATTTTAGTTAACGGTTATGAGAAAAGATAACGTCTATGTTATATTGATAACATGTAAATGATATCTTAACTGTTAATTCGTTAAATAGTTGGCATAATGTTTAGTATATGCCGATGAAACAAGAAATGAGAGAAAAATGGTTTAATATTAAGTTTACCAGGTAAGCGTGTGGGTAAATGTATTACATTAGTAAATAAAATTGTTGGATGCTAAGTATTCATATTATATGTTAATAATGTAACATAGATCAAGTCTAAACATAATGTAACATAGTATATACAATTTTAATTAACGGTTAAGAGAAAAGATAAAGTCTATGTTATATTGATAACATGTAAATGATATTCGATCTTAACTGTTAATTCGTTAAATAGTTGGTAAAATATTTAGTATATGCTGATGAAACTAGAAATAAGAGAAAATTGGTATAAGATTTTCGTTTACTAGGTAAGTGTGTGGGTAAATGTATTACATTAGTTGACCTTTGAATAATATTTTATCTAGGAAGAGATGCGGTGGCTTGTCAAAAGTTACAGCAGCTTTGTGGTGTATGAACTTTCTGATTGGCAGTGGAAAGGTGGTTTCGGAGGCGTTGATGAAACTCGAGAATAAACAAAGGAAGAAAAAAGAGTGATCTCCATGTATGCAATCGTCGTCACAATTGCTAAACATATTTTTGTTTCACGTTTTTGCAAATTGCAAGACAGTGAAAATGTAATGTAAAATAGGATAATTGTTGAAGTTAATAGATTAATCAGATGGTCCCACTATCTGAATTTTCTGCCATGATATCTTTAAAAAGTATTTGGAAAGAGGCTAGGAGCGTAGAGGTGTAGGGGTATTGGTGGAATTTTAAAAAATGTATAGTAACATGGGTAGATTCCTAATTATTGCCAAAATCGTGTATATGGCTCCTAAATTCTCTTAATTTAATTTAGCTGTAATTTTATATATATATATATATATATATATATATATTCATAAATTATGTACAATCTAATAATATCTGTAGTTTTGGAAAATAAATTGGAAATATAACTTTTGTTATACTGTATATGGTTTTGGAGATGTACAATTGGACATAATGCTGAGAATAGTACAGAAACAAAATGTTGCACAGTTAGCCAACTGTTATTCAGAAAGCACGAAAGCAATGGGGATTGGCTTCTCCTTCTCTTGTCTTCTGATTCTTAGGGTTGTGTGTGTTGCGATTGATACGTAACTTTTCTTTGCATTGGCGACTCCTTGTTTCTTGTCTTGTGATTCTTAGGTGTATTATCAATTTATCATGTAAAGTTCAATACTTTGTCATGGATACGCTTCACCTAGTTCTGAATATGAGGCAGAGTTTTGTATTGAATCGGATCTTAGATTGGTGTGAAGATGGTAGCTTGATCGTTTTGATGCATTTTGATGATATGAGCTAGTTAGTTGTTTCTTCTAGTATCAGTGTATCACTGATGTGTTGTGTTGGCTCTGTAAGCTTGGTTTAGTTGTTGTAAAAGCATACACATTCTTGGGAGTCGTCGGAGATGCCAAGACGGTTGTTGGGTTGTTGAACAGAGAGATAAAGGATTTGTCTTGGGAAGACGAATCCGTGGGAGGAGGCGATATCCAAGAAAGCGAAGGAGAATGGTGAGAAGATGGAGATGCAGCTTGGCGAAAGATGTGGTTCCTTTTAATTTCTTGACTCCTATGAGGATCACCAGAGACGCGATCCTGGCGGTGGAAGGACCGAGTCCTGTTGTGGTGTCCGAATGGGCTAATACAATGGATGTGGGAAGATCTGTTTTGGTTCAGAGAGAGCCGAGGACGAGGCTTGATGCAGGGACCTGCGGGACGATGGGTGTTGGTTTGGGTTATTGTATTGCTGCTGCTATTGCTTCGCCTGATCGGCTTGTTGACAATGGGTGGTGGTTGTAGTCTTCAACAACGGTGGTGTATATGGAGGTAACATGAGGAGTCGTGAAGAGATCTCGGGTCCTTATAGAGAAGATCCAGCAATAACATCTTTTGTTCCAAATGCAGGGTATCACAAGCTTTAGAAGTAACATCAGCAGGCACTTGCTTGTAGAATATAGTCTCGTGTTCATAGAAACCACCAGCTATCATGTACGGGAACAGAGGTGAGTACTAGTTGAGTTTTGTCCTTCTAACTTCTAGTAGTAAAGTTATTCTCTGTGCCTAACTTGCCTATGTTGTGTTTGTTCTTATTGTTGGTCTAGTTCATGTGATTGTTCTTGTTCTCGGTTTACTTTTTGTTTGTCTTGTGCTTGTTCTGTAATGGAGTTCATGTAGTTTAATAAAAAATGTTCAATAATTTTTTTTTAAGAATCCTTAGTTAAGAGACTTGCATTGTTTTGGTCTTATAACTTTTGGAATATGGTTTAGAGTTGTACAATTGGACATAATACTGAGTATATAGTACAGAAACAAAATGTTGCACAGTAATGACAAAGATTTAGACATGTTCATGCTTCTGTCGGGCAACCATATATGATACTGATGCCAAAATCAACACTGCCACCATTACTTTAAAAGGTATTCTACAGCAGTCAAAGTAAACCAAGAATTAAGGGAAAATGAATGGATCGAGAAGTGTAATGGCAATCTCAAGACAAAGGAAGGGAAAAATAATCAACAAAATATAAAAATGGGATTAGTTTTTCTTCTACCTTTACAAAGGAAGGGGAAAATAATCAACAAAATATAAATGTAAGAACACCTGAGGATCTGAATAATCTCATCAAAACTACTAAAGAAACATAAAACCAGAAAGAAATAAGAAAAAAAAAATGGGATGATGGATGGATGAAGAGATAGATATCCATGAAGATATACAAAAAAGAACTAAAAAACAAATCTCAAGAAGATAATGAGCTAAGAAGATCAAGAACTTGTCTGATGTTAGGCCTTTCATTTACAGAGGCAATGCACCTGATTGCAATAGCAAGTGCATCGTCCATTGCCTTTGAGAATTCTTCCCCACCTGCAATGTCTCTGTCTATGCAATCCATTCTCCTACCTTCTTGATCACACAACCGCACCCAATCCGTCAGATCAACGGCTCCTGATTGACCTGAGATTATGTCACCTGCGCTCCGTCTAGTCAAAAGCTCCATAAGAATCACTCCAAAAGCATAGACATCGGATTTGAGCGTTGGAACTGGTTTTGAAGCTGATGCAAGTTCAGGAGCTGAGTAACCGAGTGCACTCATGTTTAGTATCTGTTCCGCTACACCAGATGAACTCATCAGACGGTGAAGACAGTAATCAGTTATTCTCACTGTGTTCTCAGGACTCGTGAGGATTATGTTTGTTGGCTTTAAGTTCCCGTGTGGCATTGCTCTGTCATGAAGGTAAAGAAGACATTGCGCCACTTCAACCGCAACTTTCAGTCTTTGGGTGAAAGACATTGGAGAATACCTCGAATTAGATCTTACGGTAAAGGTCAAATAGGTGTAAAAGAGATTCGAACCGTATAGATGCATGGCCAAGCTTTCTCCTCCCATGTAATCAGAGAGAACCTTTCTTGTTCTCTAGGACCCCAATAGTATGCTCGCAGTGGGACAATGTTTGGATGTTTTAACGAACCAATCTTTTTAGCTTCTTTCGCAAAATCTTTCTTATGCCTCACGAGTCCAACTCTCAACCATTTCACGGTCAACACATGCCCGTTATCGAGTGTTGCTTTGTATAGTGTCCCATGGCTGCTTCTACCTAGAACTTCTGCAGGAGCTCGTGATAGCTCCTCTGCTGTGAGTTTCAGTGAGACATCTAAAAAGAAGAGCTCTCCAGCCAGACGATCGGGTGAGTAAACATCTAACATCACAGGCTGGTCGCTAAAACGGGGCGAGGACAAAGGGGAGCCTCCTGAAGAAGACTTCCGTCCAGATGCGGTGGGGGGATAATCATCAAGGAGGTTAGGGATCGTAGTGGCTGAAGCTGCGGGTAAACTCTGCTCAGTTATTTCGGGTTCAGACCCTGGTATCCCTGATAACGACCTTGAGTTTGCGGTGAGCAAGTGGTCGTTTGAGAAGCTCAAAGATGAAGACTGGTGTTCAGCGTTTGAGCTGAAGTTGAGAAGGAAGGACGCCCAAACTTGGCGTCTCTAGTCGTGGCGGCTAGGTTCCTCCCATGAAAGTCCTTGAGCTGTGTTCGGTGATAGACAAACAAAACAAAGAGAACCATAAGAGCTGCACCAACCGAAGCAACGATGATAGCTATCTTTATGCTAAGCCTCGAATGATTATGATGTGCTTTCTCATGCACGGCCAGTACACCATTAGAAGAACCCACTGGAGTCCCACCACCTGGGAGGCTTAACTTGGAGTTACCAGGATAAAACGATGAACGCGGATAGCTTATAAGGTTTTCAGGTATGATCCCTGATAAATCGTTGTATGACACGTTGAATCTCGCCATTCCGGAAGGAATCTTGTCAGGAATCTGACCGTTAAAATCGTTATTCGACAAGTCAAGAAACTCAAGGCTACTAAGCTTGTTGAGTTCGCTTGGAAGCTCCCCATACAGCTTATTATTAGCAACATTCAGCACTCTATATTTACGAAACAAAAATAAAATCCAAAAAATCTTACATTCAGGAACGGAGGGAGTATATAATTTGATAAAAAGAACAAGGATAAGTCAGAATATAGTATATCATTAGAACTAGACCCATAATACTGACACCAGGAGAAAGTGGAGAGACGTATCTACTCGACGAAACAGAATCACCGAAGAATTATTATAAATAAGTGTAAATTTTAATTTAAACAATTGCAATGATTTATGTAAATGATTTTAAGTTTTTTTGACTGATGTTTATTTATTTGTAGATTTTCCCATAAATTTGTTGACTTAAGTACTATATATTAGCCACATTTGTTTGAAGTTAGATTTATATATTTCAATAGTTAAAAAATGTTCAGAATTTTTACTACTTTTAAATTATTAAGATAAATACAATGAAAATGTTTATCAAATTATGATTTGAGATAGTTATGAAATTGAATTTGGGGAAAAGTTGTACGCGTAGAGCGCAGCGAGGGATTGCAGCACGTCAGTGTGGTGAACATCTCTGGAGTCATCTCGTGAGTGGTTTCGATTTGATTGCTCGCTCTCGAAGAAGAAGATAGTGAAGACTTGTTTATATAGTGGATAATGGCCGTTACGATTTCGTTACTTGTTGACCAAGAGAGAACGAGTTCTTGATCAGAATCGGGTTACGTATCTATCTACTCGACAAAACAGAAGAATTTTCGACGGTGATCTGATCCGCAGAAGGTGAATCTTTGAAAGTGAGAATATTATCGTAATTTTCCCGATTAATTAGAAAAAAGAAATTATAAAAATAATAAAAATGCGCAGCACTAACGGAAGCTAGAAACATCAAGAGCACAAGCCACTTAACCTACGTTTGATTCACTTGTGTGAATCTTATATAAAACAAATTATTTGTCAATTATGATTCTGAGTGTTTCATGTATGTTAGTGGTTTAAAAATTAGTTTTGTTAAATATTATTATAAGGAACTTTTCTAAAAAAAAAGAAAATTGATGTCCAAACTATCAGTACTTGGTTTTTAATTAGTGTTATGGATGAAAATCTTATCATATTGTTCTTCTATTTCATACTATATGTATTACTAATGAGAGTTCAAATAATAATTAAGATGCAGACGAAACACCTACTACTTGTAAAAGAAAAAGAATGCGAGGATGGTATATTATTAGGTGTCGATATAAACATAACTTGTGCAGAGATATATATTTTAATTTTTTTTTTAGTTTTTTTGTATTCAAGCTAACTTATTTAATTATATCTACATATTAAATTTCTTTTGTATGTTTTATTTGGTTTTCATTAATTAAACTTTAATGGCTTATTGTCTGGACTTTTATCTTATAGTGTATACACTATTCCTCTATTTAAAAATTGAATTATTTGCTTGATTGAATCTAGTTATACCTACGATTCTTTCAATATCAAAGAGTGCTGATATTTGTGTCTTTTTTTTTCTTGAGTTTGATAATTTAATGTTATTTTGTTTGAGTAAGTAAATGCTAGATCTTTCCAAAAATTTAATCTACATTCAACATCTATAACCAAAAATATATAATAAGCATGTATAGATTTAATCGGATTCTTAACGACAAACACATCATATAAAACTATTATAAGAGGTCTAGATTTTGGATCAAAATATTCTCTAAGAATAGCCAATTCTTCATTAAGTTACTCGAATTTGAAATCAAACATGTATTGTATTGGATTAAAAGGAATCTCATTGGTATTAAAGGTATATGAAATGGTCACAGCTTTCGAAGCATTGACAAAATAACAGTAGCCAATAAACATCATATATTATTAATAATTTTGATCTTAAAAGCTGAAACAAAAAATAATATATGTGTATTCTTGCACACAAACAATTCAAGCAACACATAAATACCATATTAATACTCATATGAACTTAATAATATTATAGATTATATCCTAATTACTCATACTTATTTTAAAATAATATTGTTATTTAAGTTAATAAATTAATGATTCAGCTAAAAATTACAAAATTATACAAAATTACTTAAATTCATAGGAAAACAAATAATCAAAATCATTTTTCAAATAATAATATAGATAGATAGAATTTTGTTTATCGCCATTTATGGAAAAAAAAAACATGAAACCACGTTTGTGTCTTAACAACATAGACCATTTGGTATAAATGGTGAGATAGAGAGGCCTTATTAATGGCCAAGAAGCAAAAGGTAACAAAGAGTTATGCCTTCCTTACAAGAAATCTCAAAGGTGTGGTAGCCTCCATGGACTCAGTTGATAAGCCAGCACAAGAGTAAAAGGTCCATGATAAAGTATAAAGCAAAACCATTAAAAATGTGGTGTTGTTGTGTAGTCGTTCTAAATGAGTCATAGTGATTTCAGCATATATTAAAAGTGTCAGTAATAGCAATACCAAAGATGCAGCCAATATCCATTTGTGAAGTCCTTTCGTAAGATTTATATGGATCCTAACAAAAAGGAATATGAAAAGTAATTGATTCTGAGAGCATTTTCAATCTCGGAAAGTAGAATAATAAACAAATAAAAATATAAAACGAAACAATGATGTGTCTTGTGATTACTCCATTTGAAGTAAAACATGAAGTGGAATTGCAGATGCTCTAAATACTTGAAGTTAGAGGATTAACAGGAGAAGACAGAAACTTGGGAAAAGTTAGTTCTAGCGGGTGGATCCTAACAAATAGGAACAAGAGAATCGATCCTAACATGAGAATAGATTGTTTCTCTTGTTTATTTATGTATGTAATATTATACAGATTCGTTTGTATGATAGTGTGATGATGTTTATAATAATTTCGGAATCATATAATCTACGCAATAGAAGAAATCAAAAAAAAAATGTCAAAATAAATGGGATTAGTTTTTCTTCTACCTTTACAAGGAAGGGAAAATAATCAACAAAATATAAATGTAAGAACACCTGAGGATCTGAATCATCTGATCAAAACTACTAAAGAAACATAAAACCAGAAAGAAATAAGAAAAAAAAAAATGGGATGATGGATGGATGAAGAGATAGATATCCATGAAGATATACAAAAAAGAACTAAAAAACAAATCTCAAGAAGATAATGAGCTAAGAAGATCAAGAACTTGTCTGATGTTAGGCCTTTCATTTACAGAGGCAATGCACCTGATTGCAATAGCAAGTGCATCGTCCATTGCCTTTGAGAATTCTTCCCCACCTGCAATGTCTCTGTCTATGCAATCCATTCTCCTACCTTCCTGATCACACAACCGCACCCAATCCGTCAGATCAACGGCTCCTGATTGACCTGAGATTATGTCACCTGCGCTCCGTCTAGTCAAAAGCTCCATAAGAATCACTCCAAAAGCATAGACATCGGATTTGAGCGTTGGAACTGGTTTTGAAGCTGATGCAAGTTCAGGAGCTGAGTAACCGAGTGCACTCATGTTTAGTATCTGTTCCGCTACACCAGATGAACTCATCAGACGGTGAATGCAGTAATCCGTTATCCGCACTGTGTTCTCAGGACTTGTGAGGATTATGTTTGTAGGCTTCAAGTTCCCGTGTGGCATTGCTCTGTCATGAAGGTAAAGAAGACATTGCGCCACTTCAAGGGCAACTTTTAGTCTTTGGATGAAAGACATTGGAGAATACCTCCGAGGAGTAGTCTCTGCAGCGTAAAATGATTACTTTTAGATCGAATTAGATCTTACTGTAAAGCTCAAATAGGTTTAAAAGAGATTCGAACCGTAAAGATGCATGGCCAAGCTTTCTCCTCCCATGTAATCAGAGAGAAGAAGCCTCTCTTGTTCTCTAGGACCCCAATAGTATGCTCGCAGAGGAACAATGTTTGGATGTTTTAACGAGCCAATCTTTTTAGCTTCCTTCGCAAAATCTTTCTTATGCCTCACGAGTCCAACTCTCAACCACTTCACCGTCAACATATGCCCGTTATCCAGAGTCGCTTTGTATAGCGTCCCGTGGCTGCTTCTACCTAGAACTTCTGCAGGAGCTCTTGATAACTCCTCTGCCGTGAGTTTTAACGAGACATCCAAAAAGAAGAGTTCTCCAGCCAGACGATCGGGTGAGTAAACATCTAACATCACAGGCTGGTCGCTAAAACGAGGCGAGGACAAAGGGGAGCCTCCTGAAGAAGATTTCCGTCCAGATGCGGTGGGGGGATAATCATCAAGGAGGTTAGGAACTGTAGTGGCTGAAGCTGTGGGTAGACACTGCTCAGTTATTTCGGGTTCAGGTATCCCTGATAACGACCTTGAATTTGCGGTGAGCAAGTGATCGTTCGAGAAGCTCAGAGATGAAGACGGGTGTTCAGCGTTGGAGCTGAAGTTGAGAAAGGAAGGACGAGAAGAGCGTCCAAACTTGGCGTCAGTCGTGGCCGCTTGGTTCCTTCCATGAAAGTCCTTGAGCTGTGTTCGATGGTAGACAAACAAAACAAAGAGAACCATAAGAGCTGCACCAACCGAAGCAACGATGATAGCTATCTTAACACCAAGCCTCGAATGATGGTTACGTGCTTTCTCATGCATAGCCAGTTCACCGTTGGAAGAACCCACTGGAGTCCCACCACCTGGGAGACTTAGCTTGGAGTTACCAGGATAAAACGATGAACGCGGGTAGCTTCTCAGGTTTTCAGGAATGATCCCTGATAAGTCGTTGTATGACACGTTGAATCTCGCCATTCCAGAAGGAATCTTGTCAGGAATCTGACCGTTAAAATCGTTATTCGACAAATCAAGAAACTCAAGGCTACTAAGCTTGTTGAGTTCGCTTGGAAGTTCACCAGAGAGCTTATTATTAGCAACATTCAGCACTCTCATTCTCTCCATTGTACCTATATCTCCGGGCAACGCACCGGTCAAAGAGTTAGTCGAGAGATCAAGCGACTCCATCTGAGGATCAGAACTTATAGCCAGAAGCTCACTAGCACGCGAGCCACGAAAAGGAATCGGCCCTTCCAACTTATTCATAGAAAGATTCAAACTCTTCAAGCTTGTAAAAGCGAAGAAGCTCTGTGGAATGAAGCCGTTGAACTTATTTGAACTTAAATCAATCACAGAGAACTGAGAAGCCCCTGAGTCATCCCACAGAGAAGGTAACCCACCAGAGACAGAGTTGTTCCTGATGCTCAACACGCTTAATCTTGAAAACGCAGAAGTGAAGTTCGGCAAGGTTCCTGACAAGCTGTTTGAGCTCAGATCAATAACATCCGGAGTAGCTTCCCACTTGCCAACAACAGACACGTCACCAGAGAAGGCATTCCCACTCATATCTATCACTAAGCAACTTTTAAAACTCGACGGAAGATCACCAGACAGGCCGTTGGAGGAAAGATTCAACAAAGTCAAAGTCGTCGAATTGATTTCACTAATTGACCCTGCACTTCAATAAAAAGAAATTTACATAATGTTTTAATTTTAATTTAACCTAAAAATTAGATATTTTCAGTTCACCTGTAAAGCCGTTTTGACTGAGATCAAGCTCTCGCAACGGAATCGAACTCTGAAACAACTCCTCAGGGACTGTACCGAACAACTGATTACGCGCGAGCTTCAAGATCCTCAACCCAGGCTGCGATCCAAAACTCGGCAGCTCGCCATTGATCTGATTATTCTCCAAATCAACAACCTCGAGGCTCTTGAACGAACCAATCGAATCACCGGCGAAGAATCCTCCGTTCAACGCATTGTTGCTCAGATTCAAGTGACGTAGCGTGTTGGAGATGCTCGTGACGTTCTCCACGGATAACGAAGAGAAGCCGCCGTGGAAGCGGTTAGAGCTCAAGTCAACGAACTCAACGTTCCTCAGCTCGGCGAAAATCTCCCCGACGTCTCCCCAAAGCTCGTTCCCGCGCAAATCGAGAGATCTAAGCTGCTGGAGGTTGCGGAACCCGCCCGGGAACCCGCCGACGAACTTGTTGGCGGAGAGGTTGAGGTGGTTCAGGTTCCAGAGATCCGAGATCCGACCCGGGATGGGACCGTAGAATCCGTTGTCCGACAGATCCAGGCGCTGGAGAGAGGAGATGGATCCGAGGGAAGGGACGACCCGGCCCGAGAAGTTGTTTCCGGAGAGAGTGAGGTTGCGGAGGGAGGTTAGGCCGGTTAGCGTGCTGAATTTGAGCTCTCCTGATAAACCGAGCCGGTCTAGATTAATTGCGACGATCGAACCGGTTTCCGCGTCGCAGGAGATACCGGGCCAGTTCTCGGGGCAGGTTGTGGGGTCCGTGAGGCTGCTTGTCGCGGACCATGAGATGCGCTGGCTTGAGGTCTCGTCGCGGATGCCTTTGCGGAACTCGAGGAGGGATCGGAGCTCAGGCTCCGTCACGGCGTTGGCACCGAGGAGGAGTAGAGAGATGAAGCAGAGAGTGTGGAGAGGACTCATTTAGCCCGAAGAGAATGTGAACTGAGGATGTGAACCCTAGAGATTCATTACCTGAGAGAGAGAGAGAGAGAGACAGTGAGACGGAGATTTAGGGATTGATTCTCGAAACCCTAGATTCTGGAAATTGGAAGAGGGGAGAAGAAAGAGAGTGTGTGTGTTTGTGTGTGAAGAGAGAGAGTGTTCGAGGTTTTACAAGGACAAAATATTTTTTTATATTAATTTACTTTTTGTTTATTTATTATGGTATGTCTTTCTTGCTAACGCAATTACTACTGATGAGATTTCTTTACATTTTCTGTCAATCAAATTTGATTAATGGTTACCAATTATAGTTTGGTATTTTAAATCGTTTTTACCAATTATGAGTTTTCTCATTTGATCTTATTCCTAACTAGCTAACCAAAACATTAGTTTTATAACGTACTTAGTGGGACTAGAGTCAAGAGGGCTAGATTTGTGATTTAAAATTTTGGATAAAGGTAGTACCAAATATCTTCAACATAAATTAGAAATATATATAGAAGAAAAAGAAGAAGTGGTGGAAGGAATATGATTAGTTTGCAGATAAGTAAAAGAAACAGACTGGAAAAGACAATGGCATGTCGTTGAGTCCTTCTGTCTTTTTTCTTCTTTTCTTCAGAAAATTTCGTACCAAACCCACCTTCTTCACATGATGCAACATCGATACGTGACGGAGAAGTGCAACGCGGCAACGCCGTCCTATAACGGGACGGAGACACAATAACCTGTTGTGCGTGTTGCCCAGTTACAAAAAGAAAACTTGGTGTGTCATCATTATACGATTCATTGACCAACATGTCAAATTTTTTCTTGTCATTTTAAAAACTTTATAAGTTTGTTTCAGTAGAGAAATATTTTTTTAATATGAATCACATACATTATAAATAACTTAGCTACATCAACATCTTTTGATGATCTTAAATAAATGGAATAATTAACAAAAACTTAATTAGAAGTATTAGATTGTTTAAAACTTTTGACTATAAAAAGAGTTACATTTTACATTTCATCCAACCCGTAAATGTGTTTTACAAGTAACAAAAGTCCATTATTCTTAGCTGGAGGCCGATGAAGATCCATGGTTAATATATAGTCGGATGGAAATGAATAATGTTCTTTTGAAAATTTATGCCACTGTTTGACTGATTGATATATTTATTCCCACTTGGAATATGTATACATCAATCAAATTTGTCGCGACAAATTTTTTGATACGCAAAATATGAACATAGATCTTGAAGAGTCAATTTATTTGGTCCTTTTTAGAATGTCATTTTCTCTAATCATAAAATGAAAGATGCCAAAGTTATTCCACTGTAATATGTACCCATTTTTATATATTAATCTCTTTAAACATCATATTGGGTCCATCAAAATAAATATCATTTTTGTTATTGTCGAAACTTGACAACTAGCTGGAATACCATTATTAAATACTCCGCTTTTCTTAACATATACAGGTCTTAAACTAATCATCTAGAATAATTAGAACATGCTATTGAATACTAAGAAAAATTCAAGGATAATATTATAAATTGCTGTCTCCAAATTTCCACCGAAAAAGGTTGGTTCCCGTGACTCTTTTCTAAGATCTCAAGTATTTCTGGGAGGAAAATACAAACTCATAAATGTAAAAAGTACATTTTGTCTTCCAAACTTGGATTTTTTTTTAAACTATCAATAAAGCTCAAAAAGTTTCTGAGAGAGGCACCTGTGATTAAAATATAATTTTGATTTCTACTGAAGCTGCCAAGATAAGCTATTCCGAGTTTCTCAAGATTTGATATCAAAGAACTTGATGAGCCTTTCCATAGTATCTGTTGATGAACGGCGACTGCACAAAGGGCAAACAAGCAAACCACATTTAACGATTTAAAACCATACTCAAAACGTTTAATTCACTAATTGGTCAGTGCAGGTTCTTGTTCTTACCTTGACGCCACTAACATCTGGTGTTTCTGGTGAAGGCTGAGGGTAGAATTTGTAGAACTTCATGCTTTGAAAGGCTTGCTTAGTATCTTCGCTCATATCTTCTATTGCTTTCTTTCGAGCCTCTCTGGCCTGCAGGCTCACTCCGTAAGTAAAACAGTTTTATTTTAAATCTTTATCGCATAGATATCATTGATCTTGGTTTGACTAGTCTTTACCTCTCGATTAGCTTTCTTTGCAGCTCGAACTTGCTCTTTGACATACTCCTGAGATATAAAAACCAAAAAGAGCTTAGACAAATCTTCAACCGTCATGAACTGGCTATTGAGTTATATATATACAGCTCGACTTACTTTGAATTCATCCTTTTGTTCTGCAGGTAAGGCTTCCTCTGCGATCAGTTTATCCACAAATTCCTGAAATAGATGCACAAAAATCAATACAATGAATGCAAAGAACACACGAGGACAGAGCGGTGCTAAGATGAATACGCTCTTGAGCCAAATGAACCAAGTTATTTTCAAGTTTTATCGTTACAGAAAAGCCAAAGGCACACACCTCAAGCTCGTCAAACTCCCAGTCAAACTCACATACAACCTGCACAAACAGAACATTAGACCTTGATTATTAAAAAAGCAACCAACACATTTTGTGTAAACTGCGACTTCCAACAGATTCATTACTCGCTGGGAGACTTACCGGCGGTTCAGAAGGGAACATTATTTGGACCTCGGTACTCTGTTCGAGTTCATCTTCCTTAAAAGGCTGATAGAAATCTGCAAAGCAAAAATTAAAGAGAGAAAATACGAGAGATCAGATACTATTTGCTTACCATATGAATAACAGTGGATAAACTAAAAGCATGCCATGTACTATAAGTGAGAAACAAAACTCACATGGAAGGCAGTACTCGTACTTCTTAACACGATCCTCCTTCATATGTCTGAGAGCAGCTCTGCATATAATATAAAGCTAAATTCAGTAGACTAAAACTGGCAGATTCAAACAATACTATCTGTATGAGAATAAAGACCCGTAATACTGTCAGACAAATTACTAAGCAGAAATGACGAAACAAACGATGCAACCTGAAGCCATATTTCATGCTCTAATGTCAATATCATATGTAATGTAACTTAAAAATCCCTTCATAGAAAGTATACATTCATCTTTGTAACTATATCAGTGAGAAGAGAAGACAACACATGTAACTTACCTCCTCTGCGTACAGGTCATGACAAAAATCTGGAAGTTCATCCTATCGACTTGCCTACCTCTGCAGGGAGAACAAAAGAAAATGTAATAAGCAAATGCTAGTATACATATAAAAAGAACAGTAAACAAATGTGTTCGTATGCAAGTGGATCTCATGGACTAAGTACCTTTTGTCAAACGGAATGTAAGGAAGCCAGTCCATTTTCATCGTCTTCATTGGAAGGATTTCCTCCACTTCTCTCTGAACAGACGTGACTCCTATCTTATCAGAGGGTGGAAAGGGTGACTCAACCTGCAAAAAGTAGAATGGACAAACTCATCACGAGAAATGATACGTGATATTGAATCTAGCGATCAACGACGCAAAGCAAAACTTGGGAGAAATTTAAACAAGAACTTACAGCAACGACTGCCGGGACAAGGACAATCTTGTTTGCGCCTTTGTAGGGGACTAACTGAGCTGTAACGATGAAAAGAGAGTGTTAAAAATGTTTAAGAAAAGATGGAGAGCACACTGCACAGCCTGGTATAGGTTAAAGCACTTCGAAAGAGCCAGATGTTATAAAAACAAGTTCAAAGACAAGGAGACTGACAAATATGAAAAAAAGTAGGCACATACAGCTCCAACTATATCAATAACCAAAAAAAGAACAAAAGTGAGAGAGACAGCTTACGTTCTGTACAACCAAAAACAAAGACTTTCTTCCCGTGGAGCAAACCACCTTCCTCCAATGCTTCCTAGCATACAAATGAAGAAACATAAATATCAGAATCTCGTCAACCTTAGAAAACTTGCAATCTCACCAATAGACAGCAAAAACGGAGAATGTAATCCAAACAACTTACTTCAAGATTCTTGAAATCCCAATTGAATTCATAAACTGCGTCCAGTTTGTCCCACTGCCATAAAAATTCAACAAACATAAGCAAGCAAAAAAAAAACAAATTGAATTATCAATAGAGACAGTAACTAAACAATATACCTCAGTTCCCACTGGAAATGCAGCCTTCCACAAGCCCTCCTGAAGAAAACAAACAAGCGCACATGTACCATTAAGAAAACTAACTATCCCTTTGTTTAGCAATCAAAACACTAAAAGACTTCAAGATATCATGAGAGAAAGATACACAACAGGTAGTATTCAATAAGAAACTTTCCCTCCGGTAACTCAAACTCGCTATGACATTACCATATATGGCACAATAAGTATATAAACCGAACCAAAACAAGTTATATTTGCAAACAACAGGTAAGTTAAACGACAAGCCTACCAAGCAACTGAACAGAACCCTCGAGATGATCTTTAGATAACCGAAAAACAGAGTACAAGACCCAAACAGTATATAAATATATAATCAAAGCGATGTGATGTTAAACAGTTATACATGAGATTCGAGAGTAAAGCATTACCAGGTTACGCTCATCCTCGAAGTACTCAGGCTCTTCCTCTGGCTTAGCCACTCGAGCTTTCTTAGCTCTCGGCGCCGGTTTCTTCTCATCCTTCACTTCGACATCCTTCTTCGTGGTGGCCCTCTTTCGCTTACCACCACGAGGACGACCAGCAGGTTTCTTCTTATCTCCATCCTCCTCCTCCTTGGGGTCCTCCTTTGGCTGGGAAGACGAAGCGACATCGACCTGTTTCGAGGAATCTGGTTCCTCCTGATTCTCCTTGGCCTCTTCTCCATTCTCCTCGGCGACATCTTCCTTAGGCTGCTGTTGACTCTCCTCCTGCGTCGACGCCTCGAGAGAGTCAGCAATCCCCTCGTCGTTCTGACTCTCCGCGACGGCAGCACCTTTGCGACCACCTGCTTTGGAAGCGCCCCTTCTCTTCCCTCCTTTCTTCATCGCACAAAACTAAATTAACAAAGGGATTGAGAAGGAAACCCTGCTACTACGGCTTCGCCGACGAAGCGAGAGAGAGAGAGAGAAAGTTAGGGCTCCTGTGGCGGTGGTTCCTGGATTTCGAATTTGGGGGTTTTATGTTTAATTTTTTAGTTATTTATCTTATTTCGTCTACGTTTGTCCTGCGTCGAATCAACGCCTCTTCTCAATAGAAATTAGGGTTTCTTCTTTTTTTCCCCAAATTAAATAAGGCGCCCGTTTGCTAAAAAAAATGGAAGTCCCAAAACGAAAATCACATTTGTTTTGCCGGCATTAATTTAATTATTTTGAATTTTGGAGATTTGGAATGGCGGAAGTTTGACATATTTGTACAGGTATTAAATCTTTCTGATTTAATTACATTTCTCTAATACTTATTTTCATCTTTTTGGTTTGTCAACAAGACAACAACTCACACGGACAAATAATTTATACTTATAAAATGATAGCTCAAATTCCAACCATAGAAATATAGAATACTCCTTATATTAGAATTTCTAATATAAGTTGTTTTAAAAAGTGTTTTTGTTGCAAATTATAAATTGTTTTCAGTTTTTTATGTAAAATTTATTAACGGTTAATGCAATATAACCAATGGTAAAATATATTCTATCATTAAATTGGTTGAATTGTGATTATGTAAACAATTAGTGATGTTTTTGTCTAAAAAATCTTTAAAAAAAATAATGTTTTTCTTAATTCATATGCATAATTATAAACGACTTATAGAGGGAGTATTACATAGTTTTTCATTGGATTTTTCTTTGTTTTATTAAAAGCCTATATATTTCTGTTACAACTCACAGCTATGTTGTTTATATTTGAGAATTATTTTCAAAATGTGAATGAAAATGAAAGCCTACCTAAAAACAATAGAGGACTTCACAGTCACATACAAAAGAAGATATTTAAATAAACCCCAATGATATTCATCCACAATGTGCAACTGGAACAAAAGCCCATGTTATTCCATTTCTTAACTGGGTTTAACAAACGGGCCTATATACTAAGGAACAATTACACGCGTATCGTTAGTTAAAGATGACTCATAGTGTGTGTGACTCAGTAAAGATCGGACTGCTTGTGGGTGTAGACGACACAGTCCTCTAGTGGTTGTGCGATGCACGTGAGGACGTAACCCTTCTGAATCTGCTCTTCATCGAGGAAAGAACCTAGCGACTGATCCGCTTTCCCCGACACTATCTTCCCGCAACAAGTCCCACACGTCCCCGACCTGCAAGAGTATGGCAGTTCCATTCCCCCCTTCTCTGCGGATTCAAGTATGCAGCTATCTTCGTTTACTTCGATCTCTTGCTCCTCTCCCTCCGGGTTAATCAGTTTCACTCTACGAGACGCCGTTGCAAACAGCTTCACACGATTGCCCCTCGACGACCATGAAAAAGACAAGACATAAGGTCTTTTTAGCGTGGTCATAAGCTGAGCACGTGATGATATCAGAGGAGGTTTGATGCCGCACGAGAGTACTAATTGATCCATCGTGCATTCTCTTTGGTTGAAGTTCCTTAGAAACAATGAATCATAGATAAAACTTATATATTTAAAGCTTATGCATGATACAACCAGCGCGAAGACCATGCATGTAACACGTGCATAGAGTCGAGCTACGTGTACTCGTAGCTCACAAGGGACCTATCAACCAACGTGGTGTGATCCGACTCACTCATAATGCAAATCAGGTCAAATCAGTCTAAACAGTACTATGAGGTATTTTAGCTAATTATATCAATATCTGAGGACTCGTTTTACAAATTTATTGTTTCTAAAACTTGTACTCCATTGTTATCGTCTCGAATCGAAGCTCATAACAATGGATTCCGAGGAGTAAGCACCAACGCATTATACGACCATGTTCTCCTCTTCGAGATTACAACCGCCCAAACCTGTAATCTTCGCGAATCCGATTTTAAAACAAGGATTCATCCGTAAAAGTCTTTGGTTTCGCCGCCGGTACACTCTCCCTCAAGCTTCTCTGCGATTCGCCAAGGTTTCGGACTCAATCGCGTCTCCATTTCACTCGAATCCGCAGGAATCATCATCGATCTCATCCCGTCTGACTTCTTCCGTTGGACAGCCTCATCTCCAGCTCTCCCAATGGACACTCACGCAGAAACACTTCATCTTGCTCAACGTCGTCGCTTGCGTTGTAAGTCTCTCTGCTCATTTTCGAGATCTTCGCCTTAATTGCATCCTTCGTACATGATTTCGCTAGTGGATCTAAGTCAAATTCAAATTTTGTTTGATTCTTTGCAAATTCAATTTTAGCTGAGGATACATCATTCGCCATTACTATATTTGATACATACTGATTCTAACGATGCGTCATACACTTGCAGACAGCAATTTCAGCATCATGGCTATTCTTAGCTGCGATTCCTACGCTTCTGGTTAGTTCTTTAACATTTGCGTTTAATAGATTTAACAGATCTTTGGGGTTATATCTCTAAGTGCTGTTTACTAATTACATTTAGGCTTTCAAGAAAGCAGCAGAGTCTCTTGAGAAGCTTTTGGATGTAACCAGAGAAGAGTTACCTGATACAATGGCTGCTCTTCGCTTATCTGGGATGGAGATCAGTGACTTAACCATGGAGCTTAGTGATTTAGGGTTTGTTTGATCTATGTTTCTTTTGCCTCACATCCATCTTCGTCTCATGTCTGTCAACTCTCTGGTGTTTGTTGTGTTTTGTTTTTGGTAGCCAAGGCATCACTCAAGGTGTTAAAAGCTCGACACGGGCTATTCGCGTGGCTGAAGATAGACTAAGGCGGTTTACAAACATGAATCCAGGTTTTAGCCATCGTTACTTTTCAAGCTCTTGTTTCTTTTTTGGATAAGGATACTTCATGGTTAACTTCCATGTTTTACTTCATCAGTAGCTTCAATGCAGGAGGAGGAAGTGATGCATCAGACCAAGATAAATGAAACAGAACCAGTGGTGGCTAAAGCAGCGAGGAATTTAAAGGAAAGGATCGTTAAGGGAGGTTCTTTATTGCAATTGTTCTTCACAATCACTCGCTTCTCCAAAACCGCCACCAGTTATTTTGCGAAGCAAGTTAAACAGTAGAAGGTTTAGCAATTCACATCCTTGTTTATCCCTTGCTCGAGTCTTGTTAGCTTAAGAATACTCTTATTAGTTTGATTGATATATAACTATGAAGATGATCTTGAATCATAAGACGCACATCAAGTTTATTTTAGTGTTACTGGTAAAACAAGAGTATCTAATTCTACATCATAACGAAGCTAAAGAAAGACTGTAGCTACATGTCGTAGTTGTTAACTCCACCTCTTCTCCCTGAGCTCACCACCGGTTTCCTTCTTGTCCGTTTACCCACCACGTTGACGCTCCTCGCTGTAGTTTTAACAGATGAAGCTTCTTCTTCCTTCGCCTGCCTCACAAAACCATAAGCTTAGCAGAAAAGAAAACACTCGTTTAGGCAACGAAAGAGAGAGAGAAATGAGAGTTTACATTTCTTGCTTTAACTTTTGACATGTCTGAAGATGAAGATGAGTGTCTGAGTTTCAGACACTCTAGGAAAGCCATCACAGTTCTGATGAATTTGCACCTATGTCTTTTGTTATCTCTCTCTTTCTCCATCTTTGGTCTTGTAGTCTTTTATTTTTTGCTAAACATCTGCCTCCTTCTAGTTTTTCTCTCTCCCGAAAAGATTAATCATCCTCTTAAATGCGATTATAAAAGCAGTAACGATAGATCCAACTCAATTTGTTTTGCTCCTCTTTTTGTACAGTGACCATCTCTGTCTTTGTAGAAGCTCCTAGAAAAAGTCCAAAAAAAATTGATAGGTCCGATAAGCAAATCCAATCCACCGAAATTTGTTCGAAAAATACCGAATCCCGTTTAATAGATTCTTGTAATAAATAAGCATATTCAAGGGTAGCTGGATAACATGTACGTGCATATGATTAAATTGCATTTAAGAAATAACAGTCCCACCTTACCATTGACGATTCTGATGGGGGGTGCGGGGGGGGGGGGGGGGGGGGGGGTAGACACTACACAAGCTACGTGCAATTAATTTTGCGGTTTCATACGATTATGTTGTTTGTTTTACAACTTCCTCGCCAAATATCACACAAGATTACCACTGTCTTTTATTATTATGAAACAAGCTTCGAGAAAATATACAATGCAAAAGGAAAAAGAAATCATATTATCTTACACTAATTAGCAGAGCATGTAAGCAATAATATTCTCCGTAAATTACACATAACCTAGGAAGGCTTCTTATTGATACGTCCGGGCTTGCCGGAACTGGCTCTCGTCTTCTTCTGTGGTTTTGGTTTCGCCGGAAGTCCCCTCGATGATACTTCTACAACCTCCACTTCTTCCTGTTGTGCCAAAATATGATTATCAAACAAAAAAAAAAGATTTTTACATCTTTGTCTTATATAAAATGTGTTAGGTGATGTGTTGTCGGCACTAGCCTTACGGATAAGTTTTGTTCTGGTGAGGTGTCCACATTCAATTAAATTTTAGTATTATGAAATATTAATTCTCATTTTTGAACAACATTAATTCATTTTTCATACCTTTCTTTTTAGACCACCCAAAAAGTTATTTAAATATCTACGTGTTTATTTTAACAGTTTATACTAAAATGCATCGATCAATATAAGGGACAGGTAGTAGCTCTAACGATTGTAGGCGAGTAACACTATCGACAGAAATATGATATTGTTGGCGACTCTACTCGTAATCAAAGATAAAATTGTAGGCGGGTAACACCACTTAGAATTAATTGTTAAACTTCTTAATATAAAAATTCAACAAATCAAACCCTACTTCAAGTGTTATATATGTTCTTTATATGAACTTACAAGCTCGTTGGACACTTCGGTTATTACAATTTAGAAAAAGTGTAGCGTAACTTTTGTTGGTTGTTGAACATGGTACGTAAGCAAAACTAGATCTAAAATCACATGAACCTTCAAATACATCTGAAAGCTGAAGGGATTGCGTACCTGAAAAGTATGGTTAGAAGGAGTTCGCAGACCGAAAAGCTTGAATAAGAGAGATCGGAGAGTTTGGTAGATGAACCTAAACGGAATCCAAAGAAAATAAAAAACTCCTTCGTCTTCTCTTCTTCCTTCTCTCTCCATGTTCTCTCCGGTTGAGCTAAGTGAGAGAATGAGTGACTTGAGTTCCATTTAAATACAAATATAGCAGGCTGCATCGTGTTTTACATTGTTTTACATCAATTGTCATAAAATGGTAATTAAATATACTATTAATCTTGACTAGGCTCTTTGGCGCGTCTATTTGTAGCGCTGCATGTTCCACACTCCCACCTAATGTTCCGTGCATAATGTTATTTATTTGTATTATATATTTGAAAATACGTAAGTTTGTTATCCAATTTGTATTCAACAAGTTCAGACTTATATTTCAAACCAAATGTGCGTGTTTCTAAAAAGAAAATAGAGATAATTTTCTTGATTCTATGGACAATGTCATTTGTCATTTTAGACCAAAAAAATGTCATTAGTCATCCTAGACTCGTAAAAACCGGCCGTGACACTGACAATTCACGCCGCTACTAAATTTTTACAACAAACAACTCAAACAGACTTCTACAAACCGTCAGTAATCAATATACTAATATACACAAAAGACAAATATCTATAACAAGTATATATATACATCATAAGAATATACCAAGTTCAAGATACATGCATCATTGACTTGAAAGCTTGACTTTTGTCTGCAATCTGCATGGCTTGCCGGAGCACGTTTTCTGCTTCATTGGAATTTTCCTTCACGACCCTCTTCTCTTCTTCCTTCTCTTTCCATCTGCTCTTTGTTTATTCTAAAGTATCGTAGAAAAGACTAACCGGATCATTACTAGAGTTCAAATCACTCATCATCTGTTCTTCGTCAACTTTGGAATTTTCCTCCACGACCCTCTTCTCTTCTTCCTTCTCTTTCCATCTGCTCTTTGTTTCTTCTAAAGTATCGTAGAAAAGACTAACCGGATCATTAATAGAGTTCAAATCACTCATCATATGTTCTTCGTCAACTTTCAGCCTTCGCGTTAGTTACTATAAAAATATATTTTACGATTAATTTAAGTGTAGCAGCTCATCGTCATCGGTTGCATCTATTCCTATAATTTCATGTTTGTCGTCTGTGATTTGCTTATTAGTTACGTATGTAAAAGTTGATATTGCGTCGTATTCGGATGCTGTATATATTATGTTCCTCTATTCGGATTAGCGATCTTGTACATGCGCATTTTTCATGTGTCGATCAAAAAAATTGAATTAATAGAAGAAAATATTATGATATGCCGCATATAAGCATCAATATATTGCTTTTGCATCATCGCTGCCAGGTAACAGCAAAACACAGTTGACTATTGAATGAAAGAATTAGGTAAATGCTTATGGTTAGGGGTGAATTAGGTAAATGCTTATGGTTAGGGGTGGGCATTTTATCCGTTAAATTTGATTCGATTCGTTATCTGTTGCTATTCGATCCGAAAATTTCAGATATCCGTAAGCTTTCGAAGAAAAGCAAATACTAAAATTCAGTATACGCTAAAATCAAAGCAAATCACAAATATTAAAATTTTGAAAAGCGAATATTCGATCTGATCCGTCAATATATAAATACATGTATATTTTGATTATAATTTAAGTTTTAAATGTATAAAATTATATAATTATTTTCTAACATATGATTTGACATATTCTGTTCACATTATTACTTATATAAAAGTATTACATAAAATGAAAAGAAAACATTAATGACAATTATAATATTTTTTTTAAGTTTTGTGTTATTATAATTGTTAACTAAATTTAAAAATTTACAAAATATATAGATTCCCTATTTCTTTTATTTTTTTATCTTTTATATCATGCAAAAGAAAATATTTTACAAAACAAATGTGTATCAAATTTTTAAGATTATTTGTATTAGTACAAAAATAAGATATTCGTAAGTATCTGCAAGTATCCGTAAATATCTATTTATTTTTCGGATATTCGTTTTTCCGAATATCCGTATTTTACCGAAGCAAAGCAAATCGGAAAATTAGATATCCGTAACATTCGAAGCAAATCACAAATATCTTCAAAAATCCGAATATCCGATCCGTGCCCAGACCTAGCGTACAGTAATAAGAGGAAGACGTTCGTTCAGGAAAAAAAGGACAGAGGCGCGTAATCATATATAAGTTCATAACTATATGTATTATAATATACAAGAGATGTTTCGATCAGGGGAATAATGTGTTATAAACAGCGAAACATTATCACCCGTCGGTTCTAATCAGGTTTATACAATTGTCGTGACTTCGATAGATGCCCACGAGCAAACATAATCAATGTTTATTAGTGATTATCAATATTTTTTATCTCTAAACATAAAATTTCTAGCTAGGTCCAAAAAGTAAGATCCGCTAATTTACACAGTGCAAAACAGAGTTTTGATCTCTACTTGTATTGTTTGAATACAGTAGCTGTAGGCAGTGGAGGAGCCGATATGTTGGCACATGGGTGAACTGACCTAGATGGATTTTTGATTTTTCAAAAATTACATATACATCTCCTTAAAAACTTAGAAAATCATGTAAAATTTTGTTAATTGACCCATGTTAATATATGTTAGTTCTGAATTGACCCACCTAAACGATTATCCTGGCTCCGCCACTGACTGTAGGTCATTACCTATTATATCACTTAATGACTCATTAGGTGATAGAATGATAGGTTAAGAGATACTTGAGCCTGTGAAAGCTATGGTTGCGGGAAGACTTTTTTTGTTCTCTTTTTGCGGGAGTATTAAATAGTTTATACAGTTGATATAAAGGTTACGAGCGACATGGCTGTTGAGCTCTAAATAAAAAGGATAGAAGCGATATGACTGCTGAGTCTGGGAAATACTTTTGAATGGTTAACGAGTGTACTAGTAGTTTTTAAACTCTAATTATGATTGGTCGTGATGGATTAAACCAAAAAAAAATCGAATTAAAACCTCAAATATTTTATATTTATAAAACATGAAATATCATATTAGGAAAAGTCAATATCATTATTCGAAATATATCAATAAATAGAAATATGTATATATATATATATATACGTTTGATATAATAATTTATTTTAATATTAAAGATGCATACATTATTTTTGTAACCTTTGGTCACCGTCCATCCAATTACCACAGACGCTTGAATAGTGATAACAGTAACATTTTCTAAATGGTTGAAACCTTATGAAACTTTCATGAAGTGAAATGGTACATAGCAATGTTAAATTTATGAGAATATGAGAGTTTTAGAGAAGATTTATTTCTGGAGAATGAAGAACAAAAGAGAGAGATAAAGGAGAGAATTATTTTCCTTAGATCTGAATAATGTCATTACAATTGGTATTAAAGGAGAAAGAATATACTTACTCTAGTAACCAAACACACTTGGCTTACTAGAGAAGCTAAATTAATTAATCTCTTTATTTTTATTTATATTATATCAATACTCCCCCTCAAGCTTTACCATAAAATATGGTGAAGCTTGGAACCCATGAAAACATCCCTCGTTAAAACCTTTTATGTGCAAAACCCAATGGGATAAAAACACACAAAGGAAAAAGAGTAGATGCTTCATGGCTTAAGGGGACTATGATCTAGTAAGGTCTATGAGTCCCAATCTCGGATGAATGAGCTCACAAACTTTGGTACTTGCTCCTTTGGTGAAGATATCAGCCAACTGATCTTCACTTCTAGTGTAGCACGGTAAGATAATCTTCTGCTCCACAGCTTGTCTAACCTTGTGACAGTCCACTTCAATATGCTTTGTCCTCTCATGAAACACTGAGTTGGATGCTATATGAATAGCTGCCTGGTTATCACAGTGCATGGTGATTGGTGTTGGTGTCTCTATGCCCAAGTCTCTTAACAAGTTTCTGATCCAAATGAGTTCACTAGTTAGTTTCCTCATTGCTCTATACTCTGCCTCAGCACTTGAACATGACACCACTTTTTGCTTCTTGCTTTTCCAAGTCACTAGATTTCCTCCAATAAAGGTGCAATAACCTGTAGTAGATCTCCTATCCACTCTATCACTAGCCCAATCTGCATCACAATATCCCACAATTTCTGTGCTTTTGTTGCAACCCATCCAAACACCTTGACCCGGAGCCTCTCTTAGGTATCTCATGATCCTTTCCACCATATTCCAATGATGAACTTTAGGTGCTTGCATATGCTGGCTGACTTGATTCACAGCAAAACAAATGTCAGGTCTTGTAATGGTGAGATAAATCAACTTTCCAACCATCCTCCTATAGAGCTTGAAGTCTCCGAATGATTTGTCTTCAAACTCCCCCTCACGCAAGACTTTGTAGCCTTCTTCTAGTGGAGTCTTTGCTGCTCTTGATCCAAGATTACCTGCCTCACTCAACAAATCAAGAGTGTACTTCCTTTGGGATAATGATAGTCCTTCTTTTGATCGACATATTTCAATCCCCAGGAAGTACTTTAATTCCCCCAAGTCCTTGATATCAAATGATGTCTTAAGGAAAGCTTTAGTCAAGATGATACCTTCCTTGTCACTGCCAGTGATGATAATATCATCCACATATATCAGTATCACCACAATTCCTTGCTTGCTTGTAAGGGTGAACAAAGTATGATCAGCTTCTGACTTTACAAACCCCCTTCCATTGAGAGTTGTACTCAATTTGTGATACCAGGCTCTTGGTGACTGTTTTAAACCATAGATTGCTTTCTTCAATCTTAGAACATTTCCTGGCTTGACCATATCTTCCATACCCGGAGGTGGTTTCATGTAAACCTCATCCTCCAGCTCTCCTTGAAGAAAAGCATTCTTGACATCCATCTGCCACAAATCCCATTCCAGGTTCACTGCCAAAGAAAGTAGAATCCGAATGGTGTGGAGTTTAGCTACTGGTGCAAAGGTATCCAGGTAATCTTCTCCATAGACTTGAGTGTAACCTCTTGCAACCAGCCTTGTCTTCTTTCTTTCTGGTTTTCCATTGGCAAGATACTTGATGGTGAAGAGCAGACGACTTGTAACCGCTTTTTTTCCTTTGGGAAGCTCAGTTTCATACCAAGTATCATTTTTGATCATGGCACCAATTTCATCTCCAACTGACTCTCTCCACTCTTTATCTTCCATAGCTTCTTCATAAGTCTTTGGGACATACTCCTGATCCAGATTACTGATGAAGACTGCATGCTCTTGAGGATAACTTGCAAAAGAACATGTTGCTTGGTTAGGATGAGCCACTGCATTGTTGTTGAAGTACACTCTAGTGTCAATCCACTGTGATGGTTTCCTCACTCTTGTACCCCTTCTCAATGGTTGTATTTGTTGCTCTTGTCCAACTGCATCTTCATGTCTTTGATCTTCATTACCTTGATCAGATTCATCTCCATCTTGATCATGTGTGCTTGCTGAATCATCTGCTTCTTGTGGTTGTGATTCGGGTTCATTACCCCCTCAGGATCAGGATGGACTGTTTCAACAACTGGTGCTGTTTCTTCATTGTTTCCAGCAGCTGGTGTTGGAGAAGCAGCTGGTGGTGTTGGAGGAACAGTTGGTGGTGTTGGAGGAGCAGCTGGTACTTCACTGCTCAGAGGCTGACTGATGCCTAGATTTTCCAGAAATATTCTCCAATTATTTGCTCTATCTGAAGGTCCTTGAGAGAGATCTTGAAGGCTTTTCCAATCTTTTTCCTCATAGTACCCCTTAGATTCCACAAACTTAACATCTCTCGAGATTAAAACTCTTCTTGCTGCTGGATCATAACACTTATATCCTTTTTGTGTTGGAGAATAACCAATGAACATAGCTTTGGAGCTTTTAGCATCAAGTTTATTTCTCTGTTCTCCTGGTATCATCACAAAGCAGAGACATCCGAACACACGCAAATGATCCAAAGAAGGTTTGGTCTTGTTTAAGACCTCAAATGGAGACATGTCGTTGAGGACTTTGGTTGGGGTTCTATTGATCAGATAAGTAGCAGTCATCACAGCATCACTCCAGAACCTTTTTGGAACATTGGTGTGAAACATCATTGATCTTGCTACTTCCATCAAGTGCCTATTTTTTCTCTCGGCAACTCCATTTTGTTGAGGAGTGTAAGGGCAGCTTGTCTGGTGAATGATCCCATGTTGAGCAAGATATTGTCTAAACGCATGACTTGTGTACTCTCCACCATTGTCTGACCTAAGAATTTTCAGCTTTGCATTGAAATGGTTGCATATATAGGTCTGAAAGTTCTTGAAAGCTTCCAGCACCCTGTCCTTGGACTGAATCAGTGTCACCCACGTGTATTTAGACTTCTCATCAATGAAGGTAACAAAGTATTTGTGGTTCTCCCTTGACATACACGGAGCAGTCCATACATCAGAGTGAACCAGATCAAAACATCTTTCATAGATGGTGCTAGACTGTGGGAAGACTGTTCTACAATGCTTTCCCAATATGCAAGCTTCACAATCATCATTCTTGAAGACCGTACCTGGACGCATCAAGTTTAGAGCTCTGGTATGAGGATGTCCCAGCCTAGCATGCCAAGTAGTACTATCACATTTATCAGCAGTACTACTCAAGCACATAGAATCAATGGGTTTAGGATTCTTAGCCATTTGAAGATGGTATAGCTGATGATTGCTGTCTCCTCGACCAATAACTCTACCAGTCTTCAAATCTTGAAACTCAACTTCATTGGGTCTAAATACTACTTGGCAATCAAGGTCAACAGTGGCTTTCTTCACAGATAACAGATTTGAAGTGAACCGAGGCATGTAGAAGGCAGTTGAATCCTTCTCAAACAGCTTGAGCTTTCCCACTCCTTCTATTGGGATCTTATCACCATTAGCTATCATGACACTCCCTGCTGCTGCCTTAACATCACTTATCAGATTCCTATCACTGATCATATGATGGCTTGCACCAGAATCAATTATGATGGGCTTAGATGTGGATGCTGAGGCAGGAGCACCTTGTCTCCGGGTCGTAGCCACAACATACACATACTTGACAAGCTCATTCATTTCCTTCGTTGTGACCATCTCATCTGGTGCTTTGGCTTCCAGCCCTCTTAGAATCTCATTTTTCTCCACTGCATTCCCAATGTACGCTGAGTAAGAACACTCTCCTCTAACCATCTTATTCCTTGGCTCTTTCATCATGAACCACACCTTAGAAAACTTTCTCAGCCTCCTCTTCTTACAGCTTGTACCACCTTTCCACCGGTTTGATTTCTTATTCTTTTCATAAGCTGCTTCAATCCCACTTTTTATAGTGTTTTCTTGAACAACTTTATCTTCATCTCTCAGATCTCGTGTCTGATTTTCTTCAGTAGTCAACTCTAGTAAAGGCTTCCCCTTTACAAGATTACTCCATAACCCACAGCTTTCCAAAGCTGTCTTTGTCCATCTGGACAAAACCCCATCAGTTTCTTCTTCAAGCTTGACTGATGTACTAGATCTGTGCTTCACTTCCATATTGAGATTGTTTGTATCCATTGGAAAAACCTCAATCAACTTCCTTAGCCAACCAGGCTCTGATACCATGTTAAATTTATGAGAATATGAGAGTTTTAGAGAAGATTTATTTCTGGAGAATGAAGAACAAAAGAGAGAGATAAAGGAGAGAATTATTTTCCTTAGATCTGAATAATGTCATTACAATTGGTATTAAAGGAGAAAGAATATACTTACTCTAGTAACCAAACACACTTGGCTTACTAGAGAAGCTAAATTAATTAATCTCTTTATTTTTATTTATATTATATCAATAAGCAAAACGAAATATACACACATGAAACGATGATTATAAATGAACGTGAAATTGCTTGCAGCTGCAAAAGAACAAATCAAAACCTTAGTTGCGGCGGCCTGGCGATCCAGAGCTAGGTATCTCTCTCCCCCTTTGCTTTGATCTGACTATCATTCCCCTCGTTGACACTACGTCGTTTGAAGCCTCCTACATGCATTTGTAAATTTCTTGTAAATTATAACTTAGAAGTAGCTCATCATATTATTTCTCAGATGCGAACGTCCAATTTAGACATGTCGGTTTAAAATTTCCTTTTGAAAACTAAAATTAAATATAAACTCAAAATGATTCACATAAAATCAAAATAACAGTTGGTTTTCTAACCAATAATAGCTAAAAATAAAGCGTCTGAGCCGAGACCGAGAATATAAAATTATATATGCATATGCATGTATATATACGTATACTAATAAGAAATATGCATATGCATGTATATATACGTATACTAATAAGAAATATGCATAACATCTTTAACTCGTTAACTGTTTACTAGTAATCGATTACCGAAGATTCCGAAGAATACGAAGGAGAAGGAGAGACATGAAGACCAAGACACTTTAGGAAGCTCTTGATGGCTTCGTTAAAAAATTGGAAAGGTATCCAAAGATGAGAGCTTTCTTCTTTGATGCTTCGTTTCTCTTCCTCCATTGAAATCAAAGTCACTCTAATTTTTTGTCTTCTCGCGGATTATGTGTAAATGGATGTTTGAGTAAATAAATGAAATGATGTTTTGTCTCAGATGTCTAGTATTCTTTTATAACACTGACATTACGAAGAATGCCATGTGGGGATGGAAGGTGCAACGTCGCGAGGTCAAACTTTGGGTACAATATTAAAAACAACTCGTTATACATTTTTTGCTTTAAAATCTAATTTTAAAACAGAAGTCAAACAAAATTTATAAAGTTAGCTAGCAAATTTATAAAAAAACAGGTCCAAAAGATTATTTTTTTTTGTTGATAAATGATTTTTAAATGGTTTGTTCGAAAAGCCTCTAGTAGTGTTGACCTGGCCATGGGCCCTGTGTATTACTTATCAATTATCATCGGTCCATTTGCTTGCAATATGCTTTTCAATAATGCTTAATCTTTCTCAAACTCCCAAAACTTTCCAATGCATTATTGGTGACCTTTTCTCGAGTTTTCAATTCAATGTTTTGCAATTAAATAACTTTGCAATCATGACTGTTACTACAATAAGTTAATATCGGGGATAATCCTTACAAAAAGTGTTAGGATAAATGGATAATAGTTTAATCCTTACAATAAGTAATTTTTATACGATAATAGTTTAATTAAACATGTTTCTTCTTGAACAGACTCACGACAATTACTAACCAATCGTGATGAAAGTATAAAGAGAGAAAAACTGAGCACTTCAAATCTTAATTTTCTTGGTTAGGTTTTAGATTTACTCATTTGTTTCTTTACGGATTTTTTCTTTTTCTTGATGAGTATGCCACAGTATTTACTCATGTGATTAATCAAAGTAAATAAAAGGCCCACGACTTGAGGCCCAATTACAGTTTTGGAGACTTGGAAATGGGCAACCCAAAATATGATCACATACTAAAAATAAAATTAATGTTGACAGTGGGATTTGAACCCACGCCCTTTCGGACCAGAACCTTAATCTGGCGCCTTAGACCAACTCGGCCATATCAACTTGTTGTTTGCAAAAATTTATCTAGAAAATTAAATAAAATAAAAGAACGAAAATATAAACCGTAAATAAGAAAGGATGGGTCAATGTCACCTGAAGAATTGTCGACTGCCCCCAGCCACTAACTTCGAAGCAGTGACAAGTCAGTGTCTTGAAATGAAATGAATAGTGGAAGAGACAAAGACACGAGCCTAGTTTCAGAATGCAGAGATACGACTCCATGCACAGGTTTCCGTGTCTTTAATTTATACAACTAGACCAACTCTCCATCAGTCACAGCGACGAAACCTATGACTTCTTCACCTCCACATTAACTCCCTGTTTTCTCCACTCTTTATCTTAACCTTTAACTCCAAAAGACAAAAAATCTGTTTTGGATTTTGAGTACTCGTAGACATCAAGTCAAGATATTTGATATTTGAATTATTATTCAAAAATAATTGATCTATGTAGCCGACGACCATCTAGGTCTAAAATATATGAATAACATATTTTAAAATTACTGGTTATTATATTAGTGTTTTGATTTTATATCTAGAATCTCCATTTTCATCTCGGCTTGTTTTCACTTTAGTAAAGCATGTTCCACATGTACATAACTATGCGATGGTGATTAGTGGCATACGAGTTTTAGGTTACTAGCCAGTGGCAGAACTAGCTCATAAGGTGGAAATTCACATGAAGTGAATGATTTTTTTAAAAAAAAAAATGGATTTACTTGTATTTTCTTTCTAAAATATTTGTGAACTATCAAGAAATTAACATATTGATCCCCTAGCTGCTTTTAAATCGACCCTTATAAAATAATATCAGGCCTCCGACATTGTTGCTTGATAACATGGATTTGAAGAGATCTCAATACACTCTATCGTGGATACAAATCCATTACTTGCAACCTATTTAAGTATCTAGAAAAAGACTTATTCATAACTTATACTCCCTATTATAGATGAATATAAAATCTTCTACGAGTCGGGAATACTTCTAAACTAGAAAAAAAATTAGCTATACATACAATATGAGACTTCAAATTAGTTAAAAATATCTACACTTTAACCATGATAAATGTTTCATATTTAGAGTAACCAACCAAAAATTGAACTTAGACCATGATTAACCTCAATTTCTTAACTGGAGTTTCTTGGCTAACAGTTCTTAGCTTTTCTTAGATTTTAATTTTTAAAAAAAAAACTAAAAACTGTTTCTTTAGTAGAAGATATAAGAATCGTATGTTAGCCGAAAAATGTAAAAATAGTTGAATCGTGAATTAAGAATCTCAGCTAAGAGATTGAGATTAATCTTGCTCTTAGTCGTTAGATCACCGGGTTATATATCTAACCATCGTATCGATTATTTGCTTAGATCCTGCTCTACTTGCACGACAACAAATCTTATATCAAAATATTATGTCATGTAAATATCTATTCATTAGAAAAAGACAAGATAACGTCACCTCCTTTGGGATCGAACACCATCATCTTAGCTTTCTAAGAGCCTGTTTATTTTGTCCAGCAATGTTAACAGAATTTGTCTTGATTTGAGATGAATATGACAAATTGTAATCAGTTCACTGATTTTTCTCTTCCAAATTATTTTCCCACCGACAGATCAAACACACCAAAAGCGTGTGTGTGTGTGTGGCTCCATCCATGAACTAGAGTTTGGTGCCACTGTTCCGTGCCTAAATACATTAACGACATGATACCATTTGAATTGCCTCCTTCTCCTCACTTATTACAAAGTGACAACGTATCCGTCGATCAAAATCGTCCAAATAACAATTAAACACACAACCATGTTTTGTCCACGTCCCAACCGGTTTGTTTGTTTTCATTATGAAAATATCTCGTTCTCGCAAGCAAATAAGTGCAACTATTTCGACTTGTAGAGAAATATACAAGCTTGTCACCAAAAAAGAAAGAAATATACAAGCTAGTTAACGTACGTACGTAGCCAAAGTCGTAACAAGGACAACTGACCAAAATTGATATATGATCTAAGTCATTACTGACCAATTATTAAACCCATACTAATTAAGGATAATGATACGTTCGTACATAACAAACCGAGTTACTAAATCAACTAATTGTAAACAAAAGCAAACCACACGACAAGCAATCCAAACCTCTCTCGACAAAACAAAGCTAAAACGTATCATATATAGAAAATAACATAAGGCTGATTAAAGTCAAAACCCCTAAATTTAATATATTTCCGTTACAACGGCACGTAACGGATGCTCCATCTCACAAGAAAGCTTCAAGACCTCACTAAGATTGACCGGTTCTGTCTGATCTTGACTCCACTCGAACCGTCGCACTAACTCAGCTACCCAACGAGTTACAGTAGCTAAACCCATGTTCTTCCCCGGACACACTCTCCTCCCGGCTCCAAACGGAGCAAGCCTCAGATCCCCGCCACGTACATCCACGTCAGCGTTTCCAATGAACCTCTCCGGGTTAAATTGTAACGGGTCAGACCATACCGTTGGGTCGTGAGTGATGGCCCACATGTTGACCATCGCCGTAGTACCCTTTGGAACCACCATGCCGTTGCTGAGCTGAACATCTGACGTGGAAAGCCGGGCCCACGATAGCAACGGCCCGGGAGGATGCATCCTTAGAGTTTCCTTCAAAACTGCGTTCAAGTACGGGAGTTTTGCCAGGTCAGCATCTGACACCTCGGCTCGGTCGCTCACGGCCGTTTTGATCTCGTCCCTTAGCTTGGCTTGCACGTTAGGATTCAGTACTAGCTCAGCCATGGTCCACTCCGTTAGTAACGCCGTTGTATCTGTCCCTCTAAAAATCATCTCCTATACAGTATTTATACATTTAAAAACAATAAGATAACAATACAACGTACGAGACCGTTACATATACAAACCGTTATAAAATAACATGACTGTTATTTTCAATTTTGTAAGGACTTACCCATAAGACCGCGATCATGTCGTCTTCTTGAATCTTCTCGTCACCGTCTAAAGACAACAAAACATCAACGAAGTCTCCAATATCTCTTTTCTTCTCTGAGTTACTTGCTCGATGTTCCTCGATGATTGTCTTGACGAGCGTGTTGATTCGAGGAACAAGATCTGAGCATCGTTGCTTTAAGCGAACCGGATCATAGAAATAACTCAACCATGGAAGATGATCGGACCAATTAAAAGCACCCAAGAGCTCGAACCCTTCTCTAACTATTGATGTAAGCTCATCAAGAGCCTCTTTCTGAGTCAGTGGGTCGTATTTTCTCCCAAACACACTCCCCATGATGTTGTTCAAGGCCGCTAGCTGCAAGTGTTTCCTCAAAACGACGGATCCAACGCCGTTTTGCTCTTCTGACACAGATTTCACCATTACTGCGCAGTCTAGCTGGCGTCCAGCTTCATGTGCTAAAATACGCTTAGGAGCGAATAGATGAGTCGAGGCGATCCTTCTTAACGTGCGCCAGTAAGCCCCGTTTGGCGCGAAACCTATTGCCCGGCTGAACATGAGGCTCTTAGCCGACTGCTTAACCGGCCGGTCCGCGAAGTGAGGCGACATCAGAACCTCACGAGCCGTGTTCGGCTCAGAAGCCACGATAACAGGCGTATTACCGAGGCTGAAAGCCATAATCTCAGTGTTGGCTCGGTTCCAAGCCATGGCGGCTAATGACCGATGAGCTAAGCCGCGGCTTAGAGTGAAAAGACTACCGAATACTGGTATGCCTCGAGGACCAGGAATCGCGACACGACCAATACAGTTACGTCCGTTCTTCCATGCAACTCCACCGCCTCCGGCGAAAGCCCATGTCAGTAGAGAGAGAGAAACGACGGCGAGGATTAGATAGCCGAAGATTGAAACATCGTACATGTTTTGGGTTCCAAAAACGGCGGGTAGTGCGATCATCCAATAACTTGTTTTTTTTGACGCCGTATTCATCAGCTCCATTTTTTTTGGGTACTTAATTTTGATCTTGTATCTTCGCAAAAAGGTACTTTTATTTTGGTTTAGGAGAGGAACAATGGTGAAGTTATAGGGGTATATATAGATACAACTACATATGAGAGTATAAATATACCCACATGCAGTTTTTGGCAGCGTTGAATAAATGCGCAATGCATGGGACGAGAGACGTCTGTTTTAAAATGTTTATTTTATATACGAATAAAAAATCTTAATATGTAAATTTGATTAATGTAGGGAAATTGAAATAGCATGGTTAAATTGAGAGAGAATCACGTGGAGGGAGGTGGTGAGTCGCATGAATTGGTTTGGTGTTGAGATGAAAATGAAGGATATGTGTGGGAGTGATAGGGCGTTATGAACGTATAACAATTAATTCTGCATTTTTATTGTTCTCTTGATAAATCACAATAAATTTTGCATTTTTATCGTTCTCTTGATAAATCATTTGATTTTGATTGCACCGTTTTATTTCTTGGTTTTATTATTTGCATCGATGTGAGATAGTCAGATACAATAGAATTTAATGAGGTTCGTTAAACTGAAAAAAGAATTTAATGAGTCAAATATTATTTCGGCTTGGGGAATACGAAAGGAGGAACTAATTAATGTATATGCTTTTTATAAATAATTAAATAAAAGTACTAATCGGTTATAAAGTGGGCTTAAGAGAGCTGTGACGTGCAACGAGTGGCTTGCCCCATTTCATTTATTTTTCTATTTCCTAATTATCCTTTTCTTTATTTCATTTTCTGTTAATGGTTTTTCAACAGAATTGCAAAATCACGAGTCTGAGTTAGTGAACCGAAATCACGTATTTTTTACGAGAGTAATTTTTTTTTTGATCAGAGTAAAATTAACTTTTCAACCATCGTACGTACTTAGAAACATCTACATGCAAGAGTTTATGCAGAGAGTAAAAAAACAACCAATTCGTATACCACGAGATCCAAGTCTTTGTATGTAAAGTAATGGTGGAGTTGTCATCTTTCTTTCTTCATATTCTATCGCTATTTATCATATTCTAACATATTTTATACGTTCACAACTCACTAAGTATTGGAGAGAGGGTGACATACGGCTCAATGTTCAACCAAACTTGTCAAAGACATATGGCTCACAGGGCCGGACTTGACCATATAGGCAAGATAAACGATCGCTTAGGACGTCATCTTTTAAACAAAAATTTTAGTTGTATATAAGACATTATTTTTTTACATGAATAACCAAGACATAAAATTTTAAGTGAGTTTAGGGCGTCGACGAAAAATTAAAAATGTTGGACCGGCATTAATGACTCAACCTGTAAAATAGACTCACATATGCAACTTTATGAGAAAGGATCGTGTACAGACTTGGTTTATAACATATCTTTTTAGTATCTTATTAGAAATCCGTTAACCAAACGTTGTTGCGTAGTTGAGAATCTTAATCAGCTTTCTATGAGAATCTTATATGATTCTATATTGCAAGATCTCCAGCAGAATTTTAAGATGACGTAAGATTATTTTCCTAATGGGATCTGATTGTCTTAAATACTTATATATAAGATTCTCAATAGAAAGCTAGCTAAATCTTGTTATGGTAAAGATGCATTTATGAGTATAAACAATCTTAAATTGTACGAACAAGGAGGACAATCAAATCTCATTGAAAAGCCGGTTCACTATAAAGGTCTCATGCAATTTGTATGTTGCTTATTTCTAGTAGCTCGCCGTTTACCGTTTTTTATCAGATAATGTTTATGAATATTAAGATAAAATAAAAACCCTAACAAATTAGTGAAATTTAAATTAACCTGTTGTGGAATCTCAGAGGCTGGGGCTGGCAGGCACCGAATCATCCATTATCCATGTTAAATGTATTAGGTAACAGGTTCTTGGCATATGTCCAAACACACAAAAATACCAAACCGAAATGGAATCGTAATTTTCATTTTATTTAGTTAACTTAATTAAATAATTTTGAAAATCGTTTAAGAAAAAAAATGTGAATGGTGAAGAAGGCAGGTTTGGCAGGGAATGGGGCTGGTGGACAAAGAAGAGTAAATGATATCAGACATGAACCATCCTAATGTCCCCCAAGTACTCAAAGTACATTGTACCTCTTCTATTTATACATACTACAACTTTGATCTTTGTTTCATAATATTATGATTCAGGTACAAGAATTTAACAATACAAGTAAAGTTTTAAAATACGTAATTCACGATAAGAGTACAACAATGGATGCATTTATTGGATTGAGCTAACCATACTTGATCATATATTGAATTGTCGTCTAATTTCTCAGTAGCGACGTTGGGTAAGTCTGACAACATGCATGTTTCACAGTGACTAAACTGAGGGTTTTTACTACGAGCATTTCTGGGTATTTCCGGTTTGTCTTTTGTCCCACAATAGCATATTTAAATATAGCCAAAAGAGATACAAATTGCAAACTCCCGTTTGATGATAGTGAAAAAAAATTCGCGGCTGTGAGAAATTTTTGCGTTTCACATATCAGAATATAAACCATATAGTGTTCATTTATTTAATACTGGGATATATAAATCGTATATAGTGTTCATTTATTTTATACTGGGATGTAAATCGTAACAGCATAGTACTTTAAGAATACTTACCAAAGATATATGTGTTATATTCTTACCAAAATAAATAAATATGTGTTATATGAATCTTAACAAGCCCAATATCGTCGACTTGATGGCACATGTAGGTTTGTGCACGGATCGGATATCTAGGTTTTTAAAGGTATTTATAATTTGTTTCGCATATTATAGATATCTAATTTTTGTGTTTCGGAGAAATACAGATTCAGAAAAACATATATCCGAAAAATAAACAGGTATTTGCGAATACTTATAAATATCTCAGATTAATACAAATAATCTTAAAATTTCTATGCAGATTTTCTTAGTATAATATATCGTTACATGATATATAAGATAAAAATTAAAAGAATTAGTAAATCTACATATTTTTTAAAATGTTTAAACTTAGTTAACAATTTAAACTTAGTTAACAATTAAAACATATTTTTCTTGCTTTTATGTACTATTTTTATATAAGTAATAATGTGAATAAAATGTTGACAAAAAAAATAATGTGAATACAATTTGTCAAATCTTATGTCAAAATAATAACTATATAATTTTATACATGTATATCTTTAAATATAATCAATATGTACATGCATTTATATATTGCCGGATCGGATCAGATATCCGTTCTTCAAAATTTTAATATTTGTGATTTGTTTCGTTTTTTACAGATATTAAATTTTAGTATTTACTTCGATTTGTAAAATTACAGATCTCCTAATTTTTCGGATCGGATTCAAGCGAATAACGAATCGAATCAAAATTTACGGATATTTTGCCCGGCACATTTAAATCATAAATATCGACCGTGACGTGAAAGTTACTCAGAGGAACAAAAGTTATCTTATTGTACACACCGATATACGAATTGGCCTCACCGACAACTCTACAATGTATCTAAGGTGTAAGTGAAAGAGCAATTAGGTCTGAATGAGACACCGTCTGATTTGGTTGACAAATTAGAACGATTCAATCCTTCTGACATCTTGGAAGCAAGAATTGCATATAGATTTGGTCGTCCACATGTATGGACTGTGTATGCCAGGGGAAAAAGTAGAAACATGCATGATTAACCCATGAGTTCTCTTAGTAAATGAATTACCAGTACGTATATATCATTCATATCATATTTCGTTCATCATTCTTTCTTCTTGTGTAACAGAAAATAGTTAAGAGTTCTCAAATAGTTCCGGAGTACAATAGTACAAAATTTTGTGTTTGTGTTTGTGTTTTAACTTTTAATCAGCTAATCCTAAAATATGAATGATATCATATCATATGAAATTATTAGCTAACATGTATTTCATATTTTAGCATATTTGCAGCATGTATTGTTAGGTTTTTTTTTTAACTGCATATGTTGTCATCGAAAATATTTGTTTTTCTTTTTTGAACGGCCGAAAATATTTGTTTTCTTTCCTTTTTCATAAATGAAACGAGAAATAAACCTGAGGGCAGGTAGGGGCATGGGAGTTGGGCCGTAAACAAGACTAAACATATGATGTTGACCGTTGACAGATTCGTCCTCTCTGCCAGGTCTTCCTGATTCTGGGGCCCATTTTCATAACATTGTCTTCAACGCAATTCCAAATCCATGCACAGCGCGTGAAAGGTGCTTGTTCGGCTATATATTAAAGCCCATTTAAGAATTAAACAATGGCCACTTTGTTTCCATTTTTTCTCAGGCCTAGACCATGAAATGTATAAATGTTATTAAATTAAACTAGCCTTTGACCCGCACGCCCGTGCGGGTGTATCTTTGTATAAACATAATTTACATATATTTAATACTATAAATATATAACATTTGCTATACTACATATCTTTATATGTAACAGGTCTACACATAACATTGTTATTGTATTTGAAGCATCAATATATTATACATTTGTTTATAGATCTTCTAATATTTTTTATATATCCTATCGGCTTTGGAAAAAACGCAATTAATGTTTGGACTGATTATCACTCTGCTAGAATGCCTTCCCACTAATATAATGGATGGACTGATTATTTGTTACATCCCACCATGTTAACCACTTGAGCCAAAACTCAAACCAAGATTGGCCAAGCATTGATAATTTAGTTTCCAAAAGAAATTTCTAAATTGTTATAATTTAGTAAATAACCACATTTAAATATTTCCTGAATGAATATTTATATTGGTTTGAAAATACTGAAATGATGACTAAAAAACTTTCAGAATTGACCAATAAGATATTTTTCTAGACACATTGAACAACACGTCAATCATGCCACTTCGACTTCGAGCACACGAACATGGACTAAATACCTGATACATATCAGAACAAAACAGAGATAAAGTATTAATCAAGATAGAGAAATGGTAGTAGACCTGGGTAGTGACATGTACCTTCCATCTGCCCTCTGGTGGAAGGTTTATCACAACTATTGTCTACTGGTTATAGTTGTTTGGAACATGCTTAAACAAAGAACATTCTTTTAAACAAAGAAAAGGTCTCTCTTGTGCAGATTCTTCCTATCATTTTTCCAGAGAAGAAGAAGAAAGGTTAATCTAAGGGATGATGAATATCTAACTCCTAGGGGAGAGTAAGAGAATGGCACTCACCTAATTTTCTTTGTATCCATCCAGGCATCAATTGCTGCCTATTATAATCAACAATAAGCTCTTGACCATCAATAAATGAATGATGAGCATCCTGTAAAAACCACCACCAAAGAACATTCCTTTCCTACAGCTAAACTGCACTGTTGAAACAGAAAATATACATTTCAATTTAAAGAACAAAAAAAGTTTGCATCACCGTAGTACCTGCTAAGAACGCATCTCCTCCTTTGTCTCCAACTCCACAAAAGCATATCGTCGTGAAACACCCGTCACTAAACAAAACGTAACAACATAATGAATAATCAACACAGTTATGCTAAGAAAATATGTGTACAAACCAACAGAAGTAAGATCATAAAGCAGAGCAATTGCAAAGCCTTTACCAATGCGTATGACCAACCGTAAGCTCTTAACTTTGCTGTATTTACTCATAGCCTGTAATGAAGAAACCTCTATGATCACTCGTGCAACGAAATAGTGTAACTCCATGTATACGAAACATACTCTTACCTCACGCTGCTTTGGATCTCCAGTGGAATCATCTTCAAAACCCCCAAATCACATACAAAGAAATCAACTTTGCGACTCCAGAGACAAAAACAAAGAGCAATAGAGAGAGCCAGAGAGAGAGAGAGTTTACATAGGCCGGTGTTATAGCTGAGCAGAGCTCGACGAACGCCATTATCATGTGGGGGAAACGTTGGCGTAATACGTGGGTGCAACATTAGGTTTAAGCAGGTTTAGTAAAACTACAGTGTTTTAATTTCAGTGGCATTAGATTGTAATTATTGAGGAAAACTTAGGGTTAAATACTATTTGTACTTCTGTTTTAATAGTTTAGATATGTACTAAATATTAGACACATAGTTGTCCCACATCGGATATTGGAAGTAATCCTATCTTATATAATAAAGTAGATTTTTTTTTCTCCATAGGGGGAAAAAATGCCACCTGTCCCCGCTTAATATTATGTTGGGCCTGTGTTTTACAAATTCTCAGTTCGAATGGTTTTATAATTGTTGTTGGGCTGAGCCTGTTGTTTTGTATTTTCATGCCGACCATCTCACCGTAACGTCTCTGAGAACATATCCTCTCATTGCCTTTTCTTCGATAGATCTCTTTTATTTAATGACAACTGTAAAGTCAATTATCTCTATCCTTCTCGATCTTGATTATTCTTCCATCTCATTTTCTATTTTTTGATAGCCTGTTCTGTGTGGATTTTGGCCTTCAGGGAAGAATCGCTTAGAAGATGACATGAAGATGGTTCAGTTTCAAGACAACAAGAACCAAAGTATCCCTCACGAATCTCAATATCATTGCATCTTTGCAGGGATGTGAGTGTGTGTGCATGTTTGACGCCTTAGCTCTTGCATGCCATAATAATACGAAAGCTACAGGTCTGAGCCAAAAATTGTGGTGGCCATCAGGATGAATCTGACACTATTGATGGCATCAAGGAATGTGTTGAGGCGAAAGAAGGCATCTCTCCTTTTCAACAATAGGTAACAAATTACCCCTTCACTTTAAAACAAAAAGATGAACTGCTAAGGAATGTGTCTTGAACTTTTTTTGTAGCTCTTTTGTTCTTATTGTCTCAGGTTGCTGGAGTTGTTTCCGGTTTAGTCAAAACTGAATCTACAAAACATCTTTTTATGTCTTAGTGACATAGAAAATTGCATCTCCTTTCCACTGTGTTTTCTCATGTTCTTTCCATTAGTTGATTAACTCTGTTTGAAAGCTAATAATCTAAGAAGTTACATATAACACTAATTCTTAGAGTTTTTTTTTTGCAGGCTCATCTACGTCAGAAAACAGCTAGCTGATGACAAGACGGTAAAAAACTACAACATTCGAAAAAGGTTTGTCAAACCCTGATAAGGTTTTGATTTATTCATATCAGTATATGATTTTATAAACAAGAAGATAGAGTAAGTATAGCTAATTACAGATGCACATGAATATAATTTTCTCTTTCGATGCTGGAAAAATATGACAAAATTTCTCTTTTGATGCTGGAAAAATATGACATTAGTTAATTTTTATTTTCCTTGGTCAAAACGATTTAACCTTTTTACTTACTGGTCATGGCTCCTTCGTTGATCAAAGCTAGAAAACTGACCTTTTACAGATACTGAATGTGAACTTTTTCATGTTATTATTGGCTCACACTGTAGTGTATTTGCAGCTCTGTTTGTATGAAGGTACAAGAATATAGTATTGCTAAAAGAGCCAAAGAGAAAGGCGTTGCACTTGGAGCTAATGAATCAAAGTATAAGATGAATGCGGTGGCAACTATTAAATTTATTAAAAAAAGGAAATGTTTCTGTATACCATGTACATTTATATTTTATAAAATTATCTTTAGACTCGGTCGACTTATATTTTAAATTATTTTTTTTAAACAAAACTGAAAAAAAAATAGAGGCAATAGCAATGACAGTTATATATGAATAGCTACTAATTCACGACGTTAAAAGTGACAGAATCATAAATTATTAAATGATATACAGTAATTAAAAAATAATGGACAAATATTACACCATTGATTCCAATCATAGGAGTAGAAGCCTTAAGGTAAGGATTCATCGAGTAAAGTTTGAAGTAGTAGTCCTTGTGAAATCTATGTCTATAAGACTGAAATAAGAGTGTTTGTGGAAAAAAAACGTTTCAAATGGATTAAGCAAAGTTTGTTTCACTTTTTTTTGTCAGAATTCAGAACTCAGAAGTGTCCCATTTGTTTCGAATATATTTGATCACTTATGCATGTTTTGTGGTGTTTCCCAAATTGAATCAGTAAAATATGCTTCATATTTTTTTTCTCTTTTATCTTTTCAGGCATTCGTTTGATAGATCCCTTATGTATGTTATTATATTTTGATTAATAATATTCACTAGGTTTTTCCTTAAATTGAGATTCATCAGTGTACAAAAACAAGTTCACTTTGTACTTAAAACCATTGTGATTTGATGAGGTGTGACTATCAATTGTCCATGTGAATTTCCTTTCAAAATGTAAGAACATAGTATTGTTTTTTTCTTTGGTCAAATGAACATAATATCTATTATATTATTTTCACAAAGTAACATATATTCAGACAAAAGGTTATAAATATTATTCCAAATGATTAATTAATTTATGCATAAATTAAAATTCACTTTCGGGATCAATGATGTAGAAAGTAAAATAAATTATTATTTATTTTCTAAGATGGAAAAATATAAATTAATATATCTCAAATAAAATGTACATTAACAGTTAAATACATAATTAAGTTATTAACTGTATATTTAAATTATTGAATCAAAATAATTGATAAATAATGTTATAGAAAACCGGCGCGTAGCGCCGGAATACCACTATTATAATATATAAGATAGATGGACCACTCCCCTAATTGCCATTTGGTTTTAGATTGGAAGCTCATCAAGCCTAACATGGTATCGGAGTCCGATCCACGCAGTCCAATCCGATCCACATTGATCTGGCCCAAAGTTGGCCCATCGATCTTTGCCTGAACATTCCGAGATTGACTCTCAAAGAGTCATCATCTCGAGGGGGCGTACTAGACACATAGTTGTCCCACATCAGATATTGGAAGGGATCCTAAACAATATATAAGATAGATGAACCACTCATCTAATTGCCAATTGATTTTAGGTTGGAAGCCCATCTAGCTTAACACTAAATTCTAACATGTATTTCCTTCTTGTGCTATTTTTGTGATAAAAACTTCAAAAGATGCTATTTTGGACAATTGTCCTATTTATAATGAAAAAAAACAAAAAGAAAACGACATTCATTAATAGGCAAAATGTCTCTACTACCTTTGTTTTATAATTAATAAAAAAAGAAAAAATAAACTCACGATGCGAAGACTGCGATGACGACGAACCTGAATCAGACGGCGAAGAAGACGAACCTGAATCCCATTCCGTTCCATCAACTCCGGTGAAGAACATTCTCATCATCTCTGACGTCATCTCCGTCGAAGACGCCATATTACAGTATCCTGACAAGCCTCAGAGGTCATCGCCGACGATGACAAATTCTCTCAGAGATCGATCACGACGCCATCTCTGTCGAAGACGCCGGAGACAATATCATGGTGAACCTCCACTGTATCACTCTAAACAATCAAAAATTGAAACAGATAGATGTAACTTTTAGATGTTTCAGATTGAAATTGGAGATTTTGGTTGAAAAATGAAATTAGGGATTTTGATTGAAAATTTGGGATGTTTGTTAAGGAAAATCAAATTTGCAGCTAGCTACTGAGGTAACTATTGCTTTTTCAATCACTTTTATATAGATTCACATGTGTATTGTTCAAGTACTTGTGGCTAAAATTTGGTGATGATGTTTCTGTTTAACAGTACGAGAAGGCAGCAGCAGAGCTGAACAGCCACGTCCCTCCTGTGGTTCTTCCCAAGATTAATGCAAGCGAGGAAACAAACAAAGAGTTTGCAACACATACTGAGGTTCAGGGATTCCCAACTATCAAGATTTTCAGAAACGTATGCAAAGCTGTTCAAGATTACCATGGACCTCGTGAAGCTGATGGTATTGTTACTTACTTGAAGAAACAAAGCGGAAATGCTTCTTTTGAGATCAAGTCGAGTGATGATGCTGCTGAGGTTGTTGGTGATAAGAAGGTTGTTGTAACAATCTCACAACAACTATGTTCCCATGATTTGATCATCTGTGTATGGTAGTAGTCAAGTAACGTGATTGTTCATTATTTTACCTACTGTGGTTTTTTCCGATTTCATGAAGAGTTTTTTAAGTTTCAGGATAGCTTTCCAGAAAATCTGATACTAACAAATTTGAAAAAAAATAGTTTTGTTTGCAGGACAGTAACAAGATTGTTCATTATTTTACTTGTTTTGGCTTACACATGTTGATATCTTTGGTAGACTCGTGAATATGCGTATGACATTGTTAGTCTCTTGCTTGTGCTTGTGAAACTGTGCAGTGTTTTTAAAATTTCATGAAGGATTTGTGTAGTTTCAGTAAAGCTTTCCAGAAAATTCGATGATAACAAAATTGATTATTTTGTTTTGTTTGACGTGTTCTTGATTGGTTTAAGCATGTTGATATCTTTGGTAGGCTCGTGAATATGCTTATGACATTGTTAGTCTTTTGCTTGTGTTTGTGCTTGTGCTTGTGAACTGTGCAGTGTTTTTAAAATTTCAGGAAGGATTTGTGTAGTTTCAGGTTAGCTTTCTAGAAAATTTGATGATAACAAATTTGATTTTTTTTTTTGTTTTGTTTGATATCTTCTTGATTGGTTTAAGCATGTTGATATCTTTAGTAGGCTCGTGAATTTCTTATGACATTGTTAGTCTCTTGTTTGTGATTGTGCTTGTGAAATTGTACAGTATTTTTAAAATTTCAGGAAAGCTTTCCAGAAAATTTGATAATAACAAATTTGATTTTTTTTTGTTTTGTTAGATGTCTTCTGATTGGTTTGATATTAACCTGCAAAGGTCAAGTCGTTCTGGAAGGCTTAATACATGATTAGGAAAGATATCATGAACATTCTAAGAAATCATACAAACGAAAACAAACCAAAAAACAAAAATACTAACTTTGTTAAAACAACAGCTATTTTCTTGCTTCATTCGTGTATATTACATAAATTAAGCTAATAATGGAACTGAACAAAAATAACCTAACTCCAGAAATCAGAGACTGTTGCCTAATTTGTATATACTAGAGTCTTCCTCCGCGCTACGCGCGGAAAAGTGGGTTTGTGGTATATTTCTCCATTATAAGTTTCAAAAACTTTGTTTGTAATGGAAGCATTGCATTATTCAGAATGAATAATATTTTGTTGAAAGTCAAGTCTTTGCAATTGTTTTAAAACAAAAATAGTAGCTTACGATATTATAGATAATGCGAGACGATTTTAAAAAGGAAAAAAGATAATGAGAGAAAAATATCAAATCATCCTAAGAAAGGAAGCTGCGCTGTGGACCATGAGAAAGGAATAGCCTGAAATTATTAGAGATTAAGCTAGTTAACTTAAATTTAAGTACATACGAACATATGTTTATTTATATTCAAAAGATGCATACCATAGCTGAGGAGAAACTTCTTGTAAGTCCTTCTCTTATTGATTGTACCACCGCGTGATTGACATGCTCGTCATTTTAATCTGTGATTAGAATTACTTATCAGATGACATATCTTGAAGTTACTTACCAGTAGCTGAGAATCTTATGGAGAAGTATATCTCTGTTTGATTGGTATTCATTTTCTTAATCTTGATAGTGAGATGTCTATCCGGATCTGTGGTTGCAGGCTCTCTCTCTGAAGAAAAGGAATATGAAACATGTGGTTGATGTTTCATCTTGATATATCAAACCAGGAACTCCAAACACACCGGGGATCACTAATGCTTATATGGTAATGAGTCTTGAGCTAGGTCGGATGTCTTATCAGTTACTCGTACAGATATTTGTTTTTAATCTAGTATTATTAATCTGAGTTAATGAAACATCCTCCACTCATAGTCGAAGACAGTGGCTATGTATGTGAAAGCACCTATGACGCATAAGCATGGGGTACGTGGAAATATTGCCATCTTGTTCTCTTTCTGTCTGGCGACACAGATTTTTCTGTAGCCGTTTTTTTAAATCCTATCTTGATTGCTATCTATTTTGGTACAGGTTTGTGCATGAGTTTATAATATCAATCAATTAGAAAAACGTTTCTCTGAGTCGATCGTTGATACTAATTTCCCATCGCATTTAAACAGTCGTCAACTTAGTTGCTCTCCTTTTTTTCCTTTGTTTTTAGGGTTCATCGTCAGAGTTCTTTTGAATTCTGAATTTTTTTTTTTTAGCTTAGAGTTTCATATAAGGGACTAACTTAACTATGTCCTGATGTTTAATCAAGTCTCAACCTAAGCTATAAAAACAAATCAAAGTTTAGCAACACTAAAAAGACTAAAACACTACGATATTAGAAACAATGAGCAAACTAACAGAGTATGATTAAATTTTTAAAAAAATTAAAAATCCAAATACTTAAAAAACCCCAAAAGATATAACATCACTAAAATGATCAAACCAATACTTAATAAGAAATAACTAAACAAAATAACTTAAAACTGATCACCAAAAAAAAAGTTAAAATGTAGCTATACATTAGTTAAGAACGCACCAGATCTAACAACACTAAAACTCAGAAAACGTAACAACATCAAATTGATCAAATCAAACCGAAATAAAAATTAAGCAAAATGTAAGACCAATGATCAAATCAAACCGAAAGAGCTTTTTAACCAAGGTTCTTCGAATGATGCAAGAACAAAGTCAACTGGAAGAAGAAAAACAAAACATAGTTTCAAATTAAACAAAACCAGTACAAAAAAATTATTAGCCACATTTGGCACGCTTTGCATCTCCTGACTCAATACCATTAGAATTCCTTTTCACAGTCTCATCTGCAGCTTCCCCACTTGCGCCTGCAGCTTCCTCATCCACGTTTTGTCCTAAGTCGCCTTCAAGTACTGGAACTTCGAGTGGGAGCACCTTTGTCACAGTTAATGCCTGTATCTTGCCGTCCAAGTTGTGACTTGATACCTTGATGATAAACTTTCGAGTTTGCCCAATGGTATCAATCAGAGCTTGAGGCACTGGAACTACGTGATCATCACTTACACTCCCATTGACCTAACATAATTTAAAACACTCATGAGACCACATTTCAGAAAATATATGGTAGACACATTCGTAACTACCTCAAAGTAGCTCTCAACCAATTCAGAGGCGGGCTTCCCAGTCAACTGAAGCCCGGCATCACCGAGAAGCACAAAACGCGCATGGTCGTTATTGTCATAGACAGAGATCTTCGTGAGGTACCTATTACACAAGCGTATTAGCAACTGAAGCTAAACGTGTGAGTGAAACTAAATACAAAACCCTTACTCTGCAACACCAGCAACTTCAGCTTTTCCACATTTCTTACACATAAGTGTGGTTGGCCCTTTGGTTGCCTTAGTTTTGCACCCACCACAAGCAATATAATACCATGCAGAGCCATGCACAACATCATCAATGGTTGCTGTGCACTCAAACCAAGCAACCTGCGTAATATAAAATGGAAAAGTGTGTTTGTGGTGCTAAACCCGAGACCAGTAATTTTGCCTTAATAATTAAGACCAGCGAGATGACTGTGAAGACATATGAGCTGCTAGTACCTTTGATCCTTCCTGCTTGATGTAAGAGAATATTTCTCCTATAGCAACTGTCTCAGTCTTGGTAACAATATCCGCATTTACCCTATTAGCAACATCCGAGTTCGAGCTCAACCTGTAGAAATTGTTCAAAGAAAAAAAAAATGTAAACCAACGAATTGCACATACAACAAATGAGTACGTACCAAGCCAGATAATCCCTGGTTGGTTGTACATCCAGATCAAAAAACACACGAGAAGATGATAGAGAACAGAGAGATAAGGCGCCTGCAACACAACCAATAATATCAAACGAACCAAAAATAAATCAGCACAGCAGTAAAGACTACAAATCACAATATTAAAAAAAACAATATAGACACCTTATTGTCTGCTATATTGTTCTCACGCATCCTATCAATGCATGAATTTTTAAATATTACTGACCTCCAAATCGTTTCGGGTTTAAAGTAGTCACCAAAATAACACTGGGAGTTTTTCCATGCGCCTTAAATTCCTCACAAAAATCCGTAGGAGCCTTGTCCCATAAATAAAGCTTCATCACAGGTCTACTGCAACAATCCAAAAAACACATGCGATAAGTGTATGACATATGTATAGCTAAGAATCATGAGAAATAACTCACTCGTGCGTTTGAACATGAACCAAATTTCGCCTTGAAGAAGCTATCTCAACTTCATCGAGCACAAGACTATCATTCAGAGTCTGTTCATTCACCAGTTTCATGTGACCCACATAATCTGCAAGAAGACAAAATTGAACCTTTATATACTTATTAAACAGTCCTAGACAACTAAGATCGAGACATAACATCATCAAATATATCAAGTCCTAAACCAATAAATTCAGTGAAGCTTACCATAAAGATCCCCCTTACGGTCACATGCCGCTTCAAATTCTTCATGACCATAAAAACGAAACCGGTCTTCAAGAAACTGAGTCGGACTATCATCGAGTTCAGAGAGAACAGAATTCCATGTGAAAGTAATGGTCACGTCTGGCTCAGCAACCCGGTATACAGTCCTATGCGATCATATGTGGCAAGTAGGCGTCTATCCTGGTCGGTGGGATGAATCCTTGAATCACAGTACCCTGTTGATAACAAAAAAAAGAAAAAAGCACGAATGTTAGTTAGTTCTTCGACCAAGCAAGTAACGATAAAAGAGAGATTAAAATGTCGGAATAACCTTAACTCGCCTTCTTGTGGTCCGAACTTGACATCATTGAAAAACACCAGATCATCAGTTTTGGCGGGTGGGATACCGGAGACGCCGTGACGTTTGATCATTCCGGCGGAAGAGACAGCGGCCTTGCCGTTTGGTTTCTTTGAATTAGGATTTCCGGAGACAGCAGTAGCGAGATAAACACTGGCTTGACTGGCTCGTTTGGTCGGCTCGGCGGAGGAGACAACGGCCTTTCCGTTTCGTTTCTTCGCGGTGAGATCGCCGGGAACAGAAGACTTGCTGTTGGAACTCATGGCTTGAGAGAGATTTGCGTGTTAGGAATGTGAGAAAATGAAGAAGGTTATAAAGAAAATCAGGGGAAGATAGGACGGAAACGATTAATGAGATCTCCTGGTGATTCATTGCACAATCATGAATGAAAAAGCGTTGCTTAAGAGTATGGAGAGGGGGAAAAGTCGAAGAGAAGGGGAAAAGTCCCTATGGTTAACAAAAAGAAAAGAGAAGAGACATTGAAGAGCCAGCACCGACATTATCCGATAACTCTAAAAACTGGGTTTCTGACACCAAAAAATAGAAAGCCCAAAACCACCACAGATTCAATATTACCCTATTATATGGGCTTCTGACCCACATCCTTCTTTCTTATCACGGGCCAAAAAAAGAAAGCCCAAGATCAACACAGTTTCGGTATGACGTGGAAAAAATACCTCATCCCATTGGACGATTTTTGGTGTCGACGTGGAGGGCTTCTCCGCTCAAGATATTCCCCTTTTAATAGTGTAAGATTACAAACATTATGTTACTTTGGTTCTATATTTTCAGTCTTAGATATAGATTTCACAGTTGTATTTAAACATAAATTTTCTTATAGGTATATATACCTCTCCAATCAAACACTGAAAATATTTTGGATAGTAAATAAAATATTTAAGAAGGGCTTCCTGAAAGTTTATTATTTAATTAAAAATAAAATATATAAGGATAGCAAGTAAAATATTTAAAAAGGACTTCCTGAAATTCTACAATAAAAAAATGCCAGAAAAATAAGTAAAATATTTATGAAGGGTTTCCAAAAAGTTTAATATATAATTAGAAATAAAATGTTATGATAGCAAGTAAAATATTTAGGAACTGCTTCTTGAAAATTTAATATTTAATAAGGAAAAAGTAGGATAACAAGTTAAAATTGCATATATTAACAAACTTACATATATATCATATTTATGATAGCAAGTTAAATATTTAGGAAGGACTTCCCGAAATTTTTTTATTAATTTTAAAATAAAATTTATTAGGATAACAAGTAAAATATTTAGGAAGTTTTTCCTGAAAATTTACAATAAAAAAATGTTAGGATAACAAGTAAAATATTTAGGAATGACTTCTTAAATATTTAATATTTACTTAAAAGGAAAATGTTAGGATAACAAGTTGAAATATTTAGGAATAACTTCTTAAAAACTTAATATTTGATTAGAAATGTAAAATGTTAGAATAGCAAGTTAAAATGTATATATTAACAAAATTGCATATTTGTCATATTTAATATTTAATTAAAAAAGTAAAATAATGAAATGAAGTTTTCAATTTCAAACAACTTGTAAGCAAATGAATAAAACCAGAGTTACCCGTCTATTACCCAATAGAAAAAAATCAGGCCGGATATAATCTGCAACAATCCAATGTTAGACAGTCTTTGTCAGGATGGCAATCCTGAATTGCACTTTAATCTTTCAAAAAAACATAATCAAAATCTATATAAAAAAATTCATTTGCTATTTGAATCACCAAATATAGTTCATTATCTATAAACTAGAAAAAACATATCAAACAGAGAATATTAAAATATGATAGGTTGAAGCATTTTCAATAATTCTATCAATAAAGTGTTAAATGTAGTATCATTATAAAACACATATGTTATACATGATATCTTTTGACACATTCAGGATAGGTTTTCAGAAGTGTGTTTTCTAGGATAGCTTGTGGAACTTTCAGGATGGGCTTCCAGAAAAATAAAATAAGTGTAAAAAATTATCAGTAAGCGTTTGTGTAGCTTCTGGAAGGACTTCTAGAAACTCGGATGGTAAAATTTTGAAACTTTTTTGCTTGGTGTCTTGTTCTGCTTAGGCATGTTGATAACTTTGATAGGCTCTTAACTTTGCTTATGAGTCTCTTTTTGCTTGTTCTTGTGAAACTGACTAGTGTTTAGAAAAATTTCAGGAATCATTTATGTAGTTTTGGGAATGTCTTCCAGAAAAGTTTGAATTTTTTTTCCCATTTTTACGCATGATAGAAACAAGATGGGAGATTCAAAACCTCTCAAACTAGCACTGCCTGAGCTAAAGTACCCTATTGGTTCAGAGCCATAGGAGAATCATCTGTTAATTGTTAACACATAATTGTATTTAACTCCCACTCGTGTATCACAAAAAATTTCAAACAAATCTTCACAAAGCTAAACCTTAACAGTATGATTCACAATGTAAGCAAGGGGGAAACTTTTGTAATTATTGAATGCTAACAAATATGATTAGACCAGTTCATTCATCAACAACCAGAAACATACAAATCAAAACCTCGATAGTTATAATGAAAATGAAATGTTGGTACCTTGATAAAATCAGAGACACGAGAGAATGAGATACACAGAATAAGACGACGAGGGATCAATGATGATGCAGAGAAGACGGATCAAGGCTGACGACAGAAAGAGGATGACGAAGAGAAGACGACAACAGATCGAAGAAGATGCAGAGGTGCAAATTGAGAACGATGCAGAGGAACAGACAACAACGACCGGCGATAAAGAGGCAAGAGGAGACGACAGACGGCGAAGAAGAGACGACGGACGGCGAAGAGGAGATGACGGACGGCGAAGAGGAGTCGACAGACGGCGAAGAGAAGACGAAGATGCGGAGACGACAAGTCTTCTCTTTTTTTTAATTAATCAAAGAGAGGGAGCATAAGGATAACTTATCCTTTTAATGAAACTTATTTTTGTGACTTTGAGTCTTGAGTGCTAGTTTGAGAAGAGAAACTTGAATCGGTGCTATCTTGGTCATTTTCTCTTATAAAATTGATAATTGTTCGTTTTAACTATATAAACTGTGACATGAACAAGTTTCAATTATGCAAATTTGTTATAGTGTGTACAATATGACAAAATTTAAAATACATCACACAACCGTTTTATATTTGTAAATAAGTTAAGCAATAGTTGTATCCAAAATTCGTACTTGGACTATTATATAATTTTTTAAAAAATTATAAATTATATAAAATATTGCTAAACAAATAAAGTGGACAATAATATTGTTGTTTAAGTTTTATCCTCGTGTAATTACAAAATTCCAATTTTAATATCAATCTTTTAAAATTATTGCAGACTCTAATTTATGTTATTAATATTAGAAAAATTATGAAATATGAAATTGATTATATAAAGACGTAAACCGTTTAATTAGTTAGCAGATTTGAGTCATATCAAATTTATTTACAAACATGAGCTATAATAAAAAATAAACCCATAAACCCAAAAGACAATCTTACCATTAATATTTTTTTATAGTTAGTCATGTCATTAAAAATATTTTTAGAAAATTTGAACATTTCATTAAGTGTTTAATTTTGGAATGACCTATTTTTAATAGTATTGATAAATTCATTACTAGCAAGTTTAGGCCAATGAGCGTTGATGTTTCTGAAAACTTCCCATTGCCATGTGTGGGGGTATTTGAGTAGTCAATCAAGTTGGAATCCGGACCAAGTGTTAATGTACATGTACTGATTGCATTAGGCTAATCTTGGTCTAATATTTTTCGTTTTCTTGTAATAGATTAGAAATGGATTCAAAGATTAACGAAACATAAAAGTGCCATGATCACATTACATTTTCCATATTGGAATGACATAAGTTAATTATATAAAACCTGCTCCATTGCTAGAGAAGAATCCTTCAAGCTTTGACGCAGCAGTTGAAGCAGCTGAAGATGCTTCTCCTCGTCTGTTTCCAAAAAGCCACACACCAAACTCTCATCTTACTTAAAAGAGTCGTGATCAAGAACCGACTAAATAAAACTATATACAAACAAGAAGTCCTAACGATACTAATAGGATTTGTATGTTTGAGATGACAACAAATGCAAATATTCATGTTTGACACGATTCAGATCAAAAGACTAAGCGGTTTGGAATCATACCGAAGGGGAATGTGGTTGGTGATGGTGGGCTGGAGAGAAGTGATGTTGATTCTCACTATGAACCGTGGTGAGCTTAGCGGTTGCTGTAGCTGACTCGGTTGGCTTAGTGAGTTCATCCTCGTTGCCAAGACTGGCTCGAGAAGGGTCTCTCTTGTTCTGTTTCCTCATCTCCCTAATCTTGGTGAAATCCATCGAGTAATCAGGAATAGTTCCTCCTCCTTTCTGATCCCAATCACCAAACTGTGGCACTGATAGCCATGCAGAGTTCTTCTGCAAGCCCAAACATGCCAAACAGTTTGAATAACAACACTAAACAATCAAAGTGGTTTCACAGTTAATGCGTAAGAAATACAGAGATATTTACAAAGCGATGCATCCTGAGAGAAGAATGAGGAGAGGTGAGAGAGAACAACAAATGGGCAGAGGTGTCTTGACTTTATTGAACTATCTGAGTGAAAGTAGGATCTTCTTTTGAATTCCAATAAAGGTAACACAAAGTTCAAAGATACAAAAGTTTGAAAATTCAAAACTTCTATACCTCGTAATTCACATTATTTCTGCTTCCAATAATAATCGGGGGAAAAAAAAAGAGAGAAGCTTTACTCAATTTTAGTTTCCGATTACCAAATGAAGTCGTGTCATCACTATAACAGTATCAGTACTGCTTGGAGCTTGTGTTTTAAAAAAAAATAAGTCTAAAGACCCATGTTCGATTCCCGACAACAGCACAACAAAACAAGCAGATCTTCGATTTCATAGTTCAAAACAAAATATCTCGGGAAACAAACAACAGACAAGAGACGTATAATAGGTAACAGATATTGAAGAAGAGTGAGATGGTTTGTACCTCTTTTCGATCATCCTCCATTTGATTCAAATCTGAAGAAGAGGAGGTTTCAGATAGAGCAAGATATTTTTTAGTCCCGTCTGAATCCTTCTCAGCCCCAGTCAAAAGCGAGGATAGAGAAACGGACTCAATTATAGGAAGACTAAAGACTTGTGCGTATTTATTACAGCAAAGAAAAAACAAGCTCGATTTACCAATTACTCCATTTTGTTTTAATTTTTCATGCCCAATAAACAATTACGGAAAGTCCGAGGTCGCCTGTAATTATAATCACGAGACTGCCATTTAAGACTTTTTATTCTCTCTCCTTTCGGCGTTGGTCAAATCAAAGAATCTGATGTCAGGGGGGATTAGAGTATTTTAGGTACGATATATTAGAAATGTTGACCCACGTTATCTCTTCTTTTTGTTACGATTAATTATCCTTGATCTCTCGACATTTTTAATACATAACACTATTTTAATGTGAAAATTGTATTAATTTAATGTAACTTTATAATTAAATTAAATTCATTTCCAATACAACTTCAATACATTATTTTAATATTTTATGTGATTATAACATTTTTAAAAAATCTCTAATCTAATTCAAAAGACTATTTTACTAAATGCTGTAACTTTTTAATATTGGATTAAAGATATTTACTGTGAAAGTTTACACTAAAATAATACTTTAGAGTTAGGTTAATTGAAACATAATAATTGCAGTCATGGGTAAATCGGTTCGAAGAAAGCTAATTTGTTGGAAAACCATAATTGGTCACATCTTTTTATTTGTTTTTACTGCCTGTCAACAACTCAGGGTTAGAGGAGGGATGATGATCTCGTATATTTTTTTTTTTTGGTAAAATATCTCATAGATATTTGTTTTTTTTTTTGGTAAAATATCTCATAGATGTTTGTGGTGTATTATGATTTGTGAATAACCTGGATAAATAAAATTAAAGAAACGATAAGATGAATTCTTTGATTGGATCAAACAATTTTTCTAGCCATACGTGAGAATTTAGAACATTATTACATGCAACCGAACCGAATAGATTTCATGCGGACATCAAACTGAAGCGTGACACTGGTCTTGGAACACCTAACAAAACTCCAAACCACCGTAATTCCAATTACCATAACCAGTGATATCATTATTTAGAACCGGTCTTTGACTGGACAACTGAACCGGAGGATTTATCCATTTAGGAACCGGACCGGCTATGAACAATGACTCAACCAACGATCCAGCTTCACTAACAGCTTGCAAAAACTTACCGTTTTCCGGCAACACTCCTCCGATCATCTCCAGCACAACTGTTTCGTAATCTCTCATTTTCTCAACAGAACGCATCTGATTCGACAGAACGCTAAGCTCCAACGGAGATGAATTAACACTAAAGTTCGACGGAGAATCGCCGAAAAAAAGATCGTAACTACAGTTTTGATGACAAGTAGATTCATCTGCGGTTTCTAGGTAGTAACTAGGTATTTTTCCTTCAGACAACAATGCAATGTCGAGGAGTCCCCGTACTTAGAGAGTTCAGCGAGTGAATGGATAAGTTGCTCTCTTGCTTCGTCTCTTTCTTGGACAGCAAGTCTCCACAAATGATAAAACTGCTGAGTTTTTCCGTACATCTTTACACGCTCTGTGAAAAAATGTGAAATTTAGAGCAAAATTTAAGAAAACTGTGAAAGCTTTTATAAGAGCTTAAATACATATAGTAATAAATAAATAACGAGTTTAATTATACATAAATTTTGCGGTGTTCTCCTTTAATGCCCCAAATGATGATGGAAAGGTTAGTTGTTTTTCCGAGCTTGTTGATTACTGGAGAATATCCTACTTATTTACTTGCATTATATATCGGTTATACAAAGTGATCTAGACATTAAAATTATGAAAATATAATACTATTTTTATATTCTATGGAAATATTTCTGTTCCTCTTTATAAAAAAGAGTGAGATGTATATTACCAAAAATAGCGAGTGAGAGAAGTTCTAAACAATTTTGAGGTCTTTATGCTTTTTGAATGGTTAATAAATTGACACGTGACAAATTAAGAGCCTCGAGTTAACATGAACACGTGTGTTTTCGTAAGACTCTTCGCTCACGCTATAGAAAAATCCAGAGTCTTTGATTTACTATTAGGAACTCTTGTTCAGTTTTGCTGTCAAAAACAAAACATTTTTAATCGTCTGATCATTTGATATATACAGTAGATTGATTTATCCAATGGATTTAACGATGAACCTCCATAGATTCACTAGTCCTCTTCCTTGCCCTACACTCTTCCACCGCAAGCTCTCCTCTGTTTCTAACCCTAGACGAGAATTTTTCAATATCAGATCCCATCTTACCTCCATCAGCTCCAGATCCTCGAAGACTGAGCACGAGTCGCTCTTCTCCACAGAAGATCACCATCGAAAGCCCATAGTGAAGCATTCAAACGACGGCGCGTCTACGATTTCTTCCGGAGTCAGACTTGAAAACGTAAGCAAGAGCTACGAAGGCGTTACGGTGCTCAAGAACGTAAACTGGGAAGTGAAGAAAGGGGAAAAAGTAGGGTTGATCGGCGTCAACGGTGCGGGCAAGACTACGCAGCTCAAGATAATCACTGGCCAAGAGGAACCGGACTCAGGAAACGTCATCAGAGCCAAAACCGATATGAAAGTCTCTTTCTTGAGTCAAGAGTTCGAGGTCTCCGTGGGGAAGACGGTTAAGGAAGAGTTTATGAGTGCTTTTCACGAAGAGATGGAGATCTCGAGGAAGATCGAGAAGTTGCAGAAGGCCATAGAAGGAGCCGTTGATGATTTAGAACTAATGGGAAGGTTACTAGACGAGTTCGATTCCTTGCAGAGACGAGCTCAAGAAGTTAGTTTAGATTCTATCGATGCGAAAGTCAGCAAGTTGATGCCGGAGCTAGGGTTTTGTGCAGAGGATGCAGATAGGCTTGTTGCTTCTTTTAGTAGTGGTTGGCAGATGAGAATGTCACTTGGGAAGATTCTGCTTCAGGATCCGGATTTGCTGCTTTTGGATGAGCCGACGAATCATTTGGATCTTGATACTATCGAGTGGCTTGAAGGTTACTTGAGCAAGCAAGATGTGCCGATGGTTATAATATCACACGACAGAGCGTTTCTTGATCAGCTATGTACCAAGATTGTGGAAACAGAGATGGGTGTGTCCAGGACTTTCGAGGGTAACTACTCTCAGTATGTGATTTCGAAGGCAGAGTGGGTCGAAGCTCAGTATGTTGCTTGGGAGAAGCAGCAGAAAGAGATTGAAGCAACAAAGGATTTGATTAGTAGGCTAAGTGCTGGAGCAAACTCTGGTCGAGCTTCTTCAGCAGAGAAGGTAATAAATAAAATATAGCAGCAACGTTTACTTACAACATCACTGAACATTATGTTATGAACAGAAACTGGAGAAGCTCCAAGAAGAGGAGCAAATAGAGAAGCCGTTTCAGAGGAAGCAGATGAAGATTAGGTTTCCTGAGTGTGGATTAAGCGGGAGATCTGTAGTTACTATCAAGAATCTTGAATTTGGTTTTGAGGATAAGGTGAGATGGTACATTACCTCATTCACTACTTGTGTATGGTTTCTCATGGTTTTGATCTGTGTCTGTTGCAAGCAGGTGCTATTCAACAAGGCAAATCTAGTGATAGAGAGAGGAGAGAAGATAGCTATCATTGGTCCAAACGGGTGCGGTAAAAGCACATTGTTGAAACTGATTATGGGTTTGGAGAAGCCTATGAGAGGTGAAGTGATTCTAGGGGAGCACAAGGTATTGCCAAACTACTTCGAGCAGAATCAGGTTTGTTCTTTCTTAAAGAAAGGGATTTTACTAGAGGGATCAGGGAAAACGGTCTTTACTCACTTGTTGGTTTATATAGGCAGAGGCTCTAGATTTGGATAAAAATGTGATTGAGACGGTTGTTGAAGCTGCTGTGGATTGGAGAATTGATGATATCAAAGGTCTTCTCGGTCGCTGCAACTTCAAAGCTGACATGTTTGATAGAAAGGTCTCTCTGTTGAGTGGTGGTGAGAAGGTAGTTTTATGCTTTTCTTTTTGTGACATTCAGATAATACTTTCACTATCTCTTTAGTGTGTTCTTTATCACCGTTTCTGTGTTAGGCACGCCTTGCTTTCTGCAAGTTCATGGTGAAACCATCCACTCTACTCGTGTTGGACGAGCCCACTAACCACTTGGACATACCTTCAAAAGAAATGCTTGAGGTTTCTTCTAATCCTGTTTGGCTAAAACTGTTCTTGGAGGATGAGTAAGTTCTGATACTCTGATTTTTTTTTCATTAGGAGGCTATAAACGAGTACAGAGGCACAGTCATCACAGTCTCTCATGATCGATACTTCATTAAACAAATCGTCAACAGAGTTATTGAAGTCAGAGATGGTGGTTTAGAGGACTATGCAGGAGATTACAATGTAACAAAATATCTTCCTGAGTTTCTTTCTTATTCACATTTAGTCAAATTTGTTCATTCTATAATGTGTGACATGAGATGTTTCTCAGTATTACTTGGAGAAGAATATGGAAGCTAGAGCCAAGGAGCTGGAGAGAGAAGCAGAACTGGAGGACAAAGCTCCAAAAATGAAAGCAAAGTCAAAGATGTCAAAGGCTGAGAGAGAAGCAAGGAAGAAGCAGAAGATGAGAGCGTTTCAAGCTTCCAAAAAGAAGTCAAAGTCCAGCAAAAACGCCAAGAGGTGGAATTAAAGAAAGCTTTTTACACATATAGCCTTAGGTGTATGCATGCATAGTGTTACCCATTCCTAAAGGTATAGATTAATTTCTTTGAAAACTCAGACCACTCCTTGTATAGTATTTAACATAGACAATGGAGGCAATAAGACTATGCAAGAGAATACAATGTTAGATGCTTGAAAATGTTTCTCAGTAATTGCCTATGAATGTTGAGGCTTAAGAGAGCAAGATGGGCAAGAACGGTAGAAGATGAAGTGAAACATATACAACCTCCAAGTAGCTCAGGGTTCATCCATTGCAAAATTACATTCATAGTCATCCATTGTAAATTACATCCATTTAACATGAAGGTATAATTCCGAAAATACTGATATGAAAGCTTTTTATAATTTCAGACATGAAAAATCAACTCCAGACATCATCAGCTAAAAGGATTTGTGTTTTGCACTACTCGAATCTCTTGACAAGGGAGAGATCATTGAGCATCTTCTCAATTGCTTCATCACTATGAGCTCTTCCTTTCGTCTACAAAACAAAAGAAGAGACTTACATCATATCTCAAAAGTCCACAGACGTAACAAGGCTATCTGTGATTTATACGTATCTGATCTCCTCTGAATTGAAAACTAGAATGTTAATTTTTTTTTCTTACCTTGAGAGAAGGAACCATAGCCACTGCTTCTTCAGCAGTTTCAGGACAGAGATTGCCAAGAACACAGAGCTGTTCAATGCAATGAATCTTGTGTCAAAAACGACTCAGCTGATGACAAAAAATCCAATCTCAAAAAAGATTTAAGCATCTTACCTCAAACTCAGTGAGTTGATGTCTACTCAGGATTCTGTGAAATTTGAGTTAAGGTAAAAACATGTTGCAATAAAAAATCATATGGCATATACTCTCCCATTCATCATTCAGTGCTAAGAAAAGCAGAATCAATGCACTCTCATAAAGATGCAGCCATGGGTTAAACACTATGAAACAAGTCATTCAGAAAAGAGGATACTCTCGAACTTGTCTAACAGCATCTGGATTCTTGTACCGGCTAAAACGTTTCACATACTGCAATGACTTCTCAAACACTCTGCAAGAAAGAAAACATATAAATTCTTCAGTTATAAAGAACTGATAATTTAAAGAACTAATAACAAAAGCAGAGTACACTTTTTCAATTCCCAGTCTCCAAGATCGAAGCTTCTCTTCTAGTCAAAGTGAATGTTTAGAGAACTTAAATTAAACTTACTGAGAAACTTGATTCATAGGATCTTCGGAGACCTGCTGAAGCTGTTCATACTTGTGCTCAAGGATCAATGAGACTTCACAGTTCATTAAACACTTTGCCTTCAAAAACTCTATTGCCAAAAGAAAGAAAACCATTAAATTTTCACGGTAAAGCACAAAAGCTCAATGAGAATTCATAAACGACGATACTTTTCAATCGTATTGCAGTCAGATCAATTAGACTGAAAATAAAAAATAAAAAATCCCTAATTTTTGTGAACATGGATAAGGAAATAGAGAGGTACCGTCTCCGATCTTGAGCTCTGCGGCGTTCTCTTCTTCTTCTCCGGACATGGCGAGTGCGGGATATCGAACCCTAAGCTTTTATTTTCTCGTCTGACAGCGAAATAAACAAGCAAAAACTCTTTCGATTGGAAAAAGGTTTAACTAGCAATAGCGAGAAATTTAAACAAATGTGGCACGGAACAATGACATATGAGCTCAAAACAAAATGGGCCCAACAGTGGCCCATTATAAGAAAATGAATAATCCGCCGAAGAATCTGAGATTTCTTGTTCAAAGGGTTGCGACTCTGCTATTTTCCTGTTCTCTCTCTCTGCGTCGCCTACTCTCTCTGTTACGTCACCGGAATCTCATCTGTGTTTGATTTGAAGTGATTCGTTCTGGTTTAACGATGGCGAGTTCTCGAATCTCAGATCTATTATTAGTTTTTTTTCGATGTTACGAATTTTGTATCTCATTCAGTTCTAGTTTGGGTTTCAGGGAGACAACTCGAACCTCGAGGCGTCGATAGATCGGCTTCTGAATGAAGAGAAGCAGATGAGACTGGCGGAGAATGTCGCCGGGACAAGGAAAGCCGCGACTGAGATTCTGCAGCTTTGTTTCGATGCCAAGGACTGGAAGCTTCTCAACGAGCAGATTCTCAATCTCTCCAAGAAACGTGGTCAGCTTAAACAGGTACTTTGATTTCGTTAGGATCCCTACTAGTTTTCTCGATTGTGGTCTTTTGGAACGTAGACCTTCTCAGATTATATCGTTGATTTTACTCTGTGAACTTCTTTGTTTGCAGGCTGTGCAATCGATGGTGCAGCAAGCTATGGAGTATATCGATCAGACTCCAGACATTGAAACTCGGATTGAGCTTATTAAGACGTTGAACAACGTTTCTGCTGGAAAGGTGCGGAGCTGAGAAACTAATGTTGTTTGTTATCTTCATCATATCTTCATCGTTTACTGGAATTTTTTGCATTTGAAACTTCACGTGTGTAGATATATGTTGAAATTGAAAGAGCTCGTCTGACAAGGAAGCTTGCTAAGATTAAGGAAGACCAGGGTCAGATTGCTGAGGCTGCAGATCTAATGCAGGAAGTTGCTGTAAGTTTTGTTTTTTTTTTTAACTGCCTTTTACTACTAAATCAATTATAAATCGTCTTTGGTAGTTAATTTGTGGATTGTGATCGTGAACAATAGGTGGAGACATTTGGAGCTATGGCAAAAACTGAGAAAATTGCGTTCATCCTTGAACAAGTAAGGACTTAACTCTGTATTGTTTGTTTGATATGAATCTATTGGTGTTCTCGTTTGTGTTTGCTAACTACTTTTGGGGTAACTTTTCAAGGTCCGCTTGTGCTTGGATCGTCAAGATTATGTTCGTGCACAGATCTTGTCTAGGAAGATCAATCCTAGGGTTTTTGATGCTGATACGAAAAAGGATAAGAAGAAACCTAAGGAAGGTGAGAACATTGTGGAGGAGGCTCCTGCTGATATTCCAACTTTGTTGGAGCTCAAGAGAATTTACTATGAGCTAATGATTCGGTAAAGTTTCTCTAACACTGTTTTTGATTGGTGTTATGTGTCTCCCTCACCAATGATTTATTACATGAATTGCATTTATATCCACACTGATGTCTTTCCTTGGCTTCTATAAATAACAATGTGAAAACTCAACCATGTAGGTATTATTCTCATAACAATGAGTACCTTGAAATCTGCCGTAGCTACAAGGCAATATATGACATCCCTTCTGTAAAAGAAACTCCAGAGCAGTGGATTCCAGTAAGCACCATACCAGTGATTGGGTATTTAGTATAATATACATTCTGTGGTTACTGGTTAGTCTAAGAGTTATCTTTTCTTGATTTTCAAACAAAAGGTCCTGAGGAAGATCTGCTGGTTCTTGGTCTTGGCACCGCATGATCCAATGCAATCAAGCTTACTCAATGCGACTTTGGAAGACAAGAACTTATCAGAAATTCCTGATTTCAAGTACTTTTCTTTCTCCTTAAACTTTGTTTTCTAATTGCTGTTTTGGTTTCATATGGGTGCTGAGTAGCCTTTTATGATTTGTATTGTTCTGTCCAGGATGCTTCTAAAACAGGTAGTGACAATGGAGGTTATTCAATGGACAGCTCTCTGGAACAAATACAAGGGTGAGTTTGAGAACGAAAAAAGCATGGTTGGAGGCTCTTTGGGTGACAAAGCTGGCGAAGATCTGAAACTGAGAATCATTGAACATGTAAGTCTCTCCTTTGAGAATCTTTGTTGTTGGCTATGGCAATTGTTGTTATTAATTTTCCTGTCTTAATCTGCAGAATATCCTCGTTGTCTCTAAGTACTACTCAAGGATAACCTTAAAGAGACTTGCAGAGCTTTTATGTCTAAGTATTGAGGTAATTGATCGACTCTCTCAAATTGTAGCCAGATGTTTCTCACTTATTAAGCGCTTTATACAAATTGTATTCTGTTGGAATAATTTCTCAGGAGGCGGAGAAGCATCTCTCAGAGATGGTTGTGTCGAAAGCACTGATTGCGAAAATAGACAGACCATCAGGAATCGTGTGCTTCCAGATCGCAAAGGACAGCAACGAGATTCTCAACTCGTGGGCAGTGAATTTGGAGAAGCTCTTGGATCTTGTTGAAAAGAGTTGCCACCAGATTCACAAGGAAACCATGGTTCACAAAGCCGCATTGAGACCTTGAACTTGTGCTTGTTGTTGTTTTTCATGAAACCTATTAAGGATCTTCGTTGAGTTATTAGCGTCTTCGTGTGGAAGGAAATTACAAAAACTCGAAAACCATTGGTTCCTTGGCAAGACTTGAAAAATGTAGCATGGTTCTGTACACCAGTGGAGTTTTTGCCACTTGTTGGTTTTATCAGTCATTTCGTTTTCTTCCGAGTAGTGATTGTACCAAACCATATTGATTATGTTATCGCTTCATAGATGGTTGCTATTTGAAATCGGGAATAACCGAAAGAAACTCGACCGGACTAGAGAACCACACACACGTGTAACTGTAAAAGCAATATGTAACAATGGGCCCTTTTGGATTTACTTTTATCACAATTTAGGCCCATAATAAACGCTGCTGGTTTTGTGTTGTGTGGGTAAGATATCAATCAATCGAACAGTCTGAGCAAACTCCGTTATTCCAATCCCTTAATCGCCTTCGGTTCAATCCGTAACCCTAATTGGTGAATTGAGGATGGAGTTTGACGAATACGAGTACCTGGAGAAGACTGTAGAGGAAGGAGATGGATTGGATAGGAAGAAGGAAGAGAAGAGCGAGAGGAGTGACAGGAAGAAAGAAGGAGAGAGGCGCGACGTAGAAAACGGCGACGAAGAGCGAAAGAGCAGTCGGAGTAAGAGGTCTCGTGGAGACGACGAAGAGAAGGGCGAAGGTAAGAGAAGGGATCGGGAGAAAGAGAGGCACAGGAGCAGCAGAGACAAGGAAAGAGAGAGGGATAAGACTAGGGTTATAGGAGGATCGAGAGATCGAGAGAGGAGCGATAGGGATGAAAAGAGCCGAGACAGAGAGAGGGAGAAGGATAGAGAGAGGAGAAGCAGCAGTAGATCACGGAGGGAAGAGAGGCAACGCGAGTCAGTAGAAAGAGGAAGCAGGTTTGTTGGATTCTGCTCCTTTGTATTACTGTTATTTAGGAATGATGCAAAGCTCCAGTTTACTGAGTGAAAGCTTTTATGATTGCACAGGAGACACAAGGACAAGAAGGAGGAGCCTGAAGCTGATCCAGAGAGAGACCAAAGAACTGTTTTTGCATATCAGGTAGATTATTGAACTTTGATTTAGTAGTGATAGGTGGATAAATAACTCACATTGTTAAGTTTTACTGATTAACCCAACCTATAACTGTTTTTTTTTTATTCACAGATGCCTCTTAAAGCTACCGAGAGAGATGTTTATGAGTTCTTCTCCAAAGCTGGCAAGGTCAGTTACTTTCTGCCTTTCTGGATTGTTCACTGTTTTCGCTGTTGTCGTTAGTTTAGGCCATAGAAAGGTGTTAATCTCTCAGCTTTCAGGTTTTTATTCTTATGTTCCTTTCTCTCGCTGTGGTTTCAGGTTAGGGACGTGCGACTGATCATGGACAGGAACTCAAGACGGTCAAAAGGAGTTGGGTATGTTTTCTTCCATCTTCTTTGTAAACTAAGTTTTGTTGTATGTGCACTTGGTTCGTAGTATTCTGCATATATAGTTTTCTCTGCAATTTTCAAGAGCTCGGTTTAACTGTATTCTTAGATGCACTATCAATGCGATAATGATGAGGATGATGGCACTTGTTTAATCAATTCTGCCTGCTCAAGGTAGATGCCAGAAAACCTGAATCCTGTTTCAGTTGTTTCTTTCCATTGCAACCACTATCTGGAAGGAGGGAACCCATTAGCCTATCTTCATTGCTTACTAGATTTAATTTTTGTTCATTTTATCATGACGTGCTAACATTTTCTATTAATCTAGGCCTCTAACTCACCAAAAAGAGACTCAGCTTGATTTCCCGCACTAGAGTTTTTTTTGTTTCCAACTTCTCTTTGCTACGTTTTTTTTTTCTGATATATCCATCTGACGTGTATTTTAAGTCAATTATCTCTCTCTTGTTGACTTGCAGGTATATTGAGTTTTATGATGTGATGTCTGTTCCAATGGCCATAGCTATGTCTGGACATATGTTTCTTGGGCAACCTGTGATGGTTAAGCCCTCTGAAGCTGAAAAGAATCTGGCGCAATCCAATACCACTACAGGCGTTGTGGGTGGTACTGGGCCTACTGGCCCTGTTGATAGAAAGCTCTATGTGGGGAACTTGCATTACAACATGACAGAGTTGCAACTTAGACAGGTATTGTCATATCCACCCTCCTTAATAGTGTGAAAAAAGGATAATTGGTTTCTTGAGAGGTTGTATTACTTTCGAACGGATCAGCAAGTGTTTCTGAACATTTTTAATTAATTACTGCTCACATAATTTTTTTCCATTGTCAGATTTTTGAGCAATTTGGTCCTATTGAGCTTGTTCAGATGCCATATGACCTTGTAAGTGGTCAGTGCAAAGGTTACGGATTTATACAGGTTAGTGGAACTCTTTTTCAAATCAGTTATGCTGTTTTTCTTCGGGATTCCTCACACTTATTATTTCTCCTTCCATAGTTTGCCCAATTTGAACATTCAAAGGCAGCACAAACTTCCTTAAACGGGCAGTTAGAGATTGCTGGTAGAACAATCAAGGTGAGTTTTGAACTCCTTGTAGAAAAATGATTAGTTGTTGGACTTGCTTGTTATTTCACTGTGATAAATACTTATTCTTTTTGCTTTTAGGTTTCGTTTGTCTCTGAGCATATAGGCACACAAGACGCTAATCCAAAATCTGCGGACTTTGATGATGATGATGGAAATGGGCTGGTAAGCTAGAGAACATTCTTCTTGTACCCTTTGTCTCGTTTATGTTTATTAATTGTTCATTAACGGCTCTCTCGCAGGCTTTAAATGCACAAACGAGGGTTCAGCTTATGCAGAAGCTGGATCGTACAGGTGTCGCAGCAAAGTATGTCTCTCTTCTATGCATTATTACTCCTCTAGTCCACAGATTTTTTTTTTAAATTTAGTGTCTCTTTAACATATGTAATCTGCACAGCATTGTGGGACCTTTTGGAGTACCAGCGCTAAATGGGACAGCTCTTAATCAACCAGGCATGAATCCTGGTTTCCCCACATCAGCGCTTCCGACAGCAGCCATCCCTGCTTTTGTGACAGAGCCTGTTGGTCAGCCAAGTCAGTGTCTTCTATTGAAGAACATGTTTGATCCAGCAACCGAGGTTAGTTCTTGGCTCTTTCTTTTCTTCTCCTTAGAGCTTTGGAGGAAAAAAAGCCTTATGTACACGGACTACTGGCTTTTAAAGCATTTTTAACATTCAAAACATTATTTTCTTGCAGACGGAATTGGATTTTGACGTAGAAATTAAAGACGACGTTGGTCAAGAATGCTCAAAGTATGGGCAGGTCAACCATATTTATGTAGACAAGTAAGTATCATCCCATGAGTTTAAATAAAAAATGTCTTGCATTTTGTGTTTATAGATATGTGATGTTAATCTGAAACTTGGTGAAATGCAGGAACAGCGCAGGTTTTGTGTATCTACGGTTTGATTCGGTGCAGGCGGCAGCTGCAGCTCAGAGAGCAATGCACATGAGATGGTTTGCACAAAAGATGATATCTGCAACTTTCATGGTAAGAGATAGATCAGTTTCTTCTCTCTTGGATTCATCTGTTTCTAAGGGTTTACTGAATGAGTATCTTTAATTGCAGCCTCCAAATGAATATGAAGCGAAAGCCAGGGCATAAAGTGCAGGCAAGATGGATTTGCTTGTTCAGACTCGGTATAAAACCTAAACCGGACTGCTATCCATATTCGGTCTCCTGACTGAAACATGTTTTATATATATCAACAGATTATTGGAGACCTTTCCTTCCGTTTTTTGCTTGTTCGTTTTAGTTGTAACATTCCCATATATTTTATGATTTAAGTTATTTTTTTTTATTTCAACAGTGTTACTATTTGTTTTGAAATTGGCCTGGTGTTATAAAGCATGATATGAGATCGTAAAGATTTTGACTGGTGCTTTAGCCAGCTATCTAAACATTTATAAGCTTCCGTGAAAGTTTGTGACATGAAATATATTTAGTTATCCGGTTTAATGAATACTGGTTTTTATGATTTCATAGGTATTTCGGTTTACCAGAACCAAACCTGTTCCAAACACTTTACGTACGCTTTTTGACTAAGAAATCAATCAAATGCAGTTTAACTTCTTCTCCAAGTTCTCTTCTCTCTATCATCTCCAACACCATCATCGTTTATCATCACCATCCATCATCAAACAAATCCAGTTTCTTTGAAATGATCTATGTTCCATTTTAGATCGTCTCCTAGACCTGTATTCACCAAATCTTAGGATTCTGGGTGGGTTGGAACTTATATGCACTAGTTTTCCAGTTTCAGAGTTAAAACTTGAAAAATTAACATAAGTTTACATGGAACTTTTGCAGTGCGAGCACACATTATCATGGCATATTCATAATACGATCCGATACAAAAACTTTCTTTTAAATCATTTATCATATTCTTCGAACTATTTACAAAATTCTCAAATATATCATAAATGTATCGGTCTCGTCGCCATGTAAATGCTCAAAAGAAGGCCATTAAAATGTAATAACCCTAAAATATCGAACCTAAGAGAGTTGTATCATCATCATCTTATCACGGCCCTGATAGGTCGTGTCGCCATGTAAATGCTCTCAAGCGTCCTAAACTTCTTCTTCTTCTTCTTCGATGACATTACTCGCACGATCACCATTTCTTTCGTGCATTGGTCTTCATGAAGATCATCTTCACCGAATAATTCTTCAATCTTCTTCTTCTTGATTATTTTGAAACTAATCTCTTCGTCGCTTAGCTGCATCAGATCTTTAGCTGCCTCCATCTCTATCTCCGTTACCATCACTTCTCGTTTTCTCTTCTCCATAACGATGAAACAATTTCAGAATGAAGTTAAATATGAAGCTGTTTTTCTGAAAATAATTCTCTCTTGCAGATACTGGTGTTTTGGTCGATTTCTTTTTAAAAAAAATTATTTGTAGTGAATTTCTTGGATGCTTACGTAAATGTTAAGAAGGGTTTTAAAGGCAAATAGGAAACTACGACGTTGTTGCTAAGAAATCTCTCTTTCCAGTGATTTGTTGGAAAGTTTCCACATCATCTTTTAACTATATTTCGCTTTCATCCCTTTGCTTTTGACTTATTCAACAAATCACCACCTCGTTTCTAAAATTGGTTTTCAATCATAGACGTGATCGGGTTATAGAAATTCACTATTGATGTTTTTCATCTTTTAACTGAATAAGCAAATATATGTTGCATTGGAAATAGATGCCGTAATGATTTAACAGTAATAAAAATAACTGACGAGCTATCGTCATCACATTTGTAACTCATTAGCAACCATGTTATCTTAGCAAGGGTTTAGAATGTAATATTTATAAAATTTTTTTTTTTTTTTTGCTAACCGAGTATCCTGGCCCCACCGTGGTGGTCCAGACTAGAGACCGAAACAACCAAGGACGCTACCAGGACGTCACCATGTGGGTTGCCGTGAACGGTCTTCGGTCTCGGGCGCTGGGGTTCCGCATGTAAATTCCCCAGTGGCCGGGTTTCGAACCCGGGTGGCGGAACTCACAGCCGTGAGCCCTTTACCACCTGAGCTAGAAGCCCCGGTTAATATTTATAAAATTATGTGGCATGGCTATGATTTCGGCATTACTATTTTGACTTCTTCCCATGGTAACAAAACGCGTGTCTACTATACACTTTTTCTTTTCGCTGAATAAGAGCAAGTCAGCGAAAAGAAAAAGTGTATAGTAGACACGCGTTTTGTTACCATGGGAAGAAGTCAAAATAGTAGGGGCCCACTGAAAGGATATTTGGATAATTTAACTTTCAATTTTCTTGTTCGTTAAGCCTTTGAGAAACACTCGTTTTTCTTCTTTGTCGTAGGATTCTACATATTTCCATCATCCGGTACATATTTGCGATTGTCCATGCCGAAATCATAGCCATGCCACAATATTTATAAAATTATGTGGCATGGCTATGATTTCGGCATGGACAATCGCAAATATGTACCGGATGATGGAAATATGTAGAATCCTACGACAAAGAAGAAAACGAGTGTTTCTCAAAGGCTTAACGAACAAGAAAATTGAAAGTTAAATTATCCAAATATCCTTTCAGTGGGCCCCTACTATTTTGACTTCTTCCCATGGTAACAAAACGCGTGTCTACTATACACTTTTTCTTTTCGCTGACTTGCTCTTATTTAACGAATTTAAAACACCTGAAATTTTAGTATTGTATTGCAATTATATTGTTTGGATACACCTTGCTCTTAGATCATTATTGTAACTATTGTTAATTGACGAATTTAAAACACCTGAAATTTAATACACCTTGCTCTTATATCAGCATTATAATTATTTTGTCAACAAACTTATTATGTAATCAGATACTCAATTTTCTTTCTTTCTTTTGATTAAATGCTCATTTGCTAAAAATAGAATCACGTATTGGTTGGTCTTAAATAAAAAGAAATCTATGTTCTCCACTTCGCGTTGAGTTCACTGAAAATGTACAACGTTCCATAACTTGAATGCCTCCAAAGGTTTCCAGTCAAAAAAGTCACGTTGACTTTGACTCATTCATGCGTACCAAAAAATCCCAGAGAGAGAAACTAGAAGAGAGAACAATTACGTACATACAAGCACAACAAGTCAGAAACAATTCATACAACAATAAAAATCACATTCAAACATTTTCTTCTCAACAATTACAGATGAAACCATTCTTTTTAAAACTCAAGAATATGTAGAAGATTTTCTCAAAATATTCAATAGAATGAACTAATCAAGAACAGATAGACACACCTTCTATTTCTACAAAAATCCAATAGGGCTTCTTTCTCCACATAATAATAAAACACATCACCACCAATTGTGTGACACTATCATCTCTACTTACCCCTGTGGGAAAACGTTTAATGTATCACCAAATGAAAGACAGTCCAAACCGCATATCTCAAGGATATTACCACCTTTGGCACACAAAGGTACTGACTCGGACGACCCAAAGAAGCGTAAGAAAAGAAGTGAGAAGGATTGACCAGACAAGAATAATAGCAGGCGTTCTATCTTGTTCCCCAAGCAACCCTTTAAGGAAAGGATAAAGATGGAAGGAAGACCCAAAGAGCAAAGAACAACCTTCCAAAACAACGGTCCCCACAGTCAGTGGCGGATCCAAGAATACATTTAAGAGGTGTCAAAAATAATTCTAGGTGTCAGTGGTGAGATTCGAACTGTGGTTTGGGGGTGTCAATAGGAGGCTTTTTCCATCAGAACTACCAAATCTTCATTGTTTTAGAGAACAAAATTTTATTTATAGGAATTTAAGGTGTGTCAGCTGACACCCTATTGGTTCAAATAGATCCGCCACTGCCCACAGTCCAACCGGGAATCGTTAGATTCACTTCGTAGGCCTCTATTACGTGTAATTGTAAACATTAAATCTTGTTGCAGCTTCCGCTTTGTCTACACTTACTTTGGGCTTAACATCATAGGCCCAATAAACAAAGTGTAAACATCGTGCTGTTATTTTTCTTCCAATTTCCGTTTTATCCCTTCCAAAAGTAAACGCCATTATTGATAACTTCTCTATCTCTCTTCATAAGCTGTTCATCTCCCCAACCACAACAAACCAACTAGCTTCTGTCCAGGACAAGAGCATCCTGATTAAAAGCTATTCATTCTCCTTTGTTTTTTAAAAAAAATAAATATTTTCCAATTTGTTGGAGAAAGAAAAAAAAAGAAGAGAAAACTTGGAGAAGAATGAATTGAAAAGGAATAAAGAAATTCTAAAGCCTCAAATTTGGAATATTCCCATTTCATCTTCCTTTTGTTCCTTCTCTTATTTCCTTATTGATTTTTTTGACCTCTCTTTCATTTTTCTGTTCCTCCTCGTAACAGTAAAAAGCTTTCATCAAAGCTCGAAAAGGCTCTTCCTCTAATCGTAATTTTAATCCAATTCTTATTACTTTCTCAATTGAGTTTGAATCTTAAGGCTCTCTTTCGTTTTTTCAATCTTCCGATTGAATTCTAGATCTGGTGCTGTGATAACAAGTCAGCTGATCGTGTCTGTGAATTGTCGTTGCCGGCGGCGGTAATGGATTTGGATAATTTCCGGTCGGTCATGGACAACGCCGGTGTCGACGTCTGGACATTTATAGACACAGCGATCCTCGTCGCGTCGCTTGATTACGGTCACGAGCTGAAGCAGAGGAGAGATAACATCGTCGAGCGTCTCTTCGCTACCTCCGTGGCTAACAAGTGTAGAAACTGCGACTTCGGAAGCGTTGCGGAAGCGAGGGTTCATGAGGAGGAGAGGGAAGAAGAAGAAGAGGAAGTAAGGGAGAAATCTGTTAATGTTGACAACGAGGAGGAGGAGGAGGATGACGATGATGTGGATCCGTTTGCTGGTTTGTTTGATGATGAGCAGAAGAGTATTCTTGATATCAAGGAGAAGCTTGAAGAACCTGATCTGGTTCGTCTCTTTCTTGAATCTCAAGATTCATTAATTCTTTTGTGTTTTTAATAGGTTAATAAATTTGTTTTGTTTTTTTTCAGACAGAAGAAGCTTTGGTGGAGTTGCTTCAGAATCTGGAAGATATGGAGATAACATTCCAAGCTCTTCAGGTATAGTTAAAGTTGAAAATCAACAAACACTCTCTCATTGTTTCTTTTTTTTTTCAACTGTTGTTTAGTTTTTTTTTTTTTTTTATGATCTCAGGAAACTGATATTGGGAGGCATGTGAATCGTGTTCTTAGGAAGCATCCATCCAACGAAGTTCGAAGATTAGCTAAACAGCTTGTCAAGTTACATATCACACTCTCTGAAAACTTTCTCTACTCTCACAACTTAACTTCTAATTCATTTCTAGTTTTGTCTCTCGGCAGAAAATGGAAAGAAACTGTAGACGAATGGGTCAAATTCAACCAGTCTAGTGATCTCCAACCTCCAAGTTTAATAGCTGATGAGGACTCACCCCAGCAGAGAAGTAACCATAACAGTAATCGCCAACAGGTTCCTGATTTTGGGTATTCACCGGCTCCCCAGACGACTCAGAGTAAGTTAACGAACAAGAAGTCTCATACATTTTGTAATCCATAAAAAGCTTATTTCAGTTTCCGGTTTTTTTGACAGATGGGTATTCTTCCAGTTCAAGCAAGCATAGTAGCGTTACCGAGTCCGAGAGAAGTAGGCCAAGACCTGTTGCTCCTCCTCCTGCTAGGAGAGAATCTCCTTCTCCTGCTAAACCTTCTCGTCCTTCTCCTTCTCAACAACAACCCATTCAGGTACATTTGCCATACTGGTTCCTAATATCAGTGTTTCAAGTCCTCTCATGTTGATACCAGTTTGGTTTGGGGGATTACAGAGGGAGAAGGAGCATAAAGTTATTGATTTTGACTCGGCTCGGAAAAGACTTAAACAAAACTACAAACAAGCCGAGAATGGTTTAGAAACTCAGATCAAACTTGATGTCTACTACATTGGATTGTTTCATGATCTGACCGTGCTTGTTTGTTATGTTTTTGAATGGCAGCTAAAAAGCAAAGGACTATTCAGGTGATGGACATTCATGAGATCCCTAAACCTAAGAAAGGTGGATTCTTTCCAAGAAAAGGCGGCAGTTCTCAAGGAGGTGCTAGACACTGGTAGAGATTGAATGAAGAAGATGATGATGAGAGTTGAGTGAAACCGACTTGGAAGAGAAAGATAAAAGACAGAGAGCAACCTCTGTTTTCTTGATGCAGAAATCTAAATATGTTTCGAGAATTTGGAATTAAGTTGGTGGGTACACTTGTTTTCCATTTTGTTATTATATTTTTTATTTGCTGTTAAGAACATAATTTTCTTGGATTTTATGAATAATATATTCTGAAAAAAATCAAGTTTACCATATTTGTGTTTTACACAGTGAATGCTTGTTTCTAGTTCTTTTCTTAAGAATATTGATTCTTTTGCTTAATGCCAATTTATATCTAAGTAACTGACATTTTTATTGTTTGTTTTTGTGCAGCTTCATGGTTTGCTGGAACTTTTTTATTCAATTACAGTCCAATGTAAATACAATGTAACGGGTCAATGTACAGTGAGAATTGTAATCTTTGTCGAGCTTATCTTTTAGTTTGAATGCTGACAAAAAAACCGTTTTAATATAATAAATCGAAACAAAAAAAACGTTTTCCATTTTCTTTTTCGACTTTATGCGATAGACCCGCCGTGATGAATGAGACACATTTTTATTATTTTTTTTGACCGAATCATCGTGGATACTGGATAACCATGAGCTGTATTCTTTAACTATGGTTGCTATCATTTATACGCGGAATTCGCATATCCCAAGGGAACAAGACAAAATGCGATTAATTAATTAGATAAATATCTTTTGTTTATCCATTTTTAAGTGTCCACTGAGAAGACTCAAGTGGTAAATCAGCGTAGACTCAAGTGGCAAAGATAATCCACCAAGCAACTCCCACATGTACGCCACAATTTCATTTGCAAGTTTAGTAGATTAAATACTAATTTTAATTAGGGTTTGGTTGACGTGTTTAACACCTACTTACTAATATTATATATACTTCATGGATACCATGTGATATTTAAATTAAGAAAATCACAAAATATAAACCACCAACTAATGCAAGCAACTGCTAGTATTAAGATAATGGATTCTTCATTGACACTAAACTACACTTTAAAGTTTGAACCAATCTGACTTATTTCCCTTTTAACAGGGTTCGGTTTACCATATACCAAACATCAAACCCGGCTTCCACAAACTAGGCGTAACTCAATTTTCCCGGGAGATTCTTCACTAACGAACACTCTTGTTGTACTCACTAGACTTCTGAATCTTTAACAAAAGAATAAGTCTTCGAAGGCTTTGGCTTCCTAACGTTGCTCACAAGCTTTCTCTCCACCGGTTGCTGCTCCGTCTTCACCTCCCCATTGCTTTTGTAATAAGAATCCAGAATCTGCAATAACGAGCTATCTTTATCATTTTCAGTCATCACATCCTTCTTCTTCTTCCTCGGGATGTCTCTCTCAGAACCAGAACCAGAATCTTCATCCTCTGAGAGAGATGGTTCATACACTGAAAGCTTTCTGGTCATCGTCTGGTGGTTACTCGTTGTTGCTTCAGAAACCGGGCCTAGTTCCTCGAACGACGAGTCTGACTCATCTTCTTTAGTAGACTTATTACCACTTGTGGAAGGAAAAACGTATCCGGATGATATCTTCACTCCAGGCATCACTTGTATCAGCGACTGTAGATTCTTGTAACCGAGCTTCTCAACGGCTAAATGGTACCCGTACTCCTCTAAGAAGTCTTTCCTGAAAGGAATCAAGCTGTACCCTTCAGGGCTTTTCTCTGTCATCTTCTTTATCAGCTTCTGGCAATCAGCGAGAGCGTTGGTTTTGTAACCAACGGAAACTCCAGCGTGAGCAACGTTCTTGATCCTCTTCTCACCACCGTCTTGTGGTTTTCCACAATCCGCGAATATTAAGCACAAACCGTTTGAAGCGTGACCGTGGCTAGTGGTGCTAGAAGATGTTTTGATGATGCTGAATGGTGGGGAGGAAGAGGGGTTTTCTTCAATCCACTTCTTATCTGATATTAACAAGGTAACTAACTGAAGCATGCTTGACTCGTTGAGCTGTTTAAGGCACGAGGGCCCTTCCCTCTGCAGATTTTTAGCTATCATTTCCCTGACAGGTTGAAAATGAACATACCGTTTAGCCAAATTTTTACTCTTCTATACCGAAGATAGTTTTACATAGTAAATCAATATATCTGATTCACAGTCTTTTTAAATCAAATGAAGAATGTGTAAGAACCTTGTTCTTGAGTGAGAAACAATAATGTAGCCTCTTGGAGAATGAATGAAAGATTCAACATCATCCCAGGAAGACTTGTTTGCGAAAATGTCATGTTCTTGAACCAGCTTCTGAGTCCCACTCGACTCATTGCTAGGCCCTCCCCAGAACTTGAAACTCTTCAGAAGTTGGCTGAAAAAGCCTGGACTTGTATTTTTAACACTATTGCCTGCTCCATCAGTTCCTGTTTTCACATCCTCAGCACAAGATTCACCGACAAATGAAGGTGAGATTTGGGACGACGAATCAGCTCCCTGACTCGATGATTTTAAGTCCTCCTTATCCTCAGCCTTGCCATCTTTAACAACCCCTTCGACCTTCTCACCACTTCCAGAAGCACTTTTATTTTCTGTGAGAAGCTCTGACTCCATCGCTGGTGAACCAGACCATATCCTTTGCAGCTTCTGAAAAAAACCATCTTCCATAGAATCTTCACTTCCCGCTATAAGAGAGCCTTGATTGGTCTCCACAGCTTTATCATCTGCCTTAACGTCCTTCTGCTTCACCAGAACAGACTCTTGGGAACTCTCTGGCGCTTTCTCTTCGACATTTTTATCATTCTCTTCCTGCTTCTTTCCAAGTGAGACATCTCTTCTTTTCCTTTCAGCAGCAAGTTCGAAATCATTCATTACTTTTGTAGTTGAAGCATTAGCAGATACCTTCTCATCAACGGCAGTAACCAAGCCAGGACTGGAATTAACCCGCTTAGGAATCGCCTTCTCAGCGACAACAGCACGAACAACAAAAAAACCATCACTCGCTCTATTAACCTGAAACACATCAGGCATGGACTGCAGAAACCTCGTAAAAGACTTATGTCCATAGAACTCTTTATCTAACACCACATTACTCCTAACCAGCTCAGCACGCAGTTCAGAAACAGATAACCCCTTGGGAAACAAGCTCAACACCATACGAATCTTATCCACAACTTCCTCTTTCGGGACGACAACACGAGCCTTAACAGAACTACACTCAGATACTACTTCTTCAGTAGTAGTTCCAAAAGGGTCAAGAAGAGGAACCCTATAGTGACCATACCAAGAGTTATAAGGACCATCAGGAGGCTGGTTAAAGTACTTCCCAGCAACAACACCATCTCCTTTAACCAAACCGTCCCAATCCCACATAATCGAAGCAGCACTACATAAAACAGCAGGAGGACCAGACGATGCTCTACTCGAAAGTAACACGTTGTAGTTACTCATCCTCAACCTATGCAACACGCTAGCGAACCCCTCGTCGTTAGAGATTAAGAAGACATGAGCTGGAGGTGGATTCTGAGAAACCCAACACATCAAATCCGTTATCAGAGACCTATCCGCACTGTTCTTCCCACCTGAGAAGAGAGAGAATAAAAAAAAGGTTAAAACTTTTTTTTTTGCTAAGCCTAAAAGGTTAAAACTTTTTCCTTAAAAACAAAAGATTAAATGAGAAAAAGATGAATCCAACCTTGAGGGACGTGAGTGAGAGTGATTCCGGTAGAGGATAGAGCTTCTTGGTTCGATCTAGGGAGGGAGAGAACGTCACCGAAGGCTGTAATCGTGATCGGACCTTTGATTCCGCCGTTTCTGACAGCTCCGGTGATGGACTGCGATAGCTTGAAGACGTTGGCGGTCGCCGGGAGGTTGCAGTTGTTGAAGTCCCACCACACGGCGACCTTGACGGATCGGGAATCTTCGTCGTGGTGGTGGCGCCGAGAGGAGGAGGAAGAGAGGTTGGAGCTAGTGGCGGCGGTGGAAAATGAATTAGCGACGGCGATGAATCGACGGGGATGTAGAGCGGTGGAGGAAGAGAAGAGATGGAAGAGGAGGGATCTTGAGGGTAGTGATCCCAATTTCATGATGGTCGGAGAAGGGTTTTAGGACTGTGAGGGAGGGAGACGAAGAAATGGAAAGGAGTGCTTAAACCCTATTTTCTATCCGTCGTAAACCAAAATCGAATTCCCAAATTGAAACTTAAACCGAACTAAACCGAATTTAAATTAAACCACTACTCTTATTTAATAAGATGCAATTAGGGTTGTGAAACGGAAATTGTAATTCAGAGCGAGCGAGAGAGAGAGGGAGGAAGGATGGTGACGAAGGAACAGGTCGAAGCTTCGCTGACTTCGAAACTCAAGCCTATTCATCTCGTTAGTTTTCTTCTTCTTCTTCAAGTTTTTGATCTCTTGATTGGTTCTTCTTTCAGTTTTGTCTGTTCATTCATATATGTTCTGTTTTTTTCTCTCTCTATAAACTTGTAAAATTAATAGCTGGATAAGAAGGATATTCTTAGTTCTATTGGTTTCTTAATTCATCGTGGTAGTATTAGGTTTTGTAATCTCAGCGTCTTGAGATGGTTTTCTGCTATGAAACATAAGAATTAAAAAAAAAGAATTTGTTTGCCTAGTTAGGAGTAATTTAATATGAACTCATGATCTGACTAGTCACAATGGAGAGCTGTCTATGATGTATGAATAACTTAGGAGCTGACTGTTTTTTTTTGTATGTGGCTGTTTCTGAATTCAAGCTCAGAACTAAATGAGTTGTGTATAAGGGAGTGTATAGTTTCTTTACTTTACAATATCTGAAGATTGGAATTGATTGTAAAGGTTTTCTTTTGACGTTTTTTTTTAACTGATATTATCTCATTTTACCTTGTAACAGGAAGTCACTGACATATCTGGAGGGTAAGTATAGGATTCCCAGTATCCAACATCTTTAATTCTCTGGCTCAAGGAGTCACTCTTGTTCTTAATCTTAATCTTAAGTTAAAATGTGTTTTTTTCTCTTGCAGTTGCGGTTCGAGTTTTGAAGTTGAGGTTGTATCTGAACAATTCGAGGGGAAGAGATTGCTAGAGAGGCACCGTATGGTGAATGCTGCACTTGAAGAAGAGATGAAGGAGATTCATGCTCTTTCTATTAAGAAAGCTCAGACTCCACAACAGTGGAAGCCGTTACAAGACTCTGCTACTCAAGCCAAAGATGCTTGAAACTCTGTTTCTTTAAGGCCTTGTGAGAAAAGAACAAGAGAGCATGATTATGTTTGATACGTTCATCGTTGCTTGCAAATCTAAAAGACTATTTTTTATGCTAGTTTCTTGTAAACGGTTTCAGTTGGGCTCATTAACAGTACTATTAAGCATCCATAACTTCAGTCTATGAATTAGCATGCACTACTACACTGGCTGCTTTGCCCCAAAGCTGATAGATGAGTAAGACATCAGGTTCTTTGGAAATTTCAATAGACGGTACAAAGTTAAGAACATTAAAGCTAGAGATTAAACTTAGCAGTCTTAAAAAAAAAGGAGAAAACACCAATGATTGGAAGATACCACACCTGCCTATAGCCGACACTCGGAACCTTCCACTTCTGCACCCAACCCACACATACAATCAAAATTTGTTATGGGTTCGTTGTTATGGGTTCGTCAAAACAATCAGGCCGAATTATAAAAGACTTCAAAGAAGATCAATGCCGAGAAAAGAAGAATATCAATAACATATCTGGGCTTAGATATGTAGGATGTAGCTATTTTAGCCCAACTAGTCAACATTAAGACCCAATGATCCATCTTTCTTTCTTTTTTGATCAAACCCAATGATCCATCTATCTTCACGAATTGTCTAACGTTCTTGTCCAAGTTAAAAATTTCCAACTGATTAGCTATTTACTAACCAGAGAATAAAGGTCCAACTGGTGACCAAGGAATGGAGAGAAATAATGCATTCCTTGAAATTCCTTAAAAAAATTATCATTCATAAGGAATAATTTTTTCTTTTTGTTCCCTACCATTCCTTTTTTTGTAGAGAAATAAAGAATAAAATCATTCCTTATCAAATTTGGTATAGAACAAACTTTCCTTTTCATTCCTGCAATTTTATTCCTCATTGTTCTCTTTCATATTCGTTCCTTATGTTCCTAAAGTGGTCAACAGTTGGAATGTTTTGGTCTTTTATAATGTTATTTGGCTTCAAAAGTTAGAATGTACAAAGTCTGATAATAAAAAAAAAACCTTGGAAAAGCGAAAGAGAAAAAGAGCCTCTTTTTTTTCTCCGGCGTACGGCCGGCGCGTGAGCGTCCGTGCCGTCGCCGGAGGATCTCTTCTTGCCTAGGTTTTGTTCCTCTCTCTCCCGTCTACGCAGTTCCTTCACTGACCGCCTTGTCCGACCTCTGTGAGCGCAAACATCGTTGTCGGTGGCTTCAGCTTTTGGAGTGAAGACGCGGTCGGTGAAAGATCTTCGAGGGAGAAGAAGAGGGTGGTTTGTTTTCTCCGGGTGATGGTGTCTCCCATAGATCCATCGACGCCGGTCTGCATGCGGGGGGTGGAGGCTTGTGCAGCTCCACCGACGCCGATCTAGCTACCGGGAAGGGGAGGCTCTGTCAGCTCTTGCTTCGCCGGCTCTTGGTCTACGGAGAGAGGAGGCTTACAAAGCTCCTTGATACCGTTTCGGAACCCAAAGTTGTTTGGGCGGTGGTGCTTAGATCGAAGGATTTTAAGTTCGATGTGGTTTTGGTGACGAGCTCGTGGACCGTCAAGGAGGGATCTCAGCTTGTGAGGAAGATCTCCGGTGACGGCGACGACGTACGATAGTAGAATAGCGGTGGTCTGCGGTTGGCTTGTCTAGGGTTTCCGGTGGTTCAAAGTCGGAGGTGATCTCGCTAGGGCGACGACTTCTCCGACGTGAAGACAGAGCGCCGCAGATCAGCCATGGAGACGTGGAGACTCTGCAGCGACGGAGCTCCGGCGAAAAGAGGGTGTCGGTGTTTGGAGTCGACGGCGGTGCGAAGTGGTGTTGATCAAGTCGAGGCGGGCGACGCGTGGCGTACAGATAGTCTAGATTATTACACGTGGCCGAGCTGCCTCCTTGATGCGCTACTAGGGCGAACTGTATGGTGTCGTGGGTTGGGCAGATGGGCCGTTAGTTTTTTTTGGGCTTTGCCCTCTGTTGTTGTAGCCCGGTCTGTGTGTGGGCTTTTGCTTTAAACTTTTGGGTCATTAAAAATCAGAGTTTACTTTGTGGGTTGGCCATTCCTTTTGGGCCTTGTAATGTTTTTAGGCTTTGGGCCTTTTTAATATTATCATCTAGATGAAAAAAAAAAAGAATGTTCAAAGTCTATTCTTCAATATCCCATGCTTGAATCTGAAAACATCACATCCAAACACATTTTTTGTGTGACTGCAGTACCACTGTTTTGTTCGTTTGTTCGTGCTAATTGCAGTCGGATCTTCATGCATGGTGGTTGTCACTTGTCAGAGTTTGACGGTGACTCGTCGGGATATATCATATATATTGTTAGGGATTTTCAGATGATCTCAAAGTGGTCAATCATATATTTTAACTCATAGAATATTTGCATTTGTTTTCTACTTATAATCATATAAGTCGTGTACGTGAATATTTGCATTTATTTTCTACATATATATATATACTAAGCGTTTTCCTGCAGTTATATTTAAAAATAAAGTTTATTAAATATTATATATTTTATTATTCCTACCAATATTTAGATATATATTTGATTCAATTAAATATTTAATTAAGATATAAACATTTTAAATATTGAAGAATATATATGTATATATTCAAATTATAATCTTAGATAGTATTTTCTATCTATTTATATTGGCTAAATATATTAAATCAGTTTATATTTTTCACAAATTATATCAGTTTGTATAAAACTAAAAAAATGATATAAAATTGTATAGTTATCAAAAATTTAAACTACACAATATTCATAAATTTGTAGATATATAAGAAATAAAGATTTTACGCTTAGAAATCTATTTTTTTTCTAAATGTAGCAATTTCAAAAGCTTTAATAATCAAATTGTATAATTATAGAAAATAAAATAAAATAAAATTTCGAAATTTGTAGTGATATATATGAATATATTTATCTTATAGATGATGTATGAGATATTACCATATTAAAAAATACCAAAAATAAATATCAATGTTAAATGTAATGTATGGGTTATCACCATATCCTAAAAAGTTTACCAAAAATATATAAACAATAAATGGAATAATCCATGTCATATTTTTTTGGAAGTCATGTCATTAGTTTTTTTTTTGAAACTGATTGTAAAGAAGACATGTGACAAAATCACTTCTCAAATAATATATAGAGGCGATTTTGTTTTTTTAATATTGAAGAATATATATGTATATATTTAAGTTATAATCTTAGATAGTATTTTCTATTTATTTATATTGGCTAAATATATTAAATCAATTTATATTTTTCACAAATTAGATCAATTTGTATAAACTAAAAAATGATAAAAAACTGTATAATTATCAAAAATTTAAACTAAACAATATTCATAAATTTGTAGACATATAAGAAAATAATGATTTTACGCTTAGAAATCTATTTTTTCTAAATGTAGCAATTTCAAAAGCTTTAATAATCAAATTGTATAATTATAAAAATATAATAAAATAACATTTCGAGATTTGTAATTTTAAATATGAATATATTTATTTTATAGATGATGTATGAGATATTACCATATTTTTTTAAAAAAAGTTAATGTTAAATGTAATATATGAGTTATTACCATATCTTAATAAATTTACCAAAAATATAATAAACAATATACGGAATAATCCATGCCATATTTTTTGGAAGTCATGTCATCATTTTTTTGTGAAACTGATTGTAGAGAAGATATGTGGCAAAATCACTTTGCAAATAATATATAGGGGATATATATATATATATATATATATGGATAACTCGTTGTCGTTGTAACCGGATAAATATTAGGCCGATTCCAAAGCTTAAAAAGCATAAACATATATGGATACAGACTACATATCCATGTTTTCAATATATACTATATCATTACAATTCGTATAAATCAAACGACCAATAATGTCGAATCATTGATCAAAATGTCGAGTTTTTTTGTATGAATTTTGTCGACGCGTGCATATGTATAGGTTATAGATTTATAGGTTAGTATATAACAATAATATATGTATAGGTTAGTATATAACAATTCACTTCCACTAATACATGTGATCCGAAATAAGCGAGGGTCGCAAGCCCTCTTTATCCAGGCGGGGTACACCGCACGTGTACGTGAACGTGGACAGGGGTACACACGTATGCATGAACACATCACATGCCGTATAATATCCAACGTAATATACACTCTAGCATTTGTCACATCGTTTAAGCCAATTTTGCTTATTAATTTATTCATTGGCACACGCATGCATTGATTAATATAGCACAGCAGGTCACCAATCTACACTGTCTACAACAAGACATCCAGTTCCAAACAAGATATACAAGCAATGTACTGGTAAGTACTGATATCATATACATTCTTGTAAGACCAGGCTAGTGAGTCACTTGCGTTTATGTAATAAAAATACAATTTCCATTTTGGGGAATCTTTATTTTAATAACATCAGGGAACTAATCTATATCCCACGCCTAATAAGTAACCTAAAGTCGTAATCAAGACAAGAAACTAAGTTTCAAGGGACCTTGATGTTCATGAAAAGTATATATCATCACATGGACGTCCAATAAAGCTATTCAAAGTTGAGATAAAAAAACAAGCTAATATAATTGAATTTTTTTTAAAAAATTGCAGAACAATGCATGAACCAGTAATAGTTCACTAACCCCAAAAAAGCGTTCAAAGAACATCCAAAAGTCTAAAAATCTTAGGAGATATCACATCAAATCCTCCAATAAGAATCTGGATCCGTTGCTCCATCGCATTCACAACGACTCCCCAATGACATTAATTATTCGCTACAACTAAACAAAAAGGATAGTTCCAAAGTAGTCAATTATGTAAATAAGTCCAATCTTAATCACACGTTTTTGATTTAATCGCTATATATATACTGTTACCGACTGACCGTTCTTTGACGCACGAACACAGATTATTAGTGCTAATTGTCATTTGTCACGAAGCCCAGTGTGTAGTGATTTTAGTTTGACAGTTTGACATATATGCATATTGTGGTAGTGTGGTTTATGCAATTTATAAATTGATGACACAATCACACTATTCACACAACGTACTATATTTACTTTCTTTCAATCTTTTTAATTGGTTAAAAATCTTATAATACTTTCAAAAAATATATACTCCGATATGGAAGAAGAAGATAAATAAACACTGTAAATAGTATACAATTAAAGGTTGGTTTGAGGTTTAATTTGCTGGGTTCTCAAAATATCAATCGAAATTGCATTGCAAAATTATTCTATATACCTAACGAGTCGGTGATTTTTTACGTAACCTATATCGAGTGGGACATGATACAGTATCATCATTAATCCGGATTAATTCACGATTAGGACATTGTATACGAGTCTTGTGAGAACGAACTTTCCTTATAGAAAAGGTCAAAATGAGTAATAATTGTTTATTTAGACGACAAAGACCCTTATATCTTCTCCTTTACACTTACGTACGTGCAATAATTCAAGGGATCTATAACAAGTTCCAATATTAAAAGGCAAAAATATGATGACCATAAATAAATCAAATTAGTATTCTATTTACATCATTTTAAACAAGCTTAAACCACATACACTTACAAAAATAATAAGGGAGAATGATTAAACAAATCTTTTGAGCTTCAAGGAGAAGGAGTCCTGGTAGTACTACTTAAGCCGATATCATTGTGTTTTCTGGAAGGACCAGAAGCTGGAACCGGAAACTGACGTGGCAAGAATCCCAGAAACTGTACACTTTTGTGGTCTTGTACTTGACGACTGTTATGACGATGAGGAGGTGAAACTACGTCAGGTTGTGTGGGTGGGGAACTCGTGTAGAACACGTTCGTGGTTCTAGCTCCATGGCAGCAACTCAAAATAACAAGAAGAAGACCGAGAATAAGGATTGTTCTCCTGAGTTGGTTGGTTCTTGATCTGCGATCTCGAGAAGACATTTGATGATTTAAAGATTGGAGGAGACGATGAGAGAAAATGAGAGCGAGAGAGAGAGATAGTGGGAAAATATTTTGTTTGTTTGAAGGGTTTTTAAGTGGAATTATTTAATATTTAAAGGGGATTTCTTTGATGATGGTGGTGAATGAAAAAGGAGGTTGTGAATTGTTGACAGCAAGAAATATGGGCACATCAAGAGAGAGATAGAATGTGACTGAAAGATGTTGACTTGTGGTTCTATTGGTATGTGTTTTATTTACTTATGGTTCAATTCGTATGTTCTTTTTATTTACTTACATGTTCTTTTTCTTTTGTAAGGAAACTACAGAACCTAAATCCAAACTAATCATGACATTTTCGTCTCTAAGAAAAACCTCACCAATCTAAACACAGTAGTCTATTAGGTTTCCCGTTCTTTCTCAGATAAACGGTAATTATCACATAGTTATGAGATTTCTAATTTTCTTTTAATCGTATCGTCATTGTTGTTTGTTTTTTTTGTTTTTGTAAATAACTAGGATATGATCATATAAAAGAAAAAAAAGGAAGAGGCGACAAAGAGAGAAGAAATGACATTAGAGATAATTAGTGGTGGGTCAAGGCAAAGCTTTTTCACTTCATATTGTCCAAAACTTATTTCATCTGCTTTACTCCAATATAGTATGTAAACCATCTCTAACAATTAGTTGAGCTAGCCAACGACGCATTAGCATAGATACTTTTGCTAAATAGAATTTAAGAATTATAGATTGACATTTAAAGTTCGAGTTAGAACATGACTTGACGGTGGTGACTCAGTACAACTACTATACCACAAAACACGGAACAACCAATATAAATTATATTTTTTTGCCACAGAATATCATCAACTGTGTACCTAGCGAACACTGTTCCTCAATGTAATCTACGCAAAGCTCGTAGGTTTTTACCAGATAATGCAACCCTAATGAGTTGTATCCTCTTTTGCGGCATAAATACTTAAGTGGAAATGCCTTTATTACCGACAAGATGTTAGAAGAGCAAAAGGAAACTGAAAATAGAAGGCAACAACAGTAGTTATGTCAGAATAACAAGAAATAAAAAAAGCTTGTCCTATTCAAGTCCCTAAGCATTACTGTATCAAAACTGTCGAATTCTACTGTTACAACCCGCAATGTTCGTTCACACGTTTTCTTCATTGCATCACTCTCATTGAAGTTTTATACATTGTTCGTATGTCTACCCTAAGCTCAATATAACCAGTTGAAATTCTATAATCAATGTTGTTGTCGCAGGTCGGGCCAGAAACATTTTCAATCTACCATTTAGACATTTCTTTTTCGAGCGCCGCCTAGGGTTAGGGTTTAGGCGATAACCTAGGCGACCTGGATCTGTGAGGAATTTTGAGCAAGGAGAAGAGGAGAGGGAGACTATCGTACACTCCTCTCACTTTACTGGAGTCCTGTATTGCATACAGCGCTTTCAGAGAGATACTTTTGCTGAGATTTCCACCACTGTGGTGTGTACTGACGTGCAAAACACGCATCTGAAGAAGACGATGCAACGTTACATCGGATCCCGAAACAGGGGAGAAAACCCTCGCAGTAGGGGGGACAACTCTTACCCGGTGAGAAGAAGATACCAAGAGGAGAAAGAAGAGATCATAAAGGTCCCAGCTTTTGATAACTCGGACCTAATTGAGAAATTCAAGCTTACGCTTGTAGGACGCATGTTCCATGCTGACGGAAGAAGCGTTGAAGCCCTGTTGAAACATATGCCAAAACGCAGAATATGGGATGTGGAGAATAGAGTGCGGGGTATAAACCTAGGAGGCAACAAATTCCAATTCGACTTTGAGAAGGAAGAGGACCTCGAAAAGGTTCTTCAAAGACGACCTTGCCATTTTAATAAATGGAGCTTCTCCCTGGAGAGATGGATCCCAACTATACAAGAAGACTTCCCGAATTCACTAGCTTTCTGGGCGGTCGTATCAGGTGTTCCCAGTCACTACAAAAAGATCGAGACGTATGAGAGCATAGGGAAAGCTTTGGGGGTCTATGTAAAGGCTGATGTTGAAGGAAGTCGGGTGAAAGTCCTTGTCAATGGGGATAACCCTTTAAAATTCAAGAGTAAAATTGAATTTTCAAATGGAGATATAGTGAAAGTCACCATTGATTACGAGGATCTCCACCGATACTGCTTTACATGTAAACGTATTTCTCATGAGGAAGGAACCTGTCCAGACTTGACGGAAGCACAAAGAGAAGAAAATCGTATAAGAAGGATTGAACAAAAGGACAAAGAGGAGAAAGCAACTAGAGAAGCCTTCTCACTGCCGCAACGACAGGCCCTGCGAGAGACTGAAACCAGACAACCATCTCGTGTTGACAGAAACAGAGATCCCAGAAAGGAGATACAAATCTCGAGCTCCTCGCATAGAACATGGAGTAATGGAAGAGAGAGCTCCCATGACCTGCGCGAAAAAATCCAGGAGAAGAGACATTACCAGTCCAAGAATGTTTGGAACAGATTGGATAATTACTCTAGGTCAGAGTATCCCCGGAATCGGGAGAGATATCACCCATATCAACAATCCTCACATGGGACCCAAAGAGAGAAGATGAGAGACGCAATGTCCTCCTCGGAGTGGAGAATAAAGGAACCTAATGCTAGAAGACATGAACAGAGGAACATGGACAACAGGAACAGAGTCGAACAATCGAGTGGCAGGAACAGAGCATCACCAGACTCGCAGAGGACAGTATCAGACCTCAGAAGATCCCCGCAAAAACCACAACATAGAGGACGCTACTCTCGGTCCCCTCCAGCGATAACGATGGAATGGCGACCCATAAGCAGCGAAAGAGTTAGAAAAAACAGAGAAGTGGAGGATGTGCAAGTTGATCGCGCCATGGATTCAGAACGCTTCAAGAAATCTGAACGTCCCAGAACTTCTGAACCGGTCAGGCAACGTCCACAGGTGGAAAACGAAAGCTATGAGCCCTCACCGAGGAAGACGAAAGCTGCAGGAAACACAGAACAGAGGAAGGACGAAAGCACAAGGTTTGCCCGAATCGACAAGGAAACAGAGATACCTCAAGCGAGTGAAACGGAAGAAGAAGAAAGACGTCGTATCAGAGGGAAACAAATTGCAGAAGATAACAATGATGTGCTTACGGAAACAGAGCGAGATGGCACTGGTATAAGCCACCATCAGGAACTGATATTGGATACAATCCCTGAGAATCAGGCGAACATGAATAAGGAGCAGAGCAACCATCAGGCACTTGTGAGAATTGGTTTACAGATGAATGTCAATGAGACAGATGGGAACCTCCCAAAAAATGTGGCCAACGTCAAAAACTCAATGGAGGAGATAAACAGAGAGAATAAGGAGAAACAGAGGTTGGAGGAAGATCAAGACCTGTTGAGTGAAGAAGAAGTCAACCGAATGATGGAGCAATACGCAAGTGTGGACATAGAGATGGATGACGACATGATCGATGAGGATGATCTGCTGGACGAGATTGAAGATGAGACAGCCATTGTTCCAGAAACTCAGGAGGCGCCAACTGCAAAAAAGCAAGCACCCAAAGAGAACAGAGACGTAAGGAGAGGAGAGGAGGACTCAAAGGAGGTGTCGAACAAACAAAACCGTGGGTATGGAAAAGAGACTGGAAAAGAGAAGGGACGAGCAAACAAGCAACAAAAAGAAAAATCTCAGTCATCCTTTCTCTTCAAACGAAGGGGAACTAGAAGCCCAGACACAAAAGGATTAGCAGCATCGAAGAAGCTTGCAATTATTGGACGAGCATCTCCTAAAGGAAAAATGGTCAAAAGCATACGTCCTAGCGTTATGAGAGGAACGCAAGAGACGATGGTCCCTCGTTTTGGGGTGTATCCTTCGGTGGTAAAAAACCGGAATCTCTCTTCTGCATCAGGTTCGGTGGGGTCCCAGAAACCACCCAGTACTCAGATATGAGTGCAATCGCCTGGAACTGTCAGGGGGCTGGAGCCTACCTGACAAAGCAGCATCTCCGGGAGCTGCACCGATGCTTTCATCCTAGTTTTCTTTTTCTTTCTGAAACAAAAAATAATTTTACTTTTTTGCAAGACTTTCAAATTGAGTTTGGTTATGATAGATTGTTCACCATCGACCCGGTTGGTCGTAGTGGTGGACTCGCTTTATTTTATATGGATGCTTCTGATGTGGAGATTAATTTCTCTAATAATCGTATGATTGATATCGAAGCGCAGGTGGAAGGACACAAGGTGTATATTACCTTTGTGTATGGGGATCCGGTGACTGAATACCGAGGAAATGTATGGGAACGCTTGCTACGAATGAATGCAAATCGTGATGGTCCATGGTTGTTATTGGGCGACTTTAATGAGATAACAAGTAATGAAGAGAAGAAAGGTGGAAGAAGAAGACCTGATTCATCCTTTCTTCCGTTTAGGAACATGCTAGCAAGCTGTGGTATGATCGAGTTTCCGTTTACAGGGAACTCACTATCTTGGGCAGGAAGAACTCGGGCAGGAAGAGTACAATGTAGATTGGATAGATCAGTCGGCAATGAAGACTGGCACCATATTTTTTCCCACACTTTTGTGGAGTACTTACTTCGATGGGGATCCGATCACAGGCCCATACTCGTCAGATTTCTATCAAAGGAGAAACAGAATAAAAGGAACTTCAAATTTGACAAAAGATGGATGAGTAAAGAAGGCTTTAGAGACGTGGTACAAGCAGACTGGAACTCAGGGGACGGAGATGGCAACATACCATTGTATGAGAAGATCACCAGAACGAGAAGGGCCATCTCCAAATGGAAGAGAAAGACCACGTCCAATAATGAGATTCTTATTGCTGAGCTAAAAGAAAAATTAGACAAAGCGCAGGCCGACGACTCGATATCAAGCGAGGAAGAACTGGAATTAAAATGGAAGCTTTGTGCTGCCTATAGAGAAGAGGAGATCTACTGGAAACAAAAAAGTCGGATGCTTTGGCTGAGGGAGGGGGACAGAAACACGAGATACTTCCACGCGAAAACTAAGCAACGTCGAGCCAGAAACCGCATCACTAGGCTGAGGAACTCGATGAATGAATGGGTAGAGACAGACGAGGGTATTGAAGACATAGCGACATCGTACTTTCAAGAACTCTTTACCTCGTCTAATCCAACAACGATTGAAGACACAATCCGGCACATTGCCGCGTCGGTTAGTGAGGACATGAACCAGAGATTACTTAGAATCCCTCAGGATGAGGAGATACGCGAAGCGGCCTTTGCCATAAACCCAGAGAAGGCACCGGGGCCTGACGGGATGACAAGTCTCTTCTATCAAAGATTCTGGACGACGGTAGGCAAGGACGTATGCGCAATGGTTAGAGAGTTTTTTATTACTGGTGATTTCGATGAACGACTAAATCAGACCAACATTTGTCTAATACCAAAGACGGAGAGACCAACAGCTATGACAGAGTTCAGACCCATTAGCCTATGTAACGTCGGATACAAGATTATCTCCAAGATAATATCTTCACGACTGAAGAGCTTACTACCTGGCATTATCTCGGAGACGCAGTCAGGGTTTGTTTCAGGACGCTTGATCAAAGATAACATTTTTGTGGCGCAAGAGATGTTTCATGCACTAAGGACGAACCAAAGCTGTAAGGAAAAATTTGTGGCAATAAAAACCGATATGAGCAAGGCTTACGACCGGGTGGAGTGGAGCTTTCTGGAAGCATTGCTACTAAAATTTGGTTTTGACGAACAGTGGGTTCACATGGTGATGAAGTGCGTCTCATCAGTAACCTACAAGGTTTTGATTAATGGAGAGGCTAAGGGTCATATCAAGCCAGCCCGGGGGCTACGTCAAGGAGACCCTCTGTCACCTTTTCTCTTTATCCTTTGTACTGAAGTGCTGATTTCGCATATTAAGAACGCAGAGGAGATGAAGAAGATAACCGGGATAAAAATCGCACGAGCAAGTCCAGCGATATCACACCTTTTGTTCGCAGATGACAGCCTTTTCTTTTGCAAAGCGGAGCAATCCCAATGCGAAGAATTGGTTCGAATCATTGACGTCTATGGGTCAGCCTCAGGACAACAACTGAATAAAGAAAAATCTTCAGTTCTGTTCGGTTCTAAGGTCATAACGTCTACAAAATTAGATCTGAAAAGATCACTTGGTATAACCAAAGAAGGTGGGATGGGTATGTACTTGGGGATGCCAGAAAAAATCTGTGGCTCCAAGAAACAGGTTTTTTCTTTTGTACAAGACAGGATGAATGGAAGGATCAATTCTTGGTCGGGGAAGCTACTCTCCAAGGGAGGGAAGGAGGTTCTTTTAAAATCAGTAGCACAAGCAATACCAACCTACGTAATGTCGTGCTATCTCCTCCCTCTAGAGATATGCAACAAACTTTCCGCCGCAGTGGCGCGTTTTTGGTGGAGCACACGAAATAATAATAGAGGTCTACACTGGGTGGCCTGGGATAAAATTTGTGTGCCCATGGAAGAAGGTGGCTTAGGTTTTAGAAACTTTCGAGATTTCAACTTGGCTCTGCTTGCAAAGCAGGTGTGGCGCCTTCTTATTAAGCCAAACTCATTATTAGCGAGGGTCCTAAAGGGGAGATACTACAGGCACGCAAACCCTTTAACAACGGCGAAGGCTAACAACCCATCCTTTGGCTGGAAAAGCTTAATGGCGGCTAAACATGTACTTCAGGATGGTCTTCTTAGAACTATTGGCACGGGGGCTGAGACAAGCGTATGGGAGGACTTATGGATACCTGACTCACCGGCTAGACCAGCGCTACCACGCCATGCCAACTCCGACAAAGGGTTAAAGGTCCACCATTTAATCGATTTCGAGAGGAAGGTATGGAATGTAGAGCTCGTAAATAGATTTATCGCTGCATCGGACGTCCCTAGAATCCTGCAAATCAAAGTAAGTAAAAGGGGACGACGGGATGATTACTCATGGAGCTTTACAAACTCCGGGAAATACACAGTCCGATCAGGTTACACGGTCGCAGTGAAACAGAGAAAACAAAAGGAATCAGAAGGAATGATGGAACCAAGTACAACAGCTTTAAAGAAGGCAATATGGAAACTACAATGTCCAAGGAAGTTAAAGCACTTTCTATGGAGTGCGGTATCAGGGTACGTAGCTTCGGCAAGTAAATTAAAACAGAGGCACCTTGGGATCGATGCTGTGTGCCAGAGGTGTGGTGAGGATCTTGAAACAATCAATCATATCATTTTTGAGTGTCCTCCAGCCGTACAATGTTGGGCGCTGTCATCGATACCAACAAGTCCGGGGATATTCCCGTGTTCATCCATTTATACGAACTTAGACACGTTACTTAGGTATTTAAGTAACGCGGCGATACCAAACGAAAGCGTCCAAATCTTTCCATGGCTAGCTTGGTTTATATGGAAAGCACGGAACGACAAATGTTTCAACGCTAAGGACGTCTCGCCAGTTGATACTTTGCAGATAGCAATAAGGGAAGCAGAAGCATGGAGGATAGCTCAGATTGTGGAGGAAAATGGCGAGGCAGTACCAAAGGTTGGACTTGCACCAGCTGCTGGAACACGACCTCCTGCGTGTAAATGGATCTGCCAGGTAGATGCTTCGTGGATGGAGAAGGAGGAAGGAGCAGGGCTAGGCTTTGTCCTCTTTGAAAATAAGCACGTGAGATTAATAGGAGTGCGAAAGGGACCCCCAGTGGCATCGCCTATACATGCGGAAGCGGAGAGTCTGATTTGGGCAATGAGGGAGGCGAGAAAGCTGGGAGTGAGTGAAGTTCGCTTTGAATCTGACTGCCAATTATTAGTACGCCTCATCAATAATCCGCAGGAATGGCCAGCTCTTGGACCGGAACTAGATGAGATTGATTTTCTTAGCTCTGAATTCTCTATGATCTCTGTGGTTTTTATACGTCGTACTGTTAATGGCCGTGCGGACTGCCTGTCGAAGGTAGGACGATCACGTGCTGTAGATTTCTGTTTCATTGGAGATATGGCTCCCCCATGGCTAGCCCATGTACCAAGCCTATCTGAACCTTTAGTTTCTTAATAAAGTTCCTATTTAGATGCCAAAAAAAAAAAAGAAAAAAGACATTTCTTTTCTCCTTGGTTCAGTTAAACCGAGTTGACGTTTACTATTTGGAGTCCTTTAACCAAATATTTAATGGGCCGGATTAAATAGCCCATTAAGGATCTTCCATTTTTCTACTTCACCTACTTCCTTATGAAAATTCCAAGTTGGTTCCTAATATTAAATGACTCTAGTTGACCTTCGTTTGCCTGCCGGAGTATACTTCATGGTCGTGACCTGTTGAATCAAGGGCTTGTAACTAAAATTGGTAATGGCTCTGCTACGAAAGTCTGGTGGGATAAATGGATAATTGACTCGGTTCCACGCACTCCAGAGTACAGACCAGAGTCAATAATTAATCTTACGTTGAAAGTACAGGACTTGATAGAACCTCAGAGTGGTACGTGGAACCAGGAGCTAATCTTTCAAACGTTCAGTCAGAAGGACGCAGCGATTATCCTCAAAATGAAACCATCTCTCTTACATGCTGACTGTGTGGTTTGGGGATTTACCAAGAATGGGGTTTATAGCTCTAAGTGTGGGTATGCTTTACTGGAAACTATTAAGGATCTGAACTCCCCACCAGCTAATCCTATTCCTCCTGTGGAAAAGCACTTGTGGAAAGCCATCTGGAAGACGAAAACTACACCGAAGTTGCGATATTTCCTCTGGCATTCTCTCTCTGGAGCGCTGGCAGTGAGGGATAAGCTACGTACAAGGGGAATAAATATTGATCCTACGTGCCCCTCCTGCGGTAGTGGAAGAGAAGATATCAACCATGTTCTCTTCACCTGTCGTTTTACAAAAGAAGTCTGGTCCCTCTCCTCTGTTCATATGCTTCCATCGGGCTCATGGTCTAGCTTTATTTTCTTGAATTTGTATCACTTACACAAGTGTAGCAAAAAGGAGTCTCTTCCTCCAGAAGCAGGTTTAGCTTCTCCTTGGATACTGTGGCATATTTGGAAGGCTAGAAATGCCTTTTGCTTCGAGTATACTAGAATGGATTCTGCTAATATCTTAGCAAAGGCCATTGGAGAAGCGGAAACATGGTGTGAGGTGAATAGTAGCCCTCCTTCAGAAACCCGACAGGCTCCCATTCAACCTCTACGATCTACAAGCTGGTCCAAACCTCCAAAAGGCTGGTTGAAATGCAACGTATAGCATCATCATGGGTGGGTCAGAGTCATAATAGTGGGGGTGCTTGGATGGTCCGTGATTATAAAGGGGTGGTTCTTTATCATAGTCGAAGAGCCTTCTCTAACGTCTCCAATCCGACTGAGGCGGCGTTGCTTTCACTCCAATAGTCTATCAAGGAATTGCAGTGTTTGAGATTGGACAAGATCATCTTCGAAACATCCTCTTATGGTCTTAGGGATACTTTTCTATGGCCGTCAACGTGCTCCCCAGAACCTATGATATCCAATATCTTGCTTATTTTGAATGGTTTTAGCAACTGGAAAGTGGAACATACAGAACCTGATGGCAACAAAGCGGTGTCTCTTATCGCCTCAAGTGTTACTACTGGCCACGGCTACCATTCATACGTCGCGTTAGGAGGCCCTTCTTGGTTACACGCCATTGTAGAGCAAGAAGCTGGTTTATCTCCACCGTAACTGGCTCCCTAGTAGAGCTTTTTCTGCCATGCCACCTACTGGTGGTTCTTTCCTTCCTATTTTTGTCTTATTTCTTTTCCAAACTTTGCTTCCCAGTCTTTATCGTTGCTGGTTTCTTTTGTTTTGTTTCTGGTTCAGAACGTCTTCCTTTGTTGTCTTTGAGGCTTGCCTCTGTTGTGCGTTTGCACAATCTTTGGAATGAATTAATCTCAGTGTTAAAAAAAAATGACTCTAGTTATATTAAATTCGTAAGAGATTTATCTTTAACAACATTTAAGAACTGAAATGGTTTATATTTTTGTACAATATTTTCAAAATTGGGGATTTCTCACTACTACCATTTTTAGGATACCACTTTTCAAAAATACACTAACCAACTTTACCCTTAAAATTTAACAAAGCAAAATACCATTATACCCTTCATTTTGATATCGTTCTTCTCGATCAAGATTTCAACCACCACCACCGACTATACAGACTTGTCTCACGGCCAGAGAAAATCGCAATCATCTTCGTTTTGTGGTGTGTGATACCAAGGGATGCAAAGGAACGCCGGTGCGAGAACCATCGAAGGTGAGCTCGAAGAAGGTCTGTTTCACGCCAGAGCTGTATCAGAGATAGAGATTGATCGACGGAAGCCGAAGCAGTACGACTTCACACGATGCGAACAGACTGATAAAGGAGTGAGCGCCGTGGGGCAAGTTGTCTCCGTTCGGTTCTCCGTTGAGTCAACCTGAGTAGCTGCTCAATGCTAATCTCCCTGATCAGATCAGGGTTTTGATTACAAGCGGGTTTCTCCGTCGTTTAGCTCCTATAAGTCTTTTGATCGGAGGAGGTATGTGTATCTGATCCCTGTGTTTGCTCTTGATCCATTCGGCATCGTGATAGAGAAGTGATGATGGCTAGTTTGGGTTCACGAGAGGAGTGTGTGAAGAGTTTTGAGTGCTCTGAGCGCTGTCGTAAGAACTAGGTCACTGGTGTTATGGGCAAGTTGAAAGTTGATTACTTTGATGCTTAATCATTGAATGTTCGGTCAGACATTCTGTCAAACAACTCTACTGCGTTGATAGCTGATGTAAAGATCGAAGATTTGACTGACGTGAAGAGTGATTTTTGTTACGGCGAGGAGGAGAAGGAGAGGTTCAACAGGATACTGAATTTTAATGTTACTCAAAAAATTTCTGTGATTTTACGTTTGCAGCCTGTGATACTTGATTATCTTGCTAGCAAGTCAAATTTCATCAGAGGATTTGGTAGTGGTTTCTCCTGACGTTGGTGGAGTAGCTAGAGCTCGTGCTTTCGCCAAGAAACAATCCGATGCTCCTCTTGCCATTGTTGATAAAAGACGTCACGGCCACAATGTTGCTGAGGTGAAACTTTTTTCTGTCTTTTTCTAATAAATCGTTCCTCCACGCAAGTTTTTTTTCACATGTGACTCTTCCGTACAGGTCATGAGCCTTATAGGTGATGTTAAAGGCAAAGCTGCAGTAATGGTGGATGACATGATTGATACCGCTGGTTAGTTACCAATAGATGATTCCGTGAATCTGCACCACACTACTAAAGAACCACTTTGTTTTTGTTATGTATGCAGGAACCATTGTGAAAGGAGCAGCTCTTTTGCATGAGGAGGGTGCTCGTGAGGTTTATGCTTGCTGCACACACGCGGTTTTCAGGTGAGCTCTCGAATTCACCATTTTTATGCTTATGTATGTGAAAACATGTGATTAGAGTTTGTTAAATATCTCAGTCCGCTTGGCTCACAAAGAGGATCAGGAGCACCAGTACGTAATGGTGTGCTCAGTAAGGCTTCCTCAGCTTTGAAGCCTTTCTCATCTGTTGGATAGCTTTAAGAAGCTCTGTTTTTTTACCAGCACCTATTGGTTGCAATTTGTTTTTCTTTGGAATTTTATTTCCCTTCAACCATGTGAACGATAACTACGAAGTTTATTTTAATGACAAAAAAAAAATTGTGTTATGAAGATTATTAATTCTTATAATTTCTGGAATAACCCCTATAAATAGATTTATAAACTCTTATAAATAGACATATAACCTTGTAAATTAATTTATAAACACTTTTAAATAAATGTATAAACTCTTATAAATAGTTTATAAGTTCTTGTAAATAGTTTTATAAACCCTTTTAAATATTTTATGAACCATTAAAAAATGTTTATAAGGGGTTATAAATTTATAAGGGGTTATAAATTATATAATCTCTTCATGAAACTAGTATTTTCTAAGTTTTATAAAGGTTTATAAGGGGTTATAAGTTATATAATCTCTTCATGAAACTAATATTTTCTTATAAGAGGTTATAAGTTATATAATCTATTCATGAAACTAGTATTTTCTGAGTTTTATAAAGATTTATAAGAGGTTATAAGTTTATAAGGGTTATAAGTTTATAAGAGGTTATAAATTATATAATCTCTTCTTGAAACTAGTATTTTCTAAGTTTTATAAATGTTTATAAGGGGTTATAAGTTATATAATTGTTTCATGAAACTAGTATTTTCTGAGTTTTATAATACTTTATAAGGGTTTATAAGTTTATAAACGGTTATAAATTATATAATATCTTCATGAAACTAGCATTTTCTAAGTTTTAAAATAATTTATAAGGGGTTATAAGTTTATAAAGGGTTATAAATTATATAATCTCTTCATGAAACTAGTATTTTCTAAGTTTTGTAATACTTTATAAAGGCTTATAAGTTTATAAGGAGTTATAAGTTATATAATCTATTCATGAAACTAGTATTTTCTGAGTTTTATAAATGTTTATAAGGGGTTATAAATTTATAATGGGTTATAAATTATATAATCTCTTCATGAAACTAGTATTTTCTAAGTTTTATAAAGGTTTATAAGGGGTTATAAGTTATATAATCTCTTCATGAAACTAGTATTTTCTAAGTTTTATAAAGGTTTATAAGAGGTTATAAGTTATATAATCTATTCATGAAACTAGTATTTTCTGAGTTTTATAAAGGTTTATAAAGGGTTATAAGTTTATAAGGGGTTATAAGTTTATAAAGGGTTATAAATTATATAATTTCTTCATGAAACTAGTATTTTCTGAGTTTTATAAATGTTTATAAGGGTTTATAAGTTATATAATCTCTTCATGAAACTAGTATTTTCTAAGTTTTATAAAAGTTTATAAGGGGTTATAAGTTATATAATCTCTTCATGAAACTAGTATTTTCTGAGTTTTATAATACTTTATAAGGGGTTATAAGTTTTTGAGGGGTTATGAGTTATATAATCTATTCATGAAACTAGTATTTTCTAAGTTTTATAAAGGTTTATAAGGGGTTATAAGTTTATAAGGGGTTATAAATTATATAATCTCTTCATGAAACTAGTATTTTCTGAGTTTTAAAATATTTTATAAGGGGTTATAAGTTTATAAGGGGTTATAAATTATATAATATCTTCTTGAAACTAGTATTTTCTAAGTTTTATAAAGGTTTATAAGGGGTTATAAGTTAATAAGGGGTTATAAATTATATAATCTCTTCATGAAACTAGTATTTTCTGAGTTTTAAAATACTTTATAAGGGGTTATAAGTTTATAAGGGGTTATAAATTATATAATATCTTTTTGAAACTAGTATTTTCTAAGTTTTATAAAGGTTTATAAGGGGTTATAAGTTATATAATCGTTTCATGAATCTAGTATTTTCTGAGGTTTATAATACTTTATAAAGGTTTATAGGTTTATAAACGGTTATAAATTATATAATATCTTCATGAAACTAGCATTTTCTAAGTTTTAAAATAATTTATAAGGGGTTATAAGTTTGTAAGGGGTTATAAATTATATAATCTCTTCTTGAAACTAATATTTTCTAAGTTTTATAAAGGTTTATAAGGGGTTATAAGTTATATAATCTCTTCTAAAACTAGTATTTTCTAATTTTTATAATACTTTATAAGGGGTTATAAGTTTATAAGGGGTTATAAGTTTATAATGGGTTATAAGCATATATGGGGTTATAAGTTATATAATCTATTCATGAAACTAGTATTTTCTGAGTTTTGTAAATGTTTATAAGGGGTTATAAATTATATAATCTCTTCATGAAACTTGTATTTTCTAAGTTTTATAAAGGTTTATAAGAAGTTATAAGTTATATAATCTCTTCATGAAACTAGTATTTTCTAAGTTTTATAAAGGTTTATAAGGGGTTATATATTCTCTTCATGAAACTAGTATTTTCTGATTTTTATAATACTTTATAAGGGGTTATAAGTTTATAAAGGGTTATAGGTTATATAATCTATTCATGAAACTAGTATTTTCTGAGTTTTATAAAGGTTTATAAGTGGTTATAAGTTTATAAGGGGTTATAAATTATATAATCTCTTCATGAAACTAGTATTTTCTAAGTTTTATAAATGTTTATAAGGGGTTATAAGTTATATAATCTCTTCATGAAACTAGTATTTTCTAAGTTTTGTAAAAGTTTATAAGGGATTATAAGTTATATAATCTCTTCATGAAACTAGTATTTTCTGAGTTTTATAATATTTTATAAGGGGTTATAAGTTTATAAGGGGTTATAAATTATATAATCTATTCATGAAACTAGTATTTTCTAAGTTTTATAAAGGTTTGGATATCTTTATATATTATTTTACATACTTTTATAAATTATATAAATTAATCTATAAACTGATTTATAAATGTTTAGGAACTAATTCAAGGGTTTTGAAGTTGATTTCTTAATATTTATAAACTAATTTAAGGGTTTGTAATCTGTTATATAAAGGTATATAAACTAACCCATATAAATATATTTATAAACTCTTATAAATAGATTTATATTTCACATATATTTGATCAACTCTTATAAATATGTTCTAAACCCATTGAAACACACGAAAAAGCTCTTATAAACCCTTATAAGATGATATAAATCATTACAAAGTTTAAAATTGGTTTTATAAGCCTTCATAAATAGTTTTATAAATATTAAATGGTTTAGAAACCTTTATGTTTTTATAAACCCTATAGAAACTCTTCGAACTCCATTAAAACCTTTTATAAACCCTCAAAAATCTTATATAAATTTTTTATAAAATTATTTAAACCTTTTATAAATCCTTATAAATTTTATATAAATTTTTTTATAAAAATCTTTAAGCCCTTTCGGCTTAAAGCCCAACACATGGATACACAAGATTAAATTCATAAAACTAAAGAACACGTGACAGATTCTGAGACTAATGCAGACAACAAGCAAGACTCCACCGCTTTATAAATTTTACATACCTTTATAAATTATTTTATAATCATTTATAACGGTGTATAAACTTTATAAAATATTTTTATAAACCCTTATAAATTATCATCACTGGACATAAACGGTTAGTTATATATAATTATCACCAAAGAGAGTGTTCCAACAAAGTTATTTATAAGCACTTATATATTTATTTATATGCCATTAGGAAGAAACAGTCAGTTATCAAAGTCAATAACAGTGTCATTATTAACAAAGAATTTGGTAAATGAACCCCAAACTGGTAAATACGGACACTGGATTCTGTAAAATCACTTCTCTGCAGTACTTCTCAAACCTCTCCGCTGCAGACTTGGATTCAGACTTGGTTTCCGACAAGAAGAACGGGATGAAATCTGTTCTGTGCTCCCTCATGTAAGCAGCAGCCATTTCTCTTAGCTTCTGGTACGTGTAAGGAGACGCACCACCGCCTGAGAGTTTGGCGAGCTGGTTTTCCACCGCTCTGTAGAGGCAATGCCCGTCTGGTTTTATCTCGCTGACGGTTAGCCCCAGCGCTTTAAGCTTCTTCTCGAGCTTCTGGTTCTCCACCACACGATCGCTCGTCACGTTGCTCTGCTCCTCTTTGATTCTCTGCTCTCTGTCCGCTTCTTCTTTGGCTCGTTTTCTCTTCACGCTCTTGCTCGGCGGCTTCAAGTGTTCTTGCTGTTGAGCAGTGACAGAGACTCTGGCAATGGCTCTCACTAGAGTGTCGAAGTCTCCTTTCTTATCATTCGTTTCGGCCTTGGAGATGTTGGTGCTGCTGCTGCTGCTGAAACCTTGTGAGGCGAGCTCTTTCAGCTGTTTCTCTTTAAGCTTGGTGGAGAGTTTGAAAATGTCTTCTTCGACTTGCTTCTTCTTAGCTTTCTGCTCAGCTTTGCTTCCTTTTGAAGCAGCCTTTTTCAACTCTGTCTCCTTGTTCTGTAGTTGTTTTATCTCTTGCCTATAATCAATAAGGTAGAAAAAAAAGTTGATACATCTCCAAAGGGGCAACAAACCACTGAAGGGTGGTGGTGTTACCTGTGCCTAGCAAGCATCTCATCCACCGTTTTATGTTGCTCGTGAGAAGCATCAATGGTGGTTTCTTCAGATGCATTAGTGTCTGCCATTTTAAGGAGCCTGAAACTATAATGTAGAAGCTATGCAGTGTCAAACCAAAATAAAAGTTTTAAGAGAAACAACAACCACACGGAGGAGTTATCATCCTCTGGGTTCTCAGTCACCACAGAAGAACAGTCTGATCTCTCCCATAGCTCTACACAAACATTTCCCTCTCCTCCACCTGGAAGGCCAAAAACAAAAAAAAATCTTCTACTTAGCCTTCTGATCACAATCATCTCGATACTATTGAAATCTATACACACAAAAAAATCTATGCTTACCTGAGATGATGCTGCTGCTGCTGCTCTGAGCTGTCCTGAAACAACGGGAGATGTGATCACAATCTGCACTCCATCGAGAACTTGTGGGGTGTTGGCCGGAGTAGGAAGCGAGGAGTCCCATGGGAGAAGTAACGAGATGGATGAAAGGATTCAACTGATATCTTCTTCTTCAACCTTCTGCCACAGATTCTTGACTTGGCTCCTCAAGAGAGCCTCGTGCTCTTGATTCTGCTCTTCCCAACAACAACTCCTGAAGATGATGGAGTCTGCATCGCCAGTCCAACTATCGGCGAGTCATTGGTTATGTCGATCTTTGCCGTCGATCTTGATCTCGTCACCGTCGATCTAGTCGCCATCGATCTCGTAGCCGTCGACGATCTCGTCGCTGAATCTCATCGCTAGCAAAGAGATGTAATTAGGTTAGAATCTTGGAAGGTTATTTTTGTCTTTTGACTATTGATGATTTAGGTATTTCTGAAAATGTGTTTATTCTAAGTGTATATATGAAAAGTGGTACATACAAAAGTGTATATATGAAATTTCCCCTTCAAAATTTTATGTGAGAAATAAAACATCGAGATACAAGAAAAATATATAAAGTCACTAGGAAAAATACATTTCTATAATTTTATACATGAGTTAAAATTTTGTATTCTTATACAAATAGATTATTACTAGGTATTTCGTCTGCATATGCGAACGTAAGTATTTTATAATTACTTATTAATAAATCATTACTAATAAAAATATTTTAATGATAATTTATTATTTATATTTCCATTTGAAATTTTTTTATAATTATATTTTTTATGTAAAATTATTATATATATTATATTCATTATTAATAAATAAATTTTAAAATTACTTAATATTATCTTTTCAGTTATATGAAATTAATTATTTTACTTACTTAATATTTAGTTATGTATTTTATGTTTTTAATTTTAACTTTTATTTAAAAATAATTTTCAGATAACAACACAATATATATAAAAATTATTTTTTTTGTTTTAACATATATTTTTATATTTGGATAATTTTTATTATTATTAATTCTAATCATTTATCTTATTTATTAATTTAAAATTATTTTTTATATATTAGTCAATTTATTTATTCATTACATCGACTTTTTAACATTTTATTAAAAATATTTTTCAGATAACAATACAATATATATAAGAATTATTTTTTTTTGTTTTAACATATACTTTCTAGATTTGGATAATTTTTATTATTATTAACTCTAATCATGTATCTAATAAAATAAATTTAAATTTGTTTTTTATATATTAGCTAATTTATAAATTTATTCATTAAAGGTATCATCGACTTTTGACTATTCTTACTTTAATATGAAAGCTCTGTTGCGAAAATTTACTTCGCAAATAATAATAACTAGATGGTGGCCCGCACACTTGTGCGGACTAATATATATCTAACTAATTTAAATTTTAACAATCTAAAAAAAACAATCTAAAATATTTAATTAGTTTCAAATATTAAATTAATCAGAAGATATAATTTATGTTATTACACATGTAAAACATATCATCATCATAATAATCTAATAAAATTTTATAGATATTTTAAATAATCATATGCATTTACGGGCATAATTATTTTATAGATATTTATTAGTAAATGTACTATTAATTAAATATCAAAAATAATATTTATTTTAAAATATATTGTTATCTTTAATCAGTTTTACTATATTAATTTAAAAACCTAATCTAATTAAATAAATAAATACATAATTGTTGATAAAAATTGATGTTTTCAAGCCAAAATTTTGAAGTTATTAAAATCTCAAAATAAAGCAAAAAACGACAATGACCCAACTTTACATATTATATGAATCATTGTTAATTAAAATATTGATTATTGTTACATTCTAAAATACCTCCCATAATAGTTGAATAAACACGCAAACAGGCCATATTGACAAACAAAACACTAATATATAATGTATAAGATAAAAAAACATTTCATATCTATTGTTATTTTAATTTCTAAATGCTATAATAGAGAAAAATAAATTATAATCAATCTATATTTTTTACTCTAAAATAGAAATTGTTACTTTCTATAAAATGATATTGATTTATTGTTAAATAATATATATTTTTTTTAATTTTCAAGTAGTGGTCTTTAGCTTTCAAGATTTATTAAATATAACTAAAACAAATTATTTTGGAAATATTTTATTAAAAAATATAGATACACACTTTTCTTTATATAATAGTCTTCTACAAAAATTTTAATTAAAACAAAGTCATTTGAAAGAAATTAAAAGTAAACATAATTAATTATATAATATAAGGTACATGTTGTAAATAAAAATAATATTTTGAAAATATTCTCCTTTGGAGCGATATTTTAAAACTATTTTTAAATATGATTCTCTTAAAAAATAAAAAAGTAAATAAACATTAATTTTCAACTTAAATAACAAATAAATGTTATTTTTCAACTGTAATAATAATTAAAAACACTACAAAAAGTCACATTATCAAAAAAATATAAATCAAATTTACTGTTATAGCTTATAAACCTCATTAATAAAATTAATATGTTTATAAAAATATTTGCCTTGATATATACGTTTAGAAAAATATAAATAAAATTATTTATATTTTTAAACTGTTTTTAATATTTTAGTATAATAATAAATCTAATTATTATATGTGTATATAAAAATTTTAAAAAATTTTAGATAAACACAAGATAAAGTTATGGGATTATCTTTTTTTTTTCAAACACGTTTTATTATTTTTTCAAGATAATTTTATTAATTTATAATCAGTTAAATAAATAATTACTCACTAAATATATCAAAACTTCGATGATTAAATAAGATAATATTAAATATTGGTATAGTGAAAAAATGTAATTATCATGTTTTCAATTATTTTATTATTAAAATATATGAAAAATATTGATGAAAATCATTGATTAATCCTAAAATCATGGAAAACATGACAAATAAGCAAAATTATATAAAAGTATGGAGAAGCTGACACATAAGGCAAATCACTTCTCAAATAATAGAAGATAGTATAGAAGATAGATAGATAGTAAATAAATTAATTTCCTTTATAAGTTTTTGTATATCGGAAACAGAGGTATATAAGATTTATTAGGAAAATATTTGATAATTCATTGTAAAATCTATCTCTTACAATTTGTGTTCAAGACAAGCACAATCTGCTGCCTACCATCAATGTTTTGGATATGTCAAAGGTTAAAAGATAAAATTAAAAACCCCGGAAAAAAAAGGGAAAATGCAAAAGGAAGAACCCAAATAACACTCCAGGTGATGCGCACATCAGTTTTACAATTCAATGCTCACACGCGGTGCACATTAGCCCCAACCAATCAAAATCCATCTCCGGAGACGACTAAGCTCTTTCGTCGTGAGCCAACCAACCATCATGGCCTCATCCTCCTCCTCCCCAGCAGCGTCTCCTTCCCGTCGTTTCTGTGAACATATGGGCCTCAATTCTCCTTTGCTCTTTGGCCCACATCTTGAAACCTGCCGACATAAAGAAAGACGGTCAAACAAAGTGTAACGCAAAAGGGAAACTTGTGCAAAAAGGAAACATTGCATAATACGTTTGAAGATAGGAAAATCATGGCAGTATAAATAGGGACTTAGGTCATTGATAGTCATTATGGTTTTGAGAGCAATAGAGAGAGATACAATTCAAGAGTTCAAGTCTTTTGTATTAAGATCTAAGCTTTCTATTGTAAGAGACAAGATTGGTTTCATATTCTAATAAACAGAATACGTTTTGGTTACGTTCTCATTCTAAAGTTCAAAGCACATAGTTGAGGTTAAATCCTTACAAGTGGTATCAGAGCAATCCAGGTTCTGATTGCAAGGGTGCTTTAACCTAGAATGACTAAACCAAAGATCGAGAGGATCGACATAGATCGGTTCGATGGAACAGGAGATTTTTCGCTATGGAAGGTTCGGATGATGGCTCACTTTGGTGTCCTAGGGCTAAAGGATATCCTAACAGATGAGAAGCTTCTAATGGATTCACCAGTCAACAAGGTAGAAGGAGATGATACCTTGAAGGAGACGGAGAAGAAAGAAGCTGAAGCTACTCCAACCATTGATCCCGTGAAGCTCGGGAAATCAGAGAAAGCGAAAGATCTCATTGTTGTGAACGTGGGAAACCAAGTCTTAAGGAAGATCTGCCACTGTGAAACAGCTGCTGCGATGTGGACTGCTCTCAATACGCTGTACACGGAGACGTCCTTGCCGAATCGTATCTACCTGCAACACAAATTTTACACTTTCAAGATGAACGATTCAAAGACTATTGACGCAAACGTTGATGACTTCCTAAAGCTAGTAGCAGATTTAAATAACTTGAGCGTGGAGGTTGATGAAGAAGTTCAAGCTATACTACTACTAAACTCAATGCCTCAGCGATATGATCAACTCAAGGAGACCCTCAAGTATGGCCGAGACACTCTCAAGATCAATGAAGTAACCGGGGCAGCACGATCTAAGGAGAGAGAGTTATTGGAAAGTGGTAAACTCTCTAAGTCTCAAGACGAGGGCTTATACGTTGAGGATAGAGGAAGGTCATCAAACCGATCAAACAAAGGAGGCAGCAAGTATGGGAAAGGAAGATCTCATAGCCGACACGGGAGATCTAAATCTCGACCGAAGTATGACAAAAACAATAAGGGTTGTTTCATCTGCGGCAAAGAGGGACATTGGAAGAGGGAATGTCCAGACAGGAGGTCTAATAAATCAGCCAACGTTGCGGAGGAGCCGAAACAACCATTAGTACTAACAGTTAGTACTAAGGATTCCAAAGAAGAATGGGTAATGGACTCGGGATGTTCTTTCCACATCACTCCAAACAGAGACGTACTGTTTGATCTAGAAGAATTCAAAGGTGGCAGGGTTCTAATGGCTAACAACACCCATTGTGATGTAAAAGGGATTGGCAAGATCAGGATCGTGAGACCCGATGGAACCGTGGTGGTTCTCAAGGATGTAAGGTACATGCCGACTATGAGCCGGAACTTGATATCTTATGGGATGCTCGAACGATCAGGTTGCCAGTATGAAGGGAAAGACTTTATGATCAGATTCTACAAGGACGGGAAGGAGGTCATATCAGGGAAGTTCAACGAAGGTCTCTATTATTTACAAGGGACGGTATCTAAAGGAGAAGCTAACGTATCAAGGGCAGAAATAGACAAGACAACTATATGGCATTCGAGATTATGTCATATGAGTTTAAAGAATCTGAACGTACTGGTAGAGAAGGGATATGTACCGAAGAAAGAAGTGGATAAGCTTGAGTTTTGTGATACATGTGTCCTGGGAAAATCACACAAGCAAAGCTTCCCCGCTGCGAAGCACACCACTAAAGAAATTCTCGAGTACATACATTCAGATTTATGGGGAGCACCATCAACTCCAGAGAGTCTAGCCGGCTGCAAGTACTTCATTAGCTTCATAGATGATTATTCACGGAAAGTCTGGATTTATTTTCTTAAGACTAAAGATGAAGCCTTCAGCAAATTCAAGGAATGGAAAGAAGCTGTAGAAAATCAAACAGGGAAGAAAATAAAGTGTCTACGAACAGATAATGGTCTCGAGTTTTGCAATAAGCAGTTTGATAAACTCTGCAAAGATTCAGGCATTAAGAGACACAAGACTTGTCCGTATACTCCACAACAGAACGGGGTTTCAGAACGGATGAACAGAACGATTATGGACAAGGTTCGGTGCATGCTCGTGGAGACAGGGTTAGGGCAAGAGTTCTGGGCCGAAGCTGCTTCAACGGCCACGTACGTGATCAATCGTTCTCCTAACTCTGCCATTGATTATGAACTACCCGAAGAAAGATGGACAGGTACTAAGTGTGACTTAAGTAACCTTAAAAGGTTCGGGTGCTCTGCGTTTGTTCATAAGGTTCAGGGAAAAACAAATCCAAAGGCAATAAAAGGAGTGTTTATGGGATATCCGTTTGGAACTAAGGGTTACCGTGTGTGGATACCTGAAACTGGTACGTGTGACACCAGTAGGAACATAGTGTTCAATGAAGAAGAGTTGTATAAGCACACCACTTCAAACGCAAAGCAAGACGTAGAAGAAACAAACGTGGAGAACAAAAGGAAGGAAACACGGAGAGTGACGTTCAAAGAGAATTTGATAGAAGGTCCAACACCATCTAAGGTTAACGATGGGACAACAGTTCGAGGTGGAGAATCTATCTTAAAAGAAACGTCAGAAACATCTAACAGCTCGGAAGAAAGCATGTCAGGGGAAGAAGAAGAAGCCGGTTCAGAAACAGAGACGAGTTTAGATGGTTACATGCTTGCCAGGGACCGAGTTAGAAGGCAAATAAAACCACCATCAAGATTTGAAGATGAAGATTTCGTGGCTTATGCACTAGCAGCAGCAGATGAGATAGTAATTGAAGAACCTAAAACGTTCACGGAAGCAATGGCTAGTAAGAAACGAAAGGAATGGAAGAATGGAGCAGATGAAGAGATGGATTCTCTACAACGAAATCACACATGGATCTTGATTGAGAAACCTGAGAATGCAAGAGTTATAGGGTGCAAGTGGATTTGCAAACTAAAACCAGGAATACCCGGAGTAGAAGAGCCAAGATATAAGATGAGATTGGTGGCTCAAGGTTTCTCACAGCAGGAAGGAATTGATTACAACGAAGTGTTCTCTCCGGTGGTGAAACATGTATCAATTCGTATCATGCTCTCCTTCGTGGTCAATAACGACTACGAACTCGAGCAGATGGACGTGAAGACGGCGTTCTTACACGGTGACCTAGAGGAAAGGATTCTTATGAAGCAACCTGAGGGCTATGTTAAGAAAGGGGATGAAAACAAAGTCTGTTTGCTTAAGAAATCCTTATATGGGTTAAAACAATCTCCAAGGCGATGGAATCATAGATTTGATTGTTTCATGAAGACTCAACAGTTCGTAAGAAGCAAAGAAGATCCGTGTGTCTACATGAAGAATGTTAAAACGGCACAAGTGGTATTCTTACTCCTATACGTTGATGACATGCTCATAGCCTCAGGAGACAAGCAAGAGATCAGAAACATTAAAGAGAGTTTGAGCAAGGAATTCGAGATGAAAGATTTGGGGAAGGCATCAAGAATATTAGGGATGGATATCATAAGAGATAGAGCGAAGGGAACCCTAATATTATCGCAGGAAGGTTATCTACAAAAGGTAGTAGAAACGTTTGGAATGACAGATGCAAAGGCCGTGGTAACACCAACTTCATCTCAGTTCAAGCTAAGGAAACTCAGACCTGAGCAAAAGGAGGAAGAAAGAAAGTTCATGGAAGAAATTCCCTATTCAAGCGCAGTAGGGAGTATTATGTATGCAATGGTCGGTTCTCGACCTGACCTGGGTTTTGCTGTGGGATTAATAAGCAGATATATGTCTGAGCCGGGAAGAGAACACTGGGAAGCTGCTAAGTGGGTTTTAAGGTACCTAACAGGAGCTACAGGGAGGTGTCTAACGTTTACAAAAGGATCGAAGTTCAGCATTGAGGGATTTTGTGACTCTGACTATGCTACAGATCTTGACAGAAGAAGGTCTGTTACAGGATACGTGTTTCAGGTTTGGGGAAATACGGTAAGCTGGAGATCGGGGTTACAGGACGTGGTAGCTCTTTCAACAACCGAAGCCGAGTACATGGCTCTAACCGCGGCTGCGAAAGAAGCTTTGTGGCTAAGAAGATTATGCAAGGAACTAGGATTCGATCAAGAAAGTGTCAAGATTAACTGTGATTCACAAAGCGCTATAGCCCTAGCAAAGAATCAGGTTCATCACGAACGAACTAAGCACGTTGACACTAAATATCATTTCATCAGGGATGTAGTCGAAGATGGCAGTGTTACTTTATCTAAGATTCATACTAGCAAGAACCCAGCAGACTTTCTAACTAAGGCCTTACCAGGGCAAAAGTTTGATCTCTGTTGTGAACTCCTCAAGATAGCCTAAGAGAACGGCACGGCAGGTAACTTCGTTATCGATACACCTCGCACAAGAAGTAATAAAGTTAGAGCAAACAAGTTACTTCTTATCGATAACAAGGAAGCTCAATGGTTACAAGGAAGTTACCTGCTAGGAAAGATGCGAGGCGAGGACTGCTAAGAGAAGGAGTTTCTCAGCTCAAGGTGGAGTAAGCTGAGAAAGACCAAAACAAGATACCAGAAATGACTAAAGACATGTGAGAGAACGTCTTAAACAGCTAAGAAGGAGCTGAAGGGAGACGAGTACCTCAAACGATAACAAGGAGGCTCAATGGATCGTCGGACAATATTAACAACACAGGAAATGTCTTAAACAGCTAAGTACTAAGCTGAAGGGAGACATGAGTTGTTGTCGCAGCGGAGGAGGCGCACACGGTTTCGCCGGATAAGCTGAAAGAGGATCAGAACATTGAGAAATTATCAACGGGATTTCACTATCTAAACAGGTTAAAGGCAGGAGAAACAAGAGGTTTGCAGCTCCGAATCAAAATTTTGATGAACACTTACCGGAATTGGGGACGTCGGATTTCCGGTGAAAATTCTCTTATCACCAACAGTCCTAGAGAAAGGAGGAGTCGCGATCTTCTTTCACGGTGGACAAAGGATCGAAGTAAAAGAGACGCCGTCGCAGAGGAAACATCGATGGTAAGTTCACAAAATTTAGATTTACGGAGGAGCTCAATCATATTTCTTTGAAGGGGAGATGCAGTGCTGGATCAAAGACCCTTGACGAAGGATCTTTCGATTAGGGACATCACTGTTAGGAATCACCGCCAGGAGTCACTGTAAGAGACGCCATCCATGGAAGAGAGAGCTCGATGAAACGTCTACGGTGGAAACGAGGAAGAGAAGAAGATGAGATGGGCTAAGGAAATTGAAGCCCAAGGTGGAGTTTGTGAACATATGGGCCTCAATTCTCCTTTGCTCTTTGGCCCACATCTTGAAACCTGCCGACATAAAGAAAGACGGTCAAACAAAGTGTAACGCAAAAGGGAAACTTGTGCAAAAAGGAAACATTGCATAATACGTTTGAAGATAGGAAAATCATGGCAGTATAAATAGGGACTTAGGTCATTGATAGTCATTATGGTTTTGAGAGCAATAGAGAGAGATACAATTCAAGAGTTCAAGTCTTTTGTATTAAGATCTAAGCTTTCTATTGTAAGAGACAAGATTGGTTTCATATTCTAATAAACAGAATACGTTTTGGTTACGTTCTCATTCTAAAGTTCAAAGCACATAGTTGAGGTTAAATCCTTACAGTTTCATCTCCTACAGGAGAAGAACCAAAGCTTCGCCACCGAGACGACCTTCCTCCGAATCTCCGCCGAGGAAGATGAGATCGATCGCCGATGTAATGGCGAAATCTACGCCCGTCGAAGAAGACGACAGCTACGGTGACGTCACCTGCGAGAAATGCGACTCGGGAGAAAGAGACGACGAGCTTCTTCTCTGCGACAAATGCAACAAAGGGTTTCACATGAAATGCCTCCGACCGATCGTGGTTCGTGTCCCTGTCGGACCGTGGGTCTGTGTCGATTGTTCCGACCAACGACCTGTAAGAAGTAGGCATCTTTTTTTTCTGTCAAAGCTCCTAACTTTCGTATGTTCTTTTGTTAAAGTTTTGATCTTTTAATTTAAATGTTTTTAGGGTTGTCTCAGAAGAAGATTATGCATTTCTTTCGCATTGAAAAGCAAATTGATCAAACGGAGAAATCACACCTGAGTCAAGGTATGATGAATCTTTTGACTTTGATTAAACAGCTTAATGAGTATGAAAGAGCTGAACTTTAAGTCTATAATGTTCTTGAAAATCTTGATTTTGGGTTGAGTTAAATAAGCAGCATTGATGCTTTATTGATTACTGACTTCGTTTTATTGTTTTGAAGAAGAAACTAGAAAGCATCGGAGACGTTCTTGCTCCTTGACTGTGAAGAAGAGGAGGAGAAAGCTGTTACCTATGGTTCCATCAGAAGATCCTGAACAGAGACTTGCACAGATGGGCACACTTGCGTCTGCTTTAACAGCATTGGGTATCAAATACAGCGACGACTTGACTTATGTTCCAGGAATGGCTCCTCGGTCTGCTAATCGATCCAAGTTCGAGAAAGGTGGGATGCAGGTAAAAAGAAAAAAAAATCTTTCAGCTCCTCTACAGTAACTCTCTTAGTTAAACTTACATATTTTCATTTATTTTTTTTTGTGTGCAGGTGCTTTCGAAAGAAGATTTAGAGACATTGGAACTATGTCGAGCTATGTATAGACGAGGAGAATGCCCTCCTCTTGTTGTGGTATTCGATCCACTTGAAGGGTATCATTCGATCAAATCTTATCTTAATGACATAGTGGAGTTATAAACATTGTTTTTTTCTTTTGTATCCGTCTGATACAGTTACACAGTTGAAGCAGATGGTCCGATTAAGGACTTAACATTCATAGCTGAATATACAGGGGATGTTGATTACTTAAAGAACCGTGAGAATGACGATTGTGATAGCATCATGACTCTCCTTTTATCTGACGATCCATCCAAAACTCTTGTTATCTGTCCTGACAAGTATGGCAACATATCTCGATTCATCAGTGGTATCAACAATCACAATAGGTAGACCGAGATTTAATATTTTTTTTATACCTTTGGGAAATCATCATCATCATCACATCACCTGATGGGTTTGCAGGTTTGGTAAGAAGAAGCAAAACTGTAAATGCGTGAGGTATAGCGTGAATGGAGAGTGTCGGGTTCTTCTAGTGGCTACACGCGATATAGCGAAAGGGGAGAGGCTCTATTATGACTACAACGGTTATGAGCATGAGTATCCTACTCACCTTTTCCTCTGATCTTTTTTCACCTCAAACAGTTTCACAAGAGTCTCTGGATCAATTGGTCCTTATTTTGTTGCAAATTTATAGATCAAAATTAGAATACTTAGAAGAGATTATGCATTCTTGATTATGAATGTCAGTTATAGACTAATTATTAACTTCTTTGGAAATACTTCTATTCAGTTTCAAAATGAAAATTTTAACTTGTTTTTCTTTGGAGAACTTTGCAAAATGATATTTTATTTAGTTTATACTTCATCACTATGAATTTTTCATAATATTGAGATTCATAGATATGGTATACCTCATAAGACCAAACCTATGGTGATTGATCTAAAGCAAGTTTAGACAAGCTCACAAACCAATGGACAGAGATGAGATGCATATTCTGACTTATACAAAACGGTAATCAAGCAAAATATTATCCAGCTAAGTTGTAAGGTCATAGATCCATTTTCTGCTCATAAGGAATGCTTACAATTCTTAGAACCAATTATAAAATTATAAAGGCTGCCCAAGCAGGATTGTTACCTAGAAAGCTATTTGGTATCACGAACATTTTTATTACGTCATCTATCTAGAAGTAGAGTAAATATAATTGAGAAAAATATGGATTTGACTACGTGCCCTTCCCCAGAAGTTAACGTAAATTATAATATGTTTAGTGAATATGCATGCAAGAAGAAAAGCTACTCTTGCCTAGAAGTAATACAATATGCTCTTAAGACAAGAGTTCTTTCACAAAAGCTACTCCTGCTTGCGTCGACATATGCCAAACCGTCACACGGTCATATCAAGCAGCGCTCAAGCAGAGTACTGTCAAAGGCACAAAATCCATCGACGAGTACATTCAGCAGATAAGGGTCAAAGCTGATGCACTTGCTCTACTTGGCAGTTCAGTGGATCCAGAGGAATTTGATATCAATAATCAACATACGCTAAATGAAACTTTCGACGATAATGAGCTTAGAGTGAGAGAAGATAAAAATCTCGAGCGGAGAAAGAGCGTGACTGAAAAGTAAATTAACAAAACTTGGAGCAAAGAATAAAACATGCACGAAAAAAAATTGAAATCAAAAGGAGAAGAAATGTATAAAGTATGATCAGATAACAATATGTGAAAGCCTTTTCAACACACTTATTACATAAACTCCAAATTCTCCACATAGCCTATCAATGTGTGTATAAAAGGTTCCTTACCCTCAAGTCCCTCAACTTTGACTCTTGTAAAAGTCTTACTCTCCACATTGTAGAAGACAACGAAGTACAAGTTTTTAGGGCGAAACGGGTATGACGAGTATACAATTTCACCTCTACCAGTCACTCCAACAAACTTGGTAATATTCTTGACCATCTTTTCATCTAAAGGAGACAATACGTAGTCATTCTTGGACCACTTATGATTTCCAGCATCTTCTAGAACCCACAGGCGCACAAGTCCTCTTTCCTTATGATGTATACCTAATTTACCTTTGTAATTAAAAAGTTGCAAAGAATCCAAATCACTTGCAAGCCCTTGTTCAATGTCTTCATTTGTGTTAATAAAGCCGAACTTCTCAGACCTAACGTCGAAGCAAACTATAACAGTAGATTTCCCCAACTTAGCTTCAAAATACAAGACACCATTTATACATATATCAGTAGTAATTAAACGAAGGGTCGTCTTAAAATGGAACTTGCACTCGACCATTCTCCATAAAAGATTTCCAGATTCCAACGTCAAGACCTGCTGAATATTGGGTCTTCTTTCATCACGTGACGAGGTCATACACAACACTTTAAACCGTTTTCCGATCCGATCATACCCAAGATACATGTCTGCGATCACTGCGGGATTACCATTGGGTAAGATGTTTTCTTTAAGAACACTTGGTAAGGTTAGAAACTCTCCAGTGGCAGGGTTACGAATCACCCGCGCCTGCCGAAGTAATACCAACCCACAGAGTGTGCCAGGGAAATCAAGTAGAGCACAGTCTGGAAAGATAGGCGTTTGATAAGGGGTGGCTACAAGAGAAGACTTATCGTTTGGATTATGAGGCTGAGGTGAAGAGTAGAAGAACAACTTTTTATCAACTTCTAAAGCGAAAAGGCACCGTGGACGAGTCAAAGACATAGTCAAAAACAAGTTAGTAAAATCAGGACGGCAAAATATGGATGCCAAGAATTTCGAAACGCAACGAAACCTAGCTATAGACTTTGCCGGGACTCGGGAGAATATCTCGATAAGTAGATCATCAGGGATTGGTGGATCTGAGTATTCTCTTAACGAGTTTGTTGATTGTGTTTCATGTCCGGATGTGGTTAATACTAGACCCTTCGAGGACTGCTGCTCCATATTTTTCACCGCTGATGGATTTTACAAACCCTAGAATAGCTTCAGTGCATAAGACGAACGATATTACCGTAGAATTGACTAAACTTTATATGCAACATTCCTAAATGGGTTTTATTGGGGCCGAAACATACTCAGTGAATTTAGGGCTATTAGTAGCTGTTTCTCACGGTTTTTGTTTTTTGCAGGTGCTCTCGAAATAAGATTTAGAGACATTGGAACTATGTCGAGCTATGTATAGACGAGGACAATGCCCTCCTCTAGTTGTGGTATTCGATCCACTTGAAGGGTATCTGTATCTCTAGATTCATTCGATCTTCTCTTAGTGACAAATCGGAGTTCTAAACATTGTTTATTTTTTCTTTTTCGTATCCGTCTAATACAGTTACACAGTTGAAGCAGATGGTCCGATAAAGGACTTAACATTCATAGCTGAATATACAGGGGATGTTGATTACTTAAAGAACCATGAGAATGAAGATTGTGATAGCATCACGACTCTCCTTTTATCTGGCGATCCATCTAAAACTCTTGTTATCTAATACATTGAAATCATACTTATTTCATGTGTGATTTTTCTATTTAGATTATTCACTAGAAAATTATTTTGATGAATTTTTGTATACATAGTATTTGAAAATTTTTAATTATTAAAAAAAATCAAATATATATTCTTATATTTTCTTTGAATTACATTTGAACAAAATCTTTTCATATCTTTTTATTTATAATATAAATATATATTTTGTTTTTTACTAAAACAAACATTTTAAAATATGTAACTAATTTCGTATTTGTTTAAAATATAAATGTGTATTTCGTTTTTCACTTAAAAACCTTTAAAATATTTAATTATTTTTTTTATTATTTAAAATGTAAACCTTTAATTATTTTTAAATTTTTAACTATCTAAAATAAACCTTTTAAGTATCTAAATAATTATGTAATTATATTAAACTCATGTGCTAATTTGTATTAAATTTATCATTTTAGTTTGACTTATATTTTTTCAATTAAATATTTGATCTCTAAAATCTAAGACTTATTAATTCAGAATTTTATACCACACTGTTGAATGATCGGTCTACAAATTTTATTTTGAAAATGTATTTAGTTTCTTTAATTAAATATATATAGCAGCATATTTAATTTTTTTTTTCAATAATAGAAGTATATGACTGCTTTGTTTTACAAAAAAAAAGATAACCAAGCTCATTTTTATATAGACCATATTCATATTCATATATTATTCATTAATGTAATTTCCTTTGTTTCTTTATCATGTGCAATTTAAAAAATGCAGTAGGTATTGTAACAATTGATGTCATTAACAAAAAAATGATAGATGAGTGACTGAAAAATATAATTCATGCGAATATTTTTACTTCCATTGTGTTTATTATCAAATGTAGTTGTAGGTTTAAGTGTTAATTATATAACTAGATTTTGACCCATCCTTCAAAACCTGAGTATTTTTTTTTGTTTTAAACATGTTTATGTTTTGTTTATAGTCATGTTTGTATGAAATATTTTTCTTAAATTATTAGTAAGAAGTTTTAATAATTGTATTAAAATATTTAGACTAAACATATATCAATAGGTCATGATCATGTTTTAATAGAATAGATGTGATAATAGATGAAGAATTGCAAATAAACGTTTTAACATTTTTTTAAAAAAAAAACTCATTGTAAATAGTTCAAGATTTTTAGGCTAGAAAAGTATAAATCACCAATAGACAATATAAAAAATCTCAAAATATAGATAACAAAGAGAAAATTTAGGTTTCAAAGGACAAAAACAAACACAGCGAATTACAATTTCCAGTTAAATAATTTAAATGAAGCGAATGTTTATAAATTACACTTAATATGTGTTATTCTGTCAAAAAATTAATTCATACAAATAATTCGGTTAACTAATATGTATGATCAAACCCTAAAATACAAGTACAATTTTAATGAAATTAATATCTAAGTTAATATTAAATAGAATATAATTTATCGTAAATGTCATATAATGTAAGGTTTTAGTTAATGTTCAAGTTATAATAAGAAATAAATCACTAATAATTTGAAACAATAAATTAAATTAGTGCATACAAACTATGAAATTGTTGTGTTTAAAATACAATATATTAAACTATTAGAAATATGGTAAATACTATAATTACATACTACCAATCATGTAAATTAAATATTTATATGTATAAAATAAAATAAACACCTCCACGGTTGTGCGGATCAAGATCTAGTTGAAAACTTACAACAACAAACTCTTCTTTGACGTCAAGCAAAAACCAACATATACTTTCCAGATCATCCCTCGTCACTAGAATTCTGCTCCATACTAATTTATAATGTCAACACAACACATAAACTTTCATAGCTAGATTTAGTGATAGTTACGAATAAAAGCTATTCCCTCTGTTTCTGAAAATTATTTTTCTAGATTTTATTTTTGTATATAAAGATGAATTTTCTATGTTCTTAAGATACTTTTATATACTTTTGAAAAATACTAATTGCGACTCTTTAAATTAGTTAAATATCATTCGTATATAGTTATTGAAAAATGTATAGAAAAATAAATAATAAATTAAGCAGTAAATATATATTATATTTTTAATAAGCGTGAAAACTCTTGAAAATAAAAAATTTCGGGAAGAGGGAGTGCTTATCAGAGGTGGTGAAGTTGAAGACTATGATGAGAGAGAGTGAAACATTTGCTGACTGTAAAGTGTATGTATTCAGTCTCGTAACCGTAACAATGTATTGTACAGCTATTTTTATATACAAATCTAATACCGGTTTAAACTTTTTTTACCTGCCCTTTCCCAGTTTCTGCAACCTCCATCCCCCTCCTGACTTTTAATGCCAACTCTCAAAGACATTCAAACGAGATGATGATGTCTATTTCGTTGACAACTTACAACAACAAACTCTTCTTTGACGTCAAGCAAAAAACATCATACGCTTCCGGGTCGCGTCACTAGAAATTCTCCTCCATACTGACTTATAATTTCAACCCAATACGCTACTTCGATAGTTAGATTCAGTGACAATTAAAAGCAAAAAAAGTTGCTCCCTTCTATAGTTTAGAACTTTATTATTTTACCTCAATTAGTTATACAGATCTGAAACATCAATTGATGATATAAGTAATACGAATGCAAAAGTTTGGACCTGGTAAACAATTTTCTTTTAAGTTTTAACCCTTTTTAGTCTTCACTAGCTAGCTTCAACCTGACAACTTCCACTCATTGGCTTGAATAAAGTTAGCCACCGAATACACATCAACATGCTCGTCTGGAATCACACTGCTCCATGAAACCCTTTTTGACCTATCAGACCCCGGACCCGTGTTCTTAGATTCACCGTAATAGAGCGTGTTGAGCGACAAATCCCCGCTCCAAGGTAACCACCCATCAGGATGAATCAAAGCCTCTAAATTGCAGCCTATAAACACAGTTCTCGAGTAATCTTTCCAAGGCCTTCCCAAGTAGCTCTTGTGCACCTTAGGGTTAGCTTTATACAGCTTCATGTACTCATCCGTTCCGTTTATGGAACAGTTCAAGAATACCAGCCCCGTTGACTGCGCCGGGTCGACTCTCCCTTGGGCAGTGACAGCATTACTCTCGCCCTTCTCGGGGTTAAGCTGACGCGGCGCGATTAGGATCTCGCAGTCTTGGAACACCGCAGCTGCGTTTCCAAAGATGAAGTCGACGTTTCCTTGGATACGACATTTTTTGTAAAACTGACGAAGACCATGGACGTAGAGAGTGTCTTGGTTCCCAAGGAACTCACAGTTCTCGAGCAGAGAAAAATCGCTGTCGGATCTAAACGCAACTGCTTGTTGAGTGTCTGGTCCCGCCGTGTTCTGGAACGTTAGATCACCTGCCATGAATCCATCTCCTAACACTCCTATCAAACCAAACACGTAACACTGTTATAGAAAACTTTAGAAGTGAATACATATATATATATTTTTTAAAAGTAGTATAGAGATACAGAAACGCTCGCATATATACTAGCAAAAAATTCCGAATACTTTTATTGAACGTAAAATTCTTTTGACACATATTATTTCACGTGCCATGTAGCTTAAACCCCACGTGATAATATTTGTCAATGTAGCTTAGTTTATGTAAAAGTATATTTCAACGTTTATTGTCGGTAGACTCAATACATATACTATGTTACTTACCGACAGTTGCGGTGTCGAACGTGGTCATCCCAAGCATACCGGCGTTCAAAGAACCTGTAATAATCGTTTTGCCCATACCGTCTCCGATGAAGACAACGTTCTTCTTCTCAAACGGAACCCTAACGGTCTCTTCATACACTCCTTCGTTAATCTTTATAACAAACTTACGCTCTCCACTGTTATCAGGCGCCGCGTTAACGGCATCCTGCACTGTCTTGTAACGACAATTTCCGTTTTTACACACCGTAACGTCTTCTTTCAAACCAGAAGGAAAGCCCAAACTCGGCCCAGTACCCAGCTTAGGCCCAGTCTTATCCCAGAACCCGTCTCTTTCCGTCGCCGGAGGAGTCCACGAGGTAACGTTGTCCCCGTAGTTATCGTATGATACCAACATGCTAAGAGCGTTACTGGTGACATTTAGCAGTCCGTCGACAAACGAAATCGTTTCAACGACTTGTTTCGTGCCGTTGACGTATTTGAGCGCGGACCATGAGACGAGAGCAGCGCTCATCCAAGCACGAGCGTCTTTGATTTTTCCACGTGTCAGAGCTTGGTCCGTCGCTCGGGTGCGGTGCACGGCGTAAGAGAGTTGCTGGAGGTACGTGTTTGCGGCGTTGGTGCGGTTTAGATTACCTACGGACGCGTCCAGGATAGACTTCACTTTCGATTGAGCGGTTCTGAGGTTTTCTAAAGAGACGCGGATCGCTGTGTGGATAATCTGTGATGGGTTAGGATCCGAAGGGACTTGACCTGGTTTGGATAGAGAAGAGACGCATACGTCAGGGTAGCGAGTGGCTTTGCATGCGAGACTGATATGTGCGGAGGGAGGCGGCGAGGATGATGATGGAGAGGCGAGGAGGAAGAGGGTGAATAGAAGGATGAGGATGGGTGGCATGATGACGATGATTAAGAGGTAGAGGATGATGATGACGTAGTTTCGAATAAGTCATTAGAGGACCGTGTATAAAGAAAGAAATTGGAAACAAATATCAGAAAATTTTAAATATTGATTACAGTCACACACCATTAGAGTCACGGATTGATATCCTGACAATTAGAGTCACGGAGGGGATAGGGATTTTGGAAGTTTGTGGGTTGACCTGACCGTCTTTTAAATTACGGTTTAATTAGGAAGGAAAGGATATGAGATTTTCCTGAGGATATGAGATTATCCGGGTTGGTGTCTGGTTATCTTCGGTTTAATGTTTATACTACGGTTAAGCTCAATTGATCTGATTTTGGGGATGGTATGTAATTGTTGTTACTCTTCGTTGATTTTTCTACTTTTCTCTAACTTTGAATTGTAGACTAGTTTTGGACAATTTTAATTTGAAAAATAGCATTATAGTTTTAGTAACTAAACAGTGATCCATTAAGTGAATGATTTAAAATATATATGACTATGAAGAATGAAGATATTGGTAACATGGTATTGATCTAGAAGTATATATTTTGTACTGAACAAATAATCTCCATTTCCAAATGCTAAAGTAGAAAAAAATTTCATTAAGTAAATGATAGGACCGTATTTTATAAATTACGGGAAACTGAATATTGTAAAAATAAAATTGATACTTATACCAAAAATTAAGAAAAGAGGATGATACAACTGCAGATGCGAGATATTATCTCTTTTCTTAATCCAAAATACGTTCCGTAGTGCGACGGTTCGATAATGTAATGAGTCCCAGGATACAACTGCAAACAATCTTCTGAATTTGTGTCACTCTATCAGAAACCTGACAAAACTGATTTTGTGTGTACTCTCAAACTCAAAAAAAATAATCAAAGGTAAATAAAATATGGAGCATTATAGTTTTATAAATGTTTCTCTTCTTTTATATAAAAGATGAAACACGTTACACACTTATTATGGAGCCAGCCACTAACGTCTATAATCTTTATGAGTATTTGATTCCCATAATTAACATTCTTGTATGTTAGTTTTGAAAGCCATAAAGTGGTTTGACCAAATCACAAACCCATCAATATGCTTTTATTGAATTTATATTTTTACGAATAAGATTTCAAAATATATTAAATTGATATAATATCTAAATAATATATTTAAATCTAAATTCAAACTCAACTATCCAAAGTAACAAATTTGCTAAGTGTTTATACTTAGTCAAATTTAAAGTTTTTCCAAGCTTTACGTATTATTCACTTTTGACTTCTATTTCTCATTCAATATAATTCCGATTTTGACAAACAAATACACTAACTCATAGTGATCACGGTGACGATTACATCGAGCTCAAATTCCGGTCTTTCCGACAGACGTCTCCGTCGAAAAACCCAACGGAAAATGATCCACACCACTTTGTCAAAAACGAGTTCCAACAGTAAATACTTAACATATATAGCATATCTTAATCTGAACAGATTTGTAGTATGGTTCTGATCTAGAATAAAAATCCCCACTGCCCATATGTTAAATTAGAAAGAACTAAATTGAAGGATCATTGAAAACCAGCTGTTCCGGAGAAGTTGACATCCAAGAAAACGAAGGGAATCTCACATTCCTGTGGTTCGCGTCGTAGGTAAAAAGAATTAAGATCCTAATTAATTAGCGGAACGTGCCGGGGGTATTAGGTTGAACGAAGCTAGCTAGAAGAATCTGAACTTGGGTTATTTTGTGCAAATCGTGTCTGTAATCGAAACTTATGTCTATGTCTAGTTTCGGATTGAATTAATTTATTTAAGAAAATGAAACTGAAAGATCATATCTTATAAATTATTAAGAAATATGTAGATAACATTTTCTTAGTTTATTTAACACAAATATACTGGACCTAGACCAGTACTAAGTTAGACCACCTCTATCGGTGTCTCTAAGCTAGGGTTCTAGACAAAAATTAAAGAAAAATTAAATGAAAAATAGTAAAAAGAGACAGAACCGCCTCTCAATAGAGGAATTATAGAATTAGTGAGAACTCCTTGCTGTCACTTTTTTATTGGACGTTATGTTATGTGTCTCTCTCTCCTTCTTCTTCCTCCAATCTGGATCACTTCATCTTTTCTGTTGATTCTGATCTGGATCTCCTTCTTAGAATCAATTTGGGGATTTAATTTTTCCAAATGTTTTGCGAAGGAACTGGTTGTTGAAAAAAGTCAAGGAGCTTGCGATTCTTGAGCTCCTGGTATTGATTTTTTTTCTGGTATCCATGATCCGTCTGATTTTGTTGACCACAAACCAATCCTAAATCCCCAGTTTTTTAATTCTATTATTTTTGGTTATACTTGGTTTATTGCCGCTGCTCAGAGAAGGTTACACAGAGTTTCATTATCTCATCATTTCTTCAAATCAATTCATGTTCTCTGAGTCCATAAGGCATCTCATAAAGTATCCGACTTTGGATGTGAATTGTTTTGCTGGTTATGTGTTATTGACGTAGAGATGATGCTTGTAGAGTTTTGATTGTATTTTTTTTCATTTTCAATTTGCTGAACATGAAAAAGGATAAAACTTTAGGCATTTCTTTGTGTCATGATGTTTGATATCTCTACCAAATGATAGATTCCGACATCAAAAGCCTCTGTTGGGTTATGTATTTAGTCTTTCACTCTCTAATGGGTTCTTCTATGAACTCACCGTTGTTAAAAAAAGTATTGGTTCTCTGCAAGAAAATTGTTAAAGGTGCTGCTGTTTTTTTGCTGAATGTAACTAGACTTGCTTTTGATTCTCTATATGTTTCTGAAAACATCAACAACTTTTTCCAGGTCTCTTGGGATGTGCAGGAAGTGTGGAGATGTAAAGAATGTTGGTGTGATCGCTGCAAAGGGACAGGGTCGATCAAATTAGGGTGTATCTTTGATTCGGTGAGCCAGAACCATCAAATGCGAGACTAGCCGCTTGCGATAATTGCCAAGGCAGGGGTTGTTTTCCTTGCCCCGAGTGCTCCAAGTCTTGAGACTCCTTTTTTTTGGGTTGGTTATTCAATAGATTTGCATCAGGACTTTGATAAACTACTGTTGTTTCGTCTTCTTGACTTTATGATATACATATATGTAATGAGTCCAGTGGTAATGTTGACGTTGCAACATGTCTACTCTTGGCTAAATCCGTTTGAGAAGTGCCATTTCCTTTTGGTTTCTATATGTATCTTTCGAATATAAGAATAAATGCCAAGTTATTGCTTTGAACAAAAAATTGTTTAAAAACTCCTAAAAGATTCTCCCATTGGAGGAGGAAAAAATAATTTGCACTAACAGAGGTTCTCAACTTCTCAAATCATCTTATTAACTATTATTTTAATTATAAAACCTCATTAGAGGTTCTAATGGATGGACTTGCTCTTAGGTTGATCTGAACTAGTTGGTCATACTGTGGGCAGGTTTATTGACAGAGAGAACGAGCTTATGCAATCGAATCCATGCTTTTCTCTACCTTCCATTATTTGCTATAATAGGTTTCACGTAGGTAAACAATATTAGTTAGCTTTGTTACAAAAAAAAAACAATATAGACTTATATGTAGTTAGCTTTTTTCTTTAATTGGTTAGGGACATTATATCAACCGGTCAAGAGTAAAAGATTAGGTTAGAGTTTGTGACCAATCATCTCTTAACGTGTGTACCTAAGATTCACTAAAACATTAGAATGATGTGCCTAATGCATGGACACCTATGACCTACCCCACTTGAATGTCTTTAGGTGAACCACTTAACAGACTATTATCCAAATTGGTTTCGATTGAAACCTACTCTTCTTTGAAATTAAACTTTTTTTTTACCTGCCCTATCCCAGTTTCGACAACCTCCATCCCCCTCCTGACTTTTAATGCCAACTCTCAAAGACATTCAAACGAGATGATGATGTCTATTTCGTTGACAACTTACAACAACAAACTCTTCTTTGACGTCAAGCAAAAAAACATCATACGCTTCCGGGTCGCGTCACTAGAAATTCTCCTCCATACTGACTTATAATTTCAACCCAATACGCTACTTCGATTGTTAGATTCAGAGATAATTAAAAGCAAAAAAAGTTGCTCCCTTCTATAGTTTGGAACTTTATTATTTTACCTCAATTAGTTATACAGATCTGAAACATCAATTGATATAAGTAATACGAATGCAAAAGTTTGGACCTAGGTAAACAATTTTCTTTTAAGTTTTAACCCTTTTTAGTCTTCACTAGCTAGCTTCAACCTGACAACTTCCACTCATCGGCTTGAATAAAGTTAGCCACCGAATACACATCAACATGCTCGTCTGGAATCACACTGCTCCATGGAACCCTTTTTGACCTATCAGACCCCGGACCCGTGTTCTTAGATTCACCGTAATAGAGCGTTTTGAGCGACAAATCCCCGCTCCAAGGTAACCACCCATCAGGATGAATCAAAGCCTCTAAATTGCAGCCTATAAACATAGTCCTTGAGTAATCTTTCCAAGGCCTTCCCAAGTAGCTCTTGTGCACCTTAGGGTTAGCTTTATACAGCTTCATGTACTCATCCGTTCCGGTTATCGAACAGTTCAAGAACACGAACCCCGTCGACTGTGCCGGATCGACTCTTCCTTGGGCAGTCACGGCATTGTTCTCACCCTTCTCGGGTTTAAGTTGACGCGGCGCAATTAGGATGTCGCAGTTCTGGAAGACAGACGCTGCGTTTCCAAAGATGAAGTCCACGTTTCCTTGGATACGGCAGTTTTTGTAAAACTGACGAAGCCCGTGGACATAGAGTGTGTCTTGGTTCCCAAGAAACTCACAGTTCTCGAGAAGAGAAAAATCACTGTCGGATCTAAACGCAACCGCTTGGTGAGTGTCTGGTCCCGCTGTGTTCTGAAACGTTAAATCACGTGCCATGAATCCATCTCCTACCACTCCTATCAAACCAAACACGTAACACTATGTTATAGATTCTTTTAGAAGTCAATATTTTTAAAAATATATGTAGTATACAATAATACCAATACGGAAACGCATATATAATATAGCATATAAATTCCGAGTACTTATTGAATGTAAAATCCTTTGACTGTACTGGTTAGCTATATTCTTTCACGTGCCATATAGCTTAAACCCCAGGTAATAATATTTATCAATGTAGCTTATTATATAGTATAAAAGTATATTTCAACGTTTATTGTCTATACTCTACATATATTATGTTTTGCTTTAACATTACAAAAATGTTTTACTCTTGATTAAAATACTTACCGACGGTTGCGGTGTTGAACGTGGTGATACCAGGCATCCCAGCGTTTAAAGATCCAGTAATGACCGTTTTGCCCATACCGTCTCCGATGAAGACAACGTTCTTCTTCTCAAACGGAACCCTAACGGTCTCCTCATACACTCCTTCGCTAATCTTTATAACAAACTTACGCACTCCGTTATTATCAGGCGCCGCGTTAACGGCATCCTGCACCGTCTTGTAACGGCATTTTCCGCTTTTACACACCGTAACGTCTTCTTTTAAACCGGCAGGGAAGCCCAAACTCGGCCCAGCACCCATCTTTGGCCCAGTCTTATCCCAGAACCCGTCTCTTTCCGTCGCCGGAGGAGTCCACGAGGCGACGTTGTCCCCGAAGTTATCGTAAGATACCATCATGCTGAGAGCGTTACTGGTGACGTTGATGAGTCCGTTGAGAAACGACATCGTTTCAGCGACTTGGTTCGTGCCGTTGACGTATTTGAGCGCGGACCACGAGTCGTACTGGTAGACGAGAGCAGCGCTCATCCAAGCGCGAGCGTCTTTGATTTTGCCACGTGTCATAGCCTCATCCGTCGACTGGGTGCGGTGCTCGGAGTAAGAGAGTAGCTGGAGGCACGTGTTCGCGGCATTTGTGCGGTTTAGATTGCCTGCGGACGCGTCCAGGATAGACTTCACTTTGGATTGAGCGGTTTTGAGGTTTTCTAAAGAGACGGAGATCGCTGAGTGAATGATCTGGGATGGGTTAGGATCCGAGGGGACACGACCGGGTTTGGATAGAGAAGAGACGCAGAGGTCTGGGTGGCGAGTGGCGTTGCATGCGAGACGGATCTGTGCGGCGGGAGGGGGAGAGGGACTGAGGTTGTGACGGGAGGAGGAAGATTGATAGGCGAAGATGAAGAGAGAGAAGAAAAGGACGAGAACGGGTGGCATAATGGCGATGATTAAGAGGTAGAGGATATGATGATGGAGTAGTTTCTAATGGTGTGTATATATATATGAGTATATGGTGTTTATGGGAATGAATTATAATTGTTTTCTGAAATTGGAAAAAAATATCAGAAAATTTAAAATATTGATTACAGTCACACATACCATTAGAGTCACAGAGAAGATAGAGATTGAGACAGCTTAGGCGATTTTGAACCTGTAGCCCCTTCGGCAAGCAAGACGGACGAGAGGGAGACTACCGTACACTCCTCTCACCACCGGTGTCCTGCGGAGAGTGCAGCGTATCCCTGTTTTTTAGATCTAGATTTTGGTAGCAAGTTTTCCACCATCTGGTGCGTATCGGGAGACCAAATTTTCTTTCGGATCTGTGATTTACTATCACAGAAACCTAATCGCAATGAGTCGTCTCGTGGATAACCGAGGCAGACGAGATAACCATCGCTTGGGGAAACGCAGAACCCAAGAGGAGGAGGAGATCATACGAGTTCCAGCCTTTGATAACTCGGATCTGATTGAGAAATTCAAACTCACCTTGATAGGACGGATGTTCCATGAAGACGGTAGAAGTGTGGAAGCACTCCTCAAACACATGCCCAAAAGAAAGATATGGGACGTTGAAGGAAGAGTAAGAGGAACAAATCTGGGTAATAACAAGTTCCAGTTCGATTTTGACTCGGAAGAAGACCTCCAAAAAGTTTTACAAAGAAGGCCATGTCACTTTAACAAGTGGAGCTTCTCTCTGGAGAGGTGGATTCCGACCATCAAAGAAGAATTCCCGAACTCTTTACTTTTCTGGGCGGTAGTCTCAGGCATTCCAAGCCATTACAGGAAAGAAGAGACCTATGAAAGTGTTGGGAAAGCCCTAGGAATTTTCGAAAAAGCTGATGTGGATGGAGGCAAAGTACGAGTCTGTGTTAATGGTGATGAACCATTAAAATTTGAAGCGAAAGTAGGTTTTGCAAACGGAGATGTGGTTAAAGTTAAGATACAGTACGAAGACCTCTATCGTTATTGTTTTACCTGCAAAAGGATTTCTCATGAAGAAGGCACATGCCCAGAGCTTTCTGCAGGACAAAAAGAGAGAAAAAGACTGGCCAGGATTGAAAAACAGGAAGCAGAGGAACGAGCTAATTGGGAAGCATTCTCGATTCCTCAACAGGTCAAAGTTGATCTGAGAAGGAGGTTTTCACCTGAACCCAGAAGAGAAAGGGCGTTCCGTAATGAGGAAGCTAACTCATCAAGAATCTGGAACAGAGCTAACTACTCTGACACAGACAGGGATCTCAGGAATAAACTTACTGAAAAACGTGTCTTTCAATCAAAAAACGTTTGGAACAGACTGGATGAAGATATTTCATCGAAACAGAGGATGCGAGAGAGATTTCATCCCTACCACCAGTCGTCAAGGATGGGTTCTAGAGACAAAATGAGAGACACGGCTTCATCCTCCGAGTGGAGAAAGAAAGAAGCCTCCAGCAACAGAGAGAGATTCGAAGAGCCTTCAAGGAAAACAATAAATAGGAGCCAAGCCTCACCAGATTCTCAAAGGACAGTCTCAGAAATGCCGAGACGTCCGAGTTACAGAGAAGAACAGTGGGGCCGGAAGTCAAGATCCCCCACTCAAGTCCGTATGGAATGGAGACCTACTTCAAGAAAGAAGGATGACCGGAAAAGGATAAACTCTCCAGATCCAACAGAGCAGGATGCCAGAGAGCAAAACAGTGATAGAAGAAGTCAGGAACAGATAACTAGGAGAAGGACAGAGCCTGAGAAGGATACGGAGAAGGAGAGTGAGATGCTCTCCCCCCAAAGAGAGCTAAGTGAACAGAACATAAGACAAGATGCTTGGAAGATGACAGAAGAAGAAGAGATATCGACGGGAAGACCCAAGACAAATGAAGACATTCTGGCTTGCAGTAATAATATGGAGACTAATGAAGATGCTAATCTCCAAAGCCAAAAGGGTAAAAACAAGAACAGAGAGATGACGTCTACGGAGGAGGACAAGGACGAGCAAGCTCTGGACAACCCCGTAGATGACCTGTCTGAAGGAGAGATGGAAGCAGCAATGTTAGAAAGTGATGATCTTTTGGAAGAAGACCTCATGAGAATGGAAAAATCTCAAGAATTGCTAGAAGAAGGACAAATTGAAGCTCTGTCCGATCTCTTGCCGGATATCCCCACTGAGAGACATCCCAGTTCTTCCAAAGCTCCTGCTGAGAAGGAAGTAACAGGAAAAAATCAATCAAGAAAGCCAGGAAAGGGGAGCACTTCACTGAAAGGCACCCGAGGAGGTCTCCCACCGAGTACTTCAGGGAACAAAAGAGGTGCAAGAAGCCCAGAACCAAAAGGATTAGCGGCTTCAAAGAAATTAGCTGCACGAGGAAGGTTATCACCAAAATCGAAGCAATTCAAGACATCCAGAGAGTTGGTGCTTCCTGTACGCCATACTACTAAAGTCCCTCGCCATGAGGTGTATCCTTCTGCTAATAAGGGCAGGAAAACAGTGTCTCTCTCCGGTTCGGTGGTGTCCCAGAAACCACCCAGTACTCAGATATGAATGCAATAGCTTGGAACTGTCAGGGGGCAGGAGCGTACCTGACTAAACAACATCTGAGAGAGATGTTTCGCTGTTTTCGTCCTAATTTTCTTTTTCTTTCTGAAACTAAAAATAATTACAATTTTCTGCAAGACTTTAAATTTGAATTTGGTTATGATAATTTGTTTACCGTTGAGCCAGTGGGGCGAAGCGGTGGACTTGCTTTGTTTTATATGAATGATGCTGATGTGAAGGTGGAATTTTCAAACGATAGAATGATCGATATAGAGGCAAAGATTGAAGGTCACAAAGTGTTTATTACCTTTGTGTATGGAGATCCGGTGGTCGAACACTGAGAAGCGGTATGGGAGAGACTTATGAGGATGAGTTTAAGACGTCAAGGTGCTTGGCTAATGGTGGGAGACTTTAACGAGATAACGAGTAACCTGGAGAAAAAAGGAGGCCGTAAAAGACCAGACTCATCCTTTCTTCCATTCAAGAATATGATAGCGGCGTGTGGCATGATCGACTTCCCCTTTTCTGGGAACTCCTTTTCATGGGCCGGAAGACGAAGGTCAGGGAGAGTTCAATGCAGACTTGACCGCGCACTTGGTAACGAAGATTGGCACCAAGAGTTTTCCCACACTGATGTGGAGTATCTACTTAGGTGGGGCTCAGACCACCGGCCTGTTCTTGTAAGAATAAAATGGAAAGAAGCAGTGATGCGAAGAGGTTTCAAGTTCGATAGGAGATGGCTTGGGAAGGAAGGGTTTACGGACACAGTGAAGCAAGGTTGGGGCCAAGAGGACCAGAGAGACCCGGCACCAATCTTTGAAAAGATAGGTCGCTGCAGAAAAGCAATTTCAAAATGGAAAAAAAGAAATCCCTCCAACAATTTGAAACTCATAGAAAAGCTGAAGCAAGAGCTGGAGAAGGCACAAGGAGATGATAATATATCGAGTGAGGAAGAACTCGAACTAAAATGGAAGCTATGTGAAGCATATAGAGAAGAAGAATTGTATTGGAGGCAAAAGAGCAGAGCTATTTGGTTAAGAGAGGGAGACCGGAATACAAAATTCTTTCATGCAAAGACGAAGCAACGTCGAGCTCGCAACCGCATCACAAAACTCTTGGACTCTTTAGGTAATTGGGTGGAGACAGAAGAGGGCATTGAGAACCTAGCTACCTCTTACTTCAGCTCATTATTCACGTCATCAGGTCCGAGTGATCAAGAGGAAGCCTTCCGGTTTATTACCGCGTCGGTCACCCAAGAGATGAATGCATCACTAACCAGGGAACCATCAGAGGAGGAGATCAGGGAAGCAGTGTTCTCAATTAACCCAGATAAAGCACCGGGGCCTGATGGAATGACTAGCCTCTTCTATCAACGGTTCTGGAACGTAGTTAAAAAGGACATCATCGGAACAGTAAGGGATTTCTTTAATACTGGGGAACTCGACGAACGCATAAATCAGACTAACATTTGTTTGATACCGAAGACGGAGAGACCAAAGACTATGTCGGAGTTCAGGCCTATTAGCTTATGTAATGTAAGCTATAAGATAATATCCAAAGTGCTCTCCTCGCGGCTTAAGAAAGTGTTACCGAAGTTAATTTCAGAAACACAATCGGCCTTCGTGGCTCGTAGACTCATTACTGATAACATCCTAGTCGCACAAGAGATGTTTCATGCATTACGGACGAACCCGAGTTGTCAGAGCAAATACGCAGCCATCAAGACAGATATGAGTAAAGCGTACGATCGCGTCGAATGGAATTTCCTAGCGACATTGATGGAAAAAATGGGGTTTGACGCGACTTGGATACAACTTATCATGCGGTGTATATCATCAGTTTCTTATCAAGTCCTCATTAATGGAGAAGCAAAAGGAAATATTATACCAGAACGGGGACTGCGACAAGGTGATCCGCTATCACCTTTCCTCTTCATTCTCTGCACAGAAGTGCTGATATCTCTGATCACCAATGCTGAGAGAGAAAAGAAGATCACAGGGATAAAGATAGCGAGGGAGAGCCCTCCGATCTCTCATTTACTTTTCGCTGATGATAGCCTATTTTTCTGCAAGGCTGATCAAGGTGAATGCAGTGAACTGATGAGACTCATAGATGTCTACGGGAAAGCCTCAGGACAACAACTGAATAAATCAAAATCTTCAGTTCTGTTCGGTTCTAAGGTCGTAGCATCCTCAAAAACTGACCTTAAAAGGTCGCTGAATATTACTCAAGAAGGTGGAATGGGTATGTACCTCGGGTTACCGGAGAAGATTTGTGGATCAAAAAAGCAAGTTTTCAGCTTCGTCCAGGAAAGACTACAAGATCGAGCCAATACATGGTCGTCGAAACTTTTATCGAAGGGGGGAAAAGAGATCCAGATAAAGGCTGTTGCACAGGCAGTTCCTTCGTATGTCATGTCTTGCTACCTTATACCTAAAGGAATCACAAAGAACTTAACTAGTGCCGTCTCTCGATTCTGGTGGAGTACCAAGATTGATAACAGAGGCCTGCACTGGGTAGCATGGGACAAGATCTGTGCTCCAATGGATAAAGGAGGACTGGGGTTCCGTGACTTTAATGATTTTAACGTGGCCCTTTTAGCTAAGCAACTGTGGAGACTGCTGAAGTATCCCACCTCTCTACTGGCTCGGGTTATGAAAGGCCGTTACTATCGACATACAAATCCGATGCAGGTGGACAGAGCCTCAAACCCCTCATACGGCTGGAAAAGCATCCTCGCTGGTAAACAGGTGCTGCAACAAGGGCTAAGGAAAAGGATCGGAAACGGCTATGACACCAAGTTTTGGGAGGAGCCATGGATGCCAACTAATCCACCAAGACCACCTGCTTGCCGCGATGTAATCAGAGATACGCACCTCCGGGTTCACCATATCATCAATGCAGAGACAAGCTCATGGAACCCTGTATTGCTAAGAGAATTTGTCGCCGCGGAAGATATTCCAATTGTTGAATCTATTCGTGTGACCAGAACAGGAAGAAAAGACTGCTACAGCTGGGACTTCACAAAATCTGGTTTGTATACGGTAAGATCTGGTTATGCCGTAGCAAATGATCTAAGAACGGCAGTACATCAGCCACTGATCTCGGAACCAAGTACAACGGAGCTAAAGAAGGCAACATGGAAGCTTAAAGCACCAAGGAAAATAAAGCACTTTATTTGGCAAGCTATCTCAGGATTTGTGGCTACAGCGCAGAGCTTACGGGAACGACACTGTGGAACAGATGGCACCTGTGTTCGTTGCGGTGCAGAGTCGGAAACAATAAACCACATGATGTTCGAGTGTCCCCCTGCTCTGCAATGCTGGGCGCTATCGCAAATCCCGTCAAGTCCGGGGTTATTCCCGCGACCGTCTCTGTTTGAGAATATAAATTATCTACTATGGAAGGCAAAAAAGTTAGGAGCAAGCGAAGAGATGATGAAGAGTTTCCCGTGGATTTGTTGGTATATTTGGAAAGCACGCAATGAGAAACTCTTTAACGCCAAGGAGGTGACACCATTGGAGACTCTGCAACTTGCAACGAGTGAAGCGAACAGTTGGCATTTAGCTCAGATAGTACCGATTCTGGAGGAAGCAATCATCGATTCAGAACAAGGGAACAGGCAGCTGGAACCACAAACTCCGACTCCACCAAGATGGAGATGCCAAGTCGATGCGTCGTGGGTAAATGAACGTGATGACATAGGCATAGGCTTTGTGATGATGGACGAAGGCTTCACCTTCCTCTACGGTGCAAAGAGAATGAGGAGATCGGAATCCCCTCTTCATGCGGAGGCTGAAGGACTACTCTGGGCAATGCAAGAGACCTTCCAGAGAGAACAAAAGATTATGCACTTTGAAACAGATTGCCAACAGTTAGTTAAGCTTCTAGAGAATGAGGAAGAAGAGTGGCCGGCAATGGCGACAGAACTAGACGAAATAAGAGACCTTGCAACCAACTTCACTATATTCTCAATAGCGTATGTCTCAAGATCTTTAAACCTCCGTGCGGATAGCCTAGCGAAGGGAGTCCGTTCACGCGATCTCCTGGAACCTTTTGTGAACTGCTGTGCTCCAAGATGGTTAGCTCCTGCAGCTAGCCGAATGGATGCGAACTAAGCTCGAACTATTATGTTTTACTTTCGTTGTCAAAAAAAAAAAAGAAGATAGAGATTAGAATTTTGTGGGTTGACCTTCTTTAAAATTATACGGTTTAATTAGGAAGGAAAGGATATGAGATTATCCAGGTTGGTATGTATTGTTGTTTTTTTCGTTGATTTTTCTACTTTTCTGTAACTTTGAATTGTAGACTTTGGACAATTTTAATCTGAATAACAGCATAGTTGTAGTAACTAAACAGTGATCCGCTAAGCAAATGATGAACACATATATTACTATGATGATATGTTGGTAACATGGAACTCCCTCTGTTTCTTATTAAGTGTTGTTGTAGAGAATTTTTTTCGTTGCAAAATAAGTGTTATTTTTTGCATTTCAATGTAGAATTTATTACTTTTATTTTTTTATTTTATTTTTCTATTAGTTAAGACTAGGTAAGGAACCCGTGCGATGTCGCACGGGAACTCATTTTATGTTTAAACAAATTTAAAAATTGTAATAGAAAACTTTATAAAATTTATCAAAAATTATTCAACTCAACTTGGTCCTAAAAATATATTCAATCATTTTTGAGTCTTTAAAGTATTTACATTATTTATTTCGAAGTTATTTTGTATCTGATATTTCATAATTAATATATAGATATATATATATATATTTCCATTTGTATCTTTTTCAAAAGGAGTGAACAAAAAAATATGATTATTAAAACATAATTCCATCATCTTTCATTTTTTTTTTATAATATATGGATGTATATATATAGACGAAAGAAACAATGAAAAATATGAAAAATAGACGAAAGCCGTTCTCATAAAAACTCTATTTGAAGTATCTTTTTCCAGTTTAATTAATTTATAGTAATATAAAAAAATTATAAGTCTATGCAAAATAATTTTTTTGTTGAAGAATAATGGAATAATGAATCTTTGATGATGCAAAATGTATTAGACACTCTTCGTACTTTTGAAAATAGATATATTATACTGAAAATTAAAAGAGAATTATTAAAGTTTTGATCTACATTTACCGAACGTTTACTTATTTGATAAATGGAAAATATAAGATATGCTTGTTTAAGAAATAGAAAAACAATGGAATTTTAGACAAATACTATATATAGATACTGAAAAGACACAAGTAATTGATACAACATTTCATATCAATGTTCGTAACTATTAGATGCACCTTTTCATAATAAAAATAATAAAAATAAATACAAAATTCTAAAATAAAAAACTAACAATTGCATCTTTTCATAATTCAGTTAAAACAGTTATTTATATTTTTAGAAAGTTGCAACTGCATAGAACCCGAAGGATGCAACTTCTTGTGACATTTTTCACAACTCTTAAATTAAAAATACAACTCTTCACGTTAATTGAGATTGCTATTACTAACATCTACTTCTCTTAAGATAACAACGACATACAAGCAAACTTTTTCATCAAGTAGAAGAAAACTAAGACTAATAATCTCATTGTTCCGTTTAAGATTTGTGGCCATCCAAACACGTCAAACTCTTAATATTTTTTGTTGACAACGTTCCATTTGAACATCTTCAAAAAATTTGTAACCAAGTAACTTCATAAAACTATTTTTTCACCATTTTACTATCAATCAGATTAGCAAAAATTTTACTTTCAGAAGTGTATAAACATAGACTATTTATAGATTTTGAAAAGCTTTCTTTGAAAAGTCACATCTTTTACGTAGTCGCATATTTTTATAAAGAAGAGACATAACTTTTTAACAAACAATCGCAACTTTTCATAAGATTTAAGCTACCTATAAAAACACACATCCTTTCAGTTTAAACAGTTGCAACTTTTATCGAAGAAGAGACACAACTTTTTAAGTAGTCGCATCTTATCATAAAGAAGAGACACAACTTTTTAACGAACAATCACAATTTTTCGCAAGATTTAAGCTACCTATAAAAACACACCCTTTCAGTTTAAACAGTTGCAACTTTTATCGAAGAAGAGACACAACCTTTTAAGTAGTCGCATCTTTTCATAAATAAGATACACAACTTTTTAACGAACAATCGCAATTTTTCACAAGATTTAAACTACCTATAAAAACACACACCTTTTGGAATTAATCAGGATTCCTATTATTAATAGATTTATGAGTAATTGTGTTTTTATATAGGAAATATGTAAAATTCCATGATTTTTTAATATGTGTGCATGAGATTAGAGTGATACTCTTATAACGAAACAGATGGAGTATTGGTCTAGAAGTATACATTGTGTATTGAACAAATGACCTCCATATCCCAATGAAATTAGAAAAAAAAAATCCATTTAAGTAAATACTTAACATATATGGCATATATTAATATGAAAAGATTGGTAGTATGGTTTTGATCTGGAAAGTAATTGTGGATTAAGTGAAAAAGTCTCCATGCCCAATTAAAATAGAAAGAACGAAACTAAAGGAACATAGTAAAAAAAATATTGTTATTAGAAAAACCAGATTCTGATCCGCCCTTTAAAAATGTGGGTATATTTTTTGTTTAAAATTGAAGGAAAGATATACTTTTATTAAAATTATATAATTTGTCAATTTTTAATTTGAGATTATGTATGCATGCACATTCTTATCTCACAACATCATTTTTATATTTTTATGTGTTTTATAAGAATTAAATTTGTTGAATTGGCGAGATATAAGATTTATTTGGTATATTTTAGACTAATTTAATATATATATATATATATATATTTGTAAATGCGTTAATAGTTTTTACCAATGTTTTTGTATTCGATCCAGATATGCAGTCGAACCAGTAATATGGTGGCATGTATGTAGGTTCAGATTAGTTAAAATCCGATATTTAAAAATCATATAAATTTGTAAACATCTTACATTCTATCACTAACTTGTGATCCGACACTGGTTGACCCGATAAAAATCTATATAAATTTGATTGTACTTGTTTTTAAAATGATCCAACTTTTGATATATTTTAATAGTACATGAATTGAAAAAAAATATGATTTGTGATTCTTTAAATTTTGATAATGTTTTTACTATATCAGATATAGAAATTAAATATATTTTTTAAATATTAGTTAATTAAAATAAGGAATTTAAAAAAATAAATAAATATATTATCTTGTAATTATGATGAAAATTTAAGGGTATAACCTAAATTTTTTAAAATATGATCATGCTTTAATAGTATAGATGTACATAACATTTTCTAAATGTCTAACTAGTGACTATATAACGAAAGGAAATAATGCATTCTTTATTATTCCTAATTCGTTTCATCATTTGTAAATTTATTTTTCACTCCTCGTTCTTTTTATCTTAGAGGAATATAGAACAAATTTGTTCCTAACCGAAATTGATAAGGAATAATATTCACATTCATTCTTATAAATTTATTCATGTAAGTTTTTTTCATATTCATTCCTTATGTTTTTGTGATTGTGATGATCACCAGTTAGACCATTAGTTTCTTTAACACAAATTTATTTAAAATATTTCAAATATTAATTTGCATATATAAAGTATTCAGATTATTGGGCGGTCCATATTTTGAATGACAATATTTTAGGCTCGATTCGGTCTTAAAAAATGTAAGCTGCTCCTAGGCCGATTTTACCAAAATAAATACATCGGCTTCATACCGAAAACCACATTAATTGAGAAAAACACACGCTCTTAGGCAGCCTCTGACGTAGATGAATAAACCATTTGGAATATGATTTTTTTCTAAATTTATCTCGAGCGGATTCGGACCAGCCCACAAATAAAAAGTACATGCTAAGGCACAAAGTAAAGAGCGCTTAAGTGTTTACAATAAGTTTCTTACTAGTGTTAAAAAAACTTTCTTAAAATATGTTTATGATCTTACAAACATCCCCATGTTTATTTATTTTTCTTTGTTTATATTTTTGTAATACTCAGGCTCGGGTTTGACCCCAAACATGTGATACAATCGTATGGGGCAAACCATTTATGTCAAATTTCTAAGGCTTACTTTTTTCATGATTGGTATTTATTAATATACCAATGTGTCATGTATATATTCTCGGTAACTTAAGAAGGTGGTGAGACATCAGTAAAACACAAAGAAAATCAAATTTTATATATCCTTTTGTGTTATTAAATATGAGTGGATTAAAAATATAATAACTATGACTATAAAAAGAACTGATTTATAATAACTGTCTTCTAGATTGCTTTTTTTCTTCACATACATTCTTTTCAAGCCTCTTCTACTATCTAATACGAATTACAAGAGGAAATATTAAATAAAGTCTTAGTTACGGTCAACTATGTTACAAGAAAAATTAAATAGTTTGGCTATGTTGTGTAGGAAAATTTATGATCAAAAATTTTAATTACGTAAATTTGATGGTTGATTGTGTAGGAAAATGCAAGAAATCTATATGTAAGAACTGATATTTTTATTAGTTTTATACTTGAGTTTTTTATACATATTTTTTTATATATTATTTAAAAGCTTCATTTTTATATTTCGTATTGGATTATGAATATCTCAAGACCGGCATTGGTAATGCTATTTCACATTGTACGAAAGAACCATAGCAACATATATTGGAAAGCAAACGTTGCAATATTTGGAAAACAAACGTTGCAAACTTGCAATTGGTTTAATTTCGTCTATTTATTTAATTCTGCCCAAAATATAAAATAACAATTAAAGTGAAAACTCATTAAAGAGCTTTCTATATCACAACGGTTTTGGACCAAACAAGAGAGTTCTTCGCTTTCTACAACGCATCTGCCCATACCTTGTAATCACTTTTCTAGACTAATAGATCCCGCCAAGAAAAGAACAGAAAGAAACAGTTTTATAGTTTTTACCATCTTTTTATAAAATATGTTTATCAACCACATCGAAGTATTTTGTATTATCGTCACGTTGTGACGATTATGAAGAATAAAATTCTGGAATTATATTTGTCATGTTCAAAAATATTTGTCACAGTTTTTATGTCAAAAATTCATACTTTCATTCTCCAAATATACATCGTCATCGACATGGTTAACCACTACATAGGCTCATATAGTTGATACAGTGGCATACGTGAAAGTTGGGGGGATATTCCAGAAAATTTCATCTTCTGTGAAATTTTATACTGATAAAGGGAAATCGCTTCATTAGAAAGTGTTCAAGTTTAAAAACATATAATACTGAGTTTTTATTTGTTCGTTCCACTCCAAGGTGCAAGCAGAAAAGGGAAAAAGCGGAAAAAAGAGGATTCGCTGTTAAAGACCAGACTCTGAGGAAATGAGGTTAGGTCATTGGGATATGGATATTCAGTGTAAAAAAAAAGAGTATATGGTTATTCAAGGCTTCTATATATACACGGTAATTTAAATGAAGATAATGGAGACCATGTCAGAGTTTACGATTCAATCTTCCTCGGAAAATGATACCTATTTATTTCCCCAGTCACGTGTCTATGTCCTTCAAAAATTTGCATAATTAGATTCATCTAGTTAATTAGGGTTTACGGTTCAGTTTACAACGGACGAAGAATAAGGTGTGTTTGAGGTGTCACATGCTTCATATCATAAACTTAATTTAGTGATAAATGAATGAAAAACATTATTACACCATTTTAGCACAAGTGCGAAAATTACTACCTAAATATGATCAAATTGTACAAGTAGATCTACATGTATATGTAGTTAGCGGTGGGTGGCTTTGATCAAAACAATGTAACAATGGATAAATACCAAAGAGGAATCCCCTATATCATCCATGGTTACAGGCTGCAAGCGCAATTTGCAATCTGTATGACTGTATTGTATAACATGTGCAAAAAATACTAATCATATATGTATATATACGTTGCTTTTGAGATGGGACATATGCCATAAGAAACTTGTCACATTATTATATTTTAATATATTAATCATAAGATAACAAACAAGTGAACTAATTGGATCATTATTCAAGAAACGATAACATCCTCTCCCTCTTTACGAATTTGTGAATGTTATATACATGAACGTACATAGTTACGTAGACGTGAACTTAAAAAAATGCAGAATTTTTGTCATGGAAAATGGTATTAAACCGTTTTATATAACGATTGTCACGACGTTGGTGCGTACACGTCTTTCTTGATAATAACAAGCAAGGATAACATCCAGATCTTGACGAAGATGTCCCCATGCGAGTGGTTCGATGTGATCCTTAAAACTCTGTAATCACGTCGCAGATTATATACAGCTTGTGGAGAAAAAGCAAGTTGATGAGTTGATGAACGTTGCGACTCTCTCACTCAATTTACACGCAATAATGGAATCCGATCGTTGATTGGGATATGATAATACGATCAACCAAATGTGCTATTTAGTGAAGAGACAAGGAATGAGAGAAAACTTAACAACGTATCCTATTTTGAGATGAATGTGATTTGGAAAGAGAGAAGGAGGTAAAGAGATTGGAAACTGAGAAGTCAGAATAAGAGCACACAAGTGGTGACATCTTTTGAGAATCAAAGAGAAACTCATGTTCATATAAAGCAATTCACATCCTTATTCGTTATCACTTTGGTGAAAGCCACTTTATCGATCTACCCTAATCTCAAGTCTCAATGGGAGAGAACCCTAGCCAGGTTTATTATCTAATTTTTGGATCAAATATTATCTATTTTTTACGTAAATTTTGCTAATGAGTTAGCGGGCTTGTACTAAGTTATACAATTAACAGCAGAAATAATGATATCACTGCTTGGAGTTGGACTTTTAATCAAAAGCTTATACTCGGCACAAAAGTGCAAGCTATACTTATTTACATTATTGATACGACGATTACAAACATTTTGGAGCATTTGAGGACTTCTTATTCTATTATAATTTATAAAAAATTTAATTTATTGCAGCGGCTAGTGACGTCCACTTATTGAAAACAATAAATATACAAATTCCTAAATTGAATATTTTTCGATCCTTATTGCATCACCAACCTAACCCCTCATCATATGATGACCACCTTTCCCCTTTAAACTGTACGCACATTCACACACATATATTTATACCCGCCTCAGTGGCATCAAACCTTTCACAAATCAAACAAACATAAAAGTATGAATGATAATAATGTGAACCCACCTCTCGTCCAACACTACACTTGGAACAACATCACCATGAACAACAAGAATGATAATCATCAGCATCATAACCTTCCGATCGGTACGGGGCGTATGGCGGCCATGGACCAACACACTCAACTCCACATCTTCAATCCTTTCACTTCTTCTTCTCCTTTTCATTTCCCTCCTCTCTCCTCCCTCACAACCACTAATTTTTTCTCCGGGGATCAAGAAGAAGTCGAAGAGGAAGAAGACCATGCAGAGGAACTCAGTGCTATGAAAGAGATGATGTACAAGATCGCAGCCATGCAGCCCGTCGACATCGATCCAGCAACCGTCAAGAAACCCAAACGCCGCAATGTTAGAATCTCTGATGACCCTCAAAGTGTGGCGGCGAGGCACCGCCGTGAGAGAATCAGCGAGAGGATCAGAATCCTCCAGAGACTCGTGCCAGGTGGCACCAAGATGGATACAGCTTCAATGCTAGACGAAGCCGTACGCTACGTCAAGTTCTTGAAACGTCAGATACGGCTTCTCAATAATCCTCTTACGCCGCAAGATCAAGCTTCTCAGGCTGTGACGACGTCATGGGTTTCACAGCCACCACCGCCAGATTTCGGCAGTGGTGCAGGAGGAGGAGATTGATAGAATTCAGGTGAAATTTCCATTAATAGTAACTAAACTTGTGTTATAAACTATAAACTGTGAGTTATGGCTCAATTATGGAAAGCGTTTTTTATATAAAAATGGACACGAAGTAAGAGTTTGTTAGGATGCCATATAATAAGTTGTTGTTGACCGAGAAAAGGTTGTGGAATAATCATAACGGTTAGGCTCAGCTGTGTACCACCACATATAAAATATTTATGCTATCATTTCATAAATATAAAAATAAGGTCTTGATGATTTCTAGTTTGGTTTTATACAAGTTTTGGCCGAGCGTTTTTTTGGGAATAAAAACCATGACGCCATGAAAAGACCTTATTTAACTAGTGTTATCATTACTGTTGACTTTTGTTTTTGTATACACACAACAAATTTGTACCATATTGTATCATGGAGCCACATACGAGTCGTGAATATACTCCAATGTTGCATCTCTCACTTGTATATTCGTAGTGTAAATATACACATAATTAGATACACCAAGCAAAAGGCATATTGACACATTTACATAAAGGATGGCGCAGAGAAACTGTACTTGGTCGTTTATCTTTCGAATTAAATGAATCGAAGTCCAGTTGCAGTACTCTTTTTACATTCCCAAGAATAAAAAGAAGACATTAAGAACATACGAACTTTAACTGAAACCAGAGCTTTGCCCCACACTTGTTGATCAGAAGTTTTGCGCTCGAGAGAAAAGATAAAGATAGGGAGCAAAAGGTATGCTCTTTGTTGACTTCTCTGACTTTTGTGTCTCCTCACATTCATAGGTTTTAATAAAAGACCCAACTAAGTGTCAGTAAGTTTCGAAGAAACCTATCCATGAATCCATCTTGCCTCAAATTCATTTAATTTTCTTTTGGAAACATAAATTCATTGTAGATTCCTAGTCTCCGGAAGAAAAAAATAAACGATGCCCACAACATTAAAAATGAAATGGTTTTTATTATTGCAGCCCATTAAGCCCAAATATCGTGAAAAGTTATCTAATGGGCTTACGTTATCCATTTTTTTTCAATCTATAGAGTTCTCTCTAAACAGACCCACCCGGGGAATCTCTGACCCGACCGAAGAATGGGACCGTCTGCGAATACCACCAACGGCGGAACCGCCTCGTCGAATCACAATCCTCCGGCTACGAACGGCGGCGATGCATCTCTGAATCAGCCTCCGTTAGCAACAAATCAGGCGATCACAGAGTCGGATCCGTCGAAGAAGAGGAAAATGGGGATGCTCCCGCTCGAAGTGGGTACTCGTGTCCTGTGCCGATGGAGAGACGGAAAGCTCCATCCGGTGAAAGTGATCGAGCGCCGGAGGATACATAACGGCGGCCCGAATGATTACGAGTATTACGTCCATTACACAGAGTGTACGTCGTCGTTTTAACTCTTCACCAAAGTTTTTGAATTTCTAGGGTTACGTGTTTTGGGTCATGATGTGCAGTGTATTCAGTTTTGGTTGAATTTTAATGTTAAACGTCAAAAGGCTCGAACTTTAGTAAAGGGCTCGTGTTTGATTTTCATATTTTGTTAATTGGATCATTTTGAATTTGGGTGAGAATGCATGAAGTTAATAATCTGCTTCTTAAGATGATAAAGTTTGGTGTTTTATGGAATCTTATAATTAACAATGTGTATGTTTTGACTGTGATCATGTTCACAATTTGATTTTGAAACTGCAGTTAATAGGAGGCTAGATGAATGGACTCAACTGGATCAACTTGATCTTGATTCAGTTGAATGCGCCGTTGATGAAAAAGTGGAAGACAAGGTAAAGTCTTTTCCCCAGTTTTGTGTGGTTAGTTGCATAATGCTTTATTGTATTAACAAGTGTGTCTGTGGTTTTTTTTAAGGTGACTAGCTTGAAGATGACACGTCACCAGAAGCGGAAGATCGATGAGACACATGTAGAGGTATAAGTAATGAATGCCACTCGAAGTTGGATCATAGAAACGTAAGGCTTATCTTTGGTGTTGACTCGATGTTCTGTGTTTCAAAATGTTCATTTAGGGTCATGAAGAGCTGGATGCAGCAAGTTTGCGTGAACATGAAGAGTTCACGAAAGTGAAGAACATAGCAACGATTGAGCTTGGAAAATACGAGATTGAGACTTGGTACTTCTCCCCATTTCCTCCTGAGTACAATGACTGTGTGAAGCTCTTCTTTTGCGAGTTTTGCTTGAATTTCATGAAACGCAAAGAGCAGCTTCAAAGGCATATGGTGAGAAGCACTCTTCTGTCCCCCCTTTTAAAATTTTCATTGTGTTAGCTTATTCATATCCATTATTCTATGTTTACTGTTCTTTTGGCTTTTTGAATAATCGCCTTGCTTTTACCTGCAGAGGAAGTGTGATCTGAAGCATCCTCCTGGTGATGAAATTTATCGAAGTGGTACCTTGTCAATGTTTGAGGTGATATACACCATGATGTTTACGTTTCTGACTTGGTTCTGTTGTACACTAGGAAGTGAACTTTCACCGGGCAGATTTTTCTTCTAATACATATTAACTCTGATGTTGCAGGTAGATGGCAAAAAGAACAAAGTGTATGCACAGAATCTCTGTTACCTGGCGAAGTTATTTCTTGACCACAAGACTCTTTACTACGATGTTGATCTGTTTCTCTTCTACGTTCTCTGCGAATGTGATGATCGAGGATGCCACATGGTTGGATACTTCTCAAAGGTAAACATTAACCAACGTCTATTAATAAAATATGTTTGGTTTCAGCTGTTTGATAAAAAAATGTAACTTTCTGTTGGGGTACAGGAAAAACATTCGGAAGAAGCTTATAACTTGGCTTGCATTCTAACTCTTCCTCCGTATCAAAGAAAAGGCTACGGCAAATTCTTAATAGCCTTCTGTGAGTTTTTTTTTTTATCACATTTGACAATTTTGTTCCTCTCGATGTACAACAAAGTTGACAGTCCTTATGAGTTTTGCAGCTTATGAACTGTCAAAGAAAGAGGGAAAAGTTGGGACACCGGAGAGACCCTTGTCGGATCTAGGCTTGCTAAGCTACAGAGGTTATTGGACCCGTGTTCTACTAGACATCTTGAAAAAACATAAAGGAAACATCTCTATTAAGGTTAAATATGATGGGAAACTCTTTTAAGCCATTCTCCTGAGATCTATCTAAGAATCTCCATATAACATAATGATGATGATAATGATAATTGTAGGAGCTGAGCGACATGACAGCAATCAAAGCGGAGGATATATTAAGCACACTTCAGAGCCTGGAGCTGATACAGTACAGGAAAGGACAACACGTGATATGTGCGGATCCAAAGGTTCTGGACCGACATCTGAAAGCTGCAGGACGAGGTGGTCTTGATGTTGATGTTAGCAAACTGATTTGGACACCTTACAAGGACCAGAGTTAAAAAAAGTTTAAGTATCTTATTGATATGAAAGTTGAGTACACTCGTCTACTCCTAAAAGTATCTGTGTAGTTTGCTTGTAAATGAACTGTACTGGTGTTTATGACAATTGAAGCAGCTTCATTGTTTCATCTTTCAGACCTTTATTAGTGTTTATATATTTTGATGAGAATGCAAGTATTAGTTTTTTTTTTGTGTAACAGCAAGAAACAGTTCCATGTTGATATTCCACGATAAAAATCAACTCAATCATGTTTGTCCAGTCAACATCGTCAACCACAAAGAACCTACATTTTGATTATAGGTTTATAGAATTTTCGACCCGTCGTTGCCAAGATCCAATAGATTCATAGCGGTTGGTCAATAGATTATAAGACCAACATACTAATGTTTTTCTGGTTCGAAGAGTAACGTTTTTGTACTACACTACGAGATACGACTCTCCCGTTAACATATCTAAAATATAGTTCAGTGTTTTATAGAGGCAAAATATGTTTCTCACTAATTAAAAATTGTTGTTCATTTTGATAATTTTGTGTTTTTGTTACATACTTAAGTACTTTTTTCTTTGCTGCCAGCCAATAACGAGAAAACCGTATTCTCAATTGAATAGATTTGCAGAAAAATGTTTGATGATGTCCAATTTTGAAACATTATATCCATGTATAATACTCACCGTTATACAAGATTTTAATCTGAATTTAGGAGAACCAGTTTCATTTTACATTTCGGATAAAGTTTCTATGTTAGTTTTTTTTGTTAACAATTTCTCTGTTAGATTTTCAACGAATAGCAGGAAGTATAGTTATCATTTGCAGTAGTCTTATCATCTCCTTCTCCATCTTTAGTTTCTATCGATAAAATGACAGCACATATTCAACTTGTTAAAATTAGAATTCTAAAACTTCAATATCCAACCAACCTACAGTTTTTACTAGTATATATACAACAGTGTCAAAGGTTGATAAACAAAATACACACAAACGACAAACACAAACACAAGACAAACACAAATCAATGAGTTATCATCCTCGGCAAACAAAAGGAAACAGAGCACTCTCCTCTGTTTCCACACTTCTCCTAAGTATCCTCTTCTTCATCTCCAAGCCATCGAACGCCCAGTCTTCTTCTCCAAAGTTCGCATGTGACGTCACCAAAAACCCTTCTATAGCCAGTTACGGATTCTGCAACACGGGTTTGAATGCCGAAGCCCGAGTCGCTGATCTTGTAAGAAGACTAACTCTAGGGGAGAAAATCGGGTTTCTTGTCAGCAAAGCTACCGGCGTGAGCCGTCTTGGGATTCCAGATTATAACTGGTGGTCGGAAGCACTTCACGGTGTCTCTGATGTCGGAGATGGTTCTAGTTTCAAAGGTCCAGTCCCTGGTGCCACTAGCTTCCCTCAAGTAATACTCACCGCTGCTTCCTTCAACGTATCTCTCTTCCAAGCCATTGGCAAGGTGAAAGAAATGAAAGATTCAGTTTCTTGGCGCGCAAGTAATAGACAAAAGTCTTTTTTTTCATGTTCAAGTTAGTCAATGATACTTTTATTTATGGTATGCTTTTAAGGTTGTGTCGACGGAGGCGAGGGGAATGTACAACGTTGGAGCAGCTGGATTAACGTTTTGGTCACCTAATGTGAACATATTCCGTGATCCGAGATGGGGAAGAGGTCAAGAGACCCCTGGCGAGGACCCCACGCTCGTTAGCAAATACGCTGTGGCTTATGTTAAAGGTCTTCAGGGTACTGACGGTGGAGATCCTAACCTTCTTAAAGTTGCCGCTTGCTGCAAACACTACACGGCCTATGATGTTGATAACTGGAAAGGCGTCAGTCGTTACACTTTCAACTCCGTGGTAAGGAAAAAAATGTACATTTGTATCCTTATCGAATATTGTTATATTGGTCACACAAATCTTCATTTCTATCTTGCTTTGTGTTGGATTAGGTGAACCAACAAGATATGGATGATACGTTTCAACCACCGTTTAAGAGCTGTGTGGTTGATGGGAATGTAGCTAGCGTCATGTGTTCTTACAACAAAGTTAACGGTAAACCAACATGCGCTGATCCTGACCTGCTATCTGGTGTGATCCGTGGTCAATGGAAGTTAAATGGGTAAGGTTTATTTTCTTAAATCATAGACATGATGGTTCTGGCACAACCGGAGGACACATACCTTTCAAATTTTAAAGAGTTGTAATACATAAATTGCATCCTTAAATTGTCGTTTTTTATTAAGATTAATCTAAAAATACTTGGGGGTTTATGTTATTAGGTACATTGTTTCCGATTGTGATTCAGTAGAGGTGATTTACAAGGACCAACACTATACCAAGACTCCAGAAGAAGCTGTAGCCAAATCTATGTTGGCAGGTTTGGATTTAAATTGTGATCATTTCACAGGTCAACATGCAATGGGAGCAGTCAAGGCAGGTTTGATAAACGAATCAGATGTTGACACTGCGATTTCAAACAACTTTGCGACTCTGATGCGTTTAGGATTCTTCAATGGTGACCCCAAGAAGCAGCCCTATGGTAATCTTGGTCCTCAGGATGTTTGCACTACTGAGAATCAAGAACTCGCTAGAGAAGCTGCAAGGCAAGGCATTGTCTTGCTCAAGAACTCTCCCAGTTCGCTTCCCTTCTCACCTTCTGCGATCAAAACATTAGCAGTGATCGGACCAAACGCTAATGTCACCGATACAATGATCGGAAATTACCACGGTAAATTAAAAATTAACTCAAGTAATAAATTTGTGTCAACAATTCAGACTTAAGCTTAAATCTGTAAAAAAAAACAATGTCATTTTCTAATCTTCTTCAGGGGTACCGTGCAAGTACACAACACCACTTCAAGGACTAGTGGAAACAGTTTCGGCGACGTATCAGAAAGGATGTTCTAACGTGGCGTGCACGGAGGCGGATATTGATTCAGCCACTTCTCTAGCGGCTTCAGCTGATGCGGTTGTGCTTGTGATGGGAACAGATCTATCAATTGAGAGAGAAGACCATGACCGAGTTGACTTGTTCTTTCCTGGAAAACAGCAACAGCTTATAACTGAGGTGGCTAAAGTTGCGAAAGGACCCGTTGTGCTAGTCATCATGTCTGGTGGAGGATTAGACGTTACATTTGCCAAGAACGATCCAAAGATCACAAGCATTATGTGGGTTGGGTTTCCTGGTCAAGCCGGGGGTCTCGCCATCGCTGACGTCATTTTCGGTCGTCATAACCCGAGTAAGAAACACACTTTTCTCTAAATTAAACCGGTGATAATTAACCAACCGGTTCGATGTTACAGTTATAATTGGTAACCGATTATTTTTACTTTTTTCGGTATAGGCGGAAAGTTGCCGATGACTTGGTATCCTCAGTCGTACGTGGAGAATCTCCCGATGTCTAACATGAACATGAGACCCGATAGCTCAACCGGGTATCCAGGTCGAACTTACCGGTTCTACACCGGAGAAACAGTGTATGCCTTCGGAGATGGAATGAGCTACACTCATTTCAAGCATCATCTAATCAAAGCCCCACCACTCGTCTTCCTCGGTCTAGACAAGAGCCACCCTTGCCGATCTTCAAAGTGCCAATCAGTGGACGCCATCGGGCCTTACTGCGGGAAGGCCGTCGAAGTCCAGGTTAGAGTAAGGAATGCCGGAGAGAGAGAAGGGACCGACACGGTGTTTATGTTCACGACGCCGCCGGCTGTACACAGGTCGCCCGTTAAGCATCTGGTAGCGTTCGAGAAGGTGCGTCTGGGGAAGAAGGAGAAGGCGGTGGTGAGGTTTAATGTGGATGTGTGTAAGGACCTGAGTGTGGTTGATGAAACGGGGAAGAGGAAGATTGCTTTGGGTGTACATGTTCTTCATGTTGGAAGCTTGAAGTACTCCTTGAATGTTCTGATGTGATTAAAATTTGTTTAATATTTGTGTTCGATCTTTTTAATTTCTACAAGGAACAAAAATTCATTGAAATAAAAAGTTGAAAACTTTTATTGTTTTTTCTTCATCTTCTCAGTTCTCACTTAGTCTCGTATAAGTAAGTGCACTTAAACTAAAGTGTAATTTCTTAACCGGACCCACGGAACCTAACCGAATTGAACCAACACGAACACATCCTGATCTTGCAGGTAAGAATATTTTATCTTTCTCTTAAGATTAGATTTGATGGGAAACTCTTTTAAACCATTCTCCTGAGATCTATCTTAGATCAGAGCTGTGCCTCAGTGTTCAAAATTGAAGTATTGGCTTAGGGCATCCATTTTATAAAAACCATTGAGGGATATTTTTTTTTGTAGTTTCATTTACTTGTATATACTCAATTTATAAATAAAATATAGAAAAATGTTAAAAAGTTGAAAGCTTGAAGATAATTAAAATAAAGAAAACAAGAGTATATTATAAAATTATGGTTTTCTTACTTAAGCAACCAAACTCGTATAAAATCATTTTAATTGTTAAACAAATACAAGAAATAAAATCTAATTGTGTCATATAAAAAATTATCTGATTGGGCTATATTATAATTTTAAAGCTTGTTGTGTCAAATACTACTTAATATTTTTTGAAAGATTTAAAACTAATATTTAGTTAGTAGTTTGATCTTTTATTTGTTTTAACTATATAAACTAGTTAGTATATAATTTTATAACTAAGTTTTTAAAATATGAGCTATTTAATCACTTAGGGCAACTCCAAATGCTCGCACGACACTGCTTAGAATCTATTACCTTCGCTTTCTCTTTAAGGTTATATTTGATGGGAAATTCTTTTAAGCCATTCTCCTGAGATCTATCTAAGAATCTCCATATAACATAATGATGATGATGGTGATGATGTAGGAGCTGAGCGACATGACAGCAATCAAAGTGGAAGATATATTAAGCACACTTCAGAGCCTAGAACTGATACAGTACATGAAAGGGCATCAGGTGATATGTGCTGATCCGAAGGTTCTGGACCAACGTCTGAAAGCTGCAGGAAGAAGGTGGTCTTGATGTTGATGTTAGCAAACTGATTTGGACACCTTACAAGGACCAGTGTTAAAAGTTGAGTATCTCCTTTTATATGAAATTTGAGTACACTATTCTTCTCCTAAAATGTCAGTGTAGTTTGCTTGTAAATGGTTTAACTATACTTAAAAGTGGTCTTTATGACAATCCTTATGATCGAGAATTTTGAAGCAGCTTCATTGTTTAATAGACCTCTAATGTTATTAGTGTTTATTTTACACTGTTTATATATTTATATTGCTTTTTTTTGTAACCACAAGAATCTACATGTTGACATTCCACGATAAAAGCCAACTCAATCATAATTTTCCAGTCAACATCGTCAACAACAAAGTAAGAACTCATATATTTGATTTTAGGTTTATAGAATTTGATGACCACTCGTTACCAATATTCAATAGATTCTTACGTGAACATAAAAATCTCAGTGTAGCGGTTGGTCAATAGATCACAAGACTAACAAACCTCATTCTTGTTTTGGTTCGGAGTAACGTTTTGTAATAAAAGATATGATTCTCCAGTTAACATATATACTTTTTTTTTACAGAAGGCAAAATATATTTCTTACCAATTAAAAATTCTTGTTTCTTTTTGATAATTTGTGTTTTTGTTATATACTTTAGTACTATTTTCTGTGACGTGCAAAGTAGATTTGCCTCCAACCAATAACGAGAAGAGTTGCTGAAAATTGTCTGCTAATGTCAAATTTTGAAATATTATATCCCATGTATACACCCACGGCAAGACAAGATTTTTTATCTGAATTTAGGAGAATCAGTTATACATTTCCGATAAATTTTCTATGTTAGTTACTTAGTTTTTTTTTGTCAACAGTTTCTCTGTTAGCTTTTCTACAAATAGCAGGAAGTATAGTGTTATCATTCGCAGTAATCTTATCATCTGCTTCCCTATCTTTAGTTTCTATCTAGATAAAATGCCAGCAAATATAAGACTTAAAAAAAATTCTAATCATAAAACTACGACCTCCAACCAACCTACAGTTTTTATACTATATATATAACAGTGTCAAAGGTTGATAAACAAAACACACACAAACGACAAACACAAACACAAACACAAGACAAACACAAAGCAATGAGTTATCATCCTCGGAAAACAAAAGGAAACAGAGCACTCTCCTCTATTTCCACACTTCTCCTAAGCATCCTCTTCTTCATCTCCAAGCCATCGAACGCCCAGTCTTCTTCTCCAAAGTTCGCATGTGACGTCACCAAAAACCCTTCTATAGCCAGTTACGGGTTCTGCAACACGGGTTTGAATGCCGAAGCCCGAGTGGCTGATCTTGTAAGAAGACTAACTCTGGGGGAGAAAATCGGGTTTCTTGTCAGCAAAGCTACCGGCGTGAGCCGTCTTGGGATTCCAGATTATAACTGGTGGTCGGAAGCACTTCACGGTGTCTCTGATGTCGGAGATGGTTCTAGTTTCAAAGGTCCAGTCCCTGGTGCCACTAGTTTCCCTCAAGTAATACTCACCGCTGCTTCCTTCAACGTATCTCTCTTCCAAGCCATTGGCAAGGTGAAAGAAATGAAAGATTCAGTTTCTTGGCGTGCAAGTAATAGACAAAAGTCTTTTTTTTTTTCATGTTCAAGTTATTCAATAATACTTTTATTTATGGTATGGTTTTAAGGTTGTGTCGACGGAGGCGAGGGGAATGTACAACGTTGGAGCAGCTGGATTAACGTTTTGGTCACCGAATGTGAACATATTCCGTGACCCGAGATGGGGAAGAGGTCAAGAGACCCCTGGCGAGGACCCCACGCTCGTTAGCAAATACGCTGTGGCTTATGTTAAAGGTCTTCAGGGTACTGACGGTGGAGATCCTAACCTTCTTAAAGTTGCCGCTTGCTGCAAACACTACACGGCCTATGATGTTGATAACTGGAAAGGCGTCAGTCGTTACACTTTCAACTCCGTGGTATGAAAAAAACGTACATTTGTATCCTTATCGAATATTGTTATATTGGTCACACAAAATTTCATTTCTATCTTGCTTTGTGTTGGATTAGGTGAACCAACAAGATATGGATGATACGTTTCAACCACCGTTTAAGAGCTGTGTGGTTGATGGGAATGTAGCTAGCGTCATGTGTTCTTACAACAAAGTTAACGGTAAACCAACATGCGCTGATCCTGACCTGCTATCTGGTGTGATCCGTGGTCAGTGGAAGTTAAATGGGTAAGGTTTCTTTTCTTAAATCATAGACATGACTGGTTCTGGCACAACCGGAGGACACATACCTTTCAAATTTTAAAGAGTTATTATACATAAATTGCATCCTTAAATTGTCGTTTTTTATTAAGATTAATCTAAAATACTTGGGGGTTTATGTTATTAGGTACATTGTTTCCGATTGTGATTCAGTAGAGGTGATTTACAAGGACCAACACTATACCAAGACTCCAGAAGAAGCTGTAGCCAAATCTATGTTGGCAGGTTTGGATTTAAATTGTGATCATTTCACAGGTCAACATGCAATGGGAGCTGTCAAGGCAGGTTTGATAAACGAATCAGATGTTGACACTGCGATTTCAAACAACTTTGCGACTCTGATGCGTTTAGGATTCTTCAATGGTGACCCCAAGAAGCAGCCCTATGGTAATCTTGGTCCTCAGGATGTTTGCACTGCTGAGAATCAAGAACTCGCTAGAGAAGCTGCAAGGCAAGGCATTGTCTTGCTCAAGAACTCTCCCAGTTCGCTTCCCTTCTCACCTTCTGCGATCAAAACATTAGCAGTGATCGGACCAAACGCTAATGTCACCGATACAATGATCGGAAATTACCACGGTAAATTAAAAATTAACTCAAGTAATAAATTTGTGTCAACAATTCAGACTAAAGCTGTAAAAAAACGATGTCGTTTTCTTATCTTCTTCAGGGGTACCGTGCAAGTACACAACACCACTTCAAGGACTAGTGGAAACAGTTTCGGCGACGTATCAGAAGGGCTGTTCTAACGTGGCGTGCACGGAGGCGGATATTGATTCAGCCACTTCTCTAGCGGCTTCAGCTGATGCGGTTGTGCTTGTGATGGGAACAGATCTATCAATTGAGAGAGAAGACCATGACCGAGTTGACTTGTTCTTTCCTGGAAAACAGCAACAGCTTATAACTGAGGTGGCTAAAGTTGCGAAAGGACCCGTGGTGCTAGTCATCATGTCTGGTGGAGGATTAGACGTTACATTTGCCAAGAACGATCCAAAGATCACAAGCATTATGTGGGTTGGGTTTCCTGGTCAAGCCGGGGGTCTCGCCATCGCTGACGTCATCTTCGGTCGTCATAACCCGAGTAAGAAACACACTGTTCTCTAAATTAAACCGGTGATAATTAACCAACCGGTTCTGTGTTACAGTTATAATTGGTAACCGATTATTTTTACTTTTTTTTTTGGTATAGGCGGAAAGTTGCCGATGACTTGGTATCCTCAGTCGTACGTGGAGAATCTCCCGATGTCTAACATGAACATGAGACCCGATAGCTCAACCGGGTATCCAGGTCGAACTTACCGGTTCTACACCGGTGAAACAGTGTATGCCTTCGGAGACGGAATGAGCTACACTCATTTCAAGCATCATTTAATCAAAGCCCCACCACTCGTCTTCCTCGGTCTAGACAAGAGCCACCCTTGCCGTTCTTCAAAGTGCCAATCAGTGGACGCAACCGGACCTTACTGCGGGAAGGCCGTCGAAGTCCAGGTTAGAGTAAGGAACGCGGGAGAGAGAGAAGGGACCGACACGGTGTTTCTGTTCACGACGCCGCCGGCTGTACACAGGTCGCCCGTTAAGCATCTGGTAGCATTCGAGAAGGTGCGTTTGGGGAAGAAGGAGAAGGTGGTGGTGAGGTTTAATGTGGATGTGTGTAAAGATCTGAGTGTAGTTGATGAAACAGGGAAGAGGAAGATCGCTTTGGGTGTACATGTTCTTCATGTTGGAAGCTTGAAGTACTCCTTGAATGTTCTGATGTGATTAAAATTTGTGTTCGATCTTTTTAATTTCTACAAGGAACAAAAATTCATTGAAATAAAATGATTACGTTGATTTCTTCTTCTTCTTCTCACTCAGATCGTTTTTGAAATGAAAAGTTGAAACTTTTTTTTTCTTTTCACTAATGAAAAGTTAAACTAAAGTGTTATTTCATTGCGGGACCCACAGAACCTAACCGAATTTAACCGACACGAGTCTGGTACTAATCGAATTTGTCAATAGGATCTCTTTTTTTCTTTCTTCACCGTTCTGTTTTTTCATTAGATTCTCTGTTTCAGGAGGCCGAAGCGATTTCTACTATCTCAGATCCACCAGGTATTTCATTTCTTCTTCTGGGTTTCTATTGATTGCTTGATAATGGATTCATTAATCAGATTTCTTTTTGCTTGGTTGGTTTGTGCAATCAACTCTTTTGCTTTTAATTGTTCTTCGGGTTTGTTCCATTCTATAAAGTCGGCATCTTTGGACTCTGTTTTGTCCCTAAATTTCCGTCTCTGTTGTTATGTGAAGTTGGATTTGTTTCAATCTCTCTTCTTCTCTAAGAGTGATCTAGAAAGATGTTTGAGGTTTTAAATTCGAACTGAATAACAACTCTTCTGAAAATTATAGCTCAAAGCTCTGTTTTTTTCCAGATCAAGATGGATACTGCTAAAGATGATGATTTCACATTTTCAATGGTGAGTTTGCGCTCATTTTCTGAAAGGTTTATACTTTATGATGATTGATTGATTCTTGGTTTGTCCTGTTTTGGTCTGGAAGGCTGTGCACCCAGATAGTGAAGTTGTTCTAGAAGCAAAAGATCTCACATCACATGTAGATCCTCAAAGCAAGTCTATGAACCAAGCTTCTCCAAAGGAGAACAAAGTTGGTTCTCTGTCTTTCACGGTGGCTGATTCTTCACCTGACATTCTCAAAGCTTCTTCAGCTAGAAAGCCTATAACTCGTACAAAAGTCCCGTTTGAAAAGGGCTATAGCCAAATGGATTGGCTGAAACTCACATGAACGCATCCTGATCTTGCAGGTAATAATGCTTTCTCTTCTTTCTTTTTCTTTCCGGTAAATGCATCTTGATGAAAGGGACAATGTGTTGTTGTGCAGACCTGAAGGGAGAGTCGAACAGGAGGCTTATATCAATGGATGAAGTGAAGAAGCACAAATCAGGAGATTCGATGTGGACTGTATTAAAAGGACGTGTGTACAACATATCTCCTTATATGAATTTTCACCCCGGAGGTGTTGATATGTTGATGAAAGCTGCTGGGAGAGACGGTACGCTCTTGTTCAACAAATACCACGCTTGGGTTAATTTTGATGTCTTGCTTGAGAAATGCCTTGTTGGAGTTTTAGACGACTCCAAAGTGATGAGCAAATGCTAAAAGGTTGAGAGATAATCATTTTTGGTTATTCAAATGAAAACGCTGATCACAACTATGTACTGTGTATTACACAACTATTTGATGTCAATATGAATCATTCATTGAGCACACAGTATGTGATTTAACACTTTACAATACAATAGTGTCGAGGAACAGAGGATAGTAGAGTTCAGTTCAGCTCTGTTTGGACCTTTGGTGGACTTCTGTAAAAGCTAAATCAACCATTTGTAGCAGCATCTCTAAATCAATTCACTAGGGAAAATTTGAGAGCCACAACGGTCAAGAGATGATCGCAACCTGAAGAAGATAAAAGGATAAGGAAGGGTTCCTACATGTGAACAAACATTTTTGTCCACAAAAAGTATTATTATCGTCACCAAAACTCGTAATAATTTGCAAGAAATAACAAATGAGTAGGTCATATTCTTTCAATATAGTCCCTATATTTTAAGGTCATCTCACTTCTCTGACATACAAATCAAAACTGTTTGCCAGCTTTCTAAAGAGAGCAAACAAATCAAGAAAACACAGGAATGGAGTTTCGTGGAGATGCCAACCAAAGGATTGCTAGGATATCAGCTCAACTTCAACCTTCTTTCACTTCTCAGGTTTTTCCTTTTCATTTTCTTCTACGTCAAGTTATCTTCTTTGTTTATCCAATGTTTTGTTCTTCCAAACGAGAGTTAGTAGTTTGCATCCACTCTGAAAAACTGATGTTATTAGAGAACAATCTGCCCTTTTTTCCATAGAATCCTTCTAGAACTGAAAGTGAGTTTTGTTTTTGTCTTATTCCTGGATTGATTGACCATTAGATGGAGGCCAAGAACACTGTAATGGGAAGAGAAAACTGCAGAGCGAAAGGTGGGAATGCAGGATTCAAAGTAGCCATTCTCGGAGCTGCAGGTGGAATAGGACAATCACTATCCTTGTTAATGAAGATGAACCCTCTCGTCTCTCTACTTCATCTCTACGATGTTGTCAACGCTCCTGGAGTCACTGCTGACGTTAGCCATATGGACACTGGAGCTGTTGTACGTAGACTCTCTCTACTTTTGAAAGCTTGTCTTGAGTAATGTCTGAGTAAATGACTTATTCTTGATTGTTTTTTTAGGTTAGAGGATTCTTGGGAGCCAAGCAGCTTGAGGACGCTCTAACGGGTATGGATCTTGTGATCATACCAGCTGGTGTCCCGAGGAAACCAGGGATGACACGCGATGATCTCTTCAAAATCAATGCTGGGATTGTTAAGACACTGTGTGAAGGCGTGGCTAAATGCTGTCCTAATGCTATTGTCAACTTGATTAGTAACCCTGTGAACTCTACTGTGGCCATTGCCGCTGAGGTATTCAAGAAAGCTGGAACTTATGATCCTAAGAAGCTCCTTGGAGTTACTACACTCGATGTTGCTCGTGCCAACACATTTGTGGCTGAAGTTCTTGGGCTTGATCCAAGAGAAGTCGATGTTCCAGTTGTTGGGGGACACGCTGGAGTCACGATTTTGCCACTGTTGTCACAGGTAATCATATCAATACAACACGCATGTCATTTTCATTTACATCAACTGATCTTTTTTTACCTCAGGTTAAACCTCCTAGCAGCTTCACGCCTTCAGAAACAGAGTATCTCACGAACAGGATTCAAAACGGTGGAACTGAAGTAGTGGAGGCAAAAGCTGGAGCTGGATCTGCAACACTTTTAATGGTAATAAAAAGCAAACCAACTTAGTTTTAAAACATCATCACCACTTAAACAATTAATATATTATGTGATGAATGTACTATACTACTACTATTATATGCATATGCTGCAGCCAAGTTTGCAGATGCTTGCCTTAGAGGGTTAAGAGGAGATGCGAATGTAGTTGAATGCTCTTTTGTTGCTTCTCAGGTGGGTTTGTATATCCTGAAAAGGCATTTACAGTTTTCCATCTTTTAATGGAAAGTAGTCTTTCTTTCATTTCTCTAACGAGACTGATTATGTGATGGCGACTGACACCACAGGTGACAGAGTTACCTTTCTTTGCAACCAAAGTGCGTCTTGGACGTACAGGAGCAGAGGAAGTGTATCAGCTTGGGCCCTTGAACGAATACGAAAGGTCTTTGAAACATTTTCTCTCATCATCTCTCTGACTCTCTTCAAGATCTTTTATTCTTATCTGTTCTTTTCACAAATGTATAGGATTGGTCTGGAGAAAGCAAAAGAAGAGTTAGCAGGGAGTATTCAGAAAGCGTTGACTTCATCAGAAAATAAATAAAGCAATCAGAAAGACAATAAAAAAAAGATGGTCTTGCTAAAATCCAATGATCATGCTCATCTTGCCTCATGTGTGTGTCTGTTCTTCAACTTTGTAAATTTTCTTTTAGCAGTTTGTGTAAACTCTGTGGCCTCCTCATAAGTTAAACGTACTTTTCTATTGGACTGGCCTTGTTGAAATAAACTTGTAAAGATGTTTCACACGCTCAAAGCTCTAGAAAATGTCAATGTCGTCACTAACAAACTACAATCATGTGAAGAGAAAACGTCGTTGTTGCCTGAAAGTGAAACAAAAACATTTTTAAAAAATGAAATGGCTTCGCCCGGGTTCGAACCGGAGACCTTCAGTGTGTTAGACTGACGTGATAACCAACTACACCACGAAACCTTTACGTTAAATAAACTTCTCAAATTTCAAAATCTTTTTCACTGTTTTTCTGTAGTTGGTATCACCCACCTACCGTACTACAAAACCCACGTGATCTATAATTAAATTTCCTTTTTTTTTAAATAGATTTTGTCTGAAGAATAAAGGAGAGAGAGAGCAGCCAGAGAGTGAAACGAAAGGCCATTACAACTTTTCAATCTCTCCACAAAAATGGCGGCCACAAGAGTGCTCACTGCATCTGCTGCCACTACCCAACCCGCCTCCTGTTTCCTCGCCAAACGAGCTTTCCTTCTCCCTGCCAAGACATCATGCGGTGGCGCTCTATCCTTCAACAGAAGAGGAGCTTTGGTGTTGAAATCGAACTCGAAACGACCCTTCTCTTGCAGTGCCATATACAATCCTCAGGTTAAGGTTCAAGAAGAAGGTCAATCCGAAACCCTTGATTATCGTGTCTTCTTCCTCGATGGCTCCGGAAAGAAGGTTCCTTTTCCTCTTCCTACTCTGGCTCTCTCTGCGTTAAAGTTCAAACCTTTAGTTCTCTGTCTGTTCTCTATGGATCTTTCGCATTGCTAATTGGAATACTACTATGGTTAGATTTGGTTACCAATCAATATTTCTAAAGATCTAAACATTGTGAAATGTTTTTTTATTACATCACTCTGTTCTGTGTTAAATAAATGCCTTTGGATTCGTCACTCTGTTCTGCTCTGCTCTGTTCTGTTCTGTTCTGTTCTGTTCTGTTTTGTGCGTTAAAGACTCAAAGGAGAATTCTTTTGCGATTTTGTATAGGTTTCTCCATGGCATGACATACCATTGACCTTAGGAGATGGAGTTTTCAACTTTATAGTTGAGATCCCTAAAGAGTCTAAAGCCAAAATGGAGGTTGCTACTGATGAAGACTTCACTCCTATTAAGCAAGACACTAAGAAGGGCAAGCTCAGATACTATCCGTAAGTTATATGATCCTCTGCTCTTCATCTAACTATTGATGACAAGTTAGCTCATCTAAAACTAAGATCAATTAACTTATCTAGGTACAACATAAACTGGAACTATGGGTTGCTTCCACAGACATGGGAAGATCCATCTCAAGCAAACCCTGAAGTTGAAGGAGCTTTTGGGGATAATGATCCAGGTTTGTGATTCTCTCTTTTTGTTTTATCTAGTGGAATATATGTATCAAGCTTATACTTGGGTTTTTGGATTTGTAGTTGATGTTGTTGAGATTGGAGAAGCCCAAAGGAAGATAGGAGAGGTTCTAAAGATCAAGCCTTTGGCTGCTTTAGCTATGATTGATGAAGGAGAGCTAGACTGGAAGATTGTTGCCATTTCTTTGGATGACCCAAAAGCTCATCTTGTTAATGATGTTGATGATGTTGAGAAACATTTCCCGGTAAGAGCTAGCTGATCTACTACAAGTAGTAGAAACCAGTCTAATATTCCTCAGGTTTCTGATACCTTAATCTGGTGGTGGATGCAGGGTACATTAACAGCCATTAGAGACTGGTTTAGAGACTACAAGATCCCAGATGGAAAGCCTGCTAACAGGTTTGGTCTTGGAGACAAACCAGCAAACAAAGTAAGTTCCTTTCTAGTTCTACCAATTTCTCGTGTTATTAGCTTCATGTTTGGTACTCTGAAACAGAGAGGAGCTGTGTAACACTTGTTTTTGGTGTTTTTTTTGTTACAGGAGTATGCTTTGAAGATCATCCATGAAACAAATGAATCATGGGCTAAGCTTGTGAAGAGATCAGTTGATGCTGGAGACCTTTCACTATTCTGAACAGCTTAACAATTGTATCTTTGCATTCTGTCCAGTTATGAGCTCGAATAATTTGATTTTGATCAAACTCATGAGTCCTGCACCACTCTTGTTTTTCTCTCTTTCTAAAGAGAGATCTAAACATTGAGATTTTATTTCTCACCATTTGATACCTGAGTGAAATAATACATTGTCTATTAGTTTCATCCTTTTGTAAAGATAATTAAATTGAACATGAAACCAGGCTTTTTGACTTTTTGAAGACATTATTATTAAACTAATGTTTTTGGAACCGTTTAAATGGAAAAATGAAAATAAGTTTTGTGATTTGACAATTGACAAAAAGCTCTTGAGAGAGAAATGAGTGAGAAACTTCAGAGAGGTTCTCCATCAATCCATTTTTTGAACATAAGTGAGCATTGGTCTGAATTATACTCAGCGGTGTGTCCTCCTCCCTGCAAAACCACCCAAATCAACCTTCACTATATTTACTGCAAAATATTTGGAGAAGAAAAGAAAGAAAGAAGGGTTTAGAAATTAATGCCTTGATGGTTGCAAATGTCATCTTATTAGCGTAAGTCCTTGTATATCCAGCGACTCGATAGCTACTCATCATCCAAGGTCTCCAGTCATCAACAATGGAATAGTTGAGACTTCTGATCCATGCTTCCGTTGAAGAGGAAGGTACCATCATATCATGATCACCACTGTTCAAAAACTTTTAGATACTGAGTTTGTGAATTATGCACCAAGAATGATATAACAATGACACATCCACAAACAATAATCATGCCTGTAGACGAGGGAGCGGAAGCCTTTACGACTAACATTCACGTGATATGGAACGGCATTTTCAACATCAAATGTATATGGAATGTTTTGGATGTTGCATCGGTTCCACTTTCCTAACTCCTGCATGATGGTATATGTCAACATCGCATTGGTTATGGTTGGGCCGCCCTTATTTATTTTGAACAAGAAAATAAAAGAAGTCACATGCATATATAAAGAACCTTCTTGACGCCTAGAGCTCTGCGTACATTATCTTCGTTTGCCCAAATGGCGGACAAAAAATACCTATAAGTCTGATGAGAGACGATAAGTCTTAAGAAATAAGAAAATTTCAAAGCTAAGAATATAGAAAATAACCAAAAAAAATCTTACAAAGCAGCTAGGAGGAGGCAATGATGATGTATCATTTCCTGGAAACTCGTCCAATTCTCTTCTTCCACTAGTTTTGATGTGTGGTAAGTCTGGTGAGACGTAATCTACTGGGCAGTTTGGTAACAAAATCTGCTCATCGTATATCTCCGAGATACACTAAAAAGTAGAGAAACAGGTTACTCCGTGGGAAAAAATATACAATAAATACTCAAGTGGTATTGGTATTATAATCTTTACATTATCATAAGCCTGAAGATCTTGTAAGCATTTTGCATTACTCGGGTCTACATTCATGTAGCTTCCTCCACAACTTTTTTCAAGCGACTGGAAAACAAAAGCAGTGAGATAAAAAGATTGGAACCATATAGTATATGATATATTATAGGTAGAGAGTACCTCAAAGAGCTCATCTGAAATAAGTTCCATCCGATGAGCAAATGAAACTCTATGATTAGATTCAAGGTTTAGGTTTGTCACTGGGTTTCCAAGAACATATCCCTGCTCAATTTGAGGAAAGATTTGCTTAGTCTCAACCGAATTATTCAACAAAAATAAGAAGAAGAGATTAAACTGTTAATACCTGAAGACTTATGAATGGTGTGAGACCTTTCTCATTTCCTATTCACATTGTATTATGGGATTAAGATCTTTAATCTAAAATATACAGAAAAAGGCTAAAATAAGCATAAGTAAATATTAAGATACCAAGTGAAATCTGTTGCACAACTCCGGGAACAATGTGTCCGGAATATGAATCTCCACCAACGTAAAATGGATTCGATATAAACTCAGGATGTTCCACCAACCACTACAGCAAGTAAAACAGAATTTGAAAAAAAAAAAACTTAAGCGAAAACCAAATGAAGAAACTGCATCAAAGCACACACAATACAAGAAAATAAATTAAACTCAACTCTTCTAAGGAATTGGTCGATTTGATGAATTTGTATGGTGTCGCTCGTCTCAGCAGCACGCGGAGTTTTGGCGTACGAATATCCAGAGCCAGCAGGAGATTCCAAATATAAAATGTTAGCCACCTTTGTCCAAGAAAATGATGTTAGCTCCAGAGGAGGCACTGTCCCATTATACTCGTCCCCTTTGAAAGCTAAAGGACCTGACAAAAACCCATTTGAACAAAAGAAAACATCAAGTCGAAAACTCTTGTCTTAGTCCTCCAAATCGGACCATTAAAAACATGAAATGTAGGGTTCCATTAACTCATCTGGTAATAAATGGCAACAATGAAACTATTCGTTACCGTTTGCAAAAAGTAGTCCACAAATGGAGCTGCATCCAGGACCACCAGTGAGCCATATCATCAGAGGATCTTTCTCTGGATTTCTCTCTGATTTCACAAAGTAGTAAAAGAGCTCAACATCCTCAACACTCACATATCTTTTATTTTCCCATTATTTAACCCATATGCAAGTGCAGCAAAAAAGAAAAAACCATGTTAGAAATTAGGAGAAAAGAACTACTCTGATAATGACACATTAGAATAAGAGATGGAGTTTTAGTACCCTGTCTCAAGCGCAAAAGGAAGAGGGCCTTCAAAACCAGGAAGATACGTCACATGCAAAGAAGTAACAACAACATAATGTATGGAGGTTGAGATGCTCAACAGAAACAAGACGAGGAGATGAAGATTTCTCATTTTCTCTGCTTCCTAGCGTCGCAAAGCAATAGGTTAAAGGAAACTTTAATACCAAATGCTAATAGAGAAGATAGAAGAATGATATGCTAATTAAGTAAAGAGTAAATATCAATTATCTAACAGGGAATCAAGTACAGTAAATATATGTATATATGTATATGTATATAAAACCAATTAACTATAGCAAATAACCAAGTATAAAAAACATAAATCCAAATCTGCTTATTATGTTGCATGTGATAAGATTCTTAAGCCAACAATTCATATTTTTTTACTTTCGATAAACAAACTTAAACTCCTTTATTAATTCTTTTCTAAGGTTTAGGTATTATATTAAACTCCACGTAAATCTGAGAATACAACATGAGCTGATCTATAGTTGTACAATTAATCAAATAGCGCACCTATCAGGTATACGGACGACTAGCACATGGTATAGACTATATAGAACATGAATTAACTAAATATTATGTGTTAAAAAAACTAAATATTTATCATGTTATATGATCGGATTAAATTAGCATATTTCTCACATGTAGATATATATATATATAAAGAGAATGATCTTTCAAAAAAAAAAATACAGAGAATGAATAAATTGAATAAAAATTTGGTTGACGTATTAGAAGTACTTAGCTTGATGAAAGATCACACTGTCACTGACGATCGATCAGAGAGAGAACGTATTCGATCTATCATGAAGCATGACTTTAATATTCTCCAGAAGTAGGTTAAATTAAGTGAACTTATTAAGATCAAATTATAGAGTGTTCACAATGACGTTGTGAATGGATATTAATATATATGTGAATAAACAATACAGTACTTAAAAGAGGGGGAACTAGTGATAACAAATAGATCTGCACGTTTAAACATGATTTGATTATTGTTGATGATATTTTAGTTATTAGGAATCACGTTCTAATTAACAAGTGTGATTAAAACAAAGCAAGGTAATACTTATATCGACAGATAACGAACATGGTGAGATCGAAGTTGCCGTCGATCTGTAACAGAGGTGCCGTTGGCTATACATGGGCATGCATTAATTAGAGGCCATGTTTCCTGAACCCGTCATGTTTGACTAATTAATCTTTTCTTTGTAACTAAATTATACTACCTTGCAGTGACTAGTTATGAGCGTCAATAATCACTTATATATTAAAGGATAAACATTAGTTTAAATGCATTCACACTAATTTCGCCACGTGCCGCTCTTACAATCAAATTAAAAATTAATTGAATATAATTTCTATAAGTTGTTTTTTTTATTTTCCTTCTATATCCTAAATATCATAAACTTCTACACATGAATCGTGAGCAAGGAAAAAGAAAAAAAATGAGATACAATATTATATATTTTGGATGTTTCTTAATATATATTAAATCTAAAAATAATTTATATATTTAGGTATAGAAGTCTATTTTAGATACATTCAGGTATCCGAAATACTATGGTTCGGGTAGAGTTTGGTTTCGATTTACTAGATACCAAAATATCAAACCCGTTCGAATATTTAATTAATTTTTGTTCAGATTTTTTACTATTTTTTGAATTCGGTTCGGTTTTTCGAGTTTGGATTTTTTGTCGAGCCTAAAACATACCATCAATTTTTACTAATTTATTAATCAATTTAACATGTGTTTAACATATTATAAAACATCTTAAACATATATTATCCAATTATATGCGAAAATATATATAATTTTTTTAATAAATAACAATTTTCAAATCAAAATCTCATCATGCGCAAGTCTCAAGTCTTATCCTAGTTTAATATGATATATGTAGAGAGTACCTCAAAGAGCTCACGCGAAATTAGTCCCATCCCATGAGCAAGTGAAACTTTATGATTAGTTTCAATTGTTTGGTTTGTCGCAGGGTTTCCAAGAATATAGCCCGGCCTGCTCAATTTTTATGGAGATATTATTAATCTCAACCGAATTAAACAAAAGAAAGAAAATTATAAAATATTATTACCTTAACACTTATGAATGGTGTCTGACCTTTCTCATTTCCTGTTTTTCATATTGTATAATGTGATTAAGATCGTTATTCTAAAATATACCGAAGCTGTGAAAAAGCATAAGTGGTAAGTTAAAGTACCAAGTGAAATCTGTTGCACAACTCCTGGAACAATATGCCCCGCATATGAATCTCCACCAACATAAAATGGACTCAATATAAACAAACTCAGGGTGATCCACCAACCACTGAAGCAGGTAAACAAAATAAATATTTTTTTACCAAAAAAACAAAATAAAGAAATAAACACTTAGTTTGACAGAAAAAAAAAGAAATAAACACTTAAGACAAAAACAAATGAAGAAACTGCAACAAAGCACACACACAAAAAGAAAATAAAATAAATTAAACTCAACTCTTCTAAGGAATTGGTTGATTTGATGAAATTGTTTGGTGTCGCTCGCCTCAGAAGCAAGCGGAGTTTTTGCATAAGAATGCCCAGTGCCAACAGGAGATTCCAACCATAAAATGTTAGCTACCTAAAAATATGAATTTTATACAAATTTGAAAAAAGGTTGTATTTTTTGTTTAGGTTAAAATTTATAGAAAAGAGAAGAACGGTTTTATGTCCAAACGTTGGTGTAATCTCTCTCACCTTTTAGCTACCTCTGACTACTACTAACAGAAGAGAATAAAAAGGGTTGGTGTAATCTCTCACCTTTGTCCAAGAAAAAGATCCTAGCTCCAGAGGAGGCAGTGTCCCATTATACTGATCCTTTTTAAAAGCTAAAGGACGTGATAAAACCCATTTGAGGAAGAAAAAAACATCAACTGAAATACTTGTCTTTAACTTCCAAATCATGATTTTATGTAAATCATGAAATGTAGGGTTACATTAAATAACACAACTCATCTGGCAACAATCAAAACTATTTGTTACCGTTTGCAAAGAGTAACGCAGAAAGGGAGCTGCATCCAGGCCCACCAGTGAGCCAAATCATGGGAGGATCTTTCTTCGGATTTCTCTCTGATTTCACAAAGTAGTAGAAGAGCTCAGCATCCTCAGATCACCAACACCCACATACCTTTTATTATTTTTTCCATTTCCAATCCATATGCAAATGCAGCAAAAAAATGCTAGAATTAGAACTAAATAACTTCTGATGAGGAATATCGATCGGAATATAGAGGTCGACTTTTATTACCCAGTCTCAACCGCAAAAGGATGAGAACCTTCAAAACCAGGAAGATACTTCACATGCAAAGAAGTCACAACAACATAATGTATGGAGGTCGAGATGCTCAACAGAAATACGATGAGGAAATGAAGATGTTTCATTTTCTCTGCTTCCTAGCGTCGCAAAGCAATAGGTCAATCTTTTTCAAAAAAAAAAAGCAATAGGTCAAAGGAACCTTTATCCCAAATGCTAATAGAGATGAAAGAAAAATGATACGCTAATTAATTAAAAGGTAAAGACCAATTTTTAACAGAAAATCAAATGCAATATCTATATATATATATATATATATATATATATATATATATAAAAGACCAATTAACAAACAGATAAACAAAAGTTGACAAAAAAACACAGATAAACAATATGACTCCGCTACTGATTGATGGTGAAGATGATTGACATGCAGATCCGAAATCAATGCCTCACCGTCTCTGCTATGCAAGCTCGGAAACATAATGGACTGGTTCAGTCTTGGCTGGTCACAAGAATCTAGCTTCTCTATACGAGATGTAGTACATTTTTTTATGTAAAAACAAAACAGTCTAGTCTACCGCAGCGAAGTCTGTAAACAGTTTTTTTCTGAATATTTTTTACATATTATTCAAAAAAAGATCTATCATAAAAAATGATTAGACATTTCTTGAAAACTAGATTAAACTGAGTGAATTTGTTAGAATCAAACTAAACCACAAACTAACAAAGATATACTATTAAACATTGTTGAATAAACTAGAAAATGGGCAACAAACAATAATAAGAGATCTGCACGTTTAAACATGAAACTTGCCATCGTGATATATCTTATATCTAGAGCCTTGTCGACTACTTACCGACAAGGGTTGTCCAAATAACAAAGTCACTGAAACTCAGAGACACTGAGCCTGCGATGAGATGAGAACGGCGGGAAGCTGAAGCCCAAGACGGTCCAAAACTGGAGGTGAAGCTAATAAGCTGAAGTCGTATGAGATGTTAAGAGAACTTTTCACTCCACATCCAAGAGATGTTCCGATTGATCGGTAGTCGTGGAATGAGTTTAAGTTCCACTTGGTTTTTGTTTAACGGTGAGTAGAGTCGAGATCAATGAAGAGAAACCGCCAATGATGATGCCTTGTCGTGGTCATTTTTTCTTGCAAGCAATCAATCATGAGACTGAGCAAGAACTGCCGTCCTCGCAGATTCAAATGCCACTATTGTCGTCTTCCACAGACTTTAGCTTCAGCATGCAAACATGAAACATCTTCTATATACCTTTGAAAGATAGTTTGGTATTCTTGATTCAGCTTAATAATGTCCACACAGGCTTTTTTGTTCTTTTCCATTTCTTTTTTTTCCTCACATTTGATACTCTTTCACAATTTGTGCTTTGTTAATTTATTTATTTTATTATCTCTTAATACTCCAAGAAGACAACAAGAGAATGTGACTAGGCTTGTTTGGGATGCAATAATCGAGAATCTGTGATTTTTATACTATGAACTTGAGTACCGGAAAGGAAAGTTTGAAGCAAAGATCACGTGAATTCTCACCTAGACTTTTGGTGGCTTTCATAAAAAGAGTATTGCATTATCCAGACATTATCATTGGGACCAAGGAACAAGACTTAATGATATACTCCCTCCGTTTCAATATAGATGATGTTTTGGAGGAAGTATTTTGTTTCAATTTAGATGATGTTTTGAGATTTTAAGGTTAACTTTAACTTTATTGGAAACTGTTCATCCAATTATATTTTGCAATCTTTTTTATAATTGGTTAGTTGATTATAAAATTATATCCTTAAAATGCTTTTTCCGAGAGATGTAATTTTCTTAATATTTGTGCAATAAGCTAAAACATCAAGTATTATGAAACAGAGGGAGTATTTACAATATAGTGTAATTAACTAAATCACAGTCAACAATCAACAATCAACTACTCAAAGCCATAGCTCAGCAAGCACGCAATTAAAAAACACTAACTGGTCCCACCAAAACTGCCGCAAAAGTCCATCAAATCCATCACTTTCAGCTACCCTCACAGCCCCGTCACCTAAATCTTATCATTTCCAACCTGTACTTAACTTCCACGTGTACCAAACCAACGACTTCACGCCAAGGCAACCCGTCACGTTAGCATTGTCCAAAACCACCACCGTTTGTACTCCACTGATAAAACAAGCTACACGACTCCTCTCTTCTTCTTCTTCTTCTTCTTCAACGTTACTTCTATCTAGATGGAGAAGTTCTCGTACAACTCGTATCCAGACTCAGCCGAATCGTCGCCTCGATCTCGCGACGTCGATTTCGACAACCCTCCCCCATGGGAAGATCAGCAACAGACGCAACAGACGAATAGCTACAAGGTGAAGTTCATGTGCAGCTACGGCGGGAAGATCCAGCCGCGTCCTCACGATAACCAGCTCACCTACGTCAACGGAGACACCAAGATCCTATCCGTCGATCGCGGCATCAGGTTTCCCGCTCTCGCTTCGAAGCTCTCCGCCGTCATCGGCGGAGGCGGAGACGGAGAGATCTCGTTCAAGTACCAGCTTCCGGGAGAAGATCTCGACGCGCTGATCTCGGTGACCAACGAAGACGATCTCGAGCACATGATGCATGAGTACGATCGGCTTCTCCGCATGTCGTCTAAGCCGGCGAGGATGCGTCTGTTTCTCTTCCCGTTGTCTTCTTCTTCCGTCGGGGGGTTTGGATCCGAAGGCTCGACTAAATCGGATCGGGAGACGATGAGTACGATCGCTAACAGGCCGGAATCGGAGAAATCCGTAACGGCTCCGGCGAGTAACAACGCTGATTTCTTGTTTGGATCGGAGAAAGTAGTTGGGACTCCTCCAGCTCCGCCGTCTCCGCCTCGACAGATTCAGGATCCGCAGATGTTCGTTAACCGACAGGTGATAACACCGGATCCGGGGGAGATTCAGAGACAGATCAATGAGTTTCAGCGGATTCAAATCAGAGACCAAGAACAACAACATCAACAGATGCTGATTCAGCAGCAGCAGCAGCTCCAGCAAGAGGCTATGTACAGAAGAAAAAGCGAAGACGGGCGATACTTCACTCCAACTTACGCTCAAAATCCTCCTCAGCCGCCACCGACGACGACGGTGTCTCAGACGAATCAACAACAACAACCTCCGGTTGGTTACTGGCAAGGAAACACCAACAGCAACATTCCAGGGAACAATATCTACGCAACAACGACGTCGCAGAATGTACCGGAGCAGCAAGTATACATGATCCCAGCTCAGTCTCAAGCTCCTGGGACGATATACCATAGCGTGATGAGACCACCACCGACACAAGGAAACCAAGGGTATTACCCACCTGTTCAGCGTGTCCAACAGCATCATCCTGATCCTTACATGGAGCAGCAGAATAACCAGCAAGGTTACAACGTGGTTCAACCACCACAGCCAACGTATTCAGGTGGTCCACAGGTTATGAGTAGTGGTCCAATGGGAATTCATGAAACGCAGCCGTATTCGCAGATGGGGAATCCTGTGTACTACACGGTGGCTGGGGATGGTATGATGGTGCCACCGCAACCGCATCAGGCTCAGTACCAGGGAATGGGTCAACCGGTTAGTGGCATGACTGGGCCGGATGGGAAAGTGGTGGTTAATCCGGCGCCTAAAGTGTCGCAAAGTTCAGATTCGGTGTGAGTGTGAGATGAAGCTGATGTTGATGTGAATGTCATGATCACATTGTTATTATCATTATTATCCATTTACAAATACTTTTGTAGTATATGTATAAGCGTTGGAGATCAACTTGGAATCTGAATGTGCTTGCTTTTGAGTTAGCTCCTTTTAGAGCTTTTGTTTTAGTAATTTTTAATAAATATGCTTCTGGACCTTTTAGTCTCATCGTCTCTTATGCATCTTGAGTGAGTGTTAAGATTCTAGCTTTTGCGCCTTAATTCTCTTGTATGACTTTTCGTGATTTACTTTATTGATTAAGACTACAAATCGATGTCCAAGATTAATATGGACATGTGTTGTGCGAGAAAAAGGTTAAGTAAGAGAGCACTGGATCTTAAAAGATGAAAGTTCACTCACTCTTAACTAACTAACTAATCCACTGGACCCATTCTCAGTCTTATCATTTCAGTTTTCGTTAGAAAAAAATATAATTTTACTAGGCGACAATCATTTTATTGTCATCTTAATAGATCATCTATAAGTCTTTGTCCTTATAATTGTGCTGCCATATTAATTACATGTCTCAATCCAGAACATAGGTGTCCATGTTAAACCTATCTTGTCTTTGTCATGACGATTCAAATTGATTTTGTGTTCTTCCTTTTTCACCCAAATTTGTTTTATCAAATTTATTTCTTGTCTTTACATCTATTGATGTCGGTCAGTTTGGTTAGGTAGTCCATCACTTTGATTTGTTAAAGACAAAATTAATACTCAGTTCAACATTAGTTTGTTAGTTTTTGAAGAGAGCTGCTCCTTATGTATGAAAAATGAATCCTAAATGTGTGTGTTTTATAAAAAAATTGACGAGTTAGAAAAGAAACTATAAAAGAACCTAAGAGGCTAAGACCAATGAGATTAATCTTTTTGACTGTTATAAACTTATAATGCTATCTTTTATCTTTTGTTGAAGTCCATATTTTTGTTCCCATTTTGATCAATTTCCAATCGTAAAATTGGATCAGAGATGTTGAAAAGAAATCGACAGAGATTAACAGGTTAATTGACAAACATAAAATGTAAACTACGATAGAAGAAACCTACGGGCCAGGGGCATTAGAATCGCGTTGCGCTTCAGCGCAAAATCCATAGACTGTAGACTACAGATATTGGGTTTTTTTGGCATTAAAAAAAAACCTAATAGGGTCGATAGCGCGTGATTAGGCCTTTCACCTCTACCTACTACTTTTTTTCCTTCCACGATTAGGCCAAAACGCAAAAATGTCATGGCCCATGCTTCGATGTTATTTTATCAACTACAACGATCAAAACATGAGAAAACCAACCTAGGAACATGCTTACGTTTACTAGACGTATGAACACACGGGTTTCAAACATGCACAGGTCTTCATGTAGCAATGGAGAATAACTGGGTAAACATTTTATTACATTCCAACCACTTCAAAAAGGTCTTAGAACAAAGAAAAAGCAAACAAACACAAGCTTTCAAAAGCCTAAAATCCCAAAACAAAAGCTAGACACTTGCTTTCTCAAAAGACAATGAGAGTGTTAAACAAACGTTTCTACTCTCTTTTATTAGATCTTGTGCATCTCAAGAAAACTCTTACTGTTTGACTTTGGCGGCTTTAACCAAACAACGAAAGAGCTTAGGGAAAGGTTTTGTTTCAATGGGTCAAGAGCGAGTGAACACTCTTGATAGTATGGTAAAGCGCGGCTAATGCAGTAACCGAGGTGATAACCGGGAGTTGCTGCTGCACATGGTAATGAACTTGGTAGAAAGCCGGGTAAGTGAGGCAGATCATACCCATCTTCAGGTAGAGAAGGTAGCCGCCATAAAAGACTCCGGTCAAGTAAATTCCCGAGATTCTGTTGAAAATGGATAACATGGAGTTCTTCTGAGGCTGGTAAACAGTGAGGTGAGGAGACAAAGGGCGAAAGCTTTGGGGTTTTGGAGAAGTCTGATCTTCCTCTGTCATCTTTATACCCTCTGCGACTGTAGACAACACGCGTCTTGGTGTTCCCACACCAAGAGCTCTCAAATGAGCCCCCATAGCATTCACAGTAGCTCTTGAGTGCTAATAGAAATGAAATAAGGAACAACCAATCACAATTATAAGTCTAAGCTGCTCTTCAATAATACAAGGAAAACAGAAAAGAACACCAAAGTTTTGACAAAGACATGTTACCTCTCTCTCCTCTCTTAAGGCATTGCTAGTAGTTCCAAAACCAGTCCCAACATTGTCATTCAAACCAGATTTCGATCTAGAAAGAAGGAAGACACATAGTCAAAATTGTAGCTACAGAGTGACTTCTATATATTTTTGGCATATCACGGAACAAAAGGAGACATACCCGAAAGCTCTACACAAACTTGCATAGTTTTGACCACTACCCAATGAAGGTTGAGCGTTACCAGCAACCTGCAAAGAAGAACATTTCAGTTAAAGAAAACACTGCCTCTACCCATATCCATCCATCAAGAAAAAAAAAGAGCCACCTACCATCTGATTCTCACTAAGCGCAGCCCCAAAATAAAAGCATAAAAGTAATACTCATACGATGGTAGCTAAATCTCTATCATCATCATCTTCTTTGCTAAGAGTTTTCAGATTATTCCGAGAAAAAAAAATCGTTTCTATTCCTCAAGAGGCTATACGAACATGTAGATAATCTCGTGTTTTCCAATTTCTTCAAAATCAACGATTAATGCAAATAATACATCAAAATCAGCGAATCAGCATATCTGTTTCATATTCCATGAAAACAAAAGACGAAACCAAACGAATCGCATATTTTTCTCGATCTATCAACTATTTCACCAAAAAGACGCAAAAAAACGTACAGATTTGTAGACGGAAAGAGGCGCAGAGACGACGTCGCGTCGGCGAAGCGATCGGAGAATAGCCGTGGCAGCCATCGTCTTAATCGAAACCAGTATCTCTACTAACCTTCCTGATGAAACTCGAGCAAGGGAAATGGGATCTCGATTAAAAGCAACCCTATTTAACAAAATAATAATAGAGGGTAATCTGGTAAATTATAATTCTCCCAAATGTTATCTGCACGTTTCACAATGTGTTGTATAGTAGAATCCTCTCTCTAGATTAGCGGGTTTTAAACATTAATAATAGACTCTGTTTTCCATCAGTATCGTGTCGTGTCTTTGTCCATTTGAAAAGTGTGTAACATACATAAAATTAATTAAAATTACAAACTTAAATTACAAAAATTATGAAAATTATTTATTATTATATTGAATAAAATTCCGGTTAATTAAAATATTCTTAAAATTTCCCTTTAATTTGTTATCTTTATGATGGTAAACTCGTAACTTTATGATGGTAAACTCGCAAGTCGTAACCTCTGCGATGCTACTACTACACACATCATGATAGAATTGGTATTCATGCTTTTTGGCAAATTAAGCAAACAAAACAAGAGTTACTATGTAGATCTCAATTAGCATTTCATTACTACTCCATAGATAAAGGTTTCGTCGACATAGGAGATCCCCAAACCTTACAAAATAAGAAATAAACTACTAGACTCCAAACTTCTGATTATCAAAGACACCAGAGACAGAACAAAGTCTTCTTCACAAACTTATTTATTGCAGATAACTAAAGATAGTAGATGCGCTTAGGCAGCCATCATGGAACCAGAGTTCTTCTTGCATTCCGAGAGCATGTCCATGTAGAACTGGCACTTGCTGATGTCGTTTCCATAATTGTTCACACACTACACAACATATCAAACAAGACAAAAACGTCCATGTGAACCAGATGCATCGGATATTCAAGGACTTAACAACAGTCTAGAGCACATCAACACATAAGTTCTATTGTGTCCATCTGTTCATAGAATCTACAAGGGTAAGACTCAGAAATCACTTCTCAATGTGCCTACTTGTTATTCGATTTCAGCGTATATGTAAGCGTCAGATCTAACTAAAACATGACCAGTTAATGGTAAACAAATAACACATCCGCAATGCTAAGGCTAAAAGACAATGAGAAGCGCCTAAAGTTTCCTTAGGATTTCATCTAATGCACAGCAAAGGGACAGATCCAACCTAAAATGCTCACACTGCCGATAAACCGAAGGGGGTTTAAAACTTACTTCCATGAAAGCCTTGGACTGAGTGTCACAAGAAGCAGAGCCCATGCTGTTAGCAACAGGGGAAGCAGAAGCAGAGCCCATGCCGTTAGCAACAGGGGAAGCAGAAGCAGGGGGAGCCTCAGAGACAACGGTTTCATGCTTAATGGTTCTTGGTCCCATCACAGCATCCATAACCCTGTGTGCAACCGCATTCCCAGTACCCCAAGCCATACCTATATATAGTTCCAAAAACAAACAACATATCATCACAAACCAGACCACAAACCTAAGAAAGACAAAACTCTTGCAAGAATAAACGAATAGGAAAAGCAGACATACCATCAGCAATCATAGAGCCAAAACCACCACTGCGTTGAGGCTGAGCTGTTGCTGGAGGAGGAGGAGCATGATTCACTGAAATCCATAATAAATAAATAAATAAATAACTCAGTAATTACATATCAAATAAAAAATTAACCGATCGATCACTATAAATAAATCAGTAAAATGAAAATCACCAGTTTGAGGAGGCGGGGTACGTGCTGGTGCAGGGCGAGGTGCAGCGCGAGGCGCAGGGCGAGAGCGATAACCTCCTGCACAGCCAAGATAATCAATTTCACAAAATCGATTTTCCTCATCGTCTATATTCGACTACACTAACATAAAACCCTAAAAAAATGTACTAATCAATTTTCCTAAAGCGTTCGAAATGCACTAATCATGGTATAAACATAAACGGAGGAAGAATTAACAGATCTGAAAAATTCGAAAAGGGAGAACTCACCACCGGAGCTGCGTCGAGGCATTTTGAAACTTTTAGACGTTAAAATGAGAGAAATATTATTTATCAGAGGGCGAAACAAAACCTGACGCTCTAGAAACCTGAGGAAACGTATTTTATAAGAGGAAGACAGCAAGCAAACATCAGATGAGGACGAGCCCAACGCGGATTATTACACGTGTGAATATTTAATTGGTTGCGGAACTTTCTAGACGAAAAGATTCGACCTTGCTCATCACGTATATCTTGCCCCCCAATCCGAGATTTTTTTCCTTTTTAGAAAAAGGAAGGTGAAAAACCCAACGGATTCGGGCTTTGACTGGTCTGTCCCATAGTAATTTCCTCTTCTTCTTTTTTTACTTTCGGTGAATTTACAAGTGATATCTTTTTATTTTCCGGTAATTTACAGTTCAGATTAACAATTTAGTTCTGGTTTGATCATCCACATTGTACTCCAATTTCCTACAGAAAGTGTGGTTTGTTACCACCTGAATTGTTGCATTTAGATATAGTTCGGTGTATTTGTTCCTTGTATTGATATTATACTGTATTTGTTTCTTTTTCTTCCATTTATTGTCATCTATACTATTAAAGTATAAACATATTGGTTTTTTTACTAAATATACATTTTTTAAAACTAACATTGCATTCATTAAGATCAATTATGTAATATTAATAACACATCTATATTGGGCTATTATTTTCCGGATCCAGTTCATTGCACACATTAGAGATCTTTTAGGTCATTTGGGCCGATTAAGAAATCATATCCAATTTTCACATTATTTTTTCCTTTGGGCCATTGGGTCCAAATTCAGATAACTTTTTTTTCCAAATATTCTTAATATTTTGTGTAGTGAACAAAAATTAAACACATAATTTTTTTCTTTTCTTAATATAATTTAAGCATTCATAAAAACAATTGATTTTTTTCATTGAGAGTATAAATCTTTATTAAAAGTATATTATTTTTTTATTAAAAATTAACCAGATAATAAAATTAATTTATCAGAATTATACAAGTTTAATTCATTAAAAATCAAGTTTAAAATTTTTAACATAAATAGTCATTTAAAATAAAACATGATAATAGTAATTTTTTACAATTACTATTACAACAAATGGTTTAACCGGTAACCGGGTTTCGGTTTCAGTGATTTTTGTTGGGTTTTTAATTTTTTTTTCACAAAACTCAAATTGGATTTATCTTTGATTACTGGATTTACCGGTTCAACTGCGGGTCCAAGTTTGATTTCAAAACACTGATCAAAACTATAAAATTGTTTATATTTATTTTATATTTAAAATATATAATTCAAAATTAAAAACCTAAAATACATATACAATATGGTTTTAATCGAACATAAAATACATATACGAGACGGGTTATATAAATGCATATACAAAACGGGTTATATAAATTTGATTATATAAAATTTTCACCAATCATAAACCCGCACTTTGAAAGTGAGGATCAAAATATGACATTTAATAAATATTTGTCAATTAAAAAACAAGGAAATTAACAAAGCACAGATCAAAAACTAGTTTAGTATTAACACTAATCCATACTAATATAAAGACTTACAAATGTAAGTATTTCTTAGATAAAACAACACAAATGAAATCAAAACAAACCAGTATGATAAGTTAGGTTAACAACTTATGTTACTTTGAAGTGCCAGTGTAAATATATAAAATAGAAAACAGACAGGAATCACTTGCAGTTTAAAAACTCTCGGCGAAATAGCAAAACAAAATCATCAGTTCTCTGCAGTGGCACTCGCAGCACTCAAGTCCACAGACAAATCAAGAGTCTGCAAAAAGAAGAATGAAGGAAAACTCAGTTTTCAAAATGTCTTATGTTTACTTGTGAACCAAGAAACATAATTTTGATTAGTGTATACCTTCCCAGTGATCTTGGTGTACATCTCTAGGACATCCACCACTGTACTCTCGAAATGTGTTGTTGCATCATAAGTCTGATAATAAAATGTAAACAAAGTAACATCAACAAAAGAAAACAGAGACATGTAAGAAACAAAAAAAAAAACTACTGAGAGACTATATGACTATGATATTCACTTACACCGGAGATGAAGCAGTTGTCTTCTTCTTGCTTATTGGTTGGAACGTATGTGTCATAAGAATGGTAGAAGATCTCATCAATAGGTCCAAGCAATTCGATTCCAGGTTTAAGCTCTTCTTCTGGATTATCAGTCTCAGCTTCTGTCGAGACAAAAGCAATGTATTTCCCCTTTGGTGCGACGTTGTGAGCGTATGAACAACAGAACAAGTACCTACAAAATCCAAAACCTCAGAGATTCATCTACAATATATATTTTTTTTTTGAATAATAAAGGTATATATATTAAAAAGAAGCTTAAATTTTAGATTACTGCTCTCGTTGAGAAAAAGGTATAATAAAGGTATCTACAGTATTTTCCAATTAGAATATAGTCAGAGTGATTATGATCTACATTTAAATATCTGTTCTTTGATTATGAACTCTTACATGTCTGATTTGCGACCGAGCTGCTTCTGAGGAAGAATGATCTGAACAGAGTGAGCGTCATTAGTGTCTGGGATTGGATGGCTCATTATACACACCGCTCGAGTCACTTTTCCAACTTTCTTAACCTGAAACACAAGGAACCCTTCTTAGAAAGTAACCAGACCGAACAAGAACCAACCTTTATAGGTGAAATGGGTGTAGGTCTACCTTGTCGGACAAGTAAGAAGGATCACAGACAACTTTCTTGCATTTAGCAGTTTCTCCTGCAGAAGTGACACCGATAGCTTTTCCAGAGCCATCAAACTCAACCTATTAGTTATTATGTTAAAGATGTCATGAGTTTCTAGTTATCTTACATTTATGGATATGAGATTTTTAATAAACAAAACGGAGAAAGAAGAGATTATGGATCATCTGTAACCTTGCATTCAGGCTTGTTTAGCATGTAAGTCCCTCCATAAACAGCACTCAAACGTGCAAAAGCCTGAGAATAGAAACAGAGATTTGAGATATAGAAAAGGGTCGTAAACCTAAGATGTTGCATGAGAATAATTAACGTGAACACGGACCTGTGGCAACTCTCCTAGACCATACAATGGGTAGATGTAAGGAGATCCTCCTTGGAAGCGAGCCAAGGACTCCGCGTAGAGCTTTACCACAAAACAATAAAAATGAACACTGGGATCAGGACATTACTTGTTCAGGAAGAAAAACAAAAACGCTTTACCTTGATTCTCTTAACAAAATCAATGGCAGGTTGATCCAAGTATCCATCGTCATTGTGAAGCGCCAAGGCATGGCCAATGAAGTCGATTGTATCATCTTCAAGTCCATACTTCCTATTGGGAAAAGAAAAACAGAGAGATAAAGCTTGTAATGCAAGAAATTATGATGAAATGAATTTTTGGAAGAAAATAAGTTGTACGTACGAGATTATCTCTCTAGCAGTGACTTTGCTAAGATCAAGTCCTTCATGAGACTTAGGATCCTTCTCATCGTAGTCTTGCACATAGATGAAGAACTTTCTCGCACGTCGTTTCTCGAATAGTCCCATCAATGGCGATTTAAGAGCTTCCACATCAGTTGCTGGGACTTTGTAAATCTGATGTTCGTAAGATACGAATAATCAAAATCTCTAGTAATCAGTTGTTTTGTAAAGGTTAAATAGAGTGAATCACTACCTTGCCCTTATTGTAGACGAAGCTACCATCAACGGCTTTGAAGTTAAGATACTTAGTGACATCCGTGTGAATTAGGGTTTGAACAAGTAGTCCATTAGCCATGATGAACTGCAGATCAAGAAACCATATAAATCTCTATTAATATCGATTCACGTTACATATATTTGCATATTGTGATATTCACTTATAGAAATGTAAATACCTTTGGGATCATATCGACATTGTATTCTCTGATTGCTCCGAGATTCTCTTCAGGAGTATCACTTCCCCTGAAACGCTTCCATAACTGAGTGAGGTTAAGAGAGGATGATTCTCCTCCATAGTAGTCGTTTCTATCCATATGCAGTACCTATATAGATTATTACATATTTGAAAGATAATGTATTATTTTTTATGTATGTGTTTCCAAAATAACACATTTCACACTAATCATCTTATTCAATAACAAAACTCGTTCAAAGGTCAAAAAGCTATAATTGGATCATTATATTTCACCGACAATTTAATTATTAATCTGACATAAAATTCATAGTTAAAACAAAAGCCAGAACTAAACATCAAAATAAAGCTATATATATGGATAAGATGCACAAAGATAAGCTTTCATTTGGAAGTGAATTGTGAAGAAAGAAAACCTTGAGGCCATCGACAGAGAGGAGGCCACTAAGGATACACTCCTTCAGACCAGTCCCAAGGACAATCACATCATACTCTTCATCCATTGTTGCAACCGATCTCTATTATCAATCGTCTTTGATTAATTCTTCTCTAATCTCTAATAGCTTTTTGTTATATTAGAGAAACAAAGTGTGTGGGAAGAAAAAGAAATAGAGGATGATGTGTGGCTGTTAATACAGTCTTTACCACCACCTCCGTTCTTACCGTTCAACCCCATCATAATTTCCCACGTTAATCATCAAAACCGCATTGTTAGGAATAATTCATAACTTCAAATGTAAACCCATTGTTAAGGAAAAAAAAACTATATTCAGACGAACAGGTGGCAAATGAAAATAGTCCTAATTACAATGACAATGGTTAACCTTTTTTTTAATAAATGACATTGGCTAACCAAGGAAAAAAAAACGAGATCAATGCAATAACAAACAATCATCGATATGCTGTAAACCGACCGGCTTAGGAAGGCCTAGTTCTGTGTTACTGTGTACGACCGTTATATACCCGAAATGACGAAAATACCCATAGATATTATTGTCTATACTATAGACAGTGTGTCTCGTTGATATCCACTAGCAAAGTAACACTGTTCTGTATTTACTCAAAAGCAAAGGTTGAGAAACCGAGATATGGTAGTAAGCGGCGACGATACCGGAGCTGAGGCGGATCGGTGGCTAATTACAGCTAAGGAGCTTCTCTCCTCGAGTGACTTCAAGGGAGCAAAGGCATTAGCGATCAGCTCATGCGAAGACGACCCGTCCCGAGCACATGCAGCTGACTACATCATCGCCATCTCCGACACTCTCCTCGCCGGAGAATCCACCGTCGGAGGAGATTCGAAACTACCTGACTGGTACGCCGTACTCCGTCTCGACAAGCTAACACAAAGCCTCGAGCACATCGCGGTACAGTACCGTAGACTCGCTCTTCTCTTAAACCCCACTGTGAATCGTCTCCCTTTCGCTGATCGAGCTCTTAAGCTCGTCTCCGACGCTTGGTGCGTCCTCTCTGATCCTCCGAGGAAATCAATCTACGACCAAGAGTTGCAGCTGAGCCGACTCGGTCAACCTCAGAGCCAACCGGAGCAGTTTCAGAGCAGCCGAGCTGAGACCTCGGCTACTGGTCAACCTCAAAGCCAACCGGAGCAGTTTAAGAGCCGAGCTGAGACCTCGGCTACGAGCTTTTGGACGGCTTGTCCGTACTGTTACGCGCTTTTCGAGTATCCTAAGGGTTATGAGGAATGCGCGTTGAGGTGTCAGCAATGTGGGAGAGCGTTTGAAGCAGTTAAGACGGAGACGCCACCTGTGGAGAGTAACGGCCAAGGCGTTTACTTTTTCTGTTCGTGGGCTGTGTTCCCGGTAGGGTTTTCGGGTGATGCTAAAATCTCGGGTTCTGGTTGGTCTCCTGTTTCACATCTCTTCCACTGCCCTGTGGTAATCCCCCCTGATCATCATCAATCAAATGTTAAAACACCAGCTCCAAGAAACTGTCCAGTTGATGGTGGTGGTGATGAGTTCTATATTACAATATCTGATGATGATGAAGAGAGAGATCATGCAAAGACAAATAAGAAAGGAGGATGACATCAAAAGGATTTAAGTTTTTTTTTTTGAGGAACTTGATGAGTTCTTGAAAAAATCTGTAAATATACTTTTGTGTTGTTGCAGCTGATAAAGGTCGGTCAAGGCAATTTAATGAAAGTCAGACCTTTTTTGTATGTGCACCTTGTTTAGTTGTTTGTTTTGTGGTTGCCTGAGCCGTGGGTTTATGTATTGCTAGTAGTAGTTGAAAATGATGTAGTTTTGATTCGTTTGTGGAACCAATGTACATGTACTCTAGTTGATGTATTTTGGCGTGAAATGGGCTTTTGGTAATGTAATCTTATGTATCATATCCAAAAACCGGTTGTAGTCTTGTAGATTATATGGTTGCTATGGACGTCTGAGTAAGGTATTAAACACTTGTTTTCTCAGATTCAGTGGATGTAGCACAACGTGGTTCTATTTGGTGGAAAAGGCTTTGATCTGCTCAGGGTTGTTTACTTCGTTTTGGCTGTGTTTTATTGAAAGAATGTTGCTACCGACCGAAGTTATACCCAGTTCTGGAACTTGTCTTTGTAAGAAAATGAAGAACAAGAGAAATAATGCTCAAGAACAAGAGAGAGAGAGAGAGAGAGAGTAAAGAAGGAGAACTGTTTCCTTGATTTATTTAGAATACATATCTGTTGGCTTTATAGCCATATTACAAAATATCTAAACATTAAAGACTTAGGAAAGAGAACCAAGAGATAAGGTTCTAACAGCTATATTCTCAACAGCTCTATTTTGACTTTTGAACTTTTTTTGTGCTGTAGTGAACAGTGCTCACGAATTCCTATATGTCTCCATATATGTCTTTGTTAATACTCCCCCTCAAGCTTAGCCATACAGCATGGATGAGCTTGGAAGGCCATGAACACATCCCTCATTAAAACCTTTCAAGGAAAACCCAAAACCCAATGTGGTAAAAGGGAAACCAAGGAAAGGAAAAAGAGTAGATGTTTCATGGCAGAGGAGAACATGAACTTGACAAGTCTATGAGTCCTAGTCTTGGGTGTATGGACTCACAAACCTTGGTACTTGCTCCTTTGGTGAAGATATCAGCTAGTTGGTCTTCACTCCTAGTGTAGCAAGGTAAGATGATCTTCTGCTCCACAGCTTGTCTAACCTTGTGACAATCCACTTCAATGTGCTTTGTTCTCTCGTGGAAGACAGAGTTTGAAGCTATATGAATGGCAGCCTGATTATCACAGTGCATTGTGATTGGTGTTGTTGTCTCTATGCCCAAATCTCTTAGCAGGTTTCTGATCCAAATGAGTTCATTAGTCAGCTTCCTTATTGCTCTATATTCTGCCTCAGCACTTGAACATGATACCACCTTTTGCTTTTTGCTCTTCCAAGTAACCAGATTACCTCCTATGAAGGTGCAATAGCCTGTAGTGGACCTCCTGTCCACTCTATCACCAGCCCAATCTGCATCACAATATCCCACAATCTGTGTGCTCTTGTTGCAACCCATCCAAACACCTTGACCAGGAGCCTCCCTTAGATACCTCATGATCCTTTCCACCATCTTCCAATGGTGAACCTTTGGTGCTTGCATATACTGGCTGACTTGATTCACTGCAAAACAAATGTCTGGCCTTGTAATGGTGAGGTAGATCAGCTTTCCAACCATCCTTCTATAGAGTTTAAAATCGTCAAATGTAGTATCTTCAAACTCCCCCTCACGCAATACTTTGTAGCCTTCTTCAAGTGGTGTCTTAGCTACTCTTGCTCCAAGCTCTCCTGCCTCATTTAATAGATCAAGTGTGTACTTTCTTTGGGATAAGAATAACCCTTCTTTAGAGCGGCACATCTCAATTCCTAGAAAGTACTTTAGCTCACCCAAATCTTTAATATCAAATGTAGACTTAAGAAAGGCTTTAGTTGAGATGATACCTTCCTTGTCACTTCCTGTGATGATAATATCATCTACATAGATCAGTATCATCACCATTCCTTGCTGGCTTGTGAGGGTGAAGAGGGTGTGATCAGCTTCTGATTTTACAAATCCTCTTCCATTGAGAGTTGTACTTAATTTGTGGTACCAAGCTCTTGGTGACTGTTTTAATCCGTAGATTGCTTTCTTCAATCTTAAAACATTCCCTGGCTTGACCATGTCTTCCATACCAGGTGGTGGTCTCATGTAGACCTCATCCTCTAGCTCTCCTTGAAGGAATGCATTCTTGACATCCATCTGCCATAAATCTCATTCCAAGTTTACTGCCACTGAGAGAAGGATTCTTATGGTATGAAGCTTTGCTACTGGTGCAAAGGTGTCAAGGTAGTCTTCTCCATAGATCTGAGTGTATCCTCTTGCAACTAGCCTTGTCTTTTTCCTCTCTGGCTTTCCATTAGCCAAGTATTTGATGGTGTACAGCAGGCGACTTGTTACTGCCTTCTTTTCTTTGGGAAGTTCAGCTTCATACCAAGTATCATTCTTGATCATGGCTCCAATTTCATCTCCAACTGACTTTCTCCACTCATCATCAGCCATAGCCTCCTCATAGGTCTTTGGAATATACTCCTGATCCAGGTTGCTGATGAATGCTACATGATCTTGAGGATAACTTGCAAAGGAGCAGGTTGCTTGGATAGGATGAGCTACTGCATTGCTGTTGAAGTATACTTCGGTGTCAATCCACTTAGATGGTTTTCTCTCTCTGGTACTTCTTCTTAATGGTTGAATCTGCTCTTCTATCATTGCCTCTTCCTCTTCTTGATCAGCCTCATACTGGTTGTCATTAGCATGATCAGATTCAGTTCCATCTTGATCATGAACTGATGTTGAATCATCTTCTGGTGTTGATTCATTCTCATTGCCCTCCTCAGGATCAGGTTGGACTGAATCAATAATTGGTGCTGCTGCTTCATTGTTTGCAGCCACTGATGGTGTTGGAGATGCTGGTGGCGCCACACTGTTCTTAGGCTGGCTGATTCCCAAGCTCTCCAATATGATTCTCAGGTTGTTTGCCCTATAAGTTGGTCCATGTGAGAGATCTCTAAGGCTTTCCCAGCTCTTCTCATCATAGTACCCCTTGGATTCCACAAACTTTACATCCCTTGAGACCATCACCCTTCTTGAATCTGGAATGTAACACTTGTACCCTTTCTGTGTGTGAGTATATCCAATGAACATGCCCTTGATACTCTTGGCTTCCAGCTTGTTCCTTTGCTCTCCTGGTATCAAGACATAGCACACACACCCAAACACACGCAAGTGATCTATTGGAGGTTTGATCTTGTTTAATACCTGAAAGGGAGAGACATCTTTGAGGATCTTGGTAGGGATTCTGTTGATCAGATAGCAAGCTGAGATGACAGCATCTCCCCAAAACCTCTTCGGAACATTTGTGTGGAACATCATGCTCCTTGCAACCTCCATAAGATGTCTATTCTTCCTCTCAGCAACTTCATTTTGTTGTGGTGTGTATGGACAGCTTGTTTGGTGGATAATTCCATGTTTTGCTAAGTGTTGTTTGAATGCATTGCTGGTATACTCCCCACCATTATCAGACCTGAAAATTTTGATCTTGGAATCAAAGTGATTAGTTACATAGTTTTGGAAGTTGATAAATGCCTCTAAAACTCTATCTTTACTTTTAATCAGTGTGAGCCAAGTGTATTTTGATTTCTCATCTATGAATGTCACAAAATATTTATGATTTTCTCTAGATGCACAAGGGGCAGTCCACACATCAGAATGAACTAGATCAAAACAATTCTCATAAATAGTCATAGATTGAGGAAAAACAGATTTGCAATGTTTACCAAGAATACAAGCCTCACAAGATTCATTAGTAAAAGACAGATTAGGCAACATTAAACTTAGAGCTCTAGAATGGGGATGGCCCAATCTAGCATGCCACAACACATTACTAGCTAAAACAGAATTAAATGCATGAGATAAATCTGATAAATTGGTGTCTTCAAGCAAGTAGAGCTCTCCCTTGCTCACACCTTTTCCCAGCAGCTTACTGGTCTTAATATCCTGAAAGTAAACATCATTAGGACTAAAAATAACATTGCAATTTAGATCAGTAGCTGCCTTTTTAACAGATAATAAATTTGAGGTAAAGCTAGGCATATAGAAAGCTTGAGAATCTTTTTCAAACAGTTTCAAGTTTCCTACTCCCTCAATTGGAATTCTATCCCCATTAGCAATCACCACATTGCCTAGAGTTGGTTTAACATTACTAATCAGTCTAGCATCCCTAATCATATGATGAGAAGCTCCTGAATCAATAATTAAGGGTCTAGCAATGTGAGCAGCATTTTGAATAGAAGTTAAGGCATGAATACTTTGGTTACCAGAATTTGCATTGAGGGCTTTGATCAATGCCTCAATGTCTGACTTCCTGATGAATGCATCCTCATGAGATGGCTGAGATGTGGTGTAAGAGGTGGAGGCGCCAGTGTGAGTGGTAGAAACCATGGCTCTTCCATCATCTCTCATGCGCATAGAATCTGGTACAGGTTGTTCCTGAGCTCTTGCTTCATGGGCTTTTGTCTGGTTGTACCTGTTGGCTGTGGGTGGCCTGAGATGGGGATGGAGAGTCCAGCAGTTGGTTTTGGAGTGTCCTTTGTTCTTGCAATGTTCACAAGTTACTGATCTGTCTCCTCCTCCTCTTGGCTTAAAGTAAGCCTTGCTAGCTGTTGCACTTTCCATCTTCTCAGCCTTGTGTGCCAGAGACATTCCTCCTTTTCCACCGCCAAAGAGACCATCTGAGCCTATCTCCTTTTGTAGTCTAGCACACACTTCATCATAGCATGGAAGCTCTTTGTCTCTTAATATATGCTTCACCACATCATTGAAGCTTGAATTGAGTGTGAGAAGCAGTCCAAAGACTTTGTCTTGCTCACGCCTGGCTTCAAGTGTATCGGGATCATTGGTGCTTGGCCTTAGCATCTCTAGCTCAGACCACAGCTGGCTGTACTTCCCAAGATGCTTGGTGAAGTCTCCTTCTTTCTGCTCCAAGTTGTTGATGGCTCTCTTCACTTCAAAGATTCTGGTGAGGTTTGAAGTGTTGCCAAAAACCTTGTGCAAAGTATCCCACAACTGTTTTGTGGTGGTACAGTGTGAATAAGAGTCCATCAATGGACCATCAAGAGAGCTTTGCAAGGTAGACAGCACCATGAGATCTTCCTGAGCCCATTTGCCTTCATCTACCACTACAACCTCCTTGCCATCTTCTCCTTGGGTGATTTTCTTTGGAGCAGAGCCTGAAGTGACATGCTCCCAATATCCTCTACCTCCAAGGGCTGTCCTGGCCATTCTAGACCAGGTGATGTAGTTTCCTGGTCCCTTGAGTAGACATGGAATCCTCACTGGTCTGTAATCCTCCATCTTCTCCTTAAGGCTCCAAATATATATATATATATATAATTTTTCCAAGAATTTTCAAAACAGAAACAAGTAAATCACTCAGATCTGAGGGAAAAACAAGTTTAGAATCAAGTTAAACTCTCAAGAAAATGAAATGGAGCCAGAACAGAGTGAGCACAGCCAAGAAAAAGATTTAAGATTTTCCAGAAACTCAAGAACCCAGATTTATTATCCACTGGATAAAAGAAATCTGAAGAGAAATTTGAAAAAGTAAATGGATGAATCAAGAGAAAAGATTATCAGAGTGTGATTTGCGGAATTAATTTAGGTTCTCAAGAGCTTTATGCTCTGATACCATGTAAGAAAATGAAGAACAAGAGAAATAATGCTCAAGAACAAGAGAGAGAGAGAGAGAGAGAGAGAGAGTAAAGAAGGAGAACTGTTTCCTTGATTTATTTAGAATACATATCTGTTGGCTTTATAGCCATATTACAAAATATCTAAACATTAAAGACTTAGGAAAGAGAACCAAAAGATAAGGTTCTAACAACTATATTCTCAACAGCTCTATTTTGACTTTTGAACTTCTTTTGTGCTGTAGTGAACAGTGCTCACGAATTCCTATATGTCTCCATATATGTCTTTGTTAATAGTCTTTTGTAAATATGTCTGATGATCAGTATCAAAGAATGCATTGTACTTCTATGACTTTGATGACAAATAGCATAACCTACACACAACCACAAAGGATCTACGTCGTTGTGTAGATTACCGACCACGACCTAAACATAGTTTGCTTTCTTTCTTTAATTCGAAACTACGTTTTTCATATTTGAAATTTTACCAAATTTATGTGCAAACATTTCTATCTTGAAATTAGTTTTGGTTCATAAAAATCAGCGTAACTAATTATATATTTGCAAGGCATTATTGATAAAGCCTCAATCTCGATCGACCCGTTAGTAACTTTTAATAAACTCCGTATAATTGATGAATTATTTTCAAGATTGTGTTCTTCGAGTTTACAAAGTTCGAGTCTTTTTAAAAGGATATACGTGTAACAAAAGCATGAACACGTAAACACTGAGACCTAAAAGTCAACTAGATTGAAAATGACAATGTAGATATACAGATAGAGAAGTTAAACGAACTTTTCGAATTGAACATATTTTCCCACCAAACTCATCTTCCTTCTTCCTCACAACACCTATAAATAGCCATTCGAATCAAAGACCAAAAACTCATCAAATACCACAACAACAAACAAACACACATCAAAGCAAAAAGAAGAAGAAAACAAAAACTTTTACAAGGGAGCAGAACCATGGCACTGATGAAGAAGAGTCTCTCTGCTCTTCTGCTCTCATCACCACTTCTAATCATCTGTCTTATTACATTGCTAGCTGGTCCGGTTTCAGTGGGAGCTCGCCGGTTAGTCGAGGAGATTCCTAAACCGGAGATACCCAAATTGCCTGAACTACCTCACTTTGAGATACCAAAACTCCCCGAGCTACCTCACCCGGAGCTACCAAAATTGCCTGAGCTACCTCACCCAGAGCTACCGAAATTGCCTGAACTACCTCACCCGGAGCTACCGAAATTCCCTGAGCTACCTCACCCGGAGCTACCAAAATTCGAAATTCCTAAGTTCCCGGAGCTCCCTAAACCAGAGCTGCCAAAGATTCCAGAGATTCCTAAGCATGAGGGGACTAAGTTGATGGAGACTGCCAACCCTGAGGCTCCTAAGTTGCCGGAGATTCCAAAACCCGAGCTACCAAAGATGCCGGAAGTTCAAAAACCACAGCTACCAAAGGTGCCGGAGATTCCTAAGCCCGAGCTACCAAAGGTGCCAGAGATTCCTAAGCCCGAGTTGCCAAAGATGCCGGAGATTCAGAAGCCAGAACTACCAAAGATTCCGGAGATTCCTAAACCGGAGCTACCAAAGGTACCAGAGATTCCTAAACCGGAGGCTCCTAAGGTGCCAGAGATTCAAAAGCCCGAGTTACCAAAGATGCCGGAGATTCAAAAACCCCAACTGCCAAAGATTCCAGAGATTCCAAAGCCGGAGTTGCCGAAGATGCCAGAGATTCAGAAACCTGAGGTTCCGAAGTTGCCAGAATTTCCCAAAGTTCCTGGAACTCACTAAGCCTATCGAACCGTATAAAAGCCCATCTACTTTACGGCGCACGCCCATGATCTAGATTTCTATATCACCTTTAATCTTGTGTGTCTATCTCATCGTCGATTTCTTAGGGAACCATATCTATCTATGGTTTGATCTCATAGTCATACTTTTTCTTTCTTTCTTCATACACTTATACTTGTACTCTGTTATACTTGTATTGTATGTTTAATACATAAAATTTTATTTGTGTTTCATATACTCTTTTAATGGTTTGTGAATTGTGTGTACTTATCTATGTTAATCGTTTTGTCTAAAAACAATTGTTCACGAGTTAAGATAACGGGCCAATTTTATGAATATCGATTCTATTGATAAGAACAGACAAAGATCCTTTATGCGCTTATTAAATCAAACGTGGTTAAACGGAAAAAGAGGAAGTAGCGAGAACACATTTAAAGAACATGTTGATTGTACATGAAATGATCTGAAGCATCCTTGGTGTGTTACGTGTGTACAGCAGAAAAAAGGTGTAACCACATCGATATCAAACCGGAGATGAATGGACACTACACCTTGCGGAGTTCTCAATCCCTTACAAACCGATTAAGCATGGTAAACCTGATCAAGGTGCAACCCACTTCTAGGTTTATCCCTCTGAAGTGAACCATTCATGCTGTCTTTAACCATGTCTTTTGGTTTATTTTGCTCATTCAAATATATATATATATTCTTAGGATAACTCTCTATGTTACTATTGTTTTTGGTGATTTATGCTCCTCATATATTTTACTAACTGGATTTTAAAATTTGGTTGAGGAGCTTTTATATTTTCTTTTGTTTCTAGGTTTGACTAGATAGGTGAGATTGATCTATCCATTATACAGGTTTTCTTGTAATGTCCAATGTTTATAACCTGAACAGGTAGGGATATATTTAAGTTCTCAACTAATTAAACTAAAGGAGTTATACATATAAGAAGTAATTAAAATTAAATGAAAATATAGGTGAGTTTGTTGAAGACTAACATCAAAATTCACAATCGTGATTAGTGTTCTTCACACCAAATTTGTTGACTCCTATGAAATTTACATTATAAATAGCTCTCGTCTCATGTAATATACAATAAGTCACTCGTTGAACACAATACCAAAACACAAGCTCTATTCACTCATAATATTACTTGACTCTTCAAGTTTGTTTCCTTTCAGGAAAACATATCACAACAATGATTAATCTTCGCATTTCTATTCTCGTCTCTTTTATAGTTTTCCTTGCTTTTATTTCTTCGTCCTTATTGTTTGCTACACCTATTTTTGCTGCTAGAGTAGGTCACTCTCTGGTCCAAGAAGAGGTCACAAAGATTCCGCAATTTAAAAAGCTTGAGGAGCCAGAGATTCCAGAAGAGCCGGAGGAGCCAGAGATTCCAGAAGAGCCTGAGGAGCCGGAGATTCCAGAAGATCCTGAGGAACCGGAAGTTCCTGAGGAACCTGAAGAACCAGAGGAGCCACCAAAGGAGTCAGAAGAAGGGAGTTTTGAATTTCCATCGTGGATCCCGAGCTTCCCTTTTCCCGGTGCTAACGGCGGTGGTTTTCCGGAGACTAAAAAGACAAAACCTACGGCAACTAAGACCACAAGTGTTTCTGAGGAAGCTTCTAGTGGCTCGAACAAGAAGCCATAGGTTTACATTAAAAGGACATACCTCTATATATACTGCTCTTGCTTGATTAATGATATATATATAAGTATATATGTAATAATTGTTTGGGTTTGTATTTTATACAAAACGCGAGAGCACTTATGTCTTAAGAGTTTCATATCATGTCTGGGTCACTAAATGCTTCGATCTTAAATTAGTAGTAATATATAGTCTTCTACTGAGTCTATCTTGTAACTTGCATGACTTTCTTTGTGTTACAAAAAATACTATTACGTAAAATCTAGGGAAATTTGCCAATAAGGAACAAAACAACTATAGTTTTGTCCCCTTAGAATTAAAAACCAAATCTTTGTCCCTTTAAAACAAATAATAATAAAAATCGAATGTTGTCCTTTCCTTTAAAATACATAGTTAAAAAACATTATCATTCACTGAAAAATTTAAATGAAGTGTTATTATATTCATTATAACATACATTATTTGTAATAAATATTTTTTCATATTAACAATTTAAAACGTTCTATGTCTTTAATTTATGTTTGTTAGAATTGGAACTTTTAGACCAAGATCTACGGTTTTATTGAGTTTTACATTCTTATTCAAGATATTTTATCTTCGTGAACAAAAAAAAAAGAAAAAAATTAAGATATTTGTCTTAGCAACTTGTTATGTAATTGCATATGTTATAATTTCATATAAAAAATATTCCAACATTTACCACTTTATTTATTTTGTGTAGTGAATGTGATATCATTCAAAAGTGTCCGACAACAGTTTTCATGAAGTGTTATCATATTCGTTATATAACATATATTAATTTGTTAGAGCGACAAAAGTTGGAAGAACTAAGAAATGAAGAAGAACTCCCATGATTTTTCAAAAATCGTGTAATGTATAAGAAGAAGACTATATTTTAATAAAAATACATTAAAAAGGAAAAAAAAATTAAAAGATTTACAGAATATTTTCTTAACATTTTAGGTTAGATTTTCGGATCTTGTTTTTTCATAACGTAGAACTTACATTCTACATGTGTAGGAATAAGAATCAAATGTAGAATATGGTATACCACGATCATAGATAAAAAGACCATTTGAATAATGTATTTTCTACCGTAGTAGATAAATCAGTTTTCGAAGGACTTTAAATATACCAGAAATGTAGAGCATAAAGAGAATGAAGATTTGATATTCTGCAATAGTAGTTATAAATGTTTTCAGTGTATTGTGCATCCTACGGTCCGTAGATCTCTGTGTTTTTCGTAGATTATATATTCTAAATATCTGTAGATGGTATATTTGATTTTCTAACACATTTAGTCTATTTTTGAATTTATTATTCAAACATTTTTTTAATGCAAAAGTATTTTTATTATATGCACATACTTGTCTACATCAAATTTACTATTTTCATATTTTTTTCATTGTAAAAATATTGATATAAATTTCTTTATACAAAAAATATAGTGAATGTCCAAAAATGACAAAAGTTGATTTTGTTCTAAAAGGACAATAAGAACAAGATGTATAGCTTAGTTGTTCCTTATTGCTAAATTCCCCTAAAATCTATGTAATCAAGGATATAATATCACGCGTTTACTGCTTGTCATGTCTGTGGTTTACCTTACTTCAGTGTATATATATTCCTCGTTTCATAAAATATCAACTTATTCTTATTTAGTTTTTTTTTCTTTTGGGTCAAAATTCTTCGTTAGTTTATATGTCTATCTACTTTTTTAGTACTAATTTGAGCTTATATTGTGTATTTTTTCTCACTATGTTTTCCACTTTTAAGTTTTAACTTCTTTTGTCAAAATTTACCAAAGTCTATATATTGTGGTAGTAATGCAAAAGGGTTGATTTTTTTGTACCGTGGATTAAAACTACATTTGAAATGAATATTTATTCTTTAAATCAGAATATCGAAAAGCTGATTGTAAACTTGAGAAAAATTATGGACCTAATGCTCAGAACTCCCACCAAAGTTTCTTTAGTAAGATAGCTCATGAAACCACTTCCTAGTACTTTCAAGAGTGTAGGAGTACATATGAGGCAAAAAAAAGAAGAAATTATTTTTGACAAAATGTTGAGGGCTTTCCCACATCTTCTTAACCGCCCGTTTAAGTTGTTTAAAAAGTTAAAAACAACTGAGGACATCTCCAACCTACACACCAATTTTGGTGTGAAAAAAACACTAAGGGTCCAACTGGTAACCACATCGGAAACAATAGGAACGGATAGGAAAAGAATGAATAGGAATAAATTTATGGGAATGATGAGGAATAGTCATTCCGTATCAAATTTAGTGATGAACAAAATTGTTCTTTAATTCTCTGCAATAAAAGGAATGAAAAGAAATAGAAAGGAATGACTATTCCTTATAAATGGTAAAATTTATTAGGAATGTCAAAGAATGCATTATTCCCTTTCATTTCTTGGTCACCATTTGTACCCTAAATTTGTTGTTTTGGTTTTTCACTTTCTTTTTCATCTCCAACCACAAACACCAAATTCTCCACAAAAAAAGAATATTTTCTATTATTATAATATTAAATTTAGTTTTCTGTTTATTTTTTAATAGTTTTAATAAATAATTATTTTTTTATAAAACTGATTAATTAATAAATAAAATATAAAATTTCAATTGATAAAAAAGATAAATATTAATCAATAATTTGAAAACTGAAGAAAATAATTGGCTTAATTTATTTAATTTTGGTAAATAATAATAATTAATTAATTAATTAAGAAATATATAAGATTACAATTCGTTAAACAAAATTACAACAACCTCAAGATGAAGACCCAAAATCACCAAGTGAGCAACAAGTTTTTTCCCAGTACTATAATTTGTTTAGCGGAGACGAAAACAGATTTCCAAAAAATTATTAAATTATTATTAAAATTTATATTTTATGTATTTTATGTGTGTTTTTTTTTAATTATGTAATTTTTGCGTGTTTTATTTTAATTGGTAATTTTATGTGTGTTTAATTTTAGTTATGTAATTTTATGTGTTTTTAACTTTAGTTATGTCATTTTATGTGTGTTTAATTTTAGTTATGTAATTATTCGTTTTCATTAATTTATTATTTTAGTTGATGGTTGTATTTTTAATTAATTCATTTAAATATATTATTTAATTAATTCATTTAAATATAAATGTTCACAAAACACCAAAAAATTATGGGAAGACGGCGTATTTCTCCACCAGAACTATGACATAGTAATAAATGTACACAAAGTTTCGAAGTTGTCCCAATTGCACACCTTAAAAGTTTGACAACCCGTTTCCACATAATAAGAAAGTTTGAACCTCGTTTCCACACATACCAAGATTTGGCTTGGTTTTATCGGTTTATGCAATAAACCGATAGTAAACCAATTATATTGGTACGCATCAAACCAGTTATATTGGTACATCAGTGAATGACTCCATTGTTGATTCCTGCAAAGAGACAACGGGAGAGAGAGACACATAGATAGATCAAAACAGAGAGACACAGATGGACAAAGAAACAATGAGAGAGAGACAGAGAATAGATGTCGAAATTACCTAGACTAAACACAATCGGAGCACAATCGAGAGAGAGAGAGAGAGAGAGAGAGAGAGAGAGAGAGAGAGAGAGAGAGAGAGAGAGAGAAAGAGAGAGAGAGAGAGAGAGTATGTTCTTCTTCAGGACAGATGGGTGATTTAGGGTTTCTAATCGGGTTCTGGGTTGGTTTAGTTGTTTAATCGGGTTTTTATTCTCTAATCGGGTTACAATTGGGTAATTTTTGGTTTAGTTAAGCAAGAGAATAGTTAAGCTTAGGTTTAGGGAATTTTAACCAATTTTAAACCGACATTTGTTGATATTAGTTCGATTTAGAAAGATTAGGTGGAAATGAGGTTCGAACTTTCTTATTATGTGGAAATCGGTTGTCAAACTTTTAAGGTGTGCAATTAGGATGACCTCGAAACTTTGTGTACATTTATTACTATGCCATAGTTCTGGTGGGGAAATATGTCGTCTTCCCAAAAATTATTTATGCCGTTGGATTTGCCGTTTGGTTGGCGGGTGAGGAATGACGTTATCCCGTTCGATTGGAGAAGCTTATAATTACGGCCCATTATCAGTCCACGTTAGTGAATATGCCTACTTTAACTTGGATGTATATGGCTCATTATCAGTCCAAATCAGTGGATAGACCCAATTCAGAAGAACACTCTCATCTTACGCTCGCTTGGCAAAGTTTGATAATGTGAAACTTATATTTAAACATCGCATTCAACGGGCTTATCTTAACATGATTTTTACTAATTATTTCTCAACAGACTACATAATAATTGTTTCCTAAGAATTTATGAATTTTAAAGTACTTTCAAATTATGGTAAAACACTAATCATATGACTCTTCTGGTTTCACACGGTAACTACTATTCTCAAATCAAAACAAAACAAACAATAAAAACGAGGCAACAAGAAATTAATCTTTATGAAACAAAAATTTCCTAAAAGCGAAAAAAAAACGAAGGATGGGAAAAAGTAGTCGTCAAGGCAATTAAGCACTTAAATCCCCGTGCATTTCTTTAATCATTCACTTGCATTTCCTTTTTCTTTTTATTTTCTTTATTCCATCTTTCTCCAACCAAATACGGTGTGATGTTCCTCAAAAATGTCAGATACTTATTTAAATATCATGTGTTATAGTTTAAATTTAAACTAAACGTAAGCAAAAGAGTGTGTTAAAGCATGGGAAAAAAGAGTGTGTTAAATTGATGTTTCTTTAGTTTAGCTACTGAGCAAGTAAAACAAATAAAAAATGTAATGTAATTGGACTTGTTTTTACTTGCCAAGAAATGAAATATGTTTTTCATCGTATGATCATCCCAAATGTTCCAAATCATCCAAGTATCCAACCCACGCACCTAAAGGAAATAATTTAGAACAATTATTAAAGAAACCACCAACAAAAGAAAGTGAAAAACTTACTTCCACTATTTGGCTCGTTAATTATTTAAAAGAGAAAAAGAAGAAATGTTAGTTGGCAACAAACACAAAAGATAGTGAAAAAGAAGACCAAACATATGGGCGTTACTTTAACTAACAACTAAGAAATTATTACGTTTGTTGTAGTGTTACTTAATTACATAGTCCTATGCAAGTTATGGTTTGATATTATGGAATCGTGAGGGGTTTGCCATTATATACACCATTATTACATTTATACACGTTCAATGTATAAATGTAATATGTTGTCAATATGTTGTCAATCAACTCACAAGTTTCTATGTATTTAAATTACAAAATTTTCTTACCTACTAAAAACCATATTTTGCATATACACAATATCTGATTTAGCGATTTTAAAAATGTAAATGATCATTTTTTTTATCTCGTTGGTTGAGAACTTACGGAACGGACCATTCTAAATAGAGATATATAGTGTAATACATTTACAAACCCCATCATTTGGTCATCCTCTTCCAATATTTTGTTTCGTGAAGACCCCATATAATATACTTTTCCATCCATATGGATATGGTAGAAACTAGAAAGTGGATGAGATATGAACTCGAACCAAAAACAAACGTAAAGACACATAAGTAAGATAAAAGAAGCAGCCAAATCATATTTTTAAAAAAGAATAAAATTAAATTAAAAGCATTCTATTTTTGACTGGTGTTGAAGTGAAGAAATCTTCTTCTCTATTATTTATAGTACTATAATTTCATAATTGACCATAATGTGAAAAGGGGTAAAATCGTCAAAAGGAAGGACCTCTATTATAAAGCAACGCCTCTGCACTCCAGTCTACTTCACGCCCCCACACTTACATATTTACATAACAAATATTTTCGTAAAAAAATTCGCCTTGGCTCCCTCTGGATCTGGAATATAAGATATTCACTTGCTTCCTCTATATCTGTAAGTTAAACGGATTTGGTTTTCTTAATGTTTCTCGATGCTGGCGAATTTGATGTAGAAAATGAGCTTTAAATCGTTAGTAAAAAAAATGAGGGAATTAGCTTGGTTTGGAATTTTATTTGCAGATTCAACTCTTAATAGCGAGAATTTTGATTAGAATTGTACTTGTTCAATTAAATGATATAAATAACACGCTACTCTGTGTTGATGATTTCTCTGATTATATGTTCCTTTTAGTTTAATGAGATGATTAACTCTATTTTTCGCTCTTCTCATGTAACAGAACTCATCTCTGTGGATTACAAAAAAAAACAGTTGTGTGATCAAAATCTTTTGAGTGCATAGAAGGAGGGAACAACAGCAATGCATTGGTTCACAAGTTCTGTTCGCAAAGTTGTGCGCTTGAATCTCTATTGCCGTGTTATTCTGTAAATTTTATACTCTCTTTACCTCAAATATTTCTTCTTTCTTCTTATTTCTCATTCTTCCTCTGTTTTATATAAATCTCTTTTAAAAATGGGTTCCCAACGTTTCTACGTTTTCCATTGTGAACAATATAGGATCATCTAAACAGATTCCCTTTTAAAACCCCTTGAAAGCCTTTCTCAACTCTTTCCTCTTTTGCTCCCTTTCTTTCTTCTTTCTTCGTCTGAGTCATCTCTTTTTTTTTCTGGTAGCTTGCTCTGTTCTGTGGTAGCAACTGTTAGTTTCTCTCAACCCACTAGTGCTGTTTGGAAAAGTTATGGTAAGCCAATCAGCTGGTCAGACAAGATTTCGAACATTCAAGTACGAGAAGAACAACGGTGACTCTAACAAACCAACAGTTGTAGTAAGAGCTATTGTTTGCTTTCAACCCATGGCTAATTGTCAGGTTTGTTATCCCTCTCGGCTTATTACACACACAACTTTAGTTCATAATCTTATAGTAGTGCTTTATTTCTAACACTATTTTTTTCGTCTTCTTCCATTTTCAGGCTGAATACTTTAGACATATGCTCAAACCAGTGACGTAGTTTGGTTTGTTGTGTGTTTGTGTTTATCTTCTAGCTGGCATATTTCCCCCTCCCCGTTTTGTTCTATATATTTTCTCTTTCGATTTGCTTTAAGAAAGAAACAAACAAGTATATTGCGTTCAAGCAACAGATTCCACAATCGGTATGCTTACCCTATCTTCGCCTTTACGTTATATTTCGTTCTGTTTGTAGACTATAACTTTCTTGAGTTTGATTAAGTAATTATCTCATTCATCACCATTGCCATGTGGAAGGTTGATTAATCCTTTTCTTTTGCTTTTCTCTTGCAGTATTGTATTGTATTGTGTTCCTGTAAAGTTTCCTTGGCTTAAACTGCAAGAGCATGCCTCTTGATAACGGGAAACATAAATGGTTGCCATTGGGCTTGAATCATCCTCAGGACATAGCTACCGGGTCTTCCTGTCCTGTAACTCCTTTCCCGGAACTCGGTAAAGTATACGCAGCTCAGCATCAGTTTCGCTATCTGCAGCCACCACCGTTCCAGGCCTTACTGTCCGGTTATGGAAAACAAGTTTCATGTTTGAACGGTCGGTCTAACTGCAATGCTGCTGCTCCAGAGAGGACACTCAAGTCTTCTCAGAAAAGATTTATAGTGTTCGATCAATCAGGAAACCAGACTCGCTTGTTACAGTGTGGGTTTCCTCCTTCTGTGGCTGCTCCTGATCCTGGGAAAATTCTCAATTTCCTAAACCTAGAGAAAGGGTTAATAAGTAAAGATCATGCCGTTCCAGAGAAGATATTCCTCCATGAAGATCATGGTAATGGAGAAGAAGAAGAAGAGGAGTCAGAGATGCACGAAGACACTGAGGAAATCAACGCACTTCTGTATTCTGATGATGATGAAGACAATGATGATTGCGAGAGTGATGATGATGATGAAGTAACGAGCACAGGTCACTCTCCATTCCCAGCTGAACAACAAGCGTGCAATAATAAAACAGAAGAAGATTTGGATGAAACCGAAAGCTGTGATGATGATGGTCCACGTCTTAAAAGGCAGAAAGTACTACTGGACCATTATTCATACAGAGACCTCTCACCATCACCATCCTTTGTGGGTACCAAGAGTGTCACTAATCCCAAAGGGTTATTATCGGACGAGAAACTTCAAGAGTCCAACATCTCAAGCAGCAATCAAGAAATGGGTTCTGGCTTGAGCGACGAGGAGTCAAGAAAAGACAAGATCCACACCGCTCTGAGAATCCTTGAGAGCGTAGTTCCAGGAGCAAAAGGAAAAGAAGCTCTGTTACTACTAGACGAAGCTATTGATTACCTCAAGCTGCTGAAGCGAGACTTAACCTCACCAAAAGGTTTAAACAACCACTGGTGAAAAAACAAAAACCCTTTGTTTGACTCTACTGGATAAGCATGGGTGGTTGGTTAAAGAGAAGACAAGAGACAAAAGACAATCAATGGAGGTAAAGAAAGGACTGAAGAAGATTCTTTCAGTATTTTTTCAATTAACGTGCGTTTGAAACAATTAGGTCACGCCTGGTGGCCTAGTGGGACCGTATCCACTGTTCAGCTTAGCTGGATCAATAGTGATCTGCTTTTGGATTTGGCATGCTCTCCTTTTTTTGAAAAGAACTCAAAATATACGTTTACTTTCTTCTCTGTTGCTTGGAGAGTTGGAGTGGAAGCAATTTAGAAGAAGAAAAAGCAAAGTCCTGGTGCTCTTTGATAATTTATAATTAGTCTTGGTGCTCTTTGATCATTTATATAATTTATCTTTCTTTTTTTTTCTCCCGAGTTATAATAACAACCCCTGTGAAGGTGGTGGTGGTGGGTGTGGATGAAGTAAAAATCAAAAAGACAACAATGAATTGTTTATGTAGTTGTTGTGGAATTGTAATCTCTCGCATGTTCTGTGAATATCTCCACTTACATTATTGGGTGAATCTATGTCCCCACGCTCTTTTGTCTGATTATTACTCTTCTGTTGCTATCAATCCCGTTTCTTTTCGTCTCTCTTCTTTTCACTTTTTTTTTAAGGTCTGGCTCTTGAGCACTTCAACGGGCTTTCTTGTATTATACTAAAATGTCATTTGCTTCTGTTGTTTCTCTGGTGGGTCGAACACATGTTTTAATGTATCAGTCATTTCTGTTAACAAATTTAGAGCTGTAATATGGAAGAACCTTCTTTGACTCAGCTCCTTGCATGTCAAAATTAATCTTTTCGATCTTACAAAATATCAGATTTCTGTATTGAAAAACAAGTTCTGTAGACTTGTAGTCCAAACGAAAAAGACTGATGAAAAAGTATACAATAAATCCTTCTCTTGGTACAATTCGGAATTGAAATACATTTGGAGTTCGATATGTAATATGGGCCATGACTAGTACTAAATGACAAATAAATACGTATAGGTTTCCGGCTATCCAGCTAGAGTACAATTCAATTCGTTCGAGTAATGTTTTTCTTTGTTAGTGGGCTTTTTTTACATCTCTACCGGGAAACTAATTGGGCGATGTTTAATGGGTTTGATATCTGGCCTGTTAATTAAGAGGTCATGGCTGTGCTGATTGCTGAAGGAGGGACTGAATCAGGACAGGATATGTCACAATCCAAACTCGTGATAGAGAAGAAATTTGTTTACTTTCTAGACTCGTTAAGTCTACGGAGAGAATCTAGTGTTATCACTTATTTGTTCTTAACATATTAACAATTTTTTTTAGCTAACTTTTGGAACATACTAGATTTTATACTCGCGCTACGCGCGAGTCTGTTTTAATAATTAGTTTATGTTTTCTAATAATTGTATGTTATTTAAATAGATATTTATATTAATAATTTTATGAAAAAATGCATTAAATTTTGATTTTATGTTTTTTAATTTATGTTTATTTATCAAATTATTCCTTTTAAAATATATATTTCTTAGTATTTATTGTTTGAATTGACAAATGTATAAAATATATTGAAATGTTTTTATAATGTTTATAATTTATAAAAAAAATATTTTTAATGTTATGTAAATATTCTGATGCATAGAAACTCGTAATACACTTTGTAAATATAATTATCATACTTTTAACCAATTATGTTGCTCGCTATATAACTTCAAAAGTAGTGTTTTAACATACATTTTGTTATTTCATAGGCAATCCATGTTTTAGAACCATATTTTTTGTATATAATAAATTATTTAATGATATGATGAAATTTTAACAATTATTTATAAGAACACTAATAATGTATGTAGTTTTAATGATATTATGAAATTTCTTATCTTATACAATGAAATTGTGTTTAATACTTTTATTAATGTAACCATTTTTAAATTAAATTATCATTTTATTTTGGCGTAAAAGTACATTATATTTATTATAAACTTGCTAACGTAATACTTTTGTTAATATTAATTTTTTTTTATTTTATTATAAAAGTTAGTATTTTTAACTAACTTGTAGAATTTTAATACTTTGTATTATTTTAATTAGATATAATATAATAGTTTTGTTTCTATTCTGTTGAAAATATTTACATTTTAAAAAAAATATAATAAAGAATTGTCATATTTTAATTGAATGTTTTCAATCTTATGTGAACACCCTTAATTACTTATATCATCAATTTTTATATATAAAGTATAGAATTGACTTATATTAATGAATGGTCATATTTTAATTGATTGTTTTAAATTTGCTATTTCTATTGAAATCATATTGTTAGTTTTTCTTTTTCGATATTGATCTGTATTTTATTATGAAATAATTGTTTTTGAAATATTTATATTTTTGAAAATAATTATCTAAAATGCTAGTTAGTCATAATAAGATTGGTGGTTTAAAATCTTATGTAGATGCTCTTAATGGCTAATTACCTCAACTTTTATATAATATAGATGTTTCAAAATTATTATATATACTTGTACAATGTTTTTACTTTTGTTAGTTTTCCTTGTTCGAATTGATTTGTACTTTATTATGAAATAAACAGTTTATTTATGAAATATTGATATTTTTGAAAATAGTTATGTAAAATAATAATTTGTCATAATACGATTGATCATTTTAAATCCTAGGTGGAAGCTCTCAGAGCTTATAACCTCAATTACTATATAATATGTGTTTTTAATAATTTTACATGTTTCGATTGATCATTTTAAATCTGATAGAGACAATCTAAATGGCTTATACCATAACGATTACTTATAGTCATTAATAATTTATGTAATTTAAATGATATTAAATGTTTTTTTTTTTTTTATAAATTGTAAGTGTTATTAGATGGTTTTGTTACTTTAACTATTTTTACAATTGCTTACTATTTTGTCTTGGCCTAAAATGTAATTTGGATTTATTATACAAAATAGAAAATGTAATATTTTTGTTAATATTACTATTTTGATTTTGATTTTCTTTTTTTTAGCAATCAAAAATTACTTTTAAGTAACTTGTCAAATGTTAATACATATTTTAGTTTATATAATAATTTAATTTTAAGTTTTTTTGGAAATATTAAAATTTTTAAAAATAATAAATAATAATGATGAATTGTTATATTAATTATAACATTCTTAATTGTTCATGCTAAATTTCGAAACTGTTATATATACTGGATTAATACATGTATATTTTTACTTTTGTTAGTATTCCTTATTCGAATTGATTTGTATTTTATTATTAAATATAAAGTTTTTAATTTTTTTAATATTTTTCAAAAATCATTATGTAAAATAATGATGTGTAGTAATATCAATGATTGTTTTAAATCCTATGTGGACGCTTTCAATGGCTTATAGCCTCAACTTACTATTTGAATTTTGATTTTCTATTTTACAATAAAAGTTAAATTTTAAGTAACTTGTAAAATGTTAATACATATTTTAGTTTGTATAATAATTCCGTTTTACTTTGAGTTTTGTTTGGAAATATTAAAATTTCGGAAAATAATAAATAATAATGATTAATTGTCATATTAATTATAATATTCTTAATTGTTTATGTTAAATTTCGAAATTGTTATAAATACTGGATTAATATATGTATATTTTTCCTTTTGTTAGTTTTTCTTATTCGAATTGATTTGTATTTTATTATTAAATATACAGTTTTTTAAAAATATTATTATTTTTAAAAATAATGATATGTAATAATATCATTGATTGTTTTAAATTTTATGTGGACGCTCTCAATAGTTTGTAGCCTTAACTTACTATTTGGATTTTGATTTTCTATTTTACAATAAAAGTTAAAATTTTAAGTAACTTGTCAAGGGTTAATACATATTTTAGTTTATATAATAACTTAGTTTTACTTTGAATATCTTTTTTAGAAATATTAACATTTCGGAAAATAATAAATAGTAATGATGAATTTTCATATTAATTAAAATATTTTTAAATGTTTATGTTAAATTTCGAAATTGTTATATATACTGGACTAATATATGTATATTTTATTTTTGTTAGTTTTCCTTAATCGAATTGATTTGTATTTTATAATTAAATATACAGCTTTTTAAAATATTAAAATTTTCAAAAATAATTATGTAAAACAGTGATGTGTAATAACATCATTAATTGTTTTAAATCCTATGTGGACACCTTAAATGGCTTATAGCCTCAACTTTTATATAGTATAGATTAACAACTTTGCAATTGGATTCGTGATCACTCGCTATAAAAACGATCAAATGCGGAAATCGCTATGCGACTGGAGCGTTTTATACTGGGCATTCTCGTGGGGACATCTACTGAGGAATTCTTTCTTTTTATAATAAAAAAAAGTCTTTTAATATCTCTTTGTTCTTATTCCTAAGTTGTTGTTTATTTTTTATTTTTTGTTATATAACAAGAAAACAACGTAGGTTACGTAACCAAACCTATCTCTTTTTTGTCACATAGATAAACCAAAGACTTGACACGAGTTTGATGTGCATCACATATTTAAATGTTCCTGCCAAAAGAAAAAACGCACACTGTTTGACTTTGGATAAGGCATTATACAATCCGTGAACATCACGAAACAGATTGGACTTATAAGATGGATTCTTTCAAAGGGTTCAGTACCGATACCACGGCTCTATTAAAGCACGGGCTCCTTATAACAAACTGTGACTGGAGTCTGGAGTGATTTCTTTGATAGCTTTAGCCTTTACTGTATAACCAGTAGAAACCACTGATCCCACAAGTCTGCTCGAATCACTAAACACCAACCCACTCATCATATTTAAGAATTCCTGAGATAATACAATTCAATTTATCTAATTTTTTTTTTTGAACAACATAATACTCTTCAATTTATCTAATAAAAGGTGGATAAAAAACAAAATGATTATTCCCAACTCTTAAGTAATTAAATACGCTAGTACAACCAAAGGCTATATGCAGTACTAGCCTTGATAATGGCAAAGTGTTTTTTTCCTCGTTTTCCTCAGGTTCATCATCACCAAGACACCTTTATTCTCCTTTACAATATTTTGTTTTAAAATATCTGGTCACCGTATCTTACACAGCATAATTAGTTTCTTAATCCCATTCGCGCATAACTATAAAGCCAGTCTGTTCCCTTTGGTAAAACGAAGTTATCAAAGTAAACTTTATGGGAAACTTCAAATCGATTTTATTATCGGCATTAAATTAGATTTATAACCATCCTTCACACATCGAATGTACACGTCACACAAACCGACAAAAGAAACACATCCCCTTTCCCCAAACCCCTCCGTACAATCAGACAAGATAGATATCTACACAACTTTCCTTGGCACCGATAAGCTTCAACTCGCCATCTCCATTGATCTTTTGCCACGTGTCACCTTCCAGACCGTCTAATCTCAAACCAAAGTCTTACACTTCGAAGTCTGAGGGTCCCACATCGCCGGTAAAAGATATTTCCTCCCGGCGAGACCCAGAGCGTTGTAACTCGCTCCGGTTGTCTTGTCAACGAGAACCCGACCCGCGTAACCCGGGTAAGCACCGGACCCGAACTTCCCGGTACAGACCGAGACGGCTTCTTGTTTCCCGCCATCAAAGTAACCGGTATTAAACGGATTCGTGACGGTGTTAACCAGAAGCGTCGCGAGGTTGATAATCATCCCGTCGACTCCGACGTCGCCGTTAGGCGCGATCAACGGCGGAGACTGAGGTCCGTACATAGGCTGATGAAACGGCCACGCGCAGTAGCCAGCGCACTGCGTCTCGGAGTTTCCCACCCACACGTACGCTCCGCTGTTAACGGAACGGGCTTTCGCGCCGTGAGTCCCACACCGATTCATGCAGAATCCTTCCACGGAGACGTCTTTCGCCGTTAGAACGACGGTTATCGATCGAACGCCACCTCCGTTGAGCTTCCCCGAGAGAGCTCTGAGGTAAGGATTTTTTAAGGATTTTCCGAGAGGGTAGTTCTCGAGGAGGAGCTGTTTACCGACGACGATGTTCGACGAGCCACCTTTGTACTTCTCCGTCGTCTTCCACCACGACGCGACGGACGGACCTTTTGCTGCGACGGCGGACGAGCTGAGAGAGCGGATGAAGTCGACGATGATGGACCGTTGGATCGAGGTGAACTTCCCGTACCAAATGAGGTTGAGAGTGACGTTTCCTTTCAAGAGAATGCCGTTGTGGTACTTGAGCACCAGAGGCTGCTCTTCCACCAACGCAGCGGAGGAGAAGGCGACGGTGGCGGATAGGAGGATGAGAAGGAGAGCAAAACGGTGAGTATAGGCCATTTTGGGGGAGAGAACAGAGAGATGGCAGAGTGGTTTTTGTTTTTAATTTGAGGGTTTATGAAACCATAGAAGGGCTGTATTTATATTAGAACTTTTGAACGGGGTACAGCTGTATAATGTAGAGGGCATCCGTTTCAACGTAGGTGACGTGGGAATATTTAATTGGTTAGGCAAGTGTACTTGACAGCCTGTAGTGAGGTTAGCCTAGGGTGACGTGGTGGTTTCTGTAAACGTGCATTAAATTATTAAAGAAATTGTTTTGATTAAATTTAAATCTAGATATTATGCGACAGGGATGAACGCTTCCGTGCATGTCCGGATAAAAGTTTTAACTATTTACACTCAATAGTTCCTGTCTGAAGTTATTGAAAGTCGTAATCATGCATGTAATTCTTTTTCTTTTGATTAAAAATCATACATGTAGATGTAGTCCGATAAATAAAAATTGAATTATTCATTTGAAGAAAATGTTGGATGTTTGTATTCTATACGATTCCTAACGCACCGAGTTTACGTTACATTTCATCATTTTGCATGTGTGTTTTGGATGATTGGATCATTAGCTCAATGAATTCACAAAAAAAATACTCAACGGATACAGGGAAAAATTGTTGAAGTTTTGGGATTCGTTCATCATATCTGACCAAGAAATGATCATACTTTGATGCGACTGATTAATTACTTCTTCTGCCAAGTGATTAACCCATGCTTTTTATGAAAAAAATAACACTAGAATTTAGAAAATACGACCAAGTTATAGTATTTGTTATCTTCAACATGTCAAGATAGCTACTAAATTTTATTATTTTACTCCGACCATACACTAACCCGTGCTATTCAAAAGTTTAAAGTTGCAACATTAAACCGACCATGCACTAACTACACCAACCCATGCTATTCAAAAGTTGCCTCCAACTATTTTCAAAATCTATTGTTTTGAGGAAACCCTTAACGGTGGTGAAGACAATGGGATCATTTGTTTTCTGTAGGCGTGTAGGGACCTCAATTCATACGTACATCAATATATACAGAATACAGTATAATGCATATCAGCAGCGTGTATGTAAACAGTATACAGTTTTGTAAACTGGGTGTATGTAAAGAAATATACATAAGAATTTGAGGAGTAGTCAGTAGGAAAGGCGTACGAACCAAGCTATTTCCTACATCAATTATTGCCTCTGCCTCACATCTGCGTCTAGGTCCACTCTTCTTTTTTTTCTTTAGCCTTTCTCTTTTTCCTTTTCTCAACTCTATATTTAGTCACTCGCCTTTTTATAAAGTATTTCTCTAAATTCGAGAATGTTGCACGTTTTTATATACATAATTTTGTTTGTGCATTGAAACATGCCAGATCGATTTCAAAATAACTGTATACTTCCATATATGTGGTTGATATTATCTTTTAATAATTCATGCAGCACTCTTTATGACTGTATGTACTTGTTACAAGTCACAGCTAGTATTATCAATCGACACTATAGACCATTAAATTAAGGAGGAATAGCTGGTAATTGGCCAGTGTAGGAAACAGAGCCCTTGGATTTTCTAAGGTCGAGTTAAGACACGAAATACGAGGAAGTGAGCCTTGTGGATCGTGCATGTAGATATGTTTATTACGTCACATTGCCAGAAGAACTCAGAAACTGCTCTCTTGGGTGATGGGGATAAGATTGGTAATAATCTCATCTTACTTTACCTCTGCCTTTGTAGAAAATAATTGCATTTACCTCTTTCACAGTTTTGAAATTTATATTTTCACCTATGTTTATATAGAATTTCTTGGGGTTAAAACTGTTCCTACAGTACTCTGTCAATGTATATTAAAGAAACTGAACTTCGATATAGGTATGCCAATTTGATAAGTACGTTTTTTTTATTAACATATCAGAAATGTTGCTCTTTGAGATATCTAATATGGTTTAGTGGCAGTATTTAGAAATCTTCGCACACAACTGTCAGAGGTCGCGGGTTCGATTCTCTATCGGCGGGTGGTACTGTGGTAATCAAAAAAAATTGTGTTCGCAGATGGCCCATAGGATTTCTCGGACACACCTTGAGGATTTTTGGTGAGATAGCTCTTCCGAGCGGGGGAGGGGGAGTCGCTATAAAAAGTTCTATTTACAGTTAAAAAAATAAAAGAAATGTTGCTTCTTGTAATAAAATCATGTTAGATGAGCAAATATATGCTATTATTATTTTCTCATCAATGTGCTTAGTTGCATGTTCTTATGATAATCATATTTTCGGTCACGCATTATCTTTCACAAAATCATTTTCCATAGTTATAATTATTATAACAAAGTATTTATATGAAATTTCCATTATTTTGGACTGTCAATGATTTAATTTCCAACAAATAGATTAATAGATTCATATGGATATAAACCAATACAGCCTACATTCGACATATTTGAAAGCTGAATGTTTGTTGTCATCGAGTCATAACAATCAATGTGTGCGTGTGGATAGGTACGTGTAATTGCCAGTGTGATTCGTAGGGCTAGAAACTGATTAGAAGGCAGCGGAAATATGAAATAAGACCAACGCCATGCAATGCTGCGTTGGCATGAATTGTGACACGCTCTATGTTTTAAATGTCTTGTGATAGCGACAAAGTATACGTGAAGCGATGAACGATACATAATGCGCGAGCTCATACCTGGGTCACATTATATGAGTTACGGTCTAATTTTAAAAAAATAGTACTTACATAGGACCTAGCTTAATAACTCGTATTATGTCATATCTGTTAGCCTGTTACCAACTGAAATTCTGGAAACAACTATAATAAAGAAGAACCATGGCTTATTTATTAATAATAAAACAAATATTAAACAGTAAAGATGGGTTAACAAAATAATCCAGTAATATGTAGTTTGATTTGAACTTGGAACTTGGTTACTTGCTTTTGTTTAACAACATCTATTTGCAACAGTTAAGATGCGTCCTTGATGGTTTTAATAACATAAATGTCTTTTTTTATGTTTCATCCTTGTCAAATCATTTGTAGCATTGTTTAAAATGCAAAGAAGCGCGCATGTGTAACATTATGCGTCTGGTCAATAAATTGGCCGGCTGTAAAAGCATATGAGGGGGGTAAACGGATATGAAAATTTGAAGGGACCATTACTTATAATATGAGATATGCCTATCTATGTATACAACGTTTGTCGGCGAAGTCAATTAAAGTTAGAAACGAAGTCGAATATAATGTTAAGATACCCTTATTCCCCTCCATAACCTAACTTTTGACTTTGAGGGTGGTACATGTAATAGTCTTATTATGGGCAAGTGCTGCATGCATGCCCACTTGGATCACTGTCTCTCTCTTTTATCCTTATTTTATTTCCTCTTGGTCAAAGAATGTAAAAGTTGGAGCAATATACGAAACACAAATAAAAGCATGAAACATGTTGATTGTATTCAATGGTACGCTGAAAAGTTTTGAAGATGTGTCTCACGTTAAAAAGTCTATATTTCAGTAACTGATGCTAATGATTTTTTTTACAAAGCATAGAAATAGAATGAGCTGGAGACGCAAGGAAAGTTTTCCTTTTCGTTAGTTGGAACAACGTATTTTTTTTTTTTTCACAAAACGTATAAATTAGTTTCAGTTAAACCTGTAAAAATGGCTGTTTCATTCAGTTAGTGTGATAACATGAAAGGCTAATACAACACAAGCAAATTATAAAACAAAGTTATAGTGACAACGACACTGGTTCAACAGCTACAATAATTAAACTTTTCTATCGACAGGCGATACTGAAAAAGACTAGCGAAAGTAATGTAAGGCCAATCATATTATTAAGAAACTTAAATTATAAAATATATAGACAAGGGTCAGTCGTCTTAAATTGAATCTTGTTGTCCTCCTGTGATTATTATTCGTCTGCATTCGACGTGTACCGGCAATTGTATCAAACCCACAAGATTCAACAATTATTAGTCCGCACAAGCAGCCAATACCACATCAAAAGTACATCCTCTTTACTTAGTTACACAGTTTCATCAACGATGCCTAATAAGCTAAACAAGTTGATGAAAAGACATAATCCACATGGAACGTTTTCAATATAAGATAAACCGAAGTTTTGAATTATTGATTTCTTTCAGCAGTGCCACTAAGTAGAATCAGTTAAGCAACGAATAAAGTGAAGTTTTGACCAGGTATTCGTGAACTAATAGAATGGTTTATATCTCTGTTTTTAAACAAAAGTGTCATAACAATCCAATTAGTATTTATATGCATAATTAGGATAAGGTGGGTTGATCAATAATTTTGTGTGGTACGTTGGTCTGATATTGCCGCCAACCGACTGCCCCGCTTCTCATGTTGACTAACCAACCTCTACACGCAAATTGGTCCCAGTTATCTTGTCACGCATATGTAAGAGTCAACGTTTTTGGAATCTTCCCTGAATAATTCAAGCTAAAAAATGGATACAACAAAAAAAAATTCAACCATACATTAGATGGAGCCAGATAAAACTGAAACATGATGAAACGGTTATTGGTTTAAAATATTAAATTTTGGACTTTCATCCATACATTTCTCCCCGTTCCAAACCAAGCTCAAATCCAATAAATTTCACATTAAGAAAATCCTAAGTTATTTCCCTCGAAGCCCATCTAGTCAAAGATCCAGCCCTCACATTACGACCTTGGAGTTGCTTTTTTGGGGCTTTCAATTTAGTTTTTGTAGAAATAGGATACCAGAACAGAACGTTCCCATATAAACAAAACAAGATTTTCACAAAGAGTCAATGAGAAAAGATTTCAAGTGCTTGAGAAATTCTCTGGACTTCTCCAAATTAACAGCATGTCCTGCCTTTTTTATCACCACCATCTCTGCATTTTCTCCTATGTATCTGTTTCACCATAGTGTTATAACATAAATGATTTTTCACATTCAAAATGACAATCAAAGAATTTGTAAAAGATGTTGTTTTACCTTTTCAGTCTATAACCAAGTTCCAATGGAAATATCTGATCTTCTTCTCCCCATATTATCAAAGTTTTCTAAAATTCAAACAAAAAAACAAGAACACATCTAATACTAAATGAAATGTCTGAAAAAAAAGAAGCTAACAAGTATAGTTTCTGCACCTGTTTGATCCTAGGAAGATCCGAAAGTCTCCGATCTTTGAGTATCGACCTGATCAATTCTCTCTTCTCCTCTACAAACTCCGTACACATCACATCGATAAAATCCCATAGAAAAAACGAAGGAACACCTCTGATCGGCTTAACGAAAGAGAATCTAATGAGCTCCTTAAGCTTCTCCGGCGTCTGAGGAATCAAGATCCTTGTAGCTTCTTCTATGTTCGGAACCTTGAACAATCCATCCTCCATATCTTTCTCCTCAAGGCAAACACCAGCGCAGCATAGCACCAGCTTCTCAACTTTCTCCGGAAACTGCGCCGCTAAACTGTACCCTACGAATCCACCGTAGCTGATCCCGACGATGTTCATCGTGTTGACTCCGTGGGATTCCATCAGCCTCATCAGACAGCGAGCCTGGAAAGACTCGGTCCGGTCCGGTTCCGACGTGGATGACTGTCCGAAGAAGAGGAGATCGGGGACGTAGACGTTGAACCGGCCGGTGAAGGATCGGAGATGCTCGCCGTATTGCCACATTGCGTTGGCTCCGAAGCCGTGTACGAGGAGGAGGTTTGGTTTGCATCGGTTCGGGGATTTGGGGATCCAGCAATGCATAGAGGTCGTTGGTGCGATGGAATCGCCGTGGGAGAGATCGGTGGTGACGGAGCGGAGGCCGGCGTTTGCGAATGATTGCCGGAATAGCCAATCGCGCGATGCCGTGAAGCTGAAGCAACGCAACAATCTCGAATAATCAACCATTTTTTTGAATAATTTCTTTTTTTTTCTTTGCCAAATGAAACAGAAGAAAAAGCTTGATTCTGTTATTTGTCCGACTATTCTTCTCGCAATCTTGTGCGTCTGCGTGTCGGCACACGTGTCTATTTGCATGGTTCATTAAGATCTTGTCTTAATCATTAAACTGGATTAGATTAACTGTCGAAGATTGGGCCTGGGCCTGACAGTGTTTCACCCAAGTCTGGTGAGATTATGTGAATTCCTTGTAAAGCATCTCCAATAATTTTACCCATTGGAATCCTTAAAAATTTTAAAGTGTTTTTTTTTTTGTCTTTTAATTTTAAATACAAACCTATCGCGGCTATCCCATCTATCACGGAAACCCATAAATAGTGTAAGAATTCGTTAAGAAAAAATTATTATTTAGAGATTTTAAAAATCAAATCATTAACTTTTTGTAGGCTCAATCTAATATCTAATTATTTTTTCCCTAAAAATTTCATTTAATGATTCTCATTGTAAATGCTCTAAAAAGCGCTAATAAACCTTTACCTAAAGCTCTAAAATGCTCTGCATCAGTTGTCATTTACCTAAAGCTGGGTGTGGTTATGCTTCAATCAAGTTCTTTCAACATTTAAACTGGAATATTGTTATTCTGTTGAAAATCATATTCAATGAAACCTCTAAAAATTAATAATGTAAAGATTACATCAAAACTATATTTTTCTATTAATTTATCGAGATACTAATTGAAACAAAAACTCAAATTTGAACTATAAAAATATATTAATTTATAAGTATTTTTAATGTATATTAATTTATCGAATATTAATTTATAGAGGTTTTACTATAGACAGATTATTTCAGTAGTTAAAACTTACAAAAAGTCCATTTAAATATAAACACAAAACGGTTAAACACGGTCACAAAATTTTAATTTACTCCGATTAGTCTCCCAATTATCCGGTTTCGAATTAAAAAATGAATGCTTGTTTTAAAATTTAATCATTCACGTAATCGGTATTGGTTTTCTCTAAACGCAGATTGATTAAAATACGGAAATTTCAGAGGTGGTGGTGACAATGGAGTTCAAGGCGGTGGTGACGGCGGAGATCAGAAGAGGAGGAAGAACTGTAGATTCCCATTCTGGAGAACTCCTTTTCTGTCTTCTGCATTTGCATCTCTTCAATGTCTTTGGTCTTTTGATTTAGGCGACATTAATATAGTTTGTGTATATTGATGATAAAAAAAATTGTCCTAAAATCATGGAGAATAGGACAGCTAACCAAATTCAATTGTCAAATAATATATTATAGATTGTTAAAGTGATTTAACAATGAATCGAACAATCAAAACATTTGGGTTGTACCGAAGTGAAATATAGCTTGGTGAAGAAGAAAGCTTTTGAAATAAATAAGAGCTGTTTTTTCTATTTCTTCTCTATTTTAACTCATGAGTTTTCGTAGTCGCTTCTCAGCATTCTTTGCTGTCTTGTTTTGAGGTTCAAGGACCAATGCATGCCTGAAATCTGCAGCCATAGTAAACCATATGTTACTCTATAATTGACCATACAAGCGAAACCAATTTTTAACATTCAGAACCTCGCAAGCGGTATTTTCTTGGTCATTGATCAAGAACAAGTCAAAACCAAAAGTAATATCCAAGGAGATAAAAATGAAGAGATTATAACTAAAATCCAGAGTCTGAGGATTAGTTTTAGTTTTTTACCTGCAGCAGCTTCCTTGTACCGTATTAGTGATTCTCTAGCAGTCCCTCGTCTTAAATATGCTTTTACATTCTGTACAAAAACAAATTTGAATCAAATTTCCAAATTCTTGAAGAGTTTTGATGCTAATCGCAGTGTAACAGAAGTAAAATTATGCAATAGAATGGAGTATGGAGAAAGAATAGGTAAATCAAGTTGGCACCTTCTTATCGATTAATATAGCCTCGGTACAATCTTCTTCAGCTTGTTGGAAGCTATAAAAGTAAAATCTCAGATCAGAAAGAGAATAGCAAATTATCATCCCATCAGAATGAAGAATAAAAATTACCGGGCAAGTTCTAAGTACGCTGCAGCTCTGTTGCAAAAATAAGTAGCATTTGCTCCATTCAATTTGATAGCTTCTGTATAACAACTTACTGCCTTATTCCATTGTTTCCCCTTGTATGCAGCATTTCCCTGGAATTAATTAACATTATTCCACCATAACTTTCTTTATAATTAGATTATTCCAACTCTAATAGCATATGGATCAGAACCACATACACTTTAGATCAGAACAACATACACTATTTTTCAAATTCAGATGACAACAGACAAAGAGATAGTTTTTACCTTTTCCTTCATAACTTCAGAAGCTTCCGTACCATTGGAGTCAGTCACTGGAGCTAAGCTGGCTGCAATATCGGTTTGGTCCTGAAGGGAGGCATATACATCGAGAATTGTATCGAGAAGGAACTTATCACCTCCATAGTAAGCAAGGAATGACACGGAGATTGGACTGTCACCGTGTTTCCCCATAGGAATTGTAACCTGTAGAATTTGTATACAGATTTTTGTTAACGTTCAAGTCTCAAGAGTAACAAAAAGGGAAACAAGACAGTCCTCCAACCACTAAAACAGAGAAAGAGGAACTAGGAATATACCTGACAGCACCCAGACATGCTAGCAATGCTTGCGAGTGCATAGTTTCGATCAAGAAACTCATTCTTGTTCTTTGTGTTAAGCTTCGGAGGGGAATCAGCAACTGTGGGGATCACCAGTATTCCATCTTCCTGCCAACAAAATACAGTATATATCGTTTTCATAATGATACTACACAACTGTAAAAGCAGAGTAGAATCTCCCCAATGGCAAAAATGATACTGTATTGAGAAAAAAAATAAAATTACTCAAAAAATTTACCTTAAGAAGGCTCTGAATGGTGGCACGCATCTCAGTTTTGACTCTGTAGAGAGATTTAATGTTCTCGTTTCTGCTCTTCAGAGCTGTGACAACATCACTCGAGAATCGTGGCCCTAGAAAAGATTTGCATGTTTGCGACCATTCTTCATGATTTGTTTTGAACTCATGCCTGGTTGCAGGAAAAACATGTATTGATGTTAATACCAGTTGAAAAGGTACGAGAGAGGGAAAATAGTATTGATGTGGTCTAACACTCGAAGAAGGCAATCTTCATAAATACCTTTGTATTGATAACATAACCGATGCAAGAGCCTTCAAAGTAGATGCTGAATCCTGCGGTTCACCAGATTTCTCACAGAACTCCGCAAGACTTGGCACGTTTGAAGCTACGTACTGACCAACATTCATATGCTTTGGAGCCTGGTCTGCACGAGCCATGGACCAAGAGACATGAGATAGAAATCTAGAGAAAAAGGGCAACGAGAAGAAAGCAATATCACTGCAAAAAACTTACAGCCAGATAGATTTTCGATTGCCTTTCTGACAACATGCACCGATTTTTGCGTAGGAACATCAGAGAGGTCGAACAAATCATCGGCAAAGATTAAAGATCTTTGCCTTTTATGTGTTACTGAACTCAGATTCAGCAATGCATACCCAACTTGACATAAAACAGATGGGTCACGAGCAAACCATCCTACAGAACACAGTTCAAAAGAAACATATTATCAGTAAGACATAGAGTAACAAGGATTCTTCGGTATGATTCGATATAAATACACTAAGAACTTCCAGTGGATAAATGTTAAGTTAAAAGAAAGGGGGCAAAAGAATGTAACTTACCAACAGTCTCAAGGCTCTGGGAATTAGGCAAAACTCCAACAGAAGAAACAGTCCCCTGAGATGGTCGGAAGCCGAGAATACCGCAAAATGACGCTGGGATTCTAACACCTCCAGTGGTATCAATCCCTACATGTCAAAAAATTTAACATTACCACCAAGAAAATGCTATTGGTAAACCAAAACACATTCCCAAAAAAAGAAGCGATTAACAATAATACCAAGTGCAAAGTCAACGAGTTCAGCCGCAACAGAAACAGCAGAGCCACTGGAACAGCCTCCAGGAACATTAGACGGCATCAAAGGATTAATAGGAGTGCCATAGTGCTTGTTCTCACCAGTTATCCTGTAAAAATTCAAAATGATTCCAAATCAATCACACAACACTCAATATTTGAAGGGCATAAAAGAAAGATATGGGGAGAAGAAATACCCAAAACCCATGTCATCCATGACAGTCTTAGCAACACAAGTAGCACCATTCCTCAAAAGCGTAGTCACAACCACAGCAGTCTTCTCAGCAGCCTCATGACTCTTCTTCCACTGTGGACTCCCAAACCCTGTGATATAATCCTTTATATCCAACCTGCCCAAACATAAGCAAAGTCAAAACATTCAATTAAATCATAAAAATCAAAACTTTTTTTTTGCTTAAATAAAAATCAAAACTTTTTTTTTTTGCTTAGATAAAAATCAAAACTTTCAACGAGAGATCGTTATATATATAATTAAAAAAGTTAAGAACTTTCGAGAGAGAGAGGGAGGGGACATACGCGTCGGAGATGGAGAAGGTGAGACCGGAGAGGGTTTGTTTAGCGGCGGGAGGAGGCGGCGGAGGGAAAGGAAGAAGCTCGAAACGATCTAAGAAGGCACCGAAGTGCTCTTCTCTGAGGGCTTTGATCCGGCGCTTCCGAGTCTCCGCCAGAATCACGATCCCGGCCACCGTCACGCCGATCACGACCCATGTCTTTGGATTCGACGCATTGGTTTGGATAAAAGTCAGCGAAGACTTCGACATGACGCGATCTCGCCGGAAGAGAGAGAGAGAGAGAGAGAGAGGAAAGAGGGGTTTTAGAAGGGTTTAAGAGAGAAAGAAAAGTTGGCGTGGTGCGCAAAGGCGAATCTTCTTTTGAAGTCTTTTACTTGGGTATATATTTTTCAGTTTATAATAATGTTAATAATTTTATTTTCCTATCTAATTGTTTCATTCTAAAATAATTAGTGACAAATTCTTCTGATTTTAAAATAAATTTCTCTTTGTGAACATTTCCACTCGAGGAAAAGTAGATTTTAACCAAGCCAACCAACAAACCTTACATAGACATTTTCTTTTGCCAAAAAGTAATATGAAATTGGTATTTCTTTTTTTCATTGACAGTATGAAACAGAAAATATTAAATTATTGCTCGAATTTATTTGTTAAGTTTCCATATCCAATAGCCTTGTCCAGCAATCCAATTTAGATTTTCTTTGTTAAGTGGTATACCACCAATCCATATTTGGTAGATAAAATGGCATGTCGATCCGGATTTAACTTAATAAGACACCACAATTCGAAGTTAATCAATAGAAATGTGATAAAATTGAAGAAGTAAATTACAGAAGAATATTTAAATACGGATACAAATATATACAGAGTAATCCAACACTATATTGTAAAACTAGACTATGTATTAATCGAGAAAAAGAAAACTTAGACGAGTAAATGAAATAGTGAATAGTTTATATCCTGCATAAATAAATAAAAAAATCCAAAGTTTAATCAATAAAATGGTAAGATCAACTTTTGATATTTACAGAGAATGGTGCGAAAAGTTAGAAAGTCAAAAGAATGAAAATGAATACACAAACGAGTCATTTCAAGGAGAGGTGGACATCAAAACGTCATCGTTCAAAAGAGATTCGATGTCAATTAAATCGTCATCTTCATAGTTGACCACTTCCTCTCTGTTGTTTATAGATGAACTTGATGTAGCCTGTTCAACACAGATCACAAGAATGTTCAAAAACACTATAGCATTATTTTTATGAAATAGGGGACAACGTCTAAGGTTACCTCGTTTTCACGGAATCCCTCCACAACGGTGAGGAGTCTGCGGTATTGATCACGTGCTTCTGGGTATTGAACCATCGACTTAACCCGTGTGAGAGCCTTCTGAAGCCTTTCCTCCGTTTGTTTTCTTCCCTTTTCTAGAAAATCATAGTCATCCTCCTTTGGAATCATAGGGCTTAGCGGTTCAGGTTCAACGGTTTTGGGGACTGCATTGCGTTTAAACCCTCTTAATCCAGTACCTTTGCGTCTCCAACGCAAAATGATTTTCTCTAGTAATCCCACAGACCAAACGATTGGTTTGTACTGTTTCCGGACCTGATGTCCTCTTACATGAGCCTAAAAGTAATATGAGTGAGCAATGAGTAAACCAGACAAAAATATTTAACTGGAAAAGTAAGGGACAGTGAGAGGCAAAACCTGAATCTTAACGACTCTTTGTCGGATTAAAAGAAACTCTTTCCTCTTCTTCCAACCACGGTATTTTTTCTGGATGTGGGTAGCAGCAGAATGAGCAAAGACTTCACTGTGTCCTGGATTCTTAGTTTTAGAAGCTGCAAAAGAAACTGCCAACTCGTTGGAGATATCAATCTCGTCATCATCATCATCGTCAAAACCAGACTGCTGTTTCCGCTGGAAAGACTGCATCCTGAATACTTGATGAAGACGATCAGCTGCTTGTGTCGCATTACGGACAGCGGTAAGCGAATCCTTCAAGGAAAGTGTTTCTGGTACATCACCATAGCTCATTGGAGCAGCGGTTCTCTCAGAGACTGTCTGAACAGCTTTTGGTCCAGAAGAGTTGGCAGGGCTGTTTTCCTTTGACTCCATCGTCAGCTTTTCAAGATAACTGGTTAAGGAAGACTCTGCAAGAAAACCGGAAATCCCCCTGTGTTCTTCTCCGTAAGCCAGATCAGCAGCTGTTTTGCCCAATGGAAGCTCTGGAGATGGATCCGTCAATGCCCCAGCATCAGCACCAAGAGAGACAAGTACAGCGACAGTTTCCTCCCTGAAGTTAACAGAAAACAAACTTAGATTAATATAAAAACGTGGACCAAATAATAGAGTTAAAGACGTTATCAAATGAGTGTGAAACCATGTATTGTAAGATATAGAGATCCTTTACCTGCCACTAAACGCAGCCCAGTGAAGAGCAGACCACCCATTTGCATCACGGAAGTTAATGTTAACTCCTGCTGCTAAAATCGGTTTGATTGCCCAATCATACCCAAGTGCTGCAACAAAGTGTAAAACACCCTGTCCGTCTTTATCCAGCATGTTTGGTCCCTTGCCCCCTTCAGTCACTTTATGGATGAGCCATATATATAGTTCATCCTCAAACTGTTTCCTGAAAACCCGCTCTCTTGGTTCTTGTTTGGTTGAATCTCTCTCATACATCCCTGGAAAGAGATACTCTTTTTCCTCATTTAGCAACATGATGTTACTGATTTTTCTTCGTTTCTCCACAACATCTTCAAATATTTGGTGTTCTTGAACAATATCTCTATGAGCAAGCAGCTTCTCAAACCGCAACTGAAGTGATGCTTCTTTTGTAGAGTATCCATAAATCTCAGCGGCATTGATCTTTTTGGTAGAACCAGAAAGGAAATCAAACTCCCGTAATTCACTGCAAGCAAATCTGTTTGAACATGTAACATAAAAGGGCACTTGGCCAGCTGTATGTGGTGGAGCATGACAGCAAAGAACACCGTCCACTAGAATCTCAGCAGGAACCTCCACTTCACCAAACATACATGACCAGCTACATGTAGTTACTTCTTGAGGACTAAGCAGAAACGTTCCAATAACCAAGACCTGCAGTTATAGTTGATACATGAGAAAGAAATTCTTACCACAAAAGAATTGAAGCATTTACTATATTTAATAGTAACCATCTTACCTCAACTTCGACGTCAGTATGTGCGCATTTTGGCCAATAATCAACTATGGTGAAGCGCTGGTCCTCGGAGAGAGAAGGGCTAAAGGCGAGCCCAACTGCTGCAGTTTCACAATCAACAGTGGTCCATGCAATATCTCCACGCGAAGACTGCATCTGCAAATCCTCCATCTCACCTAGTTCTTTACTGGCCCACCGAGAAAAGCTATCGACCTTTTTCAAACTATCTTCGTGTCTCAATAAGGATTTCTTTACAGGTATATATTCAGTTTCCATATTCCCATCAGGTTGCAGATATTCACTGTTAAGGAGACTGGAAAACGTCTCAAAATTGTCTTGGGCATTTTGCTCGAATAACGCCAAATCAGTGTCATCAGTCACACCAGAATGTGGAACCAGATAATCCTGAGCTGGAATCTACAGAGACATAGAGAGCACATAAATAGAGCTTGAATAAATAAGTTAAGAATCTAAACAGGATAAAGATCCATTAAAAAACGTAGGTTTAATGAATCAATGGCAGAATTTTTAACCCTGAGAAAACTGCTAATGACATTATCACTCATTTCTATGCTTATTCCTCAACAGTACATCCTTCCGTTTTACAAGTGGAAACTTTCTTATGCTTTCACTTACAATATCTACGCATAGCTCTTGAATGAATGATTGTAGTAAGCAGAACACTACCTGCCAATTTAGTTGGGTTTGAAGAGGACTTCTGAGATGCTCTGCTGCTAGCATTCCACCTTTGTCTGTACGCTCTTCCACCAACAAATTGTTGCAAGGTTGATCATACCTTGTCACTAAATTCTCGACGGCATCCCAAGCTTGGACACCAAATAATCTCTGGGAATCACTTTCTCCGATTCTGTTCCCACGAACCTGTGAAATAATAGGCATGCCAGGAGCTGATGTCCAACCATTGCGATTTTCTACACATAAACCAGAACGACAGATGAGTATCCAAAACAGAACTTAAAGTAGTAACAATTTAATATGCTAGCGTCTTTGCTTAGCCTTTATCTGAGAAGTACCAGTCTGAGGATCAGGAGATGCTCGCATGACAGAGCTTGATTGATGACTATCACCTGCGCCAAGACATATATAAGGTGGTGTTGAAAAATAAAAATTTATAGCACGACTATGAGGATATGATGATTCTTCCATGGAAAGAACTGTATATTTAAAAAAAACGTACCAAGCATACAAAACTATAGAAAAAGAAATACCGGAATCAGCATCTTCGCAATATGATGACAATCTGCTCGTGGGGCTTGCTGCTGAATCAATATTCACTGAAGCTGTGCCACTAAGAGAATTTGAATTGTTTTCTTTCATTCCTATACTTGTCCGGCTTCCCTGCATCATTTAAAGTTTAATATGAACTTAAGGAAACTCATCACTAGAAAACTACTAGTAACTGCACAGACAAGCAAGAGTTTCACCTTAACCTCCAAGTAATGCACGAAAACAATATGCATCAATTCTCTGAAACAGTACAGCAAAAAAAACAGAGAAATAAGCACAAAACTGAAAGACACTATGACGTATGAAGGTGCGCTATCATCAACAGAATAAGGAAAAACTGAATTACACACAAACTCATACTTACTGTTCAAGCATCCAGTAGCATCGTCTCTGAAAATTCTCGTTGCCTTCCCCATGTGCATAGTAACAATGTAGCACATCAATGCTTCCTACCTATATACATTTTGGACAAATGCTACTTCCAACAATTTAGATAACATTTCACTATCAACTAATTAATTCCTACATCAATGCTTCCTACCTATAAACATCTGGACAATGCTACATCCAGCAATTTAGATACTTTTTCACTATCAACTCATTAATTCCAAAACAAGAAGTAGAGAAAAGCTACAGGTTCCACGACTGGGAAACACATAACTAATAAGAAGACCTCAAAGAGAATTCTAACCTTGAGCTTCTCATGAGCTTCTTTAATCGTTTTCCCATCCTTCTTCTTCCTCCAGTTATGTCCGTCTTTCCTGAAGTATCTAAGCACCTTCCTATCAAATAGAAAGAGTGAACCACCTACAAGGATGGGGTAAACGATGTCAGAGTTTGTAGATTGTTGTCACTGATGCAATTGTCAGTGACTATTCATCAGATTAATGCACTTAATAATACCCTGAAGTAGTAAAATCTTACTGGCTGGTCGGGTGGGAGATTCTGTTGCAATATGAAACTTGTGATAGTTCCGAAGGATTTCACAAATCTCAGCAGGCCTAAGCCATCTGTGCTGAGCTTCCGACAGCAACTGTTCCATATCTGCGATTTCATAAAGATGCAAAACCTCCATTAATCTCCCACATAACACCTTCTTAAATCCCCCCAGTTAACAAATAAAACATCCACAATGCAACTATAACGCAAGAAGATTGCAATTTTCAGTTCATAAAGTTCAGTAAATTACTTTATTTCAGATCAAGCAGGCATAAAATATTAAAATCTTGATAAAACATGCCTATCAAAACCAAGTGAGAAAGTGGAGTAAATCAAGTTCCTGTACAATGGAAGGACACGGGTTCGATTCCTTTGGCTACCAAATGCCAGAAAATGATAAAACCTAATCGAAGCTAAACGACTGTGAAGAAGGAAGAGACCTAATCGAGGAGGGCTAACGAATCCAAAAGATCCGCGATCCGCCATAAGAAATAGAAACCCTAATAAATAATCCACCAAGTAGATCTCTAGCTCCCGTAATCCCAAAGAACCCTAACCCTAGCCGATCTGAGTATGTACGAACTGAGAAGCTTCTTGTTACTGTTTCCTTCGTGTGAAAGCCAAACCGATATTTTCTTTCTCTTTTCTTTTTTTTTGTAAATATCTTATTGGAAACGAGACCGAGGATTAAAAAAAAAACGCCTTATTTAATACACAGCGAATTATATAGGCTATCCAATAAATATTTGACACGTATACATATTAGATTTGTCTTGTCCATGCGTCATGGACCATGCCATACGATACAGAACTTTTCTTTTTTTTTTCGTCAACGCAGAACTTTTCTTTTCTACTCAAAAAAAGTGTGCGGCGGCGGATCCGACGGTGGAGATTCAACATTCGAGATCTAGATTCTCAGTGTAACCGTATACTCTCAAGACTGTGATCTCTACTTGTAACGATAGATTCGTATTCTTCACTAACAGTGCAGAAACATCGATATAGTTTACAAATAATAAATCTGTCGACACTAAAAAGAAACTATGGAGGTGAACGGGATGAGTGTAGCCTGATCAATCACTTTACTACTAGTAGTTTTTCTGGGAGATTATAATCAAAATATCTTTAGCATTGTAGACTCTTCTCAGTTGTGAAAACACTAAATCAATGATGAAACTGATAAAACTGAAATATATATTCAAAAGCATGTCTTTATGTGCTCATTGTTTAAACTTTAAACTAAAAAAAAAGAACTGTTTAACTGGGGAAATCTTATAACGAAAGTACAGACTAACGATATTAAACTTCCACCGGAGCAACTTCAGCAACTACCTCTTCATATTCCTTCGTCTCTGCGTTATACTTGTACCTGCATATGCATAGTTTTAGACTCAAAAGTGAGAATCGGAGAAGATCAGATACGAAACCTCATTCATTTCATCAACTTAAAAAGATGATTTAGAGGACAAAAAAACACATGGATATAAATTCTTTAATGTCGTTGGAAGTAAATTACCATTTGCCCGTTGCTGCGTAGCAGTAAAGTCCAGTGTTTGGATCATAGTAGTAACCAAGGCTGCTGCTGTAGTAGTACCTGAAAACCATCAAGTGTATGTTGTACAGCTTTAAAATGCATTCAGACAAAACAAAAGAGCTTCAAAACACAACATTTCAGCCCAAAATCTGACTGATCAACGGAGAAATAGAGGGGGAGAAATGAGAGTTTAGAACCGTACCCCGAAGACTCGTCAAAGACATAATCAGATCCATCATTTGTGACCCCTTGTTGCACGGCTTCAGCTGTATCTTCTTCGTCATCGCCAAACATATCACAATCTTTTTCTCTTTCTTGAACCAGCCTCTCATATTCATCTAAAAGACCAGCATACAGGAGAAAACAAGTCAAGCAAGTTCATCGTTCCCTAGTGTTGTGAGAAAAGATATATCATGAGATTTTAAAAAGTACTAGTAATTCTCACCTACTTCACGCTGAAAAACTTCTTGATCCTCGTTATAAACATCTTCAATACATGAAAAAAGAGAAACTAATGTTAACAAATGGAAGGACGACATCATATTTGCATAGCAGAATTTATATGAGAGACTTAACTGTAATCGCCATTCTGGATTAGCTTGTCGGCATCCTCAGTAAGCTGATCAAAGATGACCTTCGTCTCAGAAGTCATCTTCTCTTTGCGATTATTAGAGTTCCCTTTCAACCTCCTTAAAGCACGCAGAACCTGTCATAATGAAAACCCAAGTTATACATAATCAACAATGCTACCTCAAACTAATGTCTTTTAACTAATCTAATATGTGTTTCATGTTCTCAAACAAATTACTTGTTAAAACCCCAATTAACTCTCACCGTTTCTCCTGGTTCAAGGACGCTAGCAATACGCCTCTTTAAGACTCCAATATCATCTCGAGAAAGTTCATCCGCTGGCTTTTCCTCCCCACCATCTTCTTCCATCCCAGTATCCTTAGCAGCAGATCGTCCAATATACATCGGATTATTTTCAATACTGTCAAGCCACGCATCCTGAAAAAGAAAAAGAAAACATGTAAGACAACAACAACACACCGGAGCTAAACTTTACTACAAAAGATTGTGTACACTTCGAACCTTGTCTTCCTTCTCTACAACATACTCAACATAGTTCCCATCAGCATCAAAGTACCCTTCCTCTTTCTCTCTGTCAAGACTAAAAGCTTCAATCTGGATCCCATCTTCCGTGCGGTTCCCATCATCCTACAACAAGATAACCAAATCACAATGAATCCGCTTCATGAACATATATAATCGTAAAGAAACTTCCTACCGCATATATCTCCTCGGGGTCATCGGTACCGTCATCGTCAGCAAAGAGCGCAGCAGTGTTCTGATTGCGAAGCCGTGCACGCTCCGAAGCAGCGTCACGAGCTTGGCGGCGAGCTATAGTTTCTTCCTCGAGGATCTGTTCAGGTTTAGCTTTCTTCCCCTTTGGAAACCGAACTCGCTTTTCTCTGCCAGAGAGAATCCAAATCTTAGCGTACGCACGCAAGTTGTATACAAACACTGTAACTGACAGATAATCATCATCGGAAGCGAGATTAATACTCCCAAAAAACAAATGATTAATTCTTTTCAAACGACCGATTTTATCTAATCCACGCAATCAATTTCAGGTTCAAGATCTCGCAACATCCTAACGCTATCAGGAGATGAGAGAATCATACCGCAGATAAAACGACGGATAGTGAAAATTAGGGTTTGGGAAAGGTTAGTAAAACTTACGGGGGTTGTTTATCTGATTCTTCATCTTCTAGGAAGGAACGTTTGAGGTTCTTCCTCGACGAACTCTCTGCCATTGTGGTTGCGTTCACAGACGAGAACGACGCGACGACGACGGTTTGTAGCTTCGCTCCGCGGTGAAAAGATGTGTCGACGGGAAAGAAAAAAAAAAGGAAAAAAAGCTTCTAAGAGATAACAATAAAAGGGCCTGTCTATTAGGCCTGGCCCATTTAAAATATAAACTCCCAATAAGGCGGCTAACCAACCCGGTTTAAGGTGAAAACGATACCGTTTTAGGCACACCAGGCTAATGAGCCTAACCGGCTAACCCATTTAAATCTAAATTCCCAATTAGACGGTTAAGCAAACCAACCTGGTTAAATATAAAACGACACCGTTTACACACAATAAAGGCCCTAATTCTGTATGTAACTCTTCACCGCCGATCATCCTCATTCTCAGGCTAATTCGTTCGCCGTCATCGAACCAACGAGCGCCGATCAACCAGTCTTCGAGCCGCAGGTCAGTTTCTAAACCAATGTTTCGACACCTTTTCTCGTTTTTATAGCATTAACTCAATCTTCTTATATGGTCAAAGGTTTTAGAACTCAATTAACAATGGAGAAGAAACCACCAGCACGGAAGGTTCGTCGTTCGATATAATCTTTTTCACCGTCTTTTATCCCAGATTAAGTTTTTTTTACCTGCTCTGCTAAAGATTCGTTTTTGGATTTTTCTTCTTAAGATGAAGTTCGCGCCAAAAGCTCCCCCGAAGCGTGTGCCAAAACCGGAAGTTAAACCGTAATCATCTCTCTGAACCATTGATATGATTAGCATAAGCAAAACGTGTTGTTTAGGTCGATGTGACTCATGAAATCTGATTATAAAATTTCGATTTTTTTCTGCAGTGAAGTGGTTGAGGATGATAATAACAGTGCACAAGCTGCGGAGTTACTGCGTAGAGTCACTGTAAGCTTTTAACATCTGAGTGAAAATGCGTTTCGTGTTGATTTTCTTAGTCTTGTTGGATTTTGATTTATGTTTTTTTTGCTTTAGGAAAGATCATTACGTAGACCAAAAGGAGAGAAGAAAGGTAATAATAATAGATTTTAAACTTGAAACTTGACTCTTTGGTAACTCGTTTTGAATACAAAGTGATTTGAGTTTGGGCATTACAGTTGCTGCTTCTCAAGTTGCTTGGATGGGTGGTGTGGTGAATTCAACGAGGTCAAATAGGTTCTCCAATGGATATGGTACTGTTCTTGTTACTGGTTTTTCAACTTGTAAGACGTTCCGCATGATCGTTGATCCATGCTTTTTTTCTCTCTCTTGTTGCAGCTGGAGGTTATGGCTCGAATCCTCCGCAGGAGATATCGTATCAAGAACCATGGGTCGGTACTAGATCATTAACCGATCTCAAAGTTAATATATCTATACGATGCTAATCCCTGATTTGGTCTTGGATTCCCTTACAGGATTACTACAGTTATTACCCGATCACACTTCCGTTGAGGAGACCCAACGCAGGCGATCCAGGTACATTTATATCCTTATTTGCATGAGGAATACAGATTCTTGATTAATTATTTGCTTACCTTTGAGATGCTGCTCCTTGTTGCAGAGGTTCTTGACGTGGACGAGTTTATTAAGGATGTGGGAAACCATGAAGAGGCACTCAACACAGCTGCTGATCTCGCTCTTACGGTTAGTGAACATTACAAATATAAAATAATCTGCGGACCAAATGTCACGCTCACAAACTCAGGACACTCCGTAGTTACATATTGTGTGGATAATTTGTTTGTTGACAGGAAGATAGTGCAGAACCGAAAATGCTTTTTATGAGGTTACCGGCTGTTCCGTTGGCAAAGCAGTCGGCAACAACAGAAACCCGTGGAAGCAAGCCGAATATCAGAGGTGGTGCTGAGAAGGCTTGTGATTTAAAAGCCGCCTCCGCAAATGGTTTCATGGGAAAACTTCTAGTCTACAAAAGCGGTGCTGTCAAGATGAAACTCGGTGATGTGCTTTATGATGTGAGTGGTTTTCTTCCTTTTTATTAGCATAGGAGACCCCCTAGTAAAACACTTGGCTAGTGTCTAGTAGTGGTACTACCTCCAAGTTTAGGATTCATGTATATTTTGGTTTTCATTGGGAAAACATTTATCTAAGTAGAAACAGAGTGTAATATAAACAGGTTACGTTAAACTATGTCTCGTTATGTTAGAGGTGTAAGCTGTTTGGTTTGGATCCTGTTTCAGTCGTCCGGATATAGAAATAGGATAACCATTCTAACAGTAATGCATGATCGTCTAATTCTGATATTGGTCCGGGCGTGTAGGTAAGCCCAGGGTTGAAGAGCGAGTTTGCACAAGATGTGATGGCGGTTAACACGGAAGAGAAGAACTGTTGTCTGGTTGGAGATGTGTACAAGCATGCAGTTTTGACTCCTGATATTGATTCTATCCTAAAAGATATCGAAAACATGTAATATTCTCTTTTAGACTGTTTTTGTTGCATCAAATTTTTTTTGGTTCTTTCTTATTGGAAAGAACTCAAAAGTTTTGACATTGATAAAGAAAATAAAGTAACTTTCCTTTTTTTTGTTTTCAGTCATAATCATGCTAATTATTGCTAAACCTTTTGTTTTGTTCTTTCTTTTTGTAAGAGCTCATCCTTTTCACAAATATTTTCAATCCTTTTCACAAATATTTTCAATAGCTAATTGAATTCTCTTAGGGGGATGTATTGAAACAAGAGTTTCAAGAGATTTTGAGATTTTGTTAAAATCTCCTGTTATTCAACTGAAGGTTTTTAAAAAAAATTCCAAATCAAGTGTTATTCAATATAGAATTTGGGCAAAATAACTTAAAATCACTTGCAATCCTCTGTTATTCAATTAATAATTTCCAAAAACAAAATCAAATCCACTGTTATTCAATTTTAAACAATATCTAGGAAGAAATTTTTTTGATTAGGATTTTAGGAGAGTTTACACTCATTTTTAGTTAAAAACAGTCCATATAGAATACCACCTCTAGGGATGGTATTTTAAAAAGCTTAAAAATTAAAAACAAAAAACAAAACATTCAACAAAATAATGTTGTACCTTGTCGAGTAAGAACTGAGAGACGTCATCTTGTTCCGAGGGCCTTCTTGCTCGGCGGACGATATCCGCTTCCGGAGGAAATCCGTCTCCGAGTTGTAAATAAAGACTGTCACTGTGTAGAATCCGAAGTATCAATTGATCGACTAAATATGTCTCTATTAGCACGAAGCAGAATATCAAATTTAGATCAAAGCGTAATTACATCAGCATGAACCTGCTTGAAGGAGTTCATTCTCCATATTCTTCCTTTTAAGTAAGATATTTGATCTAAAATTCTCCACAAAGGAATTCATTCGACTTCAAAACCAGGAAAAACCAAAGCTAATATGCCACAAAGAGACTGCTGCAAAAGGTGAGAGACTCTCACGTCTCATCCCTAACTTCAAAAATATATAAAAATAAAATGATCACTATTTTTTCTTTACATGAGTGAGTTCAATAATTCATATATCTACTTGATTCACTCATCAGCCATTGATTCAAAAGTCAGAGCTTTGACGAATATACAAACTAAAGAATTATAATCTTCACATTCGAAAAAAACTGAATGGGTCAGTCCATAGAAAGTCTTTCTGTACAAATTCTTCATTGCAGTAGTTTCAATGATTATTTTTCGCATCACCTCTGGAGCTCTGTAACTATCTGAGCTTTGGAAGCATTTGAATCAAGCGACGTGTTAACGGAATTGCAAAAGGCATCCATGTTCTTGTAAGAATTTCCTCTAGTAGACGTGAAATTAAAAGCCTTGAAGCATGTTGATTTCATCAGTTGCTGAAGAATCTTTGATGACAACACTCTGCAGTTCCAGGTGCTGGCATTAAATTGGCTCAATAAGAGAGAAACTTGCAGCTGTAACTGAAAAATCATACGAAAGATGAACATCACTTTCTGCAGAACACAGTGACTGAAAATTTGCATCAAGTCTTCTAATACATAAGCAAAACCTTGCAATGTATTTTGTGTGATGTTTATGAGTAACGATTGCAAGACATGTGTAGCAAAAATGAATGAGTTGATAGAGAGATTCGTAAGCAAAAGCAATCTGACAAAAAAAAATCATTTGGAATCACCTAAACAACTCTGAAATTTAGGTGAAAAAGTAAATCAAATTACATATGGAATTCTGTTTTTATTTTTAATGTTTTATCATAACCACTCCAATAACTTCAAAATCACCTTGAAACACACCAAAATTAAAATACTCTAAGGGGGATGTATTGAATTAGGGGGTTTAGAAGATTTTAGAGTATTTTAATTTTGGTGTGTTTCAAGGTGATTTTGAAGTTATTGGAGTGGTTATGATAAAACATTAAAAATAAAAACAGAATTCCATATGTAATTTGATTTACTTTTTCACCTAAATTTCAGAGTTGTTTAGGTGATTCCAAATGATTTTTTTTTGTCAGATTGCTTTTGCTTACGAATCTCTCTATCAACTCATTCATTTTTGCTACACATGTCTTGCAATCGTTACTCATAAACATCACACAAAATACATTGCAAGGTTTTGCTTATGTATTAGAAGACTTGATGCAAATTTTCAGTCACTGTGTTCTGCAGAAAGTGATGTTCATCTTTCGTATGATTTTTCAGTTACAGCTGCAAGTTTCTCTCTTATTGAGCCAATTTAATGCCAGCACCTGGAACTGCAGAGTGTTGTCATCAAAGATTCTTCAGCAACTGATGAAATCAACATGCTTCAAGGCTTTTAATTTCACGTCTACTAGAGGAAATTCTTACAAGAACATGGATGCCTTTTGCAATTCCGTTAACACGTCGCTTGATTCAAATGCTTCCAAAGCTCAGATAGTTACAGAGCTCCAGAGGTGATGCGAAAAATAATCATTGAAACTACTGCAATGAAGAATTTGTACAGAAAGACTTTCTATGGACTGACCCATTCAGTTTTTTTCGAATGTGAAGATTATAATTCTTTAGTTTGTATATTCGTCAAAGCTCTGACTTTTGAATCAATGGCTGATGAGTGAATCAAGTAGATATATGAATTATTGAACTCACTCATGTAAAGAAAAAATAGTGATCATTTTATTTTTATATATTTTTGAAGTTAGGGATGAGACGTGAGAGTCTCTCACCTTTTGCAGCAGTCTCTTTGTGGCATATTAGCTTTGGTTTTTCCTGGTTTTGAAGTCGAATGAATTCCTTTGTGGAGAATTTTAGATCAAATATCTTACTTAAAAGGAAGAATATGGAGAATGAACTCCTTCAAGCAGGTTCATGCTGATGTAATTACGCTTTGATCTAAATTTGATATTCTGCTTCGTGCTAATAGAGACATATTTAGTCGATCAATTGATACTTCGGATTCTACACAGTGACAGTCTTTATTTACAACTCGGAGACGGATTTCCTCCGGAAGCGGATATCGTCCGCCGAGCAAGAAGGCCCTCGGAACAAGATGACGTCTCTCAGTTCTTACTCGACAAGGTACAACATTATTTTGTTGAATGTTTTGTTTTTTGTTTTTAATTTTTAAGCTTTTTAAAATACCATCCCTAGAGGTGGTATTCTATATGGACTGTTTTTAACTAAAAATGAGTGTAAACTCTCCTAAAATCCTAATCAAAAAAATTTCTTCCTAGATATTGTTTAAAATTGAATAACAGTGGATTTGATTTTGTTTTTGGAAATTATTAATTGAATAACAGAGGATTGCAAGTGATTTTAAGTTATTTTGCCCAAATTCTATATTGAATAACACTTGATTTGGAATTTTTTTTAAAAACCTTCAGTTGAATAACAGGAGATTTTAACAAAATCTCAAAATCTCTTGAAACTCTTGTTTCAATACATCCCCCTAAAATCTTCTAAACCCCCTAATTCAATACATCCCCCTTAGATTCTAAAAAATTATCAAACAAAATCCAACAAAATCTTTATATTTGTTTTAGCATATCTTTTTTTTAGCATATCTCTCACACATAATAGCACGTTTACATCAATTCTGTAAATTTTCTTTTGTTTCTTTTGGGATTTTAATAGTTATATGCGCTTGTGCTACTTTGATTGAAAACCCATACAAGATTGAAAAGGTACGTAAAACTACATGGTTTTTACAGTAACTAAACTCAGACCTATTTAAAAACAACAGGTTCTCATTTTCTTAAACACTTCTCAGTTTCTTCTCTTCTTCCATTCAAAGCATTTCTCTCTTGATTCCTGACAAGTTAAAAACAACAACAGAGAATCAAACAATGACTGTCTTCTCCGTCGCGATACCTCTTCTCCTCCTCTTTCTCTATATGTTTATTCTCCATATGTCAACGGAAATTTGGTACTGGACATCAAATGCTCCTTCGTGGTACTAAACATGGCGACATGTTAATTTTTCTTTTGTGACGGCCGGGAGTCGGGTGGATAAACCCGATGCCTCATGCTGCTCAGGTCTCAAGACAGTGCTCGATATGAACGCTGAATGTCTTTGCGTAGGCTATAAGAAAAGTGCATCCAACCATGGGTATAAAAGTGAACATCACTAAAGCCACTACTCTTCCCACCGTCTGCAAGCTTGACGCTCCTCCGAGTACTTCTTGTTCATGTGAGATTTTTTCTTCGTGATCAACTGATCCCCTCTTTTGCTCTCTCCTAACGTACATGTTGTTGTTGTTGTTGTAATGTTGTTGCAGTGTCTTCTTATCGTCCTGCCAGTATGGCAGGTATTTTCTCTTTCCCATATGTTTAGTTCATTGTAAACCAATCGTTAGTTTGTATGATTTTTTTTTGATATATGGCATATGATAGTTTTTCTTTTGTATAATCAATATTCTGATTTTAACGATCATTATTCTTGTACTATGAAATTTATGTTTTCAATCTTTGGACTTCTTGCTTGAACCATGTTTTATTTGGAATTGAGAGACAATGTACTTTATCATAAGAAAATTGCTTTTTGTTCTCTATATATACTACAGTTAAATTGGCAAACTATTGATTGAAGTGAAGAGATAATAAGTATTAAGTCATTATAATGCGTGTTTGATATATGCCAATGAAGCTCGATATCCCAGTAGATACTAACTCCTTGTTTACTTGCTCCAGCTCCAAGCTCTCCTGATAGTAATCATGGCTTTTCATTGATCCCAATCTCTGGCTTGTCATATGCAATAAGCTGCGCACTGGTCATATCGTTCTCTTGTGTCTAACACCCCTATACTTTTTTATTACGAGTTGGCTTTGTATCTTGTAATTAGCCATGGAGCTCACCTGATGTGACCTTAGCTTATTTTCAGTTATGATGTTATCATTAAGACTTGGTTTAATGTGTGTGTTTTGTCACACATGTCATTTTATTATTTAAATGGAATGGTGACTGTTTATAAACTTGTGTTAAATTGGGCCACAATGAGATACTAAACTATCTAACAAAATATGAGACAAATCAAGAGTTTTTCTGCAACCTTGAAAATTACTAGTGTAGTTAGCTAGTAATAAGGCCATCAATACTATTAAAGCTGAGCAATTTTTAGTTTTGGACTATAAAAAGTTGTTTCAATCCAATAAAATAAACTCATTAGTTATTATCACATAATATTTTTAATGTAGGAATATTGGTATGTTAAGTAAGATATCTTAGTATAAAAATTTGATAGTGACATTTTATATGCTTTGTGCTTTTCTATAATATTAGTAATATAATTATTGGATTTTTTAAATAGTTTTTCGGGGTTTTTGAATTATTTTTTTGGGTTCGGCTAATAACACGGGTTCAGATATGTTTTATACTATCTTACATGATCAATTTTGGTATTTGTTACATTTCAAATCAGGTACAGATCAGATTTTTGATTTGAGCTCAGTTCAAATTACTGGTTACGATTTTATGTTGAAAACTACATTATATAAAGAGAAAATGTGAATATATAACGTTTTTTACTGAACAATTATCTCGCACTTTGAAAATGCGGATCAAAATTTAGTCTATATTATTAAAGCATAATTTATAATAGGATTATGTCATTAATTTTTAACTTATTTACAGTGGTATGCCATTACCTTTTCTTATTTAAAAAATAAATTCGTTCAAAATATATTCAACCAATCAGATCACAATTTTTACGACCAGTTAAATTGAAGCACCATTTTCGATGAGTTAAATTGAAACACCATTAAAATCGGAATCTAACGAAAAAAAATGGCTGTGTATTTTATGTCATCAATTAATGTTATACCAAAATATGAAACGTGATACTCTTTCCGTCTTGTTTTATGTGGTGTTTAAAGAAAATTTTTTGTCCCAAAATAATTGATGCTCTTACTAATCTAGATATAATTTAATTGCATTTGAATTTTGTGATCAGTTATAAAATACTATTTATTTTTTGTATTGGTTGAAAAATTTTTATTTAAAAATATTTTATATAACCAATGTAAATTGTATAGAAGTTTGTATTTTCGTGTAAAATCCCCGAAAACCACTTATAATGGAACAGATGGAGTAATAAAATAAGACCCAAGCAGAACATATTGTTCCCGATATCTACGTAAGTAGTATTTGATATAGAATAAAAAAATATTCCTAACGAATATCTGACCTTTCTTTTGGTTTGATTACAGTCTGAAACACGTTTAAATTTCAGTTAACCTTAGGAAATAACTTGGTTTATTTAGAAAAAGTTTTGCTTTGAACTTTTACTACAGACCGAGTCAGAAAGTCATTCAGCCGTTTTAATAATATTTTCATACCCAAAATTTGACATTTGAAGCCAGTTATTAACTTATGACCTTTTATTTTGGGTCAAAATATTCCATGGGTTTTTTGTTTAAGCCATAAAAAAATTAAGAGAAACATTTTTGGTTGTTATAAATATTTAAAACAAAGAGAGCTATATGATACTTTTTCACAGAATAATAGTTAGTTCAATTTAATTTTTAATGCTTTTAGTATTATGAAAAAAATTTAATTATTAGAAAATAAATGAGTTTGTAACATTTTAAATCATTTTTAACATCTACTCTTTCCGTTTTAAAAAAAATCCATATTCTAGACTATACATTTATATTAAAAAAAAATTGATTCTAAATGCATTGTTTTTGGTGAATAACAATTTTTCATAACTTTTAGCCAATATAAATATAATAAACACTGTTAGTTTTCTGAAATGCATTAAATCATACGTTGAAAAAATAAAAAATGTATTTTTTTGAAACAATATTTTTTCCTAGAATATGGATCTTTTAGAAACAGAGGGGTATAACACAAACAAACAACGAAACTGTAATTGTAGTATAGATAGTAAAATATTAAAAACATTTAATCTTTAATTAATAAATATTTTTCATTTTAAAACAAGATTTTAAAAAAAATATTTATGTGCTTTAAAAGCGCGGATCAAAATCTAGTTAAGATCCTTAAACATAAAACGTGAAAACACGGCTATGGAAAAAAACCCAACATGAAACCGAGTTCGGCATCGATCAATATCGATAATGACACGAATAATCCCAAATTTGTAACCAGTTAGAGTTTAAGTTGTGAATTTATATTTGGGCATATATATGCCATATTCTCCCTCTAGTCCGAAACTAGCATGTCCTAATAGATAAACATTGTACAAAACACTTTTCTCAGAAAAAAATAAAAAATCGAACTAGAAGCAGAGTAGAATCAATCCTGCTAGTTAGACCATAAGCTGACTTCTTCTGGTGGTAAAACTTTAGGATGGTCGAGTCTCCAATAGCTGCACCTAAAATTCAAAAGGCTGAGATTATAATATAATCCTAGCTAGAGAGAATGACCCATATAATCTAGGCTATAATCTGTGGAGGGCATTTTACTGGTTGGTTCCATTGGTTCAGAGATATTAAACAGGTAAATTGTTAATATATTATTCAATTAGGCTATTATGCTATAAAATTTAGAGAACCTTATTACAGATTTTATGCTATTATGCTATAATTATTCAATTAGGCTATTATGCTTTAACATTCTGTTTAGAGAACCTTATTACAGATTTCACTCTTAGTTTGTCATTCCTTTGTTTGAACAATTATCCTTCCTTGTCTAGACTATAATTAGTCAATACACCAAAATTTAGAAAGGAATCATTCATATACACATTAATTTATATTAATAACGTTTCTGAACAATGGAGATAAAATTTGTCTGTCTCCCATAAATGTTTAGGATATGGAACTCGTGACTATTCATTCAGAGTCAACATATAAAAGAAAAAGAATAAAATATAGAACCGAATTAAATAAAAGTAGCGGTATAACAGATACTCAAAGCATTACATTCTGTCTGCAATCATTGATCGGTTTAGAAGAACAAGCATGGACTTCAAGGTCAACATCTCAAACAATGTCATTAACACATTGACTACAGTCTTCTCCATCCTTGTGTTTCTTACAATCGCGGAAGCCAAGATTCATCGTCACACTTTCACGGTATTGTAAAACAAATATCATTTTTACATAATCAACAGAGAGAAAAACATTATGTTGTCAGCAGTGAGATACTATATGAAATTTATCAACGCAGATAGAGTCAAAAGCGTATACCCGACTCTGTGACACCAAAAAGATATTGACAGTGAACGGAAAATACCCCGGACCGACGCTAAAGGCCCACCGTGGAGATAAACTCATCGTCAATGTCGTCAACAAGGCAAACTATAATATGACCCTCCACTGGTAAACATTACAACACCTTTTTTTAAATTCTCATTGACTATATGTCTATAAAACATGGAAAGTCCATGTTTAATATATTAGGCATGGAGCGAGACAGGTAAGGAACCCGTGGTCGGATGGACCTGAATACGTAACTCAATGTCCGATTCGGCCAGGCGAGCGTTATGTTTATAGAATTGATCTGACGGTTGAGGAAGGAACGATCTGGTGGCACGCACATAGTCAATGGGCACGTGCCACAGTCCATGGAGCGTTTATTGTCTACCTGAAACGTGGCTCTTCTTACCCATTTCCCAAGCCTCACCACGAGATTCCTCTCAATTTAGGTACATTGATACCGATGGAATCAAGTTTTAAATAATGTTAAAATAGTTTATGATGGTGAAACATTACGTACGTTACAACTGCTAGGTGAATGGTGGAAGAAGAAAAAGATAATGGATATCGCAGGAAACGCTAATAAAACCGGAGGTGAACCGGCTATCTCAGATGCATATACCATAAACGGACAACCCGGTTATCTCTACCCCTGCTCTAAACCAGGTAAGCCTCTTCCAAGTACCAACACATGATCAATCTAAATGGCACTAGCGTTATTTTGTTTTCTTTACCATCTGGAAACAGACACATTTACAATGAAGGTGGTGCGCCATCGACGATACCTTCTCCGGATTATCAATGCGGTGATGGACGAAGAGCTCTTCTTTGCAATAGCAAACCACACCTTAACCGTTGTGGCCAAAGACGGTCTCTACTTGAAACATTTCAATACTAGTTACCTAATGATAACTCCAGGCCAGTCCATGGACGTCCTCCTCCATGCGAATCAGCGGTCAGGGCGTTACTTTATGACGGCTCGAGCTTACTCATCCGCCTTTGGTGCCGGTTTTGACAAAACCACCACCACTGCCATCTTAAAATACAAAGGTCATCACCATTCCTTAACCGATAAATCAAACCGAAAAACTCCGATTTTACCCTATTTGCCTCCTTATAATCATACCGAGGCAACCACCCGGTTCACTAACCAATTTAGAAGCTACCGAACCGATAACCGTCCGGTAAACGTCCCGCTTAAAATCAACACTCGCCTTCTCTACGCGATCTCCGTGAACCTGCTGAACTGCTCCGACGATAAACCGTGTAGCGGCCCGTTCGGGAAGAGATTCTCGTCGAGCGTCAACAACATCAACTTCGTGAACCCGACGGTCGACATTCTCCGAGCTTATTACCGCCGCATCGGTGGCGTTTTCGAGGAGGATTTCCCGAGAAGTCCGCCGACAGAATTCAACTACACCGGAGAGAATCTTCCGTTTCCGACGAGGTTTGGAACCAAAGTGGTGGTTCTTGACTTCAATTCGAGCATGGAGCTGGTTCTGCAGGGGTCGAACGTGTTGGCTTCGGATAATCACCCGATCCATCTCCATGGTTATAGCTTCTACGTGGTTGGTTCGGGGTTTGGGAATTTTAATAGCAAGAAAGATCCGTTGAAGTATAACCTAGTTGATCCACCGGAGGAGACCACCGTTGGAGTTCCTCGTAATGGCTGGACCGCCGTCAGATTCATAGCTAATAATCCAGGTCAGTGCATGCAGTACACTAACGTTACGTTTTCTAAACTTGAAATATGATATAAACACGTTGCATGTAGAAAAAACACGTTTTTGGGTTTAAGTTCTTGCATTGAACTATGTGGCAATAGACCGAAAATAATAGCCCATTTAGTGTCAGAACCCCATTTGAATTCGTATATTTGTTTTTCATGCATTTCAATTTTAAAATTATTAACAAATAAAAAAAAATTGTTTTAGTTATTCTTACCAGTATATAAACATAGGTTAATCACCTTATTTTATATTACTTAAAAAAACCGTATAAGTAAAAGGTCAGTTGAAAATCAGTTAAAATGATCAATGTACACCATGAAGTAAATGTCTGCCACACTGGAAGAAAGATCTCACAATCTGACTTGAGATTTATTGAGTTTATCATGATGTTGATTGATTATATATAGGGGTATGGTTGTTGCATTGCCATATAGAGAGACATGCCACATGGGGAATGAACACTGTGTTCATAGTGAAAGATGGACCGACGAAATCATCTCGAATGCTCAAACCTCCTCCTGATCTGCCTTCTTGTTAGCTAATAATATCCTTTTATGAATTATAAAGTTCTGAAGAAGAAATATTCGGGACTGGGTATTGTGACAAATATAATAATAAGAACAAAACTATGTTTCCTTGTTCATCGTGCTGAGTCTTTCAATTACAATATTATTTATCGATTTCGTCAATATATTCGATCATTTATTCAATTTCCTTTCCAGCTAAGTTTTTTTACTGAACAATTATCTCGCACTTTGAAAATGCGGATCAAAATCTAGTCTATATTATTAAAGCATAATTTATAATAGGATTATGTCATTAATTTTGAACTTATTTACAGTGGTATGCCATTACCTTTTCTTATTTAAAAAAAATAAATTCGGTCAAAATATATTCAACCAATCAGATCACAATTTTTACGACCAGTTAAATTGAAGCACCATGTTCGATGAGTTAAATTGAAACACCATTAAAATCGGAATCTAACGAAAAAAATGGCTGTGTATTTTATGTCATCAATTAATGTTATACCAAAATATGAAACGTGATACTCTTTCCGTCTTGTTTTATGTGGTGTTTAAAGAAAATTTTTTGTCCCAAAATAATTGATGTTCTTACTAATCTAGATATAATTTAATTGCATTTGAATTTTGTGATCAGTTATAAAATACTATTTATTTTTTGTATTGGTTGAAAAATTTTTATTTAAAAATATTTTATATAACCAATGTAAATTGTATAGAAGTTTGTATTTTCGTGTAAAATCCCCGAAAACCACTTATAATGGAACAGATGGAGTAATAAAATAAGACCCAAGCAGAACATATTGTTCCCGATATCTACGTAAGTAGTATTTGATATAGAATAAAAAAATATTCCTAACGAATATTTGACCTTTCTTTTGGTTTGATTACAGTCTGAAACACGTTTAAATTTCAGTTAACCTTAGGAAATAACTTGGTTTATTTAGAAAAAGTTTTGCTTTGAACTTTTACTACAGACCGAGTCAGAAAGTCATTCAGCCGTTTTAATAATATTTTCATACCCAAAATTTGACATTTGAAGCCAGTTATTAACTTATGACCTTTTATTTTGGGTCAAAATATTCCATGGGTTTTTTGTTTAAGCCATAAAAAAATTAAGAGAAACATTTTTGGTTGTTATAAATATTTAAAACAAAGAGAAGAGCTATATGATACTTTTTCACAGAATAATAGTTAGTTCAATTTAATTTTTAATGCTTTTAGCATTATGAAAAAAATTTAATTATTAGAAAATAAATGAGTTTGTAACATTTTAAATCATTTTTAACATCTACTCTTTCCGTTTTAAAAAAAAATCCACATTCTAGACTATACATTTATATTAAAAAAAATTGATTCTAAATGCATTGTTTTTGGTGAATAACAATTTTTCATAACTTTTAGCCAATATAAATATAATAAACACTGTTAGTTTTCTGAAATGCATTAAATCATACGTTGAAAAAATAAAAAATGTATTTTTTTGAAACAATATTTTTTCCTAGAATATGGATCTTTTAGAAACAGAGGGGTATAACACAAACAAACAACGAAACTGTAATTGTAGTATAGATAGTAAAATATTAAAAACATTTAATCTTTAATTAATAAATATTTTTCATTTTAAAACAAGATTTAAAAAAAAAAATATTTATGTGCTTTAAAAGCGCAGATCAAAATCTAGTTAAGATCCTTAAACATAAAACGTGAAAACACGGCTATGGAAAAAAACCCAACATGAAACCGAGTTCGGCATCGATCAATATCGATAATGACACGAATAATCCCAAATTTGTAACCAGTTAGAGTTTAAGTTGTTAATTTATATTTGGGCATATATATGCCATATTCTCCCTCTAGTCCGAAACTAGCATGTCCTAATAGAGAAACATTGTACAAAACACTTTTCTCAGAAAAAATTAAAAAATCGAACTAGAAGCAGAGTAGAATCAATCCTGCTAGTTAGACCATAAGCTGACTTCTTCTGGTGGTAAAACTTTAGGATGGTCGAGTCTCCAATAGCTGCACCTAAAATTCAAAAGGCTGAGATTATAATATAATCCTAGCTAGAGAGAATGACCCATATAATCTAGGCTATAATCTGTGGAGGGCGTTTTACTGGTTGGTTCCATTGGTTCAGAGATATTAAACAGGTAAATTGTTAATATATTATTCAATTAGGCTATTATGCTATAAAATTTAGAGAACCTTATTACAGATTTTATGCTATTATGCTATAATTATTCAATTTAGAGAACCTTATTACAGATTTCACTCTTAGTTTGTCATTCCTTTGTTTGAACAATTATCCTTCCTTGTCTAGACTATAATTAGTCAATACACCAAAATTTAGAAAGAAATCATTCATATACACATTAATTTATATTAATAACGTTTCTGAACAATGGAGATAAAATTTGTCTGTCTCCCATAAATGTTTAGGATATGGAACTCGTGACTATTCATTCAGAGTCAACATATAAAAGAAAAAGAATAAAATATAGAACCGAATTAAATAAAAGTAGCGGTATCTATATATATAAAGTTAAGTTTTCTCTCTTCATGTGACATGTGGAAGGGGGCTTTTGCGACACGTGTCCTCATATTTTTTTTTACATTTTAAATCTTTTTCTTTTAAGATTTGTATAATTTGGCCAAACAATTTTTAATTGTGCATTTTTCTTTATGGATTGACCCTAAAACTTTTAATCGTAATTTTAATCTCTAATGTACACAAATGACTTCTATATGCAACTCATCATATATAATCTTTGTCACATTAACCATCATCATATGAATAATCTATTTTATTACTCACTAAAATTCAAGATGAATGAAAAATAAATAAAATAATATAAATATATTTTAAAATTTATTTATTCAAAACTAAAGATAGCATAAACTTTCACTATTTTATTATTTTAATTAATATTTATTCATAAATTATATATTTATCTTACTATTAAAATTATAAAATAATCAAATTAAGAAGAAGAAACTAAAGCACAACACAAATCTAAACCTAAAACCTCCAAAATTACAGAGAAAATAATATCATAATAACACTAATTCAATAAATGTTTGAATCTGAAAGGTGGTCATAAACAAAGACTACTTACCACACATTACCTTATAGTGTTTTGGCCAGAATAAGCATAGGTCAGAAAAGAGTAAAAATGTAAAGTTTGAGATTAATTAATCAATTAATCCTCTGAACACAAAATAGCGTGATCAAGAACTAAAGCAAAGAACTAACAAAGCATGTCAAAGGAAGAATATTCACTGAAAAGTCAAAGTCACCACGAAACATGAAGACAATGCCTTAAGCACCGGAAGCACAACTATTAGTTAAGAGGTAAGAAGTACTTCACAAACTAAACAACCACAAGGCATTCATGCCAACAAAGAACCATAAAGCTCTAGATAGAAGGGAACAAAGTCCCAAAAAACTAACTCTGCACAAGTATAACGAGGGAAGCAGAGAAAGAAGAAAACAAGCAGAGGGAGGAAAAGAAAGAAGCCACCAAAAAACTAGAATTCAGACCATAAATAATTTTCGAAGCCCACAAAGCATATACAGAGGAAAATACTATCCAAACATGAAGTGGTAAACATGGCGAAAGGGAAAACCACCAGAGACGCAAGCAGCTATGATAGCTACAATGAGATTAAAAATTAAAGAGAGAAAGGGAGACAAAATGACATCAGCAGACTGTGGAACCATATTCGAGTTATGAAAGAGAGCATAGAAGTCAGATAAAAAATCAGATCTTGAAAACCAAGACGAACATGGACTATCAATGGTAAGCCAAATACAAGGAAGACAACATCAAAGATGCCTTAACTCTGACCTAACCCAAGGACCATTAGCTGAAATCTTAAGAAGAAGAGGAAGATCCAATATTGACTTGAACGGCCTATAATGTTGTGAGAAACAACTTCACAGCTTGGAAATCATAAGTAAGATTTACAACAAATATAATTGAGGCGAAGAATGCGAGGAAGAACAAGAGCATATAGGTGACGTTGATGGTGATGGTGAAAACACTACACACAGAAAAGTAAACAAAATACATAGATGGTGATGACTCAATGTCAAAATATGGAGAAATGGTAAAAAAAAATATCTTAAAAAATAATTTTCAAAAATATTAAAAAATAGAATACAATTTGACGCTAAAATCTTTAATTTTATAATCAACACATACCTAAATACATTGTTATTGAAATTTATTATGATTTACACCAGATGGTCACTCCATCACTGATAAGTACTACACAATATTGAAAAAATAAACACAAAATATATTAATGTATTACCTATTACTACATAACACAAACAAAATACCAAATAATACTTTTAGCAAATAAAAACGATCAAATAATTACATCATATAGATTATACTTAACAACAATAAAACACAATATCCCACTTGAAGCACGGACATACGCCTATTAATTTAGGAAAAAAATGTTAGTGATCATTTCAATTCAAAGCAACAAAATTTAATAAATTAATTTGCAGTGTGATCTTAGAATAAAAACAGATTATATTATTATTTCAATACAAAGTAAAATTCTAAATATTTTATAGAACTAAAATATATTTCAATATAAAATATTTTTTAGCGTAAACTTACCCGCCCGAAGGGCGGGCCAACCCCTAGTAACAGATACTTAAAGCATTACATTCTGTCTGCAATCATTGATCGGTTTAGAAGAACAAGCATGGACTTCAAGGTCAACATCTCAAACAATGTCATTAACACATTGACTACAGTCTTCTCCATCCTTGTGTTTCTTACAATCGCGGAAGCCAAGATTCATCGTCACACTTTCACGGTATTGTAAAACAAATATCATTTTTACATAATCAACAGAGAGAAAAACATTATGTTGTCAGCAGTGAGATACTATATGAAATTTATCAACGCAGATAGAGTCAAAAGCGTATACCCGACTCTGTGACACCAAAAAGATATTGACAGTGAACGGAAAATACCCCGGACCGACGCTAAAGGCCCACCGTGGAGATAAACTCATCGTCAATGTCGTCAACAAGGCAAACTATAATATGACCCTCCACTGGTAAACATTACAACACCTTTTTTTAAATTCTCATTGACTATATGTCTATAAAACGTGGAAAGTCCATGTTTAATATATTAGGCATGGAGCGAGACAGGTAAGGAACCCGTGGTCGGATGGACCTGAATACGTAACTCAATGTCCGATTCGGCCAGGCGAGCGTTATGTTTATAGAATTGATCTGACGGTTGAGGAAGGAACGATCTGGTGGCACGCACATAGTCAATGGGCACGTGCCACAGTCCATGGAGCGTTTATTGTCTACCCGAAACGTGCCTCTTCTTACCCATTTCCCAAGCCTCACCACGAGATTCCTCTCATTTTAGGTACATTGATACCGATGGAATCAAGTTTTAAATAATGTTAAAAGAGTTTATGATGGTGAAACATTACGTACGTTACAACTGCTAGGTGAATGGTGGAAGAAGAAAAACATAATGGATATCGCAGGAAACGCTAATAAAACCGGAGGTGAACCGGCTATCTCAGATGCATATACCATAAACGGACAACCCGGTTATCTCTACCCCTGCTCTAAACCAGGTAAGCCTCTTCCAAGTACCAACACATGATCAATCTAAATGGCACTAGCGTTATTTTGTTTTCTTTACCATCTGGAAACAGACACATTTACAATGAAGGTGGTGCGCCATCGACGATACCTTCTCCGGATTATCAATGCGGTGATGGACGAAGAGCTCTTCTTTGCAATAGCAAACCACACCTTAACCGTTGTGGCCAAAGACGGTCTCTACTTGAAACATTTCAATACTAGTTACCTAATGATAACTCCAGGCCAGTCCATGGACGTCCTCCTCCATGCGAATCAGCGGTCAGGGCGTTACTTTATGACGGCTCGAGCTTACTCATCCGCCTTTGGTGCCGGTTTTGACAAAACCACCACCACTGCCATCTTAAAATACAAAGGTCATCACCATTCCTTAACCGATAAATCAAACCGAAAAACTCCGATTTTACCCTATTTGCCTCCTTATAATCATACCGAGGCAACCACCCGGTTCACTAACCAATTTAGAAGCTACCGAACCGATAACCGTCCGGTTAACATCCCGCTTAAAATCGACACTCGCCTTCTCTACGCGATCTCCGTGAACGTGCTGAACTGCTCCGACGATAAACCGTGTAGCGCCCCTTCGGGAAGAGATTCTCGTCGAGCGTCAACAACATCAGCTTCGTGAACCCGACGGTCGACATTCTCCGAGCTTATTACCGCCGCATCGGTGGCGTTTTCGAGGAGGATTTCCCGAGAAGTCCGCCGACGGAATTCAACTACACCAGAGAAAATCTTCCGTTTCCGACGAGGTTTGGAACCAAAGTGGTGGTTCTTGACTTCAATTCGAGCGTGGAGCTGGTTCTGCAGGGGACGAACGTGTTGGCTTCGGATAATCACCCGATCCATCTCCATGGTTATAGCTTCTACGTGGTTGGTTCGGGGTTTGGGAATTTTAATAGCAAGAAAGATCCGTTGAAGTATAACCTAGTTGATCCACCGGAGGAGACCACCGTTGGAGTTCCTCGTAATGGCTGGACCGCCGTCAGATTCATAGCTAATAATCCAGGTCAGTGCATGCAGTACACTAACGTTACGTTTTCTAAACTTGAAATATGATATAAACACGTTGCATGAAGAAAAAACACGTTTTTGGGTTTAAGTTCTTGCATTGAACTATGTGGCAATAGACCGAAAATAATAGCCCATTTAGTGTCAGAACCCCATTTGAATTCGTATATTTGTTTTTCATGCATTTCAATTTTAAAATTATTAACAAATAAAAAAAATTGTTTTAGTTATTCTTACCAGTATATAAACATAGGTTAATCACCTTATTTTATATTACTTAAAAAAACCGTATAAGTAAAAGGTCAGTTGAAAATCAGTTAAAATGATCAATGTACACCATGAAGTAAATGTCTGCCACACTGGAAGAAAGATCTCACAATCTGACTTGAGATTTATTGAGTTTATCATGATGTTGATTGATTATATATAGGGGTATGGTTGTTGCATTGGCATATAGAGAGACATGCCACATGGGGAATGAACACTGTGTTCATAGTGAAAGATGGACCGACGAAATCATCTCGAATGCTCAAACCTCCTCCTGATCTGCCTTCTTGTTAGCTAATAATATCCTTTTATGAATTATAAAGTTCTGAAGAAGAAATATTCGGGACTGGGTATTGTGACAAATATAATAATAAGAACAAAACTATGTTTCCTTGTTCATCGTGCTGAGTCTTTCAATTACAATATTATTTATCGATTTCGTCAATATATTCGATCATTTATTCAATTTCCTTTCCAGCTAAGTTTTTTTACTGAACAATTATCTCGCACTTTGAAAATGCGGATCAAAATCTAGTCTATATTATTAAAGCATAATTTATAATAGGATTATGTCATTAATTTTTAACTTATTTACAGTGGTATGCCATTACCTTTTCTTATTTAAAAAAAATAAATTCGGTCAAAATATATTCAACCAATCAGATCACAATTTTTACGACCAGTTAAATTGAAGCACCATTTTCGATGAGTTAAATTGAAACACCATTAAAATCGGAATCTAACGAAAAAATGGCTGTGTATTTTATGTCATCAATTAATGTTATACCAAAATATGAAACGTGATACTCTTTCCGTCTTGTTTTATGTGGTGTTTAAAGAAATTTTTTTGTCCCAAAATAATTGATGTTCTTACTAATCTAGATATAATTTAATTGCATTTGAATTTTGTGATCAGTTATAAAATACTATTTATTTTTTGTATTGGTTGAAAAATTTTTATTTAAAAATATTTTATATAACCAATGTAAATTGTATAGAAGTTTGTATTTTCGTGTAAAATCCCCGAAAACCACTTATAATGGAACAGATGGAGTAATAAAATAAGACCCAAGCAGAACATATTGTTCCCGATATCTACGTAAGTAGTATTTGATATAGAATAAAAAAATATTCCTAACGAATATCTGACCTTTCTTTTGGTTTGATTACAGTCTGAAACACGTTTAAATTTCAGTTAACCTTAGGAAATAACTTGGTTTATTTAGAAAAAGTTTTGCTTTGAACTTTTACTACAGACCGAGTCAGAAAGTCATTCAGCCGTTTTAATAATATTTTCATACCCAAAATTTGACATTTGAAGCCAGTTATTAACTTATGACCTTTTATTTTGGGTCAAAATATTCCATGGGTTTTTTGTTTAAGCCATAAAAAAATTAAGAGAAACATTTTTGGTTGTTATAAATATTTAAAACAAAGAGAAGAGCTATATGATACTTTTTCACAGAATAATAGTTAGTTCAATTTAATTTTTAATGCTTTTAGCATTATGAAAAAAATTTAATTATTAGAAAATAAATGAGTTTGTAACATTTTAAATCATTTTTAACATCTACTCTTTCCGTTTTAAAAAAAATCCATATTCTAGACTATACATTTATATTAAAAAAAATTTGATTCTAAATGCATTGTTTTTGGTGAATAACAATTTTTCATAACTTTTAGCCAATATAAATATAATAAACACTGTTAGTTTTCTGAAATGCATTAAATCATACGTTGAAAAAATAAAAAATGTATTTTTTTGAAACAATATTTTTTCCTAGAATATGGATCTTTTAGAAACAGAGGGGTATAACACAAACAAACAACGAAACTGTAATTGTAGTATAGATAGTAAAATATTAAAAACATTTAATCTTTAATTAATAAATATTTTTCATTTTAAAACAAGATTTAAAAAAAAAATATTTATGTGCTTTAAAAGAGCGGATCAAAATCTAGTTAAGATCCTTAAACATAAAACGTGAAAACACGGCTATGGAAAAAAACCCAACATGAAACCGAGTTCGGCATCGATCAATATCGATAATGACACGAATAATCCCAAATTTGTAACCAGTTAGAGTTTAAGTTGTGAATTTATATTTGGGCATATATATGCCATATTCTCCCTCTAGTCCGAAACTAGCATGTCCTAATAGAGAAACATTGTACAAAACACTTTTCTCAGAAAAAAATAAAAAATCGAACTAGAAGCAGAGTAGAATCAATCCTGCTAGTTAGACCATAAGCTGACTTCTTCTGGTGGTAAAACTTTAGGATGGTCGAGTCTCCAATAGCTGCACCTAAAATTCAAAAGGCTGAGATTATAATATAATCCTAGCTAGAGAGAATGACCCATATAATCTAGGCTATAATCTGTGGAGGGCGTTTTACTGGTTGGTTCCATTGGTTCAGAGATATTAAACAGGTAAATTGTTAATATATTATTCAATTAGGCTATTATGCTATAAAATTTAGAGAACCTTATTACAGATTTTATGCTATTATGCTATAATTATTCAATTAGGCTATTATGCTTTAACATTCTGGTTAGAGAACCTTATTACAGATTTCACTCTTAGTTTGTCATTCCTTTGTTTGAACAATTATCCTTCCTTGTCTAGACTATAATTAGTCAATACACCAAAATTTAGAAAGAAATCATTCATATACACATTAATTTATATTAATAACGTTTCTGAACAATGGAGATAAAATTTGTCTGTCTCCCATAAATGTTTAGGATATGGAACTCGTGACTATTCATTCAGAGTCAACATATAAAAGAAAAAGAATAAAATATAGAACCGAATTAAATAAAAGTAGCGGTATAACAGATACTCAAAGCATTACATTCTGTCTGCAATCATTGATCGGTTTAGAAGAACAAGCATGGACTTCAAGGTCAACATCTCAAACAATGTCATTAAGACATTGACTACAGTCTTCTCCATCCTTGTGTTTCTTACAATCGCGGAAGCCAAGATTCATCGTCACACTCTCCATCCTTGACTACAGTCTTCTCCAACTTTTTAAGACAAGATAAAGAAAGATCTCAGCTTCGAGATCCTCGCTGCTGCGAGCAAAATCAAACATTAGGATTTAACGGAAAGAGGAGGAGTGTGGTGGAATTACAAGAGGTTTTCGTTATACCTTCTGATAGCGATTATGAAGCTGTAACCACCGCTGAAGCAATACCTAGCTGTTTCCTCCTCCGCAAGCCGGCTCTAGGAATCTAATCGAAAAGGAAAAAGGAAAGGGAAGCAGAAGATATAGCCACTGATAGAGAGAGTGAGACAAATGGTGGAACGACGGCGCCGGAGACAGTTGTCATCGGATTCAATTACTCACTCTGCTTCCTGAATAACTGACGAAACTGTTCACATCTCTTCATTTTCTGGTAATTAAACCTTTTTTTCCTTTAAAGTTTTTTTTTTTATTAATGTTTCAAAAATTCAACTAATGATGAATTCTGATAATTAATTTGGAAAAATTCTGATATTGCTGAACTGAAATAATATCTTTTTTTTTTATCAAAAAAATATCTAAGTTTTATATAAAAATATCAATTAGATAGAACTAGAAGTTAAAGAGTACAACTGAATAAAATATATTTAAATTTTAATGCGATTGATTCAATCCAGAAAAAAACTATAACAAGTCTTCAAATAAATTTGGTTGTTTCTATAAAATAATTTTCTTAAATAATAAATAAAATTTAATAATATTATTTACTAAACAAATTTACTTTCAAGGCAAATCAAAATCATTATAAATTTATTTATTTATTTGGACTATTAACATGGAAAAGGGTGTTATGAATAATACTATAACAAGTCTTCAAATACAATTTAGTTATTTCTGTAAATAGTTTTCTATAAATAATAAAGAAAATATAATAATATTATTCACTAAACAATTTTTACTTTCAAATCAAATCAAAACCAGTCTAATTTTTTTATTTGGACTATTTATCATGGAAAATGGTGTTATCAATTATAAACAAAACTACGCATTGGTTTAATATATATATACTATAAATTAATTAAAATGTTTAATTTGTGTATCCTAAAAATGTGTCTAAACTTTGTTTCAGTCATTTTTAAAGAGTGGATCGATCCACAAAACGACATCATTTTATTATCAAATATAACTTATTTTGTTGGTCATCTAAATTGATCATATCATATACAATGTTTGTTTATCATTCTTGCTGAATCTCTAGTGAAACCAATTTTTTTTTAATTGTCATCAATAATAATAAGTGTCAGGATTTTTGTTATAATTTAAGCTATTATCGATTATATTTATATATAATTTATCAAGCAAGCAACCGGTAAAAATTGGACAGCTGGTTCATACTGACTGAAAAGAGAATAAAATGTGGAGATAAAAACATATTTTTTTAAACTTATTATTATTGTTATTATTTTGATATTAGTGGTGATTGGAATTCCATAATCAGACTACAATTTAATGTAGAAAATTAATAACAGCAAAATTTAAGGTAGCATAAAATCAACATAATATCCACCATTTATGTTATGTTATTTAATCTGTTTAAAAAGTTTATCTGAACATAGAAGTAAACAATTTGATCTTTACACTTCATGTTTTTAATAAAGTAGTTGGTATCTACTATGTTCATCTCAAGCTTCATGTTTTAGTTAGAATAATTAAAATCTAACCTGTTTGAATAACAATAGATTTTATAAGTCATCAAATAATTACTAAAAATAAACTTTTATAAAACAAAAAATTTAGCTTAAAATAAATTTCTATTTTAAAAACTCATTAAATAGAATACTCTAGTGTAACCACGAGTTCTTCCTTGATAATCGGAAGCAGCGTCGGATTAACCACATGAGGTAAATGCTGATTTTCCTAAAAATATTACATCAGCGTCGTATTATTGAGAATTGAATTTCTACCTGATTTTACTTAAAAAAATAAAACTTTAAAAAAATTGCATTGTTTTCTCTAGTTCTTAAAATCATTGAATAAGAATAGTCTCATCAACTTTTTAAATATAAACAACTCTTTAGAAGTCTTTAATAAATCTCTTGTTTTTTTTATAAACAACCAACTCTACATAAAATTTACCCCCACTAACCTCTTCTAATTGAACTAAATGTGTACACAATCATGTTATACAGTTTCACAAATATTTTAGAAAAAATTGCTAGAACACATTAAAAAAACTACTACATTGTCCCTTTAGCATAAATCCTTTTTTTGTCAGATTTGGACTAAGATACCCTTGGTCAACTTTAAAAAATCATAACAATTATTTTATAAGTCAGAAAAATATGAAACTTTATACAAAATGTACATAAACATTGAACAATCATATGAAAAATAATTTGGTTGCCTAAATATTAACAAAACACAATTTCATATTTTGATCTACGGGCAGCAGAAAACAAAATCTACTGTCTACGGGCTGGTAGATTGATGATTCAGCTAACTACATATAAATCTGGCACTAGTAGATTTTAAAATTTACAAGTCCTTAATTATTCTACCACCGTAGAAAGTAAATGTTACGGTTTTGCTTACAATCTGAGAAACCGTAGATTTTTGGAACTACTCTTTCCTATAAATCTACGGAAAAGGAATCATATAATCCGCCTATTACTAACAATCTACCAAGGTGGAATCATAGGATCTGCCGGGTACTATTAATCTACCATCGTTATATTTCACAATCTACTACAATATTATATCCTACTACTACTAGATTCTATATTCTACTGTCTCGAATCTACCATCATATGTACAATCTACGATTAGCAGAATGTATGTTCTGCCAGATTCGAAATATTTACATATTCCTTAAATTTCTCAAAAATCAGTTAAGAAAATATTTGAAAATATATTTTGTTTCCAAATTTTCGATTTGCCTAAAATTTTTCTCAAAAATTTTTTTTTAACGTGTTCTCTCTTCTTCTTCTCAAGTTCTTCTTTCAACTTTGAATCTATTGTTGAAAAACATGCATATCTATGCATCTTGTGGGGTGTGGAAGTTTGATACCAACAAAGGATGGGGATTTGCTGTTGATAAGGAAAAAGGAGGTAGAGTACTGGCTGTGGAATTGACAAGTTCCTTTGAAGATCTAAGGAGGATGACTTTTGAGGATTTTGGAATTGACCAAAACGATGTCGAGCTTGAGCTAAGCTATTTACCTATGGAGTTGATAACTACAGTAGAATGTCCCCCAGTTATCATTGAGAATGATCGGCAAGTCAAAAATTTCCTTACATATGTACGGGGAAAAGCTTCTACAAGGTTGTGTGTGTCTATTTCACATGTCCGTGGAAACAGCGACAACATTGAGGTTGATAAGGAGCAATCTAACTCATCTGTTAGACGATCGACATCAACGTACCATACTGAATCTGTACGTCCGTGGTATGGAAGCTCACCTCTTCCATATTCTAGAAGATTCTTGTCGATTTTGTAACCTCTTCTGTTCCCTTCAAACTTGCCAAAAGCTGTGATGATCTGAGCGCTAAACAAACAGCTCATAAAAGCTACTCTGTCTGGCTTCCATCGACGCAATGAGGTTCGTTCTTGAAACAAATACATCATGGCATCCATGTCCTGATAAAGACAATAAAAAAAGGGTTAGAAATGATAATCAACAACTTAATTCAAACCGCAAAATAACCAGTACGGAGCTAAACTTACATAGTTCTTGAGCCAATGATTAGGACCAATTATACGCGCTGCTAACTCTGCATCAAATGTAGATGGCCCAATCCGAAGAGCTCTGTAAAGAAGAAGCATTAATATGATGATTTTTATGAGCCACTGTTGAGAAAAAAAAATAAAAAAGTACAAGATATTAGTGCTTACTTGGGATTCAAGATCCATTCAGTTAGTTGAGACCATTTTTCTTCTGGAATATAAACCAATGCATAGTCGCTGTCCTTGCAACGGACTTGTAGATCATCAATATCAGACAAGAATGGCGTCTTCCACTTCTCTGGTCGGAAAGAAGTCAATGGTGTAGTGAAAGCATCATGGTCTTCGAACTGGTTCTCTTGAGAAGGATCAAAACCTTTAACATTTGACTCTTGTGTAAGGTTGCCCATTGTCTTTTGCAAGTGATCTTGGGTTTCTAAAGTGTCATTTATGGAGCTAAATATGCTGCCAAACACATCAGACAGGTCCGCATCCTGGTAATAAACAAACGGAACACGACATTAATAAATTTTAAACATATATATTACAACAGCATAATCAAATCAGCAAAATACAATACAATATCCTTAGAATAATATTACAAACAAGACAGAAATCATCATCCTTACATCATTATTACACACAAACAACGAAACATCATCCTGAAATTAATATTACAAACAAAACAGAAAACATCATCCTTACATCATTATTACACACAGACAACGAAACATCATCCTGAATAATATTACAAACCGCAAAGAACAGTAACCAAATACATGAGAAAGGATTTATTTCTTCATTACCTTAGTCTGAGACCTTGTCTTAGCAGCACTTGCAGGCCCACCAGTATCAGAACGAACCGGAGCTTTATTGCGTGGTGGAGCAGAAGCTCGACTCCTGGAAGTAGAAGGAGTGGGAAGAGGAGCACGAGAACTAGTGTGAGTAGACATCGGAGTATGAATAGAACCAGCAGCAGCAGGAATAGGAGCAGAACCAGTAGCAGCAGGAGTAGGAGCTGAAGCAGTAGGAATATGAGCAGAAGCAGTAGGAATAGGAGCAGAAGTAGTACCAGCAGGAGGAGGAGATCGAGTAAAAGCTGGAACACCAATCTGAGGCTGAGATGAAAGCATCTTCTCCTCTAATTGCCTAAACCGGTCATCAATTAAGTCGCGAACCTCAAGCCCCATCTCAGTAAAACACGACTTGAACATACCCTGGATATAGGACTTCATATCCTCTTCAAGATCTTTATATTTGTCGGCTGTTCTTTGGCAAAGTAACTGCTTCTTCCGTGACTGGGCACCAATATCCTGATACTGGCTTTTTCTCTTCTTTACAGGAGAGACATGGTTGATTTCTGCTTCCTCTTCCGTTCGAGAATCACTGGTTTCTCCACTCTCTTCTGGATTTGAACGATCATCCTCAGAACTAGCTGCATGTGGCTGTACAGTTTCCTGAAAACCCCAAACATGCTTACTCCAGTCATACTCCTTTCGGTACATGTCCATGATAAGATCGACCCTTTCATCCCTCATCTCATCGGCTCGTTCAAAGCCAGCATCATCAATGATATTGCAATTCCCAGTTGAAGAGATGTATGGAAACACATCTCCCTACAAAAAAACAGAGTAAAAATTTAAGACACAGACATTAAAAATCATGAAACTCAATCACATTAATTAAAGGAATCAGAACTTACAGTGGATGGAAAATCAGACTCAATGCTAATAATATCCCCATACGAAACCATAGCAGATCCTTTCCAATTTCTGCATCTCATGCTAGTCACACCATCTATGAGCTTCTTACCCACAAGAGACCCGATGTCTGGGATAGCCTCCATCAACCAAATTTGAAGTGCGTATGAGAATCCATCGAGTACATAACTGTTCTGCCTCTTCACTTTAACCCTAGCATCGATAACAGAAGTCACAAGCATATCAAAAGAGTGAAGACCCCACGGATATTTCCTCATCTTCTCGAAATCCATCACCAACTTGATGTACTCGTGTGGGATGCACACCTTCTCATCCTTCGCCATAACAATACCCGCAATCACACACAAGTACGCCATCCTCAGCCTATCAACACGAGTCCAAGTATTACAAGATTTGAGATGCACCTTCCTGATCTGCTGTAGGCTAACTTTTCCTTCCCTCCTCAGCAGCTTACTCCAAAACCCTTTATCATACTTCCAATTATCAATATCCAAGTCAGGTTCGTCGTCTATATATTTCAGACCAGTGATCGCATGGAATTCTTGCATTGAAAATCTGAGAGGCCTCCTAGCAAAATGGAACCACAACTCATGGCGCTTTGAGGTCAGAAGCTGCTTACAAACGAAGCTGTGCATCACTCTCCCCGAAAACTTAAGCTTGTGGTCATAAATGGCTACAACCTGAGCAAATAGCGGATCAGCCAACACTTCCTTGTACTCATCTTCAATGTACTTCTCCGCCTTCTTAAGTATGGAAGTTCGACAATTGTTGTTGACCTTCTCAACTTGTGTTTCAGTTCCCTCTCTGAATAGGCATTTAGGCAACTGATCCATCGTCATACCTGTGAACAATTAAACAAAAACAATCACCAGAATCAGTTAAGCGTTGACAAACAAGAAAAATGTTTGAAACTTTACTAACATACCGATCAAAAACATCAAAAAGAATTAAACTTAGATAACATAGACACACCTCAATCATTTCCTTAAACTAGCTCAACTACAATCAATGAAATTTTAAAAAGCAAGACAAGAAATACAAGTCACAAGTTCTTATACAAACCTGAAAAGCTCAAGCTGTCCGATAACAATGCAGAAAGAAAAAAATAAAATCAGAAGAGTCATATTTATGCCACTTTTATTCATAAAACAATCGTACAAATACATACATTTTACTGAAAAAATCAAACAAAATCGACTAAGACATACATCAACAAAACCATATACTTTACAAGCTTTATAGATGTCATAACCCTTTCTAATATCAATCCATTTTCATGCTACTTGATAACAATGCACAAAGAAACAAATTCAATCACAACAGTCAATATTCATGCTACTTTATTCATCAAGCAATCATCTAAATACAGACATTGTAGTGAAAAAAAATCAAAGAAAATCACCTAAAAGACACACATCAGTGAAACCACATACTTTACAAGCTTTATAGATGTCAAAACACAATCAAATACCAATCCATTCTGTCTCAATGTCACGATAGAAGCAAACAGTTAACAGAGATCGCTTGCAACTTTAACATAGAGTCCTAAATCATTAACAGAAACTAAAATCAAAACTTATCACAGTTAAGTAAAAGATACAAAGTCTTGGAAATAAAATCACAAACAAACCTCTAAGTGTTCGGCTCTAAGTGGTTGTCTCAAAGATACGAGATAAATCAACATTTACAAGAATCGGTTGCTAAAAACAAAAAAAAAAGTATGAAACTTTGACAATATTGAGGCCTTAAATCATTCACAGAAACAAAATTTGAAACCAAACAAAGTCGAACTATCATTGAAAGTGACTGAAGTAAAAGAGACAAAGACATGCAAAACAAAATCACACAACCAAACCTCAAAATCTCGATTGCTTTGCTTGAAACTTGAGCTGAGAGGGTATAATCCAGAGCGGTGAGGCACGGGCTTCAGAATTCTGTGAGGTACAAGCTTTAGGGGTGTTCGGCGTTTTGGTGGAGAAGGAGACACGAGGTGAGATGCGGTAGATGCGGTCTCTGAAACTGTGAATAAGAAGAAGAAGACCACCGGAAGACCACCGGCGGACGCTTAGCGGGCACAACGAAGGGCGACGGCGAGCTCCGATGAGAAGATGACTTGAAATCGTCGTTTCTCTCTGTCGCCAAAGAAGAGGGGAATTAGGGATAAAGTGTCGGTTATTCCCTTTTGGTTTATTATCCATCTTTTTTTTGTTTTTTATTAATTAAATTAGAAAATTGTTATTAATTTAATTTAGGAAAATAATTTTGTTAATTTTGTTTTTAAAATAGATTAGGGGCTTAATTGGGTTTTAAAAAAATATTATGTTAATTGGACAACTTTTTATTCATTTTATGGTATGTGGACAATCTACTAATTCTTTCAATGTATTTTCCCATATTTCCCAATATTTTATTACTTCTATTTGAGAGATTTTTTCTGCTTGGGTTTTGGTAAGCAAAATCAAATAAAATGGAGTATCACTAAAATATGTAAATCTTTTTCATATATTGACTTTTTTTTCAACTGAAAACTTTTCAAGAAAATGAAAATGTTTACTTTGGAATGGTAGACAAATCAAATTTTCTTTTTGCTTTTTCAATATTCCAACCACTTTAGCTACAGTTTTTCCCAATCACAACCTTTTATATTTTAAAGAAATTGAAATATTAAGTGAGAAACTTTAAATAGTAAATACTGATATCATATTGACATTAGTAATAGGAGATGTATGAGTAATTCGATACAAATATATATATATATATATATATTTAGTCTCTAAAGTAGAAAATGAAGTAAAAGTCTTTGTATAATAAACCCAAGTGCCCAAAGCAAAAACCGTTGATTGAGCCCAAGACCTTAAAGCAAGTTCTCGAGTTGAGTTTGTAGATCCTGAATGGATATCATATTGACATTAGCTTGTTCTTCAACTGAGTACTCGGCTTTGAGCAAAGATTCCACTTGTGTATGCGCTTCCACAATATTGGTCCTGAATATACAAAACATATACATAGTATTCAAACTAGTAGCAGATTTGGGTTTAGAACAAGAACACATATGAAACAAACCAAAATGGTTGTTAGAGTAGCAGAGGATTTGGAATAAGTAGACTTACTTGATCGGCTTGAAGAGTATGGTCCTTGTTGATGGATTCTGCAGATAGAGTTTCATTTTTGCTAAAATCGGAAGTAGCTCTTGCTGTATTGCAGCATATACCTGGTTAAAGGAAAAAAGTGATTCAAACCATCATTTCCCCGTGCTTACTGTTATTAATTCTTGTACTAGAGAAAAATAAACGCATGTTTAAGGGATCATTAGGATCTGTATATGTCATTACTAGGCACTACTACTGATGTACGAAGGTTTTAATATCATGAGAGCTTGATAGGGAACAACAAGAAATAGCTGCTATCTCTATCTCTGAGTTAATCTTGAAGAAGAAAAAAATTCAAAAGAGTATCGTTTCATATCTCTCATACCTTCTGAACAAGTTCAGCCACCTTATCTGGAGTAGCGAAAGCTTGTTCCTTTAGCGGTTTAGCCATGACAGAGTCAGCTTTTTGATTCTGAGTTCCAGAAGAAAGGGAAACTTTTATGGCTGTCACCTGCATACACGCAAAGTTCATAATGTAATAAACACACCCAAACTGATACACTATTTCATTAGAGAGGAGCATCTTTAGATAATAGAGTCCCTTCTCTCATGATCGTTACACAAATTTAAATTATAAATGGTGTGTAATCCACAGGAGATATTAAAGTAGCACTGCAAGGATACTGACTTTAATTTGTAAAGGACGTCTGGAATCGTAAGAAATTAAAAAAAGTTTTCCAGAAAACAAAGGAAAAGAGAGACCAACCTTGGTTACAAATGAAAGCATAGGATCCACAACTTGCTTAGTGACTGACATGATGAACTCCTCACAAGTTGTCTTCAGGCATTTTTCTAGTTCCTGTGAAAATAAAAGTCCATGCATCATTCCCATTCATATAAAGTAATGCAAGGATCCAGCATCAAAGAGGCAGGTTCCCACTTGCCAAACTGATTTTTAGTACAACCAATGTTCAATTTCGTAGTCATGTCTGCTAAAAAGTTTCCATATCTCTCTGGGCGTACTAGCATAACAGAAATATAACCCAAGCTATGATATTATATTTTTAATCTTTCACCAATATTGGTAAATCAGTCTAGCAGAAAGACGCTCATGGTTTAAACTGTAAAATGAAATCAACACATTTGAATGACAAACTCTTGTGATCATAGAGAAATCTGTAATCGATAGTGGGTGGAAGAGAAATAACAAACCTTCTTGGCATCTATTTGGCTCTCCAAAACTCGAGGTGACAAGGTCCTTGCTAGGGAGGTTGACCTAGACCAGTCAAAAAGTGACGCTTGACCTCTAAGTATCCTCCTCAGATGTTCCTAGCCACATTTGATGAACAGTATTAATTATTGGCAAAAAGATCTGAAATCTGCACCAAAGATAAGCACTCTCTGAAAAAACTAACCAGTAAATGGGAGAAATCAAGCTCTTTGTGGGTGACTGAAAATTCAATGTCAAAAGGCGCAATCTGGAAACAAATATAAGCATCGTTCAAATAAAATCATTGACTAATTAATAGCAAAGAAAAAGTAAAGTAAAGATAGATCAGCCGCGTAACCTGTTCCCTCAAGATAAGGAGATGCTTGATAAGGAACAGCTGGCCATCCATTGTAGTTGAGCGCTTAATGATAAGCTTGCTGGCTTTCTGTAGCATATTTGATAAACAATGATAGCTAAAACATCTTTACAGGAAAATTGCACATCTTCGTGTAATTGATTATGTCATTGAAATAAGAACAGCTGAAAAGGGACAAAAGTCAAGGCGATGAAAGTTTGGTTTTCTAGCTTGCTTACTTGAACTGACAAAGAGCAAACTTCAACAGCTTCCTGTGGAACAGAAGTGATGGTCAGTTATACAACTTTGCATGTCTTCTTTAACAGAAGAGAAGCAATAAAGTTACTGACAGAGCAGTCTTGCCTGTGCTAATCCGGTGAAAACTGCAGGCTCCAAGCAACGATATAATTTAGATAGACATGAGAGAGTCTTCTCCAGGGGTGGATACCAAGTCTTAAATACATCGGCATTTTCCTCATCCTGCAGCTTAGAATATAAGTACACAACTAAAGATCACCATGCCATATGAAGAATCTGAAAAGTACATTTTACCCTGAGATTGGTGTCGGATGGCGTATTAGCAGATCTCTCCAGCTTTCCAGGGTAATCCAGATCTTCAAAAGAGGGAATATAATTTGCAATCTGCAGAAGTAAGAAGAGAACTGAAACAGAGCAATTCAGGGAAAGCAAAGTTCTTTACGAATAAACAGGATAACACAGCCGAAACTAGCAAATTTCTCCACTCATCAGTAGTAGGTGAGTAGCCTTAGCGGTGATAACAGATAAATTTCACTATTTCTACATAGAAGTAGATGAGAATCACGCTTGTGGAAGTAAAGGCCAGGAAGAGAAACAGTAAAGAAATTGTGGAACACAATGCTGGCGAGGTAAATACGGCACCTCATCTCGAATATATGTTCTGGCACGAAAAGTCAATCTCTCGTTTACATCGGCTAAAATTCTTTGTAATGTAGGCCGCAGTCCAGCCAGGGTTTCACTCTGTCTAGCGGACTGCTCTCCCAAGACTTCGACTTTAAGGATATGAACAAGCTCACATAGAAGGTCAATATTTGCCTCGTGAATCAGTTTTGGGCGTAAAATGTCATATAAGTACGTAGACCTGTTCAGGAATCAAGCAAATATGATAAATTGGATGCATCGAATAAGATATACGAAACAAAAACAACCTGAATCACCTATTACTCATACTAACTAAATCCAATAGACTTTTAAGAAGTCATATTCAGATTCAAGGGAAGTTGACTACAGTGTAATGGTCCACTGACTACAACAACTACAATATAGTTTGAAGCATGGTATAAGATATAACAAAGGAAATCAATCTGCAAGATCCTAGCCGCCAAAGTTCATATTTGCTCCAAACTCAAAACACGATCACTTCTGTTTACTCACATTTTCTGAACCTAAGCTTTTCAGATGTCATAATCGAATTCAAAGAAAGTTAACTACAGTGTAGTGGATCCAGCAACTACAACAATTTCCCATCTCTATAAAAAGATAACCCGACTAGTATTAACTAAAACAAGACAATATTATCAAGGAAATGCCAGCAAGGTAGGTTCCCTATTCACAAATCACAATTAACATCAATGATGGGGTGAATACATTGCTATGTATTATTCAATGGACGCTTATGGTGTACAGAGAACGAGAATGGATTTATAAATTGTAACGCTTCAATTATCATGTATTCAAGTAGATAATCTAGATGCTTATGGCAATCTGTATTAGCTGTCTATATTTCAGTATAAAAGGCACCAAATATCATTTCAGGGTTAAGTTGAACAGAAACAGAGGTGGTGAATATAGACAGCACGATACATAAAAGCTTACAAAGGATCCACTAGAGGTGCCAGACTCGAAACTTCTTCTGATGATGCTGGAAAGAAATGAGTAAACAGTTGATACTCCATTTGACAAACCTGAAATTCATAACGGAGTTAAGTCATGTAGTGCAGTAGTTTACTTGTTGCAAAACCAAAGCCATTCCATTGTCTCTCTCAAAGACCCTCGTCTGACTTTTGAATCACGCAGATTAACAGCTATATCAACATTCTAAACTATTCTTATCTGTCTTTGTCCCCTATAACGATAGCAACATCCTTTTCTACTAAACTGGCATAGCTCCTAGTTTCCCATGTTAACAGCTATATCAACATTCTAAACTATTCTTATCTGTCTTAGTTCCCTATAACGATAGCAACATCCTTTTCTACTAAACTGGCATAGCTCCTAGTTTCCCATGTGAATAAAGAGAGGTACTCGTTCCTTCATATACCTGCATCAGATATGCACAACCAGATCTAGTCAAAGATGGCAGTGCCTCTTTCTTGGAAAAATCAGATACTCGTTGGTGAACTATGCCTTTGACCTGAAAATTTGAAATGAAATAAAATAAACAGGCTATTATAGTTACCTGCAGATAGAGACTAAAGCCTAATGTAATCCATAAAATAACTCACAAGAGAAAGCCGTTGTTCACAGTATAGTCTGTGGCATTCTGCAAGGATTTGAACATATTCCTTTCTTGCTGACCTACTTTCGATTTCCTCCATTACAGGTTTAAGCTGGACATATATTTTTTTTCGATATTCAACATCATAAGAAATAAAATATCATCATGCCGTAATCTCAACACTAAACTCACAAAATCGAAAGCAAATAATGCTTCAGAAGCTACATTTCCTTTGTCTTTTCCGACTCTAGCATTTTTGCACTAACATGGAAAAATCATAAGGGATCACCTCACTTGCAGCAGCCTTGAAGCGAACATATATAACAGAAGCCTCGACACCCTCTGAGAGAGATGCTTTGTTTCCATCTGTCCCGCGAAATGCTGCCTGAACCTGACAACAAAATTAACATGTCTGTCTCACGAAAACTAGGCATAACTAATAAATTCATTCTACTTGCCTATATTACAGGTATATAGGTATTCAATACATGTAAATCCACAGTCAATACAACTAAATACATGCTTTGTGTAAACTGTCATAGAATATATGCATACTACAACGAATATCTACCTGGGAAGCGGCAGTTTTGAGCACTGCAAGGATGTAGGTTCGAATCATGCCCAAGGCACGTGACTGTAAAATTTTAAATGTTAAGTCTTCTCTCATAACAAAGGATACAAAATAATTCTTGAAATAGTGTGTGCATGCTCAAGAAACCAAGCGTCTCTCAGTAAGAGAGAAATAGGGAGGACAGACAGACAGAGCCGGATCTGGGGACAGCCGAATGAAACATTCGTTTCAACATTAACGGTTTTTTACATAGGTTTAAGCTCCCAAACATTAACACCGGCCCCAAATTTTGTTGAGTTCTTTAGAAAAGTTTCAAGAACCCAAATTCTCAGACAGAGAGCGTGAAGGCTCTTTCCTAGTACCTGTAGTTGACGAAATTTGAGCAAATAGACACTCGACTCCGCATATTGGGGATTACTTTCGATGTACCTACAGAACCCAGGGTAGGATAAGCATATTACAGTCACTTCATGGGAACAGGACGAACGTTACGTGCGGCATTCTTTCAGAAAATCGCCACGTAGTGAATGTAAATTTCATAATATTATATGCAAAATCATTTACTCACGAGATGCACTCATCGAGCCGTTTCAGTAGTGGGAGAAAGTTAGCGTTTGATACATTCATATTTGGAGAGTAAAAATTGGAGGATATCTGCAAAACAAATGGAAAAAAATAGAGCAACTGAAAAGGTTGTCGTGTTTTTCTCCTAGCCAATGTTCAATATGAGAAATATACACTATGAACATAAGTTCCACGTGTAGGCCAAGTTATAAGTAAGTAAAACAAGGATAAAATCTCAAGCAGCTACACAGTTATACACACACGCAAAATTATGTCAGTACTCAGTAGGCCAGAATTTAAAATCTCACATTGTCCAGTTCATCAAAATAGTTGAGCTTACTCCTTAGTGCTTCTGCAAACTCCATCAATTTCTGCTTCTCCATTAACTAGAAAAGGTGGAAGAAAGAGTTCAGATAAGCGAATTAAAACAACACATAGCGAGACAAAAATTCTTGATCAGTGCATTAAGTATTTTTTTTTAGTTTTCGATATTTTTAGCAGAAAGGAGGGGAATGAATACATTCTAAACATTTCAGAGAAACAAAAAATCATTTTCTGGCATAAAAGAGAGTAGAAAACAATACCAGTCGGTCGCATGCATCATGAAGAGTTTTCGTCTTTGTTGTTACTGTTTGATGTTGCAGCTGCAGTTCGTTAAATAGGTCAAGCGTTTTGTCAACCTGCGCAGAAGAATTCTCAAGGTCAAATACAGAAACAGAAGCCTTCAAATTTCTTGGAAAGGTGAGGCCACAGAATTTTACAAAACTACATGGAAACCTGCCTGGTGGAGTATATTATCACACGTCTGGATACGCTCAATTAAAGTATTGACATAGTGCAAATACTTTTCCTCTGTCTGTGTCAAAAACGAACAAATCAATTAGCCAAGTAATGTATCACAACTTTTAACCTCAGATCAGCATGACTATCACTAACCTCAGACTTCATCGCTGATTCGAGATCAGTAAACCATTTGTAAAACTGTAATAGAAAAAACAAGATACATCGAAGAAGCATTAGCACACCTATAGAAATCAAGAAAAGAGATGCCCACACCACACACACAAATGCAACTCCTACAGTATCACATTCTTTATCAAATAAGCCAAGCATGGTCTTTCTACACGCACGCCAAAATGAAGATGGCATTAGCACATATATAGAGATGAAGATGAAATAAAAGAGATGTCCACACCACAAATACAAATACAGCTCCCTACAGTACCTCCTTCTTTTATCAAATCAGCTAAGCACTGACTTTCCCCACATACGTCACAGATTTTTGGAATCTCGAGTTGCAGGGCAAGAGGTTACCTGATTCGTATTAACCAAAACAGCTTCAATTGCTCCAGAATCCCCCAAATTGGTATCCTCTGCTGAGACTGACAAGCCATTCTCGGGCCGGTGAACATACTCATGAACCTAAAACCAGAAACTAACATTCACATTAAAAGAGAGAAAAAAACATTCCAGAAAACTCCAAAACAAAACAACTTCAGACTCACAAGATTAGCAGGAAACGGCCGCTCAGCCACTGCGTGAGCTAAAGAAACTATAGCTGCTTGTTGCTCCTCTGTCAAAGGAGCGCTCTGCAATGAATCGTAAAACCACATTGCAATATGAAAGAAGATAACATGTCAAAAACCACACTGAATCTCTCAAATTCTCAACAAACAGAGCATCATTCAGATCTAACTAATGTATCTAAACACAGGATCACTATCCAGATTCCTCAATTGAAACGTTCCTGGATCTAGTGGCGGGATCTCGAGCGCGATTACCTGTTCCCAAGTGGATGCGAAATTGTAGCCTTTGGAGATGGCTCCAGATTTGGGAAGGCTTGGAGACGATGCCGCCTTAGTCGCCGCCATAGAATCTCGGGGATTGATTCGTCGATTGGAAGATGAAGAGGACGATCGTCGTGCGTATCGTTTTACTCTTTTAACTTGAGAATGTGTTCATCTGCTGAGCTAATTGCGATCTGAACAGCGTTACAGTTACACGAACCGTAACGCAGGAAGAAAAACGCTTTTCCGCGTTTGGCGTTTGTAACAAATGCGATTGAAGAAAGTTACTGTTATGTCAGCTATTAATCCTCAAATTATTTTATATTTTACATTTTTGACCCAAAACTTTTGATTTTGAAACTTTCAGTTAATGCAACCGGTTGTGTCAAATGTCAATGTTGTATGTGTTGCATGTTGATTATCCATCTGACATTTGGAAACACGTGTGCTGATACTAGATATATATGTCACTAGGGTCAGCCCGCCCTTCGGACGGAATGTTAAAATTGAACAAATTTTTGAGTGGTTATTGATTGTTAAATTTGAATTTGTATATATAAATTATGTTTTTACATGTTTTAGTAAATTTCATAGAAAATGTAATAATAATGTTGCCATAGATCCAAATTTTAGATAAATATAAAATAAGAATTGTATGTCTGAGTGAAGGTTTTGTAATATTTAAAAAATCAGAACGGTTATGGCTGAAGAACTCGTCTTGCTCAATGTTTTCGCCGTGTCTTCGTTCAATGAGAGTACCAAATAGAAAAACAAATGTTAATATAAAAAAGGACTTTCAACGCACATAAGCATAAACATCAAATGAAATGATCAAAACAGAAGAAGAGAACATTCCAAAACTGTTAATATATGTCTGGATGCATCTGCCACAGAGCGAAACCTCCACTCGCAGCCTTGAATGGGTTCCGGTTACAGTTCTTGTCGCAGTCTGAAGCTCAGAATTGATCATCTTGAGCTTCCCCATAGCATAAGCGTCAGTCCTCCGGAAGCAGCAGTGTACTGTTGAAGTATATACTGAACATATGATGTCTCCTGCAAGACTGTTAAACAGACGTCACTTTCCAAAAACAAAAATTGAAAAAGGTGTAATCTTTGTAGAGTGAGAGAGAGATTAAATAGCTTGGGATGTAATCTTTGTAGAGTGAGAGAGTGATTTAAAAGAAAACATATATTTACCTATCCGTCTACGAATGAATGAGTAAATTAAAAATATATTAAATATATTTTTCTTAAATATTTTCATTGTAATGTTTATTTTACTTATATACTGAAATATTTATATTAAATTATTTGGATGATAATTTAGAGTTCACGACATAAATAAGAAATTAATTTGAAGTTCAATGCATAAATTAGAAACTATTTTCTATCTTATACAATTGTTTCTGAATGTATTGTTACTTTTTTCTCTTATATGTTTTCTTTAAATCTATTAGTTTAGGTAATATTTAAAGTAAATAGATAAAAAACTTGTCTTCTAAAATTTGGTAGATAGTATTAAAATTTAATATGTATCGTTGTGATTGTTGCTATTTTCTGAAACTAAATATTTATTGCACGTTATATAATGTACGTTTTGTTTAATTTTGTAATATCTTGAAAATCTTACAGATTATGAGATTCTAAGGCGATGTTTATTATTTTTATGGAAATATATTTGTACCCGTGAAAGAGCTAGTTGAGTATAAAAAAGTAAGGTTCAATGTTGAGTCATCATCAAACTATTTCATTTCAATGGAGGTAAGTATAGTATATGTTTTGCCACATCTTTGCTTTGAAAGCAAGCTCCATATACAGCTCCCATACGCATAAACGTGTTTTCCGGAGACTTCTCTACATTTGCAAGCTAACTCCAATCTACCCACTTGATTTTGGAAAGACTTGGTTGTAAGTTGTAATGTTTCTCACAAATCTCAACTGACACGAAACCAATAATGAAAGAGCATATCAGCTTGGTTCCCCAAAAACCTTATCAACATGTTTGTCATTGAGTGAAAAAAATGAGACTGGATCACTTGGTTGACATCTGTGAAATTGCTGTGAGGTCCAAATCTATGTATATAAAAGACACCTTCCCTCTGTTAAATGACAGAGTCACACTAATCTTTGTTCTGCTAGTGTTGTTTATTTTTTTATAATAAAGATATACAAAACCATTTTGTCTCTGTGACTTCCGACCTAGAACCACCTTTGAACATATGTAATGATATAAAATTTCAAGTAGTGTCTTACTGAAGTGACTTGATCTCAAAAAGGTATTATATATCACCTAGAAATTTCGAAAACAAAAGTAACAAAATCTTAAGTATAAACAATGCAGGAACAACTTCAACCAAATATGTTGTTACAAAATTTTGCCTTTTAAAAATACTTGTAATATGCCTACCTGCATTACCATAGGTTCAAGTTCAACAAATGGGTGTCAATCTTGTGTTCCGGTACAACAATGGTCCGGGATAGTTCATATAAGTAGAAGAGTGGTTCAAATAAGAAACATGGATAGTTCATATAAGTAGAAGAGTGGTTCAAATAAGAAACATGGTTTGTGTGGCATCCCGTACGTAAATTTGCAAGTTTTCTTTCTTTACCAAAACAGATATTATGAATAGCAACAACCAAGAGGGTTAACCATTCATTATACAGATATTTCCTTATTACTATTCAAATTTTGGTACATTCTAATCATTTTTAACAGTTAAAAGACATTTAGCGTATAGCTAGCCAACTAATATAATTATATAAAAATTTGAGATTATACATGTTTTAAAGATTTTTTTTTGAGAATGCAACGAAACTAAACTTTCTCGGAGTTTATCCCCGCGAGCTGAGCGATCTCATTGAACCTAGCTTGTGTAGACTGCGAGCTCTTGATGTACCTCATGCTTCCTCTAATCTTTTGTATCACATCTCTCATAGCTTCCAAGCAGTCTTGGACCCTGCCCGTTGATCAAGACCTGGCTGCTCTGAGCCATGTGGTCTTTAACCCTCAGGAAAATCTCATCATTAACAGAGAAACTATCAAGGGTAACAGCGAAAAGCTTGCTCTCAAGACTCCACTCCATCAAACACCTGATGATTACTTCGGAGAGCATGTCTTCCGTGTGAGAAGGATCCAATGTGATGAAGTTGAGAACGTTCCTCTGCAGCCTCCACTCCTCATTGATGTAATGAGAGGCTAAACACACTTAGTTAGCATTGTCTCTTGAAGACCACATCTCCACGGAGAGATTGATCTTACCGTATAAGTTACTCAGAGCATGCTGCACTCTCTGCTTCTCTCTGATGTAAATCTCCATACACGTTTCCTCAATGGCGCTGCTACCCACAGGCTCAAACAACGGCTGTAGATTCCTAGCGAACACTTTGTAGCCAACATGATCAACCATAGATAACGGATAGCCATGGAGTATGATCATACGTGCAAGATCCACCATACTCCTTTCTTGACTAAACCTTCCTCCTCTTCCTCCGCTTCCTCGGCTCAGAGCAAGCTCCTCCCCTCTACACTGCTCCTGATCAAACTTAGGCCTAATGTAACCATCTTTCGTCTGCTGACCCTCGTCGAAACCGATAGTAGCAACAGTCACTGGATTCTCCTTCTTCCTTCTCTTGGGAGTCAGAAGCTGAGACATGTCGTGGTTGGTTCTTTTGAGACAGCGCATGAGATGGTTCCGGAGATGAGTCGTCCCGCTGTTGCTGGAACCGCTGAGTTTCTTGTTGCATTGGATGTAGACGGCGTAGCAGACATCAGCCTTCCTCACCCTCTCGAAGTAGTTCCACACAACAGATGTTAACCTCTTTGATTTCTGCAGGATGATCTCATTTGATTCATCCATCGCACCAACAAAAAAAAACACCTAGTTCCTGCAGCACCAAAACAATCACTACCCATTAATTAAAACAACAAACTTTAGACTCAAAAACAAACACTTTGAATCATCATCCTAAAGAACATAATCAGCATTACACAGTTATATCAGAAACCAAACACATCATCATCAAACCAAAAGTCACAGATTAAAGCAACAGACTTTAAACTGAAAAACAAACACTGATCGTTTCTTCACAATGACAATGACATGATGATAGCTACAAAGATCATGATCATAAAGAAATTAAACCCCATCATCATCATCAGCATCAGCATTACAGAGTTGTATCAATACCAAACTTATCATCATCATCATAACAAAAAGTTACTGCAAAAAGAGATCAAATTGTGCAACAATGAAGCAATTAGAGCTATAAATTCGGATCTTTTACACTGGAGAAACAAACCCTTTTCGAGATTTGCTAAGACCACAGAGTTTTTTTTTCTCATATGAAGAGAGTGAGAGAAGAAACAGAGGAAAGGTTTAAAATTTGTTTACCTTTTGTTTATAAGAGAAAAAGGGCTTTCAACAAACGGGTTCTAGATTTATAATTCAAACTTTCAAAGTAATTTCCATAAAGATCTATATACAGTTTAAAGGCCATAAATAGTTTTAAAATAAGCTGTTCATGAGTTTCAAGAACGACACCTTAGCATCGATGAATATCAGAAAGTGTGTCTCTATATATCGAGATTCAGAATGATTATCAGAAAAATGCAAAGATACAGAAATCAAGATTTTCACCTCTTACCATCAACCTTGAGATTACATGGAAAAGAGCTTAAACAATTTCCAGATGCATTCTCTGTTCCAAAGAGACAGAGAAGTAATTAGAGATCAAAGGAAAAAAAAAGGTTAACGTTTGCTGCATATAAGAAAGAGCTTAGAAACTGAGATATTACCGCTGCTGCGTCATAAAGCTGCCAAGGATCCAACAGTGCAAATAGGTATTGTTGAGATTGAAGCAGCCATATACTTTGAACTAAATGAAGAAACCCCAACTGTTCATCTAAAACACCAACTCGAATTTCTCAATATAGCAAAAAAATGCAGTCTAATCGAAACAGAATCTCAGTATATATCAAAAATAGATCACATTGGGCTCCACTAAGAGAAGAGAAGAACTAACCGGTCAGAGGAGCGGCGATGGTTGACGGTGAAGGCGAAGAAGGAAAACGGCGACTATCGATGTGCCTGCAAACGTGAACAAATAGAAACAAAATAAACACGAAAAAGTGAAACAAAAAATGATTAAAAATTCACCAAGACCATCTCTCGGAAAAAGTTTATTTCGTTGATGAACATAGAACAAAAGAGAAAAAAGGGAATAATCTAACATATAACGATTGATATACATAAATAAAAAACAAAAGATCACTCAAGCTAACATCGACCATGAGCAGAACCATCCACATGTGCTCTCCACCACGTTTAACATTATTAGCCTCCCAGAATCGAAGGAGTCCCATCTCGATAACGGATGAGCACCGCCCAGACTGGAGATCGAAAAAAAAAAAACTTTGAGTTAGTCATTGAGAGAGATGAGGGGAGAGATATGAATATGAGTGAGATGTGTAGAAGAGAGATGTAGATATCGATTCGCAGGGGAGAGATTGGCAGAAAATAATTTTCGTAATGGGATTACAAACTAAGATGATTTAAGACGAATAAATCACAAACTACGTTACAGAAACTGGATCGTCTCTTTGACGATTGAAGAGAAGCGAAGAACGCGGAGGCCGTGGAACTGATTAGGGTTTCCAGCAAAACAGGTGGTCGATGGGCCTCAGACGAACGCGAAGCCCAACTCTAAACCCGCAACTTTGGAGAAAAAAAATAAATGATACGCAGCGTATCATACGTGGCTTCACAACAAAGAATCAATTTCCAGTCTGGCATCCCATGTGGCATGGATGGGAGAGATTTGTGGTGTTCTTTATATATAAAGATTGTCAGCATAATACATGTCACTATAATGTTTCTCCTTTTATTCAAGTCGGTTTATTCTACCGACTTCATTTCCCCTATAAATAGTACTCTGTACTTCTGTAAAATATAATAAGATGAGACCATCTTTTACCTTCTGACGCATTCTCTCACATCCCCTAGTATATATTTGCGGAGTGATTTTGCCACATGTCCTCTCTATAATTAGTTTCACAAAAAAAATGGTGACATGTCTACTTCAATTGATGACATGGCCTATAATTAAATATGACATGGACAAAAATGATGACATGTCTAATAAAATTGATGACATGGCCTATAATAATATATGACATGGATAATTGTATTTAATGTAAATATATATATATTTTTGGAAATATTTATAGAATATGGTAATAACTCATATATTACATTTAGTGTCGATCTATATTTTTGGAAATATTTTTAAAATATGGTAATAACTCATAAATCATCATTAAAATAAATATATTCAAATATGGCATTAAAAATTTCGAAAATATCATTTAATTATATATTTTAAAATTATACAATTTTATTACAATTTTCTTTCAAAAATGTATTCTTTTTTTTGAAAATTAATAAAATTTAATCGTAAAATCATTAATTTTTGATAAATATTATCTAATTTTAATTTCTTATAATTATAAATTTTCTACTACAAATTTTTAATATATTTAATTAATAAATAGAAATAAAAATTTATCTAAGATTATAATTTTAAATATATACATGCATATTCTTAAATATAATTTAAAATAAACAAAAATAGTTGTATATTAATTTTATGTTCAATTAAAAAATTGTATTAAAATAGTGATAAGAAAAATAAAATTTTTGTTTTAAACATAATTTATAATGTATTTATTAAAAATATATTTTAAATTTTTTTACTGCACATGGTACAGGAAAACACCTAATACAAATAATAATCATAGTCATATTCGCTCTCTCTCTCGTAACTCCCCATATTTCTCCACTAAAATACAAAAGCTAAAGTAAAGAGAAATATATAGTTATAAAGCTAAGTTCTACATTTTATTATACAACACGTTATCAGCACGAAAAAGCTCTAGCAAAAATCTACCAATCGTTCTTATACCAAACGAGAAAAATGCCAGAGTTTGAGACTATGGATGGAGATATGTGCTTGGCGGATAGTGCGTCAACGCACACGATTATTAAAGATAAGAAATATTTCTCCAGTCTCAAAATGAGAAATTACGGTGGAAGCGTAAGTACAATATCTGGTAATGCAAAGATTATTATGGGCTCTGGAAGAGCGAAATTCTCAATGCCAGGGGGAACAATATTTGAAATAAGTAATGCATTGTATTCCCCCGAGTCTCAAAGAAACTTGTTAAGTTTTAAGGATATCCAAAGTAATGGATATCATATTGAGACTATGAGTAAAGATGGCATTGAATTTCTTTGCATTAAATCCGAGAGGAAACATATATTGGAAAAATTAAGGATGTTATCCTCTGGACTATATTGTACGAGAATACACATGACTGAGTCATATGCCCTGGTAAACATGAAGTTTACTGATACATTTAAAATCTGGCATGAGAGGCTAGGACATCCTGGTTCAGTCATGATGAGAAAGATAGTGCAAAATTCGAATGGCCATCCGTTGAAAAACGGAAGAATTTTGCAAATGGGCGAGTTTACATGTAATGCATGTTCTCAAGGAAAACTTATAACTCGGCCATCACCAGTTAAGGTTGGCAATGAATCACCAATGTTTTTAGAAAGAATACATGGTGATATATGTGGGCCGATACACCCACCATGCGGACCGTTTAAGTATTTCATGGTAATGATTGACGCATCTACTAGATGGTCAAATGTGTGTCTTTTGACCACACGAAATACGGCTTTCGCAAAGTTCATTGCCCAGATAATAAAGCTGAGAACGCAGTTCTCAGAGTATGCCATTAAGAAAGTAAGGCTTGATAATGCCGGTGAGTTTACATCGCAAGCCTTTGATGATTATTGTATGTCAATGGGGATTGATGTGGAACATCCGGTTCCCCATGTGCATACACAGAATGACATGGCCGAATCATTAATAAAACGGTTGCAGTTGATTGCAAGACCGTTGGTATTGCGAACAAAGCTCCCAATTTCTGTATGGGGTCATGCTATATTGCATGCGGCTGCACTGATTCGGTTAAGACCGAGTGCATATCATAAGTACTCCCCATTACAATTGGCATCTGGGCAAGAGCCAGATGTATCCCATCTCCGTGTCTTTGGGTGTGCGGTCTATGTTCCTATAGCACCGCCACAAAGAACAAAAATGGGTCCACAAAGGAGATTGGGAATATATGTGGGTTATACGTCACCAAGTATAATAAGGTATCTGGAACCATTAACTGGTGATATGTTTACAGCAAGGTTTGTTGATTGCCATTTTAATGAGGATGAATTTCCAGCGTTAGGGGGAGGAATTAAAGAAATTCCTAAAGAGATTACATGGTGTACACCATCGTTGTTACACCTTGATCCCCCTACCAATCAAAGAGAGCTGGAAGTTCAGAAAATTGTGCATTTGCATAATTTGGCAAACCAGTTACCTGATGCGTTCACAGATACGAGAAGGGTAACGAAATCATGTATACCCGCTGAAGATGTTCCATCAAGAGTTGATGTTCCTAAGGAACAAAGTGATGGAAACAAAATTAACGAACCTAGGGTTCAGTTAAAGAGGGGAAGACCAGCGGGTTCTAAAGATAAAAATCCCCGAAAGAAAAAGAAATTGGTTGGGCAAAGTGAAAAGGTTCAAGAAGAACCTGATATTGAAAAATGTCTGAAAGAAGGCATAGATGAGGTTCAAGAAGAACCAAATAAAGATAGGGATCCAGATGACGAGGAGGGAACAGGAAAGTATGAGATTTCCATCAACTACGCCCATGATCAAAAATTATTGATCAGAAAGAAGATAAAAGATGTTGATGGAATATTCTCCTTTTCTGTGTCCGAAGAGATCAATCATGAGATTGATGATCCCGATCCAAGGTCCATTTTAGAATGTCAGAAAAGACATGATTGAGAGGAGTGGAAAAAGGCCATTCAAATTGAGTTACTCTCCCTGAATAAAAGAAATGTCTTTGGACCTATAGTCATAACGCCTGAGAATATAAATCATGTTGGGTATAAGTGGGTATTCGTAAGAAAAAGAAATGAAAAGAATGAAGTAACACGATATAAAGCCCGATTAGTTGCCCAAGGTTTTTCTCAGAGACCGGGAATTGATTTTGAGGAAACGTATTCCCCGGTGATGGATGCAATTACGTTTAGATTTTTGATGAGCCTAGCGGCGTCAAAAAATCTTGAAATGCATCTCATGGACGTTGTGACTGCTTATTTGTATGGATCGTTGGATAATGATATATACATGAGACTCCCTGAAGGATTGAAAATGCCTGAAGCATTGAAAGAAAAATCCAAGAAGATTTGTTCGGTCAAGTTACAGCGATCACTTTACGGATTAAAGCAATCCGGACGCATGTGGTACAATCGCTTAAGTGAATATCTTTTGAGTAAAGGATATGTGAATGATGCGATATGTCCATGCGTTTTTATAAAGAAATCGTCATCTGGCTTTGTGATCATTGCTGTATATGTGGATGACCTGAACACAATTGGAACTCGAAAGAAGGTTGATGATGCTCGAACTCATATGAAAGAAGAGTTCGAAATGAAAGATCTCGGCAAGACAAATTTTTGTCTTGGGCTCCAGATAGAGCATCTCCGAGAAGGAATATTTGTGCATCAATCAAACTATACGAAAAGATTATTGAAACGTTTTCGTATGGACAAAGCGACTCCTTTGAGTACTCCAATGGTTGGTAGATCTCTCGTGGTTGAGAGAGATCCGTTTAGGCCCTGTGAAGATAGCGAGAAGATATTAGGTCCGGAAGTACCTTATATGAGTGCTATCGGTGGGCTTTTGTATCTTGCAAACTGTACCAGACCTGATATTGCTTTCGCCACAAATCTACTGGCAAGATATAGTTGTGCTCCGACTCTCAGGCATTGGAACGGAATAAAACATCTATTCCGTTACCTTCAAGGTACGGTTGATTTGGGGTTAATGTATTTTAGAAAACCCGAATTTGGTATGGTTGGTTTTGCAGATGCGGGATACTTATCAGATCCTCATAAAGCTCGATCGCAAACCGGCTATGTTTTTACAATTGGTGGAACTGCGATCTCATGGCGTTCACAGAAACAAACTCTGGTTGCGACTTCCTCAAATCATGCAGAAACTATTGCGCTTCACGAAGCATGTCGAGAGTGTGTGTGGTTGCGGTCAATGAGTCACCACATACAAGATTCAAGCGGAGTAGCTAACGAGAAAAAGCCGACGAAAGTTTTTGAAGATAACTCAGCTTGTGTCGCCCAACTCAAAGACGGTTATATCAAGAGCGACAGAACGAAGCACATCCCTCCGAGATTTTTCTCGTACATCCGGGAGCTCGAGAAAAAGAAAGAAGTGGACATTGAGTATATACAGTCATGCGAAAATCCGGCTGACTTGTTCACCAAAGCTCTTCCAACTACAACATTCCGAAAACACGTCTACAATATCGGAATGCAGCATTTCCATGACTTGTGAAGAGAAAACTATGTCCGTTATTCTCAGGAAGAGATAACGTCAGTGTACTCTTTTTTTCCTCATCATGGTTTTTATCCCATGGAGTTTTTCCATGATCAGGTTTTTAACGAGGCACTACGTAATACAAATTGGATAATCAAGGGGAGTGTTGCATGTTGATTATCCATCTGACATTTGGAAACACGTGTGCTGATACTAGATATATATGTCATTGTCAGCATAATACATGTCACTATAATGTTTCTCCTTTTATTCAAGTCGGTTTATTCTACCGACTTCATTTCCCCTATAAATAGTACTTTGTACTTCTGTAAAATATAATAAGATGAGACCATCTTTTACCTTCTGACGCATTCTCTCACATACAAATAATAATCATAGTCATATTCTCTCTCTCTCGTAACTCCCCATATTTCTCCACTAAAATACAAAAGCTAAAGTAAAGAGAAATATATAATTATAAAGCTAAGTTCTACCTTTTATTATACAACAGTATGTTTTTTAATCTCCAACTACATCCCATTGTTTTTACTTTTGTTATTTTTGACTAGGTTTTACATTTTTTTTTTTTTTTTTTTTTTTTTTTTTTTTTTTTTACCAAGTGTTGACCCCCTTCGGGGACCCACCACATGGGCCCGGCGCCAGCCTGCGTCTGTACCCTCCAGGGGGCCTAAGTCACGCCTCCCCGCCCGAGACTCGAACCCGTGACCTCTCAGACCGAAGCCTGAGGTGTTACCGGTTGAGCTAGCTCGTCCGGGTGACTAGGTTTTACATGCTGCCTTGAAATGATCTTTCTTGGTGGCTGATAGCTACACCCAACTTTAATCATATCTATACTCCAACATCCATTTCGTCTTTCCGTTATCATACTTCACCATTAAAAACTCAATTATATCAAACCTTTATAAGCATTTGGATACATATGTCACACTGTGTTCGGTTAGAAAAAACGTGCAAAATATTATTTGTCTTTATAACCAACTATATTATGTAGCTGCGACTTATCCTAGCATTATTCTCGATTTTTTTCACACAAAATATTTACCAAAAGTTCACTTAGTCTTGTAGTTTTGATTAATTAGTTATATACCAAGTAACTAGTGTAATTTATGCAGTGAAAAACGTTTGCAACCTGCTCATGAACAGATTTCTTTCTTTCTTTTTAATGTACATTTATCATGTATAATTTATTAACATAAGTTATGGATACTATATAGTTTCCAGAACTATATGAATGTGTGTATATATGTGAGTTTATTTGTGCTTGATCTTGACCGTAAGCGATATGTTTGAATAGCTCGCTGATGCAATTGCATCTACTTCTTGGTAATTAACACGACATCTTTTGTTCTCTTTAGTTAAATCATCTTTTAACTAGTATTCTAAAACTAAGAACGCCGCCGTAAGTTTAATTATATGATATATTTTTATGGTAGAAGAATTATATGATTAGACATTTTACCCACCTCATAAAACCCGATTGATAGGATTAATATGTGGAGTGGATGCATTTACATTTGGTACATTTTGACCTTTAGCTTAGATTAGCTAGCTAGAGCTCACTATTTAGTAGTTTATATACGTCAAACGTACGTGTGATGATGTCAAAATCTCGTTCGTATACGGACTAAATAGTTAAATCGAGATTTTTATGATTTACATACATACATATATACTGCAAATGAGTTAACCCTAGGAAGTAGAGTTTCCAACAGACAAAAAGTCGAAGAAAGGAACACGACTCTCGTTTTTGTTGTCCGAGTCATGGGGATTGCTTTGGTCAATAATCTCGCTCTTGTTTGAATCCGTATCTACTTGTAGAAAATTGTAGAACTCCATAGGCTTTTTACCCTGATTTGCTGCGATCGCATCTGAAAACGAAGATCAAAATCATCAGTTATATATGTGGTTGCAACCATAATTATAACTAGAGAGCTTGATCCGCACACCCGTGCGGATTATATTTTTATTGATTTTTTTGATAATTATTTTTCATAATTAGTATCTTATATTTTAAATGTTTTACTATATAACTAATGTACATTGGTTATTTGAATATTTTAGGTTTCTATACATCGTAATCCAAAACACGATTACTTTTGATTCTTTGTAATTTATAGATTATTTTTAGTTTGGATAGAAAATAACTGAACCTAATAGAGCAATATGATTATTTTGGCACACATATTTGGAATTTTAAATTAATTATTTATTTTGATATTTTTAAATTATGATACATCAAAATCGAACCCACTCAGACCCAGAAAATATATTGACTCGTTCTAATTTAAACTTCATGTGTGTTTATTTTTACACATTTATAAACAAACATTAATTTTATATAAGTTGTAGTATATATATATATATATATATATATATATATATATATATTTATAATTTAAATTTCTTAAATAATTATTTATTATGAGATTTCTGAACACAGTAATTTATAGTTTATATTGAGTAATTTTATTTTAGTTTTTAATTGTCAACCATTTTATTTGGAATTTTAATATGACATGTTTGTCAGTACAAATATCTTTTTTGTTTTTCATGGAACAAAATTTTAATGTATGATAAAATTGTAATATATGATATTTAAAAATTGTTGCTCTAAATTTTATATTCTTCAACATTTATCATATTCGATTTACATTTGGATATTATTTATTTGAAATATAAATAAAATAATATATTTACATACTAATTTATTTTTTAACTATATGTTATGTAAATAACTATTTTATGTGGTTTTTACATTTTATATGTTTCTAATAAATAATGAAAAATATAACTACATAGCTTTCAAACAATATTGTATTCTAAAGTTATTAATTAGGTACTTAATTTTATCTTTAATTTAGTGAATTGAGTATCAAGAAGATATAGTGAGTTCGTTGCGTAGCTAGATTATAGGAAGTAGTAGTTTTAATTTAAATTAAATAAGGAAAATACAATAAATAATTGATTTTAGGCTTATTATTTAATACAATGGCATATGATTGTAAATATTGTGCAAGTTTAAGGGGTAATTCAAATTTGTATTTTTGTTTTAATAGATTAGATTTAAATTAAAAAAAAACATAGAAAATTACGTAATAAAAAAATAGTATATTATACAATAGAAAATATGATTTTATCACAAATAAATCGAAATTCATAACAAAACTTTGACTATGCAATGAAAAAGGGAAAGAAAAATAAAACAATTGGGCTGTATCAATTTTTCTATTGTATATGAAAATATTTAACTTATCTACTTATTCAGTATAACTCGTGCATAAATGTTACATGATCATCAACATGCATGTTGTCATCTAATAACTGATAAATTATTTAATCATCTTATTAATTGTTTTATAAACCTTTATAAATTTATTTATAAGTTACGTAACATCTCGATCATGATGTTTACAGTGTCATTATCAGCTTGGCGTGTAAGCTGGGGGAAGTAAAGGAAGCTGTTCGCTTATGGAAAGAGATGGAAGCGAACGGTTTGCATCCTGAAGCAGACACATGTGTTATTTTGATAAGTGGATTAACAAGACAAGGTTGTTTACTGGAAGCCTGCAAACACTTCAAAGAAATGGTAAGTCGTGGACTGTTCTCCTTGCCTTAACACGTAACTTTGAAGTCGTTACTTAACTCTGTTTCAAGAGAGGAGAAGCTCGAAATGACTGAAGATGTTTGTCTAATGCTGTTGAGTTTTTTTTAAATAAAATATTTGTTCTAACCTTTATAGTTTTATAAACCCTTTAAAATAGTTTTATAAACCTTTATAAATAGTTATATAAATATTTATAAGTGTTTTGTCAACTTATAGATGGTTGAGACAAGGTTTTATAAGCTCTTATAAAATTTATAAATGGTTCATAAATGTTTTTATAAACTTTTATAAATAGTTATATAAATACTTATATGGTTTTATAAACCTTTAAAAAAATTATAAACCCTATATAAACTCTTCAAAACCCAATAAAATCTTTTATAAACCCTTACAAATCTTATATAAACTTTTTATAAACTTATTTAAACCCTTTATAAACCCTTATAAATTATATATAAAATATTTATAAACACATGTAAGTGGTTTTGTGAACCCTTTATAAATTTTTATAAACCATTATAAACATTTTAAACATTCTGTAATGACTTGAAGACAAAACTTATGGGAGCTACAAAACATATTATTTGAATTGCTTGTTAATGGTCTTCCAGCTCGAGCTGAGATCACATATGCTGCAAATGGCAGATGGTCAGAAAATTTCACCAAAATTAAACATGATCCTGCCAAACATTTATTTTTCTAACTATGGAGTTTGAATATTTTTGCAGGGTGAGCTGTGTAATGTTGAACAAAGGCAAGCATATAGTTTGAATATTTTTGCATATCCTGCCAAACCTTTATAAAATGATTATAAATTAGTTATAATGGTTTATAAAATGTTTATATATTAGCTATAATGGTTTATAAATTATTTGTAAGGAATTATATATAATTTATAAATGTTTATAAATAATATATAAAGATTTATAGATCATTTGTAATGGTTTCTAAGTTATTTATAAGGGTTTGTATATCCTTTCTAAGAGGTATATATATTATTTATATGGGTTTATTTTATTTATAGAAACTCATAGACCATTTAAAATCATTCATAAGGGTTTATGAATTGTTTATAGGATATTACAAATCATCTGTAATGGTTTATAAAAAATGATTTATAGATCATTTATAAGATGTTTATAGATCACTTTAAAGGTTTATAAATATTATATATATATATATATATATATATATATATATATATTCTTATAGATGTTTTATTAACCCTTATAAACAGGTTTATGATTTTGAAAAAGCTTTCACAAACTCTTATAAATGATTTATAAGCCTTTATAAAAAAAAATTTAAGACTTCATAAATGAATTAACTTTTAAAATTCTTTGTATCCTTATAAATAATTTATAAACCCTTAAAAATAACATATAAACTTATAAATAGTTTATATAATTTTATAAATGATATATAGACTCTTATAACGTTATAGAAGATATTTAGAAACCCTTATAAAATGACTTATAAACTTATAAATAGTTTATATAATTTAATAAATGATATATAGACTCATAACGATATATAAGATATTTAGAAGCCTTTATAAATGACTTATAAATTTATAAATAGTTTATATAATTTTATCAGTGATAAATAGACTCTTATAAGAGATTTATAAGAATTTATATAGGTTTATAAATGGATTAAACAATGATTATAAACCAATTTAGAAGGCTTAAGAACGACTTTATAAAGGCTTATAACTAATTTATAAGGGTTTATAAAATGATTTTTATAAACTAATTTATAAAGATTATTAACTGATTTATAAATACTATTAACTGGTTTATAAAGGTTTATAAGCAAATTCATTAATATTTTTGAATTAATGTACAAAAACCTTATAAAATGAATCAAAAGGATATATAAATTAATCAATAAACTGATTTATAAATGTTTATAAACTAATTTAAGGCTTTGTAGGGGCGAGTATGGGCTCATCGTCTTGCATCCCTACAAAGCTGAAGTGTCCAGGCATTGCTTCTTGAAAGAAAGTGAAATCCTTTGATCCCATCGGCGGTTGCATCTCGGCGTAGTTCTGAGTCCCCAACATATCACCAGACACGTTCTTGAAGAACATGTGCAAGCCTTTGTCGTTAACAGTCCGTGGGAAGAATGGTTTCTCCTCTTTGCGGAAATCAACGGTTGCATTGCACATATGCACGCTCGCTTGCCTTGTGATAACCTGAAACATACAATAGAGTGTTTAAAAGCAGCAGTAGACACAGCTCCAAGTGCTGTTCCAGTAGCACCAAAAGCCGCAGCTTCCCTAGCAGTTTTCAGCTGGAAAATGGGAACAACACAATGTAAATCAAGCTTTCTTAGGGCCAAAACGTCATATATCATGACTATGAGTAAGAAACACCAAAAGCACGTGCGTATAGGGGCTAAAACTGAGCAAGATGTGAAAGATGGAACAAAGCGATTCCCCAAACATTCCCTCAGTGTTGATCACATTCTGCTCTAGTGACTTCCTGCTTCTTCCTAAAAGCCTCACCTCCTACTCTATGATCGAGTTTCTACATACAGTCAAATATCTTTTTAAGTCCCTTAAAAAATAATCCGTTCCTGCCTAATAGTTTCACATGAAAAATCTTTGCTAAGAATAGTGTCGACCTATACAGGGGCCCCGTTTCTATTCTAATTTTAAAGCAGAGCTCTATAGATCAAAGTGCAACCGTTATTCATCATTGACTCACCATCAATACGAACACTATTACATTATAAAACAATCAAATAATCTCAGCAATCAGTAAGGCACAAAATGAGTCAATCAAATACCATACAAGGAGATAACAACAAATCAATCATAGAGAGAGATATATAGCAATACGGTGGGTCCGTTGACGGGATCGGAGGCGATGAACTCGTCGACGTCGGAGGAAGACCAAGAAGGAAGAGGCGTGTCGCGTTTAGTGAACCTAGTGTAATTCTCCAGGAATGATAACCTCTCCGCCCAAAATCCCTTGAATCCATCCATGAACGAGCTGTGTCTAAACTTGTATGCTCGACGGCGAAGCTCGGTGGAAACGATAATCTCCGCAAAAAAAAATGATAAGGCAAGGTACGAAGGCCAGTTTTGTCTTTTACACATTAATGAAAAGTGTATTTGTGAAAATATCTCTCTATTAGTGGTATTGTTGAATTATGGTACTATACAAAGTGTAGTTATGAAATTTCCCCTTTAAACACTCTCTAAGTTTTTTTTTAGTTTAAAAATGATTTTTTTGCATATTTATTTGATTTTAGAGTCTAGAAGACTCATAGAAGACTTAAAAAGAAATCTTCTGGTACATTCCGCTTAAACTTTAGTAAAAAAAATAGGGTTCCCGCCAAATTTTGGAATAATTTAGATTTCCCGTCTAAATCAAAGTCTTCCATAAGTCTTCCATGAGTCTTTCACGAGTCTTCCATAAGTTTTTGAGAAGTCTTCTGGATCGAAAATATTTAACCTAATTGGAATTTTTGTTACCATATATTAAAAAATTACATATTCTCTTTCTCCCTCTCAAATGGCTGCAACAAAAATGTTATGTTTCTCACTCTAAAACTCTCTAACCTCTCTCTAATCTCTTTGAACATTGATACACCAAGCTTTATATCTATTTCTCTCTTTTTCTTATGTCTTCTCACTAATTTATCTTCTTTTTGTAGGATTTTGATTACATGATTCTCATCTTTCACTCTTCCTAAAGTAGATCTCTAAATTTTTATATGAATTTATGTGTGTGTTTATATGTCAGAATCTAAAAAGCTATAGATTGTAAGCATAAAATTTTTATTTTTGAGGTTTATCTATGTTTTGAAGTCATTTGAATGTTTTTGAATTTACAACTTTTTCCAGATCTGAGAGACTTTGAAAGGCTTCTTAGAAAAAGTCTCAGAAGACTTCCCACGACGTCTACAAGAAGTCTTCTGAAGTCTTCTGCCTGAAGTGGTATAAATTTTGGATATGTATTTTGTGTGTGTGTATCTATTAGATTCTAATAAGTTATAGATCCAACCTACTGTGACTGTTTTGTTTATTATCTAAAAAATTATTTTTGAAATCTTCTGTTTTGAAGTCATTTGAATGCTTTTGAATATGCAGATTTTCCAGATCTGAGACAGACTTTGGAAGATTTCTGAGACATGAATTCTTGCAAGACTCTCGAAAGACTCTCGGAAGACACTTGGAAGACTCTCGGAGGACACTAGGAAGACTCTCAGAAAACTCTCCAAAGACCCTCGGAGGACTCTCAGAAGATTTCTTGGGAAATCTTCAAATGTATTTTATGCTAGAAGACTTCCCATGAAGTCTTCAAAAAGTCTTTCAAAGTCTTATGCCCAAAGTGGTATAAAGGGATGATGTGAAGTGGTCATTTTATGATTTGTATGTGTAATAATTTTGTTTATGGTTTTTTTTATTATTTGTACGTATAAATTTTAGTTGTGAATAATTTTATAAGCTTTAAGAGATGTTAATCAAAAGAATGGTAAATATGTTCATATTTTGCCAAAAGTACTTGACTTCATTGAAATTACTGATGCAACATACCAAAAAATATTTTAATCATTCTACACACACATAACAAAACACAACAACACAAAAGCTTGGTAAAGTTTTCTAAAAATAAGATAGAAGATTTCTCAAGAAACCTTAGGTAAATTCACAAAATATCAAAATGGAATTTTAAGTGAAGTTGAAATTTTAAATCTCATGGAAGTTAACATTATATCCATGAACAATCATTCTCCATAAACTACTTTTAAAGGTTGAATCATCTACAAAATAATTAGATTAGAACACATAAGATCATCAACTTGTTAAAACAAAATCACCGAAGAAGACTTCTTATGAAGTCTTCTACAAGTCTTCTATGAAGAAGACGCACAGAAGACATCCTCGTTTAGCTAGAAACATTATTAAACATCAATGTTTGTAACTTCATAATTATCACCAACTAAGTTATGAATTTGACAATGTAGTCTCAATATTGAATAATAAACATGAATTAGCAAGAAAATATTAAAAATTCATTTTAATTTTTGGATGAATTTAAATTTTAATAAAGATTTACGTAGAAGACTTCTTTTGAAATCTTCCACGGATGACTTCAAACAAAGTCGTCCTCGGATAACTTCATACGAAGTTTTCTGTTTAGGTCATTTTTGCAATTGCAAATTTACGAAGAAAGACTTCTTAAGAAGTTTACTCTACAGAAGAGATCCTTGGAAGTCTTTCTTTCTAAATATTGGCTTACTTTTGAAATTGAAAACTTTTTGAAATTCCTAGAGAAGACTTCGTTGGAAAAATAAGTTAGTTTTGAATTTGACCGAAGTTGGTCAGAAATTTGACTTTTTGTAGAAGACTTCCCTAGAAGTCTTCTCAGTAAATACTTGAAAAAAAATCTTCTATAAATATTCTCTCGCGGACAAATGTTTGACCATAACCCATAATTAAACTCGAGAAAACTTATAACGAAGTCTTCTACGAGTTTAATTCTGGGTTTTGGTCAAACCTTCTACGAGAAGACTTTGTTATAAGTCTTCTGCTTTTAGTTAAAACATTTACTTCCCTTAGACTTTTGATTTTCTTTGTTTACAAAGAAAAGTTAGAAGACTTCTATGGAAGTCTTCTAATAAAAACACACAAACGGTCAATTGCAAAATTATCCTCTGCATTGACCAGAAGACTTGTCTTCTCTGATAAAAAGACTTCTTTTAGAAGTCTTCTTCATCGAACAGATCTGAAAAATAAGATGTGGTTTGTGTTTTCATATCTTGAATTTGTGAGGTGACTTGTCTGGCTTCTCCAATCACCCATAATCTTCACCACAAAAGCTATCAAGTCACTAATGACCAAGAATCATGAGCTTCAATGTATTTATGAACCTTACAAAGTTTGAAATCAAAAATTTATTTTTTTAATGAATTTAAAGAGAAAGTGAAAGAGATGTGATTTGTGTGCATAAGTATTGAGATATAAAGAGTAAAAATTGAAACTTTGGTGCATTAAGAGTTTCAAATTGGTTGTTCGTGGTGGTTTGTGTATTGGTGAAAATGACAATATTGTAATTACTTGGGGAAAATGAGGATGATAAGGTAAAAGGTTCAATTTCAAAAAAAAAGAAAAAAAATGTAATGGCATTTTCGTGAATAATTCGAACTTTTATGGTGAATAGGGAAAAAGAAAATTGCAAAAAAAACATGGGTTATTTTTGTGCTTGACTTGAAATTTTAGGCTATATTTGAAAGAACCTCTTTTTAGAATCTAACCCGTATATCCACACAATTATATTTTTTATTTTTGGAACCTTGCAACCTTCCTTAAGTGTATTTATTTTCACTTTTATGACTAAATTATTGTTTTTATAATTTTTCTTATATATTTTTTATTATTTACATACATTATATAATTGTTTCAAAATGGCATTTTAAGCATAACATTTTATTTACTACAATAATTAATTATATCTTTGTTTCTACCATTAATTTATATCATCTATATTTCTTATCATATATATTTTATCGTATTTATAAAAATTAATTTTATTTATATTAAACTATAATACCAATAATATATTAACAGATTAATTTGTATTTTGTTTATATGTTGTAAAATTGATTATTTTGTGTTTTTTTTAGATAATGAAAAATATAACTACAGATGTTTAAAAAAATATTATTGCATGTATAAATTTTATAAATGAATAAACTAATTTCAAATATTACTGAAATTATGAAAAATGTTATTACATAATTTACGGATACTCTCTGATTTTATTCACATATTTTCGCATTTTATTAGATTAGTTACAAAAAGTTTAAAATCAAAGTCTGAAATTGAAATCTATATTATTATAAGAGAAGTACCTATATAAATTTCTCCTTAATTAGTTTTTCGAAAAAACAACCATTAAAATCCTAAACTTTCAAATAAAAACCAAAAAACCTCCAACTCATGTTTGAGCCAAAAAAAACTATAAACTTTTAAATATTGACCATTTTAATCCTCATATTTTGTTGACTCCGCCATTTAAGAAACCTGAATAGTCAACTGTTAAAATCAATTACAAAAATAAACACATGTTAATTTTTTGAACGACATCGTTTTTAAAACTGATTAAAACATTGATCAAACGAATTTTTTCCGTCTGAAACACTTAAAACATCTCTTTCGCGAAGCCCGAGTGAAGAAGATGAAGTTGATTTGAGGCTCTGCTTTCGCGAAAGAGATGATTTGAATGTTTTCAGAATCAAATTGACGTCGTCTGATCAATATTTTAATCGATTTTTAAAATGATGTCGTTTAGAGAGTGAACATGCGTTATTTTTCAATCGGATTTAAAAATTGATTAATCGGTGTTACGTAATGATAATAAGCTCTCTATGTTATGTCTTTAATAAGCTTTAAACATTTTTTATTGCATTTTTGTTTCTTGTGAAGTTCATGTATTCACAATTTGAGCTATCCAAGTCTTTATAGTAGTGTATTCCAATAATAGTTTTTTTTTTTTTGAAAACTGCTTGATTCCAATAATAGTTGGTCAGATTGTTTAGTAGTCTTTGGTTTAGTTAAACAATTCATTTCTATTATATCTCGTTAGTTGTTATAAAGAGTGTCGTTTTCAGGTAATTTTGTCATCGCTTAGATTTGCTTGGATCTTATGCTGTCTATTATATATCATTCATGTGTGTAGTTATGTTTTTGTTGGCCTGTAACTGTTTCAGAATGGTTTGATATTTGATGAGTTATGTATTTTTTTTTTTGTAAACTAATGAGTTATGTATTTGCAAATATTAAATATGAAGGTTTGATGTGATTGTGAGATAGAATAAAGTTATTTGTAGAGTGTATGAAATATTTTTTTTTAGTTTACTTGGCCGTTGGTAACTTAAATACTCGTAGTCTTATTTATTCATTCAAACGTATTTCTGAGGGGTTTTGAAATGGGTTTGTTCCTAATGAACTTTATTTAAAACTCACGTCATTTAAGGCACAAATTTGTATTTCTGTACTTCGAGTAGAATGTTTTGGTTCTCGTCATTTTCTTTACTTGTTTTGCAAGCTATCTTTTACATGCCCCATAAAACCAAGGGGTGACCCATATTGGTCCGTAGACATCTTACGTGTCTTCACCAATGTTTTATGAGTCATGGATTTATAATACTTACTTTATATGTCCTATGTAAAACATATAAACGCGGTTAACATTGTTACCTTAAAGAAATGATTCAAATAAATTCAAAATCATTAACGTTTTAAAAAGTCGGCAATCAAAATAACATCATAAAAGAAATGAACAACCACGATAAAGGTTTTTCAGAAAATAAAAATGCAGAAAAGATAGACCATAGTTATACTAATTAGCAAATCTCGAAATGATAAAACAGGAAAAGGTACAAAACGTAGTTGTTCGGTTATAAGATATGACTCATTCCACACGTGCTTTCTTCGAAGCACTACCTTCGATAGAAACTCCTTCGCCTGCGGCTTCAACCCCTGCAGGTACACCATCAAAGGTGGTAGCTTGCTATGCAACATTGCATGAGACTGCACCTGCTGCTTGAGGAATGGCTGGTTCAGGATCCTGAGTTCCTTCCTGTAACAAACAAAAGAAAAATTTGTGTTTAGACATTTTTAAATAAACAAATTCACATAAGAGAAGGAAATAGCACTCACATCAAAGGTTGGGATGGGTGCAAGTTCTCGTGCAGGAAAGATGCGAGTAATGGTGAAGGTTTGGTTGTTTGCAGTGAAATTGAAGTCTTTGAACTTGAGCAGAAAGTGTAGGTGTTTCCAACAACATCAGCTAGTGAGCGAGGTAGCTCAGTGTCAAACTGAGCATTAACACCCATCCCCTGCACACTGATACAGCCGTTAGAAAACGTCAGAGTTTTAAAAGTAGTAATCGTAGAGAAAAAAAAGCTTATAAGCCTCACCACAGTCTGAGCCGGCTTCCGATGCCGAAACATGAGTAAGTTTAGCAACCTCTTTATCGAAGCCAACAAAACTGGCAAAGCCAGTGACATCTGAGACAGATAAAACCACCCGATACCTGTCGGACATAACTTTTTTGTTATGGGTTTCATTCCATGTGGCAAACAAAATTGAAAATCTAAATAACTACCTCAGTTCAGCCACAGCATTGGTTTGATTGCATGAGACACATGTGAATGAGGATTCCTCGCGGTTGAGTTTCCTTGAACAATCAGAGCAGCCAATATAACACCAGCCCTCATCCTGCTGTACCTCGGTTACTTTGGCAGTACAAAGGAACTCAATGATCTGTCAGCGGATGGAAACAAACATCAATATCAATTTATTACTAATGGTAACAAAATAGCAAACACATCATTTTATACCTACGGATCACCAGTTAGAACAAATTTGTTGAGTTCAGAAATGGTGAGGACTCGATCTTTTGTGCATGAACAAAACTCTCCCTGGTCTGCCCCACCACTGGGCAAGCTGTAACAAAACTCAATGGAGAAGTAGTAAACGATAAGCAAAACAGACAATATAAATAGTTATAGTAGTTTTTCAAAAACAAAAATAAAAATAAAATAAATAGTTGTAGTGTGAAGTAAAAAAATGAAAGAACTTGCCGGTTAAATGCTTCTTTTCCGGCAGTAGTCTCACAATCAAAGAAAACACGTGTGCCAGAAGTGCCATGCAGATACAACTTGCCTGCCAAAACGTTCAGAATTATCTAAGTGAACGACCACCACTATGTGAACACTATGAACGATTGCATTAACAGAGAATACGGGAAGGCAAGTCAATGAATAAACAGCTAACTCAAATGATCTCTTACCGGAAACTATCTTAGGATTGATGGCAGTCACCAGAACAATCATTGGCTCTCTACCGTATCCATCAAACTTGCTATGGAATGCAAGAGGCAAAGAATCAAACATGCTTACACAAACATTCACATCCTTACACATAATTAATTACCCAGAGTAAAAAAGGATGCTTTAATGTAATCAATCATAAGTAAAGGATACCAGAGAACAGAGCATACCCCTCCAGGCGTAAAGTTAGCATAACACGCTGTGCCCCAAGAAGACGATCCGTTATTGTGCTCCTTATTGCACGAAGCTCACCCATAATATCTAAGATATCATCGTATGAACCCAACATTAAGCGATAAATGAGAAAGCAAACAAAAAAAAACAACAAATCTAGACTATTACCCGGAAGTTGTCTCCCAGTGTTTGCCATCTCAAGTATCTGTTCATATGGTCAGAAGCGGAAATGTTCTGTCGGAATTATCCTCGCAGTGGTTGCTAACTCTTCAAAAGCAGTCCCATCATTGAAACGAATGGAGACAGGCCCATCAGTAAGTCTGAATTTCGGGTTGCTGCGTGTGACATGTGAAGCCACTTAAGGTGTACACCGAGCCTTCGGTTTAACGACAAATAAACGTCAGTTGTAAAGACGCAGGAACATACTCTTGGATCAGCGTCGACTGTTGATATGAAAGAATGGTTAAAAAAAAAATAGTAAACAAATCATGAAAGTCTTATTAAGTTACTGCGCAAGTTAAAGAATTTTATAGACATAAGAGAATCAACCGTGAAGATTATTAGCATATTAGTGGTAAAGGAAACTTACATGCTCATCAACTAATAACATGTCAGCGCTCATCATCTGGCCTCCCAGAACCTTAAGAGACGGACCTCTGTGTTGGAACATCTCCCGGCTCTTAAATCAGCAAGAACAGTGTACAAATTAGCCATAGGAATCGGTTGCTAGGAAATCGAAAGTTTTCAGATTTGGTTGGAGTTGGAGTTTGCATTAGAGGAAGGTGAGGTTTATATAGATGGAGATCTAGGCAGTTTCAGAGTAAACGAAAAGGCTCACTGATATTTTAATGAAGGAGGAGTGGATTAATGTAGGGAAACTCCAAACAAATTACGGAGTAAAGGAGATTATAGACGTTACGGGTAAGAAGGGGTGTTCTGTGTCGGTGAAACCTGTAAGGTCAAGGTACACCGCAGGAGGAAGAAGACGGAAGAATAGGATTCTGATCATATGGGCTTATAGGTAATTGTTTTCTTCTGTAAAGCCCAAAGCATTTGTCTCCTATGTTCATTTGCGGTTGATGAAACCCAAAAGAAGCCCAAACCATATTTTCATAAAGCAACGCGGCGCGAGTGAGCAAAATCGCAAAAGCTACGCGGTGCGAACGAATGAATTTGCGTGAGATTCACTAACCTATATCGTGTCTACACGTGTCATCATTCCCCCCATCCTACAGATCGATGTGGATGTCTGTAAAGCCAGCCCAAGTCTACTTTATATTATTAGACCACCTCCATCAAAAAGTTCTTACAGATTATCTAGCTATTATAAATATTAAAAAAATTTGAAACAGGAAAGAGAAAGTCAGGACCGGTTGATTGCAGAGAGACTTTAGGAACGGGGTCTAAAACTCAAATGCCAAATGGCTTCTTTTTATTGCACAGATATCAAAAGAAAAAAAAGCAATCTAATTATTTAAACCAAAATTATTATAATACTATTATTTTATTTTTTTTACATACCCAAATAGAGGTTCAACCGATAGAGGTGGCCTTAGATGCTTTAAAATTCTGTTTAGAGAACCTTATTACAGATTTCACTCTTAGTTTGTAGTCATTCATTTGTTTGAACAATTATCCTTCCTTGTCATGACTATAATTAGTCAATACACCAAAATTTAGAAAGAAATCATTCATATACACATTAATTTATATTAATAACGTTTCTGAACAATGGAGATAAAATTTGTTTGTCTCCCATAAATGTTTAAGAAATGGAACTCGTGACTATTCAGAGTCAACATATAAAATAAAAAGAAACAGGAAAGAGAAAGTCAGGACCGGTTGATTGCAGAGAGACTTTAGGAACGGGGTCTAAAACTCAAATGCCAAATGGCTTCTTTTTATTGCACAGATATCAAAAGAAAAAAAAGCAATCTAATTATTTAAACCAAAATTATTATAATACTATTATTTTATTTTTTTTACATACCCAAATAGAGGTTCAACCGATAGAGGTGGCCTTAGATGCTTTAAAATTCTGTTTAGAGAACCTTATTACAGATTTCACTCTTAGTTTGTAGTCATTCCTTTGTTTGAACAATTATCCTTCCTTGTCTTGACTATAATTAGTCAATACACCAAAATTTAGAAAGAAATCATTCATATACACATTAATTTATATTAATAACGTTTCTGAACAATGGAGATAAAATTTGTTTGTCTCCCATAAATGTTTAGGATATGGAACTCGTGACTATTCAGAGTCAACATATAAAATAAAAAGAAACAGGAAAGAGAAAGTCAGGACCGGTTGATTGCAGAGAGACTTTAGGAACGGGGTCTAAAACTCAAATGCCAAATGGCTTCTTTTTATTGCACAGATATCAAAAGAAAAAAAAGCAATCTAATTATTTAAACCAAAATTATTATAATACTATTATTTTATTTTTTTTACATACCCAAATAGAGGTTCAACCGATAGAGGTGGCCTTAGATGCTTTAAAATTCTGTTTAGAGAACCTTATTACAGATTTCACTCTTAGTTTGTAGTCATTCCTTTGTTTGAACAATTATCCTTCCTTGTCTTGACTATAATTAGTCAATACACCAAAATTTAGAAAGAAATCATTCATATACACATTAATTTATATTAAAAACGTTTCTGAACAATGGAGATAAAATTTGTTTGTCTCCCATAAATGTTTAGGATATGGAACTCGTGACTATTCAGAGTCAACATATAAAATAAAAAGAAACAGGAAAGAGAAAGTCAGGACCGGTTGATTGCAGAGAGACTTTAGGAACGGGGTCTAAAACTCAAATGCCAAATGGCTTCTTTTTATTGCACAGATATCAAAAGAAAAAAAAGCAATCTAATTATTTAAACCAAAATTATTATAATACTATTATTTTATTTTTTTTACATACCCAAATAGAGGTTCAACCGATAGAGGTGGCCTTAGATGCTTTAAAATTCTGTTTAGAGAACCTTATTACAGATTTCACTCTTAGTTTGTAGTCATTCCTTTGTTTGAACAATTATCCTTCCTTGTCTTGACTATAATTAGTCAATACACCAAAATTTAGAAAGAAATCATTCATATACACATTAATTTATATTAATAACGTTTCTGAACAATGGAGATAAAATTTGTTTGTCTCCCATAAATGTTTAGGATATGGAACTCGTGACTATTCAGAGTCAACATATAAAATAAAAAGAAACAGGAAAGAGAAAGTCAGGACCGGTTGATTGCAGAGAGACTTTAGGAACGGGGTCTATAAAACTCAAATGCCAAATGGCTTCTTTTTATTGCACAGATATCAAAAGAAAAAAAAAGCAATCTAATTATTTAAACCAAAATTATTATAATACTATTATTTTATTTTTTTTACATACCCAAATAGAGGTTCAACCGATGGAGGTGGCCTTAGATGCTTTAAAATTCTGTTTAGAGAACCTTATTACAGATTTCACTCTTAGTTTGTCATTCCTTTGTTTGAACAATTATCCTTCCTTGTCTTGACTATAATTAGTCAATACACCAAAATTTAGAAAGAAATCATTCATATACACATTAATTTATATTAATAACGTTTCTGAACAATGGAGATAAAATTTGTCTGTCTCCCATAAATGTTTAGGATATGGAACTCGTGACTATTCAGAGTCAACATATAAAAGAAAAAGAATAAAATATAGAACCGAATTAAATAAAAGTAGCGGTATAACAGATACTCAAAGCATTACATTCTGTCTGCAATCATTGATCGGTTAAGAAGAACAAGCATGGACTTCAAGGTCAACATCTCAAACAATGTCATTAACACATTGACTACAGTTGTCTCCATCCTTGTGTTTCTTACAATCGCGGAAGCCAAGATTCATCGTCACACTTTCACGGTATTGTAAAACAAATATCATTTTTACATAATCAACAGAGAGAAAAACATTATGTTGTCAGCAGTGAGATACTATATGAAATTTAATAACGCAGATAGAGTCAAAAGCGTATACCCGACTCTGTGACACCAAAAAGATATTGACAGTGAATGGAAAATACCCCGGACCGACGCTAAAGGCCCACCGTGGAGATAAACTCATCGTCAATGTCGTCAACAAGGCAAACTATAATATGACCCTCCACTGGTAAACATTACAACACCTTTTTTAAAATTCTCATTGACTATATGTCTATAAAACGTGGAAAGTCCATGTTTAATATATTAGGCATGGAGCGAGACAGGTAAGGAACCCGTGGTCGGATGGACCTGAATACGTAACTCAATGTCCGATTCGGCCAGGCGAGCGTTATGTTTATAGAATTGATCTGACGGTTGAGGAAGGAACGATCTGGTGGCACGCACATAGTCAATGGGCACGTGCCACAGTCCATGGAGCGTTTATTGTCTACCCGAAACGTGGCTCTTCTTACCCATTTCCCAAGCCTCACCACGAGATTCCTCTCATTTTAGGTACATTGATACCGATGGAATCAAGTTTTAAATAATGTTAAAAGAGTTTATGATGGTGAAACATTACGTACGTTACAACTGCTAGGTGAATGGTGGAAGAAGAAAAACATAATGGATATCGCAGGAAACGCTAATAAAACCGGAGGTGAACCGGCTATCTCAGATGCATATACCATAAACGGACAACCCGGTTATCTCTACCCCTGCTCTAAACCAGGTAAGCCTCTTCCAAGTACCAACACATGATCAATCTAAATGGCACTAGCGTTATTTTGTTTTCTTTACCATCTGGAAACAGACACATTTACAATGAAGGTGGTGCGCCATCGACGATACCTTCTTCGGATTATCAATGCGGTGATGGACGAAGAGCTCTTCTTTGCAATAGCAAACCACACCTTAACCGTTGTGGCCAAAGATGGTCTCTACTTGAAACATTTCAATACTAGTTATCTAATGATAACTCCAGGCCAGTCCATGGACGTCCTCCTCCATGCGAATCAGCGGTCAGGGCGTTACTTTATGACGGCTCGAGCTTACTCATCCGCCTTTGGTGCCGGTTTTGACAAAACCACCACCACTGCCATCTTAAAATACAAAGGTCATCACCATTCCTTAACCGATAAATCAAACCGAAAAACTCCGATTTTACCCTATTTGCCTCCTTATAATCATACCGAGGCAACCACCCGGTTCACTAACCAATTTAGAAGCTACCGAACCGATAACCGTCCGGTTAACGTCCCGCTTAAATTCGACACTCGCCTTCTCTACGCGATCTCCGTGAACTTGCTGAACTGCTCCGACGATAAACCGTGTAGCGGCCCGTTCGGGAAGAGATTCTCGTCGAGCGTCAACAACATCAGCTTCGTGAACCCGACGGTCGACATTCTCCGAGCTTATTACCGCCGCATCGGTGGCGTTTTCGAGGAGGATTTCCCGAGAAATCCGCCGACGGAATTCAACTACACCGGAGAGAATCTTCCGTTTCCGACGAGGTTTGGAACCAAAGTGGTGGTTCTTGACTTCAATTCGAGCGTGGAGCTGGTTCTGCAGGGGACGAACGTGTTGGCTTCGGATAATCACCCGATCCATCTCCATGGTTATAGCTTCTACGTGGTTGGTTCGGGGTTTGGGAATTTTAATAGCAAGAAAGATCCGTTGAAGTATAACCTAGTTGATCCACCGGAGGAGACCACCGTTGGAGTTCCTCGTAATGGCTGGACCGCCGTCAGATTCATAGCTAATAATCCAGGTCAGTGCATGCAGTACACTAACGTTACGTTTTCTAAACTTGAAATATGATATAAACACGTTGCATGTAGAAAAACACGTTTTTGGGTTTAAGTTCTTGCATTGAACTATGTGGCAATAGACCGAAAATAATAGCCCATTTAATGTCAGAACCCCATTTGAATTCGTATATTTGTTTTTCATGCATTTCAATTTTAAAATTATTAACAAATAAAAAAATTGTTTTAGTTATTCTTACCAGTATATATAAACATAGGTTAATCACCTTATTTTATATTACTTAAAAATCGTATAAGTAAAAGGTCAGTTTAAAATCAGTTAAAATGATCAATGTACACCATGAAGTAAATGTCTGCCACACTGGAAGAAAGATCTCACAATCTGACTTGAGATTTATTGAGTTTATCATGATGTTGATTTGATTATATATAGGGGTATGGTTGTTGCATTGCCATATAGAGAGACATGCCACATGGGGAATGAACACTGTGTTCATAGTGAAAGATGGACCGACGAAATCATCTCGAATGCTCAAACCTCCTCCTGATCTGCCTTCTTGTTAGCTAATAATATCCTTTTATGAATTATAAAGTTCTGAAGAAAAAATATTCGGGACTGGGTATTGTGACAAATATAATAATAAGAACAAAACTATGTTTCTTTGTTCATCATGCTGAGTCTTTCAATTACAATTTTATTTATCGATTTCGTCAATATATTCGATCATTTGTTCAATTTCCTTTCCAGCTAAGTTTTTGAGTTCCGACCAAGTCTTCGTGCTATATGAATTTTTAAATTTCCTTGCGAAGACTCAACGAGGCGATCAGTGTAGGTAAAACCAACAGAAATTGCTACGAAAGATACAAAAGCTCGTGGACTTTCCAACACACGTAAATTGGATTAAAAATCACACTGTCAACCACTACAAGAAAACATGAGTTTTCCGAGGGACAAATTCCTAGGAATTACGTCGGAATACCGGAATTTGTCCCTCGGAAAAATCTCCTCGGAATTCGTCATCTCCTCGGAATTTCCTCGGAAATTTCCGACAGAATTCCGAGGAACAAATAAACCGAGGACTTTCCGAGGAACGGCGGTCGTCAGAATGGTCGTCGGAATATACCGAGGAACTCTCCGTCGGTATTTTCCGACGATCATTCCGACGAACGCTATTTCTCGGAAGCGGAGGAATATTCCGAGGGAGCTCTTCGTCGGAATATTCCGAGGGAAGGTTCCTCGGAAAATTCCGAGGGAAGGTTCCTCGGAAAATTCCGAGGAAGATCTCCCTCGGAATAATCCTTGGAATAAACCGAGGAACGTTCCCTCGGAATATTCCGAGGAAAACAAGCCTCCGAAAATACCGAGGGAACGTTCCTCGGAATTATGAAAAAAAAAATTTAAAAAAAAAATATTCGAAATATAATTTCGAAAATAAAAATTTTAAATTTAGAAATTTAATTTTGAAAATATAAAATTAAAATTCAGAATCTTACAAATTAAAAAAACATAACAAATTTTTGAAAAAAAAAATCTACGGGTTCGGGTTCGGGTTCGGGTTCTGGGGGTTCGGGTTTTGCAGGGTCGGGAACTGGACGTTCGGGTGCAACGTCCTCATCATGTCCATCATCTGCTGGTTCAGCCTCCTCTGTTCCTCATAGCCCGCCTGCTGTGCCTCGAAGGTCGCATATTGTTGCTCGAAGCGCGCCTGTTGAGCCGCAATCTGAGTCTCCAACGCAGAAATGCGGTTATCCTTGTCCTGCAATTGACCCATAAGTGCTTCGGGATCAACAAAGGGCGGTGGTGCAGCAGAAGACGAAATCGACCGGGACCGACGAGCCAAACCGACCAATCGGCCCTTCCTCTTTGGAACCGACTGAAATAGAAAATAGGCAAATGTAAATAATAGTTATTAAGATGAACTGAAATTTTATAATAGAACTTACCGATGCAACGATTTCGTTGATCCGAGCCTGAGGCAATTGGGTACCCGTCGATTCTTCGTCGTCGGTTTGCAGCTGAGACGCTTCCTCTTCCACCTGAGTGTGGATGAGGTCGACGACTTGCTTCACAAGCCCATCATCAATCTGGCCGGTCTTCTTGTTGGTATACGCCCTCTTCATAAGGGCGAAATCATCAACCGGCTCACCATGATTTTCTTCCACCTTGATATCAATATAAAAATTAGTAATTAGAAGAAACGATGAAAAAAAATTGGAAAACTTTAAAAATAGAATAAAAAGCGAGTAAATTACCATGCGATCCCTCAGAGTGGCTTGGGATTGAGCACCTAAGTTGTGCTTGAAGACGCCCTTCCCTCTACGCTCGCTGTTGCGGTTGGTGGAGTTGGTCGAAGAAGTCGATTTCGTCGCATCCTTGGTCCAATGCACAATCAACTCATTCCAGACCGTGGTGTTTATCGACTTTGGGACCTTTAAAAAAAATTGTTAGATGAATAAAAAAATAATTTAATAAATTGAAAAATTGTTTAAAATTTTAGAAAAAACCTGGTCTATTAGCCACTTCTTCTTCCACTCGTGGATTTGATACGAGTAGTTGGTCATAGCTTTATGCACGAAGTGGTAATGGATAAACAAGGTGTTATCGGGATTCCAGTTGAATTCTTGCTGAAAATATACATAATTAGTAGAAAATTTATAATAAAAATAAAATTTATAATAAAAATAAATTTAAAAGAAAAATTAAGATTAATTACCGCAAACTGCTGAAACCACAGGACTTTTTTGGCGGTAGGGAAGTCGGTGAAAGTCGGATGCCCCTTGTCCAAAGACACATACATCATACGGTTGATAAATCCGCTGATCCCGTTCGAGGAACGGTCGAACCAGGTTTGACCCTCTCGAGATGGATACGGAACGAGAAACGGAAGGCGGTCACGACCCGGTTGTCGAACAAACTCCGCAACCCTCATCAATTCCGGAGGACCCTGAAAATTGGGCGGAATAATGGGTGCAGAACCGGAACCAGAAGGAGCGTCGGGAAACGGAGAGGGAGATGTATGGTAGGAGCTGCGGGGCGATGGGGAATCCTGAACGGAGTTGCTCCCCGAGACACGAACACGACGCTGTCGAGGAGGTCGGCTCTGATCATCATCATAAGACCTGAAATTAAAGATATAAAAATAACTTTAATAGGTAAAAAAAGTTTTAATATCTGAAAAAATAGTTTAATAATTACGAAAAATAGTTTGATAATTACAAAATTAGTTTAATAATTATAATAATTACAAAAATAGTTTTAAAATTACAAAAATAGTATAATAATTTCAAAAATAGTATAATAATTACAAAATTAGTTTTAATAATTACAAAAATAGTATAATAATTTCAAAAGTAGTATAAAAAATTTATAAAATAGTTTAATAATTATAAAAATAGTTTAATAATTATAATTTAGTTTAATTATTAAAAAAAAGTTTAATAATTACAAAATTAGTTTAATAATTACAAAATTAGTTTAATAATTACAAAAATAGTTTAATAATTACAAAAATAGTATAATAATTACAAAATTAGTTTTAATAATTACAAAAATAGTATAATAATTTCAAAAGTAGTATAAAAATTTATAAAATAGTTTAATAATTATAAAAAATAGTTTAATAATTATAATTTAGTTTAATTATTAAAAAAAGTTTAATAATTACAAAATTAGTTTAATAATTACAAAATTAGTTTAATAATTACAAAAATAGTTTAATAATTACAAAAATAGTATAATAATTACAAAATTAGTTTTAATAATTACAAAAATAGTATAATAATTTCAAAAATAGTATAAAAATTTATAAAATAGTTTAATAATTATAAAAATAGTTTTATAATTATAAATTTAGTTTAAGTATAGAAAAATTATCAAAATCGTTTATAAATAAAGAAAAAAGGTTTATAATTTTTTTTAAAATATTAAAAAACTTTTTATTATTACTGGAAACTTGAAAACGTTTTTAAAAATAGAAAAACGTTTTTAAAAGTCAAAAAAATGTTTTAAAAAAAAAGCAAAACGAGTAGAATTATAAGCAAAACAAAAACTAATTCCAAAAAAAACCAAAACAAGAACCTAAAATCCTAAATTAAATCCTAAACTATCCATCTAACAACCTAAAATCCGAAACTATTCATCTAACATCCTAAAATCCAAAATTCTAATCTCACAAACCCTAGGAAAAAGAAAAAATAAGAGAATTGGATAGAACTTACATGATTCTTGAAGTGGAGGATAGAAGTGGGCTTGGGTAGGAGTGAGGCCGGAGAGAATTGAGAGAGGACGGAGAGAAAATCGAGAGAGGAGGGTTGCTGTGAGATTTTTCGAGAGAGAGACTTGCTGCGGCGGAGAAGAAGAAGAAGGAGATTAGGTTTTTATATTTAATGATTCCGACGGACAGGGTCCTCGGTATTCCGTCGGAATCATTAAATGTAAAACCTAACCGCGTGTCTCGAAATATTTCAAGCGGTTTGGTTTTTCCCGGATACGAATATTCCGACGGATATCATTTTCCTCGGAATTTCCTCAGAATATTCCGAGGGAATTCCGAGGACCATACAATTTTTGGGGTTTCAAATTCCGTTTTTTTTTTTCGTATTTCATTTCTAATACAAATGTAATGCATACCATTGAGGATACTTTGTATAGATGATCATAAACCATGCAATAACAAAATTTCAAAAACAGTTGTAAGTATTTCCTTTTACATTTGTTAAAGTGTATAAGTGTTTATCTTATGTTGTGTGATTTTCGTTCAAGCAATCGTAAAAGTGTTTGTTATTGTGTAAATCACCTAAGTTTGACTTCATAATATGGTGAAGACACATAATGAAGGTTACATACTTGTTATTAAATCCGGAAAACGTTGTTTTCGGTTCAAAAACCTTGTTTCCTCGGAAATCCCTCGGAAATTTCCGAGGACATTCCGAGGAAAAGTGGTTTTTCGGTTAAAAACCACCAGTTCCTCGGAATGTCCTCGGAAATTTCCGAGGAAATTCCGAGGAATCAGGGTTTTTGAACCGAAAAAACCCTGTTTCCTCGGAATGTCCTCGGAAATTTCCGAGGACATTCCGAGGAAACAGGGTTTTTTACCCTTTTTTTGCAAATCCCTGAATCTTTCCGAGGAAACCCTATTTCCCTCGGAATTTCCTCGGTATTCCAAAAAAAAAATAAAATAAAAAATAAAAAATTACTCTGGTTCCGAGTCATCATCACCAGATAAATCGGAATGTGGATCTTGGTGAAACTCTCCAATAACTGGTTCATCTTCAGCGTGAACGACGGCTTCCTCTGCAAAATCGGTCAAATCGACTACAAGGCCACCTTCCGCTACATCTTCTGCTGCACTTAAGTTGACGGTTGTGATTGGTTGCAGTGGCTCTTCCAGCTCTAAAGTTCCCTGAACTCGACCTCTCGGGTTGACTCTTGTAACAGTAACCCATGGATCATCTCTGTTCCCCCTCTGTGGGTACTTGATATAACAAACCTGTTACATTTTAAAAAATATTACTAAAAGTATAAATTATGATCAATCATTCTGAATTCTAACAAGAATAACTTACCTGATCGGCCTGAGAAGCAAGAATGAAAGGATCATAATATTGCAGCTTTCGTCTCGAATGTACTGATGTAACACCAAATGCATCTGTTGTCACACCTCGATCTGGAGTGTTGTCGTGCCAATCACAATAGAAAACAGTACAGCGCAATCCAAGCAAGCCCAGATACTTGATTTCCAAAATCTCATGTATGTGTCCGTAGTATACATCCTCTCCTGATGCAGAACAAACGCCAGCATCATAGGTGGTTCGCGAACGTCTCGTCTTTTCAGTTGCGAATGCATATCCTCGAGTACAAAATCTCGGATATGACTTCACAACACAGTTTGGGCCAACCACCATCTCGCGTATCTAATCGTCAAATGTTTCACCTCTGCCCAAACCATCATACACCTATTAATAGCACATAAGTAGATTATATCAATAAATATGAATTAGTATAAATATATGATAAATGTTATTTTAATTTGTTTAAGGCACTCACATAAGTAAACATCCATCCAGCAAATTCTCTCTGCTTCATTTCTTCTAGTTCCGCCTCTGTGGCGTATCTATGTTCTAACCGCTTTTGTGCCATGAAAATCCTGTACATATGATGACAATAATATAATTAATTAAGATTTAAATGACAATTTGTTAAAATAAAATTTTGTAAGATAATAAACTTACCTCTCATATGGAAGAACATCTTCGCAGTTGGTGAGCAAATATGTCTGCAAATGACTTCGCTCCTGCTCAGTAAGTCGACGGTCCTTTGGTTTTCCACTAAGTCGTCCAACTTCGGTGAAAATGTCTGGAACCTGAACATGATATGTTGCCCGTTCGCCTCTATCATCATGCCTAGCAGATCTTCTGTTTTTGGTCTGAACTTCTGCTGGAAAGTAGTGCTCCGCAAAGTTCGAAATTTCATGGTTGATCATCTGTGCAACTATAGAACCTTCAACCCTACTAAAATTTTTCACCATCTTCTTCAAATAGAACATATACCGTTCATACAGATACATCCATCTATACTGAACAGGACCACCAAGTTCCAATTCTCTTGCCAGGTGAATAGCAAGATGCTCCATAACATCAAAAAACGAAGGAGGAAATATCTTCTCAAGGTTGCACTGAATCACGGCTATGTTAGTCTTCAAATTTGTAATACCTTCAAGAGTCACTGATCTGCTGCATAAATCGCGGAAGAAAACACTTATCCCTGCAACTGCTTCATGAACTTTTCGTGGTAATAGTTCTTTGAAGGCAAACGGAAGGAGGCGCTGCATCATCACATGGCAATCGTGACTTTTCAAGCCAATAAACTTTCCTTCCTTTCTGTCGATACAGTTACGCAAATTAGATGCGTAACCATCTGGAAACTCCACATCGTTTGAAATCCAATCAAAGAATGCATTTTTCCCCTCTGCATCAAGTCGGTATATGGGAAAAGGAGCCCTACCATTCTCATCAACATGAAGTTCTGGACGAGCACATATATCGACTAAATCCAGTCTTGACTTCAAATTATCCTTTGTTTTACCTTTAACGTTAAGGATCGTGTTCATGAGATTGTCAAAAAAGTTCTTCTCAATATGCATGACATCTAAATTATGCCTTAGCAGATGATGCTCCCAGTATGGCAAATCAAAGAAAATACTTTTTTTTGTGCCAGTTATGTAGATCTCCAACAGCATCTACCGGAAAATGCTCATGTCCACCAACGTCTGGCGTCCTTTCTGCACCATAATCTCTTAGTTGTGTATTCAAACCTTCCCCACTAACTTCCTCAGGTGGACCATAAAACACCTGTTTGTTCTTCCTAAACAAATTCTTACTCCGGCGGTATGGATGATCATGTGGTAGGAATCGTCTGTGACAGTCAAACCAACACGTTTTTCTTCCGTTCTTTAGTTGGAAAGCATCTGTGTCATCTTGACAATATGGACATGATAGCCTCCCATGCGTTGTCCATCCAGATAACATACCATATGCTGGAAAATCACTTATTGTCCACATTAGTACTGCCCGCATTTGAAAGTTTTCTTTACACGAAATATCGTATGTTTCAGCACCTTGAGCCCATAGTTGTTGCAACTCATATATTAGTGGCTGAAGAAACACATCAAGTGATCTCCTAGGATGCTCTGGTCCGGGAACGAGTATGGAGAGAAACAAAAACTCTCGTCGCAAGCACAAGCTTGGGGGTAAGTTATATGGTGTAACAATGACTGGCCATAGAGAATATTGTTTTCCACTCTTCCCATACGGGCTGAAACCATCAGTACATAATCCAAGGTAGACATTTCTTCTCTCATATGCAAAGTCGGGATACAAAGATTGGAAATGCTTCCACGCTTTTGCATCTGAAGGATGTCTAATCTCACCATCTGTTGAGTGCTCTGCATGCCATCTCATTCGTTGCGCTGTGCGTTCCGAAAGATACAACCTCTGCAACCTTTCCTTCAAAGGCAAATACCACATCCTCTTATGTGGCACTGGAACTCTTCCACTCGTATCTTTGTAACGAGGCTTCCCACAAAATTTGCATGTAATTCGCTGCTCATCCGCCCTCCAATAAATCATGCAGTTATCGCTGCATACATCTATTACCTCATACGATAGACTAACACCAGATACGAGTTTCTGAACCTCGTAGTATGAATCTGGAGCTACATTATCCTCAGGTAGAACACCTTTTACAAAATCAGCTATCGCATCCATACAATCTTCAGCCAAGTTATAATCTGTTTTAATGCCCATCAGTCTTGTAGCAGATGATAAAGCTGAATGACCATCTCTGCAACCTTCATACAAAGGTTGCTTTCCAGCATCCAACATATCATAAAATCTCCTAGCTTCTGCATTGGGTAAATCTTCCTCTCTAAAATGATCATTTACCATCTGCTCAGTACCTACACCATAATCTACCTCTGTTCTAATTGGTTCTTCTAATCTAACCACCGGCTGAGGTTCGCTAGTACTACCAGGTTCATAATCAGTTTCCCCGTGATGATACCAAATTTTGTAACTTCGTGTAAACCCATTTAAATAAATATGTGTCCAAACATCCAACTCTTTAATAACTTTTTTATTTTTACAATTAGAGTAAGGACATCTTAACTTACCTGTTTCGGCTTCCGGTTGTCGTTGAACTAACCCCATGAATTCTTTTAGACCTCGTTCGTATTCTTTCGTAAGCAATCTCGTGTTCGGATCCAAATGAGGTTGATCCATCCAAGAACGATAATAATTTGAAGAAGACATGTTTTTTTGAAAGCAAATTCGAGTTTGAGAGGAAAGAAGAAGAAATGGAGTGAATGAAGAGGAAGAGGGGTGGCTGTGTTTATAGATGTAATCATGCCGACATACTGAGGAAATTCCGAGGAAATACCGAGGAAAAACACCCCTTCCTCGGTATTTCCTCGGAATATTTGAAATCGCCCAACGGCTACTCCAACGGCTATCTAACGGCTACAAAATTTCCTCGGAATTTTGGAAAAATCCGTCGGTTTTTTCCGACGGACAAACATTCCTCGGAATTTTCCGAGGAAACAAAATTCCGAGGAACCATCCATTTTTGAGGTTTCTCGGAATTTCCGAGGAATTCATTTTCCCTCAGAATTCCCTCAGAATATCAATGTTTTCTTGTATTGAACAACTATTAATAAAAATGAGATAAATTAATCTTTGTATATCCGTTAGAAATCATATTTAGATAACCAACACTAATATACTCTCTTTAGTCCGACTCATAGTCTCATACCTTTATATATAACCTGATCATGCTAGGATGGCAAGAGCAACACCGTCAATTTTAGAGTAGATGCTACAATGACTTAAAATTTTAAACATATGTCTAACTTATTAGAAATGGCAACAATTATATGTCCTCTGCTATTTAAAACAATAAAGCCAAAAGTGTCTTTCTTCACCTTCTCAAATCTTCCAGGAACTAGAAAAGGTATCTTAATGTTTATAGTATGTTTCATTCTCTCCTTTTTTTTTACTTCTTTTGTAGTTTTGTTCTTATGCATTTAAATTTCCTTTGTTTTTTTTTAGATTTGGTTTTGATGATGACATTTATGATGTATTCATCTTCTTGTGACAAAATCTAAGGTTCGTCGAAAACGATTGATACTTACTTTTTCATAACTATGAAAGGTTTACATAAGATTAACAAAAGTTACAAAATGTAATAATTCACCTTTATATTTTAAACTACATTTGATTCTAAATATTGGTTAAATACTGTTACCAAAATATAAGAGAAAAAACATTGAAGCCTCATCGGCCTTTTATTGAAAATGGGGCCCACACCTTCTTAATAAAAAACGCGTAGGGTGTGCGTGGTTGGTCCAACATTATATATAAAAACCCTCTCTTCAGTTCTGTCTTTTCTTTCACGCCACTCTCTCTAAATAATAATCTCTCTAGCTAATCCCTCGCCTCCCCCTTCCCTTGCGCTGATCGTCCTCTAGTCTCCACCGTCGAATATTCCTCTCTCTCCGGGTATGTAATCAATCCATGTTTCTCGATGTTGACTTTGATTTTTCCCGATTTAGTCGTCGATTTTGTTGATACAGTATCTGATCTAAAGTCGATTCCTTTTTTTAGGGTTTTAATTTTTCTGGGTTTTAGCTGTTTACTGATATCTATAATAATTGATGATCTGTCTTTCGATATCTGCTCTGTTTATTCTCGTATCTAGCTCTGGTTGTGTAGTCTTCGGTTTTGTTTTCAATTTTGATTTACTGAAATTGGTTTTGTGTCTCTTTTGATTGTAATCTTTAGATCTGATTTGAAGTCGATTTCATTTCTAGGGTTTTACTCTGTTCTGGGCTTATTACCGTATTGATGATCTGTCTTTTGAAATCTGCTGTTTATTTTGGTATCTAGCTCTGGTTGGGTAGTTCAAATCTTTTCTTTTTTTTTGTATGTCTGTGTCTTAATAGCAGGCTTTACGTTCCACACCAGATGTCTGTTGATCTCTGCAAGAAGAACCCATCTTTTCTTTGGTGTGATTGTGGTTATATGAGCAGGGGCAGGTTGTGGTGCTTCCAGATCATCTTGTTCAGGCACTGGACTTAGCTACCCTTCCCTCTCTCACCTCCGTTATTTTCTCTCTCTCTTCGCTTCTTTTCTTCCTCTTTTTCTCTGCAATTTTCTGCTTGGTTTGATTACAAAGTATTCCTTTTTACTGCTCCTGTTACTGTGAACTTGAATTTTTGCTGCTCAAAGCTCCCACCTTGTTTGTGAGGAGTTTTCTTAGCCGAGTGCAAGTTTTCCCCTTTTGGATCTGCCCAAATGGGGAAAACTGAACTGGCTCCTGGTTTTCGGTTTCATCCTACTGATGTTGAACTCGTGAGATATTACTTGAAGAGGAAGGTGTTGGGCAAAAAGCTCCTCGTTGATGCTATTGCCGAACTTGACATTTACAAGTTCGAACCCTCTGACTTACCTGGTACTCATTTTAAAAACCTTCTTCGACTGTTATGAATTTGTTTGGATGCCTGTTGATTTTCTACTTACCTACGAGGTTTTGTCGTTACAGATAAGTCCTTTATTAAGAGTGGGGATCTTAAGTGGCACTTCTTCTGCCCAAGGGAAAAGAAGTATGCAACCGGTGTAAGGGCTAACCGTGCTACCGAGTGTGGTTACTGGAAGACCACAGGGAAGGAGAGATCCGTTCTCTGCAATGGTGAAGTCGTCGGAAAGATTAAGACTTTGGTTTATCACATTGGTAAATCGCCTCGTGGGGAGCGGACTGATTGGGTTATGCATGAATACAGGCTCGAAGACAGCGAGCTGACACAGAAGAATATTCCTCAGGTAATCTAACACGGCCATATATATAATTTCAACTTGCACTTGTCTTTACAGTTAAGCTTGTATCACTCTTTCTTTGCTGATTTATTATTATTCTTGGGGATGCAGGATACGTATGTCCTGTGTGTTTTGTTCAAGAAAGATGGGCCCGGACCTAGAAATGGAGCTCAGTACGGTGCTCCGTTCAAGGAAGAGGACTGGAGCGATGAGGAACATCGCACTGATGCTCCTGCTACCAACAATGCTGCAATCTTCCTTAATGGGCCTAACGCTGAAACCAGTCTTGCCGTGGCGCGCACAGTCCACCCCAATACGGATTGTTTGGGTGGCATGATATCTGAATCATGCGTCTCTGGTTTCCCACCAGCTACAGCTTCTGCCAGCGGGACTGCGCATCTGACTGATGCAGCGACTACTCCTGTGTCTGCACCGCTTCTTGATCCTAGTAGCAGCGCCTCTATGGCGCAAACCCTTCAGGCTCCTAACAACGATGATGACATATACTCAATGTTGGATCTGTTTGTTGATGAGGATGAGTACTTGAGTTTCTGTCAGCCCAACACCAACGAGGTAGTTTTTTTTCTTCGGCTTACTGTTATGATAATCATTGCCTGCTAGGCTAGTGAAGCTACTTTGAAAGTGTTATGACCTATAATGGCATTGGAAATTAGTAAATTGTGCGTAAAGCTTCTTTGCTATCTTATCATTTTAAAATGTATTCCTCTTGAATCAAGTTGTATCATCTTACAGGCAAGACATGAAGCCAATGTCTCAGCTCCAGTTTCCTTAGGAGAAGAAGTTATATTCGACGACCTTCCCGACTTTAGCAGTATGCAGCATAACAACAACAGCGTTCCAAGGACACCCTTTTACGACCTGATTGAAAACTCGGAGCTATACTTGGAGCTCCAGGACCTCACAACTCCACTAGGACCACCGCATATTTGGAACGTCAGCGACTCTTACCTGACAGCTCCATTAGCACCACCTCAAGTAAGGAATGTCAGCGACTCTCACCTGACAGCTCCATTCGCACAGCCTCAAATTGGGAATGTCAGTGACCCTTTTCTGAGCTATCAAGGCCACTTTGATTTCTCCGCTGCTCCTAATGATGATCCTTATGGCTTTCCTTCATCCTTTGGACCAGACACATGAAAAAGAGGTTTTTAATTTCCAACCAGGAATCCTCTTCCCTGCCCAGTTCTGTCCTCTCCATGTCTTGGCAAATCAAGAGAAGCGTTGCAGACAGAGTATAAAACCATTGAGATAATGAGCGACCTTTGTATATATTCATTCACAACATCTGAAACTCTCTTATGTCGCAAATCTCCCTTATCAGCATTCTCTTAATACTTTGGATTCTTATATTTCTAAGTGATGACATTGGATTTCAAGTTTTTGTTTCAACTTGTTTCTGTTTCGTTATGACTTTATGTTGACAAAGTATTCGAGTACAACTAACCATTACTTTACTTCGGAACGGTATAGTCATTTTCGCCTTTTCTTATCGGTTTAAACTTTAATGGGCTTTATTTCATACATAATGAAGGCCCAATATTTATTCTTCCTTGTTTTTTATTCCCTTACAGCAAGCACCATCATTGGTCTCGAATTTCTCCGACCAAACTACTGAATCGTTCGGAGGAGATTTAAGCTTTGATTGACGTCCATCGTACGGGATCCGGTGGCGATCGCCGATGGAGAACAGAGACGTATTCCCCGGCCTGCATGATTTTCTCGAGCGGATGCGTAAACCCTCCGCCGGCGATTTCGTCAAATCCATTAAAAGGTTCTCTCTCTATCTCTCGATGAGACTTTGTAGCAAGATTCTTAAGTGATTTTAGAGTTCCCTCTTACGTTTTGGATTTGAATTGATATGAGAACACGCCATGATCTTGCTTAGCTGGATGCTGTGTGATAGCAATTTCTAAAGCTTAGATCTGAATTTGCATAGTCTACCACTGTTTCAAGCTCTGTTTTTGTCGTCTATGGCTTTTTAAGTTGAGCAAGTTCTGTACGTTTCAGTTTCATTGTCTCATTCTCGAACAATGCGCCAGACCCAGAGAAAGATTCTGAGGCAGTTCAGGAGTTCTTTACCAAGATGGAGGCTGCTTTCAGGGCTCATCCACTTTGGTCCGGTTCTTCTGACGAGCAGTTAGACAATGCTGCAGATGTGAGTACAACAATTTCATTATTATTCCTCTCTATTCTTTCCTTCCGTTTAATCATTGCTCCTTTTGTGTATATACACACAGGGACTAGAGAAGTATGTCATGACAAAGTTATTTACGCGGGTATTTGCATCAAACACCGAGGATGTTATTTCCGATGAGAAACTCTTTCAGAAGATGTCGTTAGTTCAACAGTTTATTTCCCCTGAAAGCTTGGATATACAACCTACTTTTCAAAACGAAACATCATGGCTGGTGAGCTGATTTAGTCACATCTAGCTCTCCATATTGTTACCATAATCGTCCTTATTCTGTGATATTTCTCATGTTCTTATTGGCAGCTAGCTCAAAAAGAGCTCCAGAAGATGAATATGTACAAAGCTCCTCGCGATAAGCTGATGTGTATCCTTAGCTGCTGCAAAGTGATCAATAACTTACTGCTAAATGCTTCTATTGCTTCAAAGGAGAATGCACCTGGAGCTGACGAGTTTCTTCCTGTTCTCATCTATGTTACCATTAAGGTATGGATAAGAATTGAATATCCATGCTGGTTTCTGATGTTGTATACGTATTTTAATACTTTATATGTCTGAACTCTGCAACTACATTTACTAATGATCATTATGCACTTTGTTTTTTTTCCAGGCTAACCCTCCACAGTTTCACTCAAACTTGCTGTACATACAAAGATATAGGCGTCAATCTAAACTGGTTGGTGAAGCTGCCTACTTCTTCACGAACTTGCTCTCTGCAGAGTCTTTCATCTCAAATATTGATGCAAAGTCCCTTTCTATGGATGAAGCTGACTTCGAAATGAAAATGGAATCTGCACGAGCACGTCTTTCTGGTCTCGGAAGCCAGACTTATCAAACTGATCAAGGCGCTGCACCACTCCCTCGTGATGAACCCAAGGGGCAAAACACGCTTCTGCAATCACAATCGTCTGATAGTCTCTCTGGAACCAACGAAACACTGAATCAGAGAAGTGAACTGCAGATAAAGAAAGCTGAATCCGTTTCAGATTTGGAAAATAAAGGTGCTGCCACGCTTTTGAAAGATAACAGCGAGGCAAGCAAGATCTTTAAAGAGTATCCTTACATGTTTGCCAGTGCTGGTGATTTAAGGGTAGGAAATGTTGAAGAGCTTCTAAATGATTATAAACAGCTCGTTTTCAAATATGTCTGCCTCTCCAAAGGCTTGGGTGAGCCAGCAACATCTTTAGCTTCATCAAATTCACCTTTGCAACCGTCTGCTGAAACTGAGGATCGTACAACAACATTGTCTTCAGAGGTTCAGGCAAAAACCGAAACTGACATGAGCGTTGATGATTTGATGCGAGCTCTTCAAGGTGAAGGAGACAATGTCCATAAACTTTCAGATGTTAAACAAGAAGTTTCTAGGGAAGATGTTGTAGAAGAAAGGGCTGAAGAACTTGATCCCAAAGTAGGAGAAGAAACAGACAACGAAGACACCGATTTGAAGAAGCAAAGTGTAGTGAAAGAGGGTGAGAATTCTAGTTCCCAACAGGCAGAAGATGAAGAGGCTGATTCCAAACAACTAGTTGCAGAAGATCAGAATGACCCATCACGGTGATGAGTCTGGATTAGTCCTCGTAGTAGAAGAAGATGGAAACATTTCTACTGTGTGTTGTGATAAAATTGTGTTGTATGACTTGGTTAATTTATGAAACGCATTGGACTTTTAAAACCTACAAATTGAATACAAACCGGTTTCCTATGAGAGACATTAGGAATCCGGTTTAGATCCATGAAAAGTGAAACCAAGTAAACCAGAGGGTATTAGTGTAATTTCGAATTTTCCACTGTCATCCTTTTTTTTTTACTTGCACCAGAGAGAGAGAGGGAGGCGCCTCAGAGCCTTAACGGCGAATATGGAAGGGATTGGACTGAGAGGTTGCGCTGGGGAGATTCTCCGTCTCGGATTCACAGCTCACCGTGGTGTCTGCGTCCGGTCTCCGGTCCTCCGGCGAGCTACGGTGATAAAGATGAGAGACCGGAGCAAGAACAGGAAACCACTGCAGAGAGGTCGGATGCTCAGTATCGAAGCGATTCAAGCCGTTCAAGCCCTGAAGCGAGCCAACACTCCTCCTCCGTCTCTGTCTTCCTCCTCATCGATGCTCGATCGCGTAATCGATTCCAAAATCCGCCGGCTCTTGAAATTCGACATGGTCGCCGTTCTTCGAGAGCTATTACGCCAGAACGAGTGCTCTCTATCTCTCAAGGTTCATCATCATCTCTCTCTCTCTCCATTACTGTGGTCAATCTCAAAATTTAGGATTCGTTTTTTTCAGGTTTTTGAAGAGATTCGAAAAGAGTATTGGTACAAGCCTCAGGTGAGACAGTACGCAGATATGATAGCTGTAATGGCTGATAACAGTTTGCTAGAGGAGGTCAATCATCTTTACGCAGCTATGAAATCAGAGAAGGGATTAACGGCTGAGATTGAGAGCTTCAACACACTCTTGGTGATTCTTCTGAATCATAAGCTGTTTGAACTTGTCATGGACTGCTATGCTTTTATGCAGTCGATAGGGTATGAGCCTGATAGGGATTCCTTTAGAATCCTAGTCCAAGGTCTCGAGTCCGATGGCGAAATGGGCTTGTCGGGTATCGTTAGGAAAGATGCTCATGAGTATTACGGCGAATCATTAGAGTTTACTGAAGAAATTGAAGACATCTCTAGTTTGTTGATCCCACAATGGAGGAGATAAATTTAGCTATTGATCATACTGTAACTGTGTACTAATAATCTCTATAAAGTAGACCGTTTTTTTTATTTATATATATTTGATTTGTGTAGCCGCAAGGCTGTTTGGTACGGGATCAGATGATGCTGTTGATTCTTGTGTCAAGGGTAGGTATTAGCCTTATAAGTTGTAACATAGGAACTAGGGATGTTAGCGACTATTGATTTTTGATCTCATCTGTTCCAAGTCACTTAAGTCTATGGAAACCACTTACATTCTCAAGTCCATAGCTACTTGCTGATGTGTATACATTTTGAGTATTCAAATAAGCAGCTTGGAGTCCCTCAGAAACAATAGGCAAAATAAGAAGAATTGCAACATGCAAGTTGTAATTTATCGATGACTTAAGAAAAAAAGATGAGAGGAATCTGTAATTCCAAAAGGTTTATTCTAAAACGACGTCGCTTCTCGGTACTCAAGTAAGAAGGCAATTTTTTTTTTTTGTTCTCTTCAGTTTTCGCTGGTGTCTGAAGATGGAGGCTTCACGGAGCGACGAATCCAATCTGAGCCCTAACCTCGATCGGAGATCAAATCCGAATCCGGCTCATAACCCTATAATCTCTTCATCGCAGGTCTGGCCAACGATCGACGGTCCGTTGGGGTTAACGGAGGAAGCATCGGTGGATTACGCCCGTCGATTCTACAAGTTCGGATTCGCTCTCTTGCCGTGGCTCTGGGCTGTTAATTGCTTCTACTTCTGGCCTGTTCTCCGCCACTCTCGGGCCTTCCCTCAGATCCGAAATTGTAAGTCTTCAGATCATCACACTTACCATTTTTAGAGTTTTGTTTATCCTCCATCTTAGATTGAGATCTTTTGACCTGGCATTATATCTTCTGAAATTGTATTGATCAGCACTGCGATGGATATTGATTTTACAGTATACAAACCTTCATTGCAAGTATCATACTCCAGTCCATTTGGATTTTTTGAAAGCATTCGTGTTTTTCTTAGTTTTCATATTGGGGGGTGATTGATGATCATCCAGTAGCTAATGAGGTTATTCAAAAGTTTATACAATGTATCCTTTTTCTGATCTGAGAGAACAGTATCATAGGTTTGTTAAATCTTCTCTCCTGTCATAACTGCCTTTAGATTGGTATTTCATAATAATGTTAATTCAGTCAGGAAATGATGACTGTTCTTGCTTTGAGTTGTGTCTTATACTCTTCTGATTTAAGATAATTCAAAACATTTGCATCTCTTTGTCCTTTTCTCCAGATACGAAACACGTTAAATCTCCTATCTTACGACCTTACGAATCTTTTGTTGATGTAGATGTTGTTAGGTCAGCAATTGGCTTCAGTGTCTTTACAGCTCTTCTTTCGGCGTGGGCATTGACATTCTCGATAGGAGGAGAACAACTTTTTGGACCTGTTTGGGATAAGCTGGTTATGTACAACGTTGCTGATCGTCTTGGCTTGTCTGGCTTGGCTTAGCCTCTCTCTCTCTCTCTCCCTCTTTTATCTTTGACATGTAGAAACAGTGAGATCTTAGTGTTACTTTGTGTATTTCCGGTCTTATGTTTTTATATGCGAGGTTGCTTCTTGTTTAAAGAAAGTTGATGAGATACATGTTGTGAATATGAGCTGGATATTCAACATTCTATGAAGCAAATAGTTCTCAAGAGATGTTTCATATACTTCTTGATTGATCGAATTTACTTCACTATTGATCATCAGTTGCATTAGACTACTAAAGATACCAAGCCAAATATGTAGTTTATAACCAAATGTATACCAGTTACACTATTTCCTTTCTACTTTTAGAAGGTTGCTTCGAGTTGTTACAACTTGCAACTTCTCTGGTGTCATTATGCCTATGTGTCACCCTCACAATCATCCTCAACACTCATTTAAAATTATCTTTAATTTACTAGAATAATTACATACAATGCTATTGGTCCTATTATGTTTGTTACATTCTCATTCTTTGTATTATTTGGCTCATTCTTTATATTATTTGACACATATGCATTGCACACATGTTATATAAAATGAGTTGTCGAGTCCAAGGACACATGCATTTCGATTTTTTTTTATTACATTTTTCCTTTGCATCTGTACGGATCATATTTTTTATATGCTAATTATCACATGCTTTGCTGATTTTGCTATCATATATGTGTACATAACTTATACATTCTCTTATATATTATATACTAGATATGAGCCCGTTGCGTTGCAACGGTTGTTTTTGATATTTTAATTTAATAAAAATATAAAATAATAAACTATTTTATTATAATTTTATGATTGCTTTTTACATATGTTGTGTGAGATTTATTTTATAGTTAAAAACAGTTGTTACACATAAGTTTAAGTTAATACATGTATTTTATAAATCATGGTTCATAGACGAATTTCTATCAAATTTGTAATTAGATTAGAGAAAAACTATACATTTTCTTATGAAAAGAGAAAAAAAAAATTGAAAGTCAAATAACACCAATTGAGTCAATAACATATGTAAAAAAGTTTCTTAAATGCATTGTACACAACAAAAACAACACACCAGTCAGGTACCCAAGATTCACTGATGCTGGTGTCAAACATACCGTCATTCGTAAAAAGCTAACGATTACGTAGTTAAGATTCAATATTATGATAAACCATTTTAATGAGTAAAATCTTTTAATTTTACAAACGTAAAAAGGATAAAAATCTATTTCAGGATAGTTCTTGGATTTTTTATTATATTGATGACTTATTTTAAGAATAGTAATCTGTTTTCTTCCATAAATTTTGATTCATATTTTTGCTTCAATAATCACAGTGTTTTAAATAATATATTAGTTTTTCTTTGTTTTTTAACAAATACTTCACTTTTAATTATTTTTCAAAACAATATTAAGTATAGTTAATTAAAATATATAAAACTATGAACTCTCTCTATATTGTTTAAGACAGATTAAAAATAGCACATTCCAAAATATTAATGTTACACAACATCAATCAATATGTATTATTGATAGTCAGCTAAATATCAAATATATTGCTAGATAAAATATCAAATTTGAATAATTTAGCATCAATAGTGTGATTTTAACTTCTTTTTTTATATTAACTTCTTAATAAATAATATTTCGTAGAAAACCATTGTTGTTATGTTTTAAGAATCTAATGCTCTGTAGTTTTAGTGATTTTTGATAGTGCGGCCAATAATTGTAAAACAAGACATGACAAATATAGAAAACTTTTTTTAAGTTTTGACCTTAACTCTTGTTAACATTAGATAGCAAACTCATACATGGAATAGATCTTTTCAGTTTGAAATACCATCTTGCATATGTTGGTCTAGGAATAAAAATTTATTTTTCCACATAAATTCAATTAGGATTTCTGTTTCAATTGCCTAAGTCTTCTATTTGATTTGAATTCTTAAGTAGTTTACCTAAAGTAGTATAACCAATTTTCTTAGTAGCATGGAGAAATCTATTTTTCCACGTAACTTTCGGCTAAGATTTATGCACATTGAAACAAATCTTAAGCTTTTCCTTTATTAAGGAAGTGATTTTTATTTATAGAATTATAATAGTTATTTAATAATATATTTCTTTTTAAGTTTTAAACAAAATATTGTGAACCAAAAAATAAATAAAAATAATCATATAATAAGAAATTATATATTTAGAATTGTGACGTGTGTTAAATAATAATTTTATATAAATAGTTATTTAATTGTATTTTTCCATTTTAAGTTTCAAACAAAATATTGTAAACAAAAGCTTTTTCATACAAATAATTATTTAATAGTATTTTTCTTTTTATATCCAAAAGAAAGAAAACTGTAAAGATATATGAAAATAATTTTCCCTTTTTAAAAAATCATGAACAAATAGAATTTTAATAGTTATTTATTAGTATTTTCCTTTTAAGTTTTAAACAAAACATTGTAACAGAAAACAAATCCATACAAATAATTACTAAATCATGAACAAAGAGAATTGTAATAGTTATTTATTAGTATTTTTTCTTTTAAGTTTTAAACAAAATATTGTAAAATAAAAACAAATTCAATACAAATAATAACTTAATAGCAATTTTCCCTTTTTAAATAATAAACAAATAAAATTCTAAAAGTTATATGAAAATTATTTTTTCTTTTAAGGAAATTATAATTTTCCTTTTTCTAGTCATGAAAAACAAAATTATGAAAGAAAATAGTAGTTTAAAAGTATTTAAAAATGAATTATAAAAATCTGAGAATACAACAGATTATTTTATAATAAATCTAAATATTTTTCCTTCTTAAAATTCTAACTAAAAAAAAGAGTTGTAAACTTAATCTTATTATTTAGCTACATTTCTATGGAAGCGTCATTGGTTCATGTTTGACTAAAGGCTAATGTTTTTACACTATGTGGTCTAAAAAATAATTATGAAAGAAAATAGTAGTTTAAAAATCGTTAAAAAGAATTACAAAAACCTGAGAATACAAGCAATAGAGTATTTTATAATAAAATTTAAATATTTTTCTTTATTTAAATTCTAAGCGAAAGAGAGTTGTAAAAATAATCTTATAATTTATCTATAGTTAGCTAATTATCTTTGAAATCATTATTTGATTCTTGTTTGACTAAGGGTAAATTGGAGAATAGGTTTATATGATATTTTCAGCATTATGCAAAGAATATCGTCTGGTGTGGATCTTATAAAACAACTCATGATAATGTAGTTAGACGTTAATCCTCATAAAATATGTAAAATTATTATTTTTAGATACGTCATTGTAATATTTTTCATAATTTATATTAACATAATTAATCAGTGTTAACAAAACGAGAATTTTTTATATTATCGATATATATATTGATCTATAAGTCAACAACTAATAGTTATAAAAATAAATAACTATTTATTTTGTTTTCTTTTATAAATTTTTTATATATGTATAATTATGTAATTAATTTGTTATATACAGAAAATTATTATTTAGACTTATATCAATATTTTTTTTTCTGGAAATGTTTATCACTACAACTGCAGATCCAAAGTTAGAAAAACTGAAAAATCATTTTTTTAATAAACGAGATTTCAAAATATATATCTGATATTTAATATCACACATATGAAATGAAATTACAAAACCTTCTTAACGATTGTGTCTTATTCATGTCTATGTTTGTGGCTGACTACTCTCAGGGAGTCTCCCCTACAATGACGGTCCTGATAGAAGCCCCGGTCTGGCTCGAACTAAGAGGTGTTCCGCCACACTTCTTTAATGAGGAATCTCTAGAAAGAATTGCAGGCCTTGTGGGTGATCCTCTCTACTTTCACCCCTCAACGCTCAACATGACTAATCTTGAGGTCGCAAAGGTCTTCACAGTCGTGAACCTCACTGAACCTCTTCCAGAAGCAGTTAATGCTCAGTTCGAATCCGGTGAAGTCGTGCGGGTTGGAGTCTCAGGCCCCTGGTTGCCTCCTACTTGCTCGTTTTGTAATGAAACCGGACACACGATACGTCGTTGTCCCACTGCCCCTATTACTTGTGAGAACTACAAATAGACTGCTCATGTTACTGATCTTTGCCCCCATGGTAAGAAACCAGCTGTGGCTGATAAGACTGCTTCTGTAAAGGGTCTTAGCAGTGCAAAAGAAAAGCGCAAACTGAAGAAGAGGGAGGCAAGGAAACGAAAGAAGTCTAGCGCTGCTGAATCTGCAAAGGGTGAAGCTGCTACCAAAAAGACGACCCGCATTGCGAAGGATTACTTGGCATAGCCTTCGGCGTCCAAAAAGAAAGAAGATTCAAAGCTGGTTTCAGACAAGAAGAAGAAGAAGAAGAGACTGGTCTCCTCTTCGGAATCTGACCTCAGTGCTTCATCTGCCTCAGAAACAGAAGGGTCAGAGCACCAACCTGAATCATCTTCCTCAGAATCGGAGTCAGAATCGGATGACACAGATGCAGCGAAGCACGTAGTTGAGGCTAAAGACTTTACTCAGGTTCTGACAAAAAAGCAGAAACAGTTACTGAAGAAGCGCAGGGGGAAGCTCCCCCAAAAATCCCATCTCTGATATGGCGGTCGACACTTTTTGTTGGAACATACGAGGCTTTAATAATAGCATAAAACGAAGGAGTTTTAGGAGAGGGCTTCAGAGTAGGAAACTTCTTTTTGGTAGTTTAATCGAGACTCGTGTAAGGATTCACAAGTCTTCGAAGTACATACAATCCTCTTTTCCTGGATGGAACTATGTGGCAAATTATGAATTTTCTGAACTCGGTAGGATATGGGTAATCTGGGACCCCTCGGTGAACCTTTCTATCCACTCAAAGTCAAAACAATTGATCACCTGCATTGTAAGGCTGTCGAACTCAGACTTTGATATTGTTGTTTCTTACGTTTATGGGGTAAACTGTAAGAATGGTAGAGAGCTTCTCTGGGATGAGCTTCGTGCCCTGTCTTCGGACCCAATTGTCTCGCTGAAGCCGTGGGTGGTTTTGGGGGACTTTAAGCAAACGGTAAACCCTATGGATAGCTCTACGGGTAGCACCAGAATCTCGAAGGGTATGGCTCAGTTCCGTGATTGCATTGCTGACTGTGGTCTCTCAGACCTCACCTTCAGGGGTAGCCGTTATACTTGGTCAAATAACCAGACTGTTAAACGGCTTGCTAGAAAACTGGATAGGATTCTTGTCAATGATACTTGGATGCTCTCCTGCCCCGTTTCATATGGTCATTTTAGAGATAGAGACTTCTCAGATCATTGTCCTTGCTCTATCATCATTGGCAACCGAGTCAAGATAAGGACTCCGTTTAAGATTTCTCACTTCATGTTAGATCATGAAGACTTCAGCCCTCGGCTGAAAGACTTCTGGGAACATTCTACAGTGGGTGGGACTGCTATGTTCAAAGTATCTACGAAACTTAAGCAGCTGAAATCGGTCATCAAAGACATTAATAGAGCTCATTACTCTGACTTGCAGAAAAGAGTCCAGCAGTCTCACGAGGCTATGGTAGCTGCTCAAGAGGTGTTCTTCTCTGACCCGTTAGTTCTATCTGCGGAACTAGAGAGGGAAGCCCACAAATCCTGGTATAGACTGGCTCAAGCAGAAGAGAAGTTTCTCTATCAGAAATCAAGAGTAACTTGGGCAAGCCTCGGTGACAATAATTCTTCTCTCTTTCACAGATCTGTAAAAGCGCGAAGGGCAGGGAACCAGATACATTATTTGCTTGATGATCAAAATAACAGGCTTGAACATATCGCAGATATTAAAAGCCATTGTGTTGATTATTACTCTAACCTTCTGGGAGCCACATCACCAACTCTCTCGACTGAGGCTAGAGCTGAGATCAGTCGTCTGACCATCTTCCGGTGTGATGATGCCTTTAAGGAAATGCTACTAGCTCCAGTCTCTCACGCTGAGGTTCAAAAAGAGGTCTTCGGGCTTCCAGCAAACAAAGCGCCGGGTCCTGACAGTTACACTGGCGAGTTTTTCAGGAAAGCTTGGCCTGTGATTGGAAAGGATTTCACAGATGCAGTTCAAGAGTTCTTTTCATTTGGGCAGATTCTAAAGCAGTGGAATGCTAATGCTATTACACTGGTACCTAAGTCTACCAAAGTGGATCGGGTGAGCGGCTTCAGACCCATCTCTTGTTACAGTGCGATTTACAAAGTTGTTTCTAAAATTTTGGCTAGGCGTCTGGAAAAGGTCCTCCCGGCTATGATCTCCCTCTCTCAGTCTGCTTTTGTCAAAGGGCGACTTCTTGTGGAAAATGTGCTCCTCGCCACTGAAATGGTGCATGGGTTTGGCTCCAAGAACAACTCGCCGCGTGGTCTGCTGAAAGTCGATATTAGGAAAGCCTTCGACTCTGTTAGCTGGCCCTTCATCCTCCAGATTCTTGAAGCGGTTGAGTTCCCGAGTGTTTTCGTAAATTGGATAAGGAACTGTATCACCACAACCTCGTTCTCTGTCAACGTCAATGAAGAGCTCTGTGGGTATTTCCAAGGGCAGTGTGGTCTCAGGCAGGGGGACCCCATTAGTCCAGCGTTATTCATCATAGCCATGGAGGCATTCTCTGTCCTCATCTCTGAGAAATTCGATGCGGGTCTGATTGGGTACCACCCTCTTGGGCTTAACCCGAAAGTCTCTCATTTTTGCTTTACTGATGATCTTATGATTTTCTTTGATAGAAAAGGTAGCTCTCTCAACGGCATTGCCAAGGCCCTTGATGATTTCAGAGACCTCTCCGGTCTGGGATTAAACAAAGAAAAGACTTTCCTGTTTCACTCTGGTCTTGACAGTCAAGAGGATAATGCGGTTCTAAACTGTGGTTTCAATCAGGGTACCCTACCTATTTGATATCTCGGCCTCCCTCTCCACAGCAGGCGGCTCAGGAAATAAGAGTATTCCCCTCTCATCGATAGCATTAAAAAGCGGCTGCAAAGTTGGAAAGTTTGACTTCTCAGTTATGAGGGCCGGCTGCAGTTAATCAAAGCAGTGATCTATAGCATGGTTAATTTCTGGCCCTCTGCATTTGTTCTCCCAATAGGGTGCTTAAAGGATATCGAATGTCTTTGCAGAGACTACTTGTGGTCTGCGAACCCAACTGTACACAGCAACACAAAGGTTGCGTGGAAAGACTTATGTCTCCCAAGGAGTGAAGGAGGATTGGGGTTGAGGAACTTCTGTTTCTGGAATAAGGCTCTAATATTGCGGTTGGTTTGGTTGCAGTTTGCAGGAACTAACTCCTTATGGGTGGCTTGGAACAGAGAGCACCGTCTGAAGCGTTGTACTTACTGGACTGCTGACATCCAACAGAGCCATTCATGAGTTTGGAAATCACTGATCTCTATGCGCCCCTTACCGCGCCGTTTCATAGGGTATATCATTGGTAATGGCTCTACAGCGAGCTACTGGTGTGATGATTGGCTCCCACAAGGGCCCATGATTGACTTCATTGGTGATACTGGTCCCTGAAGATTAGGTATCCCAGTCTCCTCTATAGTGCTAGAAGGTTGCTCTCACAACGGTTGGATCCTTCCTTCAGCTAGATGCCGGACAATGATTCTTGCTGCCCTTCGAACTACACTGCTAGACATTGAGCCACCAGTTCCTGCTGACCCGCCTGATCAATATACATGGGGCATCTTTGAAAACAAAACCCCTTTATTCTCGATCAAAACGACTTGGGAGGTTATCCGAGAAACTACTCCCTTAGTTTCTTGGGAGAAAGCGGTTTGGTTCAAGCACGCGGTGCCGAAACACGCATTCCACTTCTGGGTTACTAACCTCGACATGCTCTCTCTTCGTGGCAGATTAGCTAAATGGGGTATGTGTGATCGTGATACTTGTTGCCTTTGTGGGCTGCCGCAAGAAACAAGGGACCATGTCTTTCTTCATTGTGGAGTTGCGGTTCAACTGTGGGATATGATCATGCCTCGACTTGGACAGGCGGGTTTGTCTTTCGGGAACTGGGCCTCTCTTATTGATTGGTTGCTATCAGATACTGCAGGCTTATCAACTATCCTGAAAAGACTTACGGTCCACACTGTCATCTACGCTCGGTAGAGGGAAAGAAACAGTAGACTTCATGCCAATGCCCCAGCTACTGCGATGGTTCTGTTCCGGAAGATTGACAGATCACTTCGGGATGTTCTCTTGGCTTGCTTACCCCATAAGCGATGCCGAGGCCCAATTGCTCAATGGTTTAGGTTTTCTTAGCGATCCCTTACGTTGCTCACATATTCATTATTTGTCTAGTTCCATCTTGGTTTTTTTTTTGAGCCATATGTGTAACTCCTTGTTATAAAGCCTTGTAACAAAACTTGTTCTTTTTTGGTATAATATTCACATTTTATCAAAAAAACAAAAAAAAATTATGCACAATGAGTTTAGATATTATCAGCCTGATGCTGATTCAAATCTTAGCTTATGATCTTAAATGTTTTGCTCTTCTTTGGTGGTGTTGTACAAAACTTGGCCAACCCGACAGCTTTGCTTCTAAGTGGAGTGATGATGTTGCGGCATCTGAAGCTCAACAAACAAGGAGAGCAAATCCACAGCGCCATCATCAACACTATAGACGAGGGAAAGTATAGAACCGCTGATCTAGGAGGCACCTCAACCACAACAGACTTCACAAAAGCCATCTGTGATCATCTCTAAACACCCATTATTTCACTACTTAATTCATTCGCCATTGGGCCTTTCCTTTGAGGATTTACACTCCAGATATTCTTGCTATGAGAAGAAACAAAGCATATCACGTTTTTAGCTCTCTCTCCTTTTGATCATCTTCCTATGAGAAGAAAAAAAGCCACCATTGGCATTTCTCATGTTTTTTTTAATTGATTTACGTTTTGAGCTCTTCCACAGCTATTTACTTCTGCCTTAACATTTCATTATACAGGAAGGATATAGATGTTTGAAGAATCCATCGGAAGATTTTTGTTAACCCACTCAATATAATATATAGTATGTAAATGTAACGGTAAAAAGTTACAAACTTGCGCATTCAATACAAGCTCTTGCCTCTTGCACAGCTAGTTCCTTCTGCCTTAAGGGGTAACATTTCATTACACAGGAAGGATATAGATGTTTGAAGAATCCATCAAAAGGTTTGTGTTAACCCACTCAATTTAATATATAGTATGCGAATGTATGATAAAAAGTTACAAACTTGCGCATTCAATACAAATATATATATATATATATATATATTAGATATGGATCCGTGCGTTGCACGGATTTTATTTAATGTTTTAATTTCACAAACACAAAAATAATAAAAGAATTTCACATTAGTTCTTGGATTTTTCATTATATATTGGTGACTTATATATTGGTGACTTATTTTAATAATAATAATTTATTTTCTTCCATAAATTTGAATTAGTATTTTTGTTTCAATAATCACAGTGTTTTAAATAGTATATTTTTTTTCACAAATACTTCACTTTTATTTTTTTTCAAAATAATATTAGTAATTAAAACATATAGAATTATGAAATATCTATATTGTTTATTGTCTAAGACAAATTAAAAACAGCAAAATCCTTAATGTTATAGAACAACAATCAACATGTATTATTGATAGACATCTAAATATCAAATATATTGCTACATAAAACATTCAAGTTTTAATTAATTTAGCATACATAGTGTTATTTTAACCTCTTTTTCTATATATATATATATATATATATATATATATTATTAAAAACTTCTTGATACATAATATTTTGTAGAAAACCATTGTCGTTATGTTTTAAAAATCTTAAACTTTGTAGTTATAGCTGTGTATAATTGTAAAACTGGACTTGACAAATAATAGACAATTTTTTTTTTAAAAAAAGTTTGACCTTAACTCTTGTTGACAATCATTAGATAGCAAACCATATAGGGAATATATCTTTTCAGTTTGAAATGCCATCTTGCATATGTTTGTCTATGAATAAAAATCTATATCTCACATAACTTTCGATTAGGATTTCTGCTTCAATAATCATGTTGTATAGGTCTTATCTTTGATTTAAATTCTTTAGTAGCATGAGTTACAATAGCATAACCAATTTTCTTAGTAGCCTTCGTAAACTTCATTTTTCACATAATTTTCGGTTAGTATTTCTGCTTCAATAATTAGTAATCTTGTTCTATTTCAAAGTCTTTTTCTTTGATTTAGATTCTTTAGTAGCATGACCTATAATAGCATAGCATAATAGTCACATTAACTTTACTCATTAAATTACGTACACCAGCATATCATCTATATGTTCAAACGTCTAAAAAAGAATATACGAAGATGTGAAAGAACATGCAGAAATATTCACCTAATATTTTCTAGTATCACTTACTATGAGAAGTGATAAAATATGAGAGAGCTTAATAATATAAATAGATGTGAATAGTTATAGTTTCTTTTGGTTTATAATTTAAAAAAAATTATTTAAATAAGAAAGTTGATTAATTATAAAAAAACCATTTGAAATAATTTTTCTACAATATTTTTTTATTAGGATTTGAAAAAAAAGAAAAATTACTATTAAACATTATTTTACAATTTTTTATGTTCAAGATTATAGAGAAGGACAATTACTATCAAATATTTTTTTTACAATTATATTTTCTTTAGAAATTAAGAAAAAAATATTAATTTAAATAAATCATTTGAATTTTTTTGTTTAAAATTTAAAAATAAAAAGTGGAAAATACTATTAAATAGTTTTAAAAGTACTTTTAACAAATCCCCTCTTATCAAATACAACTTTTTCCAATGAACATAAGTGAAGTGAGTTCTGACAGTCATATCAAATTGTTATTTTTATATGAAGTGGACCTTCTATTAGAAAATCATACCCAATACAAAGGTAATTCTATATATAATTCCATTGGTAATACACAATTCGGCTCAAATATGCAGTTTTTATATGAAAATCTTTAGTCATCTATATGTAAAATGTGTGTTACTTTATTTTGGATCCCTACTGGTATATCATTTTTCTAATTTTATTTTGATAATTCTAATTGTTTAAATTTTTTTTAGAAATTCAATAATACAATCCAGTTTTAAGAAAGAAAAAAAACACTAGTTCAATTGTATAGGCAATGAGTTGAAACTGGAGCGCTCTCTTCCATTCCAATCGTGAGAAGTAGATCAGTTGCATACTGCTTGTCGATATAAGAAGAGACAATATCACTGTGGTGAACTTGAATACCAAGAAAGTAATGAAGATTACCAAAATCCTAAACATTCTACTGGGCTTAGCGAGTAGCTTGTCAAGTATCATCAACATAGAGAGGCAACATAATTATATCATTGTAGTTGCAGAAGAAAAACAATGAAGGAACCTTGATGCTGCAGAATAAAAAAAAAAAGAACAAATTAAAGCAAGAACTGAACTCATCAAAACCATGCTCGCGGAGACTGTATGAACCCATAGAGTGATTTTTTTTAAATGACAAACATGATTCTGATTGGTGTTGTCCGTGAAAGTCCGTGCTCTGTGAGACTGACTGAGACCATAGAGTATTCGATCTTGTAGTTGATTTATGTTTTGATAAAAAGTTGTTGATAGGGAAGGACTGGTTCTTGTATCAGTCTAGGAGGAATCAAAGCTTGTCGTGAAAGATTGAAGAGGAAGAAGCTAAGTTATGTTTCTAGCTGAGTCTACTTTTTACTTTTTGATATTGTCGAGTTGTCTAAAAATGGGTGGTTTTCTTTAGGTTCATGGATTTGAGCTAGGTTTTGGAGCCTGGGGGGTCACCAAAGACAGATGAACCGAGTATAGTTGATGATGCAATACATGCCTCCTGCTGCTTCTTTTTTGTTTGGCACCCATACAGGGACTCAGACTCTGTGTTCTGCGTAGAGGTCAAAAAGACAAAATGCTCTCGTTGAGAGTTGAACTCAAGACCTCCCGCTTACTAAACGGGTGCTCTAACCAACTGAGCTACGAGAGCTTCTTGTTATAAGCTTTTCCTCTTACAAAACATATATGTTTCTATCTTTAACTGAATTTATAGTCGATCACAATCTGACGACTTCTGTAAATAGAGCTATGAATGTTCAGCATCGCTACGTACCAATTAGCATCATTCTAAAGCAAGCAAAAATGGGTATCCATGGTCGAGCAAAAAACTCTTGGCACAACTAAACTAAGTGCACCAGTGACATGATGAAACTGTCACTCAAAAAGAATAGGAAACAGGATAAGTTAAAATCCAAAATTGGAATAGAATTTCTCTAGAGAACAAAAAAGTCTCTACAAAAAGTGTCAATAAGCTCAAGGAAATAAACCACGATTTTGCCTCTCCTCATGGTTTCCAAAGTAAAAAATAAAAATACGGACCAAAAGCTTTATAGAGATAACGATACTTAGTTACAGATAATAACATATATTGTACTCATATTTATCTACTAGTACCTTCTCCTTATCTAGTTAGGTATTCCTGTTGTATATAAACTCTTGTTCGTACATCAATATACACACACAGTTCATATTCATTATATGGTATCAGAGCAAAATCAGTCTTTTACCTAGATCCTTTTCTACTACCTCAAATTTTTTCCTTACCTATTATGACTTCTACTTCTGCTTCTACGTCTTCTAGTTCTTCTGGAGCACTTACATCTTCTACTGTGAGTTCTGGTACGACAACCTCGGCTGGACTCATGCCTGTTTCTCCGTTTGTTCTTCATCATTCCGACAACCCTGGAGCACTAATCACACCTGTGATTCTCAAGGGAGACAATTATTCTGAATGGGCAACTGAATTCTGGAATTCTCTTCAAGCCAAGCAGAAGATCGGCTTCATTGATGGATCCATTCCGAAACCGTTGACGAACCCAGATCTTGCTCGGTGGACCTCTGCTAATTCTATGATTGTCGGTTGGATACGTACTTCTATCGACCATACTGTTCGTTCTACTGTGAGTCATGTACCCGATGCTTATCAACTTTGGGAATCCCTTAAGCGACGCTTCTCTGTTACTAATGGAGTTCGTAAGCATCTGTTACAAGATGATATCACAAATTGCAAACAAAACGGAGATACTGTCTTGCAATATTACGGTCGTCTTTCTAAATTATGGGAGGAGTTACAGAACTTCCAAACTACTCAGCCATGTTCGTGTGCTGCTTCTACGATCATTGAGAAAGAAAAAGAAGATGCTCGAGTTCATAAGTTCCTATTTGGACTTGATACAGCTCGATTTGGCACAATTCGTTCTCAGATCATCGATGAAGATCCTCTTCCTGATCTCAACTCCGTGTACTCTCGAGTTGTTCGAGCTGAACAAACTATCCTCACTACTCGTTCTTCCGAGTTGAAACAGGACATTGTTGGATTCTCTGTCAAAACAGAGTCTGCTTCTCCTAACGCTCCTACTACTAACCGAAACCGTGATCCCAACCGCTTTTGCACCCACTGCAAACGTACCGGTCATGAGTCTTCGGAATGCTTTCTCCTTCATGGTTTTCCCGATTGGTACAATGAGCAACAGAACTCCACTCAGCGTGGTCGTGGTGGTCGTTCAAACAACTCCGGACGTGGTCGTGGACGTTCTAACTCTCGTGCTCCAGCTTCTACATTCTCTGGTTCTGCTACAGCTTCTGCGGATCAAATTGCTTCTCTTATTGCGCTACTTCAAAACCAACAAACCAATCTCTCTACCAACACCATGACGGGTAAAACTAAATTAACAGATGCTATTATTGACACAGGCGCCTCTCATCACATGACCGGCGATATAACCTTGTTACATGATATTCGTGACATACTACCTTCTTCAGTGAAGTTCCCGAATGGTCGAGCTTCTCGTGCAACAAAATCGGGAACACTTAGACTCAGCTCCGACTACTCTTTATTTGATGTTCTTTATGTTCCTGATTTCGATTGCACCTTGATATCAGTTTCTAAACTTCTACGTCAAACTGGCTGTATAGCTATCTTTACTGATACTCTATGTGTTTTACAGGACCGTTTTACGAGGACCCTGATTGGAGCAGGTGAAGAGAGAGAGGGTGTGTATTACTTCAGTGGTGTTACAGTTGCTCGAGCTCATCGTACTGGCGCAGAGAAATCGTCTTCCTCAGTTCTATGGCATCGACGACTTGGACATCCCTCTTACTCCGTGTTGTCTTCTTTACCGGCTTTAGACAGTTTTCAGTTTGATTTTGAACACACCAATCCTTGTGATATTTGTTTTCGTGCTAAGCAAACTCGTGACAGTTTTAAGGAAAGTTTTAATAAAGCATCTGAACCTTTTTCACTTGTTCATTGTGATGTCTGGGGTCCCTATCGTACTCCTGCTTCATGTGGTGCTGTTTACTTCTTAACCATTGTTGACGATTTTTCAAGATCAGTTTGGATTCATCTAATGCTTGAGAAATCAGAGGTTGCTGTTTTGTTACAAAATTTTTGTGCTATGAGTCTTCGCCAGTTTGACAAACCTGTCAAGACATTTAGGACAGATAATGGTACTGAATTCATGGTTCTCAAATCATATTTTCGATCTCAAGGCATTCAACTACAAACTTCCTGCGTAGACACTCCTCAGCAGAACGGACGTGTTGAACGGAAACATCGACATATATTAAATGTAGCCCGTGCTTGCCTCTTCCAAGCACGCCTTCCTGTTACTTTTTGGGGTCAGAGTGTCCTTACTGCAGCCCACCTAATCAACAGAACCCCTACTCGACTACTCAAAGGTAAATCTCCGTACGAGATTTTGTTTGGCTCGCCTCCTCATTATGATGCTCTTCGTGTCTTTGGTTGTTTGTGTTACACACATTATCGCTCTCGATCAAAAGACAAGTTCAGTTCTCGCAGTCGTCGGTGTTTATTCATGGGCTATCCTTATGGGAAGAAAGCCTGGAACGTCTATGACTTAGAGTCTAATGAGTTCTTTACAAGTCGCGATGTTACTTTCTTTGAAACAGAGTTTCCTGGTTTTGATGATCAAGACTATGTCTCTCCTCCACTTGCACAGAACGATGCTGTGTTTGATGACTGGTTACTTCCGTCATCAGATTCTACTTCTACACCTATTAATCCTACCACTACAAATTCCCCTTCCACACCTATAGTTACTACAACGTCTGTTCCCCCTACTACTACTCCTCCTCCACCAGATATGAACTCTGTCTCTACACCGATAGTACCTGTGTCTTCTTCTGAGAATACTACCAGTTCTTCTTCACCGTTGTCTACTCCGCCTCCCTCGTCTCCTGCTAAGGAACAAACCCCTGTACCTCCCACTGAAAGTCAATCTCCTGGTCTTCCTGAACTTCTAGGTCGAGGTCATCGCCAACGTCAGCCTTCCGTGCTGCTTAAGAACTTTGTTGCACAAGCTATCTTCTCCACTAATACACACTCTTCTCCTTCTGCATCTGTCTCTGGTCTCGGCTCTCGTACTACGACTCCAGGTAACACTCCATATCCTATCTCCCACTTCCTATCTGACGTTACTTTCTCGGCAAGCCATAAGGCTTTTGTTGCAGCTGTCACTTTGTCTGTTGAACCACGTTCTTTCAAAGAGGCTGTACGAGAGGAGATATGGCGTAATTCCATGAAAGATGAGCATGACGCTCATATTGCAAACGGCACTTGGGAAGTCACTACTCTTCCTCCTGGCAAGAAGTGCATCAATAGCATGTGGATTTACAAGAACAAATATCACTCGAATGGCACAATTTCGCGCCACAAATCTCGTCTGGTCGCTTGTGGTAACAATCAAAAGGAGGGGCTCGATTATAAGGAAACGTTTGCTCCGGTTGCTAAACCATCTACTATTCGTATTCTGCTCCGCATTGCTGCAGCAAGAAAGTGGGAAGTTCATCAAATGGACGTTCATAATGCGTTTCTCCATGGTGATCTGAAAGAAGAAGTCTATATGAAGTTACCTCCTGGTTTTTGACATTCCGATCCTACTAAAGTTGGTCGGCTTCGTAAATCTATCTATGGCCTTAAGCAAGCACCTCGCTGCTGGTTCTCTAAGCTCAACGATGCTTTACTGTCCTATGGCTTCGTGCAAAATCACTCTGATCACTCTCACTTCTCATTCCTTCGGGGAAACATTGATCTTCATATCCTTGTCTACGTGGATGATTTCATCATCGCTTGCAATGACATTACTACTCTACAGAAGTTCAAAGCATACTTGGGTCAGTGCTTTCACATGAAAGATCTTGGCAAGTTAAAATACTTTCTTGGTGTTGAGGTTGCTAGAAGTGATGATGGTATTTTTCTTTCTCAACGCAAGTACTCTCTAGATATAGTTACTGAGTGTGGTCTCCTCGGTTGCAAGCCTTCTCCCACTCCTATGGAACTTAATCACAAGCTTGCAAAAGCCACAGGACCTGCTGTGTCCGATGTCAAAGCTTATCGACGTCTCATTGGCAGGTTAATATATCTTACCTTTACTCGGCTTGAGTTGTGTTACTCTGTTCACATTCTCTGTCAGTTCATGCAATCGCCTCTTCAGCCTCACTGGGATGCTGCGTTACGTGTTGTTCGCTATCTTAAAGGCTCTCTCTCGCAAGGTGTATTACTCCGGTCTGATTCTGATTTACGTGTCACTGCTTACTGCGATGCTGACTGGGGTTCATGCGCTCTGTCTCGTCGCTCTATCAGTGCTTATATTGTTCTTTTGGGAGATTCTCCTGTCACGTGGAAAGCAAAGAAACAGAAGGTTGTCTCCGCCTCCTCTGCTGAAGCAGAGTACCGGTCAATGGCCTATGCTCTTCGTGAGCTCAAGTGGGTTAAGCAGGTACTTGAAACGTTTGGAATACTACATAAGGAGCCAATGCGCATGTTCTGTGACAGCAAGTCTGCAATATACATTGCAGCTAACCCAGTTTTTCATGAGAAAACTAAGCATATGGAGCGTGATTGTCATCAAGTTCGTGATGCAGTGAAGGCTAAGTTGATTACTACAGACCACATTACTACTAAGGAGCAGCCAGCGGATCTGCTCACTAAGGCACTACCTACTCCGACATTCCTATACTTACTGTCCAAGTTAGGCGTTCAAGACATTTCCCGCCAACTTGAGGGGGGGTATAGAGATAACGATACTTAGTTACAGATAATAACATATATTGTACTCATATTTATCTACTAGTACCTTCTCCTTATCTAGTTAGGTATTCCTGTTGTATATAAACTCTTGTTCGTACATCAATATACACACACAGTTCATATTCATTATAAGCTTGAAACAAACCGAAGAAAACATATCCTTTTTATCAGTTTACTTTAACTTTTGGAGGCTTCTTCTGGTGTTGTCTTCTCCTCCGATTCTTCCTCTCCATGCACAAGGCTAGTGCCCCAACAAGTGCCGAGTTCTGAAGAAGTGTCAAACACGCACAAAATAGAGGATCTTAGCTTTGGATCAAGATCCAAATGGAAATCACATTTTCAAACAGTAAAATGCTAACCTGGAGAAACTCGGAAAACAGTTGGCTGTATTCCTTTGTGTCAACATCGTAGTTGTAGAAATCATACAGAATCGGGATGGCAACGACTTGATGCAGAAACTGAAACCCACATTCCATAGAGGGTTGTCATTCGTCAATCAGATAAAAAAAAACACTATAATCGTTGAAAAAAAGTAAGAGTTGTTACATACCAAGAGATGAGCACCGAAAGAGCTGTCAAAGACGAACAAAACTCCACCAATGCCCTTCAAGGCTATCGCAGTAGCAACCAGAATCTTCATCTGAACAAACAACAACAACACAAGAAAGACTCAGAAGCTATTTGGTTATTACTGAACTAGACACTAGAATATGAAAATAAGCACTTGCATCAACTGGTGGCAATTGCTGGCCAGTATGAGTAGTCACGTGGCTAACAAAAGCATTGAACTTTGGTCTTAAAGATTTAGCTGCTTCACCTCCATCATCGCCAAACCCAATTAACCTGCTCGATCCATGAACCAAAGACAACCAAATCAGACAAACTGTGTAACTTATAACACGAGCTCATTGGTTGATTCAAAATCATTAACCTGATATGCATTGCTTGTCTTAAAAAATATCACTTAACCAAACTCAACTAGCAACTTCAGCTCATCAAAATCAAGAAAGTAAAGAACTTTAGGGTAACCCGAGTGCCAGGATTAGAGATACAGATGATTAAACATATCAAATCAAAGCTATCATTGAGAGAAGGACATAAACCCGTACGACCTAGATAAGACAAAGTCAAAGGAAGAGCAGATCTAGAACGAGTGCTTACTCTAGCCATGCGGAGTAAAGGAATACGGACGCGATCAGAGCTCTGCCGAGGAAGGAAACTAACGACATTGAAAGCTCTCTCTCTCTCTCTTTCTTTTGCTTCTCACGAATCGGATGCAGAGAGATAGAAGAGAGAGTTAGATTTGGTTCCGTAAATCAAGAGACATTTTTTTCTAAAATTTTTCAAAATTTAATTTATATTTTAAAAATGTTTATTAAATATTATAGATTTTATTATTTTTACTAATATTTAGATATACGTAGATTTGATTTAGTTAAATATTGAATTAGGATAAAATGATTTTAAAATAAATGGAAAAATATATATATATGTATATATTTAAATTATAATCTTAGATAGTATTTCCTATCTATTTATATTGGTTAAATATATTAAATCAATTTATATTTTTTTAAAAATTAGATCAATTTGTATAAAACTAAAACAATGATATAAAATTGTATTATTATCAAAAATTTAAACTAAACAATATTCATAAAATTTGTAGATATATAAGAAACTAATGATTTTACGTTTATCAATCTATTTTTTTAATGTAGCAATTTCGAAAGCTTTAGTAATCAGATTGTATAATCCTTTATATATTATTTGCGAAGTGATTTCGCCACATGTCTTCTCCAGAATCAGTTTCACAAAATAAATGATGATATGACACATAAAAAATATGACATGACACAATTCATACTAATTTATGGTAATTGTAACTATGTTTTTGCCATGTCACACTTATTAATTTACATATTTAATTTAGAATACAAATAGGAATATAAAATTTAAGTAAATTTACATATTTACATATTTAAGAATATTTCAAGAGTAACTGGAACGTTTTCTACTTCAAGAAAAATTATAAAAAATAGAAGTATATTAAGTTAAGTATATATGTAATAGAAAGAAGTATATAATGAATATTTGTATCTGTTTAATATTAAATATTAAAGCATTCAAAATTTCATTCTTATTCTATTTATTTCTTATCTTTTTTTCTAAATAAAATAAAAATAGATTCTATATAATATATAGAAATGAAAATAATAGATAAATATCAATATATTTATATTTATATTGATATTGCGTTCAATAGGATTTGAACCTATACCAAAGGTTTAGAAGACCTATGTCACGCTTATTGATTTACATATTTAATTTGGAATACAAATAGGAATATAAAAGAATAGAGAACAAAATATTGGCAATGTAAAGGATGGTTGATAACCGTGTAAACGTCTCAAGCTTTGGTACGGAACCGTCTCAAGCTGCTGGTAGTTCTTCAACTGCGTTGTTGCAAGGTTAACATATATGGGATATATATATACGATTCACATCTTCCTATAATTGACTACACGTTTTAAAGTTGATTAGGGTTTACAAAGGTCATCGCAATGTCGATTATATCTAAAACAAACAATTCTTTCTTTCTTGTGAAAGACATTGATATCGCTGATGAAAAACAAAAAATCAAAGTTAAGGTTTTGGTGCTCTGTAAGACCTACAAGAGTTCTTCAAAATATTATATTTATTACTAAAATATTAATAAATTTAAAATTAAAATAGTTAGGTCAAATAAAAGAATAATACTACAAAAATACTTTTTTTTTGTAAACCGTTGAAAATAATTTTTTTAAAAATAATAATATTCAAATATAAATTAAAATTTTGAAAAGAAAAAATAATATTTAAAACTATTTTTTCTGCGCATGGCGTAGGAGAACTCCTAGTTATAGAAAATAAAAATAAAGTAACATTTCAAAATTTGTGATTTTATATATGAATATATTTATTTTATAGTTGATGTATGAAATATTACCATATTTAAAAAAAAATTACAAAAATAAATATCAATGTTAAATGTAATGTATGAGTTATTACCATATTTTAAAAAGTTTACCAAAAATATATCAACAATAAAAGGAATAATCCATGTCATATTTTTTTGGTAGTCATGTCATCATTTTTTGTGAAATTGATTGTAAAGAAGACATGTGGCAAAATCACTCCTCAAATAATATATAGAGGATCACAACTAGTTTGAATTTTAAATGAAGAAAATAATTTTTTTTCAAGTTGGGAAGAAAATATTATTATTCTATTTCTTTACATCTAGATATATTTTTTTCTATATATATGCATGTGAATGGGAATCTTATTTAATACATCATGGATATAATTCTATACGAAAGGTTGGATCATAAAATTATACATAGATGTCTTATGTATAATTGAAATTTTAAATTATTTAAGAGTTTATATAGTAACTAGATATGAGTCCGTTGCGTTGCAACGAGTTTTGTTTGATGTTTTAATTTAATAAAAAACATAAAATAATAAATTATTCTATTATAATTTTATGGTTGATTTTTGCATATGTTATGTGAGATTTATTTTATAATTAAAAGACAGTTGTTACACATAAATTTAAGTTAATATATTTATTTTAAAATCACAGTTTATACTTAGATTAGAGAAAAAAACTATACATTTTTCTAAGAAAAAAATTTGAAAGTCAAATAGCAGCAATCGAGTCAATGATATCATTAGACGATTTTTATGTAATAATTTTAATGTTTTATTGAATAAGTTTTAAATTTTTTATTGTGCTAGGATTTGTTTTAAAATAAACACATTCTATTTAATAAATCTTCTTTGTATTTACAATTTTTATCTTGGAAATATTATTTAATACTCTTTTACCTTTTTGTTTAGGATGTGGAAAAATAAAATTATTGTTATATAAAATTTAACAATTTATCTTATCTATAGAATTTCAAAAAAAAAAAACAAATTGCTATCAAATAATTATTTCTAGCTACTAATAAATAATTTTAAAATTACTATTTTTACAATTTGTATCAATACTAATTTTACACTTCTTTCAATAGCTGTATAATTTTTAGTATCATGTTCATCATCAAATTCTCTCTTAAAATATTATCAAATATTTTTTTTACAATTTTCATTTGGTTATGACTTAAAAATATGATTCAATTATCTCTTCATTAAGATTTTTTAAAAAGGAAAACAACTATCAGATATTTCTTTACAGTTTTTAAGACTTTTTAAAAAGAAATCAGTATTACATAATATTTTACAATTATATTTTGTCTAGGATTAAGAAAAATATAATTACTATCAAATAATTATTTCCAGTTAATATTAACTATTTTTAAAAGTTCTCATTTTCAAGATTAGCTTTTTTAATATCAGTAATATTTTTACAAATTTTCTTGTTAATTAAAAGTCTTTAGTATCATATTTATCATTAATTTTTCAAAGTAAAAATTATTATTAAGTAAAATTCTACAATTCTCTTTGGTCAGGATTTTTTTTTTTAAAAAAAAAGTCTTATTTGGTAAATATTAAAAAGAAAAAAATTTATAAATCTATTTGATTTATGATTTTAGGAAAACAATATTTTCAAATTTTAAAATTTAACTTTTAAAAAGAAAATAGAAAATGAGGTGTAAAAAGGATAATTAGGTTTATCTCTATAATATTATTTGAGAAGTCAATTTCCTATTTGTCGCGCTCACGTTAACTCTCGCAGCGGTTGATTACATTGATACCCTTAATGAATTAAAAATATAATATTTATAATATTATTTATTTTTTATTTAAATTCCTTTTGTAAAATTTCTAAATTTTATATATAATAAAAATGAAATATCTATAAGGGTTAAAAACGAAAATATATGTATAAATATTATGATTTCATAAAAAAAAAGTTTAAAAGAATAGTAATATTCCATTTTAAAAAAAAAAATAATAACATAAATTATACTAATACAATACTTTCTTTATATTTTTCAAAGTAACATAAATATTTTTTTATATCTATCTGTTTTTAGATGATTACATAAAAAAAATAACTGATATATGTTTAATTGACTAAAATTGTTTACAATCAGTACTATTGAAACGTTATTTGTATTTCTTATATTTAGTTGACGATAATATCTTTCAATTACAGGAAAAAATATCTGTAAATTATATTTTACTTATATAATATGATTTCACAGATACAATAATTTTTTACGGCTTATTTTTAAGAGATATTAAATTTTATGATTTTATGTTCGTGGAACTTAATATAACCATAATCAAAAGTATTAAACTATTTTGAATTTATAAAAATATTTTAGTTATTGTAAATATTGATATGTGTTAACGAGTTTCCAAAAAAGTATCAGTTACTTATGTATGTAACTTCCAATAGATCATTTTTTCGAATCTATTTTTAAAAAATCAAAATTTAGTTTGATATATATTATGAAAATACATGAACATTTAAACGGTAAATAAGATTAATCTGACTTGGCTTAATTATAATAAAAATAATTATACTTCAGCTTGAATTTGGAAAAAAAAATTATACATGCACATTTAAACAATAAATAAAATCAATCAGACTCGACAAATCCAGCTTATATCTAAAATCATATATTTAACTATAATGATAAATTATAATTTTATAATAATAGTAATTTATTTTTAAATATAAATTATAGGATGACTCAAAGCACACTAACAAATGAAAATAAAATATTAATCAACTGTAGTAATTTAGTTATTTTATACAATTTATATATATGCATGAGACTTCAAAATAGTATCGCAATATTTATTTACATAATTTGGATTTACACTTTAGTTTATTTTTTACTTCATTCTAAGCATAATATATCTTCAGTTATACATAATCTTCCTATAATATATTTACATATCTAAGACAACAACCAATCTCAATGCATATAAGAAAAATAATCAAAATTTTAAATATATTTAGAATAAAAAATATTATAGTTGAACTTAGAAAAATAGATGCAATCCAATATATTCAAATGATAACTAAATCAACTGTAAAACAACAAAACCGACTAGATATAACATATTTAAAATCATATATCTAACTAAAGTAATATAATATTATTAATATAAATTATGCATACAATTATAAAATTAATTTAAAATTAAAAATAAATAGAAATCAATTATTATAATATAAATTTACTTTATAAATATTTATACCCGTGCATGAGCACGGGAAAATCACCTAGTATTCTAAAACGGACAATTCCAATCGTTAAGATTAAAATGACTATTATTTTTTTAAAAATCCTTTTAGTATACAATTTCAATTTAATATTTTTATTTCTTTATCGTTAAATTTTCTTCATGATTTTAGGAAAGGAAAAATTAGTATTGAAAAAATTATTTGTACAACTCGGTTTTGGCATAGGTTTTGTTAAAATTAAAATAACTATTTCCCTTTCAAAAAATTATTTTATTATGTCAATTTATTGTTGGTTCATGACCTTTTTAATTATGATTTGAATAACAGAAAATTAGCAAAAAAAGAGTTTTTACGTTTTTTAGATTTGAAATTTGATTTTCCTTAAACTTAAACAAATTAAAAAATAATATAAAATAGTATTTTCCATTTTTTTTTAGGTTTATATTTTAAAAATGATAATTACAATTCGTTTTTGGAATAGTTTTTTGTTAAAATTAAAATTACTATGACATTTTTGAAAAATCGTTTTATTTTAATAAAAATTATTAAAAATCGTTTTATTATAATAATATTATTTTTTTTTCGTTTTGACATTTTTATTTTTAAAGAAAATTGCTTAATTTAAATAATAATTTTAAAAAGATTTTATAAAGGAAAATTAGCATAAAATAGTCTTTTCCATTTTTTTAAGTTTATACTTTAAAAGGGATAATTACAATTTGGTTTTGGAATAGGTTTTGTTAAAATTAAAATTACTATGATTTTTTATTAAAATCTTTGTATTTTAATAAAAATTATTAAATATCGTTTTATTATAATCAATTTTTTTCTTTTTGACATTTTTATTTTTAAAAATCGTTTTATTTTAAAAATAACTTAAAATTTAACATTTTAAAAGAAAAAAGATATGAGGTGTAAAAATAATAATTAGGTTTATATTTTAAAAAAGACAATTCCAATCGAATAGGTTTTGTTAAGATTAAAATGACTATTATTTTTAGAAAATCATTTTATTATGCAATTACAATTTAATATTTTTATTTCTTTATAGTTATATTTTCTTCATGATTTTAAAAAAGGAAAAATTAGTATTGAATAAATTATTTGTACAACTCGGTTTTGGTATAGGTTTTGTTAAAATTAAAATAACTATTTCCCTTTCAAAAAATTGTTTTATTATGTCATTTTTTTTTGGTTTATGACCTTTTTAATTATGATTTGAAGAATGGAAAATTAGCCAAAAAAAAAACAGTTTTTATGTTTCTCAGATTTGAAAATTGATTTTCCTTAAACTTAAACAAATTAAAAAATAATATAAAATAGTATTTTCCATTTTTTAGGTTATATTTTTAAAAGGATAATTACAATTAATTTTTGGAATAGTTTTTTGTTAAAATTAAAATTACTATGACATTTTTGAAAAATCAATTTATTTTAATAAAAATTATTAAAAGTCGTTTTATTATAATAAGATTCTCTTTTTTCGTTTTGAAATTTTTATTTTTTAAAAATTTCTTAATTTTAATAATAATTTTAAAAAGATTTTATAAAGGAAAATTGGCATAAAATAGTCTTTTTCATCTTTTTATGTTTATATTTTAAAAGGGATAATTACAATTTGGTTTTGGAATAGGTTTTGTTAAAATTAAAATTACTACGAATTTTTATTCAAATCTTTGTATTTTAATAAAAAATATTAAAAATCGTTTTCTTATAACCATTTTTTTTTATTTTTGACATTTTTATTTTAAAAATCGTTTTATTTTAATAATAACTTAAATTTTTTTTTAATAAGATAAGATTCTATATTATTTTGTTTTAACCTGCTTATAATAAGATAAGAATCTATATTATTTTGTTTTAATCTTTTTAATTATGATTTTAATAAAGGAAAATTAGTATTATGAGAGTATAAATATTTTAAAGAGGAAAAATATGTTATAAATTATTTTGTTTTAACCTTTTTAATTAAGATTTTAATAAAGGAAAATTAACATTATGAGAGTATATATTTTTTAAAGAGGGAAAATATGTTTTGAATATGTTTTTTTGGATAATTTTTTTGACACATGTCACAATCTTAAATGATAACTTGTCATGTGTCGCGATAATGTTAATTAGTAACCATGAAAACTAAGCTTTATATAATAAAATTTAATATAGATCCGTGCGTTGCACGGATTTTATTTGATGTTTTAGTTTCACGAACATAAAAATAATAAAAAGAATTTCACATTAGTTCTTGTTTTTTCATTATATATTAGTGACTTATTTTAATAATAATAATTGATTTTCTTCGATAAATTTTGATTAGTATTTTTGTTTCAATAATCACAATGTTTTAAATACTATATTAATTTTTATAATAAATACCTCACTTTTATTTTTTTTAAATAATATTAGTTGTAGTTAATTAAAACATATAAAACCGTGAAATCTCTATATTTTTCATTCCTTAAGAAAAATTAAAAATAGTAAAATCTTAATTTTAATGTTACAGAATAACACCAATCAATATGTATTTTTGATAGTCATCTAAATATAAAATATATTTCTAGATAATACATTCGAGGTTGATTAATTTAGCATCCATAGTGTGATTTTAACCTCTTTTTCTATATATCATACATCATTAAAAACTTCTTGATATATAATATTTTGTAGAAAATTATTGTCGTTATGTTTTAAAAATCTGAAACTATGTAGTTATAGTAATTTATTATAAGGCGGCGTATAATTGTAAAACTGGACTTGACAAATATAAACAAATTTTTTTTAAGTTTTGACCTTAACTCTTGTTGACAATCATTTGATAGCAAACCATATAGGGAATAGATCTTTTCAGTTTGAAATGTCATCTTGCATATGTTTGTCTATGAATAAAAATTCATTTTCCCACATAACTTTGATTAGGATTTCTGCTTCAATAATCATGTCGTCTAGTTCTTTTCATTGATTTAAATTCTTTAGTAGCATGACTTAAAATAGCATACCAATTTTCTTAGTAGCATAAAGAAATTTATTTTTTCACGTAACGTTCGGTTAGTATTTCTGCATCAATAATTAGTAATTATGTTCCATTGCAAAGTCTCTTTCTTTGATTTAGATTTCTTAGTAGCATGACTTATAATAGCATAACCAACTTCATATGTTGATCAGAACAAACACACATGAACATAATTATACATAAGCATAATAGTCACATTAGCTTTCATCATTAAATTACGTACACCCGCATATCATTAGTATGTGCAAACGCTTAAAAAATAATATGCGAAGATGAGAAAGAACATCCAGAAATATTCAACTAATAATTTCTAGTATCACTTATTATGTTTGATATCAAAATATTAGAAGTGATAAAATATGAGAAAGCTTAATCATATAAATAGATGTGAATAGTTGTAGTTTTTTTTGGTTTATGATTTTTAAAAATGAAATTAACTATTTAAATAAGAAAGTTGATTATTTATAAAAAAAACTATTTGAAATAATTATTCTATAAATATTTTTTTTAATTAGGATTTGAAGAAAGGAAAACTACTATTAAACACTATTAGACAATTTCTAGTGTTCAAGATTATAAAGAAGAACAATTACTATCAAATGTTTTTCTTACAATTATATTTTCTTTAGAAATTAAGAAAAAAAATATTTTAAATAAATTATTTGACAATCTTTTTTGTTTAAAATTTTAAAAATAAAAAGCGGTAAAATGCTATTAAATAGTGTTAAAATTACTTTAAAAATCCTCTCCTATTAAATACAATTTTTTTTCCTTATTAAACTTATTTGGTAATTTTCTTTTTTAAAATAATCTGATGATAAACATGATATTATAAATAATTTAATTACCATATACAAACTTTTCCTTATTTTTTGTCAGCTATTTTTCTTATTTGTTTTTTGTTGATAATGGACATGATATTATAACTTATTTAATTAAAAAAATATCAATAGAAATAAATTTAACAAAAATATATTTGTTATAATCATATAAAATAAATGATGCAATAGTAATTTTCTTTTTTTATAATAAAAAGGAAAAACATATTTGTAAAAACTAAAATAAATGATTCCATAGTATTTTTTTTAATGTAACCAAAACATATTTGTAAAAATTAAAATAAATGATTCCATAGTAATTTTCCTTTTTATATTATAACCAAAATAATTATATAAAAATCTATACGGTAATTTTCGTTTTTCAATTTCCTTTTATTATCTAAGAATGTATATTTTAGTAATTATATATTTAAACACATGTAAAATTATTTGTAGAATAAATTACTATCAAGTAATCTTTTGCTTAGGAATTTAAAAATTGAAAAATTACTTTTAGTTATAGAAAAAGTATATGATAATTTTTCGTTTTTCAAATTACTTACTGTTTTTTAATATTTACAAAAAATGTTAAGAAGATTATCTTTTTTTTGTTATGAAAGTAGGCAAATAGGAAAATCAATGTTAAATATCGCACAAATTTATTTTTGTATATAAGTTTTGTAAAAAAGGATAATAACTATTTTTTAAAAAATCTTTTTTTAATTAATTTAGCTTCGTTACACATGTCGCAACCTAAAATATATAACTGACATGTGTCGCGGTCGTGTTAATTAATAACTTTGAAAACTAAGCTTTATATAATAAGATAGTACTTTTTTTTTAATAATGTAACCAAAACATATTTGTAAAAATTAAAATAAATGATTCCATAGTAATTTTCCTTTTTATATTATAACAAAAAATAATTATATAAAAAACTGTATGGTAATTTTCTTTTTTCAATTTATTTTTATTATCTAAGTATATATACTTTAGTAATTATATATTTAAACACATGTAAAATTATTTGAAGAAAAAAATACTATCAATCAATCTTTTGTTTATGGAATTTAAGAATTGAAAAATTACTTTTAATTATAGAAAAAGTATGTGAAAAAACAACTGTATGGTAATTTTCGTTTTTCAATTTACTTTTTTATCTAAGTATATATACTTTAGTAATTATATATTTAAATACATGTAAAATTATTTGAAGAAAAAATTACTATCAATCAATCTTTTGTATAGGAATTTAAGAATTGAAAAATTACTTTTAATTATAGAAAAAGTATGTGATAATTTTTTCGTTTTTCAAATTACTTTTAAAAAAAATTACTGTTACAAAAAAGTTTTAAGAAGATTATCTTTTCTTTATTATAAAAGTATGAAAATAGGAAAATCAATGTTAAATATCGCACAAATTTATTTTGGTATATAAATTTCGTAAAAAAAAGGATAATAACTTTTTTTTAAAAATATTTTTTAATTAATTTAGGTTCGTTACACATGTCGCAATCTAAAATATATAACTGACATGTGTCGCGATTGTGTTAATTAGTAACTTTGAAAACTAAGCTTTATATAATAAGATATATACCAGTTACACTATTTCCTTTCTACTTTTAGAAGGTTGCTTCGAGTTGTTACAACTTGCAACTTCTCTAGTTATTTATGAACTCACACTTAATAGAAAAAAGAAACGGACCTTTTCTCTTGGTTAAAAATTAAACAAACTCAGTCACTCATATATATTTACAATTTACTTCATCTACACATTTCATTCATCAAATCAACATAGCTTGTGATCATCTTGATTCACATATCAAATCAAGAATCATGGTTAGGTTCTTGACCATCACGTTGATTCCAATCTTGTTCGTTTTGTTTGTGGCAAATGTCTTGGAAGCCACGGAGCTGAATGTAATGAACAAATGTTGGAGACCAGACCCGCACTGGCGTAGAGTCCGTAATCCGCTGGCACGGTGTTCTGTCGGATTCGCCGGAAAAATGACGGGAAACATCGGCAAAGGAGTAACACAATACAAAGTAACCGACCCTTCTGATGATCCTCTAAACCCTAAACCAGGAACCCTAAGATACACTGCAACTCTCATCAAAGGAAAAAAGTGGATCACGTTCAAAAGAAACATGAAGATCAACCTCCACAAACCACTACTAATCAGCAGCTTCACCACACTCGATGGTCGCGGTGTCGACGTTCACATATCCGGTCCCGCTTGTCTCATAGTCTACAAAGCCAACGATGTGATCATTCACGGACTCAAAATCCATGACTGTAAAGCTCACCCACCGAGCTCGGTGATGGGACCAGACTCAAAGATCATTCAGCTTGGACAAGTGGACGGTGATGCGATCAGGCTAGTCACCGCTAAGAAAGTGTGGATCGACCACAACACGCTCTATGACTGCGAAGACGGGCTATTAGACGTCACGAGAGGGAGTACTGACGTCACGGTGTCGAACAATTGGTTTAGGAACCAGGACAAGGTCATGCTTCTTGGACATGAGGATGGATATGTAAGAGACAAAGATATGAGAGTCACTGTTGTGTTTGTTGGACCAATTATTCAATTGGTAAAATGTGAATACAAATGGGCCTGCGGCTCATAAGGAAAAAAGCCTGCTTGGCTTAAATGATTGAGATTGCTAGTCCCACATTGGGGAACAAAGGCATGAGAGAGGAGTATATATATGTTCAGACGTATGTTCAAAAAAAATATATATGTTCAGACATATGAAATTGCTTAAACAGCTCAGAGAAGAAGGAAGCTCCCCACGCGTGAGCCGGCCCCGGTGTGTGCTTACGCTCGAGTCTCGGGTCTTGGTGGAGGGCTTCCAGCCCGGCCCAATAAGATTATTTATTTTGGACCAAGTAAACTCAACATTTTGTCATTTAATTTTGGTAAAAACAACATGCATTTTATTTTGAAACGACAAAGAGTTTATCTAGAAAATAAAAACATCGTGCAGTTTATCCTCTCATATTTTTAAACGAGAAAAGAGATAAGAAAGAGCGTCTTGGGGAGAAAGTTTCGCACTCAACTTCCTTCGATCTTCGCGAGATTTTCGCCCACGTGCAGCTGTTGTTGCGGGAAGTGGCTCGTCTCCAACTCTCTTTAAATATCGTCTCTCCTCCTCTCTCATTACTCACTTACTTTTCACATCGAAAACCAACAGCAGAAAATCCCTTAGCGTAAATCTTAAATCCGAGAGTGTTTCGTAGATTATTAGTTCGTCAGAGCGTTCACGAGTGAAGCGTGAATCGTCGTTATGGTTTTATCCTAGGACTCGATATTCGTACAGTTCTGTCTCACTACGGAGCGAATATTTAGAGTTAAGATTGTGGAAGCCGGAAATTGAATTGAAATAACTATAATAAATAAACGCGAGATTGAGGAAAGAAATTCATATCTCGACTCCATTAAACGTTTTTCTATACGGGTTTCATTTCGACTTTCTATCCGTTTTCTTTCCTTTAATCTCGCGTTTATTTATTACAGTTATTTCAATTTGATTTCCGGCTTCTACAGTGTTTAACCACTTTGGTCCTAACTGCAACCAGAGGATGCCAAGGTATATATATAAAATATACTTTTTAAAAATGTATTGTAAGGATTATCATTAACTTTGTTATATTAATTCATTACGTGAAACGTTGCAGAGTGAGACATGGATATGCTCATGTGGCGAATAACTATTACCAAGGATGGACACAATACGCAATAGGAGGAAGCATGAGCCCTCGCGTGAAGAGCGAATCAAACTATATCGTAGCACCAGAATCCGGACGCAAAGAGGTATATATTCAAACGGCAATCGCGAAGCATGTAACGCAAACTCATTTTCATCTCATCTAACATTTTGAGTTTGTGTACTACTTTGGTTGTGTAGATAACTTGGAAGAAACGTAGCCATGGTGATAAAATGCAGTGGAAATTCTACTCGGTGAATGATTATATGGAGATCGGAGCTTGTTTCGGCGTACAGAAAGGTACTGGAAAAGCCCCGCCTAATTACGGACCATCTCAAAGGTTCACAGTAGCGGACGCTAAGACCGTTAAAGAGCTCACTTCTTCAGCTGGAGCGTTACACTGCACCAGAAACTCCGTCTGTTAGAGAATAACAACAACGCTTCACATGACTTGATAGCGTTCAATATTATCAGAGTTGTCTTCTTGCCTTTTACATTCATGAACATGAATATGTACAATGTAAAACGTTTAAGAACGATATATAACCAATAAATTAAGTGAAAGTTTAAAGAAAGCATAGTTGAACCTTATGAATATTGAATCGGTTGTACATATAAAAAGCCTACGCGGGTAAATAACAAAAGCATTGCAACAAAACAGACCTCGACACAAGTCTAACAGCAACAATGTGTTTTGATTATAAACTAGCAACTAATCAAGGCAGTGATGTTTTGTCAGAAACTGAAGAAGACTTGTCAGCAGATTTAGAAGATGTTACTGCTGCTGCTTGTTCGTCATGGACGAGTTTCCTAAGTTTTGTCTGAAGACCACGAACTCGATCCTCGGTTCTCCTAAGCTTCCTCCATCTATAAGCAGTCCAAAGGAAAAGACCACCGTAGACAACAGTGTAAGAACCCCAAACATATGGATAAGCCTCGGCGTGATCTCTGAGTTTCTTGTATTGTTCTTCAATTGCTCCTACAAAACCAGGAGCCCCTTGGTTTGGCTGGATCTCCTGGTCTTCCAATCCGCTTTGCTCTGTCGCCATCTCAGATCACAAATCAGCAGCTGGCTAATTCTGAAACGAAACAAGGAAACAAACAAAATGGAAATCTATATATAGTAAGAAAGATGAGCGTACATAATGCAGAAGAGCTGTATAGTATAATTGGTTAAAGTACATTGAAGTAAGGAAAAGATAAAGGCTAAGCTCATTCCCTTAGCTACAAACCGAATCAATTATAAAAGAAAGAGTTCCATGTTATACGATCCTTACGTAAAGTTGGTTACTTTGGATGTGAAATATCAAACCTAGGCTACAAACTAAAATCAACAACGCAAAGGCTTGATGACATTTTTGGCTTGGGGATCCTGCTACGGTTTCTTAGGGTTTTGGAGGAATTTCAAATTCAACAATCTATGAGGCATTTTCACAAACACTTTCTATGCATATTCGACATGTATGGCTACAGGCAAAGAGAAAATAACAAAATTCTTCAAAATCATAAAAAAAAAAAAAAAAAAAAAAACAGGATATTAAAGTCGTTACCTTTGAGGTAGAAGAAGCGTTGACAAAGTCGTCACCGTCTAAGAGCGATGAGGATTTCCAAATGAAGAAGAAGCTCAGGGAGCTTAAACCCTATAGAAACCCCAACCAGATCGAGAGACACAGAGAGAGATTGATTGACAGCTGATTACAGTTATACTCTCATTTACACGACGGTCTGGTTTATTGGTTTTCTTTGGTATAAGAGGTCGATTAAATTACGGTTTGGTTTTAACATATACACTGACTGCCTATTTTGAAGTATATGTTCCCAAACAAATTACAACTCTTTTTATCCTGTCAAATACCATCAATCTTCTTCAATTTGCATAAAACACAAATACAGTACTTTTATATATTTTGAAAACAATTAACAAAACAAAACTGATATCATTATTTTTTTTCCCATTTACAAATATCCTTGTTAACTGTTAGTACCCATCAATTTGTTTTCTTGTTCAGCTCAAACAATCTGATTTTAGAAATCAAACAAAACATTCATAAACCATAATGATCGCATTTTCTTTTTCATGTCACACAAGAAATTCCAACAACTTTGTTCTTTTTTGCAAGCTTTACACAATGAGCTTCAAGAGCCCACAAGAAAAAAGAAAGTGTCCAGAGAAAGAATGGTGATAATCCAGGGATGGGGCTATATAGTTTAATCACACTCTTCTCTTCTGAATCAAGCTTCCAAAGGTTCTTCAAGTACTGCACTCAAAACAAAGAGAACGTGTCCGTAAGGTTCTTTGTATGAAGCAATATCGTACTTGGACAAATATTACAAAAAAAAGGAAGAAGAGAAAACCTTTTCTCTTTGTTGAAGCCATTTCTGCAGCATTGGGAGCAGCGAGTGGTTGTTTAGTCGGCACATCAGGGAGATCCAATATCTCGTCTTGTTCTTCACGCACGGGTTCTGTCGTAGGCACGTCAGGCATGTCTTCAACATTGAGCTTTAACCAAACAAACATACATTATTTTAATCACCACTTTTGCCTCCATTCAAGAAGATTATAACAAAGTAAATGGTACCAGAATAAATATCAACAAGGACATCACGTGTAATACGAGAGAGAATGTAAATACCTGACTTTCGAGGTTGTCGAACTCTGCCAAGATATCTTCTTCATCTTCTTCTGATAGTTTCTCGCCCAATATGGCACTCAGCTCCTAAAATCCAAAGTAGTCTAAACAAGTTAGACAAAGAAAACGAATACTGAAGATCAAGAGGAAACAAATGAAGATAAGCTCGGCTAATATACACATGATTACATCTATAACCAAACCATATAAATAAAAACATCGGAACAAAAAAGCTTATTTGGGGTAACTCACATCCTGATAAGCCTTGGCCTCGGCAGTGTCATCCATAAGTTTTTGAACATCATCAAGGTTGACTTCACTCTGGATCGCCTTAATCGCACTGTTACCTTGCTTCAAGCTCTCAAAGACTGCCTTCTGCTTGCTTGTTAGTTCAATATCGGCCAACTGGAGTCATTACCAAATATGTTTTTTTCTTTAGGTTTCTTCCAAAAGACTAAATCATCATCAGGAGAGAAAAATGCAATTATATAAGATGGAAGGATCAAGTTTTACTTGTTGTTCGACATTGATGACCCACTGATCAACTTGCTTCAATAAGTCTTCTTGCGTCCGCTTCTTCTTCAATGCTAACAAAGCCCTGTCTTTCCGCTTCTCACGGATTAAGTCTCTTGCAGCTTGCTTCTCGGCTTCAATCACTTTCTCCAGCTACAAGAAGAAACGAGGGGCTCAATCAAGAGAAAGAAAGCAAGAAGAAACTGAAAGTTACAAAGAAAGTCCCATTCTGAAGGAAACTTCAACACCCGCTTGACAAGAATAAATGAAAAATCAAAGTCTTTCTTTTGAACAAAGCCCAAAACCACAGAAAGTGAACACCTTTCAATTGTTTCTCTAGTTTCCATGACCTATATTGGTGAATCAAACTACTCAATCTCAGATTCAAGAAAAAAAGATCCAATTAAAGCCCTAGAAATGAGAACCTGTTGCTGATATTGACCAAGCTTGCGCCTTTGGGTTTTGAGAGAGAGGATGGCTCGATCAACCTCCGTGATCTTCGGTTTCTTCACGAACATATTCCCCATCTCTACTCTACTCCAAAGAATTTGTCAAGAGCCTATCCAACGCGATTTCAAACCCCCCAAGCCCCCAATCTCTTTTTTTTCCCAGTTGGAAACGAACTTTGCAGAAACCACAAAAGCCTAAAAAGCTTCCGCCTTTTCAGTGCAGCCGCGCGTTTTCTCAAACTCGCGTTTTGTAACCGCATTCCGAATCTAACAGCTGTCCCTTCACAATTCTAATTTTTTTTATCACACGCACTACAACCGCGCGTGATCGGTGAAACGTTTTTTCATAAATACGCAATAAGAGACGCGGCGTTTCACCTTTGCCCCCTTCAGACAGTCTGTAAAATTTACAAGAGGAGCTTTTCTCTACCGCTGCAGCTTCGCGACTACTAGGTTCATCTCTCTCTCTCTCTCTCTCGTTTCCTTAACTTTGTGGTTTGTCTGATTGTTTGGGATTGCGATTTTGACTTTGGTCTGAAAAAGAGCTTTAACAGTTCACTTGCTCGAGAGACAAAAAAAAAATGTCGTGGAGAGGAAAACGAAAAGACGAGGACGTACGAGCATCAGATGACGATTCTGAAACCCCGGCTAAGAAAATCGCAAAGCCAGCCGAATCCTCCGAGGAGTCTGACGACATCGTCGTCTGCAATGTTAGTCTACTCTTTCGATTAAATTACTGATTTTTATCGACAGGTTTTTAATTAAATTAGGGTTTATAATGAATGTTTTTGTTGGGGTTTTAAAAAAATTCAGATATCTAAGAACAGAAGAGTCTCTGTGAGGAATTGGAATGGGAAAATTTGGATTGACGTACGTGAGTTCTATGTCAAGGACGGTAAAACTTTGCCTGGCAAGAAAGGTAACACACTCTTCTTCTCTCTCTTTCTTTCTTTCTTTCTTGTGAGTGTTCTGTTATAGAGACTGTTGAAGTTACTGCATAACAATAGGGTTTTTTATAACGACCAATTCTGCGGATTGGGAATGTACTAGTTTTAGTGTCGATGCCATTTGTCTCTAGGAACAGCTAAGATATACGTGATCTTGTTGACATTGATACGTTTGTTTTATATTTTGCAGGTATCTCTCTGAGTGTTGATCAGGTAGTTAACATCATTCTCCCCTCTTTTCTTTTGAATTCCACAAGTTTTTGATTTTTGTATGTTATCTGCCTTATGTCATAATGTTTTCTTACACTGCAGTGGAACATTCTTCGGAACCACGCAGAGGGTATCGATAAGGCGCTCTCTGACCTTTCTTAGGTTTCTTAAAACTTGACCTGTATCCCTGTAGTAAACTCTAGTAGAAGATTACTCTCAAGTGGTTTTGTTTTTTTTTTCGTTTTTTATGCATTTTGAATGTTCTGCAACTGTAAGCTGGACCAAGTTGACGGTGTATCATCGAAATCTCTCTCTTTTGGTTAAGACATGCTTTGGTTGGACGTCAATTATATGCATTAATAATGATGAATTACTCTTTAGTTTATGTTGGAATTATTACGACTTGAGAATCATTGCACGAATAGAATTGTGGGTTTTAAAAAATGGATTCAAGTTGGGTGAACTTAAAAATGTTACATATAGCTACCTGATTAGTTCTGCTCTAGTTCAGGCATTGTATATAGAGCTGAAAAAACCGTAAATTGAACCGGAACAAGACAGTTCTTTGTCGATATGAGACATTTCCTCAGCTGCGACTCCAAAACGAGCTTATGCCCATTTAAACATCTAAGAAGTGACATTCTCACAGAGACAATATAATGTGCAAAGGACCTGTTGATGGTTATTAATTGCTGAACTGGTTAGCTAACGATTCATATGAGGACCTGTCTTGGAGCAGGTTGTTATTTGCATATGTCACTCAGTCTCTCATAAATATGCTCTCACCTTTGGCATAGTCAAATACGATTCATTTCTCACTCTTCGATATCATGTGAAGCAGTGGCTGTATCACTAAACATAAAAAAAAGGACTCAGCACATGAAGCGCACCTGTTGGTTAGACTACCCTCTCCACTGTTTACCCTTCTGTTATTGAATAAGTGAGAGCACGAGGTAGGCATGTGTATATTTCTGGGTCCCGACCTTTAGATGCATTAGGGCAACATTATTGGTAGGACATAATTTTAGGTCCTTAGATTAGTTTATGATTATTTTACTGTTAAAAACAATGTTAAGGACAAACTAAAAAAACAAGATTATTGGTAAGACTTTTTGATGGTCCTTAGTTACAATGATCCAACAAGTTGTTTAATTACAATGATCCTATGATCTACAATCCAAGACCAAACATGGACATATTATAAAGAGACATGGCAAAAGCTCCTAGTACCAGCAACAATAACGGCTTGAACAAGACCAATACTGAGCTTGAACAAGACCAAGCTTGCTCAGTGGAGACATGGCCTGATCAATCTTTCAAAACAATATTAAAACATCAGCAGACATCACACAAATGCATCATCTCCTCTATCAATTCATAATCACGATCACAATAATATTAAAACATCAGCAGACATGAACCTCCATACATAGAACCTGTGCTGTTATAATCACTAGTATTTCTTATCCATGACTTGTATCCTTCCTTATCAACACTACCACCACCACCCATGTTTTTAGCTGTCTGCATTTGGGGCATTTCCTTCCACACTTGTCCGCTGCAGACCACAAAACACTTCCAGAAGCTACACAGGCCCGAGATTGCATAACTCCATACCAAATTCACATAAAAAGACTGTGTTTTGTAGTTAAGATCTACCTGTGTCCACAAGTTGTAGTACTTGGTTCGAAAATCTCAAGATAAATCTGCACAATCACAAAACAAGATTCCAAGTTTAAGAACCTTAACCAAAGAACAAAAGAGTCTCAAGGTTTAGATTCATACTGCACAAGACAACTCATCACGAAGCTTATCAATGCAAGGAAGCACAACAGAAGTTGAGTTTTTCTTCTCTGGCAACATCTTCTCATCCTTCTCTGCTTTCTTCTCCTCTTTTGTTTCTGTTTTTATCTCTTTATTCTTTCTTTTCGTTTTCTCTTCAAATTTTTCCTTTGCAAACAGAAACAGAGTAGAATACTTCAACCTTTATCTCTAATTTCATGGATAAGAAGAAAATCAATAATAGCAAGTACCTTCACGCTTGATTAATTCATCAAGATCAACAACATGAACTCTGCTTAATCCATTGCCTTCTGGGAACCAAAATAAAAACCGAAACTTTCAGAAAAAAAAAAAACAGAGGATCTTTGATTTACCCTCAATCTGAAAAACCCTAAGGAAAATCGTTTTTGGTCTTCATAAGAACATATGACCTTCGATTTCGATTCAGAACAAACCCCTCGCCTTTGATTTTGATTCAGAACAAACCCCTCTCTTTCCAAAACACTATCAACGCGGGACGTTCATTTGTGGCAGGTGAAGACGATGAAGAATACCGCTCACTTTTCTTCTTTTTCTGCTTAAGATACGTCAAAGGACGTTTGTTACGTTTGTATGAATAATAGCCAATTTTCTTTTTCTTTTAATCCTAATATTACTAAGGACAGAGTTAAGATATGCCGATAACGATGCCCTTAGTACCAAACCTTTAAGCTTTATTGGTTGTACTTTTCATACACGTGCCTTAAATTAAGGGTAGATACTTGCAAAAGTTTCAAAGATTCTGATCATTTCCCGGATCCAAGAACCATACATGTTCTTGATAAGTGAAAGTCAGACATTATGTATATAATTTTATAACCATAGGCTGCTGCTGGGTGGATAGCTTACTTTGACTATTTCAGAATGTCTCTTTTAATCATAACCATCCAAGTTGCTCCTTTTTAGCTTTCACCTTCTTGTTATAAACTATAAAGCAATGAAATGTCAGTGTCACTTTGATTCAAATTCCATCTTACCATAACAAAAGATTCAAACAAAATATATTATTATCACCGTAAATGGAATTCTACAACTTGAGTATTATAAACTGCATGTTTAAAACATATCTATAACATATTTGATAACTTTATTACAAAGATGATACGATACATCAAATGGAAACTTAAATTATACACATTTTTCAATTCTTTTCAAATGCTTAACATAAACAATAAGCTTTCTACACCAAATTTTTCTTGTGTTCACTGGTCCTTTACGATCATCAACCATCAATATGTAGTCTGGAAAGGCTTGTAGACCTTAAGATCAAGCATTACTCCAGCGATCGAACCAACTCCAGCGACCACAGAGATTACTAGACAAGAAACACTAAGCATCTGCAAACAAACCCACCTCGTGCTCCATTTCTCCACCTTCCTCTGCTTTATATACATCTCCACCGGGAAGTAAACCGTCAATGGCCAAAACCCTAAGGCTCCCAAGATCCCGACCACGTCGTTGAAGAACGGCATCAGCATCGATATCACTGTGGTCAGAACGACGAAGCAACACCTGAATACTACCCTGAAAACGTTCGTTTTGTATGGAGACCTAAACCCTGGGATTTTGAACTCGAGTTCCTTGGTGAGCAAGTCATTGTCTGGAAACCTCTCTGAGACAGATTTTTCAGCAAAGGCGAAGATGGGCTGAGAAAACACTTGGTAAGCACCGATGAGGTGGACTACGATTGCGGCGTTGGCTATGTCGAGGAGCCAAAACGGGTTGTAGAATCCAAAACCAGTGAGGAGGTTTCCAGGTGATGCGTCTCCAAAGGCGGCGTAACCCATTGAGCCACATAGCATGTAGAAGAGGGTGGTGATTGCAATGCTGATCTTTGTAGCTTTCTTCATCGTTTTTGATTCTGATGGTGGTGATCTTACAGTATCCTAGATACATAGAACCAACACAAAGTGAATCTCTTGTGTAAATAAATTGTTTTGTTAACGCATAAAGTTGAATCTTTTTCTTAGGGTTTTATAAAAATGGAATCTTGTGTTGCAAGAAAGGTTTTTATTTTCTTACCTGAATCTCTATCAGGACAACAGAGTATGAGTAAGCAAAGGCAATGTTTCCAAGTGCTTGAAAGGTTCTCCATATCTTCTGTGTTGGAGTCACTGTTCCTATGCTTATTCCTGTGAGACTTCCTTTGAATACTCCATTTGCTAAAGAGATTTCAAATTAAAAAATTTAGCATTTTTTTTCACTTCTCATGGATATTATGAGAGTTTCTTTGTAGTTATTTCTCACCAGCGACTTGAACAATGCCAAGAACTAGACCAATGGCAGAGTAAGTGAAAGACATGACAGCTGCTACAATGGAGATCCACCAAATCTGGTCGAAGTCAGGAACCTGAGAGAGCAGGATCTCTGTCACACCAAACATGATCATGTAAGGGTTGCTAGACATGTGACACGGGTCTTTTCCTCCGCTCTTGTGGAAACAGTTCGATCTCTTGATCGCCCTGCATGATCCATCAAATGTTATTCTATAAAAAAAACTTATTGAAGCTTGTTTTACAAGTAAACTAAGAAAACACTCACATCATACTTATAGATGCTGCGATTGTGTAACCGATGGCGACACCAAACAGATTCAAGTATTGAATTAGCCCACAAATCTTGAACTTGAACCCACCTGTAATAAAAAAACAGAGTATCTCAGCATATAATACAAAATAAAAACAGATTGGAATTACTAAAGAACATTATATTTATTATTTACCGAGAATGGATCGAACTGCGTCCATGTAAGTGTAGTTTCTCTTGCCGGAGACTGCATCGCCGGTTCTGTAGCAGTCGCTGAGAAGTGTGGAAGAGAAGAGAGTAACAAAAGAGAACAACAGCATCACCGCAGGTCCAGCTATCCATCCGAGCTGTGCAATGGCCCATGCCAACGAGAGAACGCCGGATCCAATCACCGCTGTAATGATATGAGCGCTTGCGGTCCAAACAGTCCCTGGAACAAAGAATACACGTTTAAGTATTGCGTTTTTATGTAACAATTAATGAAAGAAAGTTGATCATTTTTTGTTTAGATTAGATTGTAACCGGTTCTTTTGAGACGGCCATCATCATCGAAGCATTTGAAAGCTGGTTGTTGAGAGACGGTGTCAAAGACTCGGTGGCCGTGATGTTGGTTGTTGGCGGCAGCGGTTTCACCCATCTGTTAGTAACAAAACCAAAGTTAGTTTACATGTTTTATTACACTTAAGTATATTTGGACCGTGGAAGAGTGACTCCCAAGAAACTTATAGATACGAATTATAATTGAAACTACTAAAGCTATGCATATTACTTTATTATATTATTATTAGGAATCTCTTATTATCATTCCAAGTTTTAAAAAAAAAAAAATTGGACCAGCTTCTGATAATAATCTTGAAAGTATATAGATGAAGATAGAGAGAAATGTAGTAATAGTACCTCCTCTTATTGAGCCTTAGGAGAAGTAAGACTATTATAACAAAGCTATGAATGAACACAAAGAAAGAAGAGCACAATGCAATTAAAGGAGATGGGTGGTGATAGGAGTTGCTGCTGCATTTCAATTCGTGTGATGGTCACCGTCTTATATAGGCCTCGAAAAGTGAGTAATATTAATTAATTAACTAAAAGTATAGTATGGCAATTATTTCATTTTTGACAATGCTTGCCTGTTGGGTATTTTTCTTTTTCTCTCCACCATCGTTAGTGACGGCTTATAAGAGAGAATCGAATGCTTGTTTTCTCCTCCGTACCTTTTGGGGTCGACTTAGTCACTCAGATATAATATACTATTTATATGAATAAAAAGTTTTAAAACGTCATTATTACTTCAAGTGCATATGGATCTATAGACTATAGTTAATTAAGGATATACGACGTTTAGGATTTATATAATTAGAAAGAATTTATGCTGCCAGAAGTGCTTAAATATAGTATTACAGTATATGGAATGTTCATCAAGCTGTTCCTCCATATACCGTGGAGTTTTGCGCATGCCACGCGTGGTGTATTGTTCAAAAGTCGGAAACAAAAAGAAGAAAAATGAATTATGAAAGTAGTAGTTTCGAGAATGATACAATATTTTATTCATGTACCTAACAAACTGTATATTCTAAATGGTGATGGTAATAAATATTCAGCTTAACAGATCAATTTACAAAAGAGCCAAGTTGTGGAAACTTTCATAGATAAAATATAAGTCGAGCCAAGCACCAACATCGTCCAGTGTCGTAGACTCGTAGTGTTATGGATGTCATTACATTGTGAGGGGATCGAATTTGTCGAGTGATCCTATCCTATCCACCATCATCTCAAAATTATTTTTAATTCGTACTTTTAGAGCATCTTCGAAACTCTTCACTGGGAAACTAGAAGTTTTTGAATTCCAAGATTATGTCTTCACTATTCTGTTTGCATTCATGTATACTTCGTCAATTCATGTCCTTTTAGTTAATAAAAGTATAAAACTCATCATATTTTTTGTAACGTTTTACGAACTTGATTTTCGATAGTTGTAGTTACTAGCATTTAAACAATGTGGAGAAATGACCAATCCCAATCGTGGTGCATAGTGGTCTGATATTCGCCAAATCACTAGTGAATTTCACATTTGTCTCGCGAACATGACCTTTTGGCCTCCGTTGCCGTTTTTGTCTAATGAAATAATGCTTAAAGATCATGTGTGTGAATATATATATATGATCAGGGATTCAAGGGGGTATGTACGTCTACGGGGTACGTGCTCACTTTTTTTTTGCATGATCTATGTGAATTTCATTAAAATGTTTTTATTTTAGTGAATAAATGAGAAAAGTGTCAGATTAAAATATACTTGTGGTTGTTTTGGTAGTATGCTCCTGATTATTTAATTTTTTCTGGATCCGCCCAAGTATATTATCATTGATTATGTTGTATTGTTTACATAGAGAATTTGATTTTGTAGCTGCCAAAACATTTAATTGCGTGAGTAGATCCAACCAAAAAACACAAATTAGAAAAATGTATATGTTACGAATCTTTATTTTTTCTGTTCAAGTATATGTTGAGAATCTTAATTCCATAAGTTTTAAAGATCGTAAGGGACAAACCATTACGGCATTCATTGCCTGACCAACACACAAATAATTCGGGTCGTATTTTGATCTCCAGCTACTGAATCCGCTTTTCTTAATGACCCAAGCTAAGGCCCGTATTTGGCCTATTATTCTTAAATTGTAGTGACGAGTGATTAATGGAGAATAGAAGGACCAACATGGCCCATTAGGGTTGAGTTGCTGATAGATGGAGTAAGATTCTAGAATGGAATTCACTACTAACCACTACCCACCGAAAAAAATTCGAACGCAATTCACGGTTTCAGAGCACGTCTTATTTTACTTTTACACACACATATACTTATATTTTTCTTTGAATTGAGACACATATATAGTTATATATTGTCATCGTATAAGACTAGTAGTCATATGAATAGTATATAATATGTGAGGATGCAAGCGTGTTGTTAAAAATGTGTTTTAAGTTTCGACAATGAGGTCCCAGCTTGTCTCCTTATCCAACTTCTTGAGCATATTCCCGAAAACCTAAAAAAGACAAAATAAAAAAGCAATTGATTCATCGCAAAGAAGTATATTACAGAGTATATGTGTTAGGTCAAGTTCGGCAGCTATGCATGAAGCTCCATGAAGCTTCCTATATCAATTCACATGACTAAAACAAATAACTGCAAAAAGTATAAAGCCAATTTTTCAGTATAATAACAAATTCAGATCAAGTCCGGATACAATTTATCTGATTTTTATAATATGGAAAAACATACTAGTCAATTAATCTTTGACTTATATTTTCCTTTTGAGATTTTACGTTACCGCCCAAAACGACAACATGATAGTTTCATTCTTGTACATACTTATTGAATTATTTGACATATATGTGTGAAATGTTACGACAAAAATATCTACGTTCTTATATCAATAAACAAAAATCCTTATTGAAACAATATCATATTATTCATTTGCTAATTGCGGAAATATTGCAACTAAAATGAAGGACACCATATCTTGAAAACATAGTTTGAAAAGAACATAATCATTTATATATGAATGGAAACGTAAGTGATGATCATTAAACGGGGAACAAGACCACGTCTGTCCCTCTAATACACCAACCTCAACTTTCCTTTCAAATATTTTTAAATAGAAGAGACTTCGTGCGCATCCTTTTTAATTAAATTTTCTCAAATCAGTGAGTTTTTAAATTGAGTACGTATTTATTGCAGTTCAAATTGTACCTAGTGACGGGCTGAACGAATAAAACTTACTAAATTAGTGAATTTTTAAACCGAGTTAATTATTACGGTTCAAGCGGTACCTAGTGAAGGGCTGAACGAATAAAACTCATCAGATCGGTGAATTTTTAAACCGAGTACCTAATTATTGCGGTTCAAGCGGTACCTAGTGAAGGGCAACTCATCAAATCAGTGAATTTTTAAACTGAATACCTAATTATTGCGGTTCAAGCAGTACCTAGGGAAGGACTGAACTAACTTCTTTATAATACTTGTAAATACTAGGGGTGTTCAATCCGGATATCGGTTCGGTTTCGGTTCGGTTTTCTCGGTTTTTTGGTATTTCGGTTAGTAAAATACAACTACCATTATAGATTCATATTTACTCCGGTTCGATTCGGTTTATATACCGTCGGTTTTCGGTTTATTCGGTTTTATACCAAAAACATAATTCTTTAGTTTAGGGTCTTACATGAATTTTAGAGTCATGTTGTCAACACAATCATTTATTAAAAAAATGTATTTTATGTTTAAATAGAAAAACAAAAAATGTTTCTACCATCTGATAAAATAATCAAATCTATAAGTAAAATCAAAGCTCGAATTTTGAAAAAAAAAACATAAGCAGGAAGCACGAATAAATTTTTTTTCTATTCTTCCATATTTACTGTTCATCAAAGTCATGTTTCTTCGATTGAACACATAACTTTGTTTATTTATAGATAAAAAATGTTGTGAAGAATTTCCACTAATTGTTGTCTATCAAATTTATAATCTTTATTTCAATTTTGTCAATGTTAAAATAAAGCAAAAAGATAAAAAAAAACTAAAAAAATAAGAAGCTTCAGTTGCGAACGGTTACTTAACTATAATTCAAATGTTTTACAAATCATGACTTCTTTATACTTTATAAAATATGGTAATAGTTATTAGCAAAAAAAATAACTTATGATTTTCACACATCAAAATATATACATATATACATATTTACATGTTTATATTTTTTTGATCGGTTTTATTCGGTTTATTCAGTTTTATCGGTTATATACCGAACCATATCCAAATCCTACGGTTTTTATAAAATCACATCCATTCAGTTTATATGGTATATATCAAATCCAAACCATATTATCTATTTCGGTTCGGTACAGTTCGGTTTTTCCATTTTGAACAGCCCTAGTAAATACTGTCATATATAACCAATAAACATAAGCCGATGCACAAACACTTTCTTTACGGACTCAATTATACATTTTTGAACATTGATCTATGTACTAACTGGTGAATCAGTCTGCTCTATACGAGTCGAGAAATATAATTATACAAACATGGTTTAAGGAAAAAAAAAGAAGAAGCAGTTATATGCTGCGGAAAAAAAAATTAAGTTAATGATCCAACGTAAGATGGCGTCATCCGTCATGACGTGAGCTTTGCTCAAGGAGGAAGTTGTTATATGCTGGGGAGCAGTTCATCGTAGTTTCATAAAGTATCCAATACAAGTCACATCCAAACTTCCACCGCAAGAAATGCTGACTTCTCGTCACCACGGTTTAACAAATAGTTTATCCTTTTCTTCTGGGAAAATCGCATTTTAAACCTTCAGAGTGTCACTTTCTAGCACTTTAAATACTGAAGTTTTTTCGCTAGCACTTTAAACCTCCAAAGTGACATTTTTAGCATAACAAACCTCCAACTATGTTTTCCTGTTCACATGTGACCGGTTTTACAGGTTAAAATATTAATAAAAATAATAAAATTAATAAAAAAATAACAAAAATACATAAAAATTCGAAAAATAGAGAAATTGTAAAAATTACAAAACAAAGTTCAAAAATATGTAAAAGTTCAAAACTATAAAAATTTGAATTTAAATTTTAAAAATAAAATAAATATGAAATATTCTAAAAATTTAAAAATAAGATCTAAAATATAAAAAAAATCAAATTTAAAAACTAAAGTAAAATTTTAAAAACTTTAAAAATTATAAAATTCAAAAATAAGATATAAAATTTAATATTTAAACTTAAAAACTAAAATTCTAAATATCTAACTGAAAAATAATAAAAATACATAAACATTTGAATAAAATTGGAAAACTGCAAGATTCAAAAAACAATTCAAAAAAAAATCAAAAAGTTCAAAAATATAAACTTGCACCTTTTGAATGCTTCAAATTTGAAATTTTATATTTATATTTTATATTGTAGAACTTTTTGATTTTTTACGTTTAATATTTAGAATTAAATGTGATTTTCCTGTTAAATATTATAATTCTTAAAGTTTTTCAAATTTTACTTTATTTTTTAAATTTGATATTTTTCATTTTAAATCTTATAATTATATTTTATTTTATTTTTAAATTTGAATTTTTATTTATATATTTTTGAACTTTTACATTTTTTGAACTTTGTTTTGAAAGTTTTACAATTTTCCCAATTTTTATTCGAATTTTTGTGTATTTGTATTTTTTTTTTAAATTATTATTTTTATTAAATTTTTACCGGTGGAACCGGTCACACACTAGCAAAAAAACGTAGTTGGAGGTTTGTTATGCTAAAAATGTCATTTTGGAGGTTTAAAGTGCTAGCCAAAAAACTTCAGTGTTTAAAGTGCTAGAAAGTGACATTCCCAGTGTTTAAAATGCGATTTTCCTCTTTTCTTTTTGGTTGTAGACTAGTTTGTCCATTTCAATAATAGTGAAAGTATGGCTGCTGAGGAAATTATTTTGCCCGAGAAAGACATAAAAGACACTAAGTGGGAAGTAAAATAACAAAATGGATAAGCTACGCTGAGAAGCAGAGGATCAAGGTCTCGCCACTTGTGGTCAGTCAACAATATACAAATGGTGTATGTGACGTAAGCAATGACATCACCACTACTCTCGTTAAGTCGACGATCCACTGACACTAGGCCACGTACGTAACCAGCTGGCTGCGGTCAGCGTAAAAGAGAAAACGGTCGGTTTTGCCGCACGTGCTCGAAAATGCCCACGTGTCATCTCTGTTTTTTTATATTTTTATTTCCATTAAGTAATTTTCGTCCGTTCTCGTCCCTATAAAACCTTCTCTTCCCACTCTCATCTCTTCGATTACAATCTTAAGCATACGAAGGAAAGAAGAAGAAAAAACCCAGATCAGGTGATTTTTGAAGAGGGAAAAGAGAAGAAGAGATTTTTGAGAATGAAAGCAGAGCTGAACTTACCAGCAGGATTCAGATTCCACCCAACGGACGAAGAGCTTGTGAAATTCTACTTGTGCCGGAAATGCGCATCGGAGCAGATCTCAGCTCCGGTTATCGCCGAAATCGATCTCTACAAGTTCAATCCTTGGGAGCTTCCAGGTAAATTCATGGGCTTCTAATTATTATTCATGGAAATGATCGAGAGTCGTTTGTTAATCGAGAGATTTGTTCTTCTTCTTACAGAGATGTCTATGTACGGAGAGAAAGAGTGGTACTTCTTCTCACCTAGAGACCGGAAATATCCAAACGGTTCGCGTCCGAACCGGGCAGCTGGAACCGGTTATTGGAAAGCCACCGGAGCGGATAAACCAATCGGTAAACCGAAGACGTTGGGTATTAAGAAAGCACTCGTTTTCTACGCTGGGAAAGCTCCCAAAGGGATTAAAACGAATTGGATAATGCACGAGTACCGTCTCGCTAATGTCGATAGATCAGCTTCTGTTAACAAAAAGAACAACCTACGAGTATGTTCTCTGTCTTTTTCTTATTAATTTTTGTTTTTCTGAATGAGATGATGATTTAAAATTACTAACTTTGTTTTTTTTTATTGTGAACAGCTTGATGATTGGGTTTTGTGTCGAATCTACAACAAGAAAGGAACCATGGAGAAATACTACCCTGCGGATGAGAAACCGAGGACCACCACGACATCATTGGCGGATCAATCATCATCGCCTTTTGATACATCGGACTCGACTTACCAGAACGATTCGAGCAGCTCAGGCGGTCACGTTGTGTCACCGGATGCGAAGGAGGTTCAGAGCGAGCCTAAATGGGGAGAGCTTGAAGATGCTTTGGAGGCTTTTGATACTTCCATGATGTTTGGTGGCTCCATGGACTTGTTGCAGACCGACGGTTTTGTTCCTCAGTACTTATACCAGCCTGATTATTTCACTCCCTTCCAGGATCCTCACGAGCAGAAACCATTCTTGAACTGGAGTTTTGCTCCATAGGGGTAATACCCATGTCGTGATGTCCTAGAGAGTTCTCAATCATCTTTGTTTTTTAGTAGTAAAAAAAAAAAAGATTTGTAGAGTGTTGATAGTTCTTAGCATCAATGTCTCATCTGTAGGCAAATTCTTGTTATTTCATCAAAAGTTTATATGAAAAATATTCAATTTCTTCAAGATGTTGTATGTACATATGTAGATAATGATATATTGCACATATGTAGATAATGACCTAACCTTTATAAGAGCTCTTTCTCTCCAAAAGGCAAAAACCAAAAGTTCAATTTTCAGTATCTTCATATTGGCTTATGCATGCGAGGCGATTTCCTCAATACGACTTTTCCTATGTCTTGAAGTCTTTTGATTCTCGCCTTCGCGACCCGTGGTTTCTTTTGAGAATGAACCTCTCTTTTCTTCTGTTCACGCTGTTTGGAGGTCTTCATTGGAGTCTCGTGAAAGACTTCTTTGCTTATACCTTCGGTTTCACATCCTCGAGATTCATAGCATGGAACCACGGCTTCATCAAAGGAACCGATGATCTCGGAGAGCTGGCTTTCTATCTTTTGGGCAAGCTTCCTCAGTTCTTCGCAGCTTTCCTGTAGATAAGTGACAATAGAAAAAAATAAAATAGTCAGATCTGTTTTTCATCAGCTCATAGACACACCAGTGACATAAAAAGTAACAGGGATTATTGTCATTACCCTCGACAGAGCTAAACGAGAAACATCACCAATCGCTGTGACAGCTTTCTTCTGCTGGTCTTTCTCTCTGCACTGCTTCAGCATTTTCCTATTTACCCAATCCCCAAACATAAATCATGAAATTTGCTAAATCTAATTCAAAGATGAAAGTATACAAAAATAAAGGGGGTGAGAGGCTTACTCTAGAGCGATGATATTGCTGCATGCTTCGGTTTGACTTTCCCAAAGTGTTTTATATGCTACACTCTTCACTTCCACACATGCTTCCTTAACCGTGTTAGATGTTCTGTGCACTTTCGCTTTTCCTTCTTTCGAGTTTCTTTCCCTTAGGCTTTCTTCTCCTTTACATGACTCTTCCATCAGCACATCATTTTGCTCATCTACAACAACAACCTCACGTAGTGCACTTCCTTCACTGTTTGCTTCAATCCTACCTTCACTCCCACCATTTACAAGAGCCACTTCTGGTTCTATAGCAACTCCCTCTTTACTACGAGTTTTAACAGTCGTCACACTCAAACATGCTTTAGCTCCAGTCTCACTTACTTCAGTGACGTTAATGTCACCACATGCTTTACGTTTGGGGCTGGCTCTGGTTTCAGTCAAACTCCGTTCTTCCAACAAACAAACCTCATGATTCCCAGACTTCCAAATTTCAACACTCTTTTCCACATTTTGGAGGTTCATAACCTCATCCACCCCACACTGATCATTCCTTCCCAACGTTACCTCAAAGCCCTTTCTTTCATCAACAGTAGAAGAACCCGTCTTCCTCTCTCCCGGAAGAGTGTAACAATAGTTGTTGTAGTCACAAAGTATCTCACTTTTCTCCACAAGCTTAGCCAGATGATGACTAAGCAAACTCGTGTGAGCAAACGGCAAGCTCTCATACTTAGACTTAATAAACTCTGATATATCTTCTTGGCAAGATCCACCTTCTTCATTCAACTCCGTGATAGCAATAAATATCATCTGAAACAAAATGTATCAACTCATTAAGAACACAGCAGAGACAATGTATACACACATAAGAGATTCAGCATTTGTTATACATACAGCAGAGTAAGTGGGATGATCAGGAGTAGGTGATGAACACATGTCCAAGAATCTCTGTTCGAAGAGTCTACTACTCTCAGGAAGCAATAACCCTCTCGAATTCGCTAGATTCACCATAAAGGCTCTCAGATTCTCAACTTTCCTACTTCCATGTGCCTGTAATCAACAACAATCATCCATATTCAATGCATGAACAACAATCTCTCAAACTATGGTATCGAACTACCCTAACGAGAAAAAAAGAAATTAGTGATTTTGAACCGTAACTGCTGAAACCTAAACGACAAAATACATAATCGAAGATGATAAGAAGCAGAAATTACAAACCATCGGCACTATTATAGCAGTATCCGCCATGAGAGACGTCTTGAATCTCTACAGTGTACGCAATACGCAGAATCGGCGCTTAATATCTGAAGGCGAGAGAAGACGACGACTATTTATACTGAGATAAACCAAATCAAACCGGGATAAATTGAGATATAATGATTTTAATTTAAACCGGTCGGTTATGTTTGGTACCCTAAAGGGGAAATAAAAGGCAACGAAGAAGAAGAGGAATGCGTTAAGACCAGAGATGCTTCCACTAAAGCTAGCTCGCTCTCTTATCCTCCACAAGACTCTCAATCTCACTCACAATCCCGGCGTTACAGACGACGGAGAGGCCGATGAAGGAGGAGAAACCAGCATTCGAGAGATCCTAAGCTCCTCCTACAAGAAGCAATCAAAAACCCGATCGAGCTCCAACAAGAACACGAGGAAGAATCCGAAAACGCCACTGCTCTTCTTCGTCCCGACGCGAGAACTGATCTCGGAAACTTACAGACTAGCGTCGATCGCGAGAGATCTAGGAATGGATCTGTACCCGACCCCTTCACTCTCCCACATCATCTTCTCGTTCCCGCCGCGCGAATCGGGATCGCCGTCGCCGTTCTCCACTTCGTCGTCTCTTCCTTCGACTTGTTGGTCTTCCTCCGCCGCGTCGATGTCTTCGTCTCTCTCCTGGTCTCTTCCAAACGACGCCGTGATGCTCTCTTTCCCTTCTCTCTCCGCTTCATCTCTCTCTCATCTACGATCCTTCGTCTCCCTCTCCAACGGCTTGTTCAAGCTCGTCTTCTCCGCAGCCGCCGTAGACACTCCTTCTTCTTCGTCCTCGGTTAGCAATTGGGATTGCTGCTCTGTTTCTCTCTTCTCGAGGATTACTAGCAAACGAATCGGATCGATGGAGAGTTTCTCGCGGGAACTGGCTTCCAACAGATGGACGATTTACAAGACGAAAGCGAATCCTTCTCCGGAATCTACCAGTTATAGCAATGCGGGAAGCTCTGCTTATCTGTTTAGGAAAGTGTACTCGGGTCGGGTTATGATGACCCGAGATGGAGGAAATGGTGGTGGGTCGTGTAGAGTGAGAGAGCTGAGACTTCCTCAATTGGATTTCAAAAACGCTCCTCTACGGATTCTGCAGTATCTGATGTTGATGACTGACGATCTCTTCTTCCTTGCATAGCTTATACTTATGTTTTTTTTTTTCGTTTGATTTGTTTCTACAGTGTTAATATAATCTCATTGACAAACGTTCGGTCTTTAGGCATGTAAATTTTAATATCAAGGTCCTCCTAATCTTCGTTCTCCGATCTTAGATTTCATCAAAACGTACATAGCTGAAAATTTTGAAACAGTTATTTTTGAGGTAGTCCACCACAAATTTGAAATAGCTATAGTTATTTCGCATTTATGTGCAAGTCCGTCCGTGATAGACGTTTAACGGTTACACAATAATGAAGTTGACTCTTGTTGTAGTCCCCCCATCACTTTTTGAAAATTTCACTTATGGGCCTTTTTTATCCTTTGTTTGAATCATAGTGCGATGTCCTCCGTCACTTTCGGCGGGTGAACTAGTCTATAAACAACATGCGCATGTTCTTTTACCTGATCTTGATGATTGACTTTTTTTTTTCTTTTGCTTAAACTGGATTTGTTTTTCAATGTTTATTTAAACGCTTACATATAATTATTTAATTTTACGTTTACATCCACTTAAAGTTCGAGATGAGTTGTACAACCAGTAAAGGTTTTTTACTCTTCTTGCACATCCCTTGATACATATGTGTTTCTTCAATCCTTGTCACTTCTTGAAATTTTTCAGCACTTATGGAGTTATGGGCCTTTTCCTTTGGGTGACGAAGAGCGCGGAGCGACTATCGGCGGGGTAGGTTTGTAGACTGTTAACAATATGCGCAGGTTTATTATGATTTGTTTCTTAAACAAACTTTACACTGAACTTTAATGGGTTTAGCTCAGTGGCGGAGGTAGAAAATATTATTGTTGGAGGCATATGCAAAGATATGGGGGCAAAAAAAAATTATGAATAAAGACATTATATAATTTGGGCTTAAGTTACACTAATTTTTTATTTTGTTGGGTTCATTGACCCCTTCTTGTATGTGGCTCCGCCTAAAACCATGCATATATCTGAATCATGCATAATTTGTATACAAGCAACTTACTCAGAGACACTATTTGGCTTGCATTTAAGTTACAAAAACTACCTGGTGGTGGAGTTGCTGGAAATTTGTCGGCGCATCGAGAATCTGAATACCCGGTAGTAACTAGGGAAAAAAAATCGAATTCATTACTGGAGCAGGCTTCTTCCATAAACAACGTAGAACGTGAACAACTGGACACAAGTTTAAACTAAGCTGTGCGTAAAATTAAGAAAAAAACTATATAAATATACTAACTTGTGTGGCGTCTGGCCTCGGCAACACCAACTTGAGAAGAAAGACATAGGAGCAGAGATAAAAGAAGAAGAGCAAGTACATATGATTTCTCTTTAGCCATTTTTTAGCTTTTTTACTTCGTTACACAGCTAACACTACATGAAATGCTATCTTTATTTTATAAGGGAATAAAATTAACTCACAAGAACTAAATTCCAATTTCAACGCGTTTTTATCTTGTACACACCGCTCAGTATCTGCCATTCTTTTGCTATCCAACAAATGCTGAAGACTTTGAGTCCATGGCTTTTGTTTTCTTTGTATTCATTTCTCGTTTTGTTATATAAATATTTGATTGATAGTTAAAATAATGTTAAAATCAAAATAAATCACAATATATTATACTGTTTTCATATCAAACATACATACAAAAATAACGTCGGTAGACACGAACATGAAACGTCTACACGAAAAACCTAATCAGGATTCGACTTGTATGACTCGGTCTTGGCCCGTATTTGCTATTAACTAAAAAAAGCTTGAGCAGATCATTCTTCCACTGCTTTGTCTTCTGTACACTCCATTTTTTATTTTATTTTCTCTACTAAGGGAAAGACAAATTACGTCTGAGAGATTTCTCTTTAGTTGTTCTTGAGAAGTATATGGGTAAAAAGAACCAGGCACACACATTTTCTCAGGACTTGAAACGGAAAGTTCTAACTCCATTAGGAATAGTTAAGCCGGAGTTACTCAACTCTGAGACACTCTTCATATGAACGCTAACAATCTTGTAGTTCTAAGATAACAACCGCAAACGGTCTTCTGCATTGCTCTCTAGTCTCTATGTTCATGCTGTGAAAATCTAGTTTCTTCTTAGGTCTAATTGACCATGCAGAAGAAAACGGCATGGACGAATTGCTAGATATAAGGGATTATTCATAAGAACAGAGAGCCAGAACAAGTTCTTTTTATGAGAACAAATAATTGTACATTTTCCTTTCTTCTAATACAAGGACGTAAACGATATTGACAGAGACGTACCAAAAGGAAAAAGAGTAACACAACAAACCAGGAGAATGAGGATAAAGAAGAATGTTCAAGTGGGAGTGTGGGCGTGAGAACGTGAAGCCCAAATGCCAAACACTAGAAACCAGAACACGAACAAGATTGCCCAGTAACGAGCGGGTCCATACTTGATTCTAGTCAGCACTACCTGTTTTTTTTGGTCAAAATCAGTTTGATTCAGTTAGTCATTCATCTTGACAGATCTCAAGAAGACAAGAAAGTAAAATATCTTTTGTTTTACTTACGAATCTGAAGAAGATGACTACTGTTAAAGCACAGAGTCCACCCAGGAGTATGTGCAGTCCACTCTTTGCAGTTCTCTGAGGTAAAAAAAAGATCACAAATATCAGTCTAATAACACTTTCTAAACATAAATAGAGGATTAGTGTGATCTAATTAGTATACATACTTTCCCAACACGAGGAGCAATGAGCCAAGCCAAAGTAACAGTGAGTAACCCTGTCGCCAGCAGTATCCCTGTACCTTCCACAGCCCACTTAGTCGCTCTGCTCTCCATAGGCAATATATCAAAGCCAACTATACCCAAAGGCTGTTCAGATGTAACCTGAGAAGAAGCAGCAGCCCCTGCAGCAGCTGAATTACTACTACTATTATTGTTGTTGCTGTTGTTTGGACAATGCGGACCAAACCACAACGAAATCTCACTAAGCCTCTGCCTTCTAATGGCTGCAACCGCATCAGGATCTATCCCTGAAGAGCTAGTGTTGTTGCTATTAACAGCTACAGGGTTTGGATCTCCATCAGCTGTTCTCTCTCTCAGCGCTGCGTAGTCTTTCAACGCTACGACCACTTTGTTGACATCAACTGTTCTTATATTCACAGCAACGTTCCCACAGATCTCGCAGACGGTTGATCCGTGGTTAACAAACCATTTCAACGCGCAAGCGTAGTGTACCAGAGCTAGATCATTTTTGCAAGAGCATCCTAGTTCTAGCAAGGTGTCTCGATGCTGCCAAGCTCCCATCTCTATGTCTTCGTCTGCGCAAACGAACACTTCTCCATCAGGACTTATCAGTTCGATGAAGCCACTTTTCTTATCGGCGGTTTCTTTGTTTGCATTGCTTCTACGAGGTTCTGTAACAGGAGGCGTGATACCCAAAAAGCCTAGAGCAGCGTCTCCTCTTCTGTCGGTTTCTGCACACTGGCAGACGCGGCAAGTTGGTAAACCAGTGTCTTTGTCTGAACTGTAGCGTGGTGGTGCTTCATTCTTGACATCGTGATCATTGACTCCACTATTGGTAATCTCCAGCTGACTCTCTTTACCCATCAAAACACAGCTGAAACTTCTTCACAACACAACTAAAACCATTTCTCCATGACCAGTCCTATTCCACCACCTTGTAAACAAAACTTTCAATCTAACAAAGGACCCTTTTCTTCACAGTATGATCTGATGGCTCTCTAAGACGAGAAGAGAGACGCAAAGCTCCTCTTACTGCAAAAAGTTAAAACATACCAAAACTTAAAGACATGTAAAAGAAGGAGAATCCAAAAATAAAAAGAAAAGAAGCAAGAATCACAAACAAAAAAAAACGGAATGAAGATTAGAGAAGCATCAATGAAGGAGCTAAGCTTTGGTGGTAGGAAGTGAGAAGAAGTAGGTAACAAGACGCGAAAGAGACATGGCAGCTATAATATATTAGTAAAGATGCAACTAACCTATCAAAATATCAGATCACGAGAAGAAGCACTATTAAGTTTTCAAATACATAACAACAAAAAGAAGGTGGTCTTCAAATCAATAAGATTATATTCATCAAATAATGTATGAGTAGAAGAAGACGTCCTCCAATTACTCTATAATCTTTTTTTTTCTTCTTTTTGTTTACTAAAAGCTTGGAACAACAAGGATTCCACCAAACAAAGTCGCACTCACGAATAAATTAAAAGACCAAAAAAATATCAAAACTTTGTTAAGATTAAAGTTTATCTCTTCACTGAGTGTATGACACCTCCTAATACATGATAAACCCAGAACACAGAAGTAAGCATATTGATCTATAGCTTTGCAGAACAAAAGCAAAAAGATCTACACTTGCAATAGAAAGATCAATCAATAATCCGAATCTTGACATAAATTTAACAACTTTCAGAGAACAATGAGTAGGCAAAAAGCAAACCTCCGCAAAATCTGGGTAGAGAGATCGATTGTAAGCAGCGAGATTCCTGGCTCTATGAAAGAAAAAAAAAAAAAAATCAATGCGTCTCTCTCTCTGTGTCTCTTCTACTTCTCTGGCCGCCTAAAAATAATGGGGGGGAAATTGGGTATTTAGGTATTGGGATTTATCAAGGAAGAGAAGAGGAAAATCTCATCCTTCCTCTTGTCTCTATGAGCTTTTGCCTTCACAATTTTTTTTTTCTTTCTGTTTATCTTTATTTATCTTATTTTTTTCTTTGGGGATTGAGTTTTAAATTTCTGGTTCTTTACTTTTTGTAAATAACAAAGGGAAGTGATTTAGTGACAGTTCTCGTCTGTTGCCACTAACACCAACCACTCGTATTCTGAAAAGTGTAGATTGTTCTTTTTCTTCTTGTGTGTTTTTGCTTTTGGGTTTATATTAATTAATAAAAGTTGTTTCTTCCCCCTCAAGGTTAAGAAAATTGCTCAGATTCCCACTCAACACAAAACGCAGAATAAAACAATATACAGGAAGTTACAACTCTATAACAACAAATCTTGTGGGTTGATAAGTCTCAGTTTTACTAGCTTCCAGACATTATTAGTGTGTAACATCTCGTACTAAAAAATAATGACGTCAAAATCATAGGTACTAATTTAGAAATCGCGTTTCGTGGCTTGCTGCTAACCGCTACTCTCGACCGCGTCTTTTTATATTATTAATATTTGGCAGCTTGAGCGATTACACTTTAATAAAAACACAAGTTCAGAACTAGGGGAGCGTGGAACCCCAACATCCATAAGAAAACTTGAAAAATTGAACTCCGACGATTCTCCGGGCAAAAAAAAATAAAAGAAGATGACCGTTCTCTCAGCCGTATCTTCTCTCGTTCCTTTCTCTTGTATGTCTTCTGTTTCCTCCTCATTCCAATCTGATTATATGTTTTCTTGTTCCAATCGTTGATTTTTTTTTTTTTCATTTTCCCAATTTGGTTTTATGGACAATAAACAAATTAGATCAAAGTGTGAGACTTTCTGATTCGATTTATCATTTTTGGAGAAGACTGAGAATCCTTTTTGCTTTACTTCACTTCCAAACTATACTCCTTTGTTGTAGTGTCCATGGTTTAACTATAAATGTTGAAGCTTTTGGTGTTTTGTTCTCAATGTGTTTTCAGATGGGGCGACGAGACTAAGCAGTAAAGCCTCTTTAGCTTCAACAACATCTGGATTCAAACTCTCTTCTCTTATTAGGAACTCGCCGAGAAACCCCCTTCGCTTGTATGTCTCGAGGGCCATCGCAAACAACGATGGTGGGTACGCAGCAGAGGTTTCTGAGAATGAAACACCTCCGAGGACTTACACATGGCCTGATAACAAGGTTTTATTTAACTCTTTTCAAAGCAATGTCTGTGAGATCTCTTTTTAAGTTTCCATTGCAGACTCAGTAAATGGTAAGCTCTCTGTTTTACAGAGGCCGAGAGTGTGTATTCTAGGTGGCGGGTTTGGAGGATTGTACACAGCTTTGAGACTAGAATCTCTTGTATGGCCCGACGGCAAAAAACCTCAGGTGATGCTGATGATTCTTATTAAGTTTAGAGCATTGTGTTGTAAAGACTTAATTTGTTAAATGCATTTTGTTTTTCAGGTGGTTTTGGTTGACCAGTCTGAACGTTTTGTGTTCAAACCAATGTTGTATGAGCTTCTCTCTGGAGGTAGACTTAGTTGCTTCTCGCTCAATCTTTTGGACTTTCTGTGTGTTTGATTTAAGTTTTATTGTCTTGTGCAGAAGTTGATGTGTGGGAGATTGCTCCTCGTTTCTCGGATTTGCTTACAAACACTGGAATCCAGTTCCTCCGAGATAGAGTCAAAACGCTGCTTCCTTGTGACCATCTAGGAGTCAATGCCTCTGAAAGTTCCGTTACTGGTGGAACCGTCTTGCTCGAAAGCGGTTTTAACATTGAATACGATTGGTACTATGTCTATACACAATTTTAAGTTTTTTACACATTCGTCTGCTTTATTATTTGTTTATAGACTCTTATTCTGTGTATATGTATCTGTGGACTCATTATCTTTCTTTTCTACAGCTAGGCTGGTTCTTGCTCTTGGCGCTGAACCTAATCTCGATCTTGTCCCCGGCGCAATGGAGTTTGCGTTACCGTTTTACACTCTTAACGATGCTATTGTAAGAGTTTAAGGGTTTGGATTGTTTTATTTCTGAATTATAGGACACTCTTCATCTACAATGTCATTGCAGAGGGTGAACGAGAAGCTGAGCAAACTGGAGAGGAGGAATTTCAAAACCGGCAATGCCATCAAAGTAGCTGTCGTTGGGTGCGGTTACGGAGGAGTCGAGTTAGCTGCAACCATATCAGAGAGACTGCAAGACCGTGGAACAGTGCAAGCCATTAACGTGTCCAAGAGTATATTAACATCAGCTCCTGATGGGAACAGAGAGGCAGCTATGAAGGTAATTGTCATTGCAACTGCATCCTCCTATAAAGATGCTAAAGTAAAGTCTGTGGTTTTAGGTTCTTACGTCGAGAAAAGTCCAGTTACTCTTGGGTTATCTCGTTCGTTGCATAAAGAGAGCAAGCGATTCAGAAGAAGAAGATGGGGGAGGGTATTTGTTAGAGCTTCAGCCTACAGAGAAAGGAGTAGAGAGTCAAGTCATCGAAGCTGATATGGTGTTGTGGACGGTAGGGACTAAGCCTTTGCTTACCGAACTAGAACAGCCTTCAGGTCCAAGTGGCCTTCCTTTGAACGTTAGAGGACAAGCTGAAACAGACGAGACACTCCGTGTCAAAGGACATCCTCGAATATTCGCACTAGGTGACTCTTCTTCCTTGAGAGACTCAAACGGAAAGCTTCTTCCTACAACAGCTCAAGTTGCTTTTCAAGAAGCTGACTTCACCGGTTGGAATATTTGGGCTGCCATTAACAGCCGTCCTTTGTTACCATTCAGGTAAAAAGAGTTCATGGACTTCTTAAACTGGTTTGTGTGTTGATGAAGACATAGTGTTAAATCTGTTTTTTTGGCAGGTTTCAGAACTTGGGTGAGATGATGACACTTGGAAGATATGATGCTGCTATATCGCCGAGTTTCATTGAAGGGCTTACACTTGACGGTCCGGTTGGTCACGCAGCTAGGAAGCTGGCGTATTTGATCAGACTACCAACTGATGAACACCGGTTTAAAGTAGGTGTCAGCTGGTTTGCTAAATCTGCTGTTGAGTCAGTTGCTCTACTTCAGAGCAATCTTGCCAAGGTCTTTTCTAGTTCTTGATTTTCTAAACGATTCCGTATGAATAATGTATGATTATAGACAAATGTATCAGTTTGCAAACATGATTTGAATATAGACTCTCTGAGGATTGAGATTGAAAAGTAGTAAAACTTTTATGAATGCATTATTAATAAAATTTAATTTAATACACAATTTGATATTAATTTCCGGCAAGGAGTTTTCATGCGTTTCTGTAACTGTTAATCAAACTTCGAAATTGATAATGTATATAATTCCAAGTTTTGCAACGGAAATTCATTCGTAACTGATGAGAAAGTCTATGAAAAGTTCCTCTATACATATTCCACACGCGTCGATGATAATAATGAGACAATGAACTTAAATTAATGGAAATTTATTTAAAATAATGGGTATGATGACGTCAAACAATAATTAGTCAAAGGTTAAAAATTATCTTTTTAAAGAATTTACAGATAATCTCAAACCTCATTGGTCCTCTGAACTTTTAGTGATAAAATCTTAAGATTATTAGCAAATCTGTAAAATCTAAAACATAAAGTAATTTTCTTTTTATTTTTTTCTATTTAAACTAGATTACGCCTTGCTATAAGAAACTCAGCAACCACTAGTTATAAATCTAACCTAGATCACAGTAAAACTCCTGCATCCTCATCTTTCTCTGAAATTTTCTCTAGCTTGATACCCACGCTACTAAACCCCTTCCGACGCAAGGTAAGTCACTATAAAATCAAACCCCCACCTCCATCGATTAACTAATTCTTCAAATCTCGATACCGTGATTCTTTATCTCTTAGGGTTTGAGAATTTCGACCTTTTCTTTTTTTACAGCGATGGAATCAGATGGGAAGAGACTCTACTCTGTTCACACGAGAGCAGATGTTCTTGACAAGATGATGAAAGAGATCGTTCAGATCTCGGAAGTCTTCTCTGTGTCTCAATCCTACGCAACCCTAGCCCTAATCCGTCTAGGTTGGGACTCGTTCAGGGCTTCGGATCTTTTGGGCGACGACAAGGAGAAGTTTCTTTCGAAACTTCAAGTCTCCGGTTCGAACCGTACCGATGCTGACGGAGATACCATCGTCTCCACTCCCTTGTGCTCACACAAGTTTTGCTCAGATTGCTGGAGAGATTATCTCGAGAAGAAGGACGAGAAGGTTACGATCTCTTGTCTTAACCAAGACTGTGTTGCCTCCGTTGGTCCCGATACGATCGAGAAACTCGCTGAGCCGGTTAAGGAGATGTACGAGAGGTACGTTCTTGGATCTTTCATGGACAGCAACAAGATCAAGTGGTGCCCTGCCAAGGGATGCGAGTACGCCATCGAGCGTCATCATGAAGATCCATCAGAAGAAGAAGAAGACGGTGATGATGATCACGAGTCTTGTGATTTCGGTGTGGTGTGTCTTTGTGGCCACACGTTCTGCTGGAAGTGCAAGCTGGAGTCTCACAGACCCGTGACCTGCAACAATGCTTCCCTCTGGTTGAATCAGCTCTTGGATGAAGCAAAGGGACTCACCTTGATGACAACCAAGCCTTGTCCTCATTGCAACAATAACGTGCGAAGGAGTCGTGATGGTGATTGGGGGATCATTACTTGTGTCTGCAGGTTTGTGTTTTTTTTCTTATAGCTCTGTTCCCTCTTTATATATCAGAAGTTTGTTTTATCTTTGAACTGATTGTTTTATTGTTACGTTAATCATCAGTTACGCATTCTGCTGGCGCTGCTTGAAACCCGAGGAATGCCACATGAGTATAGGTCGTTGTTTCGCAGTCTATGTTCCTACACCACACGATGAAGCGGCTCTGGATCGTCACCTGACACTCTGGGAGGAGAGCCACAAAGCGGTGGAGGCAGCTAAGCGCGATCTCAAAGCCATCGAGAGAAACCGCATTCCGGTACTAACCGAGAGATGGGGTCTGGGAGAGCTGGACGTGAGGGCTGTGAGGGAAGCGTGTACGCTGATCGTCCAGTGCAGACTCGTGTTGAAGTGGTGCAGCGTGTTTGGTTACTTCATAACCGATTACCACAGCGCGAGGAAGCAGTACCTTGTCCACCTTGTGGAGGGAGCCAACGCGAATCTTCTGAAGCACAAGGGGAGAGTGGATGAGTTGGTGGGTGGAGAATTCTCGGGTGGTGGAGTCGTCGCTGGCTTCAGGCATAAACTTGAAACCTCGACGACAGCGACTGGTAACTACTTCCATGTGTTTGTCAAGACTGTTGAGGAAGGTCTGCGTGATGTGAAGGCTGGTGTTTTCGAGAACGTGCCCACAGACTATTGGTTCTGCGATCGGTGCACGTTCCAGAACGACGCTTTTGAACGGAAGTGTAGGGTTTGCGTTTTCCCTTTCGAGGGTCCTTCTCCTCCTCTTGTTGGTCTTGGTAACAGCAGCTACGGTACTGCTGCTAGTGCTCATCAACTAGGAGGAACCAACACTGTGGCGTTTGGGGACAGCAACAACAACACTGCGAGTGGTCATCAGCAAGGAGTTCCAAACATGTCCAGTAACAACAACCCCTTTGCTCCAGTTGTGGGTTTTGGTAACAGTAACGGTGTTCACCAGCAGCAAGCTCCAAACATGTCCAACAATCCATTTGCTACTCCTCTGGCTTTTGGTAACAACAACTACAACATTGGTGCAAGTGTTCATCAGCAGAAAGTCTCGAACAGGGCGAATAATCCATTTGCGAGTCCAGGAGGAGGAGCCTTGGCTTATTATGGTAACACCAGCGTTCAGTACCCAAACACGGCCAACAACAATCCATTGTTTGCTTGTAGAGAAGGACCAATCTTTTCTGCGTATCCTGCTAACGGTAACAACAGTGCTTATCAAGTCCCAAACATGGCTGACAATCCATTTGCTCGTCCAGGAGTAACAGATCCGCTGCAGTATCCTCCTCCTCCATTTGTGGCTTTCGGAAGTGCAAGTGGTGGTACTCATAAACAAGAAGAAGCTCCAAAGATGATGATGGGGAACAACAATCCATTTGATCGTCAAGGAGGAACACTTCCTTCTCCTCCTGTGGGTTTGGGCAGTTCAAGTGCTCATGAGCAAGTCGTCAAGGAGGAAGCAGACCTTGGAAACTCGATGGAGAGCGAGTGATCATGATGATGAGTGAATGATATAATGCGCTTTCTGTTTTCTTTGGGATTCTCTTTTATTTCGTCTTTTGTTTAGGGTTTATAATAAAACTATATAGAGTCTCTTTTGCTTTTGTCCTTTAGGGTTCGTTTTGTTTTTCTTCCTTGTTGAAAACGCAAACAATATCGTTTATTAGTTTATGTTTTGGATAAATCTTTTGTTGAAAATCGGATTTATTCACTGCGTCTTTTGCATTTGACATTTTACCGGAAAATAAACATCGTATATATTTGTCAAAAGATCATAAAACTGAAGAAGAAAGTGATTTTTCAACCATACATGTGTAACTCTTAAAAAAAAGATAAAATATTTACGAGAAGAAGAGGATAAAAACAAAAGAAAAATCTGGTGGATGAGAGAAGATTTAACGGTCACACATACACTCTGCAACTTGTCTTCCCCCACACTGCCATTTGGTCACTGGCACATTTCGTCGAACACCTTTGATCTGCGAATCCATGTCCGTGAGCAAGCTTCCGCTTCTCTCTCATGGCGTTCACTCCCTCAATTCCGCGAAAGAACAAGTGGCTCTGAGTGTGTTGCTTCCGTGTCCCTCCCATATTCGATTATTCTCGGCCTTTTCCACCACCGCGATCGGCGGCGCTGGGGTCGTCAGGTGTCGAGGAACGAGACGTAGTAGAGGAGGAGGTGATGAGGGTTCGAGGAAAGAGAGTGGATTGGGTTTCGTAGAGGAAGACGGCGACGACGAGAGAGGAGGGAGGAAAGTGAGGTGTGAGGTGGATGTGATCTCGTGGAGGGAGCGGAGGATAAGAGGGGAGATCTGTGTGGATTCCGATTCTCAATCCGTCTGGGATGTTCTTACTGATTACGAGCGCCTTGCTGATTTCATCCCCAATCTCGTTTCTAGGTAAAGTTCTCACCTTTCTTCAAAAGTTTCTTATCACAAAATTTAGCTAATTTTAAGAATCTCTGCTTCAAAGATTCAGTCTTGTAGTCTGGTTGTGCTTATGTGGGATGTATATGACACTAGTTCTCCAGGGGAATTCATAATCGCCATGCTCTGAAGAATCTCAACTTCGAAAGATCCAATTTTGTAGCGTGGTTGTGTTTACGTAGAGAATTTAGATACAGTGATAGTCAATACAGTGACACTATCTTTGTTGAGTAGTGTAGCGATCTTCCAGTGTTTTCGAAGTTCAAACGATTTGGTTTAGGCAGAGATGATCTGGTGCTTCTCCTCCTCTTCTACTGCTGTAAAAATGTTTTAACTGATGTTTGTTTATACGTGTACGAATCTTTGAAGTGGTGAATGCTAACATGACTTTGATGTTGGTTGTTTCAAAACTTGCAGCGGAAGAATTCCTTGTCCACACCCAGGACGTATATGGTTGGAGCAACGTGGCCTTCAAAGAGCGTTATATTGGCATATCGAGGCTCGTGTTGTCCTCGATCTCCATGAGTGTCCTGATTCTGTGAGCTCTCTTTAAGCCTTTTACTTCTCTCCTGCCAAATGATTGGTGCTGGTTCTAGAAAACATGAAATTCTCTGCCACGTTATGTGATTTTGTTTTAAATTATATCTTAGATTTTGATAAGAATTTATAGGTGGTTCTGCAAGATCTGTAATCGTGATTAAATAGGAATTGCTTGTTTCTTACTTCCTCTTGATTCTTAAACTCGTATGGATTTTAGAGAAAAAAAAGAGTCATAGTCATGTTTACTTCCTACATATTTTTGAAGTCCATGGTTCGTTTGATCCTCTTTTAGCCCTCTTTGCACTCCTTACGTTGGGTCTAATGTTTCCCAATCCACACATGTCTATTGATGTAGTCCCATGCTAATTCTTCTTATACCATCCTTGTAGCCAAATGGTCGTGAGCTTCACTTTTCTATGGTAGATGGTGATTTCAAAAAGTTCGAGGGAAAGTGGTCTGTGAAATCTGGTATCAGGTACATTCATTAACCCCCGGAAAAAAGTTTGTGTGCATTTATATATGATCCTAACATCAGTACATCAGTTGATTCTCTTCTTCTTTATTTGTGTGTGTACTGTAAAGTCTTCTCTTTAAAGAGCTGGCATGCATTTCTAACCATGGATAAACGTCTACTGCTCAAAACATTTACTTCTCTCTTTCTCCAGGTCCGTAGGAGCTGTCTTGTCATACGAAGTAAACGTGATCCCAAGATTTAACTTCCCTGCCATCTTCTTAGAGAGGATCATCAGATCCGATCTTCCGGTAAATCTCCGAGCAGTAGCTCGACAGGCTGAGATAAATTATAAAGCTCGCGAAAAGCCATCAATAATAGATGCGCTGTTGGGTCGAGCTTCTGTACCGTCAACCCCTTCTCATGGTGTGGAGTCTGAAAGTCCCGTTACTGAGAGATCTGCCGCCTCCAATGTTGGATCATTACCTCATTCAAGTGAATTGAACAGTAATTGGGGCGTGTATGGAAAAGTCTGCAAGCTTGATAAACCTTGCACCGTGGACGAAGTTCATCTTCGTAGATTTGATGGACTATTGGTAAGTAGGTTGATTCAAAGAAACAGTTAAACAGTTTTCTATCTTTTGTGGTTATTGATGAGTGTTTTCTTTTGGATGTAGGAAAATGGAGGTGTCCACCGTTGCGCCATTGCTAGTATAACAGTTAAAGCTCCTGTTTGTGAAGTTTGGAAAGTCTTGACTGCTTATGAGAGCCTCCCAGAGTAAGAACAATATGCTTTATTTTTTGGCTTCACTTTTTCTACCTTGGGGAGAATTGTTTTGTCAACTTTGCTTTTGTGTTAAGCCTTAATCAAATATTGGTTGCTAGCTTATATATCTTCTGTTCATGTGCCTTTGTCATTTTTGGATCTATCAGGATAGTTCCAAATTTGGCAATCAGCAAGATCTTGTCACGCGAAAACAATAAAGTCCGAATACTCCAGGTATAACTCTCATGCTCAACAACCTTGAATGGTTTCAAGAATACAATTACAACGAATCCTTTTTGCAGGAAGGTTGCAAAGGCCTGCTTTACATGGTTCTGCACGCGAGAGCTGTTCTGGATTTGCATGAGACTCGTGAGCAGGAAATCAGATTCGAGCAGGTTGAAGGAGACTTTGACTCGCTCGAAGGTAAATGGATTTTTGAACAGTTAGGAAACCATCACACCCTTCTCAAGTACACCGTGGAGTCCAAAATGCGTAAAGATACATTTCTTTCCGAAGCAATTATGGAAGAGGTTTGTTGAACAATTGAATTTATCCACTCTCATCCTTTTTTGATCTTATTGTAACTGCAATGTTACTCTCTGGATAGGTTATTTATGAAGATCTTCCGTCAAATCTATGCGCAATCAGAGATTACATCGAGAAAAGAGGAGAGAAATCTTCAGATACATGTAAAGTCGAGACTTGCCATGTTTCGGAGGAAACTTGTTATTCATCTCGTGACACATCAACGGAGACCGTCAAGAACAGTAATGATTGTGCGGACCAGACTAAGCAGAGAGCGAGGATTCCCGGTCTGCAAAGAGACATCGAAGTGTTGAAGTCAGAGATTCTCAAGTTCATATCAGAACATGGGCAAGAAGGATTCATGCCCATGAGAAAGCAGCTCAGGTCACACGGAAGAGTTGACATTGAGAAAGCCATTACAAGAATGGGTGGATTCAGGAGAATAGCTGTGATGATGAATCTTTCACTTGCTTATAAATACCGGAAACCAAAAGGATATTGGGACAATCTCGAGAACTTGCAAGAAGAGGTAAAGTTTCTCCACATGATGTTCAGAATCAATAGTCACTCATTATATCAGGCTTTATTGTGTTGCAATGGTGCTTACAAGAGTCTAGTTTTTTTCTCTGCTTCTGTGTTTGCAGATAGGAAAATTTCAGCAGAGTTGGGGAATGGATCCGTCGTTTATGCCGAGCAGGAAAACATTCGAACGTGCAGGTACTACAAACAGTACACTCTCAGTTTAAGATTTGCATGTTCCTCGGAAAACCAAATTGGTCTTTGTGTTGTTGTTTAAGGTCGTTATGACATAGCGCGTGCGCTGGAGAAATGGGGAGGGTTGCACGAAGTGTCTCGTCTCTTAGCGTTGAATGTGAGACATCCAAGTAGACAGCTAAATTCTCGTAAAGACAATGGTAACGCGACACAGAGAAGTGAATCTAATGATAGCGATTTAAACTCAACGCTTAGTAGCAAGAAAAACAAACCGTATGTCTCTCAAGATACCGATAAATGGTTGTACAAACTTAAAGATCTTGATATCAATTGGGTTCAATAAACATGTCATGCAAATTACTTTTTATTATTTATTATTCCTTGCATCACGGATAAAGATTTGTACTCAAAAATTATAACTGATAAAGGTGTGAATAAAAGGGCTTGTGACTGAAGTTTGATGGTGATGGTTTTAAGAAAAAATTAAAAGTCTCGTCACTGTCTTCAATATGACATGAACTTACACGTAATTAGAGCAAACTTCTTTCTATGTTTTTAGATCATTGCAGAAACAAAGTTTCAGAGATCGTGACCCGTGACTAAAAGACCAAAGAGAGAGATGAGAGTTTGGCTGTGACAAAGGGAAGAAACCTTTTTATGTTTTAAAACAAAATAAAAGAGAAAATAGTAGCTATTAATATATAAAAATGCATGCAGAAATTCAGACTATCCCAAAATCTTGAACCGTTTATCATCCTGTGAACAAGTAAGTTAGACTTGTGCAAACTTGTTTACTTCCTAAATTATAAAGAAGTATATATAGTCAACATTTTTACAATTCAAATGAAAGTATATAACAGCACCTTTGGATCTGAAATTCTGAAAACAAAACCCCATTTCAGAAGAACTAAAAACGAGGACCAACGCAGGAACTTCAAAATCAAAGCAGAGAAGAGGCAAGAGGGCTACCTGTGTATGAAAAATCACAAGTCAACAAGAAGGAGATAGGACACAGAGATTTCTCAGAAGAACCACTGCAGAAAAGGGAGAAGCTGAAATCAGTTGAGACTGAAGAAACATCTGTTCAAGAGGGAGCAAAGAAACCTGAGAAAGAAGTACTTGAATTCATGAAGATTCAGAACAAGAGGGAGACTGAGAAAATGAGATTACCAAGAAGCTATGCGAGTGTTCTGATGAGCACACCTTTAACAAGCAAAGGAGAAAACAAAGATGCATCAAAGGTATCAAACTTTATTAACTCTGAGTTGGAACAGAGGCAAACAACCCAAGGAATCAAGAGGGAGTGTTGAAAATTGATTCCTTGGCATCCAGTTCAAGAAAATTGCTACAGTGAGATTTTAAACGTGTGAGGTTATTTTTAAATATTGGCTCTTGCTGACGCCTAGTCACTCACCAAGTGGAATTTCTCTCGTAAAATTAGTCAAATTCTTATTAAACTCGAGTCCCAGCAGAGAGAAAAAAACAAAAGTATATGTAGAATTACATTCAAAGTGTATAGCCTAAACTGTGTGAACAAACGTGGCAATGAAACGGAAGTCTAAAAAAAGAATAGAAAAGTCAAATGATTCGTGATCGCGTTTCACACAACAGCAGAGGTGGCCTCAGGCTTCTGGAGACTTCCACCACTGACTTTGGGCTTCTTCTTCCTTGGGGATTCTTTCTCGTCATCTTCTTCAGGTTTTGTCTTGTAAAGCAGATTGGGAGGATCTTCAGGGTGAGAGAGACAGTACAAAAATGTGGCTTCGTAGTCATACAAGTAGAGCACCCAGTAGCGCCTGTCACGGGTCTTTACATCATCCCACTTCTCTTCAGAATCACTAGCGCCGTGCTGCCTGATGCTGATGGTTTGTGTTCCCATCTCCTTTCCCTCTACGTCAAACCTTCTTCTATTGTTTGCCCTTCCAACGCAGGGTGAGTGGTGTTCCTGACATAGCTTTGTAAGTAGCTTTAGTAGAGCAAAAGAAGAGGTAGTCCCGCTTGATAGAGCCGGCTGTATCAAATACAGTCGGTTGAGCCCAAGGAACTGTGTCGAAAACACGTCATCGTTGAGAGTGGGTATTCCCGTTTTGAACCCTTTAGATCGGACAAGAAGAGCACCAGTACAGAGCGTTTCCCTGTGTTTTACGTCTAGAAATCCATCAGAAACTTGTAGAGGTAATTTGCTAGCTGAAAGCTGGTTGGAGATAAGCTCATGATGTGAACAGCAGTAGGCAGATGGAGTTTACTGTACCACAGGACAAGCAAACAGAGCACACGAGCATCTGTGGTTAGAGATGTATAGACGACCTAGCGTTTGTGGGTTTGGTTCGGATTGCAAATTCATAAGCATGTTCGCACCCTGCAACGCCTGTTGGATCGAAAGAAACCAAAAAAAAAAAAAAGTTGTAACAAACCAAGAAAAAAAGAGCGTAAAAACCCCTAATTATCTAACCAATTATATTCTGGCCCAACATTTTCTTGAGAAACAAGTAAAGCTATGGTAGCATTCAGATATAATCTTGGTTCCAAAACCCTAAGGCTTTTGATTCTAAGCAAAGCAGTGAAATTAAGAAACAGTTTATTGAGAAGTAAACACACAGGCCCAAAGACAATAGCATCAAGATACAATCATGGTCACGATCACGATGATAACACTAATACAGTCTACTTTCTTGAGGAGGTTTATACATATATACCGCGTCCTCTTGTGCTTTTTGATTTGTCTCCATGACTTGCGCCGCCTCAGGGGAAGAGAGATCTTGAGTGTTCTTGTTTGGCTCAATCGCTTGCGTCGTACTGATCGCGTCAGGGGAAGAGGGATCTTGTTCGTTTTGATTTGGCTCCATCACTTGCGCCGTAAGAATCGCCTCAGGGCCGGGAAGAGAGATGTCGAGGAGGGGAGGGGAAGGGGGGGGGGGTGAGGAGGAGGAACGGAGAGGAGAGGAAGGGGGGGGGGGGTGAGGAGGAGGAACGGAGAGGAGAGACAGAGCACGACGTGGTTTTTGAAAGAGAGAGAGGGGAGCGGGTTTAATAGGAGAGAAAGAAACGGCTGTTATAGGAGATGACCGCGAAAATTATAACATATCTATGTTATTAAACCAGCCTCGGTTTAATATATAACCTTTGCCGTCTAATATAATCTACGGAAAACCCTAACCCAGTATACTTTGTTATAGTAATCAAACACCTACGTTCTTCATCATCAGCAATATCAATACTATTAAAACAGTAACAATTTTTATCTACTTGCAAATAGTCTAGGTTAGACCATTACATTTATTTTTTCCCATTATTTTTCATACTATTAACTTTATTATAACTAAATATATCATATCTAACTAATTATTTTCATATTTTCAAAAATATATTTAAAAAGATATTCTTGAGTATCTTTTTCTAAGATTACATTTTGATAATATCTTTTAATATCTCTTATTTAAAATGAAGATATACATTTCTTTTTAATGTTTATTTTTAGATAATAAAAGTCATAACTCATAATAATTATAATTAAAAACGAGAATTGATTCATTTTTCGTTTATATAATAAGAAATAACAATTTTGTAATATTTATATATACATAATTAAATACTATACCAATTAATAAATATAAAGTAACTTAATTTATTTATTAACTATTTTATAAAGTATGCAATAACAGAATAAAATATATTCATGAATTTTACAACATACTTCAACTAATTAAAACAAATATTGTATTTAAGTAATATATGTAAACTAATACACTGTTATATATATATATATTATTTTTAAGTTAAAATATAAGAAATAATTTAATATATGTATCAAGTATGAGACGGGTTGTATAAAAATAGTTAGTTTATCTAATAATTACGAAAAATATGCTAATAATATAAATGGTTACCAATACAAAAAATATTGTACTATAAATTAAAGTTTTAAAATAAACGTAAAATTGACATGAGACGGGTTATACAAATGAATTATCTATTTTCACAAAATTATATCCACTTTAATTTTAATTTAATTATATATATATGAGAACAAAGGTTTATTATAAAACAATACACATTTTTAAAATTTCTAATTTTCAGTAAATAAGTTTTTGAATACAAATTAATCTCGTGCTCTAAAATGCGGGTCAGACTAATAATAAAATATATTATTATATATAATAAAAAGATATAATTTTTTAATTAATTAATATTTAAATCTTTGTATGATTAATGAAATTAAATTTAATATTAAAATAACCCAAGAAATCAAAACAGTTATAATACTTGAACAATAAAAGTAAACCAAATATAAACAATTATATTTACATCAAACTTAAATCACTAATTGTAATAATCGTATACGAATCGTTTATGCTCAAATCTATTTCTATTTAGTATGGATTTTCTCAAATATTAATCAATTACGTTTACAACAAAATGATAGATCGATTTGACTAAAAATTTGTATGGCTAACTTTTGTAAAATTGGAGCATCACATTTATACGATATTCACCATTCATCTACACATTCTTGAATATAATATTTTAAATATGAAAATTTAAGTCAAATAGTGTTACATAATGAGTCACCCATCGGTTAAACCGGTAACCGAGATATTAGCAATTTTACGGGTTTATATAATTTTTAAATAAAGAGTTTTTTTCATAAAACAAACCGGATTATATATAGGATCGTCGGTTTGGGTGATTTAATTGCGGGTCCGAATTTATGTGTAACATTTAAATGTATATATACAATCGAAAATACAAGTTTATATCATATAAATTAGGTGTTTAAAAAAACAATTCCGCGCTTTGAAAGCACGTGTCAAAATCTAGTCTATTATATTAAAACAGAAGTCATGACTTCTAATTCATGTGTGATTTTTAATAAAATGGATAATAATTAGAATTAGTCACATGACATTTTCAATCATCATTAATCTTTATATTAGATAGAATATACTACATTATTCCACATTAATAATCTTAATATTATATAAAAAAAATGAAAACTTCCCAATATTTTAGGGATTTCATAAATAAGAATAACAATAAATGAAATTCAACTTATATATATATATATATATATCAAAATTTCGAAAAACTGTTTATAAATATTTTAACACAACTTAATTTTCAAAAATTATATGTATATATTTTAACTAATTTTGTTATTCTTTTGAAATATTATTATACATTAATATATTCAATTGTTGTATACAAAATGAAAAATATTATATCTTTTTTATCAATTATACAATCCAAATAAATTATATTAAAATAAAATTATTATGTCTATCTAAATATTTTAACAATATATTAATTTTTTAAAAAATAGATATGTAAATATTTCACTAATTTTGTAATTAGCCCTGAAATATTATCATGCAATATTTAAAGGGCAGATAAAAAAATCAACATAAATTAAATATAAAATAATGTTTTTTTCATGCACATATTAATTTGTTTAAAAACTAAAGACAAATACAAAAATATAAATATATAATAAGAAGAATCAAATACAAGTGATGGTTTTAGACATTTTACAACATGTAAACTATAAATTATTTTATTTGAAATATTTAAAGAAACATTAAAATATATGACTAAAATTAAATCTAATATATATATATATATATATATATAACAAAAAATTTAATTAAATTATTTATAAATATTAATATATGAAGTTATAAATTTAAATTTTTTAACTATCTTATTTAGTAAAAAATTACATTATCTTTGCAGATGATAATATTTTAATATTCTATCAAATTCTATTTCTATTTATTATTTATTTATCCAGTAATGAAATACTAATATAACAAATAAAAATAAATAAATAAACGAATATATGTGAAAGTTTGAAACAATCTATTTGATGAAAAAAATATACTCTAATATTATTCTGTGTGTTTTTTTTTAAATGGACCCAATGAATCATCCATAAAAATCAGTTAACATCATTTATTATTAATAATAATATAACTTATATATAATATGAATAATATAATTTTTTTCCTAATAAACCAAAAACATAACCACAATATCTTTTGATTTCTTTTCATTTCAAAAAAAAATTCAAAAAATCTGTTTAAAAAGATTTTAAAAGAATCTTAATTTTCAAAACTTATATGTAAATATTTACACTAATTTTGTAGTTAGTTTTGAAATATAATTTAACATTAATATATTCAGTTATCATTTATAAAATGAAATATAAATATTCTATTATATTTTTATCTATTATATAGTCACAATCAATCATATTAAAATGTATTATCTGATTTAAATATTTTAACAATATCATAATTTTCCTAAATTTCGTAATTAGAATTGAACTATATATTATTATGCATTAATAAGTATATTTTTATTGTTTACAATCCGTCACATATTAATTTGTTTAATAAATAAAAATTAATAGAATAAGATAAATATATAATAAAAGACAAAAAATACATGTAACAGTCTTAAACAATTGATTATTTACAACATGTAAACTATAAGTTATTATATTTGAAATAGTTATAAAACATTAAAATTAAAAATGTATACTATTATCAATTTAAAATACATAAATAAAAAAATATATATATAATTAAAAATAACATCCGCACGGTTGTGCGGGTCGACATCAAGTTATTATTATTACTTCTTTTTTTTTGACTATCATTCATCAGCAATATTAATGATTTGGTGTTCTTCTCTTTCATGTACATTGGTGAACCTCACATGGGGTTCACCATTTTAATTTTTTATTATTTTTTTTTATTTTTTCGTTTGTTTTTAAAAAAAAAAAAAAAAAAAAAAAAAAAAAAAATTAATGCGGACCAATCACGGTCCGCCACGTGGCGAACCCATACCAACACAGGTTCACCCCAATGAACTTTCCGTGCACAGGTTCATAGAATTTGGATTATTTTAATTTTTTTTTTTTTTGGGAAGAGTGTGAACCCCCCATTTGAACCGTCAATGGGGTGCTCTTAGATTTCGGTACTTTTGAATTGGTGTTTTGGCTTTAAGCTTTTATGCTTTCAATGTAATGTTTTGTCGTTACCTGGTAAGGGAGAGGTAGTAATCTGGATGGTTGACCTTAAAGAAATTCTCAACAAGCTCACTGACTGATTCATCAGGATCTGGATGAATGTTCCTCACCAGAACCAAGATTAATCCAATAAATCTGATCAAGAAGATCTTTATCTGATATCGCTACTTCCACAGGGAACACAATCTCTGCTTACTTCTCCTCTCAGCTCTGCATAGTAACCAACACAAACCCACCTTTGCCCCATCTAAAACGACATTGAAATCATCACTGGCCTTTGCAGCTCCTCCAACGTAAACTCAACAGACTTGTCCACGATGGGCGGCTTTGCCAGGAGAGGCTCCTGTACCAACCAAGTCGCCAAGCTACAGAACCTAAAAGTAGGATTGATAAACTTGGTAAACAAAAGTCTACGACAAGATAGTAAAACTTAAAAGTAATGATATAAAATGATCATTGCAAGTTTGCAACAGTTACACTGATCAGCCTTAGCAGACAACATGATAGAAACTGTTAAGAGGAAAAAAATAGATTAAACATTCTAAATTTGCTCCAAACGATTAAAATATAAATAACTAGCATTAACTCAGCACGATTCAATTTCACGATCCTTCAATTTATTTGATCAATTATTTATTTTGTCTTGCTGATCCCAGAATTAATGACTCAAAATATCAAATTAAAATTATTATTCTTAAGTATAGCCGCATTCAAGCGAAGTGATTAGAAGCGCTGAACAATTTCTATACATTTTTAAATGAGTCAATTATCATACATGCTTAATATCTTGTTATTATAAAAAAAATCTTTAAAATATGGTGTAAAGTATTATGTTTGGTTTTATTTGTTTGTTAAATCTATTCTATTAATTCTCATGTATGACCAGTTGATAAAGGTTATGTCCAATTATTTATTTCGTTTATTGAGAAACCACCATATTAAAGCATCTTTAGTTAAATGTTTTTATCCCACTAAATAATTCTAACTACTTTCTACGCTGAATTTTAATTAGTAACCTCTACTATAGTTCCTACAGAATCGAGACCCACTTCCTCTCATAACTAAACAAATAAGTAAACTGTCTATTGTTTTTAATTATATAGTTTTTTTTGGTAAAAAAATTAATCATATAGCTTAATATGTATAATTAAATTTAGTGGTTTCGATGAACAAAATAATGTTGAATTAATATTTTTATATGACAATCTAAATATATCATGTAACTACATTTGCTAACCACTTTTTTCGTGAAATCTGATACCAACTTTAATTTAAAGTTGTTTGAACCTATAAAAATCAATAATATATATATATATATATATATATATATATATATATATATATATATATATATATATATATATATATATATATATGAATATTAGTTATAGTTACTGCAATATTTTTAATAAACTAAAAAATTAGCATATTTAAATTTTAAAATAAATCTTCAATTTGTATTCATAAATTTATGATTAGAACGTTAATAATAAAATAGTAATAATTAATTTCAGACATATTTACAGAAAAAACAAAACAACACTATATATGCGCTTCAAGCACATATCAAGATCTAATATAGGTCTAACATTTTACCAGACCCGAAGAACCAAACAAGAACGGATCCGAAAATACATGTTTAAATTCGAGTCTATGCTAAAATATTTATTGGATTTTTTTGATGGGGCTCCACGAGTCTCGGTTTGGATCTACGTCCTACAAGAGATCCAATCGGGTATTCGAAATACTCAAAAATTATTATATATTAGGTAAATTTGGATGATTGTGTGTATTTTGGATATTTCAGATATTTTTTTTAAGTTTCAGGTTCAGGTTTTTAGCTATAATTTCAGGTTTCGGATAAATTTTAGATTTCCAAAAAATATAATTTGGGTGTTCGGGTAAAATTTGAGATACATTTCGGGTTTTCAGATCTGATTTTGGGTAAGTTTCAGATATATTTTCTCCAGGTATTTTTAGGATTTGCAGGTATTTTTCGAGTTTTCAAATTCAGTTTGGATATGTCAGGTCTTTTTCGGGTCCTATATACCCAAACCAATCCAAATCCGAAATAAAACTGAAATTACGAATGTTTTACGGATATTAGAATTATATACCTGAACCGACAAGAGTTCGACAAGATTCAGGCCGAGCAGACCTGAAAAACTATAGATATCTATATGGATCTAAATTTTCAGGAACCGAAAGATGCAGATCCAATAAGACCTGATCCGAGGACCGGATGCCTAAGCTTAATCTGAATAGATAAATATGATTACAAAAAATGGATTTATAATTATAAAGAAACGAGTGTATGCCGGCCAACTTTAAATTACTATTATTTCTACAGTAAATCAAATAGATTTTGATTAAGATTTATACACATATATGACTACAAAAAATATGATTAAGAAAAAAACACAAGTATTACAATTAAATATTTAGAAAAAGTCAAACGAAAAATATACATGTCTTTTTGAAAGGGCGGGTCGTAATCTAGATTCTGAAGACCTGAATGTTCTCAAATATTTTTAAAAAATAGTTTCATTTAAAATAAAAAATCTTATAAACTTTTTAAAATACACAAAAGCAGATTTTATCAATACATAACGGGTCTATGACAAAAAAAAAACAATAGTTTAAAAATATTAAACTTTTTATTTAAATTAAAATACTAAAAATAAAATCACTGTGAAATAATTCACAAGTTTAACAGCAGGTTAATAAAAAAAATCATAATACGAGTCATAATTATTTGGAGTCTTCAAAATTTTGGTCATATTTAAAATAACATACAATAATTTTAGATAAATTTCATAAAATTCTTAACAAAATATAATTTATCAAGGATAAGAAATATTCATGACATAAAATTAATTTTTTCAATAAAAAATATATCCGCCCTCTGAAGGGCGGGTCAGATTTTAAAATTGTCTTTTATAATATTTGTTACAGATAAAGAGAAAAAATATGGAAAAAGATGACAAAGAAGCTTCACATAAACAACATCATTTTGGTAATGTCTCAACAAAGAAGACAAATCAAACTTCACAATATCAAAGATTGGATGGAAATTAATAGAGAGAACAAAGATAAAAAACGAGTAACATGTTTACAAACTCCAAACAAAGTGAATTGGATTTTCTGCATTTTCTTTTAAACCATAACAAAAACTCGACCAAGTACACAGATTTACGAACTGTTAATGGAGTTTTGTATCGAACTTTTGAAGATGCTTATAATGTTCTCTTTTTTTGAACTACTATTTTTTCTTTAGGGGTTTTTTTATTTCTTTGTAAGCTTTCGTCCAATAATGATTTCATTTCAATGTTCAAAATAAGAAGTCTAATCATTTTGAGAAAAAAAAATACACAAGTAAAATTAGAAATAAAAATAAAGATTTGCCCAAAACACACATGTCTGATATAAAAATATATATATAATAACAAAAAAAGCATACGCTTAGAAATGCAATTTCAAAAAAAAAAACATACAAAACAAAACATATACCCGCCCTCTTAGGGCGGGTCAAAATCTAGTAATACTTTTAAAATGGAAATCTCTTCAAAAAACTCACGTTCGCATTTCAGATTGAGTTAGGATTCTAAATCATATAAATATATATAAATCTGCTGTCCTATGTATTCGTACGAATAAGCCAATAGAACAGATACATAATTGTTAATAGATAATTCATCTGATTATCAAAAGATGAGAAAATAGTAAAATCTTACCTTGGTTGTTGACAAACGGCGATGCTTTGATTTTTCACTATTCTTTTTGGAGAATTAAGCTCTGTAACAGTAGGAAACCCAATAGAAATCTTCGATATGATTCATGTTAAAAGGAACTAATCTAAAACGTAAATTAAAACTTGTATCAATTTTTGTTGCTACATACAAAGCCCAAAAAAAAGAATCTGATGAAGAAGACGAAACTATGATCAAATGAAAAATCAAGTTAGTTAATTCCAGAAGTTAGAGAAGATTTAACAGTTTCAAGCCGTGCCATGATTTGGTGTTTTTTGCATTAAATGATTCACTTTTGAACGTGTGGGTTATTCGAGGAAATTTTTGGGATTTAAGCTTTTTAGTTAGAGAGTTTTGATGAACAAAACGTGTTTTGCATTTTTGTGGTTTTCAATTGTTTAAAAAAATTCTGCATGTGAGGATTTGATCACACTCCTTGATACAGGACATTTTACTGATGTAAATCTCTAAAAATTTCCTTTCATTATGCCCCTAGATCTTTACTAGCATATGTTGATGTTTTAGCAAAAACAGTCTGAGTTAGGAAATAGTCTTTTACTTGCCTCTCAAGAACCATCCTTGTAATGAGACGAACCGCTTCTTCTTAATGGGCTTTTATTTTATTTAACATATGCTCTTCTTCCCCGGGCTTCCTATCTAAAACGATATCAGTTATACCTTGTATTGCCCAATGGGCCTTTTATATAAATGAAAGTTGGTCGACAAAAACAGTAACCGACGAAAAACGATGTACCTTAGTTTAAAAATTAAAATAGAGGAGCGAGAGAGAAATCTGTTATAACAAAACCATAAACTGGGGAGAAACTTGTCTCTCTGTCTATCTGAATCTACGACTTCGTCATATTTGGTCGATTACTTCCACGGTCCATCCAAGCAGGCAGAGTAGTAAGTTTGTGTTTGTTTTCCTCTTCGTTAATTACCGTTTCCTTCGATCGTCATTAAGCAGTAATCGATTGGGAATATATGGATTCCATAAGCAATTTGCCAGATGAGATTCTCGGAAAGATCCTGTCTTTGCTCCGGACAAAAGTGGCTGCTTCCACATCAATTCTTTCCAAGAGGTGGAGGAATCTGCTGAGACTTGTAGACACCCTCTGCTTTGATGAGTCGGACAAAGAAAGTGGCTTCTATGACTTGGTGGACAAGACATTTGCCCTTCTTCTCACTGATTCTACCACTATCATAAAGAAACTTTCCCTGTCTCATATACCTAGTTGTAGCCGTGACTATGATGTATGCTACAGTTGGATTTGGACTGCAATGGAACAACAACAACCTGGTTTGTTGGAACTACATTTGCACTCCTCCCCAGGCTATGGATGTGTCTTGCTACAGAGAAAGTTTTTGACGTGCAACACGCTGGCTAAGCTCACACTATCCGGCGAATACTGGCTTGAAGTCGAGCGTGTGTTTTTCCCAGCGCTGAAATCACTCTCTGTTGTCTCAGTTTTGGGGCTTGATTGGGAGAACTATTGCCGCCTCCTCGATGGTTGCCCTGTCCTTGAAGAATTATTCGTGAGTGATACTGATCACAAGGATCCCCCATGCTGCGGCACCCACGTGGTAAATGCATCCGTCAAACGGCTTGTGGTTTTTGTGCATCTTCCAGAATCTCAACAGCATCACAACTTTACTTGTTTTGAAGCCCCAAATCTTGTGTATCTTGATTATTCTAGTTATGTCTACGAGGACTACCAGTTTGTTTTGGATTCCCTTGTCGAAGCCAGGTTGAGTCTTAAGTTATGGGACTCAAATCACGACTATAATTATTACCAAGATGGTTATTATTCTGTCTCTGATCGTTATGATGATACTGTTCCAGAACCGGAGAATGGTATATTTGGTGATATTACCAACCTAGTTGCGGGTATAACAAACGTTACGACCCTTCACTTGTCTCCTGATTCCCTTGAGGTCAGTTCTATTGATTGCTTTTTTTTTTTTTTTTTTTTTTTTTTTGTGAAGGAGGATTAGAATCAATAGTATACTACTAGCTAAATGATAACACTGTTTCTCACTTGTTATATTTGTTTTTTTTCGGTTGTCATCATCAGGCTTTTCATTTCTGCTGCAAATCCATGCCCATGTTCAACAACCTCCTTAATTTATTTATTAAGAGTAACAAGGAAAAATGTTGGCAAGTAATGCCACTTTTGCTCACGAGCTGTCCCAATCTACACACTTTAGTCATCAAGGTATTTACCAATTTCCTCAATGAGATTCTTTTTTTCTTTTACTTACTGAGATTCCTTTTGTTTGTTATTGAACATTATACATGTCCATTTGGTCTCTGGTTTCAGGGTCTTGTGCACAGAGTAACAAATAGATGCGGAGATGCATGTGCTTGCATCCCTCATAAGAAGAAGAAGATTGCAACGAAGGAAATATGTTGTTTATGGACATGCCAAGTGAATGTGCTAGAGGTTTCAGAGTACGGAGGTTCTTTTCAAGAGCTGAAACAGATGAAACATTTCTTGGTCAAGTTGAGGTGTCTTGACACTGTGAAAGTTGGTTTTGACGCGCATAACAACAATAAGTTTTTGCGATCTAATCTGCTGGCTCTCCCCAGAGTTTCATCAAAGTGCAATATCCAGTTCATCTGAACTTTTCTTTCATTGTCTTTTCCGCTTATGATGTAGCAATGTGAAAAACTAATTGAATATTTATTTATATCGTTGAAGCTGATCTGTCTCTGAGACTAAATAATATATGCATGTTCTTTCTGATATGTTTGGGTTCATATCAAATCTTTCAGAGTCTGCAGCATGTAGCAATCAAGTGTGCTCATTAACGTGTAATGCTTGGCATGTACCCATGGAAGTTCCAGTTCTTTTCTCCTCTGCTTTATGTAATAGGTTAGATACCGTAGCTTGACGTGTACTAATGCTTGTCATTAACATTTGATCAGTTATTGTTTTGTCAACATTGCTTTTGTTTTAGTCTTAATCAAATATTGGTCGGTGTGGCTTATATATCTCTTGTTCATGTGCCCTTTGTCATTTATGGATCTATCAGGATAGTTCCAAATTTGGCAATCAGCAAGATCTTGTCACGTGAAAACAATAAAGTCCCCGAATACTTCAGGTATAGGCATAGCGCGTGCGCTGGAGAAATGGGGAGGGTTGCACGAAGTGTCTCGTCTCTTAGCGTTGAACGTGAGACATCCAAGCAGAGAGCTAAATTCTCGTAAAGACAATGGTAACGCGACACAGAGAAGAGAATCTAATGATAGGGATTTAAACTCAACGCTTGGTAGTAAGAAAAACAAACCGTATGGCTCTCAAGATACAGAGAAATGGTTGTCCAAACTTAAAGATCTTGATATCAATTGGGTTCAATAAACATTTGTATAATATCCTTTTTAATATGAATTTATTACCTTTTAGCCCACTTTCTCACTTCTGAATAACACATTTAGCCACTTACGACTTGTGCTATACTTTCTTCTAGTCTAAAAGACCACACTGTCCTCACTTGAGAGAAGAACCAATTTTCGTCGGTTACTTACTTTCGGTCTAAGACACATCTCCGGTTCGGTTCATAATTATGGATCTGGTTCTTTTAACCTATCCACTTCATTTTGAATCCACAATTAAACCCTAGCCCCCATTCCACAGTCTCTCCTTCATTCTGCGGCGTCCTCTCCCTCACCATCCGTCTCTTAAAAATTGACCTTCTGCGGCCTCATCTTCTTGGTCAGCTGGGATCTGCCGTGGGTGAGCTCGGGGTAGTTGCAATGGAGTTCCATAAAGTGGATGAGCTTGGAATTGGGTGAGCTTGAGATCGGCTGTGGCTGAGTTCAGAATTTTCCGTGGGAGAATTCGGGATCGGCTGTGGGTGAGTTCGGGATCCGCCGTGGATGAGTTCAGAGAGTGGACGAGCTACAAGGTTGTTTGCTCCGTCGTTGTTTTGTCCATGGATGACTTTAACAGATGTGGATGCTATCTTGTTCTCACCCATCCACAACCCACCTGCACACAACTCCCCCATCCACAACACCCTCGATCACGACTCTCTCGTCCACAATCATATGTAATATGACAACTTCTTATCTATATGCTTTAAGTTTGTGTGCTCCAACTTTGATTTCTTTTTCTGTTGCTTTCAACATAATATTTGTCGTTGTAAGATATTGGATTAACTTTGTGCTTATTATTCTTAACTTGTTTTTTTTCCATTGTGTATGCGTCACTATCCACATTCACATTTCAACAGAATCTTTACTTTTTAATCCTATGGTCCAGAAGAGTCACAACAGCCAAGACACCTAACTAATTAATGCAAAACAGTCACACTTAACTAAGGAAATATGGATGAACCGTCCACGTCCACGCAAATCGATTCAAACCAATACGAACCAAAGTTGTGTTCATTAAGGACTTTTAGGACAATTCAGCAATACAACTCATAAGAGAAGTATGTCACAAGCAGAAAGTAACCCACGGCGTAAAGAAAAGACGAAAAGTAGCCCAAAGTGTTAACAACTCTTTTAATATTTATTCTTCCTTGCGTCATGAATAAGTATTTTAAAATTTATAACTAATAAGGTGTGAAGAAAAAGTGAGAGAGAGCATAGAACTATTAAGAGGACAATAGCAACGAACTATAAAAAGGCTTGCGACTGAAGTTTGATGGTGACGGTCTTAAGAAAAAAATAAAAGTCTCGTCATTGTCTTCAATATGACATGAACTTACACGTAATTAGAAGCAAACTTCTTTCTATGTTTTTAGATCATTGCAGAAACAAAGTTTCAGAGATCGTGACCCGTGACTAAAGACTAATTAAAGAGAGAGAGATAAGAGTTTGGGTGTGAAAAGGGAAGAAACCTTTTTATGTTTTAAACCTAATACAAGAGAAAAGTAGCAATTAATAATATATAAAAATGCATGCATGAATCCAGACAATCCCAAAATCTTGAACCGTTGACATATAGACAAATTAGTAAATTACCTCTATTACTCTATAGTGAATGATGCAACTTGAACAAGTAAGTTAGACTTGTGCAAACTTGTTTACTTCCTAAACTATAAAGAAGTATATAATCAACACGAATTTCACAATTCAAATTAAAGTATATAACAGCACCTTTGGATTTGAAATTTTGAAAACAATACCCATTTCACAAGAACTAAATACCAAAGAGGGAAGACTGTGATAGTAATGGTTGGGGGGAATGAAGCCTGGTCCGAGAATCATTTAGTGTTCATCACTAGCAAAGTGTGATTGAAGAACCTACTTCATGACCTCGAGCCAGACAACATTCCTCTCAATCCTACACCCATAGTAGGAGAACTTTTTATGCAAGAAGACAGGAAGAAAGAAGACGAAGGTAATATTGGTATGTGAGAGAAAAAAGAAATCTAAGTTTCGTATTGAGACAATGAAAAAAAGAGAAGCAAATGCCCACAAGACCAATATTTTCATATTTACTCTTTCTTTATATCAATTTAGTAATTTTCGGGGTCCGGGAAGTCTTGTTATTTTTTGGTTAGCTTCTTGATATAGTGTACGAATGTTTACCTATAATAGAATTTCACAGGGACATCCAAACTTGTGAGGTTTAAACATATTCCAACTTGGACATTCAAACATCTCAGTTTTTTTATCAACTAGAAAGAGTTAGATTTTGTGCATTAATTTCTCTCTAAACCCTGAACCATTCTTGACGTAAAACAAAACCAACCCATGCACATAACCATTAGCAAACCCGTGGACCGGTGGTATATATTAATTCGTTTATCTTTAGTTGTTTCTTATTTAATTTCCTTCGTTTCTGAGGTCAACATTAGTTAAACTCACTGCCTTGGTATGGTTAACTGGTTCTATACATTTTTGTTCTATGTAGTAAAAAAGATCCCATTTATAAATGCAAGATAGTGCTATAGTCGATCGGGGACCAGAACTGTAGCTTCGTTCGATCTCTTTTTTTTTATTTTTGATCCCCCTCAGTGAACTCCTACTTTTATTGCTGTATATGACAGAAATGTGTAAGAACATTTTTCAAAAGTAGGTTTGTTACATTATAAGGCTGTCATTAAGAAAAGCATGTGTGTTATTATATGTTTGTATTATATATGGATGCATTTTCTTATAAGTGATTCATGACGACTTCATGAATATATATGTATTAACTCTTCATTCAAAAAATATTTATGTATTAAACTAATAATAACTGTTGTGAAAATGACAAAACATTGTTTTGGTCTGCACCTCGATTAGTCCAAAATTTCCTATACTATATCGTTTTTGACTTTGCATACAAGACTATTTCAAAATTTTACATATTAGACATTTTTAAAACTTTATTAAACCCATTTTTTCCTTTCAATATTAAGTAATAATAGTAAAAATCACTGAACAATGTGCACATAGTATAAGTATATGAAATTTATGAATCAGGTGGATAAAAAATGAGAGACCACAGAGAAATGAGAAGAGTAATGGAAAAGAGCAAAGAATAATCAAAAGACACGTGAAAGAGTGACAGTGATGGTTTTAAGAAAAAAAAGTCTCGTCGGTGTCTTCAATCTGAAATGAACTTACACGTAATTAGAAACAATCTTCTTTCTGGGTTTAGGATATTACAGAAACCTATACTGAGAGACATCGTGACTCTTGACAGAAGAGAGAGAGAGAGAGAGCGCGAGTTTAAATGTCAATTTTGACGGGAAAAGGGAAGAAAAATTAATGCATATGATACATAGAAATATTAAAATGCATGTATAAACCCGTAAAAAATAAAAGGGTATAGTGCTAAAGCAAATATACTATTAACTTGATGCATCTCTCTTTCGTTTTCTCAATGTTTCGTATACAGATCTGTAATATGTATGAAGAATAAACAAATCCAAAAACTGTTGAAACTTATAAACAACATTTTATTAAAAGATCAAAACCCATCTCAGAAGATGTCTCAAAGATGAACACAAGAGGACAAGACACAAGGAAGAAAGTGGGCATAAGGCGATAAAATGGTTGGGGGGAATGAAGCCTGGTCCGAGAATCATTTAGGTTTAGCTTTCATTCTTATCATGACCTCGAGCCAGACAACAGTCCTCTCAACCCTAAACCGCACCACAACTAAAGGAGACCAAAGTCAAAGAAGAATATGTGAATGTGATAATCTTTTTGTAAGAAGAAAATAGAAGAGAATTAGGTCTGTGAGATAAAGAAGCACAGGTTGTGTTTGTATATATAGAGTGGAAAGAGAGAGAAGCAGATACACACCACACTGAGATTGTCTTTTTACTTTTCTTACATTAGTTTAGTAACTTTTTTAAGTTTGAAAAGTCTTTGATTACATTTTAGTTACTGTCTTATTATAGTCTATATAGGGTTACCTGAAATAGAAGTTCATAGGGAAATCCAGAGCTATAAACATGCTCCAAGTTAGTACATTCAAAGTTTCCTCTAAGATTTAATTTCATTTGATTACATTTTTCTTCATCTGACTTTTCATGTTTCTCTGGTAAAAACAACTTTTACATTTTCTTTGGGTCAGAAACAACTATCATATGGATTTTCTTTTGACAAAGAATATCATATGGATTTAAATCCAGATAAATATGTTTTTGCTATATTTCCATCCAATAATCCGCCAAATAAACTACTGATTAATAATCTTACAAACAATAATAAATTAATAAAGCTCCTAAAATCATATGAAGGAATTCAAATCATATAATAAGACAAAAAAGCATCTCCATTCAATCATTCTGCAGTATGTAGTACATCCATAATGGTAACAAACTGATGTAAATTTTATTTTGTCAATATGTAAAGTTTAATGCGAGATAGATACCTTACTTTCAATCTCATTATTGCGGCATTATTTTGTTGCCTCCTTCTGAACGACCCTTATTTTTACTTTAAATTATTATATATAAAACTGGAATTATATGAGTAACATTATTTTTTTCCAAAATATGTTTCATTTAACGTTTTGTACTGTTCTGATTCTGATATATGGTTTAATATGGATTCATTTGCTTACATGTGGTTCATGACGACTTCATGAACATATTTATTAATTGTTGTGACAAAGACAAAACACTGTTTTGGTCTTTACATCGGTACGTCCAAAAATTTCCCACGTTAGATCGCTTTTGAAGTTTCATACAAGACAATTTTTAATAAAAAAAAGTCAAAGTTTACTGCTTTATATTGGATGTAAAACATTTTACAGTTTCTATGTTTTTTTTTGTAACTTACAGTTTCTATGTTTATTGGTCAGAGTTTTCATATTTGCATATTGATTATGACTATGTACATTTAGCTAGTAACGATTCCCTTTTCTTGGTTTTGATTATTTAGAAGAGTATGTGCTAAAAAAAGATTATTTAGAAGAGTGCGGAAGAACTAATGTCTTCTCTTGCACTTCAACTTGGATCCGATTTCTAGGGCTCTCTACTCATAGTCTCATACAATGCTGAGCCTTTACTTATCTTTATCCTAGTGTAGTTCGTGGACTAGTTTTAGATATTATTTGATTCTTTTGTATACTTTATCGTTCATACATCATTGCAGAAAAGTAGTGATTAGAAGGACAGAAAATGTGAGCAGTTTGTTAACGGTCGTGGCATGAAAGTCCGATATAATTCTCAAATCAATAAGAATAAAACACATACAAACGAACATGAAAAATAAAGGTAAGACATTGAATTTTTGACATATCTGGTCCAATGGTTTTCTTACTTCGAAAAACATAACATTGTATAGCCTGTAAGATAACCAACCTTACGAATAAGATAGCATCAACACTTGTAGTATTATTTATTCCAATTCAAAAAATCTGATTTCTCAGTACTATCTCTCACACTCGCAATGCTTTATCAGTTCAGCCTAAAACATTGCTTTTGTCTTTTGTTTTCGTTATTGTCAACAAAAAGAAGAAGAGACGTAATAAGCATCTGAATCCAAGCCCTTAAGCTGCTGCCTCCTTGGAGATCTTCTCTGCTTTAGCAACCACCTCGTCGATGCCACCAACCATGTAAAACGATTGTTCCGGAAGATCATCGTACTTACCATCGAGCAAACCCTACAACAATTTACAAAATTCATATAAGATTATAGAAAACAATCATGGAGTATGGATAGAGTCATATGGCCATATATATACCTGGAAACTGTTGATGTTTTCCTTAAGGTCAACGTATTTGCCAGGGGCACCCGTGAAGATCTCAGCAACATGGAAAGGCTGACTCAAGAATCTCTGGATCTTACGTGCACGGGCAACAGTCAGCTTATCATCTTCACTTAGCTCATCCATTCCCAAAATGGCAATGATATCTTGCAAATTCTTGTAGTTCTGTAGCACTTTCTGCACACCACGAGCCGTGTTGTAGTGCTCCTCACCCAGAATATGAGGCGAGAGCATACGAGATGTTGAGTCCAGAGGATCCACAGCAGGATAGATACCAAGCTCAGAAATCTTTTCACAAGGGAAAGACAAAAAGTATAAACATGTCAGCTTTATGAGCCTTCCACCAAACAATTCTGAATGAGTATCATCAAAAGGAAACCTGTCGGGAAAGCACGGTTGTGGCATCCAAGTGAGCAAAAGTGGTGGCAGGAGCAGGATCTGTCAAATCATCAGCAGGGACATAGATGGCTTGCACTGAGGTGATGGAACCTTTCTTGGTGGTTGTGATTCGCTCTTGAAGAGCACCAAGATCGGAAGCCAGAGTTGGCTGGTAACCCACAGCAGATGGGATACGACCAAGCAAAGCAGACACTTCAGAGTTAGCCTACACAAGAGAGAACGCCGGAGTTAAATTTACAGTATTATATAATGGTACATAGATGCTAATATATAGAGCAAACAACAAAGTAGTTCACCTGAGTGAAACGGAAAATGTTGTCGATGAAAAGCAACACATCTTGGCCTTCAGCATCACGGAAGTACTCAGCAACGGTCAAACCAGTAAGTCCAACACGGGCACGAGCACCCGGGGGTTCGTTCATTTGTCCATACACTAGCGCACATTTGCTCTCAGACTGAGAGATGAGAAAAGAAATATAACTCAGTAACAACGATCAATCAAATGCCATTTGGGGATGTGAAGATTTAATTTCAAACCTGCTTCTCGCCTAGCTTGATGACACCACTCTCAATCATTTCTCGGTACAAGTCATTGCCTTCACGAGTTCTTTCTCCCACACCAGCAAACACGGAGAAACCACCTGTTCATCAGAAGAAACCAATTAATAAACTAAACCCTGGAGCAACACTCTGCAAAATAATTAGCGAACCCCTGAGAATGCATCATACCATGAGCTTTGGCGACATTGTTAATCAGCTCCATAATGAGCACAGTTTTACCAACACCAGCACCGCCAAAGAGCCCAATCTTTCCTCCTCTTTGGTAAGGAGCAAGCAAATCAACAACCTAAGGGCAACAGCAAGAGTAAGAATCGAACACTAAAAGACACGTGTGAACTATCAGAACAGCAACGTAGTTAGGACCCAGAATCTACCTTTATACCAGTGGCAAGGATCTCTTGTCCGGTGGCTAGATCAACCAAAGCCGGAGCATCTCTGTGGATAGGCAAATAGTGCTCCGTCTCTGAGAAAACAACAAAAACATTCTCAAAACAGCTTTGCAGATAATGAGAGCCATCTATCAACAACTATGGATTAAACTTTCTCACTAATTTCGCCTCTTTCGTCAATAGGCTCTCCAAGAACATTCATGATACGTCCAAGTGTTGCTCTTCCAACAGGCACCTTAAAACAAGAACAACCCCAAAAAATAAACAAATAAACAATTCGTCATCAACATAAAACCAAATCACTTAGACATAAAATTTCAAAGGAAATAAATACACTTTAAAAAAAAACGGATCTTGACAAAGTCAACGCTGAGACGATAAGGATTCACGATCTAAGATCAAAGACGGTTATAGAAAAGATCCTTACAGTGATCGGAGCTCCGGTGTTGAGCACGCGTCTACCACGGACTAGACCCTCAGTACCATCCATAGCAATAGTCCTGACGACATTCTGCCCTAAGTGATGAGACACCTCGAGCACCAATCTCGTGGGATGATCCTGGACCTCGAGTGACGTCATGATCGGAGGCAAACCCTCCTGATCTTCGAATCTCACATCGACGATAGCACCGATGACCTGGCAGACCTTCCCGATCGCGCCTTTGCCTCCGTAATCGTAGGTTTTCTTCGCGGCCTCATCCTTGGCGGGAGGAGACGATGATGGAGGAGCGGCGGGTGATGAGGTGGAGTATTCGGCGACGCGTCCGAGGAGGTTACCGAAAGGAGAAGCGCATCGAGATGGGGAAGGAGACGAGAGGCGAGGGTTTCGGGTGGCGAATCTGGAGGTAGATCTGGCGGAAGATGAGCGGAGAAGCGTTGATAAGACTCTCCGAGACGCCATGAGTTTGTTGTTTGTGTGAGTGAAAGGTAACGCTAGGGTAAAAGTACACCACTACCTGAATCTGAGCTCCACTTGTTGTTTCTAGTGGGCTTTTAAATGGGCTTATTTGGGCCTATTACACAAAAACTGAAAATAATCTTTTTTTTTTAATCAACACAACTGAAATAATCATTTTTGTTATTTCGTTGTCCGAAAAAAATCTTAATTAACGCGAGTCATTGGGTAAAAACAAAAAAAAAAGTATCACACTGAAGAAGTGGTCTACGTTTTCGTTATAGAAGCAATTTATTTTTAGAAATCTCCAAAGAGCGATGTCTTCTGGAAATGATGTAGGCCCAAACAAGCCCATTATAAAAGCCCAACAAACTTTGGAAATTTTCTTCAGACAGAACATAACCAGTCGTGATATGTTTAGATTCAAGTTCTGTCGTTACCCTAGCATTTCCTAATCAACAAACACACTCATGGCGTCTCGGAGAGTCTTATCAACGCTTCTCCGTTCATCTTCCGCCAGATCTACCGCCAGATTCGGAAGCCGAAACTCTCGTCTTTCCTCTCCTTCACCAGCTCGATGCGCTTCTCCTTTCGGCGACCTCCTCGGACGCGTCGCCGAATATTCCACCTCTTCACCGGCTGCGCCGTCGTCTGCTCCTGCCAAGGATGAGGCTGCGAAGAAGACCTATGATTACGGAGGCAAAGGCGCGATCGGGAAGGTCTGCCAGGTCATCGGGGCCATTGTCGACGTGAGATTCGAAGATCAGGAGGGTTTGCCTCCGATCATGACTTCTCTAGAGGTTCAGGATCATCCCACGAGGTTGGTGCTTGAGGTGTCTCATCACTTGGGTCAAAATGTCGTCAGGACCATTGCTATGGATGGTACCGAGGGTCTGGTTCGTGGAAGACGCGTTCTCAACACTGGAGCTCCAATCACTGTAAGCATTCTGTGTGTACAGATCCTGCATTAAATGTTAGGTCTAGATCCGATACAGCGTTGACTTTGCGCAAAGTACTCTTTTGTTTTTGCATTTCAGTTGAACTCTTCTTAGGGATAATTTTGTGGATGTTGACTTTTGGATTGTTCTTACTTTTTATTAAGGTTCCTGTTGGAAGAGCAACACTTGGACGTATTATGAATGTTCTCGGAGAACCCATCGATGAGAGAGGCGAAATTAGTAAGTAGTCTATGCCACTTTTAATCAATGTTTCAGTTTCTTTTTCTTAACTTATCATTGACTATTTGTTTTTTTTTTTTGCTGTGGGTCAGAGACCGAACACTACCTACCTATCCACAGAGATGCTCCTGCTTTGGTCGATCTAGCCACCGGACAAGAGATCCTTGCCACTGGTATTAAGGTAGATTTCTTGGATCTAGTTTTCCGTGTTGTTTCAATAGCTTACATGTGTAGTTGTTGTTCGTCTGCCAAGCTAACATTTGCTGCTTTCATTCCAGGTTGTTGATTTGCTTGCTCCGTACCAAAGGGGAGGAAAGATTGGGCTATTTGGTGGTGCTGGTGTTGGTAAAACTGTGCTCATTATGGAGCTGATTAACAATGTCGCCAAAGCTCATGGTATGTACTCTCTGTGTTATCAAGTAGTTTGCATAGTTATTCACCATATTTAGTTTATTAATTGGGTTTTTTTTCTGATGAACAGGTGGTTTCTCCGTGTTTGCTGGTGTGGGAGAAAGAACCCGTGAAGGAAATGACTTGTACAGAGAAATGATCGAGAGTGGTGTCATCAAGCTAGGCGAGAAGCAGGTTCGCAGTTGATTTGGATTATTGTTCAACTTTCTTTGCTATGCAACTTATCTTTGAGTGATCATTTTTACTGAATTCTATCTGTTTTCCATCTTAACAGTCTGAGAGCAAATGTGCGCTTGTGTATGGACAAATGAACGAGCCCCCGGGTGCTCGTGCCCGTGTTGGACTAACTGGTTTGACCGTTGCTGAGTACTTCCGTGATGCTGAAGGCCAAGACGTGTTGCTTTTCATCGACAACATTTTCCGTTTCACTCAGGTTACATACTGAACTACTATACTGTTTGCTCTATCTATTAGCATCTATGTGCCATTATATAATACTGTAAATTTAACTCCGGTGTTTTCTCTTGTGTAGGCTAACTCTGAAGTGTCTGCTTTGCTTGGACGTATCCCATCTGCTGTGGGTTACCAGCCAACTCTGGCTTCCGATCTTGGTGCTCTTCAAGAGCGAATCACAACCACCAAGAAAGGTTCTATCACCTCAGTGCAAGCCATCTACGTCCCTGCCGACGATTTGACAGATCCTGCTCCTGCCACCACTTTTGCTCACTTGGATGCCACAACCGTGCTCTCCAGACAGGTGTGTACTCTCGGCTCCTTTTGTTGATACTCATTCAAAATTGTTTGGTGGAAGGCTCATAAGCTGACAACTATATACCTTTCTGTTTCCCCTGTGTAGATTTCTGAGCTTGGTATCTATCCTGCCGTGGATCCACTGGACTCAACATCCCGTATGCTCTCGCCACACATTCTAGGTGAGGAGCACTACAACACGGCTCGTGGTGTGCAGAAAGTGCTACAAAACTACAAGAATCTGCAGGATATTATTGCCATTCTGGGAATGGATGAGCTAAGTGAAGATGACAAGCTGACTGTTGCCCGTGCACGTAAGATCCAGAGATTCTTGAGTCAGCCATTCCACGTCGCTGAGATCTTCACGGGTGCCCCTGGCAAATACGTTGACCTTAAGGAAAACATCAACAGCTTCCAGGTATATATATGTGTCCATATGACTCTATCATTGCTCCATGATTGTTTGCTATAATCTTATATGAATGTAAATTATTGCAGGGTCTGCTCGATGGTAAGTACGATGATCTTCCTGAACAATCGTTTTACATGGTTGGTGGCATCGACGAGGTGGTTGCGAAAGCGGAAAAGATCTCCAAGGAGGCAGCAGCTTAAGGGTTTGATTCAGATGCTTAATACGTCTCTTCTTCTTTTTTGTTGACAATAACGAAAACAGAAAACAAAAGCAATGCTTTAGGCTGAGTTGCTAATGCATTGTGTGTGATTCTCATCTCCGAGTCTGAGAGCTGCAAGATGATGCTGCTGAACATATTCATTCACTGTAACTCAAATTTTTGGTTTATTTTGCTTTACTTTTCAAATAAAAGTTTAAAGTCTTGCTGCTTCCAATTGCAAATGTATTTTAATGCACACAGCTACAAAGGTGAGCCTGAAACCTTTCTTGTTTACAGAACTGAGCCATGAGATGCAAAAGCTACAAATCTTAACATAAATATGGTTTAAATAGTCTGGATCCTTTCGGTAATTATAGAACCAGCAAGGGCTCTCAGTGTACTAATATGTATTCACAGATATATTGAACCAAAATCATACAGGGAGTCATCATATGAGATTATTGTTATTTGACTTGTATATATATTGACACATCCTATAGAGGAAATAAGAGGGAAATAATAAGAAGATTACTGAAGCTTGATTATAAATCTGTGAGGGCAGTCTCTTTTCCTATTGTTACCTCCTGCACAGAGTAAAAAATAGTTAATAAACAATTAAACACAGGCTGCAAAACTGCCAACAAAGAGATTATAGTTAAGTTACCTCTAGCTTAGAATCGCTGGAGAAGATACAGGTAGATGTGATAGCATGACCTGGCTCAAACAACCATCCTACAGACAACAATAACCTCCCGCCATCTTTGCTTTCTTGGAGTGAGCACCAGAGGCCTTGCGGAAGCAATAAAAGATCCATTTCTTCTCGCACAATCTCAACCACCTTTTCACCACTAACTTGTTGAGTGCAGCAACCCTGAACATGCTCAGAGGCGTGAAAGCTAGCGGTAGCAAGCACAGCTCTCCAAGAACCGGCTACCACCGAAGCCGATGTGGTGGGTGTTGAAGCAAACCCGGAGCTGCGTATGCCACAACCTCCGAGCTGATCACCATCCCTGAAGGGACCATCCCAAAGCTCACGGAAGACTCTCACACTCTGCAACGACAACAACGTTTTGGTCTCTTCTCCTAAACGTACGACCTGGAAGATCCTGACACGTGACTCCTTGTCGTTTGGATTGACAAGGCAATGCTCCACCTCTACTAGATGGTTGTTCTCCATAGGCCACACAGCAACATAGGAGCCAGAGACAGAGTAAGAAAACGATGAGGAGGTGGTGGTTGGGCCTATGCTCCTAGTGTCGATGCTGTAACGGGTGGCAGCATCAGCTTCGCATCCAACGGTGGGGAGGAGTTTGATGGACTTGTAAAGAAAGGTTTGTGCGTGGGGTTGGGCGAGAGTGGGACATTGTGTCTGCCAATCGAATACTTTCACTTCCCATTCTCTATAGGCTTCTGGAACCACTGACTCGGGTAGTTCCAGCGGTTGTCCTTGGCGCGTGAAATCTGCTCCGAAACCGTCCCATTCTCCAGACACGTTTTGAGCGAACTCCGACCAAGCTAGAAAGAACCCCACAGACAGAAACACTTTAGAAGAAAACAACAACCAGCAAACTCTGAGAGATGAAATGATTCTTACCATTGAGAACAGGGGAAGGCAGAGCAATCTCAGAGGAAGTTTCAACTGAACAAGAAAGAGGAGATATTGTTGTTCTGTAACCGATCCCTAAACTGAGAGAGAAGGGAAAGCGGAGAGCTTTGAAGGAAGGCGGAGGAGGGGCGTGTGTACCGTTCCGCCACAAGAGGGAGGTTCCGGAGGAGGACGATAGTATCATTGGAACAGAGTGTAGAACCAAACACTCTGCAAGCCTCTCTCTTTCCCTCTCTCTCTCTCTCTCTATAGACCTAAGTAGGAAGATAGGTTTTTACCAGAGGAAAGCGATGAAGAAGAAAAGGAACTTACCCAGAAGATAAGAAGATAAGGATCTCAAAACAGAGGACGACATTGACTCAACTTTGTGTCTTTTTTTTTATTCTTTCAGTTCCGTGGGAAGTAAAAGCCTTATCTTTGCCTGTTTCTCTAACTAACATTGCTTAAAGGTTTGGACTTTTCAAAGGCATGTGAAGATCTATATGTAAGCAATGGTTACAACATTGATAAAGTTACTCATCATTGTAAATGATCTAACAACATGATGTCACATAACAGCTTCTTCCATTAGTCTCTTTATATGCTCTTTATATACAAACTAAACATTATATGAACCAGAAGCCGTTTTTGTGCACTGACTTTTACCTGACCAAGAAGACATAACTCTCCTCCGCTAGAAGCTCAAGCTACCCTTCTTTAAGCAATGTTTTATAATCTCTGGACACATCGACCCTATCAATCACATCCAAAGCCTTTTCTTTGTCGATCACAAAATCAACAAGTGTGAAACCAGAAGAAAACCTCTTCACAGCAGCAGCTGATTTGCTTCTTCTCACTCCACGAAAGTAGTCGCTGCTTTTGCTCAGAGGGTCACACTTCCTCACCCGTGAGTAGTAGTACTCAGAATCGAAATCTTGACTCTTGCTAACACATGGAGTCCTCTTTCTTTTGATCACCTCTTGTAACATCTTTTGCTCCTCAGCTGTTACTAATGGGACACCGAGTGGTGGTTCAGGTTCAGGTATCAATTGCTGGTTCGTAGACTTGATAGAAGAAAGTCTAGGAGCGTCGCTCTTTGCTTTTGTAACCAAATGTTGTAACCAAATGATCTGTCCAAGAATGTAGTTCTCTGTCTTTTCTTTGCTTGCGTGATAGAGTGTCTCAATCCTTAGTGTATCTCCACCACTAGGCTTACTCGTGAAGTCAGTTCTGTAAAATTAATAAACAACACCATTAAGAAAACACAAAATGCATGAAGAGAAGGTGCAGGTCTCAATTTCATTCACTACTCACCCTGAACTTCCCCACTCTCCAACCCAACCGAAACCATGATGAGCTCTGCAATGAACCCATTCAACAATCTTTTAGCCATAAAAGAAAACATAGTTTCAAACGAAGAAAGGTCAAATTGTTTACTTGGTTGTATTGGCTGCAATAGGGACAAGCCAATGCAGTGTCCTCTCCATCTCGTCCTTAATTTGTGTAACTGAAAGCTGTCAGAAAAATGATAAACCATACCACCTTGTTTAAATTAGCCAAAAGAAAACATTCTTTCTTCTGTTTTGTAAGATCGGAGTGTGAACAAGAAGACATTATTACCTCCTTATCGACTTTGAATGATTTAATCTTGGAACGAAGAGCCAGTGTTATACCAGGTGGCAAGCTTTGGTATAGAGAATCCCTTGCATTTGAAGTTATAGAGCTTGAACGGGCGACCTATGATCAAGAGAATACACTTAGAGCCAACCAAACCAAATGAAGCAATGCTACGTTTGTATGTGCACTCACAAGTGTATCAATCTGCACAATCATATTTGCATAATGTAACGCAAGACCAGCAGGCCCCAATCTTTTATCAGAATCTGCACCTCCTTTCTTCAATGGTTTATCATCTGGACAAGGATCAATTGATAAGAGAAACTACAGCTTAGATACATGCTCAGTAGCACATGGTGGAAAGTACACAAAAGAAGGAACTTAGATACCAGCACCACCGAAGATATTATGAATCTCTAGCAACAAGAAATGTACAATGTCTACTAGCTTCTCCATCACCTGAAATACAAATTAGCAGTTACTATGAACATCAATAATCTAATTATGTTTGCAAGATAAAGAGAGAAGTGGTTACACACCTCTTCAAAACCTCTGCACCACAAGGACTTTTTCTTTAAGCTTTTCACTACCTTTTTCTGAGATTTAAGTTCAGTTTTCAAGATTGCAAGACTGTCTGCTATGTTGAAAAGGGAGTACTGTTACAAAAAGATGTTTCAAATGTAATAAAGCAGGCAAGTAGTCTTTACCTTTACTGCTACTAGCTGAGTTCTCTTCTTCTCGGCGCTTTTGCTCATAGTCTTTCTGCAACCGATCCAATACTTGGAGTTCTTGGTATAGTTCCTGAATCCAAAAGAGATATTCAACACATAAGTTCGAGATGTCTGAGTGAGATCATGACAAATAACCAGCATTTTTATATCACACATTTTTTTAAATGTAAACAGCTACTAAACAACATAGCTCAACGCACGCAGCACAAGGCCCATAACACACATCTAAGTAGTAAGAACAACTCAATATGACTTTAGAAAGTATTCACTCACAGCTGTATACTGCACTAGAACCATCAGTTGTTTTACAACCAATACAGCGTCTTCGTTCAACTGTCTTTGAGGGGTTAATTCTTTGCTGATCCTGAGAACCAAAAAAAACAAATTCAACAACTAAAAAAAGAAAGCTACAACACACACAAAGACAAAACATAATATCAAGAACTGTATAAAGCTACCTGTCAAAGTAGCGCTGTAAATTATGCCACTGAAAGTCTTTAGAACGGTTTCCAAACCGAACCACTTCTCCCAAGAAAACTTGCAGCTCCTGCCTGCATAATACTAACAAAGTTAACCATCTTGCAAAGAATAAAAAAAAAGAAGCATTCTAGACTTGATTTTTTTCACCTTTTATCAGCAGCAACAAGACTGAGGAGTTCATCAAAATCATTCGAGACAAGATTTTGAACACCCTGAGAGTATAGAACAGTTACTTTCAAATGCATGATGTTCTCCTCAGAAAGGGACTCAATGAGATTTGAGCTTTTGACGATTGTGTTTGCAACTTCAAAGGCTAAGATCCCAAGTTCCTCCCCTTTAGCAGCAACTCCAGAAGCAAATCCACCGCTGCTTAGATCAGTCATGCTACTCCCAAGAGTATCCAAAACATCTTTGGCTTTTCCCAAACCCGCTTTGCCTATAAGCACACTCGCCTCTGTAACCTGCCACCCACAGATATAGTCACTGACAGTTTAGGACTCAAAAGACACCACTTGCATATACTAACCTTTGAAACTGCGGTTTGAGTAGATCTTGTAGACCGAGGTTTTTGTGGTGGAGGTAACCTCGGAATCCCATCGTATAAATGATCTTCTACTACTTTTTCCTTTTGGCGGAGAGAGAACATATCTTTCAACTGGATTTGATCCTTAGCGTCTTTAACCATACACTGCCTTATACCAGGACCAAAGAAACTGAGTTGCCTAGGTGAACCATCATCAGCTACACTTGAACCTGAATAATCACTGCCGATATTGATTCCGAGGCTCTTGGAGCAAAAACTCCCCATAACTTTTTCTTTTAAACCCTCCAAAAGACCTCAAGCTATGAAAAGATCATGCCGCTTAGTTAAGTAACAATTGTGAGACTTTGATCCAAAACCAGCGAAGGGTTATAATAACCTATCACACAGGACAAGTAAAGAGAAAAATCAGATCAAAGACTTAAAAGGAAACCAAGTCGAATCGTGTCTGGAATAGTTCAAGAGCATTGCAATAACAGATTCACACCATTGGTCAAAGTCTGAACACACAACGAAGTTAAACACTGTACAAGCCTCTCTCTTTCTATATATTCATAAACCTAAGCAGCAAGATAGGAAAGCGAAGAAAGAAGACGAACTTACCCAGAAGAGGAATAGAGCTTTAGGATATTCACAACTAGCCTCTTTGATAAAGAAACAACGAAGACCAACAAAAGTCTTCACCTTTTTATTTTTCAATCTCACACGTTTTTAAGAGAATAATAAAAAAAACAGTCACGAGCGGTTGTAGATTGGTCGGTCAAATCCTATTAGTACAAAAAGGACGACATTGACTCAACTTTTGTGTGTGTCTTTTTATTATTTCAGTTCCGTGGAAGTAAAAGGCATCATCTTTGCCTGTTTCTCACTTCTTTCTTCCCAGGAAGAAACCAAAATTGCGTAAAGGTGTAGACTTTTCAAAAGGCTATCCATCTAAGAAATGATTAAAACATTAATCAACTAATCAAACATTGAATAAACAGACTCTCGTATATGACAGATTGCTTGATCATTTGGTTCATCAACAATCTTGAATTAGAAGATTCGTAATTCTCTAAAACGTAGTCTCTGATCTCCTTATGGACCTTAGCGAATAACTAGAAAGTAGTAACCACCAAAAGACTATATGCGCGCTCAAGATAGGAGAGGCGAGTTCAAATAAAATGAAATACAGTATATATATATTAGCTGAGAACAGAGCTACCAGAGGTTCAAATGTTATAATTAATTCAAAAGATGCCAAAAAAAGAGCTACCAGAGGTGAGGTTTTTGCCTATGCACAGTTCAGTTAGTCGCAATGGAAGTTTTTGATATATCTCTCTTGATCAATAGAAGTCCATGACCAGAGGGATCTCTACTAGCATGTAATAGTACTCGGTTATTAAATAGATTAGTTCCACCGTCTTCTATTGCACAAATCAACCCTTAATTTTGTATGCATGTCTTCAGTTTTAGTTGGAGTAACAAAGAAGCTAGTCAGCTTTAATAGCTTTACTTTTCCTTTGTGGTTTTATAATGTTTTTCTCAAGCATTGTTATTTCTTACTATGTCTGTACAGGTAAAGGTAAAGCGATCTGAGTAAACTCTATATTCTGATTAATGCTTAATTGGTGTTGGTGGGATCTTATGTCAACCATTGCACACATGTCGTTTATTAAAGATTATTAAGCTGAACAATGTGAACTTATCTTAAATATGCACTCCCTTCCACACATCTCTAAGTGTAAAGATTTGTGAAAAAAAAAAAGATTTGTGAAACTTTCCTATTTGCTTGAGCTCGTAATGTTGAGACTTGAGACTAGTGTATCTCCCAGTATCTGACAATGCCCTTTTGGATTATACAAATTTTGGAAGCTGTTTTGGAAGCTGTTTTGGAAGCTGTTTTGGATTATACAAATTTTGGAAGCTGTTTTGACATAAAAATATTCTCTCGGTTTCATGATACACAATGTTTTAAAAGATTTTTGTCGTTTCAAAATAGAAAATGTTTTAATATTTTAGTCAAAAGAAAAGATGTTTTGATATTTTTATTCAAAACTGTGTAAATAATTACATTTTGCAGTTTTTAATAATTAGTTGAATGATTTTCAATTTTAATTTTTTTTCTTTTTAATCTATGTGAATTAAAACAAAACATTATGTATTGTGAAACAAAGGGAGTCATTCTCTTCACTATTTCTGGTATCAATAGGATTCGAAAATATTAATAAAAATTAGCTTTCGCTTTAACGTGTGTTGTTCCCACAAAGCCATCTTGTGATCTTCAGCTGCAGCTGGATTTACTATTTTTGGAATGGAATGCTTTGGAATGATCAATTCCATTAGTTCCATAAAAAAAATTATCAGTTATTATGAATGAAATGAAATGCTCATTCCATTAATTCTAAAAAGAAATAAACAAAATACAAAGCAAATCATTCTATAACAATTTTGTTAAAGAATCAATGGAATTGATTTATTCCATTTTTCTACTGCATTCCATTCATCTTATTTCATTCCTCTCTATTCCATATATTCCTTTTTTTATTTACGAGTTACAGCCTTGTGTTGAATGTGTATACAGTCGGCAGGTAATAAGAGATGAAAGTCATATGTAGAGTTGATGTACATCAATAAGCTCTCATGACCGTCCTGAAACTTTTTTTTTTAATATGTACTTATATTCATCAACCGGTCAAACCGGAATTTAGTTTTGATATATGATTGGCTTGACCAAAATTTTTCTGAATTAACCATTACAAACGTATCTTCGCTCACCCATTTAACCGACGCCATCCGATAGTCTGCTTTGATATCTTCAGAAAATCAATCTCCGTTCTCAGTCATTGATGTTAACCACTAGGAGGTGGGGTTTACCTTGTTTCCAAGGATGCCGGACTTCTCATGACATCGCCGAAGTAGCTAAATCTTGATAATCTCCTCTGATCCATTACAATTCATCTCGATAACCGTCCTGAAACTTTAACGAGAGGTTTTGTAACACTTTAGTTCTAAATCACTAGTAAGATCCATTACAATTCATTTGATCCATTTGTGATCCATTACAATTCATGCAATCTATTTTCACCTAATGCATATCTACATCCACCTAACAAGAACTTTTCATTGGCTGTTGATATTTATGGTTGGAAAAAGAAATCTTCAAAGAAGGGATAGTGGTACAACAGTAACAACAGCTCTCTGTATACATATGTCAACACCATTAATTATCATCAACTTCCCGATTCCTAAAAACGGTCCTACATAACTTGCGAATGTATGGCGACACAACAAGAACATGTCTTCGTCAAACGTTAATGTAGCTACTACATGTCTTTAGTCTTTATTTTAATCATAAATAACTGAACACAAGATGAGTCACACATAGAAAACTTCTTATCGCGGGAAAACAACAACCACGTCTTATTTCAAACACAACTGTTTAAAATAAATAAATTTAAATTCATCACACTTTTCTCCATGCTTTTGATTTTTATTTTTCCTTCTTAATCCAGAGGAAGCTTATTGAGCTTGCGGTAACTGTAGTCCTTGAAAGCAAAAGGCTTGTACTTTGGAAGATTACCATCGCTTATAAGCTCCGGTAATGGCCCGACGACCATTTCACGGTGAGGCTCCAAGAAAACTGGCCACGACATCCTCGTCCTGTCCTTATCCACCGTCGTCCTATGCAACACATTCTTATACCTCCCATTACTCAGCCTCTGCAATATTTCACAACATTCGATTTAAAATCAAAGACAGTGATGAAAAAAAACAACATTTCATATCTTATTTTAAAAACAAATTGTTTTTTTTAACAAGAGTTCTTAATTTAGGATGATCTAGCCATGAAACTTAATATTGTTCTTAAACCAATTGTTTTATCCTAATACCTAAATAAATAAATAAATAAATTTTGAAAACTAGCTTATCTTTTTAACTCTAGGAAAGCCTAAACTCTAATAAATCCAAAGCACTTAAATGGTAATCCTCTAGCCTAAGTTATTTACCCTATAAAGCTAAGCAAAACTATCTGTTTTATCAGAGATTTTTAAAAATTCAGCTCTTTTGGTATTATTATTTTTATAAATGTTAAAAAATGCACGTGTTTTAAAAATAAAAAATTCAGACCAGAATCTGATCACCGATGTGAACAATGACGGCGGAAGGAATGTACTCGGCGTCGAACCAGTGATCGTCTTTGAAAACTTGAAGTCCAGGGACTTCGTTAGGTACAAGCAGAGTGATCCCACTGAGATCGGTGTGCGCCGGTACTCCCAAGGCTAAATCCGGCCGAGGACACGGCGGATAATAGTTAATCTTCATCATAAACTCAGCCAGATCTCCTCCTAAACCTTCTCTCAACGCCTCACGACGTAAACCCAACCCTTCCGAGAGAATACCTAACAATGTCTCCGACAGCTTCTTCACATGCAATGCGTACTCTTCGTTCACCTCCCTAACACATAGCCACACGAAACACAAAACATACTCAACTTGTTTGATTAAAAAAAATATTTAAAATTCACAAATACTAAAAAGAAAATAAAATCAGAGGAAAAAAGTTATCACTTATTTTACAAAATTTCGACTTAAACTACTCAAATTAAATCGGATATTTTTTATTAATTTTTCTTTACCAGTTACAAAAACAAAATCGAATTTTTGAAAAATTCTCTTATAACCGTACGTGTTTTTAGATGGCAAAAAAAAAAAAAAAAAAACCGTACGTGTTTAGGCTACTTTTTAAAACATTGGTTGAAACATCATCACAACGACAATATGTTTTCTTTTTGCCGGCAATGTACCTGTACTCAGGCGGGTTCTTAGGCCAGAAACTGTAGTTAACGCACGAAGGTGGCCAGATCCTGTGGAAGAGATGATCAACCCACGCTTTCTTGCCTTCCACTTCTTTCTGCAGCTTCGTCCCGTACCCTTCGATGTCCTTCGCGTCTACGGGCTTTGCCACGGACTCTTTCTCCGACGAAGGCAGCTCGAAGAACGTTCTCCCGACTTCCTGCAACCGTTTTATCAGCTCCGTGGGAATCCCGTGGTTAACCACCTGGAAAATCCCCCATTCTTCGCTCGCCTTCACCACCGCACGCGCCACGCTCTCTTCGTCGGGATCGCTCAGGTCGACGACGGGTATCGCCGGCGTGGGGCCTCGGAATGTGGTGATCGCCGGCTGTTCTTTTTCCGATCTGATGAACTCTAGCGGGATGGCTTCGGTGCGGAGGGAGGATGATGAAATGTCTTGGACTCGCTCGATCTCCATAGCTTTGGTTTTGCCGGGAACAATGGAGGATGATGATGGTTCTTTCTTATATTTAGAGGAGGGAGAGGTTTGGTTTTTAAGGAGGGAGGAAGTGATGACGTGGAGAAATCTTGCCCGCTTGATAGAAGTAACCTACCACATATAAAGTACGTGTTGGTATGTGCAAGTCGTCGAGAGGCTTCGTCACTCACGAGTTTGGTACCGATGTCCTAAACAAATGTTAGCCGATTAAGATAAAATAATGGTTAGTTGCAAAAAAAAAAAGATAAAAGAATAAAAAAGAATTGGAATATACTAGTACATTTTTATTTAATTTATGGTTTACTAAATAAAAACAATCTAAACAAAAAAAATGATTGGTGGTTTAAAAACAAAATAGATTAAAAATATGTAAAATCATACTAAAAATGTATAACGACACTTTTGTTGAAAAATAAATTAAGAATAATACTGTTTTTTTGTCAACTAATTTATTAGACGCAGGATATTACATATTGCTGAGACATTATCCTTACTCATTTTCCGTTGTCCAAAAAAAAATCTTACTCATTTTCCTAACTGATCAACATGTTGAACAAGGTTCTAGGAACATAATTAAAATCAAAGTTATTCAGCCTAGCTAAAACAAGGACATCTTGAACTATAGTAGATGCTTCATTCCAGTTATTTCTTTTGTTCTCCCCTTGCGATGAGATGTCCAGATTATGAATAGCTGCGCCCAGTCACCTACAAAAATCACATTCTTATAACATAGATCATGTAATTGTTGAACAGGAAGCAAAATAGCCGTATTGCTTCAGAAAGCCGTTTCTGTCGGTTCAATTTATTTTGTGAAACAAGAGAGTATATTTGTATTAAGGAATTATATTAAATAGTTTTGTTTTTTTCTGGTGGTAGTTTACATGTATATAAACAAAAAGGTAGGACAGAAAATACCATAATTGAATTTTGTTATTTTGTTTTGCTGATATTTTGGCGGGTTACCATGCAAACAAAATAAATATCATCTGGAGTCGTTGACAAGGTCATACAAATGCCGATTTAAAAAAAACACCACCGAAAATTAAAGCCTTAAAGGGCCAGTTAACAATACATGAGGCCCAGTAAATACAATTTAACATGGGCTTGATTATTAATATCAATAACTAATTGGCTCCAAAACAGCAAAACACGTGTACATACATATACACACATCGCATATTAATAAGTTTCCTACATTCCCATAAGGAAGGACTTCGGACCAAGCTAGCTGAGAAGCGAGAGCAAGCGAGAGAGAGACCGAACAGAGATCTAAAACAGCCCCCCTCTCTCTCTCTCTCTCTGTGCCTCGACGACGACGCGCATTCTGAATTTCATACATTCTCTGTAAGATCCGAACCCCATCTCTCTGTCTCTCTCTCGTTGTTTAATATTTCTCTCTCAATTGCTCCTATTCTGGCGGGAATATCGATCCTCTCTCCACGCCGTCGTGTGCGATTTCGCTTCTGTTTCATTGTCAATTTTGCATTGGCTTTTACGTACTGTTGTTTTGGGGTGATTGATTGTTGTGGTTTGTTAAATTTCTTCCTTAGCTTTAGTCGTGTTTGATATGCTTTTGTTATTTGTGTTTTGTTTTGTCTTCTCCTGTCGGTTTAGCCTTCTGGGTTTGTCTTCGGGAATTGTGCCCATGTTAGTGTTTTCGTTCCTCGATCTTGGGTATGAGGGTTTTGATTCCTTGTTGTGATTCGTTTCGGTTCCTTAGATTATTGATCCGAACTGGTAACGGTCGGGTAGATTTTTTTTTTTGCAAAATTCGATTGGGATTGCGATAGTTCTAGGGTTTTAGTGCTATTTCCGATTTCTGCATTGGAAATCACATTTATATTCTCTTGATCTCTCGCATGTGTCCCACTTATGGTATCTGTAATTGGAATCAGCTCTATTTAATTTTTTTGCTATCGTTTTGCCTATGCAATTACGATTCACCCAGCCAAGTACCTGTTCTTCTTTGTTTAAGCATTTGTGGAATGTGACTGAAACACTCTTAAAAAGATTTAACATATGATGATGACCTGTTCTGTTGCATCCATTTTTTTATTACTGCATCTCCTTGATGATTGATGTCTTAAACATGATTACACAAAAAGTGATTATCACTGTGTCACAGGGACATTCAAGTTATGGATTTTTTTTTTTTTTTTTTACACGACAGGTTTTGTCTTGCCGTTTTGAAAGATGCCTCTACTGAAAAAGAAGCCACATAAACTACTTGAGCCCCCAAAGAACTTGCAGCCACATGAACTTGTTTATCAAGTTCGTCTCACTAAGGAGATCTTCCGAGATTATCAGTATCCTTTCTTCTTCTATACCTGTTCTGGGTTTTTGAATTGAAAAAGAAGAGACGTTTTTTTCTCCTTGAACTTATGTTTTGATTCATAGTATTTTTCAAACGCTTGCCTTTTGTTTATGTTTATCAATTCACGTGCGTCAGAACCATTTGTTTGCTTGACATAAGAATAGAATGTACTTGAAGAGGATAAATCTGTATCGCCAGCGTGCTTGGACATGTAAATCTACTGGCAAAACTTGTCTGACCTACGAGGAGGCCTTAGAGTCAGAAAAACTGGCCAACAAGAAGGTTCAAACTCTGCCCAGAGAGCTAGTTTCACCTGCGTTACGTATCATCCAATTCAGTAAGTTCTTTACCCCTTCCTCGATTATTCTGATACTGTTCTCTCAGAGTCTTGTTTTGTTTGATAATACAAAGAAATTACTACATGTATTTGATTGAAATCTCTCTTCTATGAGCACCATTTCTAATTCTTCTGTCCACCATTTTGTAAAGGTACGCTGTCTCTGAAAGATCTTGCTGACGCAATAGCGACCGAGTTGCAAAACTGCTTTTTCGCTGGTGCCGAGCTGTATGGAAACAGGGATGAAGAATCACATCCATGCAGAATCTTGAATATATTAACAGATGAGGATAGCGAACCTCTGTATGAGGTAGGCTTCCTTGACAAAGACAAGGAAATAAATGAGAAGGCAGTGCTGTCTGGGGAGGATCTTTCATGGAAGAAGTTTCCATTTAGTAGAAATTTTCTCAAGGCTTTCATTAGGGAGTCCACATGCCACAGTATACCTTGGGTAGTTAATGAATATCTGGCTAAAGCGCATGGAATCACTAGAACGATTCCCAGGGAACTTCAGGACAAGTATGCCTTTCAGAATGGAGAACTGGTTCAGCAAAGAAAGCAGGTATCTAATGAATAATAATTTGCAGCGTTGCCTAATAAATGGTCTATGTACTAATCGGTTTTGTCTCATTGCTAAACTGTAGGAAGATAAAACCGGAAGGGAAAAAGGAAAAAGAAAGAGAGCAGAGGATGGTAGCCATGTTGCAGAGGAGACAGATAAAGGTAGCTCTGCAATTCAATTCAACTGATGTTTTTTTTGTGGGAGCAATGAGATTCTCTCTTGCCTTGCCAGTATGATTTTATATTGATTTCTTATTTTCTTTCCAGAGACTAATGGTTCCGAGGAAGAGCCTCCTATCAATTATCCAATTGAAGATTTACTGTTGCCATCTGAACCTGATGATTCTAACATCACTCAGCGTCCTTCTCCCTCACGTGATTTTAATGTTCCAATGGACTGTGTTGGGGATCTTCTTATGGTGTGGGACTTTTGTTCTTCATATGGTAGACAACTGCATCTATGGCGATTTGCTCTTGAGGACTTTGAAAATGCTATCTGCCACAAGGAGGGTAATTTGGTTCTTATCATGGAAGTACATGCCTGTCTTTTCCGGTTCCTCATCAATGAAGGCGATGATACTTTCAAAGCTTTAAAGAGAAGGAGTCGCAAGTCAAAGGTAAGATCTTCATCTCACGTAAATCATCATTGATTAACAAAATAGGTCGCACAGTAACATGCTAATCTCATTAAACATGAAGTCGTCAGCGTTGTGATTATTTTTAGTTTTCTTTTGTGGTTGATGTCCTGCTTGTTGATTCATTTCACTTTTTTTTTCAGATAACATTGATCACATGGACAGAGTATTTATGTGACTTCTTGGACTCGGTAGACATCCCTGATCTGTGCTGTGACGTTGGAACGATCAAACGGGGACATTATGGTCTATTGGACCCCAGTGTAAAACTGAAAATCCTAAGTGAGTTAGTGAACCAGATAGCTGAGACGATTTTGTTTAAGGGAGAAGTAGACGAGCTTCTTGAACAACGGCATGCCCTGGGAGCTGCTAGAAGAGAAGAAGCATTGGCTGAAGCCCGACATAAAAGAATGGAGAAAGAACGCTCCAAAAATGGCGAGGAAGCTGAAGTTTTGGCAAATAGCAAGTTAGGGAAAAAGAAAAACAGCCCACAAGTAGTAGAAAGCAGTGAAGACAGCAAAATGAAAGAGAGCTCTGAGGGTGAAATTAAGATGGGAAATGGGTCTGTCTCTTCGGGAAGAACTGAAAAATCAGAGAAAAGGTTTGTCTTGTACTCCACTATTTACGCATACGCAAAACATTTTGTTGTCAGATTACTTTGGAGCTCATAGTTGTTCTTGTGGTTGTGATAGGCTTATGGGGAATGTCTATCTGAGAAGGCACAAAAAGCAGATGACGGACACAAAAAGCACATCAAAGGAGGTGGAGGAGGAAGAAGAGGAGACGGAATCAGAAGGAGAAGAAGAGGAGGAGGAGAAAGGATCTTCGGGGAAGAAGCAGGGAGGAAAGTCATCAAGTGAAGATGAGAAAGGAACATTAGAAATGAGGGGCCCCGAACAGAGGGTTGAGTCCTTTCTCTCATAATTTATGTTTTGCATATTTTCGTGTGCTTTTGGCCAATCTAGTCTGAACTTTTTTATTTGTATGCAGAGGCAATACTATGAACGAGAGATGGAGAAAATAGTGATACGTACAACCCCCTTGGGTAAAGATAGGAACTACAACAGGTACTGGTGGTTCCGAAGCAATGGGAGGATATTTGTTGAGGATTCTGATTGCAAAGAATGGGGCTATTATACCTCCAAGGAAGAGGTATTTCAAGCTACATGGTTCAGTTCTTTGCTTGGTCATTTGATTGCATAGATCCTGTTCAAATTTGTGTGTATGTTTCTTGAAATCCAGCTCGATGCATTGATGGGATCACTTAACCGTAAAGGAGAGAGGGAACTGTCATTACATATGCAGCTAGAGAAATTCTATGACAGGATATGGTCAGTTTAGAGCTTCTCATTTCTATTTTGCAATATTAATCATGTTCAATGCTCGCTTTGAGGCCTGATGTTTCTGTGTGTTGGCTAATGACTTGTGATTTTGCAGCTCCACACTACAAAAGAGGGCGAAGGACATAGCTCACAACATAGAAATGGAAGAAGCAGTGGTTAGGAGATCTAGTCGTGTAAAAGCTCCAGTTCATGAAAATCCAGCTAGTGCCTTCCAGAGATATGTTAACAAGTGGAAAGAGGACTAAACATAGCAGAATTCGATTTTGCACAACAAAAGCTTTGCAGCTGCAGCAGCCATTTAGCCTTGTCTCTTTTTTTCTTTCTGGTTCCTTTAGGATTGGTAGGAGCCTTACAACTTACAAAAGGATAGTCTTATGGTATGGAAAGATGGTGTTGGGTTTTTGTTTTTTTCTGGTAGGCTCCATTCATCATCTTCTATGACATACACTTTGTCGGCTAAATAGGAGTTTCATTAATATCACCAATATGCTGTTTTTTTTTCCTCTGTTTGAGGTTTTACTTTGGCCATCTTCGGAAAGTACCATAAGAAGGTAAGTTTTGTAGGTCATTTCATGTGTTGCAGGAATAACCAGAAGAGACCATATGAATTTCGATGACATAGCCACTTTGTAATAGCTCGAAAACAAAGTCTACAATCAAAGAGTGTAACTTATAGAGGTTCTCTTTTTTAATAAATAGAAAATCAAAGTGTTGCAAGAATATAACAAGGGTTCGTACATCAAAAATAAATAAGTTTCAAAACAAAACATTCCTCTAAGAAAAAAATCTACCTGGAACGATAATTCTTTTTCCCTTTTCTCTTGTCAAAACCGGAACCGGGAGCGACTCTAATACCAGGAACGTTTTTGAGACCCATTTTGCTAATAACATTTATAGGGATAGCTGGAGGAGTGTCGAGTCCCATACTGCGGCTGAACTCATTTGCTAACTCCACCAGTCTAGTTGTGTCTCTAGCTATCTTCTTCTGAGATTTGTAGTAACCCAACCATGCCTGATACGCAGCCTCCTTGTGCGTCATTTCCACTTGGATAAGCGCCTTCTGTACCTGCATCCAACAAGTTTCTCACACCCATCAGCACACACTTCACAGTGTGAATATATATATAGTTATATATCCTAAAAATGAGTAATCGCATACAGATTCATCTACAGGTTATACAACACACTGGTTATTAGCACTTAAAGTGTAAGGTTTGTCACGTTCAATTGGGTAACAAATGCATGCGCGTTCGGTGTATGATCTGAAGAAAGCTTACCTTATTCACAGCCACATTGTCTATTGGCGGTAGAGGAGACTTGGTGATGGGCAAGTCTTTAACAGATGACAGAAAGTACTCTTCCCAAGGTGCCAACAATAGTACACCTTCCCCTTCTTTACCTTTCCTCCCGGTTCTGCCAAGCCTATGTATGTATTGTTCTCTATCTGATGGCAACCCCATCTGCATATCCAACAAATACAAAACAACAATTTCAGCGAGAGCGCTTAAGTTTGTAGTTGCGATCAGTTCCATGATATGGGAAAACTACTACATGGTTTACCTGTACGACTAGTGACACATCAGGGTAATCTACACCACGAGCAGACACATCTGATGTTACAAGGATAATACTCTTAGACTTGCGGAACTCGTCAGAAACTCTGGTTCTGTAACTCTGAGGTTTTCTAGAATGGATCTCTCTGACGTTCAGGCTTAGTTGACCAAGCAGATCAGCAACCAGTCTCGTAACCATAGCAGTTGTACAGAATATAATCACCTTCAACAGCAAGGAGATGTGCTGTTAGTTCAAGAATACATTGGTGAGTCACAACTGCACTGGAGAAATAGATTTTTACCTTATAGCCCACATTATCAGCAATGTGTTTTTTAAGGAGTGCATATATAAGCGAGAAATGTCTATCCAGTGATGCAATCATGTACATTTGTGTGACCTGGGAGATAAAACAGACATAAGAACCGTTAACAAGCCATTCATTCAAATGGGCATAAAGAGCAAGTTTTACCTTTTGATGTGTCTCATCACTACCCTCTTGAACACAATTGACGAACTCATGATCTTGTTTCAAAGCAACATGACATATTTGGCGCACCTTGACACAAAAAAAAACACGATTCAAGATTCCAACCCAAAAGTGAGAGAGCCTTTTGTGCAAGAAAGTGACGCTTACCTCTTCAGGTACAGTGGCAGAAAACAAAAATGTTTGTCTCTGCTTAGGAACAGCGGCGATGATCCTCTCAATATCCCTTCGGAAACCCATGTCCAAGAGATGATCAGCTTCATCAAGCACAAGGACTTTCACACCTTTCAACCTTGTTGCAAATCCAGAAGTGTTGTCAATATGGTCTATGAGCCTTCCGGGTGTAGCCACAAGAATCTGAAAGTGTTCAAGAATGTGATTAATAAACAAAATATGGAGACAGCTCAATATGAGAACAATCCTAACATGGACAGGAAAATACATTCTTTCTCGCTCTGTCTATCGTAATGTATCATTTCTACAAACTGGAAACCATATGCTCGTAATGATTAAGCGAAGAACGACCAAATCAATTTGAAAAGAAATATATGCAACTCCATTGGTAACATTTTCAATCTTAGAGCCTAAAATAAGTGCAAGATTTATTATCAGGATTAACTGAGAATTAATACAAATCATGGAGGGCAGAAGAAGGCTCTTACCTGGCAAGGATGTTTTTGCATACGCCTTTGCTCAGCAGGAAGCTTAGTGCCTCCAATCACAACTTCAACACCAATAGAAGAGTGATATTTCAGCAAAATGTTTGCTTCTGCAGCAGCTTGACAAGCAAGTTCCCGAGTAGGGCATACCACAAGAACAATAATTGGAGGGTGCCTATTATCCCGGCTTACAGGTGGAGACTTGATAACAGCTTCAATCGATGGAAGCTTAAAACAAAATAAAAAAAAAACGATTTAGAACAAAACTCAACAATTCATAAGTGACAAACTTATATCCAGAGTCTCACCAAAAACGCAACGGTCTTCCCAGTGCCTGTTTTGGCCTTAGCTAGCACATCTTTACCTGAAGTTCAAGAAGAAACATCAGAGGAAATGATAAACAATAACCAAGCTTCAATGTGAGGAATCCGGAAGAAAGACTGCACAAGTTCGTGCCTTTTTATCTCAATGTCAATTTTCTTCAATCAATAATGGTTCCTAAAATCTAAACCCTAACTTTATGCCTTATAAGCAGCAGCTCCAAGGAGTATGAAAGAAAGGAAAAAAAAGTGTTCACCTTTGAGAATGATAGGAAGGGTAGCCTCTTGGACAACAGTCATTGTCTTAAATCCAGCATCCTGTATACCCTTTAGCGACAAGGGAGACAGTGGGAACTGATCAAATCTGCAAAACCATTTAGACATAAGAAAAGGTTAGTTAAAAAAAGTTCTGAATCCAACTCAAGACAAATTTTGACTAAACTGTTCACCTTGTCTTAGACAAGTAAGAATCTGAAGTCTTTGGTTTATTATCAGCAGCCTCTACAACGACAGTAGAAGCTGCTTTCTTGACGAGAGGCTCGTCTTCATCAACAGATTTGGCTTCCCTTCCCCTCTTTGGAACCCTTTTGTTTCCAGAGTCATCTTCACCACTCGCGAGCTTCTTCAAATGTTTAGCGCGAATCTCTCTTCTCTTCTGACCGGATTTGGGTCCATCGGAAGTCATGGAAACGAGAGGAGCAGGTGTGAAGAGAAGAGAAGAACTTCAAGCGCCGCTTACCTTAACTTGTAAGGCTTCAACGACCACTTTCCCGCCGTCGTTTAATTAGGGTTTTGTGAGATTTTATAGGAAACACAAATAACTAGGCTCTTTTAAGGGTAACTGACTAAAAACGGCATGTAGTTTGCTGCCACTGCTTTAAAATGTTTTTTTTTTGGTTAGAAACACCTTGACGTATAAAGGCAAGTATGAATGTTGAATACTTGGATACATGGATACAGGGCCTTTTCTACAAATTACTTTTACTCTTACGAATATAGAACTTGCACCGGGCCTTTAGGAGAACGAGACAGGCCAGCTTGGATAGTCAAGCTTTAATTTTGGTTTGTTTGATACAAGTGAAGAATCTGACAGACTTTTATCAAGTGTTTCAAAAAGGGTTGTTCAAAAGAAAAAGATTACACTTACAAAGCCTTATACGACAAAAAAGCAAAACAATGGATGAAGTCAGATTCTACTTGGTTCTAAGACCAGGAACGTTTTTCAGACCCATCTTGCCAAGAACGTTTTTGGGGATAGCTGGTGGCATGTCAAGTCCCATGCTGCGGCTAAACTCATTGGCTAACTCCACCAGTCTGGTCGTGTCTCTTGCAATCATCTTCTGTGACTTGTAGTAACCTAACCACGCCTGATACGCGGCCTCCTTGTTCTTCATTTCCACTTGGTTAAGCCCTCTCTGCACCTGAATTCATCATATCCACCAGTTAGTTCCTCACATCCATAAACATTCAATACTCTTTAGAATTTGACTTCAAAGAGGTTTGTGCTATGTGACAATTAAAACATTGGAGTTACAATAGAGATTCAAAGTTCGAGCTTACCTTTTTCACAGCCTCAGGGTCTATTGGCGGTAGAGGAGTCTTGTTGATGGGCAAGTCTTTGACAGATGACAGGAAGTACTCTTCCCACGGTGCCAACATTAGTACACCTTCTCCTTCCTTACCTTTCCTCCCGGTTCTGCCAAGCCTATGTATATATTGTTCCCTGTCTGATGGCAATCCCATCTGCAAACCCAACCATATACACAACAACTTCAGTAAGAAGGATCGATTTTGGCAGTTGCTGTATAATTCCATGGTTGAAAACTACTACATGGTTTACCTGTACGACTAGTGACACATCAGGGTAATCAACACCACGAGCTGATACATCTGATGTTACAAGGATAATACTCTTGGACTTGCGGAACTCATCGGAGACTTTGGTTCTGTAACCCTGGGGTTTTCTAGAATGGATCTCTCTGACGTTCAAGCTTAGCTGGCCAAGCAGATCTGCAACCAATCTTGTAACCATGGCAGTTGTGCAGAAAATAATAACCTGCAACAACGAGACTGTGTCAGTCAATTCAAAAATATATTGGTGATTCACATCTGGATATGAGGAACAAGTTTTTATACCTTATAGTCTGGATTATCTGCCATGTGTTCTTTAAGAAGCACATGTAAAAGCGAGAATTGTCTATCCAATGACGCAATCATGTACATTTGTTTGACCTGGGAGATAAAACAGACATGAGAAACCTATGATATCCAAATCATATGGCAGGCCATTCATCCAAATGAACCTAGAGAGCAATCTTTTACCTTTTGATGCGTCTCCCCAGATCCCTCTTGAACACAATTGATGAACTCATGGTCCCGTTTCAAAGCAATGTGGCATATTTGGCGGACCTTGACACCAGAAAAAAAAAAAGACAATTCAAGATTCCGATCCAGTAATGAGAGCCTTTTGTGCAAGAAACTGATACTTACCTCTTCAGGTACCGTAGCAGAAAATAGAAACGTTTGTCTCTGCTTAGGAACAGCGGCGATGATCCTCTCGATATCCCTTCGGAAACCCATGTCCAAGAGATGATCAGCTTCATCAAGCACAAGAACTTTCACACCATTCAATCTTGTGGCAAATCCAGAAGTGTTCTCGATATGGTCTTTGAGCCTTCCAGGTGTCGCCACAAGAATCTGAGAGTATTCAAATATGAGATTATACAACAATATATGAAGACACAGTTGTTCACTGAATCACAGCCATCTTAGATTTACAAAACTTGCTCAGAATGAGCATTACAATACACATGGAGCTGCAAAAGAAATCTCTTGTTACCTGACAAGGATTTGCTTGCATACGTCTTTGCTCTGTAGGAAGCTTTGTGCCTCCAATCACAACTTGAACACCGATAGATGGGTGATACTTCAGTAAGGTATTAGCTTCCGCAGCCGCTTGACTGGCAAGCTCCCGAGTAGGACATACAACAAGCACAACAATGGGGGATTGCCTACTATCCCGGCTTGCAGGTGGGGATTTGATAACAGCTTCAATTGATGGAAGCTTGAAAAACAAACAGAAACGATAAGAACAAACGCTGACTAGCTTATATTCATAACCCATAGAGTAGAATGTCTCACCAAAAATGCTACGGTTTTCCCAGTTCCTGTTTTGGCCTTGGCTAGCACATCTTTGCCTGAAAAAGAAAAGCAAGGAAGAAAACCAAAGGGTTAAAAGAGTAAACATAAGAGGAATCTTACAACCCATCAATAAAAAATGAAAGTCATGGAAAATTTGAGGTATCATAAAGAATGATACAAAAGTCTCTGAGTTTTATTGTCAGATGCCGTCAATTAGAAACCATCACTACATTGCTAAACCTGGTGTTTGTTTTTTTTCCTGCCTCAAAAATAACTCAAATGAGAAAGGAAGGGAAATCCACCTTTGAGAATGATAGGAAGAGTAGCCTCCTGCACAACAGTCATTGTCTCAAATCCCGCATCCTTGATAGCTCTTAGCGATAAGGGAGACAATGGGAACTGATCAAATCTGTAAATCATTTACCATAGAAAGTATTCTCAATCAAACAACAGTAAATGGTCAAAGTAAGTCACATACAGTACTAGAAGCAATCTTAATCTAGTAGTATATAGTATATACTATGTACTAACGTACCTTGTCTTAGATAAGTAAGAATCTGAAGTCTTAGCATTTTCAGTACTTGGGTTATCAGAAACCACTTTCCCAACGAAAGCCTCATCATCATCTCCACTGTCCTCCTCACTACTATCTTCACTAAGCAAATCATCAATGCCTCCCAACCCAGCCCTCTTATCATCCTCATCACTACCATCCTCCTCTTCCCGCCTCAAGCCTCTTGTCTGCTTCCCCAAACCCTTGTTGGCTTCCAAGCCTCGCTCTCTCTTAAACCCTGAATCTACATTCCTCCCACGAAGAGACGATTCTCCACTCCTCCCTTGAACCCGACCGTTCCTTGCACCTTCTCCATCACCAAACCGCTTGTTTCTAACCGGTTCACCGCCGGTTCTCCTCCGGTTCGAACCCCCAAACCTATCAACCTCACTTTCCTTTCCCCTTCTGGAACCCCCAAACCTATCAACCGCACCCTCCTGTCCCTTTCTGGAACCACCAAACCTATCAGATTGACCTTCCCTTCCCCTCCTCGGACCCCTACCATCATCCCTCTCTACATTTCTACGAACACGTTCCTGACCACCGTCATCCTCATCGCTCGTGTACTTCCCACGCACTTCACTAGTCCTCAAATCGCTCACCCAATCGCTAAGCTCCGCCTCGTCCTCAATCAAGCTCTTGGACGCGCGAATCTCCCCTCCTCCGTCACGACTATGCCGCCCGAACTCGGGTCGGGTGGAGAAACTGACCCGGGAGCAGAGTCCGAGGCACGTTAGCCTCGAGGAGGGGAGAAGCGTCTTGGAGATTACGGGGACGGAGCGGAAGGAGTAGATTAGCGCGGCGGAATTCATGGAGGCGAGATGAGTAGAATGAGTGATGAAGCGTATACCGAGAGGGAACTTCAATGGCATATCGTAACTAACTGCTTAAGTTCCCGTCGTCGGTGTGGCCGGAGAGATGTTGAGAGGATAAGGTTAAAGAGTCTCGCAACTGTTGAGAAGGAAGGGTTTTAACGGTTTTTGTAGAAAATGCGATAGGGTTTTTTTAACTAGAGGCCAAGGAATGAAAGGGAGAAATGGCTCCGAAACGGCAGCGTTTAGCTATTAGACAAACAACCGGCTTGTAGTTAAGTAAAAATTATATGAAACGGCAAGTAGTTTTCTCCCATAGTTAGGAAAAGAAAAAGAAACCAGGAGAATGCTGGGATGTGAGAAAACGGGATGCTGTTCGCTCCTTTTGCTTTGAGATGTACTATATTGTAGGATAATCACTAAATCACCCTTTAACAAATTGATATTTGCAAACAAAGGCATAACTTTTATTATTCGTTATAATTGACCCTTATGTTTCATAATCACTCTCTGAAGAACTGACAGCATTGCTCTGAGTGTATCAACTTATTGAGAACCACTAGAGACAGTTGACTGAAACGAGCATGTTTTCAAACATCAAATCTAAATGTACGAAGTAGTTTACACCACCCTTTGGCTTTTGTAGGATCAACGGTGATGAGGTGATCATTCTTTTTCCTTCAACGCTTCGGGAGGCTCTTGAATAGAAGAATGTGCCTCTTTGACATGCTTCTCGTATTCATCTTCTTCCTCTTCCTCCGCTTCTTCTTCCTCTTCCTCCGCTTCTTCTTCAACGTCCTCTTCCTCTTCTTCCTCTCCCAAGCTTTTGCTGACACTTGAAGAAGAAGCTGGATTCCTAGCTTCTCCAACTATCTTCATTATGTCCTCCACGCTTTGAAGAGAATAGCTCGTGTTGTCTCTCTTGTAATACACCGCTTGAGCCGACTCTACCAGCTCCTTTGGCAGATTCTTCAAGTACCACGGATGATTCTTGATCTCCTTAAGCGTGATTCTCTGTCAAAGATATATCACTGACAATCAGAAACCGCAACAACATCTTCCTATAGCATATAAACTTTGAAAATTTGAAATTGGTGTCGTATAGATACCTTAGCGGGGTTAGTGACGAATATGCGAGAGAGAAGGTGTTTGCATTCCTGAGATATGTGAACGTAGTCCGGAATCTTGTATTGTATTGCCATTATACGCTGAACAAAACCAATTTGAATTGTTACACTACTGAGACACTGGAGCAATAAGAAGAGTTGGTTACTTGGTTAGTTTGTTAAAAGAAAAAGGAGTTACTTGGATTGTTTTCCTGAAGTTCTTTGGATCATTAGGGTCCTCAAATGGGTAAGCTCCAACCAGCATCACATATAGGGTTACACCACATGACCACACATCCGCGTGCTACAAAAAAAACGCAGCCATATAAGGACAAAAGCTCAGTCTATGGTGCTGTATGACAATCATGGAAAAAACATCAGGTGCAATGAGTAGTGTACCTTGCCATCATATTCTCTACGGGAAAGAACTTCAGGTGCTATGTAAGCTGGTGTTCCAACAGTCGATTTAGGCCTGGAATGTAGTACAGATGACTACACAAAAAAAAAAAGAATAAGGACAAGGAATAGATCATGATAATCTATGATTCTGTACTGGATTAAGGGTTGGGACCCACTGAGAAACGAAAGGAAAAGGGAAATGAATGAGATGCACACACCTTGGAGTAACCAAAATCACATATTTTCAAGAGCGGAGCAGGGCTACCATCAAGCAGTGTGTTCTCAAGCTTCAGATCTCTGTGGCATATCCCCTATGCCAACATCACAAAGCATCAACAGTGGTGAATGAGATTCAGCGTAATTCAGTATAAGATAAACATGTAGATATCAATTTCCTTTTAATTAAATACCGAAGCACTACTAACTTCAAAGTCTTAACAAAAAGAATCAAATTCACTACTACAAACATTGATATTTATTCACACACGGATACACCTCATCAGGAAAGTTTACTTTTATCGGTTTAATTGAATATACACGTACCAAGGAGTGGCAGTAGTCGACCCCACAAATCAGCTGTTGAAAGAAGTACCTAGCCTGCAATTTGCAAAGATAAAGATCATAAACAAAAACTTATAAACACAGATATAAAGTTAAATGTCGAAAGAAGAGATAGATCAAAGTGAAAGACTTTGAAAAGAGAAATTATAACCTCAGCTTCACTGAATCTACCGGCAGTGCAGATCCGTTCAAAGAGCTCTCCTCCAGAAGCATACTCCATCACAATTGCAAGATGAGTAGGTGTCAGAATCACCTGCAAACCAAATCAAACTTAGATCCCACGACAGCTCTTAGATAACTAAAAAAAATCCAGAAAAGGAAGTAAACTTGCCTCCTTGAAGCGGATGATATTAGGATGCTTAAGTGATCTGTGATTGATAATCTCTCTAGCCACGTTCTCATCTATCTGCAGTCCATGGATCAAACATACAAAACAATCAATAGCCAAATCATCATCAAAACCCCAAATTTACTACAAATCTCACTCAAAAGTTCAATACTTTCTATAATAGCAAAACCCCTAAAAATTCTAAACCCCAATTAAAACTTCACAAACAGTAAATAGTGAAGAAAGTTCTGACCTTTCGGCCTCTCTCGATGTATTTCATGGCGACAAGCTGTTTGGTCTCCTTATGCTTTAGAAGGCGAGCCACACCGAAGTTTCCAGTTCCCAGATCCTTGACAACGTCATACTTATCCATCTTCCAAATCAATTGATCGAATCTAATCAAAGTACCTTTCTACTTATACTATACGAGCACGAGCACGATCACGGGAAATATTCTGATAAAAAGGCGATTTTGCGAATGAGAGAAGCGAAGAAGCTAATTGAATCGATAAGAGACGGTGAGATCCACATGTGTGTGTGTGCGCATCGATGAAGGCGTTAAGGTAGGAGATTGTATTAGATTGGAACACGTGGAATGTGAGAGCTCGCTTCTCAATGAGTTGCAATGCTCTAATCTCCTTTCTAATTTTTGCTTAACAGACAAATTAGCTGCGGTTAGTATGGTGATATTAATTAAATTTAAATAAAAAACTATATATTATACTTATTTTGACTAAAAGGTCAAATCTTTTGGATCTAAACAAAACATGAAGAAAAAAAAACAAAAGGAAAGATCACAATATATTAGTTTACGTTTATATGTTTTGGACTCGCTATTGTTATTTTTATAGTATCTCTTTTTATTTGAACAAAAAAAAAATATAGTATCTCTTTTTATTTTCTTAAAGTGTCTCTTCTCATCTTAACCCTATACAACTCTGTCCTCCTTTCAATTTCCTATTTCTTTATTTTCTCGTTCATTGGACACTGAATGTGATGAATACAAGAATTTAAAGGTCGATCAATGGAGGTTATTGTTCGTGCACCCAACAAGAGAAGTCTATTTCTAATCTTCCTTGTTTCTCTGGTTCTCTTTCGAGGTTTACTCAAGTCTCAGCTGTTAACTGTACCAAACCGCATAGACAAGTCAGTAGCTTGAGAGCTGAGAGGATCCAAAAGCACTTAAACAAGATCAACAAGACTCCCGTCTTCACCACCATCCGGTTTGAAATGTATATGTATTTTTAACATGCTCAAATGTGGCGCGTGAACGGCACGAGGTGTCCCAAGGGAACTGTTCCCATACGACGCAACACAATGAATGATGTGCTCAGAGCCAAGTCACTATTTGACTTTGGCAAAAAGCGACGTAGTATTGACCTTGATCGACGGACAGGAACCCTGATGTCCTTGGCACTAGTGGAAGAGAGGTGCACTGGATCATAAACTCACTCCCTTGTATTCAACAACAAGTATTAGCTCAAAATACTAATAGTCAAACTGATTAAATATTTTGCTTGACAGAGTCATACGTACTTTAGCATTGTCGATACCTATTTATACGATAGAAGTGTTAATTATGAATCGTCTGTGTAGTGGTTTAATTATGGACTTATATAACAGCTTCTAATGCCCAATCTCATTAATCAAAGTCATAAAATACATAAAACATAAGCATTTAATGGAGTTTAAAGATCCGGTCACGTTTTGATAATTCTTTAATGAATACACGAATATGTAAATGCATGGTCTTCCATTGGCATATATTGGGATTATATATATGATTAAAAAAGTTAATCACGATCGTGCATTTACATTTACTTAAGACCTGTATAGTAGTAGTAGTACCAATTGTCTTCACTAAAATTCCAACGAGAAATGTAGATAATGTCCAACCAATATACTAGAAAATCTAGAATGTCTGAGACGTGAGTATTATCTGTAGCCTAATTCTGTGATTTAACGCTCTGGATTAATTGACAGATACGGACAGAGAATAAACTCAGAGAAATGGTGAATTCCAGGACACCCTAAAGTTTTCAAAGCTCGAACCAAGATCCTACACCAATCTAGAGTGGCTCAACTCATTCCTCCAGTTTACCTTTAAACCTTAAGCTTTTAATTAGCCGGTATGGTCTGGCAAGCTAACTTAAACACGTTTTTGAGAGCAACCGATGGGAGGGGAATCTTCTTCTTTGCCTTCTTTTCGGGAGGAGAATCAGTAGACATTTGTTTCTTTACCACCTTTGGGTCTGGTTTACCGAAGACCAAGCCGTTTGAGAGGCAGTAAAGGGAGATTCCACGGCACTGGAAGAGGTGGAGTCTCCAGTTTGTTGACCTTTGCAAGTAGTAATCATCACCCCCATCCATCCGAAAAAGCTGGTACGTAACATTTGGATGGTCGACCCCATCGAAACCAATGCTTGTTCTTCGATCTTTTTTCCAATGGATGGCCCGGGTACTGGCACAGTTCATCGATGTGTAGCGAGCTGGGGGTGTCCTGAAAAATAGCCAATTTCCTGCATTTTCTTGGATGATCTCTAGCTGCCAGGGAAGTGTGGTGAACAATCCATCAACTTGATCCAGATTTGGAACACCGGTTGCTAGGCCTCGGACCCTGTTCAGCAAAGCCAAGATACAAACACTCTTTCTGTGTTCTGAATCAAGGAAACCCTCGAAGTAATGAAACGCCACAGCTCGTTGGGCAAACTGTTGTGCCAACACGAAATGGCCGTAGCAACACTGGTGGTGATTATCCGAAACCCTCAGATTACAACCGAGTAGAGAACACGTTCTAGACAGACTCAGGAGAGAGCGGTATTGGCCAGGAAGAGGTGGCGGAGCGTCTTCTTCCTAAGAAAGAAAAGAAAGAGAGTGAGAGAGAGAACAAGGCCTAAAGTTACTCAAACCCTAAATAGCCCAAACTCACAAAAACAATAGCCCAAACCCTAAATACCAACATATCTATCATCTAGCTATTACCTAAGCGCCCAAAACACGCAAAGATACCTCAACAATGGAATCATCAATCGAACAGAGCCCAAACACTCGGTTACTCTATTACAAACACAAAAAGCATTTAATAATACCTCTTGCGGCTGTGCCTGTTGCTGCCAGTGCCTGTTGACGCCGTGCCTGTTGCCTATGGTAGTTAATGTCTATTGCCATCTAACAGAGTGCCCAAACACCAAAAACAAAACCCTAATTATCAGTTTCAGTCATCTAATTAGAAACACCAAAACAAAACAAGTCCTAAATATTACCAATCTCGGCAATGCCTCTCGCGGCGGTGCCTCTTGCCGACGTCGCGGCGGTGCCTCTCCCGACGGTGCCTCTGGCGGTGGTGCTTCTCGCGGCGGTGCCTCTCGCTGACGGACCACGACTCTCGGATCCTCTTGCGCCGGTGCCTCTCGTCGCGGCGCGCCGCCGTACCTGTTGCCTCCATGCCTGTTGATAGTAGTCAAAGTTTACCTAACAGATCCCAAACACCAAAAGAAATCAGTTCATCTCTGTTACTCCATTTACTCCATTGCCAGATTTGGAAACACGCGCTTAATATTACCTCTCGCGGCGGTGCTTCACGCGGCGGTGCTTCTCGCGGCGGTGCTTCTCGCTGGCGAACCATGACTCGCGGATCCTCTTGCGCCGGTGCCTCTCGCCGCGGTGCCTCTCGTAGCGGTGCTTCTCGCCGCCGTACCTGTTGCCTTTGTTGATAGGAGTCAAAGTTTACCTAACAGATCCCAAACAAACACCAAAAGAAATCAGTTCATCTCCGTTACTCCATTGCGAGATTTGGAAACACACTTAATATTACCTCTCTCGACGGTGCTTCTCGCGACGGTCCCCCTCGCTGACGAACCACGACTCGCGGATCCTCTTGCGGCCGATTCTCCGGTGCTTGTACTCTCCTCTTGCGACGCCGATCTTCATCAGAAGAATCCATGGCTGAGTTTGTTTTAGCTTTCTCTCTCTTTTTTCTCTGCTAGATTTATTTTCTTTTATACTGAGTTGCCGGTAGGATAGAAAGGCGCTTGAGGAGATATTTATATTTAAAAGGAGTTCAATTCAAAAAAGAAAAAAAAAAAGTGTTACAATGACTATTTGGCTTACTGCTATGGCTACCGGTCCGATTGTCATTCCCTTGTGTACTTATCTGAATCTGTGATGCAGTGTGTTTTTTGTGATTTGGTTATGATTTCAAAAAGCAAGGATTAATCAAACGATTTGTGGGATACTGCAAAGCTTCCATAACTCAACGCATTTCTGTCAAACTGCTATCTTCTCCACCAGAAATGGGATGTTACAATGACTATGAGAGGGCACACACGTGTTCCTTACAACACAAATGCACATTTGACGAACAGGCCATATCATGCAGGTACAACAGGTCGGGTGGAGTTCCGGCCAAGACTAAAGTCCCAAGCCCAAAGGAACACTATCACTCTTTGGCTTACTGCTGTGGCTATGGCTGGCTGCACTTTTGGAAGATTGAACATGTCCTGACTGCCAATTATGTATTGGGTGGGTTAACATCGATAGCAACGTTGACCATTGTCATTTTTTTTATAGGTTAGAATCCCCTCTTGTCTCGGTGTTGTGTCTTCTTCATGACACTCAATATCTTCCTTATAACCTTTCAACAAGAAATCCGAGCAGTTTCGTTAGGTAGTTGTAGCGAAGTGCATTAGCCATTTCGTTTGTTGTTATAGGATAAAGACACAGAGATTCAAACTGGACGAAGAAAAACATCCAATCATGAAAACAGATTAATCATCTCTAGTCTACTTAGTGTTAAAGAGTCTTTTGTTTACTTTAACAAGGTTAGCCATTCTAAAGAATGATTGCCAATTTTATATGTGATTGTTTTTCATGGTGCCTAGAGAGTGACTAGCACTAGGACACGTCACACACATATCTTCTGAAATGAAACAAACTGTAACCAACTTCAATGATATTTAAATGATAACAACCATACACGATTTAAGTTGCATCTAAATACTGGCATATATCCGAGAAAGAAAATGCTCAGCTGAATTGGATGTCACACTTTGATGAAGCTTTGGGGAGAGCCAGTAGACTAGCTCGCAAAAACTCACTCTGGTTGTCTTTGTCGGAGTTAACACCAACTTTAACAGTTTCAAGACATTCCAACTTACCTAAGAAATGCATCATCTGGTTCAGCTCTTCAAAAGAACCTCCATACTCTGAAATCTCTAGCACCTTCACTTGACATGTCCATAAACAACTTATTGTCTTCTCCTTCTCCAAAATCCTCCTCTGCTTCTTAGGGATGCAAGCACATGCATCTCCGCATCTATTTGTTATTCTGTGCACAAGACCCTGAAACCAGAGACCAATTTGTTATGTGTAATGATGGGCAACCCACACTGGAAACAAAAAAAGAAAAATGATAATTACCTTGATGATTAAAGTGTGTAGATTTGGACAACTATTGAGCAGAAGCGGCATTACTTGCCAACCTTTTTCCTTGTGGCTCTCGATCGATAAGTTAAGGAGGTTTTTGAACATTGGCATGGAATCACAGCAGAATTGAAAAGCCTTGTATAATAAGCTAATCATCAACAAACCAAGATACAATAGAAAAACAGAAGATTAGAAGAAGAAGAAAAAAAAAACTGACCTCAAGAGAATCAGGAGATAAGTGAAGGGTTTTAATATTGCGTATACCCGCAACTAGGTGTGAAACATCACCAATTATAGCTGGCTTTGGTTTCTTATGAAAGGAGTCATCATCATCATCATCATCAGCAGCCTCATCATCATCATCATCATCATCATCATCATAATCATAATCATAAGTTGACTCCCATAACCTGAGATCCAGCCTGACCTGGACCAGCGAATCCAAATCAACAAACCAATGATCCTCGGATACATAACAAGAATAGTCCAGTTGCACAAGATTGGGTGCTCTCAAATAAGTGTCTTCGGGGTGATCAAATTTTGGAAGATTGACAAAAACCACAAGCCGCTTGATAGTTTCGCTTTCCACGTGCTGACCACAATATGACGGTTGCAAAGGATTAGCATCACTTATGAACAAGTCTTCCAGCACAGGACAGCCATCTATGAGCCGACAATAGTCTGGATGATCAATGGCTGGAAATGATAACATAGAAAGTGATTTGAGCGCTGGAAGAAAAACACGCTCAAGGACTTGAATAAGATAGTCACCGGATAGTGTGAGCTTAACCAATGTCTTGCACGTAAATAACTCTTGCATTAGAGCAATACCACAACAAGGGTCAGCGTGCAAGTGTAGTTCCAATAAACCCCGCTCCATAGCCATCCAGATGCAACGGTCCAAACGAAGTTTCACATGATCATGCTTACACGTTGCTGCGTGATAGAGCCTGCCAAATGCATGTCCGCGAGACAGAGATAATTTTTTGATGATAGGAGAATTGTTTAACAGAGCAAAAGTCTTGTCCACGAAATCTAAGAAGCGAAGTGCTGCACCACATGTTGCGACTCCTTCCTCGGTGGGATACATAACCATCGAATCATCAAAACAAAGGCTGTCTACAAGACACAGCAGATTCTTCCACCTCTTGGACAGGATCGATGTAGAAGCAGCCTCTTTTGTCGGAACCAAAGACAGGATTTTGCCAATAAGCTCATCTGGCAAACTACTTATCAAATCTCTAGAAGAAGTTTTCATACTAACCTATCCGTACCTTCAAAATCGAAAGACGAAGCCAGAGGGAGACGAGGAAGAACCAAAAAGCTTCTTCTTTTACGATGGGATCTGAGAGAGAGAGAGAGAGAGAGAGAGCCCTAACTGTCTTCTTCTTTTTATATAAATTTACCGAAATTTACCAAAGTTTAATGTAAATTATTATTATTTCCTTTTTGTTAATATCATTGAAAAACATGAAATATTAGGGGAAATGGAATATACAAAAGAAAAAAAAAATGTTAATGTGAACTATTATTGTATGTTTTTTTGGGAAATATTACTAAATGATTTTCCGTCATATAATATCTTGTGGTAACTAAATTTTATATATATCTGAATTTTCTATTAATTAAATTCTTTGATTAAATTGATAGAGAACTTTTGATTGGTTAATAATAATGGAATGATAACATTAATCTTTAATCGGAAAAACACACACAAGTACACAACTAAAACATAGGCGGTGTTATCTATAACTCCGTTTTTTCTTGTGTTCTAAATTGTATTAAGCCAGCAATAGTTGAATATATGCTGAAATGGCTAAACCAATGTTCAAATAAGAAGACTTTACATTATCACATCTACATAATATTACACAACACACTTCACTTAACACAGAGGAGCTCTGTTTTCACAGATCCATATTAAGCTCAGCCAAAACCTTTCTTCAACATATCTCATCTCCCTCCCAGTTATCCTTCTCTTTTGGTCCCGTAGGACCTTCCTCACCATAAAGCGCAATAAAAAACAGATTCTCAGTAGAAAACCTCACGATCAAAGGCAAAAGATTAATAATCTTATCAATCTCAGCTGCAGAATCATACACTATAGTCGGTCCCCACTCTCTAATGTACTGCAACCAACACGGCTCTGAAACCACTCCTTCCCCTAAATACTCTGCCCCCGCGACTCTATACCAGCTGCAGAATCATACACTATAGGCAATGTTCATGTCGGCTTTGTTATCATTAGTGGAGAAAAAGAATGACCCAACCGCCACGCCTCTAGACCAAATCCTTATGGATCACGATTCACCCACGCCAAGAATCACTTCACGTGTTTCACAACTCTCTGCGAGATCCTCTCTTACACATCTCACTTCTTCAGTGTTAGGCTCCTCTGCTTCGCCTGTGACCATAACTCCCACGGCACTGTAACCAACGGGAGGATTAGGAAATCAGAAGTAGCAGTCTGAATCTGAACTCCAAACCGAAGTGTAGTTCACTGGTTTCTTCAGCGCAGGGCGATCCGTATGATGGTCGGGATCGTTAGCCCGAGCTGCAAGAACAAAGCCTCTTAATGGTTGATTGTTTGGCTGAGAGTAATGACCAAGGCAATGGAAACCTTCTGGTATCCCCACAGGTTTGTAAAAAGAGGCACATCTAGCTTTACCACCACGCAACTTGCTACATTTCCAAACTCTATCGAACTCAGTGACTTTCACCACATGAATCTCTCCGAGGCTTATCTTTCCGGTGGCAAAACCTGTGCCGAAAAAGAGGTAACAAACGTTATAGACAAATCCAAGTTCTGATTCAAATCAAGATAGTTTGTGATAGCATACAGAATATTAAGCAACTTGGTGAATATAAAACCACAGTCAATGACTCACTATCAACAATTACTCAGCTTTATCCACAACGGTTGTTGGGACCTTGTGGCATGAATAATAAAAAAATCACAACATGTATAAACTATGATATAGAATAGTATACAACTAGATGGTAACCCGCACATATGTGAAGAGTGAGTTTTTATATTGATGTTTGTTTATTTAATGGTTTTAATATTTTACATTTTTTATTGATTGCAAAATGTCGAATACAAATATTATCTCTTAAATGTATTATCGTTGTGCAAAAAATTAATGTATTATAGCTCATTTTATATTTTGAAAAAACTTCATATACGCAAAACGAAATTAAGTTTTTGGCCTGACACAAATTGCCAAAACCAGATAAGCAACATCAATTGCAAAATGACGAAAGTGAGGTAGAATTTCTACTCTCAATTTGTTTACTATTTACTTTCCATAGTGATTTCATTTTCTACCTTTATAAAATTGTGTTTTCAGTTTTTTTTTTTGTTTCACTAGTAAGAATCTTGGTTATTTTTTTTTTAATTTACTATGTGAATTCGGTGAATTATATAAGTGTCAATTAAAAATATATATATCTATAAAAATTAGTTTCACTCTAGATATATATCCAAGAATCACCGACAAATTGTATTCACATGTTAGTGTTCAAAACTAATATATCAAGCTCATATAGAATATAAGTGCAGACTCAAAATATAAATGTTTGTCTAGTATATTATTCTAAAACAACAAAATAAATTATTTATTTTATCAACCTACGTTTTTGAGATTTAGTTAATTAAGAGTACATCGATAAAAATATATATATTTCATTACCATTCTAGTATATGTAAATTATTGTATATACTAAGAATTGTTTGATTTATAAATGATAAACCAGAAAACTCATAATAAATAGCCCAAATCTCTCATTCTCACAGTTATAAAGCTAGAGAGGATATTAAGGAGAGATAAATATTAGACGAATGATCAAATCTCGTATTATACGAACAAACCCAAAAAGAGGTAATTAGAATATTGTTATGGTATTTCATTAAAGGTTTTTTAGGAACAAAAATCAAGACTAAATTATTTAATATGAATCTATATTATTAAAATTGAAGTACCTTTGGTACTGTTTGGAAACAAGGATATGAGTTTAAATGAAAACTGTTTGGTAACTTGGATAGTAGTATTTTGTACTTTCTATTATTTGCACATTTAGTTATTGCTTTGCAATAAATTAAGTATTTCCTTTTTATATTTCTTTTTATTTATATATTCTGCCACTGCATTTATAATCAATTTAAATTAATTGGTTACATTTCCAAAGTTTATCTAAACAAATTGATATTTATATATTGATCATTATTAAATATTAATATTGTACGACTATTAACTAAATCGCATGAATTAAAAGGATATAATATTTTAATGAAATTAACTAAATCGTAAAATTACAAAACATAGAAATTTTTTTTATTAAAATTGACGGTTTAAAATTTTATATTGAACATAAATTAAATAAAACACCCGCACGGGAGTGCGGGTTAAGATCTAGTGAAATATTATATTAGTTGTTCCAGTATTAAAAATCACTTCGATTTGAAGAAGTGTATTTATGGAATTGTCAGGATCAAATAACATATTAGAAACCACCTATTTAAAACATAATTTGTATACATAAAATATATACATTGTCTATTTATTAACAATGTACCACATACTGTAACCGATGAATGTATATTTATAATGTTACATGGAAACGGAAGCGGAAACGTGGAAGCATAAGCGTACGGAAGCGCAGAAGCGAAATTTTTACAAAAATTAAAAAGCGGATACATGTTGGAAGCGTGTATATATATTATATATTAAAATATAAGAAAATTTTATATAATCTAAAACTAAATAGTATATGATTTAAATTTTAAATAAACCACTTATTCATATATAATAATTTTGAAATAATTTCATATTAAAACTGTGAAAATACACATAAAATAAGTTTAAGTAAATTATTATATCAGTTATTATTATTACTTTATAAATAATTGATAAAATATATGTTATATCTTTAATAAAAACATTAACACATAAAGATAATTTATAGTATTACTTTTAATATTTGTATATTTCTCTTCTTTCTATTTCATTACTATTAGATTTTGAATTTTATATAAATTAAAAACTATGATTTTATATATTTATTGATTTATACCATTGTGTCTTAAAAATTGGAAGCGCGATTCCAAAACGGAATCGCAAACTTCTAACATGCTTTTTAAGAGAATATTCCAGAAACGTCTTGAAAGCGAGATTCCGCAAGTTTCCACAAGCTTCCGATTCCGATTTCGGTTCCGAAGCGGGAAGCGAACGTCCGATGAAGCTTCCATGCAATTTATAATAAAACACACTGATCGTAACATTAAACTAATCACCAAAGAGTAGGTCCCACTCTACAACCTACACAATGTACCACATAGTTGAATCTCCTGTAATTGGGTTTTTGCCCATAGCTTATATATAAGGGCATGTTGACAAAAAAAATACTAATATTGTTTGAAAGAAAATATCTAGCCTTATTTATCTCTTGAAATCATGAACTCTTAAGGTGTATAGTTTCTTTGTAACTTAGGATGTCAAACATGCAGTCATGTTTGTAGTTGTGTTAGAGTTAAAGACACTTTCTATATAAACTAAGCATTGGATCGGTTGATCGGTTGAGTTACCATAAAATGCATGAGGAAGAACTAGTACTAATGTGATAGGCACCGGGGGGAAAGAGAGAACACTTTGTGAGATAGTAAGAGCTTATGACGTAAGTGTGGGGATGAGTGTCACTCTTCCATCGTTGAAAGTGTGACGCTTGTTTTCTTCTATTCCCTTACTTCTTGGAACTGATAACTTATAAACTACTAATAAACATACAACTGGGAACCTTAAAGTTCTGAATAATTATATATTTAACTTTTAAAAATATTTATTAAGATATCGAACTCACATTTGAATTCATGATGTTACTTGAATATCCTACATGGAAAATAAGATGATATCATGACATATAGTAGTTAAACAAAGACATAAAGCTTATAAAACTAGCCAGTATTAAATTGTGCTTTGTAAATGTACGCTGCTTTAATCGTACAAACGAAACCAGTTTTAACATTGCCAGTCTAAACTAATAATATATTTTTAAGAAGTTGATAAAATACGTAATCTGGACTTCTTCGTTAGCCGAATAAAAAGCTAATATTTTTTTGTAAGAACCATCAAAAATACTACTCCCTCCGTTCCTAAATATAAGAAGTTCTAAGTAAAACACGTTTATTAAGAAAATTATCTTTTATCTAAAAAGTATCATAAAAATTATAAATTAAAAATTATTAAACCAATTACAAAATAAAACTATTAAATTTGATTGGTTACACAGTTTTTGATAAAGTTAAAGTTACCTAAAAATATGAGAACATCTTATATATTGGAACAAAAAAATTATTCAAAACATCTTATATTTAGAAACGGAGGGAGTACAATGATTTCTCTATTAGTGGAAATAATAATACACTATATCTTTTTAAGAAGTTGATAAAGTAGTATCGTTGAAGTACTACGTAAGAAAAAAATATTAACAGAATCTGGTGACGTGGTTGGAAGGTTCCTACTAATTACAAAATGATTATATTATGACATCTCATTACTAAATTCAACTAATTTACTAACCGGAAGCATCTAAAGTCGGGGTTTGAGAAGATCAGTCCAAAAGACAGAGACATTACAATAACTTATTTTGCTCATCTTGACCATCGGATGAATATTTATACTTAGACTTGCCTTGTTTTATTTTAATCTTACCTGGTCCAACAACCTTTCTCTTTGTAATTTATATCCAATAATATTATTTGCTACTTATTTTTTATCGTCGAACATTTATTTATAACATCATCTGTATTAGGCCTGGGACGGATCCGGATATCCGGGATATTCGGGGTACCCGAATCCGGATCCGTATCCGTTGGATTCGTGGTTTCAGTATCCGGATCTGGATTCGTCTCTTCCGGATATCTGAATTTTAGATATCCGTCTAAATATCATGATATCCGCGAATATCCGGATTCGGATCCGGATCCGTCAAAATAATAAAAAAATTATAATTTTTTTTTAAAATACAAATCAAATACAAAAAAATCTATAAATATTGCATAAATTAAATAATTTTACAAAATTTAGGAACATATTTATGTATATAATATTATTAAAATTAAATGTAATATTATAAGACTGATTTTATGTATAAACATTAATAAATTAACTATAATTATTTAAAAATAATATTTTTAAAAAATTGGATCCGGATCCGGATATCTGTACCTAAAAATCCAGATATCTGGATTCATATTCGATGGATCCGACATTTTACTATCCGGATACGGGTACTCCGGATATCCTATTTTCGGAGCGGATCCGGATCGGATCTTAGATCGGATCAGGATCTCAGATAATAATTCCAAGTCCTATAGGTGTGTGTGAGAATGAGAGCTACCCATTCCTATTATCAGCAGCTTAATTAATTATTAAGTTTATGTAAGCAATTAAGATGTATGTTAAACAAAAAATATTGTTGTCGACAAATATAAGTTAAATAAAGAGAAATTAGGATAGATATACACATTTCACACCAATATTAAGGAATTACCCGATCCATGTTTTATGCACTGTGCAATTTTGATTAATACCATTTTACCTCTACTCACAAGTGATGCTACAAAATCTTACAAAGATACGATTGTATCTCAAGTACATGTATACTGAAAGAAGATAAAATAGTAAAAGAGAGAGATATGAGAGACACTGAAGAGAGAGAGATACCAGAGAGAAAACAAATGAAAGGAAGAAGGAACAAAAAAGAAGCAGATAAGAGGAAGACGGTATGCGCGGAGGTGACGGTAGGGGTGGAGGCGTCGTAAACTCGGAAGCAATGGTAAGCGCCACAGACGGCACATTAATACGCTTCCAGCAGTGACTCCTTCACTTCCTTTACCACCACCAGGTCCACCGCCTCTGGCAACATAAACCCTATATAATTGCATCATGTTCCCGTCACTACACCAGGTCTATCTCTTGTCTCCGTCCCGTTTCTCTTATATATTATTTGGTTGGAGAAACATATTTAATAGTGATAAATTGTTTAGTAGATGGCAACTTGTATTATAACGATTACTATTTTTCCTTTTGATTTAACTTTGATGGTATATATGTTGTGTAGACGCCACATAATTAATAATTTGTAAATCTTAACCGTATGTGAAAACGGTAATATTAGCTGTAGACTAAAACTGCTTAGTTAGATGTTAAGGTCCCTTGTAACCGCATAGTTAGACATCTATACTATACATATGAATAACTAACATAGTTAGACTTTAAGGTTCAGACGTAACATGTATAACTGTATTTCCCGTAGTAGACTGTAACATCATTGTTAGACGTAAAGCTTGTTGTTAGATGTAGCAGACAAATGAGTTGGCTTTCCACCATTCATTCATTCATTCTCCTTCGTGTAGGTTATGAATGCGCTTTTGTTCTCCTGGTGCTGCGGGGGAGCTGCCACAATGATCTATCAAGATCTGGCTACGGATCAAGATCTGGCTACAGATACCGTCCTATGGATTGCCCTTCTCTGTGTTGGATTTCCTTTGTTGAACCATCTACGTTTTAACCACCCACCTTTGTATTATATTTTTTTTGGGTATAAATCTTTGTATTATATTGTTTTGTCTTAAACATTTAATAACTACAGATTTCTTTGTCTTTTGTCATCGCTATCTACATAACTTATGTTAATGGTCATGAGTATCATATCATAGACCATATCCCATCATATCATAGACCATATCCCACAACCACCTATGTATATCATTGCTCATGAAATAATATGTGGTGTAAAATCAACCAACAAGGAGAGCTATATTTGAACAAGATCCTATCATATCATAGACCATATCCCACAACCACCTATGTATATACTAGCTACAGGTGCCCCTGTAGCTACAGGAAAATTGAGTTTTTCATGCATATGGGTATATAGCTAATTTTGGCTTCTCATAGATATATTCACCCAATTAACTCTTAAATAAATTTCACTATTTGACCCAAAAATAATAATCTCATGAATGTCATATATATACTTAGATTTTTCATGTAAACGACTAAAAACATGAATGTCATTTTAGTAGTTTCGTAGGCTTGGAACTTATTATCCGGATCCGTGATCCGATCCGAGATCCGGTCTGATCCGGTCCGAAAAAACGGTTATCCGGAGGGTCCGGATCCGGATCCGGGTAGTGATTCTACGGATCCGGATATGGATCCGGGTAATGAAATTTTTGGTCCGGATCCGGACCTTTTATATATTTAAAATATAATTATATTTATATATATGAATACTTTATATAAAATAACTAAAAAACTAGTTTTATTAAATTTCAATAATCATTCATTTTTATTTTTTAAATATAATTTTAAACAGACCAAATAAATAGTTAATTAGTTGGTTTTTAAATTATTTTTTTTAAAATTTTTTTTTTTTAAAAACCCGCTCGGATCCGGATATCCGCGGGTATCCTGATTTTAATCCGGATATCCGAACCCCGGATACCCGGAAGCCCCGGATCCGGATCCGGATAGCAATTTTACGGATCTGACGGATCCGGATCCGGATATCCTAAAATACCCCGGATATCCGGTCCGTCCCACCCCATCCATATTAAAAGTATGTATATTATTAAGAATATCAGTGATGTATAGATATTGCAACTAAATTAAAGTTAGCCTGTACCTTAAAAAAACTAGAGTTTGGGGGAGATCATTTGAATTGTTACATTATCACTAACCCAGAATATCAACTTGTCTCTGATACATATATATTTTAACAGAACTGGAATGAAACTCGAACCGGATATATTGACCCAATTGAGCTATCTATAAATGTTAGGACTAAGAGCATCCTCATTAAGGGATTATAGGAGAAGCTCACCCAATTTTCAAGAAAAGAAATATAAGAAGTTGATTTTGGTAAATCCATGAGATCGCCGGTAAGAAGCGGATTCAATCACTGTTTTGTGGACTTCACGACATGTGACGGCCGCAATTGATTCATTTATTATTATTTTTTTAAAAGTCAAACAAAAAAAGAAAACATTAATAATCAAAATAATAATTTTAGAAATCGAGTCCCCCCCCTCCCTCCCCGATTTGCTAAGAGCATCATCATTAAGGAATTACAGGAGAAGTTCACCAAATTCTCAAGAAAAAAAAAAAAATATATATATATATATATATATAAGTTGATTTTGGTATATCTGTATCACGTGAGATCCCCCCACCCCACCCCACCCCCATATCGACAACTTTGAATTCAGTTTTTTTTTGATAAACAACTTTGAATTCAGTTGGCATGCTCATACTTCATCTGTTGAAATTAGTTCGGGCATCGCATTCAGAGTGTGTATCTTATAGGAATATACACAAAATAATTGTCTGCTAAACTTCGGTGTACAGGTACGCAATTGAAAGATGCCACGTGGGATAAAGTACCAAATTTAGATGATGTAATTAAAAAGTCTGGATCGATTGAGAGACCCTCAAGCAAAGATATTAAATTGATGATTCGATTATTATTATAATCACTAGGATTTGGCCGCCTTACGGGCATGTTTGTAACTGAAATAACTAGGGGTGGAGCTCCGCGCAAGCGCGGGGTCGTTGACGTTTGTGTTGCTCTATTTTAGTATGTTCATACGATGATTTGTTTGTGATTTTTGTGTGTTTACTGTGGTTATTAATTTTCAAAGATATGTATTGTAAAAGGGTTGAGGGGTAGTGATAAACTCTGATACATATTTTCTGCCGTTGATGTAGCGTATGCTTTGCTAGAAAACCACATTGTACTGTTTGGATCTTCGTTGGGGCTTAAGCCAATTCAAAAAAGAATCTTTCCATCTTTTGTGGAGCTTGGAAAAGATTTTCTAATTTTTCATGAGGTGCATGTGTTTCATTGTGTTATTTTGGTTGATATATTAAGTTCGGGTGTAGCTGTATTGGTGAGAATTGGTTATTTTTAGCTTGTTTCTTCTAGCTGTAAACAGTAGTTTGCAACATCTTTGTTTTTCTCTTGAGTGGCAAATTTTGTTTAATACTTTTTATATTGTTTTTTCAACCATTCTTTGAATTAGATTTCTAGGACCACCAAAAACCTATAATGAAGATGATATCGGGTTCCTTGATAAACTGAAATGGTTAGCAATCGTTCTGTTGCAAGCTCATTTACCGTTTGCATGTTTGTTCAATGTATTTCGTAAATCATGTATATACCATGACCTTTATAATTTTGAAAATCATTGATGGGTTGATATTTATAAGCACTTTACAATTTAATAGTTAAAAAAAAATGTTGACTATCAGTCTGCATTTTGATTTTTCGAATAAGAAATAAGAAAGGCAATTAACACATGACGATTAAAAAACACTTGTGTAGTTGTTAATTTTACGATGGAGTAAACCTTGGTAGTAATGTTGTTGTTAAACTTGTGTGGATAAATATTAAAGTTTTAATAGATTCTCATATAATTTTTTTAGGAAAGTTGCTAATATAGCTCATGAGATGTATGTTAGAGGATTGTATTTAATCAAATGCCTACAAATATTAGAATCTTAAATTGTATAAAACGGTGCAATAATAATATTACATATGTGTGTAAATAAGTTATTTTGAGTTAAACACAAACAAATGTATATAAATCAGTTATATGTATATAAATCAATTAAAATAGTTTGTTGACTTTTTGGTTTGATTTAGTTTTAAATAATTTTTGATAAAGTAAGTAGTCTAAATAGGTGGTGATCATTTTAGTTAACATGTTACTTTTTAATGTATAAGGTGATGGTGGTTTTAAAATTGGTTGAGTGCAAAAAATGTCTGTTTCAGTATTGTAAGTCCATTAATTAGTGAGGTTTTAAAATGAGTTATTGTCAGCCCATTAATTAGTATCCCTAAATATTCCGGTGTAAATGACAGCTTTTCATTTGCTTTGTGTAAAATAGATGCGACATTTTTTAAAGAATACGACATGGATAATGTCTTAAAGACCATAGATAGCTACACTTTGTACATAACACAATAATATATACATATAATAATAAAACACTTTATTAAATATAACGCAATAATATATACATACCTAGAAAAATAGTCAAGGTGGGATTTTTAACAGATATAAAAAATGAATTTCTATGAGCTCCTCTCAGGTCTTTGCGAACTCTCTTGATCCGTCCAAAAAGTTATGTTTCTTTTTCATTGGTTTTTTCTGTAGTTATCAGCTGTGTAAACGATTTTGTTCGCCTCCTCTTTGAAACTATTAGTGTGTTCTAATTCAAATTTGAAGTATGAGAAATTAGTGAATCCCTCCAAGGCGTACATGTCTTAGCGGACAACTTCAAAAAGTATAACAATGAACAATAAAAAGTTATACTAATCAAGTTTTCAGTAGGACTATGGAATTCTATCAATTTAAAGAGTTTCAATGATATGTGACTGAATAGAGCAGTTTAGAGTGTAATGGTTTATCATCGGATGTGAGAGTTAAGCGACAAAGTGGGAGAATCATAAGCCATATTCAGAGACTATGCAAAAGAATAGATGATTATGAAGTTTTTTTTAGTATGTCTGACGCATCAGCATTACCTTTTAAATGTTATGTAGAAACTAAGTGTCATAGGCCGCAAGTTAAGTTAAAAGGACTCAACAATCATTAATTCATTACATAATCACGCTCGAAAACTCACTACCGAGGACCGTAAAATCACCGGGAAAATTCAGACACCAACGATGATGATTTATACTGACTCAATCCAAAAATCAAAATTCTTAAAAACTTATTTTTTCACTCATTTCATCCTATAATCGAGTAGTATATGAAAATGGAAAAAACGAAAAAACTGATGTATAACTCTTGAAAAATTATGAGCTCTCGGAGTCAATATTGCAGAAAGTCTAAAAGTATAAAGAGAAAGACGACTTGAAAAATCATAATTGTCTTTTATTAAATTTAATCATAAAAAATACAAAAATACAAAAACACATGTTCTCTATTCGAACCCGGGTTGTGAACCTCTTTAATGATACATAAACCACTGCACTAAGTGATATTTTGTGATAATCATATGAATGCATATTATCTTAAAACAAAAATATAAAGATGGGTCTCACAAACATTTAATAAAATCTGATGTGGATATATTAAGAAGAGAGGAAAGTGTCTCATTATATATATGATTACATAATATATTATGAATTTTACAGAATATTTCAAAATGATTAGTTTGCTTTAAATTGAAAGTAATCTTTATTTTCAGTATGTAAGAATAAGATCATCTTCTGCCTTTGACTCCTCTGCCTCCAATTCTTGATTCGGTTTTGGTTGTGCCTCTGGCTCCAGTTTTGTCTCCATGTCTGGTTTCTGAGAGGACTACTCAGGAGCGATGCCAGCTTTTCTTCTCAACAGATGAAACATAGAAACAATCAAAATGTGAGCAGAAATCATAGCACCATATGTACATATCTGAAACGTCAATCTCTCTTTCTATTAAACTACAAAATTCAAGAAATCAAGACTTCGAACAAAGCTATAGGCTGAAGAGGAATGAATGTTTAAAATAAAGTATAGACCAAAATTCATGAAGCGGCTTATTAAAACGATGGAAAATCTTAGTTGCCAAATAAACGAAAAACGATTAAGAGTTGAGAATTGAGAAAAACAAACTAACAGTTTTAGAATACGTATTGTGGAAGTACTGAAGCAGAAAAAAGATCAAGAACGACATTTTAATCAGTCCATAACATTTTGACGATTTTTTTTAAAGAGCAGAGAGATTTTGCAGCTATCTATACTCGTGCCACAAACTTCAACTTCTTAGTGAAGCCTCCTCATGCCTTTGATTATAAAATTGAACATAAATAAGTCATGAAACATACTGCAGTTAAAAATTTCTCTTGGAAAATGTGATATAATCATCATAACTTTAACACTATAAAAATATGACATTGTTTTTTTTTTGAGCAACACAAGTCATTGTTTTCAAAACTCAAGTCACGGTTACAAATATAACTCCTCTGTGGATGAGTAAACTTCTATGTTTGGATTATAATTCCAGTACTAGATTTTGATCCGTGCTTCGAAGGCGTGAGTATTATTTTTCACTCTTATGAAATATATTATTTGTTTGTAATTATTGAATTTATTTATTTTAGTAAAAAAAATCTTTATAATAAATTCGACACATAGGACATATCCTGTAAACTATGTATTTCTCTGGATTTGTTTTATTCGTTCTCCAATCAATATATTTATTTGGCTTGTTGTTAAAATAAATGATTAGATACTTTGATATTTGCATCTGCGCAGATGTATATTTTGAAAAATATGATGATATTTATTTTTCATGTAATTATTAGGGTTTGACAAAATGAATCCAAATAACAGAACCGATATCAGTCCGAAAATATAGTACCAAATCCGAACATAAATTGATTAAATATTCGAATTATTCAAAATTTTGTTAGTTAGAGAACCTAATCGGATATGAGCCAAAGTATTTGTGTACTTAATTTTATCTAAAAATATATTTATATATTAATTATTTTTATATTTAACGTATATAAAACATCAAGAATGATACTTATAAATTGGTTTTAAATACTTGAAAATATATATATAGATAGTTAAAAATAAATATCTGAAATGAAATAGTTAATGTATACTCAAATCACCAAAACATACTTAAAATAATTATTGATTTAGTATCCAAAATTTTAAATCAAACCAATTGATATGTTAAGGTTAGGTATTCTGACATATGTTATTTAAATCTATAAGTAATATATTAATTTATTTATATATTTAAAGAAATTTAAAATATATAGTGATTTAAAACTTTAAAAATAATTTAAATAGATTATCCAAACCCAAACCAAACCCGCAAAGATCCGAATCAAACTCAAACAAAAATTTAGAAACATCCTAATAGGACTGAAATCTTTGACATCGAAAACCCGAAACGCAAACCGATCAGAACCAAACCCGTATGGATGTTCGAAAACCCATCCTTAGTCATTATTATATATCGTATAATTTTATCATATAATTAATCTTATTTTATACGTACCATCATATAAGTAATCATATAATTAATAGTATTTAATGCATATCATCATATAAATAATTACATATATTATATTTTTAAAACTTAATATGTAATATAAAACCATAATTTGAGTTGGCATTTCAAATTAGGTTTTGTATTGTATTTTTCTTATACATACTGACAACTTTTTTTATAATACACTTAATAACTTAAGTCTGTTACTTTTTTTATTTAATACTAGATATGGATCCGTGCGTTGCACGAGTTTTATTTGATGTTTTAGTTTCACGAACACAAAAATAATAAAAAGAATTTCACATTAGTTCTTGTTTTTTCATTATATATTAGTGACTTATTTTAATAATAATAATTGATTTTCTTCGATAAATGTTGATTAGTATTTTTTTTTCAATAATCACAATGTTTTAAATACTATATTAATTTTTATAATAAATATCCCACTTTTATTTTTTTAAATAATATTAGTTGTAGTTAATTAAAACATATAAAAACGTGAAATCTCTATATTTTTTATTCCTTAAGAAAAATTAAAAATAGCAAAATCCCAATTTTAATGTTACAGAATGCCAATCAATATGCATTTTTGATAGCCATCTAAATAAAAAATATATTTCTAGATAAAACATTTGAGGTGATTAATTTAGCATCCATAGTGTGATTTTAACCTCTTTTTCTCTCTCTCTCTATATATATATATATCATACATCATTAAAAATTTCTTGATATATAATATTTTGTAGAAAACCATTGTCGTTATGTTTTAAAAATCTAAAACTATATAGTTATAATAATTTATTATAAGGCGGCGTATAATTGTAAAACTGGATTTGACTATATACAATTAATCATTGCTTGGTTTCTATAGACCAACTAACTCCAGCAGATGACTTCAAAATACTTTGTCATTTATAAACAACTATGTACAATTAATCATTGCTTGGTTTCTTAGCATTGTATACTTTTTCGAGTACATGATCAAAAAATTATCATTATGTTCTTAAGAAAAATGCATGTCGAATATTCTCAAAATTATTGTGCTCACGTACGCGGGCTAGACATCAAGTTTATATATTTAATCAACAAAAGGTCAATTGATGAGTGGAGAATAACATATGACAGTCGGGGACTTACCAATAAGAAGTGCACACCATCTGAAATACTACCACCAATTGACAAACATATGGATGAGTTTACACCTTTATATATTTTATCATATTTTTGATAATTACCGATGTAAGAATCTTTTAGTTATGATATTATATTTTAGTCCAAAAGACATCGTTTAACTTGTGATGGACTTCTAACCACACCACCACTTTGATATGGATTTATTTTTTTAATTAGGATTTGAAGAAAAGAAAACTACTATAAAACACTATTTTACAATTTCTATTGTTCAAGATTATAGAGAAGAACAACTACTATCAAATGTTTTTTTGACAATAATATTTTCTTTAGAAATTAAGAAAAAAATATTATTTTAATAAAATTATTAGACAACGTTTTTGTTTAAAATTTTAAAAATAAAAAGCGGTAAAATGCTATTAAATAATGTTAAAATTACTTTAAAAAAATCCCCTCTTATTAAATACAATTTTTTTCCTTATTAAAATTATTTGGTAATTTTTCTTTTTAAAAGAATCTGGTGATAAACATGATATTATAAATAATTTAATTAACATATACAAACTTTTCCTTATTTTTTGTCAACTATTTTCCTTATTTGTTTTTTGTTGATAATGGACATGATATTATAATTAAAAAGATGTCAATAAAAAAATATTAACAAAAATATATTTATTATAATTATATAAAATAAATGATTCCATAAGTTTTGTAATTATAATTATATAAAATAAATGATGCCATAGTATTTTTTTATATAATTATCATTTATTTTATATAATTATCTTTTATTTATTATGAAAGTAGGAAAATAGGAAAATCAATGTTAAATATCGCACAAATTTATTTTGGTATATAAGTTTTGTAAAAAAAAGGATAATTATTATTTTTTTTAAAAAAATTTAATTAATTTAGCTTCGTTACACATGTCGCAATCTAAAATATATAACTGACATGTGTCGCGATCGTGTTAATTAGTAACTTTGAAAACTAAGCTTTATATAATAAGATTACTATTTTTTTTTTCCAAACAATTTTTTTTTAAAAGACTATAATTTATGTTTTCAAACATTCTCAATTTTTTAATAGGTATATTCAAGTAACCAAATACTATGATTTGTACTTCTAAATTAATAATATAGATGGTTCCCACAAAAAAAAAATTACAGACCCGTTCAATAACGTGAAAGTGAGATTGCGAAACCAATCTATCAACCTTTTTTAACGTTCAATAACTGTCCAGACCCGCCCGTTCTATTTTTGGTGAAGTAGGCACCTGGCATTCAAAGACATTGTGGCAGACTGTTTGATTCCTGTTGCAGACCTGCGTTTAAGAGTGGATTCAGATTAGGTCCTTAGGAAGATATTAACCACGTGGCTGATACACGTGTTAGGTACGTTTAAATTCGGATGTTCGCCATAATGAAGTATTGAAGTGAATTGTATGGGCATGGTCATTGCAAGTTGTATTGATAAAGAGTCATAAGACTAACTTCCCCTAATATTTCAGTAAAGAGACAATAACGTGGGAACCTTTTGGAGAGGTGTTAATTAGTTTAAGAAAACAGGAGAGTGAAGAGATAGACCTTGTAGTAGCCCAGAATTTGTATTTGTTACTGCAATAACTTATCCGTCTTGCATGCTTCAGGTTGAGCTCGATCTTGCACATTCTTAACGTAAAAATTCATTTGAAAAATAATTCAAGTGCTTTTATTTATTAACATCCATCCACACGAACACTTAACAAACAGACAGTATATAAGCCTGTAGCCATCAAAGTTACTTTATTACCTAAGTAGCAAAAGAGTGGGAAACTCAGTTTTGGTAATGGAAAAGAATAGCGAGAGCTTTAAGGAGGATTTAGCTGGAGACTCCATAGATTTAAAGAATCCATAACACGTGGAATGTGAGAGCTCGCTTCTCAATGAGTTGCAATGCTCTAATCTCCTTTCCAATTTTTGCTTAACAGACAAATTAGCTGCGGTTAGTACTGGCTATTTAATTAAAAGTTAAAATAAAAAACTATATATTATACTTATTTTGACTAAAAAAGTCAAATCTTTTGAAGCTAACTCATAAATGCATTCTCAATCTTTAGACAGATCTATTAGCTCTTCAACTTGTTTCTAAGCTGAGATTGAGACATGAGTAAAGCTTCTGTGTTACTATACATCACTGTGGGGATCTTTGTCCTCTTCCTCGTCTCTTATTCCCCGAAGAAGACGAGTCACCATGATCACCACCACCACGGTGGTCACAACAACCAACATCACCGTCTCAAACTCCGCTCTTCTTTCAATTTCAAACCCACTCGTCATGATCCAATCCCTTTCGATCCTCTCGTTGCTGATATGGAGCGCCGTCGCGAGGATAAGGAGTGGGAAAGGCAGCACATTGAGCATTCTCACCCGGAGCTAGCTTCCCATGATCACGAGTCGCAGCCTGAGGGGGAGGAGTTCATGGATGCTGAGGATTACTTGAATGATGAGGATAAGTTCAATGTCACTGATAGGTTCGGTGATACTTTTAATTACAGATCTTTTTGATGTTAAAAATGATTACTTTAATAGCTACAAGGGGTTGGTTTAGCATTGAGTAGTTGCAGTTTGATTGGTGCTTTGTCAGGTTGATATCTTTGTTTCCGAGGATTGATGTTTCTCCTATTGATGGGTATGTGACTGAGAGTGAGTTGACTGAATGGAATATACAGTCTTCTGCCAAGGAGGTCATGCATAGGAGTCAGAGAGACATGGATGTTCATGATAGAAACAAGGATGGTTTCGTTTCGTTCTCTGAGTATGAACCTCCCTCTTGGGCTCGAGACTCGGGTGAGTCAGCAGTTTCCTGTTTCTTTTCCAACTGACTAGAATCTGGTGCTGCTTGCTTAAGTGATATCATCCTTCTTTTCTGGGGAAATTTTCAGGTAACTATTCCTTTGGCTATGACATTGGTTGGTGGAAGGAGGAGCATTTTAATGCATCAGATGCAGATGGTGATGGTCTGCTTAATTTAACTGAGTTCAACGAGTAAGCTTTTTCGTCCCCTGTAGCTTAGAAGCAACTTTTCAAAAATAGATTCTTCTCACAATGCTCTTGCTGGTTAATTTCTTTCCCTATAGCTTTCTTCATCCTGCTGATACTAAGAATCCTAAGTTGCTGCTATGGTTATGCAAGGAGGAAGTAAGGTACTGTAGTGTAGTCCTATGTTACTTGATGTTAGCTTTCTTCTTATCAACGAGTTCTTCTCTTCCACAGAGAAAGAGATTCAGATAAAGATGGTAAGATCGGCTTCGATGAGTTTTTCCACGGCCTCTTTGACTCTGTAAGGAGCTACGAAGAAGACAATCACAATGCCACGCATCCTTATCATGACTTGCCTGAAGGCCCGGCAAAGCAGTTGTTTGCTCAGCTTGACAAAGATGGTGACGGGTACGTAGTCTAAAAGTACACATCATGATTACCATTTCTTTTTAAGACCATGCATCTCCTAACATAGCTTCCTCCCAACTCCTCCGCAGGTACTTATCCGATGTTGAATTGCTTCCTATTATCAGTAAAATCCAACCCACCGAGCATTATTACGCAAAAGAACAAGCTGATTATATTATATCAAAGGTACATCAGTTTCAGAACGAATGGCCTAGTTAGCTGTTGAATTGGTCCCATGTTATATTGTTCTCTCTTTCTCTCATCTTCCAGGCGGACTCAGACAAAGATGGACGTCTCACTTTGGCAGAGATGATTGAGCATCCTTACGTTTTCTACAGTGCCATCTTTGACGAAGAGGACACTGATGGTGACTACGGCCTCCATGATGAGTTCCGTTAGCTTCATGATGAGTAAGCATCTGCCACAGCCCTCAGTTATGCCTAAACATGTTCAAATTTCAGATTCTAAATGGTATTCTCCATCCCGTGTGACACAAAACAGTGGAAGAAATAACATTAGGCGTACGTTATGTAACTTCAAGGAACATCCCTTTCAAAACAGGTGATCTGGGTTACATCAGGTTCCTTGTGAATCTTCTATATAAACTTTGTTCTTGACATTTTTTGCTTCTCTTATACTGCAGAGTGCAGTACGAATCTCTCCCACGGCTGTTCCACTGGTACTTTAGAAGTTAGAAGAGTATTTATGATTCTAAACATCTGAAGGAAACATTATTCTCTTATACATTGTATGTTCTTACTTAGTAATAACACTTTTAAAGCTTAATCTTTTATAAGCAAAGCTTATGAAGAGGAACAGTGTTATACATCAAAAGTCAGCACTGACCACAATCTTGAAATACTAATTAGAAAATAAAGGGAAAGAGATGTACTTAACATTTCACTGTTTTCTTTATTTCATGCAACGAAAACCAACTCTCAGTTATGATTACCAACAATCATCAGGAGCCAAATATTTAAGTTTTTTTTGGGAAGCAAGTTTGGAATCTCACTTACTTCACCAAACAGATCTTAATAACCGAGGCAGCTCCAATACGGTGGAGCGCCACGACTGCATCACCATGATTGCAGAGTCCTCTCTGTGTAGCCGACTTCAAAGCAGTTTCAATGATAACTTCAGTGGACTCGCTATCCGTTGCCTTTGCGGATCCTTCAGCCAACATAGGGATCAACCCTCTGTATATCAGACTGTGCCTTGCAGGAGACTCGTCACTACAAGTCCAGTCAAAGGAATCACTGACTTTGGCATCAGTATCATATATGGTTTCCCGACAGAAGCATGAACATGTCTAAATCTTTGTCGACATTACTACTCCATACGCATATATTTCAAATGAACATGAAGCATATAGACGTCTTGAGATTTCGCGCTTTCTGAGATTCTCGACTAAAACCCCAATTAAACTATAATAAAACACGTCAAACACGTTTTGATCTAAAAGGTATTACAAAAACCTATGATTCAATATCTACTTTTTACGAATTTCCTTCTCCTTAATTCTCTTTTTACGGGCATTGGTGCGTTGGCAGAGACTTTAGGAGGGTTAGCAACTACCAGCACCCATTCACCGCTGAGGACGTCTTCTTCTTCAGCTTCCTCCAAGATCTCAATTCCATCAAGTCCCTCACCCCAATCACCATCAACAGCCCCTCCTCTGACTGCACTTTCAAATATTCCTTTCGCTGCACTTATAAGAGGCCAGTCACCACCACACGTGACGGGAGATGGTGGCATTAGAAGCGACGGAGTTTTCCCTTCAGGCACTACAGGCACGTTAACTCCTAGTTCAGTCGCCAGTCGCTCAGCAATGTCATTTAAACCATGAACCGAAGCCGTGATATAAGCTAGAGGCAAATGACCAGCATTCTCCAATATCTTAACCCGCTCTTTCACATCTCCTAGGTAGAGAGCACTGTGAAACTGACTCATCACATTGTTCTCCACTTCCGAAATCTTCGTCAACTTTGAAAGCTTGTCCAAATTGCCAGTAATGAGATAAAAAAAGGACAGCTTCTCAAAGTTCTTTGTCTGCTGGTATGCAAACTCAACAATTTCAGAGTTACCCTGGCGAAGAGCTTCAACCCCAAGTCTATACCAGTGGTCTTTCTCGTTGATCTGTGTGGCAGATGCAAAAGCTGAGCTGAGGTTGCCACTTTCAAGGGCCAGGTTGAATCGGATCCTCTCGTCTTTCGCAAAATGGAGGGCAGCCTCAGGGAATCCTTTCTGCTGCAGGTAAGCAATCGTAGCCTGTCCACATAGCGGGGAGTTATTTAGCACGCTCATGACATTACCATATCTCTTTCTCAGTAGTGAAAGCTTGAATATATACTCAGTTGTGTTAATGGTGATAGCCCTGTTTTTTCCATCCCGATCCAAGCAAAAGATTGTATTACCAGACACCTTGGTGATATAGATAGGGACATCTAGGGCCCGGATGTTTCCACTCTCTCCATTTGGAAGACAATATTTGATGTGATTCAGAGTTGTGTAAATGAAGACACCATTGTCGTCCCAAGCTCCACTTTTCACACCTACAGTCTCATGAAGCGTGCACTGGAGGACGAGTTTTCTGCTGGCAATAACGACGGTATGTTTGCTGAGCAAAGCAACACTCCCCATATCATCAGACCAAACGACGTATCTAACAAAAGGTGTCTGCAGTTCACCAAGAACAAGCCTTTGCTGGAGGTCAAACATAACCAATTTATCCTCAGACCTACAGAGCAGATTTTCAGTGCCAGCATAGAAGATTTCATCCGTGGGAACAGGCAGACAAGTCTTTTCAATCACCTCATTCTTTAGATTCTTCACTAGCACCTCCTGGCCGGTGCTTTTCTCAAGAACAGCGAATCGATTATGGGTAATGAATACCACAGAACCACATGTCCCCTTCTTTGCTTCTTGCACAATGTCACCCCTACCAGCTTTATCTTTCGGTATGATGTACAGCTCGTAAGAACCACCATTCAGATCTGAGCAGATCAAAACTGCATTTTCCGTCGGGCTGTAAGATAGAGTCCTTGCGTTTTGATTCAAGCGCCGATAATCAGGACGTTGTAGAGGGATAACCTGAGAATCTCTCTGAGCTGAATATTCGTAGTACCTCAAAAATCCATCCTTGGCATAGAACAGAGAATCACCACTGAAAGCAAATGCAGGACGTTCTCTTTCAAGTTTGAACACGGCCATGCCACAGTCGTGTCCCGCTGCCAGTAGATTGAGTTCCGGATGAACAGCAAGAACCCACGTTCGGAAACGGTCACATTGATAAGTATGGATTTTTGTTCTCTTCGTAGCATCCCAGACACAGATGCGCATATCCTCGGAGCTCGATAAAATCATGTCCTGTTTTGCATGAAATATGACGGATGAAATGTTATTAATATGACCTCGAAGTGTATCCACCACTTCCCACGCTTTAGTTTCTGCAATAAAATTGAAACGAAAACATGTCTTATCTCAGCGCCACTATTACAATTATTCAATGAAGTAATAACGATGGTTGACGAAAGTTAAGCTTTGAAACAAAAAAGAAGACGTACCATTCAAACGCCACAGCTTTATTTGCTGGTCATCTGAAGCAGAGACGATGAGAGGAAGGGTGGGATGAAAAGAAGCACAGTTAACTCCTCTATCATGACCTTCAAGGACGTAGTTAACTAAAGCGTCATCAGCAGGAGATGCTGTCTTCTTCCCAAGAGAAGTAATACCCCACACACGGACAGTGCCATCCGAGGATGCTGATACGACAAGGTCTTCTTTAGGATGGAACGCAGCACTCATAACATAATGACTGTGACCACTCAAGACAGAAATACAAGTCTGTGACTGCCAGTTCCAAATGCGGATAGTCTGGTCGTCACTAGCACTCACGATCCACGGGTTTTCGTGGTGAAACTGAACAGTGCGGATACGATCGAGATGGCCGAGAAGAGTGAAAAGGCACATGTGTGTGTTGTAGTTCCACACTATAATCTTGTGATCATCCCCTGTAACACAAGTAATGTTTTGGAAGAGTATGAAAGCTGTCTACTAGGCACACGCAATTCAATGGACAGCCAAAACATAAATTCTAACTTTGGCTAACGGCTAACCATGTATCAGTACTAGAGTCTGACACTTTGGTCAAGGAAACCAAGGCTGGGACAAATCTATGAAACATCCTAGCACACTAAGGGACAAATCTATGAATAATAGTTACCTCCGGAGACGAACGTTGATCGTGAATTGTGGAAGTGAAGACCGCGAACAGGTCTCTCGTGCTCGACAAATCTCCGGATCATAGTACGCAACCTATAATCCCAAATCTGGATAACACCACTGTGTAAACTGAAGAGAATCCATGGTCTTCTAGGGTGGAAGCTTAGGGCATTGACTCTGACACTCGTAATATCCAATTTGTTCAACATTATGGAGCAAGCTCTACACAAAACAAGATCACAATGTTGAAACAGTAGGGCAAAAGCAAAAAAAAAATAATCAACTCGTTCTCTCTGCTCAACAAGTAACGGAATCGTAACCTCCACTATCTATTCAAGTCTTCACTATCTTTTTCTTCGAGAGCAAGCAATCAAATCAAAACCAGTCAGGAGATGACTCCAGAGATGTTCACCATGACGTGCTGCAATCCGTGGCTGCGCTCTACGCCTAAAATTATCTCAAATTATAATTTGATAAACAATTTCATTGTATTTATCTTAATAATTTAAAAGTAATAAAATTTCTGAACATTTTTTTAACTATTGAAATATATAAATCTAGCTTCAAACGAATGTGGCTAATATATAGTAGTCAAGTCAACAAATTTATGGGAAAATCAAAAAATAAATAAACATCAGTCAAAAAAGCTTAAAACCATTGTTTAAATTAAAATTTACACTTATTTATAACTAGATGATGACCCGCACACTTGTGCAGAGTAATATATATCTCAATAATTCAAATTTAAACATAGTTTAATTTTTTTTTAAAATCATTAAAGATAACAAATACTCTCTCTGTTTCTGAATAAATGTCACTCTGACATATTTCACACATATTAAGAAATCATTTAATTTTGCATGTTTTCCATACAAAAACACTATTACCCACACACCTACTCCTATTTCAACCAATAGAAAAATAATATGCAGAATAAAATCAATAAATTCTGCATCGAAAACCTAAAATGACATTTATTTTGCAACGAAAAATTTCCTCTACAATGACACTTAATAAGAAACGGAGGGAGTATATATTATGTATTCAAAAATCGTCCAACTAAGAATCTTAATCAGATATGATAACTTTACCATCAATAAAACAATAAATTTATCACATTGAAGATATCCTTATAAATCTATTTAAAATTTCAAAATATTATTTATTCGTTATTATTTTTGAGTTGAACTTTCATAGTCAAATATGATGTAAACCGATACTTATCGAACTCGAGAACATTATTACTATATGGAAGAAACCATATTTTCACGCAATTCTCTTATGTATAACTCCTTTAAATTCAACTCATGTAGCTCATAAACTAACTTACAAAAACATAAAACACAAAAACTCAATAGAGTAATGGACCTTTTGAAACAATTAAATAACTACAAATCAAAAATCTTAGATGAGATCAACGCTGTTATAAGATGAGACCTTTACTGATCTAGAAACCAAGCGGGAAATATCCCTCGATATGATCTTATTCAACATCTTCTTCCTCATGCTTTTGTTCCTTTTTCGTGCTCTTAAAATTTTTCTATTAAAAAGATGAGAAACAGAACACATGGTCAAGTGACTATTAATCTCATCTCTATCGATAAATTAGAGACAACACAAAATCTAATTTGAAGATTAAATGACCTAAAAATTACGTTTCATGACACGTACAAATACTTTTTATTTTTGTTTTGAGAAAACACACACAAAGAATTGATCTAACAATTAGATGACATGTGCATTATTTTCAACTCCATCCTTCTGCTTCTAACATGTTTTGATAATATTTAACCTTTATGACAAATAAACTTCTAAAATAATAAAACATGATAAAAAAACAAAATAACCTAAAGTTATAGAGAACATGATAAATAAATAAAACTAAAATTACCACTCAAAATTATTTTGAAATATGAGAAATAAATAATGTTACTAATAAAAATATTAAGAACTCGACAAATAAATAAATATCATAAATTATGAAGAATATGATAAATAAACAAAACTAAAATTACTAAAACATAACAAATAAGTTAATAAATTAATTAGAAATTTTGAAATATTTATATTATCTAAATTAATAAACTGATGATTTAATCTAAAACTAATAAAAATATGACAACTAATCAAAATTAGCTTAAATCATGGAGAATGTGACAAATCAGAAAAATCACTTTATAAAATTAGAAATTTCGAAATCCTTATATTATTTAAATTAATAAATTAATCAGAGATATCGAACTAAAATTACTTAAACATAAAAATAAGAAAATTTTCAAAAATATGGAAATATAAACAATAAACAATGAAAATTAGCACAATTAGCTAAAAACATGGAGAAGATGACAAATCATCAAAATCACTTCATAAATAATAGTATAGATAATTCTTCGGTGATTCTGTTTCGTCCAGTAGATACGTCTCTCTACTTTCTCCTGGTGTCTGGGTTTCATTCTAATGATATACTATATTCTGACTTATCCTTGTTCTTTTTATCAAATTATATATATATATATTCATTCTGACTTATTCTTTTACTTGATTTTTTCTGGCTCCGTCGGAAAATGAAAGAATTCAAGATGTGTATAATAATATAATAGCTAGATATATTTTTTGTTGAAAAATTATTTTACATAATAAAAATTATGATTTTTAATAAATTATATATTTTAACTTTGTATGAAATTTATCTTAAATTTATTATATGACTTATTTTTATTATTTTAAATATGACTAAATTTTAAAAGATTCTAGATAATTATAACCTTATCTTATTATATAAAGCTTAGTTTTCAAAATTACTAATTAACATGATCGTGACACATGTCAATTATATATTTAAGATTGTCACATGTGTTATTTTTAATTTTAAAAAAAAAATATTCTAAACAAAAAACAATGTTCATACAAGTAATTATTTGATATTATTTTCGTTTTATATATCCAAAAAAAGAAAATTGTAAAAGTTATAAAAAATAATTCCTTTTTTACAAATATATTAAAAAAACTCCATACAAGTAATTATTTGATATTATTTTCGTTTCTTATATCCAAAAAAAGAAAATTGTAAAAGTTATAAGAAAATAATTCCTTTTTTACAGCTTTATTTTGCTTAGAATTCTAATACGGAAAAAAATACTTAGAGTTGTGACATGTGTTAAGTAATTAATCTTTACATAAATAGTTAATTTATAGTATTTTTCCTTTTTAAGTTTTATACAAAATATTGTAAGCAAAAATACTTTCATACAAATTTAATAGTATTTTTCTTTTTTAAGTTTAAAACAAAATATTCTAAACAAAAAACAATGTTCATACAAGTAGTTATTTGATATTATTTTCGTTTTTTATATCAAAAAAAATTTGTAAAAGTTATAAAAAGTAATTCTTTTTTTACAAATATACTAAAAAACAACTTCATACAAGTAATTATTTGATATTATTTTTCGTTTTTTATATCCAAAAAAAGAGAAAATTAGAAAAGTTATAAGAAAATAATTCCTTTTTTGCAACTCTCTTTTGCTTAGAATTCTAATAAGGAAAAAATATTTAGATTTATTATAAATAGCCAGTTGTATGCTCAGGTTTTTATAATCCGTTAAAAAAATTTAAACTATTATTTTCTTTCATAATTTTGCCTTGTCGTGATTTTAAACAGGAAAATTAAAATTTCTTTAAAAAGGAAAATTATACTCATACATCTTATAGAGTTTTATTTGTTACAATTTCATGCCTATTACAACATGTACACAGTGGCGAATCTACGTTCACCAGGGAGGAGGCAACTGCCCCACAATAATCTATAAATAAACGTGTTTTGCTTAAGAAACATCATATTGTCCGTAGCAAAGTTGGTTTCGTCTAAGAGTTTGCCCCCCCTAGATCAGGGTTCAAATCTCAACCTATCTTTTTACACCTTTTATTTATTTTATGCCCCACAAAGTTTTTTTTCTAGATTCGCCAATGCATGTACAACATATTATTTTTATAAACAGTTATTCTCACAATTGAGATACAAATACATGGTCTTTAGCATACACATATCACAAAAATCAAATTAGTATCAAACTGTATAAAGTATAGATAGTTTTCTTACCTCTAATTGCATGATAAAATGTTTATCTATAATGTTATTTATTGATAAAACATCAAAGATTATTATTTATATCTATATTCTCCTTTAAAGTAGATATATTATTTTATAGAAATTGATTTTCTCCAATGTGTGATTATGCAGTAGAGTTCATTTACTTTTAGAGGAAAATATAAAGATATGATATTTTTGTTTATAAATAAAAAGATGAAAATTTCATTCCATTACATTTTTTCTTTAAAAATATAGAAACACTATATCTGAATCATACAATGGAGAGATTCCCATTTATGAGAAAAAATAGAGAAATATATAGAGTTGGAAACTTGATATATTTATAAGATGAAAAAACCATACAAATTAAAATATATAAATGCTAACGAATGCACAAAAAATTCGAGATACTACAATAACATCACAAAACATTACTAAATTGTTATGAAAGCATTAAATTATGTATGACGTTGTCTTTAAGAAAAATAGCACATAAAATTAATACAAACATGCATTAAATTAAGAACTTGATATATTTTTAAGATGAATAAACCATACAAATCAAAATATATAAATGCTAACGAATACACAAAAAATTTGAGATACTACAATAACAACACAAAACATTACTAAATTGTTATGGAAGCATTAAAATATGTATGACGTTGTCTTTAAAAAAAATAACACCAAAAATTAATACAAACATGCATTAAACTAAGAGTATAAGAAACTGTAGAAAATTTTCTTCTACTCAATTGGTTTGATTCAACTTTTAAACTCTTTGTATTTTGCTTTATTTCATATTTCTTTATGTTGATTTTGATTTGAATTTTCGAGAATAGCTCTTTCCTCTAACCTTATATATAAAGTTGTTAATAACTCACTTCACTTATGCGACATAATTGTTAAAATAATAGTATTAACCAAAACTCACTTCACTTATGCGACATAATTGTTAAATTAAGACATTAATATAACATGTGCTAAATAATAATTATATATTTTTTTTAAAAAAATAAACCTAAATAATTTTTAAAGTTAGTTTTCCTTTTTTCAAAAAGTCTTAAACAAAAAATCTATAAGAGACAAATATTTCGATATAAATAATTATTTAATAATTTTTAACAGTGAGTTTAAAATAATTATAAGATTAAAAATGTTTCTTTACAAAATAAAATATTTTTTTTAAATCAATCTTATAGAAAAAATTGACTCTTCAAATTTTTCAAGTTTAAATTAATTGTAGTATTTCTTTTTTTTTTAAAAACTTATTTTTTTTAAGGTTGCATAAAACATATGGATTTAAATTAATTAAAAAATCAGTAAACATTGGTTTCAGAAAATAATTTTCTTAGTAAAATAAATAATTACAAGATGAGTTTTTTGTAATATAAAGTTTGGTACTCAAAGTTTCTAATAAGCATAATCATGCACATGGTAATTATATATTTAAGATTATCATATGTGTCAAACAACAGTTTTTTTAACTTAAACCAAGAGAATTTAAATAATTTGTTTTACTTTTTTTTTAAAGTCGTAAACAAAAAAAAGGAAAAATATTTATTTTTATATAAATAATTATTAATTATTTAAAATTAATTAATTATTTATATAAAAATAAATATTTTCCCTTTTTTAAAATTAATTAATTAATAATTATTTATATAAAAATAAATATTTTCCCTTTTTTAGTTTACGACTTTAAAAAAAAGTCCATATCTAGTATATATATATAGTTTGGTTTCAAAGACAATAAAGAAAGAGAATTATTAAAGATAAATATTGACTTTTAAGCAAAAATATAAAACAGAAACGAATTATAAAACCCTACAAGTATATTTTTTTTAATAAAATCATTTAGGAAAACTAACTATAAAATAAATAATATTCCTTTTTAAAAATTATAAACAAAAAGAAAATTAAAAAAGCACTCATATTATTTCTTATAAGTAACTAATTTTCCTTTTCTAATAGATATTTGTATGTTAAACATTTATCTGTATTACATCTTATGATATTTATCACTGTTCAGAAGATATGTGACAAAATCACTTCTCAAATAATGTATTATATATATACATATATATATAATTAATAAAAAATATGAAAATAAGTTAGTTGTATAGAAATATCAAAGAAACCCCAATTATAAAATAATTAATTTTCCTATTCTAAAAGTTGAAATAAAATAAAACTGTAAAAGTAATCTTATTTTTGTATAATTAACTAACTTTACTTTTACCCAATATGATTGTGACATATATCAATTAAAAAAATTAAAATATGCCATTATGTGAAAATAACTTTTTTTTCACATAATCCTAAATAAAAGAGATTCATAAAATATTTTTCTTTTTAATTAACCAAATAAGATTTTTTTTTTTAAATCATGATCAGAGAGAATTGTAAAATTTGACTTAATAGTAACTTTCACTTTGAAAAATTATTGATAAATATGATACTTAAAAAATTAATTAACAAGAAAAATGGAAAAAATATTATTGGTAATGAGAAAGCCTAACCTTGAGAATGTAAACTTTTAAAAATAGTTAATACTCTAAGCACAAATTACTTGTAAGTCGTCTAGAAAGTCTTCTATTTTTGTTTCCCGCTAAAAGTATTTTAGTTTCCCACTAAATATATTAAAGTCTTCTGGACGACTTACAATTAAGTCGTCCAAAGTCGTCTGAACAAAAAATATTTAACCTAGTTGGATTTTGTGTCTCCATATATAAATAAAATTTTACACATTCTCTCTCTTCCTCTCAAATGGCTGCAACAAAAATGTAGTGTTCATCATTCTTAAACTTTCTAACCTCTCTCTAATCTTCTTGAACTTATAAACATCAAGCTTTATATCAATTTATTGTTTTTGTCTCATATTTTTCTCACTAATCAATACTATTAAAACAGAAGGCCCTTTTTTGAGGTGTCCTTAAAGTTTCAAAATATTTACCATCATTTGCCACTGATACATTTTTAGTGTATGCTTTTAATTAAATGTTTTTTTTGCTGATCGTTGCTTTAATTATAGAAGATTTCCTTGCTGTGTTTAAAATTAAAATATTAACCATTTATCATCAAATCCTGGTTGTTACAACTGTTGATTATATATACTATAAAAATCGTGGCTGTTACAAAATCATCGGCTATTTCCTTCAAATTTCTGAGCATTTCTAAGTAAATAGACGGAATGGATCATCTGAAATTCATTGGAGATCTCTGAATGATTTCAGACAAAGCTATCAAGAATAAAATAAAAAAAAATTCTTCATATCATTCGCCCTTTTAAATATGGATTCTGATGAGTTCTTATGTCTTTATATTCCGATTGGGTTCTGTTGTTTTTTGTGACAATTCTTAAACCTCTCATGCTCTGTTTTTGAGTCAGTTCTTCAATCTTTCATGCTCTGTTTTTGAGACAGTTCCTGAATCATTTGTGCTCTGTTTTTAAGACAGAACTTAATCGTTCAAGCTCTATTTTTGAGACAGTTTTTGAATCGTTAATGCTCTCTTTTGAGACTGTTCTTGAATAGTTCGTGCTCTGCTTTTGTAGCAATCATCGATGTACAAGGAAATCAAAAGAAACAGAGTCAAGAGCATTGTGGTAACTGAATCGTAAGAGACAGAGCAAGGAGATCTTGATAATACCTGAAAGCTGATAGAGTAATAGCCACAGAGGAACCCAGAAGATGCAATTTTTTATTTGAGAAAATCACGGGACGTATATATAGAAGGAGGTTCGACGGCGGAGCTTTCTCGGTTTGTGCTCAGAAACTAAAATATTGAATTTTAACCGGGAATTTCGATGGATTTCAAATTACTAGACGGCAGAGTAAATTAGAATCAGAGAAATTTGAGATGACACAGTCCTCGGAAACTCTCGACTGCGGTTCTTCTCGGTATTTTTCAACGGTGGTTCTTCTCGGAAGCTCCTCGAAACAATAACTAATGGCGACACGTGCTATTTATTTATTACCGATTATTTTCCGTGAAAATTTCCGATCAAACACTGAGACGTCTCATCTGTTGGTCACGGTGTGTACCGAGAACCTCCCGACAACAATTTTTAGAGGTTTTGACAGAAAGTTTGTTCCTCGGAATATACCACACCATTTTCTTAGAAGCTTACGTGAAGAAATTAATTTATACTTAAAAGATACGAGAATAAGATTTTCAATATTTTAATATATTTATGTGGCAATTATCTTTGAAATGACAACATAGGTGTTAATTTTTAATTTCAAACAAAAAAGTACAAAGACCACATTTAATAAATAAAATTGTTAACTTTAAATAAACTATTTTAAAAAATGTTAAAGATATTCATAATATTGACACATATTATTATAAAATTAATTATTTTCTAAATCAATATTACGTAAATTTACTAAATATATGCCCTTAAAAATTATAATTTTACATGAATTTTAACTATTTTTAAAATTAATATTTAAAATTTTAAAATAAATTTGACTTTCCAAAATAAAATTACAATTAATGAGTAAAAACTTTTACAATTTATAATATTTACAGATTTTCCATTAAATATTTAAAATATGTATCAAGTACAAACGAGTCTTACAAATATCTTCCATTTCTATTTCCATCTAAAAACGGATTGATAATTGTATCAACCAAAAGAAATATGCGCTTTCAAAAAAGGGATATATATATATTTAACAAGCCCTTAAATAAAAAAAATATTATAAGTGATATATATATATATATATATATATATATATATATATATATATATATATATATATATATATATATATTATGTGATCAATTATCCTATATATTATGTGATCATTTACCATTTAACAATAAGTTTGCAGCTTTTAATACATAAACATAAATAATAATCATACCATAATTCTAGATCTTCTACAATTTTAAATATTTATTCTACAAACAATTTTTTCTCATAATATAAATTAACTTATCATATATTTCCTATAGTTATGGGGATGCACTTTGTGATGAAGTTGTGTTCATTTTCTTAGTAAATTAATGGAGCTATGTTCATGTAGCAAGTTTTTTATAGGATTATTCAATTTGGATACTACACTGACAAGAAAGTCAATGAGCTAGCAGAAACTACTTTGAGGTTTAAGAAACTTCTCAGTCTATTGGTGTTAATCGTCGAGACCTCAACTCAGTAAATTTTCAGTTTGTTATAAATACATTTTTTTTGAATAGTCAGCTTTGAATGTTATATTGATAGTCCAAAGTCGACTATACTATTGAAAAATATGTCTAAATCTATATGAAAGAAGACCAAAAAAATATACGTAAATTTTATATTAATCCAACATAAATTTATTTGAAATATATCCTACTATAAATTTTGGCATACTTAACATACTATTATAAATTTTATATAGATATACAAATTATAAATATAATAAAAAAATTTAATACGTAAAAATATCTTTCAACAGAAAATAATCCCGCGATTTTAAAGCGCCGATCAACAAATTGTAGGTACAACATCTGACCAAAAAGAATACTTATCTTTAGTTTTTGATAGTCAATTCTTTCTCTAACTTAGTTGCCTTGAAGCAAAGTTAATAGAAAGAAAAAAAGTTAATAGAAAGATCCTATAGAACAATTAACAAAAGTTTGATTAGAAAACAACATATACAGGAGAGTCACTGAAGAAGAAAATACTAAGAGCTCTTAATGATACTATCATATATTTTATGTATTTGGATCAGATTTCATTGCTACCGGAAGCCCACTTAATCATTTTTAAATATTTTATTAAATTGACTTCTTTATTTAGTCCATTTTGACTTTATTATATAGTTTGTAGTTTGTAAAGTTACATTTTGAAACCTATTTAATATTTTAACAAAAATAACTATTATTAGCCTTTACAGAAATAAAAAAATGGTTAAAACTATAATTCATTTCATGATTTCAACATACATATTTTTCAGAATTTGGATAATTTTTATTAACGAATATCTATATATATATAACTATAACTATAAATTTATATTTATATTTACAGTAAAAAATTAATACTACAAAATAAATTATGTAGTTATAATATAAATATATGGTAGAAAAAACACATTTCATTTGTTATAAACGTATATTACATCATATATAATACTCACCCAAAACATGTGAAAATGCTACTACTAATATACACAAACATACATCATATATTTTTGCAGACAAACATTAAATACAGTAATTGTTCATAAATAATAGTATAATATAAGATTTATATGTATAAATCATATTTTTAAAAAATACAATCCCGCTCTATCGAAATATTATTATACAATTACAAAAGCATAAAAAATGTATTAGAAAAAATTATTAAAAACAGAAGATATACCCGCCCTCTTGAGGGCGGGTCAAAATCTAGTTTATCTTGTTTTTGCAGGTGTTTCATAACATATTTTTCATATTTTACTCATTGAAAGGCAAATCTATTAATTTTAGAAATGTATTTTTGTGTGTTTTATAAAGATAGATTTATCTAATCTTCCACTTATTTTCTCTGTTCTAAGCCATATGAACGTTTATGGATACACAGGTTTTTCAGATATGGATTTGGATTTGCAGGTTTTTCAGATCTGGATTTGGATTTGCAGGTTTTTCAGATCTAGATTTGGAAGACTTTTGGGACGACTTACCTGGAAGTCGTCTGGACGACTTACCTAGAAGTCGTCTGGACTTCCTGGAAGTCGTCTGGACTTCCTGGAAGTCGTCTGGACTTCCTGGAAGCCGTCTGACGAAGTCTTCTCTCATGTCTCTCCTTTTAATAACAAATCTGAGCATTTTGGTAAGTTTTTGTGTCTGGTTTTTCTTTATTTGGTCACCTCATGTTGTAAAAAGTTCTTATATTTTTTCCTAAACTAATACTCTCCAAACCCACTCTAATCTCCTTGACTTCAATACACCAAATTTTAGATGATTTTTTCAGTTTTGTCTCATGTCTTTCTCACTAATTTATTTTTATTTTTTTGCGGATTTTTTATCACACGGTTCTCACCTTCCACTCATTTAAAGGTAAATCTATTAATTTTAGATATGTATTTTTGTGTGTTCTATAAATGTAGATTTGTCTAATCTTCCACTAATTTTATCTATTTTAAGCAATTTTAACGTTTTTGGATATGCAGATTTTTCAGATCTGGATTTGAAGAATTCTGGACGACTTACCTGGAAGTCGTCTAGACGACTTACCTAGAAGTTGTCTGGACTTCCTGGATGTCGTCTGGGCTTCCTGAAAGTCTTCTAGGCTTCTTAGAAATCGTCTGGACTTCCTGGAAGTCGTCTGACGGAGTCTTCTCTCATGTCTCTCCTTTTTATAACAGATCTGAGCATTTTGGTAAGTTTTTATGTCTGATTTTTCTTTATTAGGTAAACTAATGTTGTCTAAAGTTCTAATATTTTTCCCAAACTAAAACTCTCCAAACCCACTCTAATTTTTTTTTAACTTCAATACATTAAATTTTAGATGATTTTTTTCAGTTTTTTCTCATGTTTTTCTCATGTTTTTCTCTCTAATTTAACCTTTTTTGCAGATTTTTTATCAAATGATTCTCATTTTCCACTCATTTAAAGGTATATCTATTAATTTTAGATATGTATTTTTATGTGTTTTATAAAGGTAGATTTGTCTAATCTTCCCCTCATTTTCTCTATTTTAAGCCATTTAAACGTTTTTTGATATGTAGGTTTTCCAGATCTGGATTTGGAAGAGTTTTGGGACGACTTACTTGGAAGTCGTCTAGACGACTTACTTGGAAGTCGTCTAGACGACTTACTTAGAAGTCTTCTGGACTTTTTGGAAGTCGTATGTACTTCTTGGAAGTCATCTGGACTTCCTGAAAGTCGTCTGGGCTTTCTGGAAGTCTTCTGACTAAGTCTTCTTTCATATAAAGTCTAGTCCAAGCTTGTTTACTCATTTAGTTGTAATTTTTTATATAATCAGTAAAATTGTTTCCCAAGATGTAATATATGTGCTAAAAATCAAAGAAATTAATTATTTCAATAGTTTTTATCTTATATTTGGACTTCCTAAATGCAATAATAAAGTATAAATATCTTCTTTTCATCTTAATAAAGAATGTTGGTAGTCTTATATTGATACAATATTTGAAGAAGCATTTTAACATTTCTTCCAACTCATAAAAAAATATACCTAAGAGATTGAACCAAACAATAGTAACTAGTCAAAGCATATCACATTTTTTACAAGTTTGTATTGAAAATATAAATTTTACATATCTTAAAGTTTGTGTTGATCAACCACAAAAGTCCAACATCCATCTAGCCAGAGCCGGCCTTTAACATAAGCGAGTGAAGCACATGCTTCCAGCCGCCAAATATTATGTAGTAATTCGGCCACTTTTTTGTCAAAACTCCCTTTAGCATACTTGGTAAATGTACTCATATCAACGTGAGGTGGTTACGAGTTCGAACCTACTCAGCCACATAATATTTTTTGGCTTCTAGCCTCCATATTTATAGGACCGGCTCTGATCTTGCAACAAACATTCTTCATACAATGCATGTAACTTACACCTCATCTGCAAAAAGAAAAAAATACACATTAGCAAACATTGAACATGTATGACTTTTCTGAGACGACTTCCCTGGAAGTCTTCTACGTTAGCTAGAAACTTTAATTAACATGAATGTTGGCAACCTCATAATTATCATAAATAAAGTTAAAATTTTCATCCAGTATCCCTAATATAGTCTAATATACATTAATTAATACGAAAATGTTAAAAAGTCTTTATGATTTTAGAGAAAATATAAGTTTATTAAACATTCGCTCAGACGACATCTACAGAAGTCTTCTAAGGTCGTCATTTAGGTCATTTTTGTTATTAAATTTTTGCAAAGACGACTTACATGGAAGTCGTCTGTCCAGACGACTTCCCTGGAAGTCGTCCTTTGTTAAAAATAATGGAAGTCGTCCGCCCAGACGACCTTTGACGACTTCCACGGAAGTCGTCTAGGACAAAGAGGTTAGTTTTGCGTTTGACCGAAATGTGTCAGAAATTTGACTTTTCCCAGACGACTTCCACGAGTAAAAAATCAATATTTTATTATAACCAGACGACTTCCACGGGAGTCGTCTCAGGTTAGTTTTGGAGTTTGAAAATTAAAACAAAAAAGTTTTTTTTTTCAGACGACTTCTGTGGAAGTCGTCTAAACGGACGACTTCCGTGGAAGTCGTCCAAGATTATCGAGGTTTGACCAGAATCTCGGAATAAAATCTTGGACGACTTCCGTGGAAGTCGTCTAGAAAAAAAAAACTTTTTTTGTTTTGATTTTCAAACTCCAAAACTAACCTGAGACGACTTCCGTGGAAGTCGTCTGGTTATAATAAAATATTATTTTTTTTTATTTTTCTCGTAGACGACTTCCGTGGAAGTCATCTGGGAAAGTCAAAATTCTGACACATTTCGGTCAAACGCAAAACTAACATCTTTATCTCAGACGACTTCCACGGAAGTCGTCTGGGATTTTATTTTCAACAAAGAAAGTCAGACGACTTCTATGTAAGTCGTCCAACAAAACACATTTTAAAAGTCAATTGCAAAACTAACTTATGCTTTGACCAGACGACTTCTGTGGAAGTCGTCTAGATCCAGACGACTTCCACGGAAGTCGTCTGGACGAACAGATCTGGAAAATAACTCGATTTCCTACCTTAAACTTGGGAGATAACTTTCTTGACCAAAAAAAAAAACTTTCTTTGCTCCCAGAAGTCTTCTCCAAGCACCCAGAAGCTCAAAAAAAAGTGACCCAACGAGAATCGTGAGCTTCAATGGCTCAATGAACCATACAAATTTTAGAATCAAAATCTATGGTTTTTATGGTTGAATATGGAGAGAAAGTGAAAGATAAGTTGGTTTTCGTTGATAAAAATGAAGAAAGAAGTAGTGTTTAATTGATTTATGAGCATTAAGAGCTTCAAAGTGGTTGTTAATGGTGATTGGTATATTGATGGCAATGGCAATCTTGTAAATAAGTGAAGAAGATGAGGTTGTGAGAGTAAAAGTGTATTTTTCAAACAAAAAAAAATCAATGGCATTTTCGTGAATATTGTGAACTTCTGGGGTGAATAGGTCAAACACAATTTCCAAAAAAATCAGAGGTTAAATTTATGTTTGACTTCAAGTTTTGAGTCTCATGTGCAAAACTCTCTTTAAGATTTTAGGTATTGTTACTATCATATCTCATTGTTGATATCTATATTATTAAAGTAGAAGTACAAAATCGGAGTGTTTGGTTACTTGAATAGCCTATTAAAAAAATTTAAAGTGTTTGGAAACTTTGCTTGTAGTCATTAAAAAGTAGTGATCTTAATTAAAAAAGTAGTGAGCTTAAGTTATTAACTTAAATAAAAAAATAATAAACTTAAGTTATTAAGTCTATTATAAAAAAATATTGTTAATCTATACGATATAAAAGCTGAGGCTATAAGCCATTGAGAGCGTCCACATAGGATGTTAAACACCCAGTTGTATTATGACAACTCATCATTACAATTTTTTTTAATATGTTAATATTTCTCAAATATATTTAAAAACGAAATTAATAATAATATAATATTTCCAAAATATAAAACGAAATTAGTAATAATATATATATTAAACTACAAAATTGACATTTTACACCTTACTTAATTTGCTATATTTTTCTTAAATGTTAATATTCCAAAACAATATGTTGTAAAAACAAAACTAATATTATATAAATATATTATCATTTTATAACTTACTTCAAAATATTAACTATTAAATCAAAATGGAAAACCAGGAAAATAGTAACATTAACAAAAAATATGTCTTCTTAGGTATAATAATTTCAAAAAAACTTATACCAAATTAAATCGTAATTTAATGTTAAAATAATTAAGTTAACAAAACAATCTGAAAACATTTACAATTAAATAAAACGAAAATACTATTATATATAACTTAAACTAAATAGTGTCTTCTTAGGTATAATAAAATGGTAACTTAATGTTAAAATAGTTAAGTTAAAAAAATTGAAACATTTACAGTTAAATAAAACGAAATTTCTATTATATATAAATTAAACTAACAAAATAAAAATTATGAAAAATCAGAATTTTAGTTTAATATTTCTAAAAAATGTTAATAAAAAATTTATATAATCTGATAGAGTAGGAAAATATAACAATTATTAGTTTAAATTTCATGATTTCCAAATTTATGAATATTAACATCAAAAAAAAAAAATATTTAATATCGATATAAAATTATTAGATTTTAAAAAGAAAAAAAAATTAAAAAATATCCTGAATCAGTATCAAATAAGTTAAATATTTAATGTTTAACTTTTATATTTGCTATTTCTTAAAATGTCAAATTTTAATCTATTATTAATAAAATGTCAATATTCCAAATATGTAGTTTCAAAAGAAAATTTTATCATCTAATAAAGTAGGGTAATAAAAAATTTATTAGTTTTTAAAATGTCATATTAACATAAATATATAACAAAACCTAAAACATCTAAAAGGGAAATCCACTTAATATATAAAAGAAGAAAGTTTTTGATAAATGAAGTATTGGGTGAATATAAATAGTTTTCTAGAGTTTCAATTTTTCTCAAAATTTACTTTGAGAAAAATATAAATATCAAAAAAGACATATTTACACAATGGTCGCTTATGCTTCTTCTTTGGTTTTCGATGATTTAAAAAAATGTTATAATAAGAATGATGTTTTTGCTAGAGTGATTCCCTTTTGGGAAGCACATAAGATCAATAAGGGTGGTTTGCTTATGGGTTAGGAGTTATTTCTTATTGATCAAAAGGTACGAAGAGTTTTATTTAGACATTATCAATCCAATATTTAACAAGATTAACATATAGTTTGTTTGACACAAAATATTACAGGAAACATCATCCACGCCTTCATACAAGCTATTCGAATAGGGTGTTTTGAAGAGGATTTAAAGGCTGGTGGAATCTATAATATTAAGAACTTCTTGGCCATCAACAACAAAACAAATTACAAAGTGACTTCCCACAAGTTTTTAATTCAGTTCACTCAGCAAACAGTTTTTGTACCACAGATCATTCTGGCCATGATAGTGAGAGACAAAACTTTGAGATTCGTTCTTATGCTGAGTTCAATAAAGCTGTCAACAAGAACAAGGATCTATATGGTTAAAAAATTGGGAATTACTTTTGTCCATATATATATATATATATATATATATATATATATATATATATATATATAATTGCCTCAGTATGGCGGATACTTCATTGCATGATTAAGTGTAAATGTAAACTAAAGGCGAGCTGACCCATCATAAATGAATGTTGTGTTTGTATAGTTTATAAACACACCAGGAAGCACGGCTCTCATAGAAGAATTACCATCTATGGGTAATTGATATCAAAACTGATAACCTAATAACAACTTTAAAAAATAGATATAAAGTTAAAAATCATCTAAAATGATAATATATCACATAATTTTCTAAAACTAGCTAGAAAAATATCTGTTTTTTTTCTTAAACCACTATATTATTTAATTTGATTTCACTGAGTTTACAATTCTTTTTATCAAAAATCTACTCACAAGAGAAATCCATTTATATGAAATACATATTGTTAAAATATAACTTATATTTTAGTTTCAAATTGTTTCATATCAATAAAAAGCAAAAAAAAAAATCATTAATAATCAGCAGTTAACTTTTTTATCAACACTTTATATTATGTTTCGACACAAATTTAAAAGATAATACAAATGTAACCCATATAGAATATAATCAAAATATGATTTATGAAGCAAATATAAAGGTAGGTGTACTCAGCAAATTTTTTTTAATTATTATTACTTATAATAAAGAAAACTAAATGATTTCTCATCTGACTAAAAATGTTGAATCCATGTTTATATTAAATCATTATAAATTTAAATAAATTTGCTACGACATAGTAATAATAAATTATAATCTGAACGATAAACTTAAGAAAATGATAAGGAGATTAGCCAATATGTATTCATCAACACGATAATACAAAATATAAAAATACCAATCAACAAACCAAAAACAATGAAATCTTACACAAGATTACATTAAATATTCTCTATAAAAGATATACTAAGTTTCTTTTTATTAGGAGTTACCAACTACAAAATCAGTTGTCAAATTATGTAATACGTTACAAATCTTCATGTAGAACTACAAAACAACCAAACATTATTTATCTTACAATCAACTAATATGTGATATACTTTCGGAAAGTAAAACTATATATATTAATTGCATTATACATTCATATAAAGTTCACTACTATATATCATAGTTAATTAAATCAAGTGGAGATAAATCTAGAGATAATTGGCATTTATGCCTATAAACAGACTCATAATTAGCCATTTACACATGATATGACTTAAATATTTTAAAGCCCGTTTTGGCCCTATAAACCTACTACTGACCACTACGATAGCCTGGCAGTGCATTCAGAAATTGTCTCTGCTTTACATTTCCGAGAAAGTGATTATTAAGAACTGAAGCTGTTTTTCTTCTGTTTTTCCTTTTTTTAAAGTTTGAAAATCAAAACTTCTCGATTTCTTCTTTTATCTATTTCTTGACATTTATTTCGACTTAACCTAATCATTTCTCAAATTTTTGATTTTCTTCCTTATCTCTTTATTTGATTATAGCTGTTGTGCTTAAACTCTGTCTTTCGACCAATCTTGTTTTCAGACATGGAAGACCTCAATCTACCTTCTCAAATCTTTGTGGCCGGTGAAGAACCCTACGAGTCATGTTAGTATCATAATCTGAGAATCATCTTTCAACCCCACAAGCTTTCTTTTCCTTTCTTTCTCTACCCTTTTAGTTTCTTTTGTTTTTAAAACCTGTAGATCTTTTAGTTTTGAGCCATGTTTGGTGGTGTAGGTGAAGCTGTTCAGATCTAGAATCATAACAGTGGATAAAGTCTATTATTACAATTGAGATGATGTTAAGTCACACAAGCTCATGAATATTCTTCTATAACTGGTATTTGCAAAAAACAGAAGTTTCAAGTATGTTCTTTCGATTATTCGGTAAGCAACCATTATTTTTTTCTCAGATAATTTTATTTGTATATTCGCATCTGGTTTTAAACGATTTTGTTTTGTTCTTTATCATTGGCACTATTCTCAAAATAACATTAATGTTAGCATGTTAAAACATATATATATATATATATATATATATATATATATATAAGTAAATATATTTTGTATAGGATATTATTATTGGTAACATGTTAACTTATTTTATAACATGATAATTTTTTTTATTTTGCTCGTTAACTTTAATATTAGCTGGTTAACTATATGTTTTATCCATTAAATAATGTATTAAATTGATAAATAGTACTAAATTATATAGTTAATTATTAAGTTAATGATTTTTTAAAGCTCTATAAATAAATATAACTTGATAACAAAATTCGTGGCGCGTAAACAAATAGTATTTCATGTTAAAAATATCTGTAACATGTTACAAATATCTGTAACATGTTAAAAATATTTTGTAACATGTTACAAATATGTTTATTCGCTAACAAAAAATGTAAAATGTTTGATGGCAATTCATCAATGAGTTCTCCTGATGTTAACTATACACAGAAAAAATATTTACCGAGTTTTCATTATGTATAAGTTTATTACCACAATGTTAGTTTTCTCAGTCTGTTGTCTAATTAAATGAATGCGAAAGAAATTAGATGAATGCAAAAGAAATAAAAATTAATTTTCTGTTACTGATTATTTTATGTAAAGAAAAGAAAATGTGAAAGGAAAGAGAAGAGAAGAGATAAAAGAAACAAACAAAGGAGAAATGAAATAAGAGAAAAATGAAACTTGTGTCAGTGAATTTTCATGTGGATGTGTCAGATGGAGAAGGGCATTTTCGTCCATTCTTGGACTCTATTGTATGAATTTTATCTCAGCTGTCAATCAGATGGCAACTCTCTAATATAGACTTTATTTATGGGTAATCCACTAAATCTCTCATAAATCTAATACACTAGATTATTTATATTATATCTCAATATACTAAATATTACTTAACTTATTCAAATTTAGTTATATATGTATTTTTATCTAACAGAACCTATTTAATATTTGTTATGTTCAGCAACATATTCATTGTGATTAAAATTTTATATCTAAATAATATAGTATTACATACATACTTTTTTCTTAAGAAATAACAAAAATTATTTCAAATACATATTTGTACATAATGAATATATACCAGCCACACATTCAGTTTAAAACTTTGCTAAATAAAATGTAAAGTTAAATACTATGCATATAGATTAATCTCTCATTTCATTCAAATAAAAATGATAGGTTACGTGACTAATAAAAATATTTACATAGTATAGTGTGCTTATTTTAATTGAGCAATCTATCTAATCATTAAAAAGTAAAGCTTTTTTAAATAATATAATTATGTCTAAACACAAATTGTAAATAAATAGATACTAAATGGTAAACAATCTAAAGAATATAATTATGTAGACAGACATAAGTAGAAAGAAAAAATATCATATTCTAACAATTTTCATAGAAAAAAAATTACTATATTTGTTAATTTATAATTAAATTAAAATATTAAAACAGATTCGCGCGTAGCGCGAATATGAAATCTAGTATATATAGTAAAAATACAAAACAAAACCAATTTGAAATACCAACTAAAAGTATGATTTTTATATTTCATATTAAGTTTTTAAAATATAATATATGTAATTATTTATATGATGATACATATAAAATACTATTAATTATATGATGGTACGTATAAAATTACGATTAATTATTTGATGAAATTATACGATATATAATAATGACTAAGGATGGGTTTTCGGACATCCATACGGGTTTGGTTCTGATCGGTTTGCGTTTTGAGTTTTGAGGTCAAAAATTTCAGTTATATCAAGATGATTATAAATTTTTGTTTTAGTTTGATTCAAATCTTTGAGGGGTTTGGTTCGGGCTTGGATAGCCCAAATAAATTATTTCTAAAGTTTTAAATCACTATATATTTTACATTTCTCAAATCTATAAATAAAATAATATATTACCTATAAATTTAAATAATATATGTCAGAATACCTAAGCTTAACATATCAATTGGCTTGATTTAAAATTTTGGATATAAAATCAATAATTATTTTAAGTATTTTTGGTGATTTTAGTATACTTTAACTATTTCAGATATTTATTTTTGACTATCTATATATATTTTCAAGTATTTTAAACCAATTTAAAAATATCATTCTTGATGTTTTATATACGTTAAATATAAAAATAATTAATATATGTAACTATATAAATCTATTTTCAGATAAATTGAGGTACAAGAATACTTCGGTTCGGATCCGATTCGATTCTCTAACTAACAAAATTTTGAATAATTCGATTATTTAATCAATTTATGTTCGGGTTTGGTACTATATTTTCGGATTGGTATCGGTTTTGTTCCTTAGATTCATTTTGCCAAAACCCTAATAATTACATGAAAAACAAATATCATGATATTTTTCAAAATATACATCCGCGCAGATGCGGAGATCAAAGTCTATAATCATTTATTTTAACAACAAGCCAAATAAATATGTCGATTGGAGAAAGAATAAAATAAAACCAGAGAAATGCATAGTTTACCAAAGACATTATATGTGTCGAATTGATTATAAATAAAGTTTTAATAAGATAAATAAATTCAATAATTAAAAAAATAATATATTTCATAAAATGAAAAATATTATCCGCGGGTCAAAATCTAGTTATGTGTAAAACTTACGTACAACATAATATATATATATATGTTAATTATTTACATTTTTGTAGTATGATAAAGTCCAAATTTATAATCTAAGAATATATTATAATAAAGATAATAGTTCCATTCAGACAGTAAACAATTCAACTATTAAACTTTCAAAACAAAAATTATTTTTACTATTTAAAAATAACAAACAGAAAATTAAATTTTTATACGATACAAATATAATAAAATGAAACTACAAAATAAATAATAATAATATAATTCCATTCACAGAAGATTCATCGAAGGCTTCAAAATATCAAATAAATAATCACACTAAAATTTCTTTTAGTGCATATATACACAGTTTTTTTTTTTAGTGTAAAAGATAAACAATTCATGTAACCCCTAGTTTGGGACATTTCTTCTATATCCAGTTACAAAGCAATTGCTATAAGAGGGTTCATTCAAGAAGAGAGATGATAAGAGCAACACCCATGCCAAGCATCAAAGATATCAAATGGCACACACTGTTTCCAAGTGTGGATTTTCCAGAGTTGTTCATCTCCGCAAGAACACCATCAACCGCTATGTATATGAATCCTCCCGCTGTAAATCCCTCAATCAACGATGACTGTCCCGGTTCATTTCCCCAGACCAAAACCAGAGCGGTTCCTGCAAGTGCGACAAGTGCAGAGAGGAAGTTGAAGAAGAGTGCTTTAGAAACAGTGAAGCCTGACCTCACTAGAATCCCAAAATCACATATCTCTTGGGGAAGCTCGTGAGCAAGTAAGAACATGGTTCTTGACCATCCACCAACTGATCCAAAGATGAGAAACTGTTGAATAATGCCTATTTGTTCTCAAACCATAAAACAGGAAACGTGGGAAAAGAAAGTACAAGTCAAGATGTTGTCTTTGTAAAAGTCTGACTTTTCTACTATAAGTCTAAGTCAATAATAAGGAAATATGGAGAAAGATCCAGAGTGTTCTGTTAGAAAGATCTAGAGTATTATGTTCTCTGTATAAATATGTAATGATGCCCAGTGTTGTAAAATACAAGCAAGAAAAATAAAAATCAGTTCTCTACTCCATCTTTCTCTACTACTCTCATAAAATCTATACACAAAACAAACTTTCCTCTGTTTTCTTTTTCTTTGAACAAGAACAAAACAGAACAAGAAAAGAGATGAAGAAAACCTGCAATTTTCTGCAGTTTGCAACATGGTATCAGAGCTCCTGCTGATCCTTGGAGCCCTGGTGAAGAAGACTGAAGAAGCTTGAATAAGTCTGAACAAGAAAAGAACAAGACAGAACCAGAGAATCAAAAGAACAAGAAGGAAAGAAGAAGAACAAGAAGGAGAAACACCCATGGCGTCAAACCTGCAATCTTTACAAACCTTACAAACCGTGTCTGTCTTTGATGGACATAACTATGAATTCTGGGCGGCCAGAATGAAGACAACTCTGATGAACAGAGAGCTCTGGGAAATCGTTGAAGAAGGACTCCCTGAACCACCATCTAGATCACCGGACATGTCTGGAGCGGACTATGCAAAAGAAGTAGGTGATTGGCGATCCCGTAAGACGAAAGACACAGCAGCTCTACAACTCATTCAACTTGCTGTAGCTGATGTTGTTTTTGACAAAATTCTGTCTGCAACTTCAGCGAAGCAAGCATGGGAGCTACTTGAACATTCCTATCAAGGTAATGAAAAAGTAAAGATGGTGAGACTACAAGCCTTGAGAAGAGACTTTGAGAATCTAAAAATGAAGGAAGGAGAAAAGGTTAAGCCTTATTCTGAAAGAATCCAGGCTGTAGCTAATCAAATGAGAGCTCTAGGTGAAGGAAGATCAAACTTTGATTTGGTGGTTAAGATTCTAGCTTCTATGCCCAAGAGCTACGCTTCACTGTCATCACTGATGGAAGAAACAAAAGATCTAAAGACAGTGACTTTTGCTGAGCTGGTGGGATCTTTGGAAGCTCATGAGAAAAAATTCTTTCCTGAAGATGAAGAAAATGGTGAAGGCGCATTCCATGCACGTTTTAGAAACCTGAAAATCAGAGACCATGGCAAGACAAGCTCATGGAAGACAAGTTACAAAGGAAAAGGGAAGAAGTGGTGTGGCTTCTGCAAAAAGGACAACCACAATGAAGATGTATGCTATTTAAAGAATGGAAGAAAGAAGCCAGACTTCAACAAAAACAAGGGTAGAAGTGAATGCTACAACTGTGGAAAGCCTGGTCATTTTTCAAGAGAATGTAGAAGCAAGAAACCAGAACAAGCACAAGTGTCCCATGAACAAGAAGAAGCAGAAGAGAATCACTTGTTCACCGCAAGACAAGATGATCAAGAGTCATTTGAAGAGAACTTATGGCTCATTGATAGTGGGTGCACTAATCACATGACTCCAAACGAAAAGGTGTTTTCAAGAATCAACACAAACATCAAAGTTCCAATAAGAGTTGGTAATGGAGCTGTGTTGATGACCAAAGGAAAAGGAGACGTTGAAGTCATGACAAAGAAAGGCAAGAGAATCATCCGAGATGTTTTTCTTGTACCAGCGCTTACAAAGAATCTGTTAAGTGTCTCTCAAATGATTGAAAATGGATATCAAGTCACCTTTAAGAAAAGATGTTGCATCATACATGATGGTTCTGGAAGAAAGGTAGCTGAAGTAGAGATGGTAAACAAGAGCTTTCCCATCAAGTGGTCCTCAAGCACTGAAACAGCAATGGTGGCAAAAAATGAAGTTGCAGAATTATGGCATCAAAGGCTTGGGCACACTGGATACTCAAATCTGAAGATCTTGCAGTCAATGGATATGGTTCTGGATCTTCCCAAGTTCGTGGTGGAGAAGGAAGGTTGCGAGAGCTGTATTCTAAGCAAACATAGTCGTGATTCATTCCCAAAAGAATCAGAGACAAGAGCAACAAAGAAACTTGAGTTGATTCACAGTGATGTGTGTGGACCAATGCAGAGTTTATCAATCATTGGGAGCCGATATTTCCTCACTTTCATTGATGATGCAACAAGGATGGTCTGGGTTTATTTCTTGAAGTCAAAATCAGAAGTCTTTCAAACCTTCAAGAAGTTCAAAAACCTTGTCGAAAATCAAGTTAGCTGCAAAATAAAGAAGATAAGATCAGACAGAGGATCTGAATATCTCTCTGGAGAATTCACAAAGTTTCTGGAAGATCATGGCATCGAAAGGCAGTTAACAGCAGCATATTCTCCACAACAAAATGGTGTCTCAGAAAGAAGAAACAGAAGTCTAGTAGAGATGGCAAGGGCTATGATCAAAGCTAAAGACTTACCAATAAAGTTTTGGGCAGAAGCTGTCCATACAGCAGCTTACATTCAGAACAGAATTCCAACCAAAGCACTTGAGAACAAGACGCCGCTTGAAGCTTGGAATGGAACGAAGCCATCAATAAATCATTTAAAGGTGTTTGGATGTGTATGTTACGTACACATACCAGATGAAAAGAGAAAGAAGTGGGATGACAAGTCCAAGAAAGCAATCTTTGTTGGCTACAGCTCTCAAACTAAAGGCTACCGAATCTATTTGCTGGAGGAAGACAAAATAGATATTTCAAGAGATGTGATATTTGATGAAGGAAGCAAGTGGGATTGGAAGCAAAAAGGGGTGAACAAACAATCTGTTGTATCTCTGGAACCAGATTGTAGACAAGAAGACATAAGGGTTGGTGATTCAAGTTCTGGTGATGGTGAATCTAGAGGGAGACGAAGCATTCAGCCAGTGCCCTTTAATCTGGATCCTGACAGTCCAGAAAGCAGTTCAAGCCAGCCAAATAGACGAACCAGATCAATGAGTGACATCTTACTTACTGCTCCAAACGTTGATGCTGAGTCTGCTGAAGTATGTGAAGGTTGTTACATAAGCTTTGAAGAACCAGCAACATTCGAAGAAGCTGTAAAGCATACAGAATGGAGACAAGCTATGGAAGAAGAAATACACATGATCGAGAAGAACAAGACATGGCAATTGGTTAAAAGACCTGCTGACAAAAATGTGGTGGAAGTCAAGTGGATATTCAGGCTCAAAACAAATGCAAAAGGAGATGTTGTGAAGCACAAAGCAAGGTTGGTGGCCAAAGGGTTCACTCAGCAGCATGGAGTTGATTATTTGGAGACTTTTGCGCCAGTTTCAAGACATGAAACTATCAGACTACTTCTTGCTGTTGCTGCTCAAAGAAAATGGGAATTATTTCAACTCGATGTCAAGTCTGCTTTTCTAAATGGAAAGCTAGAAGAAGAGATATATGCTGAGCAACCACTTGGGTTTGAAGAAGAAGAAAATAAAGACTATGTTCTTCGTCTACACAAAGCTCTTTATGGTTTAAAGCAGGCGCCTCGAGCGTGGTACAGCAGAATTGATGAGTTTTTCTTGCGAGAAAAATTCAAGAGAAGTGACAATGATCATGCCTTATACATAAAAGAAGATCATGGAAAGATTCTGGTAGTGTGCATCTATGTGGACGATCTTATTGTCACTGGAGATGACAAGAACATGGTGGATGATTTCAAGATGGCAATGAAGAATGAATTTGAAATGTCTGATCTAGGACTGTTGAACTATTTCTTGGGGATGGAAATTGTGCAGAGTGAAGAAGGAATTTTTCTTTCTCAAGAGTGCTATGCAAAGAAGCTGCTGGAGAAGTTCAACATGAAAGAATGCAAGATCATGAGAACACCACTGGCACCTCAAGGCAAGATTCAAGATGATGAAGAAGAACTTGCTGATTCTAAAACTTATAGGAGCCTTGTGGGAGGTCTGCTGTATCTAACAGCTACTAGGCCTGATCTGATGTTCTCTGCATCTTATTTGTCTAGGTATCTGAAGAAACCTAAAGCCAAGCATTTCAAGGAGGCAAAAAGAGTTCTCAGATACATCAAAGGGACAACTGCTATAGGGTTGATGTATTCTGCTGTCAAGGAGCCAAAGCTTGTTGGATATTCAGATAGTGATTGGGGAGGATGCAAAGAAGATCTGAAATCAACAACTGGATACTGCTTTAGCATTGGGTCTGCAATATTCTCATGGAAAACCAGCAAACAAGACACTATCGCTCAGTCCACCGCTGAGGCAGAATACATGGCTTTGTGTGCAGCAACAAATCAAGCAATATGGCTAAGGCGTTTGCTTGAAGATTTGAAGTTCAACACTCAAGAGGGAGTTCCTATCTACTGTGACAGTCAATCAGCCATTGCAATTGGAAAGAATCCAGTCCAGCATAGAAGAACAAAGCACATTCAAATCAAGTATCACTTTGTCAGAGAATCTGTGAAAAATGGAGACATCAAGCTGGAATACTGCAAGAGTACAGAGCAGCTGGCTGATACACTCACTAAGGCCTTGGGAGGACAGTCTTTTGAAAGGTTTCGTGTTCAACTTGGTTTGAGGAACAAAAGGGCAAGAGGGAGTGTTGAATAATGCCTATTTGTTCTCAAACCACAAAACAGGAAACGTGGGAAAAGAAAGTACAAGTCAAGATGTTGTCTTTGTAAAAGTCTGACTTTTCTACTATAAGTCTAAGTCAATAATAAGGAAATATGGAGAAAGATCCAGAGTGTTCTGTTAGAAAGATCTAGAGTATTATGTTCTCTGTATAAATATGTAATGATGCCCAGTGTTGTAAAATACAAGCAAGAAAAATAAAAATCAGTTCTCTACTCCATCTTTCTCTACTACTCTCATAAAATCTATACACAAAACAAACTTTCCTCTGTTTTCTTTTTCTTTGAACAAGAACAAAACAGAACAAGAAAAGAGATGAAGAAAACCTGCAATTTTCTGCAGTTTGCAACAGAAACGCACTTCCTAACGCCATTCCATCAGTAAAATTGTGAACACCACTTCCTAAGCTTGAATTCTTCTTCTCCACTTGTTCAGGTTTGTCCAATTCTCCATCGGAAGTGAGTTCTGCCACTGAATCTGCTTTATCAATAGCAGTAGTCTTTCTCTTACGGAGAGATTTATCCGTAGAGACTTTTGTCTGATGAGTTTTCAGTTGCATTTTTAGGACCGTCCTCATCCTTCAGTTTCTTACTGCCAGCATGGTGGTGGTGGCCCCAAGTATTGGATCCAGACGAGTTTTCTTCGACGTACCGCACCAACTTCTCCACAAGAAGGAAGACCACAATCCCAGCAAGCACAGATAATCCAACAGACAGATCTTGTAAAGAATGGGAGTGTGAAGGAGCATCCGAATGAGAATGAGAATGATCATGATGGGCATGACTTTCATGGTGATCAGATGAGTGAGAGTGACCACCACCAAAAGCATGAGGCAATTGGTGAAGAAAAGCATCCCCCAACATAGCTCCTTCAAAGAGAGCCAACGAATCAACAAACCATTTTGCTGGCTTCCCTTGAACAAACATAACAGGGAGCAATATCAGAGAGATGAGTGACGCCAAGCTAACCAAAAGAGAGCATCCCAATGCATTACCCACAATGCAAACCCGGAAAGAGCAGAACTTGATTGGTGGTCATGATCATGATGAAGACAGGGACCAAACCCGCACAATCGCATGTCCTCCTCCTCTGCCAGCTCCTCCGGCAACTTCATTTGTTTCGGCTCATGATGATCGTGATCGTGATCGTGAGAATGACTACAACCACCACCTCCGTGATGATGCACGTGGTCCTCACGCGCCGGGGTTGAGTGAGAGAATCCGGTTTCTACGCACAGATCCAGAAACAGCACCAGTATCAGACACTGAAACACCAGTCTCCTCAGCGACAACGTCATCTTAAATAGTGATGAAGCACAGAAGAATGAGAATGATATATTTCTCTATTTACAATTTTTGGCTCTCTTTTTACTAAATCGACAGAAACCCCCTTATAAGATGCAGCCAAACCTTCCGGCTCATTTGGAAGGTCAACGACTGCGACGCTAAAAACGCAAACCTTCCGTATGTGTCAGAGTCTTCACTGACATATTTATGATTTCTCCGATACCGATTCAGGTCAAGAGGGAAAGAGAGAGCACCCGAGGCTGATTCTACACAACTTCATCTCGCCGGAGGAGTGTAAGGAGCTAGAGTTCGTACACAAGAGCTGCTCTACTGTTGGGTACAGACCCAACGTCTTCTCCACCACTCTCTCTCCCTTTCGTCTCCATTCGAGGTCTTTACATTCATTCCCCCTTTCAAAAAAAAACATTTCAAGTTCCTTCCTTTATTGATCATCATCTCATTGCCGTTTTGAGCAAAACAGAGAGGTTGAAAGAGAAGATGGAGGAAACGTTTGGGTGTGAGTATGAGCTCTTCATTGAGTTCACTGGTTTGATTAGGTAATGTAACCACCTTTGTTTTGTCTCTCTAAGAGCATCTCCAATATACACTTCTATATTTTCCCCTAAAATAGAGAAACTCTATTATAGAGGTGAATTTGCTCCAATGTACACCTCTATAATAGAGTTCCTCTATTTTAGAGGAAAATATAGAGGAATCTCACTTTATGCCTCTATATTTAGAGATGAAAATAGCAAATCTCTATATTTTCCTCTATAAATAGAGGAACTCTATTATAGAGGCATACATTGGAGCAAATCCACCTCTATAATAGAGTTTCTGATGCAGCGGACGATAGGGTTGAACGGTCGATCTAAGAATTTAGGGTTCTTCGAGACCTGTTCTTGGATCGATTAAGGGTTTCTTTCGATAGCTCCTTAAGACCAACTTCCTGTTTGATGAATTTAATCGAATCGAAACAAGGCAACTTGAAATAGATGAATTGAATCAAATCTAAAACAAGGAATAAGCAAAAGCTATATTTTTATTAATCAAAGTCTGAATACAAAGTTAAGCCTAGACGGCTATATATAAGAAAGCCATAAAAACCCTAAAACAATAATAGTAATTATCTAAATCATTAATAAATAAATAATAAAATATTTGGAAATATTCCAAATATTTATCTGCATCATTCTCTCCGGGTTGGAGAAGATTCGTCCTCGAATCTTGATCGTAGTCTTTGAATCCAAAACGTTTTCTAAGAAAAACTCTTCCTCGAATCTTCACTAGCATGTTTTGCACGAGTTTTGCACGGATATGTTTGCAACTTGAATCTTCACAAATCCGTTTTTGCACAAAATATGCACGCAGGAGAATATCAATATACTGGAAAAAATCTTCAGCAACACGATTTTGCCCTAACTTTGCACGGAACTCATCCTGCACGAACTTTGCACGGATTTGATTATTCTTGAAATCTTCTGGATAGACGAGATTTCGACCTATTTTTGCACGGACGAAATTATCTTCTTCATAAACATCATAGATTGGATCTCCACAAATCTCTTTGTAGATCTCATCGTCTTCATAAACGTCGTAGATTGGATCACCATAAATCTCTATGTAGATCTCATGGCCTTCTTCTCTCTCGACAAAGGGACTTTCGTCCTGGATAGGATAGATGTTCGCAATCACCATGACATCCAGAATCGTCTTCGATTAAGAAATCAAAGAAACCTGGCTCTGATACCAACTGATGCAGCGGACGATAGGGTTGAACGGTCGATCTAAGAATTTAGGGTTCTTCGAGACCTGTTCTTGGATCGATTAAGGGTTTCTTTCGATAGCTCCTTAAGACCAACTTCCTGTTTGATGAATTTAATCGAATCGAAACAAGGCAACTTGAAATAGATGAATTGAATCAAATCTAAAACAAGGAATAAGCAAAAGCTATATTTTTATTAATCAAAGTCTGAATACAAAGTTAAGCCTAGACGGCTATATATAAGAAAGCCATAAAAACCCTAAAACAATAATAGTAATTATCTAAATCATTAATAAATAAATAATAAAATATTTGGAAATATTCCAAATATTTATCTGCATCAGTTTCTCTATTTCAGGAGGAAATATAGAGATGAAAATAGAGGTGGGTTGGAGATGGTCTAACAGACCCAATTAGTTTTGTCTCTTTTCCTTTCTTATTAATAGTAAAGAATGATTATTTATTTTTTTATTGATAATTAGCTGGTGTAGAGGAGCTAGCATTGGGTGGCACAGTGATGATAACAGACTATATCTCAAACAAAGACACTTCTCGGTTCGTTTCTTTACTTTATGCGTCGTCGTTCTTGATAATGAGGTTTATGTGAATGACTTTGTTTGGTTTTGAAGGCAGTTTGTTACTTGAATAGCTACGGTAAAGTCTTCAAAGGCGGCCTTTTTCGTTTTCAGAGTGGTGAACCAGCAACAGTAGCTCCCTCCGTGTGTGTTCTTTCTCAGTTTGATCAGTCTCTGAATACTGAGTTTTGGTGTGTCTTTGCACAGGATGTTATCATGTACACTGCTGATGACCGCAATATTCATTCTGTTGATGAGGTAGATGGGGAGAGATTGACTCTTGCAATGTGGTTTACACGGGATTCATCTCACGACGAAGATTCCAAGCTCGTGTCCCGTCTTTCTCAATGCGCATCATCTCATGAGTTTCCCCTTCCTTTGCCTGCATCCTCTAACATGTACTGGTTCTCTCCTCATCAACGTGCCAATGGGTTTGATATCTGCGTTGCGAGTTTGCGTCTTCTTGGTTTCGACGTGTAGTTAGCTTACAAGATGAAGATCGTTCTCTAGATGTTTCTGATCAGCAGCTCGTTGGGCCAATACAAATAGCTAAAGGTGGAGAGTTACTCACCCGGGAGTTTACCAACAACGTTCTTCACGCTCTTCAGGTTGTTCAGTTCTGCCGTTGGAAATCTTCTGAACTCAAAACCTCCTCAAAGGTTGGATATGACGCTGTGGAAGAGGTGAAAGCTATGTCCCAACCTCAGTTGGAAACTGTCAATGCCCTGAATGCAGTTTTCTTACCAGATATGGGCCTTGTAACCACTACCTTTGGATATTTATGCTCTAGTGGGGAAGAGAAAGATTCACTTAACTTGGCTGATATATCATCCGGGGTTACCTGTTGGGAAGAGTATACTTGTAAGCTACTCAAGGAGCTATTATCATCCTTGCCTCAGTGGGAAACGTATCAGACTATACACAAAGTCGCATCCGATTAGAAATTTATCTTTGAGCTAGTGATGAATTGAGTAGTTAACAGATCTTGATGGTTCTTAGGACTTAGACCGGACTGTTGGTTATATGTCCAATATCAAACACAGTTGGTTATTGAGTATATGTATATACATTATACAATGAAGTAAGAGACTGTCAAAACTATATGTTCTTGCCAATGTCATACGCAAAATATGCATCATATCACATATTAACTCATCATGTTTGGTAAAAACAATGTATTGCCAACTTGAATAAGCCAAATGTGCTTTCAAATTTTCCTAGTCCAATCTATATGTTCTTGCCAATGTCAAAACTATATGTTCTTGCCCATGATGTCATACGCAAAATATGCATCATATCACATATTAAATCACTCATCATGTTTGGTAAAAACAATGTATTGCCAACTTGAATAAGCCAAATGTGCTTTCAACTTGGTAAAAACAATGTATTCCTCTTGATGATATTGAAGTATTATAATTTATCTTTATGTATTCGACTCTAATATGTTTAATAATTTTTTATTGGTTTGGGTTCCATTAGAAATTTTGTTTAACAAAACAAATCTACATTCTAATTTGAAATATTAACTGTAAGATAAATGAGATGAGGCTGTCGACTATTCATCAGTATGTTTTAAAAAAACATATCTAATTAGTACAAAATTCTTTCAAATGTAACATATTTTCATACCAAAAATAAAAACTAATACTCTTATGTAATAAAAAATTATCATGTATATATTTTAGACTTCAATTTCTTTTGCAATCATCATTAAATAAATTATGCTGAAATGATAATCAAATTAATATACCTTAATATCTTTGATAAATAGTTTATTGTCTAAGTTACCAGGAATAAAATTTCTGATTATAAAGCACACATATAATGAGTATTAACAACCAAACAAGATATTTAAATTACATATCAAAATAAATAAATAATATTAGAAAATCCAGTACTGCCTTATATATAATGAATCTTAACAACCAAACCATATATTTAAATTATGTATCAAAATAAATATATAATATTTAAGTTAATCCTTTGTTGGTGTACATACTGTACATTTTAATATATGGTTTAAATATATGGAAACTAATAATTTTAAACCACCAACATACTGTACATGGAAACTAATAAAAATCAAATAACCGAAAATAACCAAATCCCTCAGAAATTGCGGGTTCTAATCAAACTAACCGAAAATAACCGACTTTACCAAGAATTTCTAAAGGGAGTGATTAAATCGAATTTCTGAAGAACTCTTTGTCTCTGCTCGAGGGGTAACAGACTCATAACGGAATCTATCGTAACCTCCACTGTATAAATACTCGAAACGATCTTCTTGGAGAGAGGGAGCGAGTAAATCGAATCACTCAAGAACTCTCTCACACTCTCTCTTTCTCTCTTTCGTCAAGAACTCTCTCTCTCTCCGCTCGGCAACGATGATGAATCTTCCGACGTCCAATGCAACGGCGAACACTGGGCTGAACTGGTACTACAACACGGTGATGGAGTGGCTGACTTCGCTCTTTGCTTATCTCTTCTCCGGCCTCGCTCTAGTCCGTTGGTTTGGATTCCTCATGCTGGCGGTGACTCTGGCACTCGTGAACGGCTCCGACTTCGTCAACGGTCTTAGCAGCGATGGATACAAGTGGCTTGCGAGATGCCTCGTCGTTCTCCCTGGCCCGCTGCTCCTTCCATTCCCAAGGCCATGGACTCTGAAGGAGACGCTCCAAGAGTGGTGAGCGAGAAACCTTGGGTTCGCTCTATGCTTTACGATCTTGTGAAGGGTGCGGCCGCGATCGGATGCTATTACGGGTCGAACTTCCTCGGAAACTTCTTGCAGATCATCACGGACGTTCGTTTGATTCATGCTACGCTGACGTTTACCCTCTTTCTGTTGACCGTCGATTTCATCTATGACTTCGAGGAGACTATAGAGCTTTGCGGTAACTTCGTGTGATTTTAAGGAATATAGATTGGTATTTAGAGATTATAAGAGATTAAGGGAGATTAAGAGAGATTAGAAAGATTGAGGATGAGATTATAAGAGACTAGAATGCTTGTCTTTATTCATGAGAGTGATTACAATATATATAGGTAGAGACATTAGGGTTTTCAAAGCCAAAGAGTAGACTAAGCCAGCTCATGACAGGCTGTCAACTTTGCTCTCCTTCTTCTTCAAGTCTAGTGTTCTTTCTTCCTCAAGTCTGGTGCCTAACTCGTCAAGTCTGGCTTTCAACGGTCATGTAGTTGAGGCATGTAGTCGACTATATCACATGACTATGTCAATATAGTCGACTATATCACATGACTATGTCAATATAGTCGACTATATCACATGACTATGTCAATACTCCCCCTCAAGCTTAACCATGTGAAACAGGTCAAGCTTGGAAAGTCATGAGATCTTCCTCATTAAAAACCTCACCAAAGAAAACCCATTAGGACAAAACCTTGATGAGGGAAAAAGAGTAAAGACCTCATGACTAAGGGGATCAGTTCCAGCTAGGAGTGAGATTAATGAGTCCAAGTCGAATGTGTATGGACTCCATTGTTTTCTGCCTAGCTGCCTTGGTGAATACATCAGCCAACTGGTCCTCACTCTTCGTGTAACATGGCAAGATCACTCCCAAGACTATCATTTGCCTCACCTTATGGCAGTCCACCTCAATGTGCTTTGTCCTCTCATGAAACACAGAGTTTGTAGCAATGTGTATAGCCGTCTGGTTATCACAATGCATTGTCATTGGTGTAGCTTGCTCATTCTCCAAATGCTTTAAGATCCCTTTGATCCACACAAGCTCATTAGTAAGCTTGAGCATAGCTCTATACTCTGCTTCCGCACTAGAACATGAGACTATTTTCTGTTTCTTGCTCTTCCATGTCACCAAGTTGCCTCCAATGAATGTACAATAGCCAGTTGTAGACTTTCTATCAGCTCTATCTCCAGCCCAATCTGCATCACAGTAGCCTACCACTTCAGTGCTTGCATTGCTCCCCATCCATACACCAAGACCACTTGAACCATTCAAGTAATGAAGAACTCTTTCCACTATGCGCCAATGATGTTCCTTTGGTGCTTGCATGTGCTGACTCACTTGATTCACAGCAAAGCATATGTCTGGCCTTGTGATAGTCAAGTAAATCAGCTTTCCCACCATCTTTCTATACAACTTTGGATCATGGAAAGCTTTGCATTCTTCTATCTCTCCCTCACGTGGAACCTTGTATCCATCCTCCATGGGCATTTTGGCTGTCTTGCTTCCATCAACACCGGCATCTTTCAAAAGATCAAGTGTATATTTCCTTTGAGAAATGAACAAACCTTCCTTGGATCTACACAACTCAATTCCAAGAAAGTATTTCATTTCTCCCAAGTCTTTAATCTCAAACACAGATTTTAAGAAATTCTTGGTTGCTTTGATACCATCTTTATCACTTCCAGTGATGATGATATCATCCACATACACAAGGATAACAATGATGCCTGAGCTTGTAGTGAGAGTGAAGAGAGTATGATCCAGCTCGCACTTTCTAAAACCTCTTCCATTCAATGTAGTGCTTAGCTTGTGGTACCAAGCTCTAGGAGATTGTTTTAGACCATAAATTGCTTTCTTGAGTCTCAAAACATTTCCTTTCTTCACCAAATGCTCAAGACCGGGAGGAGGAAGCATATAGACCTCATCTTCTAGCTCACCTTGAAGAAATGCATTCTTCACATCCATTTGCCATAGCTCCCATTCAAGATTCACAGCAAGTGACAACACAATTCTGATTGTATGGAGTTTGGCAACTGGTGCAAAGGTATCTACATAATCTTCTCCCCAAGTTTGAGTGAATCCTCTAGCCACCAATCTGGTCTTGCGCCTATCTATCTCTCCATTTGGAAGGTATTTGATGGTAAAGATCCATCTGCTAGTGACTGCTTTCTTTCCTTTAGGCAGCTCACTTTCATACCAGGTATCATTCTTTATCATAGCATTGGCTTCAGCAGCCACAGAGTCTCTCCATTCTTGCACCAACATAGCTTCCTCATAACTTCTTGGTACATAGCTTTGATCTAGACTGATCATGAAGCACTGATGCTCTTCTGGAAACTCAGCAAAAGAACACACAGCTTGGGTAGGATGCTCCACAGCCTGGGCATTGTAGTATACTTTCGTGTTTACCCAGTTGGAAGGATACCTTTGTCTTGTGCTCCTCCTTAAGACTGGCGCTTGAACCTTTTGAGCTGGTTCTGGTTGCACCTCCTCTTGTTCTTCTTCTCCTTGAGTCTGACCTTCTCCTTCAGGTTCATGACTCTCTTCTCCTACTCCATCTTGATCATGCACACCTGATCCTTGATCTTCTTGACCTCCAACTTCAGGTTCAGGTTCATTACCCCCCTCATGATCAAGATGAGTTGGTTCTTCAGCTCCATGTGTAGGTGTAGGATTTGGGAACATGTTGAGACCAAGTCCCTCCATTACTCTCCTTAAGCTAGTAGCTCTATCAGATGGTCTAGCCAAATCTTCTAACTCTGCCCAATTTTTCCCTTCATAGTACCCTTTTTCTTCTATAAACTTGACATCTCTTGATACAAGTACCCTTCTTGCATTTGGATCAAAACACTTGTACCCCTTTTGTTCAGTAGAATATCCAATGAACATAGTTTTAGTACTTCTTGCTTCAAGCTTGTTTCTCATCTCTCTTGGCACCATAACATAGCACACGCAACCAAACACTCTCAAGTGATCTAGGATAGGTTTAACCTTGTTGAGAACCTCAAATGGTGATTGATCTTTGAGAATCTTGGTTGGTGTCCTGTTGATTAGATAGCAAGCCGCCAATACAGCATCACCCCAATATCTCTTTGGTACACTTGTTTGGAACATGAGAGCTCTTGCTACCTCCATAAGATGTCTGTTCTTCCTCTCTGCCACTCCATTTTGTTGAGGTGTGTAAGGACAACTGGTCTGATGCACTATCCCATGTTTAGCCAAGTGATTCTTGAAGGTATGACTGGTATATTCTCCTCCATTATCAGACCGTAGTACCTTCACAGTAGCATTGTAATGGTTAGTCACATATGCTTGGAAGTTTACAAAAGCATCAAACACTTTATCCTTAGAAGGAAGCAAAGTGATCCATGTATACTTGGACTTTTCATCTATGAATGTCACATAGTACTTCATGTTTTCTCTAGAAACACATGGAGAAGTCCACACATCTGAGTGCACCAAATCAAAGCAATTTTCATAAACAGTCTCAGATGTTGGGAAGACAGTTCTACAATGCTTTCATAATATGCAAGCTTCACATTCCAAGTGATTAAATGACATATTAGGCATGATCAATTCCATTGCACGAGCATGAGGATGTCCCAATCTAGCATGCCAAGTAATACTATCACATTTATCAGCAGTACTAGTCAAGCACATAGAATCAAAGGGTTTAGGATTCTTAGCCATTTGAAGATGGTATAGCTGATGATTGCTGTCTCCTCGACCAATAACTCTACCAGTCTTCAGATCTTGAAACTCAACTTCATTGGGTCTACATACTACTTGACAATCAAGGTCAATAGTGGCTTTCTTCACGGATAACAAATTTGAAGTGAACCGAGGCATGTAGAAGGCAGTTGAATCCTTCTCAAACAGCTTGAGCTTTCCCACTCCTTCTATTGGGATTTTATCACCATTAGCTATCATGACACTTCCTGTTGCTGCCTTGATCTCACTTATCAGATTCCTATCACTGATCATATGATGGCTTGCACCAGAATCAATGATGATGGGTTTGGTTGTGGATGCTAAGGCATGAGCTCCTTGAATCCGGTTTGTAGCCCAAGTATACACATACTTAACAAACTCATCCCATTCCTTCTTTGTGATAGGATCATCTGGTATCATAGGGGGAAGTTCATCTGCTCTTTTGGTCTCTTGCTTCCTTACCACCATACTTTCCTCACATGAGCTCCCGATGTAGGCAGAGTAAGAACACTCTCCCCTCACCATCTTTTGCGCAGCTTCCTTGATCATTTTCAAGCTCATCTTATCGCTTAAATGACCTGACTTCTTGTCTCTTCTCCAAGTCTTTCTCATCATGAACCATCCCTTGGAGAGCTTTCTTAATCTTCTTCTTCTAAAACTAGTATCACCCCTCACTTGAGTTAATACCTTCCTTTTCTCATACACATCACAAGTGTATTGAACAAACTCACATATCTTAGCCACCAGAAAGTTAAAGACACCATCTTGTTCTCTCCTTTCTTGAATAGTTTCTGACCTTGCCATAAGCTCCAGCCACACTTCTCTCAGCCTTCCCACAAGCTGAAAAATCTCATCCTTCCCTTGTTTATAGTTGTGGGTCAACTCTTTGACCTCACACATCTTCACAAGTTTGGATTTTTCTTCATGAGCTGCTTCAATCCCACTCTTTATAGTGTTTTCTTGAGCAGTCTCATCTCCATCTTTCAGACTTCTTGTCTGACCTTCTTTCATGACCATTTCCATTAAAGGTTCCTCCTTTACATGGCCACACCACAATCCATAACTCTCAAGAGTTGTTCTTGCCCATTTGGACCAACTCTCATCAATCTCTTCTTCATGCCTTGTTGTTGTACCAGATCTTAGCACCATCTGTGTATTGAATAGTAGACACCAGATTTGACCTCCAAAACCTCCAAAAAAAGCAACCACCTTTAGCTTAGATCTGCCTCCAATGGCACATATCTAGCTTCTCACAAAGCTAGACCACCCATCTGAGTTTGTCAAACAACTAAAGGAACTCTCTTGAAGCTGGATCTCCAAAATAAACACCAACAGAAACAATCTTGAGTTTTTCAAAGATCTAGCTCTTGAAAAACCTCAAGAACACTCAAGAACACTCAGATTTTATGAAGAAAATGAAATCACACTCTCCCCTTTTTAGAGAACCTGGCTCTGATACCATGTGATTTTAAGGAATATAGATTGGTATTTAGAGATTATAAGAGATTAAGGGAGATTAAGAGAGATTAGAAAGATTGAGGATGAGATTATAAGAGACTAGAATGCTTGTCTTTATTCATGAGAGTGATTACAATATATATAGGTAGAGACATTAGGGTTTTCAAAGCCAAAGAGTAGACTAAGCCAGCTCATGACAGGCTGTCAACTTTGCTCTCCTTCTTCTTCAAGTCTAGTGTTCTTTCTTCCTCAAGTCTGGTGCCTAACTCGTCAAGTCTGGCTTTCAACGGTCATGTAGTTGAGGCATGTAGTCGACTATATCACATGACTATGTCAATATAGTCGACTATATCACATGACTATGTCAATATAGTCGACTATATCACATGACTATGTCAATACTTCGTTTTCGCCTGCTACGGGCTGATGATCAACAAGAACCAGAAAAGGATCGAGCACCTCTTTGTGCACTTGACTTGTGTGGTTCTATGCGTGTTCAAGACCTTCCTGCGATCAAATATGGCTTTTTTTCTCTCCAAGATTGTGAAGAAACCACAAGATCGACTTCCGACTGCCACTCCGGCGAGCCAATGCACTCCGGCGAGCCAATCCACTCCGGCGAGCCAAGCCACTCCGGCGAGCCAATCCACTCCGGCGAGCCAATCCACTCCGGCGAGCCAAACCTCTTCCGCAAGCCAATCCACTCCGGCGAGCCAATCCACTCCGGCGAGCCAAACCTCTTCCGCAAGCCAATCCACTCCGGCGAGCCAATCCACTTCGGCGAGCCAATCCACTTCGGCGAGCAAATCCACTCCGGCGAGCCAATCCACTCCGGCAAGCCAATCCACTCCGGCAAGCCAATCTACTCCGGCGAGCCAATCCACTCTGGCGTACGGTAGTACCCGCCCAAGTTTTCGCCGCTGGGGGTCGTTCCATACATGCTAATGATGACGTGGCGTGGAGCTTGATACTCGAAGGTTACAACTAAAAAAAGTGTATAGATAGTTGAAATTTTGTTCCGTTAGCTTCTGTATATAGGGTTGAGTGTAGGCTTCTGTATATAGGATTGAGTGTGGTAGATCCATGGAGGGATCGATATATCTTTTCACCCACACTTCATTAATAAAAAGCAAAACGCAAAATTTGACATCTACCGAGCTTCGAACCCGGGTTTTTGCTTTGAAACATCACCGTCTCAAACTCCGCTCTTCTTTCAATTTCAAACCCACTCGTCATGATCCAATCCCTTTCGATCCTCTCGTTGCTGATATGGAGCGCCGTCGCGAGGATAAGGAGTGGGAAAGGCAGCACATTGAGCATTCTCACCCGGAGCTAGCTTCCCATGATCACGAGTCGCAGCCTGAGGGGGAGGAGTTCATGGATGCTGAGGATTACTTGAATGATGAGGATAAGTTCAATGTCACTGATAGGTTCGGTGATACTTTTAATTACAGATCTTTTTGATGTTAAAAATGATTACTTTAATAGCTACAAGGGGTTGGTTTAGCATTGAGTAGTTGCAGTTTGATTGGTGCTTTGTCAGGTTGATATCTTTGTTTCCGAGGATTGATGTTTCTCCTATTGATGGGTATGTGACTGAGAGTGAGTTGACTGAATGGAATATACAGTCTTCTGCCAAGGAGGTCATGCATAGGAGTCAGAGAGACATGGATGTTCATGATAGAAACAAGGATGGTTTCGTTTCGTTCTCTGAGTATGAACCTCCCTCTTGGGCTCGAGACTCGGGTGAGTCAGCAGTTTCCTGTTTCTTTTCCAACTGACTAGAATCTGGTGCTGCTTGCTTAAGTGATATCATCCTTCTTTTTGGAAAATTTTCAGGTAACTATTCCTTTGGCTATGACATTGGTTGGTGGAAGGAGGAGCATTTTAATGCATCAGATGCAGATGGTGATGGTCTGCTTAATTTAACTGAGTTCAACGAGTAAGCCTTTTCGTCTCCTGTTGATTAGAAGCAGCCTTTCAAAGATGAGTTATTCTCATAGTGCTCTTGCTGGTTAATTCTTTCTTGTAGCTTTCTTCATCCTGCTGATACCAAGAATCCTATGTTGCTGCTATGGTTATGCAAGGAGGAAGTAAGGTACGTTAGTGTAGTCATATGTTACCTTCTTTTAAGCTTTCTTCTTATCAACGAGTTCTTCTCTTGCACAGAGAAAGAGATTCAGATAAAGATGGCAAGATCGGTTTCGATGAGTTTTACCACGGCCTCTTTGACTCTGTAAGGAGCTACGAAGAAGACAATCACAATGCCACGCATCCTTATCATGACCTGCCTGAAGGCCCGGCAAAGCAGTTGTTTTCTCAGCTTGACAAAGATGGTGACGGGTACGTACGTCATTTCAAACTACCATTTCTTTTTAAGACCATGCAACTCTTAACAAAGCTTCCTCTGCAGGTACTTATCGGACGTTGACTTGCTTCCCATTATCAGTAAAATCCATCCTACTGAACATTATTACGCGAAAGAACAAGCTGATTATATTATATCAAAGGTACTTCACTTTCAAGAACAAAATGGCCTAGTTAGCTGTTGAACTGATCCCATGTTATATTGTTCTCTCTTTCTCTCATCTTCCAGGCGGATTCAGACAAAGATGGACGTCTGACTTTGGTCGAGATGATTGAGCATCCATACGTTTTCTACAGTGCCATCTTTGACGAAGAGGACACTGATGATGACTATGGCCTCCATGATGAGTTCCGTTAGCTTCATGATGAGTAAGCATCTGCCACAGCCCTCAGTTATGTCTAAACATGTTCAAATTTCAGATTCTAAATGGTATTCTCCATCCCGTGTGACACAAAACAGTGGAAGAAATAACATTAGGCGTACGTTATGTAACTTCAAGGAACATCCCTTTCAAAACAGGTGATCTGGGTTACATCAGGTTCCTTGTGTAATAATCTTCTATATAAACTTTGTTCTTGACATTTTTTGCTTCTCTTATACTGCAGAGTGCAGTACGAATCTCTCCCACGGCTGTTCCACTGGTGCTTTAGAAGTTAGAAGAGTATTTATGATTCTAAACATCTGAAGGAAACATTATTCTCTTATACATTGTATGTTCTTACTTAGTAATAACACTTTTAAAGCTTAATCTTTTATAAGCAAAGCTTATGAAGAGGAACAGTGTTATACATCAAAAGTCAGCACTGACCACAATCTTGAAATACTAATTAGAAAATAAAGGGAAAGAGATGTACTTAACATTTCACTGTTTTCTTTATTTCATGCAACGAAAACCAACTCTCAGTTATGATTACCAACAATCATCAGGAGCCAAATATTTAAGTTTTTTTTGGGAAGCAAGTTTGGAATCTCACTTACTTCACCAAACAGATCTTAATAACCGAGGCAGCTCCAATACGGTGGAGCGCCACGACTGCATCACCATGATTGCAGAGTCCTCTCTGTGTAGCCGACTTCAAAGCAGCTTCAATGATAACTTCAGTGGACTCGCTATCCGTTGCCTTTGCGGATCCTTCAGCCAACATAGGGATCAACCCTCTGTATATCAGACTGTGCCTTGCAGGAGACTCGTCACTACAAGTCCAGTCAAAGGAATCACTGACTTTGGCATCAGTATCATATATGGTTTCCCGACAGAAGCATGAACATGTCTAAATCTTTGTCGACATTACTACTCCATACGCATATATTTCAAATGAACATGAAGCATACAGACGTCTTGAGATTTCGCGCTTTCTGAGATTCTCGACTAAACCCCAATTAAACTAAAATAAAACACATGTCAAACACGTTTTGATCTAAAAGGTATTACAAAAACCTATGATTCAATATCTACTTTTTACGAATTTCCTTCTCCTTAATTCTCTTTTTACGGGCATTGGTGCGTTGGCAGAGACTTTAGGAGGGTTGGCAACTACCAGCACCCATTCACCGCTGAGGACGTCTTCTTCTTCAGCTTCCTCCAAGATCTCAATTCCATCAAGTCCCTCACCCCAATCACCATCAACAGCCCCTCCTCTGACTGCACTTTCAAATATTCCTTTCGCTGCACTTATAAGAGGCCAGTCACCACCACACGTGACGGGAGATGGTGGCATTAGAAGCGACGGAGTTTTCCCTTCAGGCACTACAGGCACGTTAACTCCTAGTTCAGTCGCCAGTCGCTCAGCAATGTCATTTAAACCATGAACCGAAGCCGTGATATAAGCTAGAGGCAAATGACCAGCATTCTCCAATATCTTAACCCGCTCTTTCACATCTCCTAGGTAGAGAGCACTGTGAAACTGACTCATCACATTGTTCTCCACTTCCGAAATCTTCGTCAACTTTGAAAGCTTGTCCAAATTGCCAGTAATGAGATAAAAAAAGGACAGCTTCTCAAAGTTCTTTGTCTGCTGGTATGCAAACTCAACAATTTCAGAGTTACCCTGGCGAAGAGCTTCAACCCCAAGTCTATACCAGTGGTCTTTCTCGTTGATCTGTGTGGCAGATGCAAAAGCTGAGCTGAGGTTGCCACTTTCAAGGGCCAGGTTGAATCGGATCCTCTCGTCTTTCGCAAAATGGAGGGCAGCCTCAGGGAATCCTTTCTGCTGCAGGTAAGCAATCGTAGCCTGTCCACATAGCGGGGAGTTATTTAGCACGCTCATGACATTACCATATCTCTTTCTCAGTAGTGAAAGCTTAAATATATACTCAGTTGTGTTAATGGTGATAGCCCTGTTTTTTCCATCCCGATCCAAGCAAAAGATTGTATTACCAGACACCTTGGTGATATAGATAGGGACATCTAGGGCCCGGATGTTTCCACTCTCTCCATTTGGAAGACAATATTTGATGTGATTCAGAGTTGTGTAAATGAAGACACCATTGTCGTCCCAAGCTCCACTTTTCACACCTACAGTCTCATGAAGCGTGCACTGGAGGACGAGTTTTCTGCTGGCAATAACGACGGTATGTTTGCTGAGCAAAGCAACACTCCCCATATCATCAGACCAAACGACGTATCTAACAAAAGGTGTCTGCAGTTCACCAAGAACAAGCCTTTGCTGGAGGTCAAACATAACCAATTTATCCTCAGACCTACAGAGCAGATTTTCAGCGCCAGCATAAAAGATACCATCCGTGGGAACAGGCAGACAAGTCTTTTCAATCACTTCATTCTTTAGATTCTTCACTAGCACCTCCTGGCCGGTGCTTTTCTCAAGAACAGCGAATCGATTATGGGTAATGAATACCGCAGAACCACATGTCCCCTTCTTTGCTTCTTGCACAATGTCACCCCTACCAGCTTTATCTTTCGGTATGATGTACAGCTCGTAAGAACCACCATTCAGATCTGAGCAGATCAAAACTGCATTTTCCGTCGGGCTGTAAGATAGAGTCCTTGCGTTTTGATTCAAGCGCCAATAATCAGGACGTTGTAGAGGGATAACCTGAGCATCTCTCTGAGCTGAATATTCGTAGTACCTCAAAAATCCATCCTTGGCATAGAACAGAGAATCACCACTGAATGCAAATGCAGGACGTTCTCTTTCAAGTTTGAACACGGCCATGCCACAGTCGTGTCCCGCTGCCAGTAGATTGAGTTCCGGATGAACAGCAAGAACCCACGTTCGGAAACGGTCACATTGATAAGTATGGATTTTTGTTCTCTTCGTAGCATCCCAGACACAGATGCGCATATCCTCGGAGCTCGATAAAATCATGTCCTGTTTTGCATGAAATGTGACGGATGAAACGTTATTAATATGACCTCGAAGTGTATCCACCACTTCCCACGCTTTATAGTTTCTGCAATAAAATTGAAACGAAAACATGTCTTATCTCAGCGCCACTATTACAATGATTCAATGAAGTAATAACGATGGTTGACGAAAGTTAAGCTTTGAAACAAAAAAGAAGACGTACCATTCAAACGCCACAGCTTTATTTGCTGGTCATCTGAAGCAGAGACGATGAGAGGAAGGGTGGGATGAAAAGAAGCACAGTTAACTCCTCTATCATGACCTTCAAGGACGTAGTTAACTAAAGCGTCATCAGCAGGAGATGTTGTCTTCTTCCCAAGAGAAGTAATACCCCACACACGGACAGTGCGATCCGAGGATGCTGATACGACAAGGTCTTCTTTAGGATGGAACGCAGCACTCATAACATAATGACTGTGACCACTCAAGACAGAAATACAAGTCTGTGACTGCCAGTTCCAAATGCGGATAGTCTGGTCGTCACTAGCACTCACGATCCACGGGTTTTCGTGGTGAAACTGAACAGTGCGGATACGATCGAGATGGCCGAGAAGAGTGAAAAGGCACATGTGTGTGTTGTAGTTCCACACTATAATCTTGTGATCATCCCCTGTAACACAAGTAATGTTTTGGAAGAGTATGAAAGCTGTCTACTAGGCACACGCAATTCAATGGACAGCCAAAACATAAATTCTAACTTTGGCTAACGGCTAACCATGTATCAGTACTAGAGTCTGACACTTTGGTCAAGGAAACCAAGGCTGAGACAAATCTACGAAACATCCTAGCACACTAAGGGACAAATCTATGAATAATAGTTACCTCCGGAGACGAACGTTGATCGTGAATTGTGGAAGTGAAGACCGCGAACAGGTCTCTCGTGCTCGACAAATCTACGGATCATAGTACGCAACCTATAATCCCAAATCTGGATAACACCACTGTGTAAACTGAAGAGAATCCATGGTCTTCTAGGGTGGAAGCTTAGGGCATTGACTCTGACACTCGTAATATCCAATTTGTTCAACATTATGGAGCAAGCTCTACACAAAACAAGATCACAATGTTGAAACAGTAGGGCAAAAGCAAAAAAAAAATAATCAACTCGTTCTCTCTGCTCAACAAGTAACGGAATCGTAACCTCCACTATCTATTCAAGTCTTCACTATCTTTTTCTTCGAGAGCAAGCAACCAAATCGAAACCAGTCAGGAGATGACTCCAGAGATGTTCACCATGACCTGCTGCAATCCCTGGCTGCGCTCTACGCCTAAAATTATCTCAAATCATAATTTGATAAACAATTTCATTGTATTTATCTTAATAATTTAAAAGTAGTAAAATTTCTGAACATTTTTTTTAACTATTGAAATATATAAATCTAACTTTAAACGAATGTGGCTAATATATAGTAGTTAAGTCAACAAATTTATGGGAAAATCAAAAAATAAATAAACATCAGTCAAAAAAGCTTAAAACCATTGTTTAAATTAAAATTTACACTTATTTATAATAATTCTTCGGTGATTCTGTTTCATCCAGTAGATACGTCTCTCTACTTTCTCCTGGTGTCTGGGTTTCATTCTAATGATATACTATATTCTGACTTATCCTTGTTCTTTTTATCAAATTATATATATTCATTCTGACTTATTCTTTTACTTGATTTTTTCTTGCTCCGTCGGAAAATGAAAGAATTCAAGATGTGTATAATAATATAATAGCTAGATATATTTTTTGTTGAAAAATTATTTTACATAATAAAAAATATGATTTTTAATAAATTATATATTTTAATTTTTTATGAAATTTATCTTAAATTTATTATATGACTTATTTTTATTATTTTAAATATGATTAAATTTTAAAAAATTCTAGATAATTATAACCTTATCTTATTATATAAAGCTTAGTTTTCAAAATTACTAATTAACATGATCGTGACACATGTCAATTATATATTTAAGATTGTGACATGTGTTAACTACTAATTTTTATATAAATAGTTAATTAATATTATTTTTCCTTTTTATATCTAAATAAAAGAAAATTGTAAAAAGTTATACGAAATTAATTTTCCTTTTTTAAAATATGAACAAATAGAATTATAATAGTTATTTAATAGGTTTTTCCTTTTAAAATTTTAAACAATCTATTGTTAACGAAAATAAAAATCTATACTTATAATTATCTAATAGTAAGCTTCCTATAAAAATAATAATAAATAAAATAAAATTATATAAGCTATATGAAAACAATTTTCCTTTTTAAAAAATTCTAATTTTTCATTTTTTTTTTTTAAATCATGAAAATAAAATTATGCAACAAAATTGTAGTTTATTTAAAAATATTTGTGACAAGTGTCAAAAATATGATACAATTATCTTTCGTTTAGGATTTAAAAGATACTAGATTTTGACCCGCCCTAAGAGGGCGGGTATATGTTTTGTTTTGTATGTTTTTTGAAATGCTATTTCTAAACGTATGCTTTTTGTTATTATATAAATATTTTTGTATCAGATATGTGTGTTTTGGGCAAATCTTTATTTTTATTTCTAATTTTACTTGTGTATTTTTTTCTCAAAATGATTAGACTTCTTATTTTGAACATTGAAATGAAATTATTATTGGACGAAAGCTTACGAAGAAATAAAAAAACCCCTAAAGAAAAAATAGTAGTTCAAAAAAAGAGAGCATTATAAGCATCTTCAAAAGTTTGATACAAAACTCCATAAACAGTTCGTAAATCTGTGTAATTGGTCGAATTTTTGTTATGGTTTAAAAGAAAATGCATATAACGGTTTTTAACGTGTTAAACCTTACCTATATATTCGAACGGTTTTTATTCAACTCGAAATCAAAGTTTCATATTCTATTAAACCTTACATATATATTCGAACGGTTTTTAATGTGTTATATCTAAAAACCAATATCAAATCCAATCCGCACCAAAGACATAACAAATATTTTGAAAAAATGTGAAAAGTAATTTTAATATATTCTGTTAAATACACACACACACACACATATATATATATATATATATATATATATATATATATATATATATATATATATATATATATATATATATATATATATATATATATATATATATATGTGTGTGTAAATGAGTTAATATGGTATTCACTAACTTTAAGTATTTAATAATTATTTTATAATCGGATATTCTATTTAAAACCCGTTAAAATGAATAAGTTTTAATATTTTTGTTATCAGAACAAACCAACTGTTTCAATAGAAACAAACCAAATTAATTTGATATAATAATTTGTATTATTTTGACCCGCCCTTTTAAAGGGCGGGTATATTTTTATTTTAACTTTTGTGAGAAATTTAACCTTAATTTATAGGTTTGTTATTTTTTTGTAATCATATTTGTGTTTAATATTTTAATATATTTTTTTATAACTATATTAAATATGTCAAGTTGCATAACTATACACTTATGTCATATGTATACCAGAAATTATTTTTAAAATTTATTTCTAAAGTTTGTAACATATTATATTTTCTTAATAGTTACCTAACATAATTAGTCAAGAATATTCGTATCCACAAAATGATTCGGAGTCGACCGAAAACCAATGTTTCATAATCTATTATATCTGACATATACACTCAGACGATTTTTAAAGTGTAATATCCGAAACCAATATCAAATCGAGCCCACAACGAAAATCGAACAAATTTTTTTGAAAAATGTTTGAAAAAATAGTTTTTATATATTTTGTTATATACATATATTTATTTATATATGTAAATGAATTAATATGATCTTCACTAATTTTAACTAAAATCACATTTAATAAAATTTTTAATCAATTAATTTATTTAAAACCCGTTATAAACTAATACCTGTAAAATATATTTTTATGAATAATACTATCATAATAATATCAACTTGAATAGTTTTACGGTCATATAATTAGATACCACATAGGAGTCCGATATTTGTTGTTTGTACTTAACCTATAAAATAGGATTTTAAGTAGTGAAGGAAGGTGTCGTAAAAAAAAAGAGTAGTGATGGAAGTTGTCAAGGTGGTTACGTTTATTTTCTATATAACATAAAGGTGATTGATTACATTTTTTTTTTCAGATGCAGTTATAATTTATGTTATACAGTTATATTTGTACAGATATTTTTTTTTTTAAATTAGACACAACTAAATATCAATTGGTCATGTTGAAGAATTAATCGAATAGATTTATAGATTTATGTGTGAAAATGGAATATTAGTAAAAACCTGTCTTGTACTTTTAATACTTTTCCACCATTTTTTTGCCATCATATTTTTGTTTTATATTTCATTATAAAAATTTAGTTTTTATATTTGTGTCTTTGTAATTATATTTGAGTTTTTCTTTGTAATAATATTTGTGAAAAAGTATTTTTTTTATTAAAAAAAATTATCTATTAGAGATTTTGATAATTGTATTGAAATTTGTGATATTTCATAATTATACATTGGTGCCATAATCATTTTAAACATCAATTTTGTACTTTAATCGTAAATGTTTATTTTTTATAAATAACAACCTATAGTTTCAATTTTGTTTAAAAATTAAATAGTAATTAAATAAATAAAATTATATGATTTTCATTAAAATTTCATGGTATGATCTTATTTATTATTATTATAATGTTATTATCACACACACATAATAGTACACCAAACAAAAAATATTACACATTATAATTTGTGACTGGAATTTAATGGATATTGTAAATCAAAGCACATGACCTTATTTTTTTCATCTCCCCTCCCCCTCCCCCCCAAAACACTCGTATAAGCCTCTTATTTTCTTGAAACATGTTATTATGCAGTTGAATTAGTGGGCAGTTAGTATTTTTTTTAACTATAGATAGTTGAAAATAATAGTTGGACACAACTTTTTATCAATTGGTCATGCTGGAGAATTAATAGAATAGATTGAGGAAAGTAAAATTTCCATTACAAAATAAGATCTTAGAAAAGTAAAATTACTATTATATAGTTTTTTTGCATTATATTTGAAAGAAAAATATTTGATAACAATTTTCATTATAAAAAAAAGTTCTAAAGAAAAAATCATTGTAAGAAGCTATTTGAAAGTGATGTTTACAATTACATAGTCTTTAAAATTATATATAATTTAAACATTTGATAGTAATTTCTTCTTTTTAAAAAGTATAAAAATAATTATAAGAATCTGTTTGACAGTAATTATTTTTAATATATATATATATATCTTATTATATAAAGCTTGGTTTTCAAAGTTACAAATTAACAAGATTGCGACACATGACAATTGTGTATTTAAGATTGTGACATGTATTAAATAATTAATTTTTACAAAAATAGTTAAATAATAGTATTCTTCCATTTAATTTTTAAACAAAATATTGTAAAAAAATAATTTCATACAAATTTAATAGTATTTTTCCTTTTTAAGTTTAAAACAAAATATTCTAAACAAAAAACAATTTCACACAAGTAATTATTTGATATTATTTTCGTTTTTATATCCAAAAAAGAAAATTTTAAAAATTATAAGAAAATAATTATTTGATATTTTTTCGTTTTTATATCCAAAAAAAATTGTAAAAGTTATAAGAAAAAAATCTTTTTTACAAAATATTCTAAACAAAAAACAATTTCATACAAGTAATTATTTGATATTATTTTCGTTTTTTATATCTAAAAAAGAAAATTGTAAAAGTTAAAAGAAAATAATTCTTTTTTTACAGCTTTATTTTGCTTAGAATTATAATAAGGAAAAAATACTTAGAATTGTGACATGTTTTAAGTAATTCATCTTTACATAAATAGTTAATTAATAGTATTTTTCCTTTTTAAGTTCTAAACAAAATATTGTAAGCAAAAATACTTTCATACAAATTTAATAGTAATTTTCCTTTTTTATTTTAAAACAAAATATTCTAAACGAAAAACAATGTTCATACAAGTAATTATTTGATATTATTTTCGTTTTATATATCCAAAAAAAGAAAATTGTAAAAGTTATATGATATACCATGATTTTGACCCACTTTTACCCATGATATATAAGCGGTTTTACATATATTTACTACAAAATAGGGTCTATTTAGAGTATTTACAAGTTCATGTACGACTTGGAGAAATATGGTGTTTTTGGTGTCTTTTGGAGCATTTAAGTGCAGAATCGCGCAGACGCGTCAGATGTTTAGATATGGATGGAGATCTTCCCACGGTGCGATTGAGCTGATATTTGGACACAAGATAGATCTTTGAGTTAGCTTTCCAATGCCACCGGTTTGAGGTCAATCCGACGGTTAGATCAGAATTTATGCCCGTTTTACTGAAGAGTGGTCAATCTGCCTCGCGAGAGAAGGCTGCCGAGAAGAGGAATGTATATCGATCGATGGGAAATCACCCATATCGATCGATATGAATGTCAGGACGTGGGATGGCTATGTTTCATGACCGCCAGAAGCCCTAAAGCAACCCAAATTACCAGAATACCCTTGGACGACCAAAAACTCTATTTATGTTATTCTAAGCCATTGTTGACGGCTACGCTTTCTAGACACTTTCTTTGATTCATTGTTCTCTTAGGAGAGAAGGGAAGAACTCCTATCAGAGTCCTCCTGGAACTCCATTGGATTTGGTTTTATATTATTTATGTTATTTCATCTATTCATCTATGATTTCTGTTACAAGTTTCATGTCTGAGTATATCCACATGTTAGGTTTAGGGTTCAGATAGGTTATCTGGGATTAGCCCCAAATATAGAATTGCTAAGTTGTGATATTCATCAAATAGGATTGTTATTAATGCTTGTCTCTAGAGTCGCGAACTAGAACCTTGATCCAAGGGATTGTAGAGACCAGCGAGAGCTTGTAACTCACCCTGAATCCATCCTTTTGAGCTAGGGTTGATAAATACAGCGATAGCTGATTTAGTAAAACCTAGTGAACGTGTGTTCAACCCGTTTGTAAAGCTTGCTAGAAACATATCGATCGATAATCCAATAGATTAATCGATCGATATTGTGAAAGGTGTATCGATCGATATTCCTATAGAATCATCGATCGACACTTTCTTGTGATCAATAAGCGAGTGGTTGAAATCCAAGATCTAGATATTAGACTATCTATACAACGACAGTTGTTAGATTTGTACTCCCAGTTGAGTTCTAATATATCTAGCAGCTTAGTAACCTATATCATTATAATCTTAATTTCCTGAATAGAAACCCTAAATCTAGCAACCATCCTTCCATCGAACAACTCCTTGCCAAGCTGAACAATTATATTGTTCAACTTGTTTACTGCTTTCATATTTATTTACTGCATTAAACCTATTAGCCTAGCTTAATCATATAACTATTAGATCTATTAGGTTCCTTAGCTCCTTGTGGATTCGATCCCTAAGTACTACAACTGAACCTCTTATTTGAGAGAGTAATTCACTCCTTAGGGTAATTTGAGTGATATCAAATTTGGCGCCGTTGCCGGGGAGCTTTGATCGCCATTAGATTTTATTTAGTTAGATTTAGTCTAGGTTTTGTTACTGTTTTAAAAATACTGAAAATTTTTTCTTCTATTTCAGGTACATACATCTCAGTACCAGGAACAATGAAGAGAGGATTTCTAGGTCCTTCAAGGAAGGAGCCTACTGGTTTATGCACGATCCGTAAGTCTAAGAGGGATGTATCGTTCGACACCCTCCAAGCAGCATCGATCGATAGCGTACACCAAAAATCGATCGATAAGGTACACCATCAATCGACCGATAAGCTACAAGAAGCGGTGATCGATAGAGCCAACCAATCGAAGAAAAACACTGTTCACCCGAACACTGTTCATCCGGCCACTGTTCATCGCACTATTCATCCGGCTACTATTCACCCGAAATCGATCGATACTGTTAATCCAGAATCGATCGATACTGTTCATCCAGAATCGATCGATACTATTCATCGAGGTACTGTTCATCACGGTACTATTCATCCAGGTACTGTTCATCCTGACACTATTCATCGCGATAATTGTCATTATGTTTCGGAAAAAAACTGTTCATTCTAGATGGATCGATACTATTCATCCGACATCGATCGACACTGTTCATCACCCGTCGATCGATACTGTTTATCGCAGTACTGTTCACAGTACTATTCACGGTACTGTTCACCCGATGTCGATCGACACTGTTCATCCTATATCGACCGATACTGCTCAACACCCGTCGATCGATACTGTTCATCCAGCATCGATCGACACTGTTCATCGTACTGTTCATCGCGACACTGTTCATCATACTGTTCATCTCGGTACTGTTCATCATGGTGCTTTTCGACCTACAGAGACCGACACTTGTGTGGAGTCAGAGGAGGACGAAGAACACATATTTGTGATGGATAAGAAGGATCTGGCGAGACAAAAAAAGGCCGGCCTCGCAACTATAAAGGAAAATTGATTAATGCAGAAGAAGCAATAATTCCTGATGTAATTGTTGTTGCTGAGATGAATACTTTTGCTCTGACAAGCCAATGGTATGATAGGGTAAGTGAGGACCCTTTTAAAGGTCTTCCTTATGAAGATCCTAGAAACCACATCAAAGCGCTTGAGAGTCTAGTTTCATGGCAGAAGCAGAAGATAATAGCCGAAGACCTCATACTCTGCAAGATTTTCCCCTATTCACTATCCGGAGATGCATTTAGCTGGTTCAGTCAGCTGCAGCCAAGATCTCTAACCTGTTGGGAGGACATCAAAGGTGTCTTCCTTGGTAAATTTTTCAGCAAAGCTGTAGCAGCTAGAGATAAAAGTATTGATCGCTTGATAGACATGATAATTAAAGATCAGGGTAAAGGAGTAACGATCAGTATTAGTCAGTTGACTGATCTTGTCAACAGCGGGAAACTTGGAGATTTTGAAATCCCTAGTGTCAAGCAGCCGGACATTCAGGTTCAACAGGCAGATGAGGGTTCGCAGAGGAATGAACTGAACAGAGGACAGCTAGTCAACCATAATATGGTTGAGGATGATGAACATCATGGATTTGGAGAGACGAGCATAGCAGAAGAAGCTGATATGAGTGATCCGACTTCACCATCGATCGATATTGGTATCTCAGAATCGATCAATATCGGCACATCATAAACGATCGATATTGAATCTTCACATCGATCGATACCTCTCGAAAATCCTGATGCTACTACTGAGAATTCAGAGAGTGGACGACAGAGGGCACTTAGAGACCACAACGTGCCTGAAGATTTATACGCTGAAAGATCTGCACTGCGTCGTTCAACATCCCAGAGTTCTATCCCTGAGCTTCATCCTGCATATATCTCTCTTGTGTGTCAGCATCCTTTTCATGGTCTTCCTGATGAAGATGCCACTTACCATCTCAAATCATTCGAAGATCTAGCATCAATCATTAAATGCAATGGAGTTTCTGAAGACTACTACTTCTGTAAACTATTTCCATATTCTCTTGCTGGAGATGCAGGTCATTGGTTGAAGAAGCTACCACCAGGATCTCTCATTACTTGGAAAGACATTAGAAATGCTTTTGTCAACAAGTTTCTCTATGAAACTACAGCCAATCTTGAGATTGAGATGAGATCTATGCTAGAATATATGATGGAGGATAAGTGACACGAGCTCAGCATCGATTGACATCCTCACCTCAACATCGATCGACCCTACAACCTCCACATCGACCGACACCATGACATCAGAATCGGTCGACATCAGCACCTCAGAATCGATCGATACAGACTCTTGTCATCGATCGATACCACTTGAAATCCCTGAAAGTTCGAGTTGTCCTCCGGACACTACAAACTCGACACAGAAGAGCATTGATATATCAAGTTTTTCTCCTTCCCCAGATGTAGAAAAAGAAATCTTCTTGGAAGATATCTTGGAGCAAGAATTCTTAAAGTTGGAGGATGAAGAAAAGCTTGGAGATTTGGATTCAAGTAAAGAAGTTAATATGGAAGACTTCTTGGAACATGAGGAATGGCTTGAGGATATGGATCAGAATTTGGAGCAGAAGCTTGATGACGAACAGAATACTGAGAGGAAAGATATAGAGACTTCGCCAAAGGTTAGCATCGATCGACACCAACCTGATGAGATCGATCGATACCCACCCTATGTCATCGATCGACAGTCGCCGTACTTTATTGATCTACATACACCCGACTGCATCGATCGACACCCACCCGATTGTATCGATCGACACCCATGTTTGGATGAACTACCAGGATACATAGTTGAGATGGAACTGATTGAGGAGATAGTGCACGAGTCTGAAGCCTCCCACTTTGCTGTCCCTAAACATCAGAGACCACCTATATGGACAGAAGAAACTGTTGGGTTTCACAAAAAAGTGAAGAGGATACATGATCCTGTGAAGATTATGGTTCCAAGTGCGGTGTTTGAAGCTGAATCTCCTATTCCACCAGATAAAAGTGTGCATTCGAGTTCTTACATTGAAGCACTAGATGATCATCAGCACGTAGCAGCTTCTCAGAGAGGGTTGAGACTTAGAGATGAAGTCAATAAAACCCTAGCAGAAGAAGCATCGATCGACACGGTTCAGACAATGTCGATCGACATGAGCACTCCACCATCGATCGACATCTACCGGATACCATCGATCGACATCTTTAATCCACCATCGATCGACACCACCACTGGTTCATCGATCGATACCAGACGAGAATTAGAGCAGAATGAGTATGAAGTGTGTGGAAATATTTTTGATGGAGATACCACCACACGTTCAAACAAGTCTGAGGGAAGGAAGATGATGAATTGGAAGAAGAGGAAAAGAACAAAAAGGGGTTCTCAATTGTCATTGATTCCTCACTTCTCAGATGATGCCAGGAAATCCAAAGTGAGATTTCACAAGTCTGTGAGAAAGAAGTGGCGAAATTGGAAGAAGCGGAAACGAACCAATGGAGGTTCTCAATTACCATTAACTCTTCATTTCTCAGATTTTTTCAGAAAATCCAGAGTGCGCAGTAGATGCTTCTCACATCCATTTGCAAAGCTTAAAGCACTCCTTATTGCTGAGATGATAGACAAAGGAGGAAGAGTCTTTGGAGGAAGCTTTCACACAAGAATGATAAAGCTTCAGAGATTGGACATTGAGACTTGTTTTGGAGCATGTTCTCATTCTCATCTGGACTAAATCAGATTTCCAAAGTCAAGCTAAATGACTATAACAAAGCGCTGAGTGGGAGGCAACCCACTGTTAGGTTTGTTTTCAATTTGTTTTATTTTCATTTATTACTGATATTTTGTTTTCTAAGGATTTCAGGTAAAAAAAGAAAAAAAAAAGGATGAACAGTAACGACGTTACTGTAGCAACGCACTGTAGCACGACAATCGAGCGATACTGTAGAGACAACATCGGTCGATACTGTAGCATGAAAATCGATCGATACTGTAGCGGAGTCACTGTAGCTACGATTACTGTTCATAGTTACTGTAGCAGGATTACTGTTGCGGATCACTGTTCATCGAAAAAATTAGTTAATTAATTTTATTAGTTATCTATTACTAACTTTTAGACTGTTAGTGTTTTATCTATGATAGGTTTTAGGAGAAGATCCAAGGAAGAAAAGTTGACATACTGATATCGACCGATGGCTGGCCATCGTCGGTCGACAGAGCATCATTAGCATCGGTCGATCGTCACTTAACTGTGTTTATCGACAGAACAATAAGGGTATTGATCGCCACTTAACTGTGTTGGTCGACATTCATATTAACGTCAGGTATAATGTTTCTCCTTATTGAATATTGTCCTTATGATTTATTCTCCACTGATCTTAGACTGTTTAACATTGGTCACAATGTTATTCAAGTCTGGGGGAGGTCGTACTAATATTATGATTTAGTTAGTTGTTTAGAATAGGGACCCGAGTAGACGATTACCATGATAATCGACCGATTAGAACAAGTCGATATCGATCGACAGTACATCCCTTGCATCGACTGATGGTAACTATTTTTCATCGTTCTACACTTAATCCAGTCAGGTATATCGTTCTAACTTGTTCAATTGAGTACTTATGATTTATTTACACCATAACTCCGACTGGATATACACTGGTCACAGTGTTATCCAAGTCTGGGGGAGGTTCTACTAATATTTTTGATAGGTCATGGATTTTACCCACTTTTCACCATGATTTATATATGTTTTTGAAAACAAAAGAATACTTTTAGTGCCTTTCTAGAGCTTTTTCAGGTTCAGGTACTCGTTGGTGTAAAACAGCTGAAATGGAGCTAAAACAGAGACTTTATGAAGATATTAGTCGAGCTACCATATTTACCATAGACCGATACAATTTAAGGACGTCGACCGATAGAAGTTAATCAAGATCGACCGATGGAAGCATTGCAACATCGCTCGATATTGAAGTCTCCCGAGTCATTTATTTACTAATTAGAAGCCCTAATTGCTTCTAAAGTTTTTACTAATTACACCTTAAGTCCCTGGCCGCCTGTTAGGCTATAATAGAGGGTTTTTGTACTAGTTTAGGGCAGACTTTGCCTAGAGACCTTTGGAGAAGATCTAAGAATTGAGAGAAACACTTTGTCATACCATTGAGGGAGCTTAGGATTGGAGAGACAGATCTGAACTGCAATCACAGAGAAGATCTTGAACTCCCTTTGCTTTACTTATTTATTATTTCTCATTTTATTTCTATTCAAAAGTATTATTCAAACCATCATGATTTTGTCTCCCATGAATATGTTTGAGTAGTCTCTCTGTTAGATTTATGTTTCTCATCAGGGTTAAATTATGTATTGAATAAGCTATTGTTAGGGTGTTTAAAATATAATTCTTCTTCTAGTTATTCTTAATGCTTTGCTAAGGAATTGATCACCCTTAACCTAGATCTTATGATTAATTTATCCAAGCGAGAACTTGATAAATACCTGAAACTTAACTAGTTAGATTTATTTCTGCTAAACTTAAACGAGAGTTTCAGTTCAGTAAGGATTAAAGGATTAAATCAAACTCGCCCTTAAGATTCTCTAGAAACTATATCGATCGATAAAGCACTCGATTGATCGACCGATATAGCGAAAGGTTAATCGATCGATATCTTTATCCAAGTATCGATCGATGCTTTCTCGCGGCTATCGTACGATAGTACATGACCCGAGATCTAGTAGAAGATAACCTTTTAAGTTTGAGTCCAGAATTATGAAAACTAAAAACCTTAACACCCTAAATGCATAATTAACCTGAGAAATACCTAAATCTAGCTAAATCTTAAAACCCTAAAGAAACACAAATATTCACCCTTGCGATTTACTGTTTTAAACCATATTAGTCTAGCTTTATCTCGAAGACTAAACAATCTGTTGTGTAGTCCTAGAGTCTCTGTGGATTCGATCCCTAAGTACTACAACTGAACCTCTTATTTGAGAGAGTAATTCACTCCTTAGGGTAATTTGAGTGATATCAAATTTGGCGCCGTTGCCGGGGACTCTTTTTCCATTACCATCTGATTTAGTTTAGAATATAGTCTAGACCTTATTTTCGTGTTACTTAATTACTTTTCCTTCTCTCTGTTGTTTGCAGGGAACTCAAGATGGAAAAGACAGATTTCGGCGTAGCATCGATCGATGACGAACCACTCACGTCGAACGATATTTCAATCGAGGAATCGGTCGACACAGACCTATCCACATCGATCGATACAGATCGATTAGCATCAATCGACACCAACCAGCCGGAAGCAGGTAAGTCCCCACTTACCAATCTCAGTCGTGATAAAGTAGTCCAGACCGAACCTTTAGGCAAATCACGCAACCAATCCAACAAATTTATAAACGAACAGGGGACTGCAATCCCTGTTCATCCCCCGTCTTCAATCAAAGACGATAATAAGTTGCAAGACTACTCTGACCCAATTAAGACCTATTCCAATAGGTCAGCCATTAAGTTACCAGACAATAGCAGAAACAGATCAACGCTTCATTTTGAATACATCCGTCTGGTACAAGCAAACCCATTCCGAGGATCTACCTCAGAACACCCTCATGATCACATCGAATACCTAGAAGATCTAGAACTCAGTGACAATGATCGCGCTAGACTCTTTCCCTTCTCTTTAGGGAGAAAGGCTAAGAGTTGGCTGAATCAGTTACCAGCAGGATCCTTAACCTGCTGGAGATAGATCCGGAATGCATTCATAAACCACTTCTTCGATGAGACTCGATACTGGGACTCTAGATGAAAGCTTTCAACCTTCTTTCAAGAAGCACGAGAATCATTTAGGAATGCTTGGTCAAGATTTAAGCATTATCAGCGAGATTGTACCCACCACGGGTACTCAGAACCGGAACTCCTTAAATTTTTTTACGGAGGCCTCGAACTGGATTATCAAATCACGCTTGATAACGCAAGTAACGGGAACTTTAATTCCAGGAACTTCGAAGACGCTCAGCATATGATTGAAAATATAGCAATGGGAAAATCTTATGGAAATAAAGACAAAGAAAGAGATGATAGAGCCGAGAACGACCTTCAATTACAGGAAATAAAGCGATCCTTGGATTCTCTTCATTCCCTAATGAAAGAAAAGCCTAGGACAACCCAAACTTCTGAGAATGTCCAATCCATCGAACAAATGTTCCCTGGACAGGAGCTCCAACAAGAAAGCGTCTCAAACATAGATAATTTTGACCATGATTACAACACCCCCATCAAACTTTATCAAGGGAGAGATATAGCTAAGTTGAATCACATTTCGTTAGGACCTCAGAAACTAAGCAACAACCTTGATTTCAGATTAAACAACATTATCAATTCCATGTCAAGGAGAATTGAAATCTTGACTGCTCAAGTTAGGAATCTAGAAGATAATACAGCCAACCATGCCATATCCATAAAAAGGGAAGTCGGATGTCTCCCGGGAATGACTGATACAAATCCAAGAAGGCAGATAACCGCCGCAGTTCTAAGGAGCGGAAAACAATTGATTCCAAACACTGCGCCAAACAAAGCATCTGCAAATCATGGAACATAAACTCCCAAACCCACCCACAAAGAACTGAGCAGGAGAAGACCAGTTTGACCGGTAATAGTCAATACATTTCGGAAGAGATCGCAAGCATTTAGTGAGTAAGAGAAAGTTAGAAAATTATTTAAAAAAAAACTTATTTGGACTATACACGGCCGATGCTAGTTACTCGATTTGTCCATTAAAACGACCAAGCACACGAGAATAGTCAGGATGCATCCAATTATATTGGAATATAGATTTATATGGTTTGGGAGACCTTAAGTAAACCTCAAAATAAGTCAGGATGACAAGGAATGAAAAACGTGTCAAAGCGAATTATGCCGCAAAGCCATAACCCATTAAAATAGTCTATCGGAATGTTCAATTCATTTGAAGAAGGATGGGAATAACCTATTAAGACCAACCAAGATTTATAAAGATGACTTTTGAAGGGATGTATTAGGGCTGAAAGAAGCTACTGTAACTATGAGAAGTGATTTTGGTTCAAAAGGAAGATAATTGATATGTACAAAATACTAGATAAGTCGTTTGGAGGGTCTGTCGTGAACTGTTTAAGTAAAGACCATCCGACTTGGCTCATGATAAATGTAAGCATCATAATGAGACTCTGGTTCAAATAATAATTGTTAGGAAAACCAGACGAGTTAGTCTGGTGGCGAACAGCTTGCATATGCAAGTACAGCTTCGGATTCGACTCGTACACATATGACTTAGGTCCTATTACGTTGGTACAGTCGCAGGCTGGTACCGAACCTAGGAGAATTAAGGTCGAAGATCCGAACTCATCCTAGCAAATCAAATAATAATAATAATTGTTAGGAACCTGATAAATTTCGAGTTCAATTCAAAAGTGTATGTCTAAATAGGAAAATTGACTTTTCTTTCCTGATTCATGTTTAGGTAGCTATATTTTTTTGTTGAAAAAAAGCTTGGTAATTACACTAATTAACCATCCAATATATAAAAATGTGTAAACAACTATACAAACTTTATGTCAATACATGTCACATGTATGCAGTGAGACCTCTACAGATCAATAATGTTGGGACTACACCAAAATTAGCTCTTATTCCTTGTTTTACAAAGAATGTCATTCTACAATCTCAATGCAATTTTTATTAACTTCCAGCTCAACATTAATTGGAAAATACATTATTTTTATAAATAAATATATTTATCCAGAACACTATTGGTTAGTGAGATGTAATTAATGACAACTTACATATATTTCAACGCTTTTTTAATCCGTGTGAAAAGTGTCGGAGTGACACTTATTTAGAAACAGAGGGAATATTGTTTTATTAATTTATAGAGAAATTAATTTATCGAAATACTAATTAAGTCAAAAATTTATTTGGGACTGTAAAATTATAATAATTTATAGATATTTTTAGTGTATATTAATTTATCGAGTATTAATTTATAGAGGATCTACTTTAATAATATGGTGGTAACATCCAATCGGATTTAATTGATTTTAAGCTAAATTAATGAGGTCAATCCGTAATTTATTAAACTTAACAAACTTAATGATTTATTAAGTATAATAAACTTAATTGATTTTATTAATAAAATTAATAGTTTATTAAAATTAAATAATTCATTATTAATTTACATTTATTTAAATTAATTTAATTTTATTAAAATTATTTCCTTAAACTTAATAATTTTATTAAAATTAATTTAAATTTATTAAATTAATAACTTTGACTTAGTTTAATCATTTAATAAATTTATAAGTTTATTAAACTTACTAAGTTATTAAGTTTACTAATAAATTATTAATAAATTATTAAGTATATTAATAAAAAAATATTAAACTTAATAAAATCATTAAATTTAATATGTTTAATAAATTACAGATTGACTCCATCAACTTAGCTGATTACGATCTTGCCAACATATTATTATTTACTTCGTACATATAACATGTATTTACATAAAATTAGTGTATTTATTGACACATTTTCATACATTTGATAGTCCCACCATATAAGCGTAAACTTCGTATAGTTAGGAAATTTTTTTCCTTTTTTTTGTTTCATATTTTTAACCACAAAGGCTTAATAATACATATGTTACTGTTATACATGTAATATATGAATTATATATTTTATAAAATGTAAACATCAGTCTAATAATAATATTAATGTATGCACATGTGTGTGAAGGGTCCACCTAGTTGTATCTTATACACCTTTATTCCATAGACTATTTATTTAAAATATATTTCATTTCCATTTTTTATGATACCACTTTTTGCTCAATTCCAAACCCAAATTTCTCTCATTTTTTGTCAATGTATTCACAATTACAGTCGCCCTCCATTTGGGCTAAAATATGGGGACAAAGACAAAACTAGAGAGCGACGACTAAAAGAAAGTGAGTAGACCCATCGTTTTGTTTAGGTAAATTTCTACCAGAAAAAAGGTTCCAACAAGACCACAGTAAAAACGAGTAAACGCAATGCTTTTTTGACCATCAAGAGAGTAAATGAAAACAAATCTGACTCAACACAATTTACACCAATGGTGAAAGTAGACAAGAGTTCTCCACAGGTCTAGCATTTTTGTGTTTGTTTTTTGACTACCTTTGTACATAAACCATACCATACAACCCTGAATCAGACAAAAGGGTTTTACTGTAACATCTCTCATCTAGGAGGACCTGTGCTCTGGTTAGCTTCTCTATCTCTGCGTCTCCTGCTAGATCGTCCTAGTAGAACCCTTCCTTGTCGCCTCATCCGACTCGCCAAAGAGTTACTATCCGTATCTTCCACTTCTTCTCCAGAGACAGACACCTCACTCGTTCCACGGTGGGTTGTCAAGTCATTCGAATCTGAATCAGAGCGTCTTGTCTGACTCCTTAACTCCCCAAGACCCTGCATCATAATGACCACACTCCATAGATTCCTACCAAATCCAGCATGATGCTCGCCACGACCTTCGTCTGAACCTGAACCACCCTGGGGGTTGCTGTTTGTCTCTATAACGTAGTCCCCAAGCACCGTTGCACCGGGCATCATCGACCTAATGGTTCTGATAACATCATCCCTGTCCTGCTCAATCTCAAGCCTTCTCCAGTTCTGCTCCACAACAGGGTCAACCTCACGCGGCTTCGCACAAGGGTGGTCTGTTTTCATGTGTCTCCTCAGCTCTCTGAAGCTTCCAGCAAAGACACAGTTCTCCTGCATACAGATCCTCTTCTCGAGATTCAGAAAGTCACGTGCGGGCTGCACTATCGTCCAGCCTTTCACCTGGCCTCTACAGAGCGGGCAGGTGAGATTATTCCCAAGCTCAGACTTGTTGACCTGTTGATGAGACGTTGACTTGAGTTTAGCTGAAGCTTTCTTGTACTGGTCTAAGCAGTTGGAATAACGGAAGCTGGTGCCGCACATGTAAGGACGGCATCCCTTGTCGTGAGAGGAGCAGAGGAGAAGAACAGCGTTGTGTGGACACTCCATGCAAACTGAGCATATAACATTCTCGTAGTCCCTCTTCTCTAGACACTTTGTACAGTCCAGGTTACTTGCCAAACGTCGATTAGGAGACTGAGTTTTGTAGGGTTTTGCTTTGAGCCGTCGTGAATGGACCCTGCGTCTTGTCCTTGTAGCTTTGGCCATTATCACCCCTGTACAAGTTAACTCATACAATTAGCAAAACAATCATAAAAAGGGTTTTAACAACTGAACAACATAACCAGATGTTTCTTCAGTTCAGCACTTAGCATACAACACATACACAATACATGCACTCATATATCCATGTTTCAAAACTTGGCATCAGCAGCAAAGAAAAACCATATATGATGCAGATAATTACAGGAAAAAAGGCATTGATTTGAACAACTGAAACAATATAAGTTTATGCATATATATCGTTGGAATTGAACCGAACAACAAATCATCAATGGTAACACAAATGCAATCTAATGAAACTGAGAGCAAAACATCAAGGAACTGATGCCTAAACAGGACAGAAATAGACCAGACTAAGTAATATACCCCTCAAACTCTCTCACTACTTTCGAACTCCCAAGACAACACAATGAGTAAAACTCTACGCAACAAGATCTTAATGTTATGAAACAAATCAAATTGTAGACATCTCGGATCCAGAGAATATTTATATAAAAAAAAGTAAATAATTTGGTAATAATCTTCTGGATAATTGGATTCTTAATTCCCTCCCAAAATCAAATTATAAAGAATGCCCAGATAAGCAATTCAACAAAAGTTTCAACCTTTCGTGAAACCAAATCCGAATATCCCAGACCCAATTGAAATCGGAAAGTCATAGCTAAAAAACACACAACTTATAATCTTCAAGAACACAAATTGTACGAAGAGTGTAGAAACGATGACGCAACAGAGAGTTTACCTTAAGGGATTGAAGATTAGGGTTTGTCGAGAAGATGAAGCGAGAGGGGAGAGATGAGAGGAAGGGAGTTGGGGCTGCGAGATTCCCGTGGAAGCGTCAACACTGCTCCCACCCACAGCTCTCGATTCTCTGAGTTTCTCTCTCTCTCTCGCGCCACGTGTGATTGTGATATCACCCTCCCATGCTTCCTTCCACTGCATCAAAGTGACGCGCCGCTCGATTTAGCCTTTCTAGGCCCACTATAATTCACCATTGGGCCTATACATCGGTGTTGTATTCCTGTGTTGTTCTTTTTAACGTCGTACCAAATGGATATTAGTTTTAAAAACCATCGGTATAAAGATATGATTCGATATATATATACGGATCCAACAGAATCTATAATATAATGAGAGAGTTTCTTCACTTCTGAACTGCCACCTCAGCATCAGATGTAGGACCCACTCAGAAAAAAATGTGTAGTAACGAATGGGCTTCGTCATTAGAAAAGGCTCATTTGAGTTTTATGCATTATATCATTTAGAGTAGCTCATTTGACTTTTATGCATTTTAGACAAAGCTCATTTGATCTTTATGATGTTAAACGGAAGAAACTCATCATCTAAAAAAAATCTTATCGATCGTCGAAAAAATAAAAAAAAGTCTCCTCGATTACTCTACCTGGTTAGGTCTGCGTGCAAGAAATAACGTGATTCTCACTGCCTTCTTCGATCGTTTCCAATGGCGACAAAGAGGATCTTCAAGGTAATCTCCGTCGCTGCCGCCTTCTCACGGATGAATGGTTGCAAAAGCCGAAAGGTGAGAAGTTTCAGATTCTTTTGTTGATTCATGGGTTTCTCTAATAGTTTTGTTTGTTCAGCTAACGAAGAAGACATGAAAAAACGCATGGAATATCCCTATGAGCGCATTTTTCAAGCAATCATTGCGTGAGTTCGAAGATGTTAGGAAACTTGATTACCATGTCAGATACCTTCTTCTCAATCGTTTGTGCTTATATGACACTATATATCTAAATTGGTTGCATTTGTTTCCTATAAAGAAATTTCCTGTAGCAAGAAAAAAAAGAGAAGTTATTACTAGATGCATTATTTCACAAGCATGGGGATTCAATAGCAAAACGTCTCTATGATATTACTTTTATATCAACAAGCTTGAAGATAAACATATTGGTGTGACATGTTCTTTTTTATAACTATACATGTTTGAAAGTCTTTGCTTTTTTTCTCTATGATTTAACTCTCACTCTCTGGCTGGATGAATATCATGTTGCAAGGGTATCTTTCAACTAGATTGCTTTTGTGGTCGCAGGTATGACGTATGAGGCTAGATTTATAACCCCTTTCTTTTCATCCTGGATGAAAATTATGATTCTATTTAGTCAGTAAATACTTTAGGCATGCCAGAAGAGCTCTGAAATCTGTAAGTTTAGATTATTTTGCAACTCAGGTTCCAGTTTCCCTTATTGCCGGTTAGTTATTTATATACGCAAGTCAAGAGCAACAAATTTTGACTTTTATTCTGGCTATACTATTAAGTTTTTGAAATATGTGTGATGCATGCTCGGGGGAATATCTTATGTCATATGTGGTTCGATTTCCCTTTTCTATGATTCATTCCTTGCTTTCTCTCTTCAGCCAATAATTTACGTTGGAAGGGGGATGCATGAAAGTCAAATGTCACTCATAAAGTGAGTATATGGAACTAAACAAGATCTATTGTAAAACTTATCGCATACTGAAATTTATGTGAACGACCAAACATTGTTTTGAGCTAATATGTTTCTTGGAATTCCAGGTGTACGATTTGCTGGTTGTTGCTTTTCTGCAGCAAATTTACATTTAGCTACTTTCTACAGGTGAAACTTTGGTGAAGCCAACAAATACAATTATGAGCATTCGCCATATAAAGTACAAATGGCATGAGTTTTTTCCTAATGGTAATATAACGACTCGAGCCTTCCGCTTCGGAATCTGTTCTTTTTTCCTTATTTGCTGTCAATACTTTTTGGTAAGCTAAATGTTTCCATTATCCATGTAGCTGAGCACAACTATGGAGCAAGTAAATACCAACAGTCAATCCTTCGCATCACTCGCTTTATAAATATAGCAGAAATCCAAAGAATCAACATTACGCACAAAAGAAAATGCAGAAACCATTCACTACCTCAGAACGTCAGATGGATCCAGGAAAAGGAGAGCAGCGCCGGCTTCGGTCGTTACCGGAGGACACGTTCCGTATCATGGTCACAAAACTCGGTTCCTCATATCCTCTCGACTTCTGCGACGTTCGGCTCATGCAAAAGCCTCAAGTTCGATCTGAATGACAACATTATTGCCAAAGATCTGAAGCTCTATCCCTTGGTTAAGAACCCGAAGAAAGCTAAGTCTTACAACTCTCTGATCAACTCTTGCTTGAAGGTGGACTTAGATGCTCACTTTATCAAAGGGGTTCTCCAACTTCTTGACAGTCGCAACAAGTGCCTAGGGCTCCACCACCTTGAGATCGCCTCGCAGAGATCCTAGACAATGCATCGACAACATATCTAGGCTCCACCACCATGAGATTGCTTCTCAGAGATTCCAAACAATTCACCAACAACGTACCCATCCCCGCGCTTGCGCGGGGCTATGTTTCTAGTAAATCAAAGAATCTAAGTTTATGTCCAACAACTTTTTTTCGTTTAATTTTTTTTCCTAATTCTTTTACTTTTACCGTATATTCTTTTTCTTGTGTGGAAAATAAGGTTTTAACTTTTAAAAGAAAATGTAAGGAAAGATGATAAACTGTAAAGCAATAAAGTTCTTTCCAGTACACGGTACATGTCACCACCTAATCAATCACGTTAATGTCGATAGTAAGTTTCAGACGTCATGTTTGCAAAAAAGATCTCGGTGATAATAAATTTTACTTTAAATGCAGAGGTGAAATATATAATATTTACTAGGCGAGTTGAAAAAATCACGGAACTTGAGGATGTTTGTTAGAGCCGAGGGTCGGAACCAAGCCGAGTTGAGTTGTAACTTATAAAATAATTTTAATTATAAAGTTGATCTCATACAACAATTTATCTACTATAATCGCAATTCTCGTAGAAGCTTTTGGAATGTTTTGACTAGCAGGTATAATTTAAGGATAGTAGATACATAAAATTACAAATTATAGGTTGTTGTGAACTGAAAACAGAAAGAAAGATCTAAAATAATTGGAGTATTTTGCAATAATTGAGAAAGTTAAACCTAGTTGGAAATCACAAAGTTGTACCATGGTATATTTAAAAGTAAAAGTATTTGATTTCTCTTTTCCTTTCCGAGGAGGAAAAAAAACTGTAGAAGAAGTCACACATCTTTTTGACTTCCAACACTCAACCGTTCGATTCCCTCCTCGCAATATTTCTTCATCTTCTTTTTTGGAAGAAGTGTATCTATCTCTAATAAATATTTGCATAGAATCGGAACAAACTGAGAAGTCTTGTGATTGCAGTAAGAGTTTTAAAAAATGCAGCAACTGTGGGAAGTCAAGGAAAAGAAGAAGAACGAGAGAATCATCAAAGGAAGAGATCTAGTGGATGTTGTCTTCTCATGGTCTGTTCGTGATGTCCTCAACTCAAATCTTTACAAAGGAAAGGTTCTGTTTTCTTCTTAATCTCATAATATATTAGAAACTTATTTACTCTTAATTACCTCATTTGCGTAGTTGCTTAGTGGATTTTGTGTTTTGGTATAATAGGTTGATAAAATCCCTAACACATTCCAGTCAAGCAAAGAGTATTTTAGGTCATTTGTTAATCCGATCATCGAAGAGACACATGCTGCTTTGTTATCAAGTATGGGAACTCTGAGACGAGCACCAGCTTTCAAAATTTGGGAAATCAAACCAGCCAAAGATTTTAAACCTCCCAAGAATCTCTATTACAAAGTCACTTTGCAGACAACGTCTTATAATATTATGACTAGTGGAGACCGGAAACTGTTGGAGTTCAACGATCTCATTGCGGTGACTGATAAGAAGCCTTATAGAATCGATGACTTGAGATGTTCCAACGAGCCTTACGTGCTGGCTCTTGTTTGTGGAGTGAACGAAGATAACCCACATTTGATAACTATTTTGGCCTCAAAACCCATCGATCTCTACGAAGGTAACATGGACACAAGAAAGAAAGGCAAGGGTGTGAAGAGAAGCATAAGCCTCTTTGGTGTATATTTGACCAACATGATGACCAACATTCGTATTTGGACCGCGTTACATCCAGATCCAGATGGAGGAAACTTAAAGCTTATATCTAAAGTGCTTCAAAGCAACAGTGAGGTAATTATTATGAATGTTGCACGAGCTTTTCATAGAAGTTTAGTTTGGGTTAGTTTTTGTTGATTACTAGACCACTGAGTAATAGATTGGTTTTTTTTTATATAAAAAATAATAATTATTATGAATTCTCCTATCTGACTACTCTGTTTCTTGTGTAGGTTGGTGGTGAAAGTTGTGCTTCTTGCCAAGAAAACAGTCAAAATATTATTCCAAATCACATAGAGAAAATGCTTCGTTCGTTCAAACTGAACTCATCTCAAGAGGGTGCGGTTTTGCGTTGTCTAGAAGCCAAAAACTGCAACCACAGCAACACTATCAAACTTATATGGGGACCACCAGGAACCGGGAAGACGAAAACGACAAGTGTTCTGCTTCTCAACCTTTTCAAAATGAAATGTAGGACACTGACTTGCGCTCCAACTAACATAGCTGTTTTAGAAGTTGCCTCGAGGGTTGTGGAGTTAGTCTCTGAGTCATTAAAGTTTGGTGGGTATGGTCTTGGGGATATCGTGCTGTTTGGCAACAAAGAAAGGATGAAGATCGATGAACGGGAGGACCTTTTCGATGTTTTCCTCGATTACCGAGTCGATGAGCTCTATGATTGCTTTCTAACTTTAACCGGATGGAGAGCGAACGTAAACCGCATGATCTGTTTGCTCACTGATCCAAAAGAAGTGTATCACAAGTCTTTCACCGAGAAAGATAAGCGTCCTCCGTTTAAGAAGTTTGTTGAAGAGAGGTTTTGTAAACTCAGGACGGATCTTCGTTTTCAGTTCTCGACTCTGTGTCTCCATCTACCAACTGTTTTGCTCTCTTTTCGAGTAGCGGAGAGAATGAATCAGACTAGTGATCTCCTTAGAACTATGACAGTTTCTGATGTCCTTCGGAAAGAAAATGAGAATGATACAAGAAAGCAAGATTGTGTGAAGATGTTAGAATCGATTTGCGATAGCCTCGACCTTCAAGATTATATAGGAAAGTTTGAACTCAAAACACTTTGCTTAGACAACGCACATCTGATTTTCTGCACGGCGTCAAGCTCTGCCAGGCTACACATGAGTTATCCAATACAACTCCTTGTGATCGATGAAGCTGCTCAGCTAAAAGAATGCGAATCCGCGATCCCATTGCAGCTTCCAGGACTTAAGCATGCAGTTTTAATCGGCGATGAGAAGCAGTTACCTGCGATGATACAGAGCAAGATCGCTTCGGAGGCTGATCTTGGGAGGAGCTTGTTCGAAAGATTGGTCTTGTTGGGTCACAAGAAGCAGTTGCTGAACATGCAGTACCGGATGCATCCTTCCATCAGTATTTTTCCTAACCGAGAGTTTTACGGTATGAAGATTCGGGATGCACCTTCTGTCAGAGTGAGAAGCTACGAGAAACGGTTCCTCCCTGGGAAAATGTATGGGCCTTACTCTTTCATCAACGTGCCTTATGGTAGAGAACAGTTTGGACAAGGGTTCAGTTCGAAAAACATGGTGGAGGTCTCTGTTGTGGATGAGATTGTGTCAAAGCTTTACTCAGGTAACACAATTCTTGATTCTTGATTAGTCTATTTAAAACTTGTGTCTGATAATGTGATATACTAATATGGCAGTATCAAGAAAGACGGGAAGATCAATAAGTGTTGGTGTGATTTCACCTTACAAGGCTCAAGTGTTTGCAATTCAAGAAAAGATAGGCCAACGGTTTGATGGCAGTGAGCAATTCACAGTGAGTGTTAGGTCTGTTGATGGGTTTCAAGGTGGTGAAGAAGATATTATAATAATCTCAACCGTTAGGTCTAACGGTAAAGGAGCCATAGGTTTTTTATCTAACCAACAAAGAACCAATGTAGCACTCACACGTGCCAGGTATCTAAACAGCATTCTCTCTTCCTTAATAGTATATGCTAATTTTGTGTTGTTATTCATTCATTGACTTGGTTTGTAGATACTGCTTATGGATTCTCGGAAACGAATGGACTTTGACCAACAATAAATCAGTATGGAGGCAGTTAGTTAATGATGCTAGGGCACGAGGCTGTTTTCATGACGCATATGATGATGAATCGTTAGCTCAGTGTATTAAAAGATCAGCCACAGCCCTTGATGATCTTGATGAGCTTCATGACAATAAGCTTCTTTCCTTTGAGAATTCGATATGGAAGGTATTATTAGACCTCTTGTTCTCTTTTTATATCATGTTTTAAGCTTATCTATGGCAAAATACTAATTATTTTTGTAATCCATTTGTGCGTTATGAAGTATCTCATATGTAATTGCTTATAATATATGGGATGTCATCTTAAATATCTTTTAAAAAGAAACGGAGAGGATACAAAATATTTCCATCATACTGTGCTATTCTTACTACTCTGATCTTTTCTTCTACAGGTTTTGCTTAGCAACGAGTTCTTGAAATCTCTGGAGATCATCATAGACTCTGAAATTAACAAGAGAGTTATGAGCGTTTTGGAAAAGTTATCAAATGGGAAGTTTCAACAAGACTTAGAGACTGAGAATCTGTTTATACAACAAGATATCGATGACGGCTTAAGCCTCATTTGGGCAATAGACATAATCAAGAAAGATAATCACTATCTCCAAGTGTTAAAGATCTGGCATGTTATGCCATCTTCTGACGTTTCTTGTGCAGAAAAATGTCTAGAAAACCATTACAAGGGATACACGAAAGTCAAGATAGAACGGTGCAGATACATATGCTATCAAGGGTAAGATATTATAATAATCTCAACCGTTAGGTCTAACGGTAAAGGAGCCATAGGTTTTTTATCTAACCAACAAAGAACCAATGTAGCACTCACACGTGCCAGGTATCTAAACAGCATTCTCTCTTCCTTAATAGTATATGCTAATTTTGTGTTGTTATTCATTCATTGACTTGGTTTGTAGATACTGCTTATGGATTCTCGGAAACGAATGGACTTTGACCAACAATAAATCAGTATGGAGGCAGTTAGTTAATGATGCTAGGGCACGAGGCTGTTTTCATGACGCATATGATGATGAATCGTTAGCTCAGTGTATTAAAAGATCAGCCACAGCCCTTGATGATCTTGATGAGCTTCATGACAATAAGCTTCTTTCCTTTGAGAATTCGATATGGAAGGTATTATTAGACCTCTTGTTCTCTTTTTATATCATGTTTTAAGCTTATCTATGGCAAAATACTAATTATTTTTGTAATCCATTTGTGCGTTATGAAGTATCTCATATGTAATTGCTTATAATATATGGGATGTCATCTTAAATATCTTTTAAAAAGAAACGGAGAGGATACAAAATATTTCCATCATACTGTGCTATTCTTACTACTCTGATCTTTTCTTCTACAGGTTTTGCTTAGCAACGAGTTCTTGAAATCTCTGGAGATCATCATAGACTCTGAAATTAACAAGAGAGTTATGAGCGTTTTGGAAAAGTTATCAAATGGGAAGTTTCAACAAGACTTAGAGACTGAGAATCTGTTTATACAACAAGATATCGATGACGGCTTAAGCCTCATTTGGGCAATAGACATAATCAAGAAAGATAATCACTATCTCCAAGTGTTAAAGATCTGGCATGTTATGCCATCTTCTGACGTTTCTTGTGCAGAAAAATGTCTAGAAAACCATTACAAGGGATACACGAAAGTCAAGATAGAACGGTGCAGATACATATGCTATCAAGGGTAAGATATTATAATAATCTCAACCGTTAGGTCTAACGGTAAAGGAGCCATAGGTTTTTTATCTAACCAACAAAGAACCAATGTAGCACTCACACGTGCCAGGTATCTAAACAGCATTCTCTCTTCCTTAATAGTATATGCTAATTTTGTGTTGTTATTCATTCATTGACTTGGTTTGTAGATACTGCTTATGGATTCTCGGAAACGAATGGACTTTGACCAACAATAAATCAGTATGGAGGCAGTTAGTTAATGATGCTAGGGCACGAGGCTGTTTTCATGACGCATATGATGATGAATCGTTAGCTCAGTGTATTAAAAGATCAGCCACAGCCCTTGATGATCTTGATGAGCTTCATGACAATAAGCTTCTTTCCTTTGAGAATTCGATATGGAAGGTATTATTAGACCTCTTGTTCTCTTTTTATATCATGTTTTAAGCTTATCTATGGCAAAATACTAATTATTTTTGTAATCCATTTGTGCGTTATGAAGTATCTCATATGTAATTGCTTATAATATATGGGATGTCATCTTAAATATCTTTTAAAAAGAAACGGAGAGGATACAAAATATTTCCATCATACTGTGCTATTCTTACTACTCTGATCTTTTCTTCTACAGGTTTTGCTTAGCAACGAGTTCTTGAAATCTCTGGAGATCATCATAGACTCTGAAATTAACAAGAGAGTTATGAGCGTTTTGGAAAAGTTATCAAATGGGAAGTTTCAACAAGACTTAGAGACTGAGAATCTGTTTATACAACAAGATATCGATGACGGCTTAAGCCTCATTTGGGCAATAGACATAATCAAGAAAGATAATCACTATCTCCAAGTGTTAAAGATCTGGCATGTTATGCCATCTTCTGACGTTTCTTGTGCAGAAAAATGTCTAGAAAACCATTACAAGGGATACACGAAAGTCAAGATAGAACGGTGCAGATACATATGCTATCAAGGGTAAGTATTTTAATTTTTTTTGTGGTTTTAATAATGCAAGAAACACAAGATAGAACGGTGCAGATGTAGATTAAGTTTGATTTTGTTCTTTTTGTATTGATGCAGAAATGTTGTTGTACCAATGAGATGGCCGATCAAGTCTTGCTTAAAGAATGGCATGATAAGGGATGTATCAAGATCGTTTGCGTTGTTGAGTGTTGTGGATGAAGCCGAGGTACCGAACCAATCAAGCAAGACTTTCTTTGATGAATCATTTCGAAATTCAGGAATTTTTGTATAAATACAGTTCTTATCATATTCGCTATGTTTTGTTTCTGTTTTGCAGGAAACAAGCGAAGCGGAAGAATGTGTGGAAGATTAGAAGAAAGGTTCAACTCCAAAGATCTAAAAACAGTTTCTTCTTAAAACTATTACCTGAGTATCAAAGCAGACTTTTTCTTGCTTTTCCTTTCTTCCTTTTGAAAAAAAAAACAAAGTGCAGTTTGCTTCTTCAGCGTGGGGTAAGCAAACGTAGTTTCTGTTCTCCAATATTTTTGTTCAGATGATTCAACTTAGTACATTAATCCAAAGGAATCCGAGAACTTATTTTAAACTGAGGCAAATGAGATTGTTAAATCTCTGAGAATGTACTTTTCAAAAGATCTTTTATCGAAATTGGTTTGAAACTATAACATTATATAAGAAATATATAAAATACAAAAGGTAGCTAATGTCGTTGCTACACAGAAAACAGTAGAGATACTTTTCAATGTCAATTTTATTAGAATCTAAGGTGAATTGCTAGATGTTCTTATACCTACACTATCAACCAGACTCTTGATACATTTTAAGATGACATAACACTTCTAATAGTTTAGAGAACTGATCTTTTTAATTACCTTTGTTAAATTGGACATTATTAGGAAAACAACGATGAACAAATGAAACCAAAAATGCAAAGAAGAACGATCTAAATCCTGGTTAACAAAACCAGAACTCTTTTAATCATACTCTAATAGATATAGTTATTGGTGTTGACTTAAAAAACACACCATACTTAAACACAATTCACTAAATAATACTCTACATGTTTCAAAATAGGTGATGTTTTAATTTAATGCACAAGAATTAAAATATATATTTTTACCTAAAAAATATTATTAAAAATATAAATAAAAAATAATTCAACCAATCATGAAATAAACTATGAAAATATCATTAGTCATGAAATTTTTCATAAAACTAAAACTAATATAAAAATATCAAAACATCATATATTTTGAAACATTAAAACTTTTCAAAACATCATTTAATTTGGAACGAAATGAATAGTATTTTAAGTACTTTATAAAATATAATAAACAATAAACTCTTTCTTATTTATATAATAATTTTAAGTAAAATATTACATAACAACTAGGGGTTTGCCGGCGCTACGCGCCGGTTTTGCTAATATTGTTATCATTTAACTATGATTTTATAATCTAGAACATTTCTCAACAGTATTTTAGAAAACAAAATATGTGCATGATTATATGAAATTATTAATTTGATTGTAGTATTCGCAAAGTTACTATGAAAGAAATTCAAGTTTAAATATATGCATGACAATTTAAAAATGTAATAGTTGAATTTTTTATTATTTGATTGAAACTTATTAGTTTAAATTATTATTTAGATAATTTATAAATGTGGACTTTATCTTACAATGAATATATTAAATTAAAGTTTAAATATATATATATATATATATATATATATATATATATATATATATATATATATATATATATATATATATATATATATATATATATATATATATATTATGTTGTGAAAATATTATTTTTCACATTATATGAATATATAAAAATATATATATATCAAAAATTAGATGTGATAGTAAACATGCCTACAAATTTAAATTGATAAATCCATGCTAGTTAGATAAACTACATTTTTTATTTATCTTTATTTTGCATCATCTCATCTGGAATAAGATGAACTTTTTTGTCATGTGTTACTATCATGCTTGTATTTGTCCGGTTCTACTCGGGTTATTCTTCAGTTATCAGCTAAAACGGAACCGAACCCAAAACCCAGAGTAATGAAATCGATCATGTTTTTGGTTAGATCTGTAGCTGAGCCGATATTCTTACTTCGGTTCGGTTTCGAGATTTATGCCCAAACCTAGTTTTGTATATTGGGGTGATGGGGAGGTGTTATAATAGTTTGATGTTTTGGTCTCTGCTAGGTTGATTTCAATGATTTATTTTTTGTGAGCGGTGCTTATGATGATAATTTCAAATAATCATAGGTGTTATATTAACCGCTAGTTTCTCTCGCTCTGGATTTGTCAAAATTACGAAGTTGCGACTATATCAATTTAACCAATCAGATAAATATATTGATCGTAAAGATACATTCGAAGTTGGTACATTGTATTTTTAATCTCAAATCTTAGTAATAAGAATTTGAAAATTTTGATATTTATTGTTGTTGAGTAATTTTTTTGGATGATGTAATTATGTGGTCATCTCTATTTGTTAAAAGCATTATTTAATATTTTTATTGTGTTATATCGTAATAGGTGATATGTTTATATATTTTCTGTTTGTGTTTTTCAATAATATGGTTTGTGTATATCATAGTAAATAATTTGATGTAAAGCATATTAAATTTCAATAACTTTGCATTTGTTGTTTTAAGATTAACAGTTTAACGTTATAAATTATATTTTATTTTTTATTTGAATTATTTGAACATTATTCTTTAAGATGTTTTGTGTTCTCTCTCCATATTTTGACATTAAGCCGTCACTATCTATGTATTTTGTTTACCTTTTCCATGTGCTTTGCTTCTCACCTTCATCAAAAAAATACTCACCTATGTATGTTTGTTCTTCTTCAGGTTGTTTGAAATTTGTTATAGATTGGGTTTATAAGTTACATGTTGTGTGTTTGTTACTCACACTGTTATAGATTGTTTCAGTCAATATTGGTTGCTCATTTTCTTATTTAGATTTTTGTTGATGTTAGGAAGTGCTTCTCCTTAGGTTGGGTCAGAGTCTAGTCGTTTTTGATTTTGTTTTCTTCTTCGTTATAGCTTATCGTCGATAATTTCTGTTAGGTTTGGTTTTTAAGATCTGGTTTTTGATCATTTGACTTATATGCCCTCTTTCATAGTCTGAGGTTGGCTCCACGATTTGTTGATTTCATCACTGCTCGCGTCTTTAGTGGTTTTCTATTTAGCCAAATTTGTGACTCCAAGTTTAGATAATGTTTTCTGGAGTGTATGCTCTGTAGAGTTATAATGTTGTGTTTAGTCTCAAGTTTGGCATTTGGTTTCTTGGTGGTTAACTTTCATTCTCCCTTCTTCAGCATGTATGTTTTCTTCCCCTACTTTTCTTAATATAAGTGTGCGAGGTTAGATTCTCGAAATTTTGGTTTTTTTTATCTAGAGTTTTGTGGTCTCCGCTGATATGAACATTTTTTTTGTATTTGTTTAGTTTGTGAGGTGCTTCGTACATCTTAGATGGTGGTTGCACTTATGATGTGTTAAATATTTGTCTTCTTGTTTCATGGCGATTCTTACCTTCTGTTGAGTATTCTTGCTCTAACACTCTTTCTTTATTTTTTGTGCTGGTCTTTGATCGTGTTTCCTTGTATTCGAAAGATGTTTTTGTCTCGGAGTTTATCTTTCTACTCTTTTCCGACATCTCCTTGTTATAACCAAAACATTCTATGATTAAGTGAGCTAAGTTATTTTTTGTTCTTGATATCGTTTCAGTTATAAACATTTACTTAGTTAGTGTTTTTTTGGCATTTTGTTTTTTTCTATGATTATGGAGATTTTATGTTTCGATTTTGAGTTGTGTTTCTAGTTTATTTTTCTTAACTTGGTCAATATTAAAATAAATATATCATTTGTAAATGAAATAATAGAAAATAGTAAAGTAATAAAATAGTGAAGTTTATGTTATTTTTAGTTGTGAATAAATTAAAAACTGAAAATGTATTTATATTATTTTATTTGTTATTTTATTTATTTTTTATTTTATAATTAATAAAATGGATTATCAAACTTAAAAAGATGATGATTATTGTGAAAATGATTAGATAGTGTACAATTAGAAAGTGATGAACAAAATTGTAATAATAAAAGAATAATGATCTAAAATATAAAAACATAGAAAAAGTGGACACATGTCAACAAAGCCCCTTTCCACATGTACCATGAAGAGAAAAAAGTCTATTTTATATATATAGATTACTAGATATCTCACTGTAAGTAGAATGTTGATGTATATTTATAAAGGCAGAAAAGAATACTATCAAAAAGCATGCTAGTGCATTACAGTTCAGCAGATTTCTGGAAAGTCTAGCAGTAATCAACTGTCGCTCACGATTAATAGCAGTGATCACTAACTGAACAACATAACGATTAATTGATCGCAGCATACAACACGGAAACGAATAAATGTGGCGATATTTAATCGGTGTCGCTGGTTGCTACCGTTAGCAACTGCTAAAGAATTAGGCTATAGGGTGAAGATTAAGATGGGATTTTCTAACTAAAGGTTGACCTAAGGACACAAAGATGTATAAAATGGGAGAAATAGATCATAATGCATACACAGGGACAAGTGGAATTGCATTTGACCTTTTTTATTTCTAATGATTATAAATTTCCAACGGAAGATATGGCTGCGGCGCCGCTTGCTCTTTGTCCCACGCTTCCTCTGCCAAAAGTTTCATCAATTTGCTATACCATATCCATATGATATTATATCTTTAATATGTATCATGTATCTTATTTATATAACAAGGAATTCATGTTAGGATAAGTTACAGAAAAAAAGTCTATGTTAGGGTAAGATAGGTAAAACTTATGAATGTATTCTTTTGATACATGCATAGCTAGTTAGACTTCTTGCTTATAAAATAGATGGGTATGAAGCATCACGTTGTTAGTTCAAAAGTCGATAAAGTTTACTGGTGTTCTGATATTATATTATATACGTTAGATATATTGATATTATATTATAGTTTTATTTATTATGAATTGCTTTTGAGATCGAAAATAGAATGAGAAAACAGCTATTAAAATCATAAACTTTTAAATCAAACAAAAAAAAATCTCTAATTCATGTTTGAACTAAAAAATCACAAAGTTTCAAAAATTTGTCATTTTAAACCTCATATGACTTGACTATTTAAGAAATTCGATTAGTCAACTGTTAAATCCGATTGAAAAATAAACGCATGTTAACTTTCTAAACGACATTATTTTAAAAATTGATTAAAACATTGATCAAACGACATTTATTTCATACTGAAAACATTCAAATCATCTCTTTCGCGAAAAAAACCTCAAATCAACTTCATCTTCTTCACTCTATAATCATGAAAGAGATGTTTTAAGTGTTTCAAGCGGAAAAAAATCGTTTGGTCAATATTTTAATCAATTTTTAAAATGATATCATTTAAAAAATTAACATGCGTTTATTTTTTTAATCGATTTTAAAAGTTGACTATTTGAGTTTTTTAAATGGTCTAGTCAACAAAATATAATGATTAAAATAACTAATATTTAAAAGTTGTTGATTTTTTTGACTCAAACATGAGTTAGAAGTTTTTTTTTGCTTTAGTTTGAAAGTTTAGAATTTTAACGGCTGTTTTCTTAAAATTGTTTTCTTAAAATAGAATGTAAATCTTTACATAGTCACTTAATAAATAACTGCAAAACTATGCAGAGGCGAATTCATTTTTTTTTCAATTAATTGGATAAATATTATATTCAGTGTAAATTCACGAATTAGTGATAACAGAATATATTATTCAAAAGAAAAAAAAAGTATGGGAGCATATACGCTTTCTCTCGTTACTAGCTTGCCCCCTGAAACTACGCGTTGGCTATTCAGTTTATATTATCTTCTTACACACAAAAATAATCTGTTGAAAGGTACGTTCTGATATCATGGCGCACTGACCCGTTGGGTTAGTTGTTTAGCCTTTGAAATTAGAACAATTACGCCTTTTTTAACACAAATCATATATTAAAAATCTCAGTTTCCCATACCAGGGATGAGAAGAAGTAGCATTACACATGACAGATTTAGCTAGTTTATCTGCTGCAGAGTTTAGAAGTTCAGAGAGAAAATTAAAAAAAAAAACATACCTAAAGGATAAGGATAGATTCATGTCCTGGATGACCTCATAGAGATCTGCTGGAGGCGCTTTCGAGTTGATTGCTCCAATGAGCGATTGACAGTCTGTATTAAAACAGATTTTGGTAAAACTCTGTGACAGAGCTGAGAAGAGAGCCAATCGAAGCGCTCGAGCTTCCGCCAACAGTGGTGAAGAGACATTTGCTTCCACTATTACGCCTCTATTTTGATTTCCGTTGGAATTTTGGAACGAATACTTTACGCCATGTTATGAAGTATTAGTGTCAGACTAGTCCCGGATCTAGGGAGAGATTAGAATCTGGTTCCAGTTCTTCTCAGTTAAAAGAAAACGGTAAGTTCTGATTATTAAACTGTTGGCTAGCTAGGAAGTGTAACATTTTATAAAACTTATAAAATGTCAGGATGAATGTGACTAGTGGCTATAAAATGACGTCGTGTAAATAACTAACACATATTTACGAGTTTGATTTTGCGCTAGAGATATGACTATGAAACTTATAATTTCATGGACCGAAGCCTACGTTTTAAAAAGCTTATAAAATGAATGTGAGATAAGAATAAAAAAAAAAAATAGAACCCGTGTAAGTGGACTAGTGGTAGGACGATGTCCGGTTGAGGGCTAGTGTGATGCTATGATGCCCAATACTCTGACTTCGAATCCCTGCGGCTGCAAACAATACACGGGCCACCGGAGTTTTCACATTTTCTTTCCGGGGATGGCAGTGGGCTGCTTGCCCACTCGAACTACCATTTTTTTTGAAAAAAAAATAGTAAAAACTGAAAGTCTTCTAGTTGACTATTTTAAGATCCGATCCCAAGGCAAACTATCTTGTTCTGGATTTTTTCGTACGAATTTATTAATTGCAATCTCAATTTCACGTTAGGAAAAGAAAAGAAAACAATAATGATGTCATGTCACATATAGACTGGATGAGATCAACGCACTAACTAAATTAAATAGCTTTAATTATTTAGCAGAGGGATATGCAATTATGCATAATACTATAATCCGAAGTTCTCGCCATGAAATTATGCACCAACACGTACGTACAAAGCTTAAAAAGAAACCAACAAGCCCGTCATCGTATATCTCATACATATTAGTATACTATTTCCAGTTCAAACCAAGATCAACTGTATATAAATACACAATAGATTGGTGACTTTGGTTTATGCTACACTACACATGTCTGCTAGATAGGTCGATTTCGGAGCATATAGACAAATAAAATAGGGCTTTTTGCAAAAGTAACTTAAAACTTGGAGTCAAACAGAAAACTAACCTTTTCTTTTGACTCTTTTTTTTTTTGAGATTTTCATCCCACATTTGCATTTTATCTACGAAAATGCCATTGCCTTTTTTACTGTCTCAACCTCATCTTCTTCAAGTATTTACAATAGTGCCAGTACCATGAATAGTTCCAACAACCTTGTACTATCTGTTTGGAGTTTTTAATGCATTTTAATGCACGTAAATCTCTTTATACTCTCTCTGTTTCAATTGTTATGAACTAAAAACAACATTTATTTCACTTTCTCTCCATATTCATCCAAAAAACTCAAGCTTTTGATTCAAAATATTTTATGGTTGACAGAGTCATATTTCTTTCGTTTTGACTTACGGTTGCTTTCGTTTGAGGTTCTGGGTGGTTTGAGACTCCCATGTGTACAAACGAAGTCATCTCAACCTAGTTTAAGGTACAAATTTCAATTTTTTTCAAGATCTGTTCGCGTAGAAGACTTACTAGTAAGTCATCTGTATGTAGAAGACTTACTGATAAGTTTTCTGGTCAAACGGACGACTTAATTCTAAGTCGTCCAGCTTTGTTTGTTTAAAAAAAAAACTCCAGACGACTTATATATAAGTCGTCTACGAGAAACGGGCTAGTTTTGCATTTGACCGAATCGTGTCAGATCTTTGACTATTTCTGGACGACTTATAATTCAGTCGTCTCTGGGAAAGTTAAAAATTCAATATTTTATTCAAACTAGACGACTTACGTGTAAGTCGTCTTAGGTTAGTTTTGTAATTGAAAAATAAAACTTCATAATTTAACTTTTTCCAGACGACATAATATAAAGTCGTCTGACAAGAAGACTTAATTTAAAGTCGTCCGGGGAAAGCAAAGTCGTCGAGAATATTTTTCAATTTTCTGGTCAAACCTTGCTTTAAACCGGACGACCTTGAATTAAGTCGTCTACCTGGACGACTTTAATTTAAGTCGTCTGAAGAAAGTTAAATTTCAAGTTTTATTTTTCAATTACAAAACTAACCTAGGACGACTTACGTTTAAGTCGTCTAGTTTGAATAAAATATTGTTGTTTTAACTTTCCCAGAGACGACTGGATTATAAGTCGTCCAGAAATAGTCAAAGATCTGACACGATTCAGTCAAATGCAAAACTAACCCGTTTCTCGTAGACGACTTTAATATAATTCGTCTGAAGTTTTTTTTTAACAAACAAAGTTGGACGACTTAGAATTAAGTCGTCCCTTTTCATTTTCAATTGCAAAAGTGACCTCTTTAGACGACTAACCTTAAAGTCTTCTGGACGACTTAATTCTAAGTCGTCTACGGCAATGTTTATTGAACTTCTTCATTTTCTCTATGTTTACTAATGTGTTTTATTTTGACTATTTGCAGATGATTTTTCAGTTACATGCAGTGTATGGAGAATGGTTGTGTAGAGATTTCCGTTGGGATTTTGTGGTTGATGATCTCAAAGGAGCAAGATTGTTTTTATTGAATGAAGATTCAACACATGCTGAACTTGTTGCAATGGTTCAAAAAGATTATAACCTGGACATGAGAACAGTGACTGTGGAGATTAGCTACTCATTACCATCAGATATGATGATGGCTCGAGGCAGTCCTCCCATTCATGTTACAAGTGATAGACAAGTTCGAAACTTGCTCGAGATACTCAAAACGCATAGAGTATGTCTTTGTGTATCAAGCCGCAGCAAGGTGGAAACGGTTTCAGAGAAAAGAGATAATGATGAAGCTGGTGAATGGGAAGAAGATGTTGGTGATGATGAAGCTGGTGAATGGGAAGAAGATGCTGGTGATAATGATGAAGCTGGTGAATCGGAAGAAGAGGTTGGTGATAATGATGAAGCTGATGAATGGGAAGAAGATGTTGGTGATAATGAGGAAAATGGGGAGGAGGGTGGGGAGGAGGAAAATGGGGAGGAGGATGCTGATAACTCTATTGTTGGTGAAACGGATCAGAATGGTGGGGATTACAGTCTTTATGGAAAGGTTCAAGATGAGGACGAAGAAGATGATGATAATATTTGTTTTGAAGAAATCGAAAAGACATATGCTAAGACAAAAGCTATTGAAGGAGGAAAATCGGATGATACCAGTATCTATGTCAACCAGAGTTTTGTTAGCAAGGGTGCACTGCTTTCAGAGCTGCGGTTGGCAGCAGTGAGGGGTAGGTTTTCTTTCAGAATTTACAAATCAACGAAAACTCTCCTTGTGGCAAGATGTCGGGTTAGCGGTTGTGGATGGAAGATCAGAGCGAGTGTGAAACATGGGACAAACACGTTTTGGGTAACAAAGTATGTGGAAAAACATTTATGCTCAATCGGAGACCGAATCGCTCAGCGGAGAACACTGTACTCCGAAGTATGTTGGTAGTCTTTTCATTGATCGTGTTGGAATCATTGATGGGATAACTCCGCAGCATATCACTGATGCAATGAAGAATATGTTTGGCATGGAGCTTGATTACACCACTTCATACAGAGCACTGTTATATGCACAAACATTGATGAGAGGATCAGCAGAAGAAGGGTATTCGCGTCTGGCATCATATCTCGAGCAAATCTCCATTGCAAATCCTGATTCTATCACGGCTATAGAACTTGATTCTGTTAAAAGATTTAAGTATCTATTTCTCTCTTTTGGAGCTTCTATCAAAGGTTTTAAGTTTCAGAGAAGGGTCATTGTGGTGGATGGAACTCACCTAAGTGGAAAGTATGGAGGTGTTATGTTAGTTGCAGCCGCACAAGATGGCAATTTTCAGATATTCCCATTGGCTTTTGGGATCGTGGATGCTGAAGATGACCCTGCTTGGGAATGGTTTTTCACAAAATTGGCTAGTTGTATATCTGATGACAAGCCTCTGATGATAGTCTTCGACCGGCACTCGGCCATTAAAAGTGCGTGTGATAAGGTGTTTCCTTGGGCAAGAAGAGGAATATGTTATTATCACCTTCAAGATAACATTGTCAAAAAGTTTAAAGGGAAACATCTCATGTACTTGGTGAAAGGGGCTGCTTATGCTCACAGGGTTTACGATTTTGACCGGTACATGGCTGAGATACGGAGTGCAAACCCGGAACTTGCAACGTATTTGGTGAATGCCGACGTCAGCCTATGGTCAAGGGTTTATTGTAAGGGGAACATGTTCAACATAAAAACAAGCAAAATCGCTGAATCTATTAATTCCGCACTGAAGCGAGCAAGAGGATTTCCGATTACGTTCCTGCTGGAGCACATAAGGCAGAAATTAGGAAAATGGTTTGTGAAAAGGAGAGCATATGCTTTGAGTCTCACAACTCCACATAGTCGGGGTGTTGAATACTTGCTTGCTGTTCGAACAGAGATAGCGGATACGATGACGGTCGAACCAATTGATGGATGGAAATTCTTTGTCAAAGGTGGCAAAATAGATTGTGTGGTTGATTTGGAACATGCAAAGTGTGATTGTGGTGTCTATAGAGTGGAGAAAATACCTTGCTCTCATGCTATAGCTGCTGGTACAAAAGCTGGTTTGCATATCTCCACACTTGTATGTCCAGTATACTCAAAGGATTATCTTTATTCAGGATACTTTGAGAATATATATCCTGTCGTGTCACAACATATTGAGGAACGAGAATGCTATCCTCCAGAAGTAAAGCGTGGTCCGGGGAGACAGAAGAAATCAAGATGGCAAACTTGGTTGGAGCTATCTAGGATGAGAGGACACAAACCCAGGAAGAAACACAGGGCACGAAGATGCTCAAACTACAAGGAAACTGGCCATACGAAACCACAATGTACACAACCAGATGACTAGTTGTCCAGACGACCTTAAATTTAATCGTCTAGTCTTAATTACCCGTCCAGACGACTTATTTGTAAGTCGTCCAGGTGGACGACCTTCCAGACGACTTAAATGTGTTATCTTCTTTTGCGGTCTTTCCTCTCTATCATCTTAACTTGTTTCCTTATGTATTTTGGTTTGTACAACTTGAATGTTTTTCTATGTGAACTTTTATTCTAGATGTCGTCCAAACCTTCCAGACGACCTATTTGTAAGTCGTCCAGATGGAAGACCTTCCAGACGACTTAACCGTAAGTCGTCCTAACCCTCCAGACGACTTATTTGTAAGTCGTCCAGATGGAAGACCTTCCAGACGACTTAACCGTAAGTCGTCCTAACCCTCCAGACGACTTATTTGTAAGTCGTCCAGATGGAAGACCTTCCAGACGACTTAACCGTAAGTCGTCCTAACCCTCCAGACGACTTATTTGTAAGTCGTCCATCTGGAAGACCTTCCAGACGACTTAACCGTAAGTCGTCCTAACCCTCCAGACGACTTATTTGTAAGTCGTCCAGACCTGAAGAACTTGCAGACGACTTATAAGTTGTTCAAATATATACAAGGAAAGACAAGTTGTAGAAGGGAAGACAAGTTCAAATATAAGTTGTTCAAAAAAAAAAAGACAAGTTCAAATATATACAAGGAAAGACAAGTTCAAATATATACAACAGACAAGTTCAAAGCTATACAAGAGGAGTTCAAATCTATACAAGAGGAGTTCAAATCTATACAGCTAATCATACATGCCCACAAATCTATCACCATCTATATTTTCTTGCAAATGCTGATCAAGAAGCTCCCTCCATATATCCACCGCCATACAATCCCTCATAGTCTTCACGTTGGCCCTAGCAAAGTCTTTAGGGTTAAAGGTGACCCCAAGAGCATGACATTCAATGTACTTTAGAGCGTACACGCCACAATCACCATCGTTGGCCGTGGGTATTCCTTGCACCGGTCTCTCATAAGTGTATGGCTCCAACCCGCGTGCGGCCTGTAAAACTTCGTTGGGAGCGCACTCAACAAGCAGATAAGGGAACATCTCGAGAAAAGGCTGCATTATCTCATCCCATGCTGCTGGTACCGACGATGAAGGTATGCTGTCCCAGACGACTATGTGCCTCTTAGGGATCGATATCCAAATAGCAACCCAATGCTTGTTGTTCAAGTTCAGTGGCGCATAGATATCATCAACGTCCTCCCCCACTTCTTCATTGATTGGCAAAATGAAGGTATTGATCCTTCATAAAAAGCCCACGACCCACCAGGTAACGCTCTCCCTAAACCTTTGTGATCAGGTTCCGAGGCTTTGAAGATGTGATACTGTTCTCTCCAAGACTGGGTAAAGTTGTGATCCAGGAATGCCATTCGCTTGCTCCTGAAAGCTTGTGGGTTCTGCTGATACCTCTGCCTCAGCACATTAATCCAAGCATCTATATGCTGCAGATGGCAATAATACAAGTTAGAAGATACCAGACGACTTAAATATAAGTCGTCTGGAAAGTCGTCTACTTGGACGACTTTCCAGACGACTTAAATATAAGTCGTCAGGAAAGTCGTCCAAGTAGACGACTTTCCAGGCGACTTATATTTAAGTCGTCTGGTAAATATAAGTCGTCTGGAAAGTAGTCTACTTGGACGATTTTCCAAACGACTTTCCAGACGACTTATATTTACCAGACGACTACTTATATTTACCAGACGACTTAAATTTAAGAAGACTTACGCAGTCTTCCAGCCATGCTTTGGGTGTCCGGAGGATTTTATACCACCAAGTTGGTGATGTACGTGGTTTCTCGTCATGCTTAGTGTAATAATGACTGCAAACAAAAAAGTATTCAGTTTTGGTACACTAAATCAAGCAAAAAAGCAATCAGCAAAAAGTAATCACTTACGGATCAGTTTTCAACCAATCAGCGAGATCCTTCAGCCTATCTTTGTTTATTGGCGGAAATGGCTTATAGGCTGCCACTTTAGCTTTATTTTTCTTTGCCGTATAAGGAGATAACTGCGTGGGAGCAGGTTTCTTCGCTCATTCACTCCTTCCACGCACAGCAGTAGCAGCAGGGGGAGCTGTTTTGTCCAATACAACCAGGCTCGGTTCTGTGGCTTGAACGCTTGATTCTGGTGCTGGAACGCTTGGATCACTGGAAGCGACACTCGGTTTGGAGGTGGAAGCGAGGCTCGGTTGGGAGGTGGAAGAGAGGCTCGGTTGGGAGGTGGAAGAGAGGCTCGGTTGGGAGGTGGAAGACAGGCTCGGTTGGGTGGTGGAAGAGAGGCTCGGTTGGGTGGTGGAAGAGAGGCTCGGTTGGGTGGTGGAAGAGAGGCTCTGTTGTTGATCGGTGGAAGCGAGGCTCGGTTGGTCAGTGGAAGTGACAGCAACAATCTGCAATAAAAGTTGCACACTAGTTAATAACCATGGACGACTTAAATAAAAGTGGACGACTTAAATAAAAGTTGTCTGGACGACTAATTGACCCTGGACGACTTAAATAAAAGTTGTCTGGACCACTAGTTGACCCTGGACGACTTACATTTAAGTCGTCCAGGGTCAACTAGTGGTCCAGACAACTTATATTTAAGTTGTCCAGGGTCAACTAGTCGTCCAGAAAACTTTTATTTAAGTCGTCTGGACAACTAGTTAACCCTAGACGACTTATTTCTTGTTGATACTAACCTCTTTGGCTTGAGGAGGTTGTTTCGTTTGAGGAGAAGGCTGTTTGGTAGGAGGATGAGGAGGCTGTTTGGTAGGAGGAGGAGGAGGCTGTTTGGTAGGAGGAGGAGGAGGCTGTTTCCTTTGAGGAGAAGGCTGTTTGGTAGGAGCAGGAGGCTGTTTGGTAGGAGCAGGAGCCTGTTTCTTAACAGGACACCTTCCTAATCTCCTTGATGCACTTCCTAAACCCTTCTTTCATGCACTCAGTTACGTCCTTGAACATTTTTCCAACTCCTGTTTGGTGATCCAACTTTCCTCTTCGCTAGCCTCTTTACGAGCCTCTTTAGGAGCCTCTTTAGGAGCCTCTTTAGGAGCCTCTTTAGGAGCCTCTTTACGAGCTTTCTTCTGAGGTCTTGGATTGTCTTCCTCCTCCTCCTCCTCCACCACAACCATCTCTATCTCTTTGCCTTTCTTCGATGGAGTAGGTTGTGTATAGACCTTAGTACCAGTGACTTCCCAGCAATCTATGGTCCACTTCCACGGTCTCCGATCATACATCAGTTTAATGATGTTCTCCGCGGGCAAGTCCTCAACCTCAGAGTCCCATTTTGGCCACATTTCACTAATGTCCTTCTGGACAAAGTTGATCACGCGGGTCTGCAGTAAATAGAAGGATCGAGTTAGATATTTGAACAAAAAGACTAAATAGACGACTTAATTAAGTCGTCTACTAAGTCGTCCAGCTGGAAGACTTTCCAGACGACTTATTACAAGTCGTCTGAAAGGTCGTCCAGATGGACGACTTAGTAGACGACTTAATTAAGTCGTCTGAAAGGTCGTCCAGATGGACGACCTAGTAGACGACTTTAATATAAGTCGTCTGCGCAGTCTTTTGGATTGAAGTAAATACCTGACTCGAGATAGCAGCTTTCATTGATCTGCGGCCTCTGCTGCCTCCGTAAGCCAGTATCGGTGGAGACGGACTGTTTGCTCTGGGACCACCAATACTAGCACCCAATTCCGGCATAGCTGTGTACACCCAGACCTGAAGAACTTGTATAAACCCATCCACGGTGTAGCAGCCAGTAATATCCTTGTTCCACAAAGCGTCCATCAGCACCTTAAACGCGACTCTCCCCCATGGATAATTCTCAAACCGATCTAAATCTATCACTAGCCTTGCCAGACTAGATCGTGTAGCGGTTGAAAACTTTCTCCCTTCAATGAATCCTGTGAAGATGGATAGGTACGCGAGCCGCTTGCGATCTTCCGTGGACCAATCCCCGCATCTCTTCAGTGCTGCTATTATTTGATCAGTAGTTGGCCCAGCTTCCAGATGAACTCCCAGCATCCCCCAGAAAGAAACCATCTCTTTGGTAACTTCGCATTTTGGTGTCTCAAGGTCCTCGATGTACTCGCAGTTTAGACCAGTGAGGTTTTCAAACTCTAACAGTGAAAACCTCAAAGGTTCTGGACCAACGAGACACCACATCTCATACTTCTTCTTAATGTCCAGCTTGAAACTGAGCATGTAGTGAACCAGCCTTAAGCCCAACCAAATCCCTGCTCTTTGAACTTGATGAAAACTCCCAATCTCGACTCCTTGAGCTCTTCAAATTCGTCTTCAGTAAGAGCTTCCCTAAGAGCAGTATGCAACTTCTTGTTATCCGTGTGATACGAAATGCTATTGTGGGCTGGTGGCTCTTTCCCTGCTGTGTATAACCTACGTGGGAGTTCTGGAATATCCATCCTTTTTGTCTGCAAAATAATCAAAGAAAACAATAGAAGTCAGAACACAAGCAGGGAAGACAATTGTTACTCCAGACGACTAAGTAGAAGATTTAAAATTAAGTCGTCTGAAAAGTCGTCCATTTGGAAGACTTTCCAGACGACTTAATATTAAGTCGTCTGGAAAGTCTTCCAAATGGACGACTTAGTAATCGACTTGTAATAAGTCGTCTAGAAAGTCTTCCTGCTGGACGATTTATATTTAAGTCGTCTACTAAGTCGTCCAGTTGGAAGACTTTCCAGACGACTTATCTTACAAGTCTTCCAGTAGAAAGCGGACCTGAGTAGTCGGAGAAGGAGTTGGAGTACTCGTCATTGCGGTTATAGATCTGAAAAAATATACGTGAAATGGTGAGAATGAGTAAATTGATAGAGACAACGTTTTATTTTCATCTTTTCCTCGAGATTGATGACTTACCGGAGTTAGGGTTTACAGAGAATCGGCGCTAGGGTTTACAGAGAAGAAGCGGCGGCGCTAGGGTTTAGAAGAAGCGGCGGCGCTAGTGTTTGGAGGAAGCGGCGGTGAGAACGTTGGTGAGCACGGTGGCGACGGCGACGGTTTGTTCGTCCGAAATAGTGAAGCGGCGGCGCTAGGGTTTACAGGAAGCGGCGGCGCTAGGGTTAGAAGAAGCGGCGGCGAGAACGGTGAGAATGAAGTTAGATAGCCGACGTTGAGAACGATGGTTTGATCGGAAATAGTAGGAATTCAAATCGCCTTTAATATCGCCGGTGAGAGAGAACTGTTAGGGTTTCTGAATTTCGCGAAAAATGAACAAAAAAAAAATCGTCTTATATATTGGGTTAATAATCCGGTTAGCTTTAAAAATACATTGGTTCAATTTAAGGTTTGGTCCGGTTTAGACGACTTATTCTGGCTGATATTGTACATCAGACGACTTAATTTTTAGTCGACTAAAATTTAAGTCGTCCCAGACCCTAAAATGAACCCCTAAACTAAAATGACTAAATTAAGTAACTAACCACGTTATAAAATCAAATTATACTTCAAAAGTGTTTACTATACACAGAAATGAACACGCTTAAGTAATTTTAAATTTTTTTTAAAACGGTTTTAATGCTTTCCGAAATCTAACCCTAAGAACATATACAATACTACAACATATGTTGATGAAAGTTAAACTAAAGAATATCATGACTCACTACTTTCACTCATCTATGCTGAAAACAATTGAAATTTGTTATATTTTAATTTTTATATCTTAAGACATATGTTAATTACATAGTTCCCATTTTTCACTTATCAAAATATTTTTTTCAAAATTTTTAAATTATGTTTAAGAATAACTGTCCAGACGACTTTCAGTTAAGTCGTCTGGACGAGTTATTTTCAAGTCGTCTGAACAGACGACTTGCGAGGGGTAAAAACGTAAAAAAAACCCGTTTTTTTGTTTGGTCACAAGGTGATAGTTGTAATTTCAATAGCCTTTTAAGTTACTTTTGCCTTTGACCCAAGTTGGAGTATTGTTTTGGGTTTGACTCCAAGTTTTGAGTCACACTTGGCAATTCTCCCAATAAAATATCGGCATTTTTTTCCTAAATTAAACTTTATGGGGTAATGTATACATAAGCTAGCATAAATACAAAACTGTTAAATTTTTTTTTTCCTTATAGAAATTGTCTGTAGCTAATAAAATTTCAGGGTTGGCTTTTTGATAGTGAGATCTAGAAACAACAGATAAGAAGACTTTGGAACGTTTTTTAACATCCAGCATATTAACTGTCTTTTCCTAAAAAGTGGCACGAAGATCGTAATTAATATCCTCACTACCCTAGCATGAGGGCTGCGCGCCAATACAATTCTATAACACCAAATAAAATTTGACTTCAAGAAAATATCCTCACCACCCTAGCACGTAAGAAGTTAAAAATTTCAAGAGCCCACCGAGAGGAAAATTCAAGATAATAGACTTATAGACTCATTATTTAATAATCCAAATCGTTATATATCTTTGGAAGCTTTGATTTGAGGCCTCTGAATCTCTGATGTTGTATTGGGGTGGAAAATATATACTCTTGTACGTTTTGAAGTTTTGAACTATGCATTTAGTTTAAAACACATCATTTACAAGTTGAAAATATATACACACATCGATGGTCTTCTGTATTCCACATGGTAGCATACACGTGACGGGAAATTTCCTGGACCCTAATGCTCAAATATTGATATTATAACAAACAATTTTATAATGTCAAAGAAATTCCATCGAATGTATCCATGATTCCATGGTAACTCCGGTTTAATTACTTTTAAAAGGCTGAGACCAGGCGCATCGGCGGTTTTAGAGAGATTTATGGCACAGGTTCATAGGCACTAAAAGAAAAAAGAAAAGAAAAAATGAGTTAATTTCAGTGAACCGCTTCTTGTGAGTGATCCCCTATGGATCGCTTCAAACCACGTGTCAAGGAGAGAGAATCTCCCTCAATGATTCGTTCTCTCTCTTTTCTCAGGGAAGTACATGAAAATGGCGGAGCAGTTCCTGTGGGAGTGCGAGACCAGACCAGACTACAGACACAATCCCACTCCGGAGGAGATCGAGGCGGAGGAGAAATGGTGGGAAAGGTTCCGAGCGAGCCCCGTGGTTCAGTTCATGGCGGGAGCAGAGGAGATTGCGGACGATATGAACAAGATGGAGCTCGAGGAGAACGACACTCCTTATCGGAGGGAGGACAGGGACCTGTGGAGAGCGGTGCCGAGGAAGGCGATTAAGTCGAAGGAAGAGATTGATGATAAGTTTTGGGATTTCATGAAGCAGTTCCTGTTCGGTCTCTGGGGATTCCGACAGAGGCCTTACCCGCCGGGTCGACCCATTGACGTTGCTCAGGCTATTGGTTACAAGGTCCATGTGACTATGGAAGTTGGAGTCCATGTTTTACTCGCAGGGATGTTAGAGCTCAGGTTGAGGATGAGGAAGCGGCTATGATGAAGCTTATTGGGTCTGATGATTGGGTAATTATTGAAATCTCTTTTAAAATTTGGTATTTGTAATTCTGTCTGATTGTGAGATTTTAGGTTGTGGTGCTTCACGAGAGAGGTCGTGACGTTGATTCAGAACAGATGGCTGAGTTACTAGGGGATGCAGGCAATAGTGTAAGCTTAGGCCTTTCCCTTTGCTCTTTGTCTTCTTGGAAAGTAATCACATTGATTGTGTGCAATGAGTAGTGACTTGTTGAGTTTGAAGTTAATCTGATTCATGCAAATGGAAAGGCTTAATTAAGAGGATTTGTTAAGCAGGAGAGTGATTGAATCTGTGGTGATCTATGTTTTCAGGGAGCTTCGAGGATATCGTTTTGTATAGGTGGAGCTTATGGACATGGAAGTGAAGTGAGGAAGCGAGCTAACGTGACCATAAAACTGTCCTCCTTGGTATTGAATCATCAGATAGCTCTTGTTGTACTTATGGAACAGCTTTACAGGTGACAACATTGTTACTTCTGTCTCTGCATTCCAGTTATACTTTGAGATGATGTAACTGGTTTCTGTTTTCAGGGCATGGACTATTCTCAAGGGGCAAAATTACCATCATTGAGGGTGCATGAATCTACCTTTTGGGTTCTTTTTTTCTTTTGCGTTCTTCTGTCTAGAGAAACTACATTGCTAAATATACCTTCTCTGTTGATAGTTGTATCAGAGATTGTTTATTGAAAGTCGAACGTTTGCAATCCAATTTTACTTGCTTCTGATCCAGTTCATATTATGGTCATCATTGAGTGGGACGTCTATTCTTGATTGTTGTTGCATCACTATTTTTTGGTTATATAAGGATTAAATGAATGAAGAAGCAACAGTGTATATTCGACAAATGATCCTTCTCCATAGATCTCCATCTAAAGGAAGGAGGATAGATGGAAGTTGGACTAGGTCCATGTGACTATGGAAGACGAAGCAATGCTGAGGATGAGCACTTCTCTTACAATTCTGAAGTAACTGATCCTGTTGATACTGCGTTTGGTAAATTTTGTTTCTTACATCTAAGCAATTTTCAGGTACTATGTTTTGATACTCTTGCGTCTTGACTAATTCAATTCAATCTCACAGAGAAAGACATCTCTCTGGCTCCTGATGAATCCACTCTTGAGAAAAACAAAAACGCAGAAGGTTAGATTTCTTACAGATCTTGCGTAGCTTAAGTAGCTAAAACGATGACTAACATAATCACTTTGTTGTAATAGCTGTAGATGATGAAATGGTTAATGGAGAAGCTACTCTGAGTCCTGAAGAAACCTTGGTTAAGCCATCTGATAACAATGGTGAATCAGTTACGCCATCTGAGAAGCACGTAAGAAGAGAACCAGTCTTGATTTACAGAACACAAGCGAAGCCTAAAAGGCATGACATGAAAGAAAATGCACCAAACTCAAAGATTGTGGATAATCTTAACGTAACAGCTCCACGGACATCAATGTTATGCATGTACAATTTGATCAGCGATCAACAGTTCCGAATTCTATCAATCTTTCAACCCCTAATACTTGATTTGATAACTTGTTGGAAGGAGAAAACAGTTCACATTGTCTAGCTTGTTCTTCTCAATATATATATATATATATACACACACACACACACACACAAATATACAAGATGAACAGAACACAATGACTCAAATATAACTCATATTATAAGTTAAATATATGTTAAGAAAAATTATGAATTTAAAAAATGAGAAAACCAAGGTTTATAGACATGAAAAAAAAATTGAAATCTAGAAAATTAACTCATGTTTCTACTCTTAATGTATTGGATAAAATATTTTCATAATTCTATAATATATTTTAGAATTTTTATTCATGTATTCTGAATAAATTTTAATTTAAAAAAAAAGTTAAAAATTTATTATTATTTTATTTTTATGAACTCCTTCTTCGGGTTCACTAATGCAGAAAACAACAAATCCGGGTTTATAACTGTTCATGGACCCACAAAAAAATATTAAAAAATTTTGGTGAACCCCAAAAAGGGGTTCACCAATGCTCATGCTCTGAACAAGCGCTATATTAGTTAACAAGGATTGGTTTTATTCTTCACGATAAACTTACTCCATCCGTTTCAATATAGATGATGTTTTAGAAGGATAATTTTGTTTCAAATTAGATGAAGTTTTGAGTTTTTAAGGTTAACTTTAACTTTATTGAAAACTGTTCAACCAATTAAATTTTAAAGTCATTTTTATCATTGATTATCTAATTTTAAAATAATATCTTTAAAATATATTTTTTAAAAAAAATCTAATTTTCTTAATCTTTGTGCGTTAAGACGAACCATCAAGTATTATGAAACAGAGGCAGTATTATTTAAAGAAAGTCAAAGCTAGCTTAGATGCGTACGAGAGTGAATAATACAAATAGTAAACGAAGCTCTGATCAGAAAATGGAATTTGACTTTAGCACTTCAAACTTCAAAGTTTTAAAACAAATACAGAGGTCTGATTCGTCTGAATTTCATCTCTGTTAATGGGCATGGATCTTTCACTCAAGCTCGATGTTAGGAATTATCGATCGTTTGATTGCTTAACTAAACGACACAAGATTTTTAACCCAGTTCCCTTGCGGTACCTCTAGGGTGGGAACCGTCTCCCACAACATCCACTATCAATCAAAGGGGTTTACACAAACGCTATAAGCGCTCTCCACGTATAAAACATGACACTAACAAAGAATAAGAAAGATCAAAGAAACTCTATCTCTTAGAGACATGACTCGAACAATATCTTTTAGTTTTTTCTACTCTTGATCTTTCTTAACTTCTCTTTGTACTTGTGTTTTAGGGTTTCTCTCAGATTTCTCGGATAATCAACCAAGCTTGGAACGTCTTCTATATATACATGAACCGTAGCCGACTTATTCCTCATGTCGTAAGGATCATGTAAGGATTATGTAAATAATCCTTTTCCTTTTCCTTACGTAACAAATCAACGTCGGTTTGTAAGGCACAACATATGATTGGGCTTTATTCTAGTTTCTAACCCAATAGAACAATATTGATCCAAATCGATCTTCACAATCTCCACCTTGGGCTTTGTGTTGGAATGAAAAACTTTATAAAGATGGAGAAAGTGTTTAAGTGTTTGAAGAGAAAGAAATTTGTGAAGAAGAAAGATTTTATAAAACTTTTATAACTTAGAAGAGGACTTCTTAAGTTTCTTACAAGCTTTTATTTTTTCTTTATGATTCAAAATGAGAGGAGAGTAGAGGTATTTATAGCTTCCAACATACAAAATATCTCATATATTTTAATCCTAAATCTAGAAATTTTTAACATAATATCTTGATTATTTTATTCTAATTATCTAGATAATTCTATAAGAATATCTAGATTTTTATTCTAAGGAGGTGGAGGATAATTCTAGATATTGGACTAAAGTTTGGGCTAAACATGATTAGTGAATGATTAGCCCAAATATTCTTTGATCCAAATCAAGTTTAGTTTTCAACACCCCCTCTTAAACTTGATTTGGTTACTCCAAGCAAGCTCCTCATCTTGATAAAGTCTTCCCGCTTAAGTGGCTTGGTGAAGATATCAGCTACTTGATCATTTGTCTTCACATACTCCAATTGCACATCCATCTTGGTGACACATTCTCTGATGTAGTGATAGCGGGTATCGATGTGCTTACTTCGATCATGGAAGACTGGATTTTTCGCCAATGCTATTGCCGACTTGTTATCCACAAAGATCTTCGTTGGCTCCTCTTGTGGTAGGTGCAACTCCTTTAGCAAGTTTCGTAGCCAAATAGCATGACAAACACATGAAGTAGCTGCCACATACTCCGCTTCACAAGTAGAAAGGGTAACAATCGGTTGCTTCTTTGACATCCATGTGAAAGCAGTTTCTCCAATGAAAAACACAAAGCCACTTGTGCTTTTCCGGTCATCTATGTCTCCACCCCAATCGCTATCGCTATATCCAACAAGCTTGTAATCTTCGGAAATGGAGTAGTACAAGCCAAAGTTGATCGTACCTTTGATATAGCGTAGGATCCTCTTAGATGCCTTGAAATGAGTTGTAGTTGGATGCTCCATGTATCGACTCACTACTCCAACTGCGTGTAAGATGTCAGGTCTTGTGCATGTTAGATAGCGTAAGCTTCCAACTAGGCTCTTAAAGAGTGTTGGATCCACACTCTCTCCTTCTTCTTCCTTTGATAACTTAACTCCACATTCCATTGGCGTGCAAACTGGATTTGAGTCATCCATCTTGAACTTCTTAAGCATCTCTTTTGCATAGCCTTCTTGAGTAATGAAGATTCTATTTTCTTCTTGCTTTACTTCAATGCCAAGGTAGTATGACATCAGTCCAATGTCGGTCATCTCGAACTCCTTTGTCATCTCCTTCTTGAAGTCTTCAAACATACTCGAATTGTTGCCAGTGAATATCAAGTCATCAACATATAAGCATGCAATCAATATATCATTGTTTTGAGTTTTGATATAAAGTGCATGCTCATATGGACACTTGATGAAGTCTTTCTCCTTGAAATACTTGTCAATCCGAGTGTTCCATGCTCTTGGTGCTTGCTTTAATCCATAAAGCGCCTTCTTCAACCTTAAGACTTTGTCTTCTTCTCCTTTAATAATGTAGCCTTGTGGTTGTTCAATGTAGACTTCCTCCTCAAGATCTCCATTTAAGAAGGCTGATTTGACATTCATTTGATGTATCTTCCAACTCTTTTGGGCTGCCAATGAAATGATTAGTCTAACCGTTTCTAAGCGAGCAACTGGAGCAAATACCTCGTCATAGTCGATCCCGGCTCTTTGACTATAGCCTTTTGCCACCAATCTTGCCTTGTACCTTTCAACTTCTCCTTTAGAATTCTTCTTTGCCTTGTACACCCACTTCACACCTATTGCTCTATGCCCACTTGGAAGTGAAGCTAGCTCCCATGTATCATTCTTTTGAATGGACTTGATTTCTTCATCCATTGCACTTTTCCATGACTTCTTTTCTTGAGCTTCTTCAAAGTTCATAGGCTCGCAATCCGCAAATAGACAAAATAAAGTAAGATTGTTTTGATTTTCGGTTACCTCGTAGATGTCTTGTAAACTTCTAAAACGTGGCACCCTTTCACTTGAACTTCCATCTCCTTGAGAACTTGTTGGTGAAGTTGGTGGTGTAGCTGGCTCTTCTCCTGGTTGCTCCTGATTTTCTTCTTCAAATGATGGAAAGAAGGTGTAGTCTTCATCATTTGTTCTCCAATCCCATTCTTCTTCTTCGTCAAAGATGACATTCCGGCTAATGATTGTCTTCTTTGTTTCAGGATTGTAAAGTTTGTAGCCTTTGGAGTTAGAGTCATACCCAATAAAGATGTACTTCTCACTTTTATCATCTAGTTTGCTCTGCTTCTCATCTGGAACATGAGCGTGAGCAATGCTTCCAAAGACTCTTAGGTGTGATACTCCGGGCTTCCTTCCACTCCAAGTTTCTTGTGGTGTCTTCTCTAAAACGCTCTTTGTTGGAGATCGGTTTGAGATATAAACCGCACAAGCAACTGCTTCCGCCCAAAACTCCTTTGGTAGCTTGTTACTCTTGAGCATGCTTCTTGCCATCTCAAGTATTGTCCTATTCTTTCTTTCCGCTACACCATTTTGTTGAGGGGTTCTTGGCACCGTCAACTGTCTTCGGATGCCATTATCTTCACAATACTTCAGAAAATCCTTGGACATAAATTCTCCTCCTCGATCTGATCTCATTGACGTGATCTTAAGACCACTTTCCTTCTCAACATGGGCTTTAAACTTTTTGAAATTTTCAAACACTTCTGATTTTTGTTTCAAAAAGTAAACCCATGTTTTTCTTGAAAAGTCATCAATAAAGAGAAGGGAGTAGTTACTCTTACCAAATGAGCTTGGTTTGATCGGTCCACATACATCTGTATGTATGAGTTCTAGTGGCTTTCTTGCTCTTGTCTCCGACTCCTTTGGAAAACTCATCTTAAATTGCTTTCCAAGTAAACACCCTTCACACACTTGATTTGGATGGTTGATGCAAGGTAATCCTTTCACCATCTCTTTCTTGGAAAGTAGCTCTAAGCCTCCAAAGTTGAGATGCCCAAATCGAAGATGCCAAAGCCAAGACTCCTCCTTGTAGCACATCTTGAGACATCGTGCAATGTCATTTTGAATGTTTAGGACAAACATTCTATAGCTTGACATTGGCACCTTTGTGATGAGATTATTTGCTTTATCTCTTAAAGAAAGGCTATTATCCTTTAGTCGAATGTCATAACCTTTCTCTAAGAGTTGTCCGAGGCTCAAGATGTTGGTCTTCATGCTTGGAATGTAGTAAACATTGGAAATGAATTGATGATCTCCATTCTTCAAGCGGATGAGAATATTTCCTTTACCTTTCACTTCCATCTTCGATTCATCTCCTAAAGCCACATCAGTTTTCACTGATTCATCAAGCTCCACAAACATGCTTCTATTCCCACACATATGGTTGCTTGCACCACTATCAAGGTACCACTTGTGAACCTCATTTGGTTCTTCCTTCTTGTAAGCCATCAAAAGCATATCTTCTTCTTTACTTCTTTCTTCAACATAGTTGGACTTCTCTTCAACTCTATTGTTGTTTGGAGTTTTGCATTCAGAAGCATAATGTCCAAACTTTCCGCAACTATAGCATTTGATGTTTGATTTATCGTACCTTGATTTTGGATTTCCTCTTCCACGACCTCTTGATGGATTATCTCCTCTTTGGTTGAAATTTTCTTCATATGGTTTCCAACCTCGTCCATTTACTCCACGACCTCGTCCTCGGAAATGACCTCCACCACGTCTTGAATGATTTCGGCCAGCTTCTTCCTTTTGATCAATTCTCATGGTGATAAGGTTGTTTCTTGTCTGACAAAATGTCATCATGTACCTGTTCATGTAATCATCTGGAGGGAGTGATTTCAGCTAGACACGGTTGCATCTTTTCAACCTATATGAGAAGAAATTAGCTTAAATTATCTAAAAGCTCTTACATTCTGTTCTAGTAGATTGATGGCATGGCCACTAAGATCTGAGACAGAAAAACAAAAGAATCATTCTCAAAAGGCAATACTAAAAATTATTCTGACTTCAAATAAACTCCATAAAAAGATTTACAAGATAACATGATCAGAGAGTGCTTGGGTGTAGAAATTTATCCCAAAAGAAAATTAACAAAGATGCATGACATTTAATTATCTCAGAAATTCCTCACTGCGTCAACATTATGGAAATATTTATGGATCATCCGCTTGACATGCACTCTTGTTGGAAGACAATGAAGCTGAGATAATTCACCTACTTCACAGTACTCTTGTAAATGCTTCTTTTAAATCTAAACTACTTCAGTTAGGAAATAAATAAAAACTAAACTATTTCACAGTCTACATATTGCCTCCTCTTGAAAACAAAATATGATTTATACAAGTGTATCTTAATGAAAATGAAACCTTCACATGTTATATATTGACTGGAGCTCGTAAATGGCATCAACTGAACCACCGCAAATTAACACCTCAGCATACTTTTTAAAATTTATAAAAAAATTATCATCTTTTACTCTCTTATTACTTATACCAATTATATTAACGTAATATATATATATATATATATAATATTATTTTCTCTTTTTTGACAACATCTTCAATTTCCTCTGAAAATTCACATTTTGTTAAATAAAATAATTATCAGTGTATCTTGAATAAATCAAAAACTCATATTTAGGACGATTAAAGAAATAACAAAGAGACAAAAAAATGCGAAATTTCCATTAGTTTGAATATGATTTAATTTGATAGGTAGTACTCATCTTATAACTTTAGTTATCTAATACTTCTCGCACTAATCATCATATCATATGAAGTTTGATAATTTATTTTATTCAGAACAAAAAATAATATTAACTTTCACTATTTTATTATTCTTTACTATTTTCTGTTATTTCATTTACAAACTATACATTTATTTTACTATTACAAATCATAAGAAAAATCTAAACTAAAAAGAAAAAGCTAGATCACAACACATAATTTAAACCTAAAACCTCTACATTCACAGAGAAAAACAAAATGTCATAGTAACACTAATTCGATAAATATCCGAAGCTGAAAGGAAATAAATACTGTGATCCAAGTTGCTGAAACCTCAGCCATATACGCTAAGAATGCTCTGGATCTAGGTCCAGAAAGGGAGCATGTTCCCAAAAGTGGAAACCAAGGAAGCTGCCGCATGGAGTCCCCGGATGTGCTTTTACGGTAGTGAGATACGCAGCCTTTGGATTTGATAAATGCTATTTGGGACATTACTGAGACAATCGACTCATCATATGTCAGGTAACTCGTTTCATGATAGTCAGTGTAGGTTTGATGTCGTTTAACTTGTTTGATGTCGTTTAACTTGTTTCATGAAAGAAGAAAAATGAGACATGCAGTGAAAACTTGACATTTGAGATCCTTTTAAAATTTGTATCCTAAGCATGAGATTTACAAAATGTTACAAAAGATGGGACTGATAGTACAGTAACTAAGTTTAATTTAATTTATTATACTCGTATCATTGCGCATCGGTTTGAAAAATTACAGTGCATATTGTTTAGACAATTCATGACCTCTAATGCATTGTTGTTATTTTTGAAAACCTTTTAGTGGTCACTAGACATAGATTAACAAGAGAACTCGAATATTAAGTTGTATTAGAAAAATTGTTATATCAAAAACTAAATGCCTACCTACTAGTATAAAATGTTCATATAATATGTCATATGTATGATTATTTGGATCCTTTATCTCATATTTTTTTTTCAATACTGTTCAAATTTGCTTGGAAATTTCTCAAAATTTCTTAATATTTTCTATATATTGACTATAACTCAGTACATGGTGCTGGATCTGAGGCATCAATTGCATTCTGGTGGAGTTCTAAAAACTGAAAAGTACGGTTCAATATCAAACTTTCCAAAACACACAGTTTCTTCATTGAAAATATTACGCTTAGCTTGGAATAATATAGTTACCATATCTAGAAGAAATTGGTAGATCAAATATTCTGCATTAGTTAGAAAATGAAACAGTATATGTATATAAATACTTTTTTTTTACGATAATCACATGTGAAAATAATGCGAATGATTCTAAAAGACACCACAACCTATTTTTTTTAGAATTTATAAAAACATTTCCTTATCTTTTACTCTCTTATTACGTATACCAAATATATTAACGCAATATTAAATAATCCATATATATATATATATATATATATATATATATATATATATATATATATATTTAAAAAAATTATAAACAATTATTTTAGCATACTATTTAAGAGATAATAAAATTAATAAATTTGTTATAGTAATATATTGTACTTTTAGTATTCTCAGGAATATATAATATTTCGCTAACCGATATTATTGTCTACATCTATATATTTGTTATATTATTCTACTATTAATTTAATTTATTTTAATTTAAAATACATATTAATTTTGTCTACATCAGCCACTATCATTTGATATCATAAACAATAAAAACATCATAATCTATTAAGCATAAGATGTAATAAATTTAGTTATATTAGAATGTTTATGTTAATATTTAAAATTTCTATTACAAAAATTAATGACCAGTGTTATTCAAAACTAATATCTTAATAATGCTTTTAACATTATATATGTGTAATTAATTTTAAGTACATGCAATCCAAATATTAATAAAAACATTAAAACTATTTCAATTAAGTTATAATAAAAAGTAAATTATTAATATGTGACAAAAAATATTTAACAATCAATGTTATAAATCATGTTCCGAAAATTACTAATATCATTTTTGTAAATCATAATTATTTATTTGGATAACATGATTTACTTGAACATTAAATATACTAACATATACACAATTCAAACAAACATGTATCTTTATGATTAATAACAATTATTATTAGGTTTTCAAGTTTCATACCTAATTTAAATATTTTTTGTTATAACAAATTAGTTATTATTTTTATATTATATAATCATATATATATATATATATAGATAATAACACTGAATAAGTAAAAAGTGAAAATAGATGACTTACACAGAACAAACTGGTTAGGAAAATACAAACCAACATAATAAAAATAGAAGATAGCCATATTCAAACAGTCGCAACAATCACACTAGAAAACTTAATCAATTGTAACAAATTGAGGTTGAATCTTCTTACAACAAATAAATTCAATGGAAAATAATGATAAAAGTATATAAAATAACGGAAAATAGCGATCCACAAAAAATGTAAAATCAAACTATTTAAACTTAAAACAAGTTTAACGAATATATAATGAGTAAATTTCTGTCGGAGGTGCGTACTGACTCCTAGCCTAGTTATGTATTATTCAATAAAATTAAGTTCAAAAGCTAATTAGTGTTACTGAATCCAGGAATCAACCAAAAAATGATAAAAACGAACAGAATAAAACCAAAAATTAGTAAAATAAAAAGTAATTTAAATCATCTATTAAGAACAAATTTCAACTAATAACAAAAAAATTATTTATGGGAAAATGTTTTGTAATATGTTACATTACATCAATAACCTTTTTATTAAAATCTGATAGTTTTTTACTTATTTATAAAATAAAAATTTTGTTTCAGATTTTTCTGTAAATTGCATCTGTATTCTGTTACAAAAATAAGTAAATAAACAAACAAATGCCTTGTTACAAAAAAAAAGAAGAAAAAACAAACCAACTGTCTAAAGAGCAGGCAAAACAGAGTTTTTCAAATCTGTCATTTTTAACTAAAAGTTGCATCGACTGGAATCTTCCTTGTATATCCACACCAAACTTTGGAGGAAATTACTACTTCGTCCAATACTTAATTCAAGAAGCATTTTCATAATTAACAACAGATACATAATTTGGAATTTTGGATACAAGGAAATAAGGGACAGCACCAGAGTAATATATAAATAAACACTTTCTCTGTTGGAGAAAACCGAGACTAGTACACTAGTGTTTGTGTTCATGGTGCTAACACCAAAATGATCATATTTTTCTTCGGACTAGACCTTTGAAAAAGTCGAAACTGCAGTTGAACACACTACATATTAGTCTTTAACATGTGATATATTAATGTTATCATCCATTTTAATTGATTCAAAAATTTACCTATTGCCATCAGGGTGAAGCTCACACATTTGATAATCATCTCCAATAGCGAGCAGATATCCCGAAGATGTCAACCCCTAGAGAGATGTTCGGAGGAATTAAAGCACAATGATTAGAATTTTGTATATAACCAACCATCAGAGTAAGACTCCTCTTTACCTGGATAGTCACAACGTTTTGAACAACTTGGTCCTCGATTTTATCTTCAACGATCACTCTTTGCCCGCTGCACATGTGAGAATACATGGCAAATTTTCGTATTCAGAAATTTGGATACAGCCACAAGTGAGTAAAACTATGTGTATGTATCAACAAAACAAAAAACGTCAATTACTGGTAATAATAAGGTCTTGTTCAAATAATTTAGGTGTTTTTAGCCAAGAAAACGTGGTAACGGACGAGGTTTAGCCATATAGTTCAGAAAGTGGCAACTCAGTTTCCAAATTCAGATAACACAGAAACTAACGGAAAATGCAAATCAAGGACAACGATTTACCTGTGAAGCCATGTCCTGTAGTAAAGCTCCTCAAGAGATTTAAAACATGTAAAATGTAAGTGCAGTGACATAGAATGATTGACTACATGTGGCTTAAGACTTGATAATCAACAAATTATTATTTCTGGGGATACTTGAAACCGACAGAGAAGAAGCGGCTGACTAAATGTGTTAAGTAGCATTACCTTGGTCAATGAATAGATCAAAGAATTTCTCGAATTTATGAAAGAAGGCAGCAATAATTTCTTCTCTTTTAAGTAGAACATAAGAAGCAGGAGATATCTCTTTCAGTACAGCATTTAAGCATGTGGTCGGTTGATCGTTGTCCACATTCAATCTCACACCTGCAAAAAAAAAAGAATAAGTTTTGCCATTTTCTTGGAACAAGTAAACGCAACATGTAAAAGAAGAGTAATGCTTATTATTACCAACACTAACGTGAAATTTTCTTGATCTGTAGGTAGAGGTACACAAAATGCCTCTCACTTTAAGCCCATTCAAGTAAAGATCAAGTAAACCCTGATGAAATTGATAGCAGAAACAAAAAAAAAAGTAAGAGTGCTTTTTGTTTTCTGATGCAAAGAAGGGAGGAAGCAAGAGATATAGAATACCTTGTTGTCACAAACATCTTTCACTGCCTCAGTAACAGCAAGAGATACTACATATTGAATCAAAGGCACGATTCGACCGTCTTCCATCTCTACAGTAAAGGAATACATAAGACAACCCTTTGGGGATTCCCACACATTCTTTGTTCTGCCTGCATCATGTTCCTTAATCACACATTCCATTTTTTTTAATTCTTACTAAACAGCTAATCCAAAAAAAAAAACTCTTACCTCTACCCTTAAACTGAATATCTGAGACACAAACTGAACCGACCGGAAGCTCAGAAAAGTTACTGAAAAATAAAATAAAAACAAATAATTCAGATTTGAACAGGTAAAAGTTAAAACCTTTAAACCAAACCTTTGAAGAAAGGCTAAACCTTTAATTTTGAAATATGCTTACTGAGAAACAACATCGTGAGTGGAAGACAAGCGGGGAGACCAAATGAGAAACCGACCGAAGCGAGAAGTTGAAAGCGAGTTCATGAAGAGTGAAAGACTGAATGAATCATCATTCTCCATCTCTGAAGCTAAAAAGAGTGAAACTTTAGGAGAATCATCAGGGAGCTTAAGAGCGTTGTTCTTCTTCAAACGCTCTGCTGTATCATTTTCAACAGAGGACTTCCCACACAGAACCAATCGACACGAATCATCCATTCCTAAAATCAAATCAAAAACGTAAAAAAATAAGAAATATAATCCAATTTTGAATCAAAAAGGAGAATAATTTCGGTTAGAACCAGTTCGAACCTGCGGCGGCAGCGACGGAGAAAGATAGACGACACAAAGAAGGCCTTACAGAGATGAAACGTGACAAGTACGCCAATTGCATATACGTAGGTAGAGGTTCGCTTTTTGGTGGAGAAAACAATGAAATACAGAACTGAGAACTGTTGATGAGGGCGACTAACTAAGACACGTAAACCGGTTTAATACGATCTGGTTAAATATTCCGGTTAGAGTTTGACTCAAAATCTAGTCGCAACCGCTTATTCAGAAACAGACGCTGAGGTCGACGGCTTGTTCAGAAACCAGAGAATTGTATGAGGCCCTGATCTCTACGGTCCAAATTACCAAACAATTTTCATTTAAATGCCTAACCTTGTTTCCAAACAATATTAAATGTAATTCAGTTTTAATAATATATATATATATATATAACTCTTTAAGTAAGACTCTATATAAATGTACGATCCAATAACACTCCCTAAGTGTCAAACAATAAAATTTAGTTAAAAAATACATAATATAAATTGAACTCAGTGAAAATTAGAAAAAGCTAACGATGTAATTAAAAAATAAAATCTAAAGTACAAAATTACAAAAATAAATAAATAGAAATATTAAAGCAGAAGAAAATCGATTTACGATATACTTTTCTTCATTTTTCATCAGACATATCTATATATAATAGCAAACATGTTTTTGTTCTCCTATGATATCAGTATTTTTTTAGTAGGAAAAAAAATTTCGATCTAATGGTCATGATTCTTTTTTAATTTTATGATCTAAATGATATAAACAATTTTTCTTTTCTATTAACAAAAAGTGAAATTCTTGTTCCTTAAGGTTTTAGTGATCACAATTATATAGATTGTGATATGTAATTATGTTTCTTTCTAGAAAATTCATCTTTTATTCTTTGTTTTATTTTAGAAACTTCAGTTTCATTTACAAAATTATATTTTATTAGTTTCTGAGATGAAATATTGTGTATTTTTGTTATCATTTTATTGATATTTAGTCTAAATATTTGCAATTGTGAAAGGTTGTATCTTTTTAAATAGGTTAAAAAGTAGATAAAATATCTTTAAAATTATATTTTAAAGACTTAAGAGTTATGTCTATTCATTTAGTTTTAAATGCATTTTCTCATAATAAATTTTATGAAAAGGAGAACATAAGAAGTAAAATGACGACAAAGAAAAAAAAATAATAGAAGACGATTATGTAACGTAATATTGTTATGCTATTAAAGAACAATTAAACTTTTAAATATATTAATAACATTTGTTGTTTACTTACACATTATATCTTTACACACATTTGTTATGTACATATAATAATCTAATTATTTACTCCATGAAAAATTATTTATTTAAAATATGTTTAAGAAAGCTTGAATATTAAAATACAAAAAAATCACTATAGCGCGCAGGGTTGTTTCCTAGTACCAATAAAAACAAAATGAATGAATATACAGTGATTATTTCACTTCTTTGTCACCACCTCAAGTTTAGAGAATTAACAGAAATCATGAAAAAGCATCACCAAAAAATTAATACATAATCACAGAAAATGATTTAAATGAAAATCAGTTTAAAACAAAAATTAACAAGATATAAGAGAAAGACAATAAAAATTTGGTAGAAATAAATAATATAACTTAATCTTAGTAAAAAAATAGTTTGTACAAAATTTTATAATTACAATGTATAAGAGAATGATATCTCACGTTTCATCGAAATCTCACAAACGAAAAATATAAAAAAAAAAATCTAACAAGAAATATAATTGTTCTGATAAAAAAAACTCAAACTTGAAAAAATACCAAAATCATAACTACACCTGAAGGTGAGGCAACGACTTTCTTATACACTTTACAGCTAGTATGGACTAGGGGCTGGAGACAAGTGTGGTTTGAAGGTGATAATGCAGAGGCTCTAAACCTCAACTACACCTATGTGATACTTAAGCCAAAACGGTTCCGAACTAAAGCAAACAATGTGAAAACTGAAAGTTACCAGACAAGAGAAGCAGCTTCAGAGGTTCAAAGGGTTGAGAGAGTGAGAGACAAGAGAACTTCTGAAAAAGAAAAAATGATGATCGATACTTGTTAGCAATATATCCATCGCTCACTTCACACTAAAAGCATACACACACAAGCAAAAAAAGATAACAAAGATATACTTTCACACACATTCTCATTAAGATTTCCTTTAGAATAGACAAGGTCTTTGAACAAAAAAAAAAGAATAGACAAGGTTAAGATTTTCAATACACAATTCTCCAATACAAAACGAAGTTATGACAAGACCGTGAAGCAAGACGAACCTATAGCAACTCACTTAAGATGCAAATATGGTCGCGTAGATGTTAGTGCTTGGTAATGACGTTCTTACAGGCTACAGATTCACAAAAAAAAAAAAGAAAGATAACAAAGATAACCCACCATCAACATTCATACCTCAAAGGGTTGAGAGAGTGAGAGACAAGAGATGAGATTGAGAGCTTCAGAGCTACCTGCATTACGAGTAAACAGGACAAGAATTAAACAGGGTTATGATCAAAATCAAAGCTTAGAGTAGAATTACAAATGAATAACAAAACAAAGGTCAAAATCAATTCAAGCCGTGAAGTCAATCGAATCTCTCAACGCAAAAACAAAATCAATTACCACAGGCGCGAAGGAGATCTCAAAAGATGATGGCTGATGATGATGACGATAATAACATTGAGAGGGTCAGAGAGAGAGAGAGAGAGAGAGCTTGAGAGGGTCAGAGAGAGAGAGTCTGAGCTTGAGAGAGCTCATCTGTAAATATTCAAAAAAACAGTTTCAGCCTTACATACGATTTGATCAAAGATACACAAACGGATCGAGAGAGGACCGAGAAGGATGAATCGGGAGTCGAGTTCTGAATTTTTTTTTAAAAAAAAATTAATTAAACAAAGGGGTAAGAATTGAGCCAACCTAATAGACTTATCAATACTATTATCGCATCTCCCGTTCGATGGATGACTGGCGTTTGACTCTGGGGCCGTGCCGTTTCTTCATCGGTGGTCCCCAGCTATCGTTCCTATGGAAGTACTCGAGGTGTGTGAAAGTTGTTTGTGTTCGTGGTTGGTGGCCGAGTTTGGATGAGATTTCGATTCAATCGATTGATTTTCTCCGAAGCTCAGGCGTAGGTGTAGAAGATACCGAATACCTATACTTCTAATACTGTCGTTGGAAGTGGTTTTTGGTGGTCGTGATAAGTGTCCCGGTTGATTCCGGTGGTCAAGTGCTTTGATTGTACTCCAGTGACGACTTTATGTCGGGGATGAAGACGGTAGCTCGAGTTCCGGTGGAGTGAAAGTTTAGCGGTCCCAGCGGCAATTTCCAAGCGATAGAGATGATGACTTTTCAACCCTAGCCACGTGTCTTTTTAGTGTTTCGGTTTCAACACGGGTGACGGGCAGCGGTGGAGTTTGGGTCACTCTTTTTTCTTTTTGGACTTGGAAATGTGTGTAGCCTGGTGGGCCTGTAGTGTGTGTGTTTGTTTTTGGGCTCTATTTTATAGGGCTTAGTATGTATCTCGTGTTTATCTTGGCCTGTTAGGCTTCAATATATTGAGATGGCAAAAAAAAAAAAAAAATACTTATCAATACTATTAAATCAGAATCATTCCTGAATTATGCCCTTAATGAAATGTTAAAATCTTCCAAAAATACCCTTAATGATATGTTAAAATCTTCCCGAAATACCCTTAATAATATGATTAACTAACAAAATTCATTAATGGTATTGTTGTCTTTTAATTTTGTGGGCTTATTTCTTACAGCCAGAGTCACTTTTTATGTTTCTATTAACATAAGAAAGTAATTTGTGAATCAAGGAATTAACTTTCGTGGGCCTCAAGAAATTAACTTTCGTGGGCCACTGATGTGGCCCAAAGTACAATTGATGGGTCGCGGTTGGGTGGTGTCGCTCGCTTCTGGGTTTCCGTTTACACTCGAAGGAAAAAGGAGCTCGTTCGCTACTCCCTCAAGGACAAGGTCTGCAACAAACCCTTTCAGCTCGACGCTATCTTCTTCACAGATATCTACAAATCCGAGCCCTGGGGTCACTTTTTTTTTTCTTTTAATTCTCTCTCCAATTGGATAGCTCAACTACAGATGATCTATTTTTTGATTTGACTGATTCATCCTTCTGGGTCTCTCTCTCTCTCTCTCTCTGACCCTCTCAATGTTATTATCGTCATCATCATGAAAAGAGACCCAGAAGGATGAATCAATCAAATCAAAAAATAGATCATCTGTAGTTGAGCTATCCAATTGGAGAGAGAATTAAAAGAAAAAAAAAGTGACCCCAGGGCTCGGATTTGTAGATATTTGTGAAGGAGATAGCGTCGAGCTGAAAGGGTTTGTTGCAGACCTTGTCCTTGAGGGAGTAGCGAACGAGCTCCTTTTTCCTTCGGGTGTAAACGGAAACCCAGAAGCGAGCGACACCACCCAACCGCGACCCATCAATTGTACTTTGGGCCACATCAGTGGCCCACGAAAGTTAATTCCTTGATTCACAAATTACTTTCTTATGTTAATAGAAACATAAAAAGTGACTCTGGCTGTAAGAAATAAGCCCACAAAATTAAAAGACAACAATACCATTAATGAATTTTGTTAGTTAATCATATTATTAAGGGTATTTTTGGAAGATTTTAACATATCATTAAGGGTATTTTTGGAAGATTTTAACATTTCATTAAGGGCATAATTCAGGAATGATTCTGATTTAATAGTATTGATAAGTATTTTTTTTTTTTTTTTTTTTTGCCATCTCAATATATTGAAGCCTAACAGGCCAAGATAAACACGAGATACATACTAAGCCCTATAAAATAGAGCCCAAAAACAAACACACACACTACAGGCCCACCAGGCTACACACATTTCCAAGTCCAAAAAGAAAAAAGAGTGACCCAAACTCCACCGCTGCCCGTCACCCGTGTTGAAACCGAAACACTAAAAAGACACGTGGCTAGGGTTGAAAAGTCATCATCTCTATCGCTTGGAAATTGCCGCTGGGACCGCTAAACTTTCACTCCACCGGAACTCGAGCTACCGTCTTCATCCCCGACATAAAGTCGTCACTGGAGTACAATCAAAGCACTTGACCACCGGAATCAACCGGGACACTTATCACGACCACCAAAAACCACTTCCAACGACAGTATTAGAAGTATAGGTATTCGGTATCTTCTACACCTACGCCTGAGCTTCGGAGAAAATCAATCGATTGAATCGAAATCTCATCCAAACTCGGCCACCAACCACGAACACAAACAACTTTCACACACCTCGAGTACTTCCATAGGAACGATAGCTGGGGACCACCGATGAAGAAACGGCACGGCCCCAGAGTCAAACGCCAGTCATCCATCGAACGGGAGATGCGATAATAGTATTGATAAGTCTATTAGGTTGGCTCAATTCTTACCCCTTTGTTTAATTAATTTTTTTTTAAAAAAAAATTCAGAACTCGACTCCCGATTCATCCTTCTCGGTCCTCTCTCGATCCGTTTGTGTATCTTTGATCAAATCGTATGTAAGGCTGAAACTGTTTTTTTGAATATTTACAGATGAGCTCTCTCAAGCTCAGACTCTCTCTCTGACCCTCTCAAGCTCTCTCTCTCTCTCTCTCTCTCTGACCCTCTCAATGTTATTATCGTCATCATCATCAGCCATCATCTTTTGAGATCTCCTTCGCGCCTGTGGTAATTGATTTTGTTTTTGCGTTGAGAGATTCGATTGACTTCACGGCTTGAATTGATTTTGACCCTTGTTTTGTTATTCATTTGTAATTCTACTCTAAGCTTTGATTTTGATCATAACCCTGTTTAATTCTTGTCATGTTTACTCGTAATGCAGGTAGCTCTGAAGCTCTCAATCTCATCTCTTGTCTCTCACTCTCTCAACCCTTTGAGGTATGAATGTTGATGGTGGGTTATCTTTGTTATCTTTCTTTTTTTTTTTTTGTGAATCTGTAGCCTGTAAGAACGTCATTACCAAGCACTAACATCTACGTGACCATATTTGCATCTTAAGTGAGTTGCTATAGGTTCGTCTTGCTTCACGGTCTTGTCATAACTTCGTTTTGTATTGGAGAATTGTGTATTGAAAATCTTAACCTTGTCTATTCTTTTTTTTTTGTTCAAAGACCTTGTCTATTCTAAAGGAAATCTTAATGAGAATGTGTGTGAAAGTATATCTTTGTTATCTTTTTTTGCTTGTGTGTGTATGCTTTTAGTGTGAAGTGAGCGATGGATATATTGCTAACAAGTATCGATCATCATTTTTTCTTTTTCAGAAGTTCTCTTGTCTCTCACTCTCTCAACCCTTTGAACCTCTGAAGCTGCTTCTCTTGTCTGGTAACTTTCAGTTTTCACATTGTTTGCTTTAGTTCGGAACCGTTTTGGCTTAAGTATCACATAGGTGTAGTTGAGGTTTAGAGCCTCTGCATTATCACCTTCAAACCACACTTGTCTCCAGCCCCTAGTCCATACTAGCTGTAAAGTGTATAAGAAAGTCGTTGCCTCACCTTCAGGTGTAGTTATGATTTTGGTATTTTTTCAAGTTTGAGTTTTTTTTATCAGAACAATTATATTTCTTGTTAGATTTTTTTTTTTATATTTTTCGTTTGTGAGATTTCGATGAAACGTGAGATATCATTCTCTTATACATTGTAATTATAAAATTTTGTACAAACTATTTTTTTACTAAGATTAAGTTATATTATTTATTTCTACCAAATTTTTATTGTCTTTCTCTTATATCTTGTTAATTTTTGTTTCAAACTGATTTTCATTTAAATCATTTTCTGTGATTATGTATTAATTTTTTGGTGATGCTTTTTCATGATTTCTGTTAATTCTCTAAACTTGAGGTGGTGACAAAGAAGTGAAATAATCACTGTATATTCATTCATTTTGTTTTTATTGGTACTAGGAAACAACCCTGCGCGCTATAGTGATTTTTTTGTATTTTAATATTCAAGCTTTCTTAAACATATTTTAAATAAATAATTTTTCATGGAGTAAATAATTAGATTATTATATGTACATAACAAATGTGTGTAAAGATATAATGTGTAAGTAAACAACAAATGTTATTAATATATTTAAAAGTTTAATTGTTCTTTAATAGCATAACAATATTACGTTACATAATCGTCTTCTATTATTTTTTTTTCTTTGTCGTCATTTTACTTCTTATGTTCTCCTTTTCATAAAATTTATTATGAGAAAATGCATTTAAAACTAAATGAATAGACATAACTCTTAAGTCTTTAAAATATAATTTTAAAGATATTTTATCTACTTTTTAACCTATTTAAAAAGATACAACCTTTCACAATTGCAAATATTTAGACTAAATATCAATAAAATGATAACAAAAATACACAATATTTCATCTCAGAAACTAATAAAATATAATTTTGTAAATGAAACTGAAGTTTCTAAAATAAAACAAAGAATAAAAGATGAATTTTCTAGAAAGAAACATAATTACATATCACAATCTATATAATTGTGATCACTAAAACCTTAAGGAACAAGAATTTCACTTTTTGTTAATAGAAAAGAAAAATTGTTTATATCATTTAGATCATAAAATTAAAAAAGAATCATGACCATTAGATCGAAATTTTTTTTCCTACTAAAAAAATACTGATATCATAGGAGAACAAAAACATGTTTGCTATTATATATAGATATGTCTGATGAAAAATGAAGAAAAGTATATCGTAAATCGATTTTCTTCTGCTTTAATATTTCTATTTATTTATTTTTGTAATTTTGTACTTTAGATTTTATTTTTTAATTACATCGTTAGCTTTTTCTAATTTTCACTGAGTTCAATTTATATTATGTATTTTTTAACTAAATTTTATTGTTTGACACTTAGGGAGTGTTATTGGATCGTACATTTATATAGAGTCTTACTTAAAGAGTTATATATATATATATATATTATTAAAACTGAATTACATTTGATATTGTTTGGAAACAAGGTTAGGCATTTAAATGAAAATTGTTTGGTAATTTGGACCGTAGAGATCAGGGCCTCATACAATTCTCTGGTTTCTGAACAAGCCGTCGACCTCAGCGTCTGTTTCTGAATAAGCGGTTGCGACTAGATTTTGAGTCAAACTCTAACCGCAATATTTAACCAGATCGTATTAAACCGGTTTACGTGTCTTAGTTAGTCGCCCTCATCAACAGTTCTCAGTTCTGTATTTCATTGTTTTCTCCACCAGAAAGCGAACCTCTACCTACGTATATGCAATTGGCGTACTTGTCACGTTTCATCTCTGTAAGGCCTTCTTTGCGTCGTCTATCTTTCTCCGTCGCTGCCGCCGCAGGTTCGAACCGGTTCTAACCAAAATTATTCTCCTTTTCGATTCAAAATTGGATTCTATTTCTTATTTTTTTACGTTTTTGATTTGATTTTAGGAATGGATGATTCGTGTCGATTGGTTCTGTGTGGGAAGTCCTCTGTTGAAAATGATACAGCAGAGCGTTTGAAGAAGAACAACGCTCTTAAGCTCCCTGATGATTCTCCTAAAGGTTCACTCTTTTTAGCTTCAGAGATGGAGAATGATGATTCATTCAGTCTTTCACTCTTCATGAACTCACTTTCAACTTCTCGCTTCGGTCAGTTTCTCATTTGGTCTCCCCGCTTGTCTTCCACTCACGATGTTGTTTCTCAGTAAGCATATTTCAAAATTAAAGGTTTAGCCTTTCTTCAAAGGTTTGGTTTAAAGGTTTTAACTTTTACATGTTCAAATCTGAATTATTTGTTTTTATTTTATTTTTCAGTAACTTTTCTGAGCTTCCGGTCGGTTCAGTTTGTGTCTCAGATATTCAGTTTAAGGGTAGAGGTAAGAGTTTTTTTTTTTGGATTAGCTGTTTAGTAAGAATTAAAAAAAATGGAATGTGTGATTAAGGAACATGATGCAGGCAGAACAAAGAATGTGTGGGAATCCCCAAAGGGTTGTCTTATGTATTCATTTACTGTAGAGATGGAAGACGGTCGAATCGTGCCTTTAATTCAATATGTAGTATCTCTTGCTGTTACTGAGGCTGTGAAAGATGTTTGTGACAACAAGGTATTCTATATCTCTTGCTTCCTCCCTTCTTTGCATCAGAAAACAAAAAGCACTCTTACTTTTTTTTTTGTTTCTGCTATCAATTTCATCAGGGTTTGCCGTATTTAGATGTTAAAATAAAGTGGCCCAATGATCTTTACTTGAATGGGCTTAAAGTGGGAGGCATTTTGTGTACCTCTACCTATAGATCAAGAAAATTTCACGTTAGTGTTGGTAATAATAAGCATTACTCTTCTTTTACATGTTGCGTTGACTTGTTCCAAGAAAATGGCAAAACTGATTCTTTTTTTTTGCAGGTGTGGGATTGAATGTGGACAACGATCAACCGACCACATGCTTAAATGCTGTATTGAAAGAGATATCTCCTGCTTCTTCTGTTCTACTTAAAAGAGAAGAAATTATTGCTGCATTCTTTCATAAATTCGAGAAATTCTTTGATCTATTCATTGACCAAGGTAATGCTACTTAAAACATTTAGTCAGCCGTTTTTTCTCTGTCGGTTTCAAGTATCCCCAGAAACAATAATTTGTTGATTATCAAGTCTTAAGCCACATGTAGTCAATCATTCTATGTCACTGCACTTACATTTTACAGGTTTTAAATCTCTTGAGGAGCTTTACTACAGGACATGGCTTCACAGGTAAATCGTTGTCCTTGATTTGCATTTTCCGTTAGTTTCTGTGTTATCTGAATTTGGAAACTGAGTTGCCACTTTCTGAACTATATGGCTAAACCTCGTCCGTTACCACGTTTTCTTGGCTAAAAACACCTAAATTATTTGAACAAGACCTTATTATTACCAGTAATTGACGTTTTTTGTTTTGTTGATACATACACATAGTTTTACTCACTTGTGGCTGTATCCAAATTTCTGAATACGAAAATTTGCCATGTATTCTCACATGTGCAAGCGGGCAAAGAGTGATCGTTGAAGATAAAATCGAGGACCAAGTTGTTCAAAACGTTGTGACTATCCAGGTAAAGAGGAGTCTTACTCTGATGGTTGGTTATATACAAAATTCTAATCATTGTGCTTTAATTCCTCCGAACATCTCTCTAGGGGTTGACATCTTCGGGATATCTGCTCGCTATTGGAGATGATTATCAAATGTGTGAGCTTCACCCTGATGGCAATAGGTAAATTTTTGAATCAATTAAAATGGATGATAACATTAATATATCACATGTTAAAGACTAATATGTAGTGTGTTCAACTGCAGTTTCGACTTTTTCAAAGGTCTAGTCCGAAGAAAAATATGATCCTTTTGGTGTTAGCACCATGAGCACAAACACTAGTGTACTAGTCTCGGTTTTCTCCAACAGAGAAAGTGTTTATTTATATATTACTCTGGTGCTGTCCCTTATTTCCTTGTATCCAAAATTCCAAATTATGTATCTGTTGTTATTATGAAAATGCTTCTTGAATTAAGTATTGGACGAAGTAGTAATTTCCTCCAAAGTTTGGTGTGGATATACAAGGAAGATTCCAGTCGATGCAACTTTTAGTTAAAAATGACAGATTTGAAAAACTCTGTTTTGCCTGCTCTTTAGACAGTTGGTTTGTTTTTTCTTCGTTTTTTTTGTAACAAGGCATTTGTTTGTTTATTTACTTATTTTTGTAACAGAATACAGATGCAATTTACAGAAAAATCTGAAACAAAATTTTTATTTTATAAATAAGTAAAAAACTATCAGATTTTAATAAAAAGGTTATTGATGTAATGTAACATATTACAAAACATTTTCCCATAAATAATTTTTTTGTTATTAGTTGAAATTTGTTCTTAATAGATGATTTAAATTACTTTTTATTTTACTAATTTTTGGTTTTATTCTGTTCGTTTTTATCATTTTTTGGTTGATTCCTGGATTCAGTAACACTAATTAGCTTTTGAACTTAATTTTATTGAATAATACATAACTAGGCTAGGAGTCAGTACGCACCTCCGACAGAAATTTACTCATTAAATATTCGTTAAACTTGTTTTAAGTTTAAATAGTTTGATTTTACATTTTTTGTGGATCGCTATTTTCCGTTATTTTTTATACTTTTATCATTATTTTCCATTGAATTTATTTGTTGTAAGAAGATTCAACCTCAATTTGTTACAATTGAACAACTGAAACAATATAAATTTATGCATATATATATCATTGGAGTTGAACCGAACAACAAATCATCAATGGTAACACAAATGCAATCTAATGAAACTGAGAGCAAAACATCAAGGAACTGATGCCTAAACAGGACAGAAATAGATCAGACTAAGTAATATACCCCTCAAACTCTCTAACTACTTTCGAACTCCCAAGACAACACAATGAGTAAAACTCTACGCAACAAGATCTTAATGTTATGGAACAAAACTGATAGAGAATCAATGTAAATAAGATAAATACAAACTTGACTTAAAAAATCAAACCGAAGATGAGTCAACAAAGAAAAGAAACGTGCTTTCACCCAAAACTAAAGCAACATGACATAAACTATCTAAGCCACATGGAGACAAATCAAATTGTAGACATCTCGGATCCAGAGAATATTTATATAAAAATTTAAATAATTTGGTAATAATCTTCTGGATAATTCGATTCTTAATTCCCTCCCAAAATCAAATTATAAAGAATGCCCAGATAAACAATTTAACAAAAGTTTCAACCTTTCGTAAACCCAATTGAAATCGGAAAGTAATAGCTAAAAACACACAACTTATAATCTTCAAGAACACAAATTGTAGAAACGATGACGCAACAGAGGGTTTACCTTAAGGGATTGAAGATTAGGGTTTGTAGAGGAGATGAAGGGAGTTGCGGCTGCGAGATTCCCGTGGAAGCGTCAACACTGCTCTCCACCCACAGCTCTCGATTCTCTGAGTTTCTCTTTCCCTCAAGCCACGTGTGATTGTGATATCACCCTCCCATGCTTCCTTCCACTGCGTCAAAGTGACGCGCCGCTCGATTTAGCCTTTCTAGGCCCACTATAATTCACCATTGGGCCTATACATCGGTGTTGTATTCCTGTGTTGTTCTTTTTAACGTCGTACCAATTGGATATTAGTTTTAAAAACCATCGGTATAAAGATATGATTCGATATATATACGGATCCAACAGAATAAATCAAAGAATCTAATTAACTAAAATATATTAGTATATCTAGAACATTGATTTTAATCATTTGATAGTTTGTTTTAAGTTCAAAAGGTTATTTTAGTTTTTATTTTCATCAAATTAAATAAAACATATTTTTTATTTATTATGATAATACTAATTAATTATTTTTGTTTTAATATTTAAATAAATTGGAATATCTATACTATTATTTGATATATATATATATATATATATTAAAAGAAAAAGATAATTCTTATATATTTTTTGTTGTTATCCGAATAGTTTCTTTAAATAAAAGGTTAAAAATTACATAACACATAATTAAATGTCAATCAAGTAAAATTATTAATTTTATATATTGGACAAGATAATACTGAAAGATTTTTAAAATTTATTTATTAATAATAATATAGTATACATAAGAATTTTCAAATTAAAACATAATACTAATTTTTCAATATACTCTTTTAATTAGTAATTAGTAATTGATATTTAATAAGTAACGATAAAATATCTATGCCCGTATGTGCGGGCGAAACACCTAGTTATATTTAAAAGTTAGAGTGAAGAACATATATTTATGTTTTAATAAATCAAATTTCTAATCATATAATCTAAAGTTTGTTATAAAAATATATAGTTATAGACTGTGGGTAAAAATGTAAAACAATCATTCGCGTTATGCATAATTTCTTTTTTATATTTAGGTTTGACTGGTTCAAATGCAGTGGTTGCGGTTGCGGAAGTTTGCAGTTACGGATGATTTGCAGTTTTTAGCGGTTTTAAAAGTTTTATACGACAGTTATTGCAGTTAGAAATTGTTGAGATTGTTCGTTCATATGTGTTAAGTTTATGTCCAACAACTTTTTGTCGTTTAATCATTTTTCCTAAATTCTTTTACTTTTACCGTATATTCTTTTTCTTGTGTGGAAAATAAGGTTTTAACTTTTAAAAGAAAATGTAAGGAAAGATGATAAACTGTAAAGCAATAAAGTTCTTTCCAATACACGGTACATGTCACCTCCTAATCAATCACGTTAATGTCGATAGTAAGTTTCAGACGTCATGTTTGCAAAAATGATCTCGGTGATAATAAATTTTAGAGTAATTGCATCTCATATACAAGGAAAAAATATTATTTAGCTCTTTAGCTGTGTGCACTGTACACTTTTATATATTCCAGCAATATCCTTCTATAAAGAAAATCTAGATCGACCCTATATTGGAAATTCTTTCTGAAGTTTCTATCTGGAGACAATGATGACGAGGCGGACTGTGGATTGTAAGGGATTTTCTCTCCAGTTTTATCTAGACGCAGTGCATCTAATTTGTTGAGGAAGCCTTGTCCCGGAGAAGAGAGTAGCTGAGACTGCAATCCTTGCCGGAGATTACTCATGAACGCCGGTAATACCTCGGGAGATTTCTGGAAGCATCGGTTACGGTGACGTGGAAGCGGAAGAATGCATCGGCGATCGCAGGTAAGCTTCTGGAGTATCGTTAGGTCGTCTCTCCGGTGACGTTGAAGTGGATCATCGTGAGGAGCTCTGTTTTTTGTACTCTGTTTTTGTAAATCCAAAACAGAGTGTTATGGTTTGACATAACTCAATAAAATTCATCTTTACAGAAGCAATATCTTCACTTTCTGTTTCTATTATGTTCAGATATTTTCACTATATTAGTAAAAGCGCTATAAAATCAAAACTTTTTGTTGTTTCTGTTAATTTTTTTTTTCAAATCATATTTTAGTTTCCTCCGATTACTTGTTCTATCTATTTTCCGGTGTTACTGTTGCCGGCCAACAGATTCCCAATCTCGTCGGAAATAAACGGAGGATGTGAACCCGAGAGATTTATTATCTGAAAGAGTGAGACAGAGATTTATGGACTGAAACTTGAAACCTTAGATTCTGGAATTTGAAAGAGGGAAGAAGAAAGAGAGAGCGTATATGTGTGTGTGGAGAGAAAGAAAGAGAGAGTGGTGTTGGAGGGGACATCAGCGTAACTTCACTTTTATTCATTTGTCCATGTAGCTAATTAATTTTTTGTTTGCATAGAAACCTAATTATCTTTCTCTTCTTGTATATTCACGCAAATAGCTCTAAATTTTACTTTAAATGCAGAGGTGAAATATATAATATTTACTAGGCGAGTTGAAAAATCACGGAACTTGAGGATGTTTGTTAGAGCCGAGGGTCGGAACCAAGCCGAGTTGAGTTGTAACTTATAAAATAATTTTAACTAGCTTTTGATCCGTGCGTCCGCACGTGTATATTTGATGTAAATCGTATAGTAATATCTAAGATTTTGATAGTTGTGAATTTATGGCATTAAATAGCGAACAATAAGATTTTATTCTAAGTTTGATTCGTTTGGTGTTCAATCCGGATATTGCTTCGGTTTATTTTTTTTGATTTTTCGGTATTTTGGTTAGTAAAATTCAACTACTATTCTAATTTCATATTTACTTCGGTTCGGTTTGGTTTATATACCATCGATTTTTGATTTATTTGATTATATACCTATAGTTTGGGATCATATTATATGAATTTTATAGTCAAGTTTTCAACACAGTCATTTATTAAAAAAATATTATATGTTCAAATAAAATAACAAAAAAAGGAAAAATGCTTTTACCATTACATAAAATAATAAAATATATAAAACCAAAATTGAACCAAAACATAAGAATGAAATAATATTTTTTTCAATTTTCCATATTTAGTCATGCTTCTTCGATTAAACATAAAACTCTATTCATTTATAAAAAAAATTGTTAATTTAAACTAATTGTTGTCCATCAAATTTATATCATTCACTTAAATTTAATAATTGCTAAATAAACTAAAAATATTAAAAAGTGAAGACTTAAAATAAAAAACTGCGATTGCGTTTAATTGTTTTTTGAATATAGTTCAAGTGTCTTACAAATTAGAATTTATTAATTACTATAAAAATATGGTATTACTTATTAGCTAAAATAAGTACCTTAGCTAAAATAGATAAACAGAGAAAGAAAACATAAAAAAATAATTACCTAATACGGACGGTTAATGATTGGTCTGATACGTTTATAAGGATTGGTATGATTGCTCTGGTCATTTTATGAAATATCGTTTAAGTACAACATATTGGGCCAATCATCATTTTAAGCCCAATAGTTGATGCCATTTTTTTTAAAAAAGGAAAGAAATAAAATGTATTAATTCCAGTGGCATGAGAATGTAATTTTTAAGGAAAATTAAGGGTAATTTCCTTTTTGTACTCTTGTTTTAATAGATTAGATTATAAAGTTGATCTCATACAACAATTTATCTACTATAATCGCAATTCTCGTAGAAGCTTTTGGAATGTTTTGACTAGCAGGGTATAATTTAAGGATAGTAGATATATAAAATTACAAATTATAGGTTGTTGTGAACTGAAAACAGAAAGAAAGATCTAAAAAATTGGAGTATTTTGCAATAATTGAGAAAGTTAAACCTAGTTAGAAATCACAAAGTTGTACCATGGTATATTTAAAAGTAAAAGTATTTGATTTCTCTTTTCCTTTCCGAGGAGGAAAAAAAAACTGTAGAAGTCACACATCTTTTTGACTTCCAACACTCAACCGTTCGATTCCCTCCTTGCAATACTTCTTCAGCTTCTCTTTTTTGTATCTCTCTCTAATAAATATTTGCATAGAATTGGAAGAAACTGAGAAGTCTTGTGATTGCAGTAAGAGTTTTAAAAAATGCAGCAACTGTGGGAAGTGAAGGAAAAGAAGAAGAACGAGAGAATCATCAAAGGAAGAGATCTAGTGGATGTTGTCTTCTCATGGTCTGTTCGTGATGTACTCAACTCAAATCTTTACAAAGGAAAGGTTCTGTTTTCTTCTTAAGCTCATAATTTCTTAGAAAACTTATTTACTCTTAATACCTCTTTTGCTTAGTTGCTTAGTGGATTTTGTGTGTGTTTTGGTTTAATAGGTTGATAAGATCCCTAACACATTCCAGTCAAGCAAAGAGTATTTTAAGTCATTTGTTAATCCGATCATCGAGGAGACACATGCTGCTTTGTTGTCAAGTATGGGAACTCTGAGACGAGCACCAGCTTTCAAAATTTGGGAAATCAAACCAGCCAAAGATTTCAAACCTCCCAAGAATCTCTATTACAAAGTCACTTTGCAGACAACGTCTGATAATATTATGACTAGTGGAGACCGGAAACTGTTGGAGTTCAACGATCTCATTGCGGTGACTGATAAGAAGCCTTATAGAATCGATGACTTGAGATGTTCCAACGAGCCTTTACGTGCTGGCTCTTGTTTGTGGAGTGAACGAAGATAACCCACATTTGATAACTATTTTGGCCTCAAAACCCATCGATCTCGACGAAGGTAACATGGACACAAGAATGAAAGGCAAGGGTGTGAAGAGAAGCATAAGCCTCTTTGGTGTATATTTGACCAATATGATGACCAACATTCGTATTTGGACCGCGTTACATCCAGATCCAGATGGAGGAAACTTAAAGCTTATATCTAAAGTGCTTCAAAGCAACAGTGAGGTAATTATTATGAATGTTGCACGAGCTTTTCATAGAAGTTTAGTTTTGGTTAGTTTTTGTTGATTACTACACCACTGAGTAATAGATTAGTTTTTTTTTTATAAAAAATAATAATTATTATGAATTCTCCTATCTGACTACTCTGTTTCTTGTGTAGGTTGGTGGTGAAAGTTGTGCTTCTTGCCAAGAAAACAGTGAAAATATTATTCCAAATCACATAGAGAAAATGCTTCGTTCGTTCAAACTGAACTCATCTCAGGAGGATGCGGTTCTGCGTTGTCTAGAAGCCAAAAACTGCAACCACAGCAACACTATCAAACTTATATGGGGACCACCAGGAACCGGGAAGACGAGAAGGACAAGCGTTCTGCTTTTGAGCCTCTTGAAAATGAGATGCAGGACGCTGACTTGCGCTCCAACCAACATAGCTGTTTTGGAGTCATTACAATATGGTGGGTATGGTCTTGGAGATATCGTGCTGTTTGGTAACAAAGAAAGGATGAAGATCGATGAACGAGAAGACCTTTTCGATGTTTTCCTCGATTACCGAGTCGACGAGCTCTATGATTGCTTTCTAACTTTCTAACTTTAACTCTCTTTGCTCACTGATCCAAAATAAGTGTATCACAAGTCTTTCCTCGAGAATGATGATAAGCGTCCTCCGTTTAAGAAGTTCGTAGAAGAGAGGTTTAGTAAGCTCAGAACGGACCTGCGTTTTCAGTTCTCGACTCTGTGTCTGCATCTACCAACTTTGCTCTCTTTTCGAGTAGCGGAGAGAATGAATCAGACTAGTGATCTCCTTAGAACTATGACAGTCACTGATGTCCTTCGGAAAGAATGAGAATGATACAAGAAAGCAAGATTGTGTGAAGATGTTAGAATCGATTTGCGATAGCCTCGACCTTCAAGATTATATAGGAAAGTTTGAACTCAAAACACTTTGCTTAGACAACGCAGTTCTTATGTTCTGCACAGCGTCATGCTCTGCGAGGCTACACATGAGCTATCCAATACAACTCCTTGTGATCGATGAAGCTGCTCAGCTAAAAGAATGCGAGTCCGCGATCCCTTTGCAGCTTCCAGGGCTCCAGCACGCAGTTTTAATCGGCGACGAGAAGCAGTTGCCTGCGATGATACAGAGCAAGATCGCTACGGAGGCTGATCTTGGGAGGAGCTTGTTCGAAAGATTGGTCTTGTTGGGTCACAAGAAGCAGCTTCTGAACATGCAGTACCGGATGCATCCTTCCATCAGTATTTTTCCGAACAGAGAGTTTTACGGTATGAAGATTCGGGATGCTCCTTCTGTCAGAGCGAGAAGCTATGAGAAGCGGTTCCTCCCTGGGAAAATGTATGGGCCTTACTCCTTCATCAACGTGCCTTATGGTAGAGAACAGTTTGGACAAGGGTTCAGTTCGAAAAACATGGTGGAGGTCTCTGTTGTGGATGAGATTGTGTCAAAGCTATACTCAGGTAACACAAATCTTGATTCTTGATTCTTGATTCTTGACTCTTGATTCTTGATTAGTCTATTTAAAACTTGGTGTCTGATAATGTGATACTAATCTGGCAGTGTCAAGAAAGACGGGAAGATCGATAAGTGTTGGTGTGATTTCACCTTACAAGGCTCAAGTGTTTGCAATTCAAGAAAAGATGGGCCAACGGTTTGATAACTGTGAGCAATTCACAGTGAGTGTTAGGTCTGTGGATGGGTTTCAAGGTGGTGAAGAAGATATTATAATAATCTCAACGGTTAGGTCTAACGGTAAAGGAGCCATTGGGTTTTTATCTAACCAACAAAGAACCAATGTAGCACTCACACGTGCCAGGTATCTAAACAGCATTCTCTCTTCCTTAATAGTATATGCTAATTTTGTGTTGTTTTTCATTCATTGACTTGGTTTGTAGATACTGCTTGTGGATTCTTGGAAACGAGTGGACTTTGACCAACAATAAATCAGTATGGAGGCAGTTAGTTAATGATGCTAGGGCACGAGGCTGTTTTCATGACGCATATGATGATGAATCGTTAGCTCAGTGTATTAAAAGATCAGCCACAGCCCTTGATGATCTTGATGAGCTTCATGACAATAAGCTTCTTTCCTTTGAGAATTCGATATGGAAGGTATTATTAGACCTCTTGTTCTCTTTTTATATCATGTTTTAAGCTTATCTATGGCAAAATACTAATTATTTTTGTAATCCATTTGTGTGTTATGAAGTATCTCAAATGTAATTGCTTATAATGTATGGGATGTCATCTTAAATATCTTTTAAAAAGAAACGGAGAGGATACAAAATATTTCCATCATACTGTGCTTTTCTTACTTCTCTGATCTTTCCTTCTACAGGTTTTGCTTAGCAACGAGTTCTTGAAATCTCTGGAGATCATCATAGACTCTGAAATTAACAAGAGAGTTATGAGCGTTTTGGAAAAGTTATCAAATGGGAAGTTTCAACAAGACTTAGAGCCTGAGAATCTGTTTATACAACAAGATATCGATGACGGCTTAAGCCTCATTTGGGCAATAGACATAATCAAGAAAGATAATCACTATCTCCAAGTGTTAAAGATCTGGCATGTTATGCCATCTTCTGACGTTTCTTGTGCAGAAAAATGTCTAGAAAACCATTACAAGGGATACACGAAAGTCAAGATAGAACGGTGCAGATACATATGCTATCAAGGGTAAGTATATTAATTTTCTTGTGGTTTAGATAATGCAAGAAACACAAGATAGAACGGTGCAAATATATATTTAGTTTGATTTTGTTCTTTATGTATTGATGCAGAAATGTTGTTGTACCAATGAGATGGCCGATCAAGTCTTGCTTAAAGAATGGCATGATAAGGGATGTATCAAGATCGTTTGCGTTGTTGAGTGTTGTGGATGAAGCCGAGGTACCGAACCAATCAAGCAAGACTTTCTTTGATGAATCATTTCGAAATTCAGGAGTTTTTGTATAAATGCAGTTCTAATCATATTCGCTATGTTTTGTTTCTGTTTTGCAGGAAACAAGCGAAGCGGAAGAATGTGTGGAAGATTAGAAGAAAGGTTCAACTCCAAAGATCTAAAAACAGTTCTTCTTAAAAGTATTACCTGAGTATCAAAGCAGACTTTTTCTTGCTTCTCCTTTCTTCCTTTTGAAAAAAAAGTGCAGTTTGCTTCTTCAGCGTGGGTGGATGTTAAGCAAACGTAGTTTCTGTTCTCCAATATTTTGTTCAGATGATTCAACTTAGTACATTAATCCAAAGGAATCCGAGAACTTATTTTTAACTGAGGCAAATGAGATTGTTAAATCTCTCAGAATGTACTTTTCAAAAGATCTTTTATCGAAATTGGTTTGAAACTATAACATTATATAAGAAATATATAAAATACAAAAGGTAGCTAATGTCGTTGCTACACAGAAAATAGTAGAGATACTTTTCAATGTCAATTTTATTAGAATCTAAGGTGAATTGCTAGATATTCTCATACCTACACTATCAATCAGACTCTTAATACATTTTAAGATGACATAACACTTCTCATAGTTTAGAGAACTGACATTTTTAATTACCTTTGTTAAATTGGACATTATTAGCTTTGGAAAACAACGATGAACAAATGAAACCAAAAATGCAAAGAAGAACGATCTAAATCCTGGTTAACAAAACCAGAACTCTTTTATATCATACTCTAATAGATATAGTTATTGGTGTTGACTTACAAACAAACCATACTTAAACACAATTCACTAAATAATACTTTTCATGTTTCAAAATAGGTGATGTTTTAATTTAATGCACAAGAATTAAAACATATACTTTTACCTAAACAACATTATTAAAAATATAAATAAAAAAATAATTCAACCAATCATGAAATAAACTATGAAAATATCATTAGTCACGAGATTTTCCATAAAACTAAAACTAATATAAGAATATCAAAACATCATATATTTTGAAACATTAAAACTTTACAAAACATCATTTAATTTGGAACGGAGTGAATAGTATTTTAAGTACTTTATAAAATATTTAAACAATAAATATTTTTAAACTCTTCTTATTTATATAATAATTTTTAAGTAAAATATTACATAATAATTACTAGATATCTCATTGTAAGTAGAATGTTGATGTATATTTATAAAAAGGCAGAAAATAATACTACTCCCTCCGTTCTTAAAAGATAGTTTTTCTAGTGTTTTTACACATATTAATAAAACACATTAAATCATTATAATAAACTTATTATTTTTCGTGATTTTCAATTTTAACAATTTTTGGTCAATAGTAATCCAATAAAACAAATTATTTTTTTTAAAGTTTGCAATTTTTTCATAGAAAACATAAAATAACTATCTTTTAAAAACAATTTTTTTTTCAGAACAACTACTCCCTCCGTTTTAAAAGATATTGTTATGGAAAAAAATTGTTTTTTTTTAAATGGTTGTTTATGTTTTCTATGAAAAAATTGTAAATTTTAAGAAAATTAATTGTTTTTTTTAAATTATTATTGGCCAAAAGTTGTTGAAAAACTGAAAATCACGGAAAACAATAAATTTATTATAATGATTTAATGTTTTTTTTTAATTTGTGTAAAAACACTAGAAAAACTATCTTTTATGAACTGAAGGAGTATCAAAAAGTATGCTAGTGCATTACAGTTCAGCAGATTTCTGGAAAGTCTAGCAGTAATCAACTGTCGCTCTCGATTAATAGCAGTGATCACTAACTGAACAACATAACGATTAATTGCTCGCAGCATACGACACTGAAACGAATAAATGTAGCGATATTTTAATCGCTGTCGCTGGTTGCTACCGTTAGCAACTGCTAAACGAATTAGGCTATAGGGTGAAGATTAAGATGGGATTTTCTAACTAAAGGTTGACCCAAGGACACAAAAGATGTATAAAATGGGAGAAATAAATCATAATGCATACACAGGGACGAGTGGAATTGCATTTGACCTTTTTTTATTGCTAATGATTATAAATTTCCAACGGAAGATATGGCTGCGGCGCCGCTTGCTCTTTGTCCCACGCTTCCTCTGCCAAATTTTTCATCAATTTGCTATACCATATCCATATGGTATTATATATCTTTAATATGTATGATGTATCTTATTTATATAACAAGGAAGTCATGTTAGGATAAATTACAGAAAAAGTCTATGTTAGGGTAAGATAGGTAAAACTTATGAATGTATGCTTTTGATACATGCATAGCTAGTAGGCTTCTTGCTTATAAAATAGATGGGTATGTAGCATCATGTTTTTTGGTAAAATGAAGCATCATGTTGTTAGTTCAAAAGTCGATAAAGTTTACTGGTGTTCTGATATTATATTATATGTTAGATATATTGATACTATATTATAGTTTTATTTATTATGAATTGCTTTTGAGATCGAAAATAGAGTGTAAATCTTTACATAGTCACTTAATAAATACTCCGTTTCGATTTAATTGTCGTTCTAGAGAAAAAAATTCGTTTCAAAATAAGTGTCGTTTTATGATTTCAATGAAAAATTTATTGACTTTTTATTTCTATATAGTTTTATGTTAGTTGAAATGTGGTTAGGTGTATTGATAATAATGTTTTTATATAGTAAATATATAAAATTAAATATTTTATTAATCTGTGTGTAAAGAGAAAAACGACAGTAATATGAAATGGAGGGAGGGAGTAAGTGCAAAACTACGCAGAGGCGAATCCATTTTTTTCAATTAATTGAATAAATATTATAGTCAGTGTATGCAAAACTACGAAGAGTCGAAACCATTTTTTTCAATTAATTGGATAAATATTATAGTCAGTGTAAATTTACAAATTAGTGATAACATAATATATTATTCAAAAGAAAGAAAAAGTATGGGAGCATATACGCTTTCTCTCGTTACTAGCTTGCCCCCTGAAAACTACGTGTTGGCTATTCAGTTTATATTATCTTCTTACAAACAAAAGTAATCTGTTGAAAAAGTACGTTCTGATATCATGGCGCATTGACCCGTTGGGTTAGTTGTTTAGCCTTTGAAATTAGAACAATTACGCCTTTTTTAACACAAATCATATATTAAAAATCTCAGTCTCCCATACTAGGGATGAGAAGAAGTAGCATTACACAGGACAGATTTAGCCAGATTATCTGCTGCAGAGTTTAGAAGTCTAGAGAGAAAATTAAAAAAAACATAGCTAAAGGATAAGGATAGATTCATGTTCTGGATGATCCCATAGAGATCTGCTGGAGCCGCTTTCGAGTTGATTGCTCTAATGACAGTCTGTATTAAAACAGATTTTGGTAAAACTCTGTGACAGAGCTGAGAAGAGAGCCCATCGAAGCGCTAGAGCTCCCGCCAACAGTGGTGAAGAGACATTTGCTTCCACTATTACGCCTCTATTTCCATTTCCGTTGGAATTTTGGAACGAATACTTTACGCCATGTTATGAAGTATTACTGTCGACTAGTCCCGGATCTAGGGAGAGAATAGAATCTGGTTCCAGTTCTTTTCAGTTAACAAAAAACGGTAATTTCTGATTATTAAACTGTTGGCTAGCTAGGAAGTGTAACATTTTATAAAACTTATAAAATGCCAGAATGAATGTGACTAGTGGCTATAAAATGACGTCGTGTAAATAACTAACACATATTTACGAGTTTGATTTTGCGCTAGAGATATGACTATGAAACTTATAATTTCATGGACCGAAGCCTACGTTTTAAAAAGCTTATAAAATGAATGTGAGATAAGAATATAAAAATAGTAAAAACTGAAAGTCTTCTAGTTGACTATTTTAAGATCCGATCCCAAGGCAAACTATCTTGTTCAGGATTTTTTTCGTACGAATTTATTAATTGCAATCTCAATTTCACGTTAGGAAAAGAAAAGAAAACAATAATGATGTCATGTCACATATAGACTGGATGAGATTAACGCACTAACTAAATTAAATAGCTTTAATCCGAAGTTCTCGCCATGAAATTATGCACCAACACGTACGTACAAAGCTTAAAAAGAAACCAGCAAGCCAGTCATCGTATATCTCATACATTTCTCCTATATATTAAAAAGGAGAAGCATTTTGACAATAATTATTTTAACTTTGATGTAATAAAAAAAAACCCCAATTGACACATGTCACTTAATTAGCACTAGATTTTGATCCGCGCTTCGAAAACACGGGTAATATTTTTCATTTTATGAAATCTATTATTTTTTGTAATTATTGAATTTATTTATCTTATTAAAACTTTATTTATAATTTATTCGACATATATAACGTCTTTGGTAAACTATGTATTTCTCTGGTTTTATTTTATTCTCTCTCCAATCGACATATTTATTTGGCTTGTTGTTAAAATAAATGATTATAGACTTTGATCTCCGCATCTGCGCGGATGTATATTTTGAAAAATATCATGATATTTGTTTTTCATGTAATTATTAGGGTTTTGGCAAAATGAAACCAAAGAACAAAACCGATACCAATCCGAAAATATAGTACCAAACCCAAACATAAATTGATTAAATAATCGAATTATTCAAAATTTTGTTAGTTAGAGAATCGAATCGGATCCGAACCGAAGTATTCTTGTACCTTAATTTATCTGAAAATAGATTTATATAGTTACATATATTAATTATTTTTATATTTAACGTATATAAAACATCAAGAATGATATTTTTAAATTGGTTTAAAATACTTGAAAATATATATAGATAGTCAAAAATAAATATCTGAAATAGTTAAAGTATACTAAAATCACCAAAAATGCTTAAAATAATTATTGATTTTATATCCAAAATTTTAAATCAAGCCAATTGATAGGTTAAGCTTAGGTATTCTGACATATATTATTTAAATTTATAGGTAATATATTATTTTATTTATAGATTTGAGAAATTTAAAATATATAGTGATTTAAAACTTTATAAATAATTTAATTGGGCTATCCAAACCCGAACCAAACCCCTCAAAGATCTGAATCAAACTAAAACAAAAATTTATAATCATCCTAATATAACTGAAATTTTTGATCTCGAAAACCCAAAACGCAAACCGATCAGAACCAAACCCGTATGGATGTCCGAAAACCCATTCTTAGTCATTATTATATATCGTATAATTTCATCAATTAATTAATCGTAATTTTATACGTACCATCATATAATTAATAGTATTTTATATGTATCATCATATAAATAATTACATATATTATATTTTAAAAACTTAATATGAAATATAAAAATCATAATTTGAGTTGGTATTTCAAATTGGCTTTATTTTGTATTTTTACTATATATATTAACAATAATTTTTATAATGGACTTAATAACTTAAGTCTATTACTTTTTTACTTAAGTTAATAACTTAAGCCCACTATTTTTTTAATTAAGCCCACTACTTTTTAATGACTACAATCAAAGTTTCCAAACACTCTAATTTTTTTTAATAGGCTATTCAAGTAACCAAACACTCCGATTTTGTACTTCTACTTTAATAATATAGATATATTATATTTTAAAAACTTAATATGAAATATAAAAATCATAATTTGAGTTGGTATTTCAAATTGGCTTTATTTTGTATTTTTACTATATATTAACAATATTTTTTTATAATGGACTTAATAACTTAAGTCTATTACTTTTTTATTTAAGTTAATAACTTAAGCCCACTATTTTTTTAATTAAGCCCACTACTTTTTAATGACTACAATCAAAGTATCCAAACACTCTAAATTTTTTTAATAGGCTATTCAAGTAACCAAACACTCCGATTTTGTACTTCTACTTTAATAATATAGACTAGATTTTGACCCGCGCTTCGAAAGCGCGGGTAATACTTTTCATTTTATGAAATCTATTATTTTTTGTAATTATTGAATTTATTTATCTTATTAAAACTTTATTTATAATTATTCGATACATATAATGTCTTTGGTAAACTATGTATTTCTCTGGTTTTATTTTATTCTCTCTCCAATCGACATATTTATTTGGCTTGTTGTTAAAATAAATGATTATAGACTTTGATCTCCGCATCTGCGCGGATGTATATTTTGAAAAATATCATGATATTTGTTTTTCATGTAATTATTAGGGTTTTGCCAAAATGAATCCAAGGAACAAAACCGATACCAATCCAAAAATATAGTACCAAACCCGAACATAAATTGATTAAGTAATCGAATCATTCAAAATTTTGTTAGTTAGATAATCGAATCGGATCCGAACCGAAGTATTCTTGTACCTCAATTTATCTGAAAATAGATTTATATAGTTACATATATTAATTATTTTTATATTTAACGTATATAAAACATCAAGAATGATATTTTTAAATTGATTTAAAATACTTGAAAATATATATAGATAGTCAAAAATAAATATCTGAAATAGTTAAAGTATACTAAAATCACCAAAAATACTTAAAATAATTATTGATTTTATATCCAGAATTTTTAATCAAGCCAATTGATATGTTAAGCTTAGGTATTCTGACATATATTATTTAAATTTATAGGTAATATATTATTTTATTTATAGATTTGAGAAATTTAAAATATATAGTGATTTAAAACTTTAGAAATAATTTAATTGGGCTATCCAAGCCCGAACCAAACCCCTCAAAGATCTGAATCAAACTAAAACAAAAATTTATAATCATCTTAATATAACTGAAATTTTTGACCTCGAAAACCCGAAACGCAAACCGATCAGAACCAAACCCATATGGATGTCTAAAAACCCATCCTTAGTCATTATTATATATCATATAATTTCATCAAATAATTAATCGTAATTTTATACGTACCATCATATAATTAATAGCATTTTATATGTATCATCATATAAATAATTACATATATTATATTTTAAAAACTTAATATGAAATATAAAAATCATAATTTGAGTTGGTATTTCAAATTGACTTTGTTTTGTATTTTTACTATATATATTAACAACATTTTTTTATAATGGACTTAATAACTTAAGTCTATTACTTAAGTTAATAACTTAAGCCCACTACTTTTTTAATTAAGCCCACTACTTTTTAATGACTACTAGGGGTGGGCGTTCGGGTACCCGTTCGGGTTCGGGTCAGGTATTTCGGATTTTCGGGTATTTCAGTATAGAGATATAATATCCGTTCGGGTATTCCTGTAGTTCTGATCGGGTTCGGATATTTTTAATTCGGATTCGGTTATTTCGGGTCGGGTTCGGATATTTAGATTTTAAAAGAAAAAAATAATTTTTTTATTTTTTTAAGTTTACTGTATTCAAAAATATTAATTTCACGTAGATGATTTTTTATTTTTTAATAGAATGAATGATTAATAGATTTGGATATAGTATTTCAAAAATAAATAAACACTAATTTGATTATTGAGTTTGATTTTTAGATGTATATTTTGTTAATACATGAAATAAAAAGCTTCACATACATTTTAAGTGAGTGTCAAATCATTTTTTTCATAATTATAGTATTTTATATGATTTTAAAGTATGTGTAGCATCAACGTAAACATTTTAAACAAAATGAGTGATGTAAACTAGAATTATAAGAGTAAGTACACATAAATTCGGTTAACTTCGGATATCCATTCGGGTTCGGATATTACCCGTTCGGGTTCGGATATCCAATCTCTCTTAAATCAATATCCATTCGGGTATTTTGCTACTTCGGTTCGGATTTCGGTTCGGGTTTTTCGGGTCGGGTTCGGGTGCCACTTCGGATATCGGGTAAAATGCCAAACATTCTAAATTTGTTTAATAGGCTATTCAAGTAACCAAACACTCCGATTTTGTACTTCTACTTTAATAATATAGATGCTAATTGAGAAATTGAATGATTCAATTTAATTCATTCTTTTATTTCCTTAAATAAAACTTACAGAATTACCATAAATGACTAATATATATATGACAATTAATGATTTTAATAATAATGATTTGATAAATATTTATATCTTCTCAATCATTTTTTAATTTTATATTATTAAAATAAATTAAATAACCAAATTAGCTAAAATTTAAAATTTAGATTTTTTCATATATGTTCTATTTTTAATTAAAAACAACAATAAATGACTAAAAATATTAAAATTATTATGTTAAATATGATGATCAAAGGTTTAACATTTTATTATAAAAAACTACACATGATTTTAAAATCACACGAGTAAAAAATATCATTTAATAAGAAAAAATGTATGTTTAAAAAAAAAAAAAATATATATATATATATATATATAAAGATTAAAATATATACAATATAAGATTACAGAAATATTTTACTATTAAAATTTCAATGAATTTTCATAAAACAAAATTTAGTTATAAACTTAGTAATCTTTTTACAGTGAAAATTTTGTTATCAATGATTTAAATAGTTTGTTATAAAACGATATGAATGATCATAGAACCGTATGATTATGATGTCTCATTTAATAAATACCTATATAAAATATATTATTCTTAGAAAAATAAGTTGGTTCATCTTAAATTATATTACACTTTTTATTAAACTAACTATAGAATTGATAAATAATGTACAAAAAACAATCTCACACTTTCCTTAAATAAAAGCTACAAAATTACCTAATATGATTAACGTATATATGAAAGTTAATTATCATGAATAATAAATATTTGATCACAATTTTTTGTATCTTAGTTCTTTTTATTTGTTTTATATTATTAAAAGATATTAAACAATCACATTAACTATATATTTTTTTCTTATATGTTATATTTGAATTTTTAAAAACGTCTATAAATTATTTAAATTTGAAGATCCTACTTTGAAAATTTTGTGATCAATAGCTTAATTTGTTTTATTATATTAAGATACAAATGATTATAAAATTGTATTACTATGAATTTTTATTTAATAAATATTCAAATTTGATAGATAACAATTAGTTGAATTTTTTACAACAATTTATTTTAACAGTAACTAAATTGAAGTAAATATTATCAATTTGATGGATAACAATTAGTTGAAATTCTTTGCAATTTTTTATCATTAAACAAACAAAATTATGTTCAGTCGAAAACATATTAATTTGATGAACACTAAATATGGAAGAATAAAAAAAAATTCATGCTTCTTTTTTTTTAAAAAAAAAAAATTTAGAGCTTTGATATTAATTCTAGATATGATTATTTTATTAGATGATAGAAGCCTTTTCTAATTCTTTTATTTAAATATATAATATTCTTTTAATAAATGAATTTTTGACAACACGGCTCGAAAATTTGTATAGTTGATAATATGATCTCAAACTAAATAATTGTGTTTTTGGTATAAAACCGAATAAATTAAAAACTGACGGTATATAAACCAAATCGAACCGAAGTAAATATAGATTTAGAATTTTAGTTATATTTTATAAAATGAAATACCGAAAAAAACCAACTGAACCGAAACCACCCGGTATTCGGATTGAACACTCCTAATCTATATGAAACCAAACTATTATTTCATTCTCCAAAACATAATAAAAAGAACAACTTCATTCCGCGCAAGGCGCAGATCTTATCCTAGTTAGTATACTATTTCCAGTTCAAACCAACATCAACTGTATATAAATACACAATAGATTGGTGACTTTGGTTTATGCTACACTAAACATGTCTGCTAGATAGGTCGATTTCGGAGCATATAGACAAATAAAATATCGGCATTTTTTTCCTAAATTAAACTTTATGGGGTAATGTATACATAAGCTAGCATAAATACAAAACTGTTAAAAAGTTTTTTTCTTTATAGAAATCGTCTGTAGCCCATAAAATTTCGGGAGAATTGGTCTAATATCCATAACGGGAGTGTATATTTGCGATGTACTCATCGATTGACGTAATCGATCAACCGAGCACAATACAGCCTGTTACGTGACGATAATGCCCTTAACGTGAGTGGACCACGTTTGCCTGCAAGCACGTGAAGTCTCCTTTCTCTTTCTTCTTCTTCTTCTTCTTATCTTGCTCCTTTCTCTTTCTTCTTCTTCTTATCTGGCGATTTTTTCTTCTTCTTCTTATCTAGCGATTCTTTCTTCTTCTTCATTGAATCAGATTTTTTTTCTTTGCATATTAATTCACATAATTCTTTAATTTTAATTCAATCACCAACTATGATTTTCAATATTTTTTTTCATCATTCATCATCCTTGAATGCTTTTTTAAAAATATGGATCCGTCAATTTTTTTTTTTAAATCTTCCAATTGCCCAGATCTAAATTCGACATCATTTTTAAAAGGACATTCTCCTCCTCTTATCATCTTCTCAAATCCACCGCTCGTATTTTCAATAGATCCCACACTTTTATTCTCCCCCAACATCTTTCTCATCTCATCTGTATCACCTTCGCATCGTCTCGGTTGACGATGGATGTGCAAATATTACAATGATATCATGGCAGCTAACAAATCTTGTACCAGCTATTACACGGTTAGTTAGTCGTTACGTGATTTGTTAGTCGGTACATAAGTTGTTAACTAATACATTAATTATTACATGATACATTTTGAATTATCACTATTGAGTAATTTATTTTGTAGCAGCTAACAAAGCATGTATCAGTTACTAAATGGTTTGTTAGTCGGTACATAAGTTGTTAACTAATACATTATTTATTACATGATACATTTTGTATTATCACTATTGTGTAAATTATTTGGTAGCAGCTAACAAAGCATGTATCAGTTACTACATGGTTTCTAATCACAATACCATGAAAGAAATCAAAGAATCGATCTTCTTTATTATTTAGTAACTCATATGGATTATGTCGTGTTTGTAACCGCTGAAGATTTGAACCTTTTTAATGGAAATTAGAAGTCAAATTTGTTAATTTGATACAAGACAGCAATAATTTTTGAGAAGCAATGAAGAAAATAATGAAAACTCACATTAAATCATTTAAAAGTTTTGGATTCATAATTGAAATAAACTACTGGTAATATAGAAAAAGAAGAAACAAAGAAAGATGTGGCAAGAGAGAGAAATTCAAAAAGATAAGGATAGTATGGAGATTAAAAAAAATGTGAATAGTGGAAGGTTACTTTCCAAAATACGGTAACGCCTAGAGGTATATATGCTAATTTTCCCTAAAATTTCAGGGTTGGCTTTTTGATAGTGAGATCTAGAAACAACAGATAAGAAGACTTTGCAACGTTTTTTAACATCCATCATATTAACTGTCTTTTCCTAAGAAGTGGAACGAAGATCGTTATTAATATCCTCACTACCCTAGCATGAGGGCTGCGCGCCAATACAATTCTATAACACCAAATAAAATTTGACTTCAAGAAAATATCCTCACCACCCTAGCACGTAAGAAGTTGAAAATTTCAAGAGCCCACCGAGAGGAAAATTCAAGATAATAGACTTATAGACTCATTATTTAATAATCCAAATCGTTATATATCTTTGGAAGCTTTGATTTGAGGCCTCTGATGTTGTATTGGGGTGGAAAATATATACTCTTGTACGTTTTGAAGTTTTGAACTATGCATTTAGTTTAAAACACATCATTTACAAGTTGAAAATATATACACACATCGATGGTCTTCTGTATTTCACATGGTAGCATACACGTGACGGGAAATTTCCTGGACCCTAATGCTCAAATATTGATATTATAACAAACAATTTTATAATGTCAAAGAAATTCCATCGAATGTATCCATGATTCCATGGTAACTCCGGTTTAATTACTTTTAAAAGGCTGAACAAGCGCTATATTAGTTAACAAGGATTGGTTTTATTCTTCACGATAAACTTATTATTTAAAGAAAGTCAAAGCTAGCTAGCTTAGATGCGTACGAGAGTGAATAATACAAATAGTAAACGAAGCTCTGATCAGAAAATGGAATTTGACTTTCGCACTTCAAACTTCAAAGTTTTAAAACAAATACAGAGGTCTGATTCGTCTGAATTTCATCTCTATTAATGGGCATGGATCTTTCACTCAAGCTCGAGAAAGAGAAAGATGAAGAAAGATCAAAACACAGCTGTGAGAGCGAAGACGAAGATGATAGTGAAGATAAAGATGAAAAAATGGTCAAAGAAGACGAAACTGAACATTCTTGTTTAAGTTTAAAAACCCGAGAAGAAGAAAAAGAACGTGAAGAGGTAGTTACGATACGTCTAAATATACATCAGAACGTTTTGTTTGATAATATGTTAATATCCATGGATGGATATCAGCTCTTGCAGATGCAGATCGAGATGGAACTTGTGAAAGAGGAGAATACGAGGTTGAGGAAGCTTGTAGAGCAAACCCTTCAAGATTATCGCCAGCTCGAGATGAAATTCCCGGTAATCGATCAAACCAACAAGATGGTGAGTGAATCTTGTCTTTTCATACACGTTAATTTCACAAGTAGTGTGATAGTACTTAACAATTCAACACGTATATATAACTTGATGTCTTTTTTTTTTTAACTTAGAATCTTGAAACGTTTCTTGGAGCACAAGCCAGGGATCGGAAAAGGGGAGTGGAAAGATATGATTCCTTGAATTTGGTAGACGGAGAATTAGGGCTTTCACTTTCTTTGCAGAAAAAGCAGAAACAAGACGAGAAGAAAGAAGCTGAGTCTTATAACAAGCAAAGATACAATAGTAGCAACATAGGCAAGGGACAAGATATAAACACGCAACGTGTCATAACGTCTTCTCCGGGTAATAGAAAGGCCAGGGTATCTGTAAGAGCCAGATGTGACACTCCAACGGTGAGTTTCTTTATATATCCGATCTCATACTCAACTTGGAGAATGGTAACATGAAACTTTAGAATCTTTTTATACTTATCATATGTGTAGATGAATGATGGATGCCAATGGAGAAAGTATGGTCAAAAAACTGCGAAAGGGAATCCATGTCCAAGAGCTTATTACAGATGCACCGTGGCTCCAGGATGTCCCGTTAGGAAGCAGGTAAGCTCTGCGAGAAGTTCAAATGCACACACCTTCAAATTCTAGGGTATTATAAGAAAATGTACTACATAACGGAAGTTTATTATTTCATTTACAGAAAAAAAAACAGCAATTTAATATTTTATTTACTAGATTTGGAATTAGAAATGCATGTGATGACACTACATAGCATAAATCACTAAACCACATGTCATGATTCTATTTGTCATATTTAGATATAGTTTTGTCTTTATATGCAATGTGTGTATAGTTTATTAAAGAGAGTTGTCTGCATCTGTGAAGGTGCAAAGGTGTTTAGAAGACATGTCGATATTGATAACAACCTACGAAGGAACGCATAACCATCCCCTTCCGGTCGGAGCAACAGCCATGGCTTCCACTGCCTCCACTTCTCCATTCTTGTTACTCGATTCTAGCGACAACCTCTCTCATCATTCCTATTTGCAACAAAATGGCAGAAACAATCAGTCAATAAGAAGCTTGATCAACTTTGATGATTCATCATTAAGAGAAGGTGACCATGGTTCATCTTCCCAAAACCGATTAAACTGGATAATGTAGATTCATCACTCCGGTCCCATTATCATGGATTCTTGCATTTTCCTGGTCTTGTTTTTCTTTAAATTTAATTTCCCTCGTATATAGAAAAAATGAATGTTGAGATTGTTTATTTGGTTTCATTTGATGTTCATTTATTTATAAGTAAGGTTAGATAAAAGCTAAATAACCAAGTCACAAAATGTCACACCACCAAAGGATTAAAGGATTATAGATACAAATATCAACACGCTAGTATACATTACTCCAAGAAAATTTAACTTAAGTATATCAACCTATAGACCTTGCCAAGAGGGTTTTGAGTTTGAAGCCAGGACCAAGACTACTCCTTTCTTAACAGTATGGAATGTTTCAACATCTGGCTTGGCGGTAATTAAAGATCTTTGGTGTTACAAAAGATTCACATTTATACAAACTTCAGAACGTGTGATGAGCCAGCACCAAGACTACTAAGACAATGAACAGGTAACTAAGGGAAACCAGATGATTTTCTCAGTCACCCTGAAGGCACTTGCCTCATATGGAAACCGCCATTTTGCATTGTGTTGAATAGCATCCGCCTGGTACAAAATGAGAAAACCGAATTCATTGCTATCACCCAAGAGATCAAGTGAAACTAACAAACAACGTGTGTCTATGATCCACTAAAATTGAGTCAACTAAACTGTTGGGAAACAAGATAGTCATATATGATCTAGATAGCTTATCTTCAAACCAAAACACTCAAATGTACGCAACCTAGTTAGAAGCAGAAAGTTTCTATTTTTGAGCCATTTAAACAAACAACTTAAGGTTCAAACTACAGTAGGAATCAAAAATATTTTGGCCCTTTTAATTTTAAAAAATACTAAATACGCAGTCGAAATAGTTTGAACCAGGGTTTCTAAGAGAATTAACAATAGCTGTGACAACAGAGCTACAAGACATATCACAATTACATCGGCCCATAAAAGTATTTATCCTTTTGCACTGACGCACATGCTTGATTGGCTTCTACACAGGCCCGGCTTGCATCTGGCTCGTAAAGCTAAGGCGCATTATTCATGCTGCAAAACCAAGACATCATTTGAAAAGCTCCACTCAATTGTCTGGAAATGCCAAAAGTATCAACTTACTCATTTTGGATTGTGATAAGGTTGTTTCTTGTCTGACAAAATGTTATCATGTAACTGTTCATGTAATCATCTGGAGGGAGTGATTCAGCTAGACACGGTTGCATTCTTTTCAACTTATATGTGAAGAAATTAGCTCAAATTGTCTAAAAGCTCTTACATTCTGTTCTAGTAGATTGATGGCATGGCCACTAAGATCTGAGACAGAAAAACAAAAGAATCATTCTAAAAAAGGCAATACTAAAAATTATTCTGACTTCAAATAAACTCCATAAAAAGATTTACAAGGTAACATGATCAGAGAGAGTGCTTCGGTGTAGAAATTTATCCCAAAAGAAAATTAACAAAGAGTAGGCATTATACTAGATGCATGACATTAATAATCTCAGAAATTCCTCATTGCGTCAACATTATGGAAGTATTTATGGATCATCCGCTTGACATGCACTCTAGTTGGAATACAATGAAGCTAAGAGAATTCACCTACTTCACAGTACTCTTGTAAATGCTTCTTTTAAAACTAAAGTACTTCAGTTAGAAAAAAAAACTAAACTATTTCACAGTCTATAGCCTCCTCTTGAAAACAAAATATGATATATACAAGTATATCTTATGAAACCTTCACATGTAATATGTTGACTGGAGCTCTTAAAAGGCATCAATTGAACCACTGTAAATTGACACCTCAGCATACTTTTAAATTTCTCAACATAGATTTTTTTTTTTCTTTTCTTTTGACAATTGGCATGAGTTTACTGTCACTTGTCATCTTCAATTTCCTCTGAATATTCATATCTTTGTTAAATAAAATAATTATCAATATATCTTGAATCAATCAAAAATTCACATATTTAGGATGATTGAAAAAATAATAAGGAGATAAAAAATGTGAAATTTCCATTAGTTTGAATATGAATTAATTTGATAGGTAGTACTCATCTTATAGTTTTAGTTATCTAATACTTCTCGCACTGATCACTAGGGGTGGGCAAAATATCCGTAAATCTTTATTTGATTCGTTATTCGTTTCGATCCGATCCGAAAAATCCGGATATCCGTAACTTTACAAATCGAAGCAAATACTAAAATTCAATATCCGTCAAAAACGAAGCAAATCAAAAATATTAAAATTTTAGGAAGCGGATATCCGATCCGATCCGGCAATATATAAGTACATGTAAATCTTGATTATGTTTAAAGTTATATATGTATAAAATTCTATAATTATTATTCTGACAAATGATTTGACAGATTTTATTTACATTATTACTTATATAAAAGTAGTACATAAAAGGAAAAAAAATATTTTATGATAATTATAATTTTTTTCTTAAGTTTTGAGTTATTATAATTGTTAATTAAGTATAATTTTTTTACAAAATATGTAGATTACTAATTCTTTTAATTTTTGTCTTATATATCACGTAAAAATATATTATACTAAACAAATATGCATCGAAATTTTAAAATTATTTATATTAATCAAAACATATGAGATATTCGTAAGTATTCGCAAATATCCGCAAATATCCTCAAATATCTAATTATTTTCCGGATATCCGTATTTCTCCGAAGCAAAGCAAATATTAAAATTAGATATCCGTAACAAACGAAGCAAATCACAAATACCTTCGAAAACCCGGATATCCGATCCGTGCCTAGGCCTACTGATCACCGTATCATATAAAGTTTGATAATCTATTTTATTGGTCACTAAATTTCAAGAAAAGAAAAAGAAAAATAAAAATAATATAAATTTATTTAAATATTTAATTTATTCAGAAAAAAATAACATTAACTTTCACTATTTTATTATTTTTACTATTTTCTATTATTTCATTTACAAACTATACATGTATTTTACTATTACAAACAATAAAAAAAACAAAAATAAGAAACTAGATCACAACACATGATCTAAACCTAAAACTTCCACATTCACAGAGAAAAATAAAATGTCATAATAACACTAATTAATTTGATAAATATCCGAAGCTGAAAGGATATCAATACTGTGATCCAAGTTGCTGAAACCTCAGCCATATATGCTAAGAATGCTCAGGATCTAGGTCCAGAAGGGAGGATGTTCCCAAAAGTGGAAACCAAAGAAGCTGCAGCAGAGGTTGTATCCTACTGCTCATACCCGCCGCATGGAGTCCCCGGATGTGCTATTACGCTAGTAAGAAACTCAGCCTTTGGATTTGATAAACGCTATTTGGGACATTACTGAGACAATCGACTCATTATATGTCAGGTATCGTTTCATGATAGTCAGTGTAGGTTTGATGTTGTTTAAGTTGTTTCATGAAAGAAGAAAAATGAGACATGCAGTGAAAACTTGACATTTGAGATCCTTTTTAAATTTGTATCCTAAGCATGAAATTTAGAAAATTTTACAAAAGATGGGACTGATAGTACATTATCTAATTTATTTTAATTTACTATACTAATATCATTGCGCATCGGTCTGAAAAATTACAGTGTGTATTGTTTAGACACTTCGTGACCTAATGCATTGTTGTTATTTTTGAAAACCTTTTAGTGGTCACTTTTCACATAGATTAAGAAGAGAACTCGAAAATTAAGTTGTATTAGAAAAATTGTTATATCAAAAACTAAATGCCTACCTACTAGTATAAAATGTTCATATAATATGTCATATGTATGATTATTTGGATGCTTTATCCCATAATTTTTTTTCAGTATTGTTTAAATTTGCTTTAAATTTTCTCAAAATTTCTTAATATATACTTTATATTTTCTATATATTAACTATAACTCAGTACATGGTGCTGGATCTGAGGCAATCAATTGCATTCTGATGGAGTTCTAAAAGCTGAAAAGTATAGTTCAATAAGAACTTTCCAAAACACACAGTTTCTTCATTGAAAATATTTCTCTTAGCTTGGAATAATATAGTTACCATATCTAGATGATATTGGTAGATCAAATATTTCGCATTAGTTTGAAAATGAAACAATATATGTATATAAATACTTTTTACGATAATCACATGTGAAAATAATGAGATTGATTCTAAAAGACACTACAACCTAATTTTGTAGAATTTATAAGAACATTTCCTCATTGCTTACTCTCTTATTACTTATACCAAATATATTAACGCAATATTAAATAATCCATATATATTTTGTAACTGAAGATAATACAAACATACAGCAAGAGTTTTTAAATTATAAACAATTATTTTAGCATAATATTTAAGAGATAATAAAACTAATAAATTTTTATACTAATATATTATACTTTTAGTATTCTCAGGAATATATAATATTTCGCTAACCGATATTATTGTCTACATTAATTTAATTTTTTTTTAATTTGAAATACATATTAATTTTGAACATAACTTTCCAATTTAAATATATGTAAATAAACTGAAAATAATACGATCAGCCACTATCATTTGATATCATAAACAATTAAAACATCATAATCTATTCAACATAAGAAGTAATAAATTTAGTTATATTAGAATTTTTATGTTAATATTTAAAATTTCTATTAAAAAAATTAGTGACCAGTGTTAATCAAAACTAATATCTTAGTAATGCTTTTAACATTATATATAAGTAATTAATTTTAAGCACATGAAATCAAAATATTAATAAATAAATTAAAACTATTTCAATTTAGTTATAATAAATAGTAATTATTAATATGTGATAAAAATATATTTAACAATCAATGTTATAAATCATGTTCTGAAAATTCCTAATATCATTTTTTGTAAATCATAATTATTTAATATAATTAACATTAACATATACAAAATTCAAACAAACATCTATCTTTATGATTAACATCAATTATTATAAGATTTTCAATTTTCATACCTAATTCAAAATATTTTTTGTTATAACGAATTAGCTATTATTTTTATATTATATATATATATATATATATATATATATAAGTAAAAAAGTGAAAATAGATGTCTTACACAAAACAAACTGGTTAGAAAAATATAAACCAACATAATAAAAATAGAACATAAACATATTCAAACAGTCGCAACAATCACATTAGAAAACTTGATCAATTGTAACAATTTGAGGAAAGAAGCTTCTTACAACAAATAAATTCAATGGAAAATAATGATAAAAATTAAAAAAATAACGGACAATAGCAATCCACAAACAATATAAAACCAAATTATTTAAACTAAAAACAAGTTTAACGAATATATAATGAGTAAACTCCTGTACGAAGTGCGTAGTGACTCCTAGCCTAGTTATGTATATTCAATAAAATTAAGTTCAAAAATCAATGGCTAATTAGTGTTACTGAATCCAGGAATCAACCAAAAAAATGATAAAAACGAACAGAATAAAACCAAAAATTAGTTAAATAAAAAGTAATTTAAATCATCTATTAAAAACAAATTTTAACTAATAACAAAAATTTCTTTATGGGAAAATGTTTTGTAATATGTTACATTACATCAATAACCTTTTTATTAATACTTATTTATAAAATAAAATTTTTGTTTCAGATTTTTTCAGTAAATTGCATCTGTATTATGTAGGTAAGTAAACAAACCAAATGCCGTGTCACAAAAAAAAAAAGAAAAACAAAACAAACCAAATGTCTAAAGAGCAGGCAATACAAAATTTCACATATCTGTCATTTTTATCTGAGAGTTGCATCGACTGGAATCTTCCTTGTAAATCCAAACCAAACTTTGAAGGAAATTATACTTCGTCCAATACTTATTTCAAGAAGCATTTTCATAATGAACAACAGATACATAATTTGGAATTTTGGATACAAGGAAATAAGGGACAACACCACAGTAATATATAAATAAACACTTTCTCTGTTGGAGAAAACCGAGACTAGTACTGGTTGTTTGTGTCCATGGTGCTAACACCAAAAGGATCATATTTTTCTTCGGACTAGACCTTTGAAAAAGTCGAAACTGTAGTTGAACACACTACATATTAGTCTTTAACATGTGATATATTAATGTTATCATCCATTTTAATTGATTCAAAAATTTACCTATTGCCATCAGGGTGAAGCTCACACATTTGATAATCATCTCCAATAGCCAGCAGATATCCCGAAGATGTCAACCCCTAGAGAGATGTTCGGAGGAATTAAAGCACAATGATTAGAATTTTGTATATAACCAACCATCAGAGTAAGACTCCTCTTTACCTGGATAGTCACAACGTTTTGAACAACTTGGTCCTCGATTTTATCTTCAACGATCACTCTTTGCCCGCTGCACATGTGAGAATACATGGCAAATTTTCGTATTCAGAAATTTGGATACAGCCACAAGTGAGTAAAACTATGTGTATGTTGATTACTGGTAATAATAAGGTCTTGTTCAAATAATTTAGGTGTTTTTAGCCAAGCAAACGTGCTAATGGACAAGGTTTAGCCATTTGGTTCAGAAAGTGACACATGGAACACAAATATCAGTTTTCAAATTCAGATAACGCAGTCCATTCAACTACAAGCAAAAGGAAAATGCTAAATCAACGACAACGATTTACCTGTGAAGCCATGTCCTGTAGTAAAGCTCCTCAAGAGATTTAAAACCTGTAAAATGAAGTGCAATGACATAGAATGACTGACTACATGTGGCTTATGACTTGATAATCAACAACTATTGTTTCTGAGGAGTGAGGATACTTGAAAACCGAGGGAGAAGAAGCTGCTGACTGAATCTTTAAGTAACATTACCTTGGTCTATGAATAGATCAAAGAATTTCTCGAATTTATGAAAGAAGGCAGCAAGAATATCTTCTCTTCTAAGTAGAATTGATGCAGCAGGAGATATCTCTTTTAATACAGTATTTAAGCATGTGGTCGGTTGATCGTTGTCCACATTCAGTCCCACACCTGCAAACAAAAAGAAGGATCAGTTTTGCCAATTTTCTTGGAACAAGTCAACGGAACTTGTAAAAGAAGAGTAATGCGTATTTACCAACACTAACGTGAAATTTTCTTGATCTGTAGGTAGAAGTACACAAAATGCCTCCCACTTTAAGCCCATTTAAGTAAAGATCATTGGGCCACTTTATTTTAACATCTATATACGGCAAACCCTGATGAAATTGATAGCAGAAAAAAAAGTCAGAGCTTTTTGTCAAGAAGGGAGGAAGCAAGAAGATATAAATACCTTCTTGTCACAGACATCTTTCACTGCCTCAGTAACAGCAAGAGATACAACATACTGAATCAAAGGCACGATTCGACCGTCTTCCATTTCTACCGTAAAAGAATACATAAGACAACCCTTTGGAGATTCCCACACATTCTTTGTTCTCCCTGCATCATGTTCATAAATTAAAACATTTTTTGAAAAAAAAAATACTACTTGCGTATTAGACAGCTAATCCAACATTGTTGAAAAAAAACTCTTACCTCTACCTTTCAACTGAATATCTGAAACACAAACTGAACCCACCGGAAGCTCAGCAAAGTTACTGAAAAAAAAAAACATATACAGATTTGAACAAAAAAAAAAGTTAAAACTTTTGAAGAAAGGTTAAACTTTTAAACCAAACCTTTGAAGAAAGGTTAAACCTTTAAATAAACCATACCAAGGTTAAACCTTTAAACCAAACCTTTGAAGAAACTGAAAGAGACAGATGTCCAGATGCTTACTGAGAAACAACATCGTGAGTGGAAGACAAGCGGGGAGACCAAATGAAAAACCGACCGAACCGAGAAGTGGAAAGCGAGTTCATGAAGAGTGACAGATTGAATGAATCATCATCTCTAACTAAATTCTCCATCTCGGAAGCTAAGAAGAGCGAGACTTTAGGAGTATCATCAGGGAGCTTAAGCACGTTCTCGCTCTTCAAACGCTTTGCTGTATCATTCTCAACAGAGGACTTCCCACACAAAACCAATTTACAGGAACCATCACCATCCATTCCTAAAATCAAATCAAAAACGTAAAAAATAAACAATAGAATCCAATTTTGAATCGAAAAGGAGAATAGTTTCGGTTAGAACCGGTTCGAACCTGCCGCGGCAGCGACGGAGAAAGACAGACGACGCAAAGAAGGTGTTAAAGAGATGAAACGCGAAAAGTACGCCACTTGCATATACGTAGAGGTCCGCTTTCTGGTGAAGAAAACAATGAAATACAAAACTCAGAACCGTAGATGATGACAACGACTAACCTAGGAGAGAAACCTGGCACCTGTTTTCTTATACTAAATAAAAAAGGAGGATTCCGCATCTACCTAATCTCTGACTGTTTTTTTTTCGTATGGTTTTCTACGCATGAGTCCCCAAAAGAGGATAAAGCAAAGACACGGCGAATTGCCAAACACGGCATAAGAAAGAAACAAGGGGGAGATAGATTTATAAACCTGACTTACAGTTTCAGAGATGTCTCTCAAAACTTTGAACAATTTTGGAGTATCGTGTGTTGGGTTGGGTGAGAGAGAGAGAGAGAGAGAGAGAGAGAGAGAGAGAGAGAGAGAGAGTACTGATCGCTCTTTTCAACACCCAAGTCTTCGAGGGCACATTAAGGTGAGATGTGCTTTTGTGTGCGTTTCCTTTTGTTTTTTTTTGGGATGTGCTTCCGCCGGCCCTGGGGACCTGGGGTAAAGCTGGTAAAGCACCAGCTTTGCTTTAGGCGCAAAAGAAACGATATATATTTAGGGGTAGAATTTGTGGTTAAACCAGTTGTGTTTCAGAGGCCGTTATAGAGTTCATTAGTCTATCTCGCCCTCGGTTCGAATACTACCCATCACACTTTATCAATATGTTTTTTAGTATATGGGCTAAGTTGCGCTTTTGACGGGCCGGGCCTTGTGCATTCTCTTCTCTTATTGGGTGTGCGACGCGTTGAAGTGTATCGTTTAACCATTTTCACTTTAATAACAATAATCAATATGTTATCTAAATAAATATACTTGTAAATTTTTAAAATATCATTATCTAAATAAATATACTTGTGTATCACTATACCAGATGTATCAGTATACCAGATGCCGTCAAAAATGTATATTGATTGGTACAATGGTTATTAAACTTAATAAGCCTCAGTAAAAAACGGAACAATAGAAATTGAGACATGTAATTAGTTTTCAAGAAAACGGTTCCAGGATCAACTACATTTGATAAAACAATATTTGCATAGGCCGGCTCAACAAATTGTTTAAGATTTGACCACCGGTCCTGGTTAAGGCTAAAAGAAATTTGGATGCAGATTACTGCAATAGATATTGACAAGGAAGCCTATGAAGTGGGATTGGAGTATGAAGAAAGCAGGTGTTAATCACAAGATCAATTTCATCTACTGCGATGGTCTGGAGATCTTAGACAAATTGGTTAACGACGTAAGTGAAAAACTTGTATTCCTATTATTTACTCCTTAAGCTTAACTATTGTTTGGCTAATTAATGATCATACATATTAATTCCAAATTTGACAAAGAAGAATCAGGAGTTTGATTTCATATTTGCCGATGATGACAAGCCAAACTATGGCAACTTCCTTGAGAGATTTCTGAAACTGGTGAAGGTTGGAGGAATCATTGCATTCGACAACACCTTGTGGTTTAGTTTTGTGGTTGAGGAAGAAGACATCGTTCCTGAGTTTATGAGGGAATCAAGAGCGGCTCTTATAGAATTTATTAAGAAATTGGCTTTGGATCTTCGAGCGGAAATCTCTCAGATCTCCGTTGGAGATGGTCTCACTCTATGCAGACGCCTTGTGTGAGCAAAAGACTATTTAAATACTAGGACCAAAGCTTGGAATAAAACGATGCTTCAATAATTACTTATCGTAGTTTGTTTATCTTATACTAAATTTGGTGGTCCTGGTGTGTTTGATTGATGATCACTCAAGTACATCTTCTTCCCATAACCAGTTTAAAAATTAGTGACTTCTCATTTAATATATAAATTTAAAATATAAAATAAAAAAATAGAAAAAAAAAATAATTCACACATAATAATAATAAAATACTTCAAAATAAAAAAGTAATAAACAAAATATCTAATTGAATTACTAGATAAAAAGTACTAAAAGATTCGAAAACAAAATTATAAGATGGAAAATAATAAATTAATTATGTATTGAACTTAAATGGTTTTTGAGCATTATTTTAATTACTTTTATAATAAAAACAGAAAAAAATAATATATGATAATTATACGAGTTAAAAAGAAAATTTACAAACAAGTGATTAATAACAAAAATGTATACTCAGTATGAACATTATTTTTAATTGTGAGTAGACTAACTATTTTTTTAAAAAAATATTAATTTATTATTTTGCATTTGCTCATCCATCCACAGGTAGACTTTTTGTTAAATTGTAAACGTCATTAATTAAAATGAAGATTTGGTTAAAAAATGAATCGCAACAAGATTCTGGTCTTTGAGTCATTCTGAATCTTAGAAGCAGCAAAAAGTTTTTTAGAAAAACCCCAAGACACTAACTCAAAGCTTGCCAACAATGGTGAACTTTGAAGTTAATAAACATCACAGGACAAGAGACATCAAATTAACTCCCCACCCAAGCGCTTCCTGACAACTAGAGTAACCAGACTATCAAGAGATTAGCTAGATGTAAATTCAGTCAAGCACTCACCCAAGTGGCTTAAGCAGGCATGACAGAGACGGCTAGCTCCCGCTCACAGGCGGACTAACCCTAGTTGTTTAGATATTGGTAAGTTTTATCAAATCTTTTTTATGTACTTTATTAAATATAAGAATTGAAGTATGTTTTGATAAAAAAAAAAGAATTGAAGTATGTTACGTGATGCATTAAAAGGAAAACTTTTGAGGATCAACAGAACACTTAAGCTGCTTTTATCAACAATATAATGTCAACTGAATTAGGTTACATATAGTAGATTCATGTTTATTACCGTTTCCCTCTAGTTCATGTAATTCTAAAAAATTTACTCCGTTTAGAGGCAGTAATTCCATATGTTTGAAAACGACAACATTGACTAAATGTGTAAAGATAGGTTAGGCATTGTTTGGACAACAGGTAAGAATCATTTCAATGGGAAAAGTTATCCTGAACTTCCTTATATATAGTTTTTTTTTAAAAGTTCTACTTATCATACACGTTTATTCTGCTTCCTCAGTGCCCTGTAATGGGCTGGGTCAGTCTCTTTTGAGACACGGATGATCTTGAACACTATATGTGGTCGTGAGCCCTGTGTCTTCGTAAGTTTAAGTATATCGATTAATTTATATAAAGATTACTCAAAATAGCATAAAGGGACTTGAACACTGTTGTATGTGGTTGTTAGCTTCGTGTCTTATTGATTAATTTATGCAAAGTTATCTGAAGTGGATTCTGATGCCAATAATGATCTGACCAAATCCTTTTTGAATTTGTTCACCAACCTGATTTCAGAATATAGGACATAAGTAGCTGGAATGTCAGGATATGATTAGGTAGTTTTGGGACTGTAGAACATCACAACTAAATCATTGCACCAACATAATTGCATTTGCTTATATATACGGCTGTTTATATGCATCATCACACACAACAAAATCTCAAAGTTACTTGTGCTTCCACTTGTTTTCTTCCATGGCTGGTCCAGTTTCGGGTGATACAGACGTGCAGTGCGCTGAAGATCCAAGAAGCAAGCCTGGTGGCTGGATACCTTTTCCGTTCATGATGGGTTTGTCTGTTTGGTTTTTTGTTATTGTTGTTGTGTATGTTCCTTTGAAAGCGTGATATATACATATATTGATGTCTGTGGGGACTGTTCTATGTGGTGCAGCTACATTGTAAGGTATGTCCATAACTTCTTTCGGTTGTGTACTGAACTTGATTGTCTTCTTGATCGAGGATTTCAACATCAAGAACATCACTGCTGCTCAAATTTCAAACATTGTCAATGGATGTCTCAGCATGTTGCCTATTGTAGCAGCCATTTTAGCTGATTCTTTCTTTGGAAACATTCTCGTCATCTCGGCCTCTACTTTCATCTCGCTGACTGTCAGTCCAAAAACTCATGACTGATTATCTTTTACTGTTCTTAATTTCTTATACAGATTAATGATCAAAAGTTTAAAGGAATTTAAAATATTTTAGGGGATTCTTCTCCTGACTCTGATCGCATCGTTAGACTTGTTGAAACCTAGACCGTGTGAAACCAGATAAGTCCTATGCCAGTCTCCATCCGAACTCCAGCTTGGGATCTTGTACACAACCTTAGTTCTAGTAACCACTGGAGTAGGTGGGACATGGTTCACCTTGGCATCTACGGGTGCAAACCAATACGATAACCTAAGGATCAAGGAAGCTTCTTCAACTGGTACTTCCTCACACTATATGCTGGGGCTATTACTGGAGCAACAGCGATTGTATACACACAGGACAATGTTAGCTGGAAACTTGGTTTTGGCCTCTGCGCTGCTGCAAATCTCGTAAATTTCGTTGTTTTCGTTTATGGGAAAAGACTCTACAAGAATGAGAAACTCATGGGAAGTCCTTTCAAAAGCCTGATCAGTGTTGTAGTCGTTGCTTCGGTGAAAAGAAAGGTTGTGGTTTCATCAAAAGAAGAAGACTATCACCAGGGGGTCGCCAAGACTTTTCCTGAAATGCCCTCCAAGAGCAATAGGTGAAAACAAAAAAAATTGGCTGACTTAGTTAACTTATACAAGAACTGAAAGAGCTTTACATGTGCAGGTTCTTGAATCGTGCAGCCTTGAAAACCGAAGACGGCGGCTCAGTTAACGACATCTGAAGGGTATGTTCTGTTCAGGAGGTAGAAGATTTCAAAGCCATTCTCCGACTTCTTCCTCTGTGGCTAGCCATAATCTTTGTTAGTACTCCAATGGTGATGCAAACAAGCTTAATGGTACTCCAAGCTCTAGTCACGGACCGTGGGCTTGGTCCTCACTTCAAAGTCCCGGCCGGGTCCCTCCAAGTAATTGTAATGACCTCTGCATCCACCTTTATCATAATTAACAACTGGCATTTTTATCCCATGTGCCAGAAGAACACAAAAGCGGCTAACACCACTTCAAAATGTCGGAATAGGCCAGGTTCTCTCCATCCTAAGCATGGCAATCTCTGTGGTTGTGGAAGAACGGTTGAAAACGGGCATCCCATGTCAGTGCTATGGCTGTTTCCTCCTCTCGTTATAGTTAGAATAGGCGAGGCATTCCAGTTTCAAGCAACATTGAATTGTTCTATTGAAATTCCCAGAGTCTCTGAGGAACACCGCGACTTCACTGACCTCACTGGTGATTGGAATCTCTTTCTATCTGAGCACAGCTCTGATCGGTCTGCTCCAGAGGACTACCAAGTGGTTACCAAATGACATTAACAGAAGAGTTGACAATGTTTACTGGGTTTTAGTTGTTGCAGGAGTCTTGAATTTCAGATATTTTCTCGTCTGCTCTTTCTTCTACAAATACAGAAATAAGGTGATAATGAACAAGATCCTAAAGATGTTTCAACCTAAGACAGTCAGCATGTTTGCTTCAGTTTTCTCTAATTTTTAACATGCTCTTGTTAATTTATATATATATATACTAGGGTCGGCCCGCCCTACGGGCGGGATGTGATTTTTGAAAAAATTCAACAGTTGGAATATATGTTTAATAAACAGCGTTTGTGTTATTTTTCTCTTGATTAAATTTAAATTATAATAAGTAGGTGATAGTTACACGGAAGTTAAAATATATGACTCTAAACACAAATAATAAAAATTGCATATTTCATATGTATTGAACACAAATAATAAAAATTGCATATTCCATATGTATTGATGAATACATATCACTTCCCTTTTTTCTTCCTAAACAGAAACCTGGTAGAATTAATAATATTTTTTGGTAAACATAAAATAACTGATTGTTGAACATTTTTATGTTTTTTTTTCTGGTTGGAATTAATGTAATTTCCTTATTTTAAACACTTGAACCAGAAGGAATGCTCTTCTGAACCCTTAGGAAGTACTCGCATGTTCTTGTCTAATAACAACATTCTTTCCATTTGTGAAGTCCATTAATACAGAAAAATTTGATAGATCATATTAAAAGAGAAAAACCAGACGTAATGGAAATCCCATGTACTACAACAATAAATAAAACATTTGTTTAGAGTGTTAATCTTCAATATAACATACTTTCTCATTACAAAAGAAATATTTCATGCGTTTATTTCACCTTGGTTTTGTGCATTTTCTCACCTTTTCAATTAATCAACAACGAATTCTTGGTATGTACGTAAGTCTTAGTACTAAAAACAATTAGCATCAATAAGATGGTTTTATTGACCTCAAACTTAATAAATAAATGTAATTATTTTTTTTAAACTAAAAGTGAGACATCAAACGTAATATAGTAAAATCCAACGAACAGAGCTAACTTGTTGTTTCCGGAAAAGTTTAATAAAACTCAAAACTTTAAAAACAGTGACCTGGACCGTATTTAAGTAGACTAAATTGTTCAAAAGCAAAACATGTAAATAAAGTAGCTGTGGAGGTCGACACCAGTTCATAAAGTCTTAAACGATGAAGTTTAAAAATTGCTGGCCTTCTTTATGGAGTGCCCTACATCACCATATTGAAGCTCCTCGTAATGTACCCCTGGTCCACCGGACGGACCATTTGGTACACTGACCTCTCCAAGATGGCCTTCAGCCATGACCCAGTATTGAGTTTATGTGTTGTTGGCGGGAACACAGGTGGGTCCACCTTGTGAGAGTGCATCTTTCACCGCCCACCTCCTGGCATATTATCACCATTGTTGTCGTCATCACCATGAGCACCAGGCAGCTATAACATGATGAAGATAACGTCTTACTACAAAGAAATAGGATTTATATATATATGAAACACCGTAGAAGCTAAGAAAGATATATGGGAGCTGAATCATGACCTGTGATAGTGTTGTAGCAGGAACACTGGTTAACTTGCTTATCTCACGATCGAAAGGCACAACCAATGCACTGTCAAGACACATCTGTAATAGACATTTCAACCCGGTATGGCGATACCTAGTTAGTAAACACAAACATTAAGTTAGATATAATTATTGTGAGTGTAACTTACACAGAACAAAGAGATAGACAAAGAAACAAAGTGAAGAATGTATCACCTTACAGACCAACAGCCTTTTCATCATGACAACGCAAGTAAAAGCTGAGAAACCGTGTTGGAGATTTCGGGAGCACTTCGGTTGATTACAGCACCACCTATTAGTTGTTTCGATGTTAATTACTTTCCCTGTTATAGGAAGTACTCTGCAAACTGTTATCGATGCCGTTAGTATCATTATGTGAATGATAGAGGTCAACGCATTTGGATAGAAAGAGGCTTACTTGTGGTGGTGAACTTAGAACAAAGGCGTTAAGTTTCGATGGTGTCACTAATTCGGTCTTCTTGACAACACCATATTTTGTAGGAGCTGATGAAGAGTTGGCGTCTGTTCTGAAAAAAGTATGTTTGCTTAGGACCATCATTAGACTAAACATTGCAGAAGTAAATAAGGACACATGTGTTCAGAAGATTCTTCAAAGATGCACCAGAAAAATTAGTGAATCTCAAATTTTTGGGACAATTAGAAATATAGAGAAAGAAAAAGTCAGAGAAAGACCTGAGAAGCAATGTGATAAATATAGAGAAAGAAAAAGTCTGAGAAATACCTGAGAAGCAATGTGATAGCTGAGAGTCTGAGATGATTGTTTATGCTTTCCATCATTATCTCCCTCAGCTTTTGCAAACAAAAACTGAGCTTCAGACATTCATCTTTGCATTATCTTAATGTGCACATTAACTATAATAGCAAAACGAACTAATATACAATTTGGGAGTATTATTTACTTCATAATCAGTTCGCTGTTTGAATCAATCAATAGAATAGATACCTGACTCAAGGGTTGTCCAACTATTTATGGGAGTGCTCCAGCATTGGATTATGTCATTCCAATCTGCAATCACGTTACCTCCATGTAAGCCTACACTCCCAATTTTGAGGAGCTCTGTTTCTGGAGCACAATCATGGAATTGATTATACTTATAGGTAACTGCTCAAATACCACTTTGGATCTTCTTGTTGCTGGAGTCAACGAAAATGGGTACATAAACTACATAAAAGGATACTAAGATTCAACCTTTTTGGATTTATAGTATTGTTGAACCCAAAGCAAACAGCGGAAGAGCGATCTCCACCATATCAAAATCCTTCGACGGTCTTCTGAAGAATGATTCTTGATGCTTCACAAAAAAAAAATGCAAAAGTGATTCAAAGATGTAGAAGATGATTTGGAGAGGAGGAAATCATACATTTTTCTGAAATAACGAACTAATATACAATTTGGGAGTATTATTTACTTCATAATCAGTTCGCTGTTTGAATCAATCAATAGAATAGATACCTGACTCAAGGGTTGTCCAACTATTTATGGGAGTGCTCCAGCATTGGATTATGTCATTCCAATCTACAATCACGTTACCTCCATGTAAGCCTACACTCCCAATTTTGAGGAGCTCTGTTTCTGGAGCACAATCATGGAATTGATTATACTTATAGGTAACTGCTCAAATACCACTTTGGATCTTCTTGTTGCTGGAGTCAACGAAAATGGGTACATAAACTACATAAAAGGATACTAAGATTCAACCTTTTTGGATTTATAGAATTGTTGAACCCAAAGCAAACAGCGGAAGAGCGATCTCCACCATATCAAAATCCTTCGACGGTCTTCTGAAGAATGATTCTTGATGCTTAACAAAAAAAAATGCAAAAGTGATTCAAAGATGTAGAAGATGATTTGGAGAGGAGGAAATCATACATTTTTCTGAAATAACGAACTAATATACAATTTGGGAGTATTATTTACTTCATAATCAGTTCGCTGTTTGAATCAATCAATAGAATAGATACCTGACTCAAGGGTTGTCCAACTATTTATGGGAGTGCTCCAACATTGGATTATGTCATTCCAATCTACAATCACGTTACCTCCATGTAAGCCTATACTCCCAATTTTGAGGAGCTCTGTTTCTGGAGCACAATCATGGAATTGATTATACTTATAGGTAACTGCTCAAATACCACTTTGGATCTTCTTGTTGCTGGAGTCAACGAAAATGGGTACATAAACTACATAAAAGGATACTAAGATTCAACCTTTTTGGATTTATAGAATTGTTGAACCCAAAGCAAACAGCGGAAGAGCGATCTCCACCATATCAAAATCCTTCGACGGTCTTCTGAAGAATGATTCTTGATGCTTCACAAAAAAAAATGCAAAAGTGATTCAAAGATGTAGAAGATGATTTGGAGAGGAGGAAATCATACATTTTTCTGAAATAATTCCGTTTTGATTGATGGAAGAAGGTGTAAGGACCTGATCAAAACCCTCAACGAACACCGATTTAAGCAGATCCGCCTCCTTTAGATCGAAGAATCGGAAAACCCTAGATATGAATCGCATCGCTCAGAGAGCGGTAGCTCTGCGGCCATCAGAAGTGAAGAACAGGCCGCGTGACATGCCAAGAACAGCCCGAATTATATCTATCAGGATAGAGCCGATCGACTCGTAGTGGGGCGAGGATTGAAGTCGAATTAACTCTATATCACCGTTACGAATCTAGATCGACTCTGCGCCGAATGGGAAAGGATCGAAGGAAGGATCGAGAACAGGTTCTGGCAACGACCGTGAAGGAAACGGGCCTTGCGTGTGGAGCGTCAATAACAGAGGAAGCCCATTTTGAAGTCCAAACCGGCTAACACACATTTTAAATGAAACGCATCGTTTCATACGTGGCTGAACACTAAAAGATCAATTTCCAGGGTGTCATCCTATGTGGCATAGGTGGGAAAGATTTGTGTTGTTCTTTATATATATATATATATATGTGTGTGTGTGTGTGTGCAACTTTTACCATGTCAAGTGTGTTTTTGTTTAATGAAACTGATGTCTTAACTTCGTTGCAGTTTTCTCTAATGTTTTGCGTGCTCCTTTTTTTTCTTTACTATCTATGAATGTAACAGACTAATCAACTGATGTTTTTGTTTATTTTTTGGGTAATATGTATTAAAGTTTTCAGTTACAAGTCGAAGCCTAGTAAATATAATGAACACACATTGCCACCACAAGAGGCAACGGCCTCTTGGAATTCCTACGATCCTATATTATTCTCTACCCTTTGTTTCTTCCACACCCAACATTGTGACCACAACGATCATAGGGAAACATTATTTTATATTACTATGTTTTCTTTTTTTAATTCAATATTATGTTACTATACGTTTACCCGATTCTAAAGTTTTGGCCGCTAATCTCTATTTTAGTTTGAAGAATAATTTTTATAACATATGTTAATGACATATCTACAAATCATTGAATTCATTACTGTCATCCATCTCTATCTTTCATGTAACCAACTCTTAGCTAACTTTCTGAAACCGCTCAGAATCGTAGGATTATATATTTCAAATATTCAAAAAGAAATACAAGTCTTGTAGCTAGATATAAAGTTTATTCCACTAATGAAGACCTCAAAGTACCCAAGTTGTGTTTGGTGAAGATTCGCCCTGAGGATCAATGGTTTTTTTTTTTTTTTTTTTTTTTTTTTTTTTTTTGCTTAAACTGAGGATCAATGTTACATATCGAATTTTACCATCCATGACTATCACTGAAGATTTTCTTTGATTATTAAAATGATTTAGTTGACAAGAATATTCGATTTTCTACATGACATTAATCTGAAATTTTGTTTATGATCTATGAAAAAGGAATAAGAAAAATCTCAAGAGTGTAAAACTGTCAGAGAACAAAAAAGAAATATAACTCATCTGTAACTTTAAAGTAACGGTGTATACTGATGGTATAGCATAAAATTGACGTACGTTAGTAGAATTGTATTCGTGAATAGAAATAAAGATGAGATTCCTTAAAGCTGGATACAAACTCAACGGCCAAGGTAAAAGCATATATATATATATATATATATATATATATATATATATATATATATATATATATATATATATATATATATATATATTTTCATAAGTCATCTATCATTCATACTAATACTTGCACTCTCAACAATTTGCAACACTTCATATGGACTACAAGCTTTTTGTACACTTTTTTGGCGTACGTACGTTATGGAGAACCACAAAGCTGAAAGCATGCGCCGCACGTGTCAACAGCATCTAAACACGTAGCTGGATTCCTTATGCATTTTGGTTTGTATACAAAGGTAGACTATTTTTTTTGTAAGCTTACAAAGGTAGACTATTTGCTACGATATAGTAATTATTTAGCAAAATCACCCACTTACACGTCTGCACTCTGCATAAGGTGGAGTAAAACTGTTCTTACGTGTGGATGTCTACTAATTTTTTAAAAAGAAACTGATTTTTTCCCACATTTATGTTTATCTAATCGGAAATATATATTTCTAAAGAATTTTAACTAACTTTTGGAGTCAAGCCCTTGGTTGACTGTAGCGCTTGCTCCCCCCCTGCAACCTCCGTTTTCGGTTGGCAATCTCAGCCACTCGCCGCCCATTCCTGACCCTCCAGACCCTCCCGACCCTTTTCAATTTCCCCCTCTCCCCTCTCCTCTCTCTGGTGGCCAAAAACCCCCTAAGCGTCGCTCTTTCTCTCATCTCCCTATGAATCCCTCTGTGGCTCCTGGTTCTTCTCTTCCGACTGCCCCAGTGGATGCTGAATCTGCTGGTCCTATCAATTCCCCCTCTGCGGCTCAGCTTCTAGCCGCTTACTCCCCTCCCTCTCCCCCTGATTTCACTATTCCCCCAAACCCTAGATCTGATCTCCCAACAGTAAATCAAGCTTCTCCCCCAATTATTCCTACTCCCTTCTTCCTCCCAGGCGCGGGGATCCTCCCCCAGCCCCCTTCCCCTCCCTTTTCTCATCCCCCTTCCCCACCTCTACCTTCTCATCCCCCTCCCCCGAGTCCTCCCCCCAAATCAACTTATGCAGAAAAAACTAAATCAACCATAAACAGGTCCCTTCGCCGCCTCTCCCCTCAAAGTTTCTCACCATCTGGAACCCCAAGAGTGATTATCCCTGATGAGGTCTACACTAAAGGAGCAGAACTCCACAAAGATTTCCTTGTTTGTCGCTTCTTCGGAAGAGTTCCTGCGTATAGTCTCATTCAAAATGTCCTTAATTACTTATGGGGCAAGGGAAAGCACCTTGAGATTCATATGCTGCCTCAATCCAATTCTGTTCTGGTAAGGCTCCAGAATGACTTCATTCGAGAGAAGGTCCTCCTTAAACGTTACTGGTATGTAGATACCTCAATGTTCTACGTGTTCCAGCGATCTGAGCACCCTGAAGACTTCTCCCCTTGCCTCTAGAAAATTCAGTTGTGGGCTCACCTAAAGGGCGTACCTTTTGATCTCATGTATGATGCTGGTTTGAGCCATATAGCTGGCCAAATAGGTGAACCAAAGGAGACTGATGACTGGACACTAAGCCTTACTAGCATCAGCACAGCCCATGTCAAAGTAGAAATAGACACCACTCTTCCTCTCCCCACTAAAGTGGAAGTAGGGAGATCAAATGGAAGTTTCGTCACTGTCTCTGTTGATTACCCGTGGATCCCCCCCTCGTGCGCTCACTGCAAAGAAGTGGGTCACATCCAGCGTCACTGCCCTCTCCTACCCCCTCCTACCGCCCCTCCCCAAAAGAAAAACTCTTCTCCAAACCCATCCCCCCCAAACACATCCGGTTCCAACCCTTCCACCTATAACCCTCCCAAAAAGTCTCCCTCCGCAAACAAGTTCTGTTTCTCTTGTCGTTCTCAGGGTCACCTCATGAACTCCTGTCCCAAAGGCCCTCAAGACTGGGTTCTTGTTAATCGTAACTCACCCCCTGCGCCCCCCACCGCACCTTCACCCGTCACTGACACCCCTCCTTCTTCTTCCACCACCTCTCTCCAAGAACCCTCTTCCACCCAACTAGAAACCCCATCCACCTCACCATCTATGGATATTGACATCTCCTCTCCCCCTAAGGACCTCTCCGGATCTGTGATTCCCCAGTCAGAGGATCCTGTCTTGGCTCTTCCTGCAGTGTTCAAGGACCGCCCGATTATCATCTCAAACTCAACCCCTCCTGTTACTAGCCAATCCTTACTCTCTCTAAACCCCTTTGCTGCCATCTCTCCTGACCTTTCTCTCCAATCCCCCCCTCCCACCTCAAACCAACTCTTTCACTTTCCAAATACCCACTGCATCTTTCTCCACCAAAAAACACCCTCTTCCCCCCTAGCCCCTATTCCTTGTCCCAACCCCGAGTCCTCCACTTCAGGGGAGACTCCAACCCTTTCTTAATCATGTGTACAAAAATATTTTTTTGGAATGTCCGCGGTATTAATGAGCGTGACAAGCATAACCCTTTTGTTCAATGGCTTTCTTCTCATAAACCCATAATGGGTGCCCTTTTGGAAACCCACATTAAAGAACCCAATCTCCATTCTATCCTTAACCGTCTCTGCCCTGGTTGGAGCTTTGCTTCGAATCACGATACTGACCCGGATGGCAGAATCATTATGATCTGGAAATTCCCTGCAGTCGTGGATGTGTTACATCAGTCTCGCCAGTCACTGACTTGTAATGTATCCCTCCCTGGAGGCAAACACTTCACGTATACAGCTGTGTATGCTGCAAACACAAAAGAGGAAAGAAAGTCACTGTGGGAAGAGCTCTCTGAAATCCAAACGACTCTGTTTTTGGAGATTAAAAGCTGGCTTATTGGGGGTGATCTAAACCAAATTATGCATTACCAAGAGCATTCTTCTCTTACAGTGGACCACCTGTCTGCTGACATGTTGGAGCTAAAGGAAAACCTCACTCACCTTGGAGTTTCTGACCTTCGATTCCAAGGATGTGCACACACTTGGACAAATAAAAGCCCCTCTGCTCCAGTGACCAAAAAACTAGATCGAGCCTTGATTAACGAAGTGTGGCTCGACTCTTTTCCAAACAGTGTGGCTTCCTTCCTTCCCCATGAATTCTCTGACCACTCACCTTGCCTCATCGACTTAGCCTGCCCCCTCCCCCAAGCTGGTACCAAACCTTTCAAGTTCCAAAATTTCCTCCCCCTTATTCCCAACTTCGTGCAAGTGATTGAGATTGCCTGGTTACAGAGTGGGAGCAAAGCGACTGATCTTTCAACCCTGGGTTTCAAAATAAAAACTTTAAAAAGAGTGATAAAAACACTTGCGAGAGAGAACGTTTCAGATATTCAGAAGAGAGTGATTTATACTAACGGTTTGTTAAAAGATGTGCAGGTGCAGTGCTTAAATCAACCAAGTGAACAGAACTTTCAAGCGGAGAGAGACCTGATTACTCACTGGTCCTTCTTGCGTGGTGTGGAGGAAGCGTATTTCAAGCAGAAGTCGAGGATTAATTGGTTGAGGCTAGGTGACCAAAATACACTATTCTTCATGAGAATCGCCGTGAACAGAAACTCTTTCAACTCCATTCGCTCGCTTCAGCTTCCTTGTGGCCTACTCGTCACAGATTCTGTTGAACTCTGTGAGATTGCTCTGTCACATTTTCAGAATATCCTATCACCTCCCTCTCTCCCTCTCTTAGGGTCACCAATTCAGTGGTTCCTTGAGCTGCTGCCTTTCAGGTGTTCTCCTGCTCAACATGCACTACTATCTACTATGCCTGACTCAGCCGAGATTGCAAAGACCCTACTCAAGCTCAATCCTAACAAATCTTCGGGTCCTGATGGCTTCACTCCTGCATTTTTTAAAGCTGCTTGGTCAATTGTGGGTGAGGAAACAACGGCTGCCATAAAAAACTTCTTCGTAACGGGGTTCTTACCTACCTCAACAAATGCAACCATTCTCACATTGGTGCCAAAGCGGCCAGGCGCGTCGGCTATCACAGACTACAGGTCAATTAGCTGCTGCAACACAACCTACAAGGCAATCTCCAAGCTGCTGGTTAAGCGCCTAAAGGTCATTCTTCCAGAGGTCATTCTCCCAAACCAGACAGCTTTTGTGCAAGGCCGCCTGCTAATTGAAAACACAATTCTTGCTTCAGAGATAGTTCAAGGGTATCATAAAGAAGGGGGACCCAGTAGAGTTACCATCAAAGTCGATATCGCCAAAGCTTTCGATACTATCCGCTGGGAATTCATCCTACAGTGCCTCCGAAGTATTGGCATCCCAGATCTGATGCTCAGATGGATTGAGGCTTGTGTCTGTTCCACCTCCTTCTCGCTGGGGTTTAATGGCTCCACTTATGGTTACTTTAAAGGCACTAGAGGGCTGCGTCAGGGCGACCCCCTCTCTCCCTATCTGTTCGTTTTGGCCATGAACTGTCTGTCCCATTCATTGAATAAATCAGCGAGAGAAGGGAAATTTAAATTTCATTCCAAATGTCAAAGAACAGAGCTAACTCACCTTTCCTTTGCAGATGATCTTCTTATTTTCTGTGATGGCTCGGTTCAATCAGTCTCTCACATACTAGAACTCCTTCGGGACTTTGAATCAAGATCTGGTCTAGCTGTTAGCATTGATAAGACGTCTCTTTTTGCTGCTGGTTTGAAACCTCATGAACTTGCCCAGCTAAAAGCTTCCACAGGTCTTTCAGAAGGAGTCCTACCAGTGCGCTACCTAGGTGTTCCCCTGTGTACAAAAAAGCTATCCATGCTGCATTGTGCCCCGCTCCTCCAATCAATCAAGAGTAAGCTCCATGGATGGACCGTAAAATCTCTCTCCATTGCGGGAAGACTGCAGCTCCTGTCAACGGTAATAGCTGGAATCACTAATTTCTGGTCCTGTGCTTTCATTCTCCCCCAAGCCTGTGTGGACGAGATTGACTCCCTCTGTAGCAAATTTTTGTGGAAGGGAAAAACAGATGGAACTAATGCTGCTAAGGTCGCCTGGAGTAAAGTAACTACACCGAAGAATGAGGGAGGACTGGGACTAAAGAAGATTTCAACGTGGAATTTGGCCTCGGTCCTTAAACTGATCTGGATTCTTTTCTTCAAGCAGGACTCAATCTGGTCGCGATGGTATCTATCTGAAGTGCTGGATGGGAACCTTAACAATTTCTGGGTCATCAATACTAAACAGAAAAACAGTTGGTTAGCAAACAAACTCCTACTACTAAGGGATACAACCTACAACTGGATCAAGCATCTTGTGGGTAATGGAGAGACAACTTACTTCTGGACTTCAAACTGGTCCCCGTTTGGGAATATCAGGAAATACTTGCAGGGAGAATCTTCCGCCTCAGTTGGTATCCCCCGTTCCACTACGCTCGCTGAACTTTGGGATATCGACCACTGGTCCCTTCCACCGGCGAGATCAGATAAGCAGGTACTCATCTATGCTTTCCTCTCCTCCCTTCACCCTACTGATGCAACAGACACACTGGAATGGTGGCCTAATGGATCACCAATGTCACTCTATTCCACCCGCTTAATCTATGATAATCTCAGAGATGTGGCATCACATGTCCCTTGGCACAAAGAGGTTTGGTTTAGTGGTGGCATCCCAAAGCATAAGGTCAGAACTTGGCTGATGATCCTCAATCGCAGTCCGACTCGTGATCGCTTACTCCAATGGGGACTCCAAATAGATGGTTCATGTCTCCTCTGTAACATCTCTGCGGAATCTCGCTCTCATCTCTACTTTGATTGTGACTTTTCTTGGAAAATCTGGAGGCCACTCGCTCGCCGATGTGGTATCTCTCCTTCTCGTAACTGGGATACACAACTGGAGCAACTTCGGGAGTACAGAGGATCACAAATCTCCCGAAAACTCATCCTCTTGGTTTGGCAAGCATCTATATACACTATCTGGACAGAGAGGAATAACAGACTTCACAGGAATACTTTCCGATCGAAAGCTTCGATCCTCTCTGAAATTGACCATACGATCAGGCGCAGACTGGCTTCTCTCCGCTTTGCGCAGCCGGATCAAGCCTCTGCCCTCCTTCAACTCTGGTTCTCCACCTCCTCTCGGCATTGTTGATATCGATCGGTTACTCTTACGCTATCATCACTACTTTGGAGATTGGGCTCTATAATGTTTATTACTGTTTCCTTTAATTGGGCCTTTTGGGCTTTTTGGGTCGTTGGCCCAATGGCATTAGCCTGTAACATTTGCTATCTTATGCTTTTAATAGAAAATCTTTTATCAAAAAAAAAAAAAAAAAAAAAAAAACTTTTGGAGTCTGCGTGAGTCAAAGAAAAAAGAGAAGTTCCCCAACACGATGGCACTAGACTATTCATTTGGTTAATATATTCTTTTTATATTATAAACTATACCCCACTTAAAATAAACTGTAGATAAAAACTATAATAATATAAACACGAAAATACAGACCCACCTAGTTTTCTCATTTCTGTATTTATCAGTTATCACGTATAGTTCTAAGAGCATTTCTAATGTATTACTATTTCTGCCTCAAAATATTAAAATAGCGAAAAAGAAAATTTCAGTCTATCTATAATTTTCAGTAAAATAGTTTATTGCTACATTTCCTCTGTATTTACAGAAAATAGCATTATTGTATTATATATAAAATCATATTTTTATTTTAAATTTATTATTTTAAGTGATCATTTAATTAATCTTAGCTTGTTACTATTATAATTAAAATAAAACTTTGGAAAAATAAAAATATTTTATATAATTAGAAATACAGTTTTACATGATAATCCTGTATGTTTTAAAATTTTACAATTATGACTAAAATTAATCATTTTGTAAGTCATTTTTAATTAATGAATGATTATATACAGAAATTAAATTCAAGGAATCTTTGTAAGAATGTTAAATTAATTCAACCAAATAACTTTTTTTAACAAATGATTTTGGTCGAGAGTGAACCCAAACCAATCTACTTTTACATCACCGCAGAAATTAGCTATAAGAAAACCATGATTCCATGGCCTTTTGATAAATTGAGTTCTCTCGATTTTTCATGTTTGAGATGCGGCTTCGAACTTGTTTTGTATAAATATTATAAATACAAATACTTTTCTAAGAAAATAAAAAATAAAATATTTCATTTTTCTCTTTGAAATGTATTAATTAAGCAAAGATGTTTCGGTTCGATTTCAGATTTTTTATAATCTTTCGATTTTAAAGATATATAAACTGTTCATTTATTTATAAAACTCAGATTTTTTTGCTTCGGTTTAAGTATAATTATAGGAATCAACTAATATTGAATGGACGTTCAGTTCTTATTCAGTTATAGTTTTTTATTATTATTTTATAATTCTGGCAAAACCAGATTTTTGGTTCTTTAGATGAAAAAATCAGATAATCCAAATAAATTTTAATACTTTGAATAAAATATATCGGATAATTCGGCTTTTAAAAATAAATCAGGTAATTTTAATTATTTTAGATAAAAATATTTGGAGAATCCAATTTTTTGGTAGCTTGATTCATAAGTGATATTTTTGAATATTTGATAATTCTAAAACTAAATATAGTTAATATTTACTTGTACAAACTGTTTTTCAGATATTCAGATTTCCATTCGGTGAATATTGATTTGGTTTTGGCTCAGCTTTGATTTAGGTTTTCTATTTAAAAACATAGAAGTCGCTCAGTTATTTGTGAACTTTAGTTTGTTTCGGATTTGGTTTTCTCTGTTCACTTTTCGTTATGCCTAGTATTAATTGATCCTTTATAGTAACATAAATAATATTGATGATTAAAAATGAACTTTTTAATAACTAAAGACGTTCTACTTTTTATTGTTTTTTGTATAATATACATATATGTAAGAGATGTTTAGCTTAAATAATATTATAATTATGTAAGTGTCTTGCAAAATTAAAAATGAGTAGAGTTAATTTTTCAACTATCATAATTAAAAAAAATATCTCTTATATATTATTTGAGAAGTGATTTTGCCACATGTTTCTCTACAATCAATTTCACAAAAAAAATGATGATATGGCTTCAAGAAAAATATGACATGGATTATTCCATTTATTGTTGATTATATTTTTAGTAAACTTTTTATGATATGGTAATAACTCATACATTACACTGAATATTAATATTTATTTTTGGTAAATTGTTTTAAAATATGCTAATATCTCATACATCATCTATAAAATAAATATATTCATATATAAAAATTTCAAATTTCGAAATGTTATTTTATTTTATTTTCTATAATTATGAAATTTGATTATTAAAGCTTTCGAAATTGCTACATTTTAAAAAATAGATTTCTAAACGTAAAATCATTATTTTCTTATATATCTACAAATTTTATGAATACTGTTTATTTTAAATTTTTAATAACTATACAATTTTATATCATTTTTAATTTGATACAAATTGATCTAATTTGTGAAAAAAATATAGTAATATATTTAGCCAATATAAAAAGATAGAAAATACTATCAAAGATTATAATTTAATTCTATATATATATCTTCTCCAACATTAAAAAAATGTTTTTATCTTAATTCAATATTTAACTAAATCAAATCTATATCTAAATATTGGTAAAAATAGTAAAATCTATAATATTTAATAAATTTTATTTTTAAATATAAATGAAATATTAAAATATTTATTACTGCACATGGTGCAGGAAAACACCTAGTTAACTGTAAAAACAAAGTAAAGACGACAAAAATATTTTTAGATGAAAAATAGAGAAACACATTAGAGAAGAGAAATCGCAATATCCGAACTTTTTTGTTTGCTATATCCACTGCCATTGGTGAATCGATGATTAGAGAAAGAGTTCAATTATAATGTTTTGGATAACTACTGATAGTGTCTTTTGGACTACATTACTTTAGAAGCACTCTAAATTAGACTCAATTGTATTGTGGAATATGATAAATTATTAAATCTATAAATAATATTCCGGAATCATATTTTTACCTGAATTCAGCATCTTCTCATATCACAACTCATTTATGGTACTAAAATTTAGTGGACCACAGCGACAATAAATTCTGGGTAAGAAAAGAAAGAAAGAAAGAGTTATCTGGGTATAATAAATATAACTGACGGGCTGAGGAGTGTCTCTATCTCACTTGGCTACGTGTTCTCTCAATTTGTTCCCCTTCTCTCTCTCTCTCTCTCTCTCTCTCTCTCTCTCTCTCTCTCTCTCTCTCTCTCTCTCTCTCTCTCTCTCTCTCTCTCTCTCTCTCTCTCTCTCTCTCTCTCTCTCTCTCTCTCTCTCTCTCTCTCTCTCTCTCTCTCTCTCTCTCTCTCTCTCTCGTTGGGTGGAAAAGTAGAAGAAAGAAAGCAAAAAATGGTAAGGAAAATATGTGAAATGTGGAGAGAAATGAAGGCTATAACGGCAATGGTGGTGGTTCAGATAGCAACAGCAGTGTTGAACATTTTGTTCAAGCTTGCGGTGGTAGATGGTATGGAGCCAAGAGTTCTCGTGGCTTATCGTCTCTTCTTCGCTACACTTTTCATGCTTCCTCTTTCTTTCATCTTTCAAAGGTTGTTTTTCTCATTATGCTTTGATATCAATTACTTTCACCAATTTAATTTGTCTCATTGTTTAACTCCATATGATCGTCTAGGGAGAAGAGGCCAGAGTTTACATGGAATCTTCTCTTACTATCACTTCTCTCGGGGCTACTGGGGTACGTCAGTTTCCACATACACAAAAGTTTTTCAAGCTCTACATGTGCTCCAAACCGCAACTTTTTTTTCAAAACCACATAACCATTTTTTTATTTCTCAAAAAAAAGTCCTAACCATTTTTTTCTTCACAATAAATGATAAAACATATAGGGTCTGACTGTTAGATAACTCATATGTAATCATATGCTCAGTTATATGTATATGCGATCCACTATTTAAAAAACAACAACTAGTCGTTAGCTAGCTAGGGTAATAGTGCTTACTTCTTAATCACAATCACGAGAAGACTGATTGTTCAAGTAAAAACATATTCAATATTTCCAACCGGTGGTTTACATTTGAAGTCAACAATATCATGCACGTACCAAGACGTCGAAAAATCTAGACGATTACGTTTCAACGTAATATGTATGATACGACCAATTTAATCAATATCGCCAACCAATGGTTTTACATTAAAAACCAAAATGTACACCAAAAACATACAAGGGAAAGTAAGTTTATGGTGACATAAGTAGTTGGTCCTAACATAGTTATATAGATTAACATGTAAAAACAACATTATTAGATTTAATCAAGAGCGTGTGTTCCAATAGTTTCTTCGAGTGGATTGAAAGCTCATCATATGAATTAAGTTTTTTTTTTTTTGAAAAAAGATATATGAATTAAGTTTAGGGATCGAGTTTAGGTACTTTCGTCCTACGCCGTTCATTTCTAGGCTTCCATCTTGGTGCATCACAAAATTGACATTGATCTCATCTTTCATCTTCTTTCCAGAATATCATACAATTGTTAGCACAAACATCAATTGCATGGTAGGGGAGGCCCAAATTGCGCATCAACCTTTCTGTCTCGTAATGTGAAGTAGTTGATTGATTTCCAGGTGGTAAATAGTCTGATAACATTTGGCATACCGAATCCACACACTTTTCACTCATATTATAATCTGTCTTATTTTGCAAAACTCGAGCAGCTAAGGATAACTGCGAGTGACCTTCATGACAACCATCATACAAAGGATTTTTTGCTCCTTCTAACAAATCATAGAATTTTTTTGAATGGTTGGAAATCGGATCTACGACATTTTGATAACTATCATCCTGTTGATAATTATCATCAATAAAATTATCACGAAATGCATCATTCACCATTTCCACATATCTATCTTCTACTGAATTACCAACTTCTTCACTACCACTTAAATGCATAACCGGATCAACAAAACTCGTTCCTAATCCCATGTCTATTTCTTCTCCGTGGTTGTACCAAACATAATAATCTTCCATAAATCCTCTACTATATATATGCTTCAAGATCTTTTGCCCCGAGAAAAATTTTTCATTTTTACAAATACTACAAGGGCAAAAGAACTTACCACCATTACTCTGCGTTAATTCCTGACTATTTGCAAACGTCATGAATTCTTCTACCCCCACGACAAACTCTCTTGAGAAATTCCCGGTTTCTTCATCAATCCTCTTGTACATCCAAGCACGAAAATTAATATAGTTGTTGTAATTGCTCGTCATTGTTGTTCACGACTTTTTTTCCTCAAAATCTTTAAAGATATGATTCTTACACGAGTGATGAGATAAGAAATGTGTCGGTTTTCAACTTTATATAGAATATTTACCAACTGTTTTGCTACTACTTTGCTACTATTTTGCTATTAATTTTACGACTACAACAATCAGTCGTAAAAAACCGCTGTACTAAACTCAGTAACGATTTCCACGTGTTTTGTAACGGTATTTGGGGACTGATGGCCGACATAAATATAGCGACCAAGTATGAGTAGCTAAATAGTAGCAAATTACCGACGAAATAGGGACTACTAGTAGTAGTCGTTATTTACCGACTGATTAGTAACGGATATGTTGTAGTCGGATATCAGTAGCTAAATAGTAGGTATTCGGTTGGTATATTTAGCGACTGCAGCATTAGTCACTAAATTCAGTAGGGAAATCCCTGTTTTCTTGTAGTGGTTCTCTCATCAATTCAATTCGATTTGGTTCCTCCTTGGCCACTGTAGATGTCTTAAATGACAAGAATACTTAACTTTTTTTTTATGTCTTAAGAGATTTTATTCTAAGTGATCTCTTTTGGACTCCAGAGATATTATGTATAATACTTAGATTTATTATAATTTGATGATAATTGAACAGTGCGGTGTTACCGAGTACCTTCACCGTTACGGGTCTGGCTCTAACGTCAGCAACATTCGCTTCTGCTGCTGCCGTTCTCACTCCCTTGATCACTTTTGTATTGGCTGCATTTCTTAGGCAAGTCTACATAAATAATAACAATTTTAATTCATTCTGCATGTTCATATTCGCAAAACAAAACAAAATAGTATGCTGGTGTATAGGATGGAGAGTGTAAGGTTTGGAACAAGAGAAGGGAAAGCTAAAGTTTTTGGGACACTCTTTGGTGTTGGTGGAGCTCTTGTCTTTATATTCTACAGAGGAAAAGATATACATATGTGGTCAACGCACATTGACCTAATGAACAAATCTCATGACTCCTCTACCTCCCACCATATTTCTATCCTCGGGGCTCTTTTAGTTTTTGGTGGCAACTTTTCCTACGCATTTTGGCTATTATTGCAGGCAAGTTTTTTCATTTCTCTTCTCCATATCGCTATGCATGTGATGTAATATGAAGAAAAATATATATATATATACATATATATATATATATATATATATTGAGGAATAGTTTGAAATATATTATAATCTAAATTTTTGATATTACTAAGACAATATTAAGGTGACGCGGCTTATTATCATCTAAATTTAGATATGCACATTATAAATGATATCAAATGTATGAATTTATGATAGCGTTTTTTTTTGGTTTACAGGTAAAAGTAAGCAAACAGTTTGGAGGGGCTTACTGGAACGCGACGCTAATGAACCTGACGGGGAGCGTTGTGGCTGTTATTATCGGTCTTTGCTGGAATTGCGATTTGAAGGAATGGAAATTAGGATGGAATATCAGGCTTTTTACCATTGCTTATGCGGTATGTATAAATATCGAAATACATGTCTTGTTCAGTCTAACTAACTGAAGGTCATATGAAAACTATTTCTTTTATTTTGGAAAAAAAACTATTTCTTTCATCAAACATAGCATCATAAAATTTTCCAAGAGGAAATAATTTCTTCTAAAAGAAGACGGTCATGTTGGTTGAAATACACATTCATATGAGTCAATGAGAGAAGATTTTAAGTTGGCCTTAAAGCACATCTTTCATGTGGTCTGTTGCAGTCAATTGTGATGTCCGGAATGGTGATAGCAGTCAACGCATGGTGCGTCGAATCTAGAGGACCCTTATTTGTATCGGTGTTTAGCCCTGTAGCACTTGTCGTCGTTGCTCTTGTTGGATCATTTATTCTAAACGAAACACTTCACGTGGGGAGGTACAAAAATCATGTATATTTTATATTACTTTGTGGAGATGGATTTGTTATGTGTGTATGTATATAATGGTTTATTTTACATGTCGACATTACAGCATAATTTGTACAGTGATTATCGTGGGAGGATTATACCTTGTTCTATGGGGTAAAAATAAAGAAATGAAGAGTATCACGCCAGCGTCGGATTTTATTGAAACAAATAAAACTACTAACAAAGACATCTCCCTCAACAATCTTCCAACATTAAGTACAAATGTCCCTTGAATACAAATACAAACCAACAATTACTATCTATATCTATTCCGGGCTTCTAGCTATTATGGAATATTAATTTCTCTATGTATGCTGTGTGTGATGAAGATTACTTGAAGGTTTTAAGTTACGATGTGGGAGCACATCAAAAATACAAATGTTTATATCTCGGATTATAGTTTTGAGAATAATATAAACTGTAGATCTTAATTGTTTTTATAAATTTTGAACTCTGAGTGATTTGTATAATTTAGAAGAGGAGAAAAACCTCTTCATTTGTATATAAACCAGATTTGGGTAAACCATAAAATAAAATAATAACATAATTATGCTCAATCTTGATCTAAGAGCATCCTAAATCCAAATATTCCAAAAATTCATATGGATTTATTTTAATATTAAACTAGATTCTGACCCGTCCTTGAAAGGACGGGTACTTTTCTTGTTGTTTTTCAATATAATATTGATAATTCTTCGTTTTAATTATATAAACTTTGATATGATCAAGTTTCAATTATGCGAGTTTGTTATAGTGTGTACAGTATGACAAAATTTAAAATGCATCACACAACCGTTTTATGTTTGTTAATAAGTTAAACAATGGTTGTATTCAAAATTCGTACTTGGACTATTATATAATTTTTTAAAATTATTCTAAACATATAAAGTGATCAATAATATTTTTGTTTAAGTTTTCTCCTCGTGTAGTTACAAAATTCAAATTTTAATATCAACCTTTTAAAATTATTGCAGACTTTAATTTATGTTATTAATATTTAAAAAATTATGATTATAAAATTGATTGTATAAAAATATAAACCATTTAATTAGTTAACCGATTTGGGTCATATCTAATTTATTTAGAAACATGGTCTATAATAAGAAATATGCTCATAAAACCAAAAGATAACAATACCATTAATATATTTTTTAGTTAGTCATATCATTAAATGTATTTTTGGAAAATTTGAACATTTCATCAAGGATATAATTTGGGAATAGTCTCCTTTTAGTAGTATTGATGAACATTTTGATAGATTTCATTATAGTTACGATTTATATCATGGAAAGTATTTAGTAAATACTGAGACCAAAGTTGTTATATTTTTTTTGTGTGATCAGTAACATATGAGTGTCCGTAGTAATTGTGGAGTGGGTCTTATATAAATGTGTTGTAAAACTAAAATTGAGGACTTGGGTAAGTTTGTAATTGCGTTTGTTAACAAAAAGAGGAAGACATCACGTAACTAAAACGTCGTATGTTAACTCAAAATAAGTGGGTCCCATATATCTCACATTAATCGGTTGATGCGCATTTCCTTATAGAATTGGTTTATGATAATTATATGTAAGAATATTAAGTAAATTACTATTATACTACTAATGAGGGTGCAGTAACTTTGTATAGGTAGATTTTTACAGAATGTTTCCCTTTAATAATATAGATAAATAATACTAATATTATTATGAATTTGAGATACCAATTTATTATAATATTAAATTAATATTAAAATAAATATTAATATAAATTATATTAATATTCATATAAAAAGTTTAATATCTTTTAGATTAACCGGGCTTCGTAGCCTGGTGGTAAAGGAACCTCGGCTGAGGCACCCGCCACCCAGCTTCGAACCCCGGCCACTGCGCAAATTTAACATACGGGACGCAGCGTCCATGACCGCCTTCGGGTGGATAGTCGGTCGTCCAATTAGCGAACCGGAGATCTGGGTCATCAAAAAAAATAAATCTATTATTATAAAGAAATGTTACTCTCTCCTCCTGGTGACACGTCACTAATTCGTACGACGACAGCGCGGCACGTGTCCTTTTTATCTAAACGCACCGTATCATTTTCTCGCTGTCATATGGGCTTCGTGAGCGTGTTGCGTTTTGGGCTGTGCGGTCTGTATCTGTGTCTGGCCCGTAAGAACAGATGTCCTCTCTAACCCTAATTTGATTGCAGAGAAGAAACGACCGTCGTCTTCTCTTTCATGCGACGCCGACAGATGCTGTTTCGCTTCTTCACATCGAGTGTAACGGTCCCAGTAAAAGCTTGGTGAACAATCCCATTGGTTCACCACCAAACTATGTCGTATTCAATGCTTCATTTGATCTGAAAGGCGGTTGTAATCGGGTATAAATATGGGTGAGTGTTTCCTCTTCATCTCATCTTATCTTGCAACTCTTAGAACTCATACTAATAGATCGTATTATGGCTAACTCTTAGAGTATTTTTTTTCTGATCTGAAGTCCGGCAATTGCTCCTCCGTCGGCGAGGCTAGGCTTTTGCGGTTCTGGGAGGCCAGAAATGTAAGGACCTTTTTCAGATTTTGATGGTTTTTCATCAAATTATTCCGGCGAGTTTCTTACTGTTTATTCATGGCAAGTCTCTTGCTGTTTGTTCATCATTTCTTGGGTCTTCATCCTGATTGTTGATTATGAGATGCATGAATTATTTTTTTTTGGCTTATTTTTTTGTATTTTTATCGCTGATCCAACTAAATTGCTTATTTTTGTTTTCCATTATAGATGAAATCATCTCAGTGAAGAGTACGATGAGTGATAGTCCTGGAGAAAGAGTCGTGTCATGGCCTAATTTTCGTTCACACCACTAGAAGAAAGAATTGGATCACAGGATAGTCTAAACTTTCTGAAGAATATAAAAATACGTCTGGGATTTAATGTCTCTTCGTGGGACAGTTACTCACTTACTCTGCTTTCTAAGCTTTTAGTATAAGAACTTTGAAGCACTGATTTATCTTTTGCTATTGTGATTTCAACCACTGTTCGATAGGGTGCAACGGTTTATGTTTGTTGTATTGTGAGCTGCTAATAGTTTAGCAATTAGAATGTTTATTATGTTCTCTTATACAAATGAAAATATTTTTTCTCTGAAACAGTCAACTAATTAAATGCCATTTTTGCCATAAGGTTTGCTCATATCAAAACAAGAGGGTTACTTCATTATCACTTATGAGTTTAAAATACGTGAAACATGTTAAAAGTGTGGCTTTGATTGAGCTTCTATTCCTCATCTCTGTTTTTATCACTGTCAGTGAAACATACTAAACGAGTGTAATCATATAGTTATTATCGAGTTCAAAAGCTGTCCACTTGAACCATAAACTTATAGTAAGAGGTTCATTAAATTTAAAATGAAATTTGGTTTCAAACAAACTACTACAAATCAATCAACATTAGTTAACCACTTTAGTCTTCATGAAAACTTACGAATAAGTATGATCCTAATGTTACAGACACTTGAAAGAGTTTCAACAGTTATAGTTTCCTCCACTGAAATAGCGTGGAAGGTATGTATATATACAACTATAATGAAGTCACTCATACATTGAAGTCATGTTGACCATGATCTACCTAAGCAACTTAAATTTGGTGAAAAATGCAAGTCGTACATATCTCCCATGAATGGTGTGATCTTAGAAATGGAAAGACCCCCAGTGGAATGTAACAAATCACACATCCATTCTCTACGCGTATTACAATTCAGTTGGTGCGTAACCAGTACTTGGAGCAACCGTGGCTCAGTAGAATGTGGGACATCAGCCACCATGGCTTTCGGTCACTAAAAGCCCACCAGAAAGTTGTGCAAACCAAACGAAAAGATATAGCAAAAACAATGTTTAACTTTTTGCTACTAACCAAATAAAACAAACCACTTGCGTATTTACGTATATAGAGATAGTTAAACTTACGTGTGTGACCATACGTCTGAAACAAAATTTAAGATATACGAACTTGTATAGAATAACAAAGTGAAAAGTTTACGGTTTATCAAAACCAAATATCCCACAAGCTTAAAGGTTTTTGCAGATTGTTCAAGGATTTTCAGATAAGCCAAAATTTTCTAGCTTAAAGCTTTTCGTTCATGAAGCATGTGTTGTAATGATTTAAAACAGTCTGGAACTCATTATTGTATGCTGCTATTTGTAACTGAAGTTTGTTCTTACGGGTGGAAAACTGCAGAGCCACTATGCAGACGTTGTAAATAGTGAGAGTCATACCATATACTAAATACCGGTTAAAATTGAATAACAAATAAATAAGAATTTATTAAAACTCAGGATTAATCAAATTAGAAGTATATAACTAAAACATTAAAAAAATTTAGGCTTTGGTTGACCACCTTAAAGATCAGTTTCGCTAGATATTCTAATCTCAGCTTGCCGGCTAAGAGCATAAGAGCATCTGCAGTGGAAAAGCGCGTCTCAAGCACAAAAATGAGAAAAAAAAATCATACAACTGTCATTCTAAAAAATAAACATACAAAATGTAGAATGTCTATAAATATTTATGTCAAGAATTCTAAAAAAAATACTGTAAACATAGATTCACAACTGTGTAAAAATAAAATACATAGTTACATAGTCAAATAAGAGACACGCTATATAAAATAATGTAAGAGAATGAATGAAAATTAAACAGAATAAATGAAAAAAGAATAAAACAACTCCACACCATGAAAATAAAAACAGAATAAAACTTCAAATAAACAATCTTATTTAAGGTAATGAAAAATTTAGTTAATTGTAATAAGAATGAATAAAGAATATCAATCAATAAAATAACAAAGGGAATTCGTCCAAAAAAATACTGAACATGGCAAGAATGGCCAAAAGAAATCTGTATTCGAGCCTGACCAATATAATCCTGATCTTTTATTGACTTTTTTAGAAAAATAAGAAACTAAACATTGACTGGCCAAATTAAAACACCGTTAACTGACAGTTATGACAATGTTAATTCACCGTTAAATTATGCCGTTTATTAAAACGACGTCGTTTTGAGATGGAATGAAACGACGTCGTTTTACCTATTTTTATTATCAAAAATATGCTCATCCCGCGGGTCGAACCTGTGACCTCACGGTCAACTAACGAGGTTTCTTGCCACTAGACTACTGGCACTTTTAAGAATATCTCAACATATTTTCTTTTATTGAGTATCAAACAAATCTCTAAAAATCTAAATTCTTTTTAAAAAATTCCAAAAAAATCTTAAAAATTCAAGAAAATTTTGAAAAAGTAAAACTAAAATTGAAATTATAAATATATTTTTAAAAAATCAAAATATTAAAATTTATTTTATAAAATTATTATTAGTTTTAAAATATTAAAAAATTCAAAAAAAATCAAAAACAATTGTGAAAAGGTAAAATCTAAAATTGAAATTATAAATATTTTTTTTTAAAAATCAAAAAATTAATAATTTTTTATAAAATTAAATATTATAAATAATAATTTTATAAGAAATTAAATATTATAAATAATAATTTTATAAGAAATTAAATATTATATTAAATTAATATAATTAATATTTATAATATTTAATTTCTTATAAAATTATTATTTATAATATTTAATTTTATAAAAAATTATTAATTTTTTGATTTTTTAAAAAATATTTATAATTTCAATTTTAGATTTTACTTTTTCACAATTGTTTTTGAATTTTTTTGAATTTTTTAATGTTTTAAAACTAATAATAATTTTATAAAATAAATTTTAATGTTTTGATTTTTTTTTTAAAATATATTTATAATTTCAATTTTAGTTTTACTTTTTCAAAATTTTCTTGAATTTTTAAGATTTTTGGAATTTTTCAAAAAGAATTTAGATTTTTAGAGATTTGTTTGATACTCAATAAAAGAAAATATGTTGAGATATTTTTAAAAGTGACAGTAGTCTAGTGGCAAGAAACCTTGTTATTTGACCGTGAGGTCACAGGTTCGACCCGCGGGATAAACATATTTTTGATAATAAAAATAAGTAAAACGACGTCGTTTCATTCCATCTCAAAACGACGTCGTTTTACTTAACGACTTTATCAAACGCCGTTTACTCATTCTGTAACGGTGTGCTTAATTTGGCAAGTCAGTGATAACTTATTGATTAAAGTTTAAAGTCAAATATAGTTCAGTGATTTTTTGGCCAGTCAATATGTTCGTGTTTATTTTGGCCATTCTTGCCATGTTCAGTATTTTTTTGGACGAATTCCCAAATAACAAATCATATTAATATAGAGCAAAATATTTTAAAACAAAAATAAATACTAAATAAAAATAAAAATTAATTACTTTAACTATATAAATTATTTTCAAATTATCATCCCGCCCGTAGGGCGGGCCGGCCCTAGTAAATAAATAATATCTTTTAAATTCATATGAAACATCTGCGATGAGGATGTTCTAATATTCGGATAAAGTAGAACTGGGCCGATAATGAGCAGTTCTAATAACTCATTTCTTTGCTAACCTAAACCCTTTATCCTAATTGATTCTCCAAGCATCTTTATAATGTTTGATTCGTACAAGACAAATCACGAAAGATTCTTTCGAGAGTTAACAAAGCAGAGGTCACGACTAACACGACACCATTCTTCCTCTAGACAGAAAAGAATAACTCACTCGTACAGACTTTGTCTTACCTCGTCTTTAAAACATGTACACGTATGTAAGTATAAATGCAGATATCTAGACCGTAATCCTAAAAAGACTAAATTTCACGTTGACATGACATCTGAGTATCGTCCAAGAATTATTGTGAATGGAACAAGAAGAACAAGAACGTTCCATTACTTCTATTGCCGTCATTGCAGCCGCACCATTAGGCTCCGAAACTATGGTCTATATGGTCCTTTATGTCCTTTCTGTTCTAGAGAGATCAATCTCCATGATGAGCTTGACGTTATGAGGCTAAACCGGGCTTATTGGGATACCGATACCGACTGGATCACTCTCCATCTTATCAACTCAACAAGAAGCAACCCGTTCAATCATGAACGAGTTAATACCGATGATGAATTCACTGATGTCTTGCCTAACGAACGTGTCGGTCCACCACCAGCCTCTTCATCCGCCATTGAGGCTGTAAATACGGTAACGATCTCGGAAGAAAATTTGGCGAAGGAGAAGGTTTGTGCGATATACAAGGAGGAGTTTGAAGTTGGAGAGGAAGGAAAAGAGTTGAAATGTTTGCATTTGTATCATCCAAGCTGCATTGCGTCTTGGCTGAATATTCATTTATACCTGTCCCATTTGTCGCTCTGAGGTTAGCTTAGGCGTTTCCCGTAGTCACATTGACGAAGGATGGTCTCCCAACGTCGATAATGTTCGATCACATCGAGTTCGAACAAGGGTTTGTTCTTTGTGGCCTCTCCAAATGATGTTTGATTGGGTACATAATCTTCTCGGTAAGATTCCTCCTCCTGATCTAACGTTTATGGCTATCGTATTCTGCTTTAATGTTTTTAATTATAAAGTTTAACTCGTAATTGAAGAAATATTGCAGATGTAAGAATAACAAACACTTGAAAAAACATCAAATATATTGCAAACAAGAACATTATATTATATATAGATTAAAGTTAGGTTAATTATGTGAGAATGGAGTGAAAATACAAATCAAGAAGAAAACAATATAAAGAGGCAACCAAGCGCTCGTAGCTTGGTGGTAAAGAAGGTACAGCTGTATTGTCCACCACTCGAGTTCGAGTCTTGGCCACGGATTTAACATCTCTTCCGTTGGGGCGAGTTTGAGTCTTGGCCACAACGGATTTAACATCTCTTCCGTTGGGGTGCTGGACCTCTTTTGAGGGGATAGTTGGGAATGTGGCTGCCCAAATACTAAAGTTATCAAAAAAAAAAAAACAATATAAAGAGGCAACGAGGATCAAAGGCGAAAAGAGGCGTTTATTGATATCTCGTGGAACAAGAGGACTGACTATATTTTATGTAAATATCATCAATTTATTATCTTTGCTTTCTTTGGAACTTGTACGTTACTCGTCAAAATAAAATTAAAAATTGTGGTAATTTTTTCTGAGTTGGAAGAATCAACATGGCCGGTTAAATGGATAACATGACATTGACTATGTTCAAAAAATCATTAAACAGTAACTCAATAGTTTTTAAAAAGCTTTGTCCATATTCGGAAGACATATGGGAACTAGACTTTAACAAATTTTATATTTATTTATTATATATCTTTTATTTATATACTTAGATGACTTCCCGCGATTTCGCAAATAATATCTTTAAAATATTATTTGTAGCAAATAAGTTTTATATATATTTAAAATTTTCAATAGTTTTGACAGATTGGTTTTGTTGATAAAATTGATAGATAACTTTTCCATTAATAATGAATTAATTACATTAAAAAAGAAATAATTACATTAAATTTTTTACAATATATCAATCATCTTTAAACATGCATCTCAAAGTTATAAAAAAATAACTAAATTAAGGTTGTATTCAATTTGTTTCTGCAAATTCAGATAATTTGAAGAAACCCCAAGATATAGATAATTTTGTTTTTTAAGGTTACTGATTAAGATGAAAATTATATAAAATGCAATCAAATATAATATTAGTTCACTTATCAAAATATAAATTATCTATTTAAAATAAAATAATACATAATAAAACATTAATAAACATATTCCATAAATATATTATTCTAAAGACTTTTTAAAACAGAATATTTAAAATAATGTAATAAAGAAAAGAATTTTGAAGATAACTATTATAACTATGTTCTAACTCTTACTTCTATTTATTTAATTCTATCCTTATTCTTGTTTTTACTTAATTTACAAAATTCAAATTATAGTATTAATTTAAATTGTTCATTTAACAGTCCAATCATAAAAGTACGACAAATAAGTAAAGTTACTTAAAAATTATAGAGAATATGACAAATAAGCAAAATCATTCATTTTATAAAATTCAAGTAATTGTATAAATTTAAATTGATGATCTATGTAAAATCATAAAAACATGACAAATAATATAATTTTCTTAAACTATGTAGAATATGACATATAAGCAAAAACAATTACTTCTAATCATAAGAATATGATAAATAAGTAAAATTAATTAAAATCATGGAAAACATGACGAAACAGCAAAATCACTTCTCAAATAATAGTATATATTTTTTTTTTGCATTTATAAAGAATTTCTTTAGTAAATATCAAAGCAGAAATACAAAAAATGAGAATACTTGGTGAACTTAGAAACAAAAAATAAAGAGAAAATTCTCATTTCTCTATAGATAAATTGATGATAAAATGATATTTTTTTTTCATAATTTGCATTAATATTTTTTAATTATTTAAACTTTTAAATCGATTTTGATTTACTTAAATTAATTTTAACCAATTTAAATCGATTTAAAACCGTTTAATATGATTTAAAAAAAATCAGTTATAACTTATTTGCCGTTATACCAATTTTCATTGCCCACAACAGAACCAAGAAATCATATCTAATTAAATATCACCCAACTTTGTAAAATAAATATTAAGAAAATTTTGATTTCGCCAATGACATCGTATCATTAGATGCCCATTTTAATTGGATATACATAATAAGAATAATAACGAGCCCATCCTGCAACGGTCACAATTAAAGAAAGCAAAAGGTTTTGTCATTCCTTTAAGATCACTTTGGATACCATGTAAGTATATTGTATTGTATTAGAGCTGCTAGAGTCTGCCATATTGAGGATCACTTTGGATCTCTCTGGATAGATTGATTTGTAATAAAATTTAGAGATACACATTTACATTAATTCTTGTAAAAGCAAATCGATGTAACGAAGCATATAAAAATTGAAATACACAGTAATTATCATTTTTACTACACTCTCTTAAAGTTTTGTCATTCCTTTCGTGGTATCAGAACTCATAGACGTTCAATCCATGAGACTTCTCTATGTCCTCTCCTTAAACATCACAAATTATATTGTGTAAATCTTACTTTCGCCGAGAAAAATTATGTTATGTGGAAAACCCAGTTCGTAACTTTTGTCTGCAGCCAATTTTTAATTGTTGTCACCGCTTTCGATCATTTAGGATATTCAAGAGATAGTCTGATATGAAAATCAGAGAAAATATGAGGAAGGTTCTCTATGTGTATTGTCGTGGTGGTAAGATGATTATGGTTTTGAACTTGTTAACCAAATGTTGGTCAGATTAGGTTGACGAACACACAACTATGATTTCTTTTTTGGTCTAAACAACTATAATCTTTTGATAATAGTACACATGTATAACCTCTTCAGTTTTCTTGATTTTACAATTTGAATGTGGCACAAGTAGAATTTTGTTCAATTAATGATGATCAAAAGTAGCAAAACATCCAAAATAATACAGTATACAAGTACGTGCTTTATTCATTAAGTTGGTCGTAACGGAACACAATTACAAAACAACTATAAAGCTAGAGCTCTTATATTTGTTGCCAGTATAAACATACCATAACTAAAGCACAAATAACAAAAAGCAAACTTACATGCACGTACGACTTTTGTTTACTCTTTTCTTACATTTCATTCAAAGGACAGAGCTGACGAAAGGGCCGGTGGTGAAATTGGCGATGTTGAGAATAGCGGTCTGAACGATATTGACTAGGTTTATGGAAGCGGTGAGGGCACCGTCCGGCGGGAAAACTGAACACGCGGCAACAGGGAGATTAACTCTGACGAAGCACGAGGAAGGATCGAAGAGGAGGGTGTCAAGAAGCCTCACTAAGACGACGAAGGCTCCTGCGGGATTAGTCAAAGCTTGACCAAGATTTGTTTGAGACCCAGCGCACGATAGCTGGACAATGGCACCGGATAACGGAGGACTGTTTCCAATGAGGTTGCCGTCAAAGGAACAGAACAGGAGGCCGTTAACTCTGACAGCACCGATGCGGAGACCGTTAAGTATGAGTCCGTGTGTGAGGGGTGAAAATGATGCTAAGAGAAGGATGGAGATAAGGAAAGCAGTGTGGGATGTCTTCATTGTGTTTATATGATAGTAGTTGTTATGTTTGAAGTGTTGCTATTAGAGGATCTATTGAGAGTTTATATAGAATGTTTTGTGAGAGGGGTTTTCATAATAATATAACAGATATCGGTCTGTTTTGCAATTACTGATTGATTGTAGTGGTGTAGTGTAACGCATCACGTATTTGATGACTTGGTGAATTGGTGAGTGACTGAGTGTATTCCCATGACGTCGTAGATTCAAACGAATTAAATTTTGTAAAAACCCTAAATACATGACGGGTTTTAGCATGTGCATTGTTTCATAATAAATGTATTGTTTTTTTTAAAATTAACTATTTCTATAATTTTAGACCAATAGTATTTTAAAATATATAGCTAACTGTTTTTGAAATTTACAATTCAACATTACTAATGTTTACAATTCAACATTATTAACTAATAAAAATTTCATAGAAAGCTTAAAACATTTATTTTCTTGAAACATATTAAAAAATATTTATCTCTCAGAAATAGAGAGAATATCCGCTTAACATTATTTGAAAAATGATTGTTTAATTGTCATCAACATATCCATTTTAACAAGAAAAACATGACACTTTTTAAGAAAATAAATATGACATGACATCACTTAATTATGATGTGTAATTTTTGTCTTGTATAAATTTTGTAACAAATAAATTTTGCGAAGCATTAGGTTTATTAAAAAATGACCGTACCATTTTAATGTATTTAAACTAAAACAAGCCAAAAGCCAAAAATTGTTAGAAATTTATATCATTTAAATATATGCATAATTAAAAAAGGAATAACACACATATTTAAAATAAAATCACTAAATATAATAAAAACTGTTATTCTTATAAAATGTAATAATTCTATTGAAGTTTAAATAGAATTAAATTGAGCTAGTTAAACGAAACATAAATAAACAAGACTTTATATAGTTACATTTATAGTTTTTTTCCAAAAAAAAACAAAGCTAAAATATATAAATAATATTGTTAAAATGAAACCTATTAATATATATATATATATATATATATATATATATATACATATTTAAAATAAACTCCTAATTTCTTAATTAATTGACTGTTCCATAAGTTTATAGATGTTACCAAAATCCCCATTATTAAACCCGTTGTTATGCATATTTTTGCTTATATAAAAATAAGAAGAAAGATGTGGTTCCATATTTTCAAGATTTAGCGAATTTCTAGAGTTGTTCAAAAAATAAGAAGAAGCGATTTTCTAGAATTTCAAACTACCAAGATTTTAGCGACTAATATTTATCGAGATACATAAACCAAAATCTAAGAATAAAAAGGAAACATAAAAAAATCCCTAAATATAATGCTTCCTGATTTTCAAGGTTTGTTCCCTAGTGACTCACACTAATTTAATAATAGTGAAATGTTGATGCAATGTGTGACTCTCTTCGGATATAAACAACCGTTTCCATAAAAAGAGAATAGAGAAACATGTTCTTGCTGATCTCGGAGTTTGATACAAATAAAATAAATTGTGAAGTAAACAGAAAGAAACACGAACATAACTGTTTCACGTAAGAAAGAAGCAAGAGACACCTTAACATTTACACCAAAAAAGAAGCAAGAGACACATGTCTTAACTACGTTACGATTAATGATCTTCGGCTTCTCTAGCAAATAACCAAAGTAATAATAAGGTGGCGTAGCAGGTATTGAAGCTAAAAAGAATTGGAGGTATGTCGTAAAGTCGCTTTTTTTCCAAGTTTTAATCCTTCTTCAAATAATTTCACTTGCGTGTTTGCAGGCCTGGCCTGGACTAAAGCCCGTAAACCAAAAACGTTGGGCGCTACAAGTTATAAACTTTTTACGGGCACCAATTATTCATTAAGTTATTTGTATCAAAGTGGTTTTATTCCTTCCCTTCGACCAAAAAGTAAAGTATTCGATTACCACCACTTGCGTGTACCATGTGCAAAAAAAATTTTTTTAAATTTAATTTATATTCAAAAATATATATTTTTATTAAATATTATAGATTTTATTAAGATCAAGTAATTTTGTTTATTTAAAATTTGATTGAAAAAATTTAAATACCACTTCAAATATTTTTAAAAAATCAAGTTCAATCTTTAAACATAAATACCCATTTATAAAATAAAAATAAAACAATGAAATAAAATATATGAAAATATTTCATTTCACAAATTTATTCAAAATTTATTTAAAAAGAAAAAGAAAAATAAACCTGCGTTTTTAAAGAACAGATGAAAACCTAATATTATATTAAATGATATGTTTTATAGATAAATAATTTTAATTAAACAAAATCTAATTATTTCTCCTCAGCTTATTCCTTTTTTGGTAAAAAAAAGCCAGCTTTTTGTCTTTTTATTTCTTTCAGCTCTGATATTTGCTAAAATAGATGTATGAATAAGAGATGTTATAACAATTATCTTGAATGATCAATTGCCACTGTTTATTGTGATTGAATTTTGTCAAAATAGCTTCTTGTTTTTTTCTTTAAGCTTTAAAATGTACTAGGTTAAGTATTTTCTGAAACTTTATGAACACAATTAAAATTGTGAAGTTGATGTTAGCGTGATTTTATCATATGTTTTCGAAATCTAAAAATTATATGCATGTTGTTGTTTTTTTGTCTTTTGGATTTTTTTTTTTAAAAAATGCTATAAAAAGAAAGTGGAACCGAAATTATAATGCAAAAAATCATAAAAAAGTCTGCAACTAATGTTTATGTATTTTATTTCTTTGGAAATAACTCAAAATAAAAATATTTGGTACTATTTAATTATGTTCTCAAATGATAATAAAAATTAGTTATAATTAAGGGGCATAATAGTTTTATCTGCTTTAGGCGCAAACAATTCCGGACTGGCACTGCGTGTTTGATAGCCTAGTTAGGGTTTATTCACCTTTTTGATCGTATTAGTTTACTCTTCGGATAAAGTAGGGTGGTTCAGTACAAGTGTATTTCGACTTATCGACTATATTTCAATAGTGGGACTTTAATCTTATCCCCCTGATCCGGATCACCCCAGGTTACAAAAAAAAATGGAGAAGAAAATAAAATGCAATTAGGATGAAACATAAAAGGCAACAAGAGTTTATATGTATACAAGGTTTTGAAACTTATCATTAAATTTATATGTACACGAGGTTAATTTGAAATTAATTTATCTGTTAGAATATATCATTTATTTAGTTTTCAACAAATACTTCTTATAATTCTTAAAATAGAAATTCATCAGTTTGTTCGTTATGAATTATCATTCTGTAGTTTTTTTCTGAACAATCTGTAGTTTATTTTAGAAAGATCATTTCTGTAGTTTGTTCCTTTCCATTTAGCTAAGTTTGTTATATATCCAACCATTCGATCTTCACTATTATAACTCTGTATCAATTAGTATCTTATAGCAAACCACGTAGTTTAGTTACTTCCAAACGCTTCATCAGTGAATATAGATCATTTAAAATATAAAAAAATGAACTAATTCTTAGAGGAACTCACTAAACATTAGAAATATTTGTAGTATATCTATAGACAAATCAAATTTGATTTTATGTTCAAAAAAGAAGAATAAGTTGAGAGATGGAGTACATTGAGAAGAACATTGGAAAAACACGATGGCAACATAGTCAATTTGTATCCATATAATGTTCTTTAGAAACCTCTGAGCCACTCACTTATTAAAAGTCACTTGCATCGAAGTTGCATCAAAGTCTTAGCCTTTGGTCATGTATTGGGCCATTGGCTGTGTTTTTATGACAAAGGTATAAATTATAAAATGTGTTGTGAAAGTAGGGGAATTTCATCTACTATTATTGATAACAAGAGGACTCCTTATATAGGGAGTTACAAGGTTGAAACCCTAACGGGCCTATTACATGGTGGGCCATAAATGGGCCAAGACTCTAGACTATATTCTAATGGATTTGGGCTTGGTTGCTGGACATCCACAACATGATATTCATAACACTCCCCCTTGGATGCCAGAACCGTCTAGAGCTCGTAGTGTGCTTAATGTTGCCTCATTAAAACCTCTCCTGGAAAACCCAAAACCCAATGTGGTAAAAGGGAAACCAAAGACAGGAAAAAGAGTACAACACACACTACTCCCCCTGATCTGGACCTCAATGTAGGTCCTTAAGCATGCACGTCCCAATCTGGTGCATAAGCCTCTTGAACGTCGCGGTCGGTGGTGCCTTGGTGAGGATGATCAGCTGGATTCTCCTTGAATGAACTTGTGAGTACTTGGACGTCTGGGTGTCTTGTGGAACTCCATAAAGGTGTGGTCAGGATGTACACCTTTGCTGCTGATCACTCCATGTCTTGGTCGGACTGATGGTACGGATGTGCTTGATCATGGACCGGACCAAACGACCTCGCGACTGCTTCGTGAAAGGCAATGATCTTGGCATGTGTAAAACATATCCTGCATTAGCAAAATCAACCAAACTCCTCTTTGTTTGATTAGTATAAACCAAGATCCTTAGTCCATTACATAAATATGGTCGGATATGTTCTATGGTACTTGACCAGAACATATGGACTTTCTATACACGGGAGTGTCTCAGTTATTTTCATCCATCTACCTTGGATGGATCTCGACCATAAATGCTTTCTCATATTCATGATCCATTCTGATCATGCTATTGTCCAATGTATGTCCCATTCATAACTTTTGACCAAAACTTCTTCATGAACCTTCTTTAGTATAAGCCCATAATCTGTTCATGAATGGCTACTATGTTATAGTTTGATGTTAATCAAAACTAAGCCACTTTTGAGTCAAATAGGACGTTCCTCTCTCTTAGATGATTTTAGGTCGAATTAAGACTTAGAAGAACTGGTCGGAACGAGCTGGACGGGACGGACTGGTCGGGACGAACTGGTCGGGACCAGATGATGATTAAGGTCAAGCTAGGTCGGGCATGATCCTAGTTGATATGGGTTCTTTGGTCATGAATCTGATGGATTCTCTCTGACCATATCACATTCTTATTCTTGGTATGTTGGATCATAGATCCCAACATTCATACACGGCTTGTGATCTCTATTATAGATCATCGTAGTCTCTCTATAGCCTTTCCAAGAATCAATCATCTTAATCATCATTTCTTTAAGTATAACCACAAGGAATTTCTTTCATGACTACTATATGGACTGCTCTGAAATATTCTTATAGAACTTTCTACTAAGCATCACTTAGTCTTATTATATCGTGTGTATACACGCATGCAGCTGCATTTACTACAGTCCATGAACAACGCAGGAACGATGTTGTTCTATGAGAACTTCATTCTCATCTTTCAGGTATCTTATATTACCTTTATATCCAGTGAATATTCAATGTCTACTACACCTTTCTTATATATCCAGATCATTTTCATTTTGATATCGGGTAGTAGCATCCACCACATAGGAATTCATTTCCTTATAATATGTTCCTTAGTCCTTGTGAGTATCCTTGTGTGATCAAGCCATTCCATTGAATGCTTTGTGTAGCAACATGTACGACCTCATGTCTATACTTTTATGTTCTACTGCTCACGATTTTTCTTTCCTCACAAGACTCATATGTTCACTGGTTAGATGGCGTCTATCTTATGTATTTGGCCAATACGCTCATCTTATACATTCTTTACTATAACTCCACGTCCCATTCTATTCTTTATGATGAGTACTCTTACGTGGGTTAGTGATCCTCGCATATTTCTCATGTTCAAGTGCTTTCTCTTATTACTTTATCACTTATGAGTGTGTGTATGTGTCGACACCTTATATTGTTCCCTCGCGTTCTATCGCGTTCTAGACATGATACAATCGATTGAGATTTTATTCTTATCAGGATCATTGAATACTTTGTAGCTTGCAAGACTACATTGTATGATACCTGTACATTAGGGTCGGCCGACCTTTATCTCATTGTCTAGTATGGTTTCTCTTATGAACTCGGATCTATCATTATGAGCACCTTAACTCTTTCTATCCGAAATTCCTTTTCTATGGAACATACTGGTCTATCTTGTATAGACTTCTACAGCAACTTGATTATGTCTCTACTAGGACATTTCTATAGTGGTGCTAAGCTGGTATGACTTAGTCATTCTTTCGGGTCTGTCTGGCTATCTTTCTTTCTTTGGTTATGGACGTCCAGTACATATATCTGGTCCGAGGATCTTTGCCAAGACAAGGAAGGTTAAAACCATTCCATTTCTATATTTACCATTTACTTTTACTATTCACCAGCTTATAGCTTTCTCCATGATGTTGGATAGTCGGATTCATCTTGTATGCAATCCTTGTACCTTGGCCACAATATGATCACCTATGTTTGGCTCATGGTCTTATTGAATTCGTGGGAGAAAGATCATGTTCTCTTACCCAACATATATTCCCGATTTTCATCTCATCCTTATATGAGGTATTCCATCCTAGATGGCACATATGTGTGTGGTGGTTTATTCATAAAACTCTTAGGATGGTCTATGTCTGGATTATGACCCTTTATCATCTTTAGACGGGAATATCTATGCTCACTTTATATGGCCTGATGTATCTTATCTTTTACACATGTATACTTGTGATGTCCCCAAGCTTATAGACTTTTGAAGTCTGAACCTTAAAGGTTTTATTGCTTTTACGGCCAAGCTATAATGCCTTATGGCCTTCGGTCAAGCTTATCATGTTCGGGGTTTTATAGTATGGTCATGGACCAGACGGAGTGTCTATTCTCCCCCTCATGAACATGCTATAAAATACGTTTGGTTGTCCTCACTTAAACGTAATGCTTGGATGGTCAGCATGGTCATAGACCATGGTACACGATTTGTAGTCTGGTCATGATCACGGGTTTTGTCCTCACTTCCCTCATGATCAGATTATATTTCGTGTTGCTTGGGACAATGAAGCCTACTGAGTTTCCCTTGTGTACATGTTTCACAACGTGAGATTTTTGGGATAACTCTTTGTGCCTTAGTAATTTTTAAAACTTTGCATCAAGTTTTGGACCAGGATGGCTAATCCGGCCATGCCATAAAGTGTTTAACTCTTTGGTGAACCATTCTGGTTACCTAGGCCTTTATGCCTTATTATACCGATCCTTAGCATAGTATTAGATCAGTAGGGAGAATGTAGTCTCGACCTCTTTTATATATATGCCTTTGGCGATTTTATAAGGAAAAGGAACATGTCCTTTTGCTTTGCCCATTGGTTTACTATTGAAACCATTTTGAAGTGGCTTGGAAATGCCACTACGACCTATACATACTCCTCGGCCATGGCTGGATCCACGACCACGGTTATTGTGGTATCCACGGCCAGTGGAGTTGTTTGGATCGTTCTCATAACACAATGGGTCTTAGGTGATAAATTTCGTGCCTCCTCAAGGCCATGCCTTAGGCGTGATGGTCTAGACATACTCTTCTCGAGTTTTCATTCTCATTTGTCAATCAAAAATATTTTCAAGCAAATTAATCAATGAAGATAAAAGTAAAACTTTTATTAATGCTATGAAAATTTAAAACACCAAATCATAAGTATGAAATCAGAATGTCTAAAGGCTTTAGACAATGGTCAAGCCGACCACTCCATATGTCACTTTGGACGTGGCTCCCATGGATTCTTCATCATCACTATCTGCCTCATAGCCGCTCATATTATCTTTCATCTGATTCATCTGTTCATTTTGAGATAAATATAAGAACAGATCGTTGTATGTGGTGAAACTTTTATCTCGATAGGTTAGTTGTATGAATAGATCTTTTGGATCTGCTGTGGAGAAAACTTTTCAAGTAATTCCTCCTCTGTCAACTTTTCACCACAAAACATCAGTGTATGAGCTACTTTGGAGAGAGCATAATTGTATTTTTTCCACGAACCCAAAGTCATGGAACCTGAGGCTCATCCACTCATGCCTTGTCTTTGGTAATATCACCTTAGTGTATCTGGAATTTAACTCTGTCCAAAGGCATTGAGGGCTTTGTATATTTTGGTACTGATTTCTCAGTTCCACATTGAGATGATGACGCATTACTCTTGATGCCATATATTTCTCATTCTCGGTTCCATGATCATCCTTGATGATACATTCACTAAGACCTTCTATCTTTAGTATAACCGAGATATTGATTGCCCATCTTTGATAGTTCTCTCCAGAGACATCTAGGGTATCATAGTCCATGGGTTGGAATCTCAACATCTGAAATCATATCAAGATGATTTGTGTTAGTACATACAATTTCTGATGCCATTGGCTATCCAAGAAATAAAAGGCACTCGGCCAGTATGTGAACAATAAGCCATACGGATTGTCTGTGTGATCAATGCCCTTCGGCCACTCATGATCACACGGCCATCTTTGCGTGATCAATGCCTTACGGCTATTATTCAATCAGGATCACACGGCCAGCAAACACATAAGAGGGCCACACGGCCAGTTTGCAATCAAGGCCACTCAGCTGAACAAGGCTCTTCGGCCAATTAATCAAACAAGAAGCCATACGGCTACTTATGTTCAGCAAATCACACTTATGTCAATGTATAAAACCATACGGCTAATACAAACAAACTATACGATTTGGGGAGTTGAAAACAATTATGAAACTTAGTTCATATTCATATAGTTCCTATGTATTTCTCAAAATAGAAATTTTCTTTTATAAAATATTTCCTTTTATAGTAAGTTTCTAAAAATAGAAAGTTTCTAAAATTAGTAAGTTTCCAAATATGGAAATATTTCTGAAAATATAACATTTCTAAAAATAGAAAGTTTCTAAAAATAGTAAGTTTCCAAATATGGAAACATTCTGAAAATATAAATTTTCTAAAAATAGAAATTTTCCTTTTTAAGAAAGTTTTAGAAAATGGAAAATTTCCTTGTTTATAAAATTTCTAGAAATGGAAAGTTTCCTAATTTGGAAAGTTTTATAAAAATGGAAACTTTCCTTATTTAGTAAATTTTAGAAATGGAAAGTTTCCTTATTTGAGATTTTGAAAATGGAAACTTTCCTTTTATAATGTTTCCTTTTTATAGAAATATACTGAAAATATAAAGTTTTCTTTTATAGAAAGTTTCTGAAAATAGAAGATTTCCTTTTATAGAAATACGAAATCGATCATAATTAGGTTTTAGGGAATGATCAACTTTAAGGCTAAAGGATTTGATTTGATCATTCAGATCAATAAATTTTTCGAGATTCAACAAGCCAATGAGGCTGTGATTTTAATTGATCAACAATCTCAAGATCAAACTTTTGGTTTAAGAGCTTTGATTTACTCATGGAAGGGTTTGGACTTATTGATCTAGGGTTTTAAGGGTTTTGCATATTTTAAGTGTCATATCCTTTAATATTAAGTCCATGTTCGATCTGTTTCTTCTCTTTTAGGGTTCTAGAATAGTTTACCTTAGTTTTGAATAGATCTGAACCGGACCACCAAGGGAAAAGGAGTTGCTGGTTGATTGGTGTTTCTGACGGCGCTTCGTAAAACTGTGATTGCGGACGCGTCTGAGCTCCGATCGATGAACGGCTTTCGGCGTTGGCTTCTACTCGTCAAGGGCTACAGATCGATAGGTGGATCGTCGTCTGGTTCGTCGTGGTTGGTGAGTTACAGCGGTTTGAAGTCGGCACCAAGGATTAGGATTTTGAGGTAATTGACGGCGCTTAGTAAAACTGCGATTGCGGACGCGTCTGAGATCCGATCGGCGAGTGGTTTTCGGATCTGGCTTCTTCTCGTCGAGATCTACAGATTGATAGGTGGCTCGTCATCTAGGTCATCACGGTTAGGGAGATACGGTGGTTTGAAGTTGGCGGCCGGAATTAGGGTTTTCTAGTTTCGGATTTGTTTTTGGTTTTTCAGGGTTGAGACTATCGTGCTGATAACGTGTTGTGAAAGTAGGGGAATTTCATCTACTATTATTGATAACAAGAGGACTCCTTATATAGGGAGTTACAAGGTTGAAACCCTAACGGGCCTATTACATGGTGGGCCATAAATGGGCCAAGACTCTAGACTATATTCTAATGGATTTGGGCTTGGTTGCTGGACATCCACAACATGATATTCATAACAAAATGTTTTTTTTTCAACATAACAAAATTTTCTGCTCAAAAATCTCTCTCACTCTCTCTAACTTCATTTTCTTCGTGTTTTTCATCTCTGGCCGGCGGATTTGCTTTTTATAGCCACTGCCGGTCGGGATTTGTTTTATTTTCTCTGTTTTCTTAATTTCTTTATCTTTCATATGCAATTCAAGCTTCTTTTAGACATCTCCAGTTAGATTTCACCTTTTCTGTTTGATCTGATCCAGTTTATTTTGCCTTCCATTGCTTTGCATGTTGGATTAGAGTAATTTTGGATCTTCACTGGTTCGATCTTCTGGTCCGTGCTTTGCATGCATCAGAATCTCGTGTTGCATGTACTTGCTCCTTGTCTTTAACCTTTAGATCTGATCGAGATCTGTGCTTTAGTAAGCTTCAAGTAGGCGTTTTAAGTCATCTCTTCGATCCCGCCATTTTCGGTATGTAGACAGGAAAATACATTTTCTTTTGTTCTCCCGGAGCTTGCTGCTTTGGACTTTCAACTGCTTGGGCCTTTCACTATAGGAGGTTTCTTTCTCGATTGTTTGATCAAGATTATCTCCATCTTTTCTCCAAGATTCTCTTTATATATCCACATGCAAATTGTTCTATCTCCCTTCTGGATCTGTTTTTATTTGTCCATGATGTCTTAGTAAAAGCTTGTATCGTATCTCTCTTTCGGTTAGTTTTATGTGTTCTTATCATCTCCCTCTTGTGGGCTTTTGTTTTCCGGGGAGGTTTGTTCTGCCGGACTGTTATTCCGGGTTTACTGTGTAATCGCCAGACTGTTGTGTTTAAGTTCTTGATGTAATCTCCACTATCAATATAATCAATCAGTGTTTAAAAAAAATATAGTTGTGTTCGTATGAACTTGCAACGTTTGCTCGTGTGAAATTTCGATTGGCTCCCTAGCTTTCCCAAATGACCTTAACCAGGGGTGCTAAAGACATCTCTATCTCCACTCCATTTTTTCTTTCAAAATGGAAAAAATGATTATGGAGTAAGGATTGCTCCAAACCAACTTCATATTTCACTTCATAATGAAGTTTACTCTATAAATGTAGTAATTTCCTTTTTGTTTGTTCATCACTCTATTATAAAGTGAGAAATGAAGTAGGACTGGAACATATTAATTTCATATTCACTTTTACTATATTTTAAAAGAAAAAATGAAGTTTTACAAGGCCAAGTGACAAGATTCCTCGCCTCAACTTGGAATACATGGAATATACTTGCATGAGAGAGGGTTTAACAAAGAGCCCAAATGTTTGGTAACTTTTTGGAATACATTTTCGATCAGTTCAAGTAACTAACGATTCTCCACAAGATATTAAAATGGTTTACACATGCAATAATATGTGAGTTTTGCAACATGCTAAAGCCATACCTTTCCCTTTTCTCAAAACACTTTCTTCTTTATGAATCTAAGAACAAATCCTTTATCCTAACTTATACTTGGAGTAGAGAACTATAAATATAAACCTTGAATCTTAGATCCTAGCTACCAAAAAGGCTACAGTTAGTTATAAAACAAGTAACCAAAACAATCAAGTGATTTACGGGTCCAAAATGGATGAACATGGAGCTTCTTCATCCAGGAAACGAAGATCTCTGTACCACATTCTAGGAGGAGGACACTGTAACATTATATATTTATTCTTATTGTTTATATTACTTTTTTGTTTGTAGTCTTCCTATCTGATCAAGATTTACTCTTGAAATGTTGTAGTTGCTGATGTAATGTTCTGGAAGAACACGAAAGAGTCAGGAACAATCTTGGCTGCCTTCACATTGATATGGTTCTTGTTCGAAGTGGTTGAATATCCTTTCATCACTTTCTTCTGCCAGATCCTCTTGGTCTCCATTTTTATATTCCTCATTTGGTCTTACATTGGCTCTTCACAACTAATTCAGCGGTAAAAAGAACACATTAACACGATTCTTATTTATAAACCAAGTACTGAAAGAACACTCTATTTCGTTCAGGCAACCACCAAGTATTAACGATCTAAAGATTTCGGAATCAACGTGGAGATTCATGTTCAACAAGATAAATTGGTTCATCGTCAAATTGTATGAAATTTCAAGTGGAAAAGACTTCAGACTCCTGGTTTTGGTAATAACCCATCATATAAACCATAATTTAGAAATATTAATCACATCAATATTGTGTGGATTGATAACTTGCGACACATTATGTTTCAGGCTGTTGTTTCACTATGGATATTATCAGTGGTCGGAAACTATTTCAGCTCTCTAACTCTTCTATACATTGGTTAGTCTTTATGATTTTATCTAACTAGAGTTTGCTATAAAACTAATTAGGAGTCAATGTTCAGTGATACATCCATCTGTGCATTACACCTAGCATAATAACATATATCATATCATCCGATAAAATAACACGATGATTGTTATAGAATATGTCTTTAATTACATTGTGTGACTTTTTGGTGTAGTATTCGTGGCTCTGGAGACGATACCGATGCTGTATGAGCTATACGAAGAAGAGCTGAATTGTGCAGCAAGTAAAAGCGGGAGGGACATGAAGAAGCTATTTAAAGACTTCAACTCTAAAGTCATTAACAAAATCCCTAAAGCTAATGGTAAAACTAGGAGGCATATGTAAATTTATTATATCAATCTTCTGAATTTGTAATATTTCATATTAAAACTGATAATAAGTCTTCGAAGTAATCACGAATAGAGCTAGATTCTGAGTTGATGCTCGTGAAGTCGTGGATGTGCAAGGTGCCGTAGGGGGTATTCATGTAGATGGTGTAAGTTACAAAAAAAAGAAGTAATCATGAATACTCCATCAGGAAGACAGGATTCAATGTGCATATTAAATTATATTTTAAGGTGACTCAAAAAGTTTGTCGAAATGATAATAAAAAATATTTAATATGCATTTTAAAATATGTAGAATTATGATATATATATATATATATATATATATATATATATGCGCACACGCCTTAAAACTACTATTTTCAAATTCAGTAGAAACAAGGATACTATCTTCAAGGAAAATTTTATATAAATCTGTAAAGAAAAATTAAAGAAGAGAAACCAATAAAATAACATTTGACACAGTGATCAAATACACCAACAATAATAAAATCTATTAAATCTCTCTCTCTCTCTCTCTCTCTCTCTCTCTCTCTCTCTCTCTCTCTAAGTTTTATTACATGAGTAGAGCTATTTTACGTCACAGATATTTCATTTAAAAATCAATTTGCCGAGTTCTTTAAGAGTGGTCTCTGAAGCTCTCATCTGCAGTGGTAAGCTCTCATCGCTGCTCTCACCAATAAAAAGATTAGAAAAGGATGAGAGAGGTAACAAAGCTGCTCTCAGGAAGAACACTTTTTTTCTTGTTAAGAGCTTCCCATGTGTCATTTGTGAAAAGCCTAGTGGCTTGATTTCTTAATAATCAAAATTACAATTTTGTTTTTCGAGAGTATCTCACTTAGGAATGGGTAAAATATCCGTAAATTTTGATTCGATTCGTTATTTGTTTCGATCCGATCCGAAAAATTCGGATATCCGTAACTTTACAAATCGAAGCAAATACTAAAATTTAATATCCATCAAAAACGAAGAAAATCACAAATATTAAAATTTTGAGAAGCGGATATCCGCTCCGATCCGGTAATATATAAGTACATGTATATCTTGATTATATTTAAAGTTCTATATGTATAAAATTATATAATTATTATTCTGACATATGATTTGACAAATTTTATTCACATTATTACTTATATAAAAGTAGTATATAAAAGGAAGAAAAACATTTTATAATAACTATAATTTTTTTCTTAAGTTTGTGTTATTATAATTGCTAATTAAGTTTAAAATCTTTACAAAATATGTAGATTTACTAATTCTTTTAATTTTTATCTTATATCATGTAAAAATACATTATACCAAACAAATTTGCATCGAAATTTTAAGATTATGTATATTAATCAAAACATATGAGATATCCGTAAGTATTCGCAAATATCCATAAATATTTAATTATTTTCTGGATATCCATTTTTCCGAATATATGTATTTCTCCGAAGCAAAGCAAATACAAAAATTAGATACAAACTAAATTACAAATACTTTCAAAAACTCGGATATCCGATCGTGCCCATGCCTAATCTCACTAGTGATGATGCCTAAAGGTATGTTTGGCCATCGATACGCCAAATTAGCCGTCTTCTTTAGTATGTCATTTATACTTTAAAATTGTATTTTACTTTCATCGGCCATTATTTCTTAAAATTCACTCAAAACTATTTTTTTCTTAAAAGTAATTGCTCCTAAACTATTGTGTTTGGATCAGTGGCAGAGCCACATAGAACAAGGTGGGGGCCATTGAACCAACAAAATTTAAAGAATTAGTGTAAGTTATTAAGCCTAATCTATATGCGCTCCCACTGCAAATATTTTAGAGTAATATAGATGTCCCTAAAAATATTATTTTCTAACTCTGGCTTACAGTACGAAGTCAACTATTCAGTAGTGAGATATGACGAATGGCTCCACGTACATATTGGTAAACTAGTTTGACCCTAGAGTTAAACCAAAGGCCAAAGTAAACAAAGAGTTGTCGCATCTTTGGTGACTTCTGACTCAAAATAAACTAAAACCATACGTTTGAAAGATGCCAATTACTCTCTCTCTCTCTCTCGCTTTCTCTCTTTCTCGCTTTCTTTATCAACCAATCACAATTGTCAGAGCGGTGCACAAAAACTTGTACAATGGTAAGAGAAGGACTTGCGGCTGTGGCTGCGGATAACGGCGAAGGCTTTACTATCTTACTCTACATTTGGGCAGCACTTTTGGCTCTCTCCATCATAGCCGCCGTGACTTTCACTTGTAGCGACGGAGCTTCTAAATCTCAAACTGACGATGTGCATGGCTCTGCATGTGCCGCCGGCTGTGGCGGTGGTTGTGGAGGGTGAAATGGCTGGCATATTTTTTTGTTTGTCAACATGATGCAGTTTATCGTGTATTAACCGGCCTAGTGGTGGCACATCGGCGGGAGTAATGCAAGCTGGTAGGTTAAACGGGTCTGTTTTACAGAGGCAGTTTTTTTTTAACAACAAACTTGTTTTAAAGAGGCAGTTTTGTTCAGATTAAAGGAATTTGAATACAAATCATAGTTGCTTTCTTGCTTTAATATATACTAGAGATTGACCCGCCCTCTTGAGGGCGGGTATACTTTTTATTTTTATTTTTTACTTCATATAATATGTTTGTGTGTTTGTATAATCATATTTTATATGATATAAATTTAATATAATAAATAATTTTATAAGTACATTAAATAAATCAAATTTAATATGCATGCATTTGTGTCATATACATTTGAGAAATTATTTTTAATCGTTATTCATAAAGTTTTGCAATATGTGATTTTTTGTAGTATCAAAAAGTTTTAATTTCTCTCATTTTATTTCTAAACTTAAGTAGGTGTTTTATTAAAAAGATATAACAAATATATAATTTTTTTCTTTAAAAAGACGAATATATTTTTTGTTTTACATTTAAAAAAATATATTTGGGTTTTTATAATTTTGGTATCTATTAAATATGTCAAGTTGCATATATAGACTTATGTCATATGCATTTTAGAAATTATTTTTAAACTTTATTTCTAAAAATTGCAACATATTATATTTTTTTAATAGTTACCTAATATAATTAGTCAATAATATTTGGCCATACTGCTATTTTAATAGAATAGATGTAAATTACATATATACATATTATAGAAATTTTATTTATTATTATATTAGTAATTTTTTTTATAATTATAGTCAATATTAATTGAAAATAATATTTAAAATGAAATTTTAAAGAAGATATTCAATAATATCTTTTAGAGATTTTATTTTAAAAATATTAAAATAATAGATTAGATATGTTATATATTAATAATAACTAAGTAAGAGAAATAATAAGAAATGAAATAAATGTTATGGTACAACCTAAACTATTTGTAAATAGATGAAATATGTTTGTGTTTTAATAGCATTGATTTACCAAGTTAAACAAAATAACTTTTATCGTTTTTTTAATTCTGCTTTTTATTAATGGCACAATTGTAATTAAATCATCTTCCTCCTCAAGACAACTTTTAAATTTCCGGCAACTTTTTCCATAATTGTCATCTGAGTTTCTTTAACAATGACTATGACTTATCCTTATTCTTATAGTTTTTTCATCAAATATACAGATTTGGTAGCCAATATTCGATTGCAATGATTCAAAAATAGAAAAAGAATGATTTATTTTGATGAAACAATTTGTTAGCCGAGACTAAACTGATTCATTAATTTTCTATGGTAACTGCTTTTGTGAACAAATCGGTAGGAATGAATATAACTGATTGAAATTTGTTATTGGAATATTGAACGTGGTTAGAGTAGTTGTGATATATTAAGATACAGTTATAAAATATTTGATTTGTTTTTTAAGTAGATCAAGTTGTAAATATTAGACCACACATATATCAACTGGTCATACTGCTATTTTAATAGTATTGATATATATATATATATATATATATATATATATATATATATATTTTTTTTTGATATCTCTGGTGTCTGGGCAGCCACTTTCCCAAATATCCTTCGAAGGGGTTCAGCGCCTCAGCAGTAAAGATGTTAAATCGCTGTGGCCGGGTTTCGAAGCTGGGTGGCGGACACCTCAGCCGAGGTTCCATTACCACCAGGTTACGAAGCCCGATTATTTTAATATATATTTGATAATATGAAGGAATTTGAATACAAATCAAAGTTGGTTCCTTGCTCTAATATGTATCAAGAATAAGTTACAAAAAAATATGTATTAATAATTTCAAGGAATCTGAATACAAATCATACTTACTTTCTTTGTTTTATTATGTATCAAATTTGTTGTTAATTAAAAAAGAAAAAAAAAGTTGGAGTTGTTTATTAATTTTGCAAACGGCAATGGGAATTTTTTTTTTGTTGCTAAAATACGACAATGGGAGTTGTCGAGCAAAACAGAACAAAACAGAGGAAGTAAGTGTTGTCACAGCTCGGTGCATCAATTAAACTTCACATCTAAAAGAAACTTTATCCATTTCAAGACTATATATTTTTTTTTATATATCTAAGTTTACAACGACAGTATTTACATGAACAAGGAAACGGTTCAAAAGCCGGCGGGGTCTTAAATAAGAAGCAATAAAGATCATACTAAGTTTGAGTTTGATTAGACGGCGCCATTTCATATACCTGTTGGCAAATTTATGGCGCAAATCAGAAACTATTGAATAAGATAAGGTTGTAACTATCAAAGTAGCAGGAACTATACCTGATGAAATTGCGGGTTAAAGGGAATATTTTGGATAGTCCCAGGATCGCCGTTGGGCCCCAGGACCGCCTTCGCCCAAATAGCGAACCGGAGACCTGAGTCATCAAAAAAAAAAAAGCTATAAATAGGGGACGAAATCTAGTTACGAGGCTGCTTTTGAAAGTCGCATCAACTGAGCAGGAAAAAGACAGACGATATTACTTTTTTTTTCCAAATTGAAATATATTAGAACACCAAGGAACAATACATGGTCTACTACATAAGACAGACGATATTACTTCGTCCCATGGTTTTCTAAAATTGATTAACACGTGCAGTTACAAATTTTATTTTTCATCATATTATATAATGTCTTTGTATTTTATATCATTATATACGAAGCTACCATATTTTGGCTGTTGTTTTTGTTAGTATAAAAATGACACTACAATAATACTGTGGTAAAAGTAAAATGAGAGACAAAACAATACAAACAAACATCGATACTTTATTAGAATCTCTTTAAACAAATACAAGATCTGTTTAATTCAGCTTTACACGTTTAGAATTATTACTCAAAAATGTTACACCTCTTGTACTGTTGGAAAGTACGATGCCTGCCAAAAATAAAACATTTTTATGGCAGTTAGTGTCAAGATGTATTGCAGTTAAGAAAAATTTACGGCTACAAAGAATATAAGAGAATATATGTTGTGCCAGATGTAGGTTCCAGAAAAATCGATAAACCATGTGTTTTTTGAATATCTTCCAGAATTCAGGTTTAAGCACTATCAAAGATACCATCAAATCCAGTTATTTTCCCAACTACCTCTCTCTTTACAAACATGGATCATCTATTTTGCCGAGTACTCCCAAAAATGGATGATCATCCGTTTGCTTGGATACTATGATATATTGGAAAAGGAAGGAATAACATAGTTTTTAGTAATTTGGACATGGATCCCATAAAAACTCTTTAATTAGCAGAAATTGAATCTACCATTTGGGGTGAGGCGCAAATTCTGAATCTGCAGAGGACGACATCAACTGTAGCGGTGACGATGATATACCATGATTTTGACCCACTTTTACCCATGGTATATAAGCGGTTTTACATATATTTACTACAAAATAGAGTCTATTTAGAGTATTTACAGGTTCAGGTATGACTTGGAGAAATATGGTGTTTTTGGTGTCTTTTGGAGCATTTAAGTGCAGAATCGCGCAGACGCGTCAGATGTTTAGATATGGATGGAGATCTTCCCACGGTGCGATTGAGCTGATATTTGGAAACAAGATAGATCATTGAGTTAGCTTTCCAATGCCACCAGTCTGAGGTCAATCCGACGGTTAGATCAGAAGTTATGCCCGTTTTACTGAAGAGTGGTCAGTCTGCCTCGCGAGAGAAGGCTGCCGAGAAGAGGAATGTATATCGATCGATGGGAAATCACCCATATCGATCGATATGAATGTCAGGAAGTGGGATGGCTATGTTTCATGACCGCCAGAAGCCCTAAAGCAACCCAAATTACCTGAATACCCTTGGACGACCAAAAATCCTATTTATGTTATTCTAAGCCATTGTTGACGGCTACGCTTTCTTTTACACTTTCTTTGATTCATTGTTCTTTGAGGAGAGAAGGGAGGAACTCCTATCAGAGTCCTCCTGGAACTCCATTGGATTTGGTTTTATATTATTTATGTTATTTCATCTATTCATCTATGATTTCTGTTACAAGTTTCATGTCTGAGTAGATCCACCTGTTAGGTTTAGGGTTCAGATAGGTTATTTGGGATTAGCCCCCAATATAGAATTGCTAAGTTGTGGTATTCATCAATAGGATTGTTATTAATGCTTGTTTCTAGAGTCGCGAACTAGAACCTTGATCCAAGGGATTGTAGAGACCAGCGAGAGCTTGTAACTCACCCTGAATCCATCCTTTTGAGGATGAAGAAAAGCTTGGAAATTTGGATTCAAGTAAAGAAGTTAATATGGAAGACTTCTTGGAACATGAGGAATGGCTTGAGGATATGGATCAGAATTTGGAGCAGAATTTGGAGCAGAAGCTTGATGACGAACAGAATACTGAGAGGAAAGATTTAGAGACTTTGCCAAAGGCTAGCATCGATCGACACAAACCTGATGAGATCGATCGATACCCACCCTATGTCATCGATCGACAGTCGCCGTACTTTATTGATCTACATACACCCGACTGCATCGATCGACACCCACCCGATTGTATCGATCGACACCCATGTTTGGAGGAACTACCAGGATACATAGTTGAGGTAGAACAGATTGAGGAGATAGTGCACGAGTTAGAAACCTCACACTTTGATGTCCCTAAACATCAGAGACCACCTATATGGACAGAAGAGGCTGCTGGGTTTCACAAAAGAGTGAAGAGGATACATGATCCTGTGAAGATTATGGTTCCAAGTGCGGTGTTTGAAGTTGAATCTCCTATTCCACCATATAAAAGTGTGCATTCGAGTTCTTACATTGAAGCACTAGATGATCATCAGCACGTAGCAGCTTCTCAGAGAGGATTGAGACTTAGAGATGAAGTCAATAAAACCCTAGTAGAAGAAGCATCGATCGACACGGTTTGTGGGAACCGAAATTCGCACTGTCGATTTTAGTTAAGTTTTATCGGAGGAAAACCAAGTAAACCTAGTTTTCCCTGAAGGCTCGGATTCTCTGCGACAACCAAACGAAATTGATAAAAAGATAAAAAATGCGGAAAAGTCGCGCTAAGGCGTTTATTGATTTGATGATAAGATGAATACAATATTCTTCCGAAAAACAGGAAGTAGAGATACGCTGAAGAGGAAACAACGGAAAAATAGGAGACAGGACGTTCTAAGTCTTGCTCCGCTAGTCTAGCCTCCTAAGTCCTAAGTTCCCTAAGCTAGCAGGAATTTCTCTAAAACCCTAGATTTCGGATCCGGTCTCTCTCTCGCTGATTTTCGCCCCCTCTCTTCCTCTCCCAGAGCTCCTTTATATACTCCTTCCTATGACGGTCTATTCTCCTTCTGGGCCGCAAGGCGGGCTTTTTCCATTTTCGTCGACCTTCATGTTTATCTTCGGGAAACTTGACATTTATCCTTCCGGAAATTTAGGATTTATCTTGTCGCGTAAAGATAAGTGTAAGTCATTGTACCTGTCCTAGATAATCGTAAATGGATTGTCCGATCGCGTTTGGTCTCTTTGGGCCGTTTCGAGGACTTCCGCTGTTTTCTACGATTTCTTCGGAAGATCTTCAATCCTTCGTAAAGTTGAGATGTGTGGTGTTTTAGATAACCTTCATCGTTCCGTATGAATGATTTAAGATCTTCTTTTCCGTTGATGTCTTACGAGTTTCCGAAATATTTCCGACGGTTTTAGTTCAGAATGAGAACGGGAGTGTTGTTTGCGGAATTCTAATGATTCATTCCGCGAGAACTTAGGAAGGACTCGAGGCGCAGATTACTGACAGTCGGGACCTGGAACTCGTGCGTAGAAGATTATCGTTCGTAGACGCGAGGCAGCACGGGCGCTAGGCGCCCGGCGCCTAGAGGCAGCACGGGCGCTAGGCGCCCGGCGCCTAGAGGCAGCACGGGCGCTAGGCGCCCGGCGCCTCCTAGAGGCAGCACGGGCGCTAGGCGCCCGGCGCCTCCTAGAGGCAGCACGGGCGCTAGGCGCCCGGCGCCTCCTAGAGGCAGCACGGGCGCTAGGCGCCCGGCGCCTCCTAGAGGCAGCACGGGCGCTAGGCGCCCGACGCCTCCTAGAGGCAGCACGGGCGCTAGGCGCCCGGCGCCTCCTAGAGGCAGCACGGGCGCTAGGCGCCCGGCGCTAGGCGCCCGGCGCCTCCTAGAGGCAGCACGGGCGCTAGGCGCCCGGCGCCTCCTAGAGGCAGCACGGGCGCTAGGCGCCCGGCGCCTCCTAGAGGCAGCACGGGCGCTAGGCGCCCGGCGCCTCCTAGAAGCAGCACGGGCGCTAGGCGCCCGGCGCCTCCTAGAGGCAGCACGGGCGCTAGGCGCCCGGCGCCTCCTAGAGGCAGCACGGGCGCTAGGCGCCCGGCGCCTCCTAGAGGCAGCACGGGCGCTAGGCGCCCGGCGCCTAGAGGCAGCACGGGCGCTAGGCGCCCGGCGCCTAGGGGCAGGTCGCGGTCAGCTGCTTTGGTTTGCGGGTGTCCGTGTGCATCTTTCGGAGGATTTTTCGTACGACAAATAGTCTTAGCCGTTGATTTCGAGATAACCGTTTTTGACCCCAACAGTTAGCCCCCCAGCATGCAAGATGCGAGAGCGATTTTGCGTGCGGAAGATCTCTTGGTTGAAAATCGAAATTTTCGGCTATGAATATTTTATTCCGAAAAATCCCACCATCTTTGATTTCTTATAAGTAGTACTCCACCCCCCTCTCATTTCTCACTCACCTTCTCCTTTTCAATTCTTAGAAAGTATGGCTTCCTCTCTAAACGAAAAGAAAGATTCCGATGTCGAAATGAACGATGCCAACCAAGCCTCGCCGGCGCGAGAGGTCACTGCTCTTACGAAGACGTTTGTCGAGGGGTTCAGTTCTTTCCAGGACAAGATGGAGCGACGCCGTGCTCTGATGGAGTCCAGTGTGGCCGGTCCTAGTGTCTCTTCCGGTCCGACTCCGGTGGTTCCCATTCCTGGACCCGACGTTGTTTTAGCTCCGGACTCCGCGGTTCCGGCTTCCGAAAACGCAGTTGCTCCAGCTTCGAACTCTACGATTCCGGTTCCCGAATCCGATGTCTCTTTGCCTTCTGGAGGAACTGTCGTCCCGGGGCAGGCACCTGGTGTCCAGGCTCGCTCCGAAGGCTCCTCTTTGGCGCCGATACTGGTTTCGGAAGATGCGGTGGAAGTCATGCCTCCCCCTCCAGAGAAGAAGAGGGAGATCGTTCTAGGACTTCCCGCATCCAGCGCTGTTCCGTCATCAAAGGGGCGTTCGAGAGCCGGAACTGCCGGATCAACGAAGAGGAAAAGGTGCACCAAGAGCGAGGAGGGCGAAGCTTCGGCGAAACTGTCGCATCACCGCTCCAAGGTATTCTCGTGAGACCTCCTTTCTTTCACTGACTCTTTTGATTCTCACTTTTTCTTTCGTATGATCAGTTCGTGTCGTTAATCGACGGGATGCTTGGAGATTGCGGACTGGAGGTCACACGTTTGTCCCAGGAACTGGATTCGTCGCGGGAGGCCTTGAAGCGTAACGAGGCTGTGCTTCAATCGATCGAGAGTACTCATGCCGCCCGGACGTCGGCGCTCGAAGCTAGGATCAGCGATCTCGAACGTGACTTGGGGAAGACTGTGAGCTCGCTGCTCAAGGCGAAGGAGGAGAAGAAGAGCAAGTCCTCGGAAGTCCGTCGTCTCAAGAGGCGGATTCAGCGCTTCGAGGAGACGGGAGTTTGCACCGCAACGGAGCTCACCGACCCGTCATCCTCGGGTGCCCTGGTCCCAGGTTCGGAAATTCCAGAGGTCCAGGATGCTGGAATCGTTGCGGACAAAGGCGGTGAGGAGGTCGGCGCGGGCGACGGCGAGGCTGCTCTTGCTTCGGGTGAATCGGAGGACGAAGGTGGCATTCCGGAGGATGCCTAGGTTGAACAATCCCTTGAAGGGATTTTTATTTTGATTGTATTTTGGCCGTTGGTTGGCCTTTATGTATGATTTCGGGACTGGCCGTTGGTGGCTTTGAATCCCTGCCCTTTTTAGGGCATTGTACTGAACTTGCGGTATGCATTTATGAAATATTTTGTGTTTAGAACTTCTGTTTATCGAAGTTAGAGAGACAGGGTGTGAGTTGTCGTCTCATTCCTGCCTCCCTGATGATCACCGTATCCGTCGTTTGTACAAAGCGAGATTTTCCTGCGGCTTACGATTTACGCGAAAATTCGTGGAAACGTACAGACTTGAGTGAAGAGACAAGTTTTGGGATCTCGCGTCGTTGACGCTTTGCCTATGAGATGTTAAGATACCAGCAAGGCTGGGTTTAGGGCAAGACCTAGGTTTACTCTCAGACTAAGGCTGTGCGACGACAAATCGGCTTTCGTTTTGCCTGTTTGTGATTTTAACCTGATTCGTACCGTTTTAAAATCCGCGAAGTGGTATCGGCTTATATGATTTGTCTGGGCACGAATCGAGCTACTTCCTTTACGAAGTGCTGAACCAAATTTGGAGTTTTTGTATAGCGCGCTATGGGATCCTTGTCGGATGTAAAAGAGCCTACCCTTAGGTGGCTTGTCTGTTTAGGACGTTAAAGTTCGTTTGTTGTGATCAGCAACAACGATATAATGCCGTTTAGAAGGCATACGAAGGCGAAAAACGAATATTCAGGCACGAAGCGACGTCTCGCAGTGCTTTGAAGTTTGTTTTTCTTGTGCCACAAAGGATTATGGGCTTTTAGGAATCGCGGAGCGTTTCCGGGTGGTAATTTACGATGTATTTAGTGGATACTGGATCCGTTGTTGAGGCTGTTAAGCGATTTGATTGTGGAAAGTTTTCGAAAGTTAGGTTTTTTCCGAAAATTGTGGGAGTGTACGAGTGCACGCACCCCCCCCCCCCTTTTAAATCGGGGGGATAGCTGAACCCGCTGGTTGACGGGTTGCCTACGTACCTCCTTCGAGGATCAAGCCATCTCGTAGTTCTGTTGCCCACGTTTTACGTTCTAGTGGTAGTATTTCTTGAGATGCATCGCATTCCAAGTTCTTGGGATTTTTACATCTTGCATGTTTGCGATTTGGTACGAACCTGGTCGGACGACTTTGATGATTTTGTATGGTCCTTCCCAATTTGCTCCCAGTTTTCCTGCGTTTCGTTCGGCAGTGTTTTGGAAGACTTTTCGTAAAACCAGATCACCTTCTTTGAATCTGCGATGGCGTACGTTCGCGTTGTAGTACTTTGCGGCAGCTTGCTGATAATTTTGAATCCGGATGAGGGCTTGGTCGCGACGCTCGTTGACGAGGTCAAGATTATCCAGCAGCATGGCGTTGTTCAGGTCTTCCCGTTCGGGAAGGAACCTCCCCCGTACGCCGGGGAATTCGACTTCCGCCGGAATCATGCATTCTGCTCCGTAAACGAGAGCGAAAGGAGTCTCTCCCGTTGCTCGTCTTGGAGTGGTTCGATGAGACCAAAGGACTCCTTCGAGTTCTTCCGCCCATCGTCCCTTCTTGGCTTCTAAGCGCTTTTTCAGTCCGTCTAGGACGGTTTTGTTTATAGTTTCAGCCTGTCCGTTGCATTGCGGGTATCTAGGAGTAGACTTGTTAAGTCGTATTTTCCATTTTTCGCAGAACGCCTCGAACCGTGTGGAAATAAACTGAGACCCGTTGTCCGTTACGATCTCGTATGGGACACCGTGTCTGGTTATGATGTTTTTCCAGACGAAGTTTTCGACTTGCACGTCTTTGATACTTGCGTAGGATTCAGCTTCCACCCATTTCGAAAAGAAGTCTGTGAGGACCAGCAGGAAAAGTTTTTGTTTTGATGGGTGCATAGGTCCGACGATGTCCATTGACCATCGCATGAAAGGGTACGGAGACGAGATAGAGGAGAGGATTTCTGCGGGCTGATGAATCGTAGGAGCGTGCCGCTGACACTTCTCGCATCTCCGGGCGAACTTCTCGCAATCTTTTACCATAGTTGGCCAGTAGAAACCGTGGCGTTTTATTTTTGTTGCGAGAGATCTTCCCCCGGAATGGTTTCCGCACGATCCGGAATGAACCTCTTCCATGATTTTTCTTGCCTTTTCTCCTTCCGCGCAGGTCATGAGAGGTCCGGAGAATCGCCATTTGTAGATTTCGCCTTCCACGGTTACATATCGTGCTGCCTGGACTTTTATTTTCCGGGCTGCCCATTTTTCCGCGGGTAAGATACCATCTACGATATAGGCTTTGATAGGTTCCAGCCAGGGAGTATCGCAGCCGTAGTCTGTTTGGTCTGCGTCGTCTTCCGGCTGGTCTTCGTTTTCTTCAGCGCCTTCGATCTGCGTTCTGATCAGGTTGGCGATTACCGGTGGTCCGATGCTCGGATGCTCGATGAATTCGACGGGAATTATTCTTTTAAGTCCTGGGTCTGAACTCGAGGCGAGAGCGGCTAAAGCGTCAGCTTGGACGTTCTCCGAGCGGGGAATCCTAGTTAGCGCAAATTGATGAAAATCGTGGGCCAAGTCCTGGACGACCTTCAAATATGCGTTCATCCTTTCATCCCTTGCTTCGTATTCTCCGCTGAATTGGTTTGCGACCAACTGAGAGTCGCAGTAAGCGTGAATGTTTCGAATCTTCAACCCGTGGGCAAGCCGCAGGCCAGCAATTAACGCTTCGTATTCTGCTTCGTTGTTTGATGCATGAAAGTCCAAGCGGAATGATTGCTCAAGGATTTCTCCTGTTGGTGACGTGAGTCGGATCCCGATTCCGGATCCTTGCTTGGATGAGGATCCGTCGACATGGAGATCCCACGTCGAACCAGGCTCCTGGTTAGTTAAATCCGTCGCGGGTAATTCTACCAGGAAATCTGCGAGTACCTGCGATTTTGTGCAGGTTTTTGGGCGATATTCGATATCGTACTCGCTTAGTTCGATTGCCCACTTCGCGAGTCTTCCAGACTGACTTGGACTGTGTAGAATTGTCCGCAACGGAAAAGTGGTAAGTACCACGATGGTATGAGATTGGAAATACGGTCTGAGTTTTCTCGCCGAGGTTATGACGGCGAGTGCTAACTTCTCCATTAGCGGGTACCGAGTTTCGGCATCTAGTAATGTTTTACTAATGTAGAAGACCGGCCTCTGTTCTCCGAATTCTTCTTGAATCAGAACGCCACTGACCGCTGACGCGGATACTGCGATGTAGAGGAACAAAGGTTCTCCGACTACGGGTTTTGCGAGGATAGGAGGGGTGGCCAGATATTGTTTCAGCTGTTGGAAAGCTTTCTCGCAATCCTCTGACCACTCGAACTTTTTGTTCCCCTTCAAGGTTTCGTAGAATGGGAGGCATTTATCCGTGGACCGCGAGATGAATCGGTTTAAGGCCGCAACTCGTCCGGTCAGCCTTTGAACTTCCCGTTTGGTTCTTGGGGAAGCCATCTCTATCAGCGCGTTGATTTGTTTTGGGTTAGCCTCTATTCCGCGGAATGTTACGAGGTACCCGAGGAATTCGCCTGATGCTACGGCGAATCTGCATTTAGCCGGATTCAGTTTCATGTTGTGTTGGTTTAATCTTTCGAAACATTCCTCCAAATGGAGTACGTGGTCGCGTTCGTCGAGAGATTTTACCAACATATCGTCGATATACACCTCCATGGTTTTTCCGAGTTGCTCGGCAAACATTCGATTGACGAGCCGTTGATAGGTGGCGCCGGCATTCTTTAGGCCGAAAGGCATTACTTTGTAGCAATAGGTTCCTCTGTCGGTAATGAATGATGTCTTCTCGCGATCATCGGGATTCATCATGATCTGATTGTATCCGGAGAACGCATCCATGAACGATAGAAGTTTGTTTCCCGCGGTTGCCTCGACTAGACGGTCAATGTGCGGGAGCGGAAAGCAATCCTTCGGACACGCTTTGTTGAGGTCAGTGAAATCGACGCACACTCGCCATTTCCCGTTCTTCTTCTTTACGACGACGGGATTGGCGAGCCAGTCGGGATATCGTACTTCTGTTATTGATCCAACTTTGAGGAGTCTCTCGACTTCCTCATTAACCGCGGTTGCCCGTTCAGGGCCTAGCTTTCGCCTCTTTTGTTTTACGGGTTTATGAGTTGGGTCAATGTTGAGTTCGTGACATGTTATGTTGATGTCGATTCCCGGCATATCTTCCGCAGCCCAGGCGAACGTATTTAGGTTCTTCTTGAGACACGCGATGAGCTCGGCTTTTAAAGGATCGCGAAGATTGGCGCCAATCTCCACGCATCGTTCTGGGTTAGTCTCGTCGAGGCAGACCGAAATTACTGGTTCGCAAGTGGGTTCGCGTTTCCCTTCCAGGGCTTCCGCTTTTCGTGACTGCCAAATGATTTCTGGAGGGTCTTGTGACGCTGGTTCGCAGATTGCTTGCTTTTTCGAGTTAGTTTCGGGCTCGGAGTTTTTTCGTTTTAACCCAGCGGCCAAGCAGACTTGCGGCGCCTTACGATCTCCTTGTATTGTTTCGACTCCAAGAGGAGACGGAAATTTAAGGCACAGATGGAAAGTCGAGGGTATTGCTCGCATGGAATTTAACCACGGAGTCCCGACGATCGCGTTGTATGCTGCAGGACCGTCGACTACCAAAAATTCCACCGTCTTAGTGACGCTCCCGGCTCTGACTGAGAGATCGACCGAGCCGATGGTCATTGTGATGTTCCCTGAGAGTCCGATTATCGGATTGGGATCGTCCGTGATAATGCTTAGGTCGAGTCCCATCCTCTCGAGAGTGTTTCTATAAATAATATTTGTCGAGCAACCGGTGTCGACCAATATTCTTGCCACGTCGATGTCCTGGATCGTTAGTCTGATAATGAGGAGCTTGTCGTGAGGTTTGGCTTGACCAGCCGTTGCTCCGTCCCCGAATGACACGATGTTGCGGACAGGCGATGTGGCCATGCTTTCGTTATCAATCGTAGGTTTTTGAGTAAGAGAATCCGACCCCCCCCCCTCCTTCTAGCGCCAAACTGTGGGAACCGAAATTCGCACTGTCGATTTTAGTTAAGTTTTATCGGAGGAAAACCAAGTAAACCTAGTTTTCCCTGAAGGCTCGGATTCTCTGCGACAACCAAACGAAATTGATAAAAAGATAAAAAATGCGGAAAAGTCGCGCTAAGGCGTTTATTGATTTGATGATAAGATGAATACAATATTCTTCCGAAAAACAGGAAGTAGAGATACGCTGAAGAGGAAACAACGGAAAAATAGGAGACAGGACGTTCTAAGTCTTGCTCCGCTAGTCTAGCCTCCTAAGTCCTAAGTTCCCTAAGCTAGCAGGAATTTCTCTAAAACCCTAGATTTCGGATCCGGTCTCTCTCTCGCTGATTTTCGCCCCCTCTCTTCCTCTCCCAGAGCTCCTTTATATACTCCTTCCTATGACGGTCTATTCTCCTTCTGGGCCGCAAGGCGGGCTTTTTCCATTTTCGTCGACCTTCATGTTTATCTTCGGGAAACTTGACATTTATCCTTCCGGAAATTTAGGATTTATCTTGTCGCGTAAAGATAAGTGTAAGTCATTGTACCTGTCCTAGATAATCGTAAATGGATTGTCCGATCGCGTTTGGTCCCTTTGGGCCGTTTCGAGGACTTCCGCTGTTTTCTACGATTTCTTCGGAAGATCTTCAATCCTTCGTAAAGTTGAGATGTGTGGTGTTTTAGATAACCTTCATCGTTCCGTATGAATGATTTAAGATCTTCTTTTCCGTTGATGTCTTACGAGTTTCCGATATGTTTCCGACGGTTTTAGTTCAGAATGAGAACGGTAGTGTTGTTTGCGGAATTCTAATGATTCATTCCGCAAGAACTTGGGAAGGACTCGAGGTGCAGATTACTGACAGTCGGGACCTGGAACTCGTGCGTAGAAGATTATCGTTCGTAGACGCGAGGCAGCACGGGCGCTAGGCGCCCGGCGCCTAGAGGCAGCACGGGCGCTAGGCGCCCGGCGCCTCCTAGAGGCAGCACGGGCGCTAGGCGCCCGGCGCCTCCTAGAGGCAGCACGGGCGCTAGGCGCCCGGCGCCTCCTAGAGGCAGCACGGGCGCTAGGCGCCCGGCGCCTCCTAGAGGCAGCACGGGCGCTAGGCGCCCGGCGCCTAGAGGCAGCACGGGCGCTAGGCGCCCGGCGCCTCCTAGAGGCAGCACGGGCGCTAGGCGCCCGGCGCCTCCTAGAGGCAGCACGGGCGCTAGGCGCCCGGCGCCTCCTAGAGGCAGCACGGGCGCTAGGCGCCCGGCGCCTCCTAGAGGCAGCACGGGCGCTAGGCGCCCGGCGCCTCCTAGAGGCAGCACGGGCGCTAGGCGCCCGGCGCCTCCTAGAGGCAGCACGGGCGCTAGGCGCCCGGCGCCTCCTAGAGGCAGCACGGGCGCTAGGCGCCCGGCGCCTCCTAGAGGCAGCACGGGCGCTAGGCGCCCGGCGCCTAGGGGCAGGTCGCGGTCAGCTGCTTTGGTTTGCGGGTGTCCGTGTGCATCTTTCGGAGGATTTTTCGTACGACAAATAGTCTTAGCCGTTGATTTCGAGATAACCGTTTTTGACCCCAACACGGTTCAGATAATGTCGATCGACATGAGCACTCCACCATCGATCGACATCTACCGGATACCATCGATCGACATCTTCAATCCACCATCGATCGACACCGCCACTGGTTCATCGATCGATACCAGACGAGAATCAGAGCAGAATGAGTATGAAGTGTGTGGAAATATTTTTGATGGAGATACCACCACCCGTTTAAACAAGTCTGGGGGAAGGAAGATGATGAATTGGAGGAAGAGGAAAAGAACAAAAAGGGGTTCCCAATTGTCATTGATTCCTCACTTCTCAGATGATGCCAGGAAATCCAAAGTGAGATTTCACAAGTCTGTGAGAAAGAAGTGGCGAAATTGGAAGAAGCGGAAACGAACCAATGGAGGTTCTCAGTTACCATTAACTCTTTATTTCTCAGATTTTTTCAGAAAATCCAGAGTGCGCAGTAGATGCTTCTCACATCCATTTGCAAAGCTTAAAGCACTCCTTATTGCTGAGATGATCGACAAAGGAAGAAGAGTCTATGAAGGAAGCTTTCACACAAGAATGATAAAGCTTCAAAGATTGAACATTGAGACTTGTTTTGGAGCATGTTCTCATTCTCATATGGACTAAATCAGATCTCCAAAGTCAAGCTAAATGACTATAACAGAGCGCTGAGTGGGAGGCAACCCACTGCTAGGTATGTTTTAAATTTGTTTTATTTTCATTTATTGGGAAAACGTGCTATTTCCCCACAAGAAGTATCACCATCCTTCCAGATGTCTCCCAAACTATGACCTCATCCTATTTATCCATGAGATAAAAGTTCGAAATCTATTTCCCCATGGAACTTTAGAAAACCTCTTATATCTCTCCGACATATAAGTTGAAGATCCTTAACTCCATAAAATCAAATTTATCTGGTTAAACCTATAAACCAAAATCGTTTTAGTTAATTAAACCCGATTAAAACCTTATTTAGATCAGATTGCAGTAATTAAACAAGAAAAGAAAGATAAAGACCCGATTTGGATCTGGTTTAATTACTGTAGTCGGATCTAAATCAGGTTTTAATCAGGTTTAATTAACTAAAACGGTTTTGGTTTATAGGTTTAACCAGATAAATTTGATTTTATGGGGTTAATGATCTTCAACTTATATGTCGGGGAGATATAAGAGGTTTTCTAAAGTTCCATGGGGAAATAGATTTCGAACTCTTATCTCGTGGACATATAGGATGAGGTCATAGTTTGGGAGACATCTGGGAGGATGCGATACTTCTCGTGGGGAAATAGCATGTTTTCCCTCATTTATTACTGATATTTTGTTTTATCAGGATTTCAGGTTAAAAAAAAACAAAAAAAAAAAAAAAACGATGAACAGTATCGATGGTACTGTAGCAACGCACTGTAGCACGACCATCGAGCGATACTGTAGAAACAACATCGGTCGATACTGTAGCATAAAAATCGATCGATACTGTAGCGGAGTCACTGTAGCTACGAATACTGTTCAGAGTTACTGTATCTGAGACACTATTCAAAGATACTGTAGCAGGATCACTGTTCATCGAAAAAAAAGATTACTTTAGCTAATTGGTTTTATTAGTTATTTATTACTAATTTTTAGACTGTTAGTGTTTTATCTATGATAGGTTATAGGAAAAGATCCAATGAAGAAGTATTGATATACCAATATCGACTGATGACTGCGCAGCATCGGCCGACAGAGCATCACTAGCATCGATCGATCGCCACTTAACTGTGTTGATAGATAGAGCATCAAGAATATTGATCGTCACTTAACTGTGTTGTTCAACATTCACATCTTATGAAGGTATATTGTTTTTCCTTGTTAAATATTTTCCTTATGATTTATTCTCCCACCAATCTTAGGCTGTATGACATTGGTAACGTGTTATTTAAGTCTAGGAGAGGTTCTACTAATATCATGTTTAAGTTAGCTATTTAGAATAGGGACCCGAGTAGACGATTGCCATGATAATCGACCAATTAGAGCATGTCGATATCGTTCGACAGTACATCACTTGCATCGACCGATGGTAACTCTTTTCCGTTGATCAACACTAATTCCGGTCAGGTATATCGTTCTAACTTGTTAAATTGAGTACTTATGATTTATTTCCACCATAACTCTGACTGGATAACACCATTACAGTGTTATCTAAGTCTGGGGGAGGTTCTACTGATATTGTGTTTTAGTTTTGAAAAAAAAAAAAAAAAAAAAAAAAAAAAAAAAAAAAAAACAGATCCAAGTAGACGTTTGCTCAGCACATCGATCGATGAGACCATGTCAATATCGATCGACATCACTTCATATCTACGATCGATTGTCTTTTCATTGTGTCGAATGATTTCTTTAGCCATCGACCGATGCGACCATGTCGGTATCACTCGACAACACTTCATCAACATCGATCGATTGTAACTTCATTGTATCGATCGACACTGAGCAGGTTATCGTTCTTACTTGTTAAATTTCGTACTTCTGCTTTATTATTTTCACCTTACCACCGACTGTGTTACACTGGGGACAGTGTAATTTAAGTCTGGGGGGATTACTAACATTTATCTACTTTTATGAGTCTTATTTAAAATGTTTTCAAAAAGTTTTTATTGAGTCAAGAAGGGGATGATGATCTAATTTGATTTATTACCTGTCATCTAACCACTCTTTAGAGCAGTCTTAGATTTACTGACTGCAGAAGTACTAGAGATACTAAAGTGGATCAACTTGTCAACTATGTTTGCACTTGCTGAGAGTGTTTGAGGGAACCAAAGCTGATCTCCAACCTAATTGAGCTCAACTTTGCTTGTCTTGGGGCTTGGTATACATGAGATCAGATTCTTCAAACAAGTCTGGAAGGTAAAGCCTTGTGTAGATTTATCACCTTTTCTCTCTCTATTTCGACCCTAGATATATAGGTAGAAAAAAAAATATTATTATTATTATTATAAAAAGATATATATATATATATATATATATATATATATATATATAATAAAATAAATAAATAAAAAGAGAAAAAGAAAAAAAAATATATATATATATATAGGTTTTAAGTTAGGTGGAATCCGAACGGGACTTGGTGGCTACAACCATTAAGGCTTGCTTCATAAGGATTCCAACTAAAAGAATTCGAACGGGACTTGGTGGCTACAACCATTAAGGCTTGCTTCATAAGGATTTCAACTAAAAGAATTCGAACGGGACTTGGTGGCGGCAATCATCAAGGTTCGATTCATATGAATTCTTGGATATAGGTCAAAAAGAAGTGAACAGGACTTGGTGGCAACCACCATTAAGTTTTGATTCATGGAAGCCTGTCCAATCTTGGTCAATGATCCTGCAATGAAAGCAGGCTTTGACTAAGAGAGAAATAAGTAGAGAGAGAGGATAGGAACTAACTTTTACCTGCAGATCCAGATACTTGTTTGAGAATCCTTGCATCTTGTGATCGATACTCCCAAGGTAAAGCCTACACTTTTATTTATGTTAAGAAATGAGATCAGTAGAGGGGACTGTCAGACAGAATCTGTTAAGTTGTTGACTAGGTGAATTTGGTTGCTATACTAGGATATTGTATAATGTGCTTCCAATGTTAGGATGTCTATGATTTGGTTTGCACTACTAGAGAGATGGTGACTAAGTTTAAAAATCTTTTTGAGTCCCTGCTGTTTTCAAACCTCTTTCAGAGAGACTACCTGTTGGTTTTGCTTGAGGACAAGCAAAAGGGTAAGTCTGGGGGAGTTGATATACCATGATTTTGACCCACTTTTACCCATGGTATATAAGCGGTTTTACATATATTTACTACAAAATAGGGTCTATTTAGAGTATTTACAGGTTCAGGTACGACTTGGAGAAATATGGTGTTTTTGGTGTCTTTTGGAGCATTTAAGTGCAGAATCGCGCAGACGCGTCAGATGTTTAGATATGGATGGAGATCTTCCCACGGTGCGATTGAGCTGATATTTGGACACAAGATAGATCTTTGAGTTAGCTTTCCAATGCCACCGGTTTGAGGTCAATCCGACGTTTAGATCAGAAGTTATGCCCGTTTTACTGAAGAGTGGTCAGTCTGCCTCACGAGAGAAGGCTGCCGAGAAGAGGAATGTATATCGATCGATGGGAAATCACCCATATCGATCGATATGAATGTCAGGAAGTGGGATGGCTATGTTTCATGACCGCCAGAAGCCCTAAAGCAACCCAAATTACCAGAATACCCTTGGACGACCAAAAATCCTATTTATGTTATTCTAAGCCATTGTTGACGGCTACGCTTTCTTTTACACTTTCTTTGATTCATTGTTCTTTGAGGAGAGAAGGGAGGAACTCCTATCAGAGTCCTCCTGGAACTCCATTGGATTTGGTTTTATATTATTTATGTTATTTCATCTATTCATCTATGATTTCTGTTACAAGTTTCATGTCTGAGTAGATCCACCTGTTAGGTTTAGGGTTCAGATAGGTTATTTGGGATTAGCCCCCAATATAGAATTGCTAAGTTGTGGTATTCATCAATAGGATTGTTATTAATGCTTGTTTCTAGAGTCGCGAACTAGAACCTTGATCCAAGGGATTGTAGAGACCAGCGAGAGCTTGTAACTCACCCTGAATCCATCCTTTTGAGCTAGGGTTGATAAATACAGCGATAGCTGATTTAGTAAACCCTAGTGAACGTGTGTTCAACCCGTTCGTAAAGCTTGCTAGAAGCATATCGATCGATAATCCAATAGATTAATCGATCGATATTGTGAAAGGTGTATCGATCGATATTCCTATAGAATCATCGATCGACACTTTCTTGTGATCAATAACCGAATGGTTGAGATCCAAGATCTAGATATTAGACTATCTATACAACGACAGTTGTTAGATTTGTACTCCCAGTTGAGTTCTAATATATCTAGCAGCTTAGTAACCTATATCATTATAATCCTGATTTCCTGAATAGAAACCCTAAATCTAGCAACCATCCTTCCAGAAAACAACTCCTTGCCAAGCTGAACAATTATATTGTTCATCTTGTTTACTGTTTACTATATTTATTTACTGCATTAAACCTATTAGCCTAGCTTAATCATATAACTATTAGATCTATTAGGTTCCTTAGCTTCTTGTGGATTCGATCCCTAAGTACTACAACTGAACCTCTTATTTGAGAGAGTAATTCACTCCTTAGGGTAATTTGAGTGATATCAAATTTGGCGCCGTTGCCGGAGAGCTTTGATCGCCATTAGAACTTGTTTAGTTAGATTTAGTCTAGGTTTTGTTACTTTTCGAAAAAACTCATAAATTTTTTTTCTTCTATTTCAGGTGCATACATCTCAGTACCAGGAACAATGAAGAGAGGATTTTTAAGTCCTTCAAGGAAGGAGCTTGCTGGTTCACGCACGATCCGTAAGTCTAAGAGGGATGTATCGTTCGACACCCTCCTAGCAGTATCGATCGATAGCGTACACCAGAAATCGATCGATAAAGCACACCATCAATCGATCGATAACCTACAAGAAGCGGTGAGCGATAGAGCCAACCAACCAAAGAAAAACACTGTTCACCCGAACACTATTCATCCGAACACTATTCATCCGGCTACTGTTCATCGCACTGTTCATCCGGCTACTATTCACCCGAAATCGATCGATACTTTTCATTCAGAATCGATCGATATTGTTCATGGAGGTACTGTTCATCACGGTACTATTCATCCGAGTACTGTTCACCAACGTACTGTTCACCGAGGTACTGTTTATCCGATGTCGATTGACACTGTTCATCCCATATCGATCGACACTGTTCATCACCCGTCGACCGATACTGTTCATCGCGACACTGTTCACCAAAACACTGTTCATCGCACTGTTCATCACGACACTGTTCATTATCCGTCGATTGATACTGTTCATCCCATATCGATCGATACTGTTCATCCCATATCGATCGATACTGTTCATCAAGACACTGTTCATCGAACTGTTCATTGCGGCACTGTTCATCATACTGTTCATCAGACGGCCGACACCACTTATGGGAAGTCAGAGAAGGCCGAGGTGATTATTCTTGAAGCCGATGAGAATGGAATATTACGAGACGAAGAAGGTCGTCCTCGCACCAATACAGGACTATTATTTAATGCAGAGGGTTATTTCATCCCTGATGTGATCACTGTTGCTAAGATGAATGACTATCCTCTTTGCCGAGAATGGTATGATGGAGTAATGGATGACTATCACTTCTATGGTCTTCCTCACGAAGATCCAAGAAATCACATCGCAGAGCTTGAAGATCTAGTATCAAGAAGCGGACCGAGTGAAGTGTATGATTACAACATGATACTCTGCAAGATATTCCCCTATTCATTATGTGAAGATGCTTTTAGCTGGTTCAGTTAGCTGCAACCAAGATCTCTAACCAGTTGGGAGAACATCAAAGATGCTTTCATTGGTAACTTTTTCAGTGAAGATTTCGCAAATTTTCGAAGAAGGCATGCTTACATAGTAAAAAAGGCGTCTGACGATGAGAGGAGAGGAATAACGACTAGCGTAGCTCAGATTGCTGATTTTATCTACAACAAGCAGAATGAAGATTTTGAAACTCCAACAACTCATGTCAAGCAGCCGGATATTCAGGTTCAACATGCAGATGAGGGTAAGCAGAATGATGAACTAAACAGAGGACAGCTGGTCAACCGTGGTACAGTTAAGGACGATGAACCGTCAAAATCTGGAGAACTGAGCAGAGTAGAAGAAGCCGATATTAGTGACATGAGCTCAGCATCGACCGACACCCTTACCTCAACATCGATCGACCCTAAAACCTCCACATCGACCGACACCATGACATCAGAATCGATCGATACAGACTCTTGTCATCGATCGATACCACTTGAAATCCCTGAAAGTTCGAGTTGTCCTCCGGACACTACAAACTCGACACAGAAGAGCATTGATATATCAAGTTTTTCTCCTTCCCCAGATGTAGAAAAAGAAATCTTCTTGGAAGATATCTTGGAGCAAGAATTCTTAAAGTTGGAGGATGAAGAAAAGCTTGGAAATTTGGATTCAAGTAAAGAAGTTAATATGGAAGACTTCTTGGAACATGAGGAATGGCTTGAGGATATGGATCAGAATTTGGAGCAGAATTTGGAGCAGAAGCTTGATGACGAACAGAATACTGAGAGGAAAGATTTAGAGACTTTGCCAAAGGCTAGCATCGATCGACACAAACCTGATGAGATCGATCGATACCCACCCTATGTCATCGATCGACAGTCGCCGTACTTTATTGATCTACATACACCCGACTGCATCGATCGACACCCACCCGATTGTATCGATCGACACCCATGTTTGGAGGAACTACCAGGATACATAGTTGAGGTAGAACAGATTGAGGAGATAGTGCACGAAATAGAAACCTCACACTTTGATGTCCCTAAACATCAGAGACCACCTATATGGACAGAAGAGGCTGCTGGGTTTCACAAAAGAGTGAAGAGGATACATGATCCTGTGAAGATTATGGTTCCAAGTGCGGTGTTTGAAGTTGAATCTCCTATTCCACCATATAAAAGTGTGCATTCGAGTTCTTACATTGAAGCACTAGATGATCATCAGCACGTAGCAGCTTCTCAGAGAGGATTGAGACTTAGAGATGAAGTCAATAAAACCCTAGCAGAAGAAGCATCGATCGACACGGTTCAGATAATGTCGATCGACATGAGCACTCCACCATCGATCGACATCTACCGGATACCATCGATCGACATCTTCAATCCACCATCGATCGACACCGCCACTGGTTCATCGATCGATACCAGACGAGAATCAGAGCAGAATGAGTATGAAGTGTGTGGAAATATTTTTGATGGAGATACCACCACACGTTTAAACAAGTCTGGGGGAAGGAAGATGATGAATTGGAGGAAGAGGAAAAGAACAAAAAGGGGTTCCCAATTGTCATTGATTCCTCACTTCTCAGATGATGCCAGGAAATCCAAAGTGAGATTTCACAAGTCTGTGAGAAAGAAGTGGCGAAATTGGAAGAAGCGGAAACGAACCAATGGAGGTTCTCAGTTACCATTAACTCTTTATTTCTCAGATTTTTTCAGAAAATCCAGAGTGCGCAGTAGATGCTTCTCACATCCATTTGCAAAGCTTAAAGCACTCCTTATTGCTGAGATGATCGACAAAGGAAGAAGAGTCTATGAAGGAAGCTTTCACACAAGAATGATAAAGCTTCAAAGATTGAACATTGAGACTTGTTTTGGAGCATGTTCTCATTCTCATATGGACTAAATCAGATCTCCAAAGTCAAGCTAAATGACTATAACAGAGCGCTGAGTGGGAGGCAACCCACTGCTAGGTATGTTTTAAATTTGTTTTATTTTCATTTATAACTGATATTTTGTTTTATCAGGATTTCAGGTAAAAAAAAAAAAAAAAAAAAAAAAAACGATGAACAGTATCGACGGTACTGTAGCAACGCACTATAGCACGACCATCGAGCGATACTGTAGAAACAACATCGGTCGATACTGTAGCATAAAAATCGATCGATACTGTAGCGGAGTCACTGTAGCTACGAATACTGTTCAGAGTTACTGTATCTGAGACACTATTCAAAGATACTGTAGCAGGATCACTGTTCATCGAAAAAAAAGATTACTTTAGCTAATTGGTTTTATTAGTTATTTATTACTAATTTTTAGACTGTTAGTGTTTTATCTATGATAGGTTATAGGAAAAGATCCAATGAAAAAGTATTGATATACCAATATCGACTTATGACTGCGCAGCATCGGCCGACAGAGCATCACTAGCATCGATCGATCGCCACTTAAATGTGTTGATAGATAGAGCATCAAGAATATTGATCGTCACTTAACTGTGTTGTTCAACATTCACATCTTATGAAGGTATATTGTTTTTCCTTGTTAAATATTTTCCTTATGATTTATTCTCCCACCAATCTTAGGCTGTATGACATTGGTAACGTGTTATTTAAGTCTAGGAGAGGTTCTACTAATATCATGTTTAAGTTAGCTATTTAGAATAGGGACCCGAGTAGACGATTGCCATGATAATCGACCGATTAGAGCATGTCGATATCGTTCGACAGTACATCACTTGCATCGACCGATGGTAACTCTTTTCCGTTGATCAACACTAATTCCGGTCAGGTATATCGTTCTAACTTGTTAAATTGAGTACTTATGATTTATTTCCACCATAACTCTGACTGGATAACACCATTACAGTGTTATCTAAGTCTGGGGGAGGTTCTACTGATATTGTGTTTTAGTTTTGAAAAAAAATAAAAAATAAAAAAATAAAAAAAAAAACAGATCCAAGTAGACGTTTGCTCAGCACATCGATCGATGAGACCATGTCAATATCGATCGACATCACTTCATATCTACGATCGATTGTCTTTTCATTGTGTCGAATGATTTCTTTAGCCATCGACCGATGCGACCATGTCGGTATCACTCGACAACACTTCATCAACATCGATCGATTGTAACTTCATTGTATCGATCGACACTGAGCAGGTTATCGTTCTTACTTGTTAAATTTCGTACTTCTGCTTTATTATTTTCACCTTACCACCGACTGTGTTACACTGGGGACAGTGTAATTTAAGTCTGGGGGGATTACTAACATTTATCTACTTTTATGAGTCTTATTTAAAATGTTTTCAAAAAGTTTTTATTGAGTCAAGAAGGGGATGATGATCTAATTTGATTTATTACCTGTCATCTAACCACTCTTTAGACCAGTCTTAGATTTACTGACTGCAGAAGTACTAGAGATACTAAAGTGGATCAACTTGTCAACTATGTTTGCACTTGCTGAGAGTGTTTGAGGGAACCAAAGCTGATCTCCAACCTAATTGAGCTCAACTTTGCTTGTCTTGGGGCTTGGTATACATGAGATCAGATTCTTCAAACAAGTCTGGAAGGTAAAGCCTTGTGTAGATTTATCACCTTTTCTCTCTCTATTTCGACCCTAGATATATAGGTAGAAAAAAAAATATTATTATTATTATTATAAAAAGATATATATATATATATATATATATATATATATATATATATAATAAAATAAATAAATAAAAAGAGAAAAAGAAAAAAAAAAAATATATATATAGGTTTTAAGTTAGGTGGAATCCGAACGGGACTTGGTGGCTACAACCATTAAGGCTTGCTTCATAAGGATTCCAACTAAAAGAATTCGAACGGGATTTGGTGGCTACAACCATTAAGGCTTGCTTCATAAGGATTTCAACTAAAAGAATTCGAACGGGACTTGGTGGCGGCAATCATCAAGGTTCGATTCATATGAATTCTTGGATATAGGTCAAAAAGAAGTGAACAGGACTTGGTGGCAACCACCATTAAGTTTTGATTCATGGAAGCCTGTCCAATCTTGGTCAATGATCCTGCAATGAAAGCAGGCTTTGACTAAGAGAGAAATAAGTAGAGAGAGAGGATAGGAACTAACTTTTACCTGCAGATCCAGATACTTGTTTGAGAATCCTTGCATCTTGTGATCGATACTCCCAAGGTAAAGCCTACACTTTTATTTATGTTAAGAAATGAGATCAGTAGAGGGGACTGTCAGACAGAATCTGTTAAGTTGTTGACTAGGTGAATTTGGTTGCTATACTAGGATATTGTATAATGTGCTTCCAATGTTAGGATGTCTATGATTTGGTTTGCACTACTAGAGAGATGGTGACTAAGTTTAAAAATCTTTTTGAGTCCCTGCTGTTTTCAAACCTCTTTCAGAGAGACTACCTGTTGGTTTTGCTTGAGGACAAGCAAAAGGGTAAGTCTGGGGGAGTTGATATACCATGATTTTGACCCACTTTTACCCATGGTATATAAGCGGTTTTACATATATTTACTACAAAATAGGGTCTATTTAGAGTATTTACAGGTTCAGGTACGCCAGAAGCCCTAAAGCAACCCAAATTACCAGAATACCCTTGGACGACCAAAAACCCTATTTATGTTATTCTAAGCCATTGTTGACGGCTACGCTTTCTTTTACACTTTCTTTGATTCATTGTTCTTTGAGGAGAGAAGGGAGGAACTCCTATCAGAGTCCTCCTGGAACTCCATTGGATTTGGTTTTATATTATTTATGTTATTTCATCTATTCATCTATGATTTCTGTTACAAGTTTCATGTCCGAGTAGATCCACCTGTTAGGTTTAGGGTTCAGATAGGTTATTTGGGATTAGCCCCCAATATAGAATTGCTAAGTTGTGGTATTCATCAATAGGATTGTTATTAATGCTTGTTTCTAGAGTCGCGAACTAGAACCTTGATCCAAGGGATTGTAGAGACCAGCGAGAGCTTGTAACTCACCCTGAATCCATCCTTTTGAGCTAGGGTTGATAAATACAGCGATAACTGATTTAGTAAACCCTAGTGAACGTGTGTACAACCCGTTCGTAAAGCTTGCTAGAAGCATATCGATCGATAATCCAATAGATTAATCGATCGATATTGTGAAAGGTGTATCGATCGATATTCCTATAGAATCATCGATCGACACTTTCTTGTGATCAATAACCGAGTGGTTGAGATCCAAGATCTAGATATTAGACTATCTATACAACGACAGTTGTTAGATTTGTACTCCCAGTTGAGTTTTAATATATCTAGCAGCTTAGTAACCTATATCATTATAATCCTGATTTCCTGAATAGAAACCCTAAATCTAGCAACCATCCTTCCAGAAAACAACTCCTTGCCAAGCTGAACAATTATATTGTTCATCTTGTTTACTGTTTACTATATTTATTTACTGCATTAAACCTATTAGCCTAGCTTAATCATATAACTATTAGATCTATTAGGTTTCTTAGCTCCTTGTGGATTCGATCCCTAAGTACTACAACTGAACCTCTTATTTGAGAGAGTAATTCACTCCTTAGGGTAATTTGAGTGATATCAGACGACACTACCATCAATCCCAGGACGATGGTTCTTTATAAATGGTTCACGGAAAGACAATGAGTGTTTATCCGGACAAGGTTGATATAGTACGGTGGAAGGTTTTGATGGTTTGATAGGAGCAAGAAATGTCCGGGCTACCATATCCTCTCTGCACTCGGAGGTTGAAGCGCTAATTTGTGCAATGGAATGCACGAGAAATTTGCGATAATTTCGAGTTACATTTGCAACGGATTATTCTCAGTTGGTGAAGATGATTTCAGAACCAGAAGAATTGTCCACTTTTGCAAATTATTTGGAAGATATCAAGATCCTGCAAAAACGCTTCCTCAGCTCAGAGATCATTAATGTATCAAAAACGAAGAATTTTAAGGCGGACAGTCTAGCACGCAGTACCAAAAAATAATCGTTTTCGTCGTTTATATGGATGCGGAACTACCAATTTATTTGACAGAGTTTATTTGAATCTGTTTTAAGTTGATGACAAAAACAATTATTATATATACAGACTGAAAAAATATTGAATTTTGTATTTTTAAAAATAAAAAAAAAAACATTATTACGTGTACATCTAAATGATATTTAAACCAATAAAAAAGTAAATTTGAAAATATTGTTTATAAATTTTACGTTGAAATTCTAAAATATATATATTTTTTAATTATCTAAAACGACAATGAAACTGAAAAGGATCGAATACATAAGTTAAACACACATATCTTACTTCTGATGTGGGCTAGAACTATATTAAACTTGTAGAACTGGATATGAGCCAGAAAAGGTCCACTTTAATATTTGTATTTAATAGTCAATTAAGAGCAAAATAAACAATATCATACTAATTGTAAATTTAAAATTGGACATGGATTAGAAAAAGTCCAATAATCATTAGTTCACAAGTTTAAGAAATGCGAAAATCTGACTTTACACATTCAGAATTGGCACTAACACATTTCAAACTTTATTTTTCACTAATATTTATAATCCTCAATCTAAAAGCATTATCAAATTAACCTTCGAACTATATTTTCTTCTCAAAAGTTATGATTTGGCAAATATGATGCATCAATTACTGATGTCGTGGACAGATTACACTGCTAACATCCAAATTAAAAATAATTTATTATTATAACTATTTTTTAAGAAAAATTGGGAAAATTAATAAAGTTTACAAAGTTATATAAAAATTATATTTAGAATATTTCTACAAAAATCTGAACCGGAACCTACCTGAAAATACCAGACTCGAACCGAACCGAAAATTTATAAGTATCTTTTGGGTTTAAATTTCTTTTAACCAAAAGAACCGGATTCGAAAAGAACCAATCCAAATAGATCTGGATCCAAAAAAAAACCGATCCGTATATATCTGACCCGATAAGAAGCGATTTATACCCAACTTAAAAACATGTATATTAAAAACTATGATTTTTCGTGTATATATATATATATATATTATTTTATGATTTAGTTGACATATCTTTTGTTAACAATATTTATAATTATTTTGTAACATTTTTAAATAATATAAATTTTTAAAATATTTTATTTTTATTATTTAGTATTTAATTTATTTTGTAAAATTTTAAATATATGATAAATATTGACTAAATTTGAATGGGTTTATGTATATCATATTTTTCAGATCTTAAATATCTGATTCTGATTGGATCCGATATGAACACAAAAATTATAAGCATTTTATAAGTATTTGTGTTGCCGGACCTGACAAAATTCTACCCTAAACTAACCTGAAAAATTATAGATACCCATATAAATCTAAATTTTCAGGATCTAATTGACCCGGACCGGATAGAATCCGATATGAACCCGACCCAAGGACCAAGATGTCCAAGTCTAATGATATTATTGTTATATTTTTCTGAAATGTTGAATAATCAGATGCATTGCTATTTATATGAAGTTATATTTTTAAAAATTTTGATCTTTTAAAAAGTATTATTTTATAACAATTAAATATATCTTAGAATTGCATCTGATTATTCACTTTAATAAGGTAAATAAAAATATTTTTAACGTTACGAAGGAGTATATGAAGTTGCAGAAAGCTTTGGCACATGCATGTTGCATTATTTCAGGGTTTTCGGATCAGTTAGTTTGGAATTTGGCTAATTTCCAAAATATTAAAAACCAAATTTTTTTGGGTGATTTGGTTTATGGTTAGGTTTGTTTTAATTTAGTTTACCGATCTTATCCAAAGTTTAAAAACTATTTAAAATTAATTTTTAAAAAGTTGAAAAAATTTGGTTAAATTTAGATATTTCTGTTTAGATTTTTGTTAGTTTAGTTTAAAATTTTGGCTAAAATCGACGTCGTTAGGTTAATTGTTATTTAAAAAGCCGAATTAAGTGATTATTGAACTGGTTGAAAAACTAATTTTTAATAGCCGAACTGAACCGAAACTTTACCAAATTATGGTCAAAAGTTTTCATGAAACTGAAATAGATGTCAAACCGAAGATTTTTTCTTAACACTGGATTTTATTGAGAAACAGAGGCAAAGCTCAACCCCACAGGAGTGAGATTGGAGATTAAATTTGATAATTTATCTTCTGATCTATCTTGAAAACCTTTAGTCACATCCTTTTTTTGATCAAAAATAATAATGAATGTGACTAAAGGTTTTCAGAAACAAAAAGTTACATTCATTAACTAAGATAGTAAAAACTAATGATGGGTTTTTATCCGTTAAATTTTATTCGATTCATTATTCGTTTTGATTCCAAAAATTTAGGATATTCGTAAACTTTTGAATCAAAGCAAATACTAAAAATCCAAATCAATATTCGTTAAAATTGAATCAGATCACAAATATTAAAATTTTGAAAAAACGGATATCTGACCCGATCCGGCAATATATATATTGATTATATTTAAAGTGTTAAATGTATAAAATTATAAAATTATTATTATATAATATGATGTGACAAATTATATTCACATTATTACCTATATAAAAATATTACATAAAAAGAAGAGACAAAATTGATGACAATTATATTTTTTTCTTAAAGTTTAGTACTATTATAATTGTTAACTAAGTTTAGACAGTTTACAAAATATATAGATTCACTATTTGTTTTATTTTTTTATCTTGTATATCATATAAAAATATTTTACAAAACAAATTTGTATTGAATTTTTAAGATGATTTGTATCAACCAAATTAAATGAGATATCTGTAATTTTTCGTAAAAATCTGCAAATATCTATTTGTTTTTTAGATGTTTATTTTTTCGAATATTCATATTTTTCCGAAGCAAAACAAATTAAAAAATTAAATATTTGGGATATACGAAGAAAATCACAAATGCCTAAACTTAGTAAAAAGCATATAGAAAGTTGTATTACACCGGTGTTTTATTTGGTGTGGTTTTTCGGACCATCTTAAAATTAGATAATAAATCAGCTGATGGAAAAAAAATCTGATATTCGGTTTCTGTTCGGTCTATTTCAGTTTTCGGATAAACTTGCAGAGTCGCGGCCAAAAATGAAGAAATATGGGAACTTGAAACTTGAAACGTACAAACAAGATTTGAGGGTGACGTTAACTAACTGTTCAAGTTATTGTCTCTGTTTGATTCGAGAATCTCTTTTTTAATTAAAGAATAGAATCCTATAATGTATATGTTGTCTTCGCACTGAAGTAAAACGACTTTAGCTTGAATATAAGGAAAAGAACAAAAGATCTCTCATATTTATCCTCAGTAGAATAGGGCTGGGCAAAATATCCGTAAATCTTTATTCGATTCATTATTTGTTTCGATCCGATCCGAAAAATCTGGATATCCGTAACTTTACAAATCGAAGCAAATACTAAAATTCAATATCCGTCAAAAACGAAGCAAATCAAAAATATTAAAATTTTAGGAAGCGGATATCCGATCCGATCCGGCATTATATAAGTACATGTAAATCTTGATTATATTTAAAGTTATATATGTATAAAATTCTATAATTATTATTCTGACAAATGATTTGACAGATTTTATTTATATTATTACTTATATAAAAGTAGTACATAAAGGAAAAAAATATTTTATGATAATTATAATTTTTTTCTTAAGTTTTGAGTTATTATAATTGTTAATTAAGTTTAATTTTTTTACAAAATATGTAGATTACTAATTCTTTTAATTTTTATCTTATATATCACGTAAAAATATATTATACTAAACAAATATACATCGAAATTTTAAAATTATTTATATTAATCAAAATATATGAGATATCCGTAAGTATTCGCAAATATCCGCAAATATCTAATTATTTTCCGGATATCCGTTTTTCCGAATATCCGTATTTCTCCGAAGCAAAACAAATATTAAAATTAGATATCCGTAACATACGAAGCAAATCACAAATACCTTCGAAAACTCGGATATCCGATCCGTGCCCAGACCTACGTAAAATCATTTCCAATGTCTTGTCTGGTTATAGAACTTTCTTTTTTTTTCCTTTTTTAGTTATATAACTTTCACAAGAATCTTTGAGATTTATTCTATTTTCTTAAGCTAAATTTTGGAGATTCCGAGTCATTGATCCATAATTCTTTATTATAGTTATGATGCAAATCACTCCCCCACAAAAAAAAAAGAGAGTTATACTAATAAATACGAATATGTTAAATAATACGTAGTAAATCAACATCCATTTAGTAAATAAAATACTGCTGATTATTGAAAAATATTAGAAATACGCTGTCTATTTTAATCTAACAGAATATGGTGTGTGTATTCTTGTTAAATAAACAATTATTGTTGTGTGGATGCCACATTGCCACGACCATCATTAAACCTTGACATTCGGTTTGTGTATTAGTTTGTACCTTCAGAAGTATCGTTTCAACCACGTGGATGATCAGTTTAGAGGTCCAGATTCGATGAACTCTGAATATCAATCGGTGAGATAAATTTCTTGCAGAAATAAAAAAAAATGGTTAAAAAAAAAACATAAAAGGAACTATATTTAGTTCTATACACATAACAAGTACATAGCTATGATATGATACATCACACAACACAATGTCCAAAATACCATATTTTTTTTTTTGCTTATCATATCTTTCATTCCATTAAAAATTAAACCGAAACATTGTGCTCAATCTCAGAGAGATTGTTCGAGTGATGAAACAGAGTTATTTGCCAATCTATTAACCAGTTCATTAATACAAAACTAAAACTGAAAGAAGTAAAGTTGAACAAATGACTCAACACTCTAATGTTATAGAATATCCCTTGAATAGCAACCACGGATTTGTTTCGTGTAATCATATTAACTAGGTAGTAACCCGCGCCTTGCGCAGGGTTAGATATCTGTTCTACATGTTCAAATTATATATTACGATTGTATATAACATAAGATATGCTTTAAGTTATCGGTAGGTAGTTTAAAGTTTTAGTTCATCTCTTTTTTTGTTTACATGTTATATACGTGTTCATAATAGTTTAATATCTGTGCTATATGTTGAAACCACCTATTACGATTATATATAACATATTATATATAACATAGGTATGTCTTAAGTTATCGGTAGGTATGACCAGAGTTTTAGTTCATCTCATTTTTTTTACATGTTATAGACCTGTTCACAATAGTTTTTAACCGCTTCGTATAAATTTTAATTTTTTTTCAACTATTTCATAACATGCAATTGATTAGTTAACATTAAGTGTACAATAAAAAAAGACAAATAAATAACCAACTAAAATATAAGAAATATGGAAACATGGAAATATAAGTAGCAAAATAATTCAAACTGAAACAATTAAGGGTCAATCTACCCAATAAAACACATAATTAAAGGAAAAAAAAAACAACTAAAACTTATTAATATATATTAAATCGAGATCTTGACTTCTCTTCAAGGCGAATCAAAATCTCCGGAATGGAATTCTGAAAGAAAATAAAATAGCCATCAATACTATTATCATATACTAATTTAAACCGGAAATTGTTATAAATATTTAAATATCATTATAAACTCACATTGATCTGTAATTCTTTATTTCAGAAATTTGAGGATCAAATAAAATATCCGAACAGCCTTCAACAGTTGTTAAATGACTGAAACGATCTATAAAAATTAAGAATTAAGTTATGCAACAGAGAAAATATTATATTGGAAGATTAATAATACGGATTACTGATACGAACAATAAGAAAAACCTACCATTACCCCTCACTATTCGCCAGAGCTTTAGGACACAAATGAAAACATTTGCATGTGAAGCAATCCTGCGTTGATATAATTTTTCAGCTACAGAACCATGTGCAACACACCTTATTTGAGTTAAACTGCACTTTGATGTTATTCATGTTAGCGAATATCATATATTGTAAGTATGCAAAGATAAATTAATATAGCACATACTCATAGTCTATCATGGAGAACCGAATTCGGATAGGGTTGTTTGGAACATTTAGGTTGCCTTGCATTTCTTGTATATCTTCAATATCACCTACTTCAACCATAGCCCCACATAAGTCTGCGACATAAAAGAAAGTAGTAAATCATTAGCAGAAAAACTATAAGCATGTTCATATAAAAATAATCATAACACTTTCAAGATTCATTTTAAAAAATTGCCGTACCAACACAAAACTTGGGATGACATAAACCACGTAGAATATCCATGTAACGCGCACATGAAATAAAGTTACAGTCTGTGACAGGCTGAATTCTTTCGCACAAGGATTCTTGCGTGATATTGATATGGTACTTGCTCTTTGTTGGTCGTATCAATGCTACCTGAGCAGGCATCAGTTTAAAATCCTTGATCTCAAACCAATCACCTTCTTGTAGGTTTATTCTACACGGATCATTGTTGACATACCAAGGCAAAGTGGCTTCCATCGTTGCACCCTGTCGAAATCATATGTTAATAAGTTTGTGGAAATCAATATATAATAATATAGATGGGTGGTGAGTAAGTATACTGACATTTTCATCGCCAACAATTAGGCACCTATTGAGGTGAAGTGCACCAACTGGAGACTCCCATGCTCTGATTATCTTCACACGAATAGGAGGCTGTATTTTCTTGGGTACCAAGGCACCTAAATATGCGTAGGTCAACATAACTAAGCAAAGGATAGAAGACCCGTTATTTGTTATAGAGACAGCATTCTCTTAAGTGTCGATGCATTAATATAGTACAAAGGTAAATGAATTGGTATATTTTTACTTGGCATGCAATGTATGTAATAAATTATATGTGGATCTCAGTAGAGAAACACAATATTTCATACGAAAGACAATTGCTGAAAAAAACTTATTCTCTTCTTGTTTCGGACCATTACCAACTTTAGATGGATATAGTAATGTTCGAAATGATATTAAGGGATATATATATATATATATATATATATATATATATATATATATATATATATATATATATATATATATATATATATATATATATATATATATATATATATATATATATAACTTTCGTTTCAATATTTTCCTATCAAATATTATGTGCATGTGAATATAGAAACACTAAATCTTATACACTACGACATTCTTACGTATTTGGGACGTGAAAGATATTTTAAATCTTCTTTACAAACAATTTAGGTATATTAAGCCATATTAAAGTTATATTACTATAACAGAATACTGAATTAAATTTTACACGAGCCTTGGAGAGGTAGCTAACTATGCGGCTGAGCATAGCCTAAAATATGATATACCCTTAAAGTTAATGTTTATATATATTCATGCATCAAATAGGAAACTTACTACTTAAGGCACAAACTGACTCCGTTATGCAAAAAATAAGAATATCAATTTTATTGTATATCGGTATTTAGTTTTCGATTATATAGGGGATATCTTCAATAATATTCAATTACTTTAAGGTAAGTTACGACCGTGATGGCATTAACAACTAATACATAGGTTTAAATATAATTTGTTTGAAGTAACTATATTTCTATAAAATATGAATATCGCAATGAGAGAACATATGTCAAAATAGATTCATAAAAAGTTATAATGACATAGAAATAAATCACATGTACGAAAAAAAAAAGTAACTAAGCTAAATGTTTTCGGGCACTGGGTCATTCATGAAGACAATTGCTCGACACATTATGCATATAAAGAGATTCTGATCCTGAAAATTAATTTATTTAAAAACTAAAGGTATAAATATCGAGTCAAGAACATCTTCATGGAAAGCTATAATCTCGCAAGAGTTGAATGAAACATAGTACAAATAAAAGGCTTTTACGTATAAAAAGTTGCTAAACATGCAAATTTGATTTCCATGTTAATTTGGTGTGTCTTTCTTTTCCATAGGTTTATCCCTGCAAATATATATCGTTAAATGATAACTTCGTAAGTATATTAACACAGATAAAAAAGATGTATAAATCCACATACCTTTCACGGAAACCACTTGTTCTCGGACAAAGTTCTCGGATGTAATCTGCAGAATAAAATATAACAAATAGTACGCAAGATAGTCAGCTATTTTAAAATTGCATACTTTTCGAATGTATAAACACAATTTTTAGCAACCATCGTACTCAATAATTAAATTATAGTTTCAGAAAAAATAAGCCAATACTCACTTATACATCTTCCTCTTCAAATAAATTCTGAAAAACTTCCTTGAAACGACATTCATCGTTGATCTCTGGGGTTTGCCATCTTTATCTGTAATTAATATCTTCAAACCTTTCCTGGATTTCACTCGAGACACGGCCACATACAGCTGACCATGCGAGAACACTGGTCTACGTAGAAACAAACCCACTTTGGCTAGTGTTTGCCCCTGACTTTTATTAATTGTCATAGCAAAAGCAACTTTCAAAGGAAATTGCCTACGTCTCATTTTGAAAGGAAGCTTGGAATCTGTAGGTGTAATCAACATACGATGTAAAAAGACTTTCTCACCCGCTAATATTTCTGTAATGACCTTGGCTTCGAGAAGATGGTCACCAAGTTGTGTTATCTGCAACCTTGTACCGTTGCACAAACCTTCAGTAATATCAAGATTCCTTAATAACATTACTGGAGTACCAATTCTCAGGCGTAGGGAATGATTAGGCAACCCTGACGTTTTAATACTATTAAGAAATTCAGGTGTAAATACGGAGTCATCTTTAGATTGGGTATCGGCAGGATCTATACTATCAGAACTCAAATATAATTTCTCCTCTCCTGCATAAATAGTAAGATATTATAACAAACTATCTTCCAACAATGGTTTATAAAAACACAGCCATTAAATAAATCGGTTATTAAGAAGAGACAAAGAAGATATTACCAGTTAGGTGATTCAGCATGTAGTTATTAATAACATCGACATCTTCGTTAGTTGGACACAATATAGCTCTCTCTCGGAAATATAGTGGGTCTTTTGAGTCTTTGAACGTGGTCCCATAAACTTCTGAAACTATAGCCTCAATAGGATCATCACATTCAGTTATCAAAAGATCCTCAGGAATATCGATCATAGTCTCTCCACTGTTTGGTTCATTAATTTTTCCATCTTCTACATCCAGTATCCATTTAGAAAATTCCGCAATCTCCTCAGCTGCAATATTATCTTGTTCTGACAATAGTCTCATGTTTTTGGTTAGCTCCAAAACTTTGCAATATTTCCACAAATACGATCGGTTAAGAGAGGCCATAACTATTTGAGCGCGATTCCCCTTAGGTATAACCGGTAGTATTTGTCTGAAATCACCTCCAAAGACTACAACTTTACCACCAAAAGGTGTTTCATCTGTAGTCTTCATAATGTCACATAGAGTACGATCTAAAGCTTCAAAGCAATGTTTACTCATCATAGGTGCTTCGTCCCAAATAATAAGAGAAGCTTTAGATATTAGTTCTGCCTGATCACTTCCTGGTTGGATCCTGCAGGTAGAGAATTCATCTGGATTAATTGGAATGCTAAATCTCGAATGAGCAGTTCTTCCTCCAGGTAATAATAAAGCTGCAATTCCGCTGGAAGCAACGTTAAGAACAATTTCACCTCTTGAACGAATAGAAGCGGAAAGAAGATTCCAGATAAAAGTTTTCCCGGTTCCGCCATATCCATATACAAAATAGACCCCTCCTGATGATGTATTGACAGAGGCCATAATTTCTTCGTAAACTTTTCTCTGCTCATCAGTCAATTTCTCAGATAATTCCTGGTGTCTTATGCGCAACTCTTCCTGCGGGTAATTAAGCTCATCTTGAAGAAGCTGATTCTCAGAGTAATGTTGAGCATTATCATTTGGCTGCGGCATCGTTTTCCATCGTTCCAAAGATGACTGTTTTTTCCGCAACAACTTGTCTATCATCAGCAACGTGATATTGTCAATCTGTTCTTCCGTCAATAAGAGATCTGCGAAAATGTAACGACTCATTAATTAAGTGATTAGTGCAGCAGATTTTGTTTCTCCTTTTGCAGAAAATGAAGAAAACATACTTGGATTGCGTCTCTTTTTGCGTTCTAGATAAAGAACGTCTTCGGAAAAAATATCTTTTGTTGATTCCCAAACCAATCTGGGCGTCGATAAGCTTTCGCCTATTAGCATCTGTGCAAAAAGATTTCGCACATAGCTTCCGGTTGCCCAGAAACTGCATTCTTTTAGACCTTCGATATATTCCTTGTCATCATCCAACAAACCACGCTTATAACATGCGTCCTCAAAACTTGGAGAAAGAATCCCATCTACTGTTTTAATGTCATCATACGACCTTGGACCTTTAATCTTATTAATCAATACCCTGAGATAATATAGTGCACCAGCACTTGGTGAAACATGGGTCAACCTTCCAATAGCAAATCCCTTTTTGCGTATTTTCCAAACAGTTGCTTTCGCATCATATATGAATTTTGTTGGAAGTTCGGCATACGTGAGAAGTCTAGCTTCTGCATATTTATCGTTGCAATCAAACCAAGCTAAAAACATTGTCTTTGTTGTCTTCGCCCGAGCCATAACCGTCTCAACTGTATCCCCCTGCCTATATATTACCGGTTGATCGCCTTCTAAGTGAAACGTAAGCTTCTCAACAGGAGTTGCACGGTAATGCGTAGGAAATCCAAAAATTCTCCAAGTTGCTTCGCAAGCAGATATATATCTACAGAGAAAAAACATTGCCAAACAAACTATACATAAAATGATGGTTGGTAATAAATAAAATGCATATATAATAACATTGCAGACGATAGCATTTGTAAGGCAGATTTAAATGTATGCTAAGTAATTGCGTAAAGTTATGCGAAACTATGAAATTAAATATCTAAAAGAAGAATGCAACTAACCTTGCATCGAAAAAATTTTTAATTTCATCCACGGTTTCTTCCTCCACAGATTCGGTTGTGTTGACGTTTTCTCCAGAATTAATAGTAGCTCCATTAGCATCTATTCCAACTGAATCAATATTAGATTTTTTTGTTACCGTTGCAGTAACACAATCATGTCCCTTGTTGATGTACTTGAATAAGTACTTAATAGATCGGGACTGATTACACCATTCTACATTAATATGTGCATTGTATCGAAGGAGTAGCTCTTTGTTGTAAGGAACCACAAAACGGTTATCACACTTAATTCCTCTTTTCTCAATGAAAGAACCGTTGTCTCTTCTCCGATATACATGATAGCCTTGTGAATCAACTGTTGTCTTCTCCACGTTCTTCCTAGGAAAAAATTTCGAACACTTCCCATCTACCATGCACGGAGAATCTTTGTTAACAACACCACATGGGCCATGCATCATAGTATCTCTAACAATTTCATACAGTATGCGTTCTACATCTTTATCAGGAATCTCTGCTGATATTATACGATCAATATCCTCAGCACATGGAAATTTGTCTCTAGCGTCCATGAATAACAAAATATGTGCATGTGGAAGGCCTCTTTTTTGAAACTCTATGGTATAAATAGCTGAAATAAAAGGCAATTATATATATTAGATACATAAAAAAATACAAAGTCACTCCATGTATCAATATTAATAAAACTTTGATCAATATGATAATACTCACCAGACACGGTTCTGCCAAGCATATGCTTTTTAGTCAGATCATCCATCATGCTATCAAGCTTAAGTTTGAATAATCTGCAGCAGAGATCTGGTCTGTCTTCAGCTCTCAGGTTATATTTAGCAAAATATCTTGTCAACTCTGGCCATTTAGGGTTACATGTGTAGGTGATAAATAAATCGGGAAACCCATAATATTTGCTTATAGTCATTGCATCCAAATACATCTGATGCATGTACCGAGGACCACCTGTGAAAGATGAGGGTATTATGATACGGTTTCCTTCAATAGGAAGAGAAGATAAACCCTGATTTGCAGCTGCCACAAACTTGCTGAAGTTCAAAGACCTAAGATTTGCCTGATTTTTCCTTATGTACCGAAGCCTGTGACTTTCGATCATGGTGTAAGCATCTACCAAAAACTGCTGAAGTAAACGCCTCGAAAGAAGAAGTACCTGAGAACCAAACTTCCGGATTTGAATACGATATGCGAAAAATTCTCGCATACTAATATTCGGTTTTCTATTTTGGTTATTTCCTGTAAAACCGTGTTTGATACCCAACCGGAATCCATCTTCGCCGTAAGGAAAAATAAGAGGATATTGAAGTGGTAGATAGCAAGGATGCAACTCATTGATCCGTTTTAGCTTTCCTGTACTTTTCTCCAAAATAATATCCCTTTTATCCATATTAAGTCGGAAATCTCCAACAACTAAGCCAGCAACCTCTTTCGAAGTTGGGAGATTGTAAACTCGCCCATCTTTCAGCCTGTTATTGAGTAATACCAGAGCTAATTCTTCACTTTCGTCTTCATCATTGAATCTCTGCATGGCATTGCGAAACGTCTTGACATGCACGTTACACTCTCTTAACATATTCATTATAGATTCCACCAAATCTTCTCTTATTTTACTTCTCTCTGAATCTCCACTGTAATAAATATAGTAATTTTATAAATTTATGAAACATATGTATGTCACCACACATAAATAAGTACTAAGCAAATATTTTATATTGTTACCTCAAAGCTGAAATTCTGTTTTGCACCTCATTCTCAGTATCATGGATGTATAACTGAGAGAACTTTGCTTTTTCATTACTCTTCGGTTTCATGCTCCCAATCAAATGATAATTCTCCCCGTGTAGTTTAAAAACTCTAGGCCCTTTTCCACGATTGACCGAATTATCAATCTTTCCTCCAAGCGATGTAAATGAAAACATCATGTTCAGAGGTCTAATATTATCACGGAAGTGTTTACTGATAACATCATCGTTGGTTAAGAGGGCTTGTAGAAACTCCGGAGGTTCTTTTAAGGTTGGAAGTTTGATTTTTCCCCTCATACAACACATCGTGAAAACAGGCCTTTTAGCTCGCCTGTGCTTACTGACTCGCTCATTATACCAAAATAGTGCTCCACACAGTGGACATTCGTTTTCTATGTCACCATCATCTTTGTATCCTGTCCAACAACGTCACCAAAAATTAAACTCCAAGTTTTATGTCGATACAAATACGTTAAAATTTCTACTTAAGTTAATCACCAATAATATAAAATGTATATAAAATCGAACCATCTGTGAGTACTGTTGATCCGAATAGAGAAGACTTCGTTCTTTTGCGTTTTTGCCTTGTGTCATACACAATCATTCCGTAAGATGTATCGACATCATTGTTCTGCTCCTCTACTTGTTCCTCACCAATTTATGTATCCTCCTCACTGTCTGATTCTGAATAACAATGATATTCATTTTCGGCATACCTTCTATCTACATTCCAGATGTCGTCACAGCTTTCTGAATATAAGAATAAAAATATGAATTACGCTAATAAAATTATTTATTGTTTGATCTTTGTTTTCTTATTCTCTTTTGTCTTATCTTATAATCAGTCATAAGACGAAAGTCATTATAACTATTTCCGAGATATTTACATGTCAAACTAACCTTCAGAATCTGAGTTAAGAGTTGATTGTATTGTGTTCCCGGTACCATTCATCTCGGTATGGTTCGCAGGACTGCCATGTGTTGATTCTATCTCGCTGCGTAGACCACCCAAAATACTACTCTGTGTCATCATTGATTGAAGCAGGTTTGTGAAACTGATAGGTTGAACTGGAGGACCGACATATGATTCTTTTTGTAACATGTTCTCCATAGACGATGGGGTATAACAATCAGACGCCATATATAAATTATTCTGTGCGACCATTGACTGGAGTAAGTTTGTGTAACTTCCTGGGCGGGGTTCAATATCCTGAGGATGAGATAGTTGACTGACATTTGAATGAAAATTAACTCTGTTTTCCTCCAATGTATTGCCGGCTACATTACTTCCACAAAGCTCACTACTATAAAAACCAGCATCTAGCAATAATAAACAAATACGATATGAACATAGCACGTAAACTAAGTAAAAACTATGTTTTCAATAAATAATGTTATTACTGGGCGATATTGTACCAGAGGTATCCACCAGTCTATGGGATGGAGAAAGTGCTGAAGAAAATGTCTGACACTCTCGGACTTGCGATTGTGTTACTGTATTATTACTTACTTCAGGACATCTTCTCTTCTGTGACAATATGTTAATACGATGAAATCTAGCATCTCTTGGCAGTTTAACTTGAGACATAGCTTCGTTTGTAATATTGGAGGATTGGTCAGTTGTAGCCGAAGGTATCCTTCTATCACGCAAAATATTAATCCTTTCTGTCCTTGCATTTCTTTGAGTATGAGCGGTTTGACCCAAATTGCTTTCCTCCAGTACTCTCTGGTCAGTAGTTTGTGTCCGTCCATCTATTTTGTATGTTCGTCGGTTATTAGTTATGTCACTAAACACTGTCGTGTTGTCTATAACATTAGATGAGTCTGAAAGAAATTCCTGTTCATCAACTGATGACCCATCGCTGTTATATTTGTCTGATATATAAAAATGTTGTTAGTATATATGTGTGTACGTGTCTATAGAGATTCATATTTCATAACGGTGTACCTTGCTTCTGTCGTTTCGGTAGCGGATTATCGACAACATTTTCCTTCCCAAACTTAGGTCTCTTACGATTCATGATGTCTTTCGTATAGGTTCATGAAGCACTTTGGCGAAATTTAAGCTCCCGTATAATGGTTAATTGTCTTTTTATTCGTTATACAATGTATGTGAAAAATATATTATTTCTTAGTTGTTCTTAAAAAATATATGTAATTTCCTTTTCAACAAATTATAATAATTATTGCAAATTCATATTGATTTATTCCATGCTCAAAATTTACATTTACAATATTTATTTTCCATATAAGATATATAACCCGATCTCTTTTTGGGAAGAAATTGACTATTTACATGGCGGAATACAGTACATATCAAAAGTATATTGATATTTACATACTCTTGTTTAAATATGTCAGCATTAAGATCCAAAATTTTTCCAAATCCGACTTAGTAAGTTCTGAGGCTTGTAAAATCAACATAGTAATGTCCAGCTACTCTTTATGTAATAGGTAAAAAAATATTTTTTAACCAAAATGATATTTTGCTAAGTTCAAAGGAATATATTGAAAGCCGTTTATATACCTAGTGAACAAAAACAATCCTTTGAACAGTTTGTTGATATAGGATGGTTAAAAGTGATAGTATTTTATACAGAATCTTCTGTTATGAATATCAAAAAAAATAAGAAACCATATGTTATACGCATATCATATTTTATGATAACAAAGTCTCTTACGGACTATTTTTTTCATATATTCGCAAATATAGTCTCCTTGCAATACAAAAAGAATAACTTTAAGATAATGATTTGATTATATTAAAGCTTTAAACAAAAGAAAAACCAAATTCTGACATAGATCATACAAACTTCACCAGATAACCTTGTTCAATGTAAAAAAAAATACATAAAAGTAACCACAAACTTTAGAAGCTAGAGAAATCAGGTGTAAGATTTCGACATAACACTTACACCTGAAAAAGGTTTGCTTAAAATTATTTTCGACTTAAGATAGCTCTTCAATTTATAGGATGACCTGCGAATTCTACAAAGAGGGTAAGTCTTTTGTAGAAGTAACACTGTCCACATACTTCATCCATGTTGTCGCGGTCCCAACATACAGTCAGTGCCTTAAGGTTTACCCAATTTGTATGGTACCGCTGAGTCATCGGAACAGGGATTCCACTTAGAGAATTCTTCTTTCTTTCCCAGCATCTATTAGTCTTTTCTAAGTTATTTCTCCAGGGTAGTTTATCCAAATACTTCATACCTTTCCAATAGTGACCGTGTGCAAGCATTAACAATCCGTAAGCATACGTACCGTTTTTGTTTTTCAACGTGGAAGGATAACGTAGATGCCTGAGGCCCATGCGTCCTTCGTTGTGGTGGAAGTATTGAAGTAACCCCTCGATGTAGTGGGCCTCGGGGTTGCCTGCTTCTAAGCACTTCTTCTTCAACGGTTCGTGCTCGGCCAACATTAGAAGTGGTCTCGCAGCAAACAATCGTAGACTGACGGTTCTATAATAGCTTGTGGGATTGGCTACCGAGTAGTCGTCATTATCAGAGTCTTCATCGCTTTCATGACCATCGTAATTGTTAACCGAGTTGTCACTCATTCTTGCGATTGAAATTTTATCAGAAGAGAACAATTTTTTTTTCTTTTACACTGAAACGTTATTGGAACGACATACGTTACGGTTTCATTTCAATGACGAAGAAGATGAGTTTAAAAAGACGGGTTTCAACATGGGAAATAACGTTGAGATTAGATGTTATTTTCTTTAAAAAGGCTGAGCTAATGTGTTGTCTTTTCAATACCTTCTTTATATGTTAATCTTTACAAAAGCTGCATGCGAACATGTTTTTAATATTTCTCATTATTGATATTTTGATATCTCCCTTCTTTCCATTAAATATCGTTACTGTCTATGATATAGGATGCTCACATTTTTCTAAATTATGGAAAGTTGCTGATATCTGATTCTTCCGTGATGTTTTACAAAGCATTGACAAATATCAATTATGAGGTTTTGTCAATAATTCACACAAATCGTATATCTCTATATTAAAATAGTATAGTTCATATTGGAACATTCACCATGAAATTATCGATTAGTCAGTAAAGTAATTAAATATATCCGTATGAATATATAAAATTATGGCAAAAAAGAGGCTTCGTATTTAATATACTGTTTCAAAGGCATAAATTAAAGCAAACACCAAAATAAAAAAAAAAAAATAGTATGCTAACTCGAAAACCAAAATGGAATATAAATATAACTTCAAACAAAGCCTCTTCACAAATCTCTCACATATCCTTCTCAGCCACTTTTGTCAGCCTTCTCTTTCTTGATTCTAACAGTACATGGAGTCCTTGCAACGGTGTCCTGATCAAATGCTTCCTCCAAGTTAACAATAGGCAAAGCTCTTCGTTTTGCAGGGGTGAGATCAATTGGTTCACATTCATGAGATGACTCAGCAGAAAGCAAGAGGGGACCCTTTTGGAAAAAGCGAGTATGATAAACAGTTAATAAAACATATAATGTATACATGCCACAAGTGAATATAATGAGAAAAGCAATAAGAAACCTCTACTGCGTCAGAGAGAATGGACTTGTCGCCGGACCAAGTTAGACTGCTAGTCTGCCAAGTTTATAAGAAAAAATTTAGAAAAAAACAATATTCTTGACTATACTAAACAAAATAAACATGAGGAAAGTCAACTATAAGTGTTTAAACAAAAAAATTATTTCAAAAAAATGAAGGGGTAAGTCAGCTATAACAATAAAGCTGGATTCAACCAATTTAAATATAATACAATTCCAAACCAAACCTCTAGAAATTACCTTTCCGTCGCCCATTGTATCGAATTCCCTAATTATATCATCGTTGGTGATAATATTAGCGACTTTGTAAGTGTCAAGCTTATAGATGAAATTTTCTCTTTCAATTCCAACCTTGAACAAATAAGTCTTTCCAACCAAATTGTTAAGAGCAATAGGTATTGCAGACGGTTCCTCAATCTACAAATAATTTAATTCATATGATCAACTATTTTAATAATACAATAAACATTTCCAAAGATAACATAATTTTTTAATACCTCATCTGCATTAGGTCCAGCAAGTTCAATGCAAGGCTGATGTAGTAACTGAATAGCAAGATAATCGGATAGGAGAAACTTTGAATTCCCCGTATTGTCTAGGACAACCAAATGCAGCTTATACCTATGCAAGCGCATATTTTCACATAATTTTCTGAAATATTAAGAACTTAAATGGATATATTAAAGTGGGCTGCAAATCTAATAGTACCTTGGTAGAAGTTTGGGATTGTATACTTTGCAGTTAGGACAGTAGTAACTGAACATTATGGGAAATTCGTCATCCTCATCGTCAACATAGTCATTAGGCACACTCAAAACCTTCTTCGCACACACTTTGCAACTCAGATAATACCATCCCATATCAGAATCAATGGCGGCAATGGTGCACATCACAATACAGTTCTCAACCTTTTTTCACAAAACAAATTGTTTTTGTTGGTGAATCAAAATTGGTCACAAATATACGTTGAAACAAATATGTACGTCTAAAATAACGAACCTGTCTAGATTCAGACAATTGAGCAATTGTTTTCCTTGGTGTGTGTACAAAGAAATCATCCTTCACAGAAACACCAGAGACAATAGAGAGTGGCTTATGATCGACTATCGTTAAAACCAATTCGTCTTTCGGTAACCTAATAAGAAAAGAAAGTAGATGTCTTTATCGACGGTTTACATACAGACGGTCTTATTAAATATAGTTCTAGAATAATATCTTACAATGCAAGCAAATCATCAACTGCAGCCATGGGTGGATTAAGTTGCACAGCTGAAACATTGTATGCATTACATATGCTGCGCTCTCCTGTTAAAAGAAAGTACAATGCTATTAAATGCAATATTAACAAAATATTTGAAATAATACACATTCGTTATATGTAACTATATTAATGTAAAACATAAGTTGTTTAGAACTTGCCTTTCCAAACTTTTATCTTCCCAAATCGAATGACACATATAATAGCATTATCCTTTCTCGTTTGGATGGCGTCCATAACATCCGTCGCAAAACGCCCGCACAAAACAGTCTGTAGACGTTCATCACTACACAAAATATTAATAATATTAGTTCGAACTAATAAGAAAGACAATAGAGTTTTTCACAAACAATTGCAAGTAATTTTACTCAGCATTTCTTAGTTCCAACGCCATTATGTTTATGTCTTTTCCATCGATATAGACAACTTCAACTGGTGAGACTTTTACAATTTGACCAATGACATCTGAAAAGGCCATAAAATATATGAACATAGTCTTCATCATTAAATAAGAAAAATACACAGTATAACGGAAACAAAATTTAAAAGACTCACCAACCAAGTAGTCCGAATTTAGTGACCCGTCAAGAATATCACAGTAGTTTGCAGGATCAAAGCAGGATGGCATAACAGGATTATCGCAATTTCTAACACATGTGGTTTCCAGGAAAAAAATCTTGTATGGATGATTAGTAGTCCTGAAGGAACCACAGGCCTGTCCAACCGAGAAGTTGATAAATATCTTTGAACTACCCTCCGACAGAATCGGATCAAACTGATTTACCAAATCTTTCTTCACCGAAGCATGTATCTTTACTCCCTGTAATATAAACAGTGGTGTAAAACTGATTGTTAGAACATTTAATCAGGAATATTTAGATATTAAAACTTAACAACTAACAGCATGGACAAACAAACCTCAGAGTCCACCAGAACCATCTCAATTGTTAATCCTCGTGCAGCGGAGTACTGCTTCCAATGACGAATGATCTTAACCCTTATCTTCCACATCGTTTTGTATAGTTTTAGATCGGTTACATTGCTGAAGGAAGCCATAACTTTTTAAATCAAAACTCGTAGAAAAAATAATAAGAGAATGTGTAGGTGTGTGGTATTCTCGGTGGAAGTAAGTATCTTTATATAGTTTAGAATTTATGCGGTCGAATATAAGATCGGTGATCTATTGTGATCACTATTAATTATCCTTGTGGAGAAAGGAACGAAAGTTTCTTTTATTCATCGTCCATCAGAAATACAACTTTTACAGAAGTTTTGGAAAGAAATAATTTGCTTACTTTGTCTAATCCCTTACAATGATTGATCTCGTCATAATCAAATCTAATACATCGTTGTTCATCTGAAACTATATATTCTGTATATATATAAATATGTAATATGTTATTAATGTTTGACCATTGCCCAAGGTTACGAAGATTTGTACGCAACCAATATATCTTTTACCCATAAAGGAATAGTTTACAATCTTGAACCCATAGTACATCCGTTACAATGTACTTGTTTGAATTAATATGCAAGTAATAGTGTGCACGTAGACATTTTCGTTGTCAAAGAATAGTAACCAATATTTAAAAAATATAAAGGAAAATATATTTTCTATTCAGATATATTGTATCTACTCTAAATATAGTAGTGTATGGTAAGTGTTATAAATACAATTCTAACGAAACTAAGAAATATATAGAAAGACTACTAAGTGATATTTCTCTCAACCTCTCACTCCAAACCAGGCCTTGCATTATCATATGTTTTTTATTTGTTTGTTAATGGTTGGTCCAATCTATGTTTTAATCATCTTTTAATTATATTACGTATTTTTTTGTTTGAAATCACGTCTTTGATATTCATTAAAATTTAAGCATAAATGAAATATGTTTTTATAAGAAAGATATATAAAGTCACAGTTATCTCACTTTTTCATGTCTGAAAATAGACATACACGGATTTCGTATCAGTTCAAAACAGTCTAAGACTTGTGGATAGAAAAATAACAAACCCACCATACAAAGGTGAAGCAAATTTCTATGTAAATATATATATATATAGTTACAAAAATAATATGGATCCAGTAATTATAAAGTGATAACACCCATACAGCCTCAAAGATTTTTTTTAACGATATAATGTTCAATGAAAGAATCAAACCACTAAAACCTACACTTGTGATATACTTGGTGACCTAATAGAATAATGGCGATTTAAATTTGTAACTTCAAAGAAATATGCTCAATTCTATTATGAGTTATAAATTACTCATGGGGATTCTACGGAATTCAAGATCAATATAATCGCAAAAGAGGCTTTTCATTAAATAAAATCATAAAAATAGAAAACCATAACAAAGTATTGATCCAACACCATAAATAAGCAAAATCCAAAACCATAGAAATCCAAATTTTCTATTAAATAGTATAAAAAGCCTCATCGGTATTCAATCATCCTCCCAAACATTTCAGCCACTTTTGTCAGTCTTTTCCTTCTTGATGCGAATTGCACTCTGAGTTCTTGTGACGGAATTCTGATCAATTGTTTCCTCCAAGTTAACAATAGGCGGAGATCCTCGCTTAGATGGGGTCAGGCTGGTGCGCTCACCTGATTCACCCGAATCATCAGAGAGCATGAGGGAACCCTGTGAATGCACACAATAAGTTTTTTGACTCTTAGTTACGATAACTATGCACCTCGACGGTATGTAAATAAAAAATGCTCATTATTACCTCTGGTGCATCGGAGACATTGCTGGTGTAGCCTGATAAGGTAAGTAATGGTACCTGCTTATTTTATAAGTAAACACATTGATCAAAAAATAACTATCAAGCTAGATTTTGAAAAGACTTATCGTAGTTACTACTCAAATTACCTTTGCATCGACCTTAGTATCGAACTCGCCAATTAAATCATCGTTGGTGATAATCTTAGTGACTTTGTAAGTGTCATTCTTATAGAGAAAATTTTCTCTTTCAATTCCAACCTTAAACAAATAAGTCTTCCCGACCAAATTCTTTAAAGCAAGAGGAATATTAGCCGGTTCATCAACCTACAAATGGAGTTACACTCAGACTATTAATATGGTAGATAAAAAAAACCTTCAAAAAAGGCTATCCTATTACCTCGTCAACATTGGGACCGGCTAGCTCACTGCAAGGCTTATGAAGTAACTGGAGAGCAAGATTATCGAATAGAAGAAACTTGGAACTCCCCGTATTATCGGCGACAACCAAATGCAACTTGTACCTATAAAGGTATGATAGATCATAATCACTGAATAGAAGGTTTAATTAACGTTTTACTGTTATAAAGAAGTATATATCATAAAATAATACCTTGGCAGAAGTTTAGGACTGTAAACTTTGCATTTAGGACAATAGTAACTGAACATTAGGGGATTTTCGTCATCCTCATCTTCAGCAGAATCGTTAGGAACACTCAAAACCTTCTTGGAACACACTTTGCAGCTCAAATAATACCATCCCATATCAGAATCAATGGCGGCAATGGTGCACATCAAAATACACTTCTCAACCTTAACACAGAAAAAAATGTTTTAATATATTCAGAAAAAAAATTAAATGCATTGGTTAAAAGAACGAACTTGTCTAGATTCAACCATTTGAGCAATGGTTTTTCTTGGTGTGTGGACAAAGAACTCATCATTCTCGGAAACGCCAGAGGCAATAGACAACGGCTTAGGATCGCTAATAGCTAAAGCCAATTCGTCATTTGGTAACCTTAAAATACAAAATAATATATGTCTTTAACAGAACATGTAGCATATCGAGTAATTAAATTAAGGGTTAACGAAAATACTTACAATCTTAAGAAATCATCCACTGCAGACATGGGTGGATTAAGTTCAACAGTAGAGACATTGTATGCATTGGATACGCTACGCTCTTCTGTTAATGTAAAGACAATGTTCAAAATATAAAGTTGTAAAATCCTAATTGAAAGAATATACTGACGATATAACTATTACAACAAAAAAAAAATTGACAAAGTTACCTTTCCAAACTTTTATCTTCCCAAATCGGATGACACAGATAATAGCCTGGTCCTTTCTCTTTTGGATAGCTTCCATCACTTCCGTTGCAAAACTCCCCCACAAGACAGTCTGAAGGCGTTCATCACTACATAAAATATTATTAATGTTAGATCTTCATATAATTTGATATAAGAATTACATATAGTATTATCAAAAATAATTGCTAGGAATATTACTCAGCATTTCTTAGTTCCAACGCCATTTTGTTTGTGTCTTTCCCATTAACTGAGACAACTTCAATTGGGGAGACTTCAACAATTTGTCCAATGACATCTGAATAAGGAATTATATAAAGATATCAACATCGTATTATTTATGAAAAGTTGAAGAGCATGATGCTACCAAAAACAAAATATTTAAATTATACTCACCAACCAAGAAGTCCGAATTCAGTGACCCATCAAAAATTTCACGGTAGTTTGCAGGATCAAAACCGGATGTTACGACATGATACTCGCAATTCCTAACACGTGTGGTTTCGAGAAAAGAGATCTTGTATGGATGGTTAGTAGTTCTGTACGAACCAAAAGAATGTCCAACCGAAAAGTTGATCAATATCTTTGAACTACCCTCTGACAGTATCGGATCAAATTGATTAACCAAATCTTTCTTGACGGAGGCATGTATCTTCACTCCCTGTAATATATATTGTAAAAAAAATACCTTTTAGAACATTTATAAGGGAAGATATAGTTTTAAAAACATTCAAAAGAATATAGAAACACACATGTTGATCCACGACAACCATCTCAATTGTTAATCCTCCTGCAGCGGAGTACTGCTTCCAAAGTCGAATGATCTTAACCCTTATCTTCCACATTGTTTTGAATGGTTTCAGATCGGTGACATTGGTGAAGGAAGCCATAAGTGTTTTAAGCACCGGTTTTAGAGCAAAAATATAAGAGAAGTTGTAAGTTTGTGGTATTCTCGGTGGAACTATGGTCATTTATATAGTTTATAATGTTTAGTTTAAGATCTTTTGTGATAACTATTAAGTAGCCTTGGGGACAAAGCAAAGAAAGTACCATTTATGTATCGTTCGTTTAGGAAAACAACTTTAACCGCACAATTTATACGCAAATATTCAAAGATGGTGATATTGAAAACTATTAATTAGCCTTGGAGACAAAGCAAAGAAAATACCATAACCATAATAATTTACAAAATCTTTCACCCATATTACATCCGTCTATAATATCTTGGTCATAGATCTCTAATAATCTCCAAGTAATGCATTTAAATGAATACTTTAAATGGTGATTGAGCATGTAAATGAGAATGTATAAGATCTCAGAACAAAATAAGATCGCATATCGTACTTGTTATATTGTCTTACATAATGCACCATTCTACAATGAGTATGATTCATTATAGCACGTTAACTATCAAGTCTAAAGAAGGAAGTGACCGTAATGATTGGGATTCATTATGACAGACATTGAAGAATGTTATATAAAGATATCTATCGAACAAACTTTATTTTCACATATATTATGATATGCCTCTTGCGTATGATATGCCTTTTGCTAAAGATAATTCCTATGCAAATCTCATCATTACATCAATACGAACTCATGCTTAACTAACCAAAAGTAAATCAACCCAAAGTATAACTAAAACAATAAGCCAACTATAAGACAAATGCAATAAGAAACCAAAATGAGATAAGCATCCAATAATTTGGTCAACATATAATATCATAAGTTTAGTTTAACATTCCAGCCGAAGATAAAGGACATGGCCAAACAAAATGGAAAACCAGAAAATATCCGATAACATACATAACCAAAATGTAAAACCAACAAACGTCATCTTGTAGTAGAGGTTAATAAACAGATGCTATATAGCCCACATCTGTGGCTCACCCAACTCCTCCCAATTGACCCACGGTACTTTAACATCCGACGCCTTCGCCTCCGCAAGCCTCAGTTCCGACTCCAACCTCGCTTTCTCTTCCTTCAAGGCTCGGTACTTGAAGAGTTGGTGAATCATTTCGAGTTTCCCTTCAATGCGGGAGACCTCACGCTCCAGTTGATGTTTCTTGTACTCTGCATCTTGTTGTCGCTTCATCAAAAGAAGCTTGGTTCGGTAATGCTCTGTCATTTCCTCCTTACCTTTCTTGTACGCCTCTTGCACAGAATCTCCATAATCTTCAACCATATTTGCCATTCTGGTCTCTTCGGCTGGATGTTTTGCATGTAAAAAAAAAAGGGTTACGAATAATCCCAAAAATCTAAAATCGGTAACCGTGCTTCTCCGAAAAAAAATTACCAAAATCAATATAAGTAAATCGTTTTGTAATATATTGAAATCAAAGTTATTATAATAGAAAACAGAGATCATCGAACATGTCAAACCTCTGGAAATGGATTTTAACCCTAGAATGATTATTCGCAAGGCTTTTTGAATATATAAAAGATATGACTTATACTGATTATAATAACATTCTACCAACTAAAATGGATCGATCTACAAAGTAATTGAAGTATGTACACAAAATAGATCTCAGAAAATCCATAAACGTACTAACCTTGTATTGGAGAGTCTCAAAGGGAGAAAAAGAGATATGATGATGATAAATGAGAGAGGTTTAATGTATAGTAGATCTTCCTTAAACACTTATTTATAATACAATGGAAGGCACTCGAAGGGTCGTGTCTTTTGGAAAATAATTTAATTGTCATTTAAATTTTATTTACAAAATCAAATATATTTTTAATGGACGCGTATTTCATGATAATTTCAAAATGTTTTCTTATTTATTCCGTTCTTTCTATGGGTTTCTAATGAAATAATGGTCGGTTACTAAAATATAGACTTCATATTACTAAATGTTAACTCGGTAACTATTTGCACATTAGTTTTGAATCTCTTATGGATTCTGTATGATATTATATTGTCATCAGATATTAAATTTGTTTCGTATTATTACCTTTTTATTATGATTACCTATTGTTTATGAATATATATAAATGTAAATCCCTAGACTAAAAAAGCAGATCTTACGATCGCATTTATATTGTGGAGAATACTATAAACATAAATTCTTAATCATTTGGATTAATTACAATCCATTTCAGCTCATTAAATATCCATTACTAAAGTGCTTTCAATGAATTTTATTAAGTAATCATCGCCTTCCCTAACCACAATATGAAGAACCTTTGAACAACTTATTGTAATAACCGACTTTATATTAAAAGTATTAAGAAGAAGACTTACTATAATATGGAGTCATTATTCAAAATGTAAAAGTTTCACTTTACAGGATTCTACTTTATATATGATACTATAAACGATAAGTAAATATTCTCCATATTATATTAGGTATTACATGTATGTTATACTCACTATAAACCATAGTCTTATGTTAACCAATTCGAGAAGGATATGCAATATATGTATATATTCCATAAAAAATGTGAGAGTAATAGGGATACATATAAAATATGTATAGATTCCATTTGTGTGAAATTTTTCACCAAGCAAAACATATTGCAAATTCCATAATGAGAAATTGTAAATTTATTACCCCAATAGAAAGTAAACTTGAGAATGTATTGGAAAGATATATTTTTCCGCAAAATAAAATAATATCTCACTGGAGGAAATCTCAGATAGAGTAAACAAAATTTCATTGTAATAAGTTTAGCATATCTCATTCTTCGGAAAACTAAGAATGGTCTAAATATAAATAAATATTGTAAACAACAACTTTAATAAAAAAAATATTAAATCCGAAACTTCAGTAATCGATGTTGGGAACCCTGCAATGGCACAAGTTAAAGATGTGAGGAAGAAGAAACAATTATAACTAATATATACTACATTGACTTCACTGTACGAAACTCAATCTTTATGTTTACTGTGATCTAAAGAACTGAATCTCAGGGATCTCATTATCGAACAGAATTTCAGAAACACCATTCATGTTTGTCACAAAATCATGACCACCTATAAAAATAATATATCAGCAATGGACAAAAACAAAAATATAAAAATTAGCAAGTTTGGATGCAATTACCTGCTTCCCACTCAAGTCGCCATAACCTTAATACACATACTACAACATCCCTTGTGTTAGAACGCCAAAAGGAGTTTAAAGTATGTGCTAAATCTCCATATGCAACACACCTAATTTGGGCGAGCCTGTTACATGGAACAGTTCGTTCAATATATTTTTCATTTTAAAGAAACTTTATTTACCGGACAAACAACAACAACTATGAGACATAGGAAAAGTTCAAACCCGAGATCTATTAAGAAGAACTCCAACGAATATATCATACGATTGCAGATGTTATCAGTTTGATATGTCTTTGTAGCTATAAGATCTCCTACAGATACCAATGCTCCACATAGATCTACATTAGAAAATATTATATGAGTCTGTAGTACCAATAGTATATAAGTTATAAATATTGCCTACTTAACATACCGAGACAGTACATAGGATGATGAAGACCACGCTTGATATCGCGAAAGTTTGCACAGCTTAGAAAATTAGAACCGTTTACTGGTCCCATCTTTCTAAACAAAGTCGATTCATTAAACCGGATTCTGTACTTGTGCTTTGTCGTTCGATACATTTCGAGAGAATACATTATCTCGAAATTGATTATCTCAAACCAGCCACCTTCTTTCAGCTCAATCTCATTAGGTAGACACAAAGCATAGTTTAAGTTTCCTTCAATTGTTACTCCCTGTTTAAAACAGAGTAAAAACTATACTTACTATAAATGTTTTAAAAATATACGACACAATGAATTAAATCTATAAAAAAATTTACACTCTGATCTCCTAGGAGCATGACTGCGTGATGATCTCCTCCAATTCTCGTAGTCCATTTCCTCACAATCTTAACACGAATTGCGGGGAATTGAGTTTTATGATTCACCTGACTCAAAGGGATAAAGTTCACCATCGAGCAAACAGAGCAAGACTTCTTTGTTATGTGTGGTGTTAGGTTTAAATTTTTGTTCTAAGTATATAGTGTATATATATAGTTTACGTCTGAACCCTAATGATATTTAAAACTGGATCTAAGAAGATATGGATTGCCTACTAAACGGAAGTTTGTAGATTTAATTCATAAATGCATGTGTATGAATATAGTCTATTCTTCAGCCATAATTCTTTCATTAAAATTACTTTCTCATCTACTGAATATTATCAAAATTTGCACTAAATTAATAATTAGTTAGTAAGGAAATAATTGACGAACACGTCTATTGATAACAAACTTAAGGAAAGATGCGTCCGTCGACATATGGCTTGGACGTCAATTCTTTTAGTTCAATCCAGTTGACCAAAGCAGCACTATGCAAATAACCTTACAGCTGTCTTATTGACACGGTTTCACTGAGGATCATATTGTATCTGGTCTATAAAAGTCTGTAAAAGCTTATGTATGTTGTTTGTTGAGAAACTAAAAATCAATATACTTATCAAAATCATTGTTTGTTAATGCGTACTATATGGACTTCTTTCAGCTGCTTTTTTTTTAAATAGTATGATTGGTGCTAAGAACGTTCCAAGGTCGATTATAAAATGGGGGTATTACTTAATGAGATCGGGTTTTATACAACCCGAGAAACAAAATAATTTGAAAATAACAATCGGATACCAGTAAAAGGTATAATATAAATATAGCAGAGTACATCATACGGTGGATAAAATCCTTCATATCTCTTCTTCTAGTTTCCACTCTTTAGCTTTTGAATCCCACAGAAAAAAATTCTTCCCCTCACAACACGAATAATCATAAATTTTCTTCTCATGAGCTGACTTATTCTTTTCCATCCAAACTGGCATCTTCGAAGTAAGTTTATCAGACGGCGCCTCAATAACGTCAAATGTATCAATATTGTTATATTCATACCACTCGCCAGCTTTTGTATTGCTTAATTCAACAATATCGGATGAAACCTTCAGTGAAAAATATCATAAGTCATATTGAGTAGATGTAGCATAGAAAATCCTATATAAAAAAGATAAATAAGAACGTCTAACATTTTCATACAAAACAATTACTGTTTTTTTTCTTGAAGACGACTCAGGCTTCCATGCCCATTTTACCTTATGAGAACAAAATACAATTAGTGTCAGAGAAAATAACATATTCATACAAAAAGATTACTGTATTACATTGTTTTTAATTGACCACTGATATTTCGACGGAGGCATGTCTGTCGACGGAGACTTTCAATAAAAATAAGAAATGTATGCAAGACTAAAAACTTCTTAGCATGGACGCTTAGCTGGTCTTCTAAAAGAACTCGTATTTATATAGGGGAACATTAAATATTTTGCACCTAAACTAAATATTCTATATCCATATTGGACTACCAATAATATTGGATATATTAAAGCATGACGATCTTCTATAAAGGATATAAGATTTTGTACAAAATATATTTACTTTGATCATGGTGATAACAGATTTGTCATTTATGTAAATGGAGGGATACGATTATCCCCTACAGAGGAAAATAATAAGACTGCTTTATTCCTGGCATAAATAATAGTATTAGTTTTTTTTTAAAATGGAAACTATCAATACGGATTATTAAAAGAACATATAGGATAAATTTATTATTTATTTTCTTATTCTATATATAAGTATCGTCTAAACCATAAAATTAAATAAAGCTAAATTACGCCAAAAACACTCAATATTAAAAAAAAAACATTAGGACAATATATGGTCCAAAACATAAATTACTATAAAAAACTAAAACGATATCCCAAAAGAAAACAATATAAAGCCAACAATAATTTGTTTTTTCAGTAAGATACTAAATAAAAAACATCCACCCATTTAGCCTGATACTACGATTATCAATCAGCCACTTGGTTCAGTCTTCACTCTCTTGAACGACTCCGATGTTCCAAGGTTATTTTCATTTTCCTGGTTAAAAAACGCCTCTAAACTATCGTTGGGGGATCCACGTCGTTTAGCACATGTCTTGGCAAATGATTTACATTCAAGCGCAGAACTTTCGATTATCTGTTGTGAACCGTGGAACAAACAAAAAATATAAGTTGAAATTATTATGTCATACATTCTTATCAATTCGTAAATGTATCTATGATATATTACCTCTGACTGAACCTTGCGATCACCACAAAATGGATAGAAAGTGTTAGAAGCTCCCTAAAATAATTATTTGGTAGTCCAAGAAATATATGAAAATACTATTTGAAAAATAGTGGGAAGACTATTTATATGGAGAGAAGGTACCTTAGGATAAAGAGAGACGTCAAAATCGTTGATCATAGATGGGTTGCTAATAATCTTATGGACCTTGTATGTATCATCCTCATACTGATAATTAACTTTATCTATAATGATCTTAAACAAATATGTATTTCCAACTACATAATTCAGTGCAGTTCGTAAAAAATCCGGTTCTAGGATCTGCAAAAATGAACATAATTTTACTCCACCAAAAATGGTACGGTTGATAAAGATAAGCAGATTAAAAGATTAAAAAATATATTAGAGAACATACTTCGTTGGTCTTATGCGTACTTGGATGAAAGCTTGGTTGTTGGAGCAACTGGAGTGCAACATCGTCCATGACCAAAAGCTTTGTGTGGGAAGTATTATCAAGGACGACGAAATGCAATTTGTACCTATAATATATGATATTTTCACTTCAGTAAATGTCCAGTAGATTCAACAATATGTTCACTACAAATCGAAAATCAATATTTTAGTAGTACCTTAGTTTCAGTTTGGGATTGAGAACCTTGCAAACAGTACAATAGATCATACAACGACGATCCAGTTCAATGGTTCCTCCTAGGGATATGTTATTATGCAACATATCAATTTTTGTACCACACATTTTGCAACTCATATAGTACCAACCCATATCGTTATTAATGGCAACTATGGTACACCTTACAAAACACCTCTCCACCTTTCGAAATAATCATAACCAATATTAAAAATAGAAAAATAAAGAGTTATTTAGGTTAACAATATATGAAAATAGGATACCTTTCTCGTATCTAGAATTTCTGCTATGGTTTTCTGCTGCGTATGAACAAAGAATTCTTCTTCATCTGCTATCAAGGATACCATAGACAGAGTCTTTGAGGGGACAATTGCAAAAGGCACTTTTCCCTTTGGTAGCCTACAAAGTAATTCATATGTTTAGAAAGTATAATTAACACTGTAATGCGATTGTAAATAGGGGAAAACTCAAGTTCGAAGTACGGATCAATATAATCTCACAATTTCGCAAACTCATCAACTTCTACGGTACATGGATTAATGGAGATAGCGGACACATTGAACGTATTGCACACGCTTCGATTAGCTGAGAAGAAGAAGACGTTAACATTATAAATTAACTTATGACATTGAACACTGGTTCAACTTGACAAACCATTAACGTAAACGATTTATATTACCTTTCCATGCTTTTATCTTGCCAAACTTCAATACACAGATTAGAGTATTATCACACATAACTTGAACTGCTTGACTTAAATCAAGTGCAACCTTTCCCCAAATAACCAATGGAAGTCTTACATTCCTGATGTTAGAAAAGCAAAACGATAAAATGGTAAGCCAGTATCATACACCTAGATCATTACATATTATTAGATTATTTATGTCGAATATGTGATTTAATTAAACTCACTCGGCATTTCTGAGCAACAATTCAATCTTTTCTGTGTCCTTCCCATTAAGAGAGATGATCTCAACATGAGTGATCTCCACAACCTGACCAATGACATCTATAACATATAATTAAAAGTGAGTACTATAACATCAAAAATTAACATTAAGTGTATATATATAGCTAATCGACACTCACCAATAAGATATTCTGGATTCAAACTACCATCTAAGATATCACGAAAATTGACAGGTTTAAAACCAGTCAATCGGTATGGCAACTCCTCACAGTTTCGAACCCGAGTAGAATCATCGAAAGATATCTTATAAGGATGCCTGGGTAAATCGATATGACCCACACGATTGGGAAAGTGAGAAATTGATGAATATCCTCGAGTCACCTTCTTGGATGAACTGATCGAAGTTAATAGCTAACTCACCATTCACAGTTGCATGAATCGAATCACCCTGTGGATATAAAAGTATAAAGTAAACTAAAAATTACTACTCCGAAAGCAATACAGCAAATCGAGTAAGTTATTTGATTTTTTGTAACTATAAATAATCAGTAACTTACATTGGAATCAAGTAGAACCATGTCAATCGAATCAATAAAGTTATGCTGAGAATAACACTTCCAGAGACGGATGATCTTAACCAATATTTTCCAAGATGACTTGGAAGGATTCAAAGCACGAACGCTGTCAAACATAACACCCATTTCTTCTACTCACGCGAAATCAGTTTCTAGGTTTCTTAATTGCAAGATGTAGACGAAGAGGGATGCAAAGTCGGTATTTATATATGTATAATTCTTATACGTTTATAGGAAAACCTAATACAAAATCGTTTTTAGGAAAGAATCATTAAATATTTTCCTTGCGGACCAAGCATATCCATTTTTGTGTACATTACTTTAGGATTTACTTTGATCTCAAGAATGCAATTCTCGGTAAGAAATAGTTACGTACTATATATTTGCACATGGGTTAAAAGGGAAGTTTGAAAATTATTTTTATGGAATAACGTGAGGTTGTATTCGAACACGACATTGTATTTAACACTTATATGTTTGCATGCAAAACATCCTACGTCAAAAACAACCTCAACAAAATATGTTGCATCCATAACAATCCTTTCTCCTCTATGCACTTGACCTAAACGTAACTATGTGAAAACCTTTATATTTTATTAAGTTTTCCAGTTTGATATTAAAACCTATCGGATAAACATGGATAGGTCTCCGAAAGTTTATATGGTTTTAAAATATTATGAGAATAAGTTGTTTTAAAAAGTTGAACTAAAGCTCCCATCATATACAGGGGACTTTTCTCATGTGCAAAATAATTTCATATATTTATATTTTTTAAATATGTTACTGAGATATAAAATATAGATCATAGATAGTAGATAATACGGTAACTATTGAAACAATTTAATCTTACCGACCATAGTTTATTTCTCACACTTGCAAAACAACAAAAGAATGAAAAATAAACGATTTCATATAACATGACGACTTGAGAAACAAAGAAACAGAGTACCTTACATAGACATATAACTAAAAATACAATTTCAAAGAAACATTGCATAGAACAACATGGAAAGCACATATCCCTTGATTATCTATCCTCATCAGTAGCAAACTTATAGAACTGGTAGAGCCTCTTGAAGTAGTAACACCCATTGCATACTAAAGCCATGCTATCAACAGGATGGCAGTTGGTGAATGGTTGAAGATTGACCAAGTTTCTGTAGTTATCAGTCGTCCATTCAACATGGATATCACGGAGTGAGTTTTTGATTCTTTCCCAACATAGATTAGATGTTGACATGTCGTGGCGCCATAAGAGTTTATCGAAATACTTTTTACCCTTCCGAAAGTTACCTAAAGAAAGAAGTAGCACAGCATAAAGATAGATACCTGTTTCAAAATGACGGATTGAGGATTGTCTCAGATGATGAAGCCCACGATGATGATCGTCATTGAGGAAATATCGAAATATTCCTTCGATATAATGAGCTTCGGGATTCCCATTAGCCAAGCAGAGTTCTTTTAACTGTTTGTGCTTAGTAACCATCTGGATTGGATCCGCACAAAAAAGTCTCAAACTGATATCTCGGTAATAGCCATTAGGATCGGGGTCTGAGTAATCGTCGTCGATTCTATTATCACCGGTGACGGTAAGGTTTTGATTGTCCACAGAATCATCTGAGTCCATCTAATATTGTGTTTTTGTTGAATAATATGAAAGAGAGATGAAGTAGTTTGAGTTCGAATCGTCTTTCTTTGTGGAATAGACCTTTCCAAAGAGACTATCCGGTGGTAGAATGAGAAAGAAATTTAAAGTAATATTGGTTGATGAATCTGCTTCAGAAAGCTTTAGGTTAGAGATTTTTGAGCGGCACACACGTTCTCTTTATATTGAGAAGAGTGATTTTTGATAGTCACACCGCAAAACATTTTCACGACTTTGGATTCTTCTCCATGCATGCTTCTTGATAACACAAAGAAATACTATTTTTGTCATTGATTCATCTACTTTATATCACTGTAAGTTCTGAATCCATCACTAAAAGTAGCAACATTTTAACTTCATCCGTATTTTAATTGATATACATCGAAAGTTTCAAATCGGAATGACAAATGCCATCAAAATGGGAAATATGTTAGCTTTACAAAAATGTACATATTCCCACTGCAAAATAAAAACCTTTTTCACATATAGATTGTGGGATATTTACTTAGTTATCGGTCACACAAGATTTATATCATGTTTACATACATGACATAAATGGATGTTTAAATATTATCGGTGATAGACTTAGATGGATATATATATGATTTATATATATGGATTGAGGATTGTCTTTGATGGATGTATATATGATTTATCCCACCAGTGGTAATTACGTTATCTAACCGCATGCATCCAAAAAAATCATGTGATCGTCATAGTCTTCCGAGCTATCCTCTGTGAGCTTACAGCTTAATTGTCTATGCAACTTCTCATGCATTCACAGGTCTCTGTGTGCTAATAAGACTATGACGCTAGAGATTCTTAAGCTAACATAAAATCTCTGGGCTAAAAGGTCAATAGAGAGAACATGGAGAGCAAACCATCAATTGATGAAAGTTCCGCTTCTGCTCCTCGTAGTCTTCCGATGGATCCTCAGCGAGCTTCTTTGGAAGCTTCTGATAGGTCTCCGTCTGCAAAGAAGACGAACCAAGTCAATTCTCTAGCTCAATCTGCTGTTCCCCAACGACCAATGTATTTGTTCTCGAGCGGTTTCATGGAGAGCAAAGGATCGATTGATGAAAGTTCTTGTTGTGCTCCTCGTAGTCTTCCGATGGATCCTCAGCGAGCTGATAGGTTCTTGTCTCTGCAACTTATATATTTGTATTCATAGGTCCCCTCGTGCGAAGAACACGAACCAAGTGAATTCTCTTTCTCAAGCTGCATGAAGCTTTCACGACCAATCTCATTGTTCTCGAGCTGTTTCCCCGCGAACATCCTCCAATGTAAATCTTGTTTGAGCTGATACGAAAACATTTATACGTGTTTCAACATCTTTAACCAAAACACTCGGCAAACATTCCCTACATATAATTTGTGGGATAGACGAAACAAACTGAACGTGAAAGCTTCAACCAATATCATCAAAAAAGGAAACAAACCATAACAATAAATGTGGTATTTTTCATGAAAACGCTCACAAACCGACACGTATACAAAATAAGGAATGCAGCCTTCTCATGCATTCTCAAAAAAATCGAGCTTGATCATATAAGGAAAGCCTTAAAAATGCTTCTCCTTTAATATATAGGGGATAAGACTTTTGGTATCTGAGACACAGATCACGTTTTTGATGTCTGACGAAACAGCCTTCGAGAGGCTTGACTTTAACGGCAATGCTTCTGCTTCTAAAGCTGAAGGTATATAACGTCGATAATCGGTTCCTAGGAAGCATGGTGTTCCTACTGAGTCTGCGAAAATCCAGGTTAGACCACCTGCGAGAGTAGAGCTATTCCAATAAGAATCCGAGAAAATAATGTCAACATTTTCCGGAACCTGAGAGAGTATGTTCGGAGTGTTCGTAATACGACCATCTTTCTTTGAAACAGAGGTTGTTTTCGTGGTCTTGGGGATGCATGCCACTCTTTTGACGCTTTTATTGATTTAGCCAACATATCTGTTTATAAAAAAGATTTATCATTCGAGCACAAACATGAGTAGATCAGATCCTTCATCGAGTTGCATACATTCCTCACTGGAACCACCATTGATGGAACTAAGTCATGCACTTTCTTATCCACAGGGCAAGCAAACATTACATAGAAGATTAATTCACTTTCGTCACTTCTTTTACACTTTCCATCAGCTTGTATTCTTATTATTTGAAGGGCTTCTCCCACTGCCAAAGCACTATATTTTTTTAGCTTCCATAGGAACTATCTAAGTTTTGGGGAGCATCCAACATTCGTTGTCAATGTAACTTCAGCATTGCTCTCAGCATTCTTTAGAATGTCAATACGAACTGAAGAGATTTAATAAGCGAATGACCTTGATTGTTTGGACCCTGCAGGTACACTATAAACATTTCCACAGCAAAGATATAATTGAATATATCAAAGACAAAATCATCTCGTTGTCAATGTATATACCTTCACCGAGTCTGGGGCATCAAGAAAGAACTACTTATATCCATTAACGAGTCTCCATGGTTCAACAATCTATGAATCCTTAAACAAGAGAGCAAAGGAAGAGAATGTTCGAAGTTATAGAATCAGAACAACAATCCCTTCATCTAAAATCTCAATCAGAGATAATACATGGTTAAGGTCAAAATCGAGGGTTTTGATTACACTAACCGGAGAAAGGTTTACGCTTGAGAAGACAAGGGTCAAGCTGACTACAATCTCAATCTGAGACAGAGATTACACATGGTTACGGTTAAGCCCGAGCTTCTTAGCATCCTTTCCCTTCTTGGTGCTCCTTAACCTTTATAAGGAACTTGTGATTCTGATTCAAGGTCACCCTTTTACTCCTGCTCCCTGCAAAATAATCACAAAATCAAACAAATCAATAAAGACCTTTGTTTGAGGGCTTATCGAGAGAAAAATGACTAGAGTGAGAGAGATTACGACTGTTAGAGTCGGATACTTTGGGAACTTGGAGACGGCTCACGAATCCGGTGCGAGCGCAGTTAGATCCATCAAACTCGTCGAACTTTCTGCAACATACCAGTGCTCAAGATGAAGACAAAACTGGAGAATTCGTCGGAGGAGGAGGAAACGCCGACTGATTAGGGTTCCCGAGTTCTAGGTTTGAGATCGATGTGTCGCGTGTGAGAGAGAGATTAAGAGAGTGAAACAGAGAGATGTCTGTGTTAGAGGAATCGTGAGTGTGTGTGTGAGGGTAGGAGTGCAAGATAGAGGTAGGAGACGATTAAGAACAGAGAAGAGATGAGATCTGAAAACAGAAAGAACAGAGGATCGATGAGAGATGGATGAGAATATTTATTTTTTTGGTGGGTGGTGAATAAGAAATGAGTTTAGCAAAAAAAAAAATTAGATCCGCCAAAATCAGAAATTTCGCTAAGTGTTTTGCCTCCAAAATAAATATCCCGCTACATAATTCATTATTGGGTCTCTGTTTAATGAAATTTTTTGCTAGCGCGGATTTAATGCTACGATAGAGTTATAATCTGATTTTGACAGTATTCATAGCAGTTGGTAAATTCGTGCTATCGTGAACTGCTACCAATACTCATATTTTTTGTAGTGTGTGCTGGTAACTGATTAAGAACATGGTTTTAATTTACTGCTAGATACTCTAACTTTACTATAACCACTCTCTTCATCTTCTTTCAATAAAAACAGGGCTAAAGAGAAACGGGAAAAGTTGTAGATTGAGATGGTTGAATTACCTGAAACCTGACATTAGGCGAGGGAATCTAAGTGCCCAAGAACAGCTTCTGATCCTTGAGCTCCACGCTAAATGGGGTAATAGGTGCGTCACTCCATCCCGTCATCAGTTCTTGTTTTTATATTACCCAAAAGTTTCCCAACCTTTGACCATATAATTTGTTAACCTTGTGTATGTTTCAGGTGGTCCAAGATTGCACAGTACTTGCCAGGACGAACTGTGTTAGAATCGGGTTTAGTTATGGGCTTCCAACTTAAAACCAATTGGCAATCAGTGGATTGACCCTAATCTTTTATATAGTAGTAGATTATTTCTTATATTACCGATGTGGGATGTTTCTCATCAATACCCTCCCTCACACTCAGCCATCTAGGTTTGAAGCGTGGACAATGTGGGAATAACATCCATAGAGGGCCCAACATCGTTATAGTATTAGTAGTAGTAAATTAGGTCAAAGGATCTTATCGCTCTGATACCATGTTAGAATCGGGTTTAATTATGGGCTTCCAACTTAAAACCAATTGGCTGTTAGTGGATTGACCCTAATCTTTTATATAGTAGTAGATTATTTCTTATATTACCGATGTGAGATGTTTCTCATCAATAAACTGACAACGAGATCAAGAACTATTGGAGAACAAGAGTTCAGAAACAAGCTCGACAACTCAACATCGAATCGAACAGCGACAAATTCTTTGACGCTGTTCGTAGTTTCTGGGTACCCAGATTGATCGAGAAAATGGAGCAGAACTCTTCTACTACTTATCCTTGTCCCCTAAAAAACAACAATAATAATAACTCTCTTCTTCCTCCTTCTAAACCTTACGACTCAGTGAGTACACAAACATATACAGATTTCTCGTGGCCGAACCCGGTTTTAAGCAACACTAATGGTTCTGCTTCGAGCTCCACTTTCATGCCTGATCCTATGACAGCTTCAAATTTCATGGATCAAAACACCATCATCGATGATTCGATGGGTTACCATGAAGGCAACGGACAAGAACTCGGCGGTTATATTCATGGGATGGAGGAGTATTACATAGGAAATTCAGACATATCAACAGAATGTCACATGGAAGAAGCGTACGAGGATGTCACACAAGATCCCATGTGGAATGTGGATGACATTTGGCAGTTTAGGGAGTAATTAAGTCAGTCAAGAGATGCTTAGGGTGGAGCCCAATACCATGGTTTTATACTAAATATAGTAATATATACATTTCATTTTAGTTTATGGTCAAAAAGTTGTTGGATAAGTATTTATATTGATAGTTTGCTATAAGTCTTTGGTTTGATGTCTTTTGTATAAGTATGATTGCTCAGATTAATATAATAGGCTGATCTGTTCGGACTACAAGTGCAAACTTGTTTACTCAGAATACATGGACTTAATTAATGAGGGGAAAAAACTTGTCGAACCTGGGCCATACTTGCACCTTCAAGCCGTTCACCACCAGACTAATTCATCTGGTTAAAAAAAAAGTTTTTTTTCATATCTTGACGGTTTTTCATATTTGATATAAATTAATATAACTATATATATTAATTATTTTTAGATTTAATACATATTAAAAAACATCCTAAATATATATGAAACTTTTAAGTTGTTCAAAATACTTGAAAATATATATAAATAGTCAAAAGTAAATGTTTAAAAAATTAAACTATACTCAAAACACCAAAATACTTAAAATATTAATTTATTTTCTATCCAAATATTTAAATCCAAGCAATTTATATGTTAAGTTTAGGTATTTTGACATATGTTATTCAAATTTATATGTAATATATTATTTTGTTTATAGATGTTATAAAATAAAAAATATCCAATGAATTTTAAAATTCAAAAGATAATTTAAATGGATTATCCAAACTCGCAAGGATCCGAACCAAACCGGATCAAAATTTAGAAATATCTGAATGAAGCTGAAATTTTTGATTCCAAAAATCCGAAAGCCGAATAGATCCGAACCGAATCCGAACTGTACCTGATACAAGCCTAAGCTATCAAAGGCTCACAAACACCTTGGATCAAAGTGATGGACAATCCAACAAGAGGGGTGGTTTGTACAATCGATCTAATCGACCTTAAAATCGGTTGATGGAAGTGAAGATAATGATCTCGGACAGAACAAGTTGTTGACTGAATCCACAATCAACCACGAATAAGAAAACTTGAATCCACAAGCAATCTCAATCGCCAATCAAAGAGTCTAGTGATTCCACACAAGACTGAATGACCAAATTCACACAAAGACACAAAGACTTTGGAGAAAAGAAAACTGAAAAGTTTATTAGATTTTAGGTAAAAGATTTGTGGCTTACAATGAGAGGCCTAATGAGCTTATATAATGCTCAGGACAAAACAATATAATTGACTTAAACAAGAAAAGAAACTGCAGTAAATAAGAAAAGAACCGTTGGACATGATTGTAGCAAAATCTGTCCAAGTATGGAAGTTGTCTTCTCTCCTTGTATCTTGTGAGTTTGGGCAGAAAGGAATGCATCCGTGGGATCTTCTTTGATGTATTGATAGTCTCTGATTCGTGCCTGAACATAAGGGGAAGGAGCCGTTGGCCTTTAATAACTCCAAGGGTGAATGCATCCATGTAAGGTAAGTTGACAAATAAGAGATTTCTCTTGATCATGTGGCTGCTGGTGCATGGAAGGATGATGGTGAAATCTTCTGGACGTTTAGATGAGTCTTCTGGGTGTAATGAATTATATTCTGGTTTCCACACGTGAGTTTGAGTTGCACACTCCTTAAGCAAATAACTACTTTCCTTAAATAGAACCAGTTCGGATGCAGTGTAGGTCGCCTGACTTGTAACTGGCATATCTCCTAAACCATTACTATTTTTGGTATGAAACCAATTCTCCGTGTGCTCTAGTTGAGTTGAGAATCTATAGCAAGTGGTTTCACGGTCATACTCCTTATGGTTACAAAGATATCCTTCTTTGAATGCACCTATGTCGCTGCTGGCTCCAATGTAGCTTGTATGGTTGATCTTATGAGCTGGTGGTCCAGCTACTGACTTGAGGTCCTCATCAGTACCCGAACGTCCATCCGTAGCCACAGTAGTTACACAAAACTTTTACAAACTGTTCTGGTATGAAAACTCGTTTTCCGTTAAAAAGATCAAGTTTATTCATGACTAATCTTCAAGTTAAACAAAATAGAGAAGTCTCATGTCTTATATTCTTTGTGGCTAATGTGCATATTAGCTAGATAATATCTCTAATAAGGCATTAACATGTGGAAGAACCCAAAAGCTATGAGACTCGACGATCCAAGAATTAAAATTATGGGACCAGATAGGTGAAAATTCAAGGACAGAATATGTCTCTTCACCAAAATTGATTGTCTTCTTTTGTAAGAAAGTTGACGATATTACAGGAGAGTTTGATTGACATCTATCGTTTCTCTGGAATCATAGAAAACGTTAATCGACATACTGATTGTTACATTTGATAAGAGTTAACACATTTTGTCAAATCCTTGTTGCTATACAAGAGATCATTAACATGATGAATTTGGATTGTACAATTTAATTTTTACGTAGAGTTAGTCAAAACTAAACGGAAAATGTTTTTTATCTAGGTTGCATAGAAAATCCGTTTAAGGTTTCGTTTCCTGTCCGAAAACGTTTTGTAATCAGAATTTTCATGAAAATATATGGAAACGATTTTATTTCAAAAACACGATAGAAACTTGTGTTTCTATTTTAGAAACTGAGATTCTGATTTAGTAATGCGAAAGAATGACTATTTTATTTGATGTTAATGATTACTTGTTTAACTTTATTTTTGTATAAGGAATGAATACTTGTTAACTTATATTTTAATATCATCTTTTAATATTTGTTATTGTTTTGGTATAATGATTTGACTTGGAATGAATACTGGCATATTTGTTTCTCCATGTGAATGAGCCATTTAGATGAAGATAAGAGTTTTGTTTGTTTAGGCATTAAAAATGCAAATCATTCAGATGGATCATTCCGACGACTTCCAAAAATTTAAGCTTAATTTTAAAATTCATTATTTCAGCTGAACAAATTTGTATCATTTGAATAGAGATGGTTCATTCAAAATTGTATAATGTCTATTATAACCCTAATGCAATTCACAAAAAACAAACCTAAACATTATGTCATTTTGTCACACACGAAAACTAATAAAACCACAAAAATACATTTTTCCACCAAAGTCGCAAAAACTTGTTTTCTCGACAAAATTGAAAATCTTGTTTTCCTGCCAAAAAATATGCCTTTCCACCAAAACCACAAAACGCGTTTTCCTTCCAAAATCGTTAAATCTCGTCTTCCTATCAAAACAAGAAAACATGTTTTCTTGCCAAAACCAAAAATCATGTTTTCCCGTCAAAACCGCAAAAACACATTTTCCCGCCAAAATCGTAAAAACGTATTTTCCCACCATAACCAAAAAATTTGTTTTCCCGCCAAAACCACAAAATCTCATTTTTTCGCCAAAAAAACGTGTTTTCCCACCAAAATCGTAAAATCTTGTTTTCTCGCCAAAAAAAAAAAAAACGTGTTTTCACGCCAAAACCGCAAAAATGCGTTTTCCCACCAAAACCGTAAAAACGCGTTTTCCCGCCAAAACCGTATAAACGTGTTTTCCCTCAAAATTGCAAGATCTTGTTTTCCCGCCAAAACAAAAAATGAATTTGCCCGCCAAAATCAAAAATCTAGTTTTCCCACAAAAATCGCAAATCTAGTTTTCCATCCAAAACCGAAAAATCTTGTTTTTCCGCCAAAACCGAAAATCTTGTTTTCCGCGAAAACCGAAAAAAATCTCATTTTCCGCGAAAACTGCAAACATGCATTTTCCCGCCTAAAATGTGTAATCCCGCCAAAACGGCAAAAAACATGTTTTCTCGCCAAAACCAAAACTTTGTATTTTCTCACCAAAAAGGAAAAATCTCGTTTTTCCGCCAGAACCAAAAAAATCTTGTTTTCCGGCCAAAACCGAAAATGTGTTTTTCCCGCTAAAACCAAAAAATCTTCTTTTCCCACCTAAACCGCAAAAAATTTTTAATTTTGAAATAATTATAATGTAGTTAAATGTGATATAGTTAAAATTAATATCAAACATATAATTAAATCAACACAAGGGTATTTCGGCAATTTGTGTAGAAAACTTATTTGGATGGAAATAAAAAGATAAATAAACAAACATAAGAATAAGATCCATTTAAATGATCCATCTAAATGAGTTATCCGGATGGACAAACAAACAATCCTAAAAATCTGAATGAATCATCTGGATAGATCATATAAATGATTCATTTAGATGGAGATGAAACAGCCAGATGAATTAGGATTGTACAATTTAATTTTTACGTAGAGTTAGTCAAAACTAAATGAAAAATGTTTTTTTTTTTTTTTATCTAGGTTGCATAGAAAATCCGTTTAAGGTTTCGTTTCCTGTCCGAAAATGTTTTGTAATCAGAATTTTCATGAAAATATATGGAAACGCATTTGCGTTTCTTGAAATTTTATTTCAAAAACACGATAGAAACTTGTGTTTCTATTTTAGAAACTTGAGATTCTGATTTAGTAATGCGAAAGAATGACTATTTTATTTGATGTTAATGATTACTTGTTTAACTTTATTTTTGTATAAGGAATGAATACTTGTTAACTTATATTTTAATATCATCTTTTAATATTTGTTATTGTTTTTGTATAATGATTTGACTTGGAATGAAGCTGACTCCATTGTTTTATTGAAAGATAACATTTTTAGTTTTCTAATTTTTGATTTAAAAGATTTATTAAATGTACAAGTAAAAACAGTACTTATATTGCGTGTTTTTCTCTTTTAGACAAATCAAACAAAGACAAACAAATCAAGCTTACATGTTGATTTATATATATATATATATATATATATATATATATATATATATATATATATATATATATATATATAAGTTTCTATTTTAAATTTATCAAAAAAAATCGTTTGAAAGCATTTTGTTTTGGTGTATCCATTTCTGAATCCATTCAACCTATCTCTATATATTTTGCCATTTTGGCAATGTCGTGTGATTTTGCGCACCAGGAATATCCAGTGAGGGTTCAATATCAGATATAAAAGACAAGACCCGTTAATTATTTTTATTAATGTTATCTCAAAAGCGCTTAACCAGCCGAGAAAGAAAGGTGGCTTTAGAGAAGTCTTGTTAAAGACATAAATTATTGGAGGTCACTTCAAACGCATTTCGTAAGTATATGGAAACTGCATAATGATTTGAACCCAAAGGTACTTCTAAAAGTTAAACAAACATTGATACACTTTTGAGAGGATAGAAACGAAAGATCAGGCTCATTGTGTATCCAAATGTTTATCTATTTCATGTGAGTTTGAATAATATATGAATTTTCTTGCATAAAATTTGAGTACTAAAAATTGATTTCTCAAAATCAAAAATTTCTTATAAATATTATCATCCAATCAAGAAACGTAGAAGCTATGCGACTGATATAAATTATAATTTCATTATAATATCATGTCGGCTGAAATGTTTATTATCTACACTGGTGGACTGAAAAAAATAGACTGGTGGACTATAAGCTCAAATATAATTGAGTAGAGGTTAAACTTCGGAAAAGACATGAGTAAGGTGGAGTCAGATACAACAGAAAGAATACTGTCTATATGTGAAATGTTCATTGATTAAGGAGATATGTTAAATGACTTAACAAATCATATATGAACCTTACTAAACTTCAATATATATTATTATGTAAAGGTTCAATATAGTTAAAAATCCAGATTCGTCGTACCAGTTATTAAACTTCTTGAACAATTTATATTTTATTATGTAAAGGCAATGCATATAAAACAACAATCTCTTTCAATATTTTGAGTCAATCAAAATCACATGCGTGAAAAGACTGATCTCTCTTTAGTCTTTCTACCTCATACCTTTCGGCCACTTAGTACGACAGTAACTATCAACATTACACTAATCGCAGATAGAGAAAGAGATGTCCAATGGTTATGGTTCGAATGTGTTGACGAGCTTTCATTTTTGACTGGAGACTTTTAACATACTTCAGTTTAAGAAGGTAAATCAAAACAAAGGCAAAAGTTGCTTTCATATATCTTAAACCAGTTCTGACACATTTTTTTCACTGTTATCACTTGATTCACTTCCGAGCTCCGCCGTAGCTGTTTTTCAGTATGGCAGTCTGATTGAACACTAGATTTTCTTGGTTATAATCGTTGTCCACTGCCAAATGCTTGTTACGAAACACGTATTTTTTGTCTGTCTCTTGACTTCATTAAACGAAAAATGATACAGTTGGAATGTTTGATGTTTACCTAATCTCTCAAACTGGGACTTGTCCTCAAGCGCAAGCACATTTAAGGATTTGTACGTACGGCAAATGCATTTGAATCTATCACTTTATGTAAAAAAATTCCAATTAGGAGTTTATGTAATCGAGCCAATTCTTCAGTTCTGCTGAGTTCTATTAAATATATTACTGTGAAAAAACTGGCTAATGATCCCAGGAAACAGGAAAAGAGCCTAGAAAGCACACACTTCTAGAGTTTTTTTTTTCACACTTCTAGAGTTATATGATGAGATGAATCCCAAAACGGACTATAAGAGGGTAACGATATATGATGATAAAAGAACCTTTGGTTCCGTATTCTTTAAGTACTCATACTCAAATGTAGGTCTCAACTAAGGATGTCAAATGGGTGTGGTAAGTGGTAACAATGGGGCAGACCTTGTCCAAACTATAATGGACCAATTATGGACATACCTATTTGAATATGAGTTCAAATAGATAAAATTTAATTTTGTCCGTGAAAAAAAAATTGGGACATCCCTTCAAGGGCCTTTCAGCATTTGTGTATCATTCAAATTTCAAATTGAACATTCAAAAACAAATATTAAATTCTATGGATCATCTATAAAGGTACTTTTGCAAAGAGAAGACTGAAACTGACAAGTGGTGACGTCAAGCTTGGGTGGTGATCTCATTCTCTTTGGACTTGCACATGTCATCTGCTGACATTACAAACTTCTTCGTCAACTCTTCTACTTCCTTCTCCAGCCTTTTCACATCATCTTTGGGTAGACCTGAGGCTGCTGCTTTCTTTATTGTGTCCAGTGCCTTTTGCCGTGCCCTTCTTATGCTTTGCTTGACAACTTCACTGGACTTGGTAACAATCTTGCACATTGCCTGAACATGCTCCTTGGTCAATGGAGGGATAGATGCAATAAGTCTTTGGCCATCCAGTTTTGGGTTTAACCCTAATTAATGGAGAGGAGACGATTGCTTTCTCAAGCTCTTTAATAGTGTCAGGATCGTAAGGATTGATAGACAAAGTTTTGGGATCGAGGACAGAGACCAAAGCTAAGTGATTGAGAGGCATTTTGTTGAGTCCACCAGTTTCAACAACGATATGATCAAGCATTCCTGGAGCAGCTCTTCCAGTTCTGAGTTTAGTGAGATCCCTAGACAAGGCAGCAATGGCAGCCTCCATCTGACAAGTGGCTTGGGCTTTGACGGTAGGCCCAATATCCTCCACCGATCCAGAATCATTCTTTGATTTTTTGCCTTTGGCGAAGCCTCGACGAGAATCTCTGAGAAAACTGGGCAATGTCAAAACCAAATCTGGGGCTCTCACGGTGGCCTTGTGCGGGCTAACAACTAAGGAGGAGGATGAGGAAGAGCATATTCTGAGAAAGGCAGCAATCGCATTTCGAGTAGATGCGGCTCGTCTGACGAACATAGCCAAAGCCATCTCAGAAAGCAAAAAGACTTCAACTTTCGAAGAACCCTCTCTGTCAGACAAGCTAACTTTATAACCTAGGTTAATTGATTTGAGAAAAATCATTTAACTTATTAATTAGTTTATTGTAAATCCTATTTTTCAACAAAAATTCAAAATCATACTCCGTGCACCAAATTCAAAATCCTATTTTTTTATAAAACTACAAATAATAATTCTTCTTCAAACTCGGTGTTTTCCGCCAAATTTGTAAAATTAAAATTTTCGGTCAAATATTTACATCATATAAAACTTTAATATTATATTTTATAAAATTGTAACAACGCATTTTCTCGCCAAATCCAAAATTACATTTTTTGTTAAATCTGTAAAATCTTATTTTCAGCCAAATCCATAAAATTACATTTTCTAGTGGACCCTGCAATTTTTTTTTTTGATAATTCAGGACCCTGCAATTTTTTTTTAAACCAAAACTGTAAAAAGGAATTTCATCCAAAATCATACTTTTTTTTTCAACTAAGCCAAAATCATACTTTTTCTCAAATAATATTTTGGGTCTGGAAATCATGTTTACTTTTAAACTGTGAATTACGGTTAGTTTTTTAAATCAACGGACAGTTTATTTGATTATGGTCCTATATAGTTCTAATCTTATTTACACGTGGTTCTTTTTTAGCTTAAGACCATCGATATTCAGAAAACGAAATTATCCTTTTAGACAACAAGGGATAGGCACTTTGAGCATATCAGGCCACATTTTTTGCATCAAGCTCCATGACCTTTTCGGATTCAACATTGGTAATGAGCACCTTAAGGACTAGGCACCTTCATGTAGGGGTGGGCAAAATATCCGTAAATTTTTATTCGATTCGTTATTCGTTTCGATCTGATCCGAAAAATCTGGATATCCGTAACTTTACAAATCGAAACAAATACTAAAATTCAATATCCGTCAAAAACGAAGCAAATCACAAATATTAAAATTTTAGGAAGCGGATATCCGATCCGATCCGGCAATATATAAGTACATGTAAATCTTGATTATATTTAAAGTTATATATGTACAAAATTCTATAATTATTATTCTGACAAATGATTTGACAGATTTTATTTACATTATTACTTATATAAAAGTAGTACATAAAAGGAAAAAAAAATATTTTATGATAATTATAATTTTTTTCTTAAGTTTTGAGTTATTATAATTGTTAATTAAGTTTATTTTTTTACGAAATATGTAGATTACTAATTCTTTTAATTTTTATCTTATATATTAAAAATATATTATATTAAATAAATATGCATCGAAATTTTAAGATTATTTATATTAATCAAAACATATGAGATATCTGTAAGTATTCGCAAATATCCGTAAATATCTAATTATTTTCCGGATATCCGTTTTTCCGAATATCCGTATTTCTCCGAAGCAAAACAAATATTAAAATTAGATATCCGTAACAAACGAAGCAAATCAAAAATACCTTCGAAAACCCGGATATCCGATCCGTGCCCAGGCCTACCTTCATGTTTCAAGAAGCTGTTTTATTCAACTCACCCAAATATGATTCTAAAAAGTACCACACTACTATCACCGCAAATTATACAATCGACGGCATATTATGTAAATTGCACTATCACTCCAAAGGATACAATTTCTCATTAACAGAAGCAGCTACCCACCGAGATGAACCTTCTGGTAACGCCAATTCCTCGAACAAAGGCATTTATCGTAGACGTAGGTCATCCCTTTCAACTGGGGCAAAAGAAGCACAATGAATAACTGTCGGAATGATTAAGCTTGAAATATCTTGAGAAACAAGTTATCTATTTCCTACCGAGATATAGATTAATTAGGAAATAGGAAAGTCCTTGATATTTAGAAGTTATATAAATATCATACGTTTAAGACTATATTTTATATATATGGAGATGTCAAAGTGTGGCATATGAGTTTTGTAAGTTTTAGTTTTGAGTTATTTTCTAAAGCATGAGAGATTAATAAAAGAAAAAAATCTTATTAAGATTGGTTGAATTTTCATATTCAGGATATTACAATAACCAGGATGATTCTCTTGAAAACCTTTCAAAGTTGTTGTGATATCACATTTAGATTTTGACCAACCTGAGGCTTTGACGAGCATGAACGGTGAACATCCCCTAAGCATTATTTGAAAAATAATTTGATACATATCATCTTTATAATAAGTTTCATTGAAAAAAAAGTGACATGACATACTAATTTGATTACATAGCTATAGCAAAATATGACATAGTAATTATATTTAATGTTGATTTATATTTTTGATATTTTTTAGAATATGAAAATAACTCATAATCATCATAAAATAAATATATTTAAATATAACATTAAATAATGTAATAGAATAAATATTTTATAATCATATAATTTTTATTACTAAACAAGATTTTATACATTTTTTTAAAAAACAGATTAAAATGTAGTAGTTTATGGAAATTGAACCGTGCAAAAACCTCAGATTAAACCACCTAAGGGAGTACCGACCCATATCTCAAGATGTTATACTTCATTTCAGGAGGAAAAAATTCAATGTTCTTCATTTAATTTGTGTAATGCATGCATGCAAGCAATCGTGCATATGAATACCACTACCATCATTACCCAGTCTAGAACTGGATTTAATCGGGGGCACATACCATTTTCACTATTTTTTTTTATAATTCAATAGGGGCACTGTCATATATTAAGCTTAATTTACTCGAAGAAATTGAAAAATTAGATGGGGGCACATGCCCCGTACGGTTCTTACTACGTCCGCCACTGTCATTAGACTCATTACCATCCAGAAACCATAATCAAATTAAAATCCGTGCTTTTCTGGATCTTGTACGGTATTCTCAAACCTTTCTGTTAGAGATCCGATCAAACCCCAAACACATGTCCCAAGTCGCATCTATATAATAAAAGCTAGTGACACGATCTATTTTCTCTTCACATGACTAGAGAAAATGACTTTCACTTAATTCCCAACATTTCCTGCCTTCTATTTACTTACTATAATAGTGTCGCCTGCAATAAGTATAATTTATAGTTAGATGCTATTATTGATCTTACGATTGACTAAAATAAATTAGTACTTACACTGTTACACATTTCATACCAAAACACATGAAAAAGCTAGATACTATTAGTTGGGGGGAAATGGTAGAGTTGGGGGGGAGGGGGGGGGGAATTTGGGGAGAATTTGGGTAGGGGATGCAAATAGGAAATAAGTTGAATGTATAGAGTACAAATACTCTATTTGTTACTGCGCTTGACAGATATATATGCAGGAGCGGATCTAGAAGCTAAGGGGGTGTGGCATGTGCCCCACCCTAAATTATTTTTTCCCATGATAATTAGTAATAAACTATCTAATACTCACTTAAACTCAACATTTGTTACCAGAACTTAGTTATGTGCCCCACATCCAAAAGAATCTTGGGTCCGCTCCTGTATATATGTATGTAATAAACTGTTATTTATGATATGGCAATGATCAAGTACAATGTATCAAATGATACCCTCGGGGTATTAATTATTGTGGTACTACGTAGATTCAAATACAGACACTGTGAAATATGGCACAAGGTAATTGTATAGTTTTGCTCTTCGAGGACATCAAAGTGATCGACGTTCAGTGTATTCGTGCGACTTACAACATAACCGTTGGACACATTCTTGATTTTTAGCAAGTAAAATATCAATAACTGAAACAATAAGAAAATCATTGGTCAAACAGTTACCAAAATATACTAAAGTCGGTTAGATTCGACTCATCATTAACAGTTTGATTGAATATATATAGTTTTTTTTATGTGGATTATGCTGAACACGTCGACAATATTGTATGTCGCATCAACTGCACAGCTACGTTTTAAGCATCTTTTACGAACAAAGACAAATATAATAGGTATCTTTCTATATTGGTTTGGGCAAACAGATCAAAACTCGAGTTGCTTTTTTATTTGATTTTTTCTTTACCTCCTCCTTTATCTTTTCTTCTTTTTCTTTTTGTTTTATTGTGAAACCCAATAGGGTAAACAAACATCTGGTTAATCCTTCCATCTCATTATAGGCCTACATCTCATATTGTCTCCTCATAATTCTTAAGACAACCTACAAAAGAAAAGTTGAAGCAGCCATTTTTGACTTTAGAAGCTTCATTTTTCTTCCTCTATACTTTGATTTCAAAATCTTCTTCACCATTCATTCTTTTAAAGCTCTTTTTGAAATCATCAGGGTCTCTTTATCCTTTTCCCGGGCATTGGCTCTTGAACACAAGAAGAAGGCACATTAAAGAGGGATAGAGAGAGCAACCGAGTGTGAGAGGTTATGGCTATTGAGGTTTGCTGTTCGGAGGCTCCTGGTTCTGGAACCAGCCCAAGAAACTCTTTTTCTTACGATCTTGATAAAACTGACGGTGAAGTCAGATTAGACTCAACACTTCTTGATTCAGGCTCGGAGTTTGATTTCTGCTTTGGCTCGAGTTGCTCTGTTCAAGATGTGTCTCCGGCTGATGAACTCTTCTCCGATGGAAAGATCCTTCCCGTCCAGATTAAGAAAGTAACCTTTGGGGTTCAAAGATCTGCTTCGCTCTCGTCATCATCTTCTACCTCTTCCTCCTCCTCTTCTTCGTCGTTCTACAACGAGAGATCAGCACCAGAAAAGAAGAAGAAGATCATGAGACTCAAAGAGCATCTGTTGGATCCTGACTCTGATTTTGAAGACAAGCCAAAGGGACTGTTCTTGCAGTTCAAGAGAAGCATAAGTCTCAACTACGACAAGAGCCGAAATAGCATCACATCGCTTCATTTCCTGTCACGAAGCAACTCAACAGGTTCTGCTCTAAACCCTAAACATAACTTGCTCCCCAAGGAATCTCATAATTCTCACAAGACCCACAATCTTCCCAAACAAACCTCTCTTAGAAGATCATCTTCGCTCCCATCTTCACTCCCTTACAAGAAACCACTCGCCAGAAACAGTTTCGGTAACGGAAACGCTGGAATTCGAGTTAGTCCGGTCTTAAATTTCCCACCACCGGCGTTCATCTCGAATGTTGCCGACGGATTTTTCAGCATTGGAGGATCACTCTGTAATGGCAACATGAACCGAAAGACAACATTATGACAATATCTTTTGTCTTTTGTGGCCTGAGAGGAGAGAAAAATGTAAACAGAAAATGTCTATTTTCCTTTTTATTTTTACTATTTGTTGTATAATGATGGAATATCGACAGCACATGTGAAGATTAGACATCATGTGAGTTTTGTATGAATTTTCAAAAATCAAGAAAAAACAAGAATAGGGACGCCTTCTTTGATTGGATCTCTACGGTTAGATTAGAGTATTATTATATGTAAGGAAGTTTACTAGGACACAAAATTATTGTGATATTACTATAATAGTTTATATTTTTGAAAAATTATTAGAAATATTATATGTTATAATAAGACAAAAGTACTTTAGGACATATAATATTTATAATATTTTTTCAAATATGAATTATTATAGTAATATCACAATAAATTTGTGTCATTCTATTAAACTTTCAAAAAACTTAACTAATAAAAAAATACGAAATGATAAAAAGTCTCGCTTTTGGTCAACGATAAAAAATCTCTTATATCTCACCAAATTATGCTAAAAAACTCTCAAATGATAGACTACTGAGAAACTACCAATACTAAACTTTTTAGAAGTTCTAAAGTTTATGATAAGAAAAAAAGTTTTCTAACTATACGAAGTTTACGTTAATATGGTGGAAACAATCCAATGTATAAAAATGTGTCAATAACTACACGAAGTTATATTAATATGTCACGTGTACGAAACAAATTATAATATGGTGGTAATATCATAATCTGGTGTAACTGATTTTAGACTAAGATAATATAATTAATCCATAAATTATTAAATTTAATGATTTATTAAGTTTAATAGACTTTATTTTTTAATAACATTAATAAACAAAATATTTTATTAAACTTAATAAATTTGCTAAACTTAATAAATTTATTAAACTTAATAAAAATTGCAAACTTAATTTATATTTATCAAATTCATCAAAATTAATAAATTTATTAAAAGTGGTAAATTTAATGAATCAATTAAAGTTAATTTTGGTTTAATATGTTACTGAACTTAATAAATTTATTTAATTTAATTTAAAATTATTTAATTTAATTTAAATTTATTAAACATATTAAGCTTAGTAAATTTATTAAGTTTATAAGTTAAATTTTGTTATGTTTATTAAGTTTAATATATTCATTGAGTTAAATTTTAATAAATTATGAATTGATCCCATTAACTTTGCTTAATATCAATTAAACCTGATTGTAATATTGTCAGCATATTATAATTTATTTTGTACATGTTACATAAATTTACATAAACTTCATGTAGTTGCTAACATATTTTTTATATATTGGTTGGTTTCCATCATATTAGCTTAAATTCTGCATCGGGTGATTTCCATCGTATTAGCTTAAATTTTGTGTTAGCTACGAAACTATCTTCCTTATGATAATCATTTGGTTAACTGAATGGAACCAGAACGGAAAACAGTAAACCGGTAGAGAACGAGTCAGGGTCAAGGAAACAATCAAACGCGGTAAAGAAAATTAAAAGCCACACGGCACAATTAGTCCACTTTTTCGAATAGCACATACTCCTTGAATTAATACCGTACACGCTTCGGAAAAGACGCTGCAGCTTCTTACATAGGATAGAACGCACCCAAAAACAGAATCATAAACGCACAAAATCAACGGCGTAAAGCTAAAGAGCTTGGATATTCAGGCAAGACTTGGCGAAAATGTTCATCCTTTTTTTATTGATTGACACTGGCTCTTCCGTTTGATGATATACTGAAAGAAAAGAGTATGTTCTAATTACATCAGAACCTACTTACATGTTATTTCAGCCATTTATTTTTTGTAACAAGAATAAACCAAACAAAACTAACAAACGAATAGCTAGCTAAAGAAACAAAATTGATGAAACTCCAAACTTCAATAGATTCCACAAGTCAGCAAAATAATGCTAACTAGAACTTATCCTCCATCATCATCATCATCATCATCATCATCATCATCATCATCATCATCATCACCACCTCTACAGAATTAGTAAAAAGCATAAATTAGCAAACACAGTTTTGATTACTTGCAAGAATCATCAAATCCAGGGACTGTGAAAAGATGATATACCTTTCTGGTCTCAGCAACATCTGGAACTTCGTAGATATCTTCAGTAACTTCAGTAAAATAAAAAGCTGGATGCAACAACTGCAATTGAAGAAGCAAAATCAGAAATTGAAAACCTGAAATCTATAAAGAATAAAAAGATTGGGTATTTACTATATATAGACTTACATCGATCTGTTTCTGAAGGGTTCTGAGACGCTTCTTGGGCCGTCGCGGTGGTCGGTGGCCCATCATGATCATGTAATCATCTTCCATCTCCTTCTTCGTCAGCGTCGACACGAACTTGTTCTGATTCGCATCGCAGTTTCCAGATTCTGTAACCGGAGCCTTGCAAGCTGCTCTCCTCTTCCGTAAATTCCAAGGCTTCACCTCCCTCTCCCTCCCCATCTTATCTTCAACTTGATCTCTGAAAATCGATTCCTTTATCTTCTCTTCATACTCTTCGATCCTTTCCTCCGATCTTCGACTCCGATCTTCGGCACCGCCGTGAGATTGGACATTCATGCACCTGAGACTTCGTTGAACTCCCCACTTCAAGTCCGCCGGGAGGGTGAAATTGTGACGAGTCTTGGGTATCTCGCGTGCCATCGTTGACATGTACTCTTCTCCTCCTTCACCAGAAAACACCATTGATCGGGAAAAAAAATTCAAACTCTTTGCTTTCGATTTGGTTTTGGATTTGCTGCGAAAAGGGGAAAGAGTTTGTAAAAATTTGTATATATGAAGGATGAAGGAGAGAAGGGTATTTTAGGGAAGTCAATTTAAGAGATAGATGATATAGCTTATAAACCGTCCGATTGTTTGACTTGTCATCCTGACAGATGATAGCTTATAAACCGTCCGATTGTGATAGATGATAGCTTACAAAGATCCACATTTTTTTGGGGTTCAATTCATGTTTTACCTTAAAAAAATGTGAGAGACTGAGTAAGAAAAATGTGTTTCGTGTGACTTTTCCCGGAAAAATGAAGGGAGCTCTGGCGATAACGATTTGAGCTCTAGATTACGATTCAAGCTCCGACGATGATGATTCGAACTCCAATGATGACGATATGAGCTCCAGCAGTTTTTTTAGTTAAAAGAAATATATTATATTTATTAAAATATCAAAAACCCGAACCATGATTTCAGAATCAATTATATTTTTGATTTAGCATAACCCGTTTCTATTCCGACCCACTAAGTTTCCCTTTAACAAATCTAACCGGCATGGTCCGCTTAATATTAAGACATACGGAAATTGACACCGTTCTCAACTAGAGAATACCTAGTCCGAGGAATCGTTACTGTTTTTATGTTTAAGTTGCTTGGTTTTTTCAGTAATATGAATTGGTGTTTTGCCTTATTACAATTTTGCATTTTCTGACCTTTAATTTGTTTTCAGTACTATGAATTGTTGTTATTTTTAAATTAAATTTGGTTAAGACAACATGAACCATATTAAGCTATAATAAAAAAAAAAAAATCAACGAGACTAAGCTATCATTTGTGTTATGGACCATTCGTGTTATCGTTTGTGTCACAGACAAACGGGAATAGATTATCTGGTGGTGAGTAGTTAGTCTCATCTTAACGTTTGGTTCATAACACAAATGATAGTTCATAACACATAACTTATGGTTCTCTCATCTTCTTTGGTTTTCTCATTACATCAACGTGCACAAATTGTTTGTGCAGATAGAAGCATAAAATATAATATTGATGTCCCACGGTACGGTCCGTAAAGGCCTGCATATTTTGTAGTACGGGATTGGATAGCTAGTTTGAGGATCGCATCTCGTGTGGAACAGACCTGCTGTGTACCCCCAGAGGCCGAACCCCCAACGGTTCGGAATGGGACGGAATGAGAGAAAATATATATACAGCAAAAATATATACAGCAAAAAAGGGCTTTTACACCATAAACGAAAAAGTAAGTATTAATTTACTTGAGTTACAAAAAAAAATGTATTAATTTAGATTTGTTTTGACAATAATATATCTAAACTATGAAGTATGCACAACCGACTCAGAAAATCAAGGTGGAGGCATAAAATGTAGCAGAAGGGGGAACATCTATCACTTCGTACCAGTTTGTTCGCCACTAAATTTTACGCTATTGGAATATGTCAGATCTTGTAGGTAGGGGAAAAATTCTTATTGCGTTGAAACTCCTTCAAATGTGTAGCAAAAACTGTCCGTTCTCCGGATGATGACACAATTTTCACCAGTTGAGAACAGTTTAATCTTATATATTAAAATAGAAGTCATAACTTGATTTATGTGTGATTTTTTATGTTAGACCTATTCTTAGAATGTCATGTTACATTTATTTTCTATTCTTATCATTATTGATTTACTATAACATTCCATATATTTATAAAAAATCTGTTGAGAAAATCTAACAAGATCTTACCAAAAAGTTTAAATATCTTTTTATAAAATAATACTAACTAATTTCGTGAATTATAAATTAATTTTAATTAAAATAAAATTGTATGCCATACTTTATAAAACTTATTATAGTCTATAATTTATTAAATTAGGTATGCTATATAAAACAAATATAACAAATTACATATATTGGTAAAGCAACCTAATTTCTTTTTCAAAGTTTCTTTCACTTAAATAAAAAATATAAATAAATATCTAATAAATAAATAAACTTTGAAATTGTAATATTTCATTAAAAATATTAATAACAACTCAATTTTAAAAAAAATGTTTTATTTACTATTATAAAAATATTGTATGAAAATATGAAAAATTTACCGAAATTTCAAATATTGTTTTTATAAAATAATGCAACAATTTAGTAACAAAAAGATTCAAAAGTCATATAATCTTCCAAAGTCAAAAATAGTTATGTAATTTTCTAAATCTCTTGACTAAATATACAATTTTAAAACAAATATTTTAAACACATAATTATAATATTCCAAATGATAAAATGATAGGCTATAAAATATAACTTTTTTAAATGCAACATGATTTTTTTATATATCACTAATCATGTAAACTAAATAATTACATATATAAAAATGAAAATAACCATTCGCACGGTTGTGCGGGTCGAGATCTAGTTTATTTATTTAAAATAAATTATACTGGTATTTCTTTTGAACCTTGAAATATGATTATATTCTTCCAACGGCTACTTAACACAAATAGATACATAAAACTGAAAAGGTAGATTCTAAAAAGAACAACCGACCCTGACTTTTCACAGGTAAGCTTGGCCCTCCTAAGTCTTAACTAGATCTAAAAATTCAAAATTTTCATTTGTTATAACTTATAAATCTTGAACACTAATGTCCATTCTAAGAAACCATTTAAACAGTCTATCAAAATGTTCCAAAGAAGAAAACCCATTTTCCAGAAGGTCTCAAGAATACTAAAAGACTCGATCTTGAGAAGACCAATTATCCCAAGACTCAAGCTTCCCATAAAACAAAGTAGATCAGCCAAGAGGGTCAAGCTCCTTCAGCAATACAAGTACCAGTTTCTTCAAGAGTATCAATTCTCACTTTCACGCACATTCCTTATGGGATACCGCAGGAAGAGAATTCATATATCTGGATCACGTCTTAACACACATTTGCAGTTTATTGTTTCTTTCACGGTGCATCGGCCAACGCAATGATGAGTTTGGTGTTGATACACTAACTCAAAGTTGGATAGACACTACAAGAAAACACTGATATTCTGAGGAAAATTCCGAGGGAAAATGAATCCCTCGGAAATTTCCGACGGAATTCCGAGGAAATTCCGAGGAACCTCAAAAATGGGTAGTTCCTCGGAATTTCCTCGGAATTTTCCGAGGAAATATTGTTTCCTCGGAAATTTCCGAGGAAATTCCGAGGAATGTGTGTCCGTCGGAAAAAACCGACGGATTTTTCCAAAATTCCGAGGAAATTTTGTAGCCGTTAGATAGCCGTTGGCGTAACCGTTGGGCGATTTCAAATATTCCGAGGAAATACCGAGGAAGGGGTGTTTTTCCTCGGTATTTCCTCGGAATTTCCTCAGTATGTCGGCAGGATTACATCTATAAATACAGCCACCCCTCTTCCTCTTCATTCACTCCATCTCTTCTTCTTTCCTTCCAAACACGAATTTGCTTTCAAAAAAACATGTCTTCTTCAAATTATTATCGTTCTTGGATGGATCAACCTCATTTGGATCCAAACACGAGATTGCTTACGAAAGAATACGAACGAGGTCTAAAAGAATTCATGGGGTTAGCTCAACGACAACCGGAAGCCGAAACAGGTAAGTTAAGATGTCCTTGCTCAAATTGTAAAAATAGAAAAGTTATTAAAGAGTTGGATGTTTGGACACATATTTATTTAAATGGGTTTACACGAAGTTACAAAATTTGGTATCATCACGGGGAAACTGATTATGAACCTGGTAGTACTAGCGAACCTCAGCCGGTGGTTAGATTAGAAGAACCAATTAGAACAGAGGTAGATTATGGTGTAGGTACTGAGCAGATGGTAAATGATCATTTTAGAGGGGAAGATTTACCCAATGCAGAAGCTAGGAGATTTTATGATATGTTGGATGCTGGAAAGCAACCTTTGTATGAAGGTTGCAAAGATGGTCATTCAGCTTTATCATCTGCTACAAGACTGATGGGCATTAAAACAGATTATAACTTGGCTGAAGATTGTATGGATGCGATAGCTGATTTTGTAAAAGGTGTTCTACCTGAGGATAATGTAGCTCCAGGTTCATACTACGAGGTTCAGAAACTCGTATCTGGTGTTAGTCTACCGTATGAGGTAATAGATGTATGCAGCGATAACTGCATGATTTATTGGAGGGCGGATGAGCAACGAATTAAATGCAAATTTTGTGGGAAGCCTCGTTACAAAGATACGAGTGGAAGAGTTCCAGTGCCACATAAGAGGATGTGGTATTTGCCTTTGAAGGAAAGGTTGCAGAGGTTGTATCTTTCGGAACGCACAGCGCAACGAATGAGATGGCATGCGGAGCACTCAACATATGGTGAGATTAGACATCCTTCAGATGCAAAAGCGTGGAAGCATTTCCAATCTTTGTATCCCGACTTTGCATATGAGAGAAGAAATGTCTACCTTGGATTATGTACTGATGGTTTCAGCCCGTATGGGAAGAGTGGGAAACAATATTCTCTATGGCCAGTCATTGTTACACCATATAACTTACCCCCAAGCTTGTGCTTGCGACGAGAGTTTTTGTTTCTCTCCATACTCGTTCCCGGACCAGAGCATCCTAGGAGATCACTTGATGTGTTTCTTCAGCCACTAATATATGAGTTGCAACAACTATGGGCTCAAGGTGCTGAAACATACGATATTTCGTGTAAAGAAAACTTTCAAATGCGGGCAATACTAATGTGGACAATAAGTGATTTTCCAGCATATGGTATGTTATCTGGATGGACAACGCATGGTAGGCTATCATGTTCATATTGTCAAGATGACACAGATGCTTTCCAACTAAAGAACGGAAGAAAAACGTGTTGGTTTGACTGTCACAGACGATTCCTACCACATGATCATCCATACCGCCGGAGTAAGAATTTGTTTAGGAAGAACAAACAGGTGTTTTATGGTCCACCTGAGGAAGTTAGTGGGGAAGGTTTGAAGACACAACTAAGAGATTATGGTGCAGAAAGGACGCCAGACGTTGGTGGACATGAGCATTTTCCGGTAGATGTTGTTGGAGATCTACATAACTGGCACAAAAAAGTATTTTCTTTGATTTGCCATACTGGGAGCATCATCTGCTAAGGCATAATTTAGATGTCATGCATATTGAGAAGAACTTTTTTGACAATCTCATGAACACGATCCTTAACGTTAAAGGTAAAACAAAGGATAATTTGAAGTCAAGACTGGATTTAGTCGATATATGTGCTCGTCCAAAACTTCATGTTGATGAGAATGGTAGGGCTCCTTTTCCCATATACCGACTTGATGCAGAGGGGAAAAATGCATTCTTTGATTGGATTTCAAACGATGTGGAGTTTCCAGATGGTTACGCATCTAATTTGCGTAACTGTATTGACAGAAAGGAAGGAAAGTTTATTGGCTTGAAAAGTCACGATTGCCATGTGATGATGCAGCGCCTCCTTCTGTTTGCCTTCAAAGAACTATTACCACGAAAAGTTCATGAAGCAGTTGCAGGGATAAGTGCTTTCTTCCGCGATTTATGCAGCAGATCAGTGACTCTTGAAGGTATTACAAATTTGAAGACTAACATAGCCGTGATTCAGTGCAACCTTGAGAAGATATTTCCTCCTTCGTTTTTTGATGTTATGGAGCATCTTGCTATTCACCTGGCAAGAGAATTGGAACTTGGTGGTCCTGTTCAGTATAGATGGATGTATCTGTATGAACGGTATATGTTCTATTTGAAGAAGATGGTGAAAAATTTTAGTAGGGTTGAAGGTTCTATAGTTGCACAGATGATCAACCATGAAATTTCGAACTTTGCGGAGCACTACTTTCCAGCAGAAGTTCAGACCAAAAACAGAAGATCTGCTAGGCATGATGATAGAGGAGAACGGGCAACATATCATGTTCAGGTTCCAGACATTTTCACCGAAGTTGGACGACTTAGTGGAAAACCAAAGGACCGTCGACTTACTGAGCAGGAGCGAAGTCATTTGCAGACATATTTGCTCACCAACTGCGAAGATGTTCTTCCATATGAGAGGTAAGTTTATTATTTTACAAAATTTTATTTTAACAAATTGTCATTTAAATCTTAATTAATTATATTATTGTCATCATATGTACAGGATTTTCATGGCACAAAAGCGGTTAGAACATAGATACGCCACAGAGGCGGAACTAGAAGAAATGAAGCAGAGAGAATTTGCTGGATGGATGTTTACTTATGTGAGTGCCTTAAACAAATTAAAATAACATTTATCATATATTTATACTAATTCATATTTATTGATATAATCTACTTATGTGCTATTAATAGGAGTATGATGGTTTGGGCAGAGGTGAAACATTTGACGATTGGATACGCGAGATGGTGGTTGGCCCAAACTGTGTTGTGAAGTCATATCCGAGATTTTGTACTCGAGGATATGCATTCGCAACTGAAAAGACGAGACGTTCGCGAACCACCTATGATGCTGGCGTTTGTTCTGCATCAGGAGAGGATGTATACTACGGACACATACATGAGATTTTGGAAATCAAGTATTTGGGCTTGCTTGGATTGCGCTGTACTGTTTTCTATTGTGATTGGCACGACAACACTCCAGATCGAGGTGTGACAACAGATGCATTTGGTGTTACATCAGTACATTCGAGACGAAAACTGCAATATTATGATCCTTTCATTCTTGCTTCTCAGGCCGATCAGGTAAGTTATTCTTGTTAGAATTCAGAATGATTGATCATAATTTATACTTTTAGTAATATTTTTTAAAATGTAACAGGTTTGTTATATCAAGTACCCACAGAGGGGGAACAGAGATGATCCATGGGTTACTGTTACAAGAGTCAACCCGAGAGGTCGAGTTCAGGGAACTTCAGAGCTGGAAGAGCCACTGCAACCAATCACAACCGCCAACTTAAGTGCAGCAGAAGATGTAGCGGAAGGTGGCCTTGTAGTCGATTTGACCGATTTTGCAGAGGAAGCCGTCGTTCACGTAGAAGATGAACCAGTTATTGGAGAGTTTCACCAAGATCCACATTCCGATTTATCTGGTGATGATGACTCGGAACCAGAGTAGTTTTTTTTTTTTTTTTTTTTTTTTTTTTTTTTGGAATACCAAGGAAATTCTGAGGGAAATTAGGGTTTCCTCGGAAAGATTTAGGGATTTGAAAAAAAAAAGTGTGAAAAACCCTGTTTCCTCGGAATGTCCTCGGAAATTTCCGAGGACATTCCGAGGAAACATGGTTTTTCGGTTAAAAAATTAATTTTCCTCGGAATGTCCTCGGAAATTTCCGAGGACATTCCGAGGAACTGGTGGTTTTTTAACCGAAAAACACTATTTCCTCGGAATGTCCTCGGAAATTTCCGAGGACATTCCGAGGAAACAGGGTTTTTGAACCGAAAACAACGTTTTGCGGATTGAATAACAAGTCTGTAACCTTCATTATGTGTATTCACCATATTATGAAGTCACACTTTGGTGTTTTACACAATAACAAACACTTTTACGATTGCTTGAACGAAAATCACACAACATAAGATAAACACTTATACACTTTAACAAACGTTAAAGGAAATACTTACAACTGTTTTTGAAATTTTGTTATTGCATGGTTTATGATCATCTATTCAAAGTATAGTCAATGGTATGCATTACATTTGTATTAGAAATGAAATATGGCAAAAAAAAATCGAAATTTGAAACCCCAAACCCTTTTTCCTCGGAATGTCCTCGGAATATTCCGAGGACATTCCGAGGAACACCTGTCCTCGGAAACTTTTTCATTTCCCCGGGAACCCTAGCCGCCAAGCATTTCAGAACCGAGGAAATTCCGAGGACCTCATTATATTTCTGAGGAAATTCCGACGGAAAATGGCCGTCGGAATCCTCATAAATTAGGTAAAACGAGAGATCTCTTCCCCATTTCCTCTCTTCCTCATTTCTTCCGCCTCCTTGCTCTCCATCTCCTCCTTGCTCGATCTCCTCCTTGCTCTCTCCTCCACGCCTCTCTCCTCCACGCCTCCTCCTCTCTTGCTCTCTCCTCCACGCCTCGTCCTCTCTTCATCTCTCTCTCCGTCGCCTCTCTCTGTCCGTCCCTCTCTCTCTCCATGTAAGTTTCCTCTTTCTCTCTCAATTTTTTAGATTTTCTTAAGTTAGAAATCGAATTTTAGGTTGTTAGGTTGGAAATTTTAGGATTGAATGGATTCTAGGATTGATTGTTGTTTGTGTAACATGTTTAATAATTTTGGAATTTTTTTTTCAGTTTTGGTTCAAAACCAAAACGTTTTTTGAATTTTAAAAACGTTTTTTGAATTTTAAAAACGGGTATATGATTTTTAAAAACGCTTTTAACTATTTTAAAACAATTTATGTAATTATTAAACTATTTTTCTAATTAATAAAAATATTTTTGAAATTATTAAACTATTTTTGAAATTATTAAACTATTTTTGTAATTTTAAAAATATTTTGGTAATTATTATAATATTTTTGTAATTATTAAAACTATTTTGTAATTATTAAACTATTTTTTTAATTACTAAAACTATTTTGTAAATTTTAAACTAATTTGTAAATTTTAAACTAATTTGTAAATTTTAAACTATTTTTGTAATTTTAAAACTATTTTATTAATTTTAAAACTTTTTTTGTAAATTTTAAACAATTTTGTATTTTTTAAACTATTTTTTAATTATTAAACTATTTTTGTAATTTTAAAACTATTTTTGTAATTTTAAAACTATTTTTTGTAATTATTAAAACTATTTTTGTAATTTTAAAAAAATATTTGTAATTTTATAAATATTTTTGTAATTATAAAAATATTATTCTAATTATTAAACTATTTTGGTAATTATTAAACTATTTTTTTTATTATTAAAACTATTTTGTAAATTTTAAACTATTTTGTAAATTTTAAACATTTTTGAAAATTTTAAACAAATTTTGTAATTTTAAAACTATTTTATTAATTTTAAAACTATTTTTGTAAATTTTAAACAATTTTGTAAATTTTAAACTATTTTGTAATTTTTAAACTATTTTTATATCATCAATTACAGGTCTTATGATGATGATCAGAGTCGGCTTCCCCGACAGCGTCGTGCTCGTGGCTCGGGGAGCCACTCCGTTCAGGAATCCCCATCCCCCCGCAGCTCCTACCATACATCTCCCTCTCCATTTCCCGACGCTCCTTCTGGTTCCGGTGCTGCACCCCCTATTCCGCCTAACTATCAGGGTCCTCCGGAATTGATGAGGGTTGCAGAGTTTGTTCGACAACCGGGTCGTGACCGTCTCCCGTTTCTCACTCCGTATCCATCTGGAGAGGGTCAAACCTGGTTCGACCGGACCTCGAGCAAGATCAGCACCTTTATCAACTGTATGATGTATGTATCTTTGGATGTGGGACATCCGACTTTCGCAGACTTCCCTACCGCCAAAAAAGTCCTGTGGTTTCAGCAGTTTGCGGTAAATATTCTAATTTTTTTTTTTAATTTAATTTGTAATATTAATTTTTTACTAATTATGTTTTTTTTCAGCAAGAATACAACTGGAATCCCGACAACACCTCGTTTATCTATTACCACTTTGTGCATAAAGTGATGACCAACTATTCGTATCAAATCCACGAGTGGAAGAAGAAGTGGCAGTTGGGCCAGGTATTTTTTTTATTTTAAATAATTTTAAATTTTTTAAATTTTTTTTTTTACATCTAATACTTTTTTTTAAAGGTCCCAAAGTCGATAAAACCCACGGTCTTCGAGGAGTTGATTGTCCATTGGTGTAAGGACGAGACGAAAGCGACTTCTTCAACCAACTCCACCAACCGCAATAGCACTCGTAAAGGCAAGGGCGTCTTCAAGCACAACTTAGGTGCTCAGTCCCAAGCCACTCTGAGGGATCGCATGGTAATTCACTTTTTATTCTATTTTTAAAGTTTTGAAATTTTTTTTTCATCTTTTCTTCTAATTACTAATATTTATCTTCTTATCAAGGTGCAAGAAAATGATGGTGAGCCGGTTGATGATTTCGCCCTACTAAAGAAGGCGTATACCAACAAGAAGACCGGCGAGATTGATGATGGTGTTGTGAGGAATGTCGTCGACCTCATCCACACTCAGGTGGAAGAAGAAGCGTCTCAGCTGCAAACCGAGGATGAAGAGTCGACGGGTACCCAATTGCCTCGGGCTCGGATCAACGAAATCGTTGAATCGGTAAGTTCTTTTATAAAATTTCAGTTCATCTTAATAGTTATTATTTACATTTTTTTATTTTCTATTTCAGGCGGTTCCAAAGAGCAAGGACCGATTGTTCGGTTTGGCTCGTCGGTCCCGGTCGGTTTCGTCTTCTGCTGCACCACCGCCCTTTGTTGATCCCGAAGCACTTATGGGTCAATTGCATGACAAGGATATCCGCATATCTGCGTTGGAGACCCAGATGGCGACTCAACAGGCGCGCTTCGAGCAACAGTATGCCACCTTCGAGGCACAGCAAGCGGGCTACGAGGAACAGAGGAGGCTGAACCAGCAGATGATGGACATGATGAGGACGTTGCACCCGAACGTCCAGTTCCCGACCCTGCAGAACCCGAACCCGAACCCGAACCAGAACCCGAACCCGAACCCGTAATTTTTTTTTCTAAAATTTGTAATGTTTCAAAACTTTGTTATGTTTTTTAAACTTGTAAGATTATGAATTTTATTTTTATATTTTTGAATTTAAATTTCTAAATTTAAAATTTTTATTTTCGAATTTATAATTTTAATATTTTTAAAAAAAAAATTTTTTTTCCTCGGGAACCTTCCTCGGTTTGTTCCAAGGACTATTCCGAGGGAAAGGTTCCTCGGAAATTTCCGAGGGACTGGTTCCTCGGAAATTTCCGAGGAACCTTTCCCTCGGAAATTTCCGAGGAACCTTTCCCTCGGAATATTACCCCGCTTCCGAGACAGAGCGTTCGTCGGAATAGTCGTCGGAATATACCGACGGACGGTTCCTCGGTATTTTCCGACGACCATTCCGACGACTACCCTTCCTCGGAATCTCCTCGGTATATCTGTTCCTCGGAATTTCCTCGGAAAATTCCGAGGAAATTCCGAGGAACTGACGAATTCCGAGGAGATTTTTCCGAGGGTCAAATTCCTAGGAATTCCGTCGGAATACGGTTATTCCGACGGAATTCCTAGGAATTTGGCCCTCGGAAAACCGATGTTTTCTTGTAGTGAGAGATGGAGCCTCTGCATTGTGCCTGTCGAGTTGCTTCTCCATCAAGGAAGCGTTCAAAGCCTTTTGATTACTTCCATGATGATTCGATTGACCTGAAGGCTGAGAGATTCATCCAAAAGTTCTATCACGAGACGAGGATGCAAGAGCGAGAATTTGATTGATTCATGAGTGTTATAGTTATTTTTTTTATTTTTCCCGCAATTATTTTGAATTATGTAATAATTTACTTTGTATTTCCTATTTTTCCACTTTGTTTGTATCCTATATATCAATACTATTAAAAAATAAAACGTTTTTAAAAATCTATTTAAATAAAGTTGTTGGACCTACTCTCTAGGATTTCTAAATTAGACCTAAAATATTGCCATTGTTTTTTATTTCAGCCATCGGACAGGACATACAAAATAAATAAAAAACAATGGCAATACTTTAGAACCAGAAAGAAATCACCATTGCAACAATCAAAATTAGAAAAAAAAAATAGTAAAAAGGGTTAGATTCTATTTATTTGGTGAGTAATCTGAGTAAGATAAATGATAAGACTTTATTTACCTGAAGAAATAGGAAAATCTGGATCCGAGGTCTCCGACTTTGTTTGTATTGAGAGATACATTATTTTCTTAGATCTTCTTCGGACATAAACAAAAACAGCAGATTCTCATGGGAATTTAAAAAAAAAAATCTATCAATGAATCACAAATGCAACATTATCTGAAAAGTAAAAAAGAGAAAATTTTAGTTCGTAAAATGGTTTTTATGCGGGTAGGTTCTAAGAATCAACGAAACGGTCAAATTCGTATAGTACCTTCATAGATCAGTGATGATGGATCATGTTGCATCCGTTCTCCGTTTTATATTTCCAGACATTATCATTTTAAAAAAAATACATTATTATGGGAAGTAAAAAAAGACAGTTTTTAATATTGTCGGTTGATATATAAACCTGATTTGGGCTTGGATTATAGAAAACAAATGTTGGTATGTAAGCCCAACTTACCAGTAACCCTTCATGTAATTTCTTATCTACAGTCTTTAAAACTCAGTTTTTATTTTATTTTATATTTTATTAACATAAACATAGATAACTTTTGTTATTATTAAAAAAATGATTTTTAAAATTATTTAAATGGCTATTATTTTATATTCTAAATGTTACTTTTAAATTTAAAAATCTTGATATTTGCCGTTAGGTTATTATATATTATAAGACGTTTTAATGTAATTTATTTTCATTATTAAAATCAACTTCAATATCAATAGATTTATCAAAGATAAGAAATATTACTATGAAAGATACTGATTATCCTAATTTCTCAATAGAATTAAATCATATGAATATTTTATATTAAATATTTAAATTTAGACGATTTTATCCTACAAAATACAGAATGTAATTTTAACCGTACTACCCAAAACAGGAACCAAACCAGCACCAAATTGAATTCAAAATTTTATCTGATTCTTAACATTATATTCTTATCATTAATAAATTATCGAACCGTCCCAATGTATCTTAAATATAAAAAACAAAATTACAAGACAAAAAACAACAAATTAGGTTTGAATCAAAAAATTGTGCACACGTACGCTTAAACATATTAGTGAATAAACAGACGTATTTATTTTTTTTAACAAAAGAAAAACCCACACTTTTATAGCGCGGATCAAAATCTTGTTCTAAGTTTTAATCCTCAAGCAAAATATTTTGAAAAAAAAAATTGTTTATATTGAGATATTTTTCTTGGTTCAGTTTAAAGAAATCACAACTTCTTAGATTTTATGATTATACTTGCTTTTCAAGAGAAAAAAAAAATATTTGTTATTCTGATCATCAAACGTGCGGTTGGTTTAAATTTTACGATTCGTATGGTTTAATGTATACTATTGGAATGGATTAATGTGTAAGAAAAAGCTAATTTTGAATATTGATCACACAATGTATAGGTGTTTCATTGTGTTTCATGGTAAATATAGCATGTCAAACTACAATTATCATGTACTGTATATAACGTTGGCAGATCGTTTCATGATGAAAGCAATTGGAATATGTTAAATGATAACATTTGTGAAGTCTTAAATGTTTATACCAAACCGGTGCTATAATTTTGAAATAAAATATTTAGACCAAACCAAAACTATAATCAACATGGGGTCAACATTCAAAACTAGTGCTGCTTATCCAAACCGGAATTTTAGGCGTATGTTGTCATTATAGTCTAGATTGGTTAGGCATAACAATTATAAGATTAGAGAATAAATGTAACTTCAATATTCTAGAAATATGTCCATTTAAAAAATAAATCACACATCAAAAAAAGTTATGACTTATTTTTAATATATAAGACTAGATTTTTGACCCGCAGTTTCAAACCGTGGGATAATTTTTCGAAACATTTCAAATTTATTTGATATTAATTTGTATTTTTTGTATCTACATTTGTTATAAATGAAGCATTATATTTAGTATTTTAAAATCCGTCCCGGCCCGCTGCTAAATCAGCAAATTATGTGGTCTCATATGTAATTCAGTTTAGTTTTTAATAAAATATTATTTAAAAATCCTATAAAACTTAATTATAACTACAGCTAGTACCCGAGATCCTGACTATCGGTTGAACTGATAGGTGACCCAATATGCAATTCGATTTGAATTAAATTATTATAATTAAATTATTCTAATATATATTCATGAATGTTTATATGAAGTGGATATATAATGAAAGCGGTGTTCCAATTTTAATACTATTTTTTGTCAAACTAATTTTTCATATCTTATTGTAAGTGTAATGAATCAATATTTGAGATAATGCATACTAAAAATAAAATATACAATATTTAAGGATCAACCATTTATATACGTCTATTACAATTTAATGATTTATGTTTGTAAATATAATTTTCATTTTTTAGTAAGTTTACTTTTGTTATTCACATGTTATTAGATTTTTTGATGTTTTGTTTATGACTTATTTTAAATTTTAAAGTTAATATATATAATTATATTTTACAACTAATTAAACTATTGATCCATACTCTCTTGCATCAATTTATGTTTTAACGTAATGTTTTATGATATAATTGTGTTAATATATTTGTTGAATTAGTTAATATTTGATAAATATATTATATGTGTTTGAATAATCCGTAAAATTATGTTCATAAAAATATCAATAGTAACATGTTTCATCGTATACTAAATATTAATAGTATCGAACTATTACTATTTTTATCATATATATATATATATATCTAATTTTAATACTCTAACTATAAGAATTATATTTTTATATATTTAGTGAGGGTTTTGAAGAGATTGTTTTTTTTGCATTTGGATTAATATATAGATGTATATATACAAACTAATAGACATATATCATTATTTATTACATTAATATCTAAAATATAATTAATTTATTATTAAATTTCGTACTAATATTATTTAAATTCATTAGTTTAAAAAAATTATAAATTAGTTAGTTAGCTCCTTAATTTTAGGCATGATATATATTTAATATTATTAAGTTAAATGTAAGTAGAAATAATAGGAAAGCTAAATATAGGGAAACAAAAACAATAAATGACATGGAACAACTTAGACTACTTGTAAGTAGATAAAATTGTTCATGTTTTAATAGTATTGATTTCTGTATTTCTAAATTCAAACAGGCCACATTGGTAAATTTCATAGGAGTTGGCCTTTTTCACTATTAAAATCCATATATTTCAATTACATTTGGGGTTTTATCTAGTGTGTGGTATCCAATCGATAGATCTATGTACTACCTGCAAATGCCGACTGTGACTTGTGACGGACGGCTCTACATTTTTATGAACGTTAGGGTAAAATAAAACTTTAAAATTTTTATATTTCTGGAAAGTTTGAATAATTGGTTTATTTTTAATATTTATTAATAATATTTTATAAATTTTGTGATGTAAACAAAACTACATATATAAAAAATATTTTGGGGCCTTTTTCAACTTAATGTAATAATGTATTAAACTTAATCTCTTAAAGTCTTATATATAATTGAATCCTTTAACTATAAAAATACGGGGGAACACATTCTTGGGTATCGGGCACTCTTAGACCATCAGCATTGGGGGTTCTAAACCCAGATTCACACACTTCCCAAAGCAAAAAAGATGAACTCAAGGTCTTGCAGGTTCATCTGTAAGAGACGAGTTCACAACTTTTTCGTGGGCCACACGACACGTGGCGGCCCACGATTGGTTGGACTTTTTAATTATTATTATTTTTTTAGAAAAATCAAACGAAAATAATAATAAAAAATAAATTGGTGAACTCCTTCTAAGTTTCACCAATGCAGATGCCCTTATCAGCCGGCCATGTGGACGGAAAGTTGATACCCACAATACTATCGATTCAGCTTGTTCTAGGCCTAGATTGATCAGGGGTGGTCCAGGGAACGAAGATCATGGTTTACCAAAACAAAACAAAGATCGTCTAGCAAATTTAATAGAACGCATGAGTAAAGCTCATTTCGGTTTATTTGAAGTGCATAGTACATGTAAATGCATCATCTGTTTAGAAAATGGTGGATGGTTTAGTAAAGATCTAGGGATATGGTTCTTTTGGGTTTGGTCGATGATCTCTTTCACTCATTTGACGAGTCAGAAATGGTGCCGGTGAGTGTATTAATCTATGATAAAGGGAATAGTCCGGTGATAAAAGTTCGGCCGCCCTACTTAACAAAGAACAAAAAATTTCTCATCTCATAATCAAATTTTACAAACAGACGAGAACCTTGAACAGAAATGGAAAAGCTTATCTCGACAAGATCTAGTACTTTATTCTTATCCTATATTGAATTCCTCCATCGACATCATAATTGCAAAAGGTTTATAAAGAAAAGAACTTTCTTGGGGCATACAAGTTATAGACTCACTGAGAACCAACGAGACTTCGACACAAACACCCCATCATCTTTCTTCTCTGTCCATATTTCACGTCAAGGAAAGCCAAACCCTAGGGATTGTTCTTACTCATGTCCTATCACTTTCCACGCAAGCCCTATCATGTTTCTTAGTGCTTGTCCCTAACCTACCAAAACCTCCAACGTACTTTGACATTACCTTATCTCCACATTCGGGGTTGATTTTGATGAAGTCGATGTGTACTTATATCTAATTTATATATGCACAAAAATAATATAAAATTAGAAAAATGCATACAACTTGTATACACAACAGATATGGAAATTTGTTTCAAAATATCAAATTTACAATACCATGTAAACAACCATAATATATATGCATTTATGGTATAGGTTCAGTATTAAAAGAGTTGAGAAATCACTCTCTTTGAAAGTTCTAATTGTTTTTGAAATTATTTTAAAAATGCAAGATAAAAATAAATTAGAATATGATTTTTTAATTTGATTTAACACTTAAACTAGTGTTCACAGCACTTGGATACAATCGGTCGGACCCCAAGTGTGATGAATATTACACCAAACGCTTTACTTTCTTTCACATGTGTTTGTATAATATTTTGCTTATGTTATTCGAGATTTTGGTATTGCTGTTGAAAGTCTAGATTACTGCTCAGGTTTGAGAAAAACATAAACCATTGTTTTCTTTTACTTAGTGCTCAGTGGTCAATGGAGATGCACATATACATGCATGATACATTATTAAAGAAACAATGTTGAGATTTGATAATGTACGAAGATGAGAGTATATGCAACGTATAATGCGTAGTTGCCAGAGTGGTAAAGCAAAAGCTAAAATTCAGACGCACCCTCAAGAGTTATAACTTTGACAACGAGTTATAACTTAGTAGGTGTCTTTTAGATTAGGGTAGATACATTGCATGATTGACTGTGTGATGGGTACTTTGATGATTCCTTAAAGAGGACACATGATGAAGCAAAAGAGTACGTTTTGGGACTCTGGAAAAAGTTCCCCTCCAGAAGGGTACCTTTTACAGATACGCACATGCATGTAGTTACCAGACCATCACCAAAAGGAAGTGGGTTCAATTTTTGTGTGTAGTCATTGACAAATAGTAATTTGAGGTTTGTATTTATTGCATTTGAAATTACTTAGACGCATATGACTCAGTCAAAGCTGAGTGGACCAAGTGGCATCTACAAAGCTAAACATAAGCTTTTGATAATCGCAGCATTGACACAAAACAATAACAAAAGCCCCCATACGACAAGTTGTTTTATAGTCAGAGAAGCTCCTTAGCAACTATGGAAAAGCCAATTTCTCCAAGTGGTAGAACAGTGTCTACGTGGATTGTTCTGATACCAAGCTTGAAATAGTTCCCCATCCAATTCCAATCATCTATTTCTTTAACTAATCAATGTTCAAAAGTACTTTCTATTTCTAAACCTTTGTTTAAGTTCGTACTGCCCAGCTGCCCCAGTTCACCATAGCATCTATAGAATATATCTGTGCCTCTTGCATTATTAAACTTCCTTAAGCAAAGATACTTTGTGTCTTGTATGTAAATTATTGGGTCATCGTGAGTAGGATTCCATTTCATGTTTAAACATAAAATGCGCTGGCCTACCTTCCTACATATTAATATATCATATATATGGTTGATTATAAATATAATTAATAATTTATTATCTCTTCTAATTCCGGTTTCCGGGGATTCCTCCCTAAATTGTGACATGAATTGTTTTCTTAATGCTACGCCATGCATTTTGCAATAAAAAATGTTCAAGTTCTTTTGGTAATAATACACATCCATATTTCATATGAATTCTCTATGCAGAGCCGCGCATGACATTTTTCAGATTAGAAGCGAGAAATAATTGGTCCCATAATTTAGTCTAATAATATGATACAAAAATATCACTACAAGAGAATTGAACTCAGGCAGCTAGCAGTTGAATTCAAATTTCAGCCCACAACACCATCTCTGCTACATAATAATTTGAAAAATTGATTCCAAAATTTATTTTATGCTGATTGACCCAAATGCTTGATTGGCTTGTATTCAGGCAAGGCCATGATTCTATGTATATATATTGTTTATAAATATCAGCTTAGAGGTAAGATTCCTCACTATACAAAGTGTGTGCGTGTTTTGTCTCCTCCAATTTATGAAATAAAGGAACTCTATACTATTTAAGCCGCACAAACATATACCATGATTTACATCACCTCTAGTCACACACCCAACTAAGAAATTGATATCTTCCGGCATGTGAATGTTTTATGCATGCACATTGCTCATGATATATAAATTTTGAGTAACTTGAGGGTACTACGGGCTTATAAAATAACCCGACTAATTCCTAAAAGAAAGTGCACTCCACATATGGATTCTTTCAGGATATTCAAATGGATTCTAAACAATAAACTCATATATGCATGGTCACTTGACAGAGTGTAGTAAAATGTCTTTGAACTCTGATTGGTACGGTAACCAAATAGTGGTTAATTAGTACGGTAACCGACTAAGTAAAACAATAACATGGACAGAGTCTGCCATATTCTAGAATTTATGAGCTCTTACTTTCATTTTGGCTCAAAGAGGCGCTTGACAAAGTTTTGACATATAAATATAACATCCGCTAAATGAGAACCAAAATGCGACAACTCCAAAGTAAAGACGCCAATTATAAGTTGACTGATAATGATATGCTTGTTTAGGATCAATACAGAATAAAATAGCTTGTGCATAGACTTCGAAACTTTGGAACCGTATCAAATTTCAAACGCCTAACAAAAGGTCGAGTGTGGCCCTTTTGACTAATTTAGGCTAATTTTTTCCGTAAACTTGTAAAATTTATTTTCCGAATTTTTATACCCACCACCTCCGGTACTCTAGTGGCTACTATAAAATGGTTGATACAAGGTTCTATAAAGATTACGATCCAGTGGACCTGAATGCATGAGCTATATAGTATTGTAAGTTTAAACATTCTATAAAATCAATGTTTAACCATCTGCTGAAGTTTAGTAGCAATACGGAAATTCAATACTCCGAAATTTTTATAATTATACTATAATTTCATATTTTATTCAAGATATCTTTTTTTCTATAATTTTGTTATCCCACGAGTCGTATATCATAAATTCAAAACCACTACAGCTTTAGAATAATGTTTGTTTAAACAAATGATTTTTAGGCCAACTTCAGTTGAATTCTAAAACATCAAATTTGGTATGATTTATCTCCAATGAGACTCCGAAAATCACACTATCACATCAAAACTGATATTTTCAAATAGTATTACACCAAACACTATTAATCACAGACTAAAAATATATGGTTCATTTAATTATATAATTAAATTAATATTATTCATCAATTTAAATTTGTATAAAATATAATAAACACTAAAACATAAATTGTAACTTTTAACAAATATATATAAATCTAAATATAATAAATAATAATTAGTCTACGTATAGCTAAAATATTAAAATAAAAATAATATAGATATTGTTTTTGCAAATCTTGTGATGTGGTTGACGATAGAAATGAAAGCAAAAAACAAACATTAAATTTGATGTTATTTCAAATACTAAATTTGATATTATTGCAACACCAATGTTAGAGTTATCCTAATGCTCTACCTGGTAAAAAGTTACCGTTAACAGGTGGAAAGAAAAAGTAAACGAAATTTTAGGTGAGCCCACATTCTCAGCGCAATGTTTTCCATCTCTTTTTAGATGGATGTAAGTTTTCAGCTGAAAAAAAAAAAGAAATCACTTGTTGTTTACTTCAATTTACTCTATTTGTTTTACTCTCATTTACTCTATTTTGTTTACCAATCACACTCTATATCTTTCAACTCAATTAGATTTGAGAGTACCTGCAGCTTTATTTCAATTATTTGCTTGTCACGTCTGCTTATTTTTTTTGTTAATTTACTAGGTTTAGACCGACAGATTCAAACCTAGAGCAATTCTGATATCTTAACAACAAGTTTTATCTTCCTGAACTTGTTCATGATACTGTTTCAAAAAAATAAAAACTTGTTCATGATATTGGTTAAAGCAGTCATGAGTGTACTTTCTTGAGTGTGAAACATGATTGAAGGCTTTGCTAGAGAAACAATTACTGGAATTTATAATCACTAAAATTAATAGAATCAATTAAAATAGAAAATTATACACGAGCTAACCTCCTGCCATACTTGCAGGGGGCATGATTAAACGTTAATGACCAGCTGGTGCAAGACTCAGATGCAGATCCAACCCTAATCCATCATCAAAAGTTGGTCCTACTTCTCTTGAAAATCCATCACCGATGGTCTCGGCCCATGGGTCTGAACGTATCTCATCTGAGACCCATTGAACCCAAATCCTGAATCATAAGAGAACCCATGTGGCACGTGAAGTTGAGACGATGATACACGTGGAAGATACATCCAAGGACCTCCTCCCCCCGGCGGAGACACGGCGGAAGATAGGTGATGAGGCTGAGGAGCGAAGGCGGAGACTATAGGATTCCTTAGGAACGGAGACGCTGATCCAGCGTTGGAATAATTAGCGGCAGCGTTTCGTGTGGCTTCAAGCTGAGCGCGTTTGAGTTGCTGACGCTCTTTCTTGTGAGCGTTTTGGTGACCGCCCAAAGCTTGAGAGTTACCAAACTCCCTACAACAGTATTGACACTCATACTTACGTTCTCCTCCTCCTCCTCGGCTTCGTACACCACCACCACTTCCTCCGGAGGATCCCGCCGGAAACTCACTAGTCTCTGATACAGATGACTGGTTAGTTCTCCCCGACTGATCGGAGAAATCTTCTTCTCCGTTGAAGCTGAATCCAAATAGCTTTAGAGGAGACGTTGATGTCTTTGAACCAAAATCAATCTCCTCCATTATATATGTAGAATTACTGTTTTAGAGAGAAAGAGAGAATGAGAGAGAGAGAGATGCGTTTTTAATAAGAGGAGGTGGATGAGCTGAAGGCATATATATAAGAAATGTGGGAGAAACTGAGATGTGGACTTTGTACAGTAACATGGGAGACACTGTGCGAGACTGCAAGTGTGTTGTGTGTGAAAGATATGATTATTTTTCTTTTAACTTTGTAATCGGACATCCCAAGAAGTTAAAAGAATCGTGAAAGTGGGAGTTTGAAGAACACACGGACCGAGACGACATGGATAACGGGACCCACTTGCATTTTATTTGTCTCATTTTTTTTTTCAGTTTTAGGAAGTTTCGAGTTTCGGCTTAGACTCTGTTTTTTATTCTTCTACTTGTTCTCTTCGAGTAAAGTCATTTGTTTTTGGACTAAAGTAAAAAACCTATTATTTTGTTTTCTTTCATTTATGTGGTTTTTTTTCTTACAAAAAAATAATTCTTTTTTTTTTATCTTTTTTTTTTTATTTCGGAAACCATCAAAGAAAGAAAAACCAGATAGAATTCTGCCTTCGATAGTTTTCTCGGTCGATGGAGTGGATTTCCACAGCCACCAATCGGTACGTTTTGTGTTTTTTTACTTGTTTCTATGTGCATGTCTTCTAGGAAAGAAAAAGATGGAGCTTTTCTGTCTGGTTCATCAGATTGCATTTCCGATTTCAGGAGATGGAGGTTCTACAGCTTCATTGTCGTATGCTTATGACTCATGAGGATGGATGCTTTCAGAGCTATGTGTTGCCAGCTTTAAATCCGTCATGTGATTGGGTTTTGGTTCCGATTTTGACTAGTGGGGTGTGATTGGGTGCATCTCTTGTCTTCAGTTTGATGGTTCGCTCCGCTTGGATGAGATTGCGATAGTCAATGAAGCTCTCTGATAATGATGCTAAGGTGATGAAGGTTGGAGTTTGTAATTTCCGGATTTTATTCCGTATGGGTGGTTTGGTGATCCAGATGAGATCTCAGCTTGCTCGATGGACGCTCTCTGTGGAAAGGATCTTTGGCATTGAAGGTATGTGAAGCAGCGCTTGTCTCCGGTGCAGTGCCGTTCAGTTTCTGGCTAACTCTCGGGATGGTGAAGGTGAAAAGGTCTAGTGACGCTTGTTATTCTTCGTTGTTGAGGGATTAACACGTAACACATGTTCTTTACATGTTTACAAAACTCGACGAGTGTTATTCAGATTTCTTATGTGTCGGGTTAAGTTTAGTGAGCTTTGGCCAAGTTGATTTTTATGTCTTGTATGGATCTCTTTCGGTTGAACCTTCTAGCTTAGTTGTTTTTTATGGTTTATGGCTCCGGCCTTTTAATAAAATTAGATAGCAAAAAAAAAAGTAGTTGTTTTTTTATTATTTTGTTTTCATTCATTTTATATGGTTCTTTAGGTAAAGGGTGTCTTTGTTTGTTTTGTTTCCATGAAATCTTTTATTTTTGATTTTATCCTTCAAAGTTTCCGATAGATTTACTCTAAGGACATTTCTAATGATCATTTCTAAAGATTTTTTAGTTTTAAGGAAAAATAATAATTAGGAAATAAGAGAGAGTGTGCACTAAAATTCTAAACTAAGAGGTTTATAGATACTTGTTATAATTCTATTAGCCACTTGTCTCCTTTGAATTAGTTGATTTTGAAAAAGAAAAGAAAATTAAGTAGTTTAATTAACTTATATTAAAATAATAACATTTTTGTTTATTTAAAAATCTATTAGAATTCACTACAGTAAGATTGCTCTACAAAGTGCTTTTACAATTTTCTCGTGCTCTAGTGATTCTTAATTATTGTTTTAGTGGCAAATACAAAATTGTGCATATTTTCTATAAAAAACGAAGACGTTAGAATTAGGTTGAAACACTTGGACTATTTGTTAGTTTCTTTTTTAGTCGAGGACTATTTGTTAGTTATTCAAATGCTTTAGAACGAAACAACCTAAAACTGAGGGAAAATTCTGTTAAGAATATAAAACTGTTTGAAAGCCTTTAGTCCAAAAAACAAGAATAACTCTTTGTATTTTCAACAATTCTATCAGTATTTTGGTACACTAATTTCACTAAAAATGTGTCTTTGTCAAAAACAAAATTCACTTGTGAAATAAATAATATTGTAGATTTCGTGGACATCAAAATAACTATATAAAAGTTGCTTTTAGGTTTTTTGGGTAATCATATAAAACTAAAACTATGGACCAAGTGTGTTTCATTTAAAAAGAGTGTTTTGGTTAACAAATTGATCTAGTTTTTAATGCTCAAAAATGTTATAAGAACTAAAAAAATTTCAAGTTTTTTTTGAAAAATCAGATTTTTAACACTCAAAATGTCACCGACTAGCACTTTAAACTCCAAACTTTTTCACTAGCACTTCAATACCCCAAACTATAAGACTTATCAATTAAACCTTGAAGTTGTTTCCCGCGCTTGAGCTGTAACCCTACTTAACATCACTGTTTACGGCATTTAACTTATTAAAAATGTATGTCGTTTTAATTAAAAAATAACAACATAACTCTTGCTCTATTACTCAAAATCAATTTCAGGATATAGGGTTTGAACTCAAATCGAATTTAAAGATAGAAAAAAGGAGACTTGGAGATTGGAGACGAAATTGACGAAGTGAAACACAATAAGTCGTCTTCATTGAGTTGTAAAGCATGTAAGATAGATATTTGAGCAAATATGTTTCTGACTTTTGTGTTCATCTCCTGAATCATGTATACATTTTTGCATCATAGTAGATATGTATCAACTAGTATTGACAATGTTTTGTGTTATTAGTATCATTTACATGTTTTGGTTGGATTTTGGTGTTGTGGATGTGTCGATGGCTCACAGTTCAAGTTCCTCTACAATTGAGTACAAGCACGACAAAGGTCTGGTCTATAAGTGTAACCATTTAGCAAATATTGGCCAAGCTTGGACAGATGACAATCATGGTAGGAGGTTCTATAGCTGCAAAGGGCGTAGGGTTGAAAATGGATATGATTCTTGTAACTTTTTTCGCTGGTATGATGAAGAGAAGCCACACGGGTGGCAATATGTTGCATTACTTGGTGCTAGAGATGTCATGCGCCAACAGAAAGAATAGATTAAAAGTCTGAGAAACAAGATAAGATAACTTGCCATAGCGAGTGAAAGCATGGGTGAAAATGCTCAGAACATTCATGTTTGATAAACACTTCAACAACTTCAACTCCTAATTTCCCAGCACTGCCAATTAAAATCATCTCCCTATCCATGCTATCATATACAGACTTCATATCTTTCATCTCCTTCTTCTCTGATTTGAATCAAATCAGTCCAGTCGGTGCTTTAATTAGTGAGTCCTCTCTGCACAACTCAACAAATCTCTTCCACACAATATCTTCAATCTTCCACTCCACATTTTTGCTGCCTATTTCTGCCAAGTACTCATAAGATTCACCATCCTTCTTTATTGAACCACCATGATGAATCTTCAATTCGATTTCTGTTTCTTCCCTGTAACAATGGTTTAATCGATTTACAACTCAATTTTGTAGAAAAACTAAACAAAACGACGACTCTAATAGACCTTTACCCCATACTTGTTCTGATTCATGAAAGCCTTAACTCCGTCAATTTCGTCTCCAAAACTTCTCTTTTCTTTCTTTGAACTCGATTTGAGTTCAAACCCTAGATTCCCAAATCGATTTGAGTTAATAGAAAAAGAATTATGTTGTTTTTTTAATTAAAAACAACACATGTTTTTAATAAACTAAACGCCGTGATGACATTAAGTGGGGTTACGGCTCAAGCGCAGGAAACAATTTCAAGGTTTAATTAGATAGATTTTATAGTTTGAGGTATTGAAGTGCTATTGAAAAAGTTTGGAGGTTTAAAGTGCTAATTGGTGACACTTTGAGTGTTAAAAATGCGATTTTCCCATTTTTTGTAAAAAGTCAAAAAGGTGTACTTGCAAACAAAAAGCAAAAATGTTACAAAAGTCAATAAAGTGTTGTAAGAAAATAGAGATGGAATTCATGCCATTAATACTTACGGTAATATTTGTCAAATGTTCTCCCTATACAAGAAATTTTAATGTGGTCATTTTATATTATCCCTTTTGAACAATAATAATAACATCCTCTATCTTTTGTATTTGGTATGTTTTTTTTTCTTATTTCTTCTTTTACATACGTAACTCTATTACAAATTCAATAACTTTAATAAATATACATATATGTAATTTAAAATAAAACATTATATAATAAAATTAGAGCATGTAATCATCACAATCACTCTATCGTGAATTTTTTTTGTTCTGGTTATCATGTTCGGAGTGAAACATCTATTTATTTGTTACGTTTACGATTACTAGAGTGCCGTCTTGCCGCCCCGCCTCTTATTGTTAATTTTACATTGTCTCTCAAGACCATATAATAACTGGTTTACCTTCTAAACATTTAATTTGTTATTCTGTAATAGATGACAGTTATAAATAATTTATTTTTTTAGATATCTAATCACCTTACTATTTTTTACTTTAAAATTTAATGGATAGTTTTATTACCATATAAAACCAAATATACTCAAGGATGCACCTATATTCGCATCTACATTTAAACTGATAAATCTTATAGTAGTTGGTAATTGACGAAATGAATTTGAAAAAAAAAAATTACTTTTCTAATGAACAATGTTTCTAAAATCTCTAAGTAGATTACAATACATTCATTTCATTTCAATTCATTTCACATCTTTCCAAAATCTATTCTACAAAACATTCAATTTCATATATCAAAATGTTTAATCCGATTTTTGTTTTCGTAATCGGGTTTTTATCAGTTGCTTTATATAGTTTGCTCGTTGAAGAATTCAAAAACAAATGTGTGTTTTCATTTTGATGTTTTATGCACTTGTATTCCTTGTATACCAATGCTAATTCTAATTTTACTGAAACAATAATAATAATAATAATAATAATAATAATAATAATAATAATTATTATTATTATTATTATTATTATTATTATTATTATTATTATTATTATTATTATTATTATTATTATTATTATTATTATTATTATTATTAGATTTTAGAAATCCAATGGAAAACATAGAGAAGCTTCAGTTTCCCGCTATAGATATTACCGGTATCAACTAAATTTCATGGGTTAAAAATGTCAAACTTCATCTTCAGTCTCTTGTTTATCTGAGACCGTTACAGAGAATAATACTTGAACGCCTCAAGAAAAGGCATAATCGGTGATCTTTTTTAGAAAATACCTTCATGAAAATAGTATTTATGATTATGCCAACATGAGAGATCCTAAAGAGCGATGAAAGTCTCTCAAAGATGATTTTGATCATTAGAAAGATATCACACTTCCATTTGCTCGAGATGAATGAAAAAATCTGAGATTCCAAGATTTTGAAAGTAATGAATTACAATTTTGTTGTGTTAGGAACTGTGACCAAATTATATATTGTGGTGAGACAATCACCAAATCTCGAACGCTAGAGAACACATACACCACATTCTACAAGAGTCACATCACCCGGAAACAACAATATAGGTTTCAGGGATATACCAAAATTTCGGATTTAATTGTGATGTTTCTCATAGAAGAAAAGAACAACAAGCTTCTGATCAAAAATCACATGACTGTCCAACTGGTTCTAAAGTGTTTTCTGAAGCAAAAAGCATTAGATGCAAAGAAACCAGTGAAGAAAAAAAGGGTTTTGGGATCGTAGTCGCCAAAACTACAGTGGACTTGGACGTGAACGAAGGTACTATCCAAAAGATAGAAAGTCATTCCAGTGGATCAGCTCTAAGCAATCCCCTAAGGAAAAATAACACCAAGGAAGCACCTCCCAAAACCGAGAAGATGCTTGTTTCAGATGCGGTACTAAGAGACATTGATCTCGTATATGTCGTACTCTTGCACACTTTTGTGCTCTATATGAGGATTCTGTCAAGGGAAAAGTAAAAAAAAATGTAAACTTTACGGAACATTATGAGGGTACATCACACCTTGATGCGTCTTACTTTGTGAATAATTTCGAGGAGATTGCTATCACAGAAGCTTAAACTCCTATATTGTGACTCTTGAGATTTTACAACTATACCATAAATTTTTGTTGCCTGTGGAAGATTAATGTATAACTATTTTGTGAGCTTCACTTACTTATGTATAATTACGGTGTGTTTAATGTTTGCTAATGATGTATAGTATTTTATGAATAATATTATTTTATTTTGAATTTTTTTTGTTGGTCTTAGAAATGGACATTTCAAATAGAACATCAACAAGGATCAATGTTAGAGATGTATATCAGATAGTGGAACAACACACCCTATTCTAAAGCGCATAAAATATTTCTGAACTAAAACCGACAAATATCACTGCTAACACAATATCAGATCTTAGAGACTAGATTGAAGGAGTTGGTAAAACACATTTCACATTGCCTACTGAGACGATATTTTTTATAAATAATGCATTATTTTCTCCAAAATTTAAAAGCAGTTTGTTGAGTTTTAACAACACATATCTTCAAGTATTTGATACTCAGTCTGCAACTAAGGATGAAAAAAAAATATGTATATTACTCTTGAGAAATCGAGAAAACAAAAGTGTCGGAAAACTACCAAAGGTCTGCATCATACATATTAGGCATGTGCATTTTAACCTGGATCCGAAGATCCGACCCGGAACCGACCCAAAAATATCCGACCCGAAACCGAACTGATAATTTACAAGTATCTTTTGGGTCAAAATTTCTTTTACCTGAATAGACCCAAACCCGAAAAGAATCGACCCGAATAGACCCAAATCTGAAAAGAATCGATCCGAATATACCCGACCCGATAAGAACCAATTATACCCGACTTAAAAACATTTATATCCAAAACTATGATTTTTTGTGTTCTATTTTTTATATATTACTTTATTATTTAATTGAAATATGTTTTGTTAATAATATTTATTATTATTTTGTACATTTTAAAGTAATATGAAGTTTTAAAATGTAGAATTTAGAGTTTAAAATGTTTTATTTTGATTATTAATAGTCTAATTTCAGCTATTTTGTAAAATATTAGATATATATGACAAATATTGACTAAATTTGAGTAAATTTGAGTATGTCATGTCTTTCTCAGATCCTAAATACTTAAACCCGATCCAGACCCGATATGGACCGGAAAATTACGGGTATGTTATAGGTATTTAAATTTTAGACTCGCACCAATCCATATCCGACAAAACTCGACCTAGAACTGACCCGGAAAATTATAGGTACCTATATGAGTCCGAATTTCCAGAACGCGAAAGATTCGGATCCGATAGGACCCGACCCGAAGACCCGGACGCCCAAGCCTGGTACATATAGTTAATTATGTGTTTTGTCCAATTTTTTTTTGCTTTTTTTTTAACTCTTGTGAAATTTTATAAAGTTAATGATAAAACATACAACTAGTAGGACCAAAACAACAAAAACAAAAACATATATAACTCCACGTAGCTGACAATCAAACGAGAGTTTCTATAGAACCTGAATAAGCACGAGCTGAAACTATAAGAACCAGAGACTTGAAGAAACCACAAACCATATAGGCCGAAACCACAATCTCACAGGAACCAACCCGGCAGAAACTACAACACCAAAACTGAAGCAGACACGGAGACAAAAGCCACTAATAACATATCTGCAACAAACCACCAGCGACCATGAAAAACCAAAGCACAAGATCAAAACTTGAAACTCGAAGAGGGGACAACAACTAAAAGGATCAGCAGCTCATACACGCAGACCCTCGTGTACCCATACCCCACCACCTACAAGCAAAAGTATGGCCACCTCCTCGCAAGAGATGAGCTGAAAATCGAAACGACTGCTTCGTCTTAATGTTTTATTCCGCAAAGCAGTCACAGAGAAAAAAAACAGGTAGATGGCTCCACAGCTGTGTACCATCCAAAAGTCGAACCCCAACCACAAGACCTTGACAAACTGGAAGCGCCAAAAGCTCGAAGAGATAAGAAGAAGCGGAAATAGTGATAATACTCAACGCTCGAGTCATTAAGCCAAACCCAAAACCGACAAAACGAACAACCACTTACATACACCCGTAACTCGAGAGAGAGCCGGCGATTGAGATGTTGGAGAAGCCATCCCTTCCCGGGGACACAAAGCCGGCGATAGAGATGTTAGAGAAACCATCCCCTCCCAGAGACTTATATCTCTAAAAGAGCCATCGCTTTCCAGAGACAGAGCCAGATGACCATCGAAAAAAAAGCATATCACCGGAGACAGACGATCAGAACACCGATCCTCCCTCACGTAGCGGCAGTGAAAAGCACGGCCAACCACGGAGGGAGATCGATGGCTATGGAGATTTTTTCTCTCTGACGACTAGGGTTTTGATTTTTTGTTTTGCTTTAATCGTCAATCCCATTTGGATGTTATTAAAGTTCAGGTAGAATTTGTTTCGTATGTAGTCGGGTTTGGTTCATGTTTAGTTATATGCCCAAGATTCAGTTGAACCCAAAATAGTTTCCGTTTCAGATATTTATCGGCTATCATTTCTAAACGTATTAATTCCTACTTGACTAAACTCAATATATTTTTAATCTATTCAATAAATTTATGTACTTGGCTTCTTCCTCAGACCATATTGTTGTCATCCAAAATAATTTTGAGAGACTCGTCTATCAACCATGCCTGACCCGTTTTTGAACTATATGTGACATCATGAGACACATCATGATTCATGACAAAATAAAACCTTGTACGAACGAGAATCATACCTGATGAAACATAAATTAATTAAATCTAACAACTATAAATGTAAAAAAAAGTACTATTTAAACTTTTTTAAACAACACTGTTTAAACTACAAAAGAAAATTTATTAATAATTGAACTTCAAATACAACTGTTAGAATTTAAAAACATTTCTATTGACCAAACAAAATATGTATATATATATATATATATATTAGAGTGAGTATTTGAGTTAATTATTCATGTAATAAATAATTATTTTATTTACTTAATAATATTTTAGTGTGTTTTGGATACATATATGGAATTGAGATCGAGTTTTTTTTTTAAAAGACTATTTTTGAGATTTTTTTTTGGGTTATTGGAATATCAGTTTGAGTTCGGATTTGGTTCGAGTAAAATCCATAATCCGAAATACTGTAAAACAAGATCGATTAAATATTATGTCGGATTTGGATCGGTTCAAATTCATTTTTATCGGATTTTTGGATTCAGTTAATCTTCTGATATTGAAATCAAGATTTGAATTGTTTTCAGTTTAATCGGAAATAAATAAGATGACTTTGGGAAAAAGAACATCAGAAGACAAAGGTAAGTAATGTAAACACTACTTGGTAGTTGGGTTTGTTAAAGGCAAAAAAAAAGAGGAACGAAAAAAAAGTCTCAGATGTTTACATGTTCCCCCACAATTTACGTACCAAATGACGACTCCTTGTTCCACGATTACGTTTGCGTGATTAACGTTAAGATTCACACGCACACACTTGTATACATCAAATCACATTAAGGGAGTATATATAAAGAGGGCTCACAGATTTGCGAATCTTACTAACTCAATCAAAAGCTAATTGGATGGTTTCAAATTTGATTACGCTTTTTTTTCAAAAAAAAAAAATATTTATTAAGCTTTTCTTTGTGCAAAAGTAATAATTGTGTAAACCCTTGTAAACTAAAGTCTTCGTTAGGGGCTGGAGAAATGTCGGGAAAAGGGTATTTTTTGACCTGAACAATTTCGATCGTGCATTTTCATACCCGAAAAAAGAGGAAGTGTGATTTTATACCCAAACCGAAAGATTATTTAAAATTCCTACCTAAACTTTATAATATGAAACAAAATCCTACTTTGACTAACGAACCGTTAGTCAAACCGTTAGAAAATGGTAAACCGTTAAAAAATGGTATTTTTCGACCCGAACAATTTCAATCGTGTCTTTTCAGACCTGAAAAATAATAAGTGTGATTTTATATCCAAACTGTAAAATTATTTAAAATTTGTAACCAAAATTTATAATACAAAACAAAATTATATTTTGACTAAAAAATTAATTTTGAATGTATATGTCAAAATGACGTCGTTTTATCATATATAATTAATTTTCGTAAAAACTATACAATTTCTGTAGATCAAATCCTGGTCTCATTCAAGCATCAAAGGAAACATATACTACTATGTTACGCAACTATATCGGTAATGTAACAGATTCTAAAGGATTTTAACACTTTTATGATCTTTAGAAATATACTAGATTTTGACCCGCCCTTCAAAAGGACATGTATATTTTTTGTTGGAAAAATAATTTACGTAGTAAGAAATATGATTTTTAATAAATTATATATTTTAAATTTTTTATGATTTATTTTTGTTACTTTAAATATGACTGAATTTTTAAAAATTCTAAATAATTCTAACCCGTAGTATGATTTTATTTATTGACCGGAAGTTAAACTTATTTTACATTGATTTTTATAATTTAAATAAAATATTTTATATTTTCAACTATCTTTGTATCTTTCCAAATTTATTTGTGCGTTTCAAAATATTTTCTATAATTTTATTAAATTTAGTTTATGTGATTTAGTTTTTATTTTAATTGAAATTATTTTTTTTAAGAAGTTCAGATAATCCAGAATTATGACTTTGTTGAATTAATCATTTGTTATTTCAACTTGATTTTATTTTGAGGTTTCATTTAATAAATACTTTCAAATAATTAATAACGTGAAATATTTTTTGGAAAGATATGACTTTGTAGATATTTTTTTTACTAAATCGAACATTTAACCATATATAAAATTTAGTTATTTACATTTTTTTTATTTTATAATTGGCACAAAATATATATTGATTAAATAATAAATAAAAATCTGCACTTTTATTATTATGGTAATATAATTAATGATGTGTATTATCGTTAAGGTAATATAATTAATAAAATTTATTAAGCTAACTGAAATATGAAAATACAATTAATGTAATACTACTAAATCGAACATTTAACCATATATAAAATTTAGTTATTTACATATATAAATCAATGTAAATATGTACGCATATATAAATCATTAAAAATTATTACCCAAACTGTAAAATCTTGAAATAAAACATCAAAACATATGTTTTATAAAATATAACGTTTTAACAATATACCAAAATGTTAAAATAAAATATTAAAATGTTATTAGTTATTAATATATTTCAAAAGATTATTAAATGGTTGAAAGTCATTAATAATCTTTTACATTATCGATATAGTTGCAGTAGCATAATGGTATTTATTTTCTTTGATGCTTGAGTGAGACCGGAATTTGGTCCACATAAATTGATGTTTTTATGATTATTAATTATTTCAATTTTGTTCAAAATTAACATTTGTTAGTCAACATATAATTTTGTTTTTTATTGTAAATTTTGGGTATAAATTTCAAATAATTTTATAGTTTGGGTATAAGGCCACACTTATTTTTTTCAGGTCTGAAAAGACACAATCGAAATTGTTTAGGTAGAAAAATACTCTTTTTCTAACGGTTGACTAGCGGTTTGTTAGTCAAAGTATGATTTTGTTTCATATTTTAAAGTTTAGGTAGGAATTTTAAATAATCTTACGGTTTGGGTATAAAATCACCCTTTCTTTTTTTTCAGGTATGAAAATGCACGATCGAAATTGTCCAGGTCGAAAAATACCCTTTTCCCGAGAAATGTCCCATCTTGTCTTCCTTTAAATTATATATCTCCAGGCGAATCTGCATTACTCGTTTTCGCTGGTTGCTTCCATCTATCTTCTTCTGAGCTCTTCTCACACCAAAAGTCACTTACAAAGTCGAATTGATTTTGGCATTCATATGCTGATTATGACATGACATAATATTATAAAATTAACTCAAGTATATGTTGAAGATGCTTCAATTTCCTTTTAAAATCTATTAGAGATCTCTGTTTGATGAAGAAAACGATCATCAGATAATTCGTTCCAGCAAAGTTATTTGCGGAGTTCGATTGACTTTACAAAAAAATATGGTTTTAAGATTTCTCAATATTTGATTATCAAATACCTTGGAAATTAAGTTACAAAAAAATACCTTGGAAATTAATATAATTTTGTTATAAAATTGGTAAGCGTTCAACTTGACATAGTATACGTCATATCACCCCTAGATCGATTAGTACTCACATACTCCAATTTCGTTAAACTAGACCTAATTTATTTTAGAAATTTAGAACTGTAAACATAGATAATTAACTAATCCTAAGAATCTCAACCGTACGCCCCTCGATTTGCAATATACATGTCATGTGGACCTACAATAAACTTATGCAGGTAGATAGTTTTGTCACTGTTTTTAATCATGATAATCATGTTAAACATCAAATATTTCTTATTGGAAGTAACTAAAAGCAAAATGATGTCCAAGATGCAATTTACTTTCCCGTTTTTTTCTTTCTTTAGCGGATCCAATGGAACTCTGCTTTTGACTTTTTTTTAGTAATGGTTTGTCCATCGAGTAATATGTTCGTCGTTTCTTTATGCAACTGGACTCTAATAAAGTAATAATGTGTGTATGGTTTAATCACACACACACACACACAGTGTAATATCGGCCTATCCTATTACTAGAAAAACAAAAGATTACATACTCTATGACTAAACAAAGATCGCCAATCCTATAATTAAATTAATTTAAGAGTTTAATATGTCACAGGTTCTTTCTTGCTGGGGGGGACAGATCTGCTTTGGTGACCACTTGACAAAGTCGTTTAGTTAGGGGCTAAGAGAAAGCTTCCAAATATGAGAAAGTGGGTGGACATAGGCAATTAAATTATCTCCACTAATGAAAGATTATTGATGTGATTATGAATCCACATTGTCTAAATCTCTTCCTACCTTCTCCATAAAACAGATTTGAAATAGAATAGAAGTAAAAGTCTAACTGAGATGGAAGACAGACTCACTAATCTTGAGTCTTAAGACAGTTGAGGACTGGTTTGACCAGCAATTATCCAAATAAAATTTGACCAAAGATCCATGGCATAGAATAATTCTTTAGATTACTTCACAAAACAAATTGGGGAAATAGTTTTTTAGGCCAAAAAAATGATCTTTATGTCCTATTAGACTAATCTTATCTTTGTACCATTTTTTCCTATAATATCATTTTGTAATTCTCAAAATAAATGAAATAAATTGTTTTAGAAACAAAAAAAAAGATTAAAAATAGTAACTAGTGATGAAAAACCAATATCAACTTATTGGTATTTTTTTGAATTCTAAAAATGTTTAAATAATAGTTTCATATTTTGTTCTAATAAAAGTAGAATTGACATTCTATATAGTAGAACATATGATCTACTTTTTTTATTGAATCTACTATGTTTAGAATCCGTGTTCTACATAAATAATAGTAATCTAAAAATATTTAGAAATCACATTCTGCACTTAACTTATGTTTCTAAAATCCGTAGAAATCGAAATCTACACATAACTAGATTTCTAAAACTAGTAGAAATCAGATTCTACAGAATACTATAAATCTAAAACAATTAGAAATCGATTTCTAACATGTTTAAAGTATTCTACATATAGTAGAATACATATTTTACAGATAAGGACACATTCCAAAAATATAGGAATTAAATATTTGAAATATTTTTTTTCTTATTTAATATTTCGTTTTTAAAAAAATAATTAAAAAATCATGTTTTAACTAATTTTTAAGTTAAAAATTTAAAAATTTAAAAAAAAAGAAAATTTTTAAGTTAAAAATTTAAAAATTTAAAAAAAAAGAAAAAAAAAGAAATCGATATGCTAAACTTCTTCTTTCTTCTCCAGACGCCACCTTCTATTAATTCACAAAATTTCTCAAAATTACCTCACTGATCCTGCTATGATTCATATCTATGCTTCATGTGGTGTTTGGAAATTGGTTGTAGATTCAGGTTGAAGTTTCTCTGCTGATAAAAAGATATGAGGAAGGTTGCTTGCTTTTGATCAGTTGAACTATTCTATTGAAGAGTTTAAGAAAATTGTTATAGAGGATTTTAGTTTCAAAGAAACAGATGCTGATTTGGACTTGAGTTATCTACCTATTGGATTGGTCAGTTCATCAAAATGTCCACCGGTGATCATTGCAAACTCACGCCAAGTTCAAAATTTTCTAGGGTTTTGTAAGAAGCATCCGTCAACTCGATTGTGTGTTACCTATAAAGCCAAGCAAGGAAATCCATATAAGATCGACACTGATCTTAACAAGATGGCAACTGATTCACGTAATGGTGAAGAAGAGGAGCAAAATCCTTTTGACTATGGAGATGTCTCAAAAGGGCAAACCGATTCTTTTGACGATCCCGATGAATCATCAAACCTTCATTCTTTTACGATTTATATTTCTGGAAATTTAAAACATAAATTTTTTAAAATATTTTAGTTAAAAATATTTTTAATATTTACAAATCGGTTTATTTATTGTAAATTCGAAATTTTAATTGAAATTAAGGGTAATATGGCCATTTTGAAAAGATTTAGTCTATTAGGACATGAATCACATAAAATTAGTCTAATAGGACATAAAAATCATTTTTAGCCTAAAAAAAACTATTTTCCCAAACAAATTTAGGCTAAGACTTAAGCACTCCAGAATATAATATTCTAAAGAAAAACAGTTTTTAAAAGGGAAAAAAGGAGAAAGTATTGGCCAACCTGCTCTGAGTAAAGTTCATAAACTGATAAGATTTACAATTTTTCTTGAACAAGTCGATGTTTCTATGTTTCAAATTTGAACGAAAAGTTGGACCATGCGAAAACATAAAACGATATTGGAATATGAAATCTTTTTATCTATTTTGTTAAACGGGAGAAATGGAGCATAAATTTATGTGAATAATATAAATTTCTGTGGCTACACTTTTCAAATTAGTTTACATTATGGCTTTAATAAACAAACGACAGAGTGGTAAAATGATTTAATTATATCACAAGTTGTTTACCCATACACTTCGAAATTATGATCCGTGTACTGTCATTACGTACTTCCACATTACTGCACAAAATAATATTCGAAAAAGTAAAATCCCATTCTTTAAGTCATGTAACTAAATTAAAATAAATTTGTCCTCTGATTCTCTTATTTCTATCCAAAATTTTACATTTTTCACAAATCACAGTTATGCGTTTATAAGACATTATAATCGAACCTATAAGTATCAAGAAGTTCTTTCTTACCACATAACGGGTTAAACATATTTTCCAAGATAAAGAAGTGATGTTTACAGACCAAAAACTGATGGCAACCACCAACCAAAAAGGTTGACAATCTGATATTAGTGATGTTTAATCTCCTGAAAATTCATAATTAATCACGAATTTGGGAATAATACAATTAATCTCTTCATTCAATCTATAGTCCCGGCAAAAGTGTTATTATTTGACAAATAAAGTACCAGCTGTCTATATCTTGATGGTTTTGTCTAGCACCATTAAGGTATTCTTATCAAGTCTATCGATTTTGACATAAATGATGTTTATATTATCATTACAAGATCTCCAAGATCAATATTATGACCCACCATAATTTGATTAGCAGCGAAATTCAACCAATGGTGTTTATAATAAACTAATGCTTTAAAATAAAGCTGATCCCACAAAAGAGATAAAAATAAAACTATAATGTAGCTTTTGGTTGATAAATGCGATTAGTTTAGTCGAGACCCACACATCAGGAAGACTCCACAAAAACCAAACTTAGACATTTGATTATTCAAATTCCAATCTCCTTTAATAGATATCTCCGCATCTTTCTGAAGCCAACCAAAGATGGTGGGGTGTGATGATTCATCACAAAGCCCATCATATATTCCAAGTGACACTTAATCGAGCAAATTAAATGTTTTATTAATACTAGATATAGCTTTTCTTAAAGCAGGGGGGCTTTAGGCTACAAACTTACAAATTAATTTAAGCAAAAAACTTGCAAATTAATCGAAGTGGGACACGTCAAGTGTGTTATATTAACATGCACGCACTGTCACACATAACTTCTATACTCTTAATGCCATTACTAATCAGGCTTACTATTCGCTAGGAACGTTATTGATTATAATATTATCTAGGATTAGGACTGCCACAGACATGAAATGCAGAAACTGTTGTAAACTAGTGCAGAATTGTAAGAAGAAGAAGAAGAAGAAAAAATAATGGTAAGAAGACCAAATATCTAATAAGAATCTTAATACTTACACACATGTATATTATATACATATTTTAAAGGAAAAATAATAAAATATGTGTATGTATATTCATACATATGGAAGTTCTATGCAAGTTATACTCCAGTTATACGTCTAGAAACAATGTTGATGATAAATAAATAATTTATTTACTTTACTACTAAGTTCTGTAATGTTCTCTGATAAAGCTTGGATACATGTGCTTTGGTACTTAGTTAAAGTATAGTTATAAAAGTTAACTTAAATAGAATATTTAATCAAAATTTTATATGATCATTGTTCCGTGGTCTCCCGATAAAAGAAGCCACATATTTTTTTTGTTAAATAAGCAGCCACGTTTTATGCCTCAGATCGAGGAAGCAACCATGGAAAACTATTAGTTATCTAAACTATTAAGGCAGAAGTACAAAATTAACTCTGCCCTAATAGTTGCACAAAAATTACATAGGAATACCACTGCCTTTATTTCCTTATTTTTAAACAATTTTCATTCAAATTATTCTGTTACAAACCCATTATATTGATGCATGATGTTGTAGGCCTTAGAAACTGTATATGGCCCGAAATTGTTTATTTAAAAAAAAATAAAAATTATGGACATTAAGAACCAAGTTTTGGGCACTAAAACTAAACATTACCTATTTCTACATTAGCATCATAACTAATAGAATATCACTCAGCTAATACAATCTTATTGTTCTGTTTCCAAAATTTACATATCTAATCTTTAAAACGAATATTCTATAATGATTAAATATAAAAAGCAAAAAATTAATTAATTCAAAAATATATTTTCACTTTTCTATTCCTTCTATCAAAACATATACCAAAAAATAATATTGTTCTAAACCATATATAAATATTTTTAAGATACTGTCGTAGGAAAAAAAAACAATCTCATTAAAAAATAAAGTCAGGAGTTAGACATGAACAAAATGTCGTTAGAAAATCTAAAAAACAAAACATAAAATAAGGACAGATATGTGATATATTAAATTTTATATATCTATAGTATTAAAAATATATAAACAACTCATTTATATAAAAAAATGACACCCGTGCGGGCGCACGGGTCAAAGGCTAGTTCTTTTATTAATACAACATGCTTTCGTTAGAAGCTTCATAGATTACAATAAAAGGAGGGAATTAAACAAACTCGAGCTGAGGTTTGAATATGTCGATAAAGTCTTCACGACAAAGTCAAACGGCAGAAATTTAATCACTTAGGGTGTAACTGGTGACAAATAAAAGGAATAGATGGAATGATAGGAATTGGTTTTTATGAAATTTAATGGAATGGAATCAACATTCCATTTGTTCACGAAAGTTTTTGATCTGGAATGATTTTTTAAATGAAAGTTAATTTTTTTCCTGGAATGATATGGAATGTGGTGGAATAGAATGGAATACCCTTTTCATTTTTTATTTGTAACTGGTGAAGAATATTTGGAATGCATAGGAATTAAATATTCGGGAAGTTTTTATTCCAAAAAATTACATTCCAGTTGTAGCCTTAATGTTGTGGCATTAGAAGCCAACCGTTAGCAATTCCACTTTTTGGCTCCTTAAAGACCAATACATAAGATGACAAACCGATGGATAAGTTGAAGCAAACGCTCAGTAAAAATCCTAAAATCGTCTCCTTTAATATAAAAGAGACATAACTGTGAGATACTCACTTCAGTAGAGGATGATGGAGAAACTGAAAGATCTGAACCATGGAGCCAAGACACCCAAAATACCCCCACGACTGCCGCTACACCATCGTCGTCTCGAGAACCAACACTGAGAAACACCAGAAAGCCAAAGGAAACCATACGAAATGGGGCTCAAACGGAAAAGAAAGAAAAAAGGAACAAAATTAGCCCTCTCACGATTTTGCCAGAGCGTCATCGCCGGTGAGGCAGCACAAAATGAACGGCAACGTCTTTAAAAAAGAAAGAAATTGTTTTTTTTTGTATGAACAAACCCACAGTATTTTACCAAAAAAAAACAAACCCACAGTTTTACTTTCCTATACAAAAATATTTCCATTCTTAATTCTTGTCATAAGCATGGAAAGGTAAAAAGATGTATGCCTTTCATGTTCACGTTTAGCTACTAGGCTTTGAACTGACTAGTGACGTAAAACACAAACATATGTTTTATGATACGAACTAAAATGAAGATTTCGAAAAACATCTAAAGTTTAGTCTAAGATGACGAAGGTTATCTTCTAGAGAAATAGCTAGTTAAACTAAGTTATTAGTGTTACTCTGCTAGAGCATATCCAAAAAACATTCTATAGCTTCCAAACGAATTTTTTATTTAAGAAAAGTACATCAAAACTTTAAATTTAAAATTTCATACTTTTTGTCCACAAGAAAATTTTCATACTTTTATTTGTATTTGAATCCTTATAATTTACATTACTATAACTCGATGATACAAAATTCTGTGTAAATTATATTACGGTAACTGTGTAGCGATATAAGATATACCAAAACTTGTTTGATCTGTTCTTGCGCAGTTCACCACCAAGCAAAACAAATTGGCATGAAATCCTACAAAATATTAGAAACCGCCGCTCTAATCTTACCAAGATGTCGAAACTATTTTTTTCATGTTAGTTTTGTTTGAAATATAGCTAACTATTGTTTTCCATAGCCAGTAGAAAACCTCTAATGCGCTATAGAAAACTTGATCACCAATCAAATCCAAAAGTATTGTTAATCCAGGAAACAATTACACCTAGAGTCACTTTCTTCTTTGTTTATTATACAATAAGACAGTTATAGCTACTAGTATACTTTTCTTTAACCGACTCACCTTCTACCTATACACTAACTAAATTTAGCTAACTAAATATTCTCTTTTTCTTTTAAGTTTATTAGCCACAGAAAAACTATGGTCAGATAACTCTTTAAAGCGGTGGTCCCCCTCTCTCTCTCATCTTGATTTTTTGCTTCTGCTTGATAAAAATACCTACAATTTGACTTTTTATGAATTGAGAAGAACTACACCAACAAGCTCCAAAACAGTTTTATCTTTCTCGTAATTTTTTCTTGTCCTGAACTATTTCGTTTTAATTTCCATTACAGAAATGCAAAGTGTTATTTCAAAGATAATCTGGAGATTATCAAGTTACTTTTAGTTTATGGTGCTAACCATTCTGAATCCACCATTGAAGCTCCTAACTGCCGTCATCTTCTTCATCTTCTCCACCTTTGTATTTTTTTCTCTTCAAACGAGCTCCTCCGTGAATCTATGTTGTCGTCAACTTATGCACCACGATCTCAGCCATCGTCTAAATTCTGAACTATCCTAGGAGAGAGAAAGCTTAAGCAACAGTGGTTAATATCTCCGGCGCGAAGTGACTGAGTCACGATCTCTAACGTGAGTAACCGAAACACGACAGCTTCTTTGCCTGGGCCGATGTACCCGTCTGCAAGCTCCAATCGCAGAGAGAAAGATCAAGCAACAATGGTCAAATCTCTCTTATTTGCACATTTAGTCTTTGAGTGTTTATGTAAAATTTGATTATATTCCAAACTCTCTGATTTTCAGATACAACCTATGTGATTGACCCCCATGCTTCAAAAGATGCAATCTAGCCACTATTTTGATAGAAAACTTCTACTTTTTTAGTATTTCCAGTCCCTCAGATTTTGCAATATTATTTCGTTTTTGAACCTGCAACTTCTAAATATATGTTTCTTATCCTCAGTGATATGCAATGAACAAAACAATGCTATATATACACCTACATGAAACCTAAAATGATCTAAAAGAACTCTATAAATATACTCATTAAAATCATCATATTATAACTTGTGAAATGAACAAATGAATCTGTGTACTTGTGTTTTTTGTGTGAAAAGGTGTACACCTGGATAATATAATATACGTGTACAATGAAATTTCATTTTTAATTTTTATCTCATGTGATATGCATACTTAACAAACAAATTCAACATATGCATCCAAAAAGGATCTAAATTAACTAATTTTTTTTATTCAGAATCATTTTTAGCCATTTAAAAAATCAAGTATCATAAATTGAGCAATGTACAAATGTACCAGTGTACATGTGGTTTTTCATAAAAATTTTGTACATGTGGATAATAAAATATATATGTACACATGATAATGAAATATATTCGTACTCTAAAACAAAATCATTCAGGAACAAAAATAGCATTTTGTAAAAAACACATTTACCAATTTTATCCCAATTTATTTGGGATGTACGTGTACAATGAACAAAAATAGCATTTTGTAAAATATATATGTACACATGATAATAAAATATATGTGTACACCTGGATAATATAATATACGTGTACAATGAAATTTCAATTTTGATTTTTATCTCATGTGATATGCATACTTAACAAACAAATTCAACATATGCATCCAAAAAGGATCTAAATTAGCTAATTTTTTTTATTCAAAATCATTTTTAGCCATTTAAACAATCAAGTATCATAAATTGAGCAATGTACAAATGTACCAGTGTACATATGGTTTTTCATAAAAATTTTGTACATGTGGATAATAAAATATATATGTACACATGATAATAAAATATATTCATACTCTAAAACAAAATCATTCAGGAACAAAAATAGCATTTTGTAAAAACACATTTACCAATTTTATCCTAATTTATTTGGGATGTACGTGTACAAGCTGAGAGTTTTATAAAACTTATTTGGTGTACATGTAACCTTTTGAGAATTTATGTTCACGTGGAGATTGAAAATTATTTGAACATGTTCGAGAATTATGTGTACAGGTTTGCAAGTTTAGGTTTGTAAAAAAAAAAATTGGCAAAAAAAAAGTTTAGTTGTAAAACTTCATTTTTGAAAATTATGTCTTTTTGACAAAAAAGGAAAGAAAAGTATGTGTACAGTTTGATAATTAAATGTACAACATCTTCTCTTGCGTATGTCCAAAACTTCACATTTTTGTCATTTTTTATATTTTTTCATTAGTGGCAAAATCGTAATTAACTCATCTTCTACTTCACAGTTTCTTAGAGTTTCTGTAAAATTTTCATGGCCGCCAACAATGGTTTTATCTTAAAGCATCAACTGTATGTGCTTTCATGTTGTTTTGACAGCGAATCTGTATATATGTTTTGGCTCGGTTTGTGTTCAGACTGAAGTTTTTCTGATAACGGAAACAGTTGTGTCTTTTGCATCGACTTTATTTTACCATTCAAGTTTGAAGTTCATATGTCTCCATCTATTACTTTGGATAGAAAAAAGAAAGAGAGTGCCGAACACTAAAAATGTGAGACGACTTTAATGGGTCTGCAATTTTCTAAGCCCCATTTTATATTTTTAAAATTCAAAATCGTAACTAGAAAGGAAAAATACATTTACCAAATTTATCCCACCAGTTACACTTTTTCAGGGGCAACTTAAGACATTTCGCAAATAAACTGCTCTAGTAGCAATAAGTGACCCATCGTGTCATTAAAACATGGAAAGTGTCCTGCAGTGTTAAAAACTCTTAATCCAGTGGCTTCAGAAGTCAAACCAGATTATTTTTTTTAATGGTCGGCCTTTTTATATTAATAACATTGGTCAGCCAATAATCATTTTACTCCATGCCTTGATCTTTTTAAAAATATATATAATTTGACATGCATCTTTACTTCTTATTGACTATGTTTAGTTGAAATCTAGTCATTTGACATTACGATTACATTAGTTAAATATTTACAATAACAAAAAGTTAAATAACTTCATGCATACGCCTAAAGACAAGTCTGAAAGTCAAATAAAAACCTTTAGCCTGATTTTCTTCTTTGTTAGACTTGAAAAGAGATCATTCTCCATTATTTTTATTAATTAACACTATATTTTATCTGCACTTTAAAAGCGTGAAATAATATATATTGTAAAAATCTAATAAAATTTGAGGTGATTTGATTTCTAATGAAGTTTGAGATAATTTGAATGAATTACAGAGATTAAAATGTTTTTTTTGTTAAACTACTTTAGAATATCAATTAAAACTATGAGGTTTTGAGTTTTACTTTTTTTTAAACTAAAAAACTTCACATAAACACTCTAACATCACTTAAAAACTCTACAACTTAAAATATTTTCAATAATAGAAAATTTCAGAATACTTTATTAAATGTCAAATTCAATAATACTAAATTTTAGTTGTGTTTTTCGAATTCATGTTTGAATAACAATAAATTTGTCATTTTGATACAAATCAACTAAAATTCTCAATTGAATACACCATGTCACACATTTTAACCATGTCACACACTTTGCTTCCTACAACTGACGTCCAACTTGCCCACTAGTTTTTCATGTCTCTGACTAAAATAAAACAACAAATAATTGGTCTCATCTCTTTTACTTTATTTTCTTCAATTTTCTTATTTTAATTTTATTTTATTCGTTCACTTTCTTTTTGAAATACACATAAACAATATATATATATATATATATGTTCAAAAAATTTGGACAAACCAACCAATTTTTTGATGTCAATATATTATGCAATATTTATCAAAAATCTGAATCCTAATAAAAATGATTTCTTAATAAACTGATATCAATATATTATGCAATAATTTATTATATGATTTGGTATATCAATAAGTAAAACAATAAAATAATTTAAAATAATTAGTGCTTTATTATTTGAAAAAAGTAAAAATAATTTGTCAATTCAATTTTTTTGAAAAATTTGTCAGGATTACATATAGTTTTTAAAATTCAAATCTTAAACAAATAATTTGATTATCTTATGTAATATTTTAAAATATAATTTATATACCTAACAATATTAGTTTTCTTTAATTTTAAAATAGGCAAATAGATAAAAATATATGTTTTATGCCTTCAACCCTCAATTGTTCATAATACATGCATCATCTACAATTCCTTTTTTCACAATTTTGTCATTCATCAGTCTTCTATCAACCACTCGTAGGGATTAAATTTCCATATCGGCATACCTGCATTAAGATTTGATGAGTGTGGACTATAAATATGTGGTGAAGCCCCCTAATCACGAATCGCTTATATACTCACCCATTATCCTCGAACCATTTATCCAGTCATTGCTTATTGTCCATTTCAAGGAGTGTTGCTTAATAACATTTCAAGGGAGTGTTGTTTGACAACATTTTACATAACACTTGAAAATATTCTTCTAATAAATCATAAACCATATGTATATTCTACAAACTCGTACATCCATTTCCCTTCCAAAAACATTTTTTCTTAAAAGCTGCATCACATTTTTATTCCTCAAATGGTGAATTTTAACCTTTTACTGTTCATTGTTTTTTCCACCTTTCATTTTCGAATTAAACTGAGAAATCCTCGAGTATAGGAGCAATGGCAGAAAAAATATAAACCTCGAACTTCAAAGAAATACAGTCCGATGTTTATAATTTTTCTCCCGTTGGTTCCTATACTCAAGTTTTTTTTCTTGGCTTTGGTCTCATGACTGGAAAAGGAAAGGTGGAAAGAGAAATGGACAAGGAAAAGTTGAAATTCATCATTTTGAGGAATCAAAAAGGTGATTAGTATAACCCGATGATACAAACATTCGTATAAATTATATTACAGTGTGTAACGGTATAAGATATACCAAAACTTATGTGATTTGTTCTTACGCAATTCACCGCCAAAAGCAAAACAAATTGGCATGAAATCCTCCAAAAGTTGAGAAACCGGCACTCTAATGTTACCAATAAGTCGAAACTATTTTTTTATGTTGGTTTTGTTAATGTAGCTACTATTTTTTCAATAACCAGTAGAAAACTTTAAAATCTAATGCACTACAGAAAACTTGATCACGAATCAAATCCAAAAGTATTGTTAATCCAGTGGTTTCAAAAGTCAAAACAGGTTAATCTTTTTTTAATTGTCGGCCTCTTCATATTAATAACCTTGGTCAGCCAATAATCATTTTACTCGATGCCTTGATCTTTTTTTTTAAATTATAATTTGACATCTTTACTTCTTATTTGTGATGTGTAGTGAAGTCTAGTCATTTGACATTACAATTACTTAATAAATATTTACAATAAGAAAAGGTTAACTAACTTCATGCATACGCCTAAAGACCAGTCTGAAAATCATATAAAAACATTTAGCCTGACTTTCTTCTTTGTTAGACATAAAAGGAGATAAATCTCCGTAATTTTACTGACTAACATTTCACGATCAACCTAGTATTTGTCCATCAATACAAAGACCAAATACTATATGAGCATATTATAAAGAAAATGAACAATTGACAAAAAAATGAACAATAATAAACTTATTTTGAAATGGGCCGTATGTACATAATTGTATTTGGTCCTCTGCAGAAATATTACCCAAATAATAGCCTAAACATAAAACTTTTCTACGACAAAAAAAAAATTCTTATACAGTAAAAGAATCTAGGGATCATTCTAATGAACATATTTACCTACTTACCCGCAGATATAGTAACTTTAAAATACATTTCCTCTCCTCAGGCACTACACGCAATGACACACAGACCTTGAGAAAAACATATCTAACCACATTGTGTTAATGGCTGAACTTACACTATCTTCAACAAATTTTCTTTTCTAGATTTGGCATCTCTTAAGGAAAACTTGGTAACTGATTGTTGAGTATTGTATATAGCTACAAGAATAAGTGGAGAACTAGATAGAAGTACTTTGACAAGTGACACTAAGTATGCAAGGAAAATGAACATACATAATGGTCAATGTTCACTATAAGTCTATTAGCCCCGCAATATATCTCTCAAGAACCCTTGACCTCACCTACAATGACTAATCTGTATATAACTATAGGGAACTGTTGAAACAATGACAATACTGTAAATTAAAAAATATAAAAAACAATGAATCAATGATGCATTTGCATACATTTCAAATTAAACCACCCACAAGTTGAGCTTTTTGCATCTCTCTATAAAACCATTCCGACGAACATATATATATATGTGTGTGTGTGTGTGTGTGTGTGTATATGCCTACACATAGAGCAAACACCCCCAGTGACACATCTATGTAACGAATAAACCAATGACACAACCAATCTGCCTTTAAGTGAAGTCAACCAAGCTTCTTATCAGATCCTTTTAGGTTCAAGTTGAACCATTTCCTCTTGGACTTGTCTCTACTCTCTGATATTCCCCCTTCTTCACCCACACTATCCCCATCCCCTTTAGATTCATCTCCCTGACCCTTGCTGCTACTTCTATTGCTCAAGTTGCTACTGCTTGGTGTCTTCACAACAGAGAAAGAGGAATGGATTGAATCCCGTTGCTTCAGCAGTTCATCAACCTTTTACCATCATCCAAAGAAAAGACATATCAATTAACGCAAGGAATAAACTAGAGAAAAAGAGATCCATCCATCAACGCACCATTTGCTTCTCCTGTGTATATCTGTTGGTTACTTCTTGAAAACGCGCCAAAGCCTTGCAAAAAGAATATTATCAAGTCCATCAGTTTACATGTCTCCCTGAATTACTAACTGGCGCAGCGTACGGACTGGATAATCAGCTCAACCAAGGGATTTGATAATCCTCCTTGGGACCTGCTTCGCTCAATCAAGGGATTCTAAGAACCACGCTTGAGACCGGCTTCTTGTGTTGATGAATTTAATCAAATCAATAACAAGGTATAAGAGAAATTCTCAGTTTATTAAAATATCAAAAGTTGTCTTACAAATTAGCCTAATGGCTTCTTAAATAGAAAACCTAAACGAAAACCCTAACTTAACAAATAAGTTAAAAACCCGACAATAATTAATAAAGCCCAAAACATAGTCCATAATATGTTTCTTTATCAAACGTGTTGAAGACGTAAGATGTGCTGCATCAGGTCCCTCCGGGTTTGAAAGATTCGACCGCGAATCGAAATGGGAAAGGTTGTTGCCAAACAAGAAAAATGTCTTTTTGATTCTCGTCTCTCTTTTTCCCACTTCCAACAATCTCTTGCCTTTTTTTTAATCTCCCATTACCAAATATGCATTCCCTTGAGTCACAATCAACAGTCAGAGCAATAAATGTCGTGGAGTGGTAATGACAACCCAATTGTTGTGTGCTGCCAACTGTAACTCTTAACTGAGAAACTCCAGACTTCAACTCAGTTGAAAACAAGATTTGCGTAGAGATCGTAATGGATTTTAGCACTGATGTCCCTCTGTCCCTGCGAATTTGTTCCCAGTGAAGAAGATGAAATTGTTGGTAGTGATAAACTAACGACACCTTGGTCCCACAACCAAAAACAAGGAAACCTGCAGTTGATTGTCTCACACCCTGCAAAGGTATATGTTGACAAAAACTAGCTTGTCTCCTGTTCGCAAGAAGTTGCGTAAAAATCTGGTCCACCTCAGCTAACATCACGATCTGTTCAACTCTTGTTACTTGATGCAGTGCAGTTGCTTCCATTAACCTCTTGATAGGTATAACAAAGTCTTGAAAAGAATCCATTCTCACACTGATACAAAGACAACCACGGCTGAAATGTTGAGATCCACAAAGTGGAGGGCCGTAGTCCATGCTACTCTTTCTTGTCCCATAAGGCATTATGGCTAACTGAAAAGCATCACCAATCACCATATAAGCTTGACACAGTGATCCAAGTTGAAATGAATTGCCATGGAAGAACACGAACAACATCTTTGCAAGCATATAACGGAGCGATGACACCTTGTTAATCGACGGTGGGCTAACAAATTGAGACGTTGCATTGCCAGTTAAGCAAGACGGCATGAGTAGGTCAAACGGAGACACTAATCGTCGCAGAAACAAAAGTAAATGAGTAGCCTTTTGGAATTTCACCAGATTCACTTCGAGAAGCTTCACAAAAATATATGTATTTGAGGCCACAATACTGAGGAAAATATCAAATCTGAAGCAGATTTTGTACTTTCCTCTGGACACAAATTTCTTTTTGCACCTGAATATATCAAATAATTGATGATGGTGAAACGCTGGTACGTCCGCTTCGTCCCAAAAAATACCCGAGGTGGTTTGCAGAATGAAGTGATTATTAAGAACACCTAATCCCACTTGTTTACGAAACCATTCAGTGACCCATCTTTCTTGTGTGCAAGTATCTATGTTTCTTGGCATGACCCATGTGAAGATACACAACCACGAGCACACCGGTTGTTGAAAAACAGAGACATCCATGTGAAAGTAGAAGTCAGAGCTAGAGACAAATAGCACACATGATGATACCATCTCTTCATCAACTTGTCGGAGACCAATGATGCTTAATGGGTTCGTCCGTGCGCAGGTCACATGCATTTGTGTAAATAGACCTTGACTTGAAACATGCTTGTTGTCTACAGGTTTTCCATTAGCAAGAATCACACCAGAGATGTCTTTCTTCTGAAATTTGGGAAATACTAACCCCAGTGACACCCTTCTGAGTATAGATGACGTTTCTGAGGAATAACGATGTTGAGTCCCAAAATCATGAGCGTTCTTTGTCTTTTTCTTATCACTATCGTCACAGGAATCTGTGCAAATGCCTTTCTCCATCTCTTCCTCATCACAATTCTTCGCATTCTCTTCTTGGATGATTCTTTTGCAAATAAAATTTAAGCTACCAATGCTCTGTCCAAGGGATGCGTCTCCATGGTTCTCATGAATATCAAAATTGAATCTCATCCCTGAAAGGCGATCTACTTGATCCTGATGCTGAGGGACACTTTTCTTGCAATAGCGCCTATGCACATCCGAGACGTTTAAAAGCATCACATTTTGATCCTGGGAAATGTCTAGTACAATATTGTTTTGTCCACCTGACTTACCTTGAACAAAAACAGTTTGCAAACTAGTTGAATCTCCTTGATAACCAAGACCAGTTGTTGTCTTCTCTACTCTTGCCATGCTCAAAATTTTGTCTAAAGTCGCGGATCCTTTGTTTAGCATACGGATCTTCTTGTATATCTCATTCAACTCACGTTCCAAATCCATACTTTTCTCTTTCTCAAACACAAGAGCCTCTTGAAGTTCAACTATAATGTTTTCCAATGAATGTTTCTTCGAAAGAGATATTTCACTCAAATAATCTCTTTGATCGTGCTTGATTTTAAGAATACGACCCCTGCCTTTTAACAAATCCATGTCCTCTTCAGAAAATTCTGAGCCACTGTTTGATGGAAGAGTGTGTCGAATAACAAGATCTGCATGTTCATGTACTGTGTTACGAAGACGATCCGGTGGTTTACGAACGATACGTCGATGACCATCTTTTCTCCATACACCATAATTCACATGTTGCTTCATCGTATCTACATACGTCGTATGTTTATTTTCGTCCTTCACATCCAAGACTAGAGCATGCTCTTGTTTAAACTCGTCAAAGCAAGCTTCTTTTGTTGACAATTTCTTACTCCCAAAATAATTTTTGCTATGACCAAATATTTCAGTCATTGTTTGTAAGGGATAAGTTGTATCCTTGAGATCAGAGCTCTCTGTAATGCCTTTACTTTCCTCAAAAGATTCCTGCAAACATAAAGGTTCACCAAAATCTGTTTGTTGCGAAGGCATTGTAGTGTCCTCATCATAAATTGGATCCTCGTAGAACCCTCCAGCATTAGTCGTTCTTTCCACTCCCAAGAATTCTGGCTCGTCTTTGTCAATCACGTTAAAAATTGGATCAATGTCTGAACCTACTTCATCAAAGACATCAAATATTGGTCCACCACAATGACCAACGAAATAATCTTCTCTTTTGCTTGTGTCTTCTTCATCAAATATATCATAATTTTTATTATCAATCTGCTCAGAAAAAAATTCTTCTGATTTAATAATTTCTTCATCTTCATTAGTAGTAGTTTGTTGCAACAGAGATACGTTGATAAACGTCGTGAGTTGCTTCAACTGTTTTGTGAGATCCGCCATTGTTTGACGCAAGATCTCGTTTTCCTCCGTTACTGGAGAACTTCGTCGCTGTTTAGCCATCGAGAAGGAACGTTGCTCGGCTCTGATACCAACCTGGCGCAGCGTACGGACTGGATAATCAGCTCAACCAAGGGATTTGATAATCCTCCTTGGGACCTGCTTCGCTCAATCAAGGGATTCTAAGAACCACGCTTGAGACCGGCTTCTTGTGTTGATGAATTTAATCAAATCAATAACAAGGTATAAGAGAAATTCTCAGTTTATTAAAATATCAAAAGCTGTCTTACAAATTAGCCTAATGGCTTCTTAAATAGAAAACCTAAACGAAAACCCTAACTTAATAAATAAGTTAAAAACCCGACAATAATTAATAAAGCCCAAAACATAGTCCATAATATGTTTCTTTATCAAACGTGTTGAAGACGTAAGATGTGCTGCATCACTAACTGAGCTCTCAATAGTAAGAAAGTTACTTTTCGGTACTCTGTTTCAAACTGCCGCAGCTCGTTTCTCTTTCTTAGAATCTGAGCTTCAATCTCCTTCAAATTATCTGTTGTGTCCTCATAGGTGTTAGCACAGAGTGCCTCAATTGTGTAGGATGCAGTCTTGAAGAAGTTATCTCCTGAAAAATAGCTAGAAACCAGTTAAACTAGGTCTGGAAAACTGTCCAGCCATGACCAGTCTTGGAAAACGCCAAATGAAACATTCCCCTCTAGCTCTCAAATTCTTTGAAAAAAATTATATAGACATATGCCTCAAAATTATTTTAAAATTTTTTTATTGAAATTTTTACTAAATCGCCGACATCCTCAAAATTTCAGGACCGGCCCTAAGTTCAGCTGTCGCAGTAAAGGAGAATTGTTCATACCATAAACTGCAAAGATATGAGTGCCAGCTTTCAGTTCTGAAACCTCGCAAGGTTGAAGACCTTCCAATCGCTTAAAGAAAGCAGATTCAGGATCCTTGGCTAAAGCTAACTGCACAATAACGAATGCTTTAACACATCTGCATATTATTCTAATATCAAAAAGAAAAGAACTCAAAAACTTGCATACCGCATTGATAGTAGAATCCATTCTGTACACTTGAAAATGCAAAAAATACATGCCAGCTGACGTCACCTTCCCTGTTTTCTCACTCTCTTCCTGCAAGAACAAATAGAAGCCTATTGCCATTAAAGATTCAGTGATTCACCACAAGAAAAATGGTGTAATGTGCGTGATGTCGAGAACATTGTGCTTCTTTTCTCATCTAAAGACAGTTCAGTAATAGTGTAATGCTACGAACAACATTCTTTTACGCTATTTCTACCTGTAAGGCCAATCCATAGCCGCCACTTGAATCTTGCTCAAAATAAAGTAACTGCAGATTAGATAAGAGTTATAAGTTAATTAGGTGAAAAACATAAGTAAAAACTAACAAAGGACATTGTCAGTAATGGCATATACCTTAAATTTACTTTGTGCAGTTGAGGTAACTCTAACAACCACACCTGACTCAGCTTGTTGTTCACTTATCGTAACTCCAAAAAAAGTGAGCGCATTGCTTCTCAACCTTATAATTGAGAGAGAAATTAGATTGAACTTCACTTCCAAACAACACAATGAAGTAAGAAGAGAGTCTCCACCTTGCCGCTAACAGATGTTCCAATAGGAAGGGGCCTAACAGTAACAGTACCGTTCATCGCCTCTTCAAGAACATTAGCAGACACACTAGTCTTGATAGGCACGCCAAGCTTGCTGAACAAAGCAGCAAACACGGTGTTAACGGTTCCGAGGTTAGACAAGTCAATCTCCATCTCCATTCCATCAGCATCAAGCGCCTCGAACCCCGCATTGTCGTATTGCCTTCTCTTCTCAGGATCGGACAAGATGCTGTATGAATACGCGACTTCCTTGAAAAGCTCGGAAGCGTCAGGGTTGTTCGCGTTCTTGTCTGGATGATACCTATCCAATATAAAGATTAGATTTTATTTACTGAGAGAACTTTATAAAGAGAAGAAAAAAAAAGAAGAGGTTACTTTAGAGCGAGTTTTCTGTAGGAAGATTTGATTTCTTGATCGGTGGCGGTTCTTGAAACGGAGAGAACCTCGTAGGGGTCACGTCGAGTCATCGCCGGAGAAGACGAACCTTCAACGTTTTTCGAACTCATCGTCTTCTTCAAACCGAGGGATTAAACTAACCTCGGATTGAACGAAAGAAGAAGCAGAGAGGAGATCGAGAAAGAAAACGAAGCGAGGGTTTTCGGGACAAGTCAAATTTGATTTTATATATTAAATTTCTAACTCGATAAGGATCCCACTTCGGGTTACTCAGAGCACCTCCATCCATTAGACACCCTAATGGGGTTTTAAGAATAAATTAGTGTATAAGTTTGTGATTTGAAAGCTGTAGAACCCCTGATAATCTATTTATTTTTTTCATCATCCATTGGTAGAACCTTATTGAGGTTCTTAAAAATTATTTTTTTTTTAATTTTTTTTTTTAGTAGAAAGATTCAAAATAAAAACATACATAAAAGTTTTATTAAAATGACTTAAAACATATTAAAAATACAAATACAAATCGTAAACGAGAAAAGAAAAACTGATTAGTTGAAAGCTTGATATGTTCCAAATTTTTGCCATATATTCTCAACCAAATCAGCTTTCAAACGTTGATGTATTTTGTTATCACGGACTTCATTCCGAATGGTCAGCATGCCCATAACATTCCGGAGATTTGTATCCATCTGATCTGAATAGCTGAAATCGACTTGTGAACTTCGGTTTGATTCCGGTTGTTCGAAAATTGATACATCAAATTGAGTGTACCCATCTCGTTCGTCTTCTACGATCATATTGTGTAGAATGATACAAGCTCTCATTATCTTTCCAATTTTTATTTTATCCCACAGAAGAGCTGGATTTTTTACTATGGCAAATCGAGCTTGCAAAACTCCAAAAGCACGTTCGACATCTTTACGAACAGCTTCTTGATGTTCAGCAAATAAGGATGCTTTCGGACCTTGTGGTTCTCGAATAGATTGGACAAAAGTAGCCCAATTTGGATAAATACCATCTGTGAGATAGTAAGCCAAATGGTAGTTGTGCCCGTTGACAATGTAATTAACTTTTGGAGCTCGACCTTGTAATATATCATCAAAAACCGGTGATCGATCAAGAACATTGATATCATTTAATGTACCTGGAGGGCCGAAAAACGCATGCCATATCCAGAGATCCTGTGAAGCAACGGCCTCTAGAACAATTGTTGGCTTTCCTGATCCACGTGTATATTGCCCTTTCCATGCCGTCGGACAATTCTTCCACTCCCAATGCATACAATCGATGCTTCCTATCATCCCGGGAAATCCGCGTATCTCTCCAATATCGAGTAATCGTTGAAGATCTTCTGGCGTCGGTCTTCTCAGATATTCATCTCCAAATAAATTTATGATTCCTTCAGTAAAATGTTCCAAGCATAAAAGTGCGGTGGTCTCACCAATTCGAAGGTATTCGTCGAGCGCATCAGCTGGGCAACCATACGCCATCATACGAATTGCTGCCGTTGCCTTTTGTAAGGCGGAGTGACCGAACCTTCCAGTTGCATCTCTTCTTTGTTGAAAATATGGAATTTCAGCGGAAAGTCGTTCAACAATACGCATAAACAAGGGTTTGTTCATTCGAAAACGGCGTCGAAACATGTGAGAAGGATATGTTGCATCTTCACTAAAATAATCGTTCCATAACTGTATGTGTCCTAGTTCTCGTTGTCTTTCAATGTAGGCTCGTTTCTTTTTTGACCTTGATGCTTCTTGACGATTTTCATGACGAATGAGGATATTTTCAAACTTTTGATCGAATTTTTCATCGAAAAGTTCATCAAACTTTTCATCCATCTCCTCAAAATTATAAGCAGAAGAAGATGCCATTTAGAAAATGTGGAAAAAGAAATGTGAAAAGATTTGATAAGAAAGAAATGTGAAAAAGATTTGATAAGAAAGAAATGTTAAAAAGATTTCTTAACAAAGAAATGTTAAAAAGATTTCTTAACAAAGAAAATGAAATTGTGATAAGAAAGAAAAAAAATGATAAGGAAAGTTTACAAGATTGATGTTGGTATTTATTTGAAGTGTGATAATAAATAAGTTACGAGATTGGATGTGGAGAATAAGAAAGAAGCTCTGGTTCGTGGAGAGTAAGAAAGAAGCTCTGGTTCTTTATAAAGAATCTATAAAACATGAAACCTTTAAAACCTATTGTCTTCTTATGTCACAAGAATTACTGTCTACACACGAGATTACAAGTTGATCGAATATTGTTTTCTTATGTCACAAGAATCTATAAAATATATTGTCTTCTTATGTCACAATAATACTACTGTAAAGTCACGAGAACATCAAAGAGAGACGGCCATCACGAGAAAGACATAGCAGACCACCTGCAATAAAAACAAAAAGACAACGCATACGTATAAGTATTACAGTAAGGGAAATAGACACAAAAAGACAACACATACACAAAGACTACACTGAAGGCAGAGACGTTAACACAAGTCATTTACCACAAACTCATAAGCATTACATTAAGGGAAATATTTTACATATCACAAGAGTGACATTAAACAGAAACAGCAACGTGACATTAAACAGAAACAGCAACGTGACACATGAAAAAGAAACCAAACTAACTGGCCATACTAACTTGACAACATCTCGGTCATTAATTTATTTTTCAAACTGATTTCTAGTTCAGTCAGTGGCTCTGTCTGGTTCATCAACCGGTTAGGAATTTTTTGCTTGTTAAGCTTGTCCTTGAAGACAAAAAGCTTGTCCTTGAGGTCAAAGTCCTTTTGCCTTATTTCCCACATGTTCACAAACTCCACATCTTCCTCCGAAATCTTTTTCTTGCTTTTACCTTTGGCCTTTGCTGCTTTGACACCAATAGGCCTTTTACCTTCATCCTCCCCATCGCAAACTGGCACAGAAGACTCTGTCTGATGATCCGACTTTCTTTTTGAGCTGACCTTGTCTTTAGTCTCTGAAGCTCCACACCATTTCTGATCATGGCGAAGCTCTAACCAGGCATGCTCCATGGTAAACTTGAGCTTGAAGTCATTGTAGAATATTTGATGAGCCACTTTTAAAACATCATCTTCACTCTGCCCACTAGATTTCTGTTTCCTAGCAGCAGCATAACACCCAACAAACTTACATACACCCTCATTAAGCTTCCTCCACCTTTGTTTACATTGTGTTGGCCCTCTCTGTTGCAAAGCAGACACCTTTGGACAGGCTGCAAAATAGTTTGCAATCCGTTTCCAAAACGCAGATAGCTTTTGTTCATTCCCCACGACCGCATCTTTGGATGTGTTGAGCCAAGCACTGATGAGCGCTCTGTCTTCAGTTGGAGACCATTTCCTTCTTCCTTTACGGTCAGACACGGTGTGCTCATCTTCAGAATCATCATCACACACGTATTGGCTACCGAAGCCAGAGGCATCCGAGGAGAAGGAGGTGTTTGGTTGCTGACTGTTTAAGAGGTTTTGAAAGCTACACTCTTGACTAAATGGATCCATATAGAAGGAGAAGGAGATCTGAACAAGGATCAAAGCAGAAGGAGATATGAAATGAATTATCAGAGAAAGAGATATGAATCGAGAAAGGGAGACTGCCTCGTTTTATAAAGAAAGTTAAAGAGAGTTTAGTAGGTGTTATGTGTTAATGCCAATCAATGTTTCTACCTAAAACTAAAACAACCAAGAAACAACTCAGACACGATAATCAATTCAATTTAATTTCAAATCACCTCACTGAAACTAAATGCATATCACCGCAACTAACACAACCAAATAATACTAATGTCCATTTAATTCCCAATGTTCCCAACCTACTCGATATCTAATAACTTCTCTTAAAAGAAAGTAGACTAACCTCTAGCTTTCTGAAATGAAGTACAGATGCTTTTATGATGGTGAATCTATTTTTGACGTTCGAGTTGATTCCGTAATGAATCAAAAGGAAACTCCCTTGAACCTGTTACACAAGCAACAAAGAAAGTTAGAATATATGTAACTAAACCATGGCTGTGAAGAGATAAAAGAAAAAAAAAAACCCAAAGAAAACTAAAAGATATGAAAATAAAGAGAACAACAGCTTGTTGTGATCATGAAAAACGCCTCCCAATTCAGATACTACCACCGAGCGTTAACCAATTCAGATACTACCAGTAAAAATTAACCAATTTTAACTCCTTGTTAAGATTAAAAATTAAAACTTTAAGCATATCAATTTTCCAGAAACAATCATTCCCACCATCGCTAACCTTATACAAAACTGACTAATCATTCATACATAGCTTAAGCATATCATTCGTACTTACAGTCTGATCTTGCTTCTTCTTCTTCACCTTCATTACCGCAAGCCTTGCATGATGTCTGAGTTTCATCCTTCCATCGATCCTTGTTCTCTTCAACCCTTCTTCTCTTATGAGATGAGATGAGATCCTTGCCTAACTGTCAGCGATGAGATGAGATGAGATTCGAAGATGAGCTAGAAGAGATGATATTTGAGCTCTGGGACGGATTGATTGAGGTAGAAATTTCCATTTGATTTTGTTACGCGAAAGAAAGAGAGAGAGACATTAGCTGGTGGTCAAATAAGATTGTGCCACGTTAGGGTGTCTTACGTGGTCTAGATGACCCCAATTCAGACCCGGTTCTTTCTATTTTTTCTTTTTTTCATTTATTTGTTTTTCTCTTTTGCTTGAAACACTCTATGAGACACCCCCAATGGAGGTGGTCTCAGACACCAACCGTTGAGACAAGTTGGTTTCGCCAGGTCATTAAGTTTTTTTTATTAAATTTCTAACTCGAGGAGGATGCCAACTTCGGGTTATGGTTACACAAACTAACCATAAAATAAAATAACATTTACTATTCTATTTATAATATATAAAAATAAATTCTAGTCGAAAACAAAACTTCAAGATAGTTTTTTTCTTCTTTTTCTTTTGTCTTTCTCACCATATTTCATCTTATTTGATTTGTATATCTTCTAAAACAATATTAATTAAGACTTACTATCTGACTAAAACACACATTCTCCGATTATAAAAAAAATGATTTTTCAGAGAACATAAACAAAATTCTCAAAATAAAAGTTTGATGTATAAATTGTCTATACCAAAAACATGCATTATGTTCTGTGTATGTATTTCTACTACATACAATAAAATTTTCTACAAATTAATAATTTTGATATTTAATTAATTTATAAACTTATTAATTACAAAAATATTACGTTTTAGATTTACATATTTAAAAATATATTTGTATGTAAAATAAGAAGAACATTTGATTTACAGTGCATGTATTGATTAAATTTCAAGAATATAAATTTACATGTTAATTTTATTTGATTTTTGGTGTGTTATAAATATGTGCATGTAAGTGTAGAATGAAAAAATAACATCAACATATTCTGAAAATTTTTTTAAAAAAAATAAAGATAGATTTCAGTATGAATTATAAAAAAATTATCCAATATATATCTATATGTACTAGGTTACTTAGACCCAAAATACTTCAACACAGGGCTGCTAAACGAAAAGAGTGATGTTTATAGCTTTGGGGTAGTCCTCATGGAACTTCTCTCAGGTAAAAAGGCATTGTGCTTTGAAAGGCCAGAGCAGCCAAAACATCTGGTGCATTACATTGCGTCTGCCGTGAAAGAGAATAGGTTGCACGAGGTTATTGATGTGAAAATGTTGACCGAGGTTAACAAGAGGGAGATCAAGGAAGTTGCAAGAATTGCTGTTGAGTGTACAAGACTGATGGGAGAAGAAAGACCAAAGATGAAGGAAGTAGGAGCAGATCTCGAGGGCTTGAGAGTCACAAAAGACAAACATAAGTAGTCGGATCAGTACCCTGAGGAGACTGAGCACTTGGTCGATGTTCATATCATATGGGAGCAAGGGGGTAGTAGTATCATTGGCTATGATAGCATCAAGAATGTAGCAAGGCTACACATTGAAGCTGGAAGCTGATATTTATTAGTCAAAACGCTATCAAAATCACATCCAAGTCTAGTAGGTGAGGACTGTCTCTCTGCTGTCAGATTTTGTCGTGAAGACTACATCGACGCATTCAAGCTTCTGTCTTGATTTCGCTGCATGTCATCTTCCTTTGAAAAATTATTCTTTTTATCTTATGTTGTCTTATGTTGTTGTATTTTATGATTTCTACTGAAGAGGATCTTCTAGCTATTGTGTTCGAATAAGTTGAAGTTCTAATGAAATCAAGAGGTGTTCCAAAAAAATTAAATCACATCGAAGTCTCTTTCTTTTTTTTAGTAAGAAATGAAATTATTTCTTTATTGGCTCCTTTGTCCTCTTAAACATTAAAAAAACTAGAGACTAAACATGAAAATTCGAGAACATTTAATCATACTGAGCTTCTATGCTAAACGGTAGTCATGGCACTGAGACACCACAATGGTTCCAAAAGCAAGTAAGGAAGAAACACGATTTAATTTAAAGAAGAGTAGCATAAAAAATAAAATAGATAAATAATGTGATGATCATCTACCTACTTCCAAGATTCATCAGCGTCTGCTCCTCTCCTTGTCTGATTCAGCTCGGGCAACCAAACCGTATGCTTGGTCAAGAGAAGGACTTGGATTCATGAACATGATCTGCGTTGTCACATAGCTAACATCTATATTCAACCCCATCAGAAACGCGGTAATCTGCTCCTTCTCCCTCGCCTTGTTAGCACGTACCATGATCTCGCACGTACAACCCCCACACGCACACTCCAGCAAAGGATCATACTCCGACAGCTCCGCCCAAACTCTCCTCAGTTTCCCAAAATACACCGCCACGGAATCACCATATTGCCTCAGCGTCGCGATGAAGCTGGTAGATCCTCAGATCAACGTTGGGAACAAATATCGCTCGGAGATGTTCCCAAGCTTTATGCGCAGTTTCCGCAAAAAGCACATAGTTTCGAAAGTTTCGGCTCACGGAGTTCATCATCCAACTCTTGACCCTCGCGTCACACACTTTTCATGGTTCGTATAGCGGAAAAGAAGGGTCCGGCATCCCGACAGTGCCAAGGAAATGGGATTAAATGGGAATTGGATTTCCTCTCCTAAGCCCAAAGCGTCATGGATCATCATTCCATAAGTCAAGTCAAACGGTAGAGTAGAGACTTCACTTAATCATTTTGGTCTCCCCCATCTCTTACGTTGTCCGGCCCCTCCACGGTATGTCACGCTCACAAAGTACTCCACTTCGACATCCTGGTCACCCCGTCTTTAACGTTGTCCGGTCCCTCCAATTGTCTGTCTCGACCTTCCCCCTTAAAGACTCATGTGGAATATATAAAGATAAGGTCGTCTTGACTTATAACATGAATTATGTAACTCCGATCCACTAGAACTAGAATTAAAGGATAACTAGATTTTGACCCGCCCTTAAAAAGAGCGGGTATATTTTTGTTGGAAAAACTATTTTACTTAATAAAAATTATGATTTTTGATAAATTATATATTTTAACTTTTTATGATTTATTTTTGTTAGTTTAAATATGACTAAATTTTTGAACACTATAGATAATTGTAATCCGTAATATCATTTTATTTATTGAACCCAAAGTTAAACTTATTTTACATTGATTTTTTTTTAATTTAAATAAAGTATTTTATATTTTTAACCTTCTCTGTATTGAAAAATTTATTTGTGCGTTTCCAAACATTTTCTATTATTTTATTAATTTAGTTTATGTGTTTTAGTTTTTATTTTAATGGAAATTATTTTTAAGAAGTTAAGATAATTGAGACTCGTATTATGATTTTGATGATTTAATCATTTGTTATTTCAACTTGATTTTATTTTGGGGTTTCATTTAATAAATTCTTTCAAATAATTAATAACGTGAAAGATTTTTTAGAAAAATATAGCGTAAATGTTTGAGAAACTAAATTTTTTAAAAAAGCTAAGAACTGAATTATTAAATACTCTTTAATGTAATTGCAATATAATAACTTTTTATTGGTTGCAAATATTGCCGGCAAAAAGGTACATACAATATTTGTAATTAATTAGAAAAGCCAGAGTCATATTCATAAGTAGTGTTCTGCTTTAATAGTATAGATGTTCATGCCTAAATAATTTTATAAACTGATTAAAAAACTGTTTATTTAATAAAATCTTAAGTGACGATAAATGTAACACATTTTTATTTTTTATTTAAGTTATTATTTTATTCATAAAAATATGGCTTTGAATAATGTTTTTGGTTACGTTATTTTCTACCGGTTGAAATTAAAATATATTTTTTACTAAATCGAACATTTAACCATATATAAAACTTAGTTATTTACATTTTTGATTTTATAATTGACACAAAATATATATTGATTAACTAATAAATAAAAATATGCACTATTATTATTATGGTAATATAATTAATGATGTGTATTATCGTTAAGATAATATAATTAATAAAATTATTAAGTCAATTTAAATATGAAAATACAATTAATGTAAACTACTATTCATATTTCCAAACAACTTTCATTTAGAATACTCTATTTGTTTCCAAACATCTCCAAAATGTACTTCAACTTTAATAATATAGATATATGTAATTTGGTTGGCAAAGCCCAATACGATTTTTAATATATTAGATGTATGAGTTATTAAGCACAATACAAATTTTTAGAAAAAAAGGAAGCAAAAAGCCCAATACGTTTTTTTTTAAAAAAAGAAGGAATCAAAACTACGTAGTTTAGAGCAGTGACATATGATTGTAATATTTGTGCAACTCTAAGGGCAAGTTTCTTTTTGTACTTCTCCCTTAATAGTTTAGATGATACCATGTTAAATATTACGGACGGACACTATTGATATTAGAAATGGAACCCCTGCGATGTCGCAGGGGAAATATATATTAATAATTATATTAAAATATTGATTTATAAAAATAGTTTTAAATTATTAATAAAAAATATAGTTATTATAAGAAGAAGTAATCTCTTAATTTTATTTTGGTTTAATATTTCTAATAGAATAGAACTATATATATATACACACACACATATATATATATATATATATATATATATATAAGCAAAACAAATTGTCTTACAAAATTCTTCAAAATACTTTTCGTAATGGTGAATTAGAGAAAACAGTATAATATAAAAGTTGATTTAAAAGATGAATTTTTTAAATTATTTAAAACACTTTTTGATTAAGCCTACAAGATACCTAAATACTAAAATATATGGTATAAAAATCTCTAATCATAGCTGCGTGTGTTTTTTTTCTTTTAATTTTATAAATAAAATTAGTAAATTAGAGAATTGAATAATTATCTAATAATTAACTGAAATGATGCATGTTATTTTAATGTGATCTTTGAAATGAGTTGTAGAAAACCGTATGATACAAAAAAATTGATTTAAATATGAAATTTTAATATATATATATATATATATATATATATAGATTAATTAAAACAATTTTTATGCAAGAGACCTAAATAGCAAAAATATATGGTGAAAAAATATATAATCATAGTTGTGTGTTTTTATTGTCTTTCATCTTTTAAAATAAAATTAGTAAATGTCCATTTTTATGTCCCTCAAGTTTCATTTTGGGTGTTGTTTGAACAATTCTGTCTGATCTGCCTCAGTTATAATTAGTTTTACACATACACGTATGAAATAAGACATCAAAAGAATTAGAAAATAGAAAGAGGCTCTCAAATCAGTTCATCTGGTAAAACATCAGACACCAAGTAAGAAATATACAGAAGAGTGAAAAACGAGTATAAAATATTATAACTAAGTGCAGTAAAAACTTTGAAAGTACCAATTTCAGAGACGAAATAAGTTTGAATTCCGTAAGTAATCTTAGTTGGCCAAAAAGAATACATGATTCACTCCATCTCCTCTCCTCTTATGCAATCCGAAACATTTTAAAAGAGTTATATGCCCCTTCAGATAAAACAACAACAACTGATTGATTTATTTTCCGATAATAAACAAAACAAGGATTGTGTCATTTGGTACTAAAAAAATGAAAGGTTGTGACTTTTGAGAAGTAACGATTCACAAATGAAACATTAAGACACACTGTTTAGATTAGTAACCGGTAAAGAAATAATATATAAGTTTGTTGAGAAATTTTATTTTGAAATCCATTTTGTACCTCCCCATAAACACATAAGCTTTCTAAACCATGAAGATAAAGGGCTTGAGGATTTTCATCTTCAACACAGTCATGGAAAAAAATTGACATTCCTAGAAATAAGGTTATTGTTTTGAATAAATTTAGTTAGATCAAACGCGTTTACGAAATTCAGAGTTAAGAATTGTGTTTCGTCCCACTTTTCCAGTTGCCAAAATACTACCAATTGACGTTGTTGATATCTCACTCAGTTTAAGAGCAATTTCAACCTTGATGTCATGAGGTATATGTGGTAAACTTGTTGCCTCATTATATTTTTTTAGCGTTGAAGAACCACTGCAGAAAAGATTAGAATAAGAAATCAAAACATAATCATATAGATTTTAAGATTAATAGAAGCATATCTACGAGTACTATACAAAACAATTACATTAAAATCCAGTTTTTAATTTCGGAAAGTACTTGAAGAACCACTGCAGAAATATTGGAATAAATAACCAAAACCTAATCACAAATGGTTCTAAAAATAATGAAAAAGCATCTTTGTGAATAATATATAAAAAAATATATGGAAATCGAGTTTTGATTAGGGAAAGTACTGGGGAAATATAAGGATGGAATATAATACCGCAGGACCAATAAAATTTCTTTAAACAGGTAAAATAATGAAATTTAATAAAATAAACCATGGAAATGGATTTAATAAAATAAATATTTGATAAACAATGTAACTCTCTCTTATTTTTTTAAAGATGATGAACAATCATCATTCAGACAAAAAAACTCAAGAAGAAGTCATTTAATGATAAAGTAGTTTTGTCATCCTCTGAACCTCCATTTCCATGGTATCAAATGTTTATTTTATTAAATTTCATTATTTTACCTGTTTAAAGAAATTTTATTGGTCCTGCGGTATTATATTCCATCCTTATATTTCCGAGAGAGTTACATTGACAGACACATTATGACTTTTGTTTTCGTTCAAAGACACATTATCAATTTGACACACATTTTCTGGACAGCTGGCAATTTTTAGACCGTTTTGTCCTCACGCTCACCAACTTGATAATTACTAGTTACCTACAAGTAACTAATTAGATAAGAAAGAAGTTGAACAAAAATGATGGCGTAAATATATATATATATATATATATATATATATATATATATATATATATATATATATATATATATATATATATATATATATATATATATATATATATATATATATATATATATATATATATATATATTTATGGATGGATAGTAAAATAGTGGATGAGAGATGTGTGAATCTGTGGATGAAGTCTCGTGGATAAGAATTCATAGACAAAATTTTCAATCTTGCAAGAGATTTTAAAGACGATGTCTCGTGTAGAAGATATTGCAGATGAGTTTTTATAGGTTAAGTTTTAACATACTTTGGATGAGATTTTGTGGACAAAGTTTTATGAAAACCAAGAATGAATTTGAAATCAACATACATATATCACCACACCATCCACCATTGCGGCATCCACCACCACCTGTTCTTCCTCATGTCTTCCACCTCCGTATATACATCTACCACCACATCCATGCACCACCACCACGGCATCCACAACCACGGCATCCACCACCACTGGAACAGAAGAGAGAAACAAACCTTCCATGTCAGAAATTTAGAGTGAACCATAGCACCGATTTATCTATAACAATCCTTCTTCTTCGATGTAATTGTATTCCTCGTTTTGTTTTCTCCGTGTTGTCTGAGATCTGGTTCATCTATAACCACCACAGCCTTTACTCTGGTATCCACCGCCATCAAAGCCACCACCTCCGTATCAACCTCCGTATCAACCTTCGTATCAACCTTCGTATCCACAACTTATGTATCCATAACCACCACAACCTCCATTCCGGTATCCACCGCCATCACAGCCACCACCTCCGTATCAACCTCCATATCCACAACCTCTGTATCCACCACCTTCGTATCCATAACCATCACAGCCTCCACTCTGTTATCCAGTGTCATCACATCCACCAGCTTCGTATCAACCTCCGTATATACAAAATATGTATCAACCAGCTCCTTATCCATAACCACCACAACCTCTATGTTTCTGGGAAACACGGCGGGAGAAAGATTAGAGTTCAACTGAGATTTTTTTTTGGAAAACAACGGCAGTGAGAAATAAAGTTTGAGAAATAAAGAAGAGTTTATAAGCTTGCAAGAAACTGGGCACTGCCGTGCTGGGAGATCGAACAGCTTTCCAAACGAAGACTCCCTAATCCTGAGCACTGAAGCGGTTGTCTATGGCGTCCTCTACAGATTCTGGTGAAAAAGAAAATCGTTAATGGTTAAGAAAGATGACGAAACAGAGGATGAAAACAGATCTTTAGATCTGCGGCGACGGAACCGGAGATGAACAGAACTCACCTTCCATAAATTTTGACTATCAATCAACGGCGGCTAGCGGGAAAGAAAAAAATCAAAAAAAATAAGACTGAAGTTATCAACATTTATGAGGATGAAGAGGACATAGCGGAACCACTCGATATCGATCGATCTGCCACCACTAGTATCGATCGACAGTCACCGGCTGGTTCGAAAGAAAAACCCGCTGAACCGACCATAGAACTAAGATACAGCACAAAGGCTCCTTTCCCTCCCAGAACTAACAACAAACGCAACAGAGAACAGGAACTCTGTCAGCGCAATTTCGCGGATGTCGAGATAAAATTACCACTCAAAGACGCCATCGTACTTTCGCCTGCAATAAATCAGTTCTTCAAAGGACTGACAACAAAAAACTTCTCCGCAGGTAAGCGTAGTACGATGACAGTCTCTGAGGAAGTTAGCGCCATCATACAGAGCGAAATGCCTGAAAAAGTACCCGACCCCGGAAGCTTTGTCCTCCGTTGCACGATTAGAGATCAGCTCTTTCCAAGAGCACTCTGCGATCTAGGTTCTAGTGTAAATTTAATGCCGCACTCAGTCGCGACATTTCTTGGCTACACTAAATTTACACCAGCCAACATCCAATTACTTCTGGCGGACCGCTCAGTACGAATCCCGGAAGGAGTACTTGAAGACGTACCTGTAGAAATAAATGGAGTATCCATACCCACGGATTTCGTTGTTCTCCATTATAAGAACGAACCAAGAGATCCAATTCTACTAGGTAGGCCATTCCTTGCGACTGCAAATGCCATTATCGATGTAAAAGGAGGACGAATCAATCTTAAAATAGGAGATATCCACATGAAGTTTGACATGGAAAACATCGCCACACTCCCCTTAATTGACAGGCCATCGTCATATGTGGACGAAATTGAGGATTTGACTCAAGAACTCCTGGTAGAACCATTTTCGGACGATCATCTAGATGATGAACCTTTAGCTATGCAAAATGAAATATTCAGCATCGATAACAGAGCGGACGATTATGATCATCTCATGGACTCTATTCCAGAATCGCCTGATAACTTAACCGATTATGATGATTCGAAAATCGATATCGCCCGATATAAAGACCCCGATGTCGATCGACAAACGTCATCACTAGGTGACCTCTCAAAAGAGAAAGCACCAAAGGTAGAGCTTAAACCTTTACCCGAAGGCCTCAAATACGCTTTTCTGATAGACAATGAATATCCAGTCATCGTCAACGCAAACCTCACAAATGCGGAACTTGCGCTATTACTGAATAAACTACGAAAGCACAGGAAAGCCATTGGATACTCCTTGGATGACATACCAGGGATCTCACCGGATCTTTGTATGCATCGGATTCATTTGGAAGATGAATCAAAATCATCCATAGAGCACCAAAGACGACTCAACCCGAATCTCAAAGAAGTCGTGAAAAAGGAAATTATCAAATTGCTTGATGCAGGAATAATTTATCCAATTTCCGATAGTAATTGGGTAAGCCCAATGCATGTGGTACCAAAAAAGGGAGGTATCACAGTAGTAAAAAACGAACAAAATGAACTAATTCCGACACGTACAGTCACTGGACACCGCATGTGCATTGATTACCGGAAATTAAATTCCGCAACTCGGAAAGATCATTTTCCTCTTCCATTCATTGATCAAATGTTGGAAAGACTAGCTAATCATCAATACTATTGCTTTCTTGATGGATACTCTGGATTCTTCCAAATCTCCATACATCCAGATGACCAGGAAAAAACTACATTTACATGCCCCTATGGAACTTTTGCATATCGAAGAATGCCATTTGGTTTGTGCAATGCACCAGCCACCTTCCAACGTTGCATGATGTCTATCTTCACTGACATGATTGAAGACTTCATGGAAGTATTCATGGATGACTTCTCAGTATACGGATCTAGTTTCGATGATTGCCTCGATAACCTATGTAAGGTATTGGAAAGATGCGAAGAAAAGAATCTAGTATTTAACTGGGAAAAATGTCATTTCATGGTTAACGATGGAATCGTACTTGGACATCGAGTATCCGCGGCTGGAATCGAAGTGGATAGAGCGAAGATTGAGGTAATGACTAGTTTTCCACCACCAACCACCGTTAAAGACATAAGGAGTTTTCTAGGTCATGCTGGCTTTTATAGGAGATTTATTGAGCATTTCAGTAAGATAGCCAGACCTCTGACCATCCTCCTTTGCAAAGATATTAAATTTGACTTTACACCGGAATGTCAAAAAGCCTTTGAACAACTCAAAGAGGCCCTCATTACCGCCCATGTAGTGCAAGCACCGGACTGGAGCCTTCCATTCGAAGTTATGTGCGATGCGAGCGACTTCGCTGTCGGTGCAGTTCTAGGGCAACGTAAAGACAATAAGCTGCATGTCATTTATTACGCCAGTAAGACACTTGACGAAGCTCAGAGAAATTACGGCACAACTGAAAAGGAACTCCTTGCAGTTGTGTATGCTTTCGAGAAATTCTGTAATTATCTAGTGGGTTCCAAGTTCATTGTCCATACTGACCACGCAGCTATAAGATGTCTTATGCAAAAGAAAGACGCGAAACCACGCCTAATCCGATGGATACTACTCCTCCAAGAATTTGATATGGAAATCAAAGATAAAAGAGGAGTAGATAATAGTGTCGCAGACCACCTTTCTCGGATACGCGTGGACGACGACGTACCTATTAATGACTCTCTCCCCGACGAAAATGTGTACTACACAGAGTCTTCTTTCGTCGGTCATATAGGACTCTTATCCGAAAATTCCTTAACTGACGATTTTAATCTGCTCGATTTGAGCGACCACATGTCGATCGATGGCAATGAAAACGAATCGATCGACACATATGATGCTATGTCAATAGACGAAGATATCAGGGAATCGATCGATATTGATGATGCAATATCGCTCGATAAGCCCCGCGATGTTGATTTATGGGATGTTTCTATTACGATCACGATAGACACCACTATTACAGTGGCACACAACGTGACCTTCGACAAGCACACTATACCTACGAACAGGGATATGTTGCACGAAACACACTCCGTAGAAAAACAAGCACGAGATAGACCTTGGTACGCTGACATAGTTAACTATCTAGCAGCCGATGTCGAACCCAAAGATCTAAAGCGGTACGACAGAAAGAAATTCTTCAGAGAAGTAAGGAGATACCATTGGGATGAACCTTACCTATATAAACAATGTGCCGACTGTGAGAGACAAGATTTCACCCTAGGATTCTAGGTAAGGTCAAAAGGAGGTACAAGAAGATTCGTGGGCTGAATCCCGTAAAGAGTTTTGAGAATGAATAAGTACTTTTATTGATGATTTGAAGTGTGAATGTTTACAAGATGATCAATGAAAAAGAGTTTACAGAATAAAAACAAGAAGTCTTGTAAGCTTGTTCTTGCCTATATATAAGTAAAAAATGACGTGATCCCCTTTCTAGTCTTCGAGGACCTCTTTAAATAGCTTCAGATTCTCCCTTGGTTATCTTCTAACGGATCTCCGAAATCTCCTCCTTCAATTGAGGATCTCGTAACAGCTCCCTGTTGACCGGGTCTTGCGCTCCTTCCGTTTTGGATACGAGCCTCTTTTTTGAGGTGACCTCTCCGAAGGTTACCCTCAGCTCCCTGCTTCCAGCTTCGTACTGAGCCTCAGCTAAGGTTGTTGATATGTACTGGGCCTTATCTCGGCCCGATACTTGTCTGGGTCTTTTAGCTAACCTACGGGCCATATTCAGGCCCAACAGTTGCCCCCAAGCTTTCGGGATAAGATTTCCCTTACTCGGAAGCTTGACTTTAGCCATCGAAACCCTGATTTCACTGTTGAGATAATGATTACGGGGTATCTGTTTCAAAGATATTATTCGCTTGATCTGACGGTTAAGATTCCTTTAGTTTGAAATTGACGGTTCGGATGAGGGAAGCTTTGAAAGATCTATTCCGAGACTCGAGGCTAGATGTGATATAAAGCGAAGAGCATTAACTGCCACGCTCCATATTCTCCACGCCTCCACTCGATTCCCAAGGTAACTTCTCCCCCACTTCCTTATTTACTCTTTTGTGATTTTTTTTTTTACTTTCATCTTGCGATTTCACCATTGTTGTTCTGGAACCTCCTCTTAGAATTTTCAATTCCTTTGAGAGATCTCGTTAGCTCTACTTCTATTCTTTCTTTGTTCCGTTCCTCTTGACTTTATCTTATCTCCTTCACTAATGGATCCTCCGAAAGAAGGTTCCGGCGAGATTGGCATCTCTCCTTCCGGTGCCCGTTTAATGAAGGTCAAAGAAGAGGTCGGTGAAAAAATGAAGCGAGGCAGGAAGAAACCCAAAGACTCTATCACAGCACGGGTCTCCAAACGTATGAAGAAAAAGGATGGCTCTAGCAAGAGTGTCTCCTCAGGACCTCATTCGCCCTCCTTATTGAAAGGTCAAGACGTGGTTAACCTCATGGTTCAAGCCAAAGGCCAGAAGGAATTGGCCAAGGTTTGTTTACCCGATGAAACCCCGAAACCGCTCCGGAGGGCTGGTTCTGTATGCATGAGAAGTACATCTCTAAGTGTCACCTTAGGTTCCCGCTTCCTGACCTTCTGTTAGATCTCTTGGATCACTATCAGTTGGCTCTCTCTCAACTCTGTCCCTCTGTTATCCGAGTGATAAACGAGTTTATCGCTAGAGCTAAGGAGGAAGGGGTTACCGTCGGTCTCAAAGAGTTGATGAGCCTCTACACCATTAAAGAGAGTGCTACTAAGGAAGGTGGCAGTGGAACTTACTACCTCCCCTGTCGCCCTAGGTCTGGTATCTTTAGGTTTACCAGTAGTGACGATGATTGGAGGAAAAAATATTTTTATGTTAAAATCGATCCCTCGACAGTTCCGGCGGGTCGAGCCCTCTCGGTTATTTGGTCTGATCCATCTGGTTAGGAATTTCGGGGATGTTTCATTTCATCATTTTTTTTGCTTTACTTGTCTTAAATCGCAATTATTCTCGGCTTTGCATGCAGATATTGAAGATCCTCCCAAACTCCCAGGCAAACAAATCAGAGCTCTCTTTCGGAGGCTACTTTGTTCCGGAATTTGGTCATCCTTTACTCCATCTCGTATCGAGTCCGCCAGGTTTCCCGAACGATTTAGTGTTACGTTTCCTGACTCTGTTCCGGTGACAGAATTAGAAGGTATCTTTTCGATTTTTAGCTATGTGTTTGCATTCTTAGGCTTGACTCATGATGTAGCCTTAAAAGGTTTTGTTTTTTTTAGTTTCTGAAGGTAACTCTGTGGTGTCAATTTCGACTGGAGCTAGCTATTCTGAGACCGAAAAGACTCAAGCTCCCAAGATGAGGCCTTCTTTCCGCAACAGAAACAAACCTGCTGCAGCTGCAGGTGCTTCGCGAGGTAGCGATAAATCTCAAGGAGGAGCTTTCCTCAACACGCTGAAGGAGGTCCTGGATGATGGGACCTCAGCTCCTGTCACGGTCGTAGGTCCGGTTGAGACTGGAGCTCGTGACGTGGTTCCTCATCCTGAGATCCTGCCGATCGAAGACAACCCTCAGGCTACCGGAGATCCCGTTGATGCTGAGCCCCCGAGACTTAAAAGGTCTCGTACTGATATGGGAGATAGGCCCACTAGGTCCACCTCTTCGTCTTCACGGGGTGGGACTGTTGGTTGGAACTTTACCCATTCTAGGCCAGGATCGATCCTAGATGACTCATGGGGATTGGCAACCATTATGAGGCATTTGAAGATGGTTGGATGCTCTATGCCTTCAGTCAGCAGCTTAACCAACAAGGACGAATACATCGAGATAGCTCACCACTTGGATCAGGTACGTAGTTTTGAGCTCTTCCCAGTTTCTTTTTCTGAGGTTCGTATTTTTTTTTATGACCTTATCGTGTATATATTTTTTGTTTGCAGCTAGCAGGAGCCATCAACAGGGCTCAGCTTAAATTTGAGGATACTGTGCGTGGTACTCCTTCCTCTGCGGAATTAACTCAAGCTGCCGAGATGTTCAAGGCCACCAAAATGGAGCTCGATCAGGCTCGTGCTCAGGTTTCTGAACTCCGAGCCGAGGTCGGGAGACTTGGTCTGAAGGCTGATACTCAGCAGGGGAGGATTGAGAGTCAAGCTATCGACATCCAGGTGAAAAATAGGAAGATCAACGACTTGGAGGCTGCTCGCAAGATAGCTGAACATCAGGTTCGAGAGATGATTGTCTCATCTCAGGATAGCCAGAGGAACAAGGAGGCAGCGGTTAAGCTTGCTGTTAGGAAGGATAAGAAGGAGGTGGCTGAGGCCTACAACAAAATCCTCACTTCGGTGAAGGAGAAGTTTGCCAGGAAGAATGATGAAATCGACGCCCTGATCTATGCTCAGGAGCTCCAGGCGAACACTGAACTCCTGAAAGACTTGCTGACTAAGAAAATCCAGGATGCCGAGGAGGAGTACAACCATTTGATGGCTTTGATCCCGGATGCAGCTGCTGCTTGCGATAGGGCTCAAGTCTCCGACTTTTCAGTTAGCGAGCTTCCCATTCCTCAACTCTCAGAGAGCTCAGGTACCTTCGAGATCAATATGTTTAACCCGACCTTTTCCGGGGAGTATGGTTCTAACATGGATTTAGTATGTCCTGATTTAGCCCCAGTCGAAGCTAATCCAGGAGACGTTAATCAGGAAACTGAGGCGGAGGTTCCAGCCAGAGATGGAGGTCCCGTCGAGGAGGATAGGGGTGCTGATGCTGGTCCCGGAACCGAAGAAGGTTGAGAGCTGGTGCTCTTTTTATTTCAAAGACTGTTTTGCCCAAGGGTCTTTTATTTCGTTTTAAGACTTATGAGCCTGAGGAGGCCTTTAAACCTTTACCTGTTCTTAGGATTTATTGCCCGAGGGGGCTTCTAAACCTTTATGTGTGTTAAGACTTATAGCCTGAGGAGGCTTTTAAACCTTTGCTTTAATTTCAAGCTTGGTTGTTTTCGGATTTTTATCTTTTGCCTTAGCTATCGAGTACACAATCGATTCAAAGTCGAGCTTGGTTCAGCTCTAGGTTTTACGGAACCTGTTTCGTTTTGGGGAATCAAGTTCCTTTGGAGAGATTCAAGATCTCGTGTCTTTCTTTTTTCAAGACTTTAATAGTTTGATAAGGATTTTAAGACCTTTAAGAATTTGGTAAGGATTTTAAGACCTTGCGAATTTGTTAAGGATTTTAAGACCTTATGAATTTATTAAGGATGTCAAGACCTTATAGATTTGTTAAGGATTTTAAGACCTTATGAATTTGTTAGGGGTTTTAAGACCTTATGAACTTGTTTAAGGGTTTCAAGACCTTATAAGTTTGTGGATGGGCAAGGATTTCAAGACCTTCGAAAGTAGTTAAAGGTTTTAGGACCTTAGTTCCAGGTTTGCGGAGACCTGGGCTTGTTCGAAGTCGTTGATGAGTTTAGGTCCCGATTGTGAGGGACCTTCGTTTCATCGGAGGATTTAAGGACTTTGATGATTGTTAGGGGTTTTAAGACCCTTAGGTTCAAGGTTTTAGTGGACCTGAATATAATCGTAGTTAGATCCTGATTTTGAGGGACCTGAGTTTTCTTAAAAGGTTTTGTAACCTTTGGAGTATGGGTATAGACCAAATTGTTTCATTAATAATCAGATAACAACTGTTACATAATTTGAATTAATCAACTGTTCTAGGACTATGTGTTGTTGGTAACACGTGCCCCCTTTGCTCGAGTGAAGAGATTGATTAAGGAGAGATTGGGGCTGCACTCATGACGGAGTTGCCTACGTACCCAGTCAAGGGATCAAGCCTAACGTAGTTCAAGGGATTTTGGGTACCTAATGGTAATATCTTTTGAGGTTCGTGGCGTTCCAAGATCGGATTTCAGGTACCCCGGTTCGTACCTTCTGGAGTTTGTAGACTCCGGGTCGTACTATATGAATAATTCGGTAAGGACCCTCCCAGTTGGTTCCTAGCTTCCCAGCTCCGGGTTCCTTGGTTCCTTCAAACACTTTCCTGAGTACTAGGTCCCCCACAGCGAACTGTCGAGGCCTTACTTTGGAATTATAGTGTCGTGCCATTGCCTGCTGGTAATTTTGGATGCGGAGCAAGGCTTGGTCCCGTCTTTCCTCGATTAAATCGAGGCTATCCATTAGGAGCTGGTTGTTAGCTGCGGGGTTGGAGGTGCAGAGTTCCCGGCGGAGGCTTCCTGCGGAAGTTTCTGCTGGAACGACTGCTTCCATTCCGTAAGCCAGGGAAAAGGGGGCTTCCTCTGTAGCTTTTCGTGGGGTGGTTCGGCAGGCCCATAGTACTTCGGGTAGTTTAAATGACCAGAGCTCCTTCTGAGCTCCTAGGCGTTTCTTGAAGTTTGCTAAAATCGACTTGTTGGCAGCCTCTGCCTGGCCGTTGCCTTGAGGTCGCCGAGGTGACGAAAAGGTGAGGCGGATGTGAGGCAATTCCTCTCATACCCCTATATCTTATGATACAATCTCAAAAGGACATTTTGTTTCTTTTAATTTTATATATGAAACGAGAAATCATAAAATTAAACTGAAAACGTGAAAATTTGTTATTTGATTTATAGAATTTGATAAAAATGTTTCAAAAATTCAAAAAACGTTTTTTCAATATTTTCGAAAAAATCATTAAAACATGATTAAAAACGATTTTAAAACATTTTTTTTCGAATTTGAAAGGTATATAATTTAAATACTTACCCATGGGTTCACTAATCCAAAGGGGGGGGGGGGTTAGAGTTTAGTTTTGATAACTAGAAATGATTTAATTTGAGTATTTGGATTTTGATTAAAAAAGGAATTATGAAATAGGGGCATAAGAGACTTTAGGAGGGCATAGGAGATTTGGCATTAAAAAAAGGGGGCATGGGAGACGTTGCCTCGGCGGATGTTCCACTTATCACAGAACTTTTTGAAGTCGTGGGATATGAAATGTCCTCCATTGTCGGTTACGATCTCGTATGGGACACCATGCCTGCATACGATGTTTTTCCATACGAAATCTTCAACATTAAATCTGTTGATTTGTTGGAAGGCTTCGGCTTCGATCCACTTCGTGAAGTAATCGGTTAGGACCAGGAGGTTTAGTAATTTCTTTCCCTTGCCTGATGGTACTAGTGGACCTACAATATCCATGGACCACCTCATGAATGGATAGGGGGCTGATATGTTAGATAGCTTTTCCGCTGGTTGATGTATGATAGGAGCGTGCCTTTGGCATTTATCACACGATGAGGAGTAGGTCTCGCAGTCTGCGATGATGGTAGGCCAGAAGTAGCCTTGTCTCTTAATTCGGATGGCTAGGGCTCTGCCCCCAGAATGGTTTCCACAGGAACCATCGTGCATTTCCTTCATGAGTTTCATAGCTACTAGGCCATGAACGCATTTTAGGTAAGGTCCGGAGATACTTCGTTTGTGGAGGGCTGACTCGATTATGCAGTACCTTGCTGCTAAAGCTTTGAGTTTTCGAGCTTCCCACTTATTGGGTGGAATTTTTTCCTCAAGGATGTAATCCATGATCGGTATTCTCCAGTCTTCTCTCCCTACTACTTTGTTGTGAAGCGATGAGGGAGGTTCCGATTCGGGACCTGAGGTTGTGGTGCCCTCGGAAATATTCGTTGGAGCAGGGTCCAGGGGGGCTGGGTTCTGAGGAATATCTCCAATTTCCCCGTTGTCCCCTGTGGTTTGTGTGGCATTCATGGATACGTTTTTAGAAGCTGCACGGCTTCTTGTTTGTACTTTAAGGACAAGTGATTCCGAGGTCTGGATGGTGCCCCCGGAGGTATTCGTTGAGTTGGGCTCAAGGGAGTCCGAACTTCGGTGAATACCTTCACATTGGTCGTTGTTTACTGAGTCCTGGGTTGCGCTCCCAGAGGTATACTTTTTAAAGTTGCGCGTTTTGGTTCTAGGGAACCAGAATGTTGTGAAAACTTGGGTAGCTGCCACTGGAAGGCTGTCATCTTCGGCCTTTTCCTTTGGCTTGCTATCTATCTCAGCCTTGGTGGCTATGTCTATACTTGGTTTTTCGATCCCTTCCACAGGTATGATTCGTTTTACAAGAGGATCGGAAGTAGAAGCTAACGCGGCGAGTGCGTCTGCCGAGGAGTTCTCACCTCGAGGGATCCTTGTTAACTCGAATTTGTCAAACTGCTTTGTGAGGTTTAAGACGACTTCGAGGTATGCCCCCATTCTTTCGTCTCTTGTTTCGTAATCTCCATGGAACTGGCTAGCTACTAGCTGTGAGTCGCTGTAGGCGTTTAGCTCTCGAATCCCGAGGCTTAAGGCGAGTTTCAGTCCAGCAATTAATGCTTCATACTCGGCCTCGTTGTTGGAAGCGTTAAATCCCAATCTATAGGATTGTTCGATGGTCTCTCCAGCTGATGAGGTTAGCCTTAGACCGACGCCGGAGCCTTGCCTAGATGAGGCTCCGTCTACGTACATGCTCCATTTCGGAACCTCCATTTCTTGGTCTAGGTGTTCGGAAGCTAGCTCAATGATGAAATCAGCGAGGACTTGAGCTTTCGCGGCTGCTCGGGGTCTGTATTCGATGTCGTACTCACTGAGCTCTATAGCCCATTTGGCTAGTCGTCCGGACTGACTGGGGCTATGCAGGATTGTTCGTAATGGCTGTGAGGTCATTACGACGATCGAATGTGATTGGAAGTAAGGTCGCAGCTTCCTAGCGGCTGTCACAACTGCTAGGGCTAATTTTTCCATGGTAGGGTACCTTGTCTCGGCATCCAGCAGGCTCTTGCTAGTGTAAATAACGGGTCTTTGTTCGTTTTGTTCTTCTCGTACTAGCACCCCGCTAACTGCGGCCGTTGATACCGCGAGGTATAGATATAGCGGTTCCCCGACTACTGGCTTAGACAGTATCGGGGGTTCCGAGAGGTAGGCTTTCAGCTGTTGAAAAGCTTCTTCGCACCTCTCGTCCCAAAGGAACTTCTTGTTATTTTTCAGAAGTTTGTAAAACGGGAGGCACTTATCACTGGACCTGGAAATGAATCGGTTTAGTGCCGCGATTCGTCCGGTCAACCTTTGTACCTCTCTAGTCGTTTTAGGTGATGGCATCTCTAGGAACGTCGCTATCTGCTTCGGGTTAGCTTCGATACCTCTCTCTGTTACGAGGTAGCCTAGGAATTCACCGGAGGGTACTCCGAAAGTACACTTAGCTGGGTTTAGCTTCATATCGTACTTGTTGAGGATGTCGAAACATTCTTTTAGATGGGAGATGTGGTCCTCTCCAATCGAAGACTTGACTAGCATATCGTCAATATAGACTTCCATAGTTTTCCCGAGCTGTCCAGCAAACATCTTGTTCACTAGCCTCTGATAGGTAGCTCCCGCGTTTTTTAATCCAAACGGCATGACCTTGTAACAATAGGTTCCTCGCTCCGTTATGAATGCTGTTTTTTCCTGATCCTCGGGGTCCATCATAATCTGGTTATACCCTGAGAAGGCATCCATAAAGTACAAGAGCTGGTGGCCAGCTGTTGCTTCGACCAGTCGGTCGATGTGAGGTAGCGGGAAGCTGTCCTTAGGACAGGCCTTGTTCAGGTCGGTGAAATCTACACAGATTCTCCATTTCCCATTCTTCTTTTTTACCACGACTGGGTTGGCTAGCCAGTCGGGATACTGTACTTCTCGGATGGACCCGGCTTTAGTTAGCCGGTCGATTTCACCGTTAACAGCTTGGGCTTTTTCTAGGCCTAGTTTGCGACGTTTTTGCTTGATCGGTTTGAAGGTAGGGTCTACGTTGAGCTTATGAGTGGTGACACTCACGTCAATGCCCTTCATGTCACTGGTGGTCCATGCAAATGTATTAACATTCTGTTTCAGGAACTCAATGAGCTCTTTCTTGGTTTCGAGAGGTAGCTCGGATCCGATGCTTACCTGCTTCTCAGGGTTCGAGTCGTCGATGCAAACTTTTTCGGTGAGGTTTCTAGGAGGACCTCTAACATTTTGCTGCATTTCACGACTCTCCTGGATCTGTAATTGCTATTGGGGGGACTCTTTTATGATCTCGAATCCTCCGAGGTAACAGATCCTCGATATCTTCTGGCTACCATACACTGTAGCTATTCCATCGGTTGTTGGAAACTTCACGCATTGGTGATAAGTTGAAGCTACTGCTTTCATCTTATGAATCCAAGGTCTTCCAAGGATTGCGTGGAATGGAGATGGTTTATCGACAACTATGAAATTGGTCATCTTCATGACTCCGCCAGCTATAATTGGGAGCTTAATTGTTCCCAATGAGGTAGCTGTTTCGCCGGAGAAACCTACGAGGTTGGATTTCTGGTCAACGATTTCGTAGTCGTCTATTTCCATTCCTTTTAATGCGTTATAGAAAATGAGATCGACGGAGCTTCCGGTGTCAATCATGAGCTTAGGTACCTCGTACCCTGCTATGTTTAGCGTTACGACGAGGGCATCGTCGTGAGGTCTGTCGAGATTCGACGTCTCGCTTTCCCAAAAGGAGATTTTAGTGTTAGACTCGGGTTTGGTTGGTTTGGGCTGTGTGTTCGATACAGCCTTCCGTACGTGACTTTTAATAGAGTTAACGGAGTCTCGACACAAATCGGACCCTCCAAGGATGTAATCGACCCTTGAGCTTGAACTCGATTGGGGTGGAGTTTTACTCAGGAGGGCTTCGATTTGAAGGCTTTTCCCTTGGGGGAACTTCCCAAGGATCATGTCAACTCTCTTTTTGGGAGCTGGAGGTGGTGAATCTGTTTCTTTTTCGGGTGACCTCTCGCGTTTCGGAGAGTTGTCCCGGGGGTTTTTCTTTTGATACGGTGGTGGCTTTTTCAAGTCCACGTCTTTTATTTCTCCGGCTGCGAACTTAGCAGCTAGCTATCGTTGGAGGTCCCAACATTCTTCGGTCGAGTGTCCTTTTCGATCGTGGTAAGAGCAATGTTTGCTCTCATCATAACCCTTAGACCAGGGGGCTTTGGCTGTTGCGGCAACATGTTTTTCATCCTTTTCGTCCTCGATTACATAAGAATGCTCCCCCTGAGTCTGGTTGTTTCGGGTGCTCCCTCTTTTATGAGTTCCCTTTCCATCGGAGGCTTCGACTTTCGGGTGATTCTGGGACTTTCTGTGGAGTTTATCTAATGCTGCTGTCTCCTCTTCCAACGTGATGTATCTAGAGGCCCTGTGAAGAGCGTCGTCAATAGTTGGAGGAGGATTTAGCGTTAACTCCGAGAAGAGACCCGATTTGTACCAGAGACCTCTTCTAAGGGCTTCGATAGCTACGTGATCGTTAGGGTTTGAGAGTTTAGTTCTTACTGCCCTGAATTTCTCGATGTAGACTCGTAACGAGTCTCCTAATCCTTGTCTGATCTTCCAGAGGTCAGCCTCAGAAGCTTGTTTAAGGATGTGGGTCGAATATTGTTTCATAAAGGCATTAGCTAGCTGATCGAAGCTATCTATAGAGTTCGGCTCGAGGCCGGAGAACCATTCGAGAGCTGTTCCGGTCAGGTTCTCAGCAAATGTTCTGCAATACCCTGCATCACATTCTTCCTTTGTGAAATGAGCTTTAACGATGGCTAGTTGGAAGGCTCTTAAATAAGCCTTTGGGTCTGCATTCCCATCGTACTCAGGGATCTTAATTTTTCGAGTGTCTCTTATGTAAAAGTTGGCAATTCTATCAGTGAATGGAGTCCCGCGGGTCTCCTGGATTAAGCTCTCGATTTCGGGAGCTGAGCTTGTCGCTTTATGAACTTGAGCTCCCAATTTCTGGAGGGCTGCATGAGTTCGCTCCATGTACCTGCGAATTGCGTCTGGTCCCTGGAAGGGGAGGACGTTTGGGTCATTATCGGACACTCGATGGGCAGGTTCCTGTCGGGCTCTAACTCGATCATTTTCCCAACTGGTTGGTGAAATAGGTCGCTCATTTGCTCTCAGGCTCCGGGCGAGATTGGTGCGGGGAGCTGCATGATCAGCATCCGTTCTTTGAAATCTGTCGGAGTTTGGGGCTGAAACCCTAGTTTGAAGCACCGAAGCTGATGTTCTGCCCCCGGACGGAATGTTGATTCCTGCTTCAGGTCCCGAAGGAGGTGGCGGCGGAGGCATGCGGGTGCTCCCGGTGGTATTTCGATCGGGTATGGAGCTAGTTGTTGCAACGCTACTCCCCATGGTACTGGTGATAGGTGGGACAAATGTGGGAGCTGTCCGGGCGCGAGGTGTTTGGAAAGCAGATTCCTGTCCTTCCGAACCAAGACTATTGGGAGAGAAGCTCAGGTGTTCTCGCGGGAAGGAGGGGTCAGATATCCGTTCATGGAATGTGACTCCTCTTCGCTGGTGAACAGATGGTTGGGTCGTTATGGATTGAGATCTGGTTATCTCTTCGAACTGCTGCTGCCGTTCGGCTAGCTGTTGCATCGTTCGCTCGGTTTCCTAAGCTTTATCCACTAGTTGGAGCATCATCTGACGGATCTCAGATAGTTGAGCTTCCGTCTGGTTTGGAGCGGATTGGTGCGCTGGGTGATTGAGGGCCGAGGACCCAGTATTGGTCCCACCCGAGGCTCTAGGGTTGCTTGCCCCCGGAGCAGTGCGATTCGGTGAGCTATTGCTCAGGTTCGATTGATCGGGGTTAGATGGGTTTGTTCCATCGGTTGGATTCATCCTTAAACTCTGGAGAAAGGGATTCGATTATTTGTCCCCACAGACGGCGCCAATTGTGAGAGACAAGATTTCACCCTAGGATTCTAGGTAAGGTCAAAAGGAGGTACAAGAAGATTCGTGGGCTGAATCCCGTAAGGAGTTTTGAGAATGAATAAGTACTTTTATTGATGATTTGAAGTGTGAATGTTTACAAGATGATCAATGAAAAAGAGTTTACAGAATAAAAACAAGAAGTCTTGTAAGCTTGTGTGTGATAAGTAAAAAATGATGTGATCCCCTTTCTAGTCTTCGAGGACCTCTTTAAATAGCTTCAGATTCTCCTTTGGTTATCTTCTAACGGATCTCTGAAATCTCCTCCTTCAATTGAGGATCTCGTAACAGCTCCCTGTTGACCGGGTCCTGCGCTCCTTCCGTTTTGGATACGAGCCTCCTTTTTGAGGTGACCTCTCCGAAGGTTACCCTCAGCTCCTTGCTTCCAGCTTCGTACTGAGACTCAGCTAAGGTTGTTGATATGTACTGGGCCTTATCTCGGCCCGATATTTGTCTGGGTCTTTTAGCTAACCTACGGGCCATATTCAGGCCCAACACCGACGGCATATTTCGGCGCTGCATTGCTGAAACGGAAGTTCAAAACATCATCTATCATTGCCACGGATCCGAATACGCCGGCCATTTTGCAACCTTTAAAACAGTTTCCAAAATCCTCCAAGCAGGATTTTGGTGGCCAACAATGTTCCGTGATGTTCATTCCTATATTGTTCAATGTGACCGATGTCAACGTCTGGGTAAAATCAGCAAAAGACATGAGATGGAACAAAAATTTATTCTCGAAATCGAGGTGTTTGACTGCTGGGGTATTGACTTTATGGGACCCTTCCCATCTTCCTTCGGAAACAAATACATCTTGGTTGCTGCTGACTATGTTTCGAAATGGGTAGAAGCAATCGCTTAACCAACAAACGACGCATCTGTAGTCGTTAAACTTTTCAAGAGCATTATTTTCCCAAGATTTGGAGTACCTCGGATAGTCATTAGCGATGGTGGTACTCACTTTATCAACAAAATCTTCGAAAACTTACTAAAAAAGAACGGAGTACACCATCGAGTCGCAACACCCTACCATCCGCAAACCAGTGGACAAGTAGAAGTTTCCAACAGACAAATCAAACTGATTTTATAAAAGACTGTTGGAGCTACGAGACAAGATTGGTCTAAGAAATTGGACAACGCACTATGGGCTTATAGGACCGCATTCAAAACTCCACTTGGAACTACCCCATTCCACCTACTCTATGGTAAAGCATGTCATTTACCAGTCGAGCTAGAGCACAAAGCCGCCTGGGCAACAAAACTTCTAAATTTTGACATTAAGCCGGCTGCTGAAAGGAGACTCATCCAGCTTAACGAACTGGACGAAATAAGACATATGGCTTACGAGAACTCCAAATTGTATAAGGAACGAACAAAAGCTTACCATGATAAAAAAATCATTTCTCAGCATTTCTCCGCGAATGACCAAGTTCTCCTATACAATTCTCGTTTGCATTTATTTCCCGGAAAACTCCGTTCTCGTTGGTCTGGTCCTTTCACCGTAACTAAAGTCTACCCAAGTGGTGCTATCACCCTTACCAATGGAAAAGGTGAGGAATTTACGGTAAACGGCCAACGAGTGAAACACTATTGGGTTAAACCCCCAAAGGAGCACCCTTTAGAGTTGGGTATTCCTAACTCAAATTAGAGTTTCATATAATAAAAGTCAAGCTACTGACTTTAACTAAGCGCTGAGTGGGAGGCAACCCACTAACTAGATTTATAATTTTCATATTTCAATAGGATTCTATAGTTTTTCATTTTTCGTCAAAATCAATTCAGCAAATTTAGAATAACATCGTAGCCGAATTGGGACTATATCGATCGATATGGAAAATTATGTATCGATCGATATGGACATATATCGAGGGCGAACCCCGTTTTTAAGTCGATATGCGCCGTCTCACCTCATAAATCGCAAACCTAACCGAAAACTTCACAACCCTTTTTCTCTCTCGATCCTTCACGAAATCTCTTCGTTTTTTGCCTCAATCACCTCGAATTTCATTCTTCTTCTCGGTTTCGATCTCTATTCTACCATACTTCAAGGTATACTCACTCAAATTTCTAGATTTTATGAACCTTAAGTTCCAAAACACACTTGAAGTGAAAACCGGTTGAACTTTTTGTTTTTCTTTGATTGATGTTGCTAGGATTGATAGCATTGAGGTTTATGAGTACTAGAACTAGAATTTACATAATCCCTTTGCGATTTGGTTTCCTGAGATTTTTGCAGGTTCCAGAACCCAATATTGATCGATAAGTATCATCCTATCGGTCGATATGAGTCCGATAAAGGGAGACACGGAGATCAAATATCGATCGATATACATTAGTATCTATAGATCGATATGCGTTTATATTGCGAATACTAATGACGTCGTTTTCTTAATACTTGCAGATGAGCTCTTCCGACGAACACCAAGAGAGGAGAACCAAGCGTCGTTTCGACCCTAGCTAACGCCCATCTACTTCCACATCAGCACCACAGGGTGACGAGCGCGCTCCTTGGCCCATCGCAGATGGGCAACCTGTCCGAATCCGCAGAACTTTTGGGGACCCAGCAGCAGCAGCCAGGAGCAACACATGTCTCCACCGCGCTGTTTCTGACAATTGGGACGACTACGATAGCCTGCTCTACAACGCTTGGCTGGATGTAGAGATCGCCCCTACACGGTTCATTGATCCCGACATTGTGCGTCGCCTCGGGATCACGCATGACCTCCGCGACATGCTCGCTCAGCTCGGTCTTGGGTCCTTAGCCTCCCAACCCTACGACCTATACCCCTCTCTTGTCTGGCAGTTCATGGCCACCGTCCGCTTCGAGTACAACAACCACCCCAACAGTATGGCTTGTGACGGTGTTCTCTCCTTCTTCGCTCGAGGCATCAGGTACTACATCACGGTATCTCAGCTCTGCGAGATCTACGGGTTCCAGAACTCTACGGCCACGCACAGCAGCCTCTCTTCCTTCCCACGTGTGAAGGAGTTCTGGGAACTTTTCGGTACCAGTCCTTGGAGTTCGACCACGACCATGGCCATTCAGACAGAGATCCGTCACCCTACTCTGCGCTACTTCATGCGGATCCTTGCTTCCACTTTGCTTTGCAAGATGGAACCAAACAAGGTAAGGATCCACGAGCTTACACTACTATACCATGCGCTTGACGGAGTGGTCGACCTGACGTTTGTGGATTCTGAGCATGACCTGACACCACCAAACCTGGGGGCTGTATTTGCTGAGCACCTAGTAGGCTTGAAGACCAAGCCTTTCCATGGGACAGCGAGGAAACAGGAGCGGATAGGGAGTCTCCTCACACCGATCTTCCGGTACCTCCGGATTCGTTTGGACGAGGGCAGCGCTGTCACATCTCGCGCGTACTTGGACGCAGCTCACCTGCGCAGCAGCCTATGGCTAGATAGGCAGCTCACCTGGACCTTCCGGACTATCGATGGGGGGCGTAGGATCGTCTTGCCGCGCTGTGAGTTGACTGATTTCGACGGCGACTGCGAGAGGCTCAGATTTCAGCCTGACTCGCGCATGATCAGGGACCCCACAGCTCACCGTCGTCCGACACGGACCCGCAGCACGGACACTCCCAGAGCTTCATCAGCCACACGCCCTCCATCCTTCCCAGATCTTGCAGGCTTGGAGGATAGCGATGAGAGGGTCTATAGGAGAGGAGTGCTACGCGCCCTTCAGGCCATCTGGTCCCGTGTTTCGCACTTCAGTTGCTCGAGCCGCACCAGCACGTCAGCTCATGATCCTTCAGCACCGGGACCTTCGCACCAGTACCGTCAGGACGACGAGGAGGAGGACGACGACGAGGGCAGCGAGGAGTGACCCTCTTACCATCTCTATCCCTTTTTCTCATGCTACTATGTTTTTCTTTATTATTTCAGACTTGTAGGATTATTTTTCGTACTTTACTCTGCTTGCTATTGATTTTTATCTAACTATTCATGTGTGTTGAGACTATCTAACAGAGCTAACATCGAGATATCATAACTCAGAGAATGAGTTGGATGGACAACAACATGTTGAAGGTATTCATAGAAGAGACCAATATCGATCGACAGTAAATATTGTCGATCGATATAATTACCACCATATCGATTGATATCGGTTACACCGTATCGATCGACACATCCGATGATAGGTACGAATTATCCTGCTAACATGAACTACTTTGTTACATTTATTTTTCCTCTTAGACATAATAACACTGGGGACAGTGTTGTTTAAGTCTGGGGGGTATCCACTAACATTTCTTGTTTTATGACATTCACTCTCGTTTTATAAAAAAGAATTTTTCAAATAAATTTTTGCAAAACAAAATAAAAAGGAGGAAGCAATAATTTGTTTGATCTAAATTCCTTATATAACCACTCTTTAGCACCATTCTAAGATCTGTTGACTGCAGAAAGTACTATAGATGCTAAAGTGGAGCACCGATCAGCTTGATGATACTTTTTATGATTATTTGGAAGAACCAAAGCTGATTTCCAACCTAACCTGACATTCTATTGCTTGTCTTGGGGCTTGGTATACAAGGGATCGGACTCCTCCTGCAAGACTGGAAGGTAATAGTCTGTGTGTTTCTGATTCCCTTCCTTCTCTCTCTTCAGCACCCGATCTACAAAGAGAAAGATAATTTGTATGATGATGTGATATGATATCTTGAGAAGTAGAGGGGTAGGAGTGATTCCTGCGACCCCATTATTCTACTTTAAAAGATTGATCAAAGCGAGGGGTAGGAGTGATTCCTGTGACCCCACTATTCGCTTATTCTAGAAGATATATACGTCGTTAAGACAATTAAATAAAAGGATAGCCTTTGTGGCTGTCAATGACCATTTAAACCTGAAACTATGAGGGTTCAGAGAAGAGAGATAAAAGGAGGAAGAAAGGGATCAGAGAAGACTTGCCTGTGTGTTCAGAAACTTGCTTGGGGTGAGTCCATGTGTTCTTTGATCGATATTCCCAAGGTAAAGCCCGCACTTTTATTTTTATGCAAAAATGAAATCAGTAGAGGGGAAGACAAATAGGATTGTTAAGTTGTTGGATAGATGAATTGTTGCTAAGCTAGGATATTGCATAATGTACTTCTAAAGTCTATAGATATATGATGTGATTTGCAACAATTGAGAGGTGATGATTTCAGATTTAAGATCACAAGGGCTTCCGTTTTTCAAACCTTTTCTAGACCAATGTTCTGTTATTTGCTTGAGGACAAGCAAAATGATAAGTCTGGGAGAGTTGATAGGTCATGGATTTTACCCACTTTTCACCATGATTTATATATGTTTTTGAAAACAAAAGAATACTTTTAGTGCCTTTGTAGAGCTTTTTCAGGTTCAGGTACTCGTTGGTGTAAAACAGCTGAAATGGAGCTAAAACAGAGACTTTATGAAGATATTAGTCGAGCTACCATATTTACCATCGACCGATACAATTTAAGGACGTCGACCGATAGAAGTTAATCAAGATCGACCGATGGAAGCATTGCAACATCGCTCGATATTGAAGTCTCCCGAGTCATTTATTTACTAATTAGAAGCCCTAATTGCTTCTAAAGTTTTTACTAATTACACCTTAAGTCCATGGCCGCCTGTTAGGCTATAATAGAGGGTTTTTGTACTAGTTTAGGGCAGACTTTGCCTAGAGACCTTTGGAGAAGATCTAAGAATTGAGAGAAACACTTTGTCATACCATTGAGGGAGCTTAGAATTGGAGAGACAGATCTGAACTGCAATCACAGAGAAGATCTTGAACTCCCTTTGCTTTACTTATTTATTATTTCTCATTTTATTTCTATTCAAAAGTATTATTCAAACCATCATGATTTTGTCTCCCATGAATATGTTTGAGTAGTCTCTCTGTTAGATTTAGGTTTCTCATCAGGGTTAAATTATGTATTGAATAAGCTATTGTTAGGGTGTTTAAAATATAATTCTTCTTCTAGTTATTCTTAATGCTTTGCTAAGGAATTGATCACCCTTAACCTAGATCTTAGGATTAATTTATCCAAGCGAGAACTTGATAAATACCTGAAACTTAACTAGTTAGATTTATTTCTGCTAAACTTAAACGAGAGTTTCAGTTCAGTAAGGATTAAAGGATTAAATCAAACTCGCCCTTAAGATTCTCTAGAAACTATATCGATCGATAAAGCACTCGATTGATCGACCGATATAGCGAAAGGTTAATCGATCGATATCTTTATCCAAGTATCGATCGATGCTTTCTCGCGGCTATCGTACGATAGTACATGACCCGAGATCTAGTAGAAGATAACCTTTTAAGTTTGAGTCCAGAATTATGAAAACTAAAAACCTTAACACCCTAAATGCATAATTAACCTGAGAAATACCTAAATCTAGCTAAATCTTAAAACCCTAAAGAAACACAAATATTCACCCTTGCGATTTACTGTTTTAAACCATATTAGTCTAGCTTTATCTCGAAGACTAAACAATCTGTTGTGTAGTCCTAGAGTCTCTGTGGATTCGATCCCTAAGTACTACAACTGAACCTCTTATTTGAGAGAGTAATTCACTCCTTAGGGTAATTTGAGTGATATCAATTTTGCTTTAGTTTTGAAAGAAAAAGAAAAAAAAAAGATCCAAGTAGACGGTTGCTTAGCACATCGATCAATGAGACCATGTCGATATCGACATCACTTCATATCCACGATCGATTGTCTTTTCATTGTGTCGAATGATTTCTTTAGCCATCGACCGATGCGACCATGTCGGTATCACTCGACAACACTTCATCAACATCGATCGATTGTAACTTCATTGTATCGATCGACACTGAGCAGGTTATCGTTCTTACTTGTTAAATTTCGTACTTCTGCTTTATTATTTTCACCTTACCACCGACTGTGTTACACTGGGGACAGTGTAATTTAAGTCTGGGGGGATTACTAACGTTTATCTGCTTTTATGAGTCTTATTAAAAATGTTTTTAAAAAGTTTTTATTGAGTCAAGAAGGGGATGATGATCTAATTCGATTTATTACTTGTCATCTAACCACTCTTTAGACCAGTCTTAGATTTACTGACTGCAGAAATACTAGAGATACTAAAGTGGATCAACCTGTCAACTATGTTTGCACTTGCTGAAAATGTTTGAAGGAACCAAAGCTGATCTCCAACCTAATTGAGCTCAACTTTGCTTGTCTTGGGGCTTGGTATACATGGGATCAGATTCTTCAAACAAGTCTGGAAGGTAAAGCCTTGTGTAGATTTATCACCTTCTCTCTCTCTATTTCGACCCTAGATATATAGGTAGAAAAAAAATTATTATTATTATTATTATTATAAAAAGATATATATATATAATAAAAAATAAATAAAAAGAGAAAAAGAAAAAAAATATATATATATATATATATAGGTTTTAAGTTAGGTGGAATCCGAACGGGACTTGGTGGCTACAACCATTAAGGCTTGCTTCATAAGGATTCCAACTAAAAGAATTCGAACGGGACTTGGTGGCGGCAATCATCAAGGTTCGATTCATATGAATTCTTGGATATAGGTCAAAAAGAAGTGAACATGACTTGGTGGCAACCACCATTAAGTTTTGATTCATGGAAGCCTGTCCAATCTTGGTCAATGATCCTGCAATGAAAGCAGACTTTGACTAAGAGAGAAATAAGTAGAGAGAGAGGATAGGAACTAACTTTTACCTGCAGGTCCAGATACTTGTTTGAGAATCCTTGCATCTTGTGATCGATACTCCCAAGGTAAAGCCTACACTTTTATTTATGTTAAGAAATGAGATCAGTAGAGGGGACTGTCAGACAAGATCTGTTAAGTTGTTGACTAGGTGAATTTGGTTGCTATACTAGGATATTGTATAATGTGCTTCTAATGTTAGGATGTCTATGATTTGGTTTGCACTACTAGAGAGATGATGACTAAGTTTTAAAATCTTTTTGAGTCCCTGCTGTTTTCAAACCTCTTTCAGATAGACTGCCTGTTGGTTTTGCTTGAGGACAAGCAAAAGGGTAAGTCTGGGGGAGTTGATATACCATGATTTTGACCGACTTTTACCCATGGTATATAAGCGGTTTTACATATATTTACTACAAAATAGGGTCTATTTAGAGTATTTACAGGTTCATGTACGACTTGGAGAAATATGGTGTTTTTGGTGTCTTTTGGAGCATTTAAGTGCAGAATCGCGCAGACGCGTCAGATGTTTAGATATGGATGGAGATCTTCCCATGGTGCGATTGAGCTGATATTTGGACACAAGATAGATCTTTGAGTTAGCTTTCCAATGCCACCGGTTTTAAGTCAATCCGACGGTTAGATCAGAAGTTATGCCCGTTTTACTGAAGAGTGGTCAGTCTGCCTCGCGAGAGAAGGCTGCCGAGAAGAGAAATGTATATCGATCGATGGGAAATCACCCATATCGATCGATATGAATGTCAAGACGTGGGATGGCTATGTTTCATGATCGCCAGAAGCCCTAAAGCAACCCAAATTACCAGAATACCCTTGGACGACCAAAAACCCTATTTATGTTATTCTAAGTCATTGTTGACGGCTACGCTTTTAGACACTTTCTTTGATTCATTGTTCTCTTAGGAGAGAAGGGAGGAACTCCTATCAGAGTCCTCCTGGAACTCCATTGGATTTGGTTTTATATTATTTATGTTATTTCATCTATTCATCTATGATTTCTGTTACAAGTTTCATGTCTGAGTAGATCCACCTGTTAGGTTTAGGGTTCAGATAGGTTATATGGGATTAGCCCCAAATATAGAATTGCTAAGTTGTGATATTCATCAAATAGGATTGTTATTAATGCTTGTCTCTAGAGTCGCGAACTAGAACCTTGATCCAAGGGATTGTAGAGACCAGCGAGAGCTTGTAACTCACCTTGAATCCATCCTTTTGAGCTAGGGTTGATAAATACAGCGATAGCTGATTTAGTAAATCCTAGTGAACGTGTGTTCAACCCGTTTGTAAAGCTTGCTAGAAACATATCGATCGATAATCCAATAGATTAATCGATCGATATTGTGAAAGGTGTATCGCTCGATATTCCTATAGAATCATCGATCGACACTTTCTTGTGATCAATAACCGAATGGTTGAAATCCAAGATCTAGATATTAGACTATCTATACAACGACAGTTGTTAGATTTATACTCCCAGTTGAGTTCTAATATATCTAGCAGCTTAGTAACCTATATCATTATAATCCTAATTTTCTGAATAGAAACCCTAAATCTAGCAACCATCCTTCCATCGAACAACTCCTTGCCAAGCTGAACAATTATATTGTTCAACTTGTTTACTGCTTTCATATTTATTTACTGCATTAAACCTATTAGCCTAGCTTAATCATATAACTATTAGATCTATTAGGTTCCTTAGCTCCTTGTGGATTCGATCCCTAAGTACTACAACTGAACCTCTTATTTGAGAGAGTAATTCACTCCTTAGGGTAATTTGAGTGATATCATTATAAAAGATAATTCCCTTTTTACAAATATATTAAAAAAAACTTCATACAATTAATTATTTGATATTATTTTCGTTTCTTATATCCAAAAAAAGAAAATTGTAAAAGTTATAAGAAAATAATTATTTTTTTACAGCTTTATTTTGCTTAGAATTCTAATACGGAAAAAATACTTAGAGTTGTGACATGTGTTAAGTAATTAATCTTTACATAAATAGTTAATTTATAGTATTTTTCCTTTTTAAGTTTTATACAAAATATTGTAAGCAAAAATACTTTCATACAAATTTAATAGTATTTTTCCTTTTTAAGTTTAAAACAAAATATTCTAAACAAAAAACAATGTTCATACAAGTAATTATTTGATATTATTTTCGTTTTTTATATAAAAAAAAAATTGTAAAAGTTATAAAAAATAATTCTTTTTTTACAAATATACTAAAAAAACAACTTCATACAAGTAATTATTTGATATTATTTTTCGTTTTTTATATCCAAAAAAAGAAAATTAGAAAAGTTATAAGAAAATAATTCTTTTTTTGCAACTCTCTTTTGCTTAGAATTCTAATAAGGAAAAAATATTTAGATTTATTATAAATAGCCAGTTGTATGCTCAGGTTTTTATAATCCGTTAAAAAAATTTAAACTATTATTTTCTTTCATAATTTTGCTTTGTCGTGATTTTAAACAGGAAAATTAAAATTTCTTTAAAAAGGAAAATTATACTCATACATCTTATACAGTTTTATTTGTTACAATTTCATGCCTATTACAACATGTACAACATATTATTTTTATAAACAGTTATTCTCACAATTGAGATACAAATACATGGTCTTTAGCATACACATATCACAAAAATCAAATTAGTATCAAACTGTATAAAGTATAGATAGTTTTCTTACCTCTAATTGCATGATAAAATGTTTATCTATAATGTTATTTATTGATAAAACATCAAGGATTATTATTTATATCTATATCAATACTATTAAAACAGAAGGCCCTTTTTTGAGGTGTCATTCTACTTCAGTAATATTTACCATCATATGCCATTGGTATATTTTTATGTTATGCTTTTAATTATTTTTTTTCTTTTCTATTTTTCTACGATTCTAATTCAAAAAGTATATTCTAACTAAATCCCTATATCACAGTTCGGCATCTAACTTGGAAATCTGAATATCTGAAGAACATTATTATAAATCTTCTCATGATCTTTCTCACGTTTCATCCTTGCTACCATAAATCTAACTATTTCTCAGTTGTCATGTTTTGTGTGGAATTTTCCGATCATGTGGTGTTACTTTTTCTCGAGGTTGAAGGCGGCTATGACGACGACGACTGTTGGATAGAGAGTCCAAGCAATCAAAGTGGCAATGACGACGATCGGTGGATAAGTGCGCAACAAGGTACTCTCCCATCTTCTTGTGTGATTCAGTAATTAGCCTGAATTTGTGTGGTTAATCTCTGAATATTTTTAGTATCTAAACATTGAAATTGTATTTAGAAAGCTCAAGTGGTTAAGAGATTCAGTTGCTCAGATCATGACGAATCTAAGAGAATCACGGTGAACTTATACGAAGGAGGCTGAGTAATGGGGTTTGACTACGACGGCCATGAATCTGGAGGTGGAGATTGTGGAGACAGAGCACCTAAGCTCTTTTGGAGCATGATCTGAAACTGAATCCACCAGAAGGAAACAATCAGTCATTTACCAAGGTTAATAACCACATCGTCAGTTCCATGTTTGGAAATTTGATTGCATATTCAGTGGATAAGAGAGTTAATCAATCATGCTTGACATATATAGAAAGCAATTACGCGGCACTAGAGATGTATGGACAATTTTTTTCCTTGGGAGATGATTGCTTGGAACTCAAACAAGAGAGATTTATTTTGTAATCACTTCTTTTGGCTCTCGCTGTCTTTTTTGTTATGGGCAAACAACTTACCACACAAACACAAAGCTAAAGCTAAAGCACTGTGTTAAAGATTCAGCTCAAACTCAAGCGATTTCAGAACAACTAAAGGAAGAGTCCAAGTTAGTGCATTTGGATCCTCTGCTCGCCTCTCCAGTCAGTTTCTTTAACTCTTTTAATCTTTCCTTGATGTGTTCACTACTGTGACAAAACAAATTTGAATATATCTTCATTTACATGTTTTGCTGATACCTGGCATTAGTTCCATGAAGGTAATCTTGAAAACCACTCTTTGACTCTTGCAAGGTGATACACAACTAATGGCGTTGTTTGGTGAGAATCCAGATTATGTTCTGTGCATAAGATATGATCCGTTGTTGGTTACATTAAACAATTAACACAAGACAGCCTGACATGAAGATAGTGCAAGTATGTGACTTCCAGTTTCATATATCAAGGCTGTTCTGTGTTGTTGTTTTCTCATTTTCTTACATATGAAGATAGTGCAGATTGCTAAGTCTTTAACTCAGAATTACTTCTTAAAACAGTGACGTGACTCTGTAATATGTCCTGTAAAATTCGTTTTGACACAAATATTTTTCTTGCAGTGGTTTGGTGAGGTATAGAAGTACGTGAAAGCTGTTTTCTTTTTTAGCCAGTAATATTAGCTCCAATCAGTGGCGGAGGCAGTGTTAAGTGAGGGGGGTCACTTGACCCCTATGAATTTTTGTTACAATTTTTTTTGCATGTATTTTTGTTTAAAAAATCAGTGAAAGATTGTAAAAATAGCGCAATGACCCCTGTGACATTGCTGAAAAGTATCCTAAACCAATAATTTTGTTTTGTTGACCCCCGTAAGTTTAGTAGCTGGCTCCGCCACTGGCTCCAATCGTCTTTTTGTGGATGGGGAATGCTGCAAGACTTTAAAAGCAGGTCCTCCCTGCTTTCTGTTTTTTTTTTTTTATTACATGCTTCCCTGTAACTTTATGTTAATTTGTATCACGATCTCACTACAGTTTCATATGTCTTCTAGGTATCTTTTGATTCAAAACGAAATTATTTAGGTTGATAGCATGTTGGGGAGGTGCGAGAATCCTGGAGAACATGAAGCTATGCGTAAGATGAAGAACAAGTTGATGATAAAGCCGGAGAGCACACAAAGGATGAAGAAAGAGTTTAGGACTAGCTGCTGCAACTAGACATTCGACATTTATGAAGTAGTAGTAAGAAGGCTTTCCCGAAGGTAATAAACTGCTAATATTATTAATTAATAGTAATAAACTTTACATTGAATATATTGGCCGATATATTACCAAACCAGAATAGTCAATGGCTATATTATATAAATGGTTAGGTGAATACTCATTAATACATATTATCATAATAATCAACTATATGATATAAGTTGTTTCTGAAAACTCATTAATATACATGGAACCTTAGTCTATGATATATGACATATCATCTCCTAAAGTTATCCTATTTTATAAAACAGGTTATATTATTTTCATATAATAAAACAAATACTAAACCCTATACCATAGTTAACCTAATCCTAAACTCTAAAACACAAATCGAATATGATTTAAGCGACCTAACACCTATTATACTAACCAAAATACAAACTCTGACTTATAAACTTCAAAATTCAAATGGCTGACAAAAAAAATAAATCAAATTTTAATTATACTTGGCTTTTTACTGAATATATGTAGCAATTTTAAGAATATATTTTCAAATTCTCATTATTTACTAAATATTTCCAATATAAAAAATAAATTTTACAAAGTAATATATTGATTTATATATATTATCAAGGAAACATAATTAATAATATCATATTTATAAACATCAAAATACACATAATATTCTATATATTAAGTGGATATTTTTCTTCAATGGTAAAATATCCTAAAATAAGACTTATAAAACAAAGTAAAAAATGGGATTGTTATCTTTTATCTAAATTATTTTAAGTTATCGCAGTTTCCCAATAAAACTGAATCACCCGAATATATATTTTTTTTGTCTGAAATATTTAAAGTTATTAGATATGTGGTTTTTACCAGAATTATTCAAACTATATACAAAACAAGAAAAAAACCAAAAATTGAATTGAACTCAAAATTTTATCAGGTTCCTATCATTTTATCCAAAACAAAATGAAGCCGAAAATCAGTGTTTTAAAACCTCACTGGCAAAACACATGTCAATAAATTAATTAATTTTAATATATAATATATTAGTTATGAAAAATATAAGAGATGTTTTATGTTTTAAAAATATTTTATAAAATATTTAATTTAGTTTTCTATATTTTTTTATTTCACATGCAAAATATCGAAAAATTATTTAGACTACTTAACAATTTGTAATAAGTTAAGAGTTGTGACATATGATAAAAATATAACAAGAATTAGAATCTTTAAATATTTAAATATCTAATGTGAATAATAAATTAAATTTTAAATTCAAAAAAATAACTATAAGTAAAACATCAAATTGTAATTGATTGTCGAAAGTAATAATAAACTAATATTAAATCACATTAACTAATTTTAGTTCTTTCGATCATCGTTCACATCATTTTTTCAGATGGTATAGTAAAACTATCATAAAAATATAAAATCACAAATAAAATAGCTTAATTGATATAATATATGATGAACAAATTCTGATAATGTAACTGAAAATGTCAAGAAAAAACTAAATAAAAGTTACATAGTGGTTTAACCAGTGGTTCAACCGGTGTTGGGTACTAGGGTTTAAAGGGTTTTTATCGGGTTTAAATAACATTTTTTTAAAAACACAAACTGAATATATACTGAGTCAATGGGTTTATCAGTTTGACCACGAAGCGGTCGGATTTTAAAACACTGCCAAAAACTAAAACTATAACGACCTGAAACCAAACTGAAAGAAAAAAGAACAATTTGGAATCGAACCAAAAACTGAATGCATGCATTAACATATTAGTGAGCAAACAAACAAGTGAATAAATATGAAAACAAAATTTATTTGACTCATTGACCGGCCCATATTACGTAATAATGTTGCATATGTTAATACTCTTCATAGTTAAAAAAAAACCATAGTTAAAAACGTATATAATACATCAGATGTGAACATTGTAAATTGTTGATATTCATAGTAAATTATTAGAATTATTATATCTGAATATTTATTATTATAGTATTGATATAAATTTTACCATATATATTGTAAATAAAAACTAATATTTTACTTGGTAATATAAATTGTTTTGTTATTAACATAAAAAATTAAGTCAATTATTTTACTCGAAATAGTAATACAGGTCGAAATAGTCTTACACATCTTTATATTTATTTTACTATATTATATAACCTAAGTATACATTTAAAATAATTTTTAAAACCGAGAAACAAATCCCGCCCTTACAAAGGGCGGGTCAATATCTAGTTCTCCTTTAAAATAGATATATTATTTTATAGAAATTGATTTTCTCCAATGTGTGATTATGAAGTAGAGTTCATTTACTTTTAGAGGAAAATATAAAGATATGATATTTTTTTTATAAATAAAAATATGGTAATGTCATTCTATTATATTTTTTTCTTTAAAAATATAGAAACACTATATCTGAATCATACATTGGAGAGATTCCCATTTATGAGAAAAAAATAGAGAAATATATAGAGTTGGAAACTTGATATATTTATAAGATGAAAAAAACATACAAATTAAAATATATAAATGCTAACGAATGCACAAAAAAATTCGAGATACAACAATAACATCACAAAACATTACTAAATTGTTATGGAAGCATTAAATTATGTATGACGTTGTCTTTAAGAAAAATAGCACAGAAAATTAATACAAACATGCATTAAATAAAGAACTTGATATATTTTTAAGATGAATAAACCATACAAATCAAAATATATAAATGCTAACGAATACACAAAAAAATTTCAGATACTACAATAACAATACAAAACATTACTAAATTGTTATGGAAGCATTAAAATATGTATGATGTTGTCTTTAAGAAAAATAACACCGGAAATTAATACAAACATGCATTAAACTAAGAGTATAAGAAACTGTAGAAAATTTTCTTCTACTCAATTGGCTTGATTCAACTTTTAAATTCTTTGCATTTTGCTTTATTTCGTATTTCTTTATATTGATTTTGATTTAAATTTTCGAGAATAGCTCTTTCATCTAACCTTATATATAAAGTTGTTAATAACTCACTTCACTTATGCGACATAATTGTTAAAATAAGAGTATTAACCAAAACTCACTTCACTTATGCGACATAATTGTTAAATTAAGACATTAATATAACATGTGCTAAATAATAATTATATTTTTTTTTTAAAATAAACCTAAATAATTTTTAAAGTTAGTTTTCCTTTTTTAAAAAAGTCTTAAACAAAAAAACTATAAGAGACAAATATTTCGATATAAATAATTATTTAATAATTTTTTTAACAGTGAGTTTAAAATAATTATAAGATTAAAAATCTTTCTTTACAAAATAAAATATTTTTAAAAAAAAATTCTTATAGAAAAAATTGACTCTTCAAATTTTTCAAGTTTAAATTAATTGTAGTATTCCTTTTTTTAAAACCTTATTTTTTTAAGGTTGCATAAAACATATGGATTTAAATTAATTAAAAAATCAGTAAACATTGGTTTCAGAAAATAATTTTCTTAGTAAAATAAATAATTACAAGATGATTTTTTTGTTATATAAAGTTTGGTACTCAAAGTTTCTAATAAGCATAATCATGCACATGGTAATTATATATTTAAGATTATCATATGTGTCAAACAACAGTTTTTTTTTAACTTAAGCCAAGAGAATTTAAATAATTTGTTTTACTTTTTTTTAAAGTCGTAAACAAAAAAGGGAAAATATTTATTTTTATATAAATAATTATTAATTATTTAAAATTAATTAATTATTTATATAAAAATAAATATTTTCCCTTTTTTAAAATTAATTAATTAATTAATAAAAATTAATATATATATATATATATATATATATATATATATATATATATATATATATATATATATATATATATATATATATATATATATATATATATATATATATATAATTAATAAAAAATATGAAAATAAGTTAGTTGTATAGAAATATCAAAGAAACCCCAATTATAAAATAATTAATTTTCCTATTCTAAAAGTTGAAATAAAAGAAAACTGTAAAAGTAATCTTATTTTTGTATAATTAACTAACTTTACTTTTACCCGATATGATTGTGACATATATCAATTAAAAAAATTAAAATATGCCATTATGTGAAAATAACTTTTTTTCACATAATCCTAAATAAAAGAGATTCATAAAATATTTTTCTTTTTAACTAACCAAATAAGATTTTTTAAAAAAAAAAATCATGATCAGAGAGAATTGTAAAATTTGACTTAATAGTAACTTTTACTTTGAAAAATTATTGATAAATATGATACTAAAAAATTAATTAACAAGAAAAATGGAAAAAATATTACTGGTAATGAGAAAGCCTAACCTTGAGAATGTAAACTTTTAAAAATAGTTAATATTAACTGGACATAATTATTTGATAGTAATTTTTTTTTATTAATCCTAGTCAAAATAGAATTGTAAAAGATTATTTAATATTAATTTATTTTATAAAACCCTAGAAACTGTAAAATAATTTTTGATAATTTTTTTCCTTTCTAAAAATCTTAATCAAAAGAGATTTGTATCATATTTTTAAGTCATAACCAAAATAGAATTGTAAAAAAAATATTTGATAATATTTATTTTAAGAGAGAATTTGAAGATATACTAAAAATTATACAGCTAATAAAAGAACTGTAAAATAGTATTGATATAAATCGTAAAAATAGCAATTTTAAAATTATTTATTATAAACTAGAAATAATTATTTGATAGCAATTTTTTTTTAAAAACTTCTAAAGAGAAGATAAATTGTGAAAGTTTATAAAACAGTAATTTACCTTTTCTACATCCTAAACAAAAAAAAGTAAAAGAGTATTTAATAGTATTTGTATATTTAAATTGTAAATAAAAAGGATATTTATAAAATAGAATATTTCCCCTTAGAACAAATCCTAACATAATAAAATTTTAACAACTTATTTAATAAAAAAACTAATTATTAAATTAAAACATTAAACAAAATTCGAAAAATTATACAGCTAATAAAAGAACTGTAAAATAGTATTGATATAAATCGTAAAAATAGCAATTTTAAAATTATTTATTATAAACTAGAAATAATTATTTGATAGCAATTTTTTTTTAAAAACTTCTAAAGAGAAGATAAATTGTGAAAGTTTATAAAACAGTAATTTACCTTTTCTACATCCTAAACAAAAAAAAAGTAAAAGAGTATTTAATAGTATTTGTATATTTAAATTGTAAATAAAAAGGATATTTATAAAATAGAATATTTCCCCTTAGAACAAATCCTAACATAATAAAATTTTAACAACTTATTTAATAAAAAAACTAATTATTAAATTAAAACATTAAACAAAATTCGTTGCAATGCAACAGACTTATCTATACTATTATTTGAGAAGTGATTTGACTTACTTGTCATATTCTCCATAATTTTAGGTTTTTTGCTTATTTGTCATATATATAAATATATTATTTGAGATGTAAATTTGCTTACTTGTTATCTTCTCCATAATTTTAGGTTTTTTGATTATTTGTCATAATAGACAATATAAATATTTCAAATTTCATAACTAATTTAAATAATAGTATAGATTTGGAAATTTTTAATTAGAATTATGATTATAATTATTTTAATTTCATCTTCTCCATAATTTTAGCTAATTCTACTTATTTGTCATATTCTTATTAACTTTAGATTAAATCATCAGTTTATTAACTATGACAATATAAATATTTCAAATTTTCTAATTAATTTATTAATTTAAATAATATAAATATTTCAAAATTTCCAATTGAAGTTTCCAATTGAAATTATGATTATAATTATTTTAACTTCCACAAGTTTTATTAGCTTTAGCTTAAATCATTAATTTATAAATTTAAATAATATAATTATTTCAAACTTTCTAATTGAAATTACAATTATAATTATTTTAAATAATATAGGACTAATTCTTATTTTCAAATAATGTAAGATGTTTTAAACTCTATAGTTTCATTTTTCTCATTCATTCCAAAGTTGTCTTAATTATAATTTTTGACATTTATATCTCTGTACTTTTCATATTTGTTTTTTTTAGTTGGAGTTCTATGTTTTTCTTCTTTTTTGAATTTAAAATATTATGAGCAAATCGGTTTTTGATACATGGAGTTTGAAATTATGAATTATTACTGTTTAATCTGTAATAAAAATATGTTTTAATATTTAGTTTAGAGAGTTGCCTATGTAATCATGTTATGAACATGTGTTTAATATTATTTAGAAATATTATTATTGTTTAATCAAACACTATATGATGGTAAACATTCAATCAAACCAGCATGATAAGCACATGGATTAAATTTAAACATCTTGGTATTTGTAAATCTTATTTTTATTTTATTGTGTAGAATATTTAATATGTAATTAAGCTCTTATGATCTCATTATTTTATAGCTTTTTTGTGTTAAGGAAACATCGAGCAAAATAAAAATTGAAGAAAACTAAGGTGATTAAGAATATAAAGAATAAGTTATCATGATGTTTAAATTATAATATATATATATATATATATATATCAATAACTATTAGTAATTTAATATTTGAAACTAATTAAATAATTTAGTTTTTTTTTAAGTTGTTATAATTTGAATTAGTTGAATATATATTATTCCGCACAAGTGTGCGGGCCACATCTAGTGTCTAGTATAACATAAAAGAAAAGCATAATTCTCATCTCCTTTCCTCACCTCAAAAAATAGAGTAAGGAAAGTGCAACCACGTGTCTTTTAAATATGCTGAGCGTTTTGCTTTCGGCTCCTCTTCAGATTTAGTGGGCTTTCTATTCAATTCCGTTACCCAGCCCGATACACATCGAGACCACAAATTTTAGGACTCCGGTTCTTCTTCCAGAATGAATCAAAACGTCTACTCCTGCGTTCTCTTATACATCTATGGAGTTTTGAGATGTTGAATCGTTTGTAAATCTTCAATCCCTATGTCTTTTTTCCTCTTCTAATCAATGGAAAGGTTTCGGGAGAGCTATTCAAGACGAATCGCGATGAATCTGATGATGATTCCCTGGATCGAGAAGTCTTGGTGTCGTTTCAATGATTCTTCCCTCTCTTCAAGGCGGTGCATCTGGAGCTATAAAAAGGTTAGTCTACATACTGTGAGAATCGTCCTCACAAATCCAGATAACACTTGCATTTTTCCCCAGTAGAATAGCGTCGTTTCAAGGTGGATCCGTAGGTGTCTTAGTTAGAGATTTAAAGTCTATGTGATCTTTGAGAAACAATGCCCGAGTTCTCTGAACATGTATTATAAATCATGTTTCTTAATAAAAACTTTGAATTGTGTCTTTGATGTGTTCTGCTCAAGTTTAGTGTTCAACATTTTCTTCTTACAGAACGAGACAGATACCATAAATGGTAATTCATCAAGTCTTTCGTCCCAAGACCTCCTTGCAGATTATTTGCTTCAGAGGCTCTAGAAATCTGCAGCTTGATAGGAAAAATTGAAACCTAACATCACCTTGGAGGTAAAGCTTCCAAGGCTCTGTTTGATTGGTTTAGTTTTGATGTTCGAATGTGTGGAAATGTTCACAACTGGGTTTCTTTATATTTTTGTTTGTCTTTGCAAAAACTTGTTTGAGAAGTGAATGTAATGTTCCCTTCTCAACAAAACATTTTTTTAATAGCTTGCTTTGTTGCTTAACATTTTCATGGTTGTTGACTCTTTTTCCCGGATTGTGTCTATCAGAGGAGGTAACAGCAGACTCTTGTGACGTGACTGATGCTGTGGAAACATGATTAAAGGTGTGATTCCTTGGTTTCTTCAGTTTAGATTCCAAGGAACTTTTATTCTATCAACTTTGTGTTCTATTGTTGAATCTTAAAGTTATAAAAAAGGAAGAACAAATATAGCAATTGGCCTATTGTTTAGTGAATCAAACTATTTTAATTTGTTTCTTATTATTTTCTCTCTTTTTTTTTTGTAAAGAGACTGCCAGACTGGAGTTTTTATTACCAAAGCTAATTGTAATCACCACGACAATGTAATCTCCAGTTGTATTTTTTTGGTTATCAATAATGCAAATATCTGCAACTCTCCTGCAGTTTTGTTCCTATTACAAATTGTGGTTGGCTATACTATGTATGCTGCCAAGTTTATGCAAAATTTTATTGCTTTAGGAAAGAGACGATGACTACGAGATTGACTCTGGTTCATGAAAGGGGCCTGATGGTGATATAGCTCAAAATTGGTCACTAGATTATGTTACGGTTTTACCAAGGTGTGCAACTTACGTGTATGCTACAGAACAAACATGAGGAACACAACTTATGGATCCTTCTCACATTTGATTTTTCAACAAAGAATTCTCAATCTTCACTGTTAATAGAAGTTTTCGGTGTTATTACATCAGTATTCTACTTCAAAAAACTGAGATATGGATCACAAATGAGATCATATGGCTGACAAATGAGATCGAGAAGACCATTTGAGTCAAATATCATATGTAAAAAATTTGGTTGAGTCGATTTTAGTTTTCAACGTTGTTTTTGTTTTACAAGAATATATTATTGTACGATAGTTTTAAGTAATCTGCAGGGTATTACTGAAGAAAACAAATCTCATCCATGCCCAACAGAGTGGTTATTCCATGTTGATATTGTAACTAAATGGAAAGAGTCTTCAACGGTTTCAGTGCTGCCCAGATATTTAAAGAATATAGATGTCTTATACGGCCTTACTGGGGAGAAGAGCATTTTGTCTTTAAGCCAATATACTTTGTTTTGGATCTTCTGGAGATTCCTTTGTGAAAAAGAGGAATAGAATTCTTCTGGTTCAATGGAAATTAGCTCAAAATTCCAATGACAAAGTGTCAAAGATGCAATGAAACCATCACAAAACAGTAAATAAATTGACAAGTTTCTGACAAAAACTATGTTTGAATCAAGAATAAAACCCAATATCTTTACGAATATGATGTATCAGGTTCTGTTTATGTCTCTGAAAGCTGGCGTCGAACTGAATCTAACCGCATCTTGACAAGTCTTCTTAACGGTACCGTTTATTTTTAAGCTTACGTTTAAATTCTTCTTGATAATGAAGAGTTGATTTTGAAATGTTATGATCTTGCAGTAGAAGAGAAATCAATCATACGAGAATTAATCGCGTAGGGCAGAAAAGAATGGCATGTGGAAGAAGTTTCATTGTCAAAGTAGTACTATAAATTGCACTCTCACTGAGTTTCTTGCATTGTAAGTAATCTATTTCTCAGTTACATGGTCTGTTTTTGGATGATCCAGACCAGATCACCTTCTACACTCATGGGCGTGACAAGTCAGATAATAGGGAAACAAGAGCGTGCCATGTGTCTCTCTAAGATAGTTTTGTTGCTTCATGAATTGGTCTAAACAAGCAGAAGAAGAAGGCTAAGGGAAACCGGAACGTTATCTTCTGGATGGACACAGAAAGTAAACTGAATCAATTTTTTTAACCATCCGAACTGTTTTTTCTAATCTAATTGGTTACTTACCGGGTTATGGTTTTTTTGTAATATCTTTAAGCGCTTGGAATACACTGGATCACTTGGTGCAAGCAATTTTTATGTCTAAGAAACCAGAGGAGAAGAAGGTGGTCAAGTAAGGTGATGGAAAACTCCATTAATGGAGCTAGAATAGGATGAAGCTTTATGCTTGGATCAACAAGTTCTGCAACCAAGTCTCCACCCATAAGGTAGACAAGACAATCACATTTTATGTTTTTTTTGCATTTATTATTTGATCCTAATAGTCCAACAAGTATCTTTGATATTGACGAAGCCTTTTCTTTTGTATTTCTCATTCACTATAAATAAAAAAAATTAAAATTTCTTCTTGATTTTTCCTTAATGTTACAGATTAAAACAATATATTTGTTTTGGTATGTACAAGCAACTGTTACTTTTATATTAATTTTGACTGCTATTAGTGTTTGATGTTGTTTGAAATGTCAATTTGATCTCTTCCTTTTGCCAGTGGTGCAGCTGAGACGTTTCTTGCAGAATAAAAGCATTCAATTCTTGCAGGATACTCTTGGGTTGCAATAGCTACTGTGATTCTTGATATTGTTTGCGAAGGGAACAGTGGTACAGGGTCAAGCAACGGGCAATTAGTGGTGGTCACAAGCCACCCAAATGAGCCACAATAGTTGTTGTATCAATGATTTTACATGTTTTTTTTTGAAGTGTGGTTTTACATGTTTTTCTGAAGATTAATATTACGTTTGAATCATTGAAAAATGGTAATAATTTTCATGAGATTAACAGAGCATACACCCGTTTGAAATTAGTTGTGAGGGTTTTAGGAAAATTGGAAATTTAGTTCCAAAATAGAGCAACAATATAGGGTTTTTTTTTGTTAAAGAACAATGTTAAGATTTGTTATCATATAAATATATTTGCTAATCTCTCTTCAAAATTATAGTATGCAATATGCTGATTTTCATTTTATTATTGAACACACTTCCAAGATACGTTCCAACTAAAAACTCTAAAATGTGAATTTAAAACAACTCTTTCGAAGACCACAACCAAGAATTTGTGCATAATCAAAATTAAGAGTTCAAAAATAGTAGAAAAACAAGCAATAAAAAAATAACCAATAATTTGTGCTTAGAGCATAAAATTAACGATGCTATTGATCAATAAGTGTTGGTGTGTCACAATGTAGATTCTAATGTCATGTTGTTGAAATCTTATAAGAGATTATACTCCCATTTATTTTGTTGTAAATATTTTCCTAACCTATATAAATAAATTTTAAAAAAAAAACTAAAATGATTAAAATGAAAATTTCTTTATAACAATTTTTACTAATAAAAATATACAGAAAAGTGTATAATAAATACATATTTTACACTATAAATAGGATTAACATCTCTGCAAACCATGTAAAAGTTTTAGTACTTCGGTAAAGGAAATTCAAATAGTATGTATCTATTATATTAAAACAGAAGTCATGACTTCTAATTCATGTATGATTTTTAATAAAATGGACTACAACTAGAATTAGTCACATGACATTTTCAATCATCATTAATCTTTATATTAAATATAATATACTACATTATTCCATCATTAATAATCTTAATATTATATAAAAAATAATAACTTCTCAATATTTAAGGGATTTCATAAACAAGAATAACAATATATGAAATTCAACTTATATTTAAATCATATATATATATATATATATATATATATATACATATATATATAAATTTCGAAAAAACTGTTTATAAATATTTTAACACAACTTAATTTTCAAAAATTATATATAAATATTTTAACTAATTTCTTTATTAGTTTTGAAATATTATTATACACTAATATATTCAATTGTTATATACAAAATGAAAACAAAATTATCTCTTTTTTTATCAATTATACAATCCAAATAAATTATATTAAAATAAAATTATTATGTCTATTTAAATAATTTTAACAATATATTTATTTTTAAAAAATATATATATATGTAAATATTTCAACAATTTTGTAATTAGCAATGAAATATTATTATGCAATATTTAAAAGGCAGATAAAAATTCAACATAAATTAAATACAAAATAATTATCGAATATTTTTTTTCATGCACATATTAATTTGTCAAAAAAATAAAGACAAATACAATAATATAAATATATAATAATAAGAATCAAAATACATGTGATGGTTTTAGACATTTTACAACATGTAAATTATAAATTATTATATTTGAAATATTTAAAAAAACATTAAAATATATGACTAAAATTAAATCTAAAATAAAATATATCTATATATATATATATAAAACTAAAACATTAATTATTTTTTTATAATATTAATATATGAATTTATAAATTTATTTTTTTAACTATCTTGTTTAGTGAAAATTTACATTATCTTTTCAGATGATAATATTTTAATACTCTACCAAATTCTATTTTTATTTATTATTTATTTATTCAGTAATAAAATACTAATATAACAAATAAAAAAAATAAACGAATGCATGTGAAATTTTGAAACAATCTATTTAATGAAAAAAATATACTCTAATATTATTATGTGTGGTTTTTTTTTTAAATCAGTTAACATCATTTATTATTAATAATAATATCACTTATATATAACATGAATAATAAAATTTGTTTCCTAATAAATCGGAAACATAACCACAATATCTTTTGATATCTTTTTATTTCAAAAAAAAATCAAAACATCTGTTTAAGAAGATTTTAAAAAGATCTTAATTTTCAAAACTTATATGTAAATATTTTCACTAATTTCGTAGTTAGTTTTGAAATATAATTTTACATTAATATATTCAGTTATCATTTATAAAATGAAATATAATTATTATATTATATTTCTATCTATTATATAATCACAATCAAACATATTAAAATTTATTATCTGATTTAAATATTTTAACAATATCATAATTTTTACAAATTTCGTAATTAGAATTGAACTAGGATATTATTATGCATTAATAAGTATATTTTTATTGTTTACAATCCGTTACATATTAATTTGTTTAATAAATAAAAATAAATACAATGAGATAAATATATAATAAGAGACAAAAAAATACATGTGACAGTTTTAAGCAATTGATTATTTACAACATGTAAACTATAAGTTATTATATTTGAAATAAATTAAAATTAAAAATGTATATCATTGTCAATTTAAAAACAATAAATAAATATATATATATATATATATATATATATATAATTAAAAATAACACTCGCACGGTTGTGCGGGTCGAGATCTAGTTTCAGGTTATTTTTTAAAAAAATATGTTAGTTGTTTCAGTTCGAATGTAATATAGAAACCATTACGAATCTTTTCCCCAAGAATCTGAAATCATATGCTTAAAATTTAAAACCAAGCAAGAAATGGTTCAGAGGTGCGCATATTTGTTCCTGACAAACAATAGAGCTTATTTTACCAAAATCGAGTATCACCAAATAATAAACTTAAGAAATGAGATGGATGAACATCAAGAACAACATTCCCATCCCAGGACACCATCTCCAACCCAACTGTATGGCTAATGTTTGGATTGTCAATTTTTCACAAAAGTTGAAATTTTCTTTTAAGAAAATTATGCAAAGGCCTCACGACTGTCGAAAACCTAAAAAAGAATCACATATATTAGTTGTTGGATACAAATTATTCAATTTTAAGTGACATAACAACTCAATCATGATGATGCCATAAAACGTTTCTCAATAGTATATCTCGATACCAACTTAACGTTTCTCTTACACGACGTCTCTACATTGAAAAAGAAAGTGTCAAAAATTTCTTAGAGTTGGTTTTACGGTGACTAACAAGTATCTACACTCATCGACTATTACTCAGTTTTCACATTTTCATGTTTCAACGTTTTCCATATTTTTTATTAGCTTTGCTTTACGACCTTCTTTGCATTCAATATAGCATTCTACTTTTAATAATATATTCAAATAATCATCATTTTCACTCCAATAGCATGTCAAAAAACTATGGTTTCAACATAAAAAGTAACTACTCTTAACATACACAAAAAATTACTCACAGTCCAATTCTTCTTAAACCAAAAATATAATAAAAACCACAAATAACACACCGGACATGTGATCAAATTTTCTTAAAAGGAAATAACTAGAAGACCATTTGAAGCCCCCACATCATTTCAATGCGACATCTATTTAATATAAAGACAACTATTATTTTTTCTCGACAACAAAAACAACTATTGTAAACAAACAAAACATATCTTATCACATATACTCCTTCCTCACTTAAAATTTTCTAAAAGATAAAAAACATTATCATACACAACTCTTGGAAATACAAACATAAAACACAAACCATAAATTCAGACGGAAAATAAAAACTTAGATTACAAATAAAGTATATCTCTCCCGTAGGACGGGTCTGCTCTAGTTATATATATATATATATATATACATATAACATAACTAAATATATTGATTTATAAGTTAAAAATCTATTAAAAGTATGCAAATTATTTTAAGAAAATAATTATTACAAAGTATCCGAACTGCCCAAACGTATTCAGATGTTTTTATCCAAAATATCCAAGATTTTATCCTAATTATCCTAATTATCGGGATATTTTGATTATCTAACCGATTTTTTCCTACTATTTTGCGGTTTCTAATTTTACTATCCAAACTGAACCAAACTGAGTCAAAAATAAATCAAGTATTAAATGGATACTTTAACCTCCTGTCCAAACTACCCAATACCCGAAATAACCAAACCGAATCGAAACGACACCCCAAATGCCCAGACCTAAAGCACCACCAAATAATATCCATCCTCACACTTTTTTTACTAGTAGTTAGTATCCTCACTATAACATTTTAGTTTAGATTTTATTGATTATTGTTTACAGTTTAAAATTTAGGGGGTGAATTTAGATTTATAAAACTTCTACAACTTTTGAAAACATTTATGGATGATCTGGAAGTGCTGATTTGTAAAAAAAAAAAGTATCTAATTTGTTATAAAAACCTTTTACAAACAAACGTCTTTCGTGCTTCCTTTGAGCTTCTCTTATATAGATTAGAAACAAGGTTAAAGATGTATCCGAATCAGCAGCTATATCTTACACTAAAAAAGATTTTATTATATCGTAAGTATAATATCTTGGTTGTATAGTTTGGTTTTGACAATTAAAAGACTCTTATGTGAATATTAAAAAAGTTATGGGTTTCAAAGACATGGATACTACTAACCTACGATAAACCCTCTATATCTTAGTACATGTGTCACTTCCTAATTAGTCATGTACTGATGTAACTAATTTCAGAAGCATTGATTTAGTTGGATGCAATTCAGGCTTTTATCTAAAAAGAAAACTGGGTCTCCAGTTTCTGCCGGGGACAATGGATGATTTGTCACCGTCGAATGATCCTCCTCCGCTGCCGCCGGGAGTAGCTCCGATTCCAATTACTTCAATCCATCCCATCTACTTGCCTACACAATCCTCGATGCTCAAACGCTTTTCGTCGTCGGACTTCCCGAAGACGTCAAGCCCCCGGAGATCTATAATCTCTTCAGTGAGTTTCCAGGATACGAAGCATCCCATTTCCAAACCTCCGATGGAGGAGCCTTTTGATCACTCTCCGTATAGATTAGTGAATAGAGAGAAACCTCTTTCTTATTATACTTGCTTTTATTTTATTTTTTTGCTTAGCCTTTCGTGTTTGCTGTGTTCTCGGATCTCCAATCAGCTTTAGCAGTGATGCAGCATCCCCTCAATGTGAGTAAAGTTATCTTTGTTGCTCTAAATGTGTGAGTTAAGTTATTTACTTTAGATATCAACAACTTTAAAGCTATCTTTGTTTTGGTTATTTTATTTCCTCTCAGGGACTGGTGTTTGATCTTGAGAAACATTCTACTCTTTACATTGATCTTGCCAAATAAAACCCTAAATCTAAGCGTTCAAGAACAGGCAAGTATAAGGATTTTCTCTGCTCTGTAGGTCTATAAAAGTTGGGTCGTAGCGTTTGCGTTAGTTATTGTTCTGTGATGTTGTTGATGACGGCAGGGAGAGCTTGAAAAAGATCAAGTCCTGGAAGGCTGGAACAACACTCTCGAGTCTGGTAAGATCACTGAGACAAGCCTTCATCTTTTGGTCTTTTGTGTGTTTATGTCCTTGTATCTGAATATATGTATAGTACACCCTCATGCATGTTCTCATTGGTTTAAGATTACACACTTGGGGTTTAAGTTCATGTTTCTTAAAGCTCACATTGTTGCATGTTTGGGGCACTAGCAGGTTTTGGCAGCTTTCACACTCCTGGAATGAGTAGTGCTGCTCACAACACAACTGGTTATTCAACTGCACAAAGTTCATCTGCACCACTTGAGCAGTTGCAAGTACTCTGATTTGCATTTCAGGAAAACTGCAATTCGGACACATTCTGCTTAACTTTAAATCAACATATACATGGGGAATCTAATCTTAGTATTTCTTACATTCATGTTGCTTATTCTCCGACGTTCATCGATTCTCTAATCTTCCTATTTGGTTTTCACTTTTCAGTTAACAAGAGTTTCAGGGGAAATGTACATCAGGAACCTGATGCGGAAGTGACCCCAAGAAGAAACGTTCTTGGAATCCTTTAGATATGTCAGAATCGGCACAATACTCACTGATTTATGCGTCTTGATGATTCATCCATAGATGGGGAATATTTAGCACAAAACGTTTGTTGGTTGTTTAGTCTTGATAAGAGATGGTGGCTTCTCCTTTACTTTTTGGAAAACTTTGAGGAAACTGTTCAGCGAGCATGCTGTGATTAAATTATCTTATGATGTTGATTACCTGATTTTGAGTAGGAGATTTTATTAATACAATAATGTGATGCCTGATTTATCGTGTTTCCTTTCCTGTGAGGTAACAAGTTGGACAGTATAAAGTTTTAGTCTAAAGACACCATAGCACAAACCAGGTGTTTGTTACAAAATTTTCAACAATCAAGGGTGTACCAGCACAAGTCCAGGTGACCAAAAACAATATGAAAACCAAACAACGAATATCTATTTATCTCTCTTTGATTTCATTATTGTCTATTTTGATCTTGAGTTGGATTACAGACTGGAATATATCGGTTCTATGACAAGGGAAAACTAAAACTTTGCCAAAATGTTCGTTGACAGTAAGTTGCAGATCCACACTGACAGATATAGTAATCATTTTTTAACCATTACTTTCCAATTTATTTTGTAGCAGAAGCAAATTAGGTTGTCAAGCGTAAAAGAGTATATCGCACCAACAATAATAAAATAATTTTCTTAAGTTAAAATCAGCAAATGTAAAGTTAAGATTAACAACTCAAAGATTAAAATGTATTATTTTTAGCACATTATTAGATTTTGTTCACTTCTCTTCACAATAAGATTACACAATGTGCCATGGTTTGTTATATGTTTTGGATCATCAACGAATGTCACAACAAATTTGTAACCGAATAAAGCTACTAATGTATGTTACTACTATATTAAGCGAATCTTGATATAAAAAGACAAGTGGAGGAGAGAAACTGTTCACTGGCTTCAAATAAAAAACTGGTTAGCAACCTGGAAAAATGACAAAATAAAATTTTCATCTAATTTCAAAAGATGATGCAAATTAAACGATAAATAAAAATGCAATCTCTCTATCAAACAATAATTTATCGAATTTAAGATTTTAGGTATTGTTACTATCATATCTCATTGTTGATATTATGTGTAAAACTTATATACAACATAATATATATATATATATATATATATATATATATATGTTAATTATTTACATTTTTGTAGTATGATAAAGTCCAAATTTATAATCTAAGAATATATTATAATAAAGATAATAGTTCCATTCAGACAATAAACAATTCAACTATTAAACTTTCAAAACAAAAATTATTTTTACTATTTAAAAATAACAAACAGAAAATTAAATTTTTATACGATACAAATATAATAAAATGAAACTACAAAATAAATAATAATAATATAATTCCATTCACAGAAGATTCATAGAAGGCTTCAAAATCTTTATAAATAAAGTTGCCTTGTAATGGTTTTCCAAGCGGCCACGTCAGCAAAGAGAGATGGGCAAATTATGACACGTAAGCTGCTTCAAAAATTAACTTTCGCTGATCAGAAAACAATAAGAGCAAATGATCATAAAACTTACCAACTCAATCTAATATTGCTATACATGTCACTTAAATTTTTGCCCATTTATGACCCACGTCTACTTTATACCGTCGTCTTCTCCAATCCCGTTTTGCACTCCCGTAGTGATAACGTCTCTGTAACGTTCGCCTTCTTCATTCAACCTTCTCTTTAAGTGTCTCCATTTACTCTCTCCGCCATCTCTCCCATTACGTTCAATTTAATGACCCTTTCCAACCGTACTATTGAAATCCCCAATTTGTGAGAATATAAATAAGTGATATTGCAGACGTCTAAAAAGTGAGTTCCAACTTCCTCCGAGATTCATCACTTGAGTTTAAAGACTTTTTGATATGCCTACTTTCATTGTTTTTTTACTGGATTTCGCTTTGTTTTCAGGGTTTTGCTGGGGATCGTCACTTGAGTTCAAGGCTTCTTCAAAATGTGAGCTAGATTTACCAGGACCAGGATTTGTCATGCAGAAAGCTTGGATTCGTAATTTGGCAATTTGAGCAAAAAAAGAGAAAACACTGAAGTTTGAACTTCTTTCTTTGATTTTAATTTTTATAAGTATCCATTGAATTGTATGTGAATGATTAAAATACCCACTGGTTACTCTTGGTTTCTTAACGTCAGGAACATTCTTTCATAGCTTACTATGACCATTTCACCAATAAATTCAATAAGTTTATGTGTTTATCTATTTTTCTCCTGTTGCTTCACATCTTATTTTCATCACAAATGTCGATTCATGCCCACTAGGCACTAGATTAACTTAAGATTAGATTTTTGAGTCACTCTTTCCCTTAGCATTATGTATTTGGGGTTGATCAAAATAACATGCTTATGGTCACAGGGGCTAGGTCCTGATGCACACAGAAGCGACATAGATGGTGCTTTTGCTCTTTTCCAGTTGGCTACGTAGAGGCATAGTAAGTTAATTTGATGCACATATGTCTTTACGTTTTTCCTTTCCCATGCCTTTTTGTTGACAAAATTTGAAAGCTAATATGTATTTAACTACATATACTACAAAAAGCTTCAAACTATATATATATTTGGAAGTTAAAACTTAAAAAGGTTTATTTTTAACAACTTATATTGTTGCTCTGGGATTTCCAACATTTGATAGTGAATATTAAAGGTACCAGTTTTTAAAAGAACATGGACACAAAAATAAAAAAAATATATATTTACCCCACTCACGCAGCATGAGGTATTTTGCATGGTTTTATTTCAATTTTTAGTTCGACCGCCTATGTTTAAAGTAATACTAGAGTAAACCCGCCCTACGGGCGGACGGAGAAATAAATAAACTCATAATATTAATTTATTTTAAATTTACTTTTAGCTAAAAGTAGTATTAACTTTGTTTTGTCAGCACTAAAAGTAGCAATAACTTTCATAATCTTTTACAATAATCTTAACTATTTGTCTTACTATTCATTTTTAAAATTATTTATTTATCTAAATAAAATATTTTTTAAAAAATATATATATAATTATTTTCGTTCTCTCAGTGTTTATTTTAGGTTAACTATATCAATAACTGACTTGCATCTGGTGCTATGAGTTTTCTTAAGCTATATTCTATATTGATTTTGTACCTTCGATTTGGTTATTCGAATCGGCAGACAAACTCTGTTTTTATTTTTATGTCATTTTCGTAAAAAAACAATAATAACAATTTAAAAAAAAAATTACCATTGATTGGAGTAAATAGAGTTGTCGATTGGAGTAAGTAGAGTTAACTTATTTTCTCTCTTAGATATATTTTTGTTTCATGAATTGAATATTTATTTTAAACCATTTTTGTAAACTAATAATGATCTACATGATGAAAACGAAATAACTTTTTCATTATAAGTCAAAATATCTATACAGATAAATAAATGAAATGAAATTATCGTCCTATTTCTATATACACGTGTTTGTTAGAATCTTGTAGAAGTATGTAATATTATACATGAAAATGAAGTTAACCATGTCATCAATATAATTAATTAGAAGGTTTGAAGTAGAATTAACTGAGTAATTTTAATATATAATCTTTACACTAATTTTGTTATGTAAAATATTTTTTATTTGCGTTATACAAAATCTTATATGTAATATTTATATATGAAACCAAAGTTAACAATGTTGGTGAAATGGAAACCACTTGTGGATTACGGATCGCTGGATATCCCTAGTTAAAAAAAGTTAACAATGTTGGTGAATTTATATTTACTTACAAAATAAATTCTCATTTGTAAATATTAGAAAAATAATAATTTTTGGTAGTATTTTCGATGTTAAAGTTGTTTTTAAGTTATTTTAAATAATCAACTGGAATTTATAAGGATCCTTCGCTTGTTTGGCTTTCATTTCTACTCCTCATTTCTTTCTTTTGTCTTCTCGTTTTTTTGCCCTTTCCTTCTTCACTTATAAGGATCAGATGTCAAGTTATTTTAGTTTAAATAAATATTTCGGATCACTATTAATTTCTGTCATATCTCAATCCAACATATATGGCAGATGGGTGTTACATTTTTCTTTTTCTTTCAAATGCACATGCAAAAGGGTTCTTCTCAGGGACTGGTTCATGTCTGAGGACTAAGCTTTGTATTGTTGTCATTGATGTAGGGAATGGCAATCGAGTCATCAAAGACTAAGGAAGAAGAAAAATCTTTGGTTCATAAAGAATTAACAACACAAAGCTAGCAGCATTACAGAAACATGTTCTTGCATCCCATTGTCCTATAGCTCCCCATGCATCTCCAATGTATTACTTTTCTTACTCTTCTATCTCCAATGTATTACTTATCATAACTATTGCCTCTGTGCTGCGAGAAAAAGTAACACATTTTTCCCAGTCAAAACAGACCAATAATCTTTGTGGAGATGAAAAGAGGACATGTAATATACATGCTCATAAATTGAGACGACGACGACCATTGTACATTGTATCGAGTAGCTCACGAACACCAGGCCTTCTAAGGAGTCATTTGTTGTTTGGTAAACCTGTATCTAAACATACCAAACACACAAGTTTGACTCGACCTGTTTGCCAACAGGTGTCACCAAATAAAACAGGGGTTACCAAAACCAAACTACATTACAAATAATGTTGCCCCTGAAACAACAATAATCTAGATAGTTTTGTGGAATCAATGAATGCTGCTTTACAGATCATACGTAATAAATAATGCGACATTCTCCTTCTACTTTGATTGCTTTCCTAAGTAATACAATCACATATGCTTTCCTATATTAAAAAGTTGCTCTATGGGATCTGTCTCAAAGAGATAATGTTATTGAGAAAACATTAAGGGTCAAGTATGATTCTCCTGCATCAGTTTGTTTAGTTGGATTCAGCTCACCAGCAAACTTAAAAAAATGAGTAAGAAGTTTTCGATCTAAACTCTCCTGTTTGAATACATGAGACTGGAAAAAACGAAACTCAGAAAGTGAGCCTATGAATAGATAAGAATGGAACATTAGACAAAATTAATTGGCTTTTATAACTGACCATTGAGAGAAGAAAGAGTTGGCGATAATCTTTAGTTAAACTACCTTTTCTTTTCATGGAGAAGGCTCTTCCAACATTTTTGCTATTGATTTCTACTACGGCCTGCAAAGAGAGAAAACTAAATGTCAAGTATAGAATTTGACAATCATAGATCTTTGTTTGCTTGCTTTAATCTTCTAATCCTAGAAGTTCTATCAGTCAGTTCATCAATCTCATGGTAAATTGTTACTTTCTAGCATAAAAAAGACAGAATTATACAATGTATCATTCGCAGAAGAAGCTCAACAGAATCTCTTACAATTTCATGTCTGTTTATCGGTGATTGTACCATTTTAGAAAAGCAATCATGATTCTCTGATAAAGATCATCCGCAAGGGCTGCATTGTTCTTAGCTTCCTTTTGGTAGTCTTGCCCTTAGTGCTGCTTCTCTTCTCAAAGCTACTACATTCACCCAAACTAAAAGATGCTAGCAACATAATCATATCACCAAATAACAAACTGATAATCAAACTAATCTGCATTGAAACTTGTAGTTTGTGAATTCCGACAACAGTATCAGTTTTAGAAAATTACTTGTTGCGTCGGCAGCCGTTAAGAGTCATCAAATCGCCAGCTCAGATATGGTCAGATTCTCAACCTTGGCATGTCCTCGCATAAGTGGAGCTCTGATCAAGCCCAGTCTCTGTGGGAACAAACCTGTGTAATTTTACAATGTTTTGGTGAGCTTACTATATGAATATATATATATATATATATATATATATATATATATATATATATATATATATATATATATATCTAATACTATACTCCCCATATTACTTACTTGTAAAAGAAGACATCCCCTAATTTGGTCTCCTTATCAAAATAAATGTGTTCCTGAAGTTGCATTAAGGGCCTGCATGAAAAAGTTTGATGACGGTATTAACAAACTCTGGAACTCTTATTCGAATCAGATTAGGGGCTCTCTAAAGCTAAAAGTAATAATTAAATATCTCCAAATATTTTTGGATTGCTTGTAGCAACAATAACACTTGGATCACCAGTCATGGCTTCCAGTCTCTTGTGTAATGTTCTTCGCTGCAAAAAGAACCAAGATAGTTATATATGAGAAAAAAATTGCATGATTTAGAAACCTAGACAGGAAGTAATCACTCACCTATCCATCGTGATGGTCGCCATCAAGTGGTTCTTGTCTCCCGATGGTTCACTCACCGTGCTCTTAACCGCCTTGATCTCTCCAGTGAGGTCTGTGGAAGGATGAACACTAAATACAGTTCCGGGTGATAGTGATGACAACACTACAAGAAAATAGCTCTTTTGCAATAATGATATATTGTTGCAATATGCTCATATATTGTTGCAAATATGAAATTGCAACAAAATGGTGTCAAAATTTAACTTCTTGCTGTTTGGATGTTGCAAATTCGTGTTTGTTGCATGTATGTAGCAAAATTAACAACAAATTGAATCGTTACTATATATGTCATATTTTTGCAACAATGTTTTATAGCATTTTTGTTGTATATTTACAACGTATTTTGTAACCATATTTGGTGGTAAGTCATTGCTACGTAAAATATATAGCAAACAATATTGCAGATTTGGATTTTTTTTTTTTGGATTTTCGTAATATTTATGCAACCAAAAATATATAAAAACGTTTTTGCTACAACTGCAACGTATGGTTGCAATTTACAATTGTTGAAAATGAAAATTTTGCCATATAAAAGAAATAGCAAATGCTGTTGCAAATTTTCCTACAATTAATTTTTTAATATTACAAATGGTGCAATTTGTTTTGACGGTGACATGGATTAATATTTTAATAATTGGTAGATATTAACTCTGTTGCATGAATTGATTGTTTCTGTATTTTTCTATAAGAAATAGGGGTGGCATTTGGTACCACCCGCCCCGCCAAAGCCCGCCCCGCAGCGGTCTACATCTCCGGCGGTTCTCTGCGGTCATGGCCCGCCAATGCTTGCGGTCGTGAATACTCTGACCAAACCCGCCCCGCAACTACAACGGGCTGTTCCAGTACGCCCGCGGGTCTTCTCTTATTGCGGTTAATGCGGATGCCCGCGGGTTTTATAGTTCTTTGACCTGCAAACACAAAAGAAACAGATCAAATATGATTGTTAAGACTTAAGAACAACTCTAATGAATCCACATATTGATCAAGTCTAGTAATACAAGTGTAAGACATAAGAGAACAACAAGTACAAGAGGGCTACTCATTATGCCATGAGCTTTCAAGAGACATAAACATTTAAGACTTATGGGGTCCTGCTAATGAACTTTCAACGATAAACAGTACAAGAGGGCTACTCATTATGCCATGAGCTTTCAAGAGACATAAACATTTAAGACTTATGGGGTCCTGCTAATGAACTTTCAACGATAAACAGTACAAGAGGGCTACTCATTATGCCATGAGCTTTGATCATAGAGAGTACAGAAGTCCACTTCAGAGCCTCGTACTAGACCATCTTTTACTTTTAAAACAAATACATTTCACTGTTCATTGTGTATGAAGCTAAAGAGATACTTTCCCCTGAACGCAAGTCTTTCTTTTAAAGAATGCTACTTGTTCTAAGAATCAATCATTTCATTTAATGTCCCATGAAGACGACTTGGTCTGAAAATCAATCAATTTTCAGGTTTACAATGATGGTTACTAATCTAACGTGATTGCCCTTCATCAAGAAATTTTTTGTAAGTCTTAACCAAAGTCAAATTAAAGAAAGCACCAAATCCAAACAATGAATCCCAAAGGTAAATAAAAACCAAATCCAAACAAGCATTCTAAATATAGATAAAAGCAAAACAGCAAATCTCAATAAAAATCAAACTTCTTCTTCTTTATCTTTATCTTTATCTTGGAGTTTCTTATCTTCCTCATGGATTTCATCTTCATAAAATATCATAGTTGAAGTTAGTAAAGATCAATAGTCAAGAAACTAAAAATTATATGATAATGTGAATATTTTACCCTGCGGATAAGATTCATATCCCTTAAGCCAGTTCCTGGTGCATATCAGAGCCTGCACATTCTCAGGGAGTAGTCTGCTTCTGTATTTATTAAGGACTCGCGATCCAATGCTAAAAGAAGATTCCGAAGCCACAGTTGTAATGGGAACACTGAGTAAATCACAAGCCATTGCTGACAAATCACCAAATCTGTGAGAATTATCTTTCCACCATTGGAGAATGTCCATGCTTGCGAAATTATTAAACTCCAAAAGTGGTTCATCAAGATAAGCTTCTAGATGTGTTTTCCCACTCACAATGCCAGTAACTTTGCGAAACGCAAAGAAATCCTATGAAAGTTAAAAATATAAATTAAAAAACAATTAAAAAAAAAGATTGTTAAAATAAATCGAGAAACACTAACACTGTAGTTCCCAAACATTCCCATTGATCCCTCAGCACAAATGTCTTGTGGAGCTGTCTCACGTGGCTCTGTAGAAGGTGAGTCAGTCTTGGATTTTTTGTCGTAAGTCGCAAACAGAGTAGTGAGCTTCTCACGCAAGTTTTTCAACTTTTCATCACGTGTACTCATGTCAAGTTTGCCTAAACAACATTCCACAATAGACAACTTAAAACGTGGGTCAAAGACAACCGCCATGGCGAAAATAGAACTGACTTCTTCCCAATATTTATCAAACTTCTCTTTCATTGGTGGCACCATCTCTCTGATAATCTCATCAACACTTTCTTCATTGATTCTAAGCCAGTCGTGGATAAACCAAACCTGATAGAAATACAAGTTCGAAGTCGGGTAATTAGAACCAGAAATGAGACAGCGAGATAAAAAAAAAATAATTATATCAAACCTGATAGAAATACAAGTTCGAAGTCGGGTAATTAGAACCAGACATCAAAGTTGTAATCACAGCAAAAGGACTCAAAAAGCGGCTGACATTCTCAGCTCTTGTCCATTCCTCACATGTGGGCGCCATTGTATAACCTTTCCTATCAAATGTCTCTAACTTAACAAACGCTTTACGGAACTTGATGGCTCTTTCAAGCATATAGAAAGTTGAATTCCATCTTGTACTCACATCCAGTATCAGACCCGCCTTCTTGTCCTTTATACCAGCAGCAACCACACATCTTTCAAACAATTCTTCACGCGCTTCCGATGCTAATACATACTTAATACTCTCTCTTATTTTGTGCAAAGAACCTCTAATAATCTTCAAACCATCTTGCACTATGAGATTAAGAATGTGAGCTGCACATCTGACATGAAAAAACTCTCCACCACACAACAAATCATTGCTCAACATCAGTTGCGATTTCACAATATCTTGCATTGAGTCATTGCTAGTAGCATTATCTAATGTGATAGAGAACACCTTTTTCTCTAAACCCCACTCGTTCAGTGTATTCAGGAGCTGCATCGCAACATTCATACCAGTATGTGGTGGCGATAAAGCACAAAACGTCAGGATCTTGCTGTTCAACTTCCAATTTCGATCAATGTAGTGAGCTGTCACACACATATAACCCTCACGTGTCAGGGACGTCCACAAATCAGACGTGAAGGAAACTCTTCCAGGTAGACTCGCCAATTCCCTCTTCAATGTATCTCTCTCGCTTTCATACAACCGGAACACATCTTTTTTCGCCGTATTTCGACAAATGGTTTTGACATCAGCATTCAAGTAACTCCAAGTTTCTCTCACTTTTTCATATTCCACATATGAATATGGGAGATCATGCTGGACTATGGTCTTAGCTACCATCTGCCTAAACACGAGATGATCGTATTTGCGAGGCACCAATTTGCCGTCAGCAGTGACATTCATCTTCCCATTCAACCTTGCATACATTTTGCATATACCAAGATGTCTTTTCAACGAGGTAGTTCCATGCCCATGAGAGCTCCAAGCATACTCATTCTTGCAGTGATTGCATTTAGCTTTCTCCTCGCCATTGGGCTTGCTAATCACAGTAAAATCATTCCAAACAGGTGACCTTTGCCTACTCTTCACATCATCATTGTTATGGTCCTCATCACCCAACTCTTGAGGCTGCAGCGAATCTGCCTCGGAAACCTTCTTCTTTCCATTTTTTGGAGGCGGCTTGGAACACCTCCTCCCTCCACGAATTACAGCAGCAACGGGTTTAGCTTTCCCTCGACTCCCCTTTGAAATACTCCCTGATTCAAACTGATTGGGAGGAGGAGTAATCTCGACATCACTATCATCTTCATCAGTGGGTCGAGATGAATCATCACCATCTACTTCTGTAAGCCTTCGTTTCCTCTTTCCATCAGAACAAACAACCCTAGGACAAGTATCACCAGCAGCCTCAAGAAGTCCTAACAGCTGTTGAGTCTCAAGATCAACTGTATCCAATGGCTTGAAGTTAGGATCCATCGTCTCTACACTCTTGCTCTCTCTAGTTTTTTTTTTGTTTTTTTTTGGCTAATGAGGCGTGTTTTGCTTTAGAGAATAGAGATGGCGTGTGTAGGTTTATTTAGTTAGGGTTTTCAATTTTGAATATATTTTTACTTCTATTTTTTAAAATATTGTAGTCATAATTTCCAGCAACAAACGTGAAACGTGAAAAATATTTTAGTAATAATTACTAAGGCTTATTTTATAACACAGAACAAGCAAGCAAAGACATTTTAGAAAAGAACCCGATCAACTCATATCAGACAAATCTATACGAGCATGTTATTAACTCATGATGAATCTATGACAGCTTGTTATTCTACGTTGATCAACAAACATATCATAAACAAACTACACAGCTAGACAATCTTACAACAAACATATAAGAAACAAACTACAGATGGGCACAGCACAATGAATTATCAAGAGCAATATACTCAGCTACACAGTCTCACAGTTCTTCTTCAAACAACGAGAACAAGAAGAGTACAGAGAGAGAGAGACATACCTGTTTACGAAACAGTGTTTCGTAGACCTGGATGGAATGAGCAACAGAGAGACAGAATCTCTGTCTTTGGTCATGCGCTTAAGCCTTCTATCTCCTATGCTTTCATTACAATCTTGGCTTCTTTTCTTGATCGTTGCCTCGCCAATTAATCAAAAAAAACAGAAGAAAAATAAGTATCAGTATCAATGAATGTCTACTTATAAAACAAGCATTGCCAAAATTCAGAGAATCAATTTAGCTTGTGTGTACTGACAAGAAGAAATCATATACAAGATAACAGTAAGTCTAGAGTTCAAAAATACTGAAAAAAATAACGAGATGATTTAACTAAATGAGAAGCTACAGCCTAAATGATTTAACTACAGCGTACAGTCAAAGAACGAGAAGCTACAGCCTACATTCTAAATGAGTTACAGCCTAAATGAGTTACAGCCTACAGTCTAAATGAGTTACAGCCTAAATGAGAAGCTACAGCCTAAATGATTTAACTACAGCCTACAGTCAAAGAACGAGAAGCTACAGCCTACAGAAGGAGAGAAGCTCTGGTGGAGTCTCTACTGAGAGGTAGAAATCATAAACCTTTGTACTGGTGGAGGCTCGAGGAAGGAGAGAAGCTCCGGTGGAGTCTCGAGGAAGGAGAGAAGCTCCGGTGGAGGCTCGAAGAAGGAGAGAAGCTCCGATGGAAGCTCGAGGAAGGTGAGAAGCTCTGGTCGAGGCTCGAGGAAGGAGAGAAGCTCCGGTGGAGTCTCGAGGAAGGAGAGAAGCTCCGGTGGAGGCTCGAAGAAGGAGAGAAGCTCCGATGGAAGCTCGAGGAAGGTGAGAAGCTCTGGTCGAGGCTTGAGGAAGGAGAGAAGCTCCGGTGGAGGCTCGAAGAAGGAGAGAAGCTCCGATGGAAGCTCGAGGAAGGTGAGAAGCTCTGGTCGAGGCTCGAGGAAGGAGAGAAGCTCCGGTGGAGTCTCGAGGAAGGAGAGAAGCTCCGGTGGAGGCTCGAAGAAGGAGAGAAGCTCCGGTGGTGGCTAGACGAAGGTGAGAAGCTCTGGTGGTGGCTAGACGAAGGTGAGAAGCTCTGGTGGTGGCTTGACGAAGGTGAGAAGCTCTGGTGGTGGCTCGACGAAGGTGAGAAGCTCTGGTGGTGGCTCGAGAACGGAGGAAGCTCCAGTGGGGGCTCGACGACGGAGAGAAGCTCTGGTGGTGGCTAGACGAAGGTGTAAAGCTCCGGTTTGTCGTACAAAGACGAAACAGAAGCTGGTGTGGTAGATCGACGAAGAGGTGACGGAGAGAAGCTACGGTGGTGGCTCGAGAACGGAGGAAGCTCCAGTGGTGGCTCGATAACGGAGAGAAGCTCGGGTGGTGGCTCGACGAAGGTGAGAAGCTCCGGTTTGTGAAGCAAAGACGAAGTGAAGCTGATGTGGTAGATCGAAGAAGCAGAGAAGCTCCGGTGGTGGCCTAGTTGAAGACGACGAAGGAGAGAAGCTCCGGGGGGAGACGTCGCCTTCTCGAAGTCGTTGTTTTCGTCGGAGGAGATGAAATGATACTGATCTATGCGGGCATCGAGAACTCCGCAAGACCGCCACCGACTGACCCGCTTTAGCCCATACCCGAAGAAGACCAAGCCCGCAACACCCGCTAATGTACGGGCCTAAGTTTTGCGGCCCAAACCCGCCCCGCAATGAAACAAAACGAGACAAGCCCGCGGGCCGCGGTCCATAATGCCACCCCTAATAAGAAACATTCGATATGTCATTTATTTTTTGATGTTATATTTATTTTATTATAAAAAAAATCCAAATGACCAATTTTATTAAATAAAATAAAATATTAAAAAAATTCAACAATGCATTAATAGAGAGAACCAGCAATTATTTTGAACTAGGAAAAAAACAAATAAAATAAAACTTTGAGAAAATAACAAAAGCAGCCAATTTAAACTTGATTGTTGGCACCTATGGATAGAATAGCTGGGCAAAGAAGCGCAATCATTTTCTCCAAGCCTTCAAGTTTGCTCAGCCTTGCTTTGATGTCTTCATTTTCTTGAGAAATATCTTGTACCTTTTTCTTGAACTCATCACTTTCTAAGTGACTTTCAATGGTGACTGGCATTTTACCATTGAGTGGAACTTCACTGAGAAGAGCTCCAAGACCAAACACACGGCCTTGTATGGAATCAACCAACTGCATAATAGATTATATGTAAGACAGAAAAAAAATCTATGAAGAAATATAGGAAAATAAAAAGGATTTTTAAGACTATTGCATTACCTTCAAATACATTTGATTCTTTTTCTCTGAAGTTAGCTCTTCTGTGATCATGACATCATCATCAAGCATCTGATCAGCTACATTTTTTCAAATCCCTCGCTAATCAGCCTTGCCCTTTCATCCACAAATGACCCGTCTGATTTCTTGTGTGTCTCACGAAGAACATCAATGTACAATGCATCTCCGTTCTTTTCTTTCTACAAAAGAGAAATGTTAGAAAATAACATTTAAAGTAATACATTATAAAACATGTGTCTTACCAATATATCTGCAACCCTAGCATATGAACGTGAGCCAGCTCGGTGTTTATGAGGTCCCAGCCCGTTTCGATCTGACATTCGACTCTTAGAAGCTTTTTTACTTCTATCCTTAGCTTTATTTGTTCCCCAGTAGGCAACCAAGTCTTTGTAGTAATCATCAAGGATCCAATATGGCTGCTTACCTCTTGCTTGTACTCGGCTAATCATATCGATCAGTTTAGTTGCAGCACATTTGCAAAACATCGTTCGCACCTCGGATTCAATCACATGATTCCAAAAGAATTTGCTCTGAAAATATATTTAGAAAAAAAGTAAGAGCGCTATACATAAAACTTAAGTGATAGATGTAATGTTTGGTGATATACCTTGAATGTGAACCACCATCGCTCCTTTACATACTGCGGTGTAGTTGACCAGTTCCGATACGGGCCAGGAAAATCAGATCGGATGATTGTTCTGATCTCACTAGTGATTAGGGAATCACGTTTGAACCTATTAACAAAAATAAAATTATAATGCAACTAAAACTTGAACGTGAGGTTCATATATAAAAAATATATACGTTTCTTCTTACCACAATGATCCATTCACCCTGGACGGATTAAGAGTACCCAAGACATTCATAGGTTGGTCAGCTCCATGATTTTGACCCTCATTTGCCATCTGGAGATAGTTGCTTTCAAAGAACTGTGATGCAAAGTTTACTGGATTGTAAAAAACACGTCTAAGCTGTATATGTATATATACATATGAAAACAAGAAAATCTAAACTTCTCGATATTCGATATATCCATATCTTTTTAGCATAATATTCTCTAAACAAACTAAAGTGAAGCGGCAAATGAAATTTAAGGAGGGAACAACATTTGACTAAAACGTAAAAATATTCTAGTAGTTACAAGCTCATTTCTTGTGAACTATTTAATAAATTTTCAAATAAAACACAAAAGTATGGAACTTTTAATATGAAACTAGACTAACTTTACGTGTGGGTTCCATGAGAAAGCTGAATAAGAGCCATATATAATGTTCAAAAAGCAGTAGGCAGTAGCTGATGTAAAGCTCTAACAGTAGATGATGACCACTAAAAAACAGAACAAGTAAACAACATCAACACACAATGTATCTTTAAACCGGACTCATCACATGTCAATATCATCTTTACTTCCAAAATACAACAACACTAAGCAACCCGAGAATACAATATTGGGTTCTAGACTTCAAGTCAACAAAATAAAAATAACTATGTGTTTATTTCGTTAAAACAACCAAAACTGAATTTACAATTGCAAAGTTCAAACCGTTAAAACAATTAAACAAAGTCATCCACTGCAAACTAATTAAAACAGAGCAAATACATGCTTGAAAAGAGAAATAAAAAAACATAATAAACCAGTAAACGCAGTCACTCTCCAGTAACAACAAGAAACTATATTTTTGGCAGTAGTAAGAAAGAAAATATAACCATGAAACGACACAAAAGAGTCAGGACCACAAGTCTGGGCCCTACATAACCATGAAACAACAGAACAGAGTTTGCAAAGAGTAGAAGTTGAGGAGTTCTTACCGATAGAAAAGAGTTACATCTGTACATGCATATTGTTCCTCATATGTAAACAGTAAATCCCAAGGAGGAAGAAGAGATGAAGAACCCATCGCCAAAGCTCGGATGTGTTGTCGGGGAAGACCAGGGGAAGACCTAGAGCACCATCCACGCTTGAATTGCTATCGCCAGAGCTCCATCTGTTGTGGTTGTGAAGATGGCCTCTGGATAGCCATTGCCTCTCTCTCTCTCTCTCTCTCTCTCTCTCTATCTCTCTCTCTTTTCAGGTGAAGAAGAAACAAAGTAAACAATATGGTCACGGGTCCTCACTGTTCCTTTAATCCAGGCCCAATCCCGTGATAAGCCCAATTGTTGACTGTGATAAGGTCAAGTTTTCTAACCTTGAACGACACTTAAAAACTTGAGGGAAAACAGAGCATACTAAGAGAACAGAGCACACCAAGCTTATTTCCATGGAGTTATTGGATTCTGATTGCTGTGTACAGAAGCAAATCTACTGGTACGATCTCCTGTAGGTAATCTGTTCCTCACTGCCACCAGACAATGTAGTCCCATATATACTTTGCTAAATAGGCAGCTTAAAACAGCAGATTGATATATAAACAAGAGAAAGAGAGGTCGATGAATATAGAAATAAATTTGAAAATGCCAAAATAGAGTGAAGTTTAAACAATAAAAAGGGAGAATGAGCTTGTAAGTGTTTCAAAAGAAAAAAAAAGTGCTGGTAATAATCAAGATGTCAAGGTAAGAAAACTAAAGAATGAAAAGAGGATTTGTCATCTCTTAGTTGCAGTTTTACGTCTTGACGTCTCAGCAGTCTGAACTGTCTTCTGTTGATTGAGAATCCTGAGATACTACATCATCTTTTTCTGAGTCTAGTTCCTCGTCAAGAACATCATGCAGGTTGACAAACTGTTCTTGTTGGTCAGCTAAACCATCGACTGTGATAAATGGATCAGCCACAGTAACTGTATTATCACTCTCGTATTGTAAAGGACTCGGATCCAATTCCTCACTGCATATAATTTTTCCCCTTGGTTGCATCTTCATTGTAGCGTACCAATCACTGTTCCTTTGGCTAAGACGAGGATATGATATATATAACATACTTGGTCAGCTTGGCTAGCAAAAATAAACGGATCATATTTTCCGTACCGTCTAGAGCGATTAACATCAACGATCCCAGATCTGTTTATGCGTACACCTTTATCCATTGTTGAGTCATACCAATCGCATCTGAAAAGAACAATTCTAAGACCAAGAACTCCTGGATAATACAACTCACATATTTGTTTTATGATTCCATAACATTCAGATTCTCCAGTTGAATCAGATGTTCCTTTGACACAAACACCATAGTTACACGTACTGCGATCCTTTCCATGATCTAGCGTATGGAAGTTGTATCCTCGACAAAAATACATTGGCCAAGAAGTTACTTTAGTTGCCGGTCCGTGTACCAAGTCATGCAACCATAACGGATATATACTGTGGTTAGTATCAGCTCCAATCTGAGAAATACAATAATTGTAGTAAGTAAAATACTTTATTTTGTTAGATATTGCTTGATGTCAGTTTAATACTTACATGTTTTTCTAACCATGATCCAAACTGACGTTCTTTTAAATCAAACAACTGAGCCTCATTAGTAGTGGGATACGTCCTTTTTATGTCTTCTTCAAATAATCTGTATACAAAGTTTACAGAGTATTATGAAAAATAATAATCTTAAGACCAGTATTAAATTTAAGATAAACTTACTTTTCAAAGGGTTGTAGATAGCTACAATTTAGAAGGACATATGAATGCACACGTTGATAATCGTTTGAGTCCAACCAAACGTCCAAAGATTTTCCACTGCCTCTTCCCCCTTGTAAAAATATTTCAGAAATATCTTGAAATAAATTGTTATGTACGCCACCTCCATCATCATTACGAGAGTCATTGCGACTTTTAGTCTAGATATTAGCTTCAAAGTAGTATGAGCAAAAATCTGAAATTTCTTCGTTAACATATTGTTCTACGATGGATCCTACAATTTTGGCTTTATTTTTGGCCTTCTTCTTCAAATGATACATATATCGTTCAAACGGATACATTCATCGAAATTGGACTGGACCACCTAGCTTTGCCTCATGAGGGAGATGAACGCTCAAATGCTCCATCACATCAAAAAAAGATGGAAGGAAATATTTTCTCCAAGTTACACATGATAATAGCGATATTGCTAGTTAATATCTCCACATAATCTTTGTCCAGGGTCCGTGCACATAGATCGCGAAAGAATAAACTTATACCTGTAAAAAAAAATCATCTATATATTTTTGTATTTCATCACTTATGCAAGAAGAATTATATGTATAAAGAATAAATACCCAATAATGTTTGATGGATATTGCTAGGTAATAATTCCGCAAAAGCTATAGGAAGTAATCTTTGCATAAAAACATGACAGTCATGACTCTTCATTCCAGAAAGCCTTCCTCCATTAAAATCAACCGAAGAAGATAGATTCGACGAATAACCATCAGAAAATTTAACTTCCTTCTTCAACCAATTAAATAGACATGTCTTGGATTCAGGAGAAAATCTAAATAAAGGAACTGGAGCTTTTCCGTCAGTAGTCATATGCAGGTCCTTCGGATTGCAAATATCAACCAAATCAAGACGGGATTTAACATTGTCTTTTGTTTTCCCTTGTACATTCAGCACTATATTGATGATATTATCAAAAAAAATCTTCTCAATATGCATCACATCAAGATTATGACGAAGAAGAAGAAGATGTTTCCAATAAGGTAACTCCCAAAATATACTTTGTTTATGCCAAATATGTTTCTCACCGTATCCCGCTATTTTTGGATGTCCTTCTCCTCCACAGTCAGCAATCTTTGGTAAACCCATCACATGATCACTCCATAAAGCTTCGCCTGAATATATTTTTGGTGGATCAGAATCAACTACTCTATTTTTTCTGAAGTTTTTCTTGTTACGGCGTAGACTATGATCTTTTGGAAGAAAACGACGGTGACAATCAAACCAACATGTTTTCATTCCATGCTTCAGCCAAAAAGCTTCAGTATCGCCCATACAATAAGGACATGCCAAACGACCGTGAGTTGTCCATCCAGATAACATAGCATAAGCGGGAAAATCACTGATTGTCCATAAAAGCATAGCTCGTAATGTAAAGTTCTGCTTCAGCGATACATCATATGACTCAACTCCATCAGTCCATAAACCATTAAGCTCCTCTATGAGAGGCTGTAAAAACACATCCAAACTCCTTTTTGGATGGTTTGGACCAGGAATTAATATTGTGAGAAACATAAACTCACGTTTCATACACATGTCAGGTGGTAGATTATATGGAGTAAGAATGACCGGCCACAGCTAATAATTTTGACCAGACATACCAAAAGGATTAAATCCATCTGTGCTCAAACCAAGATAGACATTTCTATATTCATTGGCAAAATCAGGATATACCTGGTTAAAATGTTTCCATGCTTCACCATCTGATGGATGACTCATTACATTACTAGCCTGAGTTGAATAATGCTCCTTGTGTCACCTCATATGTGAAGCTGTCTTCTTTGACTGATATAATCTTTTCAGTCTATCAGCTATCGGTAAATAAAACATTTGTCGAAAAGGTACTTTTTTTCTTCCAGGTTTTGCACTTTTGAATCTGGCAGCTACACAAAATTTACAGCCTTCTAGGTCTGCGTCGTTTTTCCAGAAGATCATACAGTTATGCTGACACACATCTATCTTTTTGTAAGGCAGCCCCAATGATGGCATCAGTTTCTTTGTGTCGTAGTATGAAGCAGTGGCAGTGTTATCTGCAGGCATGTAGTCTTTCATCAATTGTGCAATATAATCCATGCACTTCTCAGACAAGTTATAATCTGTTTTCAGAGTCATACATCGAGCTGCCAATGATAATTGTGAGTGTCCTTCTCGGCATCCATCATATATTGGATTTTGGCTTGCATTTAACAGACTGAAAAATTTTTTGGCTTCTTCATTGGGATCTTCTTCAATACTTACATGAGAGGATGTATGATCATGAAAGGCATCACTTATCATCTCAACATAAGAGTTTTGAGCTTGCATGGAAACATCTATGGGCGAGTTTGCATTTTCCTGAGCATGTTGCGGGTGATTGTAACCTCCATAGTCTTCTCCATGTGCCACCCAAACAAAATAATTAGCCATAAACCCTCTGTTATATAAATGGCCAACGACTGTTTGCTCATCAAGAAATTTTCTATTCTCACACTTGATGCACGGACAGAATATTTTCTGTCTTTGAGTAAATAAAACATGGTTTTTAGCAATAGCCATGAAACCTTTCAATCCTTCTGTGAATGCATTCAAGACTTGATTGGTATTGGGATCAATTCTTGCATACATCCATTGCCTCATAGCATGATTAGCATTACTCGAAGACATTTAGAAATTCAAAAAATCTGCAACCAACCAATATAGAACTTGAATAAATCATTAACTCAATGCATAAGTACATGTATCATAAGTGCATGTAATAAACTTACTGAATGTAAGCAGAATTGTATGACAATAAGTAGACGTAAGTGTTCCAAGCCGTTCAATCAAGGAAGAAACAACAACACGACTGTCTCTGTTTTTCACAAGATCAAAACAGAGGTTAAACAAATAATTTAAAACTCATCCTTATGAGACTTAAACTATAAAACTAATAAATGTTTGAGAAACATAATAGATAAGAGGGGTGGTCATGAAAAAACAGAGGTTGATAATTTTTTTAGTCTCTTTTCTCGTTTCTGCAAATTGTAATATTACTTACAGAAGAAATATCAAAGAAAGAAAGACAGAGTCAACTTACTGTAATATGAAACCTACTGTAATATGCTCTCTGTCTCACGACAAAAAGTGGAGAAAGAAACTCTGGCGTATGTCAATAATTAGAGAGATGAGAAGTTTTTCCGTTGATGATTTGGTAAAAGGTTTTTTTTTTGAGTCTTTATCTGAGTTAAAGAAAAAGAAGGAGATGAAGGTACGTTTAAAACATAATTATCTTTAAACAATTATTTTATTTAGTTTCCTTTTTACTTTATAATTATCTTTGAAATAATATGTAAATGATTATTTTGTTTAATTTCCTTTTTGAATAGGAATAAGTAAACCATACTATATAAGACAAAATCAAAATAAAATTCATAAGGTAAAACTGTTAACAAAATCTCAAGAATCTAAAACTTTAAGAATATAGTGTACATGTTTAAATATACAGTATAAATTTTTATTATATATTTTTCTATTTAATATACAGAAACTATTGACCTTTTCTATAAAAACATATAATAAAAATATAACATTTGTCACATTTTTTGCCAGATTTTTTTTATACTTTTGTTTGCAAAATAGCAATGATTTAAAAATGTTGAATGTTTATTGCAAAATTCGCAAGATATTTGATTATGTTGCAAAAAGTTGCAATTTAGTAACGAAAATATGCAACATTGGTTATAGTTGTTATTTTGCAATAAATTTGTGATGAAACTGTAACGAGAATTCATTATTGCAAATATATTGCAATAATCATAGCAAATTATTAACGAAAATGGACGTTGCATTTTTTTCGTTGCAATAGAGCTATTTTCTTGTAGTGCAATTAAAAGGAAGATTACCCGAGAGTTGAGTGTTAGAGTTTGCTAGCCCGAGGAACTCTCCTTCACTACGGAACCGGAAACACTCATCAGGCAGAGGGAACATCAAAACCGGCGACGGAATACATTTATATTGAGGTCAGAAGGTCGGAACACGGCAAGCAGCCACGGATGCCGCCATAAGAGTCGCCTGGAACGTAATAGTAAAAGTCAATTAAAGGATTGTATGTTACTACGTTTAAAATTAAAATCTATAAAGGTATCATAATTTCATAAGGTCGCCGGAAGAATAACATTAATGTTTACAGAAACAAAGCAACCTCACCTCAATCGTGGAGGAACAGCTGCCGAGCTAGCCATTTTCCAGAAAATAAAGGGATGTACATGTTTGAATAGGTCATCGGGAAGATTTTGAGTGTATGGTTCGAACCTTTTTATACTGAGATCTCCCCACCGTCTTGCAACACCAAAGCATGCAATAAATGTCGATCGTGGACGATGAAATGAAGGAGAACTTTAAGAAGGTGAATACGTAACTGGTGAAATTCAGGCTCGGAAGAAGAAGATGAATCGAAACCCTAGAGTTGGCTCAACCATTGAAGCATAGAACGACGCGTTTCAAGTTGCCTAAACATATTATTAAGTTGGGCTTTTCAAATCTTCATTCTAAATCCCGTGTAACGCAAAGCCCAAATGAAATATCAAGTCGATTAAATGAAACGCAGAGCTTAATGGGAAAGGACACGTGTCGCTTGCAGGATTGACGAATTGATGACGTGGCATATTCTGGAGAGAGTAAACATTCTTTTATATATAAAGATAAGGTGTGATGGCAATGACAACAGTTTCTTGCTTTTTAACGCTTCTTTAGAGCATGATTATCCTTGATACCCATTTGGGGAGCTTATTAATTTTTTAATATTATTTAGTTGTAAAAGTGGCATTAGAACTTTGAATAAGAGACCCTCAAATATGTGTGTCCATTGCAAGGTTCTTATTTTTGGGTTTTTAAAAAAAAAAAACAATATTTTTTTTAACTTAAAATTTATTCATAAAATTATTAAACATAATATTTTAAACATATCATTAAAAGAAAACTAAAAAAAAGATAGATAAGTAAAATAAACGAGAATTATTCGAATGAAACTTCCGAGCTCAATAATTGTCTTAAGGAGTTCTGAATTTTTGCCATATATTTTCAACCAAATCAGCCTTTAGTATGTGATGTGTTGGTTCATCACGAACATCATGTCTTGAACGCATCATATTGTAGAGAGTTGTAGGGATTTCCTGAGAAAAATCGAGATCGACTTCAGAAGTTCCGTGGTTTTCTGCTTGTAGGAACTCTGCAACATTTAATATATTGTATGAACCCCGCTCGTTCTCTACTATCATATTATGTAATATGATACATGCTCTCATAATCTTAGCAATTTTGGCTTTATCCCAATACAACGCTGGTCTTTTGACAATGTTGAAGCGAGCTTGCAAGACTCCAAAAGCACGCTCGACATCTTTTCGGACAGCTTCTTGAATTTCAGAAAATTTCATAGCTTTCGGTTCTTGTGGTGATGAAATAGATTGGATAAAAGCGGCCCAATTTGGATATATCCCATCGGTGAGATAGTAAGCCATATGGTACGCACGTCCATTGACATAGTAAGTGACAGGAGGAGTTCGACCTTCTATTATGTCATCAAAAACAGGTGAGTGATCAAGAACGTTAATATCATTTAAAGTACCTGAAGCTCCAAAAAACGCATGCCATATCCAGAGGTCATACGAAGCAACCGCCTCTAAAACAATTGTTGGTTTACCCGAACCACGAGCATATTGTCCTTTCCAAGCCGTGGGACAATTCTTCCATTCCCAATGCATACAATCGATGCTTCCTATCATCCCGGGGAATCCACGATACTCTCCAGCATTAAGAAGACGTTGAAGATCAGTCGGAGTTGGTCTTCTTAGGTATTCATCGCCAAAGCAAGAAATAATCCCTTCCGCAAAACGTTCCACGCATAAATGAACTGTTGATTCACCGATCCGGAGGTATTCGTCAACCGCATCGGCTGCATTCCCGTAGGCGAAGACACGAATGGCTGCAGTACACTTTTGAAGGGGAGAGAGACTGGCCCTTCCGAGACCATCTTGCGTTTGTTGAAAGTATTGAATATCGGTGGAGAGGCGGTCGACAATGCGCACAAACAATGACTTGGTCATCCTAAAACGCCGTCAGAATAAATTTTCTGGATACGTGGGAGTATCAGAGAAATAATCATTCCATAAATCAATATGCCCTTGCTCAAGGTTTCTTTCGATATACACTCTTTTTTTTTCTTTTTTTTCTTTTTTTTCTTTAATGGTCAAATTCTCAAATGCTTGATCAAAATGTTGGTCAAAGACCTCATCAAATGCATCATCAAATGCATCATCAACTGCATCATCAAATGCATCATCAAATGCATCATAGTGAGAAGAAGAATCCATATGAGATGAATAAGAAGAGATGTCTTAAAGGGGGGAAATTTAAAAGATGTATTGAAGAGAATAAGAGATGTTGCTCTTGAAGTGAAAAAGATAAGGTGAGAAAGCTAAACGGTTTGATTTAAAAATAATAATGTGTTGTTGGTAAGAAGAGAATACGATGTTATATATAGAAGACACATACATAGCAACTTGTGGTCAATCAGTGTGTGACCACAAACTGTCCGTGACCACAAAAAGTCATACAACTCTGTCGACTCCGTGACATACACACACATCACTTACACACACAACACAGGACAGTGTATGTCTCTGACCACAAAAAGACATACACACACATCACTTACACACACCACATCACAGTTACACACACGCAACACATCAACCCGTGACTCTCTCTATCGACTCCGTGACATCTCGAGTGGGATCCGTGACTTCATCCTTGACACTACTAGTACCCTCCTTGTCATCTCTACCTCGACTCCGTGACTCCATCCTGAGGCAAACAACAAGATATATAAACAAATGATCAATCAACAAACAAGATATATAAACAACAATAAGATATATAAACAACAACCACTACAAGAAAAAATGGTATTAGTAGCACCCGAAAAACGCTATCATAGAGCTTTCGTAGCGTTTTTGTAAACGCTCTGACAGCCGCAGCTATGGTAGAGACCTCTCCATATCATAGCGTATTTTCATGTGCTATAAAAAATCGATATACTATAGCGTTTATAATATGATATATTAAACTGTTTTAATAACGCCTTATTTTGGCTATTACATTATTTTGTATGGCATTTTTATTTTGTCATAACGTCATTTACAATGACATATATTCATTGCTATGAAAATTAAAATGGAGATTAATATTGATTGCTGACAAAAATAGAATAAAAATAAATTTGATTATTATTATTATTAGTTATGAGATTTAATCTGGTTTAATATTAAAATTGGTTTATAACTGATTTCGGTGTATAGATAAAACCGGTTTATAAATAATTTCGGTTTATATTGAAATTTTGGTTTACAACTGATTTCGGTTTACAAATTAAACCAGATTTTAAAAAAAACCGGTTTACTAATTAAACCGGTTTACACAGACCAGGTTTAAAAACTAAATCTAAAAAAAAACAAAAAAAATATCCCTAACTCCTTCGCACCGCCTCCCCCGCACTGTCTCCACCGCTATGCCTCCGCCGCCGCCACAACCTCCATCTATGAAACTCCTCTGTCGTTGCTTATTCTTCTGCTTCCGCTTTTCTCTCTATCTGCTGCTGTCCTTCATCTTCTTTATCTTCTGCTTATCCCTGAAACCAAGTTTTCAAAACATAAACAGAAAAAAAATTCAAACTTTCATGGAAAATTCTTTTAATCAACTTCCTTTACCAAAAACAGAGCCAGAATCACAATCAAAAGAAAGAGAGGTATATTACGAAAACATCTTCATCATCACTCACTACCTCTGAAAAGGCGAATGAAAATGACCAAATCTAGAGATTACGAATATAAATCGAATTGAAGCCCCGGTGAGGATTTTACTCGATGGCTTAGTCGATGTCAGATCCTGTTTTGATTGGAGATTCTCTTGGGCTTAGAGATATGAATCGACGAGGTGAGAAGTGGAGTGATACGTAAAAGATGGAGAATTTTTCTGGTTTCTTAGGGATTATTCCAGAGAAGAAGAAAAGATGAGGCTTGATTATTTTTTCAGGTTACGACGGTAGAAGAAGATGAGAGGAGCAGAGATCGAGAGAGACAAAACCTATTAAAAAAAAAGCTAATGTTTATGTCCCTTAGATTAAAGTCATCAACGGTTAAGATTAAAAAAGAAGTTATCTCCACTTTCTTGTATCAGCCAATAGAAAAGAATCACCAGGATTGCTATTAAAAAAAGAAGAATAACGTAAGAGGAAGTGAGATAGACGGCTGTGATCTAATAGATGGTAATCCTTGCTCTTCTCTATTGACCAATGAGAAAGAAGTTTACGGATTGACACTTAATTTAGTTTTTCTATTATGTTTTTATTATTTTGTTGTTTAGTTTTACTATTAAAGTGCATAATCTATAGAAGTAATAAAAATTACAATTTAAATTTCAAGATTCTGAATAAAAGCTTAGACATGTTAAATAATTACAACTTTTTAATAGTTATATTTTAATGTTATTGTTATATGAAGATTTTGGTTTTTAAATTTTTGATAGTTATCATTTCAATAACTCTTTATGATTTAGGATTTAGAGTTTTGAAAGTATAAGGGTTAGAGTTGTATATAAGGTCTGTTACTAAGATTTATATTTGAAGTTTGTTGAATTTTTGGGAATATGGTTTGGGTTTTGGGAGTAGGGTTGGGGGTTAGGGGATAGGATTTGGTTTAATACTAAAGTTCACAGTTAAGTTTTCAAAAATATAGTTTAGATTCAAAGTTTAGTATTTAAAATATAAAGTTTAAAGTTTAGATCTAAAGTTTCAATGTTTTAAGTATATTTAGAGTTTGGACAATAGGGTTTGGGATTAAGTTTTGGGGTTTGGGGTTTTGTTTTTTTTTTCTAATTACATGTATTAAAATTTATATATTTTTTAAGTAATATGTTTTTCTTTTAGTTATAAGTTTCTACAAATCATTTTGAAATTTATTGGTAAGTGTTAGATGTTGGAATTTAGGGAATGTTTAGGGTTTACAACTTGAGGTAAAAAAAAATTTCCAGCTCATTATTATCGTTAGATTTTAATTATCATATTATTTGTTGTGTTATCTTTGGATCTTACGATGCAATATTAAAATTAAGGGTTTAGAGAGTATGATTAATAATATTTTTTTTGATATATATTTTGTATGTTTTCGGATACTTGTATCAATTTTGTATGTTCTCTGATAATTAATAAACTAAACCAATCTCAAGTGCTGTTGAATGCACCAAAATATACATAAACCTCCACAGCGTTAATACATTACTCCCATCCGTGAATCAGTAGTGAATGTTTAAGATTCCTAAAGCTTATAAAAGCTATTATTACTTATGAGAACCAACTGCATGACATATCCAGCCAAGCCTTTAGCCGTCTGGCTCTTCTCACTGTTGCAAACCCCAAATCTGATACGACAAAAAAGTGATGTCAATAACAATCTTGCAAAGAGAGACTTTAGACACAACATAAAATCAGTTTAAGAACTACCTTGAAGTCCCCACCAAACAATGTACTATAACTTCCATGGAACGGGTAAGGTGGGAGGCAATGCTGAGACACGAGCATCCCTGAACACAACGGCCAAATCAATCAAACAGAGAGAATAGTAACGGAGTCGAAACTCCAAAGTAACTTCAGCATTGCTCTCAGCATTCTTTAGAATGTCAATACGAACTGAAGAGATTTAATAAGCGAATGACCTTGATTGTTTGGACCCTGCAGGTACACTATAAACATTTCCACAGCAAAGATATAATTGAATATATCAAAGACAAAATCATCTCGTTGTCAATGTATATACCTTCACCGAGTCTGGGGCATCAAGAAAGAACTACTTATATCCATTAACGAGTCTCCATGGTTCAACAATCTATGAATCCTTAAACAAGAGAGCAAAGGAAGAGAACGTTCGAAGTTATAGAATCAGAACAACAATCCCTTCATCTAAAATCTCAATCAGAGATAATACATGGTTAAGGTCAAAATCGAGGGTTTTGATTACACTAACCGGAGAAAGGTTTACGCTTGAGAAGACAAGGGTCAAGCTGACTACAATCTCAATCTGAGACAGAGATTACACATGGTTACGGTTAAGCCCGAGCTTCTTAGCATCCTTTCCCTTCTTGGTGCTCCTTAACCTTTATAAGGAACTTGTGATTCTGATTCAAGGTCACCCTTTTACTCCTGCTCCCTGCAAAATAATCACAAAATCAAACAAATCAATAAAGACCTTTGTTTGAGGGCTTATCGAGAGAAAAATGACTAGAGTGAGAGAGATTACGACTGTTAGAGTCGGATACTTTGGGAACTTGGAGACGGCTCACGAATCCGGTGCGAGCGCAGTTAGATCCATCAAACTCGTCGAACTTTCTGCAACATACCAGTGCTCAAGATGAAGACAAAACTGGAGAATTCGTCGGAGGAGGAGGAAACGCCGACTGATTAGGGTTCCCGAGTTCTAGGTTTGAGATCGATGTGTCGCGTGTGAGAGAGAGATTAAGAGAGTGAAACAGAGAGATGTCTGTGTTAGAGGAATCGTGAGTGTGTGTGTGAGGGTAGGAGTGCAAGATAGAGGTAGGAGACGATTAAGAACAGAGAAGAGATGAGATCTGAAAACAGAAAGAACAGAGGATCGATGAGAGATGGATGAGAATATTTATTTTTTTGGTGGGTGGTGAATAAGAAATGAGTTTAGCAAAAAAAAAATTAGATCCGCCAAAATCAGAAATTTCGCTAAGTGTTTTGCCTCCAAAATAAATATCCCGCTACATAATTCATTATTGGGTCTCTGTTTAATGAAATTTTTTGCTAGCGCGGATTTAATGCTACGATAGAGTTATAATCTGATTTTGACAGTATTCATAGCAGTTGGTAAATTCGTGCTATCGTGAACTGCTACCAATACTCATATTTTTTGTAGTGAACAAACAAGACCTTTTATATAAGCAACAAGAACTTCAAATATTTTATATAAGCAACAACAACAACATTACACTGAAAACTAAAGCTCTTCCATGAGCTTTTAAATCCGCACAAACAAGCTAAAAGAAAACAAAGCTCTTACATGAGCTTTTAAATCCGCAAATCATAATTTTAAAGAAAACTAAAGCTCTTCTCAGAGCTTTCAAATCCGCAAGTTACAACACCTACTGCATCAACTCTTTAATTAATTTCTTCTTCAGACCTACTTCATCATCATCTAGAGGTCCTTCCTGCGCCATGAGCCTGTCCAGAAGCTTCATCTTCGACATCCTCACCTTATCAACCAAAAGAGCTTGTAGCTCACCAATGTCTTTCCCCTCTGTTATGGGTTTCTTCCCACGGGCTTTTGCAGCCTTAACACCAGGGGGTCGACTACTTCCTTCATCAGCTACAGAACACCCTGAGTGGGAACCATTGTCAAGCTTCTGCCTTTTGGAATCTCCTTGAGAGGAAGGAGAAGAAAGATCACACCACTTCTGATCAAATTTTAGCTCATTCCAAGCATGTTCTAAATTGAACTTTTTTTGTTGTTGTTCAAGAAGATTTCATGGGCATGTTTGAGAACATCAGTGTCGTTTTGCCCACTCGTTTTAGAACGAGTGGCTGCTGCAAAAGCTCCACAAAACTTGCTCACTGCTTCGTTGATTTTGTGCCACCTATTCTTACACTATGATGGCCCTCTTCTATCACAATCAGCAATTTTAGGACTAGCATTGTAGTAGTCTGCTATCCTTTTCCAGAAGGCATCATTCCTTTGCTCATTCCCTACGATAGGGTCTTTACTGGTGTTTAACCAGGAGCTGATGAGGACATGGTCATCTGTTGGAGTCCACGTGCGTCTTGCTCTACTCTCGACAGGACTCTCTGGTTCGACGTTTGAACCTTGAGTTGCTTGCGATCCAAATAAAGGAATAGAAGAGGATTCAGAACCTGGTTGAGCTTGGCTTTGAAGAAGATCAACAAAGTTTATATTGGAATCCATATTTGAGAGAAGAAAAAAAAGAAAGATGAAAGATGACTGTGTTTAATAGAAAGGAATTTGAGTTTGATAGAGAAAGATAGAAGAACGAGGCTGTTTAATAGAAGAGAAAAAACATTTAGTGCTTTAATCACACCCACAACCACATGGACTAGACTTTTATCTAACTCTTTAATCAAACCCACAACCACATTTCAAATAGCTAACATTCATTGCTATCTACCTCATTTATCACACTCTCGATCAGACATATATCCACACTTTTCATTTCAAACTAATTGCTATCTAGCTAATTTCTATCTAACCAGTTCAGAATCACATTCAATACATAGTTAAGGCATTAACTAACCTGAAATAGCCATTGCCTTGAATGAGTTCTCATCCGTCCAAACAACAAACCTCTTCATTTTTGTGTCTCGGTCGATCTGAAAAGGAAACACAATAACAATAATCAACACTAGCACGATCAAGACACAAGAAAGATTATTAAAAACGATCAAGACACAACATACACTGAGAAGCAACAAACGATTCAATAAACAAAAACATAAACGAATAGAAGCAACAATCGATTCAATAAATTGATGATTTTAAAGCAAGACAAAGACATAAACAAATACAGCAGACGCATGCATCACAACAAGATTCAATTAAATATCCAATTATTAATGTAAAAGGGAAAAACTTAGCTTTTGATTTCGGTTTAATGTCGTCGATGATACCCACTCGCCGGAGAAAAAGGTGGACTGAGCCGTCATGGAGAGCGAGAGATACGCGGAGTCGAGGAGATCGAGAGGGAGGCAGAATCGTCGAAGACAGATTGAGACACAGAGCTGCCGAATCGTCGACGAGACCGATGGAGAAGTGGATTCCTCGACAACCGAGAGAGAGGCGACGACGAGTCAGAGATGTTGAAGATCACCAAGATATCATCTTTCATCAGCTTCGGTGAGCAAAGAGAGAAAGAGAGAAGACGAGTTTGTTGAGAGAGACAGAACTGGTGAGAAAGTGACACGTGCACTAAAAACCCCGTCTCTTGTGTTGCACAATAGGCTACGCATTCAGCGTATTTCCTCATTTAAAATTTATTTTTAATCCACAATTATACTAAAACCCCTCTTTAAAGACCGCGATTTCTTGGGGCAACCATTAAACAGCTCTACTTGCAGAAAAGGTAGCAAGATGGAACAAGGTGACAGACAAATGACACATCTCACCTCTCCCTGATGGGTTATGACCGAGAGTGTATTAAGAGGACGTAGCCAGGGGCGGCTCAATGGTGTGAAAGGCCTTGGGGCAAAAAAAAATATTATTTTCAAACTAACATGTTTTCTTTAAAAAATCAGATATATATTGGTTTTTCTTTCAAAATATCAGAAATATTTAAAAACAAAACTGTGAAAAAAAAATCATAAAAAAAATATTTGGTCTCCTTTTCTTATTTTTAATATAAAATTACATGTATTCTTAAAAAAAATCGGACTCTTATTTATTAATAAATAGGGGAACAACAGACTGGACCCGGGGCGGTCGCACTGCTTGCCCCCCTATGTAAGCAGGCACTGGACGTAGCGACGTGTTTAACTCCATGGGTGCAGGATAAACAATGTCACTAGATGATATAGCTATAAAGATGTGGCTGGATAGGTTTTTGACTTCTTGAATGACATCGACCTTTATTCTCAAGTATGATTTCCATGCCTTTGTTCGAAATAAAATATAACTAATAGTGTGAACTTTTATATTTTTTTACAAAGTGGCCACGATCAAGGATTCCAGAGTTTTTCTTTTTGTATCTAAAGAACTGCAATGTAATGTAATATTTTTATTCACTACTCTATTTAAAACTATTTTCCTTATTTTTTTAATCTCAAGAACTCTATTTATAGCATTTCAAAACATTGTCAATCCCTTCTCTATAATTGCAACTTAGCTTATAAGTAATTAGGGCTTCGCCCATTTTTTAGAAATATTGGTTTACTAATTCTTACTAGAGCGATACACAAAATTAACCTTAAAACATTTTTTTTCTTATAATAAGCCTTAATCTTTTTTGCTACAAAGAGATAGACATTACAAAAGGATACAATCACTGAAGGCCTAAACAAATATTTCATTTTGATTTAAAGAAAATGGTAAGCACAATAACAGTTTGCAACTAAATGTCTTACAGTCATACAATTTTCAACATAATTTTGTAATGTGTCATGTTGTACCTAATTCGGTATAAGACATTGCACTCGCTTCTTTATAATTGCAGAAACTATGAGTTGGCTTTCTAGGCGATTAAGATTTTCTTCTGGTGTTTGGTCTGAGAGTAAACACTATGGAAAGAATGTACTCAACTACTCGAATGATACTTTGAAGATAGATGAAATACAACATCTAATAGTCTACTTGAAGATCATAATACTCTGGAGAAGATACCATTTCTTATGTTTATATTTAATTTTTGCATGACATTATATGTTACACGACAAATTCTTTAGATCAATCTGTTGAAAAAATACCATATACAGTGATAGAATAGTTCAAATACAAGCTCAAAAACAAAACAAAATTTAACCAAATTTTGTAGATAAATTCTTATTATTATTCCATATCAAATATTAAAAACATATATCATTACCATATATCCAACTTAAAATATGATTCATTTATAATACATAAGAATAAAATATTATTTAAATAATTTGTATGTAATCCCTTATTTGTTAATAACTTCATATATAATCATTTCCCTTTATGGTATATTTGAATTGCGAAAGTTAGCTATGATTCAGCTTTATTACAAATTATAAGGAGTTTCTTATGTTCCAATTTTAGTTTCATTTACCTACCGGTTTCGATTTTCATATTAATTTTCAGTCAAAATATTTAAAAAGAATTCCCAGTTCCTAATATGTATTATTGCCAGAATTATTTTCTCACTGAAAATCAAATTAGAAGAATATATGAACAAAACTTCATTACTGTCACAATGAAGCCCCAAAAAATTGCCACATCTTTGGCGTATACAAAATATGTGACCATTGTTACTAATTAATACGATGAAACCATTTATTATCTTTCTTTAAACAAGATAATCACAAAAACAAACACAACCATTTATATTTTCCTAACTTTTCCTTATGTTTAAATTTTAATTAAATTTATTTTATTACAACTATCAGATTTTTATTCTACTTTTATTAAATCGATAAGTCACAACCATTTCTGTTATTTAACTTTGAACTAATTGATTTTAAAACAAAGTAATACACCATGATCGCTAAGTAGTATCAAAGGGATCGGAAAAAATAGCATTCTCTTTTAACTCAAATTCTTCTTCATATTTTTTGAACATAATATCTTTACTAAAATCATAAAATAAATTGAAAAATTATTTTAAAATAACATATATGAAGCGCCGGAAAACTACTAGTATCAAATAAATAATAACACTAAAATTTCTTTTAGTGCATATATACACAGTTTTTTATTTTAGTGTAAAAGATAAACAATTCATGTAACCCCTAGTTTGGGACATTTCTATATCCAGTTACAAAGCAATTGCTATAAGAGGGTTCATTCAAGAAGAGAGATGACAAGAGCAACACCCATGCCAAGCATCAAAGATATCAAATGGCACACACTGTTTCCAAGTGTGGATTTTCCAGAGTTGTTCATCTCCGCAAGAACACCATCAACCGCTATGTATATGAATCCTCCCGCTGTAAATCCCTCAATCAACGATGACTGTCCCGGTTCATTTCCCCAGACCAAAACCAGAGCGGTTCCTGCAAGTGCGACAAGTGCAGAGAGGAAGTTGAAGAAGAGTGCTTTAGAAACAGTGAAGCCTGACCTCACTAGAATCCCAAAATCACATATCTCTTGGGGAAGCTCGTGAGCAAGTAAGAACATGGTTCTTGACCATCCACCAACTGATCCAAAGATGAGAAACGCACTTCCTAACGCCATTCCATCAGTAAAATTGTGAACACCACTTCCTAAGCTTGAATTCTTCTTCTCCACTTGTTCAGGTTTGTCCAATTCTCCATCGGAAGTGAGTTCTGCCACTGAATCTGCTTTATCAATAGCAGTAGTCTTTCTCTTACGGAGAGATTTATCCGTAGAGACTTTTGTCTGATGAGTTTTCAGTTGCATTTTTAGGACCGTCCTCATCCTTCAGTTTCTTACTGCCAGCATGGTGGTGGTGGCCCCAAGTATTGGATCCAGACGAGTTTTCTTCGACGTACCGCACCAACTTCTCCACAAGAAGGAAGACCACAATCCCAGCAAGCACAGATAATCCAACAGACAGATCTTGTAAAGAATGGGAGTGTGAAGGAGCATCCGAATGAGAATGAGAATGATCATGATGGGCATGACTTTCATGGTGATCAGATGAGTGAGAGTGACCACCACCAAAAGCATGAGGCAATTGGTGAAGAAAAGCATCCCCCAACATAGCTCCTTCAAAGAGAGCCAACGAATCAACAAACCATTTTGCTGGCTTCCCTTGAACAAACATAACAGGGAGCAATATCAGAGAGATGAGTGACGCCAAGCTAACCAAAAGAGAGCATCCCAATGCATTACCCACAATGCAAACCCGGAAAGAGCAGAACTTGATTGGTGGTCATGATCATGATGAAGACAGGGACCAAACCCGCACAATCGCATGTCCTCCTCCTCTGCCAGCTCCTCCGGCAACTTCATTTGTTTCGGCTCATGATGATCGTGATCGTGATCGTGAGAATGACTACAACCACCACCTCCGTGATGATGCACGTGGTCCTCACGCGCCGGGGTTGAGTGAGAGAATCCGGTTTCTACGCACAGATCCAGAAACAGCACCAGTATCAGACACTGAAACACCAGTCTCCTCAGCGACAACGTCATCTTAAATAGTGATGAAGCACAGAAGAATGAGAATGATATATTTCTCTATTTACAATTTTTGGCTCTCTTTTTACTAAATCGACAGAAACCCCCTTATAAGATGCAGCCAAACCTTCCGGCTCATTTGGAAGGTCAACGACTGCGACGCTAAAAACGCAAACCTTCCGTATGTGTCAGAGTCTTCACTGACATATTTATGATTTCTCCGATACCGATTCAGGTCAAGAGGGAAAGAGAGAGCACCCGAGGCTGATTCTACACAACTTCATCTCGCCGGAGGAGTGTAAGGAGCTAGAGTTCGTACACAAGAGCTGCTCTACTGTTGGGTACAGACCCAACGTCTTCTCCACCACTCTCTCTCCCTTTCGTCTCCATTCGAGGTCTTTACATTCATTCCCCCTTTCAAAAAAAAACATTTCAAGTTCCTTCCTTTATTGATCATCATCTCATTGCCGTTTTGAGCAAAACAGAGAGGTTGAAAGAGAAGATGGAGGAAACGTTTGGGTGTGAGTATGAGCTCTTCATTGAGTTCACTGGTTTGATTAGGTAATGTAACCACCTTTGTTTTGTCTCTCTAACAGACCCAATTAGTTTTGTCTCTTTTCCTTTCTTATTAATAGTAAAGAATGATTATTTATTTTTTTTATTGATAATTAGCTGGTGTAGAGGAGCTAGCATTGGGTGGCACAGTGATGATAACAGACTATATCTCAAACAAAGACACTTCTCGGTTCGTTTCTTTACTTTATGCGTCGTCGTTCTTGATAATGAGGTTTATGTGAATGACTTTGTTTGGTTTTGAAGGCAGTTTGTTACTTGAATAGCTACGGTAAAGTCTTCAAAGGCGGCCTTTTTCGTTTTCAGAGTGGTGAACCAGCAACAGTAGCTCCCTCCGTGTGTGTTCTTTCTCAGTTTGATCAGTCTCTGAATACTGAGTTTTGGTGTGTCTTTGCACAGGATGTTATCATGTACACTGCTGATGACCGCAATATTCATTCTGTTGATGAGGTAGATGGGGAGAGATTGACTCTTGCAATGTGGTTTACACGGGATTCATCTCACGACGAAGATTCCAAGCTCGTGTCCCGTCTTTCTCAATGCGCATCATCTCATGAGTTTCCCCTTCCTTTGCCTGCATCCTCTAACATGTACTGGTTCTCTCCTCATCAACGTGCCAATGGGTTTGATATCTGCGTTGCGAGGTTGCGTCTTCTTGGTTTCGACGTGTAGTTAGCTTACAAGATGAAGATCGTTCTCTAGATGTTTCTGATCAGCAGCTCGTTGGGCCAATACAAATAGCTAAAGGTGGAGAGTTACTCACCCGGGAGTTTACCAACAACGTTCTTCACGCTCTTCAGGTTGTTCAGTTCTGCCGTTGGAAATCTTCTGAACTCAAAACCTCCTCAAAGGTTGGATATGACGCTGTGGAAGAGGTGAAAGCTATGTCCCAACCTCAGTTGGAAACTGTCAATGCCCTGAATGCAGTTTTCTTACCAGATATGGGCCTTGTAACCACTACCTTTGGATATTTATGCTCTAGTGGGGAAGAGAAAGATTCACTTAACTTGGCTGATATATCATCCGGGGTTACCTGTTGGGAAGAGTATACTTGTAAGCTACTCAAGGAGCTATTATCATCCTTGCCTCAGTGGGAAACGTATCAGACTATACACAAAGTCGCATCCGATTAGAAATTTATCTTTGAGTTAGTGATGAATTGAGTAGTTAACAGATCTTGATGGTTCTTAGGACTTAGACCGGACTGTTGGTTATATGTCCAATATCAAACACAGTTGGTTATTGAGTATATGTATATACATTATACAATGAAGTAAGAGACTGTCAAAACTATATGTTCTTGCCAATGTCATACGCAAAATATGCATCATATCACATATTAAATCACTCATCATGTTTGGTAAAAACAATGTATTGCCAACTTGAATAAGCCAAATGTGCTTTCAAATTTTCCTAGTCCAATCTATATGTTCTTGCCAATGTCAAAACTATATGTTCTTGCCCATGATGTCATACGCAAAATATGCATCATATCACATATTAAATCACTCATCATGTTTGGTAAAAACAATGTATTGCCAACTTGAATAAGCCAAATGTGCTTTCAACTTGGTAAAAACAATGTATTCCTCTTGATGATATTGAAGTATTATAATTTATCTTTATGTATTCGACTCTAATATGTTTAATAATTTTTTATTGGTTTGGGTTCCATTAGAAATTTTGTTTAACAAAACAAATCTACATTCTAATTTGAAATGTTAACTGTAAGATAAATGAGATGAGGCTGTCGACTATTCATCAGTATGTTTAAAAAAAACATATCTAATTAGTACAAATTTCTTTCAAATGTAACATATTTTCATACCAAAAATAAAAACTAATACTATTATGTAATAAAAAATTATCATGTATATATTTTAGACTTCAATTTCTTTTGCAATCATCATTAAATAAATTATGCTGAAATGATAATCAAATTAATATACCTTAATATCTTTGATAAATAGTTTATTGTCTAAGTTACCAGGAATAAAATTTCTGATTATAAAGCACACATATAATGAGTATTAACAACCAAACAAGATATTTAAATTACATATCAAAATAAATAAATAATATTAGAAAATCCAGTACTGCATTATATATAATGAATCTTAACAACCAAACCATATATTTAAATTATGTATCAAAATAAATATATAATATTTAAGTTAATCCTTTGTTGGTGTACATACTGTACATTTTAATATATGGTTTAAATATATGGAAACTAATAATTTTAAACCACCAACATACTGTACATGGAAACTAATAAAAATCAAATAACCGAAAATAACCAAATCCCTCAGAAATTGCGGGTTCTAATCAAACTAACCGAAAATAACCGACTTTACCAAGAATTTCTAAAGGGAGTGATTAAATCGAATTTCTGAAGAACTCTTTGTCTCTGCTCGAGGAGTAACAGACTCATAACGGAATCTATCGTAACCTCCACTGTATAAATACTCGAAACGATCTTCTTGGAGAGAGGGAGCGAGTAAATCGAATCACTCAAGAACTCTCTCACACTCTCTCTTTCTCTCTTTCGTCAAGAACTCTCTCTCTCTCCGCTCGGCAACGATGATGAATCTTCCGACGTCCAATGCAACGGCGAACACTGGGCTGAACTGGTACTACAACACGGTGATGGAGTGGCTGACTTCGCTCTTTGCTTATCTCTTCTCCGGCCTCGCTCTAGTCCGTTGGTTTGGATTCCTCATGCTGGCGGTGACTCTGGCTCTCGTGAACGGCTCCGACTTCGTCAACGGTCTTAGCAGCGATGGATACAAGTGGCTTGCGAGATGCCTCGTCGTTCTCCCTGGCCCGCTGCTCCTTCCATTCCCAAGGCCATGGACTCTGAAGGAGACGCTCCAAGAGTGGTGCGGAAACATGAGCGAGAAACCTTGGGTTCGCTCTATGCTTTACGATCTTGTGAAGGGTGCGGCCGCGATCGGATGCTATTACGGGTCGAACTTCCTCGGAAACTTCTTGCAGATCATCACGGACGTTCGTTTGATTCATGCTACGCTGACGTTTACCCTCTTTCTGTTGACCGTCGATTTCATCTATGACTTCGAGGAGACTATAGAGCTTTGCGGTAACTTCGTTTTCGCCTGCTACGGGCTGATGATCAACAAGAACCAGAAAAGGATCGAGCACCTCTTTGTGCACTTGACTTGTGTGGTTCTATGCGTGTTCAAGACCTTCCTGCGATCAAATATGGCTTTTTTCCTCTCCAAGATTGTGAAGAAACCACAAGATCGACTTCCCACTCCGGCGATCCAATCCACTCCGGCGATCCAATCCACTCCGCCGAGCCAATCCACTCCAGCGAGCCAAGCCACTCCGGCGAGCCAAGCCACTCCGGCGAGCCAATCCACTCCGGCGAGCCAATCCACTCCGGCGAGCCAATCCACTCCGCCGAGCCAATCCACTCCAGCGAGCCAAGCCACTCCGGCGAGCCAAGCCACTCCGGCGAGCCAAGCCACTCCGGCGAGCCAAGCCACTCCGGCGAGCCAAGCCACTCCGGCGAGCCAATCTACTCCGGCGAGCCAAGCCACTCCGGCGAGCCAATCCATTCCGGCGAGCCAAACCTCTTCCGCAAGCCAATCCACTCCGGCGAGCCAATCCACTTCGGCGAGCCAATCCACTCCGGCGAGCCAATCCACTCCGGCAAGCCAATCCACTCCGGCGAGCCAAACCTCTTCCGCAAGCCAATCCACTCCGGCGAGCCAATCCACTTCGGCGAGCCAATCCACTCCGGCGAGCCAATCCACTCCGGCAAGCCAATCCACTCCGGCGAGCCAAACCTCTTCCGCAAGCCAATCCACTCCGGCGAGCCAATCCACTCCGGCGGACGGTAGTACCCGCCCAAGTTTTCTGATGATCAACAAGAACCAGAAAAGGATCTAAGCGTGTTCAAGACCTTCCTGCGATCAAATATGGCTTTTTTCCTCTCCAAGATTGTGAAGAAACCACAAGATCGACTTCCCACTCCGGCGATCCAATCCACTCCGGCGATCCAATCCACTCCGCCGAGCCAATCCACTCCAGCGAGCCAAGCCACTCCGGCGAGCCAAGCCACTCCGGCGAGCCAAGCCACTCCGGCGAGCCAATCCACTCCGGCGAGCCAAACCTCTTCTGCAAGCCAATCCACTCCGGCGAGCCAATCCACTTCGGCGAGCCAATCCACTCCGGCGAGCCAATCCACTCCGGCAAGCCAATCCACTCCGGCGAGCCAAACCTCTTCCGCAAGCCAATCCACTCCGGCGAGCCAATCCACTCCGGCGGACGGTAGTACCCGCCCAAGTTTTCTGATGATCAACAAGAACCAGAAAAGGATCTAAGCGTGTTCAAGACCTTCCTGCGATCAAATATGGCTTTTTTTCTCTCCAAGATTGTGAAGAAACCACAAGATCGACTTCCGACTGCCACTCCGGCGAGCCAATCCACTCCGGCGAGCCAATCCACTCCAGCGAGCCAAGCCACTCCGGCGAGCCAAGCCACTCCGGCGAGCCAATCCACTCCGGCGAGCCAATCCACTCCGGCGAGCCAAACCTCTTCCGCAAGCCAATCCACTCCGGCGAGCCAATCCACTCCGGCGAGCCAATCCACTCCGGCAAGCCAATCCACTCCGGCGAGCCAAACCTCTTCCGCAAGCCAATCCACTCCGGCGAGCCAATCCACTCCGGCGGACGGTAGTACCCGCCCAAGTTTTCGCCGCTGGGGGTCGTTCCATACATGCTAATGATGACGTGGCGTGGAGCTTGATACTCGAAGGATACAACTAAAAAAAGTGTATAGATAGTTGAAATTTTGTTCCATTAGCTTCTGTATATAGGGTTGAGTGTAGGCTTCTGTATATAGGATTGAGTGTGGTAGATCCATGGAGGGATCGATATATCTTGAGGTCGATGACGATTGTTAAAAGGGTCTTTTCACCCACACTTCATTAATAAAAAGCAAAACGCAAAATTTGACATCTACCGAGCTTCGAACCCGGGTTTTTGCTTTGAAACATCAAACTCCGCTCTTCTTTCAATTTCAAACCCACTCGTCATGATCCAATCCCTTTCGATCCTCTCGTTGCTGATATGGAGCGCCGTCGCGAGGATAAGGAGTGGGAAAGGCAGCACATTGAGCATTCTCACCCGGAGCTAGCTTCCCATGATCACGAGTCGCAGCCTGAGTGGGAGGAGTTCGTGGATGCTGAGGATTACTTGAATAACGAGGACAAGTTCAATGTCACTGATAGGTTCGGTGATACTTTTAATTACAGATCTTTTTGATGTTAAAAATGGATACTTTAATAGCTACAAGGGTTGGTGTAGTTGCAGTTTGATTGGTGCTTTGTCAGGTTGATATCTTTGTTTCCGAGGATTGATGTTTCTCCTATTGATGGGTATGTGAGTGAGAGTGAGTTGACTGAATGGAATATACAGTCTTCTGCCAAGGAGGTCATGCATAGGAGTCAGAGAGACATGGATGTTCATGATAGAAACAAGGATGGTTTTGTTTCGTTCTCTGAGTATGAACCTCCCTCTTGGGCTCGCGACTCGGGTGAGTCAAGCAGTTTCCTGTTTCTTTTCTCAATGACTAGAAGCTGTGCTACCTGCTATGATCTTGCAAGGTTAAGTACATGATATTATCCTTGTTTTTTTTGGAATTTTTTTCAGGTAACTATTCCTTTGGTTATGACATTGGTTGGTGGAAGGAAGAGCATTTTAATGCTTCTGATGCAAATGGTGACGGTCTGCTTAATTTAACTGAGTTCAACGAGTAAAGCCTTTTCCTCTCGTTTAGATTGGAAGTAACCTTTCAAACAAAAATCTATTCTCATTAATGTTCGTGCTGTTTTATTTTCCCACATAGCTTTCTTCATCCTGCTGATACCAAGAATCCTAAGCTGCTGCTATGGTTGTGCAAGGAGGAAGTAAGGTACTGCACTGTAGCCTTATGTTACCTTCTCCCCCTTTGCATAGGTTTTAAAGAACCCTTCTTTTTCATCTCTTCCACAGAGAAAGAGATTCAGATAAAGATGGTAAGATCGGCTTCGATAAGTTTTACCACGGCCTCTTTGACACTGTAAGGAGCTACGAAGAAGACAATCACAATGCCACGCATCCTTATCATGACTTGCCTGAAGGCCCGGCAAAGCAGTTGTTTTCTCAGCTTGACAAAGATGGTGACGGGTACGTACGTCATTTCAAAGTACCATTTCTTTTTAAGACCATGCATCTCTTAACAAAGCTTCCTCTGCAGGTACTTATCGGACGTTGACTTGCTTCCCATTATCAGTAAAATCCATCCTACTGAACATTATTACGCGAAAGAACAAGCTGATTATATTATATCAAAGGTACTTCACTTTCAAGAACAAAATGGCCTAGTTAGCTGTTGAACTGATCCCATGCTATATTGTTCTCTCTTTCTCTCATCTTCCAGGCGGATTCAGACAAAGATGGACGTCTGACTTTGGTCGAGATGATTGAGCATCCATACGTTTTGTACAGTGCCATCTTTGACGAAGAGGACACTGATGATGACTATGGCCTCCATGATGAGTTCCGTTAGCTTCATGATGAGTAAGCATCTTCCACAGCCCTCAGTTATGTCTAAACATGTTCAGATTTCAGATTCTAAATGGTATTCTCCATCCCGTGTGACACAAAACAGTGGAAGAGATAGCACTATTAGGCGCAATACGTTATGTAACTTGAAGGAACCTCCCTTTCAAAATAGGTGATCTTAGTTACATCAGGTTCCTTGTTTACTAGTCTTCTATTATTCCCTTTGTTCCTGACTTCCTTTGCTTCTGTTATACTGCAGAGTTCAGTACGGTTCTCTCCCACGGCTGATCAACTGGCGATTGGGAAGTTAGAATAGTATTTATGATTCTAAACATCTGAAGGAAACATTGTTCTCTTATACATGACATTCTTGATTATTGTATGTTTTGCTTAGTAACACCTTTAAAGCTTAATCTTATATAAGCAAAGCTTATGAAGAGGAACAGTGTTATACATCAAAAGTCAGCACTGACCATAATCTTGAAATGCTATTTAGAAAAAAAAAAGGGAAATAGATGTGTGAACATTTCACTGTTTTCTTTATTTCATGCAACGAAAACTAACTCTCAGTTATGATTACCAACAATCATCAGGAGCCAATATTTGAGTTTTTTTTTTGTTTTAACGCAAGTTTGGAATCTTACTTAACCAAACAGATCTTAATAACCGAGGCAGCTCCAATACGATGCAGCGCCACGACTGCATCACCATGGTTGCATAGTCCTCTCTGTGTCGCCGACTTCAAAGCAGCTTCAATGATAACTTCAGTGGACTCGCTATCTGTTGCCTTTGCAGATCCTTCAGCCAACATAGGGATCAACCCTCTGTAAATCAGACTATGCCTTGCAGGTGACTCGTCACTACAAGTCCAGTCAAATGAATCGGTTGTCATAACCGGGACAACCACTGACAAAATCGGAACAGCAGGCCTGTATTTAGCTACAAGGTTAGCTGTTGAGCCTCCACGCGTCAACACAATGATGAGTTTCGCATGCGCTTTGTTAGCAGTCCGTACGGCTGATGATGCAAGACTCTCAAGCGGGCTCATTGGAAGTGGAGTTGCTCGGATCATCTCCTTGAAGATTGTGTTGTAATCAAGCGAGCTTTCGGCTTCGATGCAGATCTTAGCCATCACTTTCACAGCTATTTCAGGATAAGCTCCTGCCGCGCTCTCTCCGCTAAGCATCACACAGTCTGTGCCGTCGAGAACAGCGTTTGCAACGTCCGTGGCTTCAGCACGGGTTGGCCTCGGTGATTTGATCATTGACTCAAGCATCTGAGTGGCTGTGACCACTGGTTTGCCCGCGAGGTTGCACTTGTAGATCATCAGCTTCTGAGCCAAGAAAATCTTCTCTATCGGAATCTCCATACCGAGATCACCACGAGCAACCATGAACGCATCTGTTTCGCGTAATATCTCGTCAAAGTTAACCACTCCTTCCTGGTTCTCAACCTTCAAACACAAAACACCCAAGTCAAGACTCATGTCTCAGTATATTAAATAAAATACAAATGCCATATACTTGAAGTACCTTTGACATCAACATTATGCTTTTAGCATGAGATCCAAGAACCCTCCGGACATTAACAAGATCCGAGCCTTTACGGACAAACGAAAGCGCAATCATATCGATTCTGTTCGGAACACCCCAACCGAGAATATCTTCAATATCCTTGTCTGTCAAGGTAGGAAGATCAACAACAACACCGGGAAGATTCACGTTCTTTCTTTCCCCAAGCATCGCCGTGTTTTCACACCTGCACCTAACCGTTCCAGACTCAGGATCACATGACACGACAGCAAGACTGATGCTTCCATCTGCACAGAGTATGGTGTTTCCGGGCTTCACATCCAAGGGAAGCTTTTTATAACTCATGGAGATCGTTGACTCATCTCCTTGAATGTCGTAGTCAGTAGTGATGGTTATCTCCTGTCCTTCCTTCAGCTGTATAGGGTTCCCATCTTTCAAGAAACCAGTACGAATCTCAGGCCCCTACGGATTAAAAAAAAAAACGAAATCAAATGCTGATTGAATCTTAAAATGGTTACTCTAAGCATGTTTGATGAAAAACAGATGGTAATAAACTCAATAAATTGATAAAACATTGCTAATGCCTCAACATTTGTTGATTATGTAGTCTGAGACTGAACCAAGAAACTGAATAACACATGTGATCTCTAACAAGCAACCATCAACAATGATAACCAAAGTTCATACTCAAGATTTTAACTAATGATGAAGCCATATATAAGCATTGATGAATCAATCTAGAACAACAGTTATGGTCAGATGATCTATTTCACAACAGAGAAAGAGTTTAAACCTTTGTGTCAAGCATGACAGCGGCGAGAATGCCAGTATTTTGCATGGCGGTGCGGAGGTTGTTGAGTGTGTCCTGGTGGTACTCATGGCTTCCGTGAGAGAAGTTGAAGCGAGCCACGTTCATACCAGCTCTGAGAAGCTTTTCGATCATAGGAACAGTGCGAGAAGCTGGTCCTAGAGTGCACACGATCTTGGTCTTTGGGATCCTCCCATCGTTAGGCAGCTCCTTCAGTATCCCTTCTATGTCTATGTTCGACATTTTTCACACCCACTTCTCTCTCTCGCTCCTGCAAGGAGTACACATCAACAAAACAAGCAAAGTACATAGCTTTATCAAATCTGATTACTCAAATCTGAAAGAAGCAAAGTACATAGCTGTAAGTACACACAAGCGGACTAACAGATTCACTCAACCGAACGTAGATTTTAAGTAACTAATGCAACTGAGATTTGAATCAGGGACAGAGGTATTACCTGAGCTCCGATGTTGTATCTGTTGCTGTCGTGTCGGAACAGAGAAATGCGCCGCTTGTTTTGGACTTGTGTGATGACTCCTGGTTTTGCCTTTTTATGAAACCAAGTTGGTATCGACTGCCACGTCATCTCGAGTTATGAATTAAATATCGGGAAATCGGCCAAAAAAACACTGAACTTTGCAAGAATTGCCAAAAGAAACCTGTACACTTGTCTGGCCAATAAAACCCTAAACTTTTGTTGACTTATTTAGATTATTAAGAAACTTACGGTTCAACGTTAACTATTGGCGTTAAGTGAAACGACGTCGTTTCGGTCTACACGATTTGAAAATAAAATTAGGTAGACTCTGGGGTTCGAACCCGGGTTGTTTGGTTCAAATGAGAAGGTATTTTACCACTAGGCTAGTAGCACATTCAATGTAGGAGCTAACACATTTACTTTTATCTGATATTGATTTTGAATACAAAAAATTGTCTAGAAATTTAAAAGGTGTTTAAAATTCCAAAAGTTTTGAAAAAGAAATATTTTTTTTATAAAATTAATTTTGAAACAAAAATTAAAAATAAAATTTTATTTTTCCTTTAAAAAAATAAAAATCTTCGAAAATTTTAATTTCTAAAAAAAATTCCAAAAAAAGAAAATTTTCATTTTAGGATTAAAAAATTCGAAAATAAATAAAAAATCGAAAATAACAAAAAAAAGTTATAAAAAAAATCGAATCAGAAAATAATCAGAATCTATAAAAAAAAATTTCTTTTATTATTTTTTATAAAATATGCTAAAAAAAAGAAAATTTTTTATTTTTCAAATTATTTAAAGAAAAAATCGAAAAAAATAATAATAATTCGAAAAAAAAATAAAAAAAAAGTGATAAGAAATTCAAATCTGAAAACATATAATCAGAAACTATAAAAAATAAATAATAATAATAATAAATAATAATTATTTTTTTTAGTTTCTGATTATATGTTTTCAGATTCGAAATATTTATAACTTTTTGGATTTTTTTTATTTTTCTTTCATTTTTTATAATCCAAAAAATGAAAATTTTCTTTTTTTGGAATAATTTTTCAGTTTTTAGAAATTTTAAAGATCTTTGTAAGTTTTAAGATACTTTTTTATATACAATCAGTACCAAATATAATTAAATGTGTTAGCTCCTACATTGAATGTGCCACTAGCCTAGTGGTAAAATACCTTCTCATTTGATCCAAACAACCCGGATTCGAACCCCGTGGATGACATGATTTTATTTGGGAAATCGGTCAAAACGACGTCGTTTCATCACATTTCAAAACGACGTCGTTTCACTTAACACTAATATTTAACGATGTTATTTTTTTCTGTTAATTTTTTTGACGGCGTGCTAAATTGGCAAGTCAACGAAAACATTGTTAATTAATTCTGAAGTCAATGAAAAGTTTGTGTTTTGTTTGGCAAGCCTATATGTCTAGGTTTCTTTTGGTAATTCTTGCAAAGTTCAGTGTTTTTTTGGCTGATTTCCCATTAAATATCTCAGCAGGATATTCTTTGAATCTAATAGCAACAAGAAAAAAAAGTATAATAGTAAGTGGTAAAGATAAATAAAATCTGGATGCATTCATGCTTTCTCAACTGGTTTATATTAAGTTTGCTTTATATTACTCCTACTTGATACTATAGTACTTAAGGGGAGAATTTTACTAATTAGTTGTACAGGTTGGTTACGCTAGCAAAAGAATATGCCGGGGATCGAGATGTGTGATTCTTATTACTTTGTTGTGTGTAATTTTTATGTGTTTGCATCCATATGTATTTGTGGTCTTTTTTGGTATAATGACAATAAACACGAGGATTTGTAAACTGGTGCATTTTTCAAATGGTCTTGTTTAGTTCTTTGGGAAATGCAATGGTCATATTCCTAAAAATGTCTCCTCTTTGTTTTCCCTCTTGGCTTTGTTCAAGGGGCCAAATTATTTTACTCTTTTATTATTATTGTAAATATATACATTTCGCAAATACTATCCAAAATAATGCATCATTTTAATTTTGAATGCACTCATGACACATCAAAAGATTCACATTGACATCTTAAACTGATGTAAAGTTGTAAAGAAATAGTTACCTTCAAGGATTCAAAGTTGTAAACAAATAATCTTACCATTTCTACCAAAAATAGGTTTTAAGAAGGGAAATTGCAGCTATCTAAAAAAATTATATGGCAAATTCACCCTTGTAAGAACGAGAACGATGGTTTCCGCCAAAGAGACATAAATACCATTTAGAGATAAAGTGGGCCTGAATATAGTGGGCCTAAACATAGTGTCATCGTGATGGGTCCGTAATATTAAGTTAGTTAGGAGAAGGAAAGCCACTGGTCGGGCTTATTATCAAAATGTTGGGCTTTATAGAATGATCAAAAAGTTATAAACAAGAGCAGGTTAGGCCGAAGAGGGGTGCAAAGTTTTGCTCTTCTTTGTATTACATAAAATATGAGAGTTTGATTAAATGTACAGGGAAGCCGTCTCTGGTATCACACAGGGATGCTGCATTGCTACTTGCTAGGGTATATTTATATGTTTAAATGTACGTAAACCTTCTATACTCATTGAGGGTTTGATTTGCTTTGCTTTTAACATTAGAAAACACCAAAACACTCAAGCAGAATGTCATCACATCAGATGATATACCGTCTACGCCACCGTATCAAATACTATGTGACAATGTGACATCATTATTGGTTTGATCTTTGAACAAGCAAGAACATTCCTCACAATATAACTGAATGCGAAAAAAGGTTTATAAGATCTTTGATCTTCGTAATCAATCATTTGAAAACACAAGTTTGTTATCATGTTATAAATCTGCTGCGAAAAAACAGTCGGAATTTTTTTTTAAAATCTTCTTTAAACGTATAGGAAATACCTTAACTGTTAGTTTTTTTTTACCACGGTTTAGGTTAAAACAACAATTACAAAAAAGTGAAAAAAAAATACAAAGATCACAAAGAAAATATAAAAAAAAAGGTGGGGGAAACGCAAGTGCTTTGTTGGGAGGAGAGTAGCCGCTGATCAAAGCCACGTTTCTTGTCTTCATCTTCCTCGTTGTTGTTGAGTCGCTTCCTCATTATATTTCCTTTTCATCTTCTTTAACGCCTCCTTCTCTCCAGAGCTTCCTTCCTCTATTCTCACCGCTTTTCCTTCTCCACCGATTTATTTATTTTATTCCGTGCTCTGTTCACTAACCCTTATCTCTTTCTCATACCATCGCCAATCCTCTATCTATTGCTTCTTCTTTGGGTAAGATTGGATTTTTTCTCTTACCCACTTTTTGTTTTTCCCCATAGATCGTTAATTGATCCTCATCGCTCTGTTCGATGCTGATGATTCTGCAAATTTAGGTTTTGATTTTTTTTTTTTCATTTCGATTTTGTGGTTTAGTTGTGTTGTTTCCTCTCAATTGATAATTGTGATTAAAATCAGTTGGGCATATCTCGATCGGTGAAACGATGGAGAAGTGTTTGTTCCGATCGGACAGCAAAGTAAAGTGTAACTCTTTTATTGTTTTGATCAAAAAGTTCATAAGGATTGAATGTTAATCTCTTTGCTATGACCATCACCATCTCCTGCTAGTAGATCTACTTGAGAGCTTTTTGTGTGTGTTTATGTCTGCTCATCTTTTGTAGCGTATCTCTGATTGTGTGATCAAGTTGAATCCCTGTACTGTTCTGGTGTTGTTTAAGTTGTTTAACTGGCATTATTGTAATAAAGGTCATTACTTTGGTTTTCTTATGGTACACTGCACTCACTCAAAGCTTGGTCTCACTTTTATGTCTTCTGCAGATTAAGTTATATGGGCTGAACTAGGAATTTCATGGGAGTTGTGGAGGATACTGAACCTCCTTTGAAACGTGCAAAACGCGACGAAACCAACGGCTTCTCCTCCTCCGGTAACTCTTCTGTTGTTAGAGGTAGTAGTTGTGCGACCGACTCTTCTGTGGCAGACCTGATGGCAAGGCCTCTCACCTCCTCCTCCTCCTCCCAAGGGGATGATGATGAAACCATCGGCTCCAAAGGGGTCATTAAAAAATCTGAATTCGTTAGGATTATTACTAGGACTCTCTATTCGCTTGGATATGGTAAAGCCGGTGCTATGCTTGAGGAAGAATCCGGGATCCCTCTGCATCGTTCCTTCGTGGAGACGTTTCTTCAGCAGGTTAAGGAGGGTAAATGGGATGAGAGTGTTGCCACCTTGCACAGAATCGGTTTGCTGGATGAGAAGGATGTCAAAGCTGCGTCGTTCTTGCTACTAGAGCAGAAGTTCTTAGAGCTTTTGAGATTTGAAAAGATAGGTGATGCGCTAGACACCTTGAGGAACGAGATTGAGCCTCTTCGTATTAATACAAAGCGTGTTCACGAGCTCGCTTCCTCTCTTATATCACCTTCCACTTCGGGTCCAGGCAAAGAGAATGTGAGTTCAAGGTCCAAGGTTCTTGAGGAACTGCAAAACTTGCTTCCTGCTTCTGTTATAATCCCAGAGAAGAGGTTGGAGAGTTTAGTTGAGAACTCACTTCACATTCAGCGGGATGCTTGTGTTTTCCATAATACTTTGGATAGTGAACTGTCTTTGTATTCTGACCATCAATGCGGGAAGCACCAAATCCCATCTCAGACCGTTCAGGTTAGGCTGCTCTGATCTGTTAATGTTATTCTTGTTTCCTTGATGTTGTTGTTAGTTGCTCGAAACTGTAGGAGAGTTGCATATCTCTAGCTGAAAGGTTTACTGCAAACGTCTCCACTTCTTTGACATGTCATGGAGAAAGCAATTGATAATTGTCTCAATCTGATGCTTTTATTCTTTTCTGTCATTGGCTATGCAGTACTCATGTTCCTCTCTGATTACCTGATTACCTATGGGGCCTCGTTTTTGTATGTTGTAGTTTAGTCAGACTTGCAGTGCATGTGTGCGTTAATGACATAAATCACATTCGTTAAGTTCTCTCTCTCTACGTGAATGGTTCAGATCTTGGAGTCGCATACTGATGAAGTTTGGTTCTTGCAATTCTCTCATAATGGCAAATATTTAGCTTCATCTTCCAAGGATCAGACCGCAATTATATGGGAGGTACTCACCTGATCACCTGTTAGAGGTCCTGTTTTGTTACCTATTCAAGTGAGGCAACCTGTTAGCTGATTCACTTAGTGTTGTTCACTGTTCAGATCAACGCAGATGGGCACATGTCACTGAAGCATAAACTTGTGGGACACCAGAAGCCCGTGACTGCGGTCTTATGGAGTCCTGATGATAGTCAAGTTCTTACATGTGGAGCAGAAGAGGTTATCAGGCGGTGGGATGTTGATTCAGGAGGCTGTCTTCACACATATGAGAAAGGCGGTATGGGTCCCATTTCTTGCGGATGGTATGCTGATGGGACGGGAATCATCGCAGGGATGACAGACCGAAGCATCTGCATGTGGGATTTAGATGGTAGAGAGATGGAATGCTGGAAAGGTCAGAGGACGCAGAAGGTATCAGATATAGCAATGACCGATGATGGAAAGTGGCTTGTAAGCGTATGCAAGGACTCTGTGATATCCTTGTTTGATAGGGAAGCGACGTTTGAGAGGTTGATTGAAGAGGAAGACACTATTACCTCGTTCTCGCTCTCCAACGACAACAAATGTATGCTGTTGAATCTCCAGAACCAGGAGATCCGTCTCTGGAGTATCGAAGGTGATCCCAAGATTGTGATGAGATACAAAGGCCACAAGCGTTCACGGTTCCTCATCAGATCATGCTTTGGTGGCTATGAACAAGGTTTCATCGCTAGTGGAAGCGAGGATTCTCAGGTATATTCCGGCCTGTTCTCTGAATTATTCTCAGAATAGAGTAGTGATTGAGTTCTAAGTCTCTGTCATCTGAGTCCTTGCACAATACTAAGGAACACAAAACATAACCAGCTTAGACATAAGGCAACCCAGATGTTGCTGTTCTGGTGACATTGTTCCACATGCGTTGTGATTTGCAGGTATACATATGGCACAGATCAACAGGGAAGTTAATCATTGAGCTACCAGGACATGCAGGAGCGGTTAACTGTGTTAGCTGGAGCCCAACGAACCTGCACATGATGGCTTCAGCAAGCGATGATGGCACCATAAGGATATGGGGACTTGACCGGATTAACCCACAGAGCAAGAAGAAGCAAGTGCAAGGATGTAGCAGTAATGGTGTGCTTCACAGGTGCAATGGAAACTGATTATGATACCTTTTTCTTTTTAAATCTACTTAACAGTTATGTTGTTTCTTCTTTTTTATCAAAACCTCTTTTTATTTGTTTCCTTTGTGGCATGGAAGCAAAAGAAAGTAGGCAAAAGCTGTTTTTAATTCTGAACCCATAAGTGGAAGGCAAAAAGATGCAATGGCAACATTGATTTCTTCTTTCATGTTCTTCTTCTCATGATGATTCATTGTATATAGATTGAATGGTCGCATTTTCTAATTCTATACAATTCATTAAAAGACTGGGTTAAAAATTCACTATGTATTTTTCAAAAGTGAAAGTAAAATTGGTCATACTTTGATTAAGAGGCTACATACTAGAAAGAACTATGTTCGAATTTTTGTTACCCAGTTTAATTCACAAACTAATTATTTTACTTATTTTAAAAAATCTCTAAACTTCGAAACATTTCTTTAAGATTTCAATTTTATTTTATGTTTTAAGAATAAAAGTAACTAACTATTTGCAGTATCTTAAAATTTATGAAAACTTAATTATGAATAAAATAAATAAATTCATGTAAAACTCTGAAAACAAAACTAAAATTTTCAATAAACTAAACGTAATATTATAATAATTTCAGATTATACAAAATTTAGTTACTGTTATTCTTAAAAGGAAAATAAATTGAAAAATTTTAGATTTTTTTTTTGAAATTTAGAGATTTAATAAATTTTGTATGAAGTTTATTATTAAAATGAATACACTTTGAACATTAAATGAGCAAACTTTTAATAATAAATGTTTTAAAATGAGTAAAATAATTAGTTTTAGTACTAATCTGAGTAAATTTTTTTGGCTATTACAAATCTTAACAAAATATTAGTCGAATTATTTTGTACAGTTTTTTTCTTTTTTTTTATAAAGAGTAAAAGACCAACAAAATATTTATCGATTTTTTTTTTTCTTTTTTACTTACTTTTCATAAGAATATTTCCTTTTTGCATATAATAGTCAGGATCACAAAAAACGTAAAAGACCAACGATTATTCATAAATTCGATTCGGACTGCAAAACCCCTAATTGCCAGAGAGAGACAATGGGAAGCAACCGTGCTAGGAATTTCCGGCGGCGAGGAGACGACGACGGCGATGAAAACGACGTCAAAGATCCAACCGCCGCACCGAAACCGTCCCCAGCTCCTTCCTCGTCAAAACCTAAAAAACTCCCATCCTCGGAACCCAAGAAGAAGCTACTCAGTTTCGCCGATGACGAGGAGGACGAAGAAGATGGACCTCCACGTGTAACCGTAAAATCCAAGAACGCAAGAGATCGAATCAAATCCTCTTCGCGTCTCGCCGGTTCGGGATCTTCTCACAGACTCAAATCTTCCACCGTGGAGCATCGTTCCTCCTCATCCTCTTCTTCTTCCTCCACCGTTGCTCCACCTTCCAACGTGCTTCCCCAGGCGGGCGCTTACACGAAAGAGGCACTCCTCGAGCTCCAGAGGAACACACGGACGCTTCCGTATTCTCGCCCTAGTGCTGCAAATACCGAGCCGAAGGTAGTGCTCAAGGGCTTAATCAAACCTCAGCAGCAGCAGGAGAAGCAGAGCTTGACGGATGTGGTTAGACAGGTTTCGGATTTGGACTTCGATGAGGAAGAGGAGGATAAGACTGATGACGCGTTATTCAAGCAGGCGGTGATTGAAGCTAAAGCCAAGAGGGAGAAGATGAGGCAGCCACGTTCAACTCCCGCACCTGATTTCATCTCACTGGATTGTAGTACTGCGAATCGTTCGGCTGCTGAAGTGGTTAGCGACGAGGATGCAGAGTTTCGAGGAGGTTTCGTCGTGTCGCACAAAGGTAATGGGAAATCTGTGTTTACAGCTGATGAGTCCGCGACGGATGGTTTGTTTGAGGATGAGGATGAAGAAGAGAAGTTGTGGGAGGAGGAGCAGTTTAAGAAGGGTATTGGTAAAAGAATGGATGAAGGTTCTAATAGGATTGCGAGTAGCAATGGAGTTCGTGTGCCTTTGCATCCACAGCAGCAACCGCAGATGTATGCTTATCACACCGGGGTAACACCTGGTTCAGTGGCCAATGTTTCTTTGCCCCCTACCATTGGTCCAGCTACTAGTGTTGATACGTTACCAATGTCACAACAAGCTGAGCTTGCCAAGAAGGCATTGCAAGATAATGTTAAGAAGCTGAAGGTATTTTTTTATGAACTTGGCTTCTTCTTTATTATGAATCTACCGCCTTCTCTTAGTGTTCGATAACACTATATAATGATGTTGATTATTAGCTGACGGGAACTTTTAACCATAGCTCACCGTGTAGGTTTTCCTATTGTTTCTTTGCTATTGCCTAGTTATGAGATGGATTTGGTTATGGATTAAATTGAATTTGGTTTCTGATGAACTGCATTTATTTTGAACTATTTGCCAGGAATCTCATGCAAAGACCTTATCCTCGCTTACCAAGACAGATGAGAATTTGACTGCTTCATTGATGAGTATCACAGATCTTGAAAGTTCTCTATCTGCAGCTGGAGACAAGTATGTCTTCATGCAAAAACTCAGAGACTTCATTTCTGTTATCTGCGACTTCATGCAGGTACGCTTTCTTATAAGTTATCATAAAGTGACTGTAGTTGTATACATATTGCTTATGCTGCAGGGTTGTCTCTTTTTGCTGTTGATAGACCATAAGCAACTGCTTTCTTAGTGCATCTCTTGATGTCTCTTCCTTGTATCTCATTTAGCTGCATAAGATCATGTTTCTAGGGAAAAATAAAACTAATTAATATCAGATATTGTGCCGAATTTATCTGTCTGATCTTAATCTCCAACAAAGCAGAAAAAAATGAGCCCTAGCCAAAATTCCATCTAAATAGCTAGTTACTGTTGGTGAATATGTTCTTTGACACTTGTAGTTATTTTTATCTTAATGAATGCAAACGACACTCTTTCTTACGATTTTGTTTCGTTGCATACAACACAATGCCTTTCATATATATATATATATATATATATATATATATATATATATATCTGTACGGATTCACTGGACAACGTATATCCTTAACATATTTGCGTTGGTGCTTTCATTTCATCAATATAATAATTCAACTATTATCAAAAACTGTTATTGGATTGCTCTTGATATCTATATTAAATTTTATCTCGCAGGAAAAGGGTTCGTTCATTGAAGAAATTGAAGATCAAATGAAGGACCTTAATGAGAAACATGCCTCAGCTATACTTGAAAGAAGAATTGCAGATAACAATGACGAGATGGTAGAGCTAGGGGCCTCCGTGAAAGCAGCTATGGCAGTTCTGAACAAACAAGGAAGCAGTACTTCAGTGATTGCTGCTGCCACAAGTGCTGCGCTTGCTGCCGCTGCTTCTATAAGACAGCAGGCTCAACCGGTTAAGCTTGATGAATTGGGCAGGGACGAAAACTTGCAGAAGCGTATGGAAGCGAAAAGGAGGGCTGCAGCACGGCAGAAAAGGCGAGCTCGATTTGAAAATAAGCGTGCATCAGCCATGGAGATTGATGGATCTTCTCTGAAAATAGAAGGAGAATCAAGCACTGATGAGAGTGACAGCGAGACTTCAGCATACAAGGAAATCAGAGATAAGATACTTTTGTGTGCTGATAAGGTCTTCAGTGATGCATCTGAGGAATTTTCCCAGCTTTCAATGGTGAAGGCGAGATTTGAGAAGTGGAAGCGAGACTATTCATCGACTTATCGTGATGCTTACATGTCTTTGACCGTTCCTTCCATCTTTTCACCTTATGTTAGATTGGAGCTTTTGAAATGGGATCCTCTTCATCAAAACGTGGATTTCTTTGACATGGAATGGTAAGCTATTCATGATTTCCATCTTTTCATTATTGTCCTAAATTTCATATCACTTAAACTAACCAGCATGCATTACTGCATTAGTCTCTTAGCGTGTGAAGTAAAGTTAGCAAACCCATTGTTTACCTCGGATTTTTGGAAGTATTCTGACTCAAGATCTATGTCTGCAGGCATGGGTTATTATTTGATTATGGGAAGCCAGAAGATGTTGATGATTTTGCACCCGATGATACTGATGCCAACCTTGTCCCTGAGCTTGTGGAAAAGGTTGCGATTCCTATCCTGCACCATCAGATAGCTCGTTGTTGGGATATACTTAGCACCCGAGAGACAAGAAATGCTGTTACGGCTACAACCTTGGTGACAAATTATGTTCCTGCTTCAAGCGAGGCCCTAGCAGAACTATTTGCTGCTATTCGTTCTCGTCTTGTTGAGGCCATCGCTGCTATTGCGGTATGAATTTGTTACATCTCTAACTACTTTCCTTATAAAATCTCATTGAATCTGCTATGATTATACTGGACAGAATTATTTCTTATGATCCTTTCTTTGCTCTCCAGGTTCCGACATGGGATCCTCTGATATTGAAGGCTGTACCTAATGCTCCACAAGTTGCAGCATATAGGTTTGGGACATCAGTCCGTCTTATGAGAAATATATGTATGTGGAAAGACATCCTGGCGCTTCCAGTGTTGGAGAACTTGGCTCTGAGTGAGCTTTTGTTTGGAAAAGTCCTACCTCATGTCAGAAGCATTGCATCAAATATCCATGATGCTGTTACAAGAACTGAAAAGATTGTTGCTTCCTTGTCTGGAGTATGGACAGGACAAAGCGTCACAAGAACTCACAGGTAATAATGATTTCTTTCAATAGACGAATTAGAAGTTTGCTTTCTCACACAATAGAGTTCTATTGGTTGATATTAGTGAAACCATCATTATTGTCCCATCTTGTGATTACAATCCGTCTGCATGAAAAGTGAAGCTATTGTTTTTCATGTGTGCTACTGCAAGGGTAAAGAGCTGCTGTGTACATTGCATAATTGATCTTGCAAAGTATTGTAACTTTACGAGTATTGGTCAGGCCATGGCTCTTTGTGCACCTCATATTAGGAGTATACCATTTTATGTTACAATATCGCCTTGATACAAATACCAAAATGTTTTATTTGATTGTGCAGTCGGCCGTTGCAACCGCTTGTGGACTGTATTCTGGCACTTAGGAAAATTCTGGAGAAGAGGCTTGCCTCAGGACTGGACGATGCTGAAACCACTGGTCTCGCCCGCAGGTTAAAGAGAATACTAGTGGATGTCCACGAACACGATCACGCCAGGGAAATTGTCAGAACATTCAATCTCAAGGAGGCAGTGTGATAGAACCTTTTATTGGTAGGAAGGTTGCAAAATCAATTCAGAAATCTGTAATCTCAATGTTATCAGATACACGTCTCTCCTGAGGATGTTTCATTTCAAGATTTTCGCGGAAGCCATTTCCGGATGCAAGAGTTCTTGTGCATTGGCTTTATGTATGAATATTTCTTCATATCTGTACGAGGTTATTTGGCAAATACAAAATTTCAAATAATATAAGCCACAACTAGTGTTATTGTGCTGCGTTTTAGAATTTCTATTACACAAGCTGTATCTGGTGATTCAGACTGTCATTCTGCTATGAACAACTTGTGATTAACTCAAATAGCAGAATGAGAAAAACCTTGGAAAAATCTCTATAGTATTGAAGTTGGTCTCTGAACAGATATCTTAAGGGGTGGTAGTAGTAGTGTCGTCTTCTTCATTTGCATCTTCTATATCCGACGAAGAATCAGCCGCTTTCTCGAATTCAACCATTTTCTCAAGTGAGTCAATGTCTCCAGCTTCAGCAAGGGCGTGTATCCGCAGCTTCTCTGCGTCTTCGCTGCAATTTTTTTTTGTAGAGAACGAGTAAGTAAAGGAACATTGCAAAAAAAAGCATAAAGATTTCTTATTCCTTTTAGAGAAGCTTTAATCGGAGAGAAGAACTTACTCTGCAACTCCGAATATTTCCTTGACAATTAAGGAGTTGTCTTTTGAGCAGAAGTCAGGAAGCTGTTTAAAAAGGGAACATGGTTACAAATTCCATCACAAAGACAATGCTGTATGCATAGTTTTTTGGTTTCATGATCAGATCATCAATACATAAATGTTGAAGAAGTGATGTTTCCACATTCATTACCTCAGAAAGATAGTAGATTTTTGCAAAAAGCGCCTGCACGGCTAGTTTTCTCTTGAACCCCTTTTCTGTAAAGCCTTGCATATTCATCACAACAGGACCTGCAAAATCCAAATACACCACCAAGAGCAAATGAAGAAGACAGTGACAAAATGGAGAAAACTTAGACAGGAGTATGTTGTCTATCATCATCATACCTTTTTCTTTAACAATACGACGAGAAATTTCATTCAAAACCTCAGGAATCTGAGAATCATCCAAACCAGAAGCTCTTCTGAGATGAATGAGACTCGCAACAAAGTCAGGGTTAAACGGCTTCTCATTCAAAGCATACCGAATGTACTTCCTCAATATCTCCATCATGTTAAACCCTGTCTGAAATGTAGACAGAAAAAAAAAAAAAACATCATTCTCATGTTAAGTTCTGCACTTTGAAATAATTACAAAGAGAGTTCACACCTTTTCTTCAAGTGCCTTAAGCTCAGAGCTATTCACCGTGCCGCCTTCCTTCTGTAACAGCTCATCAATAGATCTACAAAGCATAGCGTTCTGATTCACCTGGAGAGAGAGATTCAAAAAAAACTCGAGTCATCAGTTTCAACTAGTAAACGATCACAAGAGAGAGGCAGAGAGTGTGTGAGAGAGAGAGAGACCAGTTTCTTGCGTTGTGCTTTAGGAGAAGAGAACTTCTTAACGGTTTTAACGAAGGCGGTTACGAACGTGACCCCGGCGTAAGCGAGAGGGACGGCGAGCATCCACGGCAGCTTGCTGCTTCCAACTCGAGGACCTGGAAGCGCTTGAGTCACCGAACCAGTGAACTCGACTAGGTCAAGCGCCTTCTCCTGAATCCACGGCATATCCTCCTCTACTTCCTCTTCTTCTACTTCTTTCTCTTTTTTGTTCTCCGTCGTTGAAAGCTCCGATGGTTTCTTCGACGCCGAGACGGAAGTGGAGAGGTGAGTGAGTCTCGAGGGACGGAGTGAGGGTAAGGAGACGAGACATGGTGTCTTTGGGGAGGAGCGAGGGAGAAGGGATGGTTGAGGAACATTGTGTTGAGTTTGACTCTGGAGAAGGAGTCGGGATGAAGGTTGGATAAGAGACGCCATTGATGCGTTGGCTTCGGATGCGGCGGAGCTGTACAAAAGCAGCTTATCGGGTTTCTATACGCCGAAGGTGAGTACTGAGTAGGTGACGAAGTATGATTTAGAGAAGTTAGAACACTGTTTCACTGGGCCCCAGCCCATATAGTTTTATTCGGCCCATATCGTTTTTAGAATAATTCTAGTTTAAATTACTCGAAAGAAAATAAAATTACTTTTTGTTTTTACTACCACGGTTAAAGTTAATTTTCAGCAGACTAAACAGCACTGAGTCTTTGGAGACTTTCATGTAAATTCAGATAAATCTGGAATATTACAAAAAGTTTGTTCACAAAATCTTACAAGAAAACATTTGCTTCACTTTGTCTACGAATTTCTTTCTCTTTTCTTTTGCCATCATATAAACGTGAAAAGAAAATATCTTTGGTTTTTGTTTGTAGGGAATTGACATTCTAAGAGTAGAGTAACAATGTCTCAAAAGTTGAGTTCTAAAGACTAGCATATACATTTTCTATACATTATCAGGCCAGAACTCCCTGAAGAAGGCTCGCTCGAATTCCTTTTCCTGTAACTGTTTTTCGTGCTCCATCAACTTCCGCATTTTCTTTGAAAGTTTCTTCGATTGCTTAGAGAGTTTCTCCTCCTGAAATTTTATATACAGAGCAAAAAGATAAGATATATGCCATATAGACAAATAGGAGAGGTATGTATGTGCATTATAAACTATCAGCTTCAACTTGTTGAATATTTAAAAACAAACCTTTCCAGAATCTGTAGGTTTCGCCGCTTTTCTCTTGGCTGGTTTTTCAGCTGCAGCTCCCAGTCCTCGTTTGTTGTTTTTCGGCTCTGTTTGTACTGGCACCAATATACCCTGCATGGAATGACATCAAATCTTTCAGAAAAACGTGAATACATAAATACAGAAACTAGTTCATAATGAACATGATTCATTATGAACAACATGGCAAGAGCAAACCAACCAAAGACACCTGAGTAGGAAAGCATTAATACAAGCGTTTTAGGGTGATTGCAAAATAACTCAAAACATCAGCTTTCTACTAAAACTTTTGTTGGTGGCTGCAGGGCAAAGATTCTGAGCTATGAACGAAATTCACTAGTAGATTTTCAAGAAAGGCACAACAAGATAGTACACAGTCTAGCAAGAATTTCAAAAATAACAAGTTATTCATACAATACAACTAAGACGTCTAACATTCTGGCGAATGACACTATATTAATAAATAAATGCAGATTCCACAACTAAGATATAACCAGAATTGATACAAGCAGAGGTATGAGTTCACCTGTTCAGCGACTCCAAGACCAGTGCCTTCCTTCCAGCCTTGCTTCTTTAGGAGCTGTATAACCCAATTTAACAACAATTAGTTAGGACAAGCTAGAGTATATTTAATTCTAAGGAAAAGATACATCAAATATTAACATCCCATATAGAACAAAAGATACCTGAAACCCAATGTTGGAAGAACTGATTGCAGCCCATGAACTGCTCGATCCAGCAGGCTCACCCATTATTCAGTAACAACCTATACACAACGAATCAAACATTCAGGACAAAAACAACTTGCAATGAATTAATTTTAAGGTTAGCAATTCAGATTGTCGCCAAACTAACAATCCCTTTATGTTGATTCTTGTCTTGGCATGGCTGGTAACACGAATCCAAAGTTAAAACATGAAGATTCCATAAACCATGTTCCTGAAACATCGCAGAATTGAATTAATAGATACACGGAACTCACCAATTCGCTTCGAGTCTCCAAAGAACGATTCGCTAATCTCCAACGAACCACCGCCTCTGATTGTCGCCGGCGTAAGGCGGTTAGACGTCTTAGTTATATATTTAAGAGAACCGCTTTCTAAAGCATAACGGGCCTATTTATTTAGGCCAGGCCCAATAAAGGCCCATATAAAATAGTAGACGCGGACTCATCTGAACCAAACAGTTATCTCGAGTTCGGCGGACTCAGGTGGGCATAAACACAGAGCCTCCACGCTTCACATTCTTCCTCCTCTACATCCCATTCTCGATTAGAGAGAACAAAGGCCAAGTCTCTCTGTATCCGAGTTCTTCGCGAAAATTTCGTGTACATGGTACGCAATCAGTTTCTCGTATTCTCTTTTGATGATCTTCGTTTCTCCATTTCTAGGTTTTGCATTTTTTTTTACCGATCGCAAATGTTAGGGTTTTTGGAATCTAAGACTTGATTTGTTCCAAACGTTTAGCTGATTGATTGAAAAATATTTCATTTTCTTATACAGATCTAGAGGTTTGTGATTTTTTTTGGGATTTGATTTGATCTGCTCGTTGTTCTTCGAGACTATCGATGCTTCTAGAAAGAGATTGAATTTATTCACTACCTTTTGTTTGGTTTGATACTGATATATAGATTTTTCAATGATTTTAGTGCTTTGCTTTTGAGTCTGATCATGCGTTTCAATGTTTCTATATAACTTCTATGTTCTATGCGTTGGATTACAGGCACCCATGAGGGGGATTCTTGGTCTGCAGAGGGCAGTATCTGTTTATAAGGGAAGTAACAGATTGGCTCCAGCTTTGAGATCATTCAGCACCCAAGCTGCATCCACTTCCACCACTCCACAGCCACCTCCACCTCCTCCACCTCCGGAGAAGACTCATTTCGGTGGTCTCAAGGATGAAGATCGGATTTTCACCAACCTCTACGGGCTACACGACCCATTTCTCAAGGGGGCGATGAAGAGAGGTGATTGGCATAGGACCAAAGATTTGGTGCTCAAGGGTACTGATTGGATTGTCAATGAGATGAAGAAGTCTGGTCTTCGTGGGCGTGGTGGTGCTGGTTTCCCTTCTGGTCTTAAGTGGTCCTTTATGCCTAAAGTCTCTGATGGTCGTCCTTCTTATTTGGTTGTCAACGCTGATGAGAGTGAGCCTGGGACTTGTAAAGATAGGGAGATCATGCGTCACGATCCTCACAAGTTGTTGGAAGGGTGTTTGATTGCTGGTGTTGGTATGAGAGCTAGTGCAGCTTATATTTACATCAGGGGTGAGTATGTGAATGAGCGTTTGAATCTAGAGAAGGCGAGGAGAGAGGCATATGCAGCTGGTCTCTTGGGGAAGAATGCATGTGGTTCTGGGTATGACTTCGATGTTTACATCCACTTTGGAGCTGGTGCATACATTTGCGGTGAAGAGACTGCGCTACTTGAAAGCCTTGAAGGGAAGCAAGGGAAACCTAGGTTGAAGCCTCCGTTCCCTGCTAATGCTGGTTTATATGGATGTCCCACAACTGTTACCAATGTGGAGACAGTGGCTGTTTCTCCGACCATCTTAAGGCGTGGACCTGAGTGGTTTTCGAGTTTTGGTAGGAAGAACAACTCTGGGACGAAGCTGTTTTGTATATCGGGCCATGTTAACAAGCCATGTACCGTTGAAGAGGAGATGAGTATCCCTCTCAAGGAACTGATTGAGAGGCATTGTGGAGGTGTTAGGGGTGGATGGGACAACCTGCTTGCTATCATTCCTGGAGGTTCCTCAGTCCCTTTGATTCCTAAGAACATATGCGAGGATGTGCTGATGGATTTCGACGCTCTCAAGGCAGTCCAGTCAGGGCTAGGAACTGCAGCTGTCATTGTGATGGATAAATCAACCGATGTTGTGGATGCAATTGCAAGGCTCTCTTACTTCTACAAGCATGAAAGCTGTGGGCAGTGCACTCCTTGCAGAGAGGGAACAGGTTGGCTCTGGATGATCATGGAGAGGATGAAAGTTGGCAATGCAAAGTTGGAAGAGATTGATATGCTTCAAGAGGTAACCAAGCAGATCGAAGGACACACAATCTGTGCATTGGGTGATGCAGCTGCATGGCCCGTCCAAGGTCTGATAAGGCACTTTAGGCCGGAGCTTGAGAGAAGGATCAAGGAACGCGCTGAAAGGGAGTTGCTACAGGCTGCTGCTTAAAACCCTTGCTAACGACAGGTTTGCATCTCCAATTCTTCAACTCTTTTAATTTTCTGTTGCAACTTAAAATGCGAAGATCTAGTTGATTGTTTCAATAAACTTAATGTTAGTACTCGGCTCTTGGAGGCTATATAGTTTCTTTGGTCCTTCATAGTCTACGCCTTATTTGCAGGGTATTTGCTATTATTCTCAATGGAAATAAAATCTGAAGCACACTGTTAGGGTTTTGGGGATGCAAAGCTACTTCAGAAGAAGAAGGTAATGTATTTGTTGAAATGGTTCATGTTGAACTTTATTCAAACTTGTATCAGAAAGAGCTATGTTTGCTCTTTTGCTTATTCTACTTTTAATGTTTGTTTGTTTTCTCTTTGACTATACTGAGATCACAATTTGGGAACAACCAACCAAACAAAACCTTTTCATATTTGAAATAAATGATGCTCCTTTTTGGGTTTTAGATAGTTGATTACATTCCAAATAAGTTTATAATCACTTTGGCTTCTCGTGAAAAATATCTATAGGGCTATGAATGAATACCCGTAGTTGATCTGTATCATTGTGATTTGTCGCAACTGGTAGAATCTTAATCATAGGTGTGACTATTCTCATATATGTTCACATTAAAAAGAGGAAAAGATAAATGCTGGAGACCTGCGAATTGATGGGACAAGTATGGTAGGGGACCGGTCTGGTTTGGTGGATATTTAGCGATAAGATGTACGTCACCATCTTCTTCTAACTTCTTTGTCCACTTCTGCAGCTTATTTCATTTTTCAAGTTCTTTCCTAATCAATAACATTACGAGATCGTGAGATGTTGTGGAAGTAAATCTATACATATCAAGTATTTGTAAAAGCTTTGTTGCACAATGACTAGGCACTAAATCACATACTTGCATAAACCGGACAGTGTACTATTTCGTAGGCAACTAACGTGTTCTTATATTTGAAAGCGTCATCTAAAGTTTGTTAAAATAGAAATATTGTCTAAACTAATACTGAAAAAATTAGTTTTCTAATTAGTTTGAACAACTTTCACATATGTAGTTTGTAAATTTTTAATTGTCTCATGATAAAAAGTAACATGACAGTACAAGTAATTATTATTCATCAATGATTGACTAGGACCCCAAATGTCACCCAAAAATATATCTTGGCACATGCTATAGCATTATGAAAAGTGAGAAAACAAAATAGAGGAAAATCAAATTTGTAACTAACGACGGCCCCAATATTAAAATTACCTGGTATAATCTTCGTCAAAATATAATGATGTTAGTATATTATTTCCTTAATCTACTTCGCAGTTAACATGATTACCAACAAAAGAAACATTAGACAAAACAACAAATGTTGAGAGAAAAATAATAAGGAAACGAAAATTGTATAAAAGTAAAGAAGAAACAGCGAAACAGAGCTGTGAAGGAACTGTAGCAATCAATGGTGTGGGCGCTTAATGGTTATCATCACTGTCTCTCTATATTGTTTTTGAACTTCCATTCCCCTTTAACAATGGCATTTTGACCACTCTCCCTCTCTGAAGACCCAATAAACCCCTAATTTTCTCTTTTATTTCCGCGTATACTTCTTCCTTCTTTTATTTCTTAAGAATCAGATAAACACCTCTCTCTCTCTCTCTCTCTCTTGCTCTGTTCTTAGCTCCTCAGTAGGATACGCCAAAAGATATCCTCTTGAAGCGTTTACCTCCCATATTTTCAGGGGAATATAATTCAGTTGAAAAGAGATTCCCTTTTCGATTCATCATCCGAGATTCTCTCTTTCTCTAGTCTATCTGTGGATCTCTGATTAGCTGCTAGACGCTAAAAGGTTCGAACTTTGCAGACTATAGTCTGGTTAGAATCCCCAGTATTATTTTTAGTGGGTGGGTTTGATTATTAGAAGATCAAAAAATGACTGTGGAAGAAGTTAGTGACAGTTCTGCGTGGAGTAGGGAAGATGATATTGCGTTCGAGAGAGCTCTTGCTAATTATTATACAGATGAATCAGATGAAAAGTGGGAGAAGATTGCTGCGGATGTTCCGGGGAAGAGCGTCGAGCAGATCAAAGAGCATTACGAGCTTTTAGTTGAAGATGTTAGTAGGATTGAATCAGGATGTGTCCCGCTTCCTTCCTACCCTTCTCCTCTTGAGGATGCTGGTGGTGAAGATGGAGGAGGGAGCGGTAAGAAAGGAGGTAGTAACAGTCACGACCAGGGAAGCAAAGCAAAGGCTGATCAAGAACGACGTAAGGGTATTGCCTGGTCTGAGGATGAGCACAGGTGAGAGATCTTTTGCTTTATTTATTCTCCTTAAGTCTGTTTGGGCTTCTTCTCATTGCTTTAGTATTCTTTTGATTTAGATAGATCAAGAACATTAATCTTATTGCTCTAGGTGACAAATTTAGGTATCCTTGGATGTCAATTTTCATGAATCTGTAGCAATTAGAGTTTTCGGAAGTGATATTGTGCTTAGACGCAAGACCTTAACATGAACTCTTAGGTTCTTTGTCTCCCCTATTGGGGAAGTAAAAGGACTGGTTTTAGTTTTTAGGTAACTAACTCTAGAGGATGCTTTGAAGGAAAACTACAAGTTTCTTAAATTTCTCATGATTTTGTGTAGAAGTTTCAAAGGCTCTGATATTAGTGAAATTATAACTCAGCATGGGACAGAGAAAGCTGTCCTCATAAATTCTCATTACCTCCATGTCTTAACTGCTATATCATTACATCCACCATGTTAGAGAATAGAGATGATGGGAAGATGCTGTCTAACCCCTGGGACCATTTTGACCATGTTTTTTCACCACTTGCTGAAGCTTGATGCTGTTTATTATGCTGAAACCTTGAGAAAAAAAAAAGGATAGTTAGTAGGTCCACCTCCGTTATTGATGAACCCCACTTTCCTTTTAAAAAAGGGGCAAACAAATCTTACTTTAGTGTTAGTCTTAATTTTACTCTATTGAAAGCACTAATGGTTTTTTGGTATATTAAAGGGTGGATAAGTGTAGAACTATCTGTGTGCTACGTTATTGGTTTTAAACTGGTTCCGTTAGCAGCCTCTTGTGTGTTTTCATGTTTGATACTGTGGCCAGGAAGATTCTGCCTTTTTGGTTATGCAAATATTGTGATGAACTAATGGGTTGTCTCTTCTGTGTTGCAGGTTATTTCTTCTTGGTTTGGATAAGTACGGTAAAGGTGACTGGCGCAGCATTTCTCGTAACTTTGTTGTAACAAGAACACCGACCCAAGTAGCGAGCCACGCTCAAAAGTATTTCATTCGTCTAAACTCAATGAACAAAGACAGAAGACGATCAAGCATTCACGACATTACTAGTGTTGGCGACGTAGATGTTTCAACCCCACAAGGACCGATCACTGGTCAGAACAACAACAACACCACCACCGGTTCTACTGCTGTTGCTGGAGGAGGAAACAAATCAGTCAAGCCAGCCGCCTCCCAACCACCACCTGGACCTCCTATGTATGGAGCACCCACCATAGGTCAACCAGTAGGTGGACCATTGGTCTCAGCAGTTGGAACACCTGTGAGCGTCCCAGCTCCTCCTCACATGGCTTATGGAGTCCATGCTGCTTCAGTCCCTGGCTCAGTGGTTCCCGGTGCACCAATGAACATGGCTCAGATGCCTTACACCATGCCGAGGACACCAACTGCTCATAGGTAACGTCGAAAATGCTCTCTGTTTAGGTGTAAGAAAGTTGTGTAAAGGATTTAGTTAAATATTCCTTGAGCGAGGTTTTTTTATTACTTAGTTTGTGAGGATTTTTACGAGGTTCGAATAAGAAAGAGATTAAGATCATATGATTTAGTTTCAAGACTCGAGAAACAAAACATCTTATTATGGTTTTAACCTCTGTGAAACAATGCTCGACAGATGATTGTATACAAATAAAGTTTGATATGAACTTGAATATAAGAATGTGAAAACACTAAGTATTCAGTTCAACAGACTCGACTCGGTCATTGTTTTTGAGTCAAAGTTACTCTTGTCTGGTTTTATTCTCCTGGTGATCTCATCAAGAACCTGATAGATCTCATAAGATCTTGGGTGTGATTTATCTTGAACAGTAAAGTTATGAACTTCAACTCCTACTTCCACAAGATAGCTATATCCAGCGGCCTTTGTCATTGTTTCCTTCTTCATCATCTTCCTCATCCTCAAAACCCCATCCCACTTCTCATTTGCGGCGTAGATATTTGACATGATCACACAGTTACCTGGATTGGAAGGTTCAAGCTTGAACAGTGCCTCGCTTGCTATCTCTGCTATCTCAACATTGCCGTGGAAACTACAAGCACCCAAAAGGGTTCCCCAAACAACAGCATCTGGCTTCATCGGCATTGTTCTGATGAGATCGCAGGCTTCTTGCAGCTTCCCAACACGCCCCAAGAGATCGATCATGCATCCGTAGTGCTCCAGCTTTGGGAAAATCTTGTGAACTTCCTCCATGGACTTGAACAACTCTTTCCCCTTTGCCACCATCCCACCATGAACACAAGCTAGCAGCAACCCAACAAACGTCACTGCATCAGGTCTCCCTCCTTCTCGCTACAGCAGCAACGGAGAATCATAGTGTTAAGAAAAATTTAAAACAAAGAGACTAAAATACTTGTAATGCAACTACTAGAAGAAAGTGCTCACCAACATTTGGGCATAAAGCTCTAAAGCTTGGTCATGTTTCCCGTGAGTAGCTAGACTACTGATCATGGAGTTCCATGAGCACAAATTCCTCTGCTTCCCCAATTCATCGAATATCTGTTTAGCTACATCTATCATTCCACATTTTGAGTACATCTCTAATGTAGCATTACTAACGTAAATGTTATCAAAGAACCCATTCTCTCTAGCATATCTCTCTAACCTTCTCCCAATCTCCAACGCGCCTAGATTCGCACAAGCGGGGAGAACACTAGTCACAGTAATATGATTCGGTTTCACAGATTTATCTTTCTCCATACACAAAAACATCGTTAAAGCTTTAGAGTAGTTCCCATTCTGACTAAACCCAGAGATGACACTTGTCCACGAGATCACGTTCTTACAAGGCATCGAATCAAACAACTCCATCGCCGCCTTCATATCCCCCTGGCTCTTATAAACCGTGATCATCGCGTTCCACACGGGTACATCTCGGTTAGGCATTTCGTCGAACACCCTGCGCGCACAACTCAAAGCTCCTACCTTTGCATAACCAGTGATTAAAGCAGTGCAGCAGAAGGAATCAGACTCGAACCCAGATCTCAAAAACTGCGAATGAAGCATCCGCAATGTTCGAACCGACGAAATCGAAGCGGAAGCGGCGAAAACGAAATTGAAAGTGTGGTGATTCGGTCGGAGTCCATCGTGGGAGAGGAGGTTGAAGAGGGAGATGGATTCGTGAGGCTGGTCGTGAACGGAGTAAGCTTGAATCAGCTTGTTGTAGAGGAAGATACAAGGGCTACTACTGTGATGATCGAAGAGTTTTCGGGCGTAGACAAGATCCGGAACACGAAGCAGTCGTTGTAAGAGATCTTTGGTTTCGTCTAGGCCAGTTTTGAGACAGTGCGCGTGGAGTTGTTTGATCTGGTTCATCCCCACGCGCCTACACTTCCCGCGTAATCAGTGTTTGGACTTTTTATGTGTTCTTCTATCGAATTGAATCTCACGTAATGTATTGGGCTCATAACAGATTTTAAAGTTCGGCCCATGTATTAAAGATATGTTGTTTCAACAAATTTTTGAATTATTTGTTTATGGTATTCAAAAAATAATCATTATTATAAATTGGATAGGGATCTGATCAATGTTATATAATCTTTTCTCAGTATTATATCCTGTTAAAAATTATTATCTCCAGATTTTTTTCCTAAAAGTATCTCTCAAAAATTCTTTTGCTCATTTTTTAAATGGTATATGTAGATAGCATGCTAATCCTCATAAGATGTGACATGCACTTGTCCTAATGGTTTGCATTCTGATTAGGCTGGAAAAATTCAAAACCAGAAAACCATATTTACATTTTATTCTTTATCAAAAAGACTCCTATTAAATAATCTATAAATAGAGTCTATTGTTTTTTTCATTATGAACATTCTTTACGGTAATAATATAATGGATTTCACAAAGAGAATTTTGATGGTGTTTGCTCTAATCATTATGTTGGGTATCTCCTATGTTCAGTGTCGTCAAAGTCCGAAGCTCATGCCTTGTAAGATTTGATTACAAAACTGTTTTTCTTGATGATTTATGATTGTGAATTGCTATAAATGTATACTTTTTGGTTTGTTTAGGGTCTGGAGAAAAATTTACTCAATGTTTCGACTCAGGTCCATGTCGGCAAGGGATGCTGAAATGCATTGAGTTCTGCTCCTCAATGGGGACTGCAAATGGACAGTGTAATATTGAAAATATATGTTGTTGCATTCATTAGTGTTACACTAAAAGTCCGAAACAACGTTGCATTTTATCTATGGAGGAGAATCCTTGTTATGATTATTGTATCCCAAGTCTTTTCTTTGTAGATGACATATTGTCACGTGCTGATAAATGTATGATGGGTTACTATATTTTATTTTGCTCAACATCAATTATTCATTAACTAAAGTGGAAATACAAGATTTCGACCACCATATTTTAATCTAACATATAATCGACAGAACACTAAGATCGAGTCGATGTATTTTTTACCGTAATAAGACAAATACATATACATCTCACGACTTGAGATGAACTTTCTCTTGACCTCTAATTACGCCACCATAAATGATATGTACACAATAACTGAAGTGTGAAAACAATAATGAAACTTTTATAGCTTAACTATATTAATATTTTTAAAATACTCATACGATTAAGATCTTTTGAAATAAAATGGTGTCTTATATATAGCCTAAAACAAAACTTCTAAGGCAGAACAAAGAAATTCCAATTTGTTTGGGAAAAAAGCTTATTTTTAGTTTGTTTTCTTGTCATCTTCTAGGGCAGTGATCTTCTTCGGATCTGCAGAATCATCATCGCCTCCAAATGGACAATATAAAAGTGGAAATATATGTTGTTGCATACTTGCATTCATCAGTTTTACATTAAGTCTGGATCAACGTTGCCTTTTAACTATGGAGGAGAAATTGTTATGATTATTGTATCCGAACTCTTTATTTGTAAATAAGATGATGGTTACTATATTTTTTTTTGCAAAGTATGAATTGAAGATTTTGTATATAATCGACGGGATCTAATTAGACCACAATAAACGAAAACAATAAAGTACACAATAACCAAAGTGTGAAAACAATAATGTATGATGGTTACCGAACAAAACTTGGGTTCACCCCCTATGGTGAACTCTCAAATTCACCTCAACTCTTATCACCAATCAAAATGACATGTAGGATTAATAAAAAAAGGAAAGAAAATTAAAAAGAAGAAAAAAGAAAAAAAAAAGGTAAAAACAAAAGACTTGACTGCAGCTTCTGTTTTGTGTTTTGTTAACTATGTCTATAGCTTCTTCTTCTTCTTCATCATTCTCTGTTTTTTTAAGATCTGAAATTTCATGTTTATGATTAATGTTGATACTATTTCTCTAAGATTTCAGATTTGGGTTCAAGATCTAGAGTTTGAGTTTAGAATTTGAGATGTAGAATTTAAAAAATCCAGGGTTTGGGTTTAGGAGGTAGGATTTGGGTTTAGGGTTTAGATTTAGATTTAGGATATAAAGTTTAGATTTATGATATATAGATAGATGATTGCAGATTCTAATTTAACAAGCAAAGTTGTAAACATGTTTTATGGATGATGAAAAAGAAGAAGCCATGAAAAATAAATCTAAAAAGAAGAAAAAGTCATGAAAGCGTCGTTTTTTTTTTCACTTCTTTTTTTTTAATTTATTTCCTTTTTTAAATAATCTTACGTGGCAATTTGATTGGTAATAAGAGTTGTGGTGAATTTAAGAATCTCTTATATAATAAAGCATAAGTCACTAGACCAGTAAACTTTTGACATGTGGATTATGCTTTAACAAAAAAAAAAAAATCAGCAATTTACAAAACTAAATAAACTAAATAACTGTTCCTAATAAAAGAACTCCACGGTACTGTTAACAAATAAAACTCCACTGGGCCATGATCCCTCATTTCATGGCATGATTTCACTGCTTCGTATTCTATGTAATCTTCAAATAACTGTTCTTTTGTTTGACTTCTCTTTTATTCTGATCAATCGTTTCATGTCTTTGTTTCATTTCTTCGTCATGTTCTAGATCTCAATGTAAAAACAAAATCAATGAAAATAACTCTCTTATTCTTTTCAGGATTCAACTTGAAGTTTTAAATGATTTTTTTATAGAAGGAGAAAGGAAAAAGGAGTTGCGACTGCACAAAGAAATTTCATCTCAGGCCATAGAAATGCAAAGTAAATATTTTACCACTTTCTTTGAGATTAAATGGAATATTCCAATGTTATTGAATTTTTTTGGGTGAATTTTAAATTCATCATATCTTCAAGAAATATGAAGATAACATATTAGTGGTATGTGTGGACGAGATCAAAATAATATTATAAATAGACGCAAGCTTATAATAACTAAGTTAGTCTAATTTCTAGATACATTATTTATAATTTATGGCTTAATGTAAATACAAATTAGCATTCTTCTAGATATGTTATCTATCTACAATATGTGGTGTTAGTAACATTTTTAACCACAAACGATGTATCTACAGTGTATGGCTTAATGTAAATACAAATTAACATTCTTCTAGATACGTTACCTACAATATGTGGTGTTATTAACATTTTTAACCACAAAATGTATAGTGTTAATACATTAAAATTAAGGAATTCCTATCTGTACGCAGTACGGGACCAAACACTAGTTCACCATAAGGGGTGAACCCAAGTATTGTTCGATGGTTACCATATGAAACTTTCATATCTTCAACTGTATTGTATTTTAAAAATAATGTCATATGATTAAAGATCTTTTAAAATAATTTTTTTTATCGTTTATATATCCTAAAACAAAACTTCTAAGGCAGTACAAAGAAATTAAATCTGATTTGGAAATGAAAAACAAAGCTTATTTTTAGTTTGTTTTCTTGTCATCTTCTTGGTCGGTGATCTTCTTTGGATCCGCAGAATCATCCTCACCTCCAAAACCAAACTCGTTGACACGTGTTTTGTCCACAGGATAAACCCATCTCTGGTACAAGTATATCAAGAAAATTATATCTGCAACAAAGACAACACCAGACCACCCGATTTAGATCATCATCATCAGTTTTATGCCAATTCCAAAACAATCTAAAGAGGCGTGAATCAACAAAATCTCAGGGAAAGATTGATTTGTATTATTTACCATCTCGGAAGACAGAAAGACGGTGCAGCATTGGCATCTTGATGACAAAAGCAAAGAGATCGTCGATGATGGTGTTGAGGAACTTATAAGTCATTTGCCTCCATGGTAGATGCGCCACTGACTTTAGCTTATAGTTGATGAACAATTGAGGACACATCATTATGAAACCTACAAAAAAAACAAAACACAAACATTGATTTCATCTCAAAAGAATCAATCACATGAGAGTTTTGAGCTGGTGTAAAAGAATTTTGAAGGGGTTTTCTTTTACCAAACATGTAGACGCAGCTCGTTAGTGAAGATAGTATCCATGAGTACCAGCTCTTGTGGCGTTCGTAGGCTAGTGAATATATAGCGAATCCCGCGACAAGGAGGAGAAGCACATAGGATAAGAACTTAATGGCCATATCATCATACTCCTTGGTTTTGTTCCTCGCATAGGATTCACGATCGTGGAACCTCAATCTTGGAATCATTCCACTTCTATCAACCTGGAAAAAATATCAGATTGAAAAGTGTCACTTGCTGATTTTTCTAGTTTAATGTTATTAGATGTTCCTACCTCTATGCGCATGGCTTTTCCTATTTTCCAGAACTCAATGCAGACGCCAACTCCAGAACTAGCCAGTATCATCCATGACGTGTCGTTGTCAAGCAGGTAGAGGAAGATGATGAACTGACAGATGAAGTTGAGTACAACAGACTTTGCAGACAGTCCTTCCATTGATTTGTTCTTGTTCCAAAACTGGATATCTGCAGGGAAGGTAATCAGACAATTAGATAAGCTAATATCAATGATAGTATAGCTTTTGTATTTGGCGTTTACCATTTTTGAATGCAAGGAAGTCAAATACAGAATGCAGCATCGAAACACACATTGTGACGCCCAACAGATAGGGATTGCCTTCCAAAAATACCCTCTGCAAGTAAAAAAAATTACGCCTCAAATCTTAGTATATAATAAGACATGAAGCTAAGTGAGCACCATAAAGGAACAGAATCACCTACCTTTAGTTCGTCAGATTCACCATCAAGCATGCTTCCGTAGCTACGATGAACCTGGAAAGACTGTTCAATCTGCTCAAATAGCTGCCACTTTGTCATGCTTATGGGGCTTACTTCTATGTTAAGTGGCAGCTCTGAGACTGTCTCGTTGATTGCAATCAGCTTGTCCCTTAGCAGCCAAAACTCGTTGAAGAAAACTATAGGATAGTAGTTCACTGTAGTAGGTTCTACTTGTATGTCTGCCAATAAAGTTAAGGAAAGCAAAAAAAAGAAAAGAATATCTTCTATACGAGTTTAACCCAAGTTATACTAAAAATGGCATGGAAGAGGACACCTCTCTAGTGCCTTCAAATGATAGAGAAACATGTGCAAAGGATACAAGGAGCAATATTTGGTGGTACACCATGCTGTGGATAGCTGCAAGGAAATTGAAGACAATTAGCAAAACGTCTTATGAAACTCATCATTGGAAGTGAGCTCAGAGGAAATGAAAGCATGCCATGAATCCATTATCCATCTACCAAGTTTCAGAGAGAACTAACCGAGTAAAGTCATCGACTAGGTTAATGGTGACATTAGGTTTCCAGTAGGATATCCATTCAGCAGGGCCCTCATCCTGCAGTTCCGAGTCATTACCATCAACCTCCTGCGAAGTCTGTTGTTAGTTAGTTCATAAGAATGTGTGCCGTAACACAGGCTTCATAAAACATGAACAAACAAATCATTATCCAAAGGTTTATCTAGATTCACACCTCAACTTGTGCACTGGATTCAGCAGAGTCTTTAGGATTTCCCAAAAGACTCTTCTTCTTATCTGCTTTTCGCTTAGGCAAGTAAGTCGCAACAGCTGAAAGACAGTTAAAAAAAAAAACAGGAGGTCGTCCAACTTATTAGCGACTACATGAAGAATCTAACTATTAACTCTTGTTATTAAAAGATTCGTTCAGTCTTACGATGAGTCCTGCCGAAGCAATTAAGAGGTTGGTACTCAGGATCGTTAGGATCTATAGGAAAACCAGATCGAGCAAAGAAGACATGAGCATAGAGACTTCCATTATTCTTCAGTGCCTGCAACAACCACAAAAACATCTCTCAGCACAAAGGAACTCTATATATCAATTAAATCTCAACGGAAACACCTAACCTCGGATGGGTAGTACTTCATTGAAAAGGTTCTGGTGCTCTCTGGCTTCCACACAGCATAAGGTATGTTGGTCTCGTGCCAAACAAGCGCACCATCATTCCCAAAGTCATTGAATTTATCATTCTCCGATAGATAAAACCACATGTCCTGTTGTCAAAAATCACCAAATACTTTTAGACCTCCAAAACGTAAAGCGAGAGAAAGAAAGCAATCGAATTGCAGAAACCCTACCAAGGGCTCGCCTTTATGAAAGAGATTGGACATGAGATGAGGTGGCGGCTGAGAAGGATCCACTGGTTTTTGTTTCGGCGAGAAGAACTTCGACGCGAAGTAGCAGAAGACGGCGATTCTTATGATTCCCGTTATACTCTGCCCAAACCCACCACCTGCTTGTCGTTGCTGCTGCTGCTGACCGTCACCTCCCGCCGCCGCCTCAGCTACGGCTGCTGTTTCACCTGCTGGCGGTGCCATATTCGCAGAAGAAGAGATGCTTTCGAATCAAAGCTGTTAACTTTACTGACGAGATGTGGAAATAAAAAGCAGAGTCGAGAGATTACTTAAGGACGTTACTCAAAATAAGTAGTGTATTTTCATGTAAGGACCTAAATAATTTACTATATTCTTATTTACCCCGTAATTTCACAATTGACGCACTCCATACCGATATAAGTAGGGATCTGAATAACCGAACTGTACTAAATCGAAATAACAGAAACTGAAGCATAATCAAATTTCATAAATATCTGGACGAATCTTATATTTCTATAACAAAAAAAAAGAAACTAAATCAAACACCAAACTGATATCCAAATTTTAAAATTTAGATTCTATAACTAAATTATCAATTATATTTAGTTTCTAAATAATAAAATATTTTTAAAATTTTATATATATACCAAATTACCCCAACATCTTTTACTTAGAATATTTAAAATTATCTATGTTGCCCAAACAATTATCTGAATTACTTGACAGTTGATATAAAAATCTAAATTATTTGACATTTATACCTATTTTATTTAAAACTATCCAAAAAAAAACAGAATCTAACCGAAGTTGAGTTAACTGAACCAAATTTTGTAAATAAGTGAAAAATTCTATAAAAAAAAAACTTAAACCAAAATAACCTAGCTAAAAACTCAACATTCATGATAGCAATGAATTTTGGAATGCTATACATGATGGGATATAAATATCCTGGAACGCTATACTTGATGCCTTTGCAAAAAATCCAAAACATTCTCAGTTTATGAACCTCGAGGCTTATTTTTGGGTTCACCCCTAGATCTAAGTTCACCAATCAATGAGATCGTGTCATTTAATATTCAATATTTTTTTTAAAAAAAAACAAAATATTCACAAATTATATTATACTTTCAAACCAAAAATCAAATATTTAGGATTTAGCATTAAAGTTTAATATTTTGTTTACCGTATTAAATAAATACTTTTTTATTGCAATTACTATCACTTTTATTTTTTTTTTACTTATTTTTATTTAAAAATGTAATATAATTTGGTAATATTTTTTTTTTAAGATATCAAATTTGAAATAACTAAATTATATTGTTTGGTTAACATGGGAGTGAACCCAATAATAACTTTGTTTGATGAAATCAATCATTCTTGACTCAGCTACTCTTTTAAGCATTGTCAAATTCTAAACAAATGTACTGCGAGTTGGTAAAGTAAAAGAAGTTCATGGATACTAAGTTAAGGTCAGTTTCTTACACGATGAAGAGGAACCTATTCTTGGCAATGCATTGCTCGATGCATATTGCATATGCCAAATGTGGTAATGTAATGCAATGCAATTGATATATTATTAGAGGCGGACTTGGTAATATCCACCTGAAGGGAACTCTACTAGACGTATATGCGAAATGTGGCAGCTTGAAGAACGCATATTCTATTTTCCAGTCAGAGTGGTCACAGAGATCTGGTTATGTTCACTGCCATGGTAGCTGGGTATGCTGTACATGGTATGGGTAAGGAAGCACTTATGATCTACTCTCATATGCTGGACTTGGGGAGTAAGCCTGATCATGTTTTCACAACTACTCTGTTGACTGCATGCTGTCATGCCGGGTTAATACAAGATGGATTGCAAATATCAGACTCAATAAGGACTGTTTACGGTATGAAACCTACAATGGAACAGTATACTTCCGTTGTAGATCTACTCGCTCGAGGGGGGTCAACTTGATGATGCATATAGTTTCGTCACAGAGATGTAAGTTGCAAAGCTAGATGATAATGGTCTACAGAAAAGCAGATTGCAGAAACGTTACAGAGACAAATCTTGATTGAGATAATGTTACATGTACATGACCTTTTGGGATAGTAGGTAGAGAATAAACAAGCTCATGATTCTTATGGTCTGCCACTGGAACTGGGAGATGTTAAAGGGAACAAAGTAAGCAACTCTGGTTCTGTATACCCTGGTTTAGACCTTGGCGATGGATGCAAGTAGAAACGTCTTTCTTTAATGGCTTTCTCTTCTTCTTCTTCTTCGTTGTCTGCTTTATCTCCTTCTATCAACGTCAGGTTAGAGAGCAACGAAGAAGGGGTGCCCACTGGACTCGGTAAAAGGTTGGTATTACCAGATTTAGATGATGGTGTGGTACTAGTGGCCCTAAAGCTCAGAGGAGGCTTGACAATTTCAAGCTTTGGCCTCATCATGCATTGCCTTCTCTCGTGAAGCTTAGAAGTCGGCTTCTTCTGTGCTGCGGCGGTTTTTATAGCTGTTGCTTCTGGTACTGCTGCTGCTGCAGCATTGTTCTCTGTTGGACCTGTCAAGCGCTGCACGATCTCTCTGAACGTGTTGGTGTCGGTATGGACGAATGTTGTGACTGGCTTGCAAGTTGCAACGTTTTGACTTCCTTGGTTATTCATATGTGAGTTTTTCTCTGAGAGAACAGGATTTAGTTTACACCTGTTTCTTTTTTGGCCTCTGACCTGTGACAATGGTATCATTTTTGCTTAGAAAACGAAAAAAAAATATTCGAAACTGAAATGTGAATGTGAAGAAATAAGACTTATCTAGAGAACCAATGAATGTCAAATATATGTGAGTGATTTCAGGAATGAGGATGATGGAAGGTAAAGGTTTCTCAAAAGATCTTCTAAATCCAAAAAACGAGTCATCTTACAAAACAAGCAACTCAAAAACAGAATTAGCTACAGATACAAAAGAAGAGGCAGTCGTGTACTCAAACCTTACCATTATTAAAATAAAAACACTGCATTCTTATTATATTTGAGAGAAAAAAAAGTTGGCTTTTTCCTGAATTTGCTTTGACTTGTTGTACACTCAAAAAATGTGAATCAAAATTTGGTGCTATTACTAATTGTAGGAATGCAAATGAACAGGGCTTGTCATGTTCTAAATCTGTCTTCTTTCATAATCTTTTATGGTTGTTACTTGTTCATATGATGAGGGAACTGGTTATAGAAGTCTTATATACATTTATGATTTGATAGATAACCAAAGCTAAATGCCTCATATCTCCTGTGTTCTTCTCTATGAAGGAATACAGGAAATGGTGAAAAAAAAGAAGAAGACCAAAGACATACCTGAAGGGCAAGCCGAGGCAGCTAGTGAAGGCAAATGTTGGTGTTTGAAGCCAAAAGAAGATAAAAAAGAAAGTTAAAAAGAAGAAGACAACAAAAGAGAGAGAGAGAGTTATGAAGACTGTTGTTGGTCTAATGCTGGTCACAGCTCAGAACTTGTTCATATACCAGAAAAGAGAAGGAAAAAAACAAGAGAAGAATGTGGAGGAAAGAGGAGAAAAAAGATTATTTTATCCCTTTATTGTTAACCGTTTTTGGGTTTGGTCAAACATCAGAATGACAGATTGTGATGAGGTTTTTCATGTTGTCGTGAAGGAATGGAGAAAGGAAGTTCAACAAGGAAGAAAAATGCATGCCGTTTCTGTTAAGGAGTGTAGGGAGAGAGACAGACACGTCATAGCAACCTATACACCCAATTTTTAAATCAGAACAACGGTTTCTATTTTTTCTTCTTTTGTTTTGTTTTTAGTGGGATGTCTCTGTTGAATGGGATGAGATATTTAACTGGACTTATAACAGTTTCCTAACTGACTCTTCTTCTCTGTTAGCTGGTTCAACCAAAGAACACAAAAACCTCTTTTGTTTTGTTTTTGTTTTACCAACTGTCGCTGACCTTAGTTGGTCATATGAATCTTTGGAAATGTATTAACCGATTCGGGATTTGACATGATTACAATCATCATAACATGAACATTGCACATCCGAAAACCAACTAACAAAACCGGTTTGGTTGTGGTTCGAATCAAAATTGAACTGTGCTTTTACTAAAGCATTGTTTACAGTCGTGAAACCAATCATTATTGCTCCCTAACTATCTTGGTTGTTTGTCTTCTCTTATTCGACTATAATGCTTATCACTATGCGTATATATCACCAGAGAAATTGTACCTCGTGATGTGATTCCTACGGCTACAATGTAATCGTTTTCGTCTTTGTGAATCGTGATACCTTTTGATTACGCTAAGGTTGCTCGTTTGCCCTTTGCTTCTCTTGACTACAAGCAAGAAAAGTTTTTGATGTTGTTAGTAATCAACTAAGGATTTGTAATAAAGGGAAGAGGAACTAAAGTGGAGAGTGTAGAGAGATACCGATTTTCTTGAATCCAGAAACTGACTATAGATGTCATAAAGCTTTTGCTTCTCGGTTTCAGAAACCGATGGTTTAGTTTTGGAAGCGATCGACTTCAGAAGAGGATCAGTTATCATTGGAGTCGTTCCTGGCTCGATTCTATCTTCTTCTTTGCTCAGAAACTCGTGAACAGCTGCAAGTTGCGCATCTGAGAGAAGAGCTTGAAGATCAGCTCCACTAAAGCCTTCAGTCATGTGTGCTATAGGATCTAGGTCAACATCATCAGCCATCGGAAGCTGCATAAATGTGCAAAGATTATTAAATCATTTTTATTTTGTAGTGCATATATAATAATTCTCAATTTTACATAGAGGATTCCAGTTTGTGGTTGTTCAGAGACTTTACATGAGGTTTCAGGAAAAAGCGATTAGCAGAAGTAACTCAAATGGTAAAACTAACCTTTCTAGAGAGAACTGTAAGAATCTCTAATCGCTCTGGTGGGGATGGAAAGTCGCACATAAGAAGGCGATCAAGCCGGCCAGGCCTAAGCAGCGCAGGATCAAGCAGATCTGGCCTACTGTTAATGAGTAAACCATTATAAAGTCGGTTATTCATCTTTTGTATGTAAAGAAAACGTAACATGACTGAGAAGGCTTCAAAATTAATGACTACTATCATGGTGAATTTACTCTCAAGGCTTAATCCACCCGTTTGCTGTAGATTGTATGAATGCATTGAACACTAAATATAGACGTATTCTGGTGTACATACCTTGTTGCGGCAAATACAAAGACCCCGGTGAGAACTTCAACTCCATCCAGCTCTGTCAAGAACTACGCAAAAGAAAAGTATGAATGAGATGTTTTAACTTAGGGTTGATTGAGTATGCACAGACTTTTGAAGTAACTTACTTGATTAACAACTCGATCAGTAACTCCGGTGTTGTCATGTCCTCTCTTGGGAGCAATTGAATCGAATTCATCAAAAAAGAGTATGCATGGTGCTGCGGCTGCTGCCTTTGAAAATATATCACGGACCTGAAAGAAGGATGTTTGTCATTATTTTAAATATGTGGAACTACTAGGATAACATTCTTCAGATTTTGACAAAAAAAAACAAGAACAACAAGCTGCCTAAGAATTCGTCTCTATACCATTTTTCATTCAGGTTTCTTTGCCTATCTAGTACACAGTAAATACTAAGAAGAAAAATACCCAGGAGAATCCAGCAGTAAAGATAAAGCATCATCTCAAAAGCATCTTAAAAATGCACAGCAAAGAGAGGTGTCATTCTTACAGATTGTTCAGAAGCACCAATGTATTTGTTTAAGAGCTCAGGCCCCTTCACTGAGATAAACCGTAGGGAACACGCTGCTGCAGCTGCACCAACTATGTGAGTCTTCCCACAACCAGGTGGGCCATACAAGAGAACATTTGATCTCAAACGCAGAGGAGACTTTGCAAAGATTTTCGGAAATCGGGATGGCAACTCAATCATCTGGACATGGCGAAAAGCAAATAGGTTGGATTTCCACAATCAGTTCTCTAAATAACTACTGGTCACTTGAATTGTACTTATTAACATAGCATAACTCAGTATGAGAACATCCAACCATATACGCAAATGCTAGCATATAAACGAAAAATAGATGCAGGTTGAGTATGCTTCCTGCTTGCAGTTAATAAAAGGATAACAATATCGGCCAAATTTCCTACCCACGCTATTTAAATTTTAAGGAGCAAAAAAATCAGATATGCATGCTTATATACCTCTTTGATAGCATTTTTAACATCAGTAACACCTCCAACATCTTCCCACCCCGAACGACCACCTTCAGAAGCAGATTTTGTGATGTCACGCATGGCAACAGGCACAAATTCATGCATAGCTCGAGTAAAGTCTTCTTTGACCAGAGTATATTTGGATACACTGGATTCACATGGTAAATGTCGGCCAATGGCAGCATGAACAGCTCTATCAACCAATATTTCCTGGAAAAGGAGAATCCAACAAAAGCGAAATGTCTAATTAACGGACAGAACGAAAATCTAAAGAAAAAGAAAGGAAGGACGCGCCCCAAATCAAAACGGAAGATTAAGCTTGAATCCAAAACATATACGACATGACAATCCCAGACAGTATTAGCTTCAAGGTCTGTAACATTTCTTGTAAATATCTTTACTGATAACGGCAAAACATCATATCATAAAAGCATAACGAAATTCTAAGTACCAGATCATACGCATCATATCCTTCACATTTGGCAGCTAACTCGAGCAATATATCTTCCGAAGACTCTAAAAGGCGTTTTTGTATCTCATGCTTCAGTATAGCCCCACGTTCAGAGGTAGCAGGAGCAGCCAGTTGCACATGGAAGTCAAATCTTCCTAAAAATATTACATGGATTATTAATGTGAAAACAGGTAAACGTACTGGTATATAACAAGTTTGTACCTGATGAGCTCAATGTCTGTGGAATTTGTTCTAGAGACTGGACAGAAGCAACAAATGCAAGTGGACCAATTCCACAAGAGGAATTCCTGTATTCCTGTTGGGTGAACAAAAATAAAACTGATTAACTAAACGAGCAGAAATAGAATATATCAGCTAGGATTGAGTCCCTAAAGGCATGTCTTGGAGAAGAGTGGGGTTCAAGAAATCATGCTTTCAGATCATTAGCTCAACGAGATTCCAGGAGAGCAACTCGTGATGCGTAGATAAGTGTGATCATAAACGTGGATATAAGTGAAATGTTGGACCTGATAGTTTTCAATAGTTCATACCCCATAATCATCTATAACATCTGTTAGGAATTTTGTAAGCATCGTCATCGCATTCGAAGCTTGAGTTCCTTCGTTATCTGAAGATGATGAGATAATGCTATCAAGATCATCCAGAATGATGACGGATGGTGCATGTTCCAATCCTTCAGCTATTGCACTAGAAAAGGCTTGACGGATGTGTTGAACCTTCTCCATGGCAAGTGCAGAACAAGATACCAGAATTCTGCACAAGGAAAATCAATACTTAGCCAAAACTGTACCAGAATGAGTCTCTTTTAGACAAATGATATTGGTCTGAGTAGATCAGTAGAGGTAAACGTCAACCATAACCACTCACACGTGTGCCAACAAGTCTTTTTGTTCCTCAAGGTACTTTGCAGCAGCTCTTGCTAATATCGACTTTCCTGAACCCTATCAACGAGAAGCTCACATTAGTAAACAACAGGTCACTTTACCAGTAGAAAAAAAATGAGAAATTAAGAAACGACTGAAGCCTGGGAAACAATGATTCAAGGTAGTGAAAAGAAAAGATCTGAAGCTTTGGTATAAACATCCTGATATTCATGACTGGCCAAAGGGATAGCTTTGGAGTGGGTAACGTACTAACGTTAATGGATATATAGAATCAATTGAAACTAAATACAAGTAAATCCAGGGACCAAAATTGCACTAAATTAAATTTCAAGGGATACCAATGGAACAACAAAAATTGGGGAAGGGAACTCACAGGAGGCCCATAAATGAGAATATGTCCAGGTGATGGAATATTGAATTTGCTAAACCACATTCCAGCTGCCGGAGACAACAACGCGGTCATCCCTGTACGAACAGATCTCATGAACATTATCCAGGTGCAATAAAATATACAAGTTAAAATCCAGCAGAAGTAAAGGTTGCACGAATGGTAGATGATCAAACAGTTTAAGTTGAGGGCAAAAAAAACTGCTTCGAGAACATTTTATATGCAACTAGAACTATCCAATAACAAAACAAACACAGAATGAAACCAAAATCTTAGCAAAGTTTGTGCTATCAGAAAGAATGACATAAGGCCTATCCATAACCGATTGATTTAGTTTTTATCCGCAGCCACACATATATATGATAACATAGAGCGGCATCATGATATTATCTTTCAAACAAGAAGATGCTAAGAGAGAAGAAACCTACTATTGATAACATCCGACACAACTGAGCCCATCCACGCCAAGGAAGATATATCCGGGGAAACACCTTTGTTGCAGTGTCTTTCTTTAGCAGAAGAAAAAAATATAGGTTCGCAAAGATTCATCTTCTCAAACATTGGCTCAACATGAACCACATCGTCCTTCTTCTCACTTCTATCCAAGGTAAGGTCATACGCCATGAATTTATCATCAAGCGAAGACTCGTCAGAGATTTTCATTACGAACAAAATTTCTAAAGGGACAAATTTTTCCTTCTTCCTAATTTCGAGACTATCAACAACAGAAGGGTGCCCGTCTCCTGACTTATAAGATTCGAGCCCTCCAACTTCAAAATGGAACAAAGTTTCCCTTCCTACAATCAACGAACTAACATCAACTCCTGTGACTGACGCAATAGCATCCCGCTGTGCCAATGACCACAGGCGAGTAAGGCATTCCAGTCCTTTCTTATTCTTAAGTTGATAGGCATTATCCTGTTCTTCTTCAATATGTAAACCCTCAGATAAAAGAGCCGTAAGAACCTTCTCGTGCACAGACCAATCCACAACATCCACATTGGTGGTCAAGCCAGAAGGTGGATGGCTGCTTCTTCTATTAGGATTTGGATTGCCAAGCATATCCGTACCTCTACCAAGCACGTTTTCCTTCTCAGAAATCTTAAAGATGCACGGAGAAAGTGAAAGAGCAGGAACTTCTTTGTTCACGTTGACCCTGCATCCCCTTAAGTGAACCCCTACATACAAATGATAACTCTCAGAATTGACAATTTTGTGGTAACAAAGCTCCATTGAGAAAGGAAACATGCAAAATAACGATTCAATAGCTTCTAGATTTCAAAAATGTACGACAACTCTCAAAAACCACATGTTTACTTCCTGACAGTTATAGCAATAAAATACAATATCCTAGTGTTGCATTGTCTTTCCGGATCTTAATGACCAAGCCGTTCAGGTACAAAAGCTAACTACACCAACATCAAAAATTTATACGTACATAAAAACAAGCGTCTGTATGTTAACAAAAATTACTCACATGAGTGAAGGCCTGCTCCTAGATAGAGACGAAGAGACTCCACCATCATTAAATGTCCTTTAGCAGCTAAATCTGAAAAGACAAGACGAAGAATTGCTCGACGAGGCTCTTTCTTCGAGCTCGGAGTGCCATTCTCAACCACCTTTGAAGCTTCGCTGTTTTTCATATTTAAGGCTTCGTCTTTCTTCACACTACCTTTCAAAGGTATTCTTGGGGATACCGAGATTAATTGAAGAGATTCTAGCGAGTATTTCTCGGCAGTTTCTGGATGAACATAGGCAATGGAAGTGAGGGCTACCCTTACATCAAATCCTTTGACATCAGCTTCATGAATTGCTGATCTAGTGGCATCTTGTACACGTAACATGATTTTCACATTGCTACGTTCTTTAACCGAAGCATCGGAACCCTTTTTCGCGTTGAGATTCCTTTCACGCCTCTTAGGAGCCACAGCCACTTCAGTTCCTCGCACAAGTTGTACTGAAAACGACCCAGCAGTCAAAAAACTGTAATTAGTCAGACTGTAATGATTGTAAGCATAAGAGACAAGTAATCATATGATTTAACCCCATTTGGTAACCCAGGGAAGATAAAAAAAAAAAAAAAAACTACAAAAGCATGGAAATAAAGATGCAGAACAAAGATGATCTTACCCACCCCTTTTGGTGGAAAAGTTGAAACCACAGCAAATCTTATCACAGTTCGATCATGCAACCACAAAGGGAACTTCATGGTCTCGTGAAGTATCCTCACCTGAAAATAAAATAAAAACGTGTTTCCTAAGTTCCCGATGGTAAACTTTCAATTCAACTAGAAAGCAAAAACTTTTACTTCCAATAAGATCAAGAGAGAACAGAGGCACACAAAGATACAGTTTCACTTATCCAAAACATACCTGACTAAGTATAGCAGCCTCGGCAAGTTCTGCATTGAGCTCGAGAACTTCCCAATCATCTTCAGTCTCTGGTTCAACTGTTACCAAAGTAGCCTTGGGGACGTTAGAAAGAACTCGAACCTGGACAGCTGTACCATCCGGTAACGAGATGCTTTCCGCGAACACTCTAGCAACCTTAATTGAATAATCGAAAATTTGAAAACGCAATGAGAACAAATAAAAGAAAGAGAGAGATTCATAGCTCCAAACGGGATCAAAATCAAGAGAAAACCTCGATCGCGGAAGAGGATGAGGTAGAGCCGGACCAAGCAACTGGCCAGCGACGATCACCGGAGCGGAGCTCGACGGGGAGAAGCGGAGGGAGAAGAGGCGAGCTAGTGGACTGTAGCACGTGGAGTATCTGACGAGGTAGTGAGACGAAACAGTCCACGCCGGCGACGGTTCGAACCACCGCTTCCGTTTCCATCGCGCCGGAGATAATTATTTTTTGAAGATTGTCAGATGTGTGTATTCCAAAGCTTATCCTCTTATCTCGTTATGGGCTTCTCTAACTTAAATTTGGGCTTTTATAATTTTTATACTGGGCCTTGTTTATATTTCTCCTAAATATTCCAGCGTTGAGCTAAACACAAGAGTATATATACACTTCTACCAGCAAAAAAATTGCATTTGTTCGTGACAATAAAATATAAAATACAGGTAGAGAAACTAATGGATCACGAAAAATATAACCATAAAATGCATTAATTGACAAATCCAAAAGATAAAATCAATGTAAGTAACTTGAAAAAGGAAATACAGAGAGAAACGTTAAACGAAAGATTTGTTGAGAATACTTAATCAGAGACGAGACATTTGGTAGAGATTAATAGGATAACAATCTGATTTGGAGCCATTGAACGCTCTAAGAGCAATGATGAGGTTAAAAGCTTGTGTTGGATGAAAAGCATCCCAGAACACGTGCCGATCTCTGAATGCACATGGCACAGCTAGTGGCAAACACGTAATTTCTCCCCTGTTTCTTCCTACTCCACAACACCCTCTATCCGTCACTTCGAATCCTGTAATAAAGACAGTATTATTCATTTGAACGTATAAACTATTCGATTGATGGTTCAAACGAGGTACTTAACCGTAAGAAATGGGGTTGGTGAGTATATCAACGGCGGCTCCATAGGTATTGCCATAGACAAAGATGGCGTCTCGGCCGGTTTTGTTGTCGGAGTTGAGACGATCCACCAGCGACTTGAGACGGTTGTTGAAAAGCTCAGCCATCTCATTGACCGCCTCCACACATTGGCCCGGCGGAACCGCTCGAGCGGCTAGTTGGTCTGGTATACAACCCAATGGACCCACACCAGCTAACACGAATTTCCTGAACCCCTTTTCATATAGTTCCTGTAAGTCAAATTACATAAAACTTTCAACTTTGTTTCATAGCAATTATATTTGTTTCTACATATATGTGGTGGGTCTGGTGGCTAGTTAAGTAGTTTAAACTTACAAGGAGATTAGAGGTGAAGTTGGAGAGGAGGAGGTCTGCGAAAGAAGGAGGGTCGTAAATGGAGCTGGTGAGGAAAAGCGATGGTTTCAAGTAATTGTTAATGTAGTCATTGTTCCCCAATGAAACCACCACCAATGACTTTGCCATATACTCTGTTACTGACCCTATTCCCCTACTTATCTCAATTAATGTCTTGTCGAAGTTCTCCACTTGTCTTCTCATGCTGAATCTCTCTCCCTGCATGCATGCAACTCCCATTAATTGCTCATGAGAATTGATTTCTAAACTTCAATGCACCCAGTCAAAAGTCAATATACTAAATACTCTTCGTGAACCCATATGACGACGGTTTTAGTTAAATGGTTTAGTATGAAATGAATTAGTCGCAAAACAGACGTGGAAAACACATTAGGCCGTTAGAACATAAATGATAAAACACACACATTATATGTATGTAGATAATTAAGACAAGTGCATGCATGCTTACGAGATGGCGACCGGTTTCTTCTAAGATTCCTCCGGCAGCCGATGCATAGTTCACTCCCCGGAGAACATCAACTCCTCCGTCTATCGTTTCCATGAACGCTGGTATATCCGGCAGCCCTAGCAACTCTCCTGCATTCAGTCCTCCTTTATTATTAGTTGTTCTCTTTCAAAAAAGAGAGAATAAGACTCAGTTATTCTAAAATGTTGTTCACCAGAAACAAACTTACAACATTGAACAAAAAAGAATAATTCATGCCAAAATGTTAAACATGCATAAATTCCACTCCAAAACCACATGCATCTAGAGAGTCTAACGAACGAGGATCGTATATATATGTAGTACATGACTATTTGCTTCATTATTTGCAAAAAACAACAACAAGAAAAGGCCTATTTAATAGAACATATATAATGCATATGAATAATAATTAATGATGAACGTACCAATGAAATCGACGATGGTTTTGCCGTTAGAGAATCGACCGGTGGGTTGACCACCGTCGAAATCGATGCCATAAGGGAGATAGTTGGACCTAGCGAGCGAATTCAAACGGTTATTGTTTCCGTTGTCCACTAATGAGTCTCCGAACACAAACATCGCTGGAAACATTGCCTCATCCGGCAAGTTTTCATCTACGGCCGTGACGACTACTGCGTGTATCACTATCACAAACAGTGGTGCAAAAACTAATGATTGTATCGTGGAGGACATCATCATATGTCTTTCAGAATTAGAAATATTTTTTTTCCAAGGAAATTGAAGGCTCTCGTTAGAGTGGTTCATGCATGGTCGCTGGTGGTATATACTACATCATGAAGTTGGTGGTTGGTGAACTTAATGAAAGTTCCGTTGACTTATTTGAAAATGGCACACCGGTTTTTGATTAAGAAAAAAAAAAACAGAAAAGATTGCAACAATAAAAGAAAAGTAGAGCTCGACGTCAGACACACATAGCTCAACCTGGACTGCGCTGCAAAAACTATCTTCACGTGACTTTAGAAACAAAAATAATTATAACCGTGAGCATTTTTAATGCCAAAGACTAAATATGTATAGGAAGCGCTGGAATCCAACATTAAAAACTAGACCTTTGATTGTTCTTGATGATCTCACGTTCCAATTCAGTTGACTTATGTGGTCACATCATATGGATCAATTTGTTGGTGGAATATTAACTTATTCCTTATGGCTTCAACCAATCCGGCCTAGTCTGGCGGGTTTAGGCCTATGTGCGTTTTGCAAAACAGGCCAATTGAGATTTGATTTAAGTTTTACAACTGTTTAATAGATATTTTAAAGTTTGTGAACATTACAAGAGATTTTATAAGTACGAGGGGTAAGTACGTAATATACAAAAACCTTAAGTGCACGGTCTGATACGATCGAACCAGATCATTTAACATTTGCCCAAGATCGATCAGCAAAGAGCAACGAACGAGAAACCAGAAGAGAGAGTAAGGGAGGGAGAGAGAGACGGTGCAAAAGCCCCAAAACAAGTCTGCCATTTTCATTTTCGGGCATAACATCTCCACAAGGGTATGCTCATCCGTGCTCTGTTTCTGTTTCTGTTTCAATTGGTTAAAAGTCCTGTCCTTTTTCTCTTTTTTTTGTCTGTCTGTTTTCATTTTTTCTAGAGCATCACTGTCCTGGTGATACAAATTCATTGTCTTTTTATAGGTTCTGTAAATTAAAGAGGAATCATTTTCAATTCTGTCTGTTGGAACAGTGAATTTCAAGGTGTTTGTGGATTTGGAAATTGAAATCATGAGTGGTGGTGTTCCCAAGAGATCTCACGAAGAGGGTGTTACTCATCCATCTTCATCATCAGCCAAATACCCTCACGAGGATTAAGGTGCTTCACCAACCAAAATCAGCATCTCCAATCTCACCTTCACACGCATACTCATTCTCATTCACCACTTGCTGGTGCTGCTTCTGAGATCGAATAAAGAACGGTCAAGGGTCCAAAGAATTGAGCCTAGAGATGGATAGAGACGCCCTCATATTCAAGGCGTGTATCGGTCTCCATCCACGGTTTCTTCCACTGATCCTAATTTGACTCACGCCCCTGTGCTGTTGGAGTCGAGAGGTGGGCACTAAGGATGTCAGGGTTGAGAACAGAGACAACAGGAGTGATGGGAGAAAGATATATAATGGTGAAGCAAGCCAAGAGGGAGATTCAAGGTCCTAAGTGTGACAGGGAATCCAAGTTTGAGAGATTAGAAGATGACTTTAGTGGAAAAGGCAACCCTGGAAGCTATGCTAGGGAGATGGATCAGAAGTCAGAACGATCTAGAAAGGAATAAGGAGAAGGAGAAAGATCATATAAAATGAGAGCCACGGACTGGTGGTGAAGAGCCAAGAGAATGCTGAGACCGAGAGGCAGTCCACAAGCCACAAACCGCGACCTTGTGGACAACGAAGAGTGCGTCTCTTTGTCTTACGCATTTATCTTAAGGTTTTTGCACTCTTCGTAACCCACTTAAAATGGGACAGAGGGAGTAGTATATTAGCTTAATCCTTGATATTCTTTACCTTTTGGAGGAGAGTAGAGACCCCAGGATTGGTTGAAATTTGAACATATTTAGTAATAAAATCTGCTGGCGATATTGATTTTGTTGGAATTATCTCATTACCATTATTGTTTTTTTTTTTTTTTTGACTCAATAAATTAAAAAAGGCTTCATTAAAAGTAAAATTTGCACCGCTAATTGTACTTTGTAGTGACATCTCATCTCTGTAAAACCTAAATTTGCCGTCTCTTTCGATTTTCTTCCCTACCGCCTCCCTTACTTTCTGTGTTAAGAAGATTATTGTATTCCTTCATTTCTTTAATCATGTAAGTTAGTTATTGGTCTAACTCCTTAAAATTTTGTCAGTCCTTCTGATGCATCATCCATGTTTGATTGTGTGTTTTTTTGCAGGGTACAAGGTAATCAATTCTTACTATTTCTTCGAGCAAAGATCGATTTGAACTGCTTGGAGAACTATAGTAAAAAAGTACTCGGTTAAATTGGCAGTCGTTTTTATATGTGCATTGATGAAGATCATCTGCGACACACACATGTACTTGATGATTAATCTATGAGGTTTCCTTGTTAGGCTTGTCTTTAGGTTGCAGCACGTTACTCTTAACGTTAGAATGTCAAATATAATAAAATCATTGGACCAAAAAGTCGGTTTCATCCTCATTGCTACTTTCATTTGGGGTTGCTTAAAGTTGCTTATATCTCTGCAGTTTTCAACATTGGTTTAAGGTCTAGGTCACATATATCAAGTCTCTGCTGCTTTTATATGCAACATAGTTTTGGTCAGAGCCCTTCAGCTTGTTGATTTTTTTGTTTTACTGATGATCCAGGCAAATCAGAGGTTCCGGTTGTTGTTTACAAAGCTGGGGAACGTATGCAAGAACTCATCAAGTTGTGGAAGGAATACGAATCTTCTCAGCCTGACAAAAGTGGTGATTTCGCAAGTAATGGCCCCACTCTTGAAGTTCGGATTCCAGCTGAACATGTTACTGCTACTAATCCACGAGTAAGAACGAAGATTCATCCTAGACTTTCTCATAATCTTTTTATTGTTTTTCTTCTTAAAAAGACTTGTGTGGTGGTGTAATTTCTCATATAGCGTTGGCTTCAATCTTTATTATAGTGCCTATTAATATTGTTGACACATCTCGTTTAAGCATTTATCTGGCTGTTGCAAACTGAGACTTTTGACTTATGTTTATGCAGGTAAGAGGTGGCCAGCTATGGGGAACAGATATATACACAGATGATTCCGATCTTGTTGCTGGTACGTATTCTAAAGAATATATGCAATTCATGCCTTGGTTCGGAACTAACACAACACTGATTCTGGTCTGTCCTCTAGTTCTCATGCACACAGGTTATTGTCGTCCTACACCTTCTCCTCCTCCACCGGCATTGCAAGAGTTGCGTGCTACCATCAGAGTCTTGTCGTCACAAGATTGTAAGTTTGGTTTTCTCTATCTGCTTTTACTGACATTTCCGTGTACATCAGCAAAACTTCATACTATTTTGAGTTCTTCTCTGTTTATATCAAAAGAGAACTTTTTTACAAACCTTTTCTTATTTCGATATGTTAAAAGACTATACCTCCAAGCTAAGGAACAATGTCCGCTCTCGATCGTGGGGAGCTGGAATCGGATGCAGTTACAGAGTTGAGCGGTGCTATATACTGAAGGTAAATTAATTTTGACATTTGTTTGTTATCTGTCCTCCTTGTTTCCTTGACAGTATGTTCATAACATCCGGTTTTAAAAGTGAATTTGTGTTCAAGTCCTTGCTGATTTTTTCTTGATTCCAGAAAGGAGGTGGAACTATAGAACTGGAACCAACACACTCCTCAACTATGGAGCCAACACTTGCACCAATAGCTTTTGAGAAGTCTATGACCACCAGAGCTGCAGCTTCGGTACTTTACTTCCAGTTTCATAATCTCTGTCGTAGTTTGCTCTCTCATATTTGTAACTTTTCCAAGTACTGATGACTTGTTTACCGTTCTGTAGAATGCTATGCGGCAACAAAGGAGAGTTCAAGAAGTAACAATACAATACAACCTCTGCAATGAACCTTGGTAAAACTCTCTGAAAACTTCCACCCAAATTCTTTAAGATAGTCTACAGAGGCAAGTTCACTTTTTACCCACACTTCGATCTTTTTGAAGGATCAAATATAGCATAAGCGTTGTGGCCGATAAGGGACTCAAAAAGCCTCTTTTCACCTCTGCTCGGTTGAAGAAAGGAGAAGTCCTGTACCTAGAATCACGTTCATCCACGTATTTAAAACACATGTTTATATCGTTCAACAACATTTAATGAGATATTATTACATGTTAAATCTTTACTCTTTGTATGCAAAAAAGGTATGAGCTCTGTTTCGCTGGAGAGAAAACTATGAAAGCATTTCAAGCCTCCCAACAACAACAAAACTCATTATCCCAAGAAGCGACGGAGATGGATAACAATAAGAACAACAAGTCTTTCCTGTTTTCCATTGATGTTTTCCGTTGGTTACGATGGAGGAAACCTCTCCCTGATCATGTGACAAACGTTGACAAAACAGATTCAGACAACAGTATAATTGATGTTTTCCGTTGGTCACGATGTAAGAAACCTCTCCCTCAGGAGCTCATGCGGTCTATCGGTTTCCCACTCCCGCCAGATCATGTCGAGGTTAAAATACTCTCTTGTTTAGGAGAACTTGTTTAAATTATAAAACAAGTGGTGATGATGATAATGATGTTTTGTGGAATTGAGAAACAGGTGTTGGAGGAGAATCTTGATTGGGAAGATGTACAATGGTCACAGACTGGTGTTTGGATTGCTGGGAAAGAGTACACACTTGCTCGTGTTCATTTCTTAGCTCCCAACTGAAATAAAAAGCTTTCATGTTTTATTTGATTGGTAGAGATTTATAGTTTCTTTTGAGTTCTCTTGTGTTTCTTCCTATTTTTCTTTCTTTTGTAAACTTTATACATGTCTAACATCAAATGGCCACATATTAAAAAAACTACTTTTCAAAAACTATCACTATAAATGTAATTTAAAATTATTTTATTTAATTATAAAAAAAAACTAAAAGATATAATTAGTTACATTATTTTTGATAAATTTTAAGTAATTTAGATATGCAAAATATTTTATTTTATAAAACAATAGAAATTCTTTAACATTAATTGAAGATTAGTCATTTGTTTAATCATCATCTCAACTTAAATCTTTTTCGGAACTAGGGTTAAATTGGTCTCTGATAAAATAGAACGCTAAAAAACTAAATTGTTAAAAGTTTGAGTGAGTAATGAAAACAAAACAAAACTGAGGGACATGAACAAGAATCCCTAATTTTCGAGTTCATGAGCAATCAATCAATCTCTCCCTTTTCTCAGAACCGTGTCGCTTCTTGTGTCAAATCAGATGTTTGGAGTTTAGATCGTGTAATGAAGCTTATAGTGGTTCTCTCTCTCTGACTCTCTTGCGTTAGTTTTGCATGTTGAAGAATGATGTCTGGTGATGATGATGAAGAAGAACTTTCCTCTGCCTCTGGAGACGAAGTACACGTCATTAATGGACACAACAAGCGTATTCCCACAGCACCTTCTGGTGGTTCTGGACCGAGACGCAGGAGAAAACGCAAGGCTGGTGGTGCTGCCATAGTCGAAGCCATGCTAGAACTCGCAGCAGCTTCCAAATTGAGAGCTGCAGCTTCGACTAAGAAGAACGGAGACAACTCACAAGGTGTTTGAAACAATATTTGAAATAAACATTTGATATATTGTCACTGGTTGCAACATTGATCATAATGACATTATTGGAGTTACATTGTTACCGATGTTAAAAAAAAATAGTTAGGCGGTAACTAGGAGCTTTATAAGCGCGATTCAGCGGGCAATTACCGATTTCTTGAACGCTTAAACTGTTTTTTAAAAATCGGTTAGGTCCAATTTGTCGCTTAGGCGCTGCCTAGACTGATTTTTAGAACACTGATGGTTATCTTTGTCTATACTTTCAGATTCGTCTACTAGCATTGATTTCGACATAGAATTAGATGAGATGGAACTAGTAGCTGCAGCTGCTGGTTACTTATACTACCAACGTCTAGTTAACCAGCCTCCTGGAACTTCCCCTAGTACAAGAGGTGCATATTTAAAAGACTTGCTACAAGGACCTGTTGAAGATTGCAGGGAAGTGCTTCGGATGGATAAACGTCTCTTTCACAAACTATCCGACACTTTTCGAGAGAAAGGACTGCTGAGAGATACCATCACTGTTCTGGTGGAAGAGCAGGTCGCTATATTCTTAAGCATTGTAGGTCATAATCAGCGAATCAGAGTTATTCAGGAGAGGTTCCACCTTTCTTGTGAAACAATTAGCCGCCATTTCAATAATGTGTTGAAGGCGTTTAAGGCGGTGTCACGTGGGTTTTTTCAGCCACCGGTTATGGAAACGCATGAGGATATAGTCAGTAGCAAAAGGCTTTATCCATATTTCAAGGTAAAGAAAGAACATGTCATCATTACAATTTACGACAATGTTCTTTAATTTTGATTTGTTAAAGGCATTTTCACTCAGGATTGTATTGGAGTTATAGATGGATTGCAGCTTCTTGCTAACCTTCCTATAAAAGACCAGCCCCGGTTTCAGAACAAGAAAGGCATACTTAAACAGAACGTGCTTGCAGCTTGCAACTTTGATTTGGAGTTTATATTTGTATGCCCTGGATGGGAAGGCTCTTTCAACGATTCACGCATCTTGAGAGCGGTCCTAGATGATCCAAACCAGAACTTCCCTCAACCTCCCAAAGGTTTTTAACTTTCTTCTACATACAGAACATCCTTTTGAGATTGTTACTACAAGTTCTATAATGACTTTCCTTTTATTTTGTTGCCAGGAAAATACTATCTTGTTGACAGAGGTTACACAAACACAGAAGGGTTCATTGCTCCATACAAGGGAACTAGGTACGGTCTCCATGAGTACCGTGGCGCTCGCCAAATGCCTCAGAATGCTCATGATCTTTTCAATCATAGGCACATGTCTTTAAGCAACGTCATACAAAGATCATTCAGCCTTCTGAAAACTCGGTTTCCAATACTGAAATCAGCGCCTCCTTACCATTTTCAAGTCCAGAGGGATCTGGTGATTGTGACGTGTGCTCTGCATAACTTCATTAAAAGGGAAGACGGGGTTCACGACTGGCTCTTTGCCGCTGAAGGTAAAGATGCTGGTGCAGAGGAGGAACCTCGTGGGGAAGAGGAGGAAGAAGAGCTAGAGTTGCTGCACATGGATTCTACTCCTAGGGAGCTTATTGCTGATTCTGTACGAGACTCCATTGCATTTACTATGTGGGATGACTTCATGAATAAGTGGGAAGACTGGTAGATTTGTTACCTAAGTGTTGCGTTTATGTAGTAACAAGAATGTGCTAACGAGTTTGATTGTGTTTATATTAGTTTAACAAGAACAAAGGGTCATTATTATATTCTTGCTCATTTTTCTTCTGTACTGAAATTGATTGAATTGTTTTTTTTAATCAGCTACATCAAGACTTGCATAACATTTCTCAATCAGTCAAGGACTATCTCTAATATTGTAGACCTGCAAAGGCCAGAGAAGAAAAAGAGCCAACAATATTTTATTTACCAAAAACTCATTTGCTAAACAAAAATCCTTTTTTCTTGCCCTTCTTTCTCTGCAGAGCCTGCAAACAAAGTTAGAAAATCATATGATCAACCAATCGTAAAGCTAATCTTTGTCTGATGAGTTTCACTTTTATGGATATCATGAAAAAGATAACTGATTTAACTGCCAGAAACATTACCTTCTTAATAAATAATCTGAGGGTGAGAACAATTGTGTCTCTTGAGCTGCCAAATACAACACAAAAGACAAGATTGGCGGTTTAATACTTCAAATGAAGACTTAAACGCATTAAACAACTCCACTTAGAAAGTTAACACAAGAAAACTATTCAATGCCTTTAGATCCACGTTTAGGCTCATTCAAAGAAAGATATTACTTACCAGCTAAAATCCGTTGCATCATTATCCACCCGAAAGAGATGCTCCACGCCATCACTACCAATAATAACAAAATCCGCAGGCTGTTCAAAGGGAATCATTACCTAAAAGAAGTATAGAAAGGTCACAGCATGAGTTCATTCTTCACAGTAAGTTATACCTTCAGTACACAAGCTAGCAATATAATGCTGTGAAGATTAAAAGACTCTTACAGCGGTAGAAGAGGAGAACTTTTCTGTAATTACAGGATCGTTAGTAGGTTTGATGCTGTAGCCTTCTTTCTTGATAGACAATGTAGCTGCTTCCCATATATCCATATAACCAATCTGTTTCAAAAGAGAGATCACATAGTAAAACGGGGAAAATAAAAGGTGTATGAAGGAACATTCTAAGAAGCCTATGAACAAATTAAAAATGTAGATGATGAAATACTAGAACTGCCATACAGCATAGGAAACCTTGAACGATGCATGACTATTGTGAAGATTCTTCTCTATATGACTCTGCATCTCTGGATCTGTGTAAATAAAAAAAGAAGACAATTACCAGATAGCTCCAGAATATTTGGTGTAATGATCCCGGCAGTATACAAGAATAATAACTGCAAACTGAGCTTAGCGAAGAACGGAAGAAGCTAGAATTGAGTTATGGAACAAGTAAAAAAAAACAGACATGAGAAACCAAAACTGACAAGTCCTGTAGCTATAATTCTTTCACTCTTGAAGGTCAAAACAAAAACAGGTTTCTTAGTAGTGCTTCTCGAATTGAAGTTAAATATGGATTGAACAAGCCATGGATTTAGTGTTATTAAGAATAAGGGCGACAAAAATATTCTTAAGTAAAAAGCATAAACTTACGACATGTAATCTTGCAATTCTCATTGGCAAAGACCTTCACAAGCTCCCCCTAGAATCGCAGCAAAGGGAAAAAAATGAATCGTATGAATCACATGTAAAAGTAAACTGAACCAGCCAGGTAACAAAATGGTTCTCAGATCTAACAGATTAATAAAGTCCACAAACATATTTAAACTAATGGCTGATCAAGTAAACTGGAAGTTGTTGAAGTAAACCTCATTCATCAGAAAATATATATATAAGAAAACAAACCTTGCGATTATTGTCGTCCAAGGGGTGAACTTCAATAGCAAGATATAAATCAACATCATCGGCAGTAACAAGATAATTTGGCTTCTTTGCTCCTATGTTTGGATATTGTCAACAGTTAAGTTCTCTTATCACCATATTCATTTGTAAAAAAAAGGAAATGTAATCTTTGAGAAAAAAGTGGTAGGGGGAAAATGTGTACCTTCAATGTAATTCACTGATCCATCTTCCAGATGCCGCACCCACTGAGATTTTCAAGAAAGGGAAGAAGATATTTAGAATGTCATTTGACAAAATGTTGGTAAGTAAAAAGCTTTCTATTTAGCCTGCACCTCAAAATTACATTTTGTCGTTCCGTGGATGGAATGACCAGAAGCCAGAAGCTCTCTTCCAGGAAATGGATCTCCTGATATTTGTAGGTCTGCTATCCCTGGCAGCGGATCATCTTCTGCAGCTGCATGGAGTGATTCACAACATTTGAAGACATAGTGGAAGACAGTGATAGAATTTGGCAAAATGCCACTATTATTATTAGCCATTACCCTCGGAAAATGATGAAGTTGGCTCTTCAAGAACTGGGGGCAAATTGGGGTAATTTGAGGGGCTTGGATCATCAAACTCAGCCGCAAAATTCGCATTTTCCAAAGTTTGATTTGTATCTGGTTGAACTTCTGCATATGGACCGTCCATAAATGTATTGCTGAGAGGCTCACGAAACTGAACACGGTTACTTGGTCCATGAGATTCATCTTGATTAAAAGCTGGTTGCACAGGCATCTGAAAGGCTGGTGACCTACTGGAATAAAAGACACATTTGATCATCAAAAAAATTTCAATATTGCAACTAAAACACTAATCCACCAATAACTGCAAATAGCTTAGCCCAGTCCATTTCCCAAAAATCACAATATTCACTGTTTTTCAGCATTATATCAGGTATCCGGGAATCAACAGAAAATCTAGTGCCTTAATACCTTTCAGGACCATCAAGATGGTAATTACTCGCAGCTGGAACAACACGCCCATCTTGGTGATACTGTTCTGGTTCTGTCTGATAGAAACAAACGAATGAATTTTGTATTCAAGTCACTTAAGCACATCAATATTACGCAGAGGAATATAAACTTACTGAGTATCTCAAACTCACACCAGCAGGGTGATATGGTGACAAAGGCGAAGCATTTGAGTGGTTTACATCTGACTGCCACGGTGCTAATTGGTACTCTGTCTCCTTTAGCTTTGTCTAGTATCAGACAAGCGAAAGGAGTAGATCGAATCAACTTAGTATAAATGAGAAGGTAATAGCTCCAGTATCGATAATAAATTGTTACAAACGCTGAAATTTGACGTCAGCAAATCTCATACCCGCGTATCATACCTCAGTAAAAAGGAGTTTTTCCTGCAGATGCCTAAACAGAACCTGAAAACGAATGAATACAGATGTAAAAATCAATCACAAGTCATCTATCACCTGTTTTATATTGTTTCAAGCATGGCGAAATTGAAACTATCAGCCAAAATGCAGAACAACCACCACACTAAATAGTTTTCTAAGACAGACGATCAATGAGATCTGAAGTGCAAAACAAAACGACTAACACAAGATAAACTTATGATTCTGGAGCTAACCTTCACATTGCTAACAATAGACTGAGAATCAGAGATCTGTGGATGCAGCGAATATTCAGATAGAAGAGGCAACAAGTACGATACAAATGTAGATCTCTCCTGTTCTGCAGCCTGATAATTGTTTTTTTTTAAAAAAAATTCTCAATAATATAAAAGTATTAAAGAGAAAAAGGCCGTTGCCATTTAGATGTACAAATAAAAGTGATGTGCTAAAGACAGATCCAACTTTGAGATAAAGTAGAAACAACACAAAATTATGGTAGCATATCCCAAGATACAAGATGATAATACCTGTAAGGCATACGTCAGGCGAATGTTTTCCTCAATAATCTCTTGTCGATAAGAGAGAGCTTTTGATGCAGCATCAACAAGGTCCTGTTGTTGTTGATCAAATGCCTGACACAACAAGAAGGATAAATGAATAATAAGATAAAAGTCGAGACAAGAAAGATACACAAATTGTGTACTAAATTGAGAAAAAAACACTAACCAATCGCATGTGCGCGATACGCTTTTCCAAAACATATTTCTCATTGCGTGTTTGAGCTTCCTAAAACAGGCCAAAAGATTAGTCAGAAAATGTCGCAAAAAGTAAACCAAGCATACCTAAAAAAACTAGACATTCACCTTGACAGCATAATCAGCGAGATATTTTCGTAACCGCACAATCTCTTGTTCCTGTTCGTTGACCTTGTGAATAAGCTCCTGAAAACTTGCATAGTCAGGGAAACATTCACTAGAAACGAAAAAGAAACAAGACTTAGTAAGAATGAACTAGACCTGCTTCCATGCACTCCCCGAATTATTTACTTCACCAACTTGCATCAACTCATGAGTAGACGAAATGATGCGTGAGTCACGTTCTCCTTCCAATAACGGTCTAACAAAGGAAAACCAGATACTGAATTAAAAGAACACAGAATGTTGATGCAAATATGACTGAACCATGAGATTAGTCAGAAATTAAGCACCTCATAGGAGATAGTGATATTGTAGACGGCGTAGAAGACAACTGAGAGGCTCCCCCACCACCTAAAGCTCCTCTCGCGATGCCATTAGTCATGATACCATCAGAACGGTCTTCAAAACGATTACTCACAGTAGCTTCCTCCCCATTTGGATGCATAGGCTGGTGAACAACAAGCATACCTGATGAACCAGCACCTGAAGCATTGATCATGCCTTTCCTCCGATCAACTGACTGATGCAACGGGGAAGATCCAGCGGTGGTGGTAGCATTGGAGTTGTCTCCTAGATAAGATGCTTGGGGCGAGGATTCACCTGATTTCTATCATGTAAACCACAGAGTTTCCAAATCTGGTTAATAGGGAAAAGATCCTTGAGGACTCACTAGGGACCATGACGAGATAGTAGTTAAGTGTATCCTTTGAAAAGAAGAGAAAAATGCAGAATCAAGAAGTTACTTACATATTTGGCAAGCTCCAGATATCTTCTCTGAAGTTCAGACTTTAAGAGGTTATTCTCTTCAACCTAATCAGAGTAATATACAAAACACTCAGAGAGACGCTCAAGATTACCAAACAAAAAAAAAGAAATCTCCATTTAGAGTATGTGTGTCCAAAATCATTCCTTTAAGTAAGTAATCAGTTCAGATCGAAACACACCCACTATGCAGCAGCAGTAAATGCAACAAGGAGACGAGAAGTTCATAAACGGATCTATAAATCCAAACATTAGTTATATACTAACTCAAAAACTGCTATATATAAGATTAGCTGTGCCCTAAGTAAAAGTTACACAAGTAGTTAAAAAGTTAACAGTTTTACCTGTTGCTTGATTGTGGCTTCGGCAGCTTCAACAGCTTTGATGACCTGAAACAAGCTATCGTTTTTAACCTCGTTAGATTCTCTGAGACCCACCCCTTCTGAGAACCTCTCCGCAAGTCTTTCCTCGTGCCCGTTGTCCATCCTTTTAAAATCGAAATCCCGAGCAAAATCTCCGCCTCTACTCTCCCTCTCTCTCAAATTCTCATCTAACCAATCAACATTTAGCTGAGCAGATTTCAACAGGTGTATATAAGATGAGAGATATTAAAATAGAAGGAAAAAAAAAAGAAATTGAAAACGGAATGGTGAGATGAGGATGAGTCGCGAATCATACGAAAATGAAATAAAGTATACAAAAGCTTCCTTCCTTCCTTCCTTCTTCTTCTTGCGAGCGAGCTCTCTGAGTTTTTTCGAGTTGTGACCTCAGAGAAATTGGGTTTCTTTTTTGTTTTATTTCTAATTATTAAACTTGTTCTCTCTCTCTTTAACAGTGTTTATTATTACAATATTCAATATCCAGCACTCTTTAATTTACAATATTCATGCCAAGTTAATTTTTTTTTATTTGTTATTTCTGCAACTTATGGTAACTTCTTAACTCTTTTTGAATTGGCAACTTTGGTAATTTTAGTAACCTTAATTAAACTAGTCAAGGTCGTATTCTTCATTCACTCGTCCGTATTAGAAAAAAAAAGAATACAATACATTTCATAGGATTTTCCCTATATAGTATGATAATATATCACTTTATTATGTAAGAGTAGACTAAGGGAAGTCATTGCAACTTTCTCACAAACATTTATTGTAATTTTCCACAAATACAAACCCAAACTAATTGTCGACAAGATTAATCTATTTATACTATATTTGAAAATTGATTTTGATTATTTGTCGTGTTTTCATAATTTTAGGTAATTTTATTAGTTTATCAAGATTTATGATTTTGATTAATGAATCATTGTTTAAAATTTAAACTATTTGAACTTTTTAAAATAGAAATAAAAATTATGATCGAATTCTAACTTTTTTACTTGATCCAATCTTTACTCAACATAATAGATATTATCAAACTTGCTTTTTTCAAATATTTCCAATCTTTAATATAATATAATATTTTCAAACTTACTATTTTCAGAATTTGAAATAGATACTAGGTATACATCACAATTCATGTATTGTAAGAGTGTGTTAAAATTTAATGTTAAAAGAGTGTCTTAAAATGATTAATATAATTCAATAAAATTTAATGTTATTCTTCTATTATCAACTAATCACAAGTTCTTTATTGGTTTTTATTTATAATGTTTTACATAATTTTAGTTAATTTTACTTATTTTATCATATTTTCTGAGTTTGATTGTTGAATCATCAATTTAAATTATAAAATTATTTAAACTTTATAAAATGCGTAGAAATAAAGATTATGATAGAATTCTAAATATTTAAGTTGCACCATTCTTTTATATAATAAACTATTTTCTTAGTATTTTCTGAATTTGACATAGATACTGTATATCATAATTCATATATTGTAGTTTTTGTTTTTTTGTTTTTTTTTATAATTATAAGATGCATGTATTAATAATTAATATAATACAATAAAGTTAAATGTTATCATTACCAGTATCAATCAATCACAAGTTTTCTATCGGTTTTTGTCAACAGAAAAATTTATCAAAATTATTTTAAATTTTAAATATATATGAAACATAATTATCGCAAGTAATATTTATATGGTATTATCCCGGGAAAATCGAGGAAAGTCATCTAGTTATAAATATAGGACAAGATTCTTGAAAAGCAATGATTTTGATAAAACAAAACTATTGTTCAACTTATGGATCAAAGAAGACTGGTTGGTAAGTTCCCCACCCCTTTTTTTCTTTATTTGCTTTTACTTTAAAAAGGATGAACAACCCTAATGCAACTTTAAAGAGAAAGTTAGTCTTCAAGAAAAACCCCATTAGCTAAAAAACTCGAAGAAGTACATCGGTCAGTAAAACTGCAGATTCCAGGCTTTGTCCCATCATCCTGACCTTGAAGTCTTTGTCGAAGTACCCTAAGTCGTTCCAAGCTTTGAGTTGTGCTAGAGAGAAAGGTCCTTGCGTAACACCCTGAGGATCTTTGTATAGCCAGTCTGCATTCTGTTTATCATAAGACACAGCCTGAGCATTGTCAACCTTAGGGTCTAGAGTCTCTCGATCATCATAGCTCAGCTCTATTATCTCTGATGGTTTTTTTGGTTGAGCTTGAGATCCGTTGTTATGATTAACTACTGGTATGCTTGACTGAAGCTCAGAAACTTCAGACTCTTGACAGGTAGACGTTCCACCAAAATTAGCTTGGACTGCATTTGCTCTGCCACCACGACCACCACATCCTCCTCTACCACGTCCCCGACCAGAACCTGATGGAAACCCATGAAGTTGATAACATGTCTTCTCTTCATGACCAATAATACCACAAAAGGTGCAAGTGAAAACACTGCGACCACGGTTAGGACGTCCAGCACTCCGAGCTGCCGGATCTGGACGAGTATCAGAAACCCTCGTAACATGTTGTTGACGACGTTCCTCTTGTAAGACCATGGAGAATGCACTGTCGAGCGACGGAGGAGGAGTCATACAGAGGATACTGGAACGAGTGGTCCCAAATCTAGCGCCATCCAAACCCATGAGAAACTGATACTTGCGTTCTTTATCACGCATCTCAATCTGCTTCTTAATGGAAGCACAGCCACCTTGACCACAACAACATACCGGAATCATCGGTTCGAAATCATTCAGATCATCCCACAACAGCTTCAACCTCCCAAAGTAGTCATGAACTGAGAGTGCATCTTGTTTGAATGTAGCCACTTTTGTTCTGAGCTCATAAACACGAGGTTCATTCCCAACCGAAAACCGACTTCTCAGACCATCCCACAATTCAAACGCAGTATTATCAGCACACGTGACAGAGCTACGTAACTTGGGTTCAATTGTGTTTAGAATCCAAGCTACAAGCATAGAATTCACAATACCCCAACGCTTTATCTCATCTGCTCCAGAACTTGGCTTTGTTACCAAGCCATCAATAAACCCTAACTTGTTTTTGGCTTTGAGAGCGTTGCGCATAGACTTGGCCCAACGTTCATAATTTGGACCAGTAAGTAACACTGTACAAATCAACTGACCAGGATCAGCACCCGCAGGCAGGTAGTAATCAGACAGATTAGTCACGTCCCGACCAACCTTGGCGTGTGGTTTTCGTGGCGGCATTGATGATGATAGAACAGAACACGAATCCACAGAGAAACGGAAGTTACGAGAAAATCCGGCACACAAGAACGAACCAAACAAACAGTGAAAAATCTGCAGAGAGACGGTGACTCAGAAAACCTAAAGCTCTGATACTATGATGCGTATATTCATTGTCTCAGATGACTATATATAGAGTTACAAGTATAACCCTAAACGTTATACAAAAGGCAATACACATATATGGAAATACTATGAGAATAGGAAACTATCGTTTTCCACAATAGTAGAACAAAACATAACCCTCGTATAAAAGGATATTATTCTCTTCGCCATCCCTTCAAAGAATACCATTTCTCTTCGAAGCCACTAAAAGGTTCAGGCATCAAAAGTCTACAATCAGTTAAAAGAAATGCAGCAGGAGAGGAAGTTAGAAAGCATACGTTTTTAGTCTCATCTTCATGTAAACTTCGAGCCTTTTCTTCCATCTCCACCTAGCGCAAGGCTCAAATGAATTATGATCGAATAGCTATAAAAACAAAACCTTAAAACGCCATAGACTTCAATAAAGAGCTGCCCAGACAGGAATGTTTGCCTTCTTAATATTACAGTTGTGGGCTTCTTAAGAGAACCGTTCTTTATTCTCTCATGCAGATCTTCATATTCCTCCTGTAAATTGTTTACATAAAAGATACGATAAGTCGTAGCCAATAGAGGCTAGAAAGGACGTCTCAAGCAATTTAATAATGAAACCCCGGCTCTAGAGAAGCGCAACATTCAAGGAAGGATCGTTATTTTCTAGGTAAAGTCACCTGGGAGAAATTATCATCAGATAGTGATGGAAACGTCTTTAGCATAATTGGTTACCTGAAGAAGATAACCATTAGTCCCAGGTTCCTTCTTCACGCCTATATAACAGACCAAAAACAAAAAGAACAACAACACGAGCTCATCTTTCTACAACAGAGCATATATTTTTCAAGCATCGCATAGTCAGTAGAGATGTGATTATCCATTTTGTCCACCAACTTAGGTAGACGCATGAAGATTTCGTTTTGAACCGTAAAGCGACGATGACGTTCTGATAAAATCCAACGACGGAGTACAGTTAAGTCATACATCTGACATACACGCGGATACATAAATAAGATTACACTTGTTTGTTTTCAAAAATAGGACAGTGATGTGATTAAAAATTCAAGCAAGCATGTTTTAAAGATTAATCTTTGATGACTTTGGATTTCTTCTTGGAAGATTTATCATTTGACGGAACAGCAATATACTCCTCTGCATTCACTTTCTCTTGTGACTTCCTCTGCTTCTTAAACTCTTTCGTCTTGCTCTGCCAATACCACAAATCATCAACAACAACAACAAACAACTCAGTGCCAGTTCCCCTTGAATAGCGCAGCAATATAGATAAATCTCCTTTACCTTTATGGATTGTGTTAACTCGGTTAAATCTTTCTTCCCCTCCTCAGATTTGTTTGAGTTGTTGCTGCTCTGCACAGGTTCCTGTAATAACCAGTCAAAAGTCAAAGGAGTAGTGTTAGAGAGACTAGTTGTTCAAAAAAAGGAAGATATGATTTCAACATTATGACAGCAAAAAAAAACAGAAGAGAGACCTCAGGTGGGCGGAACGACTCTTCTCTCTTTCTCTTCTTCTCTGAACTCTTCTCCGTCTGTTTCTCTTGCTTCTCCTGCCACTTCTTCTCTGACTTCTTTGAGTCCTTCATGAAGTATTCACCAGACTCCAGTTGCATATCAATCTGGAAAATAATCACACAACAAAGGTCAAAACTATGCATTAACATAACCTGAGACACAACTATAAAGGATTTGCAGGAAAAATAAACCAAAAGGTGATGGCCACAGCCACAATCATCAAAAGCTGAAACAAGAAGATTCTTGCCTTGCTAGGCGGCTGAGGAGGAGGGAATGGTGTGTATTCCTTCTTCTCCTTGCTTTTGGGCTTCTTTTGCTGAACATTTTTCCTGAGAAATCAAAATATGAAATATATAGATGGGCTCAAGAGTTACTGAAATGTCACCCGACTCAATGGTCAATAATAGTAAGAAAGAAGGCACGTACTTCTTGAAAGAAGGAAGAAACCTAGACCAGTTTTCAGTTGCAAGTGCTGGATCCTTTGCCAGTTCCTTTCTCATCATGAGATCCTGCATAGCCAAGTGTGGCAGCATATAAACCAATTTGGCATAGTCCAAATAGAAAAACTTCTAAAACACCTTCCTAAGAGAGAGTACAAGTGAAGCACATAGAACAAACAATAACAGAGAAACATTTCATTCACACCTTTATCTGGTACACAGGATGAATTTCATTACGCATGCACTGTTCCACAACCCTTCGGACTTGTTTTAGACCTTTAAAAGAACCCATTGCGGCTACAGTACTTCCCTGTTAGATGGAGATTAATCCCAAGGAACCAAGAGAATATCAAAAACCCCAAAGAGAAACTTATCAAAAAAGCGAGGCACTTGCCAAAAAAAAAACACAAATTACCTGAACTAGAATGTAACAATCGGTCAATATTTCCATCGCCTGCAAGCAACCAAAATCATTAAGCCTCTCAACCCCAAACAGAAAGTGTTCGACAAGTATTCACGAGTTTGCATAAGAATACAATAGTTAATTCTTAAGCATTCCACTACTAGCATCACTAAGACTATCGCTAAATAGGACTCAGATTACACACATACCTTCAAGGTAGAAGAATTCGGACCCACAAGCCGCTGCCTTCTTTTAACAAATCTTTCCTGAAAAGATAGTCTCGTATTAGAATCCGTTGACAATGCACGCCAGATGAACAATGAAATTACACTTATTAACCACATGCTGAAGTAACTTAACCAGAAGTCGTCAAGTATTTCATGTTTATACTAGAGTTAGTGCCATTCATTTTCTTTAGATATAACAAAATGTAATCGAAGCACCGAGTAAAAATCCAACTAAGATCTTATACTTGGTCTCTCGTAACAATCCCTGAGAATAAAATTGACTATATACCTTATTCCGAACCAAGTTTCCAATCTTAATGATATCACATTGCACTTCATCTTCCAGAATCTTGATTGCCTGTAATTTAAATTAAGAAAATCCACTGAAACCTCTGATTACATATAGATAAGCACTGTGTCAAGGTCCGACAAGTTACACACTTGATTCGATGCCACAAGAAAGTACCTGGGGAGCAGGAACACTTCTCGAAAGAAGCTTAATCAAATCCCTAGCTTTAACAATGATATAAGGATCCCTCGTCTTCCTCGTAGTCGAAACAGTCATAGATCCTTCAACCTACCATCACCAATCACCAAATCCCCAATCAGATTAAACGAAATCCCTAGAAAATGGTCAATTCAACAACAAAAACAAAACATCAATTCACCAGGTTGAGTTTGCAGGCGACGCCGTATTGCTTGAGAGCGGATTCGATAGTGGGCCAAGAATCCTGAAGATACTTCTCTCTGTATTGAGGAAAGAGTGTGGAGAATGTGCTGACTTCGAGCATCCCCGTCGGATTCCACGCCGGATCGAACTTCTCGACTTTCCAACGGTCGATGGTTGGGTCATCGTCCCACGGCTTCTCCTTGTCGTGTTTGCCTTTGTATCTCGGCTTTTTCTCCGGGTTCTGGTTCTCGTTCTCGTGCTCAAGCTCCTCCTTCACTTCCGCCATTGACGTTTGTTATCAGTTAGAAACTCTCTTTTTTATTTTTATTTTTTTGACGGTACCTTCTAGAGACGCGGCGAGGCTTATATTTATAGTAGGGTTTTTCGGGGAAAAATAAATTAACGGGATGAGATATGAAATTAAACCGGACAAAATTATAGTGGGTGGTTAGCGGTTATTTATCCCAAAGTTGCTTAACCGGAGTATCTAGAACATTTATTAACTGATTCAAAATTCAAACGTTTAGTTTGTAGAAAGAACTCTCTGCGCATACTCCACTCCACATACTGTCTCTTTAACAAATTGCTTCGGTTAATGCTCTCTACAAATAACGGCCATACCACAACCGCAGACGCAATCGGAGAAACTGGATTACACAACGTCACCTGCGTTCCGACAAACCAAATGAGATCCCCCACAGATGCCTCACGACTTGATGTACCCCTTCCATCAAGAGCTTATAATGCCTCACGACTTGATGAACGATCTACGTGCTGCGATTATTCACGGCTTTGTTAATGTTTTTTTAATTGATTAAATTTAATTCAAAAGAAAAACAATTGTTCTTACAAATGTAGCCTATTGCATAATGAATTGATATAATTTCTCAAAATTTTAAAATCCTCCAAGATTGTACTTCCTTCTAACTCTGTTTGGTTTCGAACCAAACAGCCATCCCGCCCTCATGATCTTTATATCCTCCCCTTTGAATAATGGTGAATATGTTTCTCATATTCTTGTATATCTTTTTGATCAAGAGTGTGGCTGGACATGGAGCTTCACCATGTCTTCTTTTGTTCATTTCCCTCCAAATGATATGAACCGTCGATTGAAGCATGTAATTGGCAATGAAAAAGTTGCACCTAAATTTGAAGCGCTGTAATAAGCCTTACAAGCCTATTCCAATCAAATATGTACTGATCTTTCATTATTCAATTCATAAGAGCCTCCCAGATTTGTGCTGAGTGCACACTCAAAGAACAAGTGCTTTACAGTCTCATTAGCATTAGCATTCCAACTTCTCATTCTATCACCTGTTGATAGTCTCCCCTTCATCGCTAACCAAGCAATAAATGAGAACTTTGGGATAGCATACTTAAACCACACTGTCTGATACCAAACACAAACTTGATACTTCTCTCTTATACTCAACGATGTTTCCTTGGTAGAGAACCTTCTCTTGTACTCCCCTTTTTCATTTCTCCACATCGAAACATCTTCCTCGTGAATTAAGTTTACTTATTCAACTCTGTTTAATATAGAGATACCATGTTGCCTTCTTCTATGGCTTCCACTGTCAGCCACAGTTGCATATCAATGTAGCCTCTATCGCTCGGCACTTCTTTTAAACAACCCAGTGACGACCACACCTCAGGCCAGAAGGAAGCTTTCTTCCCATCTCTCACTTCAACTCTTTAGAACAAACAGTTTTGCAGTCTCTTGGTATAAGTTGCTGATCCACCAGTGTTGTTTCACACCCGGAAACAGAACAATCTCTTTTAGGTACTCTTATCTTCTTTTGTTCGAGTAAATATTTGATCCTTTTTTTGTTTTCTTAATTCCTTTTCTCACTCACACAAGTCACGAGACGCATTTATAATCCTTTGACCTGTGGTAAATAGAGATCAAATATTTAATAGTACCGGTGGGCTCAACTTCACTGAGACTAGAACCATAAAACAAATCACGCACAAACCGCACAAAGAGACTTTGTTGCTCTTCTTTATGACGTTTGTAGTAAAGAACAATCAATCAAATCCATCTCACCGTCACTCTCGAAACAAATTCAAAGACCAAATATTCATAATCCCTAATCGAACAAACAATAGTAACCTTTAAATTAACTAAAGCTGAGCACAAAAGAACACCAAAGCAGTCTCTAATCACTATTCGGTGACATAAAACAAACGAGTTTTCTATTCATACCCAAATAGCACTAATCAAATAGCACGAACGGAACCTTTTCCAACGTGGGTTAATCCTCCTCCTCCCTCCGACCCGACCCGGTATTCCCACCCGACAAAGAAGCAAGCAGATTAAGATGATGACCTGGAAGATAATTCCCAACTCTAGCTGCCGAAGCCTCACCCATTGCGGAAGCTTGCTGCTGGTGTCGGACGAAGAGTGTAGCTGGCTGCTGCTGCTGCTGTGTAAACAACATCTCAGGCGGAGCTCCGGCGGCAAAGCTCCACACTTGTCCGTAATCACTCCTCGCCGGAACCGCCCAGAACCCACCACCCCTCATTGACGAAGCTCCAAATGTGTGTCCGACTGATAATTCTCCTCCTCCGGCACCAGATTCTCCCTCCTCCTCCGCTCGTACAACGCGCTTTCCTAGCGTGAAAGGGGAAGAAGTGGAGAGAGAAGCGGTGGAGAAGCTCGCCGGAGTCGTGCCTGTTCCCGTGGCGGCTATGATAGAAGGCTCGGCTTGACGGAGGAGCCACTCGATGGTCTGGCCGTCGGATTTGTGACCTAGCTCCCTCGTCAGCTGGAAGACACGAGCCGCGCATATGATCGGCATGCGAATCCGCCTCCCTCTCCCGTCTACTTTGCTGTGTCGGTCCTTAGCCGGTGGTTTCTTCTTCACGGCGTTAAGAGCTCCTTTGTTAGTTGCTGACGTATATTCGACTATGACGTTGCTAGTTACTGTTCCTTCTTCGTTCGACATGGAGCGTCGGTGGAGTTGGGAGTTTCCGTTATGTGGGGGAAGTCTCTGTTTCTCTCCCTTTCAATAAGAAGAGAGGCGAGAAGAAGAATGATTTAGAGAGTAGTGAAACAGAGAGGAGGGGGCACATGGATGTGTGGGTCCCATACAGCTCACTTATTCTAGGGTTTTTTAAAATTAATTTATCCGTATGCGTTTGAGCTCACGCGCTTGACTCCGGTGTTGACTCCAGCGTGTGTGGACCATCGTACGGCAAGAGAATTTAAGTTTTTAGTGTTTAGAATGTGGGTCCTGTCCGGCCCATATAGGTCTTGCTGGAATTACAAGTACTTAAGGGGTCATTAGGTGACAATTATGTACTTTCTGACGCTAGTTACTGTTCGATACTTCAAATATGCGAGTTCGTGTTTACATATTTGAATGATGAATAATCATACTTCGTTTAACCGTTACGGACTATTAAAATAATAAATTCCATTTGGAGCGTGACTACGAAAGAAAAGTAGCCGTGTCCACCTGGAGGAGATACCCCCGATTGTGATATGTCGTTGCGTCGAGATCTTTTTATTGTGTCACGACAAACTTTCTTTATAATTTAACATTAATGGACCAAAGAATTTTCTATCATTCACATTATATACTATACTATCATCTATCATGTTAATATGTGTTATCATTACGAAACCCTTTATCAAGAAGTTTTGATCATACAGCCATAGCTACTTAATTATTGGTAAATGTCTCGCTGAAAAGTGCCTATTCCAACCCGAACAATTTAGATCGTGTCAAATACAACCCGAACTAATGGTTAGTGCTAAATACGACCTGAACTCAATTAAAACTTTAAAAACCTACCCGGACTTTTTAAAACGTGCCTAAATTTACATTAAAATATTATTAAAAAGTTGAAATTATATAAACTACTATTTTTTCATCGTATTAAATTTTAAAACTTTGGTGATATTTTTTTCTGATTTACATAAATACATAACATGTTTTTTACTTATTATATCTTCAATAAACTTATATCTTACTAAAATATAAATAATAAAATATTTATAATTACATGATCTTAAATATATTTAAAATTTTGAAGCTATTTATAAAAATTTCTTGTATAGATGATTTTTATTTTTAAAACTTAAGTGAACTTTTTTCAAAGTTATTATTATATATTTTAATATTTTGTTCAATTTTGAAAGGTAAAATGTTCAAAATATAAATAACTTCAAAATTTTTGAACAAAATATCAAAATATATAATAATAACTTTGAAAAAATGCACTTAATTTTTTAAAAAATAATAATCTATACAATTTTTTTATAAATAACTTCAAAATTTTAAGTATATCTAAGATAATTTAATTATAAATATTTTATTATTTATATTTTAGTAAGATATAATTTTATTGAAGATATAATAAGTAAAAACATGTTATGTATTTATATAAATCAGAAAAAATTATCACCAAAGTTTTAAAATTTAATACGATGAAAAATAGTAGTTTATATAATTTCAACTTTTTAATAATATTTCAATGTAGAATTATGCACATTTTAAAAAGTTCGGGTAGGTTTTTAAAGTTTTAATTGAGTTCAGGTTGTATTTGGCACTAACCATTAGTTCGGGTTGTATTTGGCACGATCCAAATTGTTCAGGTTGGAATAGACACTTTTCCCCTGTTTACATGGCCATGCAATCATATGATGTACTGGTAAAACATTACGATCCTTGCTAGTTGGTCAATATATACATAGGTGATAGGTGTACGAATCATTTGACAATTGTCAAATGTGTTAAACAGCTGGAGCCCATTCTCATTTAAGAAGTAAAATATTATAGGCTGTGGACAAAAATACAAGAAAGTAACGCTTCTGCCAAAAAAGAGAATCAACTCGTGTTTTATACACAGATTTTTTCTAACTCTTTTTTTTTGGTTATAATTTCCACTTGCGATGCCTTCTTAGATTTTCTCTGATTAATCCACCAATTAGAGTAATCCATGTCATCTCGTGGTTAAGATTCAGAGGATCGCTTTATCTTCCGTCTTTGCTGAAAATTTGACTAGCTTCGCGGAGGGCCTTAATTACTATAAACGGGCCTCAAAGATCAACTTCGAATAAAAAATAATATGGGCCTTCGGAAATAAGAAAAACATCTTTTGACAGACAAAAATATATTTAGTCAAGAACAAACTTACTAATAATAGCTAACTTGGAATTGTTTTCTTTATTATCTTCAGTAACAAGTAACAGGTAACAGAGTTTTGACTAGCCCTGCACAATTTACAACGTTGATAATAGAGTTTGACTAGCCCTGACAATATACAACGTTGCAATGTAACTGACAAGAGATAAGTTATCCGAAAATAGAATAGAGAAAACAAAAAGAAACTAAACTGTAAATAGTTTTCATCAGCAGATTTAAACTAAATGCATGATCTATTCAGTATAAATAAGAGCAAAATAGATAATTTGACAAAATAAAACACAAGCTTGAACACAATTACAAATCTAAAAAGAAGTTTAAGAATGGCCAGCGTGAAAGTTTTTTCGTTTGCATTGCTCCTCGTCCTCGTCTTCGCAGTTGGTACGTCTTTGTATGATAATTAAGGTTTGTTGATCCAAGAAAAAAAATGGTAGATAACTTATGGTTGTGATGTGTAATTTGGCAGATGTTGAAGGATATGGGTTAGAAGGAAGTGGCTCGTTGTGTTGCAACACTCACCCGAAATTTGGGAAGTGCAACCCAAGCCATGACAAAGAGAGATGCAACAATTGGTGTCTCAGTGGATGCGCCAATGAAAAAGGTGGTTACTGCAAACCTAGCAACGGAGGACAATGCCACTGCTATTGTTAAAGAGCACTCACAAAAATGGAAGAAATATATGCATGTGCGGTTAACTATTACTAATGTTTATGTTGCGGTATCGCATACGCTTGTATGATTGATTATATGAGCCTGTTTTATTTGTTTGACGAATGGATAAAGAGCTAAACAAGCTTCGATTATTTTATGTTTACTCCAGCCAATTAAAAAAAAGACTAAGAGTTTAAGTCATAAGACTGCACTTTTATCACATTTCCCTTGAAATATTAAAAAAAATATTTTCACTTTGATTTCTGGTGGATACACACATACATATCAGCGAAATCAGATAGAAAATAAGACTATTATTTCTAATGTATTTTACCATATAAAAATAGAAAATTATGATAAAATAGAGTTTAGTCTAATATACGTTAAATTTCTATTGTTAATATATAGAGTAAAATATAAATTATTATTTCATTTTTGAAATATAGAAAAAATAATTGTCGAGGAAAAAAATATAAATGAAACATACTAAAAAAACAAGAGATGTTGACTTTTGTTGACTCAAAATCACGTTTGCCAAAAATCGCGTTTGCAGTAATATTTACCCAAACAACACAACCTTCAGGTGCCAAAACTGTTTTTTTTGGTCCGATTGTGTGCAATGGCCTTCTCGAGAATCGCTCTTCTCTACCATCGATTCTCCAGACAACAACAACGCCAACTTCACAGACCATTCACCACGAAGCTTGACAACAACACATTCCTTCCTCCCAATCAATCCGAACTTGCCCAAAACCTAATCACAATCTTCACAACAAGACAACCTTCCTCCCCTTCCGACGACCCCGACCTGCTCCGTCTCGCCCCCATGCTCAACACCAAAGTAGTCGAAACCGTCTTGAACGGATTCAAAAGATGGGCCTCGGCTCACCTCTTCTTCGAATGGGCTTCTAAACAGCAAGGTTATAAAAACGATATGTACGCTTACAACGCCATGGCTTCTATCCTATCACGTGCTCGACAAAATGCCTCACTGAAAGCTTTGGCAAGAGATGTTGTAAACTCTCGCTGTTTCATGTCCCCCGGGGCTTTAGGGTTCTTCATTCGCTGTCTGGGAAATGCTGGGCTTGTGGAAGAAGCAAGTTTTGTCTTTGATCGAGTTAGAGAGATGGGTCTTTGCGTTCCCAATGTGTACACTTACAACTGTCTGTTAGAAGCGGTTTCTAAGTCGAATTCAGTTGATGTTGTTGAGGAGAAGCTTGAGGAGATGAGGCGTTGCGGGTTTGATTTCGATAAGTACACTCTCACACCAGTGTTGCGGGTTTACTGCAACGCTGGGGAGTTCGAGAGAGCGTTGGGTGTTTTCAACGAGATTCGTGGCCGAGGCTGGCTTGATGAACACGTCTCAACGGTTTTGGTTGTGTCGTTTTGCAAGTGGGGTTTTGTGGATAAGGCTTTTGAGTTGGTTGAGATGCTTGAAGAACGTGGGATCAGGTTGAATTATAAGACGTGTTGTGTTTTGATTCATGGGTTTGTGAAGGAGTGTAGGGTTGATAAGGGGATTCAGTTGTTTGAGAAGATGCGTGGGATGGGTATGGAGGGTGATGTTGCGTTGTATGATGTGTTGATAGGAGGACTCTGCAAGGTTAAAGATCTTGAGAAGGCTCTGAGTTTGTATTTGGAGATGAAGGAGTCGGGAGTTAGACCTGATAGAGGGATACTTGGGAAGCTAATACGTTCGTTTCCTGAAGAAAGTGAATTAAGTCGGATAATGAAAGTGATTATTGGAGATACAGACACAAAATCTGTGATGCTTTTGTACAAAACTTTGGTGGAAGGGTTTGTTCGAAATGATCTGGTGCATGATGCTTACAGTTTTGTTCAGAGCCTCATGGGAAGCCATGACTGGGATGGTGAATCTGAGATTATACAGCTTCTAAATGATCACAATAAAGCATTTCTCCCAGATTCTGATACCCTTAGCAGTGTGATTGACTTCCTGGTGAAAGCAAATAAGATAGATATGGCAGTGAGGTTGGTACATGTTATTTTTCAGAAGGGCCTTAGTCCAAGTCTTATGATGTACAACAACATCATTGAGGGGTTGTGTAAAGAAGGAAGGTTAGAAGAAAGCTTGAAACTGTTGGAGGACATGAAGGACAAGGGAGTTGAACCAAGTCAGTTCACACTTAATTGTATTTATGGTTGCTTGGCTGAACGATGCGATGTTGCAGGAGCAGTGGAGTTACTGAAAAAGATGCGTTTGTATGGATTTGAGCCGTGGATAAAGCATTCAACATTCCTTGTCAAAAAGCTCTCTGAGAATGGGAGAACCGTTGATGCTTGCAAATACCTTGATGATGTGGCTGGAGAAGGTTTCTCTAATCATATGGTTGCCTATACTGCTGCAATTGATGGTCTCATAAAAAACGAGGGAGTGGACAAAGGTTTAGAGTTATTCCGAGACATTTGCGCTAGTGGCCATTCCCCTGACGTGATTGCGTACAACGTAATGATAAAAGCTCTGTGTAAAGCATCTCGAACTACTGAAGCAGACAACTTGTTTAACGAAATGGTATCAAAAGGACTAAAACCTTCTGTTGCCACTTATAACAGTATGATAGATGGATGGTGCAAGGAAGGTGAGATTGATAGGGCCTTGTCTTGTATTGCGAGGATGTATGAGGATGAGAGAGACCCTGATGTCATTACCTACACTAGCTTAATCCATGGGCTATGCGTTAGTGGAAGGCCTAGTGACGCAATCTCTCAGTTGAATCAGATGAAGAGCACAGATTGCAGTCCAAATATAATTACATTCATGGCGCTTATTCAAGGTCTTTGCAAGTGTGGATGGTCAAGTGAAGCTTTCGTTTATTTCCGTGAGATGGAAGAAAAGGAAATGGAGCCTGATTCAGCTGTTTACTTATCGCTCATAAGCTCTTTGCTGTCGAATGAAGACATCAGTGCCGGGTTTGAGATATTCAGAGAAATGGTTTGTAAAGGGAGGTTTCCGATTTTAGTAGATAGGAACTACATGGTTGCTGTTGATGCTACGAATAAGTTTATGGAAGACTATAGGACATCATGTTATCTTACAGGTCTAGTTAAAGACGGCAGATTGCCTATTGTAGCTGCTGCGAGTAGATAATGGAGTAAACGCTTCTAATTGAAAGAGGGAATACTTATTGAGATTGGTTGCCGAGCTTTTCAGTTAATCATTTGGTAAAAGCTTAGTTTTGAAAGCTGTAAGAAGCTACATTCTTGTTGCTTACCTTGGTCTGATGCCAGGGACCTAGCTCTGTCTTACAAGGTATTTGCTTCGAACCAAGAATCTCTTTTACTTTCATCATGTTATGCACAGACATGTGAAAAAGATTAAGAAAATATTTGCGAGGTTTATATGTGGATCATTAATATGAAAGGCTAATGTTGATAGGCGCAGAGGTGTACTGTATGGATGACTACTTCAATATTAGATGCTCTGATTAACAGATGTATTAACCATGGAAACTTGGAGCTTGCGGAAACAGTTGAAAGAAGCTTATAGAGTCGCAACCGCTTAATGATGGATCAACAAGCGGTTAGGCGCGTCTGTGTCAAGGAAAGAAGCAATGGAGAAAAAAAAAGAGTGAAGAAAACTGCAGGAAACAGTATGGTTGAATTAAATGGAACACATTCATTACTCATGAGTCATGACAAAAAGAACTTTGACTCGGAGGAGAACTTTGACTGCAGAGGAAACTGTTATTTGTGTTTGTTCTTGATCATATGCTAAATACTATGAATAGGGACCGTGTAACTCCTCTTTTTCTTGTGACGCAAGATATCCATTTAAGATTGAACCCGATTAAAAGGAATTTATGCAAATTCACTTTATTCAGTCCAGCATGTGAACAAAAATTGTAATTTTTCGCATTTTCAAATCTTTTGAACATCACTCTTTAATTGAAAAAAATTATCGATTTAGAAAGACATCTCCAAAAGAGTGTGAGGAATTAGGGTTTTTCTTTAGTTTTCTTCTTGAAGATGAAGGAAAATAACGTGCTAGTGAAATTCACTTCACTCCTTGAGAAGACCTCTTTCTTTAAAGAGATCGTACATGGCAGCTCCAATCTGAGCAGGAGACTCAACAACCTTCACTCCAGCATCATTTAGACTCTTAATCTTGTCCTGAGCCGTACCTTTGCCACCTGAAACAATAGCTGCAACAAACAAAAAACAAGCGAAGTAAATGAGAGCAAGAAACCAAAAGTTGATAAATTCTGTTGGTGCTTAGATAGCTTGCTTATGAAAATACCTCCTGCATGACCCATTCGACGACCAGGTGGTGCAGTAAGTCCAGCAATAAAAGCAACAACAGGCTTCTCAGTACCACTTGCCTGTTTTACAATCATCAAAAACCAAAAGTTCAGATTTATTTAGTACAGAATGCAACTACAGAGATGAACGCAGTTGAATACAATCACAAGTTGGTTGGTTATATGTATTACCTTTATCAAAGCTGCAGCATCTTCTTCCGCAGTGCCTCCGATTTCTCCAATGAGAACGATACCTGAAACAGTCATCTGTCTCTTCTTAGTTTCCATCTTTTAGGGAATGGAAGATCTTTCGACACTAAGAATATATATGAATTAAAGGAATCAAAGCCTTCTAAGACGAGAATATCTTGCACTCTAAATGGATTATGTTTGTCTCCTTGACTTCGACGGTTAATCTATTAAGGAAACAATGGTCTTTCACGGTTCATCTATCTATGATAAATAAACCAGACTTACAAAAAGATTACCTTCTGTTTGGGGATCAACAAAGAACTTCTCCAAGCAGTCGACAAAGTTGGTCCCGTTAAAAGGATCCCCACCAATTCCTACACAAGTAGATTGGCCTAGACCAACTGCAGTTGTTTGGAAAACCTGCAAGAAAAATTGAAACCAAAGCAACACTTAGAAACCACAACAAGAATAAGGCCCTCCATCAAAATCCATAACCAACAACAACTCATCTACACAAAAATATTCAAAACCTCAACAAGTGAGCAAAAAATGCGAGAGAGAGAGAGAGAAAGGAGCTTACAGCTTCATAAGTCAAGGTTCCAGAACGAGAGACAATCCCAATCTTGCCAGGCTTGTGGATGTAACCCGGCATAATACCAATCTTGCATTCACCAGGCTTGATAATCCCAGGGCAGTTAGGACCAATCAGCCTAGTTTTTGACTGACTGTTAAGAGCATGCTTTACACGTACCTAAAGAGAGAAAACAATCACCACAAGCACCAAGTCAGAGAGAGAGCCAAACCACATGAGTATGCACATCAAAGGTATTAATAATGATGATGGCAATATTACCATGTAATGTTGAGGGATTCCTTCGGTAATACAGACAACAAGATCCAACTCAGCTTCAATACCCTCCATGATAGCAGCAGCAGCGAAAGGCGCAGGAACGTAAATCACAGAAGCATTAGCTTTGGTCTCAGCTTTTGCTTCAGCAACAGAGTTGAAAACAGGGAGGCCTAAGTGCTCCGTTCCACCCTTCTTTGGTGTAACTCCTGCCACCTAATACAGAATCAACACAAGCGTAAAAAAATTTAACATAAAGCCACAACCTTTAAATCAAAATCGTCAACAATGCCATCTCCAGGATCAATAAGAGTTCTTTTCAATTCGAAGAAAACTTTAAAAAGGTGAAGACTTTACCATGTTGGTGCCGTACTCAATGGCTTGCTCGGTGTGGAAAGTCCCGTTCTTTCCGGTGATGCCTTGACACATGACTCTCGTGTTTTTGTCAACGAAGACGGCTGCAGGAGGGTGAGGATCCGAGGCGTAGGAGCGAGATTGGGTCAACGAAGTGAGAGACTGGCATGACGGAGAAATCTCCGAGGCGCCGATTGAGCAGCGGCGAGCTTTAGACGAGAGAGATCCGAGAAGCCTTGCGACTTGCCTAGACATGATTGGTAACTAGAGATCAGCTCAGGGGGGAAAGGTACTGATCCGAATAAACTTGTGGAACCCTAAAGAGTGTGAGAAAACGAAGGCGAAGACGAAAATGGAGAAAGAAACTTCGTTTGAAGAATCAAAAGAAGACAAAAGAGGCTTCTTTCAAGGCTATACAGCCCAAACCCATTATTTGTTTCTAGAATACGGTGACTTTTAAATTCTGCTAGTTAGGGTCTGACTGGTTTTACCGCAGCGGTTGCGGTTGTAGTTGCGGGAGTTTGCGGATGTGGGTGGGTGCGGTTTCTAGCGGTTTTAAGCGTTTTGAACGACTGGTACTGCGGTTAAAAATTTGTGCGTTTGCGGGATACTTATGACTGGTTAACCAGCGGTTGAACAATAAATTAATAGTATTTATATTTTCTATAATTATAAAAATACCAAAAATCATAAAATTATTATAAATATCAAAGTTATATTTATAAAGTTATAGTTTTAAACTTTTAAAAATTATAAAAAAAAATTTATTTTAAAATTTTATAGTATTAATTGAAATATAATAGATATATTTTAGAATTTTAATAATTTTAATTTTAATTTTTATTGAATATTTTTATTTTTGTATTTATATTGTTTTTGAAAAAAACAAATTTTTTTTACCCTCCCGCAACCGCCCGCAGCCGCAAACGTTAGCTGAAAGCAGCTTTTGAATTTATGAGGTTTGAAGCGATTTGAAGCGATTTGGAGCAGTTTAGAGCGGTTTGAGTGATTGTTGCAAAACGCCAACAACCGCTACCAACCGCAAAAGCTGCGTTTGCGGGTGGCAGCGGGAAAACCAGTCAACACCTTAGTCTATTTAGTTAAATCATATTGTTTTAAAACCATCTAATCATTAAACGATTTTCATCGTTAGATTTGACTTTCGTTTAAGAAAAAAACAATTTGCCTGAAGAAGATGTGATTTCTGTACAAACTTAAATTTTGGTGAACTCGTGTAACATGATAATATATTATTCAGTCTTTTTGCTTGCAAATCTATCTTTTGAATTGTCGAATTATGTCCTAGTCTATACTATTAAAGCAGAATACCTTAAAGTTATCTGCCAGATGTTTCAGTTAGGTCCCTGCTTTTTCAATATTTAAAGCAAATTACCATAACTTTTACTTTGTTTAATCACGTTAATAAAGACCAATGCCATATTTGTTTTAAACAATAATTTGTCAGCCCATCAAATTAAATTAATTCGTCCGGCCCATCGAATTAAATTATACCCGCACTTTGATTTAATATCATCTCCTAATTATCATAATCTATTATGTAATCAAGAGATATTTGTAAAGCTATTATGTAATCAAGGGATATTCCTAAATTTTCGATGCAAATTGAACATATGGAAATATAAGAATATCCACAAAAGTAAATGATGAGTACGATTTCCTTTAAAATATAAGAATCTCCCGCACTAATAAATATATTTATCTTTTAAAATATTTTGTGAATTTTACTTTATATGATCAGTATTGGCTTTAAATTTAATATAACACGACGATATTTTAGTTTCTAAATAATATTTTATTTTACTATTTAAATAATCAGTAAACATATTTAGTTAATAATAGTAATAATTTTATGAAATAAAAATAAGAAATATTAGTAATTCATCTATACTATTAAAGCAGAAGCATATTGATATTTTTACTCTTTTACCTCTACTGAGAAGTCTTTCTTTTGTATTCAATAAAAATATTTTGGATATTTCGTGTCAATTTCTTCTTAATTGTTTTTTGGTTTGTCATTAACCACCGATTTCTTAATTCAATTTTGGTCTGCGATTATTTTCATGTTTGATACTGCATCGTTTTAGTATTTTTCCAACCATTCATGTTTGAAAATGGGTCGTTTTTTAAACTATTTAATGGTTTGGTTTTAAACCGGTTTTTCCTAAATCTAATCCCATCTACTATTGTTTATTTTCTGATTCAAAATGATAATATGTTTCAATATTGCCGAACAGAACCAAAGTTTTTGGTGAAGTCGTTTGGTTAGACTGTTAAGTTATTTAAATTCAATAATAGCTTGGCGATTATTCTTATGATTTTAGTTAATTCAAAAATTATTAATTTTGACAACCATCATTATCATTTAAAACAATTTTGAAAAATATAAATATATTTTAAACAAATTTTCAACTTATAATCACCGAATTTGTCTTACATTAAAAAATCACAATATTGAAAATACTGGGTTACCAACCGGTAACCCATTCAACCGCATGTCCGAGTTAGGTTTCCAAACACCGATAAAAACTATAAAACTGTCATATTAATTTATATTTTAAATATCTAATTCAAAATTAAAAACCTAAAAATACATATATAATATAGTTTTAACCGAACATAAACCTGAATATAAAATACATATATGAGACGGGTTATATAAATGCATATACAAGATGAATTATATAAATGTGATTATATAAAGTTTTCACAAAATATAAACCCGCGCTTTGAAAGCGCGGGTCAAAATCTAGTAAACTCTATATCTTGATAGATATTCAACTTCTACTTGAAGATCCACCTTTGCTCTGTCTAAACAATATGAATGAAAATATTCAAACCCCTGCATAAGACAAGAAGATCAAGAACCTTGTAGTGGTTACACATAAACCCAATATTTGCTTCTAAGTATTCAATTCATTCACTGAACTAAGTTTGAAGCACTTACACATACATAAATGGCAAACAGCCGATAGAAAGCAAGCATTCTGAAATCACAAATCACCAAAGCATATAAGCCATAGGTTCATAAAGATATTTCAAATGACCAGAATCACTCGACATAGAGAGTTTTTTGATCAGATGTTCTTGGCAAGTCCGGTTAGTAGCGGTATTTGGTAGAGTAATCCTTAGGAGCAATCACCAACCCACGACCTTTCCTCGCACCGCGGAAGACGGTCTCAATGATATCAATGAACTCCTGCTTGTCCTTCATAGCCCAGTTGATCTTGTTGTTGTTACCAGTTCCAAGATCGATCATGATGTGCTTGTTCCTAAAGAAGAACATGACCGTGGAAGGATCGTAGAGCTCGTACATGGTGTTAAAGTCTGGAACCTCAGTGATGTCCACCAGATATATCACCGCAAAGTTCTTTATCGTCTCAGCAACTGATGCAAGCACCTCATCCATCTAAATTACCAAACAAAAGTTCAATAAGTAAAACCCTAATTTTCATCATTAATGGCTAAAATTCTCAAAACAATCCACGCAAGAGATGGCAAATTAAAAATTCACGACTAAAAATCGAATCAAACAGAATCAAATTCAAGATTTATAAAGTTAAAGAGGAAGAAACGATTCGCAATACCTGCATACAAGTCTCGTCCCAATCATGGCCGAAACGTATGACGACGAGACGCTCTTCCTCGGCTAGAATCGCCTGATCAACAGCCCAGCCGGAGTGCAGATGCGGTAGAAGATACGACATCGTTTCTTCTCTCTTCTCTCTCTCGCGCTTTCTCGAGGAGTTCGATCTGTTTCAGTTTCTCTCTTTAGCTCTCTTTCTTATATTCGATTCCCACTATCGACGATAACCGACCATCAAGAACCGACCCGCTCAGAGTGATTTGGGCTTCGTCTTAGGCCCATAAGATTCTTTTAAGTTCAGGCCCAATAAGGAAGACTATCAAGACCCGACCCGCTATGAGTTCTTTCTAGGCGATTATCCTATCCAAACTCCAATCTTCTTAGATGTCAGAGCTATCATCATTTGAAGCTGAAAGTATCTGATCTCTTCTCTTTTTCCCTCTAAATCTTATTCTCTCTCTGCACTCTGCTACTCGGAATCCATGGAAATCGCTTCTTCCTCTCTCTGCCAAGCTCACAAAGTCGCTCCCACGCGTCAACCTTCTCCCCCGGTCAACTCATGCTCCCTCGGCTCGGTCTCCGTCATCGGATTCTCTCTTCCGCAGATCAGCTCTCCCTCTCTAGCTAAATGTCGCCGAAAACAGAGCTCTTACGGCGTCGTAAGAGCTTGTGTTGCCGTGGAGGAGAAGACACGAACTGCCATCATCCGAATTGGCACAAGGGGAAGGTAAAGTCTCTCACTTTTTTTGCTTCCAACGATTGAATTCTGATGGGTTTGCCTTAGTTTCCACAATTCTGATTCAAAGTCTTGATTTTGACTAGTCTTATAGTTGGATCCCTCTTCCTGGGCTTGAGTAGCTAATTTAGATGCTATAGTGTTGTGTAAGGTGTTTGGCTTGAGATGATTCATGGTTCTTTTTGGTTATTCCTTAAGACAATCTCTGCATTGACGTGTGATTGATTTTGCATTAGCTGTTTAGCCTTCTGCTTATGTATACTCTTCACTGTGTAGGACAGTCCTCTAGCACTTGCTCAAGCATACGAGACACGAGCCAAGCTCCAGTCAAAACACCCTGAGCTCACTGAAGACGGAGCTATCCACATCGAGATCATTAAGACAACTGGGGACAAAATTCTGTCTCAGCCGCTTGCTGATATTGGTGGGAAAGGGCTTTTCACCAAAGAGATCGACGAGGCCTTGATAAACGGTCACATCGACATAGCTGTCCATTCGATGAAAGATGTGCCGACTTATCTACCTGACAAGACGGTTTTGCCTTGTAACCTTGTGCGTGAGGATGTCAGAGATGCTTTCATTTGTCTGACTGCAGCTACGCTGGCTGATCTTCCGGCTGGAAGCGTTGTGGGGACAGCTTCTCTTAGGAGAAAGTCTCAGATACTCCACAAGTATCCTTCATTAAGTGTGAGTTTTCACATCTTGGATTAGATTTATCTTTTGTTAAACTGATACAAGTGTTTATTGACTGTGCAGGTTGAGGAGAACTTTAGGGGTAATGTGCAGACAAGACTATCCAAGCTTCAAGGAGGAAAAGTTCACGCAACTCTATTAGCACTTGCTGGTCTCAAGAGGTTGAGTATGACAGAGAATGTGGCCTCTATATTATCTCTCGATGAAATGCTTCCAGCTGTTGCTCAAGGAGCAATCGGAATTGCCTGCAGAACTGATGATGATAAAATGGTATGTCAATCTCTCTTTCCTCTTGAGCTCAACAGAGGTTTTTACTTTTCATGGGACCTTAGGGTTGCATCTCTGATATGCTTTTGAATGATAAAATGTCTTTATTTTGTTGTTCTTTACTTCTGTAGGCAAATTACTTAGCCTCATTGAACCACGAGGAAACGAGACTAGCGGTTGCATGCGAGAGAGCGTTTCTTGAAACGCTGGATGGCTCATGCCGTACTCCTATTGCTGGATACGCTGCAAAGGACGAAGAAGGCAACTGCTATTTCAGAGGATTAGTTGCATCCCCTGACGGTACTCGAGGTATGAAAGCATTCTTACGTGTACCAATATGGGAAACATAATCATTCATTTCTTATATCTTTGTGACAGTTCTCGAGACCTCAAGAAAAGGTCCATATGTATTTGAGGACATGGTGAAGATGGGAAAAGACGCTGGTCAAGAACTGCTTTCACGTGCTGGTCCAGGCTTCTTTGGCAACTAAGCCATTTGAAGAAGACGAGGAGGAAGGGCTGTAACATGGTCAGAGCCAAGTGAACTGTTGTAACTTTTTTGATTTTGAGAGAAATAGAAATCCTTGTTTGACCGATTGTATTATTGTATTTAGATATAATTGAGTCTTGCAATTGTAACTTTTTCATCCAACAATGAAACATTCCCAAGAACCTAGAGTAATAAAAAGAAAAGAGAAAAAAAAACTGAAGACTTCAGCTCTATCTCCTTCCATCTTCCTCTTCATCAACCGGAGTATACCACTCTGGTCTTCTCTCGGAGTTACTCATTCTATAATTCAGCATCAACTCTTCATTGCACAACGCTCTTGTAGCAACTAGAACAAGCGTCTTCAGTACAGGAGCATCACCTAAAGCTACATTTGGAATGTAAGCTCGCATCCTCTTTTCTGTCAAAGGGAAGTCATACGGGCAAACCATGACATTAGGATCCATATCTTTACCCGGGTGATTCAAGAAATGACCAAACGCCAACGGGTTTCTCTTTTCAAGAACAGCTTCAAGCGGCTTACTCAGCATGTTGGTTTCCTTTTCTGAACCGTGTTCCAGCGTTTTAGCATCTGTTCTGATCTCAGGCGTTGTGAAAGAGCCGTTCCACACTTGCCGTGATTCTCCTCCACGACCCCAAGGCTGAGCATTTATTACCATCTCATCATACCTAGTGATCAGATATGAGTTCTGTCCATTGACATCTGGATACCCGGGGATGTATCTGTGGACAGCAGGAGAATAAATCACACCAGGGTAGAAGGCTAAGACAGCTCCCACGTCTGCTTCACCTTGTATGAAACAACCTTGACCTGCGTCTTTGTGAGGTATTAAAGATGGTTTGATCTCGAGTGTGTACCCAATCCTATCCTTTAATAGCTTCGAGATTTCTGCAAGCTTAAGCGGCTTGGTCTCAGGAACCACTGTGCTGAAGAAGAATCAGTGAGAAATGATCAAGATAAGAACGACATACTGGATATGCATAAGTTCACTCCACCTATTATTAAGACTCACATGGCTTGTCTGCAGTTGGAACATTATTGTCATCAGGAAGAAGAATCTCGTCCATGGAAGCACAAAAGTTTTCGAGTTGGTAGTGAATGTTCTCCTGTACTTGCTTCTGTTGCTCAGACAAAGTGGCTTTACCAGCCATCTCAATGATCTCTTCTGCATCAGCCTCCTCAGCATCTCTTCCCAGACGATTATAGCTATAACACAGAGAAATCTCCATTGTTAATAAAACCGATAAACAGCTGAGCTAAGGTGATACTTAGTAATCAGCTTTCTCTTTCTGAATCATTACTTGTTCAGAAGCAAATTTATTACAAACAAAAGACAAACCTTGTAAACATAAAAAGCTTGTTAATATCAGCTTCATATTGTAGTTGCCGTGGATTCTTGGCAAAAGTGGTACTCTTTGCTAGAACACCAACACCCTGTAGAAAAAAGAAAAAAAAAAACAAATCTCAGCACGTTTGATCGAAAAGAGGATTAATATCAACAATGCAAATTGATCAATCAGTTTCATAGTAGTCTCACATATGTTCTCTAAGTAGATATTTTCCAGTGCCACAAGCTACGAACAGATACAGAGTAAAACATAGCTAACTCATAGGAAGCATCTAATACGGTGAAGACTAAATCCTGAACAAGACTCGAACTTTCTTCGTACCCAACATCTAAAAACCCATGTCGATGAAGAAAGAATGAAAAGTTTTCGGAAAGAGATTTCAGTTCACCTGCTGAAATTTGCTGAAAAGAAAAAACATTTTAGCAAACGCCATTCTTTATCTCCTGTCTGTGGAATCGAGAAGCAGAGAAGATGATAAATCGCAAGTGATTCAGTTGAAAGATCTCTTCAGGTGATTGCAGAAAGGAAGAGAGACGACTCAAGTGCTGCTGCTTCAGCTCACTTGATTAATCATGGCTGGGACTATCTCGTATAAATGGGCCTCAATGGGCCGTTCAAAGTTTTATTTCCTTAAGAGCCTCTCTTTTCTTTTTGGTCAAAAGAAAAAAAAAAAAAAGAGAGGCTTTTTTTTTTTGAACAACAACCTCTTTTTTACTATTCGTCTAAATGTTGTAATAAGAACATTTGGGCAACATTATTGGTTTGTCCTAATAATTGATCCTAAGCTTATTTAATTAGTTTTAGATAGTTTTTTTTTTTTTTTTTTTTTGAATTGAAGTTTTAGATAGTTTAGAGTTTTAGTTAAGGACAATGTTAGAAAGATGGATTATTGGTTTGTCCTAATAATTGGTCCTTAGTTTATTTAATTAATAAATTTTATTTTTGTCAAATTAAATTTTTTTTATTTGATAACATTAAAAAAAGAAATTACATTACAATAAAAGCAAATAAAATTACAAATAAGAAAACTAATAGCAAACAAACATTTTTTTTAAATCAACAAAGATGGAAATTTATTCAAGATGTCCAAATTTTTCCCAAATATTTTCGATCAAATCCTTTTTCAAGTAATCATGAATTTTTGGATCTCGAACTTCTTTGCGACGAGCGAGTATGTCACCGTGTTTTGTAGTTTTTTTAACCCGAAATGTAAATTCTTCATCTTGAAATTCCTCGATCGTATCTGCATCTCGTTCATCTTGGACAATCATATTATGGAGAATCAAACATGATCTCATAATATTTTCAATTTTTGATTTTTTCCACAATTTAGTTGGATTTTTAATAATGGCAAACCTTGCTTGGAGGACTCCAAACGCACGCTCAACATCTTTTCTAACGGCTTCTTGTCTTTTAGCAAAACAAGTATTTTTGTCACCCTGTGGCAGTCGGATAGATTTCACAAAAGTCGCCCAATTTGGATAAATACCATCTGTAAGATAGTATGCCAAATGGTACTCCCTTCCGTTCACATAGTAATTAACTTCCGGAGCAATTCCGTTAATGATGTCATCAAAAACAGGGGATCTATCAAGAATATTGAGATCGTTCATAGTACCTGGAGCTCCAAAAAAGGAGTGCCATATCCAAAGATCATACGAAGCAACCGCCTCCAACACAATTGTTGGTTTTCCTGTTTCTCGTGCATACATCCCTTTCCAAGCGGTGGGACAATTCTTCCACTCCCAATGCATACAGTCGATGCTGCCAATCATCCCGGGGAATCCACGTTCTTCTCCTTTTTTGAGTAGTCGGTAAAGATCTTCTTCTGTTGGACGTCTGAGATATTCATCGCCGAACAAGTTGATAATTCCGGCGGTGAATTCGATCTCTTAATATGAGTTTTTAGCTTCGGTTAATAGACTGTTCTTAACTTTTTTTAGATTTTAATTAAAAAAAAATCATCACTTAAATAAGAGATATACAAGTTGTCTTTTAACCGAAAAAATTTAAAAACAAATGTCATGAATTAAGAACTCCAGACTAATTCAATCATATAATATAAAAAATAAATGTTTATATTTTCTTGGTGTAAAAACGATAATATGAATCTAAGCAACCAAGAAAATCAGCATAGAAATTTTAAAATATTTATTTGATAAATTGAAACTCATTGTATCAATCGGGTATTAAGTCCCACACAACGGTTTCAAGACGACGACAACAATTTGCCATGATTTGGCGGTAGTGATCAGAAGCGTTTTGAAGGCAATGGGGTGGAAGAGAGAAAGTGAGAGAACAAGGTGAGAGACTGTGCCGGAGCAAAGACCGGAACCTGATGACCAGCTCCTCTAACTGTAGCAAAAGTCAGTCCTCCAGCGTAAGTCTCAACCCATCCAGCCACTTGACTCTCGTGAAACCATGACCTCCACGGTAACTCCACCTTAGGTCCCATCTTCTTTATGCTATAGCGCGTAGATGTTACTGGAACTCTCCCATCAGTATCTCCACTATATTAACCAATATGTAACCGATTAAAACTAATTTACAAGAAGTAGATTAACTGAAGGTGAACAAAAAGCATAGATATGTATATGTACCTATAGATCCAGATGCGAAGGCCACCGTTCAAAAGCTTCTGGATGGTGGGAAGCACAGTGGATGAAGCCTCAGCCCATATCCTTATTACCCCGCTAAATAATAACGCACATTCATATAATAAACTTTGTTCATTAGGATCAAAATGTAAACTAGATGGTCCTTCTTTACTTAAAAATGTATACTAATGGCCGGATCTGAAATTTAGGGGTCATAAACATTTTCAGATTAATCTTATTTAAAAAAAATATGCGTTGTATCTAGAAATGGCCTGCTAACACCAGAATTTTAAATATTTGAAGTTACAAACTGTTTTTGGGTCTATAGCCATTGTTAGTACTGCGCAATGCAAGTAGGACTAACCTGCAAGGAGTGTACGGATAATGAAGGTTTGTAACGTTCGCATGGAGCGCCATCTGCACATCTTTCCGGTTAAAATAGTTTTCGGTATAGCTTTCAGTGCATGGATCGTACCCGGCAGCAGGAAACCTATCCCACATGTCCTGACCATTTTGAAAAGATAAAAAGAACCATTAATTACATGACAACAAACGAATCTGTCGTCCCTAAATCTTAATAGCCAATTTGGGCAGTACAGAGTATACGTACGTGATAAGCGAAGAGACTAGGAGACACTACGAGTTTAGGTCTTCTTGGAGAAGAAGAAGATGACGAAACAGAGGAGAGGCAAACGGGAGTATAAATGCTGTATATGTCGATATCGTTGTAAGCTTCCATGAAAGTTTTGATGTTTTCGTAGCATTGTATGGTCTTGTTGCTCGTTTGCTCTTCCTCAAGACGGCACGTGCTATGAATGTTACTATGGAGCTCGTCAGATACTATAGCGTGGCTCCATGCGTAGTCCACTAGTCCTGCCATGTCTGTTTCCTCGTTGATCGCCGCATTCCCAATCTGCAAAAGCAGTCACCAAACGAGTACATTTTACGTTTACTTCTGTCGCAAGAAACATTGTTTCAATGTGTCACAATTAATACCATGAAACCCTTGAGATTGATGCGAGAGTCTATTGGAACCTTCTTGTTCCTGTCGTAAATGGCCTCCGCGAGCTGAGGCACATAGTGACCTAAGAAAGGAAGATCAAAAAGCTTATGATTCAATGTTGTTTGAATATTTTTGATTTGTAAAAGTATAATTCATAAACCAAAACCTAAAACCGGATTTATTAAGCACTTACCGGCGTAACTCTCTCCGGTGAGGTAAAACTCGCTGGACCGGAACTCGGGAAATTTAGTGAACCAGTTGAGCAAGAAATCAAGAGAGTCCTCTGCAGTTACTTGATCTCCAAGCTTTCCAAGATCCACTGAGTTATTAGTATACGAGAATCCAACCCCTACCGGTGCTTCCAAGAACAACATATTCGCCTCTACAAAAAAAATACGTTTTCAAAAATGTAACCACGAATTCTATTTGTTTTGATAAATCTTTTTATTACGGTTAAATGCAAATATAATATCACAAAATGGTGGTCTAATTCGCTGCACCTTTGTTCCAAGAGAAGTCATTGAAGGTAAGGTTTCCCCCGTTGGTGCGAACAAGGAAAGGGCCTAGCTCTTGTGCAGCTCCATAAGCTACCGATGAGCAACCCGGTCCTGCATATTCAATATCCGTATGGTTTAGTTTTGTAAATCCTCTAAATTCTTAGTTACTGATTAAACTGATGAGTATACAAGTATTTAACCATCATCTAAGTCAAACACGTGCATTTTAGATTTTTAGTTTACAAAACATAATTTTCATAGATAATCTGATATAATTGATTTTCTTATCAGATTACTAAAGGTAATAATGACCTGTTTAGCTGACTTTTCTTTTTGCTGTCACTCACCCGTTTACTTGACTAATTAGACAATTCTTTGTTGATACGTATATGTCTATTAATAATGTCCACATTAACTATTAGACAGCGACGTCTTTTGTCTACTTCTATATGTATTTGAATATTCAACACCTTATCCCGTACCCAGCAGCACTACGAAGATTGATGTTTCTCGTATCACTAAAATTCCTGATATTGGAATGTGAACCGCGTGCGAATAAGGACAAACAGTATACAGAATTATTGAACAGAATATCTAGAATTTTGAAAGCAAAGAAGGTGAAGACAAATCTCAAAGTTTTAACGGCTACAAACAAGAATTGGACATTGAATGTTTGAGAAAGAAAGAAAAGGATATTGAAAGAAGTCCAAGTAACTATGAGAGAGCCGGGACCACACACGTCTCCAGAGGTTCTAAATGAATACGAAAAAACAGTGTAAACATACTGATTTTTTTCACACCGTTGTTTTCAATGCTATGTTCCATAGGTTTTGCTTTCTAGATAATTTGGAATATCAACTGATACAAATTTTGGTAATCACTTAGCTAAGTCGAGGTTTTTCATTAGAAATGGTTAATTATGAACTCTGTTATCACTAAATATTATGTTTTTTTAAGATGTTTAAAAGGATATGAATTTACGTTTTTACATTTTTGCAAGAAAAGCTACAACAGATGAAAGTGACGGATAATAAAAAAGACTCGACAACAAATAGTGGAAACCATAGCAACTTCTGTGTCATCATGATATGTAATTTTACTATGTGCTCGATTGACTGAAGCGCTCGCTTATAATTCATGTGGTAGTTGCAATATGACAACAAATCATTTTCATTCTACATTATTTGTCATGGTAACAATTTATACATGTATACGAGGAACTATACTTCTCAGTTTTACACATTACTAAAAAATATAATATATATATATATATATATAGTAACAAAGAGGCAAAAAACTACTGATACACCTTTTGTTATATAGATTACGTACAGTATGCAATTAATATTTCCCTCATTCCCAACGATCACATCTGTTGTTACTTCTAAATTAAGCATTTCAGTAGGAAACAAAATGGTCGAAACCATTATTACCTGAGCCATACACGGCATCTAACTTAGATTAAGTAGGAACGACTACATACTATCTCTTGCAATATATCTACTCGAGGAAAAAATAACCGTTAAGGAAGTATCACAAGGCAGGTTGCATGTCGTTGTCAACAAAAACGAGAGTAGGAAAGACACATGGAGCTTGGTAGGGTAATGTGCACAACTTTATATTTTCTCAGAACAAGTTACATAACATTTAAGTAAACTTAAAATATGATAGAGTTTTAGTCCGGCCAAAATCGTAAATAACAGCCGAAAACATTTTTAATGTGTTTAGTAAAATGTTATTTGTTAGTTTCTTCTTACATTCTATACGTTTGAGATATATATACCTTTTTTTTCTTCAATCTGAGTTTATTATTTTTTGGATACACATGGAAATTTAAACGAATTTCATGTGATGTATGTACGGTTAATAATTAAGCATATAAGTGAAAACGCTCAAAACAGTGAACTTTTCAATTAAAATCATTAGAAGTTTGTATTACTATAGCTTTAGAAAACAGTAAAAAAGCTTGTACTATTGCGTCTTTGTTTATGTAAACGAGGGAGAGAGAGAGAGAAGGAAAAAAAACTGACCTCCGTTGAGCCAAAGGACGAGTGGACGACCAGAAGAGTTGTGTTGGGCTTCGAAGAACCAATAGAAAAGTGCCTTTTGCTTCTGCCGAGGCCCTAGATCCACGTAACCGGCGTAATGTCTGAAGTTAACAGGTGGTTGACCGGGTAAACTAGTCACAAGGTCTTCCTCTTTTCTTCCGGACGAAGCAGTTACCTTCTTCTCCGGGTTCCTACCGCAGGCTAACGCCGGCAACATGAGAACGAGCAGTAGCCATAGTGCGTTCTTCTTCATCGCCAAAACTTCTTTCTCCTCGAAATGAGTAGATGAGAAAAGAACGCCCCCACTTCTTTATTTGTATAGCTTTTTATTTATTTTTCTTATTGGACCAAAAGAGACATGCACGGTTCTTTTTCTTTTTACCTTAAAGTCTTTTATTTACATGATAGGAAACCTTTTTTTTCTGTTATGAGTTCACGTGAATATGTTACAACAAACTAAAAGAGCGAATATATGTTACAACAAACAAAAAAAAGCGAATGATATCATTTTTAATTGCATAAGACAAAATCACTGTTTAGGAACTTTTTGGTGAATGACAGATGAAATTTGTTAAACTAAAATATTTGACCATATGAATAACATGATATAATATGTATCTACTATATATGAAAAAATGAAACATCTTTTACCAAAAAAATGAAATATCGTAAATTAATTAATATTTAGAAGATTTTTCTAATTATCAGAGGCAGTCACGGCGCATTATCATCACATGAAAGCTACTTGTATGAAAAAATACATTGACAAGACCATAAATCAGATGAGAAGCTTCATATGTCATGATAAGAAAGACACTCACATCTATCGACGGTACTATATCATATCCTATTGATTAGCATCAATGGGCCGTCCACGATTACAGTTTCCCAATTTAATTACACTATAACTTATTGTCACAAATGCTACTTTTGAAAAATCAATGGAAACGATGGCACAAAAAAGTCAAGAACCTGAAAAATCCCCCAAAATTAACGATTTAGGCATCAAAAAGTTCAAAGCTTTTTATGTTTTATTCCGTTGATCTCACATTCATATATACATCGGACCCTAGGAAGAGTATTACATTATTCGCACCACACAGCTAACACGAGAATAGCAAAACAAGCCAAATAAAAGAAAAGACACACTGAAATCTTGAGTTTTCCATAGAAACATGCAATGACTTGATCATTTGTGGTGCTGGTTAGAAACGAGAAGGCGGCAATGGGAGGGAAGAGAGGAAGTGCGAGAATAAGGTGAGGGATTGCGCCGGGGCAAAGAGCGGAACCATGTGACCAGCGCCTCTCACGGTGACAAAAGTTAGCCCTCTGTCATATGTCTCAACCCATCCAGCCACTTGACTCTTGTGGAACCATGACCTCCACGGTGATTCCACCTTAAGTCTCATCTTCCTTAAGCTATAACGCGTAGATGTTACTGGAAGTCTCCCATCCGTATCTCCGCTATTAACCAAAAGAACCAGTCCTCCTCTTAAAACTAATTACCAATTATTTATACTGGCTAACTATATTTATTTCTATAAAACTTATAATATGTTTTTATAATGTAATACCTATAGATCCAAATGCGGAGGCCACTCTTCAAGAGCTTTTGGATGACGGGAATCACGGTGGTCGGAGCTTCAGTCCATTTTATCACCGAACTAATTTTAACCAAATGGTTTAGAACCAACCTCAAACATATTAATATGATATAACAATTGTATATTCTGTATTAACATAATAATTTAGTATGTAAGTAATTTTTTTTTGAATAAAATGCTAAATTTGATTTTAAAAAATGAACTTTTTTGCAGAAGTAGCTACTTTGTTTATAACTTTTTAGTTTGTAAGTAATTACTCACTTCCAATTTGTTTTTTTTTAAGATCATTTTTTTTTCGTATGGTAAATATGAATATCTAACACTGGACCTGCAAGCTGTGTAAGGGTAGGGTATGTTTGTGACGTTTGCGTGAAGTGCGACCTGCACATCTTTCCTATTGAAATATGCCTCGGCGTAGTCTGGTGTGCACGGGTCGTACCCATAAAGCAACCTGTCCCAGATATCCTGACCATTCAAACCATTATATAATGATTGATAGAAACTAATAAGATCAAAGAAGACTGATGTGACCTACTTGTGAAATGAGGAGACTATTAGACATAGCACGTTTATGTTTTTTAGAGGATGGCGAGGAGGAGAGGCAAATGGGAGTGTAGATGCTGTATATATTGATCGCGGCATAAGCTGTCACCCTTTCGAAACTTTTGGCGCATTGTGCCGTTTCGTTTGGGGTTAGTTTCTCTCCAAAACGGCACGAGTTATGCACGAGTTTATGAACCTCGTCTGATATTAAGGCGTGGCTCCATGCGTAGTCGACTAGTCCTGCAGTGTCTGTGTCGTCATTGATCACTGGGTTTCCAATCTGCAGCACCAGTCAACAACCAAAATGTATCTGTGGTTCTGTTTTCTTTGAAGTTTCTTTCATTATGTGTTTACTCTTATGTAACAAGAAACGATGTTTTCTTGTCTCGAAAGTAACTGTTGTCCGGATACGTAGTGCCATACCATGATTCCTTTGAGATTGATTCGAGAGTCTCTTGAAACCTTCTTGTTCCTGTCACGAATGACCTCCGCAAGCTGTGGAACATAGTGACCTAATGAAAGGGAGAAAAAGAGCTATTTAGGATATCCGTAATTGTAGTCTCTCACTGTGAATCTTGTATAAAAAAATAATGATATTTAATTAGAAAAAATTTCATGATTTTTTTGTGTTAAAAAATAGTTAGAAAAAAATTCAAAAATTCAAGAGGGTCATGTCAAAGTATCTTAAATGAAAAAAACTGGTATGAGTCTCTAAATTTTTTGAGGAACTCTCTAATTAAATATCATCAACACTTCTATTACATAAACTCTCTATCTATGCATGCATATAATTATATTATTTTCTATTCATATATAAACATACACATGCATAGATAATTAGATTGAGAACTTTTATAATATAGAAAAAAACTCTCCTTAGTCAAAACCAAAATTGTAATATCTTAGAATGAATACCACGTTGAAAGTTGAAAGGATAAATAACATCAAACCAAACCAAACTGAATTAGCACTTTTGATTCTTTTATTCATTTTTTTTTCTTTCTGAAAAGGGTTTTATTTGTATATTTTATAAACCACAAATAAAGTAAATGAATATTCCACCTGCATAACTCTCTCCGGTGATGTAAAACTCGTTTGAACGAAACTCGGGGAATTTCTTGAACCAGTTGATCAAAAACACCAGAGAATCCCGTGCAGTAACTTGGTCTCCTAGGTTTTGAAGATCAGTTGAGTTATTGCTGTAAGAAAACCCAACGCCTACTGGTGCTTCCAGGAACAAGATATTGGCCTCTGCACAAACATTATATTTATTAAAATGTAGTGGCACCTAATATTATCTGTATACATAAATGTATTCATTATCTATAAATGAAAATTTCATATTATAAATAGTTTGTACCTTTGTTCCAAGAGAATTCATTGAAGGTGAGGTTGCCACCTTTGGTATGGACCAGAAACGGGCCTAGTTCTTGCGCAGCACCAGTAGCGATCGCTGAGCAACCAGGTCCTGTTTAACATATCAATAAGTACTGATCAACTATTTAAATCCAAAGTTTAAGCAAAAAAATATTTAAATAGTTAATTAGATGAACAAGCCTTATCATGCTGTCCGTTAAAGGAAAAGGCCAGCAGTATCTTGAGGAAGGTCTGATCACCTTGCTTGGGTTACAAGAAACTTATGGAGAAGCTGGACAATCTTAATTTAGCATGATTTTATTTATTCTTTACATACAAAGAAAATCTTGATGCACCTGATGTAATTAAGGTTTTGTTTTAAATTTTCTTACAATCATTCAAAAAGCAAAGAAATAGATGAACCAGGCTTAATTATTTTTGTTAAAATATTATTGTTTCTATAACTTTAATAGAAAAAGGGTGTAAAAATTAAGATGATTCAAATGTTTGAGTCTTTTGACGTCTTTGTAAAAGATATATCAAGCAGATAATTAGTTGTTGAAAAGCGTGACTAGATAGAGAACTTTTGACCCAGTGACGGTAGCAGTCTAGATGGTAGGAACTTTGAAATTTACGATAAGTATAATCAATCATAAACTGAAGATTAAAATATCAAATACGCGACGTACATATGTAGAGAGAGAGAGAGAAGGCTGACCTCCGTTGAGCCAGAGGACTAGAGGACGGCGAGAGGAGTGTTGTTGAGCTTCAAAGAACCAATAGAAAAGTGACTTCTGCTTCTGTTGAGGCCCAAGATTCACGTAACCGGCGTAATGTCTGAAGTTAACCGGTGGTTGACCCGGTAAACCGGTAACCAGGTCATCCTCCTTATTACCACAGGCAATCGCCGGCAACACCAGAACGAATAGCAGCCAGAGTGCGTTCTTCTCCATCGTCAAACGCTATCGCCTCTTTGTTTACAAATCTTCTGAAGTTAAGAATAATTCGAGGCCAAACTCCTTTTTTATAATGTAGTTATCATATAACCTTAGTCATTAAACGATAATCTTTTTTTTTTCTTCTATTGACACACACATCACGAACGTCGCGGTTGCAGCATATTAAAAAATGTAACTGATGCTGTTGTTATTTGAACTTTCTGATTAGATCTTTCAATGAACGGGGAATCCATACTTCTCCCCTATGTCTGTATTTTTTTTGTGTTGTGATCAGATATACTTCTTTAATTTAAGTTCGTTGTTACATCTTTTTCATCAAAGATTAAATATGTTCTGAACAAGAATTTGTTTACTTCTCGTTTAAATTTCTTAATAGTTTTCGATACATTGAATCTTTCAGCAATTTGTGTTGCTGCTATTTCAAATATCAACAATCTTTTGAGCTCAAAAATATTATTTTTTTTTTTGTGACAGACGCTACTTTTGAAAATTCAATGGAAACGAATGGCACAAGAAGTCATGAAACTGAATAATACCCAAAATTAACGAATCATGCATCAACAACAAACATAAAAGAGAGACATTCAAAGCCTTTTCTATGTTTTACTCCACTGATCTTTCACATTCGTATATACATGGGATTCTAGGAAGAGTATTACATTTCTACTGATCGCAAAACAAGCCAAATAAAAGAAAGGGAAGATTACTCAAATAACACTAATTTATGTGTTTATTACCAGATTAACTCTCGGTGGGTTCACTGAAGCTTTGATACGAACAACTGTGCACACAAAGCCATATTTTTTTCTGTTTTAAAGAGATTTTTCACCTTGTGTTTATCGGTGGATTCACCGTTACCATTATCATCAACCTTCTCTTCCAAAGATCAAGGCTCATCATCACCAGAGGCCTTTCCCATGAGAAGTGCCGCCTTTCCTGCTTTGAAGCAGTTGAAGTTGTCCAAGTTCCTAACCGTTTTGTTATCTTGTGGAGCGATCCGTACGGGATTTGAAGATGCAACGGATTTCATTTCGGCGATATTCCGAGGTGTGAATTGGCTGCTTTTAACGTCACGATTCAGTGTGACTATGTTCGATTCCGGCTTTGCCGTGAACCTTGTTTTGATGCATTCGAGTTGTACTCTGAATTCGCTGTCTTTATATTGTAATGCTAGTAGAGGTAGGATTATCTCTTCTTCAAAGTGTAGTCCGATTGTTTAAGTTTTAATGAAAGTGGTGTTTCAAAAAAAAAATTACCAGATTAACTCTTTTTTATTTACAAGACTAATATTATCTATCTATCTATATAATTATTTGAGAAGTGATTTGACTTATTTGTCAATTTCTCCACAATTTTAGCTAATTTTGCTTAGTTGTTAATTTCTCTTTGATTTTAGTTTTTTTTGCTTATCTTTTAATAATTTTAATTAACAAATTTACTAATTAATTGTATTAAATCGTTTTTAGTTAGTAATTTTACTTCTGTTATATTTAAAACTTATATGTTATATTTTTTTTAAAAATATATATATATATATATATATATATATATATTCAAATAATTTTAGTTGGTTATTCTAAATTATTAATTAATATAAACCTGCGGTAAAGAGAATCATTAATAGAAATAGAAATCTTGAAAGAATCAATATTTTCATTTAAAAATGATAAAATAATTTTAAGATGTTTCATAGGTTTTAATAAACAATTTTTGTTATATTTATTTAAAATTTGATATCTTTAATGAATAATTATATAATTCATTATTTAAATCATTACAAATTAATATTATAAAAACTAATTTCAAGAAAATAAATAGAAAATGTGTTTTAAAAAAAAAGATAATTCCATGTACTTATTTTGTGTTTATCTAAATCATTCTTTCTTATTTGTTAATTTCTATAATTAATAGTATATATGCACATATAATAATTAGATTTATATTTATACTAAAATATTTAAAACAGATTTATGAAAATAAAAAAAAAAATATTTTTGTAGTTATAATCTGTCATACGAAAATATTTTTAAACTATTAAATTATTTTTGTATTAAAATAGTAAAAAGAGGTATAGAAGCAAAAAATAATAAATTTGATGTATATTTGTTTGTTAATGTTTTTGGTGGTATTTTGGTTTATATTATTATTACTCAATTGCAAGAAAAACAATTATTTGTTATTTAATATGAAAATTTTAATATTTATTTGGTTTTATTTTTCGAAATATATTTATTGAGAATGGATTTCTCTTTTGAAAAATATTTTCAAACTATTAATTTTTTATTTACAACAAGTACCTTATATTTATATAAAATAAATTTATGTACTTTTAATTTTTTTCGATAGTTTCACAGAATTTTAACTTTTTAAAATTAAATTTTCTTAAAAATAATATTATGTAAAAAATGTGATTCTATTTTTTATGAAAACTTTATTTTCCAAAAATATTTTTCTTAATTATCATTATTAAAATTTGAAAGTTAAAAGATCATTTAAGAAAAAAAATTATGATTTTATAATAAAAAATACTATTTATAGAGAAAAGATCAATCTCTATTTTAAAGTAAAAAATATAGTTTGACTATGGCTTATTATTCTCTATTATAGAATTTAGAAATATAAATTACAAAAGATGGAAAATGTTTTTCAATCTTATATGTTACATATTAATGTTTTTTATTTGTCAACATGGTTGGTCTATTTGAGTGTTCAATCATATACTATTAGAGATATTCACAGTATAATTATATATCGATAATTTATTTACATTGATTAATATACTAAGTAAACTAGAGTTCAGTTTAACAATATTCTTGTGATTTTGATTTATATTGAGATTTTGTAGGTTTTGATAATTCTAAGAATTTCGTTTACTAACATCACTTTTTATTAACACTTTGTATATATTTGTTTATCGTCCAATTAGATCATTAGTAATAAATTAATATAATAAAATTGGTTAAAGATACAATATATTTTAATTAAAAAATTGATGTTGTTATCCAAAATAATGTTTTAATTCAGTAAAAGTTAGAAATTAAAAAATTGAAAGATTCATAAAATTGTATAAATTTTATTTTCAATTAATTTTTTTAGTTTAAACAAATGGTATATTTATTAATAAATATTTATAAAGGAATTATGCCCGCATGTGCGGACAAATCACCTAGTTTTCTCGTAAATCAAACATAGAAACATGAGGGAGAGGGATCATTCATGGTGCTGATTAGAAGCGAGAGGGAGGCAAAGGGAGGGAAGTGAGAAAGTGCGAGTATAAGGTGAGGGATTGCGCTGGAGCAAAGAGCGGAACCAAGTGACCAGCGCCTCTCACGGTGACAAAAGTTAGCCCTCCAGCGTAAGTCTCAACCCATCCAGCCACTTGACTCTTGTGGAACCATGACCTCCAAGGTGACTCCACCTTCAGTCTCATCTTCCTTAAGCTATAACACGTAGATGTTTCTGGAAGTCTCCCATCCGTATCTCCGCTATTAACCAGAAGAACCAGTCCTATTAAAACTAATTACCAATTATTTATACTGATCTATATTTATTTCTATATACCTTATAATATGCTGTTATAATGTAATACCTATAGATCCAAACGCGGAGGCCACCTTTCTAGAGCTTTTGGATGATGGGAATCACGCTTTGCGGAGCTTCAGTCCATTTTATCACCGAACTAATTAAACCATGCACAAGGCGCACACATACTTTAAAACCAACCTCAAACATACTAAGTATTGATAAAACAATTATTAGCATATTAATTTATAGTAGAATGTAAGTAATTTCTCATTGTATTGATTGTAAGATAATTTTTTTTTATGATATAAACTTGTAACACTGACCTGCAAACTCTGTACGGGTAAGGTATGTTTGTGACGTTTGCGTGAAGTGCGGTCTGCACATCTTTCCTACTGAAATATTTCTCGGCATACTGTCGTGTGCACGGGTCGTACGTACCCATAAGGCAACCTATCCCAGATATTCTGACCATTCAAAACCATTATAATTTCATCAATGATTGATAGAAACTAATAAAATCAAATTATAAGAAGGTTAATGTTACGTGCTTGTGAAGTGGCGAGATTTTGAGACATAACACGCGTATGTTCTTTTGAGGATGACAAGGAGGAGAGGCAAATGGGAGTGTAGATGCTGAATATATTGATCTCAGCGAAAGCTGTAAGTGTAAACCCTGTGATACTTTTGTTGCATTGTGCCAATTCGTCTGGAGTTAATTTATCTCCAAAACGGCACAAGCCGTGAATGAGTTTATGAACCTCGTCCGATATTAAGGCGTGGCCCCACGCATAGTCAACTAGGCCTGCAGCGTCTGTGGCGTCATTGATCAGTGGGTTTCCAATCTGCAGCAGTCAACAACCAAAGTCCATTTGGTTTTCTTTGAAGATGTTCATTTCATTATACGTTTACTTGTATATCAAGAAACGTTGTATTCTTGTTCCACTACAAAAAAAAACAAGAGGATACTAACGGACAAATTCGTCAAAATGTCGTCGGAATAGCCATATTTTAACGAATTTATGACGAAACAGTCCGTCGGTATCATTTTGTCGGAAAAAAGAATTTCGTCGGAATTTCGTCAGAAAAACCGACGACTTTCTAACGGATACCGAAAAACTCCATTCTGAAGAACTTCCGACCACATTCCGATAACAGCTCCGACAACAGTGTTCATCGGAAATCAGAATAAACCGATGAACCATGTCATCGGAAAATATTGACGAACCATAGTTCGTCGGAAAATACTGACGAACCAAGTCCTCAGTATTTCGGTATCGTCTTATGACGAGGTTCGTCAGTTTTTTCCGACGAGCTCAATTCGTCGGAAATTCCAATTTTAAATATATAATTAAATTTTGCATTTTTAAATATTTTTTATTATAGAATTAAATTTTGCAATTTTAAAATTCAATTAAAATAAATCTGAAATTAAAAACTAATAATATTATAGAATTTAAATTCATACAAACCGAAATAGAAAAAAACATTCAGAAAGTTTTAAAATTCAGAAAAAAAACTAAGAACTCGAAGCAAACAAACGGATTAGCTTCTCCATTATCTCGGCGTTGGTCTTCTTTTGCGATGCCAGCTCAGCAAGAATAGTGGCATTCTCAGCTTGGATTGTGGCATTCGCCGAAAGGATTGTGGCGTTCTGCTCTTCCAATGCCACAATCCGTTCATCTTTGTCATGCAGCTCCTCGAGAATCATGGGATCGGCATACGGAGATTGCGAAGAAGATGCCGAATACGAAGAAGCACGGCAGGTCAATCCAACTAAACGGCCTCTTTTTTTTAGGAACGGCCTACAAAAATATTTAAAGTTAGTAAACTACATTATAAAATAAATATATTAATTAAAAAAATTACATTTTCAACCATCTCATTTATTTGCAAGCGAGACATGTTAGTTGAAGCACCCGTAGAATCGCCGTCATCAGAGAGGGGCTGAGACTGAGATGATATTTCAGTTTCCAACATTTCAACGACACCTTTGATCACGGGGTCTTGAATTTGACCCGTCTTCTTGTTAGTGTGAGCTACCTTGATGAGTTGGAGACGATCAACGGGATTACTGTCATTTTTGCTTCGATCTAAAAAACCATCATTATTAGCCAAAAAATATATAAAATATTTATTTAAATAAATATAAAAATAAATAATAAAAAAAAAATTACAAGTTCATCCTGCTTAGTAGACATAGAGCAAACGTCGAGGTTGTGCACATACATACCTTTCCCGCCACGATCACTCTTCCGGTTCTTGGAGTTTCTAGAAGACGTCTCAACAGTATCGTCCTTCTCCCAATGAACAATCATCTGCTCCCACACCGTCCCGTCGATGAACCGTGGCCTCTTGTTCTTCTGCCAAACTGTCTTCACGCATTTATCTGCTTCGTATAAGAGTCCATGGCCTTTTCGTTGATTTTTTTACGGACTGTTTCCGTCTGATCGAGGTACCAGTTGAACTCTTGCTACAAAACACACATAATTTAATAAGTAGATATATTAAAAAAAATGTAAATATAATAGAAAGACGAAACCACAATTTTCGTTCGTCGTTACTAACGCAGCACCACCAGCGATCGTTGAGCAACCAGGTCCTGCAAACTCTCAATAAGTACTGATCAACAATTTAAATCGTTAAATTAGATGAACAAGCCTTATTTTCGTTAATTAAAATATTATTATTTTTATAATTTGTATAGAAAAAGTATGTAAGATTCAAAATTTTTGAGTCTTTTTCTTTGTGAAAGATACTATAGAGCAATCTCCCTCTGCAATGTCCTCTATAAGGTAATCTCAAAGCTTATTGCAAATCGATTGAAAGGTATTATGCCCAGATGTATTACTCTAAGTCAGTCAGCTTTTGTGAAAGAGAGACTTTTGTCACCCATTTATGCTTTGCAGATGACCTAATGGTGTTTGCTGATGGTACAAGACACTCCGTTGAAGGGATCCTGAAGGTGTTTGATAAATTTGATCATATGAGTGGGTTAAAGATCAGTATGGAGAAATCAGTTCTTTTCCTGGCTGGTGGGACAGATCAAAAGAGAGAAGAGATTCATAGCCAATTCTAATTTACTTCAGGGAAACTCCCAGTAAGGTATCTAGGCTTGCCTTTGATAACTAAGCGGATGACAATTGTGGATTATCTCCCTTTGATTGAGAAGATTAGAAAGATGATGAGCTCCTGGACATGGCGTTTTCTTTCCTATGCAGGAAGATTACAATTGCTTAAGTCAGTTACTATGAGTCTTACAAACTTTTGGATGGCTGCATTTAGACTTCCTAGCAGTTGTATTGGGGAGATAGAGAGGCTGTGTGCTGCTTTCTTGTGGTCTGGACCAGAGTTAAATGGCAGGAAGAACAAGATAACCTGGAAAGAGATATGTAAACCGAAGACAGAAGGAGGTTTGGGTATTCGACCTTTGAAGGAGGTAAATTTGGTGTGATGTATCAAACTAATTTGGAGAGTCCTCTCTTCTCATTCTCTTTGGGTAAACTGGATTAAAGCCTATCTTATTCGCAAGGGTTCAATCTGGACGATGAAAGATAATGATCAGACAGGCTCTTGGATGTGGAGGAAGATATTGAAGTGTCGATCTATTGCCAAGACTATGTACAAAGTGGAGGTGAGAGATGGAGAAAAAGCTTCTTTTTGGTATGAAAACTGGTCTTCTCTGGGCTGTTTACATGATATTTTAAGTGGGAGAGGTCACTTTGATCTGGGTATTTTAGCGAATGAGAAGGTGGTAGCTTGTAGAAGCCATCGAAGAAGGCATCACCGCATTACCATTCTAAACAGAGTGGAGGAGGAGATTGATAGATACAAAGCAAATTGGGTGCAGGAAGAGGACATCTCTCTGTGGAGAACAGAAAAAGAGAAAAACAAAAATGTTTTCTCGACAAAAGAAACTTGGATGACTATCAGGGAGAAACATCTGGAGTGTAGTTGGTCTAAAGCAGTGTGGTTTAACCATGCCAGTCCCAGGTATTCCTTCATTCTATGGGTTGCAATTCATGGACGACTCTCTACTGGAGACCGTATGAGGAGTTGGAATGCAAACATAGATGATTCTTGTGGGCTGTGCAGCGAATTGTTAGAGACAAGGAAGCATTTATTTTTTGAATGCCCCTATTCTGTGAAGATTTGGGAAGCGCTGGCAAAGAGATTGATGGGGAATCTTTATACGACAGATTGGAATGATTTGATTAGCTTGTTGTCAAGGGATTCTACTTGTGAAAAAATCAGCTTATACATCTTAAGGCATTTGTTTCAATCTATAGTTCATGCAATTTGGATGGAAAGAAACAGGCGCAGGCATGGGGAGAAACCGAACCATGCAGGGCTTATTGTGCAAAAGGTTGATAAAGAAATGAGAAACAAGTTCACAGTAATCAGAAGGAGAGGAGATAAGCAGTACGAGGGAGGCATGGCTAAGTGGTTTAGTAGCAGATCTTGAGAGCAAGATTGATCGGAAAGGGACAGATTGGTGGAGGAGTGGAATGAGGAGTGAGGGATAAGTAAAGAGGAGTGGAGGGGTTTTGGAGAAACAAAAATTTTTGTTTTATGGTTTTTGAGTTAACTTGTTTCTAAAGTCTTTGCATAGATCTTATAGGAAAGGTTCAAACATTGTAAAAAAGGTCTTTTCTTTTTTTAATCAAATTTAACATTTTATTTTAAAAAAAAAGAAAATAGTTATTTGTTGAAAAGAGTGATTAGGGAGCTTTTGACCCAATGATGGTAGGAACTTTAAAATTTACGATAGGTATAATAATCGAACAAAACTTGGGTTCACCCCCTATGGTGAACTTTTAAATTCACCTCACTATCTATAGCCAATCAAAATGACACATAGGATTAGTTAAAAAAGGAATAAAACTTTAAAGAAAAAAAGAAAATTGCTTTTAAAAAATAGGAAGACGCCGCCGTTAATGAGGAATAGAACGTGATCTCTGTTTTATCTCTTAGGTTTTGAGCTTCAAATCCACGATTGAACTGATTTTGCCACCACAGAACTTCGAAATCGATGACGGGCACACACTGCAAGTATGTTTCTTCTCTTGTCTTCTTAAACTAGTCTATATGTTTGTGTCTGTGTGCTTCTCGTGGTCTCCTTCAGTTTTGAGAAAAATAAACATACTAAATTGACAAACTGGAACTAATATACTAAATTGTAACTACTGGTGGCCGTGACGAAGAGAAGAAACAAAGAAAAGTAACGAAGTGGATCTAAGAAGATGTGTCCAAGAAGAAGAACAAAGAAGAGTAGCAGAGAACAAGCTACAAAGAAGGGAGAAGAAGAAGAGACTTGGGCTGAAGCAGTGAATACAGAGGAGTGAAGAAGAAACGAGTATAACAAGGAGGAAGAGAAACAAAACAAAGAGCGAGTGTGTGAACAAGAGAAACAAAGATGAGGCTGGCTGAGAGTATTCGAGTTGAGTGGAGAGGTCATTGTTGTCTCTCCAAACAAATGCTATTGCAACTTTGCAAGGTTTAGGAAAAGAAGAAGAGCAGCGAGAGCTAAAGCCCAATGAGAGAAACGCTTGCAACGTTTATAAATCTGAATCACACTCAGGAATCATCACTCTCTCTTCTTTGTGTTCTCTCTAAGCTTAATCTTCTGTAATAAAACTTGTCAACTTGCAAATGCTTTAATCAATGGGAGTTGAAATTACTTTCTAGTTGCAGCTAATTACATTATGGGTATATACATATATATATATCTATATATATATATATATTTTAAATTACTCTCTATTCTTTTGAGTATAGAGCTCCAAGAAGTTTAATTGTTAACCCCTTCCATAACTCCGGTCGGAAAGAGCAGCGGAAGAAAAGATGATCTCTAGTCTCCTCCATTGCGTTGCAGAGAACACACGTAGAGTCAACATGAGGGTACCATCTGATCAATCCATCTCCTGTAGAGAGTCTATTGTGTACTACAATCCAAGAGATGACTGAGTATTTCGGTGTAGCAGCTGATGCATTATGGGTATATATCATCTGCCCAGAAGATATTAGTGATCATATAGTTTACTCTTCTTTGTTTTTCTTGGGCACATCTTCTTAAATCTCCTTTGTTTTATTCTTCTTTGTTTCTTCCCTTCGTCTTCACACGGCCATTGGTAGCTACAATTTAGTATATTAATTCCAATTTGTCAATTTAATATGTTTAGCTTATTTTAGTCAAAGCAAAAGGTGATGGACAACGAAACACACACACATACACAAACGTATAGACTATAAACTAACATAACAAGCAGATAAGAAGACAATAGAAGAAACATACTTGCAGTGTGCCCGCCTGTCATCGATTTGAAGCTCCTTGGTGAAAAAATCAGTTCAATCATGAATTTGAAAGAGATAAAACAGAAATCACGTTATATTCCTTGTTAACGGGACGTCTAGTTTTTATTTTCTTAAGCTATTTCCCTTTTTTTTTAAAGTTTTATTCCTTTTTTAATTGATCCTATGTGTCACTTTAATTGGCTATAGATAGTGAGGTGAATTTAAAGATTCACCATATGGGGTGAACCCAAGTTTTGTTCATAATAATCCATCATAATTATTCCTTGAACCCAAGTTTTGTTCCAGTTTATGATGGATTATTATGAACAAAACTTGGGTTCACCCCCTATGGTGAATCTTTAAATTCACCTCACTATCTATAGCCAATTAAAGTGACACATAGGATCAATTAAAAAAGGAATAAAACTTTAAAAAAAAAGGGAAATAGCTTAAGAAAATAAAAACTAGACGTCCCGTTAACAAGGAATATAACGTGATTTCTGTTTTATCTCTTTCAAATTCATGATTGAACTGATTTTTTCACCAAGGAGCTTCAAATCGATGACAGGCGGGCACACTGCAAGTATGTTTCTTCTATTGTCTTCTTATCTGCTTGTTATGTTAGTTTATAGTCTATACGTTTGTGTATGTGTGTGTGTTTCGTTGTCCATCACCTTTTGCTTTGACTAAAATAAGCTAAACATATTAAATTGACAAATTGGAATTAATATACTAAATTGTAGCTACCAATGGCCGTGTGAAGACGAAGGGAAGAAACAAAGAAGAATAAAACAAAGGAGATTTAAGAAGATGTGCCCAAGAAAAACAAAGAAGAGTAAACTATATGATCACTAATATCTTCTGGGCAGATGATATATACCCATAATGCATCAGCTGCTACACCGAAATACTCAGTCATCTCTTGGATTGTAGTACACAATAGACTCTCTACAGGAGATGGATTGATCAGATGGTACCCTCATGTTGACTCTACGTGTGTTCTCTGCAACGCAATGGAGGAGACTAGAGATCATCTTTTCTTCCGCTGCTCTTTCCGACCGGAGTTATGGAAGGGGTTAACAATTAAACTTCTTGGAGCTCTATACTCAAAAGAATAGAGAGTAATTTAAAATATATATATATATATATAGATATATATATATGTATATACCCATAATGTAATTAGCTGCAACTAGAAAGTAATTTCAACTCCCATTGATTAAAGCATTTGCAAGTTGACAAGTTTTATTACAGAAGATTAAGCTTAGAGAGAACACAAAGAAGAGAGAGTGATGATTCCTGAGTGTGATTCAGATTTATAAACGTTGCAAGCGTTTCTCTCATTGGGCTTTAGCTCTCGCTGCTCTTCTTCTTTTCCTAAACCTTGCAAAGTTGCAATAGCATTTGTTTGGAGAGACAACAATGACCTCTCCACTCAACTCGAATACTCTCAGCCAGCCTCATCTTTGTTTCTCTTGTTCACACACTCGCTCTTTGTTTTGTTTCTCTTCCTCCTTGTTATACTCGTTTCTTCTTCACTCCTCTGTATTCACTGCTTCAGCCCAAGTCTCTTCTTCTTCTCCCTTCTTTGTAGCTTGTTCTCTGCTACTCTTCTTTGTTCTTCTTCTTGGACACATCTTCTTAGATCCACTTCGTTACTTTTCTTTGTTTCTTCTCTTCGTCACGGCCACCAGTAGTTACAATTTAGTATATTAGTTCCAGTTTGTCAATTTAGTATGTTTATTTTTCTCAAAACTGAAGGAGACCACGAGAAGCACACAGACACAAACATATAGACTAGTTTAAGAAGACAAGAGAAGAAACATACTTGCAGTGTGTGCCCGTCATCGATTTCGAAGTTCTGTGGTGGCAAAATCAGTTCAATCGTGGATTTGAAGCTCAAAACCTAAGAGATAAAACAGAGATCACGTTCTATTCCTCATTAACGGCGGCGTCTTCCTATTTTTTAAAAGCAATTTTCTTTTTTTCTTTAAAGTTTTATTCCTTTTTTAACTAATCCTATGTGTCATTTTGATTGGCTATAGATAGTGAGGTGAATTTAAAAGTTCACCATAGGGGGTGAACCCAAGTTTTGTTCCATAAACTGAAGATTAGAAATATCAAATATATGACGTACATATGTAGAGAGAAAGAGAGACTGACCTCCGTTTAGCCAGAGGACTAGAGGACGACGAGAGGGGTTTTGTTGAGCTTCGAAGAACCAATAGAAAAGTGACTTCTGCTTCTGCCGAGGCCCGAGATTCACGTAACCGGCGTAATGTCTGAAGCTAGCCGGTGGTTGACCCGGTAAACCGGTAACCAGGTCATCCTCCTTCTTACCACAGGCAAACGCCGGCAACACCAGAAAGCACAGCAGCCAGAGTGTGTTCTTCTCCATTGTCACACGCTCTTGATCTTTGTTTACAAATCTTCTATAGTGAAGATTAATTGAGGCCAGACGCCTTTTTTATAATGTGGTTATCATATAACCTTAGTCATCAAACGATAGCTCTCTCTATTGACACATCACGAACGTCGCGGCTGCAGTAATTACAAAATGTTATTAAGTGTTTGCTGTTGTTATTTGAACTTTCTGAGTAGATCTTTCAACGATCAGCGTTTCCAGGCATTAATTCATTACTTCTCAATTCTCATTTAAAATTCTTTTATAGGTTTCCAAACAAACATTGAATCTCACAGCAATTTGTGTTGCTACTATGTCAAATATCAACAATCTTCTGAGCCCAAAAATATTAAAGAGAACGAATCGTTTCTAGCACAAAATGGGATGAAAGGGGTCTCTAAATAGGTACAGCCGCACAGGTAAAGAACAATACTAGAATCAGAAATCACGCCATATTTTATTGGATAAAATTGACTGGGTCATCGAGAAAAAGCTAAATGAAGAAGTCCGACGTAGAAGTTAGGAACGTGAACACTACGATACTTATTTTTCTTCTTTTAAACTTTACTTTGGTTTTATTAATTGTTATCTTTGTGTTTCATTAAATTAATCCTTACTATCAGGATGAATCTTTTCGTCCTAATCTATCTACCGTATTGAATAATGTGGTTCGTAATTGTACACACGGTTTTGTTCATACGTCTGAATTCATGATGCAATCGGACAAGTTTGCTTTGTCACTTTTTTTTTTTTTTGAATCTTCCAATCTACACCGATTACCCTTAGAACATGTGCTTGGCCATATAGTGCATTTTCCAACAACAAATCTAATTTAACATGTACTATACTTTTATAATCTTATCTTGTAAAAATATCCTCTGCTGTCAGCTAATTTCATAAAGCTACATTGATACTGGAAAAGTTGGGGATATAATCTTAATTTTAGAAAATATCAAAAATGGGAAATATTTCTTCTCTTTTCTTGCTTAGTCATTTGTTGGATAAAGACGATACTAATTATATTTTACCTTTTGGTTTAAAATTTTGATGTGTACTTAAGTTTTCCTTCAACTGAATCTCGTTTCATTCTCTTGTATTCTACTTATGAATTTATTTGTTTCTTCTAATATTTTCTTTTATTTATACCTTATCTTCTGGACATTTCCATAAAATATTTTGTGATACTCATGCACCTCACTAACAAAAATAAATATCAGTCAAAACTTTCTAAGTAATAATTTATGCCACCCTGATTCGAAACCGTGTCAATAGTAGTAACTTATTATTTTAATTGTAATAAAAAATAGGATAAAATCCAACCGCTCCAAGCGATATTTCAAAGTCTTCGCACGAATGCACAGTTTCTCTTTCCTTCAATTCGACTTCAATGGCCAAAACCGATAAGAGAGGCCGAGAAAGAAACGGGCCTTCTTCGTATTTTCTAGGATGTTTCGGATTTTCCCGGGAAATATACTTAGACAAGCCGATAGTTGAGACGGACAAGGGTGATAAGATGAAGAAGAAGAAGATTAAGAAGCCAAGTCGGTGGTTGTTATGCTCTAAGTTTCGCTCGAAGAACAGAGAGATCAAACCGGCGCCGATCGAGGAAGCAGAGAAACCGACTTCGAGTGTAGAAGATAAAACTGATAAGAAGAAACCCGTCCCGCTGATAAGTCGTATGGCTGATCGGAAGAATGTTCCGGTTGATGATAAGACCGCCATGAATCATGAAACAAAAGAGGTATTTCCGCAGAATCACAACAGACTTCTTCACGTTTTTTTTTTGTTTTTTTTTAATCAAAAATCATTTTCAGCAATTAAACTTATTTGTCTTTGATGTCCAATTTTATGTTTGTACTTGAGATTTTTGAAACGTCAAAACATTTGTGAATCTTCTTGATGCGACAGTAAACCGTTTTATGATTTTAATCCTAATTTTTTTTTATTTTTGAAAAATTTATTCTTGTTGTTCGTTCTTAACATTCAGACAAAACCGAAGGACTTACAAGTCGTAACTACCGACCGATCAAAACCCACTGAACCGTTGGGTTCCTCCAGAGGAGACACGTGTAATGAACGTATACCCAACACAGCCCGTTATGGTAAATCCGAGACGAAACCGTCTCGGGAGAAAAACGGGCGACGAGTCGAAAAGCTTGACCCGGTGATTGGTATCTCGGTCATTGTACTGACGCTGGTGATTATGTTAGTTTGGGGTCGACTCTGTGCGATTCTATGTACATCAGCCTGGTGTTACTTTCTACCTCGTCTCAGAGACGCGGCAGCGTTGGCAAAACGCAAACGCAGCGGTAGCGACGGTTCCGTATGTGCGCCGGATTTGAGTTCAGAGTCGTATAAAAGAAAAGTCGTTATGGACGGGTTTCTTGGTCGGCAAAATCGCGTTTCACTGTCGTGACGATTTCTTTTATATTATAATGGGGTTTGTCAAATATTTTTTTTTGCCTTTTAAGATGGATAGACAGTGTCTTCGTTTAATAACGATGATTGATCGATTGCGGATGGATACATTAAGTGGATAGTTATTGTCTATGGTCTTTTGGATTTTGGAAGTCAATATTTAGCAGCCGTGTTCGTTACTCTTAAGAGTGTTTCGTTGTACTCACTACTCACTCAGCATATCATATAAGCGTTCTTATAAATCTATATAGTTAATGGCAATATAAATACAAGAAACACAATCAGAAAAATTACGAGTTTGATCAGATGTTGATGTCGTCTTGCTTCATGTTACTTCTTTCTTTTGTGTAATCTGTCGATCTTGCCTGACGAGTAATCCTAGTATTCTACAGCAGATAATTTGATCGTCTCCAAAATCTCATTGCATCTACAGTAACAGCACTGATCGCACCTATTAAACTACAGCAATCATTCATTGCGCAAATAACGTTGTTTGGTTTTATATATGATATTGGGTGACTGGTGCCCACGTTTTTCCGTTCTTTGAATAGATGTGAATTTTGTGACAGTGACATAGCCAGGCATAGTATAAACATTTAATACATCGTGCGACCAAAGTCTAAGATATCACCATTAATCTTTGCTGTCTCTTTTTTGTTGGTTTGCCTCAGCATACTTATTCTATATCTTGAACATGTTTGCAACAAAAATCAGTTTCAGAACATCGTATGAGATGCCGTCAGAGACAGCCATGGCCCAAAGCAGATGAACCATCTGGTTCCCGCTGCCATTGTAACGGATATTTAACCGCTAGTAGTGATCTGTCTTCAGTCTACTGGTCAAATATATATATTTCGTTAGAAGTTTAACGAAATCAAACACTGAACGCAAATTATTTTTGACAGATTCAAAGCCGGTTCTCCCATAGCTTCATATATAGTATTTCTCATGTTTATTTTTTCGCTTACAAAAAGTACGTCTCATGTGTTTGATTAATGTTTTGATCTTATATATGTATTTTTATATTTTAAACCAATATTTTAGATAAATAGGATAATCTCCTTTTTGCTTTCATTGTAAATTTTATAAAAAATATATTCTCAGCAATCTCTGAACAAACATTTAGCAACTATGAAAATAAATAAATAAATGAAAAATGCAGTAAAAGAAATTAAAATAAGACTTGCAGATATACGGGAAAAAAATGCACAAGCTATACTAGTCAGCGTCTTCCCCTCTTTCTTCCAAGCACAACCCTAGAAATTCGAGCCATGAGGGGTCTGATCTCCGGCGCGAAGAGGCTATGGACACCATCGCCGACGGCGATAACCACCGCCATAGCCAGAAGAAGCTACAGCGTAGTACCGATGGTTATCGAGACTTCGTCGCGAGGCGAGAGAGCCTACGACATCTTCTCGCGACTGCTCAAGGAGCGTATCATCTGCATCAACGGCCCCATAAACGACGACACGTCACACGTCGTCGTGGCTCAGCTCCTCTACCTCGAGTCCGAGAATCCTTCGAAGCCGATTCACATGTACCTCAATTCACCAGGCGGACACGTCACCGCCGGTACTCTTATCCGATTTCCGGTTACGATCTCTCCGTAGTGTTGCCAATATCCATGGATTCGATTTCTATATGTTCTTCAGCTTGATCTGTAATATTGGATCTGAAATTGAGAATACAATCGTGCTATTGTAGAAGATGATAGTGATTAGTATCGAACTCGATTAATATCAAGCTTATTGGATTCGATGAAGAAAGTTTCTAGAATATTCGATATTGGATCTGAAATTTAGAATTTACTTGTGCAATTGTAGAAGATGATAGTGATTAGTATCAAACTTATTGGATTGATTGAAGAAAGTTTCTAGAATATTCGATTATAATGTTTTTCGATGAATCTTCTTGATGAAATGTTGATATGAATGTTAATCCGTTATGGTTATGTTGCAATTGGCGCAGGTCTTGCGATTTACGATACTATGCAGTACATTAGATCTCCGATAAGCACGATTTGTTTAGGCCAAGCGGCGTCAATGGCTTCTCTTCTGTTGGCAGCAGGTGCCAAAGGACAGAGACGGTCGCTTCCCAATGCGAGCGTCATGATTCATCAGCCTTCAGGAGGATATAGCGGACAAGCTAAGGATATGACTATCCACACGAAGCAGATTGTTCGTGTTTGGGATGCTTTGAACCAGCTGTATGTGAAGCACACGGGGCAACCCATCGATGTGATCGAGAAGAACATGGACAGGGATCATTTCATGAGCCCTGATGAGGCTAAAGCGTTTGGTATAATCGATGAAGTGATTGATGAGAGACCGATGGAGTTGGTGAAAGATGCTGTTGGAGATGAAAGCAAAGATAAGAGTTCGAGTTAAGAGAAGAGAAGCTGATGGTAATCAAAGTAATAATCTCTTTTTCCTCATTTGCTCATGTTAGAGATTCATTTTCCCTTGATGATGATATTGATAACCTCTGTAAAGGGGTGATCTCACAGACACTTTTTAATTATTTTTCCTTATATTAAATCCGTTGTTAAGACTAATTTTCGGTTCAGCTAAATGCCTCAGTGGATAAAGACTGTGGCGTTGGGGTTCTGATCCCCATCCCAATTTTGCAGTCTCATCAATAATAACGATGAGAATGCTTGTGTCACATAGTCTTAGAAACTCTAATGCAGTTGCTTATATGTTCTCCAAGCCATTTGATTTAAGTTTTGAACACCATCAGATTCTCAGATACATTCTGGTAGGGGGAGTACTTGGCCCTAAACTGTCTCTGCTCTTCCTCTTTTTGTGTTGATCACCTGTGATTTTTTGAGATTGTGAAAAAGGGCAGACAGGGACAAAAAGTTAGTAAAGGCAATGTTGTAATTTTTTTGAATATAAATTTAATGAATAAATTATCTTTTTTTTTGGTAACACACTTTAACTCTTTAAGTAATTAAAAAAGGGAAAATAAAATAGTGATCTCGTTCTCGTTTCTGTGAAGAGGGGGAGGGAGAGGAAAAGGCGGCGACGTGAGTAAACCAGTTTCGTTATAGCTTCTTCTTCATCTCACAAAATCTCCGACGAAAGTTTTAACCTTTTTTTTGCCCTAATCCCCTTCTTCATCTTCTCTCTCGTTCTCGCTTCATTGCTCGTTACGTTGAAGCCCTAGCCGTCTCCTTCTATCATCAATCTTTTTACGGCGGAGGATTCTCTGGGGAAGTTTCTTATTGATACTCTGAGCTTGTTTTGGAATCGGCGATTCCGTTCGGTGTTTCTTTCCGTACTCAAAATTAGGGTTCTTGTCAAGTGTCGCCGATGGCTCCCAGCCGTAAAAAAACAGGGAGCAAAGGCATCGGGAAAGGAGAGTTGAGACTGGGTGATCTGGTTCTTGCTAAAGTCAAAGGCTTCCCTGCTTGGCCTGCTAAGGTGCGTCTTCTGCTCTCTCGCCGATGATGCTCGGCTTCATGGCATCTTCGGTTCATGATCATGGTTTTGTTTTGGTTTTGCACATACTCTTGTCCATTCGCTTTACCTTATAGTAGTTCCTACGTTCGTCTTTTTCGGGAGTTAAGTTTGGTTCTAAATGCTAATGTTTCCTACTTGAATGTCTTATCTTAGTAGGCTTCATACTCAATAAGGCTGGTTTTATTATATGCCTCTCTTTTAATTTGTGATGAAGTTGAGTGAAGCTTAAAGCCATTAGTATAGTCCTCTAGCTTATTGCTATGTAGTATATCATTATGTCGAGAGCGTTTGAATTGCTTGTTATTCTGATTGAGCTGCGTAGGATTGGTCATTTTGACTTAAACTTCTGTTTGTTAAATGGTTTATGTTTCAGATCGACCGGCCAGAAGATTGGGATCAGGTACCGGACCCAAAGAAGTACTTCGTTTATTTCTTCGGAACACAGGAAATGTAAGCATGCCTCTTCTGTGTCTATTGATTTTTGATGTGCTGAGATTTATTATTTCAACACTACTTAGAAATCTTTATGCATCTTCGTCTAGTCAATTTCATGATGTTACTGTAATTTGGTAGATCTGTCGGTGATGGCAACATCACTTCTTTGTTTTTGTCCTTGTTGTTGGATTGTTACGTCGTTTTCTCAATATTAAACTTTGACCAAGTAATAATATTCCAATGCAGAGGTTTTGTTGCGCCCCCTGATATTCAAGCCTTCACTAGTGAGGCAAAGAATAAACTGTTGAAAAGATGTCAAGGTAAAACGGTCAAGCACTTCGCACAAGCTGTGGAGGAAATCTCCGCTGCATTTGAGAAGTCGCAGAATCGTAAGTCAGATATCTTGGGCAGTGAGGCTGTTGTTTTGGATGCTGTTGAGCCTGGTTTGACCAAGGCTAAGGCATTGGATGGAACTGATCATAGAGACACTGGTACTGATGAAAGTTCTGCTAAGCTCGATTCTAGGGCGGATCCTGGTCTCCGTGAATTAGTTGAGAACAATGGTGCGGAGCCAAAGCCTGACATAGGAGGGGAAGATTCCTCCCCGGTTGGTGGGCCACTGGAGCCTGACACGGATAAAAGATGTAAAGATGAGGTTCTTAGAGCCAAGCGTCTGCCTGATAGTCGAGCTGCTACAGATAATAATCCCGCTGGTCCTAACCAGAAATCAAAGGTCAGTAAAAAGGAATCCTTTGACACTAAGGTGGTTTCGGATCTTAATACCGCTGGTTGTAAAAGCTCAAAAAAGTTGCTTAAAGAGAAACCAAGCGCCGGAGTCTCGAGTAATAAGCATGAGGATGGACTTGGCTCTAAAAATGAGAGTTTGGGGAAGAAAAAGAGCTTTGTAAGTGAATCTGGAAAGTCAGCATCAGAAGCAGATGAAAGTCAACGTGCTGCTAAGAGACAACGATCTGAAGATGCTAAGGATGAAAAACCATCTAAGAGCAAACGTCTTCGTCCTGAAGGCAAAGCTGAAGGATCTGATTCTGCTGGCGTTGTGTCAATTCGAAAGCGTGAGATTGTTGATAAGGAAGTGGTCGGTTATACAAGGCGCCACAAACAGACAGTTGAGCACAGAAAATCTTCCTCCTTTTTTGGCTCTCGTGATAAAAAGGGAACAAATCATCCTGAACGGAAGATTAGTTCATCTTCTGCTGAATGTGTGAAGGTTTCAGCTGCTCAGCTGCCTAAGAGACGGAGGGCAGTTTATATCTATGATGATGAAGATGACGATGAAGATCCAAAGACTCCGGTGCATGGAGGACACACCAATGTTCGCAATGATACTTCAGCTTCTACTGATGGTCCTAAAAGTGCTAAGGTGTCCCATGATAGTTCTATTAAAGTGAAGCGATTTGAAGGATCCGAAGAAAGTGCTGAAACAGGGAAGGTACCGCTGTATAAACATAACAAGGAGGCTTCACTTGCACTTCCTGATAGCGTGGAGGGAAAATCTGTGACCAAGTTTCCCCCAGAGAGTGTCAAGCCAATCTTAAAATCTCCTAAGAAATCCCCCAAGCTGATTACAGTCAAGAAACAGGTGACCGGACAAAATAAAACTGCAAAAGTCTCTGGTTCAGGAATGCCAGATAGCGTGGAGGGCCTCACTAACAGCTCGTCTTTGGGAAAACCAATCATTAAGTTGCCCACAAAAAAAGTTAAGCAGGTCATGAGATCTCCTAAGAAGTCCCCTCAGTTAGTTTCAATTTCAACTAAGGATCAGGTGGCACGGCAACATAAAATCGGAAAAGTCTCTGGTGGGGGGATGTCAAAAAAATGCCAAAGTGATTCTTCTAAGCATGCAGTGGCTGGTTCTGATAGAGCTAGCTCTTCTCAATCTAAGAGAAGCAAACCGGATTTAGGGGAAAAACCAACAAACATTCCAAAAGTTGCAACTCGTTTGAACGATGCTGCAGTGTCAAGAGACACTTCTGTTAACTTTTCCACCGGGATGTATGTTTTTTTATATCCCTATGTCATTGATCTGTTTTTCTCTCGCGTGGAAGTTATAATCTTTGTGTTTATTTCATATTGTAGGATTGGTCTCAATCAAGAAAATGGAAGTACTCCATTGATCAGTTCTGGGTTGCCAGATTCTTCTTCATCTATGAAGGTTCTGATTGCAGCTGCGCAAGCAAAAAGAAAACAAGTACAGACACATACTTCACCGGCTGTGAATTTGGACAATAAGTTCTCTGGCATCGGTGAAATGAAGATGAGAAATAACAGCCCTTCCATGGTTCAGAATGCTTCATCTTCTGCTGGCGACGCAATGGTGATTGTTACTCTGGGACACCAAGAAGATACGACTCCGTCAAATGATGGAAACCAGCCCGCATCATCTAACCTAGCTGAGATTGAAGAGGACGAAGAGAAAAGAGTTAGCTCTGGGCATATGTTAGTTGGGGATGCTGTCACTGAGGCTGCAATTTCACGAGATGCTTTTGAGGGAATGATAGAGACCTTATCCAGAACGAAGGAAAGTATTGGACGTGCAACACGCCAGGCAATTCAGTGTGCCAAGCATGGGATTGCCAGTGAGGTAAGTTAAATTGTGGTACCTAATATTCGGCAACATTTTCTTACCTCTTTCTTAAGAATGCCAGCCAGGATTTTCTATGATAAACTTAAGAACAGACTGCAAATGAAGTTTTTAATTTAGAAATATACCTTTGCTTTGGTCAAAAGTTTCGAGAGAACTATCTACAGCGTTTGATGTGTGAAATTTAAGAGCAGCTTTGATGTTTTTTGTTTTTCTTTTTTTAGGTTGTGGAACTTCTCATACGAAAGCTAGAAAGTGAGCCCCATTTCCGCCGTAAGGTGGACTTGTTCTTTCTCGTTGACTCGATCGCCCAGTGTTCCCATAGCCAAAAAGGTAAGCTTCCTCCTGAGTGGATGCAGTACCTTTTTTGCAAGTCGTTGTTTTTTTTAGGTATACTGTTATTGTCTTCCTGTCTACACTCTACAGTCAAAGATATATGTCTGTCTTATAATAATATTAAAGTGATAGATTATGATTCATGTGAATTTTGTTTAGGTATAGCTGGCGCGTTGTATATTCCTACTATGCAGGCAGCCTTGCCCCGCCTTCTAGGTGCTGCGGCTCCGTCAGGGACCGGTGCCCGTGAAAATCGCCATCAATGTCGAAAGGTTTTTATCTTTTTGTTCGATCGAGGGCACTCTCATGTTTTTGTTGTTCAGAGTCAATAATTTCCTGCTCCTTCTAGGTGTTGAGGTTGTGGCTTGAGAGGAAGATTTTCCCAGATTCTCTCCTGCGTCGCTATATTGGTGATATTAGTACCTCTGGTGGCGATGCAACTGCTGGCTTTACCTTACGACGTCCTTCTTTATCTGAGCGTTCTGTAGATGACCCTATAAGGCAAATGGAAGGGATGCTTGTAGATGAGTATGGGAGGTATGCAATTTTTTTCCGGTTTGATATAGTTTCTGATGGGCATGTGGTTAGAGACAGATTTATTGCGGTTATGATACGTTAGCGATTTTTTTTTGCTGCAGCTATGCGAGTTTTCAGCTACCTGGATTTTTATCTTCTCCAACTTTTAGAGAGGATGAAGAAGACGAGGATCTTCCAACCACAACACGGGAAGCTGAAAACACACATATTGAAGAACGAGCCCATACTTTAGGCAAATTAGAGCCAGAGGCACATGATAGTTCGAGTGATAAACCTCACTGTGTTCTAGAGGCTGTTAATGGTGTGCGTGAAATGGAAAATGCTTCTTATCAGCCAAGAGATGAAGAACCTTCGTATGATAGTTCGAATGATAAACCTCTCTGTGTTTTAGAGGCTGTCAATGGTGTGCGTGAAATGGAAGACCTTTCTTATCAGCCAAGAGTTGAAGAACCATCGTATGTCTGTGGGATTGAAGCAATGGAGGACTCACCGACTGCAACCACTGCAACTGAGCTGCCTCCTTTTCCAGAGGGTTCTCCTCCGCTTCCTCATGAATCGCCTCCGTCTCCACCTCCCCTGCCTCCTTCCCCTCCACCCACATCCCCGCCTCCCCCTCTATCATCTCCACTGCAGCTGCCACCACCACCGCCTCTCTCTGAACAATGTTCACCGCCACCGCCGCCTCTCTCTGAGCAATGTTCACCTCCACCACCAGCTCCATTACCACCTTCCCAATCTACACCTCTACCACAATCATCCATAGCTCAACCGTCCAAACCTAGCTATCCTTCGTTACCCGTTCAACCAGGATTTGCTCCTGCAGCTTATCCAGTATTGCAACATGAATACCAGATATCTACGCAGCGGTCTAGCGTTGCTACAGTAAGCTCACTGATTTTTCTCGTTTTCTGATCTAGTCATCTTGTAATTGCTCAATCTACGTTGGCTTGTACTTTTTGATTTATAACGTCATTACAGAACCAACGGCTTCGGCCGAGCAGTACCTCTTTCGGACATAGTCCAGGGACTAGGCATCTCGCTCCAACACCATCCAGCCATTTTTCGCTTCCAAACAGGATTATTGAATCACAGCCCCAACGCCCAACCTTTCCTCATCCTTACCCTTTCCAGTCTCAGCCGGTTGATGCGCTGCGACATATGAACGAGGATCCATGGCGGTTGCCTTCAAATGCACGTCGTGCAGATACTCAACATGGAGCCTGGATACGTGGAAGAAACCTATTTCCAGGCTCTCTTACGGTTACAGATGGTATGTATATGCGAGAAACATCTCAAACCTTTGTATGTCAGTGTGTTCATGTACATGTCGTCTACCTATGGGCATTATGCTGCATCAGTTGGTTTATGCTTCTCTCTTCTCCCTTTTTGGTTGATATTGGTGATCTTATTTGCGACAACAGGTTTCGTTCAGCCTCCTCCAGCAAGACCACCTTCAGGGCCAGTGAGCTATCAACTTGCTACTAATAATATGCATGCGGTTGCAATTTTAGGTGAGACCATCTAACTCGATCCATCTGAATTTAGCCGATCATACATGAAATCGAAATCTGTTGCGTATCCCTGCAATGTTTAACGTTTCAATCTGCTGTTCAAGGTCATACTGCTTCGCAGATGCTACCATCTCGGCCTGACGCATCTTCTGCGGCTCGTTGGAGGCCTTCTTGAAGTTAAGGTAGAGACCACAATTCGGTTGTTCTTTTACACTTAAAATAGCAAGCTGCTAGTGTTTCATTCACATGTTTCACTTTCTCCGTCTCTAAATTTTCTTATTCCTGGATTCTTATCAAACAGTTTGAAATAGACTTCTCTCCCTTCCATGGAAGACTTTTTTGGCGGTATATTCACACTTCCAGGGGCATCAAAACTCTTCAGACTATTGTCAGGATACTGCTGTATATTGTAAATTTTCCTGACAAATGTGCGTAACGTTCTAGTTAAACGAGTTTCAAGTTTTCAACTCCTAATATATTGGGTTAAATCTGTCTCATAAAAATCATAAAACTAGTAACTGTCTTTACTTGTATTTGAGACACGATTTTGAAAATGCACACCAGATGAGTGTAGTGTCTGCACAGAGAAGTAACTAAGTTTGAAAGTATTAGGTGCAAGTTTATTGAACCTAATATTGGTTCCCGAAAATTGTGACATGTTTATTTAGTGTTTTGTGTTGTTTGTGGGTAAAGTCACTTTAAAGTTATTTGGTGGTCTCTACAGTTCCTCCTAGACGAGATGACTGTAGAATCTCTGATTACTGCTTTTCTCCAACAAATATTGAGGAGATGATGCAATTCTGCTCGCTAACTTGCTTTCCGTTTTTGCTGTTCATGACAGGTCTCTTCTCTGCATAACCTAGGTCGTCCTGCCTGGAGCCTTAGCAGGAACATGAAGCATGCAATGTATAAACAACCGCGACTTTCTTCAGCGAGTTCTACAAGAATATCAATATTGAAAACACAGTTTATCAGTAGTTTGTTGAGGACTCGAGGTATTAGTTCCTCTTTATATTTCTCAACCAAACTTGTCTGTGGGGCTTATAGTTTAATCTATATAGGGTTTCAAGCTCCCATGAATTAATAATATCCCTTCTAGTCATGTTTGTGCTCGAGACGCATTAGTGAACTTTTGTTTTAAACAACAGTGATTACTGTTTGAGAAGACCTGCTGTTTTAACTTTTGTGCAAGTACGGATTGAAACCTGCGAGAAACAGAAACTATATTTTTTATCGGAAAAGGAGAACACAAGTACAGTTGTGCTGCTATATTGGTTAGGATTTGACTTTGCTGAGCGAATATGCAACTCAACGAGCCTTGTTCACTTAAGTAAATTACTGGTACTGACTGTAGAATTTGCTTTATGAGTGGTTTAGTTCCTTGATCTGCAGGGTCTCTAAGTTGTCTACTAATTCTTTGGTTTTCTTATGTCTGTCTTCCTGATTTTTATGTTGATCTCAGTTTCGAGTATATTAACACTCTGCTGCATTGTCTCTAGCTAGGTTAACACTTTGGAACCCGAGGTGGTGGAAACAGATGAGTCCTGGTTGGACCAAGTTTTTGCGTAATGTCGAAGGTAAAGACATTGAGCTGAAAATGAAGCATGAGCCTCATAAAAATTTGAAGACTGGAATCTAACAGAAACGTGTTGATCATCTGCTTCGTTGATATTTTTTAGGTAACGTATTTTGAAATCGTTATGTCCGTTCTCAGTAAAGTAGAATTGCTTTTGGTTTTGATCTTCCCTTAAGACAACAGAATTAGTAACATATGAAACTTTGAAAGAACAATCTACAAAATAAAATAAAAAATTAGCTCATCTCAGTCATTCATGTCTATTATCGACTATGTTATTACCGTTGTGCTATTACGTTTTTCTTTATTACATCCACAGCCGAGAACCACTTCTGTCGCCACTACTGCGCAGCGTTCATGCCGCATTTCATGGTCGTGGCAGAAGCAGCAACAGTGGCGACAGAAGTGGAGATGGTGGTGGAGATAATGAAGGTGCAGCAATGTTGACGACGGTGACTTACCGTTGGTGGCGATTTTTGTATCAGGGCGGTCGAGGATGCGGTTGACTGTTCCATTTATTTTACACACTTGCACATTTTTATGGTTCTTCTCAAAACGGTGGATTTTATGCTTTATATTTTTCTATTGTAAAAATGCTTTATGTTTTTCTATTGTGATAAAGTGTATATTACATTATTTTATCTAACGCGGTAGTTTGATTAATTCCGGGACTTTTAGAGCGGTAGAGCTAACACGTTCACACGGTGCGTTTGTAATTTAGTCAACGATCCGACAACTCATACCTGACTTACTGGAAAGCATTATTCTCTTTTACCAAAAATAAACTAGAATAAATAATGTAATACAAATTTTACAAACGAACAATTTCAACAACTATTAAATAAATGCATGGAATACATTTTAGTAGTGTGTAGCAATGTTCATTATATTGGGAAAAAGAAAAGAAAAAAAAAATGAACTACGCTAAAACCACATGGTACAAAGTATTTTATAGCTTACAGAAAGATGGAAAAAAGCGCACAATCATACATCACTATCACAACTTTCTTCCTTCTACATAATTTTTTCTCAATTTGGAAGTTTTTTTTCTTCCTCAGAAAATTTTCTCTAATCTATTTACTCCGCATAAAGGCTATAATAAGCTTCTTCTGCATTTTGATTTTGTATAGTTTCCAAAAAAGAATGCGACAGTTAAATAACAAGAAACTGACCTTTTGTTTTTAGTCCATAGCAGTCTTGTTTTTCCAACCTGTTAAAGGCTTTGGTAATCCATCAAAGATTGAGCTTGTAATAGCCGCAGGCGTAAGCAAATCAGGTTTCAAACTCCATTTAGATGTAGGCCATAGAGACAGTGATGATGAACCGTTACTACTGCTGTTGTTACCATCCGTATCTTGTATACTCGATGCACTCGACGATTTTCTTACACTGCTAAAGCTGTCTGAAACTGGAGCATCCATCAAGTTTATTGGCACCGGGTTGAAATTACTAGTCTCGGATTCTGCAGACAGATTAGTCCTGCTTGAAGCTTTCGATCTCAAAGCTAACCCTTTTCCGGCAATCGATAAAAACCCTCCATTGCTGCTACTGTTCTCTTCTTTCAACAGAAGCTCCGGAGTCCTGGATGAAAAATCGGCCTCAGATTTTTGGCGTCTTCCTCTAAACTTATCGGAACGCTGTTCTTGAGCGGTGCTGTTGTTGTTGTCCGGTGATTGGTTAACCTCGTCGAAAAGTGCATTGGCTAAGCTTCTCGACTTCCTGTGGTGGTTCAAGGGAGTGTTTGTGGAAGGGAAAGGTCTGAGGTACTGATCATTACTACCACCGTTGCTGGAGAGACGATGAGAAGTTTCCGTCTTGTAAGTTCCCATCTCCAAGAACCCTCCTTCGGAAACTGTTCTGTTTGCTGGTTTAAGCCCGTAATATCCTTGCAGCGAGTACATGGCTGGAGAAACTTTCTTTTCAGAAGATTTCAATCTCAGAGACTGGAACGAATCGAACACGTCGTTGGTGTTGCTATCGTTTGGCGGTTCCAATTCGTGGCATGAACATCCCTCTCTGCAAATAAACGAGAAGAGGAGATCACATGATAATGAATATTCAACACAACCAAAGGCTCAATCTTTGGGAAATTAAGAAACAGAGCTTAGTTAATGCAAACTGCTCTGTAATAAGAAACCATGAATGTAACTTAAAAGCTATAGCTTGCATATCACAAGCTTTAAACTAACCCATGGAGTAAGGAGCCATTAGATAAACAAGGAGAAGGAGGATGTCTTCCAGGTAATGGAATCTGAAGAGACTTGAGAGCAAACATTTGAAGATCAGTAACAAGCCCATTCATCTTCTTGACATCTGCAACCTGAAAGCAGACCATTTTCACAACACAATATTAAAATAAAGAAAAAAAAAAACAGAACACAAAAACCAAACTTTTTTTTTGTTCCTCATGTGTTCTTCTTCACCATTCCTCAATAATTCAAATTAAAAAAAATAAATATATTTATATATTTCTTTCTACCAATAACATTAATTCAATATCTAATTAAAATACCATTCAACAACAACCTAATCTAAACGCAAAATATCTTTATTTTTTGTTTACCTCAACGCCGTATTTAATTGCAATGCCGGCGAGAGTATCGAACTTGGAGACGCGGTGCTCGATATAACCCCGGTCAGGCGAATTTGAGCCGCCAGGGAACGGCGGCGAAGAGCTTGAAGGAGACGAATTCGGCGAGGGAATCCGAAGGATCTTAGATCTACAAGGACTCTTCTCTCGAGAATTGCTATTATCTCGAGAATTTTCCAATCGATCTAAGAATCCACCGTAACAATCATCATCACGGAACTTCCCGTTGCTGTATTGCGGAGGAGGAGTTCCATTGCGATTAGACAGCCTTCTCTCTCCTCGATCCATATACATAATCTATCTCTCTCTCTCTAAAACTAGATCTGATCAGAATTCAAAAATCATCAGCTCCGATGGGGTGGAAGAGAAAAAAAACGAACGGTGAGGGAGAAAAGGACAGAAGGAGAGGTGTATGATACTCCGTGGTGGACTCGATAGTCGATTTTTTTCCTTTTCCTGTGAGGATCCGATTGAATTTTTTCTTTTTTCTTTTTCGCAGATTTTCCGGGGAACGAAGGGAGAGAGATCTCTGTGCTTCTCCTCTTCTTCTCTCGTCGCAGCGGTGTGTGGAATTATAACGAATTTTTATTTAATGAGAGACCTCAAAAATAGTTGAGAAACAGACATTTTTTTATCTCATTATTAAGATAATTAAGAATATGCTTTTCGAAAAATAAATCGCTTTACAACTAAAACGAATTGACATCGATTTTTCTTATCTGACATTTAATAATTGGCTGTTTCTAATTTTCGTTACATTTTTAAAATCATATAAGCAATTTTTATAGTGATGATAATAATATCAATACTAAAGTGAGAGATTCTGATTCGATCAGAAAGAAATCTTAAATCTAAATAATGCATAGCCTTGCTTCTCTAACTGGAAAAGAAAAGTCAAATGAACAAGTCTGTATGTTTGACAAAACAAAATGTCGGCGAGTGGCAGAGAGTCTAATTAAATCACATTCTTTTTTGCCTAAACAAAAGTTACACATCTAGTAAGTAGTAATAAATAAAACAATCAATTACAGACGTAAGGTTTAATTAAACTCATTTCTAACCTACAAACAACTAGTGGTCCAACCCCTCTCGTATGGCTTTTAATGCTTTGGTTTGAGACGAATGTCAGGTTACTTTGCGTCCTTTGAACTTTTGGTGGAGAAAACAACAAAGAGCTGTATGTTCTACTACATCAAGTATTCTCCCAACTGTTCAGTTCGATGTCTCATTATATGAGCTTGGTGGCTAGCTTCCTTTATATAGATGAACATATTATCTTATACTATGTGTTTACTAAAGCTTGTGGAGGTTTATACAAGTTCATATAGGGGGGTATATACCTTGGTTTATTTTAATTTGTATTTCATCTGGTAATGAACCCTAGGAAGATGATATTTTTATAGTAGTTTGTTAGTATTATATAGCTATAATATCATGAAATTAATTAAAGGGGATGTAGCTCAGATGGTAGAGCGCTCGCTTAGCATGCGAGAGGTATGGGGATCGATACCCCACTTCTCCAAAAATAATTTTAGGCCTTTTTTTAGTCGATCATAACCGGCTTTCACCCACTCAGAGATGCTTTTTCGGGCTTAGTTAAGATCCGAACAACCCAAACGTTTTTGCTTTCGACTTTTCACCAAGTCTTTTTACACTTCTTACGCTTAGGTTTATGTTGGTAGCTTCAAATCAGATTCGGTGTTGGATCATGATAATTAATTTAAAAACGAAATCAAGCATTAAAAACAATCAACTTATAAACACAAGGATCAGGATCTGACAGTTGCAAAAGAAACCAGACAACGCTTACTAATTTACATCTGAATCACCAAGTGATTTTAGATTCAAAAGAGAAACACAAATCTAAGTTAAAACGTAGAGAGCATATCAACACCAAGACTGACGATGTTTTTTTTTTGCACTTTACAAAGAAACGCTAGAAAAAATAAAGTCAAAAGGATAATATGTTAAACAAATGCTTCTTCTCCCTTTCTTCTTGATTAGCTTTGTAGATTTGACTGTTGGGTATCATCTCCTTGTTGCTCTTGATCAGGTTGAGGAACAGAAACACCACCATTCATTCTAGCTCGAGCTTCAGCAAACATTCTCTGCTGTTCCGCCGCTGCTTCCTCCTCCGTCATCTCTGCTCCGCTGTTCATCTTCACACTCCTCTGTGAATCTTGCTGCACAATTTTGCAAAAAACAATCTCAGAGCTTTATAAAAAATTTACAGATCGCAACTCGGACAATGAAGGGATGCTTGTTACCATTGTTTCGTATTTATGTTGCTCGTAAGCAGCGTAGACTTCTTCAACGTATTCCCCAAAGCCAAGAATCTGAAGCGCCTTGAGGACATGCTCAGGCGCGATCGTTCGTTTATCCTCTTTGTTACAGACTTCGTTAGACTCAGACGATATCAAATTGATAAACTCTGCAATAATACAAAAAATTAGCATGATCAGCTACATATACCTAATGATACAGGTTGCTTGAGATGATGAACAAAAGAGTGACGATCATCATATTTTACCAACACAACATTCAATGAGAAGATCTTGAGCATCTCTAGCAACACGAACATCTGCTGGTAACATCTCCTTTATAATCTTAGTCATTGTAGCTGAGAAACATCACAAAGAACAACAATACAATCTTGTTAATTAAGAGGAAACTACTGAATCAATCAATCCTTTAATCGCAATCTCTAAACAACAAACGTTATAAGATCAATATAGATCAAAAGGAGGACGAACCTTTTGGAAGCGAAGCATCTTCCTTAGATTTTCCAACTATATCCATCGGATCCATCGTTTTATATCTCTCTACAAGAATCTCAATTCCAAAAAAAAAAACGATAATCGGATTTAACTGTAGATTACTTGTACCAAGATTATATATATGATGAAGAAGAACAAGGAGAAAACAAATCGAGTATCGACTGACCTAGTATCGAAACTGAGGCGGAGTGGCGACGGAGACGAAGGGTTCACGGAACTCTTATCGGCGGTTTTCTTTCTCTCTGCCTTTCTCTCTATCTCTACGCGGAAGTTGATTAGGGCATGACCTATATGGAATGGGCTTTTTATTGAAATTTACGTTATCCAAAGTTGGACCTGGTCTGATTCGGCCCGTTTCAGCGCTCGATTTTCTGGTTTTAATTTGAATAATCAAACCTATCCGGTTAACTTAATAATTTAATTGTTTTGTTGTTATGTCACAAACCTGATCCTGTTAATTCAGGAGAGAGAGTGAGAGAGGCTAAAAGATGTACGCCAAATAGGCACGCAAATGAAAAGAAAAAAAAGAACAAATCAGAGATGGTATCTAATCAATCAGAATCTGGTTGACTTGTTCAACCATCTCATCACTATGTTTCCTAGTACTCTTTTTGTTTGACTATCTGTGTGATTCATGTTCTCGAAATCTCAGATTCCTTTTAGTCCCCTAGATGCATGTGTGTTTTCATATATTTGTTGTTCATTATTTTTATTATTTCCGTTCTTATCCATTTGCGTTATCTAGATTGATGAGACAGTGATGAGCCAACAGCTATTGTTAGTTCTGTTGACATACACTTGTTTTTTTTTTCAGATCTGGTATTTCATTGTTTGCTTTTTCCAATTCGTTTCAGTTTTTTTTCTTTGACTGGCACATTTCGTTTCTGTTAAGTAAAGAAAAAAAAAGGGGAGTGAAAGATGCTGGAGGCAGCGGTTCATCGATCTCTTCCTGAGAATTTTTGGAAAAGAATTAAAAAATTAAAAGCATGAACAGATCGATAAACCTCTGCATCCAGCGGTTGCCTCAACCATCACTTTTGTATTTGTTTTGACATTCAAAGATTAAGTAGTTGTTATTTTTTTGTTATTGTCTTGTGAGGGAAAACAGAGTCGAGTTCAGAGTATTTTCTGGAATAATTCATAGGAGCAGATATGTTTAGTAGTTTCCCAGTATTGTTTTTCTTTGTTAGTATATGTTCATAATCGACTGATATTCCCTTTGCTCTAACTGAATGTTATCAAGTAGATCTTGGTCAGATCGAATAGTGGTCTGGTATGCTGTTGTCTGTTTCATGTTATCCCTTCGTACTGTACTTCATTATCACTTCAAAAGATTCTGGAGAGCCCTTGGTTTTGGCATCCTACTCTTAAAGTCTTAAGTTTCTCTGCTTTTTTCTTTCTTTCAGTGATTCAATTTGCAGTGACTAGATTCCCCATTTGAAGCTGCAGCACCAGTTCTTGTTTATGTTAACAACTGATTTGGTGTCAAGATCCCATTTCACTCTGAAAGCTTATATTGGTAGGAACTGCCCTACAAAGCTCGAGCTCCTACCGTCAATTTTCGTTTGTCTTTTTGTTTCCTTGTACTTTGTCTCAAGTAGGTTGAAACATTTATTAATGTCTTTTGTTAATAGAATCTTCCTACCTGTTGGATTTGGAAGAGCCATACGTTTTTGCTCGTGGTGGATGAAACGTATTAGATAATGCTGAACTGTAAACTGTATTTGAATCAACGGTTGACTTTTTTTTCATCTTTATACCATATAAACCCGCACTAGATCACCCTAGATTTTTAGACTCCTTCAATGTCCCTCCAAACATTATCAGCTGATAGATTATCCACCTAAACTATGTTTTTAAATTTCACTTAAATCTCTTAATTGCGATTAAGTAACCGAAAAACGTTTATAAAATCACGTTGATCATAGCAGAAAAACACACAAATCCGAGAACAAGTTTCAATTAGAAGAAAACCATTCTAAAATAAATTTAGAAGTCGACAAGTCAAAGGATTAGCTGTATTATGGGCCCAAATATATAGGTCCATCAAGTCCAATATGTTTAAAGCCCATATAGACTTAGGGTTTCCGGTACATTCTTTTGTTTCCGCTCAAGCAGATCTATAAAACCTCGTGTGGTTTAAGAAGCAACCTCCATAAACCCTACTTACTTCCGCCACTCTTTGAACCAGCTGCTTAGCTAAAAGATGGGAAGCGACACCGAAGCAGAGAAGTCGAGTCAGAAGGAGACTAAGAAGAAGGTCATCTCTCTTGCCCCTATCGCTAAACCTCTAGCCGGCAAAAAGCTCCAGAAGAGGACGTTTAAACTCATTCAAAAAGGTACCAATCTGTCACATCCCCACCCACTCGCATTAGCGTTAGTTTCTTGAAACTAAAATATCATCTGATTATTGTATATGTTTGTCTCAGCTGCTGGAAACAAATGCTTGAAGAGAGGAGTTAAAGAAGTGGTCAAGAGCATAAGACGTGGCCAAAAAGGGTTCGTTTTCTTTTCTCATGATTTCTCTTGTTTCTTTTGAGTGCATTATATATGTTTAGTTTTTGGTGTTTAAGACCGTGTACAATTAAGCCGATGCTCTGGATTTTAAAAAATAATGAATGTAGCATGGTACTGTACACGAAAACTGAACTACTGATCGACATGTCTGCCATCTCTGATTTAATATATGATTAGACGGCCTGGTTTAGATCCACATTCATTCATCTTTAGTATGCATTTGTGTACAATTAAGCCGATGCTCTGGATATTTAATAGAATGAAGGTAGCATGGTACTGTGCACGTAAACTGAGCTTGTTGCGGATTGACATGTCTGCCCTCTTTGAGTTTCTGTGATTAGATGGCCTGGTTGAGATCCACATTCTCTGTTTTTGCTTGTGCTTATGTTTGGTTATTTAGATTAGTGTTCTTAGATGATCGTTGTTATGATGAACATTAATATTTGATGTGAAATCCGTGTACAATTAAGCCGATGCTCTGGATTAAACATAATGAATGTAGCATGGTACTGTGCACGGAAACTGAATCATGAGTTTGAAATGTCTGTGCCCTCTTTGAGTACCTCTAATCGGTTCTTTGATTTGCGGGCCTGGTTTAAACCCACATTTCTCTTGTCTATTTTCAGCCAGAAAATAATGATTACTTGTTGCTTTGTTACTACTATCTAGTATTAGTTTGTAATAGATTGTTGTTGGTTTCCGTAGATTATGTGTTATAGCTGGAAACATATCTCCCATCGATGTGATAACCCATCTCCCAGTCTTGTGTGAAGAAGCTGGTGTTCCTTACGTCTACGTTCCATCCAAAGAGGTAAAGCCACTGTTCTAAATCTATCTTCTTATTGATCTATTTGCTCGTGTCTAAGAAACTAAGACTGTCTTATGATGTTATTATATTCAGGATCTTGCGCAAGCCGGGTCAACTAAAAGACCGACTTGTTGTGTATTGGTCATGCTTAAACCGGCCAAAGGAGAGCTAAGCGCAGAAGACCTTAAGAAGTTGAAGACAGACTATGAGGAAGTGGCAGACGATGTTAAAGAGCTTTCAACTTCGGTTATCTAATTAGGAACTAGAATCAAAGAAACACACTACACATGATGCGTTTGTGTTGTGCCTTGGTGGCTTTTTGGTTATTCAATATGATTGAGAGATTGATTAAGCCCCTTGTAACGATTTTTGGTTTTGCACCGTTTGTAATTTAGGATCATAAGAACAATGTTTTTTTTTATCATTGATATTTGATTGATGGTCTACTAAATCTCATCGGTAATTATGATCATAAGTCATAACAACACTTCCTTTAATAGTAGAAGAGGGGTTCTCAAAATGTGATAAGTTGCTAATTAAAATTTGATGGAATTCTAATATTCATTTCATCTAGTAAAATCTCAAAGAAGAGCTAATCACTTTTTGTCAACCCCACTTCAAGCGATTGATGGAGTCTAAACACATTGATGGAAGTGTTTTGAAAAATTGGAAGCTGTTTAAAACACCTAGATCCTGATTCCGTGTTTTAAACAAATTTCAATTTTTCAAAACACTAGAATATTCGGACAAGACTGTTCTGATTGGGACATCATGGGTTGAGATTCTTATCAGGATCGCCAGCTGTCGGTAAGTAAAGCCTAGATTCTGATTCCGCACGACACTAGAGGAGGTGTGGGGTCCGGAATTGAGAGTTGAAAAGTAGTGGGGTGGTCCAAATGAAAGAAAACAATAACTAAGTGGGTCTCCTAAGAAAAGTAGTATCACAGTTAAAATATCAGACTTATCTGTCACTGCTCTTACATCTCACGCAGAGAGAATCTGAGCCATATGGAGGAGTCACGAGAATCTCCGGTGGATCACGGCTTTTACATGCCGGCGGAGTGGGAGCCTCATGCTCAAACCTGGATCGGTTGGCCTGTATAATCTCTCTCTCTTGTATCTTCTCGTTAACTCCATATAGAGAGACTAGAGAATGTTTGTTTCCTCGATTAGAGAAAGTATATTGAAGGCGATTTGGATCTCGCTGTTTTTAACTTCTGCATTTGTTTTCAGTATTTCTTTTCTTGATCCTGCTCGTTTTGGCTTTTGTCTGAAGAGGGTTTAGCTTCTAGTTTACGTTTTGCTGTTTACTCTTTCCTCATCATGTCTGTTGTGACATCTTTCAGTTAAGTTAGCATATAGATATGAAAATAAGAGGTGCAGTTTAATAAATATATTTTTTTTGTGATCTGGTTTTTATTCTGAGTTTCTGAAATAAACAAATGGCTGCAGGAAAGGCAAGATAACTGGCGTCACAACGCTTTACCTGCACAGCGAGTGTTTGTAGATGTTGCAAAGGCAATCTCCAAGTTCGAGCATGTTACAGTCTGTGCAAGCTCGGCTCAGGTTTGTTTAGTTAAGAATCATCATACTGGGAATATAAATGAGAGTTTGTTTTTTAAATATTCTTCGTTTTTGTTTTCATGAATGTTTTAGTGGGAAAATGCAAGGAAACAGCTTCCAGAGGAGATCAGAGTTGTTGAGATGAGCATGAATGATTCTTGGTTCCGCGACTCTGGACCAACTGTGACTTCTTTTATATCTTCTCTCTCTCTTTTTTTTTTTATCTCATCTTACAAAACTTTCTACTATCTCTTGTTACTAATCATGTTTCCCTTGTCTCTTGCTCTCTGTTTCACAGTTCGTTGTGCGGAAAAGTCCATCAAAGCTCAGTTCCCTTACCCGAAACGTAGCTGGAGTAGATTGGAATTTCAATGCCTGGGGAGGTAAAGGTTCTGCGTCTTGAATTTTGTAGTAACTGACTGATGCACACTTTCTGAACTTTGACAATGGCAGGAGCTGATGATGGCTGCTATAATGATTGGAGTCATGACCTTCTAGTTCCAAAAAAGGTTCATAACTGTTACCAACATCAGTACTTATCAGCAGCATGTTTCAAATACTGATTTGCTCTTTTTCTTTTCCCCCCATTAATCAGATTCTCGCTGTTGAGCGGATTCCAAGGTTTCAACACACCATGATTCTTGAAGGAGGCAGCATCCATGTCGACGGGGAAGGTTTTGTATAAGCAACCTTGAAAACTCAACCACTAGTCTGAGTTTATCTTCTTCACTTTTGCTTATTCTGCTGTGTTTCAGGTACCTGTCTTGCCACAGAAGAGTGTCTCTTGAACAAAAACAGGAACCCTCACATGAGCAAAGAGCAGATTGAGGAAGAGCTCAAGAGATATCTCGGAGTAGAAGCATTCATCTGGCTTCCTCGTGGTCTATACGGTAACTCCACTTCACTCACTAACTCAATAGAAACAGGCGTATCTTATACAAATTCAATATATTTTTTTTGTTTGCAGGTGATGATGACACAAACGGACACATTGATAACATGTGCTGCTTTGCTAAACCGGGAGTTGTGCTGCTGTCTTGGACAGACGATGAAACTGATCCTCAGTACGAAAGATCAGCTGAAGCTCTTTCTGTTTTCTCGAACTCTGTTGATGCTCGCGGCAGTAAGATTCAAGTCATCAAGCTCCACGTCCCTGGGCCGCTTTATATGACCGAAGAAGAATCTTCTGGAATCATTCAGGAAACTATTTCTAACTGAATTTCTATTAAATAAAAAAACTCAAGAGTTTGAGATTTTATATGTAAGTCTTAATGTTGCAGGAAGGTGAAGCTAAAGCAAGGCTTGCAGAGACAAGACTAGCTGCATCTTATGTGAACTTCTACATAGCTAACGGAGGAATAATCGTGCCGCAGTTCGGTGACGCGAAACGCGATGAAGAAGCCATTCGCGTCCTCTCAGAGACATATCCTAATCACTCGGTATTTAACACTTTATAAATGATAGATATTGAAAAAAAAATGTAAATCGTTTTAGAGTTTGATTTTATCTTCTTGTGGAAGGTTGTGGGGATCGAGAATGCAAGAGAGATCGTTTTAGCTGGAGGAAACATACATTGCATTACGCAGCAGCAGCCGGCGGAGCCTGATTCCGTCGCCGTCAACGGCCATTGACGGTGTTCTCCGCGGGAATGAAGAATCTGCCGCGCCCGGGATTTTATGAATCCTGGCCGTTAATAATATATTCGGTTCAGAAGAGCGAACCAGAACTGTTGTATTGTTTCTAAAACCGGATCGGTTTAATATTAGTAAACCATTCCTGTCGGTTGAAATACCAAATGGAAAATAAAATTGTATTGGACCCAAAAAGGTGATATGATTATTGTCTTCATGGTACGAGTACGACCTTCTCTAGTTAAATTTTAAAATATTTTCTAGAAAATTAACGGAACCAATAAGCTAATTGCAACCCGGTTAGTTATGATTAATTCACTTAAGCGTAAACCCGATTACGTCGTCTCGTAGAGCTAGAGGATACGAAGAAAGGGACGACGAGATCTGGGAAATGCGAATCTGAGAAGGATCTTCCGATTATGTGATCTTCATCATATTGAAAGGTTTCAATAGATAGACTGAGGAGAGGAGATATTGCAATTGGATAGTATGGGCTGTTCGTTCTCGGGATTGAACGCGCTTTACGACGCCGTCAACGGCGGCGGCGACGTCTGGATCAACGAGAATCGGTTCAGAGTCGTGAGGCAGCTCGGCGAAGGCGGTTTCGCGTTCGTGTATTTGGTGAAGGAGATCGTCGCCGACGCTTCCGTTGGCGGTCTGGCGAAGAGAGTCAAGGATCCGTCTCATCTCTCCGGTTAGTATCGATTACTTCTCTCGGATTGTTAATTCCCTGATATGCTAGTCCGTGATCTGCGTTATCTAGATTGAATCTGAGCCACTGTTTATGTTTTAGATTCGTTTCCGTTAGGGTTTAAGGTCGGAATATGCGAATCTTGTACCACATAGAATGACGTTAGAGTAGGCTTAGAGCAAACAGATCTTTAATAGCTGTTGGATCCACTATGCATATGAAACTACTATGGTATTCTAGAGATTGGTTTGCTGTTATTTCATTGGCACCACAACTTGACTGGTTGAGAAGGCTACATATTTAAACTGTGATTTGGTTTTTAGGTGATGGAACTTATGCTGTGAAGAAAGTTCTGATTCAGAACAAGGAGCAACTGGAACTGGTGCGGGAGGAGATTCGTGTTTCGTCATTGTTCAACCACCCTAATTTGCTTCCTCTCCTTGATCACGCCATTGTCTCTCTTAAGGTAGATAAGCAGCACTGCTCTGAAACCTTCTTGTGGGGTGTTTGTTGGATTCTATAGCTATTTTTCTCTGTAGTTTTCTCATGTAAAAGTGTGTTGATTTTATTGGTTCTGGTTAGGGCGGCCAAGGGGCAGCTGGGAAACACGAGGCCTTCTTGCTATTTCCTGTTCACCTGGATGGGACCTTGCTGGATAACTCCACATCTATGAAGTCTAAAAAGGAATCATTCTCAACAACTCATGTTTTGCATATATTTCGTCAGGTAACATGACTCTCTTTTTTAAATCCGTATTTGATTTATGTTACCTAGCTTTGTAGTATTCTAACTTCGGTTTTCTCCTTGATAAAGAACAAAACTTTGGTTTTCTACACTTCTCTTCATCTCTTGCAAGTTGCAACTAACCATTACGTTATGCTGTTATAGTATATATTGAGATCCATGTGGTTTTATTAAACGATTAGTCCTGAATTGCAATGTTTTGATTTGCTGAAAGATTATTCCACTGCAGCTTTGTGATGGACTCAAACACATGCACTCTCTCGACCCACCGTATGCTCACAACGATGTCAAACCTGGAAACGTGCTTTTAACACGGAGAAAAGGACAGCCTCCTCTTGCCATTTTGATGGACTTTGGGAGTGCTCGTCCATCACGGAAGCAAATCCGTTCCCGTCAAGAGGCCTTACAGTTACAGGTTGTATATCCATTCCTTATTTATACTCATTACAAACCTCTGAGATCATGCTACTACTCCGTATTGTGTACATATATATTCCATTTCTGATCGGTCATGAACTTATTATAGTGTATACTTCTTAAAGTTTGTCATGTGAATATTCTTCATGTTCTCTTGACTCTAATAGGAATGGACATCTGAGCATTGTTCAGCACCGTTTCGAGCTCCAGAGCTTTGGGATTGCCCAAGCCATGCAGATATCGACGAGAGAACAGATATCTGGTCACTAGGCTGCACATTATACGCAATAATGTAAATAACGATTATCATTCATCCCTCTAATGATTTTAAACAAGTCGTGTTACTTAGTTATCTGAACAGAGTGTTTTTTTTTCTTGCAGGTATGGTATGTCTCCATTTGAATATGCACTTGGAGAATCTGGTGGAAGTCTTCAGCTAGCAATCGTGAACGCTCAGATAAAATGGCCAAACACAGGACCAAAGACTTCTTATCCTGAAGCTCTTCACCAGTTCGTGACTTGGATGCTGCAACCTCAGGCTGCGGTTCGACCGCGCATTGGCGATATCATTATCCATGTCGACAAATTGATCGCGAAATTCACCAAATGATTCCTTTGTTCCTAGTGTTTTTTGAAAGGGGTAGGTACACAAACGCCGTCTCTCTTTTATTTACATGTTTAGGTATTAGAATATTAAATACGTTCTTAATGTAATTTGAACTATTAGCATTCGTTGTCTTTTGTTTATCTGCTTTGGTAACCAATAAATTTACTTACGTATATGAGTATAAACGTATTTCTTTTATTCTCGTTACGAAGCATAACGCTTAGATCATGATTATCGGGGTATTCAACTCCCGTCTCTTTGTATTAATAACAATTAAAAAAAAAGAAAATTAAGTTAAATAGAAAGATACGTAGCTAAATTAGGAGCTAGAAGAGACGGTCTTTTGAGACACGTGTTAGCTAAAGAGCGTTTATCTCTTTCTCTCTCCCCAATGTCTCTCTCCCTCTCATCGACCATTCTCCAAAATCTCTCAGACGGTACTTGATGGCGACAATTCCTCTCCAATTCTTCAGGGCAAGTCAAATATACATTGTTAGATTATGGACGGAGGAGGTGGCGACGGTGGTGGTGCCGCACTGCCGCGTAAAACCCACACACGGTGGATTAAGGCTTTAACCACTGGTAATATTTGGTCTCTCGCTCTTGTTTTGTTTGTGAGATTGACGAAAGTCACTGTTTTTATTGTGTGTGTGTGTTTGAATTGTCTTTGTTGTGCTCTGTTTTGATAGTTTCTTTGAGTTATGTGCAATAAAGGAGTAAAGTTATGTTTTTTGTTTGTGGGATTGATTTCCTCCGATGAAAGTCCTTGTGCTCTGTGTGAAATCTTGTCGGTAGTGTCACAAGTTCTTGATGAGCAGAAGCTGTGTCAGATACGAAGAAAGCTATTGAGCTGGATCCTGCATTGGCCAAAGCTTACTTAAGAAAAGGGTACGTCTTTGCTGTTGTGATGCTAAAGGAGAAGTTGTTGTTGTGATGCGATTATTGCTTGGTGTAGATGTTGATCCTTTCTGACTTTGTTGGTATGATTAATGCTAATAGAGGACAAAATGCCAGAGCTTTACGTTGAGTGTGCATTGTATATAGATGGAGCTGCTTTTGGTCTTCCCATGAGAACAAGGTTTCTTCTCTTTTCTATATATACTTCTCATGATTCTACCTTCCTTGATTGTGTCTTTGTTCTGATGTTAATGAATAATGACCTTTATAGAAGCGTTTTGATGTTTCATTTAGCTCTGTTCTTAATTCCAGATTGAACACTACATAATCACCATACTCCTGGAACGTACTCATCTCTCTCAGTTCTAAATATTGTGACTTGATTTGGTCACTCTCAACTTGCCATCACGGTAAAAAAAAATGGCCATCCCTTTTGCTTCCTCTGTTTTTTGTTTTTCTGCTTATCTAAGAGTCTATGCTTGTATTAGGTATGGGATGTTTCGAGGAGGGGCCTAATTTCAAGTTTTCAAAGCTTCTTCTTTGGGCCAAGACAAACAACAACACCAACAACAACGGTCAGACTGCAGGGGTCAAGGCTCAAGCTTGGGATCCTAGGAATTTTTAAAAATCCTGAAATTAGAACTTTGCAATGGACACACATATTTGAGAGTGTCTTATTTAGAGTTCTTAATGTCACTTTTCAACTTAATAATATTAAAAAAATAATTAGCACCCCTAAATAGGTATCAGGGATAATGGTGTTCTTAGTATAATATTGTTGTGTAAAATATGACTAAAAAAAAGTCAAATGCTCCCAGGCACGTTCCCCGATGTTCCCCGTTACTTCATCAGACTTAGCTTTCCCACCGCCCTCTCCACCCCTTTCCGCCGCTAGATATTTTCTCGCCGCCGCAGCTGCTTCCCGGTGACATAGATCCGCTGTACTTTTTATATCACTAGAGCTCGGTCTTTCTTTCCATGGTCTCAGAAATGATTTTAAATAAAGCATTTAACGCAGATCTACTTGGAGGATTGATTACTGTAAGAGATGAAGCTTTAATGCTCCAACCGTTTTCTTGTTGAGCTCTAATCTTCCTCAGCTCTTGTTGATCCCCGCTACTGTCACGTACAGTTTTTACCTTGTCACTAAAGTTTCACTTTCACTGCTTTGTGGATTTACTACCCTACTGTAGTCTGGTTTTTTACTGCCTCGACATGGCTTACCGCAGCACACGTGCTGAGAAAGGGAAATGGATTCCCGACCCAACAAAGGAATCTCGCAGGCCTCCAATAAGACTTCCCCAAGCAAACACTGAAGCGCTAATAGAGGAAAATCGATTCACCCTTATTGGGCGCGTCACAAACCCAAAAATCCAAAAGACCCGTGCGCTGGTGGATTTCTTCCTGCAACAATGGAGGGTAACAGGCTTACTGGCCGAGATCTAGGCCCAAATCTGTTTCAATTCAAGTTCGAGTCGGAACAAGACCTCCAAACAATTCTTGCTAAGGCGCCCTTCCACTTCAAGAGGTGGATGATGAAACTTCAACGGTGGGAACCCATAGTATCTGACTTCTTCCCGGTGCTTATCCCTTTCTGGATCACTATCCATGGGATTCCCCTCCACTATTGGACAGATAAAGCTCTTGATACTATTGGAAAAGAACTAGGACCAGTGGAAAAGGTGGATGAGGACAGAGGACGCATTAGAGTTCTCATCAATGGGCTAAAACCCCTAGAGATGAAACTGGAGATCAGTGTAGCATGAGTGATCAAAGAGGTTGAGCTGGAAGACGAAGACCTGCAAAAACACTGTTTCATCTGCCATTCTCTCAGCCACGACAAGGAAGATTGTCCCTCTCAAAGAGCCCAAGCAAACCTCCGTGAAACAGGGCCGAGAATGGGTATCTCGCAATCTAGAACTCTTGAAAGATTAGATGATGACCGTAGAAAAGCAGATGAAAGAAGGAAAGCTCGAACTGAAGGCTCTCACTGGCAAAAACCAGTTAGCCACGAGATGGACTGGCAGCAAGATAAAAACTTTTGAGTTAACTATGGAGCAAGGAGAGACCCAAATTATAAGGAAGAGCGTTCACATCCAGAATTCTCAGAACGCAGTAACCGTCGCCCTGCTAGAGAAAGACTCTCCTTCTCCAAAGACGATGCTAATGTCTCCCACTCTCATCGTAGTATTCAAACCCCGAGGTCTGAGTGGAGACCTGTAATGTCTGGAGCAAACATGGGAAATAACTCAAAGGCCGTTGCTCTTTCTTCAGTCTCACACACTCCATCCCCTAGACTGAACCGGGAGGGGGGAGATTCGGTAAGAAAAGGAGCATCATCAAACAAACAGGCCTCAGGAGAGGGTAGTGTACCTTCTCATGAACGACGATCTGCGCTTAATCGTCTGTCTCTTCCGGAGGAAAGAGTACCACTACTCCAGGAGGGAGTTGCGAATAGAGAGTCTGGCAGACTTCAGGAGATTGACCCACAGCTTGTAGAGAAAAGAGCGAGCCAGGGGGGAAACAGTGTTCCGTCCTCCTCCAGGAACCCAAAACCCCCACGAGAGATTCAGTACGATGCCTCTCAAGAACGCTCGCCCATCAGAAATTTAAGTGAAGACAGGGTCCATGTTTCTCTTCGACTGGACCTCTTTTTCAGTCGGATGAGGAGGAGAGCTTGAACGCCCTGAGACCTACAAACTTGCAAACGGTCCCGGTAGCTGCTGCAGAAGGTGATAAATCAAAGAAAAGAACTAATCACAGCTCAGCACCAGGAACTTCGTTGAAAAGACGCAGAGTTACTAAAAACTACCGCTCCCCCAGAAGAACTAATTCACCTGCAGTTCCAAGAAAGACTAGTAGCAGGGGTACTAGCAACATAGAAGCAGGCACTTCAGCTGCTGGAGGAGGGACTCAACCACGTACTAAGATAATACCAGCGTCAAGAAAACAGGGGACGGATTTTCGGTCCGGACCAAAACCTCTTCCTTAGTAAATATGAGCTGGAACTGTCAAGGTATCGGGAGCGACTTGACAGTTCGTCGTCTAAAAGATTTTCGAAAGAACTCTCCGGACATAATGTTCCTGATGGAAACAAAGAGGAAAGATGAAGATGTGTTTCTTATGTACCGTGGCTCAGATTACTCCAACCACTTCACAGTTCCGCCGGTGGGTTTAAGCGGAGGCTTAGCTTTATCTTGGAAGGATACTGTCCAGTTGGAAATACTTTTCTCGTCTCCTAATGTAATTGATACCCGAATTGAGTTCAATAAGAAGATCTTTTATGTATCATACATTTATGGAGCCCCAAATAGAGAGGACATACCAAAATTCTGGGAGAAATTGTCGGAGTTAGGAGTGGGTCGAACGGAGCCTTGGCTTCTCACAGGGGACTTCAATGACCTACTTGATAACTCCGAAAAGGTGGGAGGCCCACTGCGATGGGAGGGATCCTTCCTGTCCTTCCGCAACTTCCGTCTCAACCCATGGTTTATGGGATTTACAATTCTCTGGCAACTCTTTATCGTGGAGGGGTACTCGATACTCCCACTTCATTCAGTCTAGACTTGATCGTGATATGGCAAATATTGACTGGATGGAGATGTTTCCCGCAGCCAGAAGTGAATACTTCCGGTTTGAATGGTCGGATCATAGACCTCTTCTAACCCACTTCGATCAACACTTAAAGAAGAAAAAAAGCATGTTCCAGTATGATAGGAGGCTGAGCGCTAAACCTGAGATAAGAAAGATCGTGGAGGACTCTTGGAAATCAGAGGAAACAGTCTCACTGCTATCAAAGATTAATCAAGTAAGGCGAAACCTCATTGATTGGGCCAAAACTCAGGCAGCTGCGACTAAGGAACATATCAGCTCACACCAGGCCCTTCTTGAACATGCCCTCTCTGCTCTAACGCCGGACCCTGACCGTATTTACAACCTAAAAGAAACCCTGGCAAAGGCATATGCAGAAGAGGAAGCCTTTTGGGGCCAAAGAAGCAGGATCCAATGGCTTAATGGAGGAGACCGAAACTCAAGCTTCTTCCATGCAGTTACCCATGGACGCAGAGCCTGTAACAAATTTTCTATCATCGAAAATGAGGCGGGAGAAGCTTTTTTCGAAGAGAACCAGATTGTTCAGACGTTCTCTCTGTTTTACCAACAGCTCTTCACTTCGGGGAACACTGGCTCAAGGGAGATTGTGGCTGAAGCTTTAAGCCCAAGGGTGACACCTGAGATGAACCAGCTCCTCACATTGTTACCGGATAAACATGAAGTGCAGTGTGCAGTCTTCTCGATACATAAGGATAAAGCACCAGGTCCCGATGGTTTCTCGGCAGATTTCTACCAAACTTTTTGGGATGTTATAGGAGATGATGTCTTTAGGGATATCAGAGGCTTCTTTGAGACTAGCATCATGCCGGCTAGACAAAATGAGACTCATATCCGGCTCATACCAAAGATTACAGGAGCAAAGATAGTCTCGGACTACAGGCCCATAGCTTTGTGTAATACACACTATAAAATTATCGCGAAAATCCTGTCCAAAAGGCTTCAGCCGCTGCTTCACTCACTTATTTCACCGTCTCAGTCGGCCTTCGTCCCGGGGCGAGCCATCTCAGATAACGTGTTGATAACTCATGAGGTTCTCCACTACTTGAGGAAATCAGAAGCCAAGAAGCACGTCGCTATGGCGGTAAAGACTGACATGAGTAAAGCCTACGACAGGATCGAATGGAACTTCTTACGAGAGGTTCTTCAGAGGCTGGGCTTCCACGATACTTGGACTTCTTGGGTGATGGAATGCGTCTCTTCGGTCTCATATTCTTTCCTCATAAACGGCGGGCCGCAGGGACAAGTTCTCCCCTCTCGAGGATTGAGACAAGGTGACCCACTCTCCCCATACTTATTCATCCTCTGTACGGAGGTGCTCTCGGGACTGTGCAACAAAGCCTTGGAAAATGGGACACTCCCGGGTGTCAAAGTGGGACGACATTGTCCTCCTTTCAACCATTGCTGTTTGCTGACGATACCATGTTCTTCGGCAAATCTAATGCAGCAAGCTGTGCCACCCTGATATCAATTCTTCATAAGTATGAGATGGCTTCGGGACAGTGTATAAACCGAGCAAAATCGGCAATCACATTCTCATCCAAAACAAACCAGGAATGCAAAACCCGGGTCAAAAGAGAACTGAATATCTGCAACGAGGGTGGTATAGGGAAATATTTGGGTTTGCCGGAACACTTTGGCCGGAAGAAACGAGACATTTTCTCCTCCATCATCGATAGAATAAGGCAAAGAGCTCAGAGTTGGACAAGCAGATATCTATCAGGTGCAGGGAAGATGGTTCTCTTGAAATCAGTGCTTGCGGCAATGCCCACCTACGCTATGTCATGTTTCAAGCTCCATGTTTCGCTGTGTAAACAGATTCAGACGGTGCTCACTCGCTTCTGGTGGGATGTTAAACCAGAGTTGAGAAAGATGAGCTAGGTTTCATGGGATAAGATGACTTTCCCTAAAAGCGCAGGAGGGCTCGGCTTTAGAGAAATTGAAGTGTTTAATGATTCTCTCCTGGCGAAGCATACTTGGCGACTCCTTAAAAATCCCTCCTCCTTGCTCGGTAGCATCTTGTTGAATGGATACTGCTATGATTCTGATATACTCTCATGTACGGCTCCAAGCACAGCCTCTCACGGTTGGAGAGGTATACTGGCAGGAAGAGATATCATTAAGAGAGGACTGGGCTGGAATGTCGGAAACGGACGATCAATCAAAGTCTGGCAGGATAGCTGGTTAGCAACTGATGCGCAGGAATGCCCAATTGGTCCACCGACAGAGTTAGACCAGGAGCTCAGGGTCTGTGATCTGATGTACCCTGACTCCTCTCTGTGGAATGTGGATGAGATCCGACGCAGAATACCTGTTTATGAAGCCCACATTAGGAAGCTCGTTCCAAGTGAGAACCATCTCGATGATGAAACCATTTGGCTCTATGACAGGTCTGGAAATTATACGACAAAGTCAGGTTACGCTCTAGCTAAAGTTCACAATGGGAAGCACACAGACAGTTTTAACTGGAAGAAACTTGTGTGGAACGTCCAATGCTCACCGAAACTTCGCCACTTCTTATGGAAATTAAAAAACAATGCGATGGCGGTAGGTGATGCTCTCGTGAAATGTGGTATGCAAGTTGATGGTAGATGCAAGAGATGTGGAGAACCTGAGTCTCTAATGCATGTTATGCTCACCTGCCCTACTGCTCAGAAGGTTTGGGAGAGGGTGCCGTGTTTAGCGATCCCAACGAGTAACAACTGCAGTAATATGGACGATCTCTTACAATTATGTGAGCGCATGAAGCAGTTACCACCAACAGGTCTACAAATTCCTCTCTACCCTTGGATCCTTTGGGTGTTATGGACTAGTAGAAATCAACTTCGATTCGAAGACAAGACTTTTTCGGAAACAGAGATGGTCTCCAGAGCAATTAAAGCTGCAAAGGAGTGGCAGTCATCACTACCAACTCAAAACATCTCTCTGCTTCAGTTAAAGACTGCTCATCTCCGATTGCTATCTCTCAGGTTCCAGAGAATGCTCTTACTTTGTTTACGGATGCTGCTTGGATTGGGAACTCTTGTGCAGGTGGTCTTGGATGGATTTGCACTCACCCGACAGGTACCACCGTGTTCCAAGGAACTGAACCTCGTCAGTATATTGCTTCCGCTCTGGTGGGGGAGGCTCTGGCAATGAAAGCTGGTCTCTCGAAGGCCATAGCTGCTGGTTACAAAGACTTGATCTGTTGCTCAGATTCGAAAAGTCTCATTGAAGCGATCACAGGAAAGAAATCTGTGGCTGCGCTTCGAGGAGTACTCCATGACATAAGCGTGTTGAGTAGCTCCTTCTCCTTTATCTCCTTTAGATTTATTTCGAGGGCGCTTAACGCACCGGCTGACCGGTTGGCGAAGCATGCTCAGTTTCTTTTGTCGAGCTCTGGCTCTAGTGTTGCAACATCTGTTTAACTTTTAAGTATCTTAATGAAAGGTTTGACCAAAAAAAAAGTATAATATTGTTGTGTAAGCTATATAGTACATTTAAGATATGTATAAAGCAGTGTTCAGTGGGTGCATGGGTACACATTTTTTTTTTTTTCACTGGGGTACACATAAATACATAGCCGTAGACATAACATGTTGCTGAAGGAGTTATTCCCTCCTTAAATAAAATTATTTTTCGTGTATATGAAGATATGTTGAGAAAAATATATTCCACATGTCTATAGGTACGACCTTTTACTTTTACGGATCTGAGTCACTTCAGGGAAACAAAAGAAATAAATAGTGTAAGTCAATTTCTGGAAGATAAATGTCTGATCACCATTTATTTCACAGTCTGTAAAATTATTAATTTCAAACGTAACTTCTGGCTTCTGTAACTCTAGAGTAGAAAGATCTACAGTTCCCCACTTCCCAACATAAAAAATGATGATCGTACCTTTATACCTATTCCTCTCTATGGCTCTATGTATCCATTTTCAGAAACAGAAACTTCTGATATTTTAACCAATATACGATTTTGGATTTAAACAGAAACGTAACCAATATTTATCTAATAAAACTGACGAAATTCGTAAAAGATTTTGGGTTTACACCACACATTCATCACTAATATAACGTTCTTAAGAAAAAAATGATTAACTCTATACCTCTTCGATATTACAGAATGATCCTGAACTGTAATTGAAGTGGTAGTCTGCATTGGAATTAAACTAATCCTGATATAGCCATATAGGTAAATTTACTGCACTGCATGTGAAAGAAATATATTTTAATTTGTTGTTTTGACATAGCAAGCAAGAGCTGTTTGAACTTTTTGAGGAAGAGGGAAAAGACTTAACAGCAGTAAATTAAAGAAAGACAGAACAGCACAAGTCACAGGGATATTAGTAAGTTTTAGTACTTCTTATTTACTGTCCATTACACATTTTCCAATTATTTTCTTCGACCATATTGATTTAATTGGATAGATTGCAAAAATGGAAACACAATAGAAACCCAGCATAATAAAAAGCTTGAAAACATTCCTCCCTTACACTTTCATTCTGCTTAGAAAAATTCCTCCCTTACGATTTCCTTCGTTATCAGTGTGTTGTCCGCTCTACTTAATGTAGTATTAAATTACAAAATAACGTTGATTAATGATTAGTATTGGTATATTGTATATGATCATACTCCACTCTCACTTTGAATAGAAATCCCAAAGCATTGATGTAACTTTACAATACAATCGTTTCGTGTGTAGAAGAAGGGATATGCATTTCTTTTACACACAATGAGAGTGTATAGTAAATAAATGATTAAGTTCTTATTATGCACTTTATTATATCGTCTTTTCTTTTTGAGGAAGGATACGTTCCAATATTACAAACTCAATGACACCTAATTAAAACTATCTTGTTTTTAAGATATAGTATGAAGCTTTAAGTTATTGCATTTAAAAGATACAGTACGAAGTTCTCTCCTTCACGGCTTCTAGCTGGACTCTTGCTGTTCTCAATCAACTCTCCATTTATGGCACTCTTGTCTCTCTTTCTCTCTCTAAGTTCTTAACTCAAAGCTGTAACTACAAAACGTAAACATGGATGTTATATAAGAGTCATATGATTATGCAAATTTGAATTTGATTCGCTTGAGTTGAAAGTTTTTGACCTGTTAAATCATTCTCGAGTACCGGAAAACATAGCCTTTTAGTGGACTCAGTTTTCTCCTGTCTAAACCAGCAAGATTATAAAATACTCGATGTCTGCACCCTAATGTTACAAAAAAAAGATTATGAAATACATATGGATTGATTTGTGTTTAGCTTATTTAGATATTATGGTGCCGGTATAGACTGAAATCCTCAAGCTCTTTTTTTTTTGCTATACTGCTTTGCTATTTTGTTTGAAAAATTAATTATGGGATGGGGTATGTTTGTCTTGTATTATTTAATTTACGTATATTAATTCTAGGGTTGTGAGCTGTCTTTTGGGTCAGAAAGAAAATGAGAGATAAATAGCATTTCTCAGGTGTTTTAAATACAACATCTTCTCCATGTCTATCTCCATCTCTCCCACCCAACTTCCTTATCTTTTCACAAGCCAGCCTCCCTCAATTATCTTTACGTTTCCAGAAGAAAAAACACGTAATTTCCATTGCTCCTCTTTTCCAAAGAATATTTCTTTTTTTTTACAAAGCAATTAGCAAAGAAAAATATTATCTCATACTTATATTATTTTGAAAAAAAAAACTTGTTGAAACCCCTCTTACATATCATCAAATGCGCATACATGCATTTACACACGCGGTTACATGTATATATAGCTTCTTGTGGTGACGGTCTCACTTTAGGGTTTTTTCTCGTTGGTCTCTTTTCTTGGGTCTTTTTGTTTCCTCTTCTGTTATTTAAATAAATATATACACTAAAAAGAGTAGTGATTATATTACAAATGGAGTCTGGAAAGATCTTTGGATCCGATGAGGATTCTCGCAGCTGTGAATCTGGATGGACAATGTATCTAGCCTCACTCTCTAATGAACATGACCAAGGCTGTTACTATGATGATGATGGTGACGAAGATAGCGATGGTGGTGATTCAATGGACTCTGATGCATCTTCTGGACCCATGGAAGCCACTGCAAATCTCAAACTTACTCAAGAGATCGCGGAGCAAAACTCTGCAAACAAAAAGAATAAGAAGACGAATGAAGAGATGGTTTTGATTGAGACTAGGGTTCACAACAACAATCATGATGATGATGGTGGTGTTCATGAATTTGATCATGATGATGGTAATGATAGCTACAGTGCAATTCATAGTTACGTTGGTTCGGTTACACAAGAACGGCTAATTTGATTTTATGATTTCATGTTTATGTTTACCTCATTTATGTTCCAGTGTTTTCTACTTATATGATGGGATATTCTCTTCTCATGTCGTTTACGTTTTTAGTTTTAATGAAGGAAAATTTTTTTTTTTTTTTGAAAAGAGGAAAAGTATTTTCTTCTTACTAAATTAATTATATATAGCCCATCTGATTACTATTGTTACAACAGTAGGGTGATTGTACTGTTACAGTGATGAAGGTGATGATGAGAGTGACTATGGTGATGAATGAAAATGAAGTAGTTAGGGTCTCTTGAGATGTACATCGATGCATCCATAATGGTTTTTTTAATGGCTAATTACCATATAGTACTCCATTATGCAAATGCATATATGCCTCTTACTAATTTCTATATTCTATTTCTATTCATTTTTTACGTACTACTAGTCTACTACTACGAATAAAGATAAATATACATAATATTTTATGACACATAACAAGAATATCTTGATTATCTTCCAACAAATAGTGTTGGTTTTTTTTGGGGGGGGGGGGGGGGGGTTACTGTTTTTGATGATGTTGTTAACGAATTGGAACAGTTGTATATATAAGCTCGCAACCTTATTATATCAGCATGTGTATTAACAATTCAGGAAGAGTATTACACTCGTAATCGCATTTTTAGGATCCTTTTATTTACTACATGACATCTCGTCGCGTTCATGAGAATTTCTTTATATACTAGAAACAACATAGTGCACAGTTCTATATGCAATAATATACTTATATACATTGAATCAGAACCGACGAGTTAGTCTATAACTGTTCTGAAGCCCTGTAAATGTTGTACTAAACAACTTTCCAAAAGATGTCAAAGAACTGAACAGTCTCGACACATTTTATTGAAAACCATTACACTAACTGGTTGAACAAATGTCAAAAAAAAGAAATCTCTGCAGGTACAAGAAATGTGAACACTTTGAAAAGATATGTTGCATAGATTTGGTTCGTAAGCTATGGACACATACACACACGTGCACACAGTGTGAGTTGTATATAATTGAGATATCGATATGTAAAATGAGAACCCATCATCTTTGGCTGTATCTTTAGTACAGACAGGGAAACATGTTTCGTGACCATAAGGGACATATCTCTTCTGCACGTGTATCTCTCTGCAATTCCTTTTTATTTTTTTTTGTCGTTTTACCAACAATTTCCTGTGACATTTGTTCACATGCACCCTCCTGCAGTAACTTCGCAACTACAAGTCAACAAATTGATAGTTTGATACTAACGTCGAATCGCAAGTTTTGTTTCCCAACTTTTATTTATGATTTGAACCAGAGAATGTTTAGGAAAAAGTCTATGGGTTCCACATATGGTTTCTAATTCAATTAGACATATTGGGCTCCAAGTTGTCTCAAGACGTATTTAAAACACTTAAAATATATGCTTGTGCTGTGCAGCCTTTACTTGGTTCCCAAGTTCATCCAGAAGACCAGTTTCTTCCTCAACATTCGGTAATGTTTGTTTTCTTTGAACTTTTACAGGCTTTCTTTTTGAAATACTATTATAAAATACTTCTGTAGCTTTAAGAGTTCTTTTAAAAAATCACAGATTGAATGGTATGAAATCTGTCTTTCAAACTAAAAGCAAACCAAATGTATATACTCTTCTACCAACATGCATAAACCTTAATAAAATGAGATAAAAGCAAACGAAATATACATACGTTACTCTATGTAAAGCTAGCCTCCTAATGCCTAGACCATCACATGGGTCAACACAATGAGGCCAAATACAAGATAAAAATTAAACAAATACGAAAAAGCTTGACTCAATCCAAACCTCGAGTATACAAATTCTTTAATGTTCAAAAGACAAAATCATATCTATATATATATATTATAGACGATGCTTACCAGTCTATTTACCATCCATCATCATCACTACTTGTTGTTGTTCTGTGGCTCTTCCTTTGCTCATAGTCTGCATCATCTGTAGGCAATTCATAACGACAAACAGGACATGTGTTCCTCGTTTTGAGCCACGGCACAATGCATTCAGTATGGTACTTATGATCACAAGGTAACCCAACAGCTTCTGTCCCGATATTCATCTCATCTTTACAAACCGCACAGATCACCGCACCTTCGTCCTTCTCAACATCCAACCGGACCATTGGGAGATCCTTGATGAAAGATCTAGAAGTTGGAGGGAAACGGAGATTGGCAAGACCAGCTTGAGAAAACTGTTCAAACAACATGTCATACTCGGGTGTGTTAATGTTAACTTCATCATCACCACCGGCAATAAATATCTCTCTGTTTTCCACATCAAAGTTGATCTCTAGACTATGAGAGTTCAGCAACACTTCCCACTCGAGATTTTCTGTGTTCTCTGTTCTTTCCCCTGTGGCTAAATCTTCTGAAACTTCATCAATATCAGCTTCTGCAAAACCGGTTAGTATCTCTATCTCCCTTTCATCCTCCAAACCATCATCAATTTCTGCAAAACCGGTTAGTATCTCCCTTTCACCACCCCCGCCATCAACTTCTTCCCAATCAAAATCCTCAGCACAATCATCTATTTGGAGTGAATCCCAACGAAGAGGTATAGTAACACCATCATCATCATCATCATCATCATCATTCAAATCAATCCCCCACGCCTCCCTCTCATTCTCATGATCATCATCAGAACAGGATTCGGTTGTAATTAACCGGATATCACTTCCCGTGATCTCGCGAAAAACAACCACGGGATCTCTCCTCTCAGCGAAGAGATCACCATCGTCATCATCATCAGGTTCATCGAAACCGTTGAGGATGTTAACATCATCAACATCACTATCATGACCTATGTTCTCAATAAAAACGCTTCCGGATCTCAATCCTAATTCAATAACCATATCGCAGTTTCCTTCTACCACACCACGAGATTCCCTACCATCGTTATCGTCATGAGGAAGAGTTACCTGAGACTGCTCAACAACACGCTGGCGTGACGGATCCATGACGAAGCTGACGCGTGGAGAGAAAGATTCAACAGAAACTATAACTGAATCGGAGATCGATTCTTCGCCGGAATCAACGGCGGCGGAAGAGTAATCTGTGGCGAGAATTTGAATCGGATGTGTCTCTGAAAGGCATGATGGTATCCGCCGAGATGGGCTGGAGTGGGACTATATCGGCCCATATACGGCCCATATTGTCATATGCTTTGTTTTATTTTAATTTTTTTTTGTGACAGCATGTATCATGCCTTTTATTACTTGACTAGAAAAAGGAATAATATTTTTAGCGAGATACTTTTGGACCAACCAAAAAGAGGAATAGTGAGACAGTTGTCGAATAATGAGTGGGCCGCGTCTTAATCGAGATCGCCATCGAAAAAGAATTAAAAAGAGAGAGAGAGGGCATAAGTCCAGGCACGTGAGAGAGGCACGTCAGCAGAAAACAGTGTGGAGACAGACCAAAAGAAAACACATCTTCTCTTTTTTTGAGTCTTCTCTCTCTCGGATGGCATCATCTAAGGTTAATAACTCTCTCCACAGTTTTCGCTTTCACGTATTATCAATGACCCATAAACCGACAGGTCGCTCAAGAAAGGACGCCACATGCCATCTTCTATTCCCATCTTTATTTATCTTATCTTCATTTTTCCTATTCACCACCATTAAATAAATATTAGTGTTTATTATTTAAACAAAATCAATTTTCCTCCATTAATATTGTTAATCATCATTGTGTACGTTGAAGCCTCTTGGTAATTACATTTTTCCTGTATTTTCTTTAAAGTCTAATTTTTTAAATAAATTTTACACATGAGAGGGCAACACATTCACTACTGTGTGCTATTTATTAACCAAGAGACTAGGAAAATAACATTATTCACAATATGACCCCACCAGTTTACTTTACCTCGAATTTGTAACCCTGATATTGTCTGTCAGAGTTAAAAAAGAAAAATTGGGACCCAAGATGGGTTAATTTCTCTCACGTGATACCATCACGAGAAAGCGACCGGTCACCACCGCTTCTCTCTCTTCACAGGCACGTGCTCTCACGTCTCTCCTCTCCTCCCATTTGCCCGCACAAAAATCTCACCAGCTTTTCCAAATACCATACCCTAATTTAAAACCTTTTTCTAAACCATAAGTTTAAGTTTATTTGGATCAAGTATTCATACTAAATTTATTGTCAAGTTTTCTCGTTTTTTTCTGCATGTCTTAGGTATTTTTACTATGATATTGAGATTCTTAACGTTATTCCTTGTTATATGAATACAAATGCAGTATTTATAAGTTAACGGCAACGTTTGGAGTTAAACGGCGTCACGAGGTTCCACAGTGCGGCGACTATATGGAGAGTAGAGACGACGGGACCCACCGCACGCGAGACGGAAGGCAGTGTGGCAGTTAAACGGCAGGGAATGGGCACACGTGACTATGCTGCTCCTCTAAATCTCACATCCACCTTCTTCTGTTTCCTTTATTTTACTGCTTACTTTTTTTTATAGGGAACTTAATCACAACTATTTTTGAATCTTTTCCTTTTTGTTTGACATCATTAACTGGTCTTATTTCATAATTATCCCTGAAATTAAAATCTTATTTGAACGATAGCACAACAATTCTACAATATGACAACACCAACAATCGTGATATGTACAAAATTAATTATTTAGACTATAGAAGAGTAAAACGGGATAGCGTAAAAAAAACGATGTGGGACCCGTAATAATCGATAGGTGTGAGTTGGCCACGTGATGGATGGGAGGCAGCCAAAAGGTTTCTTATCACGTGATCCGGCGTGATTCACGCAGCGCAACTGCCACGTGTCCTTTTTCGATCCGACCTTGTAGGTTAAACTTCGTTTTTAGCTAATTTAATAATAATGCATCAATTAGTTATTTAATCCCGTGTCTTACCATAGGACACATGATACATAATCTACTATTGTTAACTGATCCCTAAGAGGATTCCTGTGCAAATGTACAGAGGAATGTCCTAATGCAAATACATTTGTTTTTCTTGAAATCCAGCTTCTTATTCTTCTTTTTAATTTATTTTAATTTACTTTATGATTATACTATTAAGAAAAATAACAATGATTAGAGACAACTAATAGTCCTCTTTAGAAGGGAACAAAGAAGAAAAAGAGGCCAGCTAGTTCAGATGAGGTGCTCTCCCATTCACTCTTCTGTGTATGCTAAAGTTTCAGGATTTAATTTTAAATTTTTAATTAGATTTCTGAAAAGGCAAATGTTTGATCAATTGTAGAACTCCGGGTAAGAGCACTTGTAATATATTAATAGTTAATATGCAAAGAGATGTTTTATTGGTTTATTAAAAATAATTGTTGTCGTGTGCATGAACCTAGTGAGTTGTGATATGAGATCTCAAGTTGATTTTATTTTGAATTGGATCATATATTGTGTATATGACAGTATGTGATCTTCATTTTTATATAACAGTGTATTAATATAAATCTTAAGACTTCCTAAATAATATTTTCTGCTTTCTCTTGCATGTAAGATTATATGCAAGATAAGAAATGAATGAAAGAAAAAGATAAGAAATGATATTATTTTGCCATAAGGATTAATCTAGTTTCAGTTACAAACAAGGATTGATTTAGTTTCCTAACTAACTACCATTCACTGTTGTTGTACTATGCATCTAAAAGCAGGCTAAAATACGCTGCTCGAATTTCCAACTCATAATTGTTGTACACAGTATAGAACATTGATCTTAACTATAACTTTTGTCAGATTAGATAATACTGTATATTGATCTCACTAAACCTTTTGTTTTTAAGTGAAAAACGGCACTGGTTTACTCTGATGAGATAAGATTGTTTTTAGTGAACAAATCAAGAGTTTCAATTAAATGCAAAGTTTGCATATGAATTGGTTTAACTAGGTAAACGCAGGTGTAATATTTGAGATTTTCTTTTTCACGCGTTTTTTTCTCATTGGGAACTAGATCAGGTTGCAGATAAAATGCTAAAATAGCTGTAGTTATATGTTAGATACGTATATGACTGTCAAAGGAAGAACGAAGTACCACCCCAACCATGAATGTTTAGGAGCTTGATCTGTGGCCCATAAACAAACATTTACAAGTGTAACGTGTTATTGCCTGTTATTCATGCTCGAAAAATCGTCATGCCTTACCCTTGAGATTCCACAGTAACTTCTCACGTGAGCTGCAGAGTCAATTCACGTGGCCCTACTATAGCACGAAAACGACATCACGCTAACCTCTTCTTCCCGTCTTTCACTTCTGAATTGACGTTTTTAACTTTTTATTCGTTCGTTTTCCTCTTCTTTTCAACTAAATCTCTAATAATTAAGCTGCTAATACATAAAACTAAATTCTTCTTTTAGCTAATCAATTACCTGTGCGGTAGATGAGACCGAAACTCAAATATAACGCTATTACACAATTAATCAAACTACAACATATCATCAAAGAACCAGGATATTGCGAGGTATAACAATTTATGGTTTATATGAAAAGCTTAAAAAAGAGGAAAAGCGTGTTTAAACGCAACCTAACAACTCACGGGACAAAGTGGAGAGCATGTGGGGATGTGTTATTGTTTTTGCCCCTTTCCCTATTTTGTATCATTTTCCTCTTCATGTGATCCAACACTGTTTAGCTATAGTTCCTCAACTCCCTCCATGTTTTAGATTCATTTATTTGAATTCTCAAATTAAGCAAAAAAAAGAAAGAAAGTGATACATAATTATTTCATTCCTAACTCGCACGCAATGATGGGACGCTAATTTATTTTCTTGTTCTTGCATACTCCGGTCCATCATTATTTTATAAGCTTTAGGTTCGAATAAGTCCAGGAATATTTACAATACTCGGTTCAAATACAAATGGAATACACACATTTGTTTCCCAATTACATAACTAAAATCCGTCCACAATAAACAATGTTAGTTTGGTAAATGCTAGTTATATTTATTCTATGCATGTAGTGTAAGTCGTCTGTTTTGATTATATATAAATACAAATTTGAATAAAATTTAAGGTCACAGGTGGCACTTATTAAAATTTGGATTAGCTTACATGATTAGGATCTTGATTATGGGTCGTCGTAGCTCTCGTTGACAATTGTTAATGGCATTGCACAAAGGAAGAGCTGTATTTGTTCTACCTAATGTCACGTACATAGATTCCCACTCACACAAACACACAGACGCATACACTTACAAAATTATATCTGTCTGTCCCATGCATACCATCTATTTTTTGTTGAGAAAAATGTAACATATTTTTTACTATAAATTCGTATCATCAAATCGCTTATGATCATGATAGCCACATTCAGCTAGCTTAGCTAGCATTAATTCTAAGATATACTATGAAAAAGAATAAGGGTAACCCGTCGAGGTGCATATGCATAGAATTGATTCGTGGAAATGTGTCTGTGTGCGAGTGCAATTGTACAGCTCAACTGCCAAACAAATTATGTTAAAGTCACTTAACACGATGTATAATTCTGATTTATGTTTATTACGGTAATCATATTGAGCTCGTTTGCCTTCAAAAATGATTAATACGGCAATCACTGAATGAATATATATATATATATATTTGATACTTTTGTTACTTTAACGTACGTAGACAGAATCATATATAGTTTTGTGTGTGTAATGTAACTATTTTGTGTAATTATTTAGTTATGATTATAGGTTTTACAAATAAATAACCAGAAATGACGAAGAGACACGTGATTCCATCAAATGCCATAATATTCTCTATTTGTTTGAGTTTTGGTGGTATTCAGTTTATGAAATACGAGAATATACGAATAACTGAATATCAAAACATGGAGTTCACATAGTATATTGATTTCGTTTGGTTGCATTTACTTCGACGAATAATAGTCTCCGTAATTTCTACAACCTATAGTAAAATAAATAGAGTGCGTTGACACGCGAAAATATACAATGAATACAATGAATTGAAATATAGAGGACAACGTCACCAACAACTACAAGCTGTTTGATAGGAATATTAAATTACGAATTCGTGAAGATTTATTGTTCGCTATCGCCATGATTGTATTATGAACATATGTTTGTGTATGCATGCCTATAAAAGTTCGAATAATTAATAGCTGCATGTGAGTTTTATTTGCCGACAACGAATAGTGAAAAATGTCCATCAATTGGTAGAGACGATGAAATTAAATGCTATATACAATTTATAAAAACGAATCCCGTATATATCAATACAAGTAAAACTTATACGAGCAAAGAAAGTTTCCTTACATTCTCATTTAAAGTAAATTTTACATGAAACCAAATAGTCATTTTCTTTAGACTATTGAGTGTTAAATTTAGACTACACAATCACTTCTTTTTTTGTTTAATTTAATTCGAAGAAAAAGACCTTTTTACATGTTAATACCTAATACTGACAACAGTGAAATTATAATACATCGTCCATGATTAAACCAAAACAATGGATTACTTTTTTTTCTGAAACACAGAACAATAGATAACTTTATTTTCTTTTTTTTTTGTGCGTGTGTGGGTATGTACTTGTGAGCGCCGCTAAACGGATAAACCGGGGTTACCACACAATTACAAAAGCAAACTAACTAGACATCCATCAACCCACGTGATACCGTTAGAATTAACGTCGTTTAAACGGAGTGTACTGCTGTTAAAACGGGGAGCGTTATTAATGACTGTATAAAAGATCTCCGCCTTCTCATTACCTCTCAAAACAGAGAGAGAGAGAGAGAGAGAGAAAGAAAGAGGGAGTGAGATAGCTCTCTGGCTGATCTTCTTTTTTTTCCCCGATCAGATCGAAGAGTTCTCATCTCGGAGTTCGAACTCTGGTTGCTCTGACTAGAGATCCAAGCTTCACCACAATTGTCGTCGTTGTTTCGTTATCGACAAGGTACGCTTTTTTTTTTCTCATCTTAATCACAAATCGTATCCGTCGTTGATTTTGATTTGACTTGGACCCGAGTTTATGGATCTCCATGTACACGAGTTGACTTGAATTATGCGAAATTCGGTTGGTTTGAGCTTGAATTTTACTGAATTATGGTTTAACTTACGAATCTCCTTAAATTCTCTTGACAGATCTATCGAATCGTATAAGTTTGGTGATTTCTTGAGTAAATCTTCGTCGGATTCTCTCGAAATCTCGTCGAACTGGAGAATTATCTGAAATTACAAGCTCAATTTCTCTTCTACAAGCATCGGAGAAGAGAAACATCTGTAGAATTCTTCACTGAAAGTCGCAGATCTGAGTTGCTAGCAACGTAATTCAGTAGAATTTCAGAGAATTCACCTCAATTTCGCAAGGAAAACGATTCGAGGAAAATCGTGATAATTCCCCCGCGCAGAGAGTTATTTCGAATAATAATAATTCGAGAACCGTTGAAGCTGCTGTAAGTTGTTGTTCATGGAGCTTCCTCAACCTCGTCCCTTCAAAGCCCAAGGTAAACACTATTATCATTTACATAACCCTAATATTTAAATTAGATAAATAAAAGGAGAGTTTAATTTTTAGTTTTATATTATTCAGCTTCCAATAGGATTGTTTTTTTTTCGTTTTTAATTTTGATTTTTAGAAGAATTTCCACAGGGAGAAAACCAACACATGATTTTTTATCGCTCTGCAGTCATCCAACTCTCCAGCCAGATCCAAAGCCTACTACACCTTCTTCTCAAGGTATTAATTTACCCTTTTACCCTTCTCATTAAAAGATTCTCTTAAAGCCGTCACGTTTTTTTCCTCGCGTGCATCTATTCTGATCTGACCACCTCTTTAAGACGAATCATGGATCAAAATGTTGCTATCTCATTGGGCCCCTTTATGGTCCCAGAGCCCAAGAAAATAAGGGACCGTTAACAAGGGATTTAAATAATTTATAACCGCCACATGCTGAATTACAAGTTACAACATTTATAATTTTTTTATAATGTCGTGTGACAATGTGAATGAATATGCGTATGGTTTATAGATTTTTTTTTGAAAACATGGAGCAGGTAGCCACTTGAAAACCCACGATTTTCTACAACCGTTAGAATGTGTTGGTGCTAAAGAAGAGACAAGTAGGATTGACACAACCAGGATAGCTTCTGAGAAGCCACCTCCGCCTGCACCCCCTCCACCGCTGCAACACGTGCTCCCCGGTGGAATAGGAACGTACACGATAAGTCCCATTCCTTATTTCCATAATCAGCAGAGGATTCCTAAGCCAGAGCTGTCACCACCGATGATGTTCACTGCTGCTGCTGCACAAGCGGGTGGTGGTAATGAGAGAAACGCTGTGGAGGAGAATTCGAACTCTAATAGCAGCTCGTACGCTGCTGCAGCAAGCGGATTCACTTTGTGGGATGAATCTGGTTCTGGGAAGAAGGGACAGACAAGGAAGGAGAATAATGTTGCTGGGGAAAGAGCTAGCATCAGAGGTAACAATACAGACTGAATCTTTGATATTAGTTAAACTACTTTACAAGTGCTTTAGAAACCACATGAAATGAAATTTTCTTAATACTGTTTAGCTGATGGTGCAGCAACTATGGGACAGTGGCCAGTGGTGGAACGAAGGTCACAGTCTTTGACAAATACCCCTTTGAGCGGTTTCAGTTCTCGCTCATCCTCTCAGTTAGTAGTCCGATCTCTTGTGTTTTCTTTATTAAGAGGATTCTGGACTTAAAAGGGTGATTAAATAAAGTTGTACTTATGGTTGCAGAGGGTCTGGACTTAAGAGCCAGAGCTTCATGGACATGCTAAGATCAGCGAAAGGAACTTCACAGGATGATGATTTGGATGATGAAGATGATTTTGTCATGAAGAAAGAAAGCTCTTCCACTAGCCAGATCCATAGAGGTTTGTATTCTCTGATATATCATCAAAACGTTACATTTTCTAATTTGCTACAGCCTAAGTTCTGATTGATTTTGTTAACGTAGATTTGAGGGTAAAAGCAGAGGCGAGAGGCGGTGGTAACGATCAAAAGCTGAACACGCCTAGGTCTAAACATTCTGCTACAGAACAAAGGAGGAGGAGCAAGATCAATGATAGGTAATTTACTCAAATTGTGGCATAATTCAGAATGGATTTATCAAGTATTGAAGAGACTAGAGACTAATCAAAACATTATCAATGGATCTCTCTGCAGATTTCAAATGTTGAGACAACTAATACCTAACAGCGACCAAAAGCGGGACAAGGCCTCTTTCTTGCTCGAGGTATACATATCTCTCTTTCGCCAAATTTCCTGTAACAGATCATTCTCATTTTATTTCTAATCTCCAAAAGATATTAATTTCGAAATCTCATACAGGTTATCGAGTATATTCAATTCTTACAGGAGAAAACAAACAAGTACGAGACTCCTTACCAAGGATGGAATCACGAACCTGCGAAGCTATTGAATTGGGTAAATATAATCGCATTTTCAAACCATACCTCAGTCTTTATTTTTTTACTGGTTTAAAACTGAAAGCAGACAACTGATGTAATTGTCAATCTGTGTGATCTGTTTACGTTACAGCAAAGAAACAACCAACAGCTAGTACCTGAAGGAACCGTTGCTTTTGCTCCCAAATTGGAAGAAGAGAAGAATAACATTCCGGTTCCGGTCCTTGCAACAACGCAAGGCGTTGTTACAGGTTCAGAAACACTGAACCGATCAACGCCAATGACCGGGACATTTCCTTTCTCAGCTCAAAGCAACAGTTTTCTCTCTCCCGTGATTGCGGGTAACCCCGTAACTCAGTTGCACCCAAGAGTGGCAGTATCAGAGACGGTAGAGCCAAGCGCGAGTTCTCGGAGTCATACTCAGCCTTTGAAAAAAGAAGGGGGTGCCGAGGAAGTTCGTGCGGGCAACATCAGTATATCAAGTGTTTACTCACAAGGGTAAAAACTAAAACCACTCCTCTCTTGTAAACTCTTTTGATCTTGTGATAGTTGAAGCGTGAAAAAAAATTATTAACTTTTTGTTTTTGTTTGTGGTGCAGATTGGTTAAAACACTAAGAGAGGCATTGGAGAATTCCGGAGTGGACTTAACAAAAGCAAGCATCTCTGTCGAAATCGAGCTTGCTAAACAATCCTCTTCCTTCAAGGTTCCTTGTTTTTAACGATTTGATTTAAATTCAAAACCCCACATGGATGCTTATAGTTTGTAGTCTTGTTTACTACTGATAGGATCATGAACTCCGTGGACCGGTCTCTCGAACCGGAAACGATGACGACGCCAAGCAAAGTCGGAAACCGAAACGGCTCAAGACGAACAATACCAGTTAAAAGAAAAAAAAGGGGAAGCAGCACACAATCTGGTTATAACCCCAAAGTTGAATCCTCAGTTTTCTTTTTTTTTTTTTAATCTCAAACAGGGCTTTCTTTTGCAAAATTTTATAGATATATTCAAATCTTAAAATTTTCTTTCTCTGTACATTGGAAACTATAATTTTTATGTTTTTTATCTCGTGGGTCCATAATCTTTTGAGGAGGCCTAAGACTAGCGAGACCCGGTTATGCTAACCGCATTTTATAACTGTAATCTCAATTCTTCTTTGGAGTAATATCATCAAGAGGAAGGCTTTCAATGTATACTGTAAGCTTCCTGTGATAATACATTTTCCTGTTATTGGTTATCAAAACTAAAAGGTGATATATATTTATATGAGTTTGTATTTTGATTATTGAATTGACCATTTTCGGTAAGAGAGTAGAAAATCTCGTTAGGCTTATATTACTATAATGCCTTTCTGGTCAAAATTAATCCATATTGGTTCTAGATGAATCTGTCATTTTCCAAACAAAAGAGGAGGGGATATAATAAGGGAGCACGAAGAAAAAAGGAAATAATTCAAAATCAAATCATCAAGAGAAAAAGAGTGAGAATATGAGGGCATATTAGTCATTTGAAGTAGGTAGTTTCAGATGAACGTTGGAGAAAAAAATATGAGATCCAACTTGGAGACGAACAAATAGAAGAACGGATAAAAAAATATAAAAAAATTTGAAGTCTTTTCCTCTGTCTCTCTCTTTGCTCAAACCCTGGCGTAGAAGAGACTAATAACTGAAGCAGATCTATTCAGCTAGAAGAAGAAGATGTACGAGCAACAACAACAGCAGCAGCGGCATTTCGTGGATTTGCAGAGCGATTCTGGATTCGGGGATGATGATAGCTCGTGGCTCGCCGGCGATGACGATCTCCGTCTGTCTCCTCACCGATCTGCCGCCGGTGCGAACTCCGGCAACGAGAATCTAGATCGGCGTCTTTTGAAAGATCTCGTTGAGATGGTTCCCCTCATCGAGCAATTCATGGTAATCTTTTCCTCTTACCTCTTTCTCGCGCAGTTATCAGATTGGGTGATCGATTAGAGTCAATTTCGATTGGGTGGAGAAAAATTGAAGCAAGTTATGACCTTTCGATAGATCCAATTTTGGGAAATTGTTAGATATGTGTAAATGTGCGAGAAAGTTGGAATTTTTAATATTTTTTTCTCATTGAACGGCATTAATAGGAACAGAAAGAAAAGAGTTCGTTTAAGCGGCGAGGGTCGATGGTCTACACTAAGATGCCTTCCAAAGAGTCCTTGTCCAGAAGGGTGAGTGAGTTTGCTTGTTTCCATCTATTTCTTTCTGCTTAATGTTATTATAGCTTGAACCGTTACTTGGTTTGGTTGCATATGTACAACAAGACTTTTACTTTGGTTCCAAATTCTAATTTCATCACTGGTAGGGTACTTATATGGAACTAGTTTTTGTTCTCTTTTCCTTTTTGGGTTTGAGTTGATATCAGCTTGGCTTAGTGGCTTGATAAGCTCTCTTATATATATATAAATAAAGGATCCTAGCTATCTAAAAATTCATCATATGAAGTAAATGTTTTTATAACAATGGATTTCTGTTTTTTTTTTTCAATGGCTAAAGAACTTTAACAGGTGGTTTCGAATTTCCATTTCTCTTATTTATCAGATGTGTCTCAATGTGACTGTTTGTTTATGGCTCGGATGTATCAGTTTTTTTAACTTGTATTTGCATTTCCTGATTTGAAGGGAAGAAATGCTTCTCAAACCGTCCCAGGAAGAAAGAAGAGAGACGCAGAGGGGAATAATGATTCTGTGAACGATGCTAAGGAAGTTGGTGAAAACGCAAAGGCGTTGGCTGGTGCAGAAAAGGATGAGCTTACAAGACTTAGAGAGCAAGTGAATGACTTGCAGACAAAATTATCCGAGAAAGAAGAGGTTTTGAAGTCAGTGGAAATATCAAAGAAAAACCAGGTTAACAAGGTACAGGAGAAGCTTGATGAAACGAAACGATTGGTTGCTGAAAAGGATACGTTGATCAAGTCTATGCAGCTACAGTTATCTGACACAAAGGTTCAGACTTTCTCCTTTGTGCTTCACTGACCATTGTTTCTTTTAAATACCTACTGCTAATGCTTTGACGCCATTTTATGAAGGCACACATGTCTAAAGATTCCTCTTTTTTTTTTCATACCATCTTCACATGTTAATAGCTTCTTTTCGCTGTCTTCACTAGATCAAACTTGCAGACAGGCAAGCCGCACTTGAGAAGACTCAATGGGAAGCAAAGACAACAGGAACAAAAGCAATCAAGCTTCAAGAACAGCTAGATTCTGTTGAAGGAGAAATCTCTTCCTTCACACGTGTATTTGAAACTTTGGCGAAGACAGAATCCAAGAAAGAGGACATGGATTATGATGCAACTCCATACCAATTTGATCATCTTCCATATATAGTAAGTCAAGAAACAACTACAATATCTTTCTTTTCCCGTTTTATTTTGTAAGTCATATCTAACGCTGTTGCTACTACATTATAAACCAGGATGATGTAGATGAAACCGAACTGAGGAAAATGGAAGACGCAAGATTAGCTTATGTTGCAGCCGTGACTACCGCAAAGGAAAGAGAAGATGAGGAATCTTTAGCCATGGCTGCTAAAGCTCGAGCCTACTTACAATCACTAGCATTTAAATATTAGTCATCTCCAGATTCTCCTTTTTAGGATTTTCTCTCGTTGGTTTATTAAGGTGTATGTAGATTTTGTACCATGAAAAAATTGGAGAAAAAAAACAAACAGAAAGTAATGGTTTCTACTAAATCACGAATGCATTTCGAGTTTTTTGTTACTATTTGAGCTTGTATCTAATATGGTTTGTTTGTTATTTGATCTAACAGATTGTATTATGTTTATTTTGAGTATGATTTAAGAGGAAAGAATAAAAAAAGGTCTGAACTTGAATTGTATATCAAAAAGAAAAAATATCTAAATCCAGAGTAATGCTTAATTAGTTCTAAGAAAATAATCCGGGCTCACATTTGAATTCTTTGAATAATATAAGGTCGTTTTAAGTAATTATCTGAATCTTATATAAGCTCGCACGTGCCGAATCAATTATCCGTGTCAAATTCCGCGCCATCGTTCAGTACGACGCCGTCGCACAAAACCTATAAAAGCCATTCTTCGTTAACGGAGAAACAAACAGAACAGAACAGAACAGTAAATTCGATGATGGCGGGGGAGAGTCGCTGCGGCGGAAACACTCTTTCAATTTGCGTCCGTACACTTTCCGGTGAATCGACGATTGTTCAGGTTCCCTCGGACGGGACGATTCACGACCTCAAAGTTGCCCTAAAATCCTCTTTCGCTCCCGCTTCTTCCTCTCCCAATTTCAATCTGTTCTTCCAGGTAATGCTTATTCTCTACGCTCGCTGTAACTCCTGTTGTCGATTATATCTCGATTCGGCTAGGGTTCCACGTTTTTAGTTTTTAAATTGCGACTTTGGTGTTATTCTTTGTCACTGATATCAAGTATCCTCGTTTAAATTAGTCAAGTAACAGCCCTGTGTTTACCGTCAGTAATTTTTGTTTTTTAGGGTTCGAAGTTGAGTTTGAACAGTAGAGTTTCTACCACTGTCATTAGTGGAGGTGAATTCTTGGTTTTGGTTCCTTTTATCAAGAAGGAACGTACACAAACCCCAAAACCTGATTTATCAGAGCCTCCCTTGACTTCAAGCTTCTCCAATTCCGCGTATTCCGAAATAATTCGAGAAGCTTCTTCAGTCTCCAGAGCTGAGAATCATTCTAATGGGCTGAAAAGAAAACGGGATCAAGTGACGTGTCCGGTTGAATTCTTGAAAGGTGTTTTGGAGTCTGATTGTAAAGATGAGTTCGATGGTCAGAACACGGAGAAGCTTGCTGAGGTTTTGAAGTCTAGGAATTGCTTGTCGTCTCCTGGTTTTGCAAAGTGCTTGATGTCTAGGGAAACGAATAGCTTCTCGTGTTCTTGTCCAGATTGGTTGAAACTGTCGATGGAGACATTCACGTTTTTGAACCTGTTTTCATCTCTTATTGAATCACTTGGAGAAAAGTTGTACTTCAACCGGTTGGAGGAATCTCTTTCCCGGTTAGCAACGTCTGGTGTTCGTGTCGGTATAGAAGACGTTAAGAATCTTTCAATTTTGTGCCCCAAGGTGATTTTACTTCTAGACAATCCTACTTATTTAATGATTTTTTTTGTTGTTGTATGTAACCACTGTGGTTGTTGTAGGTAGTAAAGGTTGCCACTGATGAATTTGAGGCTGCTAACTATGAGAATGCTATAGTTATAGCTGATTTTCTAGAAACAGATGGTGGTAACAAATATGAGAAACCAGGTACATATTTTCTTAATCCAATCTATTGGGAGTTATCTATTAAGATTCTACTAGCTTTTGTTTCAAATCGTTTATTATATAGGTCTGAAGAAAACTCCACTTTCAAAGGTCTTTAGTTCTATTAAAAAGCGGGAGACTTCTTTTAAGGCTGCATTATGGCAGTCCATCAAGTCGCTACTGGTATGTTAATTATCATGAAGGTCACAGCTTAAGCATCCATGCATTATTCCATCACTTCCGTGTAGCATAAATTTTGCGGATTTCTAAAGCATTTTTTTTTGCAGTTGAAAAATCAATGTAAGAGGGGAGAAACTGTTTCCTTGGAGGATATGCTTATCTTCGCCAGGGAAAGTACACGTGTCGGTGTCAACGACAATGGACAGACTGGAAAAGATAAATTTCCTAACTCTGGCCCTCGTTCATCCCGGAAGTCATGTCATGTAAGAGTCTGCTCCGATACTGACGCTGTACTCATTCTGTTATTAGCCTATTCTAGAAATATAGGTCCTTAATGAACACCTTTTTTTATGTATGAGTTCAAGCTTTTTGATGAACCGTCGCGCAGTTGATTTGTTGACAACTTAGATTTTGGTTTTGTCCCTTTTGGATATCTTCTTACTGCGTCCAATGCAACAGCAGTCAGTGTTTGAAGGGTTGTATTCTATTTTGATGCGTAACCACTGATTATTGGTAGACTTGTAGTTAGGTTTTTAAATATTTTCATTCCATTAACAGGGAACAAATTCATTGCTACCATTGGAGATGGTTGAACATCTCAGGAATGGTTTTGGATCTAAAGGACAGGTAGTTTAGTCTCTCCCTTTCACTCTCTTACTCTGTGATTCCTCGAATTCCTTGGTTTGGTTTGTGAGCAAATCTCCATTCGATTAGTTCTTTTTTTTTCATTGTTCCTGTTGCAGATAGTTCATGTTGAACATATCAATGCTCGAAAAGCTGTCTACGTCGAAATACCAAATGAGCTCTCAGAAATCACGAAGTCTGCCTTGAAACGAATTGGAATCAATACATTATACAGTCATCAGGTACCTTATTTTGTAATGTATTTCTTAGTCTATGGATTTCATTTTGGCTGAAACCTTTTCCTTTTTTTTTGTTATCAGGCTGAATCGATTTCAGCAGCCTTGTCTGGGAAGAATGTTGTGGTTGCAACCATGACTTCCAGTGGAAAATCTCTTTGCTATAATGTGCCAGTCTTTGAGAAATTGACTATTGATACAGATGCTTGTGCCTTGTACTTATTTCCAACCAAGGTTACTCATCGTGTCTCTTTTCTAAAACACTTTCTGTTTTGAGCTTCCATTAATTTTGGATGTTTCTAGGATAGAAACTGATTCACTTTTGGTTTGCATAGGCCTTAGCTCAGGATCAGTTTAGAGCGTTGTCCGATTTAATAAAAGGATACGAAGCTAGCATAAATATGGGGCTGTACGATGGTGATACTCCTTATAAGGATAGAACATGGCTGAGGAATAACGGTAGACTGGTAATTTCGTACTGCCTTTCTTTATCCAACAGAATAGTGATTCATTAGCTCATTCTCATCTGAATTCCCAAATACATATTTCACTAACTCGCGTTATTGAAATATATGGATGTAGTTGATCACAAATCCTGATATGTTACATATGTCAATCTTGCCTCTCCATGGGCAATTCAGACGGATTTTGTCAAACCTTAGGTAACCCATCTTCCTATGAAGGTAACAAGGCCTGCTTATAATCCATGACTTAATATCGAGTTTACGTTGAACATATTAGGTACGTTGTAATCGATGAAGCCCATACTTACAAGGGAGCGTTTGGCTGCCATACAGCTCTTATATTGAGAAGACTACGCCGCCTCTGCTCTCATGGTGACAATACTGATCACATGGTCAAAGCACTACTTTCCGTTGCAAATTCTTTATATGCACACTTTTAGCTGACAAACCATGTCTTATTTCCAGTATATGGCGTCACTCCCTCATTCATATTTTGTACTGCAACATCTGCTAATCCTCGAGAGCATTGCATGGTATTCCTACGTTACTGATTATCTGGATGTAGTATCTGCTTGTACGGGCTGAAAAACATGGCTTGTTGATGGTGCAGGAGCTTGCAAACCTATCTGAGCTCGAGCTGATAGAAAAAGATGGAAGTCCTTCCTCCAAAAAACTATTTGTCCTGTGGAATCCTTCAATCCCTCCTGCAAATGTATGGTTCAGAAATCTGGATTTATTTGAACCAACTTTGAGACTTTATTTACTCCTTACCTTCTGTATTACAGAAATCTGAAGAAAGCTCGAACGACATGAATAGTAAAGGAGATGCTGGAGATAAACAATCGAGGTGTTTCTTTTCATTTGCTGTTTTTACAAGAAATCAAAAATTTTAATGGTTATCAATCTGTTGCTGACATTAGTTATTATTTCATTTCTTTTCAGCCCACTTTCTGAAATTACACACCTTTTCGCAGAGATGGTTCAGCATGGCCTACGCTGCATTGCTTTTTGTCGATCTCGCAAACTTTGTGAACTTGTTTTGTGTTTTACGTAAGTTCTCTTGCAAATCAGCAATTAAATTCTCGCTCTATGCTTTTCCATTTCTTTTAACTAAATAAAAATGTTGATGGCGTCTACATATGCTGTAGGCGTGATATTCTCGCTAAGACTGCTCCTCATCTTGTTGAATCCATATCTTCATATCGTGGAGGTTACATTGCTGAGGTACTGTCTTCTTTTTCAATGTCTTTAGTGTTGTTGTAGATGGATTGTTTTACTAGATGAAGAAGTTGATATTTTGCAGGATCGGAGGAAAATAGAGAGTGACTTATTCGGTGGAAAGCTTTGTGGTATTGCTGCAACAAACGCACTTGAGTTGGGGATTGATGTCGGTCACATAGACGTAACTTTGCATTTAGGTTTTCCCGGCAGTATTGCCAGGTAAATAAGTCTGTTTGGCTTTTTTTTTTTTCACTAGAAAAACTGAAATACTATAAAGCTGCAGCTGATAATGTCTGATCTCTTTTGAATTTTCAGTCTTTGGCAGCAAGCGGGTCGGTCTGGAAGACGAGAAAGGCCCTCTCTTGCCGTATATGTTGCCTATGACGGTCCCCTTGACCAATACTTCATGAAATTCCCGAACAAGCTCTTTCGTAGTCCAATTGAGTGTTGCCATCTTGATTCTCAAAATGAACATGTTTGTAATCTGGAATCTTTATTTGTATTCTTATTAGATTCTTGTGTGTGTGGACTGTCAATACCTACGTGCCTTTTTACTTTGCTTTTTGCAGGTCCTTGCGCAGCATTTGGCTTGTGCTGCTGTTGAGCACCCATTGAGTTTGCAGTACGATGGAAAACACTTTGGTTCTGCCCTAAGCAACACTGTTGAATTGCTCAAGAACAGAGGATTCTTAACTTTTGATCCGTCTTGTGATTCTTCTGCTAGAATATGGAACTATATTGGTCGAGAGGTATATTCGACACTACACTGAAGTTTACTATTCGAAACCTAGTTTTTCCTTTCTCTGAAAACCTTTTGCTGGGCAACGTTTTTCTCAGAAAAAGCCTTCGCAGAGAGTCTCTATCAGGGCCATAGAAACAGAAAGATACAAAGTAGTGGAAAAAAGAAGTGACGATGTCCTCGAAGAAATCGAGGAAAGCAAAGCCTTTTTACAGGTCTATGAAGGAGCTATTTATATGAACCAAGGAAGGACTTATCTGGTCGAGACTTTGGATACAAAAGAAAAGATAGCTTTGTGTAAAATAGTAAACGTGGATTACTACACCCGGCCGCGGGACTGCACAAAAATCGAAGTACCTGGTGGTGAAACTGTAAGTATTTCTGGCAGAACGTAATGGTGGTTCTCTTGTGTGATAGTTTTTTTTTTAAGTTCATTGCCGTGTTCATGTCTCTCAGGCTTACGCATTCAAGGCTCCAAAGAATCAACTAGTTAAGACAACAGCACAAGCTCAACCCTGTAGTGTGACAACAGACTGGTTTGGTTTTTACCGTATACGGAAAAAGACCAATGCAGCATATGAGTCTGTTGATCTCTCACTCCCAAGATACTCTTACCAATCACAGGTTTCTTTTTAACCTGCAGCCTCACACACACATTACATAAAAAAGGGGTTCCTAATCCGTTTGGTTTATTAATCGGTTAAGCAGTTTTGGGTACACACACTCAATTATACTGATATTTTTGTTCCCCCGTGTAATAGGCTGTTTGGATTCAAGTGCCTCAGTCGGTAAAAAAAACAGTGGGCAATGATAACTTCCTTTCTGGTTTACACGCGGCTTGTCACGCTCTTCTCCATGCTGTTCCACTGTACGTACTAGTGTTTTGTTTTCCTTGTTTTGTCCTCTACATTGCAGTCATCATAACTTTTCGTTTTCTTTGGTTTTTTTTGTGTTGGTACTTTCTTTTCTAGATTTGTGCGTTGCAACTACTCAGACTTAGCTCCAGAATGTCCAAATCCGAGTGACCCAAGCTATTTTCCATCAAGAATCTTACTATACGATCGTCATCCTGGAGGAACCGGCGTATCCGTCCAGGTAAATGAAAATGAAACTCACATTTTGTTATAAACTAATCCGTTTTTCACTCAATTTGGGTAAATAATTTTTTTTTGGGGTTTGATTGGCAGATCCGTCCATTTTTCACAGAGCTTCTAAAAGCTTCGCTTGATCTATTAAAGGCATGCTGCTGCTCATCTGAAAGTGGTTGCCCCAGTTGCGTTCAAAACTTTGCTTGCCACAATGAGCTCGTACATAAGGTTGCAGCCATCAAGGTCATTGAGGTAAAAAAGTACAAAATTATTAGTAGTATTTGGTTTCACGTATGATTTTACCAAATTGTTATTTTAGACATTGAGAGAAAAAAAACTGATCATGTATATTTTAATATGGCGATTTTTAGGGTGTTTTGGAAGCGGAAAATTCATATTTTCAAGATGGAACTTGAAGAAGCACATGAGAAAAGTCTAACGTGGCCCGGACTTGAGATTTTACACTCAGCTGATTTGTTTACTATTAGTGTAACGTGACGAACATTTTAAGAGAGTTTTATATGATTCCATTTTTTTTACAATCAGAAAAGAAATCTAATGGCGGCCACTGGAAAAAGAGTAGAAAACAAAAGAAGAATTATAAAAAATGACTATGGGGAGAGTGTGACGACTGAAAATGCTTTTAAAAATGTTTGAGAAGGTGAGAGAGTGATCATTTTTCTAGTTCTCCGTGTAGCGATGGTGGGGTGGGCGATAGCGTTACATGGCGGCGGCGGAGATATTCCGATCGACCTCCCTGACGAGCGACGCATCCCTCGCGAGACTGCCCTCCGTCACTGCCTCGATCTCGGCGTTTCCGCCCTCAAATCCGGCAAACATCCATTGGACGTCACCGAACTCGTCGTATGCCTCTCTCTCTCTCTCGATCGGATCGTTTTGTGAATTCACTTCATCATATAGTTTTGTAACTGATAGCTTGCAGATAAAATAGTCAAAACGGTTTAAGTTTCTGAATCATTATGTTAGAGACATAATAGAGATTCGCCAAAATTTGATAATTATATGAGTTACTACTGTCTCCTCTTAGGGGGTTGTTCACTCTATTGAAATTTATAGTTAGCTCTTGGTTAAGTGTCCTTTTGTTGTTGTTTGTTAAGGTTCGTGAACTAGAGAACCACCCAGACTTCAATGCTGGTAAAGGATCTGTTTTAACTGCGCAAGGCACTGTTGAAATGGAAGCTTCTGTTATGGACGGCAAAACCAAAAGATGTGGAGCCGTATCTGGCCTCACCACTGTCGTTAACCCCGTCTCTTTAGCTCGACTCGTCATGGAGAAAACTCCTCATATCTATATCGCTTTCGATGCTGCCGAAGCTTTCGCTAGAGCACATGTCAGTAGTGTTCAAAAAAAAATGATTCTTCTACTTTCTTTTCTACTCCTACTGCTGCTAACGCTTTCTGATTTGAGTGTAGGGCGTTGAGACGGCTGAATCAAGCTATTTCATAACTCCTGAAAACATTGCAAGGCTAAAACAGGCCAAAGAGTTCAATCGTGTCCAGGTAAGATTTGTGTTTTTTTATTCAGTAACTTCTTCTTGAAGCATATTCTCAGTTTTTGTTCATTTCATCACAGTTGGATTACACAGCGCCTACACCTGAAATCCCTGGCGACAGCCAGGTAGGAACGGTGGGATGTGTAGCAGTGGACAGCGCTGGAAACCTAGCTGCGGCCACGTCAACTGGCGGTTACGTCAATAAAATGGCTGGCAGAATCGGAGACTCGCCGTTGATTGGCTTAGGTACATACGCTAACCACCTCTGTGCCGTCTCAGCCACAGGTAAAGGAGAATATATAATCCGTGCAACCATGGCTAGAGAAGTGGCGGCACTCATGGAATACAAAGGTTTGTCTCTAACCGAGGCAGCGGCTTATGCTGTTGAACAATCCGGACCCAGAGGAACCTGTGGACTCGTTGCTGTCTCTGCTAATGGTGAAGTTGCTATGCCGTTTAACACAAACGGGATGTTCAGAGCTTGTGCCACCGAAGATGGTTACTCTGAGGTCGCAATCTGGCCAAAAAATTGAAATCTCACTAGACGGACTGGTGACATAAAAATTGAATTTCTAACTCCCATTTGTATATATAATAATAACAAAGGAGTTTACAGTGTTTCAAAAAAAGAAAAAGCAAAGGGATTATAGTTTGCTATGCTATGTTAAATATTAAACTCGAAATGTTAATCTATAAAATAAAATCATAATGTATATGTATTTGTGTTCTAAAAAAAGCCTTAGACGTCAGCACTAATCAGCAAATTGGAGTTGAACGAAAAGATTTTTCTATAACAATTTTTAACAATTGAATTATTTTCACCACTGTGAAAAGAGTAGAAAGTAAAAAACAATGATTTAAAAGGAAAAATGATTTTGGAGATCGTGACGAGTTCACTACATGCTATTTGACTGTTCACCACCGGCTAGCAATGGTAGGGTGGGCGATAGCGCTACACGGCGGCGCCGGAGACATTCCGTTCAACCTCCCTGACGAGCGACGTATCCCTCGCGAGACTGCCCTCGGTCGCTGCCTCGATCTCGGCGTTTCCGCCCTCAAATCCGGCAAGCATCCACTTGACGTCACCGAACTAGTCGTACGCCTTTCTCTCTCTCTCTCTCTCGATCGGCGATCGTTTTGTGATTCACTTTCATCATTTAGTTTGCATCGATCGATGAAGGAGACTATAGACTTGGAGACGATAAAATCAACAATATTAGTTACTGAATCATCTCTTAAGGTTTTAAGTTGTATGAATGATTGATCAGAGATCACTCTATTGAAATTTATAGTGAACAATTTGTTTTGGTGAGTTTGTTTAAGTTTCCTCTTGTCGTTGTTGTTGTTAAGGTCCGTGAACTTGAGAACCATCCAGACTTCAATGCTGGTAAAGGATCCGTTTTAACTGAGCAAGGCACTGTTGAAATGGAAGCTTCTATTATGGAAGGTAAAACCAAAAGATGTGGAGCTGTCTCTGGCCTCACCACTGTCGTTAACCCAATCTCTGTAGCTCGACTCGTCATGGAGAAAACTCCTCACATCTATCTTGCCTTCGACGCTGCAGAAGCTTTCGCTAGAGCACATGTCAGTGTCAATTGATTCTTCATTGATTACTCAGTTTTCTACTCTTACTTCTAAACCAACTTTTTTTTTTGTTTTGTTTTGGTAGGGCGTTGAGACGGTTGAACCAAGCCATTTCATAACTCCTGAAAACATTGCGAGGTTAAAACAGGCCAAAGAGTTTAACCGAGTCCAGGTAACATGTTTATTGAAGGTTTGTGTTTGGTTCACTACCTTGTTGATGCATAGTCTGAGTTTTCCCATCTCATCACAGTTGGATTACACAGCGCCTACACCTGAAATTCGTGGCGACAGCCAAATTGGGACGGTGGGATGTGTAGCAGTAGACAACGCTGGAAATCTAGCTTCGGCGACATCAACCGGAGGTTATGTCAACAAAATGGTTGGCAGAATCGGAGACACGCCGGTGATTGGCGTAGGTACGTACGCTAACCACCTCTGTGCCGTGTCAGCCACAGGTAAAGGAGAGTATATAATACGTGCAACCGTGGCTAGAGAAGTAGCTGCGGTCATGGAATACAAAGGTTTGTCTTTAGCCGAGGCAGCGGCTTATGCTGTTGAACAATCCGGACCGAAAGGAACATGTGGGCTCGTTGCTGTCTCTGCTAATGGTGAAGTTGCTATGCCGTTTAACACCACGGGGATGTTTAGAGCTTGTGCCACCGAAGATGGTTACACTGAGATCGCAATCTGGCCAAAGAATTGAAATCTCACTAGTGGCTTCTTAGTATATTCTTGTTTATATATAATAAAGGAGTTTACATCATAAACTATATTCATTAGCGTCTCTGTTATGTTATGTCATGTTAATTACTAAATTTTAGATATTTAACTTCATAAAAACCAGAATCTATATATTGCATGGTAGATGAATCCATCTTTGTTACGTAACAGAGTAATTGGCTGCTCGATCCAATCAAAAAGAATGTAGAATCTTGTTTTTTTTTTCGTTTCTTTGGTAAAAATACAAACTTCACACGTTTCACTAACACTCACTCGATAATAAAAGTCGTACGTAAGGATGTTCTGTTTACACAAGTCTTTTGTATACCTCTAAGCATTCTTGTTTTTCCAAGGCTTGAGAACGCCAACAACGATCACAGCGACAACGATGAGAAGGATGATGATTGCAATACACATCCATTTTCTTGAGTTCTTCTGTAAGCTCTTTGCTCTTTGCAGAGCCGTATTCCCCGATTGCACGTGATCTACTGCATTTGACACCTATAGTTTGCAACACAAAAGTTCATCATCACTTACTATTTAAATGGTGTTACCAACTTAACGTCAACATATAGTTTTGTGACGTTCTCACCTGAGATTCTATGTTGTCAAGCATTTCTCCTTGCGCATCAACCAAAACTGCCATGTCCATAAAAATCTGCAAAAGAAAAGGGGGAACCTCGATAAATATGCCTTTAGAGATCAAAGAAGTATTAATAAATTTCATCAAACTCAGTTCAAAAGATGCTCATCTCGTGTAAAAGAGAATATGAAAAAATCAAACCATACTTGTTGTAAGTCAAGAAGTTTCTTTTCCAATTCTCTGACAGCATCATGACGTTCTTGTATTTCCGCCAATGTGTCCATTACCTGGACGAGAGAACAAAAAATTAAAACAAAAACACACCCTATTATTGCATATTTGCATGTTCAAAATCTCAAAACCTGTCCTCTGCCTTGCTCCTGAATCGCTTTCTGAAAGATCTGTTCGCTGTTTCCAGTCTCAATCAATTCATCAATTGTCTGAAAAATCCAAGAATCGGCAAAGGCGTGAGTTTTCATTCAAACTTCTGAGACCATACTAAAACTCAGAGTCTGCTTTACTTACATCTTCATCCGCTCGCTGCCCCGTCACTAAATGCAAAAGAGAACCACACACAGAAACAGTAAGAAGGAGAATTAAAAGAAATAAATAAAGTAAACAATCTCATAACACAACGTACACATACATACCTGTAAAAATGCGCCTATCAACAACGTCGCGATACTCTTGTTGGATGTTCTCTCTTAGAACCTATTAACAAGAGAGTCACAATCATTAATTTGAGGAGTTAACAGTTTCCATATAGCTATGAAAAAGTTATCTTCTTCTCCCTAACTCACCTGAAACTCGGCCATCTTGTCTTTAAACTTCTTCTTTAAAGAACTGTTTCACAGAATATAAATTCCTAAAAGGTTAATAATACCAAAGAAAACTTACATTAACAACTCTTAGAACGTATAACAGCTGTACCACTACCCTAAAACCAAAAGAGGTAAAAAAAAATCAAAGTTATCTACTCACAGTGTTGTTGCTGTTCTTGATCGATCCACGCCAGATCCCTTACCACAACCAGGTTTTTGTCTATTTGCCAAGTTCTACAACATTTCAATGGATATTTTTACACAGATAAAACTCAACAAATCTAAAATGTAGAAGATAAGGAGGCAGTGAGCGTACCTCTCTGTCCAGCTCCTCGAGTTTCCCCTTTATGAAACGGGCAATGCTTCCGACTTCATCAACGTCTTTTTCCATTTTCTTCTTTATAGCTGGCGGCATTAGATAAGGAACAACACACAGAAAAACAAAAACACCAAATTGTATGTAAGGATCAAGGCAGACCAACATTAGCACTAAAGGTTGTCCAAGATAAACGAAGATTACCCTTCATGGCAGGAGCTTTGGTCACAGCTTTTGATTCCTCATGGGCAGCCTAACAGGATTTACAAATGGATAATCTCGTCAGAAAAACTGAGCCATATGTTTTGGCATGAAAACAATACAGAATAAAAGCAGAGAGCTAATAGCATTAAAGTATAGAAACAGAATCCTTGGGTTTATTATATACCTGAAGTTTCTTGAGAAGCTTATTAAGCTTTTCATATTGTTTGTCAATTTCTTGAACCTAACAAGACAAAAGAGGAAGGAAGCCACTTAGGTTGAGAGCAAGTGGTTAGCACTCTGAATAACTAGAATATTAACGGAATGGGAAGCAGACCTTTTTGAAGAAATCATCTAAACCTTGATCATTTGCTTGTTCGCCAAGTTCAACATCCCCTTCTCTAGAAGATTGACCTCGGGGAAGCTCAAACGAGCCCTATAGAGGAAAAAAAAACCATTAAGAAGTTTAAACACAATTAGCAAATATAAACCTCCTTCACAAAGCATATACCCTTCGAGTCTATACATGAGACATAAAAGAAGCAGAAAATCTAAACTAAGATCAAATAATCATAATAAGTCAACTTCCTTCAGAAGCTAAATATTCACACAAAAGAGTTTCAATCATTCATACATCATTTAGATTCTGCTCAAAAGTGAAATTATAGGAAAGTTCAAAACCATAATTAATGTGCGGCATTCATCATATATTACACATTACATGATCCAATTCAATCGAGAACGAGATCTTAAAAAAGGTCCTAAACCCTTCAAGTGGAAAAAGAAAAAAGTTCTAACCTTTAGAAGATCGTTCATGGTATAGTTTGAAGAGACTTAAAAAGTTTTGGTATTTGTGTGTTGCACCAAGAACACGACTTTGATTGTGCCAATGCAAGAAGAAGAAGAAGACGTGATTCTGCGACGGACGGCGAGTCGAGATGTTAAACGAAAACGTCGGAAAAGTGTAAGACCTCTAGAGGGACAAGCGAGAAAACTTAGTAAGACGGAATCGGGAATAGCAAAAGTGAAGCAAGCACAAACGGATCTGTCTCTCTCTCTCTCTCTCTCAATCAATTTGAGCAGAGTTGTATAATGTAAGTAATCTCTCTTATATCTCTACCGATGTTTTGAAAAAGAATCCAAATCGATTGGATTTTAAGTATTCCATAAACCGAAGTCGAACCAAGAATTGATTACATTTATAAACAGAATTTCGTTTGTTAGTTAGAAAGAAACATTATTTCGACCGGTTTGGTCTGGTTTGGCATGGATGTTCCGACAGGCCTTCCTTGTCCAGCTAAAGACAACAACTCCTTTCGGTGTGCCTGACAAAAGAAAAAAAACTTAATCTAATGCGACGCATGTGCGCTGACCGCCCATACACCTAATGTTAATCAACAGAGTATATTCTCGAAATTGATTTTAGTTATCAATAACCAAGCAGAGTGTGACCATCAAACTGGGGGTGTAGCTCATATGGTAGAGCGCTTGCTTCGCATGCGATTCCCCGCACCTCCACTTATTTTTGTCTTTTACGCTTAGTTTGATCCTTCCTCTTTTGTCCACTATGGTTCTTCTTTCCTTTCATGATCTCTAACCAAAATAAAAAATGCCTTCATGGTCTTTCTTCTTCGTCTTCTTTTTGTTTTTAGCACTGATGCATTACAAAAAGGAACCTAAGAGCACCAGAGATTACCACATTTTTCTGTCTTTGTTACATATGCAACCCATTTCTAATAAGACTATATAGAGTTGAAACAATGGTGAGTTTATGAAATAAAAAATTTATAATTGTTATGCGAGTAAACAAAAGGAATACAACTGAAACAACAATCCGGTTCTTGTGGAGGAACAGCAAGTGTTTGGTAGTACATAAAGCTACTACAACCCTTTATTACATAATAATGCAAACGGTGACAACTTTTTTCGGAGATATCACACGCAGTCCGTCTCCCACCAGCAGATTACAGGAGAAAAGATTAGAAAAAACCCTACAAAAAAAGGAAAAGAAATATTCAGTCCGGAGAGATGAAAACTCAGGTAATGATGATAGCAATTTAAATGGACTTTTGTACCAGGTTATAACCTAACATGAACATCTGAATTCTTACGAACTGTTGCAGCAGTGATAGAATAAATCGTAGGATAATTATAGCACAAAGAGATGCATCATTCTAACTGGTCAGAACTCAGCACCACCTAGTTTAAATCTATTCAACAGGTTACTCACGATTCTAATATACTTTCCCATTTATTTGATACAAAATTCCAACTAGTCAAGACCAAAATGATAAGTCAGGCTCCCCTGAAAACGTAAAGCAGCAGGGAGACGTAGATAGAAAAAAACCTACAACAACAACCATTACGCTAAGGACACAACCATCCATTTTCAACCTAACTTTGCCTCTAATTCTATTACACCAAACTGACAGGACAAAATTCCCAAACATCTCCACATAGATAGATGCCATCATATTCTTTCTTCACCTCAGAGATTTTAATTTTCAACTGCTTCAATCAAAAACTGTTAACGATCGGATCATAAAGGTTCAGCCCTTCCAACCTAATCCAGCAGCTAACTAGTGAGCACCAAAACCTTCCTCCTATACACAATTTTCAGCAAAACCTAACCCCCAAAATCGAAGAAAGTCTACAACTTTAGAAACCTAACAAGAAGCCAAAAGCTACACTTAACCATATATATCAACAAAGCTCAATCCTTGAGACAATTAAAACCCTAAAGTTTCAACCTTTACACAAATCAAACAACCAACAATCAACAATATCAATGCCTCACCTGTTTCATATTACTCGTAGCCTCCGCCACGAGCATTCTCATCCTCCTCAACAGTGGTCGTCAAGTAAACCCTAGGGAAGTCCGACTCCTCGAACGTCTTCTTCTCACTCATCATCTGAACCACGTCCTCCTTCTTCCACACGTATCGCCTCACCGGCGGGCGGTTCCGGCGCTGATCCCTCGCGTGGTACAAGATGTTGTACACGTTCTCCGGATCCGCGGTGGGTACGATCGCCTCTTCGTCGATCGTGGCGGGGCATCGGATGCGGTACTCCGTCGCCTTGGGGACGGATTCGAGGTACTCCGGGTGAGCGCAGGGTCCGGTGATCTCCCACGGCTTCTTGATGTATCGCCTGAGGGTTTGCACGAGGGAGGAGGCCGCCGTCGCAGCTGATTTCGCCATTGATGTGAGAGAGAGAGAGAGAGCTTTGAGATTTGGCTGAGGAAATGGGGGAACGTAGTTCAGGTTAAACCGGGAGGATTATAAAAACCGGTCTGATTTTGAGTTTCTGAATTGGTTCGATACTAAACCGGAATTAATTCGTGGGCCTTAAAACGGGGTTAAACATTTAGTAATTATGACCTTTGACTGAAAATAGGCCCATAAAATGAAATCCAAGATCCTAAAAATGTCAAGCTTTTTAAAGGGTAAATCCAAGATTCTTGGAAGTCTTTGAAACAAAGAAGACGGATCAAAGTTGGGATTCTTTAGCACGCAAACAATGGTGTTATCTCAATGGATCAGCTGAAAGCATTGTGGCACTCTGAGGTCCACAATGAACAAAAATGGGCTGCTAACATGGTAAAGTCTCTTGCTCTTTCGTTTGATTCTGAATCGAGCATTGGAGTCGTTTCTCTTGTATGTTTTGTGATAGATCATTGGCTTTGTTTAATCCTTAATTGATTCAGTTTTTTTTTTTCTTTCTTGACGACTCTGAATTGATTCAGTTTGAGTGTAAAGTTTCGATTCTTTTGAATGTTTGCAGCGACGCCAAATCATTAATTTTCTTTTTAAGTTACATGCTGTCTTGATTGAATTCGAATTTGTGATTTTGAGACTTATAAGGGTTTATCAATCACAAGTACCCATGCTTTGTGTTTGCTTGACTTTGTTACCTTCGAAACCCTTCTCAGTCTGACACTAAATACTTTTGTTTTTTTTTGGTTGTTGTCTATTCAGAAACTAGTGCGAGCACTCGGGGTGTTTGCAGGAGGAATCTTCCTCATGCGTAACTGTGGTGATCTCATGGCCATCTGAATAAACCTTATAACATTGGAGGAGAGTATCCATTAGTTTTTTTTTATCAGTTTCATGTCTAGACTTGATGGTCTAGTTTCTGATTTCATCAATGTGATATAAGAGTATTCTCAGCTCAAGATTTGTTTCTTGTTTTCAGTGACTGAGATTTTGTTTTTCCTTTTTTAACAACTCAGTGACTGATATACTTTGATTGATATGCTAAAGAGTTTAAAGTTTCATTCACAGTTTACGTTTTCATCTATTCACCAGTTTATGATATCCTTGTAATATCTAAATTTCTGACACTCTTTGACTTTTTCTTTTTAACAACCAAAAAATCTCAAAACACGTGATTTATAAATCATAAATTTAAGTGAAAAGAATATTCTTTTCAAACGATGATAAATCTGCAAGTGAAGGAAGGGTTTATCTTCTATGTTTACTTGGTATTTGTATATGCCTCTGTCGGTGGAATATTCTTATTCTCCTTGGTTTGTTGAGTTTTTTCTGGGAAAATCTTTGATTTCTTCTTTATAAATGTTGAATATTCTTATGCTTGTTGTATATATTAAGCACGTTTCGAGACAACTCAAGGTTTTATTTTTGAGGAACTTTTAGGCTTAAGTCATGGCCGTCAAGTGTAAGTTTCAAAGCCTCCACCATGATCTTGACGTTGCTTTCTTTGTCCCTTTTTACTGTGATTTAGTTGATGTTCTTTTGCAGATTTTCTACCGTTGCTTTTACTGTCATTGTTGATAGCTGAATGTGCCTCAAGGCCATTGTATACTCTCCCAAGTCTAGCTAAAGCTGGAACCAAGAAACCGCTTCAGACTTCTCGTCCATTCAATGTTGCACACAGAGGAGCAAACGGCGAGTTCCCTGAAGAAACTGCTCCTGCATATATGGTATTGCTTCTCTTATTAAAAACTTTCTACTTTTACACTTAAGTTTTATTAAGAGTATGTATCTTTTATTGCAGAGGGCCATTGAGGAGGGTGCAGATTTCATAGAAGCTGATATTCTATCTACGAAAGATGGTGTTCTGATATGTCATCACGATGTTAATCTCGATGATACAACCGATGTTGCGGACCACAAGGAGTTTGCAGACCGTAAGAGAACTTATGAAGTCCAAGGGATGAACATGACCGGCTTCTTCACTGGTAAAAACTACTAATATACACTTTTAACAACCCCCTTTTTAAAGATTTTAACGATAAGATTGAACAATTCCAAGAGCAGTTGATTTTACTCTCGAGGAGCTGAGAACACTTGGAGCTAAGCAGAGGTATCCTTTCAGGGATCAACAGTACAATGGTAACATGTTTTCTCTTCTTTATATAGTTTGAAACCAATCTTTGAGCAGCGAGTTGTAATGGAAACTTTTGGTATTATCAGGGAAGTTCCCAATTATTACTTTCGATGAGTATATAGCAATAGCACTTGATGCACCTCGAGTTGTTGGGATATATCCGGAGATTAAGAACCCTGTTTTCATCAACCAGCAAGTAAGCAAATATTTCCACTTATAGTCTTTGATGATAAACAATTAGAGAGGTTGTTAAATCGTTTTATTTTAACTTTGGCAGGTGAAATGGGCTGATGGTAAAAAGTTCGAGGATAAGATTGTTGCAACTTTGAAGAAATATGGATACAGAGGCTCATATATGTCTAAAGATTGGCTAAAGCAGCCAATATTTATTCAGTCTTTTGCTGCAACTTCGCTAGTTTACATTTCAAACATGACAGACTCACCAAAAGTGTTCTTGATCGACGATGTCACTATCTTAACCGAAGACACTAATAAGGTCTTTCTTTTATCAATACTTTCTTGATTTCGAAAATCAATAAAAGTTGCTTATATACGTATGTGAATGCAGACATACGCTGAGATTACATCAGATGCATATTTAGATTACATTAAACCATATGTGGTTGGGATTGGTCCATGGAAAGACACAATTGTTCCTGTTAGCAATAACCGTCTGACTACTCCAACGGATTTGGTTGCAAGAGCTCATTCACGTAACCTTCAGGTTTGTGTGTAAGACTCAAAACTTCGTTCTCTAGATATATGATCATTGATTTAAACAAAGTTGTTGGTAACTAGGTGCATCCATACACATACCGTAACGAGAACCAGTTTCTGCATTCCGGGTTTCATCAAGATGCGTATTTAGAGTATGATTATTGGATCAACAAGATTGGTGTTGATGGTTTGTTCACGGACTTCACTGGAAGTCTTCACAATTTCCAGGAGTTGAGTTCTCCTTTGCCTAAACTTCAGTGATTCTGCAAAGGATTCTTGGCTGTTTTTCTTTTGCCTTCTTAAGCTAGTTAATTTTCTGTTAGTTATTTTTGTAGGAATCCATTGAAACTTTTCATTTTCTTCTCTTTAATAAAAAGAAGCATCTACTCCTTTTATGTTGTTCACAATGCCTTGAGAATGTACTTTTGTCTAGGCAGACTTAACTGAAATAATTTTAAGAAAATCAATTTATACAATTTAAAACAAAGTCTTCTTGTTCTTGGAAATGTCTTGGAGCAATAGTCTTGTTTCAGCAGCATAATCAATCGGACAAACACCTTTTACAGTAATCTTCTGTCTCTTCTCGCTGTTATACTCTTGTTGACAAACACTGACACGGAAGAGATGAGCTGACCAAGTAGCTTCCTTCAGTTTTGTCTGAAACTCATTCACTTTCCCTTCCTGGAGATAACCAACATAACAGTTTTAGATGGAGAGTTAATAACGTTTCTAAGCCTTTTGTATGGTGATACCTTTGATTTAAGTTTTTTGAGTTCATCAGCTGTGCATCCAATAATCTTCTCTGCTTCATCATTGAATGCAGAAAACCAGGCTTCACCGGTTGAATCAGAGACTTTCACCGCCAGTATATACCTAATCACGCCATGAAGCAAACACTATTAATTAAAAACAAACAAGATCCAATTACTCTAGAAACTCTTATGAATCAGAGTATCATCTCTCACCTTAAGCTGCATTCTTTCATTCTTTTTTGACAACCTTCACACCAGTAACCAGAGTACATTGCCTCAGTCACTTTCTCGTGACACGTCTTGCAAGAACGGTACCACATTGCCTGGTCCGGCTTGATAAAGCTTATGTAAGCTCTAGTACTGAAAAATGCAGGCTGCAATAAAAAAAAAACAAGACCACATAAACCAACTTTTAATTTCTCCCAGATCGATCTTATTTTGTGAAAGAGTCTTTAACTTACCTTTTCCTCGCCTAAAGACTGGTTGCTTGTGAAGTGAGATATACAAACTCTGTCGGAATACATGGCTCTTGATCCATTATTGGCAGAAAGACTCATTCCACAGCATATAGATGTCTCTTTGCCTTCAGAATCATACCAGGACTTCAACTTTCTAGCCTCTGGTAAATCAGGATTTATCACCACATTGCTTCTGGTGATAGTGGATAATGATGACACACCTATGAAAGAAGGGTTTCTATCAGCCCCCAATTACACAAAATGCTTATTTTCACAAAAACTTTACCTTGAAAATGTCCAACTTTGAGAGACTTGATGGCAATTACTGGGTACTTATCAGCCATGTCAAGAAGCTCTTGCCCTAAGCCAGTAGCTAGATCGTTCCAAAGAGACACAACAACAGTTTTCTTTGTCTCGTCAGCTAAAGTTATATCCCTCTTTGGGATCATCTCATTGTCATTTTTTCTTCTGATGCTCATCGTAGGAGAAACGCTTTGGACAACGCCAATAACATCTGAAAAAAATGTAAACAACAACATTCAAGTGCCAGATTATCAAATACTAGAACCATCATACAAAACAAGAAGAGTTCTTCTATATAATAAGGAAACGGTCTCTTTACCAATAAGCTCCTTGTGATTCACGTATGCACCCAACTCATTAATGTGTACAAAGTTGAATTTTGTTGACATTTCTTCGTTCCGAACTTCTTCAACCTCTGAATTCTCATTCAGAGTCATCTCATAATCGTTCTGGACCGTGGTCTTGAACTGTTTATCAGCAAGCTTAAGGGATCCCCTAGATATGTAATAGACTTTTCCCACCTGGAATGTGTCATAAAACTTCTTTGCAGCTGCGTTGAACATTGTTGCCTGAATCTGTGTTCCCTAGGTTTCCATCAAATAAAACAAAAATCAATCACCGCACAAAAAACTCAAAGATAATGTAACAAAGCAAGTCTTACTTCCTCATCAGTAAGTTCTGCTTTAAAGACACATCCTTCTCCTTTAGCATTTCTGTAAGTTCTCAAGACTCCTTTGTTTGTAACACGGACCTTAATGGTCCAGCTTCCTTGGTAAGGATTCAAGGACAGAAGCGGATGCACCCTCCTGGTCATAGCCATTCTTGCAGCTGGTGCAGCACTGCAAAAACAATAGAAACCCTTGTTCTCAAACAAAACCAATACTTGAAATTAAAGACTCTAATTACAAACCCTAGATCTCAAACAAACCCTAATTTATAAACCACAGGGGAAATTAAAAACTTCAAGAACCCAAATCAATGGATACCAAGGAAACGTACGTATATCGATTACTGACAGGTTTAAGATTTCAGGACGAATCAAGTGACGATGATATCCAACTCTATGTCTCTTTTTTGTTTCTAGATGCAAATGTGTGTGAGAAAAGAATTAAACCAAAGTGGTTTTGTAAGATAAAAGTTTTGAGCGGGAGACATTTTTGATTCTTCTTTAATTTTTTTTTTGGTCAAAGATTCTTCTTTAATTATCACGCCGACTTTTTCAAAACTTTCACCGCTTCTCCTTGCTTTCGCGCCTTCTTTCAAAACCTCTGACGCATCTAGAAGGTTCATTAAACCCTCCCAATAGAAGGTTCCTAACTTTTTTTTTTTGCTATAGCTTTGAAACTTTTCTCAATATTAACTTTTGAACTTGACACCAACACCCTTTTTTTTTCTTTTCATCTATAGTTTGTTTTGATCTCACGAGACAAGCTTCACCAAAACTTACAATATATCTACACACTTACTAGAGACGTCTGTAATTTTTCATAAGAAACAATGAGAATCTGACCAGCTTATGCTTTTTTATGGATTATGTTCTATATCTTCCATGAGAGAGAGCATCTTCTGTGCATTAAACACAGAAGAAGATCCTTGTTTTGCTTTCTCAACGATCTGCTTTATCAGTTCCTTCTCCATCTCACTCTCAGACTCTCCATCTTCTTCTTCTTCGTCGCTCAAACCAAGTAGATCTTGCAGATTAAAGAAATTCACATCCTCTGAAGTTCTTGAGGAAGAAGCCTTTACATAATCTTTATGGCTCCAAGGTGAGCTTTTGCTTGTCAAATCCAATTCTTCTTCCCGCTCATCTCCTTCTTCTTCAGAAGAATCTTTTATATCCATCAGCTCCTCGTAAGAGTCATTGAACGCATCAAGTGCCGGCCCTGCTAGATTCATAACCAGAGGTTGTATTTGGATCTCTGCAACAGGGTTGTTATGCTTACGAATTGAGTCTCTCTTCACTGAATATGGTTTCTTCTTTTCCTCTGCTTCCATGACTAGCTGCTCCACTTTCCTCTGGCTCTCTTGTAAGGCGATCTCGAGTTCTTTTATACGTTCTTCACAGCGTGAGTTGATAACTTTGTGCAGACGCAAGCTTAGCTCACGAGGTGAGACTGTATAGTTTCCTGATTCAGGTGTGGCGTTTCCAAGAGGTTCCTCCTGGTTGGACTCGGTTTCATCAAAGCGCTGCCTGTCAACCTGATCATCATCATCTTCTCTCAGCTCTCCCTGCGCAAATTCTACTTCAAATTCCGGCTCCAGCTGCAATAAATAGAGAAACAATTACCAAACTGAACTTTCTATCTTATGAACAAAATGAGATAGAAAGTTCAGTGGAAGAATAGAGCATAAGTTAAAAGTATAGAAACTCACCTCGAAGGCATCTGAGGGTTGTGTCTCAATGTTGGATGAGCTCATGTTGATCTGTAGCCTTTCCAGTTCAGCTACAAGCTCTGCTTCAATTTCACCAATAGATTCTGAATTATTCTCTGCTGTCTTCTCACAATCTTTCACTGTCAATGAGTCTTTTGTCTTAAGCTCTTCTTCTGAATCCTTTACCAAACTCTCTGTCTGCTTTAACTCTTCTTTGACCTTGCTTACTCCTGTTTGGTTAGCTACAAACGATGACATTATCCCCATAGAAATCCCAACGCATAGCAGCCATGCTGCATCATTTGATCCTGAAAAGAAAACCAACAAGTAAAGTCTTGGCATTTGTCAGTGTAATACACAAATCTAACGTTCATGAAAAGATAGCGAGATGCTTACCAATCCCATTATCAGCAGATATTCTACTAGTGTTTCCACCTATCCTCTTACCATAAAGACCTGAAGTTTCCAACTTCCTTAGCTGAGGGATTCCACAGTTCTGATCTCGCTGGCCTAAAGAATCTCCAGAGCTCTTGCTAATTATTTTTGTACCATCAGTAACAACCAGAGGCCTCGAAACTGAACCACATGGTGATGGAAACGGACTAAGCATATATTCCTCTCTATGTAACCGAGACGTGACGCTGTTCTCCATAGAGAAAGGCTTGATAAGTCTCCTGTATCGCTGTTTTCTCCTAAGAAACGCTCTGTTCCCAAAAGAATCTGAACACATCTCCTCACTATCCACTCCAAATACATCAAGATCTTCCCCATTCACGCAATCCTCAAAGTTTTCCTCATTTGGTTTCTCGCCTCTTACCAAACATCTGGGAGATTCTGGCTTCGCATAAGACAAATCCTCAGGAAAGCTTTCTTTGTCTTTGGATACATTTGGCAAATGCTTGGTTATATATCCTGTAGCAGCAGTAGCTGCGATTAACCATAGATCCATCTCTTCTCACTTTATACTCATCAATCAGGAGAATACTTGGATACTCGCCAATCCAGCTCTATAAATGTTACACCTCATGGAAGCACACACTTACTCTAGGCTATGGAATCAAAGACTCAGGCTTTCCAAAAGAGAGAGGCTATAGTCAAATCATAAAAGCTACACACACGGGTTGAATATCAGAGAACACAATCGATGTGAATATCCCAATTCAGCTAACTCAGAAACCCGAATAGGTATCTGTTTCAAGAAGATACCTTTTTTTTAGGACAATGGCTACGAAAAACCCTAGTTTTCTACTACTCCATGCGGGAGATCGAAGCGATGAGTAAAACCCATTCGGGAAACTAAGAAAAGGTTTCGACTTTCGATTAGAGACGAGTTGATTGGAACAGTAGTCAAATAAGCTGAATGAAGAAGGAAAGGAGAAGACTTTGGAGCTTTGAGAAAGAATACAAAGAACGGGTGGATTCTTTTTTTGGGGGAAACGGCGATAGGCCGGCAAATGTTAGTGAAGAAGAAGAAGCTGTACGAGCTGCCAAAGGGTTACATTGAATTTCTCGATTTTCAATAAATATATGTCGTAAATAAGATCAGAAAAATAAAGTGGAGTATTATTTTATGTTTTGTATTAAAATGTAAGGGAGGCGTTATTACATGTTACTCATGTTTTTGTGTGGCGCAGAAAGAAACAGAATGAATTTTCATTCGTGGCCAGTTGATATGGTTGTTAGTGATTGTAATTACTTTGTTCATGAAGTTATGGGCATTGGGCCATTGGCCAATCATAGCTGAAGTTGTAGGCTCATCATTTATGAGCTTCAGTCCAATACATTAATTAGATGTTTGAATGAAGTCTTATGCAAAACTAAATATTTTACTAAGAAATTTGTTGTCTTTGCTAGTAAAGACTCAGAGCATCTTTATCCCTATTCCCTAGTGTCTAAAAATAAGTATCCAAACCAAAAAGTAATAATATTCTAAGCAACCGAAATTGTACAACAAAAAGTTAATGCTTTAAAAAAATGTAAATCACTTATATTTGTCCACCTGTCGTTTGAACATAAAAGCCATATGTTAAAATTCTTCTACAAGAGCTTTTGTCTTTCTCTTTCTTAATTTTTTTTTTGTTTTTCTTTAATTACTAAGATATTGCTAAGACACTAAAGATAAATATGCTCTCAGCGCCGTAGCGCATGGTATTTGACCATTGGTTCGGAGTATTTTCTGTACTCTTCCTTACCTTAAAAATACAGGGTGAAGGTATATATATCAAGTTTGAATCTCATCAACTGGGAAAAAGGAATTAATAATTGGTTTTTGTTTAAAGTCCAAACAGATTATGAGCTTCAGCTCAAACTTTTCAAATGTATGAAAACTAAAATTAGGGACTTTGATATAGGTTTCAAAGACAAAGATATTGGCACCGTTAAGAAAAAGTATAAATTTTTAGAAAATGTTGGGTTTGTAAGCTTTCGAAAAATGTCATAGGAGAATAATCATTGTACATCTTGACTGGTAACAAAACTGGATTTAGTCCGTTAAGGTTCCTAGGTAACAAATCTGGATCAAAAATTATTATAGATCAAGAAGTAATCTACAAACTTAAATCCAGAGTTTTATCAGTTGCATAAAAATATGGACAATAACATTATGACAATGTTAGTTTCAAAAAACAAAAACATTATGACAATGTTGTGCCTAATTATAATGACTACATATGTTTGTGGGTTTATTTCTCCAAATTTATAAAAATAATTGAGTCGAGACATGTGCCAAATGCTTGAAATTAGTGAAGATAAATTAATATGTTGACATGTTATTTCTCTATTAATTATACTTGAATATATGGTTTAGGGCATTGAACTATACATGGCCAGTCTCAATTTAATTTCGGGTCATGTTCAAAAATATTATCGATATATTTAACAATGTAATAAAATAGTTTTAACTATTTGTGTGTATTTATATATATATATATATTAAATGTTTTAAAAACAATATATGCACTAAATTTAGTTATTTATCTAAAAATTTAAAGTCTTAACTATAATTTAATATTTATTTTTAAAAAAATGTCTCGCAGCCTTAATAAATACATCTGTCAATTGATTTTCACTCCAAATGTAGTATGGCAAGATTATTCCAAATACCATCATCTGCTTCACTTTGTGACAGTCAACTTTAATATGTTTGATCCTCTCATGGAACATCGAGTTTGAAGCAATGTGAATAGCAGTTTGGTTATCGCAATGCATGATCATATTCGACCGTTATTTGTGTCTGCTAGACAATTATAGAACTAAAATGTAAATATACTCGTCCAATTGTTGAGAAAGTCAATAAATAAGATGATATAATGCAATCTATGTACACATAATCATTCAATTAATTGAAAAAAAATACATTTTGAAGCTAAAACATCACCAGTCTTACTCGTGGTTATATTTAATTAAAACATCACCAGTTTTACTCATAGTTATATTTAATTACTTATAGAAAAACATGGTTGTTGTAATGAAGCTCTTAAATATGAAATGACATTATTGGAAATTTCGATTTAAATAAGAAAATAATATGTTGACCAAAAAAGTAATTAATATTCGTTGGAAAATAATTATTATGATGAAATTGATTACTATTACCATAATGATAGTAAATGTGAAATATTTTTTTGCTTTTGTCTAAATTTATGATTAAGCAAAGTTTTATCATTATAATAGGTAAATTATAATATATTTGTAGGTTTTATACCAAAAATAATACTCAATATGTTTTAAATGATGCATGTTTAGATTTTTAATGTATATTAGTAAAACATGTTAAATTTTAATATTAAATGTATATTTTAAACCAATAAGAATTCAACAAGTGTAAACTTAAAAAAAAAATACAACGAGTCATTATTAACTGATACAAAATCTATTGAAAATGCAAAAAAAAAATTGAAATAATGTTTGTATAACTTTGTAAAAAGAATGGAGTAATATTTTATAATATATTATGTTATTATAAATTTAAATATACTAAAATTTAACGGTCATTTAAAAAACCGCGAAAGTTTAAAAGGTCGTTACACAATTTTTTTTTTTGAAATAAGCTAAATCGCGGTTAATTTTTAAATAGTAGGTTTGTAAGTACACAAATCAGCATTCAATAGTCCAGAATATAAATGATGAGTCAAACACAAAATTTGAGTATTAGACATTTTAACATTATGAAAATTAAATAACAAACTCAAAAGAGGTTCTAAGCAGAGCGCAGGGTAACAATAGATATTAATGCCAATGAGAGGACGTCCCATGACTATGAAGTCCAACCTCACATAGCTGTATAAGTAACTTGAGCCCCAAGGAAACTAGAACTCTAAATATCCATAATCGCAGGTGCACTCAGTTAACGGTGTCTCAATCGATCCGACGAAACACACAAGGATCGTGAGCTTCCTCAGGATCAACTTAAAAAAACACACACACACACACAATTAGAAACACAAAAACATAATCTCATTTTCCGACAGAAACTGAACTAAAAACATATTGTACCTGGAACTCGAGGCGTCCTGGGTTTCCTCTTTGGAGAAGGAAACGCCAGAAACGGTGGTTTGTGTTTCTTGCTTGGAGATGCATATGATGAACACCCTTTCCCAGAGGATTCGCTAGAGATCTTTGAGCTTGAAGGACCATGATCAGTTGTTAAATCCTTCACATCCTTGTCAACAAGACTCGGTATATGTAACACGCGAGCTGGGGATCTGCACACTTCACATAGCCACATGTCTGGGGGTGACTTTAGACAGATCTTTGCGCAATGGCTGAAGATGCACAAGAGAGAATTATACAATCAGAATTATATCATATATAAACAAGAAATGAAAATGATCTTACGTATGTTCTCTGACTTCTCTGCAGTAGAAACAAGTCATTATTAAATCCAGGTAGCTGATATCTCCACATACCTGACAAGGCTCCTATGTAACAAGATTTTAATATTATCAACAGATCACAAACAGATCGATTGAATATATGAATTAATGTGTTGGTCAATAACAAAACACGACGATCAAGACTTATCTATTATCAAACAGTTCAAAAAGGTAATCAATGGATTCCCAAAGACGATCGTGGGATATACAATCAAGAAACGATGATCTTACTGATGAGTTTTTGCTCAGATTCTTCATCGGTTCTTTACACAAAAAAAGATCTTTAAATGGCTTTGATGGTTATGCAAAGGAACTTAGATTTTAGAAAAGCAAAAAAAGAAGGAGATCGGCTTCTTGAAGTAGAAGAAAACAGTTTTCTTGCCAAGTATTTATAAAGATTTATCGGTCGGAGATTCTAACCGAACAAGAGTGTTTTTTCACCAACAATTCCACAGCCCAAACCGAAGTAAACCGAGATTTATATTAAAGTGTTTGACTCAAACTAGGAAGGAACAAGTGAAATAAGAAGTTTATTAATAGTTATTTAATTACTCAGGCTTAATTTTAACCAAATCCAGAAGAAGCAGAAGAAAAAAACTAAAAAAGGGTCAAACTTAAATTAATATGTTTGCTTAAGATTTAAAGATATTAAATAGAAACCAAATTCGTCCCAAAACGAATCAGTTTTACATTGTTAATTGTTTTCCTTAAAAATAAACATGAACAGAAGTCCGAAATAAAGCAAGAACATAACATATTTAGATAGTAAACTAGAGATAGAGACCATCCATCATCTTCAGAGCATCATCAAGACAGAACACACGCAGAGGAACAGAGGTTTGGAGTTACGGAGAATGAAACCGGTGCTTTCGTTTGAGTAATCCGGGTTTAACCCTGTTCCGGTAGCATCACTGATATTGCCTCCTAGCAGTCCGGTGGTTGGTGTGCCAGTGAATGGACTGCCAGTGTATGGACTGTTTCCACCGGGAAATGTGGTGGTCGGGCTGTTTCCTTTTGGACTGCTTTTGCCCGGCGTCACGGTGGTGCTGCTACCACCTCCAGTGCTGCTGCCACCACCTCCAGTGCTGCTGTAAAACAAGCAAGTAAAACAACAAAACTCATTATCAAGTTTTATCTAAAATATCGTTGGTATTATTACGTGACTACGTGTTTCAAGTCAAATAAGGTAAACAGAAATATTAGCGTTCGAAACAGTTGGGACGCAGGTCAAAACATTATTTGTAGGTTCAAAATTATGTTACATAGAAAGAGAAGCGAATGAAAAGTGTATAAGCGAGATTTTTTAAAAATATTAGGTTTTGAGTACTTGTTGGAAGTATATATTCATACTGTACATAAAAATATAATAAAATTATATATATATATAATATAAGAAAATTTTATAAAGCTAAGACTAAAAATATATGATTTAAATTTGTAATAAATCATTTCATTTATGATAATTTTGAAGATTTCATATTTAAACTGTGAAAATACATATAAAATAAGTTTAAAATAAATATTATATTAGTTATTTTTAGTACTTCATAAATAACTGACACAATAGTTTTGAATATATGTTATCTTTAATCAAAAACCTCAATACATAGAAATAATTTATAGTATTAGTTTTAATATTTGTTTATTTATATTCTCTCTATTTCATTACTATTAAGTTTTAGATTTTATATAAATTAAATACTATGATTTTATATTTTTTTAGATTTATGACATTGTGTCTTTAAAAATGGAAATGTGATTCCAAAATGAAATCATAAGCTTCCAACGTATTTTAAAAGAGAATAGTTTAGAAGTGTTTTTGAAGTGAGATTCCACAAGCTTTTATAAGGTTCTGATTCGGTTCCGCATTCGGGTTCCGAGCCTAGGTTCAAACTTTATAATAATAATCCCTAATTAAAGAGAGCAATTGAATCTATTGCAGGTTGTAATCTAGTTTAAAGCTTTGTTTGTTTGGTAATAGTAAATGTGAACTTTGATTTATATCTGCCTTTTTAGTATATCTTTTCTCTGTCCCGCAAATATTAATTATTAGATAATCCAACACTAAAGTGCAATACTAAATATAGGGGGATATCTTTTGTTTGTCCCTCTTTCAGAAAAATATGTAGAAATCAAAGAACCATACCTAACACTAGAAGGGAATGGACATCCTGAATAGCCTGTGACAAAAGGTTCACATATCGGAGAGATAAGCATCAAGAAAAGGAAGTTGGACTATCTATGGCTCAAGCAACTATTTAAGGCTTTAAACAATAACAGTTTTTTTGAGGAACTTACTGGGATCTGTGGTGGTTGGAGTGGCGGTACCAGTGAAATTACAAGACTCAGAAGCTTGACTTTTCTTCTGGAAGAAGCTATTGACAGCATAGCTACAATGAGCTCTAACATTGTCAGGGTTGAAACAAGAGCCTTTTGGGTGAGTTGGGTTACAGTCAGCTCCATTCCCACAAGCATAGTCTAATGTCCTTTGGAGCACTGAGTCGCTTAGCCCTGTTTTGCACACACACCATGTGGCACCTATCAAAGGGAACAAATTGTAAGTGAAGTCAGGAAGTTTTGAGGAGATCTTGTTTTTGACTGTCGTTTCATACTTTAAAGACAATATTTGAAAATCATCAACTAGAGTTTTTTCTTTGTCAGGCAAGAACTATATCTGTGATGTAAGTAGACACACTGAAAAGAAAACAAGAGATTAGAGAAGTAGTGAGGAGAGCGAGAGTTCTTACTACAATGGCCAGCCATGAGGATACTGAGAAGATAGAGAAACAGAATAGCCATGAAGGGAATGCAGATACACAAATGTTCACTATTGATTAGTCGAAACTGAGAGGGATATACTATAGAGAGATGAAGATATAAATTTTCTCTTCTATTATTGTTATAGAAGAAGAGAGAGAGAGAGAGAGAGAGAGAGAGGTGTGTGTGTATACAAGCAGACACTAGTCTACTGTACTGAGATTGAGAGCGACAACAACTTGTTCCGTGACTCTTGTTTCTTCTCTAGCCCGTCTTGAGTCAGCTTTTTCATTATTGTTTGTAGCTCTCCATGTGAGCTTGTAAGTATACACCCATTTCGAAATTTAATATTAAAACAAAAATTGTGATGCATCTTAAACAACACAAAATGAAAGATAAATTCCTACTCAATTACAAGATTGTTGATGCCTTTAACATCACAAAATGAAAGATAAATTCCTAATAAATATAAACTGCAGTTTATGATAGCCTGGTCGACTGATCCAACGACTTGTAATGTCACATACATGATACATATATTTAGAGACTTTTAGCTAAGTGAAAAAAAAAAAGAGGAAACAACATTTGCTATCTCTAAATTTCTATTTTCTACAAACATTTACTATTCAACTTATTATAAAACGCCAAGTGAATGTCTAACGCATCATGTGTTGCAGAATTGCAGGTGGTGGTGGTGTTCCACGGTAATATGGAAATATGGAAATATCTAGCCTTTTTAAATACATGGTAAATATAGAAAAATCTGATTTTGCTGGCATTAAAAAATCTAGAGTATTAAATGCATGTGGTACTGTAAGGAAAATGTTTTAATACAACAAGATGTACTGTAAAAAAAGCTGAAATAATAAAATACACAAAATTTGAATTTTAAAAGGAACACATGTGAATCTAACTTCGTGGTGTGAAAACATATAACTGAAACGGGTTTGCTTCAGACAGCTATCCTCTTGTGTCTTGTCCATGCAGACAGCATCCAACAAATCACACCATCTTAATTAACTTAATTTTGGGAGTTACATACTATTATATTTACTAGACCATGACCTGCCCGACCGGGCAGGTACTTATCTTATTTTTTAATTTTTGTATTTATATTAAATGATGTATTTTATAATAGTTATATGTTATACTTTTGTTTTTTTGTGTGTATGTAATAACAATCGAATGTGTGAAAAATGTTTGATAGTATATAGTGAAAGCGTCAAATCAACAATGATAGATTATAACTGAAATATATATAGGAATGTAATTAATTTAAAATGTGTTTCAAAATAAATTACTTTGAGTTAGTAAAATATATGAAATAGATAAATAAATATAATTTTGTAACATCAATTTATTTGTCCATCTTGTATGGAAATATAACATAAGAAAATGTCCATGTAAGATTTAAAAAAGAATTAATAAAATTCATATGTATACAAAAATAGTTTATTGAAAAAAATGTATTTTTTAAAAATTAGTTGTTTAAAATATGACACCTATATCTGTAAAAATGTATTTTCATTTATATGGATCAAAATTTTAAGAAAATGTATTACTAAATTGGTGTATATACTATTTAAAATGTATGGTCCTATATATTTTCTAGTTTTTAACATTTATTATACTGAATTTATATTGAACTAATATTTTTATGAAAATATATGTAACATAACATATTTATATATCAATCTATATATTATATAAATGTTTCTTTTTGTTATTTTTATTTTAGTTATTACTTATAAATAATAAAAATATAATAACTATTTAAAGATAGGTAGATAATTAATCATAAAAATGGTAAAAGGTAGGATAATTAGTATGAAATTAATTATTATGTATATATAGAATTAGTAAATAATTACCATATAATTTATGCTTAACTACGAAATATATATATATATATATATATATATAATTAATTATTTTCAGACACACATGTATATAATAAAATAGGAAAAGACAAAAAATATTAAAAGGTAGACTTATTAATTATTGTTTCCATAATTTTTAGTTAGAATTTGATTTTGGAAATGTATTAATTAAAGAGAAAAGTCAACGAATTATATAAGGTAGGTTAATTAATAGTTTCAGTGGCATACCATTGTAAATACCACTGAAAACTAAAGGTTATTTTTAAAGTGTACTTTTCTTTTAATAATAGAGATAAGAACCAACTTACGCCATTTGAATAACTTTATTTTAACGGACTTACATTACACAAACATCTATAGCTTTTCACACAAGTAAACTTAGGTTTAAACAGACCCGAGCCCGTAAGCACTCATATCCAATCTCGGCTTAGGATGCACAACTAAAGGAACCGCTCTTTGCAGAGTAATCCCATAAGTCTCCTCCATGTTCAGCTTCTCCGGGGTAACTCCTCCGGCCAATTCCCATTCAAATCCGTGAACAAGCGTCGCCGTCAGCAACTGAATCGTCCGTAACCCTAAACTCAGCCCGGCGCAGATTCTCCTCCCGGCTCCGAACGGTATAAGCTCGAAGTCGTTTCCTTTCACATCAACCCCTGCTTTTTCACCACCGGGTAAAAATCTCTCCGGTCGAAAAGATAACGGTTCGGTCCATTGGTCCGGGTCACGGGCTATGGCCCATATGTTTGTCAAAAGGGTTGATCCTTTCGGGATATGATAGCCGTTGATCTCACAGCTCTCTGATGCGATGTGTGGTAACGAGAGTGGTGTTGGTGGATGGAGCCTGAAGTTCTCTTTGATAACCGCCTGTTTTAACCAAAACCGGTTAAAAATTAGAGCTTAACCAAAACAATCCGAGTTGCCGGTTTGGTTTAGCGTACCTGAAGGTAAGGAAGCTGAGAGAGGTCTGACTCGTTAATGGGCCTTCCACGTCCGACGACGGAATCAAGCTCTTGTTGGGCTTTTGTCATTATCTCCGGGTGACGGATCAGTTCAGCTATGGCCCAGTCAACTGTACTTGCTGACGTGTCAGTTCCAGCCGTAAACATGTTCTGTAAGAGAGAAAACTAAAATCAATAACTAATCATGATTTATTACATCAAGAAATTAATTATCAAGCGAAAGTACGAACCAATAGCAAGGCTTTGATCTCAGTATCCGTTAGGGTTCCACCCTCACCGTCAAAATCAGTTCCCTTAAGCGAGATTAAAGTGCTAAGCATGTCGGTGTGCTTTTGATCCTGACCGTTCTTCATCGTCTCGTGCTCTTCCAAGATGGACGATAGAAAAGCGTCGAACCTCTTGTGTAGACGTTTCATTTTGCCGGCGACGCCTTGTAAATCTAAGCAATCAAGCGCAGGCACGAAATCTCCGATGTTGAATACTCCGGCGAGAGCCATCATCTCTGTAACCATTGATCGAAACTCCTCCGCTTTGTGATCGGCATCGGCGCCGAACAGTCGCCGTCCGATCATCTCGCGGCCGAGGGCGTTGAGTACACACATGTTCACCAACTGGCCTAGGTTCACTGGTTTCGTGTTTGCACGCGCTAGCTCGCGCATGAGTGTTCCGACCTCTTCCTGTGAAATTCAAATTTACTCTATTAATCATGTTGTTTTTAGCCTAATTAGATTACCTCTTTCAACCTAAGTATTACATATATGAAACAATCTATCTTTTTACCAAAGTAAGACGAAAAAATGTTCTTCCATATCAACCTGATCAGCAACTAGAATAATGATTGGTTTATGGTTTTAAATAGGTTTAAAAATATTTAATATTGTTATAAATGTTTCATTGTGAAACCTGTAAGTTAAATTTCGAATTTCGAATTTTACTTTTATATATTTATTTTATAATTTTAAAATACAAAACCAATAAGAAATCAGAGCATTGTATTAAATTAAAATTATAAAACTAATAAAACAAGTTTTAATAAACCAGGGTTCTGAAATCAATAAACAAATAACATTATACACATATTAACAAAAAGCGAATACACATTTTATCTATTAATTTTTAGTTTTGTTATAAATTTCGTTTGCTTCCCAACAAAATTACATCACTCATACAGTCATACCCTATATATTTTTTTTGTTAAAGAAAAAAAAAAACCATTTATAAATACCGATAGAAACTCTCAAAAAAAAAATCATACCCCTATATATTAATATATGGTTTATGTTTAAATCAAAAGTATAAGTTAAAAGCTAAGACATCAAATTTTCAAATACAATAAAAATTAAAACATCAATTTTTTGTATAGGGACAAAATATTATTTTGGAACTTTTTTAAGTTAATGAAAATCAATTATCCAATAAGTCAATAACCTCACTCGGACTATAAACCCTAAAGTTCCACCTCGAAAATAGTATATAAATGTATACATATACAATTATCCCATTTTAATTTACATGTAATTAAATTTCTTAAATAATCTAGTTTCATTCATGGAATAATTTCAAAGGGGAAAAAAACAAAAAGTTTCATAATAAGCATATAAACTATCACGATCTATATGCCTATAGTACCCTGACGTTAAAGAACTTTGTGATACATCTTATTCAAGGGAAAATCTTGTGGTCCATTCTCCATATATACACCATTAATCATTTATTAGAGTAATTTTCCTTTCGTTTCTGAGCTTTCCACTTTCTATATATAGTATTTTTTTATTTTTATTTTATTTTGTAGTAGCATTGGTATCTTTCACGTTACATCGTACCACTGTAGAGACATACGATATTTTTTTGAAACTTAAAAGAAATAACGATATACGATATTGAGAGATCAACTTGCACAGGTATACTTTATGCCTATTTTCCCGTCTATAGCGTTACGTTCAGTAACTATAGTTACTTATAGTTATTAAAATAAACTTATTTCGAAACATGCATAGAAATTAACGACAAGGTTAAAAATATATAGGTGAGCTATAGCGTTAGAAAAATGAGAATGTCGTTTATAACTAAAATTTACCTGTCGAACATGTTTGAAATCTTCAAGAGCTTTGGCTGAAAACAAATGAACAGAACTAATCTTCCTCAACATTCTCCATCGTTGTCCGTAAGGCGCAAAGACAAGATCTTGATAGTTATATGCCATGTGCTTGGCTCCGGAGTTAGGGGGTCGGCTAGCGAAATTGGCATCATGGATTTTCAAGAACTGTTCGGCCACGGATTTTGAGGCGGCAACCACAACGTCGGCGAACCCAAGTCGTAGATGGAGGATAGGGCCGTATGTGGTTACCATGGCGGCCAGTGTTTGATGGGGTTTAGGGCCCATGTGAGGGAGGTTTCCGATGATGGGCCATGGGTTTGGACCGGGAGGGAGACGGTTATTGCGGCGGCGAGATAAGACGAGGACGATGACGAAGATGAACGCAGGGAGAAGGATTGTGAGGAAGAGATTAGTCATAGTGTTGGGTTTGAATGGTAAGTGAGAAACGAGGAATGGGAAGCATAAGCTATATATAAGATAAGGTGTTCTTTTTGACAAATCCATGCATGTCTCGGTAGGTATAAATTTGTTTAAAAATAATTGTTGATCTAAGCCTAGTTATCATGTTTATAATACGGTTTAGTACCACTCTGGTTCGGAATAAGATTTTTAGCTTTTATATTTTTTTTTTGACGAAATTTTTAGCTTATATATTGCTTATATGTGTTTCAAACAACCAATATAATAATGATTTTAGTTTTATTTCGGAACTGGAAAGTTGATTATCAGGATTCAAAACTTTAAGTTATACATATATATATATATATATACATACATCTATGTTTAAGGGAAAATAATGGATAGCACGAAAAAAAATATGACAAAATAGCAGGAAAAAATCCCAGAATTAGTAACTTGTTAAGTTATTTCAAACCTTAAATTCAAGGGCCCCTAAATACAAAATTGTAATCATTAAACCTAAATCTAAATATATTTTAAAATTTTCTAATTATTTTGAGAATTTTTTTTGGTAATCATGTTATATATATATATATATATATATATTGAGAATTTTATTTATTTGAAATTAAAAAAATATATTTTGAGAATTTTATTTCTTGTGTAGTGGAAGTAGCTACTCTGTTTGTGTCTCTTTTTTCTTTCTCTTCCTGCTCTTCTCCCTCGTCATCTCATGATCATCGGATAAAATGACTATTAATTTCAAGTCAGTCAGAATTTGAGGGATCTTGACTGTTTGGACAAAAATGTGTGTTTCCTGTTAATTTATGGTATTTCTATTTTTATTTATCAGCACCTTAATATAGTTTTACATACACATACATGTGCATATGTACGTGAGCACATGCTTCTTTTATATAGTGCTCTGTTTCGTATGAAAAGAATGAAAGTTTCTTCTTTTTAAAAAAGAAAAATGAAAATTTCTTCCTAAAAAAAAAGAATTCGTCTCTGCATATTGGGATTTGAAATACGGACATTGAGCATCGACGGCCGTATCATTGGAGCTCTCACATCATTGAAACAAGTTTTTAATTAAGAAATGTACAACGTTCCAAAAGTTCGGTACATGAATATAATTAGAACCTCTGCAAAATGTATGTCATGAAATTTAGATTGACACTAATTACCACCCAGTTTGCACCGTTAGGTTAGTGAAAGGCAAAATTTCTTTTGACATAACACAAGTATCGGATGATGAGCTGAATTTAAAATTAATGTACGTGGGTTATATCATACGAATATATATATATATATATATATATATATATATATATATATATATATATATATATAATAGACTTTTCTTTATTTTTGTAGGAGGAATTTGTTGACATGTGTCTTTTTTTTTATTTATACTTTAGGTTATTTTTTTAGATTATTACAATTTGGGTCACTACTTTTTAATTATGCGCTATCTAATCTTTTACACACTATTTTTTATCATTTGAATCTTGATAATCTATTTCATTGGTCACAAAAATGCTAGATGAATAAAGAATAATTAAAATAATATAAATCTAGTTTAAATATTTAATTTATTGACAACTAAAAAAATAACATAAATTTTCAAATATTTAATTTTAATTTTAATTTCATATTATTTTATTTACAAATTATATATGTATTTACTATTAACTAAACTAAAAAATATACTAGAGAAAAACATAATCTAAACATAAAATTTTCATAATCATATAGAAAAAATGTAAAAAAAACTAACTCAATAAAGTTCTAAAACTGAAAAAAATATCAAAAACGAAGACTAACTTTTCCTCACTTTATCGTACAGTCTCTTGGTCATGACAAGCATAAGTCAGAAAATAGTAGAAAATAAATTTTGAGACAAAGCAATATGCCGAAGACAAATGAGCGCGATTAAGGACATACTCAAAGAACCAATAAAATGGATTATAGGAAGAAAAATCAACAGAAAATCAAAATCGCTAGAAAGCAGGAAGACACATGCCTAACGCACCATAAGACAACCACCAGTTAAAAAGCACCTCACAAACTAAAAAAGCACAAATAAAATGTACATGCCAGCAAAAAACCACAAATAGAAGGGACCAAAGCACCAAGAGACTAACTTCGCACACTTATAATAAAAAAAAACCGGAGAGAAAGAGAAACAACCTGAGGGAGAGAGAATGTAAGCCAGTCACCAAGAAACCAGAGCCCAACTTGAGATCAGAAACAACCTTCCAAACCTAAAGAACATACACAAAGGAAAACACAATCCAAATATGGAGTGGCAAACATAGCGAAAGGGAGAGTCATAAGAGATGCGAGCAGCGATGAAAGTTGAAACGAGATGAGAGAACAGAGAGGAGAGGGTAAGAAGAAATGAAATCAGAAAACCATAGATCCGTCCTCGAGCTATGAAAGAGACTATATAAGGCAGATTATCAAAAACCAAATCTTGAAAACCAAGAAATGCAGGGACCGTCAACGGTAAGCCAACGACGAGGAAAACAATATCAAAGACGATCAGAATTTGAACCAACCTAAGGAGATTCAATTCTTAACATAAGCCAAAATCTAAGGAAGGAGGGAAGCAATCAATATTGACTGGAATAACCTATAACACCATGAAAAACAACCACACAACTGGTAACTTATAAACCTGATTTATAACAAATAACAGATAATCTCACAGGAAAAAATGTGAGGTAGAATAAGAGCATGGAGGTGAGTCTTTTCCGGTGATGGTGAGAAGCACATCACACCGAAAAGGTAAATGAAATACATAGATTGTGACGGTTCAATATCAAAATATAGAAAGAAGGCAAAAACATCTTAAAAGAATAATTTTCAAATCATTAAAAAAAATAAAATACGACTTTTTAATGATAAAACTTTCAATTTTAGAATCAGAAAATGTCTAAATACCTTTCTCTCTTATTCTGCTATCTGGCGGGTGGGTTTTGCGACACATGTCTACTATTGAAATTTAACATCTAACGTTGCTTTTCTGTCTCTTTAACTTAAAAACTACATGTTGTCTTTATGCCTAATATAAATACGGTAACTGCACATTGTTTTTATTCTAACATAAATATTGTAAAGTAAAATGAGATTCGTAACAAAACTAATATAAAAGAGGCTCAGCAATCCAAGCCCAGAAAATTGAACGGCTGATGAGGCAGCTCAAGACCACCATGAGAGATGAAGGCGTCGGAAACAGAAATCATCGCCGTAGTTAAAAATCCCATTGCTCGACCTCCGAAAACAATATCCATGCAGTCTCCACTTCATCTTCTTCTAAATCTCTCATTCCTTATCCATGACTCAACTTATGAGAACATTCTTCTTACAATCTCCGTTTCGTATTCTTCTGAATACCAAAGCCTAAGTTTAAATTTAACTTTAGACATCCATTGTATCTTCAAACATATTAGTGTACATTGGGCTTTTTTGTTCTAATTGAATTCTAAATTCATTCTGATATTCTCAGTTTAAACATGTAAATCAATCATATTATAATTTTAGTGTAAACTCATCTGTCCGTAGGACGGGCCAACCACTAGTTAAGAATATAATCAGGTAATAGCATATGGATTCCATTACCGCCTATAGAAATCCCTTTTATCATTCCACACATAGGGAATTGGATCGATTCTTGACGAAGAGACAGCCAAGGTAATATGATTATTAATTGGTCCACAACTCATTGTCCTAATTAATGTACTTTGCAGGTATCGTAAAATATAACGAGACTTTGTAAATTCTATAACAGTATATATTAATCTAACAAAATAGAGATTTAGGGTTTTCTACTGAAAAATTACTGATCCCACCAGGACTTGGAATATACGAATATTATATAGAAAACTATCAATGCATTTATTTATGTTGAAAAGGTTGGAAGCGAAAGAGATAGGGTCGAACGGTAGGTGAGCTTTCTGGTTCGTGAGATTTGATCGTTAAACTTGAAAGGTAGCTAAATATCATATAGAGTCGTTCGTAACAAAAACGTAAGCTAATACCTTTTTTTCAAAAAAAAGAAAAGAAATTGTATTGGTTAAGCAAACACTAGAATAAGTTAGACGATCATCCTAAAAAAACACTAGACCATTCTCCTGGCCCCGAGATTTGACCATGGGACATTATTTTGATTTTAAAAACACTAAAAGTGAATGATGATCAAAAATACTTTCCAAAAACATACTCCAGTCTGCTTACTTTTGTTTTCATGAGGAAGTGGTTATAGGTGAATGTAGATATATTAGATCGGGAACCAACCCTTTCGATAGTTTAGAAACGGTGTTTTTTGCCTTTCAAGTTTTCTTTTTCGTCATTTCTCTATTATAAGCATTTAAGACTTATCCAAAAACATCACACAATGTTTTAATATTCAACATGTTGTTTAGCAAAAAACAAAAGTTTCAAGATGTTTGTTTACATAGTCCCATAAGATTTTTCACCTGTGTAAATATTTACATGGGAAATTGCACCAGGTAACATTTAGAAAACCAAAATTGACTGATTAACCAAAAATGCATTTTCTCTCTTTTTTTCTCTTCATATCTCTGTCGACCACTTTCTAAAAAACTAATTTTGCTTTTTTTGGTTATAAAAAAAAAAACAAATAACCCTATTTACATCATGCTGTGTTTTCTGCACCAACACGTAGTAATCTTATTTATCTTTTTTTTTCTGAAAAAGGATTAATCTTATTTATCTGTCTATTGAAAAAAAAACAAATTCATGGCATAATAGCGATGTTGTAATTTTCTACTCACAGTATGCTTTACTCACGCGCATATTTTTTATATCCAAAAAGACTAGGAACGGTTTAGGGGAGAATACCGAAAGAGATAAGGAAAATTAGAGAAATAAACAAATTCATAACAAATGCGACGACATTTTAAACGAATAGGTCAAACGTAGTATTCATATATTGAACTTTCATAACACAGTTGATAAAAAAAAGAACTGTCATTTGCACAGGTCTGTGGTTGTGGATCTATTTAAGAAAAAAAAACACAAAGCTATTGTGCTTCGAAAATCAGTAATTTGAATATATTTTTCGTGTAGTTAAGAAAAAAAAATATATTTTTCGTAAATCGGGGTAGCTGGAGTCTGGAGAGTACACGTGAATGGTAGCCTGGTAGGTAAGATATGTGGTTCACAATATTGGTTGATGATAATACGATATATGTTATTGGGATACAATATTCGTCGGTAACTTCTCACAGACCGCTTCTTTTATTGATTTTGTCCTTCACGGTTATTCACAAAGTGGCAACTACCCAATATGCCATATAACTATCCGTCACATTAATCAACTATCAAAAATTAACTGATTAATTTTGTTTTAGATCGATACAATTCTTTTTTCTTTCCCTCTGAACTGATGATATTCATTAAACGTTGGAACCAGGGGCGGAGCTACATAAGGTAAGTAGTGGGCAGTTGCCCCCCATAAAATTTGAAATTTTCATTTAAATGCTAAGAAAAAAATTGATTGCCCCCATTGAAAAGAAATTATTGCCCCCCTAACACAAGCAGTTCGAAAAGTTACAAATTAAATTCTCCATTAATTCTAATCTGTTAACATTACTATGGTTGCCTAGTTTGATTTGAACATTAAACCATAATTATTTCCATTTATATAATGAATTAATGAAAAGGATTTTCTTTCCTCGAGAATATTGTACTTTCTGGTTTTAGTGAACACAAAATGTATATATATCTAATAAGTACATATATTATACTCAATGAAAATATTCTAATTTTAGTGATTATTTGTTTGTATTACGAGTGAAAAACTTCATTTTTGACTTCTTTATGATTTTGTTCTTTTCATCATTGTGAATTCGTAAGGAAGATCATTTTTATAAATTTTATTTTAGTTTTTAAATTATAATCAACACTTTGAAAAAAATTCGTTTTACAGATAAACTATATAACAGAATCAGTTTATATAATTGAAAATGCATTTATTAAATATTAATATTTAATATAATTATATTTAAACAAAAATATTTGTCCCCGTTGAAATTCTTTTCTAACTCCGCCACTGGTTGGAACAACACAAGTTTTGGTACAGATGCTGACGGATATAGAATCCCCAAACACAAAAGCCCAAGGAAAGGCAGCTAGAACCCACACCGAGGTAACTTTCGAAAACAACACTAACATAAAACGAGACCTAAGCTAGGAACCATAGCGAAAACATAACCAACAAGAGCGAGCTACACAAAGGCAAAGGACGATTCAGCACAACCAACGTTCCCACGTTATAAACTTATAAATAGCAATGATCTGGATACATAGTAGCTGCCCTTAGATCGATACAATTTATATATACTATTTTTTATTTCATGTATTTTGTGTCCGGGTAAAACATTTTAGGTTAATCATAATCAGTATCTGGAATGCAGTTTTTCAAAATAATAATAAAAATAATCAGTATCTGCCAAACGCAAGCTAAATTCGGGTTGCTGTTCCAGCTCCCAAGGGAAGCAGATGAGACGGAAGGGTAGATCTCAATGCCACGTCTCGTGATTTAGACCGCATTTGATTTCTTAAAGAACTTTCTTTTAACGAAAAAGACGACCGAAAAATTAACAAACGTACAAGTACAACAAAACAAATATGCATTTATTTTATTCAATTAAAAATTCAACAAACGATGATTACGATAGACATATACGTGAGTATGCTTCGTGTACGCAGGAGCCTCGCATAGTAAAGCTTGAGAAATGAGATGGGTTAGGTATGGGTAATGGGTGGATGAAGAATTAAGTGACACTACTATACTTCTAGAGTGGACATACTTTCTTTATAGACGGATAAATAAACACATGTCAACATGATTCGTGGACGTGACATAAACTATTTACGGGTTTGATTGTTAACTATTTATATAAGTGTATTAAAATTGTGAGATAACAAATTAAGTCTACGTCGAAGAATTACACAAAAATATCTAATATGTAAAATATTGTAAAACTAGCCTTTTGGAAAGAAAAGCAAAAATAAATTCATGTAGATTTTGCCACTAAAATCCAAATAGACAATATAGTACTAATCTAAATAGTTAGACATGAGATCTAAAAATTCTAACAATTAGTATTAAAATAGTTACGAGAAATTTGTAAGAAAACCAAAATACAATTTGAGAGATGAATGATATCTTATGAATTAGGAATAAAAGGTGTGTCGTAGAGATCAAATCAAAAGATCTTGTAAATTAGTTGTGGGATACGAAATGAATATGATCCTTAGTTTGAAAGAGAAAATATGAGATAACAAATTAAGTTTCACGGAGAAAAAATATACAAAAAATATTTAATATATAAGGAGATGTTCAACTTTAACTAATACGAAGTATTTTGGGAAAGAAACAAACAGTAAATTCATGTGGATTTTGTCTCTAAAACTCAAAATGGACAATATTATATTAATCTGATAATAAAAAATTAGACATGAAATCTAACAGTCTCAACAAATATCGTTTAACAGTTGGTAGATTTTAAATCCGGTGATGATTACATGTATCGGAAATTTATATTTATCTTTTCGTTTTTGGTATCACTTATGATTCTCTTTTCCACAAAAATTCTTACAAATTTTTACCACCCAACCATACTTACAAGTCATGACTAATTATGTAAAAAATAAGCGAAAATAATACTCAATTGTTTCTTAAAAAGTATCAATTCAAAATTGTAATGCCATTTCATTTTATTTTCAATTTAATATTATTATATTGATTTATGAATATTTTTGGTTATATCAAATATTGATTAAATAAATATAATTAATAAGAACATAAATATATTTTGGTCATTTTTATGATTTTTATTGAGATAGAAAGCAAAATAAAAAGAGAACCAAGGTCGGACCAGACACGTACGTAAACAAGCAGAATAGATGACTTGCCATGTCAACCGGTGGTGGTGGTCTAGTGGCGCTTGAGGGAAATAAAAACCCAATATAGCGAATCCGGGTTCAAACTCCACCGGCCACACGGATATAGACTATTGCTTTCGACTCATTTGAATGTCCATGAAAGGATCTATCAGTGGATTGTATTTCTATCCGGGGGTTAGGTCTATGTCATCATTGATCCGGTTTAACTATTTTCTTATTAAAAAAAAGACTTGCCATGTCTGTCCAGTACCGGCTTAAAACTATATTGGACCCATGGATAATTTTTTTTTATGTATTAAAATTAGTTAAGCGTAATATTCTGGACCCTTGTTGTAATAAACAAACATAACTATAGACTCTTTTTATCATTAAATTTAGTTAATTTTAAGATAAACCCATGGCATATGCCATATTTGCCATCTCTTAGAGCCAGTACTGTGTCTGTCTAATCGCGTAGACATGAGAAATTAATTGTTTTTATTTATATTCTGAAGTTTCATTTCGATTGTTTTTGAAATTTAAGTTTGGTTCGGTTTGGATTGTTTATTGGGGTCCCTTGTTTATTTTCTTAGTAAAAGATATTATTACCTTACTGTTGCATGCACTGATCAATGCTTATTAATGGCTGGAAAGGATTTTTCTAGGGCTGGATAAAAAACTAGAATCTCAATAACTGAATTGTATCCAATCGGAGAAAATAGTAGTGAAATGCACAAAATTTTGGTATTTGGAGAGCCAAAACCGAATTAAATCGAAGTATTTCGGATATCCAAATATATTTGAAATGGATTTATATACATAAAAATATTAATTATTTTTAGAGTTAACATATATATAAAGCATCTAAAATATATAAAATACTTTTAAATTATCCAAAATATTTGAAAATATAGACATATATTCAAAAGTAAATGTCTACAACTGATAAGCTATACTCAAACACCAAAAATGCTAAAAGTATTTATTGATTATATATCTAATTAAATATTCAAATCAAACCAATTTATTTGTAATTTAAGTATTTAATATACGTTATCAAACTTATATGTGATATATTATTTGGTTTATAGATTTTGAGAAATTTAAAGTATATAATAATTTTAAAATAATTTATATGGGTTATCCGAATCCGAACCAAATCTGCAAAGATCCAAACCAAATCCAAATATCTGGATGGTATTGAAATCTTTGACTCCAAAAACCTGATACCTAAATAGACCGAACCGGACCTGAATGAGTATTTGAACAACCACCCCTAGATTTTCCTAACTTTTTTGACATATAACAGCTTATATGTGGCAAGCCAGATATAACCATGAATAACACACAAATTTGAACTACCTTGATACACCTATATTCATAAGAAAATATAATAATCTTTAATGGTGACCATTATTGTTGATTAGATTTTCTCAAGATTTGTTTTATAAGCATGATTGATATATACATGTTATAAAATCTCTGAAACTTAGATGTGCCATGAGCTGTACTTAAGAAGAAAATGACGATAGAGAATGGGCCAATCATTAATCAAACCCAAGAATCGAAAGGGGAAGCGAAGATCTATAAGGAAACACTGTTTGATAGATATGCATTAGTTTGGAAAATGTAGGAGAGTATGAGTTTCTGTTTGTTAGGGTATACTATAGAACTAATCGGTAGATACTAATTTGTTAACTAGATACTAATCATAAGGACATATTAAGTAGCTAGCTTCCATATTTATTTACAAGATTATAACAAAGTTTATAAATGGTTTGTGAACCTAATCATCTATCTACTCTATTAAGATTGAAGTACAAAACAGTACTTAACTATATTGAAGTGATTTCTTACATATTTTCCTTCACCGTAACTGATTTGAACCATTTTATTTAATGCCTTTGCCTCATGGTGCAAGTGCAACTGACAATTTTCTGAAAGTTGATAAACCAAATAAGCGCAAAATAGCTACTACATCAGCACATCTATCTTGGAGTGAAGAAATCGTGCAGGATGCCAGAGGATTAAGACTCTCGCGTGTAAGGCTTATGAATCACTGATATTCAATTCATATAAGAAAATGTTATCCATTACGGTATTGATATTTTTATACTCTTTATAGTGAGGCCGAGGTTGATTGGGCAAGAGCAACTAATCGATTTTCTGAAAAAGTGAGTTTCCTAGTAAGATGTTTCTCCACCTATCTCTTTGTACATTGTGAATACGTTGATGGCTTATGTGGGATTTGAGACTTCACTGAGGATGGCTTATATGTACAACAGAGCTCGTGCAACAAATATTTCGACCCCCCGGCTAGGGTGATATCTTTGCTTGCTAGCTCAAACTATGAGCTTGTTGCATATACTGCTGCAAGAGCTGCACTGGGAGATGCATGTAGCTCCGTTTGTACCACAACTTTGTGCCCCAGAACAATTCAAACCCGTAAGGATATTTTCTGTTTATCTGTGACATGCTGGAGAGTTATCAGTGTTTGACATGAACCTATTGTGTTAGGTTGTCTGAGAGTAGGAATACCGAAAAAATCAGTAACCAATACATCTCCAAAGTTGCTGAAGATTTCATTAGCAGGTCACGGAAACTAGAGACTGAGTTTGAAACAATCATAGCTTCTTTCATTTAATCCGATTCCAGCTTTTAAATAAATGGGTATTTGATCTGGCTGGCTTTGATCTCATGAGCATCTGGTTCTTCTTGCAGACTAGAAAATGGAACTACAATTGCAGACATGAGAGTCGAAGCCGGGGATCTAGAGAAGTTTGCAATGATCAATCGTTTTGCAAGGTTTCACCCACCATCATCATCATTTTCTATCCACCGGAACGTAAGTCCCCTTAGATTAAACGCACAGAGATATGTTACCATAGCTCCAATGCCTCAGAATATTCCAGACAGGGTATATAGTATTCTACCCACATATAATTCAGTTTTTGGCCTATCTTCTTCACCATCTTTGCTTCAATGTTTTCTGTGTGGATGGGTAGGAGTTAGTTTAGGTCGGAATCCTTAGAACAGCGAAGGCTGGAGAATTTCAACTAAACATGTAACATCACTATGTGCATTATTGCAAATATTGTAAGTTAGCAAAGAAAATTGCATCATCGGCATTTCATAGAAATTTTCATCATTAAGTCATGTTTAAATACATGGATATCAAAACCAAAAAGTTGGACTTTCTTTGGCATCAGAAATTAGAGAGAACCTTTAAACATGAACTCTGGTCTAGTTAACACCTAAAAAAAAATTCAACAAAATAAAGCAGCAGGCTTCAAATCTCACCAAGGCGTAATCTTTTTCATAGAATTTATAACTTGCAGAAACAAAGACGTGAAAAAAAGGTTTGATAAAAAGATGTTATCAAAAAAGGCAGAGTAGTTCATGATCATTTCTTAGTGGCGGGTCTATTAGGCCCCACGTAGTTTGTGACCAGTCCCATTACAGCAAACCTGTTTCAATAAAAAAGAAAACAATCAACAATTAACACACCATGACTCGTTACAAACAAATCTCTGGGATTAATCATCTTTTGCATTCAAAGAACCAAAACTTAAGATATCAATGTCTCAACTCAAATCTACTTTCCATTGCTAGATATAAAATCTAAACGAGTGAGAGATGCGGGAAGATACATCATAGCCATTGAGAAAAACTCTAGTTAACAATCAACAATCAACACACCATGGCTCGTATAAACAATCTCTGGGATTAATCATCTTTTACATTAAAAAAGCTAAACTTCCATGGCTAGATATTAAAACAATATACTCTTAACTAATGAAACATTGACGAGTGAGAATGGGAACGTTACATCATAGCCATGGAGATCTGCTTCAAATCATTCTCAAAGTTCCTCATGTTGGCTAGAGACTGTGCACAGAATATAATCGCAAGCCATGAGCAGATCTTGTACTGGAGACACAAAAGAGGAAACTCAAGTGTGTTAGACTGAATAATAACAATATTCCATCAGACTAAAGGATCTCTAATCCATTTGAACTGTGACCAAACTCTCAAAAGGAAGATATCCAATGTCATAGTCTAGAAAACAAACTGGACGAACTAGCTACAGATTGCTGTTTGTGAATCGGAGACTTAACCTAATCAAACGACCTATAGGCCTCACCGAATCTTAAGCATAAACAACCGGAGCAAGAGTTTCGATCAGATGAGATGTAATTTACCTTGAACATAACGCCAGAGACGCCGAGGATAACGGCGATGAATCCAGAGTAGTCAACGGGGAGATCCTCCGGCGCAACAGGTCGTGGAGTGTAAGGTCTCGCCGCCGAAGGTTGCCGTGGATCGCTCGCCGACGAAACGTTCCCATGACTGTGAGACATTCCCTCCCAATAAACTTCTTAATTCTAATGGTAAAAAATATCATCTACTGTAGATATCTGCTCATATAAGTAGGTAAATAATTAACAATTTAACCGAGATTTCTTTTTAAAAATTTAACCACACACAGCAATCTAGTTAAAAAGATCAAGTAAAATGACAATTATACCCTCTGTCTTTTTTCAAAAGAACAGAAGCTCTCGCCGGCGTCCTTCAAACGTGAAGTAATGCTCAAGGTAGCTAGTTAGTTGTATTCTCCTCCCAACTCAATCTGCATATATATCTTAGCCTCTAGAATAGCTTCTGATTATTTCCCACTATTAACAGAGACTACTCATGACTGAACTTGTTTCTTTAAGCTCTGAAGTTCCTCAAGCTGTTAAGCTCAGTTGGTCGGATGAGCTTTACCTAGGGGAACTTGATGATCTGTCCAAATGTTATCTATATTCCATGGAAGTGCCTGAGCCAAATTTTCCCAGACTGGAAGAAAACGATCTCGTTATTTCTTCTGTGTCACGTACCAACCAGCCAACCGCCGAAATGTTGCATGTATGTGGGATTTGATTAGACACAGAAAAAAACCTTCTGTTAACATTATTATCTTATTATAGTTTTTGTTTTTTTTTTGCTATACAGATTTACTTGACAACATGGGCTGCAAAGGTGAACATTGACACCCACAGGTAAATATTAACAGTTTTACTATCGTCATTTCCAAGCTCCACTCTTCTTCTAGGCAAGGAATGAACTCTGACAAGTGGTATGTTGCATATTCGTTGTAGGAGGGAGGAGATATTAGCCATGGTGGGGGAAGAAATTGGACTCACCTTCTAAAGTTTAAAGGCTATTCTTCACAACGGCTTCTGGTTAAGTTTTAGTGACTTTAGCATGAATCAGGGAGAAATATTTAGAATCTTAGCTGCTTCAAAAACATAATTATTGACACTTGTTGCTGGAAATTACAAGTCCTCATCGGATTTGTGTTATGAGAAAATTTTGTTTAGTATACAAATGGATTTGACTTGCAATATTTTTCTGTGATGGCATTCGGAACTCTCTTTGGGAGACAGAAGGTTATACTAGAGTTGGTGTAATATGGGCCAGCCTCACAGGTAAGCTTGGACCCGAATCCGACCCGTTTGTCGTTTAAAACGAAGTGACTCGCCAGCTATTACTTTACTCTTTATCAACGGCAAGAGAAGAATAATAATTTGATTCGCCTTTGACCTTTCCAATTCAAAAAATCGAAATTCATTGCCGACCAAATTCGTCATCGTCGGAGCTATTTCAGATAGGTAACCCTATCGTGCTCGCTTGAATCTAACTATGAATTCTCTCTTCTTATTGATTATTCTCGTTGAAATTGGATTTCTAGTCTGATAGTTTTTGTCTTCCCCCAATCGTCATCTAATTTTGTTATTTTAGCGCAGAAATGTCCCTGTGAAGTTGACGTAATTAGCTGTTTTTTTTTTTTAGTTATACTCTAATTTGATTTGGGGAGATGACAATTGTTAAATGACTAATTGTTTCGATTGGCTTTTTGGCAGTGGGTGGTGATATTTGTGTAATTTAAATGTCGAGTAGCTCGGGAAGTTTCTCAGGAAGAAGTAGCTCGGCTTGTAGTTCCACTAGTGATTGCCAAAACAACTCCTCCTTTGATGCTGAAGAGCTTCTTCAGATTGGGTCAAGACGCATGCAGGTTTTTCAATTCCCCCCCCTCCTCTTTTATACCTATGTTGATGAAACAATGAACGAAGTATAGTTTTGTTTTGTGAATGTGGCAGCTAAGGATAGAGAAGGACATGCTGAAAGAGTCGCAGCCTCTTAGTATCGAACTAGTCAGAGTATTCTTCTTCTTCTTCTTCTTCTTCTTTAGGGTTAACTCTTTCTGATTGGTTGAGTTCTCTGACGTTCATCTTGTCTTTACCACAGAGGTTAGAGCTCCAGACAAAGTCATTATCCGAATCTCGTGTAGAAGACACGGCCAGAATTAGGACCATGGAGAAAGAGTTGTTGAATTGCTATAAAGAGATTGGTGAGTCCTTATTTAAGCCAAGCAATTTAGCTTTTACATTCTTCTGAACTAATAACTCTTTTATGTGTATTGTTATTATTTGCCCTGTAGATTACTTGCGAGATCAGCTTACTTTTAGAAGCAAGGAAGTGAGTTATCTCAATGAGCATGTACACAATCTTGAATGCAAATTGGCTGAATCAGGGAACTTGGAAGAAGAAGTTAACTGTCTGAGAGAGGAGTTGTGTTTGTCTAAATCCGAGCATTTGTTGCTGTTACAAGAACTCGAGAGCAAAGAGACAGAGTTAGAGTGTTCGTCTCTTTCTGTAGAGAAACTGGAGGAGACTATCTCGTCCTTAACGTTGGAGTCCTTGTGTGAAATAGAAAGCATGAAGCTTGATATAACAGCGTTGGAGCAAGCACTCGTTGATGCAATGAAAATCCAAGAAGAAGGCATCCAAGAAAAAGATCAGCTGAAAAGGATAATCGAAGAGGTCCAGTTTCAGTCTCAGAAGGCAGAAGAGAAAGCCAAGTCCTTTGAGAAGCAAAACGAAGAGCTGAGGGAGAGATTTGCCGCCTCTGAAAAGAGTATCAAAGAGTTTTTTCAAAGTACTAAAGAACGGTTTGAAAGTGAGAATGGTCGACAACCCTTAAATGCAGAGTGCTTCGTCGCTGAATTGAGCCGTCTGTTTCCAATGTCCAGTGAAGTTCGGTAAGTTCCAAGTTGTTTATTACGACTAGTTTTTTTTGAGTTATCCCCGTTTCTAACAATGTTGGTTTTGTGTCGCACAGCGAATGTCTCGATGCAGTCATCAAGAAACTAAAACTTTCCGGGAACGGAACTTTGATTGATAAGATAGAGGGTATGGGGAAACAGATAGAGCTGCACGACGATCTTGTGAAGCGGCTAAAGGTAATTTTGGAAATGAGGACTTGTATTTCCTTTCTATTGCACCATTACACCACTCTCATGAAACGGGTCAATCTTATTAGTTTCGCTGTGATCTTTCTTTGGTATGCATAGGAGGAACTGAAACAGGAGAAACTGAATGCAAAGGAAGAGGCGGAAGAACTTACGCAAGAAATGGCTGAACTAAGGTATAAGATGACATGTTTACTCGACGAAGAACGAAAACGCCGTGTGTGTATAGAACAAGCATCATTACAGAGAATTGCAGAACTAGAAGCACAGGTACTACTTCGTTTAAGATGCTTTCTTTTTTTTTTGTCAACCACGCGAAAAACGAAAGATTATCCTCTAAACCCCTAAGGAGTCTAACTGACCTTTTTATGCTCTGTTGTTGAAGATAAAGAGAGAGGCGTACAAGCGCTCTTCCACTGATATGCTGCCTATATCCGGGACATGAAACTCGCAAGATGGTCACGGATCCCATCTCGAAAAAATCATAACCATACACTAAATTCAACAGCTGCAAATCAGACTCTTCCTCCAACAAGGTTTCTATCTTAGTTCTATGCTTGGAAGGTGATGGGATCTTAATTACACATCATATCGCAGGATGGTGAGGAATCTAGGGCCTTGAAGTGGCTGGAGAGATGAACAACAGAGGTCTGAGTTAAATTATTTGACCAAATGTCTCGAAAATTTGGATTTAGAGATTGTTTCTGGTTCTTTTAGCTTTTAGAGTGCAGATTGCTTGGAACATAGTGATGGGTGAGTGTATGTGTATTCTTTGTTGGTTTCGATAAGAGAGAAAACATCATGATGCTAAGCTTGTTTTAACGCTAAGAATCATATCCCTTGTCACTCTTCTTGGTGTAGTTTCGCCAGCTTCTTCGTCATTAAAGAGAGACTTGTTCCATATGTGAGAAATGTAACATCGTATATGAAGTGTAAGAGCATCTCAATCCAGCTTCTTCATCATTATTTTTCTTGATCCTAATCATTTGCACGATCTCCTAAGAGATCAAATATGTTAAAAAGTTGTATTTGGTAAAAGGTTGAGGAGATCAAATATGTCAAGAAGTTGTATTTGGTAAAAGGTTGAGGTGTCGTACATGGCTCACACATGACATTGTATGTCGAGTCTTGTCGATCGTTGGAAGAAACACATCTACTTAACCTATAGTTTGATTTTTATAGTTACAGGTTATATAATTCCCCTTACATTATTCGGGTTAAGAATTCTTACACAAATTTATGTATTAACTAGGGTCGGTCCGCCCTACGGGCATGAAGTTAAAAAAAAACATTTTATATGAATTTACATTAATTTTATGAAACATATTTTTAAAATTATTGATTGAAAACAATATTATCAACAAAGAAAAAGTAGAATCTATAGATGTTGTTATATTTTTGATAAATAATGGACTGAATTAAAATGACAGTAACCTTCGTTATTCTATGAAGAACAATCTAATATAGTAGGACTAATGATGCTCTTCGTGTGCATATAATTGTGCAATGATCATGCCAGAGATATATATTGTGTTAAAGAAAAGGTTATAGTATTATCTAAAGACAAACTAACTTTTTGTTAGTGCGAGTAGCTTGGTATGTGTATGTTTAATTAAATGTGATAGTTTTCTCCTAATAAAAGTCACACTTCAACTTCCCGGCTACTCTTTAAATTGAACACGGCATGTCGTTATTAAATAGGGTTTACTATTTTTTAGAAGTTATTAATACTGTGGAAACTTGTGTTATGAATTAACAATATATTTAAATTATTAAATGATAATATTGCATGGATGTTTTTTATAGAACCCATGCTTGTATGTAATAAAGAGCTTATGCTGCAGATGCGTGCTCTTATTTTGCAAAAAATATTGTAGCACTGCACTGGTGTATCAACACTTTGAAATAAAACCTTTTACCGTACAAAGGGAAGCGTTCAAAATTTTCAAATATCAGAGTGTTCGTTTATTCGAATAGCTAAGTAGGAGTAATATAGATAATATTAGGGTTTACCCGCGCGTAGATATATGTCAACTTCAACATTTGAGTTTGGATTTTTTTTCCAGTGGTATTAGAACACAAAACTTGTACTTGGGTGGCTTTCTAATGGTGCAGAGAGTTCATGGTTAGTGTAGTAATAGTGATTTGATGATCTCTTGAACGGGTTGATGGGGAACATCTAGAGTTTCAGATTTCGGCAAAGTTTTCGTTTCTCTTCAGCCTCAACAATTTGGACGTCGCTCAGGCTTTGGTTAGCATCAGTTGTTGTAATAGCCTCGTCAGATTCGTTACACTGCTCTGAGGTTGAGATTGGAGAAAAGATGGCTGTATTAAGGAGTCCATTTAAAAAAAAAATTTGAGAAAGCGTTGTGATGATAATGATTAAAAGTCATGGTTGGATTTATAATATTGATTGCCACCGATCGTTACAGCGTGAGGGTCAATTAAATGATTTATGCGTTCAATTGTGTTTTCATATTGGACTATTGCAGTGATTAACTTTAAAGATGTGTCATGTGTGTGTTAATAATAACTTCAAAAATATTTGTTTGCCAATTTTGGTAACAAAAGTACGTATTGTTAAAACGTCATAATGGACCGTTTGCCGGAGCCCACGAAATGGATATACATGTTTTGAATCCAATGGCTAAGATTAGGGCAACATTATATCTTTCATAAAAACGTTCGCCCTTTGAGTGGCGCAAGTACATTTCACTCGCGACTTTATTTTTTTCTCTAAATCAACATTACAGAGAGGTCGCATCTCGCCGGTGGTCGTTTGGACTTTGGATCCCCCTCTCGGTCTCTGAGCATCAAGACGGAGCAGTATTGACGGTTACCCGGTGGCTCTTCTCTTTCTCCTCTTGATGAATCTGACGGGTTGTGTGAAGCGGAGGACCCCTACGATGGCTCTAGCTTCTGGTGGCTCGTCGGAAGTACACTCTGCTCTCCCTGATTGGAGGACGATGGGGAGGCTAACAGAATCTGCGTAGTCAGCCATCGGAGGCTAGTGGTCTGTCCCGACGGTAGAGTTTTTGTGTTTGGTTTCGGAGCTAGGATATATAGAGTGGGATGGTGGTTCCCTTACGTGTCTTTATCTCCGGCCGGACGCGGCTCTTCACCGCCTAGATGAAATGGAGGAGGCGGTCTCTCGTACTTTTGAAGAGACGATGGCCATGTAGCGATAAGAAGAGGAGATGTGTTCAAGAGGAGGAAATTCCACCTCTATTTATACAGATCTTGGCATTGCGTGAATGGGATTTATGAGGAAGCCATTAATCACACCGTTTTAAGACATCATAGAAAGCCAAGGAGTCACCGGGTCGCCACTGCACAGAAAAGATACGAACTCCATTTCGTCGTTGCAAAGAATTAGGGTTAGAGAACGATATCTATCTCGTTGGGCTTAGAATCTTAACTGTCAGTCAGCCCAATATCACAATATATCAGAAATGACTACAAACGAAGCCCACCGAGACAGTTAAATGAGTCGCTGCGTTTTGGAATTTATGGACACATGGCGCAATGATATGAAGTGAATTAGTGATGTGACATCCTATGTGGATAGCTCAAGAGAGATTCAAACTCTCTTTTATATATAAAGATTTTGTTGAAAGTTCCTTTCTATTTGGCATATCACACGAATTTTGTAGTGTCATTTGATGGAGTTGCATATGTCAAAGTTAATTGTGTTAGATCCATTAATTATGGTAATTTTTAATTTGATGAAAGGGAAAGTAAAATTATATTAAATAATCAATAATTATAGTTAGCAAAGTAACTAGCAGAAAATCTAATTATAGTTAGCAAAGTAACTAGCAGAAAATCTAGCAGAAAAGTATAGTTATCAATAATTTAAGAAGTGATTTTTCGCAACGGAGCTCTCACTTAAAAGTTAAAGTGGCTAATATCGTTTATACCCTTAATAAATAAAATAATTTTGATTTATTTTTAAAATAAGTGATTAAAATTATAATGGTGAGAATTATCCAAAAAAATATATATATTTTCAAATTAAAATATATAACTAAATAATTTCATATATATACATTAACTAAATATTAATCATTTTTTTTTATTTATAGAATTGAAAAATCATATTAAGTTATTTTAAAGATTTATTTATTAATAATGAATACAAATATCCAATTGTTTTTTAAATATATATATATATATATATATTATGTAAAAACTTTCAAATGAAAGCATAAATATAATGTATTATTATAGTGTTTAGTTAATAATAAATGTATTAATAAGTAACTATAAAATGTATAAACCAACGTACAAGGGCGGAGACAATTGGCATGGGGTGGGATCAGCTGATCCTACTATCTTTTTTCAAAAAACATTATCTAAGAAAAATTATAAAATAGATATTTTTACTTTAAAAATTTTACGAGCCCATTAAAAATGAAAGTTAATCTCACTAATTTTTATTTTTGACTTCACTATAAAATATTTCTGCCTCGGCCACTGCCCGCACCAAACAACTAGTACATAAAATTTCTACATCCTCACCACTAGAGAACTTAAGTGACGTAGGGGTTATTTAAAAAGTTCATTTTCCTAAATCTTGAATTGGTTTTTCTTGCCAAAAGAAATTGCGGCTTTGTGATTTCATCCTTTTCTTCGTCTTTTATCTGTGTTTTAAAAAGGGAAGCGACTAGACCGAAAAACTTCAAGAGTTAGTTAAGGAAAAACCGGAAATTACCAAATCACAATCACAGGAGGCATGCATAAACGTGTAATGTCAATAACAAACACACACACACACAAGAATAAGTAAACAACAAGAGTGATCATATCAAAGCACGCGTTCACACACACCCACATGTAGTACAAGTACAACAAGAGCTTGATCATGTCAAACCACGCATCACACACGCAAAAGGTACAAGTACGACAAGAGCCTGATCACGTCAAAGCACGTGATCACACACAAAGGTACAAGTACAACAAGAGCCTGATCACGTAACGTAAATCACATGATCACACACACACACACATGTACAGGTACACAAGTGAATGATCATGTCAAAGCACGCATCACAAACACACCCACAGGCCACAACAAGAACCTGATCATGTCAAAGAAAGTGATCACACACATGTTCAGAAGTACCTCCTGTGGACTAGAACTAAAAGCGAAACACCCACAAACCATTGAGGAGTCTCGAAGAAACTCGTGTCGTCGAATAAGAGAGGTGCTACAAACTTGCCGAGAGCAGCCAAAACAAGAGCGAAAAAGAGTTCTTCTAGAATCGACAATTTATTTCCAGTCAACATGTCAGGTAGCTGTCTCTTAACATCCTCAACAATTGCATCCACAAGACTGCTATCAATGCTGCAAATATCGATAAGAAACATTCTCCACATTAGATAGTTTAGCTACATCCTATACATAACATAACGATTTTTCTTTCTCTTCTAGAACGATATAACAAATATTTTTAAACTTTCTATGTATATTTTTCCTTTTTGACAACAAATTTTATGTAGAAACAAACAAGTAAATAATTTTAAAAAGATTTAGCAAAACTAAAAAATAATCTAGATTTAAAGGGTCCAGAATTTTTTACTTCTTTTTTTTCCCTAGAGTCCATAATAAAATTGAGCCTACTATACCTGTGTACTTCTGAGGTGAGGCCGGCTTTGGAGGAAACGGACTTCACAGAGCTCATCCAATGTTCTGCCATATTCGTTACTTCAGGAGACTGTTTCTGCACCGTTTCTTCAAAAGCGCTTCCAAATTTACCTTTGAAATTTTTGACGTCGTATGTGCTCACCCTGTAGAAGACAGGGATCACTCTGAGTTTGCTATCCTTCACACGCTTATCCATCCTTACCACCTCATTTAAGCACCATTCTGACTCCGAGAACCGGTCAGAGAATATCACAAGTGCGATTATTGAGTTGTCGATCCTCTTGAAGAGGGTTTCAGCGTCTCTCCCTTTCAGCTCATTGCTATCTATGGAAACGTTGACCCCTGCATCTTCCAAGGCCTTCACTACATGGCTCACGAAGCCGTTGCTTAGTTCTTTTCCCCAGAAATTGACAAACAGCTGAGGTCGCGGTGGTGAATGGCGACCAACCAAAATATAGAACAAAGAAAAAGAAATTAAAAGAAGATAAAAAGCTGAGATATTAAAGCCCAATGGCTGAGGAGGAGGTTGTGCCGGTTCCACGGGCTGAAGAGGAGGAGGTTGTGGAGGTTCCATGGGCAAAAGAGGAGGTTGTTGTTCCGCCGGTACCTCCATGTGTTTTGAAAGAGTTTGGTGTGGGTATAGGTTTTTCAAACTAAGCAAACAACTGAATAAGAAAAAATGAAAAACTATATATAGAAAAAAACATCACAGGAATCTAAATTTCTTTTTTTTTATCACAAATAGATCACACAAAAGTTAATATGGCCAAAATACATTTATTAGATAAGACATTTACACTTTAAGATTAACTAATTTAAACTTAGGGATTATATTTGAGATGAAATTTTGGAGTGGGTTATATTAAATTTTGGTTATAAAGGCTTTGTTTTATGAATAAATTATTCCAATAATGTTTATCTAATAGAAATTTAATAAACACAGTTGATCATTATTACTTAATAATAAATACTTTCCTTCATATTGAAACGATTTATATTTTATAATTGTTTTTTTCAAAAAGATACATTTTAAGTATTAATTGATGTAAATTGTAAACTTTAACAACATAATTCTGTTTATGGAAGATCTATTGGTTAAATTGTGGGAAATAGTTATTTACAAAAAATAATTCATTGGTAATAAAAACTTCATATGTTTTCTTAATCAGTTAAAATTCTAAAATAGATATCTTTTTTTATCAAAAAAATAGATATCTTTTTGAAACTGAGAGAATATATTGAAAGTGTAGAAAATGTATTTTTTTAGAAATAAATATATTTTCATGTCTTACTTAAACTAATTCCAGTCTCAAAACTTTGTAGTGCGACAACTATCCTTCTAAAATCGATCCGTTAAAGTTTAAATGACTATTGTAATTGTTTTACATTCACAATAATTTGAATGGTCTCTGTATGTGAAAGCTAAGCAAGCATTACCTAGAAATAATTGAAAATTGTCAATCAAACTCATAAATAATATATATAGATAGATAACATATATATCAATTCTATGCTTATCAATATCATAGTCATAACAAACCACCAAACCACAGAAAATCAATCCTCCGGAATTTACAATTGCCAACGACTTTCTTTAATATGTTTTCATAAGAAAATGTTATTATATTGTCTCCAGCATGTCACCCTACCGCGGCATGAATCAATGTGAAGGTGTTGTCGCAGACGAAAACAGATTACAATTTGGATAAACTTTTTATTTATATAATTCTTTGATCTTCTTAACCATCATAATTTGAATGGAACTTTGGGTTAAATTAATGAATATTTTTCTAACACGTAGTTCTCAGCACATTTGCTTTCGAATAAAATTCATGATCGGGTTGACGACTGGCTCCATAATTTAATATGCTATTAAACTATGGAGCCAGTCGTTATTGGCTGAATAGAACTGTTCCATAGTTCAATAGCTTTTGATAATGGAAGAGTTGAATAACGACTGGCTCCATAGTTTAATAGCATATTATCCAGCGTAAAAAAAATGGTAAGTTAAGAAGTTTTGCCCGTCATGTGAAGATCGGTAAAAAACGGTCAAACCGAGGAAGAGCACATCCGAGCAAAATCCATATCTGAATACCAATCTCAGAGACTGACCTGACCGGTCGAGTACACTGACCCTCTTTTAGTATCTATTAGCCTGTCAGAACAAACCAAAGATGAAATTTTCTAAGGACACACATCATTCATGTGTCTTAACCTTAAAGAATCAAAACCAAAACTGACCCCTGTGAACCCTAAAGAGTTTTCTGAGGACATGCACACATCATTCATGCTAAGAGTGTTTCATTTTATTTGTTTCGAATATCAAGAGATAATCAATATATATATATATAAAAGCGTATACCACCATAGAAATTAAATAGTATATCAGAACCCTCATTATTATAACTCGTTTTGATTGTTATTTCTTCTTGATTAATTTTGCATCGTTCTTTAGTCTTTACTAGCCTTGGTAGTTATTTTATTAGCAATTTACATCACTTGTTTTTGATCCTTTAAACGATTAGATTTCATGTCCTAGTTTAACTAATTCCAGTCTCGTGTTCAAAAAAAAAACTAATTCCAGTCTCAAAACTTTGTAGTGCGACAATTGATCCTTCAAACCTCTGTATATGGAAGCTAAGCAAGCATTTCCTAGAAATGATTGAGAATTGTCAATCTTTTTTTTTTTGTCAACTTTCTAAGAGAATTGTCAATCTAATTCATTAAAAAATATATAGATAGATAACATATAATATAGCAGTTCAAAGAAAAATATATAATATCAATATTATACTTATCAATATCATAGTCGCCACAACTACCGAACCACAGAAAGTCAATCCTCCGGAGTCTACAATTGTCAATGTCTTTCTCTAATATTTTTTCAAACGAGAATTAACGTTATTATATTGCCACCAGCAGCATGTCACCCTAACCACGTCATGGATCAATGTGAAGAAGTTGTCGCAGTCTCGCAGACGAAAACAAATTACAATTTGGATCAAGTTTTATGATTATATAATTTTTTTGATCTGCTTAACTATCATCCTAGGAATAGTTTGAATGGAACTTTAGATTGAATATTTTATGAACACCTAGTGCTGATTAAAGCATGCAAAAAAAAACTGTATGCTGCCTCTTTCCGGGTTATGAAAATGACAATAGCTTTGATGTAAATTCAACCATCTTCACATATCTGGCCCTTTGATAACATTTGAGAAACTTAGAAAGATTATATAGCTTTGAGCTTTATTGAAATGGAAAATAGCTCATAGAGCTTTATTTAAATGTAAGGAACAAAACTGAAAGAAGATTAAGCTGTCACCAAGATGAAAATGATTCTTGATTAATATTCATAAAATGTGAAAAGAGAGGCTGCTAGAAACGCAGCCAAAGTTGAGTTTTACAACTACTTTTTTTTGAACAAAAAAACCTTAAACCTTAAACTACTATTTATATAAATCTAAATGCTAGAATCCTAGATTCCTAGTTACATGGGCTTCTATGGACTTCTCCAGTGACATAGAAGTAAACGTGGGACGAACTCATCTTTGTGACGAGTAAATAGTTGAAATATTATTTGTTAGTTCGGATAAGAGAAAAACGGCATGATGCTTTTTTTTTTTGGTAAGAAATTGGGAGAAATCCTCCCAATGTTTATTCAAAAACAAAAAACAAAAAACTACATCCGAGTTTGTCGTGGCCTTAAAGGTCCCTCAACATCTTCTTTCAACAAAATCAAAACATCTAAAGGAGCATCATCAAGTTTATGAAACCCAAATGGAAGAGAAAAAACAAGATTAGCCAAACCATCTGCTATACGGTTTGCTTCCCTGAAAACATGAACAATCCGGACCAACCAGTCCCTTGTTAAAAAGCCATGGCACATACGTACCAGGAAAGACAGCGGATGTGCATCCCCAATCTCTGTCGTGAGAAACTTTACCACCACCTTAAAATCAATCTCCAACTCTAGTCTTCTAATGCCTTCCTCCCAAACCATCACAAAACCATAATATACTCTCCATAGCTCTGCCAACGGAGCAGAACACCTTCCTATATTAAGTGCAAATCCCCCGCACCACTCGCCCTCACCATTGCGCAAAACACCTCCTGCAGTCGCTAGCCCCGGATTTCCATGTGATGCTCCATCCATATTCATTTTCATCCATCCCACTCGAGGAGATCTCCAGCCTATCATTTTCATGCAGCTACGCTTAACGTGCGTCTAAATCTTTGACTCGTGTGTACAAAACAAGTTAGCATTAACGAACGTTGCGAGATAATAAGCTAATTAAACGATTAACAATTGTCTTATGTGGTTTTCATGTGTTTCTCAAGAAAAATGTAACGTAAATAAACCTTACTGAAAGAATACAAAAACTAGATTTGTACTCTTGTTAGATTCTGTAGCTATGTTGTACGAGAAAAAAAAATCCTCTTTTTTTTTTTTAAACAAAAGTTAATCCTTTACTTTTTTTTAACTTAAGTAGTAATGACGTTTTGATTTCCATCAATAGGACGTTGCTTACGCTTGCTTAAGTTTCTCTAACAGTTTTGTTTGGGATTCAGAATTTCAAATTCTCGTCTCCCCCTAAAATCATTCTTCTTCTTCTTCTTCTTCTTCTTCAACACCACTCAGTCTTCTTCTTCTCTCTCTCTCTCTCTATCCGCTCGTTCGCTCATCCAGGTACGCCGCAACTGCGATTTGCTTTCTTTCGCAGTCTCTGATTCTCTCTCTTTCGTTCGTTGCTCCGCCTCCTCAATTCTTGATAAATTCTCACTTTCCCGTAAAACCTTAGGGTTTATCATCTCATCATACGCTGGTTGTGTTGTTAGGATGCAGAGAAGAAATTACTTGGTTGATTGGTAGATATAGAGAATTATGATCTGATGTTGATCAAGAGACAGAGAGAACATTTTGCGTATCATATGTCCTTGCTTTTGATCAATTTCTAAAGTTTTGGAATCACATCGGTTCTTAATACTTTAGGATTCTTGCTTACACGAGAGAGTTTTTTTTTCCAGGTTTTGAAGCAAAAAAACGTGATTACAAATGTTTGGTTTGAAGAAACCCTTTTCCAAGCATAAGCCGGCTGCTTCTTCCAAGTCGAATCCTTTTGATTCGGATGATGATGAGTTGGATGATATTAAACACACATTGAAGCCATCTAACAAGATCTCCCCTCACCCTTCTCTACCTACCAAGAAGAAACACAGCTTCAACCCCTTTGATGATGATGAAGAGATTGACAAAAGATTCACTTCATCGTCGAACCCCTCTTTCAAGAATCAGTTCCGTGATTCAGGAGGCGTGGAGAACCAGTCGGTTCAAGAACTTGAGAGCTATGCCGTGTACAAGTCTGAGGAGACCACCAAGACGGTGCAAGGGTGTTTGAAAGTAGCGCAGGGGATAAGAACAGATGCTACCAGGACTCTGGTCATGTTGAATGAGCAAGGAGAGAAAATCACAAGGACTCACCAAAAGGCTGTGGACATCGACCATGATCTCAGCCGGGTAAAAGATCTGAGATTTGATATTTTAAAAAGCAAGTAGCTATGCCATGCTGATGATTCTTATTGTATGTTTTGTCTTTTGGTGGTTTCAGGGCGAGAAACTTCTTGGAAGCCTCGGTGGCATTTTCTCAAGGCCTTGGAAGCCTAAAAAGACTCGCTCCATTACCGGTCCTGTCATCATCACTAAAGGTTTCCTCTTCTTAACAAATGAATCTCTTGCTTGTCACTGTATCTAACTCTTCACTTTTGTCTTAATAGGTGAATCTCCCAAAAGAAGAGTTAACAACTTGGAGGCTAGGGAGAAGCTGGGACTGAACCATCTACCCAAACCACATTCAAGAACCCGTGAACCTCTCCCTGAAACAGCTGATGCTTATCAGAAAATAGAGGTTTGGATGTCTCTTCCTTCTCCCCCTCTGTGATCTCAACAGTTCTGTTGTTTCTGCTTGTCAATATATTTAAGAATGCGTTATAACAGATGGAGAAAGCAAAGCAGGACGATGGACTGGCAGATCTAAGTCATCTACTCGGCGAACTCAAAAACATGGCTGTGGATATGGGTACCGAAATCGAAAGGTTTGCGTTTCATATCTATCAACTCTCTATATACATACATTCTTCAAGAGTTTCTCTATTAAAAATCGCTTATATAAATGAAAACTGCAGGCAAAACAACGGACTTGGTCATCTCCAAGACGATGTCGACGAGCTTAACTTCAGAGTCAAACAGTCTAACCAACGAGCTCGCCATTTACTCCGCAAGTAAAAGCAGACACAAGAACCTGCTCAGCTTCTCTTTTCACTTGAATGAACTGTTGCTTGAATCTTATCAGCACATAGGTTTTAATAAAGTTTAGACACATTTGATTCCAGAAAACTGCATGAAGTTTATTTAGATATGGAAATTACAACTTTTTATCACCAGCATTTTAGATTACAATTACCACAAGAATTACATTTTTTTATGTAAACGAGAGAACTCAAACATTAAACATCAAGAACAAGCAGAAGCATCAAAACTAGGCAACACAATGAACGACATGGACAGTGACGAGACACAAACCGGAGAGTTCACTCCACGGATGACCGGTTCAAGGTTCGGGATATCTCCGGTTTCTGTCGTTTTCAACGGTTTACCATTCAAGACCATTGTCTTGCTCCTCAACTCACCGTTCTCTGGTGTTAGATGATACTCTTCTCTATTCAGATAACCATCCGAAGCTTTGCTTCCAATCCAAGCAAAAGGTTTCTTCAAAGTATCCAACAACGACTTCTTCCTCTTCGGCTTTGACTCTACATTCAGAGCCAGGTTCACACCGTTGCTGACACTAACCGTAAAGTCTGATTGGTTGCTTAAATTGATCAGAAGCAACGTTACACCCTCCTAAGACCAAAAACAAAGGTTATCTTAAAGAAGTTTCTAACAGGTTTACTATACATAAGGAAGAGATGAGTAAACTCACTCTTCCTTTTGAACAATGAGCATAAACACGTAGCTGAGGTGGTCCATCTGTCTGAACCGCAAGAACCCCTTTACCCATTAACCGATGCCAAAGCAGTGCACTGTCATACACACAACAGACAACACTCAGTTAAAACTTCAAAGATCAATGCAAGAGTTCTTGGTAATGGACTCTCTCTGTCTCTTACCTATAGTAATCTGGATTTGGAACAAAAGTTCCCTTTTCGAGCAGACCGTAAAACCCTCCAACCAAAGTCTGTCTACAGTACACTTTAGTGTTGTGTTTTGACGACATTCCAAGCTGGTCTAAATACCTTAAAAGATCAAGAACAAAGAGGTTTCTATTAGATCAAGAAGCCTGATTACTTTCAATATTTTTTGTTGGTGTTAAGTTTTTACCAGAAGCTGTCAATGAATGTATCAGAGACACGACGGCCACCACTATTGTAAGCTCCACCAGACTCTCCAACCCAAGGAGAAGCCCACGGTCCGTGTTCTTGAATCGTCTTGTTCACGTTCTTGAATGTTTCGGCTACTTTGCTTAAGTAACTTGGATCCAGTATCTTCTTCACTAGCTGAGGATCATTCCCTGCAACACTCAAACAGAGAAGGTGAATTAATGAGAAGAGAGTAATGGTCTTGATTTTATTAGATTCTCTTATAGGAAACCAGACCTGAACCAAGATTGTATATATGATGAGTCACTACGTCAACAACACGAGGACCAGAGATCTCAAGAAGTTTTGTGTACCATTGCTGTTCATAGAATCCTCCAGGAGCAACAAGCTTAGGCTTTATCAACCGAGAGTCTTTATACATTTTGTCGATTATATCTCTTAGTACAATCACGTCTTTCCCGTAAAGCTCCGCGCTCACACTCGCACCAACTCCGGTTCCACTCAGCTCGTTTCCTAAAACCAAGAAACAAAGAAATGTAAGAACAAGCTAGAGAAAGGCAAGTTTTGTAAATGTGTAATGTTTACCAAACTCCCAAGAATCTATAACGTAGCCGTTTGAGACTGTGTAGTTGATGAAATCTTGAGTGTTTTCATGATTCCACGCCCCACCCCACGCGTTCCCACGTAGCTTGTGTCTCCCATGCAAAGCGTTTAAACCAAAAGTCAATATAGCTCTGCGAGATAGAAACAAGAATAAGAAGAAAATGATCAACTCAAAGATAGTTTCTTCTCTAACAGGAGAATCATGTGAGAGGAGGCTTACCCTGATTTGGTCAGGAAACTGTGGAGCTCGTCCCATCGTTTCATATGCAAGCATCCTTTAGAGAATCCAAACAAGCCGCTGCTTATTTTCTGAAACGGACGGCAAGGAGTTTTGAGATTTCCTACGTCGTAGATCACTTGATCTTGCAGTGAACCGCCGATTCTTATCCTCAATGGGTTAAAGGCTTTAAAAAAATACAAAACAAAAACTAAAAGTTTCAGACATCAAAGAACAGAAGCAATGGTACGAACACTTTATATCTGCAAGGTGCAAACCTTGAATAGCTTTAGCAAGTAGAGGACGAGATAAGTCCTGTAAAAAAGTCAATTCAAAATGATCAAACATGTCAATCGCAAGACTAATCCTTTTCTCTAGGCTTTTTTTTGTTATTACCATGTTGATAACTGAAGAGTAACCCCAAGGACAATTGTCATAGTTGCATTTGTCATGTGGCCACCAGTCCAATGTCGCACAGACAAAATTCTCGTCGGTCTCAGTGATTCTACTAGCTCCTTGGATCACGATCGATGCACGTTTCATGTCTCGAGCCATTGTTGTCTCTGAAGCTAGAAGAAGACAACCCAAGAAGAAGAGAAAGATGCAAACTTTGAAGCCCATTGCTTTTGTTATTTTTGAGCTTCACTATCCAAAGCTTTCGGCTTTTGCTGTTAAATCCAAAACATTAAACAAAACAGAGTGTTGACAACACCAACAAGAAAAAAACAGAGAGCTATAACCTCTGCACAATTGTCAGAACGAGCAAAGTGATTACAAATAGATAAAGAGAGAGGCTTGCATGTGATAAAAGAAAAGGAATAAACTTTTTTTCTTCTGGATTTTTAGGTTATATGAACTAGGTAGTTAAGTGTAATTAACCTATTGAAGAAGAATTTTTCCTTTTAAGAAAAAAAAAACAAACTTTTACTTTTGCTGACAACATCAAGAAAGAAGGAAGGCTCAGTAAAAATACATCAAGAAGAAGGAAAGGCTAATATCTCTACAATTACCAGAACAAGAAAGTGATTTACAGAGACAAGAGTTGCGTGTGAAAATGATTCTATTGAGTAACATAAACAAGCACCTTCAAATGCAATAAGGTTGACCCCCTTAATTATTTAAATTAATGAGCGAGGTTAATGTTTTTCAACGACACATGGTCATAATTAAGCAGTTACATGAGTCTATGGTAATTAAAGAAAGCAAATGTCTAACGAATTTTACGGACTATAATTGATTGGAATTGGTTTAATAACAAATGAATAAAAGGAACTTAGGAAACCAAAGAAAAGAATACACTCAAAAATGGCAAGGAGTCAAAAGAGTTTGCGGTCACTACACTCTTGATTCGAATTCTCAGGTAACTATAATTAAATCTCTAAAGAATTTCTTAGTAAATATAAACAAACCCAGAAACACTTGTGAAAAGGATCTGAAATCTCAGAAATGATATATCAGAGATCATAACAGATTGAGAAAGAAAATGAACAGAATGAACTGACCTTAGAATCCAGCTTCAATGGAGTTCTGAGCTCTGAAGGGGAAAAAAGCCTGAGACTTTTTTAGATATAGTTGAATATGATATTGTGATAGTTCTTTCTTGATGACACTTTGGATCAAAATCTGAGGTGATGTAAAGAAGGGTTAGGTGATCTTTGCAATTTGTGTCGGCTTCTCTCTATTTTCACTTGCTCGAGATTATTTATTTTTTTCTATTTTTATTTGTTTTTAATAATATTCTTATAGTTGGTGCAACTTGATGAATCAAACCTTCTCTTGAAACCTGAGCTTTCTACCACTTTTTATTCGTTAATTCCCTTATTATTTGTTAATAATTGGTCTTCTTAACGGAAAACAGTTCAAAGCATCACTTTGAAAACAAGTAAAACCGAATTTGGTGGAGGAAAATAATAATAAAACAAAATCAAAGTTTTTCTTTACCTGCTAGCTAGACATATATTCTTTTGGCCCCTAGCTTTGCTTTTCCCCTTTCTTACTACAAGATTAGACTAATTACACAATGATATTTACATTGCATTTATCAAAATGACCATAGTATCACACTTAAGCACAGCTAGATTTGTATCTATTTAAATACTCTTAAAATAAATTAAATAATCATCCAAAAAGTCACTTTGTAATATACTTTAGATTCTTTTAAGCACAAATAGTACAAACAATAATATCTAGAGAATAATGCAAACATGTTAAATCCGAAAAGAATACTTTCTCTCTGCTTATGAGTTTAAGCAATCCAGATTATATAGTCTATACTATTAATATAGAAACACAAGGAAAGCTACTTAAAAGTTATAGTTAGATAATTACATTTATTTAACCTAGTTATTATTAAATATACATCTTAATTTGAAATATTATTTAAATATTTTTAAAATAAAATATCTAACAAGATATTGTTAAGTATCTTTTTCTAAGATAACATTTGATAATATATTTTAACATCTTCTAATTTAAAATGTAGATATATATATATATATATATATATATATATATTAATTATAAATGAATATTAGTTCATTTTGATTTATAGAATAAAAATAAATTTATTCGGTATTATATTATAAATTAAATAATTATATATACTGATGTACATTATAACATATATTCATGAATTTTTCAAAATATGTTTAGCTTACTAAAAAATTAAAGTAAGATATTAAGATAAAAAAATATTTTTTTTATTTTAATATTCATACTTAAATTAAAATATTATAATTTAATTTCATATATTTAATTTTGATAAAAATAAAATATTAAATTAAAATTATTGGATTATATGATACACCAAACTCCATTCTAACTATATACTCTGATTATAATTATAGTCTTAAAATATAAATATTTATCAAGTATAAGACAATGGAATATAATTAATTTATATTATAATAAATTAATTTTAACTAATATTTAAAAATGAAAATAAATTTATATTACAGTATTTCTTTTAAAATATAAGTAAAATTAATATGAGGTAGATTATCTAATAATTATTTTATTTTCACAAAATAATATCAATATGTTTTTAAATTAAATAAATATAATTTAAAACATTTTTGTATAAAAATACATATGCATAAAATTTATGATTTGTAAATAAACATTTTTAAAAATAGCACCAACAAAAAGTAGAGTAGGTGCAGTTAAATACTAAATATCAGAAATAAAAGAACAACAATTACTAAAGGTAAAAGTGGAAAGTGGTTCGAGTCGGTCTATCTGCAACGCATCACAGTCAGTATTGCCTCGTGTCATGCTTGAAACAGAAGCAAGTAGCTGTAACAGATCTATGATCCCTCCGTTTCTTTTTCTCTTTCTAAAGATCTGTCTTTGTCAACCCAAATTCATTCTTTTGAACTCAAATAAATTAAATCAAAAGACATAAATTCTTTTATTTACCATAAATCTTCATAATACATTCTAAATAGAATTACTGTATAAGTCACTTTTTGACTTCTATATATCACTATGAGTCACTTATAACTCTTGGGACACTTTTCACATAAAACCACAGACATATATCATCTGAAATTCCAGTATTACCCTTTTTTCCATATCAGTTAATTCTAATCTAATTATATCCTTACGAATTCAATCTTTTATTCTTCGTCATCTTTTTTTTATTGGAACTTTTATTTTTCGTCGTCTTCTCCTCAAACTTTTTCTGTAAAAGATAATGATACATAAAGAAGACGATATATAGACGGCGGTGAAATAGACGTAAACCTAGACGGAGATGAAGATGACGGTTTGCGGTTACAGTAGACGGAGAACTCACAGATGAGAGAAATAAAGAAAATTAGATAGAGAGGTGAAACAGAGCAAAAGTATTGGTTTTGAAATGGTTTGAAAGATTTTTACTGGTTGTCATTCACTTGCCAGAATAAGTGGGAAGAACCAACTTTGCATCTTCTAAATTTTATTTTTTGAATTGCTGTTCAAAAAATTCAGTTCTTATTTGATTTCATTGGTTACCCAAACTTTTTTTTGTTACACAAACTTCTCATAATTATAATGTGTTTAATCGAATTAGTTCTTCTAAAGCTGCATCTTTCAAATCTCCGCATCAACCACAGCTTGCTGAAACAGAGAAGAAGATTAGACAAGAGAATGTGAAGGAGAAGCAGGTCAATGTAATGGAAGAAAGATGTAAGTTTTCTTTTTACTGATTGCTTTTTATTAGAGTTCTATGTGTCTATTTGATTACATGAAACAACATGTTCCTCTTTGGCTTTCCTGAAACTATATTTCAGCACCAATGTTTGTTCCTAGCGAGTGTATTGCGCTTTCTCAATCATTACTCAATGCAGCTAAAAGCATTGAGGATCAAAGTTCTGGAAGCCCAAGAAGACATTGTCAATGCAGTGAGAGAAGAGGCAACAAAGGAACTCATGAAAGTTACCCAATGTGTACCAGCGAACATGATTTTGCCTTGCATAATTTTAAACATACAACTCCATGTAACCAATTTGTAAATCTATAATTAGTTAATGTTAAATTGCAGTGAAGTGTATATGTAGACATATGGACGTAATGAACCTGTGTACATCGATGAATAAGTGTACATGTGGACATCTAAGAACAAATGGTGTACATGTGTTCCTCCACAAGTATGTACATGTGGATATCTACAAACAAGCGTACATGTGGACATCTACAAAAGTGTACATATGCACATTGCTAATCTATAATTCTTTGTTGACTTGTCTTTTGTTCATTTGATCAAATATTAGAGCTGTTTTGCCCACCTTGCTCTTGTATAATAAAAATTATAAGACCATCAATCACATTTGCTATAACATATCAAACTTAGGAAGCTATACTGAAACGTTAAGTCCAGTCTATAACTCGTAAAACCCCCATTAGATCTCAGGATATAAGATGTTGTAGCAGTAATTAGAAACCACATAACTCTTCCTTCTTCAGATGTTGATCCACCGCAAAACCAACTGATTTACTCTGCTTCTGGACTCCATGAACCTATCTTCACTTTGCTATTTAATTGCATCTGATTTCTATTTAATTGCATCTTGAGAGATCAATTTTTTTTTTCTTTTTGAAAATTGTTTAGTTGACTATGGAAACAGCGAAGAGAAGACAAACAAGAATACACTGTTCTCTTTTTCATCTTTTCCTTCTCGGGAATTCATCATGTTCTCCTCCAATTTTACAATTTGTGATAATGCATTGTGTAAAATATGTGTACATGTAAATATGTGTACACATGGACGTTTTTAAAATTGTGTATACATGGTATTTGTAAAAGTGTACACATGAAAGACGTATAGAACCGAGTCACTAAAATAAGTAAACGCTAAACCTTTTTATAGTGTACATGTAGATAAGCTTAATGGTGTACACGAAAGAAGTCTACACATGGGTATTATAGTTTGTTGTACACATGGATACGTACTGTTTTAGCTGCAGTACAGATGAGTGGAATGTTTCTTACATCATCTAACTATTTTAGTTCTGATAGTTATGATACTTTGAGAAGCATATAGATCCATAGGACAAGATAACCTAACCTCAAAGAAAAATGGGGAAAGGAGTAGAAAGCATAGTTGGTTGTTGACCCAAAAAAAAAAAGCATAGTCGGTTCTCTATTTCTCTGTTTCAAGAACATAAGCTAACATCAAAAGAAAATGATCATTTTCATAGTTTCTAGAAACAAGGAGAGAAAAACATCAATTTTCATCGCTTCAAAGTCATGCTGCAACCGTCTTCTCCGTCGAGCCTTCATCCGCCGCCATGGTTACCACCCACGACTTGACCTATCCGTTGTGAAATCTCATTCGCACCTTCTCTGCCAAAAAGATAAAAACAAATCAGTAAAATAAAAATAAATCAGTAAACACCAAGAACACATCACCTCCCGCAACTTCCTTAGCCGACCGTTTCCCAGCAAGTCATCACAGCTTCCATTGCATGAACACACACGTGTTGTTGTAGTTGCTCTTTGAAAGAACAAAAGAGCAAAACAAAATGCGTCTGCGTTTTATAAAGACAAACATGAAAACAGAACAGATCAATTTCCGATAGAACATAACAGAGCAGAACAAATTTTTCTGTCAAAATCAAATCTTTAAATCACAGAAAAGGTTTACCATAAACTGGTCAAGCTCTTTGTCATTGTCGCCGACGAGTCCTTGACCGGCGCCTAAAGCAGAGTACTTCGCGAGGACGTCAAGCTCTTTGTCATCGTCGCCGACTGAGGAAGCTGCGCGTCGATCCTCGAAAGCTGATCGACCGGCGTCGCGATTCTCAGACAGGAGACGTGCGCCGACAGAAGCTGCTCGTATAGCAGATGGGTGAGTATCTCCGCCTTCTTCCTCGCATTTTGCCAGCTCACCACTCCCTCCGCCGCCGCCGAAGCTCCTCCTCCGTCGTTCTTGTTCTCGGCGCTGATCATCGTCTCTGCTCCTCCTTCATCGACGACGACGTCTCCGACAACGGCGGCGCTGGAATTGTTGTTGTTGTTTCCAGTTCGTTGGAGGAAAGAAGAGGAACGGGATAGCCGTCAGCGAGGTCAAATATGAAACTAGTAAAAAAGCAACTTTTCAATTTTTCATCAGGTCGAAATGAAAAATATTCATCCATTTTAATTTTTACTTCGGATCCGCCATCCTATCTTACAGTTGGAAAAACAAAAACTAACTCATAAACATATTTTAGTTTGTCTAAAGGACAACATGGTATATAACCACTTATAATGTGCTCTTGTAGCACAAAGTGACATTTAATGATAGAGAAACTCATAATGTGACCCACTATGTAATTGTCTCTACGTTCTATTCCCTTTTTAGTAATGGTGGTAAATTCGTACTATACCATAGTGATATAGTCTATTCTTTGCATCACCTATAATGCAACTAGCTTTATCCTATTCTCTAAATCCTAAATATTTTTTTCTACTAACTCATGCTTTACAGACCACGCAATGTTGAAAAGTCTTTTTGAACAATTTGGTAGGCTACTTTATATTCGTGACTCACACCACCAATTATTCAAACCTGTCACCTTTCTAGAATCAGCAAACAGATATTGAAACTTTTGGGCCTCAGATATAATACAGGCCTGGCCTTTCTCAGAATTAGGCTTTTAGAAAACGTGGTCTTGGACTCTTGGTGGTGAAAGACTGTATGTCTGCTAAGTGATACGGCTGCAATGGCTTAAGCATTTGATTATTTTGTTATTGTAAAACTTAGTTTAATGTGTGTTTAGTCCCGGTTACGATTTGGTTAGTACTTGGTAGTATACAAAAACCAAACAGCTTTGATATTATTTCACATGTTTAGTAGAATTTAGGTATATACTACTTCACTTGCGCATAATATTTCCTGTTCAATTATTTTTGGACTCTATATTGTATTGTTTGGCACGAATTATTAAGAAATGATTTAAGAGCATCTCGGTGTTTTTTGGAAGTCAGCATCTTAGATCTTATCTTTTTCAATATATAATCAAAAGAAGCCAAAGTCGGTCCATCGCGGCAAGCATCATTCTTTACAAAAATACAAAAAGACTTGTTTCATATCACCGATCTGTCATAGCCACATTAATTTAAGAATATCATATGGTACATATTAGTATTACATTATTAATATGGACTATTAAACAAAGTATACTTAATAGCATTAAACATCCCAAAACTTAAAAAAATGTCAAAAGATTCTTTCCTTGCCTCTCTTTCTTGACCGTCCAATTTGTGTATTTTTTTCTTCTTCCAAAAAATCAAATCTAACTTTCTTGTTTTTTTTCTTCCTCTGATTTTTTTTTCAAAGCATTATTCATTCATGAGTCTTCTTCTGGGCAACTAGCAACTACTGATACTGGTTCTCCAAAACAATATATATTTTTTGCAGGTTTCATTAGTTTATGTTCTTCAGTTTGAACCGTTGGGAAGATCTAAAGGTAACAATAACATTCTACTTGTATCTGTTACAGTTGACTTAGGACTATGTACTGTGTTCTAATCATTACCATAACTTGAGATCCTAAACCAACGCTTTTGTTTTAAAACTTAGTCTTAATCTCTGTTAAGAGTAGAGATTCACTCATCTGTTTAGACCAAATATTCAATCTTGGTAGGCTTTTTTTCACCCTCAAAATATGCTGAAATGTGGTTTATTCGATTTGGTCCGAACAGTTTAGCATCAAGACACACTGATCTATCATATGTTTTAGTAAAACAAAAATTGTTGATTTTGATGATCAACTGGATCCATCAGTAATGCTAAATATTTATATATCTCTGCAGCTCTGCAATGGCTGAAGAGAATATATCTCAAGTTAAAGAGATGATGATACCAGATGAGCATTGTTGTTTCGATGATGATGCAAAACCAACTGAGAAATTTCAAGAAACCTCTGTTCTTGAAACAATGCCACCTCTAATGGATGAGGAGATTCAAGGAGATGATGATGTTCTTCCTCCTCCTCCTCCTCCTCCAGCTGCAGTATCCAATGGTAATGTGAATCCGAGACGGTATTCCACTGGAACGTTAGACAAACGAGGACAACCAGCAGGTAAGGCTCAGGCTCAAACCCGTTACCGTGGGAACCAAACGAGCTCGACTCATGATCTATGCAAACACGGGAAGAGACGTGAGGAAGATTTGGTGGTCAAACCGTGGAAGCTGGTTAAGAAAAAGGATGTTGAAGGTGGGGGAGATTTGGTGAAAGGTGAGACGTTGAGTGCGGTGAGAAAGTCGTTCGGGAATGTTTCTAAGCCCGACAAGTCCTTGCAGTTTGCAAAGAGAAGTGAAACAAAGAGTAGTGTTACTCCGAGTGATTCACCTGCTGGTGGTGTAAGAATGGTCAAGAAGACAAACCTTGATGTTAAGAAGGTTTCAAGGATCAACGAGAGCAAGAGTTCTAAAGAGGAACTTGTGAAGACTCTGAAGAACAAAGAGAAGAAGACAGAGACTGATGAGCTCATTAGATGTGATGATGCATTAGAGAAGAAGTCTCCAAGGATCAGCGAGAACAAGAGTTCTAAAGAGGATCTTGTGAAGAGTCTCAAGAAGAAAGAGATTGATGAGACGGTCAGATTTGATGATGTATCAGAGAAGACTTTGTACGTTGTTGAATCTAGTATTGAGGAGAAGAAGACGAATAAGAAGATCATCAAAAGTGTTAAGAGTGAGATTCAGCAATCTTCTGATGTTGTTGAATCTAGTATTGAGGAGAAGAAGATGATGAAGAAGAAGAAGGTCATCACAAGTGTTAAGAGCGAGATTCAACAATCTTCTGTGAAGAAGATCTTAAGACAAAGAACTCCTACACTTATACCGTCTTTGTCACCTTCCTCTGAGGTGGTTAAAGAATCACGAGTTACAAAATCAGATCCTAGGCCAATAAAACAGACTACTTCAAGGTCCAAGACTGGTCTATCTGAGAAGAAAGTGAGTGGTTCTGCTTCTGCAACTCTTGTGACTAACTCCAAAACCGAAAGCAAGGTTAGGCCTAAGAGGATTGGTATAAAGGTCACTCCTCCTCCTTCTTCTGGTCCTCCCACGAGGCCTGTGAGTTTCAGGAAAGGGAAAGTTCTTGATCCCAAGCAAGAAGATTTTACTCCAACATCAATCAAGTTCAAGAAGAGAGTTGTTCAAGAACCAAAGCTCAGAAGCGATGGGAACAAGAAGAAGAAGAACCTGAAAGATGTTGGGAAGGTGAGTTATAACAGGGGTGAAGGTAAAAGAGAGAAGGTTGTTTTGAGGCATAGAAAAGTTGAAGCAAAGAAGAAGCTGCAGACACTTTTCAATAATGTGATTGAAGAGACTGTCAATAAGCTTGAAGAAGTGAGGAAGAGTAAAGTTAAAGCATTGGTCGGTGCTTTTGAAACTGTAATCTCTCTTCAAGATAACGATATAACATCTCATAAGAAGAAGGCACAGAGCAAAACCGCATCTTCACAGGTCGTTGAAGGCTAGTCCTTGAGTTTTAAACAGATGATTTGGTAAAGAAAGAGATAAAAACTTGTGAATGTGAGATACAGTGGGGAAAATGGTTTGTTTGTTTATGAATCATGTTATGTAAAATTTTCAGTGAAGTCATCTATTTCCAGTATCTGATTTCTTCTTTGAAGATTTGTGATAGAAGATGAAATGACCTTTTGGAGAGTTTGATATGTCAAAGGCCAAAGCAAAGGTGTTTGTATCTCTCTATGACCAACTTCTCAAGCTTGCTTGGATTGAAAGCTTCTTTTATCTGCAGTTTCTTGACAAAGAAGCAAAGCGGTCCCTTATCTACTTTTGATAAGAAAACTATCATTTCTACTAGTTTGAAAGATTCAGAAACAATATGTTTTTCTTGTTATTTTTGAATACTCTAAGTGCCTCAGAGCACCTTTAACCCAAAAATCTAAAAGAGGGGTGCTAAAAAATTTTCATTTTTTTTACTTTTTTTTTGGATTAGTATTAGTGGAGCTTGCAAACAGTGTCTGTGTGGCCTGTAAATAGTGTAAAATTCGACACTTAACTAAGAATCAGAAAGTGAGTTTTTAAAATTTTAAATGGGACTCGCCTAGTTTTATACTCCATCCGCTCCTAAAAGATAGTTGTTATAGAAAAAAAAAGTTTTCTAAAAGATAGATATTTTATGTTTTTTATAAAAAAATACAAACTTTCAGAAAATTAATTGGTTTTATTAGATTATTACTATTGGCCAAAAATTATTGAAATTTGAAAAAGAAAACAATAAATTTAATATAGTGATTTAATGTATTTTTTTTAATTTGTGTGAAAACACTGTAAAGACTATCTTTTAGAAACAAAATGAGTATTATTTTTTCTTTAGATTCTCCCTTTAAATTCCTCTTTTAAAGGTACTCTCAGATGAAAAGGTTTGGATTTTTTTCTTTGCAGGAAAAAGTTCAGATGTTTACTGAAAAAAAAACTAGAATTTTGTTTTCCAAATTTTAATTATCAATTAATTAATTCATTACACAATGGGTTGACGTTAAAATTGAATTTAGGAATGGGCCTCATCCTTTATATACTAAATCGCAAGTCGCCTGACAAATCAGAATCTGACATGTGGCAAAATATTGGAAAAAAATATTTTTTTTCTTTTCATTTATTTTGACAGTCAAACTATTGCAAGAAAAAACAAATTTTTCTTTCATATCCCTTTTATTCGGTATTCAAAAACCCACTTCCTAAATTTTCTCAAAAAAATGATTTCAGTGTAAAGAAAAAGGGTGATCATCCGCAAACTAAAACAGTTATATCCGTTAACTGATTTCAAATATTCTTTTTATTTATTTATATTAAAAAGCTATAATATTTGTTCCACTACATCCATGATCTTACTATATCCTGAAACTGTAAATCTTTTTCATTAACTCGCAATGCCATAAATTTAAGTTCATCCCTTTTTGCAGATAAATTTCTAATCAAGTTCTTTGCAAATGCTCTATTGACTCTTTCCACTGTCGAGACTAATATTCTGGATTCAGATCAACATATTCTTTTGGTCTTCAAAAGAAATTATTTTGAACTGAGAAAAAGAAGAGCAGATATTGCTATGGACGACTGGTAGACAAGGCAAGCGCACAGCAAACTCTCCATGCTAAAATCATATTTTTTTATTTACATTCTTTTTCATGAATCTTTTTTCTTCTACTCTTCTTATAATCTTTTTTATTTTCTTTTTCGGTTTTAGATATTGGCAAAAGCTACACAGTGCATGATCAAAAATGTAATCTAAACAAAATAGGTCAATAATATTTCAAGAAGGACTAAATCAATTATCGCTCTGCTGGAATATGTTTTATTTCTTGCGTTGACCCAAAAAAATGGTTTATTTCTTGCGAGAGTTAGAGAGCCCCCATGGAAGCACAAATTCAAGGCCTCTAAGTAACATTAGAAGCACCACAAGAAAATAAGAGAGGAAAATGTAATGATGGAAGGCAACAAACGGGCTTAATTAAGAAACTCGGATGGTTGGCAAACGAGAAGTAGTTCATGTTTCAAGCCCTAACCTGATCAGGTTAGTTTTCCTTTTGTATTTGTGTGTTTATAATTTTACAGAAATATGGTAAATTATAATATATCTATACTTTAAAAATAATATTACCAAAGCTGTAGGTTCTCCTAAAAACTCCAAGCAAGTATAAAATTGAAAATGAAACATAAAAGCATTGATGAGCGAAAACAAAAACATAAATAAGAGAAGAAAGAAAAAGACTAAAAAACATTAGTATTTTAACCGTAGTTGCTCAGGAGATCCTTTTCCTCAATTTGTTTTCATTTGTAGTGATATATATATATATATATATATATATATATATATATATATATATATATATATATATATATATATATATATATATATTTTTTAAAAAGAGTTCACTAATTTACATTCAATTTGTGTTCGTGTTGGATTGTTGTTAGATATAAACATCGAACGTTTATTTTTTGAAATCTCAAAATAAAATTTATTTTGTTATAAATTAAATATATACAATTTATACATATATAAAACGATGTCCGTGCGTAGCACGGGGGTAACTCTAGTACTACAATATAACGCGTGAGTCTTGTCTCCTCATGTTTGCCCATCTCAACTTAACACATAACAGAAGTCAATTATTGACTAAAAACTCAACTTTTGAAAAACTTTAAAAACTCATACTTCGACGACGTTCTACTCCAGTTACACTAAGCATGGGCATTCGGAGTCTCAATCGGGTTTCGGTTTTTCGGGTTTATCAAAATCAGTCACATTCGGATTATACGAAAATTCGGTTTGGGATCGGTTTAGATTCTATCGGGTTCAGATCGGGTTTAGTAATCATCAAAGAACCGGTATAACCCGTTATACTTTCAGATTCGTGTCCCAATCGGTAATTATGTTTAAAATACATAATTTGTACTTATTTTGTTACCAAATCATAAATGAAATCGGTTCTTTGGATTTATAATACATAATTTATACGTATTTTGATAGCCAAAACATAAATAAACTCGATTCAAAAATAAAAAAAAACATCAACGTGATCATTCAAAATCAAACGAAAAATAAATATAGTTATTTATAGAAATAAAACCAAATAAATAAAAACATAAAACAAAAACTAAGTTCATGAAATGGTAAACATTATTTAATGAAAACAAAACCAAAAATCTAAAAACATTAAGTTCAACCGTCACCTTCAATCATCAACCTTCATATAATAAATAAATATTTTAAAAATTCAATAATATCTTAAAGTATTTTGTATACATATTAGGAATTAAGATCATATTTCGTAGAAGTTCTTTTTGTGATTTTAAATATTTCGAATTCTATCGGATATCCATTTAGGTTTGGGTCGGTTTGGATAATACACGTAACCCCATATACCAAAAAACAAAATCCATTCGGTATCTATATCGGGTTCAGATCGGTTCAGATTCATTTTTATCGGATCGAGTTTGGTTCAGATTTTTGGGTTCGGTTTATTTGCCCAACCCTTACACTCCTTTTTTTCTATTATTAATTTAGTTCCATTAATAGAAGTGTATACTAAGCATACGTTTAAAAATGAATTAGCATCCGCCTGACATGACGATCGCTCACATAAGAAAACATATTTTTACGAGTTATTCTTGGGTTCATCCCCTAGGGATGAACCTATAGGTTCACCAACCAATATGATTTAGTTATTTCAAATTTGACATCTTTTAAAAAAGAAAACAAAATATTGCCAAATTTAATTACGTTTTAAAAATAAAAATAAATAAAAATAATACTAATCACAAAAAAATATATTCTTTTCAAAAAAAAATTAATACCACAAAAAAAAATACTAAACTCTAAATGTTAAACCCTAAATCATTTAGTAAACCTTTGGATAAATTCTAAAACTTTTATTTTTTTAAAGAAAACTATTTATAACACATTCAACAAAAAACTATACCCTAAATACTAATCATAAACCCTAAACCCTTGGGTAAACCCTAAACCCTTGGGTAAATCTGAAACCTTTGGATAAATTTTAAACTTTAAAATTTAAAATTTATCCAAAATTCTAAGATTTAATGTTTGTTGGCAGCATTAAAATATATTTTGAAAATATTTTTTTTTTAGATTAAAAAGTCTTGTTTTTTGTGATTAGTATAAATTTTATTTAATTTTTGTTTTGAAAGTATTTTGTTTCTTTTTTATGTGAATAGTATAATTTTTATTTGATAATATTTTGTTTCTTTTTTTAATAGATATTGAATCTTAAATGACACAATCATATTGGTTGGTGAACCTAGAGGTTCACCCTAGGGGGTGAACCCAAGAATAAGTCTATTTTTGTTGTATATAAACTGCAACGATCATGTGTATTCACATGCTTAATAGATAGAATCTCAGTTTCATCAACTATCATTACATTCCCAAAATACACATTTCTTATATATTAACCTGATAAACTTTAAAGAAAACGTATTTTAATTTTGATTACACCATAAAACCAACTTGTTGCAGGAGATAACTATTTAATTGGCTCAATTTCTATTGAATTCAATTTCCACGAGATAAAATTTTGCTCTTTCATTCTTTTTTTTTTCGTTTTTGTTATAAATCAGAGTTTGGTTTTCGTGAGGGGGCATGCATGAAGTTGTAGGATCGTATCATGATAAGATCCAGTGAAATAATTGCTGATGTTCCCTTGCCTTCAAGAATTACTCTTACATGGTGGAGGCCCATATCAGTCTTCAACTCCCAACTTCAATTATTTTGTTGTGCATATAAATGCTTATAATATTCACATATGTTATTATGTATGTATGTATCCTGTATGCCTGACGTATTCAACCATGCATTCCTGAGTAGTATATCATTAATAAACGAAATATCAAGTGGAATGAACCGTGAACAAGAATACTAAAATATCAAGTGTTTCGGGTTTAGTCAAAATTATCAGTTAGATTAATTTTCTGGTTCGATTGGTTTTATATTCAAACACTATGTATTATACATCCATATTAACAACCAAAAAAAAAGAAAAGGAAAAATGATTGTGCAAAGGTTCTCTTTAGACTCGATGAGATCAGCACTACTCATGCATATATTCGCTCTCAAAACTACATGTGCAGCCAGAGCCAGTAGATTTAGATATACTAACAGTTCAGGAAGTAGACAAGATCTGAATGCATGCTACCAATAAGCTACAGAATCGTTATTATTTTAACAATATTTTATAAGAATCCATGTGATCAACACTGAAAAAAAAGAAGTAAATTATTATCAGCATTTCCAATCAGAAAAACAAACCAGCAGGGGCGGACGTACGTCACGACCAACGGGATCACGTACCCCCCTACTAAATCTTGATTTTCTTTAAGCAATTATGTTACAACTAGCTCTATTTCTTTGAGGGTGCCCCCTACTAACTCATATCTTAGTTTGATGCCCCAACTAATATCTCTTCTAGATCCGCCCCTGCAAATCAGTAAAACAAGTTATATCAAATGAAGACTTCAAAAAATGAAATTAAACACGAGAGGTTGAATGTTAAATTCATTAAAATCTTACATTTATCAAGACAAATAGTTCGAAGATCACACCAAAAATTCACCAAGTGTTATTTTTTAATAAAAATATTTATATTTACCTAATAAAGTAACATGATACACTAATTTACTAAAAAGTAACATAACTAAATGACGATCTTAATTAATGTGTATGTTAAGTCAAAAAAAAAAAATTAATGTGTATGTATATTAGTAGAATGCATATAGATAGATGATACAAAAATAAAAAAAATTAGTAGAACGTATATGTATATATATATATATGCTGGTAAGGTTTTTTTCATAGGTTGGTAATGTTTCCAACAAACCCTAAGTACAACTTTTAACAGCAAGGATTACTTTGATTAGGAGGGACACAATAGCCATTATTGTGCGTCTCAAGACTGTTTTCACCTTTTCTTCTTTTAACTTCGTAGGAAAGGGTTACTTACTTCTTGTCTCACTTTTTTCTTATTTTAATAATTTGTTATAAAATTTGATATTAGTCTATTTTCTAATAAAACATTACTCATTGTGTTTCACAAAGGATGTCACTTAAACATTTTTGACACTTATTAAAAAACGGATTGAAATGTGTTTATGTTTTCATTAATATCATATATCTAACCAATATGATTTTAGATAAATTGTTTTATTTATAAAATCAATAGATTTTACAATTAATATTGAGCGGTAAAATGCATTGAAATTGTAGAACAACATTTCTATGCAAGAAGAAAAAAATGGTAAAGTGACATTCAATATGAAACGGATGGAATATATTGTAAGGTATATCTTCTTTTTTTTTTATCAAATATTGTAAGGTATATCTAATCATTGATAATTGAAGAGATGTATATTAAACAATCATAAATCTGCTTACATATCTGTAAATGTGTGTTTATGTATAGAAAAAAATATAAACCAAGGATATTTTTGAAGGAAAAAAAAAAGATTATATAAACATCCAGAGAGAAATTTGTATTAAAATTTGACTGAAAAATATAAGTACTCCAAAATGTTTACATATAAAAATTTCTTAAGTGATAATATTTTGGAAAACATTATGTATGTTTGTAAATGTTGAACAATGTATCTTACCCCTAAACTAGCCAGGCTAGTTATACAAATATGAAATTAAAATGCTGAAGCAATTATATAGAATTTTAGAATTGTTTTCTAAGAAAAAATGATGATTTTACAATTAATTACTACAATAATCTTTTGCTAAAAAAGGAAAAAATGAAACTAAATAAATACTTCTTTCTAAAGGATCTTGTTCAATAAATTAAATACGCATATCGTTGGTGGATCGGTCAGAGTTCATTACTTATAAAGTAAATGTGAAATAATTACATAACCAATAAAACGTGGACAAAGTAGAAAAAGACGTATCGAGTAGTAGTAGTAGTGAGAAAGTCTTAGTTTAACCCCAAAGAAGAGAGTCATAATTTCAACTATAAAAACAACCATCCCGCGAGAGACTACACAACGAAACGAAATAATAAAAGGCATAGTAAACCCACCTTTTCTTCAGACACTCTCTAAGCGAAGGAAAAAATAGCAAGAATGGTTTCGGTCACATCATCAGAAGCATCAAGGAGCCGATCAAGGAAGGTGTGTGTGATCGGAGCTGGACCGTCTGGGCTAGTCTCAGCGAGGGAGTTAAGAAAAGAAGGACACAAAGTGGTGGTGATGGAACAAAACGACGACGTAGGAGGTCAATGGCTGTATCAACCAAACGTAGAAGAAGAAGATCCTTTAGGAAGTAGTGTTCCAGTGAATGGTGCACTTAAGGTCCATAGCAGCATTTACTCTTCCTTGCGGCTAACCTCGCCGAGAGAGATAATGGGTTATTCAGATTTTCCGTTTTTGGCGAAGAAAGGCAGAGATATGAGGAGGTTTCCAGGGCATAAGGAGCTTTGGTTGTATCTAAAGGACTTTAGTGAAGCTTTTGGGATAAGAGAGATGATTAGGTTCAATGTTAGGGTTGAGTTTGTAGGGGAAGAAGAAAAAAGGGATGATGTGAGGAGATGGATTGTGAGGAGTAGAGAGAAACAAAGCGATAAGGTCATGGAAGAGATCTTTGATGCGGTTGTTGTTGCTACTGGTCATTACTCTCACCCTAGACTACCCTCTATAAAAGGTATATCACTGGTTTCAATCGTTACATTATACTTCATTTAATACTTTTTATCAATTAATTATATATTAAACATGACATCATGTTGATTATTTGAGTGAATTTTCTATGGTAAAAATGTCATATCAATTGTAGGAATGGAGTCTTGGAAAAGGAAGCAAGTTCATAGCCATGTTTACCGAGTGCCTGATCCATTTCGTAACGAGGTGATTAAATCTCTCTATATATGTATGCAAAATTATATTTGGTGAAGACAATGATGTTTGTGATAATGACAATGGTGATGTAGGTAGTGGTGGTGGTTGGGAACTCAATGAGTGGACAAGACATATCAATGGAGCTTGTAGAAGTAGCAAAGGAAGTTCATTTAAGTGCCAAGTCACTTGACATATCCCCTGGCCTCTCTAAAGTCATTTCCAAACACCAAAACCTTCTTCTTCACCCACAGGTTCTCTTTACTTTAGTGTACAATATGTTTTATTTAAAAAAAAGAGTCATATATATGTTATGTTTAATCATATGTTTATCAATTAGGATTTAAAAGTTCACTGTGTTTGATTTTTGTTTGTAGATTGAATCTTTAGAAGATGATGGGAGAGTTATTTTTGTGGATGGAACTTGGGTCGTCGCTGATACAATTTTATATTGCACCGGGTAAGATACATTGGATAAACGAAAAATATCTCATCTTTATCTATTTATTAATATGACTACAAAACAAAATTTCAGACATATTAAAGTACTCTAACTTGCTATTTTTTGTTTCCGTTAGATAAGACAAACATATGGTGATTAAGGCTATAATAGAGTATTGCTTTAACCATTATAGTGCTTTAACCGTAATTGTTGAACGTTAAATTCAGTTTACTTAACTATTACATGGCTTTGTGGGGTATGGTCAAGGTCTTCATCGACATCATAAAATCATATTGCTTCAATGTAAGAAGACAAAAATTAAAAGGAGACAAAGCAACAATAAAGTATGTTTGATCATCAGGATCTGCATGATAATGCGTAACTTATGTGTTAGTTCTACGAGAAAATCATATCGATTGAAATAATGTCGATCATACAAAGATATAAATTACTGAACCTAAAGCTATATGTTGTCTCTATGACTATTAAAAACTTTGGTGGGACTCGTAATGTCGTGTTGAGTGGGCTACAAATCTTTTTTTTTACCATTGGTCTTCTCAATAAATTTCACTACCCTAGTTCTTTGGGTAATTGTTAGAACTATATACAGTAAAACTTCTATAAATTAATAATATTGAAACTTTGAAATTTTATTAATTTATAGAGATATTAATTTACAAAAGTTTTTTTATTTAGATTTTTTTCTATTTTTGAATATTTTCATTTATATTAAAAAAGAAAATATTTTATTTACCGTATGTACATTATTTAAATTTTAGAAATTTGACTCCCATATTGTTTTATTATCTTATTTTATGTATAATTTTATGTTTCATAGAATTGTTAAATGGTTTTCGGTATAATTTTACTAATTCTTATCAAAATATATTGAAATATTAAGAAAAATAAAGAATATTTATTGTGAATATAAAAACAACAATATAATATTTAACTTGTACTTATATTAAAATTATATATAGATAGATTATTAATTTATGATTTTAAGAGGATTATATATTTACATAGAAATTTTAAAAATATTATTATCTTATTATTTTATCGATTTATGTTATATTTAACACCTGTCCAACTTGAGACCGGATAAATTTATTAATTTATAGAAATTATTAATTTATAGATTATTAATTTATAGAGGTTCTATTGTATATCATATTAATTTAATTAAATTTGGGGACCATAAAAACAGGTATTCGTATAAGTTTCCATTTCTTGAGAGTAAAGGAAGAGTTGAAGTGGATGATGATAGAGTGGGCCCACTCTTCGAACATACTTTCCCTCCTTGTCTCTCCCCTTCTCTCTCCTTTGTCGGAATCCCCAGAAAGGTCTCTCTCTACTTACTTTTGGTTCAAGTAACTATTTGAATTTTAAAAAAAAAATTCTAAATAATGGTGTGTTGGCAGTTAATAGGATTCCCATTCTTTGAAGCACAAGCAAAGTGGATAGCACAAGTGTTGTCTGGAAAGTCATCTCTTCCTTCTTCCGACCAAATGTTGCAATCTGTCGCCGACTTTTACCGGTCTAGAGATCTCGCCGGTGTCCCTAAACACAACACTCATGACATTGCTGATTTCACGGTACTAAGAAACACGATTTTTAATTTATTTGAAATAAAATATAGTGTATATTGAACTGTTAAGTTTTGGTATAGTATTGCGACAAGTATTCGGATTATGTTGGGTTTCCACATTTGGAAGAATGGAGAAAGCAACTTTGTTTGTCTGCTCTCACCAACTCACAGGAGAATCTTGAGACGTATCGTGATTCTTGGGATGATCATGAACTCCTACAAGAAGCTCTTCAAAGCTCTCATTTTACAAATTTTAATTGTTGAAACTCCTGTTGTTCAAAAAAAAAAATTGTTGAACCTCGTCTTTGTTATATCCTTTCTTCATTTTATTTTGTTAGGAAGAAAGAATCTCTCTTTCTTTCTTTCTTTTTTTTATCTACCCTGTTCTTCTGTTTATGTTTTCTTTTGGTTGATATTTGTATGACTATATCCATACACTTACACATTTGTTATCTTTATTGGAGTTGCTTAAACCTAAAACCAGTAAATACCTTTGCTAAGTAGCAATTTTATTCGTAGCATTTTTCGTCCAAGAACCACAAACATTGTGGTCGTGGTCATGTGTTTTTTGGAGTCTTTGATCTAATTAATATGAACATTTACAAATGGTGACATTATTTTGCAATCCACACATGTTTAATATAAAGATTTACCTCACTTGTTTAAATTAAACATATAATATTTGAGTAACCACACCAAAGTTATATACAAGTTTATGGGTCAGCTACTGCTTTTCTTTTAGTGAAATCGACCTCTTTCAACATCTTCATCCTCGCTTCCTTAGCGGCCTCCATCTTCTCCAACTCTGCTTGCTCCACATTCTCTTCGTGTGCTTTTTTAAACAACTGTATAAATTTCGCAAGAGTCGTTGTAACTGCAGCAACCAGTTATTGTTCCCATTAGGTATATAATAGCAATAGCTATTGTGCACACACGAGGATGAAGTTTATTAACCTTGTTCAAATGGACAGCGTTTCGGATCCTCGCCGAAATAGTACGCAATTGCATCAGCATTATTTACCTGTCCATCATTAGAAAGAAGAAAACACACCATCTCAGGATCAAAGGTAAACGAGCTTGAAGAAAAAAAGAAGGAAGTTAAATGAGCTTGGGATTTAGACGAGGTTGACATTACCGTAACCGAGTAAAGGCTCGATACAGCTTCCACTTCAGGCACAGCAATATGAATGAAGTCCTCCAATCTCTTTTATAAAAAAAGTTTTATAAAAAAAGGCATAAAATTAGGTTTTAGCATCCAGAAGAGTTAAGTGAAAAAACAAAACCTCAGCTGGATAAATCATCATCTTCCATATGGTATTTGATATTTTTTTTAAAAAATTATGAAGCTTCATGGAACTAATCTCAAAGTCATGATCGATTAAGTAAAAAATGCAGAAGAAATAAAATTTTAACAAACCAACATACTTCACGGAAGACTTCAGAAACATGACCATTAGTTTCGGATGCAGTGAGCTCCCGCTTCGCTTTTTTCAACCCTATGATTATAGCTTGCATTTCCTCAGCCAGCGACTTCAACTGTATCTGAATAGACTAGAGACAATCAAATGATGAACCGATTGCAACTAAGGTGTAGATGACAGATTATAAACCTTTGAAGCTGATTCAAGACTTTCAAGATCCTTGTGGAAGTCCATTAGATATGACGCCTTAGAAGCAATGACCTGGAGAAAGAAAGAAAGAAAGAGGAGGTGTTTCAAGATCATTATGTATCTACTCCTGAGCCAGCCCATTTTCTAGAGGCTGCTTTTTGAGATTGTACTTTACCTTGCAAAGATAATGCATGAGAGTCATCTTTCTGTTAGCAGCACGTGTATTGCTTAATGTTAATAAACTGTCCAACTTGAATCCCACTGCATTGCCTGTGGAAAACAGAACAAGGGTCTTATCAGACACAAAGGATTTGCCTTAAGACAAAAAAAAAGTTCATGATTCAATGAAACAAAGACCTTACTCTTTATCAAGCTCAAAATGAACAAATAATTCTGAGAAAGGATACGGACAAGAATAACAAAATATATACTTACCCCTCGTAGTTCCTCGGTTCAATGTGTTCCCCAGGTAAAGAATCTTTTTCATAATTTCTTTTAGTTTATGTGAAGTACGGATCTGATTAACAAGCAACGAGAAGAAAATGTTTAACTTGTAAGAAATTGAGATGCATATGGGATATGGCTGCACAAAAAGGGGAGTTAATTATTGCAAGTTTCTTTTACCTCATCACACGCAGACTTTACCACATTTAAACTTTTCTTGAGATCTGTTATCTGCAGAAAATCATCATTACTAATAAAGGACCAGGAATCGACAGTTACTTGGACTACACTGATGAAACTAAATAACAGTATACGTAATACCACCGAACCTGAGTTCCTAATTGAATCTTGAATGAGAATACTCTCAGCTTTGATTCTACTCGTGGCACCTTCATTAGCTCTAGGAAGTACTGCAGTAACATAATGGATGAGAGACCAATACACATTAAGCCTAAGAAAATTATTAAAAACTATTTTATAGTAAGAAATAAAGGATATGGTAAACAGACCTTCTCACACTTTCCCAAGGTTGTTTTGTCACCAGTGTAGTTCTGCAGTATATCATTCAATTACAACCGAGATCAAGGACTCGTGTCAGTAACAAGTGAGTAACGGTAACCACAAATGATATACATATTTCACAAAAAAAGACAACCAAAATAGAGAGCCAAGTAAATAATGGTCCTCAAAAGAAAAGAAGTAACCTTAAGAAGATCCATCTCTTCCTTGGTTGGACAAAACTTTATAAATCTCTCTATCTGATCAATATCTATTACAGTATCATCCATTGCCTGAACTGCATTCTGGATAGTCCAAAGAAAGTGATAAGAGATTAAGAAATAATGACTTGTACTCAAGTAAAGTAAATTTTTGGAGTTTACCATCATATAAGGCAGCGGCATCCTTACTCTCCAAAGCATAATTTCCACATTATCGGCTCTGGCAGGGTCAATCTAGCAGTTGGTATAAAAAGAACATACATCAAACAGAGCGAAATAACCTATACAGAGATATACAGATGGAGAGTAGCTTATAGAGATCATCCATGCTTATAACTAACTACATAATATTTAAGTTTCTGGGTTAGCTATTCAACCAATTTTCTTGTGAGACTGACTCCTTTCCCCTTCTTCACTTTCCTATCCTTAGCAGCTTCCTTCTTCTCCAAGTCTGCTTGCTTGACATTCTCTTCTTGTGCTCTCTTAAACAACCTTATAAAATTCACAAGGTCTGCAGTAACTGCAGCACTCGATCACCCAACATTGTTATTAGATATATAATAATGAAGTACTTTCTAATATATTGCAAAATAAAGAGAGGATGGAACATGTTGTTCCAAACCTTGTTCAAATGGACAATGTATGGGATTCTCGCCAACATAGTACACAAGTGCATCAACATTCTTTCCCTGTCCATCATTAAACATACCATCTCAGGATCAAACACATTGTCAATAGGCAAGGACCTTTGAATCTACTCATACCACAACGGAGTAAAGACTCGATACAGATGCCACTTCAGTCTCAGCAATTGAAATGAGTTCCTCCAGTAACTGTTATGAAGAAAAAAAACAGAAAACTTAACAAAACCTAGCTGACGAGTTCAGTTTGTATTGATTAAGAATAATCACGGAACTAAGACAACTAACTTTACGGAAAACTTCAGAAGCAGGACCATCACTTTCGGATGCAGTGAGCTCCTGCTTCAGTATTTCCAACCCAATGATTATAGCTTGCATATCCTCAGCCAGCGACTTCAATTGTATCTGAATAGACAGGACATCAAAACGATGAGCTAATTGCAACTAAGGAGTAGAGAAGTGATGAAGCGCAAACGCAAATTAAAAACCTTTGAAGCTGATTCAAGACTTTCAAGATCCTTATGGAAGTCCAGTAGATCTGATGCCCTGAAAGCAAGGTCCTGGAGAGGTAAATAAGAGAGGATTTCAGGATAATGTATCCCTCCTAAGCAAGATCATTTGTTTTTAAAGCGCTGTCTGCTTCTTTTCGTTGTATTTTTACCTTGCAGAGATGTTGCATGCTATTAGCACCACGTGAGTGACTGAATTTTGATAAACTTTTTAACTTGCATCCCACGGCAACGCCTGGAGAATTTCTTTTAGCCCTCGCAGGTACTTGTTTTGTGTGAGGAAAACTTTTCACAACTTCTTTTAGCTTTTGTGAAGAACGGATCTGATGAATAAACAAATGAGGAGAAAGGGTCTAAGAAAGAGGAATGATATGGACTGCACCAAAAGCTAGAAGTAACTACCTAATTGTACCTGATCACACGCAGAGTTTACCAAATCTAAACGTTCTCTGAGTTCTGATATCTGCACAGCAATCATCATTATTAATAGGATCATAATCTACAGTTACTTGGATAGAAAGTAACAGAATAAGTAATACCACCGGACCTGAGTGCCAAAATGAACCTTGAAGGAAAATACTCTCAGCTTGGATTCTACTCTTGGCACTTTCATGAGCTCTAGGAAGTACTGCGGTAATTAACATAATGTATGAGGGAATTACGAAAACGAATTAGCTAACTAAAATGTTACGAGACCAAAGATAGTGTGAGATTGGTTATGATTTAAACAGACCTGCTCACAATTTCCCAAGGTAGCCTTGTCACCACGATAGCCCTTCAACAAAACAAGTCAATTACAAGCAAAACACAAGAACTCGTGTCAGCAACAAGTGAATAATAACAACCACGGTGACCATTAAGAATGGTACCCAAAAAAGAAAGACGTAACCTTAAGAAGTTTCATTTCATCCTTGGTTGGGCAAAACTTTACAAGATTATCTATTCGGTCAATATCCACTATAGATTCATCCATAGCCAGAACTGCAGCCTTAATGTTGAAAAGAGTGTGACCAATTATCATATAAATATAAAAGATTAGCCAAGTAATGACCTGGTACTCAAGTAGGGTAGGTTTTGGAACTTACCATCATATCATGCAGCGGCAACTTTGTTCTCCAAAGAATAATTTCCACGTTATGGGCTTTCTTAAGGTTAATCTAGAAAATCAGTAGAAAAATGGAGAAAAGTTATATTATATCAGGCAATAACCAAGTGTGTAAAAAATATTCAACATTACCAGTTGAATTTTTTCTGGTTGTTTCCAAACCGGTTGGTTTCCAGATATTTCAGCTTGTTTTTGCACTTTAGCAGAGAAAAGGGTCTCTATTTCCGATATATCAAATTCTGGTGCACTATCAGAATTCAGAAATAACATCATTAGTTGCAAACCAATCCCAATAACTCAATAGTTTTTTTTTTTGTGTGCAATGTAGATAAAAAAATGCAGTTAGTCTAATACGTTTGTTCTTCCCGATGTCTCTGAAACTCGTCCCATAAGCTTCCTCTCACCGCCCTTGTTATCTTAACCCAATGAAAAGGCTTAAGAGAAGACTTCTTTTGAGTTGAAGACCTTGAACATGCATATGGAAGACCATATCCTCTTTCTCTATGCATTGGGCGAGGTGGTGGTGGTGGTGGTGGTGGGGGTGGCGGTGGGGCTTTATCAGCCGGTTTTTGCACTCTAGAAGAGAAAAGGGTCTCTGTTTCTGAAACATCAAACTCTGGTGAACTAGCAGAAAAAATTATCATTAGTTGCAAAACAATTCCAATAACTTAAAATTTTGTTGTTGTGTATAAATAAAGTTATGCAAAGATGGAGTTAGTCCAAATACGTTTGTGCTTCCTCATGTCTCGGTGGTATCACCTCCCATGAGAAGCCCCTTGGTATAATATAGTGAAAAGGCAGTGGTCCACGAGACCTAAATGGAGGTGGCGGTGGTGGAGGTAGTGGTGGTGGGGCTCCTCTAGGCATTGGAAGAGGAGGTGGTGGTGGTGGTGCTCTTCTACGCATCAGAGGAGGTGGTGGTGGTGGAGGCGGAGGTCCACCAGACCTAAATGGAGGTGGTGGTGGGGCACCTCTACGCATTGGAGGAGGTGGTGGTGGCGGAGGGGCTCCTCCAGGCATCGGAGGAGGAGGTGGTGGGGCTCCTCTCCGCATTGGAAGAGGTGGTGGTCCACCAGACCTAAATGGAGGTGGTGGTGGGGCTCCTCTACGCATCGGAGGAGGTGGTGGTGGAGGCCGAGGTGAAGGTCCACGAGACCTAAATGGAGGGGGCGGTGGTGGAGGTAGTGGTGATGGGGCTCCTCTAGGCATCGGAGGAGGAGGTGGTGGTGGTGGAGGCGGATGTCCACCAGACCTAAATGGAGGTGGCGGTGGGGCTCCTATACGCTTCGGAGGAGTTGGTGGTGGTCCACCAGACCTAAATAGAGGTAGTGGTTGTGGTGGAGGGGGTCCACCAGACCCAAGTGGAGGTGGTGGTGGTGGTGGTAGGGCTCCTCGACGTATCGGAGGTGGTGATGGTGGCAGTGGTACTCTTTCACTCATCGGAGGAGCTGTTACGGTAACAGGCACCAAGGCTTCAGCGTTAGAGAAGACTACCTGATACATATACGAGAGTATGCATTCAAACCTGACATCTTCATAAACTGGATGATCAGAGAAAGTTTCACAATGGCCTTACCTCTGCCTTAAATTCCTTTGGGAACTGGTCCTTGGCCTCCCAAAGTACATCCATCTCATCGCGTTGGACCATTAAAACTTTACCACGTACAAATGATGTGTGGAACATGATTCTAAAGACCATCTCCTCACGCACCAAATCATCATGCAAGTGTATACATTCCAGAACAACATCCCCTTGAACACGGCACTGGATATCTAACTTCACCTGGATACACTCTTCCTGCAGATTATATAACAAAAATGAACATACGTTTTTCTTTTAGTAGCGAAGCGTTTTAACTGATAGAATAGATTAGCAGATGAACTGCTAAACTTTTTTTTATCTTTGCTGTGTAGATGTTTCTAATAAACCAATGATTCAAGTTCACATGGAGGATGTATTAGCATAAATCAGCGTAATGATCATTATAGGTCCATATGTCACAAAAATAGAATGGTTTAAGAAGTACCTGCTGGTAGAGGGTATTTGTATCAAGTGTGGAAAAGAGAAGTACGGAGCTACTGTTGGCTCTGGCTTTATAGTCCTGACCAAAAACCCTTAAACTTGGTCTCCAATCTTTTCTCCATTCAAAATTTGAAAGACCTTTGAGAATCAAGCAATCCAAAAGAAGAGGCGCCTCTGAAGGAGGCCAGTCAGAGCCTAAATCTCTTGTAGAGATGTACCGAAGATATCTTAATTGAGAAGGCTGTGGGTTCAGAGCAGACGAAAGACCAAGACGCTCCTTAGAAGCCTGGGTATATGCCAACTCCAGAGTCTTCTGATCGCCATGATACCTTTTGTTGTACAATAATAGTGCTGATAACATAAAATCAAGAAGAGGCAAACTACCTCTTTCGCAATGCATCAACACAACATTCTGTTGACTTAACCAGCTCTGGCTCGATCTTAGGAAATGATCGATCACTTGGAAAGGTAAAAGCGGAACACGCTCGTTTTCATTAGGATAGTCCGTTATTGACATGCAGTATTGAGACAGTGCTGTTGATATTTTACTCGGTTGGTCTCTTGCTCTGAAGTTAAACGCCTTGAAAGAGGCATCCGGGTATTGATCTTGTAGCTGCGCTATGATTCCACTCAGGTACAGCTTGTACTCATCCTCTCCCATAACATCGTTGGAGAAACAACAGTCAAAAGCTGCAAAGAAATTAACGAAAATTATCATTTATGTAGAAAAAGATAGTCGTAGTAATTATAAACAGCATGCAGATGGCTCCTAATACCATAGACTCGCTCAGATATCTCGACGAGCTGATCCGGAGCTTTTCTGTAGAAATGTTTTCGGAAGAGCGACATTTGATCGGGAATAAAAGAAAAAGATGACTTAGTTCACAAGACAAACAAGAAGAAGCAGAGATTGTATTTTTGTTTAGACTCTGGCTAATGTTTATAACAATGAGCCCTCAGCAAAATGATGAGACAAAAGTTGACTTGGCTCCATTACTTGCTTCGTTCGGAATTCGACCGTTTCTTTTATCACAGATTAACAAACAAATATCGTTTACCAAATCAAATAAATTAATAAACAAAGAAAACATTCGATTCCGGCTGTCAATAATCCAACCATGTTTATTGAAGATTTCAATCACCTAAAACGCGGAATCACAAATCATTTAATCACATGTTTTCTTCAAAAACAAACATAATATATTTGTGATTCAGCTTAATAATTGTGGTGCAGTTCGTAAGATATTTAAGGCAAGATATGCAGTGCTTCTTCTTTATGTATGCGAAGAGCACAACATTACTTATTTACTTATTATGCTTGCATAATATTTTGATCTTTTTATCTCTTGATAAATTAAAGATGAGATCATTTTACTAAATCTTTATGTTTTGCACCCTGAAAAAAGAAAAGTGAAAACCGCACGTAATATCACTATAACCGATTCTTTATATAAATGTGAAGTGCTTATATGGTTGTTTGTTCGTTAATCGTTCATACACGGAAATCCTCTATATAATAAAGCACAAGTCACTCAATCAATAAAATTTTGACACATGTAAAATACTATTTTCAAAAAAAAATTACTAAAAAGAAAAATAATTGAAACAGAAACAGTTTATATACTTCGACAAAAAATAATAAGTTTCGACCATTATGTAAAGCCATGATCTCCACTACCTTCTTTATTACATCAACTTCAAATGAATAACTTCTGATTAAATGATTTCAACTTGTTTACTTCTTCCCGGAAGTAACAGAGATGTTTTTCTTTCAAAAAAGTAATATACATTTTTCATCTCTCATATTCTTTTCTCTTTTATTCTCAACAAGACTCCTTTAATCTGATGGTGGCTATAAAGGTTTTTAAGTTAGAGTAACGATCGGAATTGTGTACAAATGATTTTGCAAGAGATTAGAAAAAAACTTACAGATGGCTTACAGAAATTCTCCGATATGCATTGGCAAGTGGCACATACAAGGTGAGTTCATATTATAGTTGTTTAGCAAATGAGTTAGTGTTAAAGTTTTATGTCTCAGAATTTAATTATATATGTTGTGTGCAGCTTTTGATTCGTTTTAACTTTCCTTTCCAGTAGAACCAATGTCAACACATCTTCACGCGACCATGACTTTCTTCCTCGAACCAAAGCTATTGGCTAAAATCGAAGGTATATTTGTCAGAAAAATTAAAATTAACTACAATGAGATTCTCTGCTTAGATTCTATGTTGTACATCTGAAGAAGAATGGGAGAAAAAGGAGACTCTCAACCTACATACTGCTCATGTTTTGATAAATAGGTAGGATACAGTTTTTTTTAACCATTCAAAATGGTATTAGACAAAACTTTGCCAGTAAATTATTCATTCTCCGTCTAAACATCATTAAATCTTACAAACATTTTATGCTTCAAAAATATATCAAATTTTTATAATTTTTAAATGACTATTTTGAACAGTATTGTATATTATAAAATATCGATTAAATTAGTATCTATCTCAAAAAAAACACATTTAACACTGATTAAAAAAACACATTTAAAAAAAAAAATGCCGTGCGTATGCACGGGAGTTAACTAGTCTTTATATATAATTCCTTGTTCATATTACGAAATGTTTATATAATTACTTGTTCGTATTCCGAATGATTATATTATGACTTTACGAATATCTGAATATAATTTTAATGACTTATTTTTAAGTCAGTTAACGTGTTTGGATAGGTGGAGATCACAATATTGAACTTCTTTGTTTAATTTTTGTTTTCGGTGATACTTTTTTTCTTTTAATTAAGATCAAGAGAAACGTGGTTGAGATTTAAGAAATCCTTTTATTTTTCTTAACATTTCCACGTAGGATGAGACAAAGACACCTAGAGAAAGAAAGAAAGAAAGGGAATGGTGGTCTGGTCGTGTCGTGTCGGGTAGTCAGGAGAGGACTCCGAGCCGTGTCTCATTCTTTATCTAAAAAAGTCCACGCCGTTTAATAGGTTCGGTAAGTAATTCTCAAATACTTTAATTTTTGATACACCTAATTAACGCTACATTAAATTATGAATAAAAAAATTAAAGCAAATATTTTGATCAAGAAAAACTGCTGGAAGATTTCTAGCTTGATCCATCCATCTTTCTCCTTTTTAAATTCACCTGAAAAATTCTAAATCATCATCTAACTGTCACTTCCCCTCTTGTTAATTTTCTTAACAACTAAGTATTTGATTAGCTTCCAGAATTCTTGGTTTCCACGTACGTTTCAGTATTGTACAATAGATCAATATATACTTTATAGGAAATCAACTATTCTGGAACTAGGGTTTGCAAACTGACTTGAGGTTTTAGGTTGCAGTTGGGGAATAATCTGCTTGTTGCTGCTTGACTAAATCTGACGGTTTGGATTTCATCTGAGGAGGATCGGATGGCGATGATCCGTCGCTTATTCTACAAAAAGCGACCCGATCACCTTCTCGAGATCTCTGAGCGTGTTTATGGTAACATCCCTTTTTTTGCTCCCTCCTCTGTTTTTTTCCTCTGTTTCTAAGATCAGTTTTTTTTGCTACGAGCTTCTGGATGGTGGAGGGTATTTTTGGCACTTTGGTTGAATTGAGAATATTCTCAATGGGTGCTATATTAACGCTTTGCAAAAATTTTGAACTCCAGAACTTGACGATTTGGTTAAAACTTCTTATGCCTTCCTAAATCAGTTTCCATGTTTTAATAAGAGTTGTTCCTTTCTTTGCAGTTTTTGATTGCTGTTTCTCGAGCGATGTCATGGGAGAGGATGAGTACAAACTCTACTTGGGTGGCATCGTTGCGCAGCTACACAAACATTTCCCAAATGCATCTTTCATGGTCTTCAACTTTAGAGAAGGAGAACAGCCTAGTCAACTATCAGATGTCTTGTCTCAGTTCGACATGACAGTTATGGAATATCCACGGCAGTACGAGAGTTGCCCTCTTTTGCCTCTCGAAATGATCCATCACTTTCTGAGATCTAGCGAGAGCTGGTTGTCACTGGAAGGTCAACAGAATTTTTTGTTGATGCATTGCGAAAGAGGTGGTTGGCCTATTCTCGCGTTTATGTTAGCAGGTATTCTCTTATACAGAAAGCAGTATCAAGGAGAGGTGAAGACTCTTGAGATGGTGCACAAAAAGGCTCCCGAGGAGCTTTTACGGATATTATCTCCTCTTAACCCGCAGCCTTCCCAGCTCAGATATCTTCAGTACGTTTCTAGAGACCCTGATTGGCCTCCTCCAGATACGCCTCTTCTTTTGCGTTGCTTGATTCTCAGAGATCTCCCACATTTTGATGGCGGTAAAGGTTGCAGACCGATTTTACGTGTTTATGGTCAGGACCCTAAAGCCAGAGCCAACAGAAGTTCCATACTTCTCTTTTCCACTCCAAAGACAGAGGAACACACTCGCCTCTACCAACAGGTACTTTTCAAACCACTTTATCTTTGTGACATATATGAATGGCACTATGCACAAGACATTTGTTTAGCTAATATATACTTTCCATTTTACATGTGATTTATTATACTAGCTGAATGCTTCTATAGAAAGGAATGTTCATTATTTTGATGTTGTCTGCAGGAAGGGTGTATCCTGGTGAAATTAGATATTCAATGCCGTGTTCAAGGGGATGTTGTTCTGGAATGTATACATTTGCATGATGATTTGGTGCGTGAGGAGATGGTCTTTACAATCATGTTCCACACAGCATTTGTAAGTGGTAATGCTTTAATGGTCCAACGCGATGAGATGGATATACTTTGGGAGGCCAAGGACCAGTTCCCAAAGGAATTTAAGGCAGAGGTAAGGCCACTGTGAAATTTTCTCTGATCATCAAATGTGGGATGCTAAGTTTGAATGTATAATTCATAAATGTATCAGGTACTTTTTTCTGGTATTGATGCCGTGTTGCCTACTATCGCAACAACCCCAATATCAGAAGATGAGAAGGAAGATATCACTTCACCTGAAGCATTTTATGAGGTGGAGGAGATTTTTAGCGACGTGGTTGATGGCCTTGACCATAGGATTGATTCAGATAGTTTTGTGGTTGTTGATACTGCTTCAGATGATTCTGAGGGTAAAGAGGTGTGGAAGGGGGGCGTGGAACCCAATGCGTTTCTAGATTGTACATCTGATGATTCATATCATAAACATGATGTGCATGGGGAGGCTAGCACAGATCCAACCAAAGATATCACTGTTGATGATGTACAGTATAGGTCAGATGGGAAAGCAGATCCCAGTATTGACTCAGTGAAGGATATAGAAATAGACGATGGTGATGAGCAGCTAGAGAGAAGGACCATAGAAGCAAAGGAAAATGATTCTAGAACAGCAGAGATTGAACACAGAGGTCACGTAGAAGGCAATGATTCCCCGAATGATATAGAGCCTACTACTCAGGAAACAAATACCAATATCAACAACCCCATTTCAGAGAAAACACAAGTCGGAGCAAATGCAAAACTGGCTGGAGATTCACTCAAGCCAAAGTCTAAGCAACAAGAAATGCAGGGTCCTGATGTAAGCATTGCAAAGCCTAATGCAGTTTCTATACCCGCTGACTCTCCACATCAGGCGGCTCCACTACCTAAGCATCCACCTCTAGATCTGCCTTCTCTAACCAGCGAGGCTACATCAGTTTTACTCTCTTCACAACCAGCTGCATTACCTCCTCCACCGAGCCAAGATGACAGCCACTCTCAAACATCTCATCCCCCATCGCCACCGCCTCCTCCTCCACCACCACCACCTCTATTTGCATCTGCCAGGCGAAACAGTGAAACCCTGTTACCTCCTCCACCACCACCTCCGCCACCATGGATGTCTATGGATACTTTGAGTTTTGAAACTCATGAGACATGCTCTACATCTTACAGTTCTCCACCACCTCCTCCTCCACCACCACCACCTCCTCCTTTTAGTAAAGTACAGCCAGTCCTTCCACCTCCACCACCTTCTCCTCCTCCTCTTGGTAAACCACATTCAATCCCTCCTCCTCCACCGCCTCCTCCGAATTATGGATCGCCACCTCCTACAACTTATGGACCTCCAATTCCTCCACCTCCTCCTCCTTTTGGTCATGTAAGACCAGTTCCTCCACCCCCTCCACCACCGCCTCCTTTTAGTAAAACTTCACCTCCTCCGCCACCACCACCTCCATTCAGGTCTGGTGGACCTCCCCCTCCACCACCACCTCCATTTAGGTCTGGTGGACCTCCGCCTCCACCACCACCTCCAATGGGTGCTCCACCACCACCACCACCACCTCCAATGGGTACTCCACCACCACCACCTCCCCCAATGCGTGGAGGAGCCCCAACACCACCACCTCCCCCGATGCGTGGAGGAGGGCCTCCTCCGCCTCCTGGTCCAAGACCTCCAGGTGGTGGACCAAGAACTCTTGGTAGTGGACATTCTGATCTTAAGGGTGCAGGAAGAGGGCGGGTTCAAAAAAAGTCTTCTCTAAAGCCCTTATATTGGGTTAAATTAGCAAGGGCCTTGCAGGGAAGCTTATGGTATGACTTCGAGAGACGTGGAGTAGGACAAATGTACTGAACTAACTTTGTCTTTGCATTCCTTGCTTTTATATTCCTCTCTGACAACTTTTTTTTTTCCAAAAGAAGAGAGAAAATCTGACTTATTGGTATTGGTTTGCAATTCATCATCATTTTTTTCTATGCTAGTGCACAAGAATTTGATGTATCAGAAATAGAGACGCTTTTCCCTGCTACAGTGCCAAAACCGGCTGATAAATCTGGAGGTCGAAGAAAACCGATAGAGCCAAAACCTGAAAAAATTCAACTGGTAATGTTAACATGCTCTTTCGACTTTGGTCATGTCCTTAATAGTCAAGTGACAGAAAACATGCTGTGATTTTGCCTACATGCTGTCATGTACTTAATAGTCAACTAAGATATAAAAATGTCATTATGATTGAGTTATTGTTTATGTTATGGTTTCCAGATTGACCTTAGGAGAGCCAATAACACGGAAATTATGCTTACAAAAGTAAAGATGCCACTGCCTGATATGATGGTAAGCTCCAAAACCTACTTTAGTTGAGTACAAGTCATAACTGCTTAATCTATTATAATTGTTCACAGTTTTCTTTGCATCATCCAGGCTGCAGTTCTGGCAATGGATGAGAATGTATTAGATATTGATCAGATAGAGAATCTTGTAAGGTTTTGTCCAACCAAGGAAGAGATGGAACTTCTTAAGGTTAGTCTTCTCATTTACTTGTCTCCTTATTTTGGATATCTTTGTGAAATCTATCACTCGGGGTTACCATGATTCACTTGTTACTGGCACGAGTCCTTAATCTTGGTTGTAATTGACTTTTTACTGCAGAACTACACTGGTGACAAGGAAATTTTGGGAAAGTGTGAGCAGGTCTGTTAAAAATCATGAGATTACCAACCTCTATTTCTTACTATAAAATAGTGTTTACAATTTTCTTATCTAATGTGTTCTGGTCTCGCATCCATTATGTTACCGCAGTACTTCCTAGAGTTAATGAAGGTGCCACGAGTAGAATCAAAGCTGAGAGTATTTTCCTTCAAGATTCAGTTCAGCACTCAGGTCCGGTTCATCAGTGTATATAACTCTGTACTATTGGTCTTACTGTTAATGATAATTTTCTGTGCAGATTAAAGAATTCAAGAAAAGTTTAAATACGGTAATTTCTGCGTGTGATGAGGTTAGATGCTTGAAAGAACTTAGATTTTTCTGTAGTCCATCTGCATTTCTTTTTCTGAGACGTTTTCTCCTCATTGTTTGTTAACCAGATCCGTACTTCACAAAATCTAAAAGAAATTATACAACGGATTCTCTACCTGGGGAATATAATGAACCAGGGAACTGCGAGGGGTAAGTTTGATGTTATTCACATTCAATATCTCTCTGCTCAAACATTTCTCTGTTCAATGTGAGCTTGATTCAATAGTTTTGAATGCATCATATACTTGTTTTGAATGAAAACCGTTGTGGCTGAAAAGATCCTTGCTCTGCTTTCTGCAGGCTCTGCGGTAGCATTCAAGTTGGACAGTTTATTAAAATTAAACGATACACGTTCTGTCAACAGCAATATGAATCTCATGCATTATCTTTGCAAGGTAAAGTACAATCGCAAATAAAAACAACAGCCTCTAGATTCTGTCGATGGTTGTTTTAGAAGGGGATACATAATCTTGAAACCCCTGTCTTTCTTTCTTTCTCCAGGTCATTGCTACTAAGGCGCCAGATCTACTTGACTTTCATAAGGATCTTGAAAGTCTTGAATCAGCTTCAAAGGTTTTTGAGTTTGTGCTTTATTTTTCCTCTACGCCTTAGTTGTAATTGGCTCGTCATTTTACTGTCTCTCATATTCAGATTCAATTGAGATCGCTAGCTGAGGAAATGCAAGCTATAGAAAAAGGGTTGGAAATACTGAAGCAGGAGCTCACTGCATCCGAAAGTGATGTTCCTGTTTCTGAAGTTTTCTGTAAAGTATGTTGGTTTTTTTCTTCTTTATCTTACAAATTTTGATGAATCATGAATTTGAGTTTTGTTTCCATGATTGTGCCACATTGCTAAACCATTATCATTTAAGCTGTTTTCATTTTCTTTAAAGTTAACTACTTCCAGATCCTAAAACCTAGTTTTGTTTTTTTTTGGTAACAGACATTGAAGGACTTCATTTGCTTTGCTGAGGCTGAAGTTGAAGATGTAAAGAGTCTCTACTCTGACGTGGTAATTTTCCAGAAAAAAATGATGATAGTAATTGCAAACTGGAAAGAGTCTACTAAGATCCGCAGCTCTTACATTAGACAATATGTCTGACCCTGAACTGTTGTTTTATAATGAACAGGGAAAGCATGCTGATTTACTTTCGTGCTATTTTGGCGAGAATCCCAAAAACTGTACATTTGAACAAGGTTTGGCGCAGAAAACTTAACCTCGTCCTCTTTTGTGCAGTACATTAGGAAGTGGTTCATTGTTATTATATTAGCTAATAACAATGTTTGGTGATTTATTGTTGCAGTTACTGCAACCCTCTTGAATTTTACAAGATTGTTCAAGAAAGCACACGAAGACAATATCAAGCAAGTGGAACTGGAGAAGAAGAAAGCCGCTAAGGATGCGGAAATGGAGAGGGCGAAAGGAGTCAACTCTCGCAAAAAAGCAGTTGATGATAGCTGACAAAAAAACATAAATCTTATTTTGCGAACTTGGTAACCAATGTGGTTTTGTATGCCAGTGGAGGCGGCGCAGTGGGGTTCAAGTAACCTATCCGCAAAGTGGCACAGAGCGCTTTAAACAGGCTCAGGTCCTATTGGGAGCGAGATTCTCCTGGCTGGGCTATCGATGAACCATTGGAGGATGAGTGGCAGGTCTTTCCTCCACTCTCACGTTACATGACTAACTCCACATTGATTAATTCTATCTCACTTGTAAATTACTTGTTTTTTATATTTCATTGTCCTGATTAGAGGAATGTTATTTTTATAGATTGTAAGTGTTGTATAGTTTTCAGGTAGAAGGAAAGAGAGCAAATGCAGAGTCTACTTACTGTGTATCATACCAGTATACCACAATATCGATGTTCTTTTCAGTATTGTAGACAAAACTATGTATCCGATTTGTTTGTATAAAACATCATGGGTTTTTGCACACAGGATAGTTCAACAACAACAAGGAGATGGTATCATTCATCACAATTCAAACTCTGTAGCTTTTCGGATTCTCATGTTTCCTTATATTCTTTTGCAAGTTATTCTCTCTCTCTCTAAAATTCTTACATTTCAATCTCTCAAATTGAGAAAAGACCAGACCAAACTTTTTCTGTCCTGTCCAGAGTTACTCCAAGAAAAAAATATGGGTTGAGAGCTATAGAGCAGCTCCATTGTTACTATCAAGACAAGTATCTCACTAATGTCAAGGATTACAAAAACAAAAAGTTGTAGAGAAATATCTCTGAATAGATGTTTTTAGAAAAGAATCAAGGCAAATGTATATACACTACAAGAAAACACGTTGTTAACGACTCCAAAATTAGTTGTTAGTTGGTCGTAATACCTCTTTTACGACCAACTAACAACCAATAGCGTTTGGTCGTTATTGACTAGTCGTAATCCATTATTAGTCGTAAACTGGTCGTAATAGTACGACCACAGATATTAGTCGTAAAGTAGTTGTAATAGTACGACCACATATATTAGTCGTAAAGTAGTATTAAATATATTGGTCGTAAATGAGATGTAAAGCATTGGTCGTAAAGCAGAAGTAAATATAGTTGTACATAAGTCGTAAATGTACGACTAATTGACATCTACGGTAGAGGTAATGTAGTCGTAAATGTACGACTACCTTACCTCTATTGTAGATGTAAATTAGTCGTAAATTTGCAACCCATTTACAATCAATCTTTAATTTTAAAATATTATTTTTCATAATATTAAAATAGAAAAAAATTTAAATTGTATAAAAATCGATTTTTTTTTTGAAAATTGAAAGCATTCATAAAAAAAGATAATATATTACATCCATAAGTTTTAAATATTCAAAATACAAAATAATAAAAACCGAAATAAACTAAGTGTTTAGATTGATCTCATTTAAGAGATCAGAACTCCTCTGCTCTGCTTGTCGAGCTAATTCTGCTTGCTCTTCTGGAGTAGGGGTGGGGAGGAAGGTCGGACGAAGAGACTGCCACTGAGTCTGAACCGAAGGGTTGACATTTGGTGTTGTCTCGATAATCATATCGATCATATTCGCCATAGACTTAAACATGTCCTTGTGGGCGGATATGGTCTGGTTCGCAGATGACAAATCTCTTCGGATCGAGGAGTCTTCTTCGATCCTAAGAGCGTATTCCGCTCTCGCCCTCGGAACATCGTTCACACTCCCGACCCCGACCATACGTCCTCTTTTCTTTGGAACAACCTTCAATTATAAAAAAAATTAGTATATGAAAAAATAAAAATTAAATTTTTAAATATAAGCGTATAGTTAAAAAGATCAAAAATTTTACCTCCTCAAAAATCCGGTCTTGTTCGATGGTGGAAAGCTGGACCGGAGCACCATCAGGATTCTCTTGTGTTAGTTGAGTCTGGCGCTCCTGAATCCGACTTTCTACAGTGTTGATGATTTCCTCTGCTCGAGGATGGCAGTAAGTGCCATCGGAATGCTGGTGGGTCGCCTTGTAAATTCGGGCCAGAGATGGTGGTGCTCCTTCTCTGGCAGCCTATATAAAAAAAAGTCAAATGAGTAGATATATATATTTAAAAAATAAATATGTTAAAAAAAAATTAAAAAACATCAAAAACTTACAATTTGGAGAGCTCTTTTGGCATGTGGAGTCTGTCCGGAAGTATGCGGTATTGGGGGGTTACCCTCAGCATCACGGGTCAACCGAGACTTAGAGCAAGTTATCGACCTTTTGGCAACCTTGGGGTTCAGCCAATGGGCCTTCAAGCCATTCCAAACATCATTGCTGAGGTAGGTTTCCTTGGCGTCATCCCCCATAAACCTCCACTTATCCTTCCAGTCGCCAACAATGTTCTTGAGACGAAGCATTGCTTTGTGGTCGAACTCTTTCTTCACCGTCTCATTAAGACCGATAGACCAATTCCATTTTTGCTGAAAAAAACATGGGAGAAAATTAATTAATTAAACAAATAAATATTATTAAAAAATTAAAAAAACAACTAAAATAGGTGTCGATTAATTACCGCGAAGCGCTTGAACCAAGTAATGCGTACGTGGTCCGGTGTAAGGGACCAGCTCGGATGAGCATGTCGAAAGTTAGTCCTGATGATTTCTCCAACGCTCTGTCCCACTTTATTGTCCGGAGCAAACCTACAAAATTGAAAATCATATACAAATTAAATTAGACCAATGAGTTAGTTAATTAAAATATTAATTAATTAATTAAAATATTAATTAAAAAATATTAATTAATTAAAATATAAATTAATTAATTTAAATATTAATTAATTAATTTAAAAATATTACCAAGTTGTCCCGGGTCGTAGATATGGATCGAGAATTTGTAAGCCTTCTCGTCCGGGCATCTGAAGAATGTCTTCAACGGTATATTTTGCATATTTTGAAGTCGGTGGCACCATCAAATCTGGATGCAGACCTGCTGGTGGAACCGGAGCCTGAGACTGCTGTGGAACCGGAGTCTGCTGTGGAGGCGGAGGCTGTTGAGGAGCCGGAGGCTGTTGAGGAGCCGGAGGATGATCATACTGAGGCAGCTGCTCTTCATACTGAAAGTATGAATCATCATACTGCGGATAGTATGGAGCTTCAGCAGCTTCAGGAGCTGCGGGGTATGGCTGTGGAGGCACTAATGGAACGCTCGGGATCTGGCTATCCGGAACATTTTCTTGTGCGGAAGATGTGCCAGAGGTAGAAGCTGATGGATCCGACTGACCCAGAAAAGTAGATGCGTAAGTATCTGATCTCCGACCGCGGCCTCTAAGTCTCTTTCTACCGGTAGGCGAAGTCATATCGTCAATCTGAAAAAAATAATTAATTAATGATTAGATATTAAAAACAAATCAAATATTAAATATTAAAATATTAAAATATAAAAACTCTAAACTAATTTCAAACCTAAACTAATTCCGAACCTAAACTAATTCCAAACCTAACTAATTCCAAACCTAACTAATCACCTAACTAACCACCTAACTAACCACCTAAAACTAAAAAAAAAATACCTAGAGAGAGAGAATCGATTTGGTAGCTAGAGAGAAGGGAGAGTGCAACGAAATGAAGTCGATGGCTCGGTTTATATAGAGTTCCGGGGTGGGTCGTACACGGGTCGTACATGTACGACCAATTTGGGTCCATTGGTCGTAAATTAGTTGTACTTTTACGACCAATGTGTGTCCAAAAGTACATTACGACCAAGTAAAGACCAAATATTTTTATGTTTTACGACCAATTAGGGACTAGGAGTCGTAAGGTAGATGTAAATTTACAACCAATTAGGATCTAAATATTGAACGACCAATTAGTGACTGAAGTTGTAATTGGAAAAAAAAATAAAATGAGATTTCTCAAATTTTGATAAATCTCATTTCTAAAAAAAATTTGATTGATAATTATATCTTCCAATGAAGATGAATTAGATGCTGCAGTTACTCCGTAGGAACTGAATTTCAGTTCCTTCAAAGGAAACTGCAGCGTCTAATTGATCTCAATGGAAGATATTTTTACCAATCTTCACATCTGATTAAGTTTTTTAAAAAAAAAATTGTTTTGAGAAGTAAAAAAAAAGAGGAGAAAATATACAGCAAACACAAATGGAAAGAGACAAAGCGAGACCTACTTACGTTGAAACGTAAGAAGGTCTAGCAATGCCTGTTTCCCCTTGTGATTGCATATATTTCTTCCATTTTTTTTTACAAGTTTTCTCACAATCCACTAAATACTCTTTCTAATCAATTTCTATATAAAATTTGTGAAGAACTTTGGTGGTATTTATAGGAAAATTGTACGACCAAATAGGGACTAAAAGAACAATTAGTAGTAAACCAGTGACTAATAGAGCCATTGGTAGTACAAGAGTCGTACAGTACGACCAATTTGGGACTAATATGGCAGTTGGTAGTAAAGAAGTCGTAAAATTACAACTAATCTGGGGCTGGTGTTGCCATTAGAAGTAATATAGTCGTACATGTACAACTATATTACTTCTACATGCCCTAAATCAAAACCATGAATCCTAAACCCTAAACATCAAACCAAGTAAAATTGTAGTATTTTAGTCGTACATGTAACGACTAATTAAGGACTAAAAGTTTCTTTTGGTTGTAGTCTAGTCGTACATTTACGACCAATTGATGACTTTTTTGGATATTGGTTGTAGATTGGTCGTACATTTACGACTAATTAGCTTCTACAAGCCCTTTATAGAAATCCCTAAACCCCAAAACCCTAAACCCGACCTCAAATCCCAAACATCGAAATATTTTAAACACTTCCAACATCAAAAATACAATTGAACGAAAACGAGTTTCATATATTATTTGTAGTGCATTACAAATTAAAGAGTTTAAGTATTAATAGTCTAAAACACAAATCACTCGTCATCAGAAACCTCTTCCACTTCATCATTTTCTTGAAATTCATCTTCGTTGCCTTCGTCTGTTGCATCGTCTGGAATTTCTTCATAAACCGGATTATGCGGATCAGCAATAAGTAAAAGCTCATCAATAGCTTGGTCGGGTACTTCAACTCCAGTTACGGCATCTTCTTGTAAAGGTGGTTCTTCATCAGTTAATACTCGGCCCCTAGGTGTAACTTTTATAGCGGCTAACCAAGCTATTCCAGATTGTCTAATCCTCGGATATGAAATAAAACAAACTTGGTCTGCTTGGGAAGCCAATATGAATGGTTCAAATTTGTTGTACCTCCTTGTAGAATTTATGTCAACAACACCAAACTTGCCATACCGAACACCTCTATTGACGGTGGGGTCAAACCAATCACATTTGAAGAGAACACATTTCAGTTTTGCAACGCCAGAGAACTCAACTTCGATGATCTCTTTTAAGATACCATAAAATTCTGTCTCACCTTTCACACATACACCATAATTCATTGTTGCTCGCTGGCTTCCATATTCGTAAGTGTGAAAAGTGTAGCCTCGTGTGAAATACATAGATGCTGTGGTGATCTTGGCGAGGGGACCTTGTATCAACTCGTGAAACCACTGAGGATAAAATTGATCATCATAATCGACCTGAAAAGACAAATATATATATATAAATATATATATAAATATATATATTTTATAATATATATATTTGAATTAAAAAAACTATATATATATATATTGTGTCATCTATATAATACCTGCGTTTTTAACCATTTGACAAAATGTTTGTCTTTCCTTTTGTTGAGATCATTAGTTGATATTCCTGGTATAGCTTCTTCGACTTGGGCAACAAAATCGCTGTTTTAAAATGAAATAATCATTAAAGTACTGTGTTAACAAGTAAAGTAATTATATTTCGTCGTACCTTTCAAATAATTCAAGCTCCTCGCAGTTTAAGAGTATATATGTGTGGGCACTGTGAGCGTCTTCTGAACTCGACCACCAGACTTCTTTAAGTTTTCCACCAAGACGTCCAATCTGACAGAATATATCTGGAACACCTTCAACAACATATGTCGGCATCACACCACCGTCATCATATCGGGTCGTAGTCCTTTTCCGTGTCCGGACTTGTGATCCAAAGTAATAGGACGTAAAGTGAGATGTTTCGTCATTCAAACTCCCAGCAACTATTGAACCTTCCACCCTTGCCAGATTTTTAGATTTTCCTTTCAATTATTTCATAGCTCGCTCGTAAGGATACATCCATCCATTATGAACTGGTCCACGAAGTAGTGCTTCATACGGAAGGTGGATAACAAGATGTTCCATGACGTCAAAAAATGATGGAGGAAAGATTTTCTCCAGATTGCACATCAAAATCCGGATATTCGCATCAAGTTGTGCGATGATATCTTCAGTTAAGGTGTGTGCGCTAAGATCTCTGAAAAAAGCTCCGATTCCTACAAAAAATTTACAAGTTTCAGTTATTTCCCAAAAATAATCAATAATAACTTTAATTTTTTTACCTGCAAGTGCTTCGTGAACATTTTTGGGAAGCAACTCCGCAAATGCAAATGGTAGAAGTCGTTGCATAAAAACATGACAGTCATGACTCTTCATCCCCGAAAACTTTTGTCCTTGCTGATCAACACATCTTGATAGATTTGAAACATATCCATCTGAAAACTTCACATCTGATGCCACCCACTTGAACAATGCCGCTTTTGCTTCTGCTGACAATCTGAATATGGGAACCGGAATTTTCCCATCGCTTTTAATATGCAGCTCAATCCTAGAACATAATGCAGGCAAATCCAACCTTGACTTCATGTTATCTTTTGTCTTCCCCTGGACGTTCAACAAAGTATTGATGATGTTGTCAAAGAAGTTCTTCTCTATATGCATCACATCAAGATTATGGCGCAAAAGTAGATCTTTCCAATATGGAAGTTGCCAAAATATACTCTTTTTGTGCCAATTATGGTGCGTCCCATAACCATCAGGCATATTTCCAGGAGTACTATGCCAATTACCCCCTTTCCCAACTGTCTCAACTGCACCATAGTAATCAATTTCCTTCTCGATTTCTACTCCAGATAAATACGGTGGAGCCGTGTCTCGAACAACTCTTTTTGCCCGAAACAATGTCTTGTTCCTACGGTACGGATGGTTAATGGGAAGAAATCTTCGATGACAATCAAACCAGGACGTCTTCCTACCATTCTTCAGCTGAAATGCGTCTGTGCTTCCCATACAATAAGGACAAGACAACCTTCCATGCGTCGTCCAACCCGACAACATCCCGTATGCTGGAAAGTCACTGATAGTCCACAATAAAACTGCTCGCATTGTAAAGTTTGTTTTTGTTGAACAATCATATGTCTCCACGCCTGTTGACCATAATTCCTTCAATTCTTCTATCAACGGTTGTAGAAAAATATCGAGGGACCTCTTTGGATGCTTTGGCCCAGGTATCAATATACTCATGAATAGCAATTCCTTTTCCATACACATCTCTGGTGGAAGGTTGTATGGCGTCAAGAAGACTGGCCAAAGCGAGTATTGTCTTCCCGACATCCCAAATGGACTAAAGCCATCTGTGCATAGCCCAAGATAAACATTGCGGGGGTTGCTAGCAAAATCAGGGTACACCGAATTCAAGTGTTCCACGCCTTTGCATCAGAGGGATGATTGATCTCTCCTTCCTTCTGAACATGTTCTGCATGCCATCTCATCGATGCCGCCGTCTTCTCAGATTGATACAATCTCTTTAGTCTATCCTTAATAGGTAAGTACCACATCCGCTGGTACGACACCCGATTCCGCCCACGTCCTTGCGGTTTATATCGGGGTTTCTTGCAAAATTTACACTCTACCAATTCGGCATTGTTTCCCCAGTATATCATACAATTGTCTATACACACATCAATCATCTCCGAAGGTAAGCCAAGACTATGAACAAGTTTCTGAATCTCATAATAAGATTCAGCACTCAAGTTATCTTCAGGCAAATACTCTTTAAACAACTCAGCCCATGCATCCATACAAACTTCAGGTAAGTTATGATCAGTTTTGATATTCATCATCCTAGCTGCCAATGATAATTTAGAAAGACCTTCTCTACAACCTTGATAAATTGGCTGATTAGCTGCTGCTAACATTTCATAAAATCTTTTTGCATCCAAGTTAGGCCCCTCTACGTTTTCGACCTCCTGATCAATTACTGATGTTGTTTCACGAAATCCATCGATAACCATATCATGCATCCTATCATGATCTACCAAATTATCTTCTTGAATGACGTTTTCAGTAGGCAAATGTGGCTCAACTCGGTTACCAACATTTTCAACCTGATTACTACAACTACCTTCATTCCTATTCTCACCCTCCCTGTGGTTAAACCAGATATAGTAATGCGGGGTAAATCCTCTATTTACTATATGTTTCCAAACATTTTCACTATTTGCAAACTTTGTATTGTTGCACTTACAACAGGGACAAAACATTTTACCCGTTTCCTGTGTGAGAGGCGTCTGTCCGGCTTGGTTCATGAATATCTCTGCTCCGTTGAGAAATTCGTCTGTTACTCTTCCTCTTGAATCTTTATGAGCATACATCCAACTCCGAATCTCATAAATAGACATTTTTTTTTCTTTCGTTTTTTTTTTATGTTTCTTAAGATTTGAGGAGAATGTTGTATTTATAGAGAAATTTCAAGTTTGGTAGGTAGCAATGTTACAACAAATGTACGTTGAATTTCAAATTAACTACTAAAGAACAACTATTTTACTCATATGGTCGTAATGGAGATACAAAATATTGATGTAAACTAGTCGTAAATTTACATCTCTTTTACGACTAAACACTGTAGTCGTAAAGGAGATGTAACTTTACGACTAGTGTACTACTAAATGTTTTAGTAGCAAAATTACATCTCTTTTACGACCAAGCTATTATGTAGTCGTAAAGGAGATGTAATAGTACGACTAGTTTACTACCAATAGTTTTAGTAGCAATATTACATCTACTTTACGACCAAATAAATTTTAGTCGTAAAGTAGTTGTAAACTGGTTGTAAATTTACGACTCATATATCCTGATCGTAAATGTTGGTCGCTGAAGCTATGTTCTCTTGTAGTGATATTTGAATGATAGAAGTTAAATAAATAAGTAAAAATTAACTTTTCAACAAAACTACAATATAATATTTAATATAAAGTCTGACAGATACTTATTCGGAGATATTGTCCAATAATGTTAGCTCAATCAATCATGTTGAGTTTTCTTAGGAACTGACTGAGCTTTAGCAAAGGCTGCTAGCTCCGAGCTCCAGCCTTGAGCGGTGTTCTTGAATATCAAACCTGTTTACAAAACATTCAGTTACAACCAAGTGACTAACAGTAACATATACGAATAGTATATTTAACAAAATACAAGTATATATAATGGTTCTCAAAAGAAAATAAGTAAACCTTAAGAAGTTCCATCTCTTCCTTGGTTGGACAAAACTTTATGAGATTCCCTATCTGATTCCAGGCACTACCTGTTGAATTTTTTTTTTTCAGGTTTTGCCCAAACCAGACTTCGTTGGTTTGTCAGCCGGTTCTTGCTCAGTAGCAGAGAAAAATGCCTCTATATCTGATACATCTATTTCTATTACACTATCATAAAAAAAAGAGAGAGATCATTAATAGCAAACCAATCGCAGAATTTGGTTTTATGGATAAATAAAGGTATGCAAAAGACAAAGTTAGTTCAATACATTCGTTCTTCCTCATGTCTCTGTAACCAGTCCCATAAGCTTCCTAGGGGGGCCCTGATGGCCTCCATTAAAGACGACAAAACTTGACGTGAAAGGCCACGCCCTCGTCCTTCATGCACTGGGGGAGGTGGTGGTGGCGACGGCCGGGGTGGCTGTGGCGATCTAACACGCAGCAGTGGTTCTGTTTCACGCATGGGGGGGGGGGGAGCTGTTGCGATATAAGGCACCACGGCGTCAGCCTCGGAGAAGAGTACCTGATGCCAGACTACTGTTTACTATATCGTGCCTGATATGTCGGAGATAAGAGTACCCGATGCAGATTTGTTTTTATTTAGGCTCTGACTACTGTTTACTATACCACAAGAACCACTTTCTTCATCGGTTTATAAACAACGAACCCTCAGCAAAAATGATGACACAGAGAGACAAAGTTGACTTGGCGCTAAAGACTGTCGTTATCGTTTCTGTTATATTATAATTAACAAACAAATATAGCGTTTACCAAATAAATTGATAAACAAACAAAGCATTCGATTCTAGCTGTCAATAATCCTACCATGTTTCTTGAAGGATTCTCAATCACCCAAAACGCGGAACCTCGATCACTTTAATCACATGTTTTTTTTCCAAAACAAACATATTATATTTGTTTCATTTTATATAAATGTGAAATGTTTATATAGCTGCTTGTTCATATACTGAAATATTTATATAATTGCTTGTTCATATTGCGAAATGTTTATATAATTGCTTGTTCGTATTCAGAAATGATTTATATAATGAAATTTCGAAATTTCAAATATATAATAGTGACTTAAATGAAGTCTATGACGTGCTTAGACAGATGGGAATCAAATAACAGATCGAACTTCTTTGTTTATTTATTTTTTGAGGACTAACTCTATTTTATTATGATCGAGAAAACGTGGTTGTTATTTTATAAATATTTTTTTAGTAGACAAAAAAATCCATTTTCTTACATTTCCACGACTAGACAAAACACCTAGAGAAAGAAAGAGATTGGTCTGGTCGTGTCGGATCGTGTGTCAGGACAGGACTCCGAACCGAGCCTCGTTCTTTCTACAAAGTCAATATTTGATCGGAAAAAAACTGCTGGAAAATTTCTTCGAAGCACTCTTTCTAATCCATCTTCTTTCTTTTATTTGACCTGAAATTCTTCATCATCTCACTGTCACTTCCCTTTTATTTTTTTGAAAATTTTGATTAGCTTCGAAGGTTTTTTGTTTCCACGTACGTTACAGAGGAGTTTCTGCATTGTATATAATTTCCGGAAAACAAGTATTCTGGGATTAGGGTTTGCATTGACGGTTTGGATCGGATGTCTTTGCTCCGTCGCTTACTCTACAAAAAGCCGCCCGATCACCTTCTCGAGCTTTCGGAGTGTGTTTACGGTACATCCCTTTAGCTCCCCCTGTTTTCCTTTGTTTCTAGGGTCAGTTTCGCTACGAGTTCTGGATGGTGGAGGTTTTTTTTTGGCACTTTGATTGCATTGAGAATTTGCAGTTGATGCTATTTGAGCTCAGCTTTTATCTCTTAGGCTCTGTAAAAGAATTTTGAATTATAAAGGTTTATGAATTAGACTCTCTCTCTTGCTCACAAAGATACTATATGCTGACGATGATTCTTTGAAAAGGGTTTCCTATTTACACTGCTTCTTTCCACTTCGAGAGCTTAACGACTTTTGCTTCCAGGTCTAGGAGTTGGTTTTCTAGAACCTAGTTTGTTTCTATAATTCTCTTTATAATAGTATTTAGAGACAAAATTACTTCAATATATTTTTCTTTCACCGAAATAGTAATTATTATTTTTCCTCAAAAAGTAATAGTAGAAAAAAAATAGCATTCATTAATTTTCTACTCTGTATTTAGGATTGTTATTTTAATAAAGACATTGGAGATTCTTCTTCCTTTGCAGTTTTTGACTGCTGTTTCTCCAGCAATGTCATGGGAGAGGATGAGTACGAACTGTACTTGGGTGGCATCGTTGCGCTCTACAGGACCATTTCCAGAATTTCTCTTTCATGGTCTTTAACTTTAGAGAAGAAGAACAGCACAGTCAAATATCAGAAGTCTTGTCTCAGTACAACAACATAACGGTTCTGGATTATCCTAGGCAGTATCAGAGTTGCCCTGTTTTACCTCTTGGAATGATCCATCACTTTTTAAAATCGAGCGGGAACAGGTTATCGGTGAAAGGTCAACAAAATGTTCTATTGATGCATTGCGAAAAAGGTGGTTGGCCTGTTCTTGCATTTATGCTATCAGGACTATTATTGTACTTAAATCAGTATCAGGGTGAGCATAATACTCTTAAGATGGTACACAAACAGGCTCCCGAGGAGCTTCTTCGTCAGTTGTCTCCACTAAACCCACAGCCTTCTCAACTAAGATATCTTCACTACATTTCTAGAAGAAAATTGGTCCCTAAATGGCCTCCTTCAGACACGCCTCTTCTTTTGCATTGCTTGATTCTTAGAGATCTCCCACATTTTGAGGGCAGAAATGGTTTCGGACCAATGTTACGGGTCTATAGTCAGGACCCAGAAGACAGAGCCAACAGCAGTTCCATTAAAAATAGACACACTCGCCTCTACCAACAGGTACTTTCTAAACCATTGTTTATTTGTGACATATATGAGTATGGTGATTTATTATAACAACTAAACGCTTACCTTAAAAGTAATATTAATTTCTGTAATATAATCTGCAGGAAGAGGGTATCCAGGTGGAATTGGATATCCAGTGCCGTGTTCAAGGGGATGTTGTTCTGGAATGCATACACTTGCACGATGATTTGGTGCGTGAGGAGATGCTCTTTAGAATCATGTTCCACACAGCATTTGTACGTGGTAACGCTTTAATGCTCAAACGCGATGAGATGGATATACGTTGGGATGCCAGGGACCAGTTTCCAAATGAATTCAAGGCGGAGGTAAGTAAGACCATTGTGAAATGTTCTCTGGTCATCCGTTAAATGAGGCTGTTATGTTTGAATGCATACTCATATATGTATCAGGTATGTTTTTCGGGTGTTGATGCCGTGGTGCCTACGATCGCTACAGCCCCAATATCAAAAGATGAGGAGCACTTAGATAACACTTCACCTGAAGAATTTGGTGAGGTTCATCAGCTCCTCCACCAAGCCAAAATGTCAGCTTATCCCAAACATCTGAGATTCCATCTCCTATTAGTATAGTACATTCAGTCCCTCCTCCGAATCATGCACCTCCACCTCCTCCGCCACCTCCTCGGCCACCGATTCGCAAAGCCCCTCCTTTTGGTAAGACTACACCTCCTCCATCACCACCACCTCCCCCAATGCTAGGAGGACCCCCTCCTCTGCCTCCAGGTGGTCGTGCTCCTGGACTTCCTCCGCCTCCTGGTGGTGGACCTCCTCGGCCTACTGCTGGTGGACCTCCTCCCCCTCCTGGTGGTGGACTTCCTCGGGCTCCTGGTGGTGGACTTCCTCCGCCTCCTGGTGGTGGACCTTCTCGGCCTCCTGGTGGTGGACTTCCTCCAGCTCAAAAAAAGTCCAATACGAAGTCTTTTCATTGGGTTAAAGTAACAAGGGTGGTGCAGGGAACCTTATGGTTCGAGTTGAGGACAAAAGGAGGACAAATGTATTGAACTAAGTCTTTGCGTCCTCTATCTTTTAAACTCCTCTACTACAAAAAAAAATTCTGACTTATTGGTATTGGTTTGCAATTAATCATCCCGTCTTTTTTTTTAATGCTAGTGCACAAGAATTTGATGAATCAGAAATAGAGAGGCTTTTCGCAGCTGCTGCAGTGTCAACACCGGTTGGAAGTCAAACAAAACCTGAAATAGTTCATTTGGTAATGTTAATATTCTAAAGATTCGGCTGTCGTCAGATCTTATAACGTTCTCTTTCGACTTTGGTCTTGTACTTATAATAATCACGTGACAGAAAACATGCATGTGATTTGCCTGGAATCTCATGATTATGTACAAGATATGTAAATATATACTTCGTTCTGATTGATTTACTATTTTTTCTTATGGTTTCCAGATGGATGATAAGACAATAAACAGAACGGAAATTATGCTTTCAAAAGTAAAGATGAAACTGCCTGAAATGCGGGTAAGCTCCAAAACCTACATCAGTTGAGTACAAGTCAGTACAGCTAATTAATCTCTCTTATAATTAATTGTTCACAATTCTTTTTTGCATCATCCAGGCTGCAATTCTGAAAATGGATGAGACTGTATTAGATATTGATCTGATAGAGAAATTTATAACGTGTTGTCCAACCAAGGAAAATATGGAACTTCTTACGGTTACGTCTTTTCTTTCGACTACCACTATATACACTTTTCTCCTTGTTTTGGATATCTGTTGTGAAATATATCATTCGTCGTGGTTACCATTGTTCAATTGTTACTGACACGAGTCCTTAATCTTGGTTGTAACTGACTGTTTTACTTCAGAATTACACCGGGGACAAGGCAAGATTGGGGAAGTGTGAGAAGGTCTGTTTAAATCATGAGATAACCAACCTTTTTTTCTTACCATAAAACAGCTTTACGGTTTGCTTATATAATTAGTTTTGGTCTCATATCCATTATGTCACCACAGTTCTTCCTTGAGCTCATGAAGGTGCCACAAGTAGAATCAAAGCTAAAAGCATTTTCCTACAAGATTCATTTCAACACTCAGGTCCAGTGCCTAGTCCTGTTGTTTTCTGTTTATATCCGAATCTTTTTTTTTTTTTTTTTTTTTGAAAAAGGGCTTTCAATTTTAAACATAAATATTACAAGATAAGATCATAGTCTTATAGTTGGATAAAGTTTACATGAAGCTTTCATGAATGAGTGAATCCCAACTCTTGAACAACAAAAATCGAGACTAGAATAACCAAAAGTACAGCAAAAGGCTAAGAACCACGACCTCGACGGCCACGCTTCCCTTTACCTCGTGCTGTCTTCCATTCCATTTCTTGGTATTTGATGGGAGGTTTTGTTTCCCTCCCACCTCTTGTCAAATTGATCGAGGAAGTACCTGTCACAACTTCATCCACATCTCCAAATCCTTTGAACTGAGAAGGACTCTCAAATCCAAAATTAATATGTGTTGTGGTTAATGGATCAACGGCTGGAGTCTCACGTACCTCAGTGTTGATAACAGTTGATGGAGAAGTCTCCATAATAAGTGCTGCAGTGGGAGTAGATTGGGAATCTACTAATGTGGAAAAAGTTGGGACAAATTTTGGTGGGACTGTAGTATTCTCAGGCTGAAAAGTAGGTTGAAGAGCTTGAGTGGTTTCAAGTTCAGAAAAGAGACCTTCTATCACCTTAATATTTTTCTGAGGCTCAAGTGCAGCACCATCTAATGCTGGGGGAGAGTTTGATTCATTGACGTGAAGATACTCTTGATGGACACTGGGTGGAGAATCATTATCCTTCTGTTGTAGAATGGTATTAATATCCACCACAGGGACAGCCGAGCTAGTATTTGTAGAAGGTGATGCAGAGGCAGAAACCTGAACTGTTGCAGGTAAAAGACACCTCTTCGTTTTATGTCCTAGATTCCCACACCTTTCACACATTGATGGAATCCATGTGTATTCAACATTAACAAGAAAAATGTTACCTTGTTTATCATCCAGAGCAATAATCTTCGGAAATTTTTTATCCAGTTCCATATCAACTAAAATCTTTGCTTCTATACTGGTAGGATCAAGTCGAGGTTTGTGCGTAAGGATGGGTTCTCCAAGTCCTGAAGCAACATGACTTATTCCTAATCTTGAATAGCAACAATCCGGGACGTTCTTCAGGGTCTATATAACTCTCTATACTGTTATTCTTATTGTTAATGATTACTGTGCAGATCTCAGAATTCAGGAAAAATGTAAATGTTGTAAATTCTGCATATGAGGAGGTTAGATGCTTGCAAGAATTAACTCTAATTCTTCTGCATTTCTCTTTCTTAGACGTTTTCTCCTCATTGCTTGTTAATCAGGTAACGGGTTCAGAAAAGCTAAAAGAAATTATGTTAAGGATTCTTTACCTGGGGAACATATTGAACAAAGGAACTGGGAAGGGTAAGTTATATGTTATTCTTATGCAACACCTTTTTGCTCAAAAACATTTCTCCGTTCAATGTGAGTTTGATTCAAGAGTGGGGCAATCATTTCTTTCGGCTGATAAAGACCTTTGCTCTGCTTTCCGCAGGTGATGCATATGGATTCAAGTTGGACGCCTTATTAAAATTAAGTGGTACACGTGCTGTTAACAGAAATATTACTCTCATGCATTATCTCTGCAAGGTAAAGTACAATCGCAAAAAAAAAACTGCTTCTAGATTATGTCTTAGAACTACATAATCTTGAAACCCTCATATTTCTTTGTCCAGGTCATTGCTGATAAGAAGATAGATCTACTGGACTTTCATGAGGAGCTTGGAAGTCTTGAATCAGCTTCAGAGGTTTGCGTTTGTGCTTTATCTGTCTTCCGCTACTTCTTGGTTGTAACTGGCTCATCATTTGACTGTCCCTCCTATTCAGATACAACTTAACGTCCTGGATGGGGAAATGAAAGCTCTAAAAGAAGGGTTGGAAAATGCGAATACGGCGCTCGCTAAATCCGAAACTGATGGTCCTGTTTCTGAAGTTTTCCATGAAGTATGTTTTTTTTTTCTATCTTTTGCATATTTGATCAAATCATGAACTAGAGATTTGTTTCCATGATAGTGCCACAGCTAAATGATTATCACTGAGCTGGTTAGTTTTTTTTTTACTTTTTATAGTTAACTACTCATAGATCCTAAAACCTAGTTTTATGTTTTTGGTAACAGAGATTGAAGGAATTCATTTCCTTTGCTGAGCCTGAAGTGGAAACTGTAAAAAAATTTTACTCCGACGTGGTAATTTCCTAACCTCTACTAGATCGAAGCTCTTACATTAGACAGTATGTCTGACCCTGGAATGCTCTCAAATGGACAGAAAAATAAAGCTGACTCACTTCCGCGCTATTTTGGCGACGACCCCACAAGCTGTCCATTTGAACAAGGTTTGGCGCCGAATATAAACTTCATCCTCTTTTCTGTAGTATACTAGAAAGTGGCTCATTGTTATTACTTTTTTTTTTTTTGACTAAAGTTATTACTTATTATGTTGCTGTAGTTACTGCAACACTCTTGAATTTTACAAAGTTATTCAAGAAAGCACACGAAGAGAATATCAAGGAAGCAGAGATGGAGGAGAAGAACAAGAAGAAGCAAGCCGAGGAAGCGAAAATGGAGAAAGCAAAAGGAGTCAGCCTTACAAAAAAAAAAGATTAAGCAGTTGTTGATGATAGCTGACACAAAAACATAAATCTTGCTTTGCTAACTCCGCATTAATCTCTCGAAGCGAACCAATTTGGTTTTGTGGAGGCGGTACATTGCTGTTCAAGTAACCTATCCTCAAAGTGGCATAGAGTGGTTTGTGTGGTTAAAACAGAGTGGAGCCCTGTCCTGATGGAAGCTCTCAAGGAACCATTCAAAGATAGGAGGCAGATCTTTCCTCCACTCCACGTTAAATGCCTGATGACTCACATACATTAATTCTACATAACTTGTAGATTCGAATTCTTATTGATAGATTTTTCAAGTCTTGTAGAGTCTTTGTAGTGTTTAACTGTGAATCTACCACACTATTAATCTTCTTTGTAATTATATAGACGAATAAAACAAAAATATCTCAATTGTTTGTAGATAATAAAGAAACGCCATGGTTTTGTACAGACGAGAAATCAGCTTTTTTGAAACAACACAAGGAGATGGTATCATTCATCACAATTAAAACTCTTCTAACTTTATTGATTCTTTTGCAAGTTATTTTCTCTCTGTAAAATTCTTACATTTTAATTCTCTCAAAATGAGAAAATGACGTAAACTTCCTCCATTCTAACCAAAAGCTACAAGCTAGTCCAGAGTTACCCCATCAACAAAACTGATATGTTCCATCCTTTGTTCAAGTTTTAACAAAAGAATCTACTGACTTACATATGGGGAAAAAAAGAGAGAAATAAAACTGAACTTTGAAACAATGGAAAGCTATAACCAAAATCATATTTTGCATTTCTTCAGGTAAGGAACTGATTGCACGTTACCAAAGCCTGCTAGCTCCGAGCTTCAATCTTGAGAGGTGCTGTTCTCCGAATATCAAACCTGTCCACAAACTTCAACGGAGATATTGTCTCATTCCTAATCCTCTTGATCTTAGGACTTAACAATCCCCTATGACCAAACCCATAAAGCTTCAGCACTTGATTATCCGCAAAGTTATAAGCTCTCTCCATACTCTTCAAGCACCGTTCCACCGCGTAATCCGCATAACTCCCACACGGTTTACACCCCACAAAGTGAGTCACAAAGGGCCACCTCTCGTCTCCCAACCCCGGATGATACTTCTCCATCATCTCCTCATAATTATCCACCAACCCTTCCCAAAAGCCATGAAGATAGTACTGATTCTCCACAAACACTTTCCCCATCCACTTGTCCTTCTCCGAGAGCAACAGATAGATCAACGCCGACTGATCATCCGCCTCGAAAGCCGGTCTCCCCTTGAGATACGCCGTAAGCACCTTCCCGGCTTCTTCCCTGATCGGTCCTTTTGGTCCCATAGGAGCCCAAGCATCAAGCAAATCCAAAGACCACTGACAGTTCCTAAACAAGAAGCTACCAGTGTTCAAAGCGATCCAAGACTTCTGGTCGTAGAGCAGATCCGGATACCCGTGGATAACCAAGTTATGATTCTCGTACTTAGACAAAGGTATCTCGAACACCATGTCCGTTAACAAAGCGTCACTGTCCATCCACCAAATCCACTCGATCTCAGGGTGAGACAACATCAACCTCCTGAGCATCGGAAGCTTCGCCCAGTAACCAGCGAGCTCCTTGTCCAAATGAGCCATGTTGTAAACGATCTCTATCCCGTGGATCCGACAGTAATCGATCTTGTTCTTCACCGACTTCAAGAGGTAATGATCACCAATGGGGTTGTCGCAAGGCTTCGGTGGAGATCCCGTGAGGAGCAAGACTCTAGGTTTACCGCCTACGGAGCTGGGGAAGTCTGGATGTTGCGTAAGCCATGTTTGTCGCTGCTGGTCCCAGTTAGTTATCTTGGGTCCGAGAGTGTATGTCATGTTGAGATCAAGATCCGATTCAGGGGGCTCGTTCGTGTCGGTTGGGTCCAAGTCGGATCTGATCTCGGCTAGGAGGCGGTTGGTTTCTTCGACGAGGTTCTGGTTAACGGCGTCAGCGTCGGATGTTCCGAAGTTGACGCCGATCGTGCCGCGGAGGACGAGGATGGTGACGAGGCCGCAGAGGACGGTCATCTTCACGTTGTTGAACGTTTTCTTGATCTGTTTATTACCACGTGGAGGTGGTTTTCTTCCTCCGGGAGTGGCGATTGTCGTCGGGAGAACGCCGGCGGAAGCAGAGGTTGAGACGCGCTTCTGTGTCTTGGATCCGTCTTCCTTCCCCATTTGTTTTTTACACACGGAGAGACAGTGGGAGAGGGCCGGTGAGAGTGAAGAGACGCGGAACACTGTTGATCAAGGAGACATCGTTGTTGTCTTGTATGTCAAGTAAGCTTTAGCGAAGACATTGAGATCGATTCGGACCATCAAGATTCATGCATTAACTGATTCGGATTCGGACACCTACAATTAAATTAATTGCACCATAAGTGAAAAAATATTACAAAAATAGTTTTCATTAGAAGGTACAGAACACCATAAAAGATTAGAATTTAGATTTTGAGGGAAGTGTGTAGATTTAGAACTCAAGTGTTAGGTTTAGAATTTAAATATAGAGTTTAAAATGTAAGATTTATGATTTAAAATTCATTCTATTTCTTTTCTTTTTCAATAAATATTTTTAAAACATTATTATAAATAATTTAATTTGAATATTGATTTTTTTACTTATTTCCTTTTCTATTATAAAACTATTTGATGCTATTAAAGGAAATTTGTTGTGGCTTGTTATATCCTCACTGCAATATTTTCCAGAATATACAAGAGATGGCGAGTTGACTTTGTGCTAGACTGCCTTAAGAATTCGACATAAATAAGGAATTTTTATGATAAGGTTTTTAATGGAATATAAGAAAACATTTCTTAGTTTTTTTAAGTAAAAATTTAAGAGACAGTTTATTATATATGTTAAAAACTTCGTCTTAAGAATCTTCCATTAATCATGCTTATTATATTCCGTTAAAAACTTCGTCTTAAAAATCTTCCATTAATCATGCTCCTATATCATAATTAACAAACAAATATCGTTTATCAGATAAATTAATAAGCAAAAAGCAATGCAATTCCGTCTAATAATCGCACCATGTTTCTTGAAGCATTCAAGATTCAACCACCCAAGACGCGGAATCACCGATCACTTAAATCACATTATCTTTTTTTCCAAAACATATCACATGTTTATGATTCAGCGTATAATTTTTTTTCCTTTTGAAAAGACTCAGCGTATAATTTGATCGTTCATATAGTTTTAGTGACATTTATGTGTCAATAACGTGTTTCGACAGTTGGAGATCGCATCTATGTTTAGTTTTGTTTTTGGTCAGAGAACTATATTTTTATTATGGCAGAGCAAAATGTGCTTATAATTTTATAAATCATTTTATACCTTTTTAATGTTTCCACGTAGGATGAGACAAAGCACCTAGAGAATGGTCTGGTCGTGTAGTGTGTCAGGACAGGACTCCTAACACTTCCACGTAGGATGAGACGAAACATTTCCTAGTTATTTCTCTAAAGTCCACCCCTAAACGTTTACTTAGGTGGGTAAGTAATTCTCAAATGAAAAATCATTTTTTGCTGCTATAAAACTGCTGGGATCTCGCTTTATTCAACATTAACAATGTCAGAAAAAAAAAAAAAAAAAAAAAAAAAACAATGTCAGAAACTGAGAACCATTTACATATAAATGAAGAGTTTCTTGAGGCCAAGGAGAGTTTTGGCCAAGTGATTCATGGGGCTGACCATACGACTGAGTTAGATTATGCATCTGATGGTTCAAGTCATAAACGTGATGTGAATGGGGAGGCTCCAGTCAAAGATATCACTGTTGATGGTGAACAGTATAGGTCAGATGGGAAAGCAGATACCAATATTGGTGCAGTGAAGGATATAGAAATAGACGATGGTGATGAGCAGCGAAAGAGAAGGACCATGGAAGCAAAGGAAAATGATTCTAGAACAGCAGAGACTCAACACGAAGCTGATGTAGAAGGCAATGATTCCCTGAATGATTTAGAGCCTACACCTCTACCACCTCCTTCTTCGCGACCATCACCTCCACCTCCTAGTGGTAGAGATCCTGGGGGACTGCCTCCTCCAAAGTTTCCAGCTGTTCGTGCTTCTGGTCCGCCTCCTGGACCAAGTCCTCCAGGTGGTGGTGGACCTCCTCCACCTCTCGGACCTAGACCCCCTGGTGGCGGACCTCCTAATCTCAACTGTGCAGTAACAGGGCGTGGTCTAGCATTTGGGTCTTCAGCTCAAAAAAAGTCTTCTCTGAAGCCTTTTCATTGGGTTAAAGTAAAAAAGCCCGCGCAAGGAAGCGTATGGGATGAGCTTCCAGGACATGGAAAAGGACAAATGTATTGAACTTTCTCTTTGCATTTCTCTTTCTTTTATCCATATCTCTCTTGCACCTTTGTTTCCATAAAAAATAGAAACAAATTCTGAGTTGTTTGCAATTAATCTTTCTTTTACTAGTATTGCACCATTATTTGACGTATCAGCAATGGAGACCCTTTTCCCTGCTACCGTGCCAAAACTGGCACGGGTGGATAAAGCTATATTGGCAAAACCTCAAAAGGTTCAACTGGCAATGTTAAATATTCTAAAGACTTTTCTTGTGGAGACTTTGATCATGTACTTATAATCAAGTGACATAAAGCATGCTGTGATTTGCCTGGACTCATAAACACTTACGTATCTTGTACAAGATAGTTAATAATTTTTCGTTCTGATTGATTTACTGCTGTTCTTATGGTTCTCAGATTGAACGTAGGAGAGCCCATAATGTGGAAATTTTGCTTTCGAGAGTAAAGATGCCGCTGCATGTGATGATGGTAAGCTCCAAAAACTACTTTAGTTGATTACAACTCACTACTGCTTATTATAAATGTTCTCAATTTTCTACGGATTATCCAGACTGCGGTTCTGGAAATGAATGATACTATATTAGATATTGATCAGATAGAGAAACTTATAAAGATTTGTCCAACCAAGGATGAGATGAAACTTATTAAGGTTACTTCTTTTCTCTTTGAGTATATCATTATTTACTTCTCTTTTATTTTGGATATTTTATGAAGTATATCATTATCCAATTTATTGAAACGACTCCTTAATATTGGTTGTAATTGACTGTTTTGCTGTAGAACTACATCGGTGACAAGACAAACTTGGGAAAGTGTGAGCAGGTCTGTTTTAGATCATGAGATTACCATACCCTTTTTTCTTTACTATAAACTAGTTTTAACGATTTGCTTAGGGTAAATGTGTTTTGGTCTCTCATCCATTATATATGTTACCGCAGCATTTCCTAGAGCTAATGACGGTGCCACGAGTAGAATCGAAGCTGAGAGTATTTTACATCAAGATTCAGTTCCACACTCAGGTCCGGTGCTGTTACTGTTATTTTCTGTCTATCGGATTCCTTTGGAGGAAAGGTTTGGGGGTTCAGCAGTGTCTCTACCATTACTTTTGTTGTTAATGATGATTTCTTTTCTACAGGTAAATGAATTCAAGAAAAGTTTAAATGCGGTGAATTCTGCATGTGATGAGGTTAGATGGTTTGCAAGAATTAACTCTATTTTTTGTGTAGTCCATATGGATTTCTCTCTTTCTTAGACTTTTTATCCTTATTGCTTATGTATTAGGTCTGTACTTCACAAAAGCTAAAAGAAATTTTGAAATGGATTCTTGACCTGGGCAACACAATGAACCAAGGAACTCTGAGGGTAAGTTTATGTTATTATTATTCTATATTCTATCTGTTTCACATTAAGTGTCACTTTTAATTCTTTTTCTTGTTACACAAAAAATATTATTTTACAATACCATTGTAGTTTATATTTACTTTCAATGCAAAATTAATTGAAAAATGCATTGATTTTATACACAAGTTTATTTATCTAAAATACTACTGATTAAATAGATGATAATAATGAAAACATAAACACAATTTAATTAATTTTTTAATATGTGTGAAAAATGTCTAATTGACACTTTTTGTAAAAGGGAGATAATATCTTTTAATATTCAAAGCACTTATGTGTTCAATGTGAGCTTGATTCATGAGTAGGATGATATATGGTGTTTTATACATCATTGTATATATGTTTTTTAATTGGTTTTCAAGTCTTTATCGAGTCTTTCTAGTCCTTTTCGAGTCATTACAGGTCTGGAGTTGCACTGGATAGGAGATAGACCTGTTGGAGCAAAAGAGGCAGAAAACAATGCAGTTTGGTGATTTTCACGCAGAACAGTCTGATCACTGTTCCCGATCAAGCAGAACACCCAAGTGATTGTTCCAGCGGCAGAGATTTTTAAGGAAACTACACTTATTTCGGGATTTGCCCTAATTATCCTATTTTTCTCTCCCAGCCGCCTGTGGCTTTGATATATCATATTTTTCTGTTTCTCATTATTATTCTACGCTATTCTAGACACAAGAAACCATTGGAGACTTTGGTGCTTTTGGATTGTAAAGGGATAAAGCTCCATCTCTCTCACCATAGAGAAGATTATCCTGAACCCTCTCTTTGTTTCTGTTATATTTATGCAGTATTACTCAGAATCAATGTCTCTGTTCTCTTGTATCATGGCTGAGTAGTCGGCTAGCTTGTCTAGGGTTCTAGGGTGTTAGATCGTGAGCTAAACATAGATAAGTGAATCCATTAATTGTCTTTGTTCATAACTGTTCTTATTGCTTGCAGTAAACTGGCCGCTTATTGTTAGATCCTAGGTTTAACCTGTTCATTAACCGTGTAATAGGTTGCTAGATCTGTTATGAATGAACATTGCATCCCTAATCAGCGAAAGTAGATATTAAGGTGTTTTGTGAACCTATCGGACCTGATCTCTATTGCTTGCGATCGCTTCTCACCTCAACGACAGTTAGATGGTGAGATCGATCAGCATAGGGAGCAGTACCACGACAGTGGACTGTTCTACTTGAGTGATCCGAGTTCTAGACCTGTTTTTATTAGCACTTGAATAATTGTTTGGCTCACATTTGTTTAACACCCGATGAAGTAACCTTAGGCTGGCTTCTCTTTAATTTGAATTTAATCTTCGTTATCATTTAATTTACTTGCACGTCACTACTTAAATCAAACCCCCATATTGTTTTAACTAAGTATTGATCCAATAGAAATAAAGTGTAATAGTGGTCTCTGTGGATTCGATCCTAAAGTGCTACATCGACATACCATTCGATTGTGGTAGTGTGCACATTAGGTTAATTGGTGTGCGTGAACACGAATATCAATTTGGCGCCGTTGCCGGGGACCATCTTTTTTACCTTTATTTTTCGGTTATTTATTTAGTCTAAGATCTCTAACTTGCTCTTTTCTCTTTGTTGCAGGAGATCGCAAGGTTTAGAAAGAAAGAACAACAACAACCAAGGCCGACCAACACCACCATGGGTGATCACGGCCATCAGGATGATCTCACTGCAGCAATGGCACTGATGCAACAGCAGATGCTTCAGATGCAGCAGATCATCCAAGCTCAGCAAGCAGCTTCGGAACAAGCTGCTCAACAGGCTGCTCTCGCGCAGCAGGAACATGCGGCACAGACTGTTCCAATCGGGCAGAGAAACCATCCACGTAACCTTCCTACTACGCGCTCTGCCATTGTTCCTCCACTCTGTAGCAATCTGGACTTCGAGATCAAGCCTGCTTTGATCGGTCTAGTGCAGAGTAAGGTGTTCACTGGTCTCTCTACAGAAATTCAATGGAGTATATTGAGAGATTCGAGAGAGTCTGCAACTTTTCACGCGCAAATGGTGTTCCACCAGACTACATCAAGTGCACGCTATTCTCATTCTCTCTTGATGGGAAAGCTGCACGGTGGCTGAACTCTCTCCCTACAGGTTCTCTCTCTTCATGGGAACAGGTCCGATCAGCGTTCCTGAGCTACTTCTACACTAAGACGAGAACTGCAGCATTGAGGAACAAGATCACCTCATTCAGACAGCTCCCCGACGAGCCTTTTTGTGATGCATGGGAGCGTTTCAATGTCTATCGCAGAGAGTGTCCCCACCATGGATTTGATGATGATTACCTCCTGGGCATTTTCTATGATGGAGTACACTGGGAACACCGAAGTGCTATGAATTCTGCGAGCAATGGAGATTTCATGACCCAGACCACTGCTGGAGCATTTTAGCTGATTGAGAACATTACTGATAGTTCTGCCAATGAGAACAATGAGAGCGATCGCTCCAAGGTCGTGAACAGTGCTGAAACCCAGAAGATAGATGAGCTGACAGCCAAGATTGACTACCTAGTGAAAAACAACCAAGGAAAAGTCTTCATGATGGATGGAGCTACTACTGGGCAGATTCAGAACAACCAGGCACAAGGATCTGGGTATCAGAACACCTTCCCACGGAACTTCCAGGGTAAAACATTCATCTTCAGTGAGGCAGAGAACAGGTTCGTCGCTCAGATGCTCAACTGTTCCGCCAGATGAGCTGAAAAATCTCAACTCTATGATGCAGTAGATGCTCCAGAGCCAGCAACTTCAGGTCAAGGCTCTGAATCAGGTTACCACAGACATCAACACAAGGATGGGAAGCATGTTCACCGAGCTGAGTACAAAATATGATGTTGTGAGCAACCACATAAAGAGGATTGATGATCAGCTTGTTCAAACCGCTGAAACTGTTAAGAGGCAGCAAGAAACCCTTCGTGGAAAGAGTGTGATGCACTGTAATGCAACAGAGCTGAGGTGTGAGAAAGCTGAGGGAAGGAACACAAAGCAGTTGTTCCCTGAAACTGTCTCAGGCGCAGAAAAGAGAACAGAACAACCTGCTAGATGTGTGGTGACTGCTCCTGACGAACCTACTGAGATTCCACCAGTGCAAGTCTATGTTCCTAAGGTTCCCTATCCAACTCCACCACCACTGAAGGTATTGCCTAAGGTTGATGATCCTGGAAAGTTTGTTTTCCTATGTTCCATTGCTGGAATAGAATTTAAGGATGCTCTTTGTAACTCCGGATCATGTGTGAATCTTGTCTCAAAGGCGATTGTAGACAAGTTGGGTATTGTAGATGTTGAGCCTTCTCAGGTGACTCTGGCTTTTGCAAACTCTTCCAGAACAGTCCCTTATGGCACCATTCGCAACCTTCCTGTCCAAGTAGGAGACTGTATGCTCCATACCGAATTTCAGATTGTTGATATGAGTAAGCAACATGAGATGCCTTTGATCTTTGGAAGATCATTTATGGCTACAGTGGGAGCAATCGTCGACATGCCTAATAAGAGAGTCTTCTTTTCCAATATCAACAAGAAGGTTTTCTACAAGGCTGTCCCAACCAGATCACAAATTCGGCACGCCTCCAGCATCTCAATGGTTAGTGGAGAACAGCTGGAAAATTTTCCTAAGAAAGAGTTTGGTGATGAGAGTGAAATTGGAAGAGTCCTGGATGGAGATCCTCACGGTGATACCAAGAAACTCAGTGGGAATGCAAAGGTGAAAGAAAAAGTCCAGAAGAAAAGGATCAAGGGTGATCCTACAATGACTTTGATACCTCACATGTGTGATGAGAAATCAATTGAGTATGAGGTAAAGTGTAAGGGTACCTCTAAACCTTTTTCTAAAGTCAGAGTTATACTCACTGATGAGCTGAAAGAGAAAGGAGAAGCTGCTGTGAAATGGTTGTTGAGCAGAGTTTTGAAGCTGAACATGTCTGATTGTGGAGCTTGTTTTGGAACAAGCACGGATGCTCAACCTGACTGATCCCTGTCACCAAGTCAAGCTAGTGACTTAAACCAAGCGCTTAGTGGGAGGCAACTCACTGGTATGTGTAAATATAACTTGGTTTTATTTTTGTTTTGCTTATTTTTCGTTTTAGTTATTGAGTCTCAGGTCAAAAAGCAGAAAAATCCGAGATACTGTAGCAGAACATTCTGGCGCATGTTCCACCCGGCTGTTCCAGAGACGGAGCATCTTGTTCTCCAGAAGAGAGAGCGGCGGCTTCAGATGAAAATCTGGCAACAGAACAAGTCTGGGGGAGCACGAGTTCCAGATAAGTATCTCAACAAAAAAAATGTTTTTATTATTGTTTTCACCTTCTCTCTGATTTATTTTCACACCGAGACATTGTGAAGTAAGTCTGGGGGAGGGTTTCATCGTTTACTAACTCGTTTCTTTCTTTTGTTTATCTTTTGAGTCATTTTGAGTAAGTTTTTAAGATCGAGTCATTCAAAACTTTGTGGGAATTAGGACCTTATTTTGTGTTGATCACTAACCACCTCGTGCTTTAGTTATCTTATTCAGTGACGTTAGCAGTGACGAAAGACACACATGTGGACCTAGAACACCCTGACATATCTCACTTGATTCTCCAGAAGTTCTCAACCGATCAGGTTACACTGGGTAGACTTAACTCCACCTAACTTGAACCTAATCTTGACTGAAATTCTTCTTGTTATGGGCACTAGATCAGGGAAACGAGACATACACTCAGGACTTCTTATCCTTTATATCCATCTTTTGTTGTTTCTGAGTGGCTAGCTCATCTTTAGCTAGTTCCCACCCTGCACCTTAGCCTTTATTCCGCCTTCATGCATTTGTTTTTCAGTGTTATATGTGCAGATATGTGCAAAAAGGTCGGAGAGGAAAGGATCGACGCAGCCTCTTACTCGTTACTGCTGTAAGTGTGTCTCAGATAGGGAGAACAAGCAGATTAAGGGAACAGTCACTCCCTAACCAAACACCTGCGCAAGAACAGGAATGGAGAACAAGAATGGTACGAATCAAAACCACCAGTGGCATCCTTATATCATATGTTACCTCCTTCTTCGTCACCCCACCATCTATTTATATACTAGTATCAGAAAAAAAATAAAAAAAAAGAAAAGAAAAAAAAAGAAAAAAAAAGAGAAAAAAAAATCTATATTTTGTTTTATTTAGTATTTGGTGATGGAGAAGGGGAAGAATTCAGGAAACATGAGCCACTGGAAAGGTTGAGCAGAAGAGTGGATATCAATATGAAGAGTTGAGGAACATACAGATGAGCAGAGTAGTCTGATGACTGATCCGGAGCAGAACAGAGCAGTCGTTCCAGGGAAAGCAGAAACGAGTAGGGGCTGTGGACATCAATGGATCCGTCCTCTCCTGCAGTTTTGTGCGATATCCTGCATCCACCTCAAAAATTGGTAACCCCTAAACACTCTAAGCTCCACCACTCAAACACTGAAATAGCATGTTTTAACACCTAGCCCGTCTACCTTGAGTAGTGCCTGTGATGAGAAGCTCACGCAACTCTTAAATGAATGTAGGGAGTTTTGTCTCGATAATGTTGCTTTTTCAGGTTTGAGATGTAGAGTATGGAGCCGATTTTTGAACAGCAGTCAGTGGGGTTCTAGGAAGCGTGTTCTGTCCTAGCTTACTGCTTGTATGGTTCAGAGATTCGTGGTTAAGGTATGGTTGCTGAGAATAGGAGAGTTCCCACACTTTCAAACCTTTCTTCCTGTTCTTGATACTTGGTCTTGTTCGAGGACAAACAAGGATCTAAGTCTGGGGAAATTGATATATGGTGTTTTATACATCATTGTATATATGTTTTCTAATTGGTTTTCAAGTCTTTATCGAGTCTTTCTAGTCCTTTTCGAGTCATTACAGGTCTGGAGTTGCACTGGATAGGAGATGGACCTGTTGGAGCACAAGAGGCAGAAAACAATGCAGTTTGGTGATTTTCACGCAGAACAGTCTGATGACTGTTCCCGATCAAGCAGAACACCCAAGTGATTGTTCCAGCGGCAGAGATTTTTAAGGAAACTACACTTATTTCGGGATTTGCCCTAATTATCCTATTTTTCTCTCCCAGCCGCCTGTGGCTTTGATATATCATATTTTTCTGTTTCTCATTATTATTCTACGCTATTCTAGACACAAGAAACCATTGGAGACTTTGGTGCTTTTGGATTATAAAGGGAGAAGGCTCCATCTCTCTCACCATAGAGAAGATTATCCTGAACCCTCTCTTTGTTTCTGTTATATTTATGCAGTATTACTCAGAATCAATGTCTCTGTTCTCTTGTATCATGGCTGAGTAGTCGGCTAGCTTGTCTAGGGTTCTAGGGTGTTAGATCGTGAGCTAAACATAGATAAGTGAATCCATTAATTGTCTTTGTTCATAACTGTTCTTATTGCTTGCAGTAAACTGGCCGCTTATTGTTAGATCCTAGGTTTAACCTGTTCATTAACCGTGTAATAGGTTGCTAGATCTGTTATGAATGAACATTGCATCCCTAATCAGCGAAAGTAGATATTAGGGTGTTTTGTGAACCTATCGGACCTGATCTCTATTGCTTGCGATCGCTTCTCACCTCAACGACAGTTAGATGGTGAGATCGATCAGCATAGGGAGCAGTACCACGACAGTGGACTGTTCTACTTGAGTGATCCGAGTTCTAGACATGTTTTTATTAGCACTTGAATAATTATTTGGCTCACATTTGTTTAACACCCGATGAAGTAACCTTAGGCTGGCTTCTCTTTAATTTGAATTTAATTTTCGTTATCATTTAATTTACTTGCACGTCACTACTTAAATCAAACCCCCATATTGTTTACTAAGTATTGATCCAATAGAAATAAAGTGTAATAGTGGTCTCTGTGGATTCGATCCTAAAGTGCTACATCGACATATCATTCGATTGTGGTAGTGTGCACATTAGGTTAATTGGTGTGCGTGAACACGAATATCATAGGACCTTTGTTTCAGTGCATGAGATACTTGTTTTGTCTGAACGCAAATCCTTTTGACTTATGTTATAAGACCCTTGTTCTGCTTTCTGCAGGCGCTGCAGTGGCATTTACTCTGGACAGTTTATTAAAATTAAGTGATACACGTGCTGCTAACAGCAAGATGACTCTCATGCATTATTTTTGCAAGGTAAAGTACTATCATTCAAAAAATAGCCTCTAGATTCTGTCGAGGGTTGTTTTAGAAAGAAAATGGTCTGGCTCAGGAGGAGAGAGGGATACATAATCTTAGAAACTCCTCTCTTTTTTTCTGCAGGTTCTTGCTTCTAAGGCGTCATATCTACTGGACTTCCATAAGGATCTTCAAAGTCTTGAATCGGCCTCAAAGGTTTGCGTTTGTTCTTTATCTGTCCTCTACACCTTACTTAGTTGTGACTTGCTCGTCATATGATTGCCTCGTCTATTCAGATAAAACTTAAGTCGTTGGTTGAGGAAATGAAAGATATAACAGAAGCGTTGGAAATGCTGGAACAGGAGCTCACTGCATCCAAACGTGATGGTCCTGTTTCTGAAGTTTTCTGCAAAGTATGCTTTGTTTTGTCTTTCATTATTTTAATGAATCATGAATTTGAGTTTTGTTTCCACCACATATTTCAAGTTAACTACTTCCAGATCCTAAAACCTAGTTTTGTGCTTTTATTGATAACAGACATTGAAGGAATTCATTTCCATGGCAGAAACTGAAACTGTAACTAATCTTTACACCGTCGTGGTAATTTTGTCAACCTCTACTAGATCCGAAGCTCTTATATTCGACAATATGTTTGACACTGAAATGTTGAATGGACAGGGACAAAATGCCGATGCACTTTCGAACTACTTCAGCGAGGATCCAAAATGCTATCCATTTGAACAAGGTTTGGCGCGGATTATATAAACCTCATTCTCTTTCTTTCCAATACATCAGAAAGTAGTTCATGGCTATGATATTAGCTAATAAAACTTTTGAGTGATCGATTGCTGCAGTTGCTGTCACCCTCCTGAAATTTATAAGGCTGTTCAAGAAAGCACAGGAAGAAAATAGCAAGGAAGTGGAACTGGAGAAGAAGATAGCAGAAATGAAGAAGGCGAAAGGAGCCAGTCTCCCAGAATAAAAAAGCTGTGTCGTGCTGTTCAAGTAACGTTTCTACAAAAGTAGCATATAGCGGTTTGTGCAGTTTAAATAGGCTCGGTTAATAAATTGGAAGATAAGAGGCAGGTCTTTCCTCCACTCACGTTACATGATTCTGTCTAACTTGTAAATTAGGATTCTTTCCTGTATATATAGATTGCAAGTGTTGTACAGGTTTCAGGTAGAGGTAGAGTCTATTTTGTCTGTAAATATGTATCCTACTACAATATCAAATGTTCTTTTCAGTATCTACACTAATGAAAACAAAAGATTGTTAGTCTTCCACTCGAGAACTCAAGATGTGAAAATTTGCATAATTATGCAATGACACAGAAGAATATTTCAACAAACTTGGATTGCATTTATTTCGAACTTTTTATGTACACAGTCTCAAACTACATGAATACAGAGTGTATGTGTGTGTCTATGTGTTATAGATTCCTATATCCACTAAGCTCCAGTTTCCTTACTTTTCTGGTGTTAATGATTATCTTTGATTTACGAGTGTATAACTAACTTTTTTGCAACGAGACGGACTCCAGCTTTCTGCTGGTAATCATACGGTTCCAGAGACAGGAATGCATCAACAACAACTCCCGGGTTCAGCAATGATTCAAGCTCCTCCGCACTCGGGTTGCTAAAGATTAGACTCTGAGCATCTCCAGAGGACTCTCTCTGGTGCACCTCTATCGCATACCGAGCTGCATCCCCACTTATATCAGTCGGTATTCTGCAGAAAAAAACCAATGAAACTAATCAGTGAGAAACTAAAACAAGCAGGCAAGGGAGAGGCTACTTAGTAAGGTGACTTACTGTATCCTTGCGTTAGGGTAGTTTACAAACCCCTTCATCGGATTAACCATCGTGTTCCAGTCAGAAGAGGAACCTGAATCAACAGACACTTTCTGCGCATTGCTGTCACATGCATCGAGTACACTGCACAGCCTTGGGTTCAGATCAACAACAAAGTTCAGTCTTCGTCTCCCAGAGCTGTCTAGAAACTTCCCGTTGACTCCAAACCGTATTTTCAGACGAGAACAGTAGAGCTGCAGAGGGGAATCTCCGTGGAGGAGCTTTAGTCTCATTAGTTGGCTTCCATGATAAAACGGGACAAGAACCGCTCTGATGTTTTGAAGAGATATCGCATCAGGGGACAAGTATCCCTCATGGTCAGTTGTATTCTCAGAGACAACTACAGTATCAGACGGTTGATTCTCTTCTTCTTCTTCTTCCATGAGAGTGTCTAACTGAAGGTTGTTGTTGGAAACCATTTCATTCCTCAAGAAGCTCATGTTAAGCGGATCTGGCTGAGCTACACTGTTCTCACCAATGGAAGGTAGCCTAAGAGAGCTTATCAGAGCATTATCCTCGCCAGAAGAAGATGCTCTGAGATGTCTCCTTAAACTAGTAGTTTCTGGAGATGCTGATTTGTCTACAAGTACATCTGGGAGACTTGACTCCTGCGAAATATATATAAGCATTGCCTCTGATTAAAATCCAATTTCAAGGGAGCTGTTAAGAGACAGTAGTAAAGAGAACATTACCAAGAACAAGACAGTGGCACAGTATTTGAGAACCTCAAGATTCATTCTAACATCGTCAAGGCTCCTGAGAAAAGATAAAAAAGAATCAGAGCTCAACAGCTTTTGATAAGTTTATGGTAAAGAACAAAGATCCCAAATGCTTTTGACACTGACATACCTATGAGTTTGCTTGCCAAGTCCGAAATATGTAGCCAAAGTCGCCATCTGCAGAAACAAAAGCACACATGATAAGACTTCTCAAAGTATCATCCTTGAAACTCAAAAATCCATTAGTCAACATTTTACCTTCATATCACCAGCTCTTCTACCAAACCTCTGAGTAAGCAAAGCCAATGAGTCGATAGCAGCTTTAGGCTCAGGAGGCTGACGACAAATCTCAGCAAAAGCTTCTCTAATCCTAGCACAATCAAACCTCAATATGTTGTGCCCTGCCCATATCCTCCCTGCATCAATATAATAATACACAAAGCTTGAATCTTATTGACATTTGATTCCACAAAGGTACGCACTTTTTTATCTTTTTATAATTCAAACAGAAGTAAACACATTAGAAAGAAGAAGTTTTTTTAAGTAACCGTGGAGAATGTCATAGACGGTATCAGCAATATCAGAGAACAGAGGCGCCAAAACGACGTCGTTTCTGCTGATACCGTTGCGTCTAACGGATAAAGTAGATATGAGACTCAAATCCGCGGGTTGAACCAGAGTCGTGTAACTTTTTAGCTCAGTGAGCTTCTTCGGGCATACCAGGATCGACCCGAACTCGAGGATCGCGTAACGCTCGCCTCGCTTAGGCACAGTCGTTTCAACGTCAAAGAAGACAATCTCAGATCTATCTTCTGGATTCATCAAAGAGTTGTTTTTTTTTTCTAAACGGGTCGGGTAAATGTTAAAAGCTTTGGACTTTGCTCTAAATAGGATCAATCTATGGGATATGATTATCTGAAGGTGAGGTTACTTTGACCAGTTGGTTACGCAAAGTGAAAATTAGTTACTTTTTAGGGTTTCTTTTATCTTTTTGAAATTGTTTTTACAAAAGAGTGCTTTGTACACATTCCTTGCCTCTTTTACATGTTTTCGTAAGCTGCAAGTAACCTTGTTCCGAGGTTTGTTCCGAGTTTCTCTGCAAGAATCTTCAGAAGATTAGAGACAGGAAACGCATCAATTGAGATTGATCATCATAAACAAACACGACAAGTGATAACTTTACTTTCAAGCTACCTTTTAAGATCACACAGCCACTGTTTCTGGTCTCTTGCTAGTTTTGATTCCTTTTATAGCTGCAAGTATTAGAAACGAGCAGACAACAATGTCAGAACATTACCACTCATAAAGTCATGTACAGACAGGAGATAATATATACCTTCAGCGTAGTCTTTGGCTCCAAAGACAGCTGATCCAGCCACTAACGCATTTGCTCCAGCCTCAATAACCTTGTAAGCATTTTTGGGAGTGACTCCACCGTCAACTTCAATCCATGGGTTTACTCCCTGCAGTAAAAACCACAAGCCAATGGTTTCAGGAGAGAAGAAAGCTTCTAGTTAGGTTGTAAAATACACTTGAAATGAAGCATAGTATGTATTACCAGCTCCACACACATTCTTCTCAAGTCTGCGATTTTCTTCACTTGGCTTTCGATAAAGCTCTGCCCACCAAACCCAGGGTTCACAGACATTATCAAGATCAGATCAACCGCTGAATGCCACAAGCAAAGAGAGAATCCAATCAGAACAACTTTATTGAATAGCTAAAAGTGCATAATGTTCAGTCATGTGCAGAAGACTCACAGTCTAATACATATTCAATTGCACTCAACGGGGTTCCAGGATTAAGCACAACTCCAGCTTTAGCTCCCAAGCTTTTAATCTACATGCAACCAACAGAGCATGTAAGTGTCTACAAGTAGCACTAGAAAGGTGAAAAAAAATCTTACTTGATTGACGGTCCGATGCAAATGGATGGTAGAGGACTGCTCACAATGTACACTAACTATATCCGCACCTGCTTTGATGAAATCCGGCACTCTTTGTTCAGGCTCCACTATCATCTGACACAAGAGGCATCTAAAAATCAACAGGTGAAACTTAGTAAAAACAGTAAAGACAAAGGGAAAGTATTGAAGCGTTACAAGATGGACATCCAATGGAAGATCAGTCACAGGGCGCAGAGCGTCAACTACTAGCGGTCCGATTGTAATGTTGGGAACAAAACGACCATCCATCACATCAACGTGAATCCAATCACAACCTGCTAACTCAACCGCTTTTACCTGACAGAAACACCAAATATAACTCAGCAAAAACTAGAGAAGCATTGAGTAATCAAGGAGCGAGAGAGAGGGAGAGAGAAACCAAACCTGCTCTCCCAATTTGGAGAAGTTGGCAGATAGGATTGATGGAGAGACAATGATATCGCTTTTGGAGAACTTATCAACCCTAGAGGCCTTAACAACACCGTGAGCTTTTCTTCTGCAGAAAGGTCCACATTACTAAACATATTGGTTCAAGCATTTCCACGAACACATGAGATACATAGTGATATAGTCTAATGAGAAACTACACTACAAGTAATAAAAGAGACAACTTTATCTTGAACTACAACGATTCAGATCAAGATTCTAACTTTCGAGCAACCCATTCAAAATCATCTTAACCTGATGTTTACCTCGAGGAAGGAAACGAAGTGGGCTGGTAAAGAATCGGCCTTTCCGGTCTGAGACCAACCCCAGTGACCAACGAAGCAGCTAAGCTCGACATGTCCACTATTGATTTGGTGGGTAGTGAGGGAAAGTCGAACCTTCGATATCTCCGATCTTCCTTAGTCTCTCAAACAAGAGAAAAAAAAAACCAATAAAAATCTCGACTTTTTTCGGACAGAGGAGGGGTCTGAAGATCGGAGGAGACGCCACGTGTGACGTAGGGCTCGTGGGAGATGTAAGGAGCTTATCTTCAATGCTTGGCTCTCCATTGCTGCTGACTTGTGCCTCCCAATCACTCCCAAGGGGCTAATAGAAATCCGGTTCAGATGACTTCTGGGACTTCTGATTGTTTAGCTTTAGGGTTAGTTTCGTAATTTTAACTTATTAATCGGTTCTTATATCTCGGTACGACGTTTTCCGATGCCGATTAGCAATCATGGTATTGTCGAACCGGATTTGGTTTGGTGTAGGATAGATGCACTGTTGTGGAAAGAGACATTCGTTTTATATTATATGTATCCTAACATCTCTATTGGAATTTGTTTCAGGCAATTGATCATATCAAAAATTCTGCTGCAAAGTCGAATTACATGTCTGCTGGACAGATTAATGTACCCATTGTCTTTAGAGGACCCAATGGTGCTGCTGCTGGTGTTGGTGCTCAGCACTCTCAGGTAAACGCTAACGCAAATTCTGTACCACATACCTTTTCATTGTCCATTCATTGTTTGACTACCATGATAAATACATTTTGTGACTGCTTGTGGCCTTGTATATGTATCTCCGGATGTTAAATGGATGTACAATGTTCATACAGATTCTATGAATTCAATATAAAGTTTGTTTGCTTGTTTACGATGTTTATAGTTTTTTTTACTAAGAAACCTCTATAAGTCCTACCAATAATCAAAACTTTTGTGATTGTTCTTAACTATTATCTTTAACATCACAATAATACTTAAATGATTTAAGGACTAAATTTTTGGTCCTATCAATAATCATGCCTTTACGTTCCGATTTAGCTCTGGCCTCTGAGTTGACCGACTGGTATACTGTTTTTTTGACTGGTATGATTACAATTTTGTTTCTAACCATTTTTAATACACTTTTTAAAAATGAAATCGGTATGTTTTTCTCTGTCTTTTTTTTTATCATTTAGTTATCATTAATAGAAAGAAGCAGAGTACGAAGGGTTACAAACAAAGTCCATCTACTGAACATTACACAGATTATTTTTGTAAGAAAAAATAAGAAAAAAATATTAACTTTTTTGTCAAAATTATTTTTGTACTAGTGTGTGTCATCCTTTTGTAGGACCATGCTAATTTATTTTTGTAATATTATCTCTATATTATTATTTGAAAAATCAATTTCTTATGTGTCGCGCTCACATTAACTCTCACGGTGGTTGATTACATTGATACCCTTAATGCATTAAATATATATAATTATCATTATTAATTTTTTTTATTTTCTTTTATTTTTTCCTTTTTAGTTATGTTTCTTATGTTTCCTTTTTATTTTCCTTTTAAACTAACATATATAATTAAGAAAATTTATAAATATTTTAAAAAAAAATATCTTTTAGATATAGTGTAATTCACAATAAGTAAAGTTCACAAAATAATATTGATGATTTTAAAGTAAATAAATAATCTTCCTTTTAAAAAATATATTCTTAAACAACAAAATATATATATTTTAAAATTATTAAGCATTTTATATTTAACAATCTATTTAAAAATTATTACAAAATAATTTAAATAACATAAACTAAGATATCTTCAATGAATAAAATTTAGTTTGATCTTTTTTTATGTTCCCTTTCATATTCTTCAAATAATATGTATGAAAAAGAAAATATTTATAAAAATTAAAACAAAAGATATTTCTACATATAATGTGATTTAATAAAAGGAAATTTTAGAAAATTAGTCTTGATATTAAAGTAAATAATTAATATTTCTTTTAAAAATGTATTGATTATGTTTTTAGCAATTTTGTACCTATCATCACTTTATTTTTATAATTTTATTTTTTAAATTAACAATATACCAAATTACTAAATCCTATTAAATTAACATAATTCATGGGGCTATTTAACTATCCAATTCATAAATATATATACACATATAAGAAGAAAACCAAACTAATACAATGAATACAATATATATGATTTGGTTGAATTAGATTAGAAATACTTATACTTTAATTTGATGGAATATATGCTACACAATATTCCCACAAATGAGTAACTAGACCAATCTAAATTTTCTTATACAAAATAAAACATTAAATAAAAAATAAAATATTTTCATTACAGAACGACTCCACATATTACTAAATAAATATGAAAAATCTAAGACAATAATCAAATTACATGAAAATAATAAAATTAATCAAAATTTTAATCTGAATAACAAAAATATCTTAGTTGAATCAAAAAGGTAAATGTTGTCTAATATATCTAAATAATCAGTTGATATATTATATATCTAAATTATACGTCTAATTAAAATAACATAATGTTATTTAAAATAAACTATGCATATTGATTACAATATAAATAACATAATAACTGAAAATTAAAAAAGAATTATAAAATAAATAAATTATTATACATTATTTCTTTTATAAATATTTATATCCGTGCATGAGCACGGGAAAATCACCTAGTTGAAAGTAATGATCAATCGATATGCAGCATATACGATCATAATGAATTATATTTAAACTATTGTAGATATAATAAAACTTAGGTTGGTTTTTACCTCTACATTTATAGATAGTTGCTTAAATTCAGAGGCAACTCTAGACATTTTTATGCCTGGGTGCAAAATTAGAAATAAAAGTAGTCCAAGGGTATTTGAACTCAGGTTCTTAGGAAATCATGGGTGCACCATAAGAAAATCTTACTTTTTCAGTGTAAATTTTTTAATATATAAAATACTGGGTGCATGTGCACCCTTAACGATCAACCTAGCTTCGCCCTGCTTTTGCTATATGATTTACTTACGCAAAGAAAAAAAAACATACCGATTCCCTTTGTCTCTGAATACTTCATTACCGTTCACAATATTAAACAGGAAAAGGACAAATTAAGCTATTCATGCGCAGACACACACATAAAAACAAGGTCAACATGACAACATCTATTAAGATTCGGTTTTGTTTGCGGACAAATTTTGCCAGGTTAGGAATGCAATTTTCTTGCTACGCATTGATCTTATAAATAATATAATCAAAGTCGGATCTGGGTAATGTCTAATGAAATATTTGTAACAGGTCCACAAAATTTTTGAAAAAAATTACATAGACAGAAACCCCTAAAAATATATTTTAGATCTTCAAATCGGTAAAAAAATTTTTTTTATATAAAACATGATTACAAACCTTCAAAATCTCAGGACCAACTCTGAATGTAATACATAAAATTTGAATGCCTATTCGCCGTCGAAAACGTACATATAAGGCTTATATTATCCAACATTTATTTTACAAGATATACTTTCTTAGACCATCTCCAATGTATTTCCCTATTTTTACCTCTAAAATAGAGAAACTTTATAATAGAGATGTGTTTTGCTCCAATGTATTTCTCTAAAATAGAGATCTTCAAATATAAAGCAAAATATAGAGAAATGCTATTTCTACCTCTATAAATAGGGGAGAAAATAGCAATCTCTATTTTAGAGGTAGAAATAGAGGTGGGTTGGAGTGATTTTGTCTCTAAATGCTATTATAGAGGTAAAAATAAGGGAGGGTTGGAGATGCTCTTAGAAACTTCTATGCAGTTCGAATGCACGGTATTCCAATACATGGTATCTTTTTCGGAATGATACATGTGGTTACATATTTTAACAACTTGAGAATAATTTTAGAGAAACCCTAGTCTTTAATTCTTTTTTTTTTGGAACAAGGCTTTCAAACTAGTCTTTAATTTTGCTTAAGGGTCTTTCAGCAGTTGGAATACAAGAGTTTCTCTTTTTTTAACAAACTATTAGGTTTCTCTCTTTTTTTTGTTTTTCTTTAGGATCTGCTAAAAAGAAAAATCCTAATCTTTTGTTTAAAAACAGAAACCTTAATCTTGGACCTACCAAATCATGAGATTAACCGGTTAGCTCCAGTAAAGAGAGCAGTTGACAAGTCATCATAAAAAAAGATATTGGTTTTTATTCTTTGAAAAATGTTAAATTAATATACACAAAAATAAATTCTTCTCGTCGGAATCTTGCTCCGGTACATACAGAAAATTGGATGGTCAAGAAGATTATGAGTTTTCAGCACATGAGGACCATATAGGAAATCTCAAGGTTCCTTCGTAGAAGATTGAAGATATATGTGCGCTGTCGATTCTGTTATAAGATACACTAATTCACACAAGCAAGACGGTGTACTCATTGCCCGACATGCATGAACCATGATGATTCCTCACAGCTAAATCCTCCTCTGTTGATATTGGGATTTAAGAAGTTAGACCGTCGCAGTCCGCGCTCTTTCCATGCCGTTTTATCCCTAGCGAGACTTAAAAAAAACATCTTGTAAACAATTACCCTATATGTAAATAAATAGATATGATATGTACATATAGATAAATACAAATGTGTAACTATGAAGTTAATAACTACATTGTGGTGGTTCACTGGTTTCCACTATAAGAATAGTTGTCATGTTGGTTCAGGCTATGGATCAATACACTTTTAGTGCGGAATTGTTAGCTCTACATATTGACACACATATATAGATTCATTGCTTATGGGTCCATTTAAATAAACAAAAGAATGTATATTTGTGGACTGCACCTCTCACCTTAAAAAGATTATATAGTTAATAAAAATTGTAATTTGCATATAGCATTTTTGAAAATTTATTTGTTGCATTTTGAAATTATATGCATGTTTTAAAAGATATTCTGCGGAACTGGAAAACCCAAGTTCAGATTTCATTGCACGAGAAATCTCAAACAAGAGATTAACGTCTCCAATCATATTTGTAATTAGGGCTCCAAGATTTTTTATTCATAGAGAAACATTATCAGGCATCTAGATCCCAATAAATATTTTGTAATTAGAGAAACATGATATTTGATTATGTAATATGCAATTGCATTTGTTAAGCGTAATATGATAAAACACTTTGAAGTCTCATTAGTCAGTAAAATTATTTGTATCGTTTACAACAGATGTTGCGTTGTTCCATGCATTAAATTCATTTAGCTGTTCCAGTACTTAATTATCAGCCATTCACCAATTCAAAACAAAGAAGATGCAGATAAGTGATATGTCAAGTCCCTGGAAGGAGGTTAGGTAGCCAACAAATTTGAACAGTACACGTTTTTGGGCTCATTCGTGTGTTTCTCTTTCCACGTATGTGACAACTGACAACCTAACACTCTAGGCTGATCCCACATTTTACTTTTCTCTTGGTCTCTAGTTCAGATGCTATATATTTATCTTAAATACTTATTAGTAACATTCTTTTCTCACTAATTAAGATTTCAAATGTTCCACTAGGAACTCCACAATCCAGTTTCTTTTATATTCTCTAGTCCAGATTTTATCTAATCTAAAATTTTCTGATTTTTAGACTTTTTATGTCTTTTTAGAAAATTTAAAATAACAATTTATTGACTATTAACAATAAATCTACCTTGCACCACACAAACTGTGGCACGATATTCAATTTATGGAAAGCGTATCCATCCTAAAAATATTTGTACGATAATGCCAAGCAATTAAATTTGAAGTATGAATCACAAAATTGAAAATAAAAGAATCCAGGCCACTGGATCAAAAGCGACTACAACATTTTTTATTTTAGGATAGGGTATATTATATTCTTAACATAGATATGAAATACACGAATAACCAAATTAAAATGGCATCTTCAGAATTGTAGATTACTTGATACTCGTGACTAAAATTACCAAGTTTTTTCTAGAGTGTTTATAACACTATATATGATCAATATGTATACCACATGGACATGGTTTGCGGCTTAGGGCATCAGGGCCGTCCCTGCCATAAGGCTAGTGAAGCTGGAGCTTTAGGCCACAAAATAATTTACAATTTTTGAGGCCACATTTTTTTTTGAATGGTGATTATATTTAGGTTAAAACATTAAAATTCCACCTTTTGTTTCATGCATCTTCAAAGTTAATATGTTTGACTTGTAATGGTTCCTCTTGTAGTTTGAATAACTTATTTGTTATTCTTTTGCTTTTTTTTTTCTTTTTGTGTCATTAAAGATAACAGTAGTTCAAACAAACTAGTGATTTTAATTTATTAAAATATCTAATACTAATCTTATTCATCTGAACTTTTATTTATGAATAAACTACTATATCATTTTATATTTTAAACAGAAAATATTAAATATTTTGGACCAAAATGTATTGAAAGTTTAGATATATGTTACCACATAAATTTGCTTTAGGCCACAAAATATATTGGGACGGCACTGTAGGGCATCATTATTGTTAAGTCATTGTAGTTGGTTCTTAATACATATATATGTATATGTATATATAGTATATATATATACATAAATGTGTATTAAGGATCAACAACAAAGACTTAGCAATAATGATGCTCTTAGACCCAGAGGCAAACTTGCTGTTGTTGGATAGCAATAATCACTTGTTTAAAATGTGATAGCTCAACTTATAATCACTTTTTCGTCACATTCAACTTTATGCCAACTTGCTGGACTCCGTGATGTGAGATTATATTGTACGGCTGTAAGTTAATTCTTTTATCCTATTGTTCTATGCTGTGTTTTGGTACCTATGTATTGGGTAATTTATATGTTCTTGAATGCCGGATAAACAGTGCCGATTCTAGCTTCAAATATTTAAATGGGCCCTAAACAATAGGTTTATATTCGCGTAGCGACATGGTAGAATGTAGTGGTCTTCAAACCCGGAGAAATCCAAAATCCGTATACCATACCACCATCACATAGTTAGCTATACGCACTTGAATTCAAAAGATATCAAAGAAATATGTATAAATAAATAACAATAAATCAAAGATAATCGAGTTTCAAAATGTTGTCTTGGCCTTACTATGTATAATAAATGGTGATCAAGATACTGAGACTATTAAAATTCTTGTCATCAATTCATAAGTTTCTTCATCTTCAAAATTAACCATTTAGAATATTACATGTTTAAGATGTTAAGCATACTTCCAAGAAGAACTAATAACTTAATCCACGTAGTATCGTATACCCAAAGTCTATCACGGAAAAAGGTCTTTGGGTTCGAGATTTAAAAATAAAAAAGTGTCTGGTCTTTTGTGAAAAAAAAATATCAACCTTAATGAATCAAAAGCATCATTATCCAAAAAAATTCAGGGTGGAAAGTACTTTAAGAAACATTTCTTAACATTTTAATTAATTTATACTCTTCTAAAAACCCATCCATAAAAAAACTTTGGATAGTGATGATCTAAGAGACGATAGCAAAATAGGTTTAATTGAGTTGTTGACGAGCAGCCACATAAAAACCCAACGGTCTTGTATCACATTCTATGAGCTATATGATGATATCATTGAATGTATTTGCTTGGTTTGTACACAAAATTTGTCGAGTCACCAAACCAATTATGTTTGCTCACTTATTGCTCTTTATCTTTTGAGTATGATTAAGTATTCTTGGACCATATATATATACACAAATTGGGAAACATCACTTTTTCTTGTTTGTTTTTATTATTCGTACCAATAAATTTCTTTTGCTATCTTCCAAATCATGTTGAAACTAAAAAGATGGTGCGGTCTGCCCCACGATTGATTACGAAAGAGCACAGTAATTAAAAATATCAATAAAGTTAATTAGAATACAATTTTAATCAAAAATAGCTTTTGGGCTTCCGAGAAGTTGTATATGGTCGGTAGCTTATTTAAATGAATAAATAATAGCAACAGTCAACAATGTTCTATCATCTTAAAGAAGACATTTAGTGAAATTTTAACTAAAAATCCATTCAATTTCCAGAACTTCTCTTATGATATTATAAAGTTTTCTCTGCAAATTTGTTTATAAAACATAACTAATTATGTATCATAATAAGTATCATTCTAACTGTTTTTTTTTGTTAAACAAAAAGTGTTATTTTACAATTTCAATGCAAATTATACTTATTTTCATCTGAAAATTAATTGAAAATTACATTGATTTTATAAATAATATTTATCTCAAATACTATTAGTCTAAGAAGTGTAATTAATAACAATTTACATATATGTCAATAACTTTTTTAATCTTATGTGAAAAGTGTCGGAGTGAAATTTTTTAAAAAAGAAATGAGTATAAATTGTAATAACTTTTAATCTACAAGTCTAAAGCAATATTTCATATTCGCATGACCACATAAATTTATTGTTGTGAGATTGCTTTGAATCTATAGCTTAACTTCTCAAAATCTATCTATCACTATACCATTTCTATGTGGTTAAATAAAGTTTCATTGACTAATTATCCAGCATTTTTCCTTTTTTCTTTGGAGTTTCACAAACAAATAACCTAAAATGTGCTAAACCTTTTTGAATGTTTTTGGTAACATGGGTCAAATATTCTACCGCTCACACTTTGAAACAGTTGACTGTGTCACCAACGCTCCATCTAAAAATATTACTTTATATTTTGGTTCATGCATTCACACATTGTAAAAAGATTGTTTTTTCTTTTATAATATGGGGTTCTCCACTTTATTCGAGAGGGCTATACATGGGCTGACGACAAGACCCAATACCCAATACCGCATTTGGTGACAGGGAAGAGGCAGTTCTTCTCCAAATGGTTCGAACCCAGAAGCATGACTATTGGTCTCAAAGCTCTTACCACTGGTGCTATCTCATCCCGTCCAAAGATTGTAAAAAGATTGTTACGTTCGTAAGTTCTCTAGATCCATCCATCTATTTGTGTGTAGATCCGTTACAAAACTTTTTTTTTGTAAACTAATTACAAAATCATTTTTTCCTGTTCCGTTACAAAACTTTTGGCATGTTGAAGATGGGTTTTACTATCATCCCTCTGACGTCGTACGAATTTATATAAATGTTATGGCTTAAATTTTTTCTTTTTTTTTGTCGACTATATTACAGACTCATGTGAACTCTGTAAATCAATCACCTTTTATGGTTTAGATATCAGTGGAGAATCTATGAATAACTATTTTATGGGACGAAACTATTAAAACACTATTCATACAGTTACAAATTTAAGTTTTCAGTAGGGACCTTACAAAACTGTGCACAAAATCATACTTTAAGAAAATTATAGTGGACAGCTGACCCATCCACTCACAAAATAGCTTCGCCACTAGTTTAGACACGTTAATGTTCTGCCCTAGTTTCTTTTTGCACCATTTGGTTCTTTGTGTACTTTAAAAATAATGCGCGACAAACTGAATTAGTAGGATTTTCTTTTGAATTTTTACATTAAATACATAAATTGACGTTCCGTGGAAAAAATATTAGACGTCAACATGTATGATTAAAATAATCGAAGACACTGCTGATATTTAAATCTGAAGTATAATGCAATTACGAAAATGCAAGCTTTATTAAATACTTCCAAAAGATCGAAATACACACAATGTCTCCCGCAAATCAAATACTCATTGATCCACGGGATAACATGGTTCTCTGACAAAGAGAATTCCTTATTGGTTATATAGTAACCACATTGACTATGGTGAACATTAATTAGTGAACTTGAAAAAAACTTCAGAGCAACACTGTTTTTGAGCTTGTTAAACCACGAGCGTAACCGGTCAATTCCAGGGGGGTAAGAAACCAACGGATCATATGAAGTTCTTGTCGTCGAAATCTAGGTTCGTGTCGTAAGAAAAATCGGAATCGTCAACAAGATAGTTGGACCAACCGGTTATGTTTTGCATCATACTGTCTTCATCAACGCTTGTTGAGGAGACATCAGACAAAAGAAGATCATGATTATATCCTTCAATGTCCTCAGCTTCTTCGGCTTCAATGTTACTAAATTGCTCCAGAAACTGCGAGAAATTGTATTCGGAATTGCTGAGATCAAAGTCCATGCCTATATCTTCCTTCATATAATCAGTTATGTATTCGTCCATCTGAAATTGACTAGCTTCGGAGAAGACATCATTGAGACATGGAGACAATGTTGTTGAGCGGATCAAGGATCCTTCCATGGAAGCTGACAACACATTTCCAATTGAAGCCGCCCTAGTTGCAACTTCATTCAACAGTTTTGATGTAGAGCTCGATCTCTTGAAACGACAGTTCCTGGAGCTCAAGGAATCATTGTTTATCGGTGTTTCATCACTGTTGCTTACCTCTGGTAGATTGCAGGAGCTTGATGAAAGAGGACGAGACTTTGGAGACATCGAACCTGATTGTGATTGCTCATTCAGGCTACTCGGGTTTGAGTCATCCTGGAACTCAGAAGTCTTATGTATAGCTTGATTAGGGTTAGAAGCAAGTGGCTTGTGGGTCACGGGATCGATGCCCTGATCAATCAAACGTTTTTTGAGATGTGTATTCCAATAGTTCTTGACCTCGTTGTCTGTCCTTTTTGGCAAATGTCTCGCTATGACCGACCACCTTGTGCGGACAGCGAAAAGAAGAATGTATCAAAATATTTGATCATGTTTTAAAACTTAGAAAAAATACTCCCGTGCTTCATAATAAGTATTTTGACAATTTAATATCAACTTAAAGAAACATTTAAAATAAGCTGGTCAATTGGTGACTGATTTTTGTTCTAATAATATATTTTAATCAAAAAATTTTAGTTTAACTTAATGCAAGTTCAAACGACATTTTTTGTTTTAAAAAGGGGGGAGGGGGGAGGCTCTTAATTTGAAATTAGAAGAAGTAATGCTAAAACAAGAAAAAAAGTAATTTAAATAAGCCCTCTCTAAAAAAAAGAAGTAATGTTAAAACAAAGTACACTACTTGTTGCCACGGGAAGCATGAAGCATGATGATAATCTGCTCCTCCTCGTAGCTAAACTCTCCTCTCTTGATATCGGGTTTCAAATAGTTAGCCCATCGCAATCTACAACTTTTTCCACATCGCTTGAGTCCTAGTTAAGCACCATTGCCATATAAACATCCATTAGATCATAACATTGTTCATGTGTATAAAACATATACTATGCATTTTCATACACTATATACTATGCATGCATGTGTATATATACGTACCAGCTTTTTGGGGAATATCACGCCAGCCTCCTTCGCCATGTTCATGAATGTAAGAGATGAGTTTCTTGTCTTCTTCGGTGGTCCATGCTCCTTTCTTCAGCCCTTCTCCCACACAACAAGGCTTTCTTGACATTTTCTCTTTCTTTTTTCTCCGATAGAAGAACAGAGAAAAAAAACCCCAGAAATGTCGTCTAATTTATGGCAAGAGAACAACAGATCTGTTGAGGAGAACTCTGATGCATTTGAATATGAAATTAACTGAGAAACAATGGTAGATCGTTGATTGATTATGTATTTTCATTTTTTAAGAACATTTGAACACGATAATTAAAAAAAGGATGAAGATATACCAAAGATCTAAGACATTGCGAGCTACTTCTCTACACTTAATAAATTATGTGTTTATATGACCATATATATAAGCCCCATGGTGCATTAAAGAAAAGTTAACGCACTCGTGTCAATCTATAATATACTTTAGAAATCAGTAATTATAGAATGCCCTTTTTTTAAAAAAAATCACGTAAGTAAATTCAAATAATAAAATATTAAATCATCAAAAGTCTAGTGTCCGTATCTCTTCTGTTCAAATGATTCGCCACAAACTTGTGGAATAATGTCCTGCGAGATGATAATATTACAGTACCGACCAAAAGCTGGATGAGAGATGTGGTTATCATATTTTTCTATTATAGTTAGTTTGGTCGATAACAATAGAGAATATTGTATTAGAAATGACAATCTTGTTTTAAATAACAAAAGATAAATTACTTACTACAATATTATTAATATCATTTTTCACATTTATCTTAATCACATTTAGTGATAGTTTTAAAAGAGTAAATAGACATTTAAAACCTTTGGTTAAACAATCTAGACTTAAAATTTAGATTTGAAGGATGGGGTTTTAAATTTCAAAATAAATATATAAATACTTAAATTTTAAAATAAAAATTTTCAAAATAGTCTTAAAATTTTCTGAGTTTCAAAATAAGAATTTTGAGATTTTTTTTTGTAAGAACATTTAAATTTTTAAAAATATAATTCAAAAACTATAATTATTTTTATATTTATTATTTATATATTTATAAAGTAATGATAGATGGGTCTTTTTCATCTTTAATGAAACCACAGAACTTAGATATTTATGCAAATATTTATCTAATGAAAATAAATATGAATAGTGGTACAAAAATGAGGTGAAAGCATAATTCTCCCTTAAATGGTACTACCAAATTTTATTAGAAAAACTATTTTGTAACTTTGAGTGCATGCCCTTTCAAAAAAAAACTTTTTGAGTGTACATTTACAAATATATGCACATGGTAAAATAAATAGATATATAGTTATTACAAAAGGTAAATAAAAGTTTATATAATCAAAAGAATATTTTATTGATTTATATAACAGGACTATACATACTTTTTTGAGCAACAAGAATGATTATAAATCTAATTTGATTATATACATAATTTTTTTAAAGAATAATACGACTTGCAATAGTTAAACGAAAAGTGTAAAACCGTCAACCCTAGGATAGATTTACATTCAGACACACTTTTGATAAATTATTATTATATATAGACACACTTTGATGATGTTTTAAGGTTTTGTCACAAGCATTGCAGATTTTTAATGTTATCCAGGTTGTTTCGCCATCAACCAGAATATGTTACTAGTTAGAAGAAGCATATATAGTTAGTTACACAGAAAATGATTTAGGCCATTTTTCTGTACAAGATTGCGAGGATCGTGTGATCTTAGGTGAAATTGACTGATTCTTCTCTAAAATCATCTAGAAAAAATCTCTCTATTTTAAAATTCCACAAACTTTGTATTTGAATTTTTAATATATTCTTTTCCAAAAGTAAAACTTCAAAACCGACTTCAAATTATTTGTATTTTACACTATGATCTTTATATTTGTCACAACTTATATAAATTCATAAAACTTTTATAAATAACACATATATGAAACCATTACATCAATATCAATTAATAAAATCTTACATTAAAATATAAGTACAAATAGGATTAGATAATTAAATAGTAAACTTTAAGCAAAATACCATATTATTCCATAATATTCTTGTTGTTTAATTTCACTTTTAAAATAATATAGAGCCTGATTTATTTTTTTCTTTAATTTTATGTGTAAAAATTAAATTTATATAAATAAATTTGAATATTAATGAGATAATTTGTTTTAAAAAAGATTAAAACGAAAAATGAGAAAATATGTAAGAATTATAAATAGGATATGTAATTACAAGGACCAAAAATGCAAATAAAAAGATGAAACTTTAAATTTGAAGTTTTAAATATTGACATTCTATATTTGAAGTATCGATTGGTGAAATTTCAAATTTGAAGTTTTAAAATTTTTCTTAGAGAACAAAAAAATTCATATTTGAAAATATATAGTTTTTTTTTTGAGATGTTCTAACAATATACATACTCCGGAGACATGAAGGCATTCTGTTACATGTGGATCTGTTGTTTAGTTGTCTATTTAGCTGTGTCCATATTCTTTAGACTGCGTCAATTTACCATCATTCAAGCGGTTATCAATACAACAAACAGTGGACATTACATGTCAAAATATAGAAAAAAAACAAATTATATGCATGAATCATGATATAGATAATTATTTTATGTTACTCCATATAATTAGTGAAATGATAAGAAGGTTTAGTCTGTAAACAAGTGTCTTGAATGATCAAATATCTCTGTGTTATACACTTTAAAAAAATAAAATGGAACGAATGTAATTAATTTACCCTAGAGCTAATTTATCAGCACGTGTTCAATTTCAACATCAGTCCTATTTGTTTGCCACTTTAGATGTAACTTGACCATGAACAACGCAGGTCCTTAGCGAGGTTTTAAAGGAAAATTAGACATTAAATTAAATGGAAACAAAATTAAATTACTATAACCGATCCTTATTTGAAGATTTTCCTTACCGATCACAAAGGAGGTCTTTAGACCACGTGTCAGCATAATGTCTTTTTGATTTTTTTTTTATTTTTTCTTTTCTTTTCTTTCTCTCCTCTTCTCTCAATCTTCTCTCTGTTCTCCCGATTGATCCAAAGTCCAAAGAAAAAGAAAGACTGTTGTTGTTGGCGAGCGAATGGCGATGGTTGGGCACCATCTCCGCCGTGTCGATGTCACGGCGGTTCACATGATACTCGTAATAATAATGGTGGTAATCAGTGATCTGTCGAACTCCGTGGGGGCTGAGAAGTCGGTGTCGGCATTCGTGCAAAACGCCATATTGTCCAACAAGATTGTCATCTTCTTCAAATCATACTGTCCTTGAAATTGAATTAGGATTCATACTAGTTTAATCCCTTAGAATCTGAATTAGGAACACACACATATGCTTGATCTGAGAGGTATATTTCACCTTCTTCTGTCTCCATTCTCTTTGTTACATGAGAATGATTCTTTTTGTGTGTGCAAGCATATTGGTAAAGGTCCAGTAGCCACAATAGGAACAACTGCTCAGGTCTCTCTGTTTTTCCCCAGTTTTAGGTGCATTTTGATTGCCGGTACAGAAGCATCACCGCAATTTCCACCAGAGAGTCCAAGCTTTTGGCTTGGAACCGTAGTATTGCTCAGGTTCACTACATTTGTTTAAACTTTCAAAGTAATCTTCTCCATACTGGCTTCATCAAAACGTCACTCACTCAACATTTGCTGATAATAAGTTTCTTGTGTGATGTTGTTGTGTAATAGAGTTACCGTATTTAAGTTGAAAACGTGTAGCTTGTTTTTGTTCTTGTTGTTGCTCAGCTTTCTACTCGTTATATCACTGGTATGTTGAGCTCTGATTAATGCTGCTCAGCTTTCTACTCGTTATATCACTGGTATGCCGAGCTTTTTTAGTCTTGGGTTATATGTTGTGGCTTTGTGTATCTCGTTGTACTGATTGTGGGAGTGCAGAGTCCATTGTTGATTTGTGAGATTGACTTTTATTTGGTTTCAGTGTACTGATTGTGTGAGTGTAACCTCCTTCTCTCTCTGTCAAATAGAAAACAGAGAAATATTGTTTCTTTGATGCCACATTTGGATGCAATCTCGCGAAAATGTGTTTTTGCTTTCGTAAACTCCTTTGAAACTGTTCAGTTTAGCTTCTAAAACAAACAAACAGAAGAAAACTATTCGACTTGTAAAGAATCAAACAGTCTATATAATCACAACACTCTTGCTTTTTCTATTTATTCACAACACTACATTTTTTTCTTCTTAAAAACCCTTAACTAAGAAACTCCCATTGGAGCATCAAATTTAATAGTTTCTTAACTAAAACTTTCAAGTACAATTAATTACTTAAATAATACTAAGAAACCCAAATGAGGTTACAGGGTTAATCATGCTCTGCAACACTTGAGGCCGTATCCAAAGTTTAATAAAAGTGATTTAATTTTGCTTTATTATCAATGTTCGTTTCTTCTCATCTCACATTGCTCACTTGCCTGATCTTTCCTTTTAAAATCTAGTTACGTCTCTTCAGAAGTTGCGGAGTTAACACAATATATAGTAACACCGCAGGCACATATAAAACATTCACAATTACTGATAAAGAAAAATAATTATATTGGTGCACAACAAAAACAGTTATATAAAACAATTTGGCTTACTTATATTGGTGCACAACAAAAATAGTTATATAAAACAATTTGGTTTACTACAGTTTCTATTCTCCTATATTTGTTAGATTCTAATTGGACATTTGGAATGGTCTTAGGGCATAATGATAATTCAAGTGCTACATATATAACAAATATAAAAAAAATTAACTAATTAATACTCCATCCGTTTCTAAAAGATTGATGTTTTAGAGAAAAAAAATTGTTTCAAAAAGATTGATGTTTTATATTTTCAATACAATTTTTGTCAACTGAAAATGAAAAATTGTGAAGTTCAAAAATATTAATTGCAATTTGTAAAATATTATTGGTTTAAAAGTACATAAATATAAAATTACAGAAAACAATGCATTTTTAGTTAAGTTTTAGTATTTTTTATTAAAAAGTGTGAAAATTCTAAAACATCAATCTTTCAGAAACAGAAAGAGTAATATTTTGAAAACAAAAACAATATTTTCCTCAAGAATAAATGCATTTCTCATGATAAAGCCAAGTGTTAAACCCTTTTTAGAAAATAACTCATTTTCTATAAATTTTCAATAAGTAAAAGAAATAAAGATCCACACAATCATCTCTAATTGGTGGATAAAATTAAATGGAAATACACTTATATAAAAGCGTATAAACTAATATATTAATGTCCTTTTTCAAAAATAAAAACAAATTAATATATTATTAATTAAATACGGCGTGTTTGTTGCTTTGGCAGTCACTTTCATATATAATAATAAATGCAACTTGAACATACATTGGCTTTGAATGTGACACAGAACAAAAGCAGGAGAGATGCAGGGGAAAAGTAATTGCAGAATGAACTGCATTTATCACCCATTCAATAGTTAAAATGCAGAACTAAAATCAATTAATAAAATAATTATGTGCTGCATGCAGAATTATTCCTTTGTTATTTTTGCAGTCCTGCATGAAGAGAGGAAAATGAGGCTGATCGATGGCAGGAGCCCAATGAAATATTTTGCTTTTTTTTTTCTATTTTTTTCAACATTGCTTTTTTTTTAACACCTTTCAACATTGCTTTGTTATATTGTTTTTAGTCTACAATATTCTATTTTTAACTAAAAAAAAGTTGGACTCTGAAATTTATAACTTCACAGTTAAAACATATAATACTTTTATAAATATAAAATATATTTATTTATCTTTTTGTTACAAAATATATTTATAGCTATAACATATTAATGCAGATCATGAATAATGCATATATTACTTTTATAGCTATAACATATTAATGCATATCATTTAATTTACTCCAATCTACATGCAGAATATTACTACAAAAAAATTATTGATATGCAAATCTCATGAAAAAGTATTAGGATTTATGCAGAGCACCAAATAATGAGAATTTTTTTAATTATTAATAAACAGTGTACTTTTGTACATTTATTTTTCTTTTAGATACTATAGTTCATTTTTTTACTCTGATAATAAGTAATATAGTTAAAATAACTAATGCTTATTTATAAATTTTTATTTTATAATATTTTATATAACTTAGTTTAACAAATTCATATATTTTATTCGATAATATAAAATTTATTATTTGCATTAAAGAACATATATTTTCAGTTGAGATATATCATTTATTTTTTAACATTTTTAAAAATATTATAATTTAGCTAATTTATTTATCAAATAAATTTACTTTTGTTTTGTATAGTCTTTTTAGGCATGTTCAATTATAAATATCATTTATAGAAAACTTTTATGTGATTATAAACCAGATATATTAAAACATAAATATATATTTATGATTATAATATTTTATATTTTGTTGTACTACTAAAATAAAAAAAAATAGTGATATAAAATTATTAAATAACTATATTTAAGTACATATATAATTTAGTGTTCATTATTAAAAATTATTACTATTTTTATATAATGATTTGTATTTTTAGATATTTAATTTAATAAATTTATAGTTTGGCATTCGATTAAATAAACTAATTTGATACACTAGTTAAACCAGTTTGATCTGCATTTGTTCTGCATGATCTGTATATGGTCTGCATGAACTGTATTTTGTATTTGATCTGCGTTTTTTAGATCTGCATACCATTCGAAGCCATTATTTTTTTTAGGTTAACTTGAATGCAAAATTATGTGTCATGACTGATACAGATAAACATGAACGCAATGAAAAGACGATCGAGGGGGCGACTGATTTGATCTTTGCATGTCTCAAATAGGTCAATACCTTGGATTTTTGATATGTCTATGACTCTATGCACAAGGAATAACCGAATAAGTAATAAGGTGTTAGCATGCGGTGTAATATTACTCTTACGAATTTGTAATTCTTACGATCTAAATGTCATAATGTTGAAATAAGAGAATGTTGGCAGGAGCCAGGACTTTTAATGTGATTAATAGACTCCGGGACAAATGGAAAGTGAAAACGATTATGTTGACACTAATCCATCATAATGGACATGATCGCGACTTTTATAATTTAAAACGAATCTGATTTTCTTTGTTTTTGTTTTTAGAAACTTCAAGTTATATATTTTGGGCTTAGTTGGAAACTTGTCTTGGAATTATCATAAAGCATCTACACTTATTCAATAAAGATTTAATTCAACAGCATATATTATGAAAGTTGAACTGAATTTTCAAGGATCTCTCTAAAGTAGAGTTCACAGTTAAAACATACTATAATCCATAATCATTTCAGAATGAATGATTAAGAGCAAAAACTTTAGTACCGCGTCGGTAAGAACATGTTGTGAAACGTTATTTGTAAAATATGTAAGATCCATCAGTCCAAAGATCTTCAACTTTTTTTTGAATGAACTAAGGAGCTATTAGATGTTGTGGACCTAGATAAATAGACACTGAGTCCCATAGACAAAAGCAGTAGCAGCACTAGGGAATCCTACATGAATCAAGAGAATAATTTTAATATAAATAGTAACTTTTAACTAAAAACAAAGTGAAGAAATGATGGAACGTGGAGCCAAACGAGAGAGACAACTATGACATGTCCATTGACACTTTAGCAAGGTTCATGTGGTTCTCCGACTCGTTTATTTTTTTAGTTCAAACTTTGATCCTCCTCTTTTAATGGACATTACTTTTAGCATTGTAAAGTTTATCAATTATTTATAAGGACAGTTCTTATAATAAACTTCTCAAAAAGAATGATCAATCAAATTTCAAGCGAAAATGCAAACCACGTGATGAAGATGCAGTTTACTGAGATGTTTTGTATCAGTTTGTAAAATACCATATGGGGTAATATCTGCGTAAGTACTATATAAGGTAATACATGCGTGTGTTATGAAAAATGAGTTATGTCGGAGTCTGTGTTTTGAGTTTTGTGATGAACGTAGGTTTGATGTGTTTGGAGAAGAAAAAAAAATATATTCTTGAATACATATGAACGATTTCTACGAAGCAAAAGAAAATTTGTTCGACGATGAAGTTTTCTATTAAAAATGAAAGTTTTCCTTAAATGTATTTGAAAGACTCCGAGAGCAAGTTGAAAAGTTAGAGAACAAATTTGGGTCTACTATAAGAATCGATATATAATTCTGTTTTTCCCTGATGCAAAAAAAAAAATAAAAAAAAAATAAGAATAGATATGCAGGGACGGACGCAGAGAAGACTTGGGTGTGGCACTTGTCCCACACAAAATTTTGTATTTTCTTCGGTAATTAGCTTATAATTTATCTAAATGTCATTAATGTATATATTCTTTATATTGTGTGCCTCCATGTGCCTCCATACTCATTAAGTTGCTGGATCCCTCCTGTGGATATGCTTTATGAAAAAGTAAGATAGAGAAGAAAAACATTTCTTATCAAACTTAATACGGAATCAAATGAATAAATATTCATTTTCATTTTCTTTATTTTGTTCATCCATTTTCTACTCATTTTTATTCCTATTTTGATGGTCATCACTTATAGCCAGCATAATTTGTATTAGAGTACCATGTTACGTTTATGGACTATATCCAATTTTGATGAAGAAACAGTTAAAATAGCGTGAACACAAGTTGACGCTTTTTCATAACATAACCTACCTTTTTAAAAGAAAAAGGAGAAAAAAAACTCTCCATTTCCATCCATAAGATTTTAATTTTGGGGTTCTACATTCACAAATATTAGTATTCTAATATTAATTACTATATAATTAGACTAAACTCTCTTTTCAAATTTGGATAAATTATAAGAGCATGTACATTGAAGGTTTATAAGAAATTCATAAAAGAAGTTTACACAGAAATCAAGAAAAAAATAATAAAATAAGAAATGCTCATGATCTCCTCTCTCCTAAAACTCTCTTGGCTGAACCCCTCTCTCCTAGAATTCATCACTGTAGCATGGATCTCACGTGTTGTGGCGGCCCGTAATTGGTTTAGGTTTTTTTTTAAAGAAAATCAAAAGGAAAAACAAAATATTTAATATTTAAAAATGAAAAGATGAACTCCTTCTTATGGTTCATTGATGGACATGCTCTAACATGCCACATGTTACAAGAGTATCTAAATGGTTTCACAAGTAATATGAGAATTTCCTTATTTCCTCTCTCCATAAATTTATCATTATTGTAAATATTAGATACCCATTGTTATATAGAAATGTCAAACATGTCGATCCGTCCCGTCTCGTCTCGTACCGCAGCGGGTTCATATCTTTGCGGGTCACGGCGAGTCAGGTCCGCGCGGGCTGCTGTCTCCTAAAGGTCGTCCCAAACCCGTACCGCAAATTGCACACTCCTTTACGGGCTGTCCCGCGGGACATACATTAATGTATTGTATCCGATCATGCTTGACACTGCATGCCGCTCCAGAACACTTCCTGATGCTGCATGCTGCATCCGATCATGCTTGACACTGCATGCTGCTCCAGAACACTTCCTGATGTTGCATGCTGCTCTAAGATGCCTCAGACTGCTCCCCTACATAACCAATTTTACATAATTAATATACATGAAATATCTACAATGCAAATTTTTCAAAATTTGTTATATATTATATCTATTTTCTCTATTAAAAGTGCATATAAAACATGAGATGATTATATATGTATATATGTGGAGTCATAACCAAACAAAAAATGCATGTAAAAAATGAGATGTTAATGTATATTCTATTCTATTGATGTAACGAGATAACAATGATAAGTAACGAGAGAACATGAAGAATATAATACATATCGAAGAAGGCTCTAATCAATAACAAGACTAACTCTTTCAGTTGAACGACATCATTGTTATAGAATTAAATAACTTAGTCGATCAAGGCTCTAACCATAGCTTATTCTCGTTACCGCTTTGATCAGAGCTTAGTCTTGTTCATGTTATCTTAGCTAAATAAAATAGTTATAGTCAATTTGTCACACTCAAACATTTTTCAGAAAAAAAATTTTCATTAGCTTATAGCTCCTAAGTTCATAACCAATTTTTTAGTTTTAATGAATAAAAAACTAAATATAATCAAACACCAAATCAAAGCTGCTAATCTCAAAATTAATTTAAAAAAGCTCCAAATTAAAACACCAATGGAGCTCAAATCATCATTGTCGGAGCTGCTCGAATCATCATTGCTGAAACTCTTTTCTTTTCTCAGAGAAAAATCACATAAATTACTTTCTTTTCACTTTTTTTTCGAGATAAAACAAGAATTGAAAAAGAAAAAAAATGCGGGTCTTTGTGATCCCGCAGGCCTGCGTCGTCCCGTCCCGCAAAAAGCTCAATCCTGCAAAGACCCTTCCCGCAAAGCCCGTTAATTTGCGGGTCTGTAAAATCTCGACCCAATCCCATCCCGCAACAGTTCTTTACGGGTCAAGCCCACGGTCCAGATCCATGATCGACATCTCTACTGATATATATATAACAATACCTACTTTCACTTTTGAATACGCCGTCCCCCTCTTATGTGGCCATAACTTGTTATTATGATTCCTTATCTTCCTTTCTTCATTACCAACACGTTCCAATAATTTGATTGTAAATCCACTGTTTGATTAAACAATTTCATTTTCTCGAACATAAAATGTATAGTAAAAATAGTGTAGACGATGTGATTCCCTCTCGTGGGGGACCCGTGTTTTTTATTTCTCTATAAGGTTCTGGCTGTTAATATTCGTCAAAATAGTAGGTCGGCGTGGTTGATATAAAGGTGGTTCTGATCCACATAACAATTGAATTAAGTCAGTATGATATAATATTTAAATAAAAATTTGTTGAAAATGCTTAAACAATATAGTGACCTAAAATGATGGAAGAAGTTACGCATAAAATAAATTTATTTAACCCAATAAAAACTTTTAACGAAAAAAATAATCCCAAAAAATAACTTTTTCTTTTCATAATTTGAGTTGGATATTGAATTAAATCAGGGAAAAATTTGGAAAAATATCTTCAAATAAGATTATACTTTGAAAAATACATGACTTATTCTTATTTTTGAAAACTACATTTATTTGTAAGTGAAATGACTAAACTAACCTAATAAAAAATTTACACTAATTTAAAATTAATACTTAAATTACAATTATTTTTTATTAAACTAAAAAAAAACAAAAATATTTTTAGATATGAAAGATTTTTAATTACAAATAAATTTTTTATATGTAGATTCACGTGTATCCTCCAAACTTTAAATTAATTCAAAATTTTGTCTTATCTCTTCTCCAATTTAGAGAAGTCTAGGTGTCTGATTTCCTCTTCTCCTTATGCGCTAAGCCTCTAACTGATTTGCAGAGGACATGCTTATCTACTTGTTACGAAGTGAAATTTATATGGTCGTGTTGTTTAGTATCCTCGAGATACAATAATTTGATTCCTTTTAGTGTTTGTTTTAAGTAGAAATCATATGGTCATCTTCTTTATTCTACGTTTTTAAAATATCTATACGAATACATATCTTACATCGCAACATTTACTTTAAATGTTGCATACAACTATGGTGTATCATGCCCTGTAATATGGAAGCAGAGCATATCTCTACGGAGATTCTCAAAGCAAAGTCATATACTTTTGGAAAATCAAAATTGATGGAGATAGGATCAAACGATCCTCCTATTCAACATATGCCAGTTGCAAGCATGAAATAAGATTCTATGTGTGGCAACTTAGACATATCGAAAGTGAACAAGAAACAAACATGTCTATAACAAAGATTAACTAAAACATTGAATAAATGAAATGAGTCTTTGAAATCGGAAATAAAGGAGCAAATTAGTAGTGACAGTTTCCTTGCTTTTGTTCAAAAGCATAATGAATCTCACAAAAAAAATCAAAAATTATGAAGCAAATGGTCCAATAGCTCAAAGTAATGAGCCTCCCTCAGCCGTGGTGTCAATGTTTTTGGGCTTCCAGCAGATGAATGCACTATGAGATGTTATCTAGAACGGATAAAAATTCTAGGTAGATACTAGATAGATGCCATTTTCTTTTTATTTTACATGTATATTTTTAACCGATTTTCAAAAGATAAGCTTTGAAGTTACAAAATTATAAATTAAGTATTTTAATAATTATTATTTTTTATCTCAAAAGTAAAAAGAATATTAAGAATATTAAGAAACTTCAAAAAAAATCTCTTATAACATGGGTTAAATAGTCTTATCACATATGTATAAGTGTAGTTTTCAAACTTATTTAAATACAATGTATTTATCAAATTTTAAATCTTAAATAAGGTATTTTTTCAAATTATCCCTTAAATCAGTGTGATATAATATTCAAATAAAAATTGTTGAAAATACTTAAACAATAATAGTGACTTAAACTAATGGAAGAAATTACACAGGAAGTCATTTTATTTAACCCAATAAAAACTTTTAATAAAAGAAAAAATCCCGAGGAACAATTTTTTTTCTTTTCATAATTTGAGTTGGGTATTGACTTAAGAGTTAGTGAAAGTGCAATATTATTTTGTAGCTAGCCCATTATGACCATCTATAAGCCCAATTCCGGCCTTGGGTTCAATCTTCTGGTTAAGTAGGCCAACCAGAGTTACTTGATCGACGAAGAAGCAGATTGAATCTTGCGAAGACAGGCCTAATTTACAGCAAAAAATGGCCCACCATATAGGAGTTCTTGACGAATGACGAGAATATAATAATCGCATAGTTTTACAAAACGAGAGCAGTGGAAAATAAATATCGAATACGACACGTGGGTATATGTATACAAGTTAAATCCGTAATTAACTGATGGGTGAGATTTCAAATTCATAAGTGTGTACAATTACGAAATTAGAAAAAATACAAAACTTACTCAATTCGAGTGTTTTAGTGTTTTGGGAATCTAGCTGTCAAAAGCAACTAATGTAATCAACTTTTGTTTTGTTTTGTTATTACTTAGAGCATCCGCATTAGCGGATCTAAAGAGTTTGTGGGTTCGAATTCTTAGGAACAAATTAATAAAAAAAAATGAAAAATGTTTTAATTTCAGTGAACCGAAATCTTAGGAGTAAACCCCAAAGGGGGAGTTCATACCACGTGTCGTGATCTCACTCGCCTGCATCTCACCCTCTCATCAATCTCTCCTTCGCCATCTCACCGACCTGTAAGTCACTGCAAGCTCGTTTCCCCCCTCCTCCAGACTCCGTATAACTCTATAGAGACTCAGGTTATGAAGGTTTGGGGATTTTATTTTGATTCACAAGATTCTGATTCCTAATTCCTCTGTTCTCTCCCTCTCCCAGCTCCAGTGCTCCCCTGTTTCGCCTTCACAGTCTCCGTTGTCCCCCGAGGATGCCCAAAAGCTCCTCCATAAGGTTAATATGACAGAAGTGGAGCCTCAGCGCCTTCACAGTCTCTGTTGTTTGATTGCAAAATTCGAATCTCCGATTAAAATTGGATTTTTTTTTCTTCTCCCTTGGGTTTTGTGGGGTTTGTTCTTAGATTAATCAAAAGATGATGTCTTTAAACAGAACTGGATGTTGTCTGAATTGTCAGTTGAAATTTAAAGTATTTTGCTTGGAAAGTTCTGTCTTGTGTTGATATCTTTGTCTCTGTATGTTGTAACGATCAGTTTGATGGTTATGAACTTCTGTTGACCTTTGTGTTTAGTGTTTAATTAGACCTCAATTGACTGGTAGATGGAATATATGATTTGCAGGGTTTAAGATGTTCTGAATTTGTATCCTGAGGAGGAGGATGATCTTTGCAGTTCTAGTATCTCGTTCTATGTTCCCGGTTATTCGCTCAGGGAGCTATGCTGATATTGGACCAAAGAGATCCATGGAAGACGAACACATTTGCATAGACGATCTATCTTCTCGTGTTGCGTCTCTTCATGATTTGCCAAAGCCTACTGCTTTCTATGCGGTACTGCATTTTTAGCCTTCGCTTCTTTTACTTGATCATGAGATTAGTTAATTAACTGAGTTTTACATCTTGCCTATAGGTTTTTGATGGCCATGGCTCATGGAGGACCAGAAGCAACAGCTTACGTGAGAAAAAACGCCATTAAACGCAGGGGACTGCAGAGCCGTGCTCTGTAGGAATGGTGAAGCCATAGAAATGTCTCAAGACCACAGACCAATCTACTTACCCGAAAGAACAAGAGTGGAATCATGTGGCGGCTTCGTCGACGACGGTTACTCCGTTTTCGAACTCTTTGTATTAGCTGCGGAGTGTGCATGGGGAAGTACTTCTGTGAAGCCTGCAAGCTCAATGCATCACAAGAACAGTCACCCTTGTGTCGAAGGAGCAATGCATCACGACTGCCCCATTTGTTTTGAGGTAAATCTTTTTCTTTTTCCCCTTCATCACGGTGAATTTCCAGATAGTTCATATCACAATTTGAATTGTTTTCAGTACTGTGGGCTCTCCTTTCTTGCTACACGTGATTGATATTGATATTGCTTAGTTTGGTTATTTAAACCTGCTGACTTTCATTTCTGGTAGGAAGCAATGGGTGAGAAAGAGAACTGGACAAAAGAGTTGAAGTTGTATTTCTATGAACTCCAAGAAGAAGTTCACTGATGGAATAACACAATATATACAGGTTCATTACTATTAATAAATCCACCAAAAAATATTAAAAAATTCTTATGAACTCCAAGAGGGGGTTCATTGATGTGGATGCTCTTATTACTAATATATATTTATTGCATAGGAAGAGGCTACCGACGAAAGCATATCATCGAAAAAAAAATCATCAAAATAAACCATTTTTTATAAACCATTTTTTGTTGGGTATATTATGTTATTACAAATTTGAAAAAAATACTACAGACAATTCTACAGCCGACAATTTTTACTTATTTTATGAAGATTCATATCTGGTTGCATCACCTGAACCGTCTTATTGGATCCACCATTGACGGTATTTCTTGCGTCATGCTGCATATTTTTTGTAAACTGCTTTCCACTAATTCTCTTCGTGTAGAAACATTAATGAACTCTTACTCAAACCACTAGATTAAAGAAACTTCCAAATATATTTTTTTTAATAAAATCATTGTTTTGTTGGATGTCATGAAATTATTATTTTTGTAAGTCTACTTCTGCGGTTGAGTCTATGGGTCTGCTTTTATTTGTTAAGTTTACGTAAGCAATATATAAATTCCACATGCGACTGTGCGTTCAGTTCAGTACGTTCTAGCCTGATGCGTTGAGTTAACATTGCACAAGTACAGCAACATATATATATACTAAGCTAGATTTCACAACGTTTACAGACGTCTACTATGTTATGAGGGACTTAAATGTGATAATTAGGGGGAGTAATACATTTAGTCCTTGCATCATACATACGTTATGTAATCGGTGCATGCATGTGGTAATTTCATTAGGAAAACTTGAGATGACAAATGAATAATTTTCCTTAGGAAAAAGGTTTCCTGCAAGTCGATTCTTTTAAAGTATATATTCGGACGAAACCAAAAACCATATACTCTCAAGCACGAAGGCCTGAAACTGGTTATTATTCAAAGTTTTGAGAATTCAAATGCATCGATCAAGTATTGAACCGCACGCAACAGTCGTCGTTGATTTTGGTGATATAACATGACCATAATGCATGAAATCTTTTGAATAAAACAAAAAAATTAAAATATGTGATGCTTCTCCTTTCTATCCAATCTCTAGTAGTAGGCAGTAGCTAGTAAGTTTCAGTTAGGTATAATAATAGAAAACATTAGGAGTGGAAGTATTTGATGAAAATAATCTATACAAACTTAGCACACCACGCTAAAAAGGATAAAACTTTGTTAGGTTCTTCGAGGTTCTGAAACTTCAGTAACTCCAGATAGATTCAAGGTCAACCGGACCGGCGGAGGAAGAAGGAACTTCTTGATGATCGAATCTTCCAGTTTCCTGCGAATTGCTCACCGTTTTGAAGCTCTGCCTTCTGTTATGAGTATGAATAGGATTGGAACTCTGCAGATTCTCAGAAACGTTGAGAGATTGAGGTTGGTAGAGTGGAATCCTTTGGAGAAAATCTGGCTGTGTCGAGGAGCTTAGGGCAGGGTTGGTGAAACAGTTGAGTATTGTTCCTCTTATTTCGGTTTTGTTGGAGAAGCAGGGCACGTAAACCGGTTCTGTCTTGGTTTTGTCATTGTATGGTGAAGAATCGGTTAAAGGTGGTAAACCGGACCCTCCATACGAACCAATTTGGATTAAAGTCGAAAGTGGAATCTTCTTGCCTCCATCAGTTTTATGAAAAACTCTACATATCACCCATTCATTCTGCCAAATGGAATCAAATTGAAGCAAGAGCAGAGTTTAAGGCAGAGTTGAAAAAACAGAGATGAAAAAGAGAGCAAAGGTTTGGTTTGGTTATGTTTACCTTGGCGGTATTGGGCAAGTTGCTGGCAGAGAGTTTCCCATCAAGCCTGTACTCATGCATCACCCAATTTGTTTTATGCCCTTTTGGAGCTCTTCCTCTGTAGAAAACAAGTGTTTTCTTCATACCAACAAGTGATTTGCCTCCGAAAATCTCTTTATCCTTCCCGGTTGCCTTCCAATAACCGGCTTGAGTTGCCCGGTTCGTCCTCAGACCGGTTGGATACTTCCTATCCCTCAGACAGAAGAAGTACCATTCTTTCCCACCCATTTTTGCTTTATCTATTAAGCAAAGAAAACACACAAAGATTTCCAAACACATTAGATCTCAAAGAACGAATTGGTATATAATTTCAGACCAGAGATATTAAAATTTTATTTTGTTTTAACCTACATGGCAACTCCCATGGCTCAGCTTTATTCAAATCCACCTCGCCAATAGCTTTAGCTGAGAAATCAACGTCGAGAACCTTCTTGTATAGATAGTGGGTTATGAGTTCTTCGTCTGTGGGATGAAACCTAAACCCCGGAGGTAAATCCATCTGCTCCTCATCGTCCTTGTGAAACCCACCAAATGTTTCCATCTTCTTTTTTGTCCCCCAAGAAACCTTAAACCCTAACAAAAAATATCCGATCCTGGAACAAATATCAAATAATCGAAAATATGTGTTTCTCAAATGCTTTTTCTTATTTGATCTTGAATGTTTTGAAGAGATGAGTTCAGAGAATATATATAGACATGGAGAGAGAGAGAGAGAGAGAGAGAGAGAGAGAGAGAGAGAGAGAGAGAGAGAGAGAGAGAGAGAGAGAGAGAGAGAGAGAGATAGTAATGGTTTTTTTAGAACACTGAGATAGCAATGTTAAAAAAAGAAGTTAGGGAGAGAGATTAAGGAGACGGAGAGAAACTATAGGGAAAAATATAATTTTCGGACGGGAAAAAAAATTCGGAAGAAAATCATTGCTTTTCAACAATATACACATTTTATTCTTTTTCTTTTGAATTAATTATTCTTATATTTTTAACCAAAGAACACTTTTTATTTATGTATTTTAAATGTACAAATCTTATTTATGAGTAATTTAAAAATAATAACATGTGCTTATTCTGTGAGAGGTGAAAGATGTAACGCAACTTGGCTGGTTGTTTAGCATATTTCCTTTTAAAAAGAAAAATATTGTTCTCTTTTGAAATGTATGTGTAATTCAAGCAATATCAAAAAACTAGATTCAATCTGGCAAATATATAATAGTAGTCTTGCCTTAGTGTTGGTTCTTTGAATCTGACGCTATGGAATAATTACTAACGTTATAATGAAAACTCGGAGAATAGCAAACAATAGAATTCGCTAGTTAAATTAATGCAGTGAATAACAAGACTAGCGATTATAATTACAGACCGTAACCGAGTAAAAATTAAATTAAGAAGCTACTCCCTCCGTTTCTTAATAAGTGTCATTGTAGAGGAAATTTTTCGTTGCAAAATAAATGTCGTTTTAGGTTTTCGATGCAAAATTTATTGATTTTATTTTGCAGATTATTTTTCTATTGGTTGAAATAGGAGTAAGTGTATGGGTAATAGTGTTTTTATATGGAAAACATGCAAAATTAAATGATTTCTTAATCTGCGTGAATAATGTCAGAATGACACTTATTCAGAAACAGAGGGAGTATATTTGTATGGTTCAATAGTTAATGATCATAACCGTTTTCTGTAGTAATCAATCCCCTTTATATTATTTTAGCAGCATTATAAATAAATAACCTTTAGTTCATGTGTGATTTACAAATATGTCATTTACTAGGTGTCATCACCACAAGCTCTCTCACAACATATTTTAAAAAACCCTTAATTAACTAGGTTAATTACAGTAGTTGCCATTAGTCATTATATTATAACTTAACTAATATATTCTAAGCTTTTACTTATTTCCTAACCAAATAAATCATGTCTACGATTTATGTTTTCGGATACCATATTAAAGTCGGTTTAAATCATGATGCACTCTATTATTCTTACATGGTTTTCACATTATTATTTACCAAACAAGAAATATGGTTTCATATGATTTTTTGTATCATTCTTACCAGAAACCAAAAATAATCAAATCATTTCGCACATGGTTAAATGCTATTTTTATAATTATGTACAATATTTTAAAATCATAGTATAGAATCATTACAATTTCATTATACGACCAAGACGACCGTTCAAAGCATAATTTAAAATCATTACAATTGAGTATAATATTTTAAAAGGATTTTGATAAGAGGATATATATATATATATATATGTATATATATATAATTCATGTTTTTATAAGATTCATGCTCTTTACGATTCGTAAATGATACATGACATTTATATGAACTTGAAAATATAAAATATTCATAATTATGTTCTTCTATAAAACTTTAGTACATGTGATTTATTTTGATTAATATTTTGGGAATTTTATGGGATATGCTACATTTATTTTGGGATTGGTTAGTAAAATTGTTTTATATTGTAAAATCAAAATTTCGTATATAAAAAATTATATGCAATATTGTGTGATTGTGATATGCACTTAACAAGGTATTTCATATTAATTTTTTTGCAATCCCTTAACTTTAGCAATTTTAGTTTTTGATTGCAAAATTATCATAAATGTTGATAGACATTTAATTTGGAAATTTATATAATTTATTCTGATTAAGTTTAAAGTCAAATATCAATTTTAATATAGATGTCCATTATTTTCGTCCTTTGCATATAATACTTTCTATAACTGTTTGGAAAATTATGATGTTATACAAAATTCACAAGATAGCTTGATATATATATTCATAACTGATAGGATCTTGACTATATATATATATAATTCATATTTTTATAATATTAATGTTCTTTTTTTAATAAATGATACATGAAATTTTTTAGGGACTGAAAAATATAAATGATTCGTAATTATGTTCTTCTATAAAATTTTGATACATATCATTTATTTTGGGATTGGTCAATATAAATTTTTTATATTGTAAAAACAAAATGTCATATACAAAAAATTATATGAAATCTTGTGTGATTGTGAAATAGATTTAACAAGGTATTTCATATTAAATTTTTTACAAACCCTTAACTTTAGCAACAAGAGTTTTATTGATAAATTATCATAAATGATGACAAAAATTTAATTTGAGAATTTATATAGTTATTTCCGATTAAATTTAAGGTCAAATACAAATTTTAATATGTGCTTCTTTTATTTTTCACCCCTTGCATATAATATTTTCTATATTTGTTTTGTAAATTTATGATTAGAATGTTATACAGAATTAACAAGATAGTCTAATATATATAGTCATAACTGACAGGGTTTTCACTATATATATATATATGTGTGTGTGTGTGTGTGTGTGTGTGTGATTCATATTTTTATGAAATTAATGTTTTTATGATATATGAATAAATGATAAATGAAAATTTTTAGGGACCGGAAAATATATATGATTCGTAATTTTATTGTTCTATAAAATTTTGGTACATCCTTTATATATTATTTGAGGAGCATTAAAAATAAACAACCTTCAATTGATGTTGATTTACATGAGTGCTATTTTCTATGTGGCAGCTTTACAAGCACTCTCACATCTTTAAATTGATTTACATGGGTGGGGGATCCGTATTATTACATATAAATGTGTATGATTTATGTTTACGCATTATTAGCTTCTGAGAATAGGTTACTGTTTAATGCTTTGTTGTTATTATATTTTTATACTTACAAAGATAATTATATATGAGATACGATTTTATGAGTGTCCACATCTAAATTATAACAATTTATACACTACACCTTAGATCGAAAACATTTGTTCTAGACATACCCAGTCTTATGTAATATTTTTTTAAAATATTATTTTTGTTTTTTACAGGTATTATTATAATATAGAATTTATATATAGTTATTATTATATATAAAAATGCAAACTAAGTATAATGTATAACTATAATATATACCAATTTTATGTCTAATATAATAGTATCACAATGGTCTCTCAAATATAAAATATTGTTTTGGTTTTTATAAGTATTATTAATCATATATACTTTTATATATAATTAGACATTATATATATAAACTCAAAATAAGTATATTTTATACAAACTTAATGTCTAAATATAATATCATCACGATTTTCCCTCAAATAGAAAATGTTGTTTTAATTTTTACAAGTATTATTAATCATAAAACATTTTATATATAGTTAGACATTATATATATATAAACTATATTTGAAAAACCTATAAAATTTGAACTTGATCCTAATCAATATTGAAAAATGTTATTTTCAAAAAAAATTAATCACACGGATTTTAAAAGGAAACTTATAATAAATTAGATATATTTTACATTTACGATTTTGGTAACATGTAATTATTTTGGAATCTCTAGTAATGAGTCAGTAATCTGCTATATATAAAATTGATAAATATTAGGGACTTGATTATAGGGACTCGATTGTGTTAATAATTAAGACTTGATTATGGTTATTAATTTTTTGCCACATAATTGACTGTTGTATATAAGGAAGTTAAGCTATATAAATTTGAAATTAATGTAATAAAATCCTAATTGTGCGACTTCCAAAGGATTCTTTCAATTTTGTAATATATATATGAAAGTTTGATTATTTTGTCACAAAATCGAGGTAAGTTTTAGTATATAAATGGAGCGAGTTTTAGTATGTCATCTTAATATAAATATATGTTCTCTATAATTTATTGACTCATTACACATTTCTTCTCGACTCTTATTTTTTTTTTATCTTATAGTTATAAGTTATTTTATATGTGGACAAATATTTTATCGTCTACTTCATTTTTACTTCATAGTTCATTTTATATTGTATTTGTTTACTATTACTAATTCACTTCTACGAACTATATTTCAATTATAAAAAATAAATACACAAGTTTAAAAATTTGTGGTCGAAGATTTATTTATATTGACATACTCAATTTCTTTTAAACCCTTAGTTTATAACATATAGTATTTCTTCCTAATTTTTAACATTATAATATCTATTAATTTAAAGTGTTAATCTTTTTAAATCTACTCACTCAGCACGGGTTATTACCTAGTTCATTTATTATTTTAGACTTTGATAAAGAGGTCGGTGGATGTCATTACAAGTAATTAATTGTTGAAATTCTGATGACTCGAAACCAATTTATTTATTAAAATTACCTATAATATTAGTTATTTTAATCTCGCCAGGAATGCATGAATATACGACTCTTATTGGTTCTTTAGTCATGTTTCCTTATTTGTCAAATATTTACTATTGACAAGCGGTGCCTAACGAGGTGTGAAGTCAATATTGAAAATATGAGTACATATTAGGTTACTAAACCAACTTAAAACATCGTACTTTTGCCATAGACTTTAACGTATGTTTATTACTTTCAACAATCAGGGACCTGAGAATTTTAAGTATTGAAACCCAATTTATTTATTTAATACTCAAAACCTTGAATCTTTTTTTTTCACTTTTTTTGAGCAACACCTTGAAAATTTAAAATATCATGGAAAAAGGAATCGGACAGCGCACTTGTCTACTTCTAAAACAGATCACCAACAGAGTTGCTTAGTTACTTTATTTATATTCTTAATTGGTTTTTGATGTAGCGGAAGCTTCTAGAAATAGAACTAGATCCGTTGATTCTAAGAATACTCAGAAACTAGGGTTTGTGAATATTCTTCACAGTGGTTGTAAAAACCTCTTCAGAAAAACTTCTTTTATTAATCAATCAAAATCTAAATACAAAGTTGAGAATAAAAGACTATATATAAGAAAACATAAAAACCCTAAACATTAAAGATAAATATCCTAATAATAAATAAATCAAATAATTAAAATACTAAGAATATTTCCTAAATAATCTCTCTGCATCAGTTTTTAATACAAATATAATTTTTCAAAATCCTCAAAACATATATGCTTGTTTGGCTTGTATTCAGTCCATGCTTTCATTATCTTTTTTCTTGTTTCGAAGACAATGTGGGATGGTATAGTAAACGAAATTAAGCCAAGCTTAAAGTTTGACAACTCAACTATGCAAACTGCAACGGATAATGCAATGACCTTATGGTATTTTTTGAGTAGTAACCTCTCATGCCAAAAAACGAAATGTAGTAGTAATTTAGTAACGACACGTCCATTTAAAGGTTTGTTGATTCATATAAGCAAATGTTGGTTTTACACTGATCATATCGTCGTCAATATCGTAATTGAATACTTAAATCAATTTCTTATGCAGTTAATAATTGGGGCGGCCAATGAGAATGTGTTTTGACGAAGTAATACGTATCTTGTTTAGTATATCTAGACGTAGTAAATGACAAAATGTACGTTTACAATGAACTCTCAGAGCTATTTTAATCCCCGTTAAAGTAAGTACCACTTGTAATAGCCTTCCTCTTTTCCAAAGATGTGATATTCCCTATGATCTCATGATGAAATCTTTAGATAATCTTCTTCTAATTTTAAAGCATTCAGCAGTGACAAACTTGTTTGTCAAAATAGTAGATTAATGATATTGTATACTCCCTCTGTTTTTATTTGTAGGTAGTTTTAGTTAAAAATTTTAATATCAAAAAAATTATTATTTTTGAAAAAGTAGCATTTAATATACAATTTCAACCAATAATAAAAATGTATGTATTATTGTATTGGCCACACAATATCTAATTAATGAAAAAGTTGTTTTGAATTATGTAAACACCTTACATTGTGAAACAGAATTTTTTGGCTAAAACTACCTATATAAAAAAACAGAGGGAGTATTAAAAAAAACAATCGTGGGGTGAGGAAAGAACGGATCCAATAAGATTTGGTCGCCTAATAAATTAAACTACTATTTATAGAATACTAGATATGGACCCGTACGTTGCACGGGTTTGTTTGATGTTTTTTTTTATATAAAACATAAAAATAATAAATTATTTATTATAGTTTTAGAATTCTTTTTGTGTATATTGTATGAGTTTTATTTGAGAATTAAGAACTTGTTTTTTTAACACTGAATTAAGAACTTGTTTTACCACATAAATTATGGTTAATATGTGTACTCATCATTATTTGAGAATTAAGAACTTCTTTTACCACTTTTACATTATATCTTATAAATATTTTTACTTAGAATTTAAATATGAAAAATACTACCAAATAGACTTTTACATTATTTTTTTTAGGATATTAGAATATGAAAATTACTATCATATAATCTCTTACAATTACCTCTTTTTTAGAATTTCGGATAATTATCATTACTACTATTTTTAAATTTGCATCACTACTATTTTTAAATTTTTATTTTTAATTAAATAATTATTAATATCATATTCATCATCAAACTCTTTTTTTTAAAAACAAAATACTATCAATAACTTTTTACATTTTTATTTTGGTTACAGCCTAAAATATGATAATATCTTTTTTTTTTAGGATTTATAGAAAACAAAAAGAAAAATATCATCAAACAAAAAGAAAAATATATATTTTCCTACTTTCATAATAAAGAAAAGGTAATCTTCTTAAAAACATTTCGTAAAGATTTTTTAAAAATAGTAACTTACGTTTTATAAAAATCAATATTTAACAATAATTTATCTTATTATATAAAACTATTTTTCAAATTTAATAATTAACATGATTATGACATATGAAAAATAAATGTTTAAGATTTGTGATATGTGTTAAATTATCTCATAATTAAAAACAAATATACTAAGATAATGACAAAAACAAATTTTGTTAAAACAATAATTATAAATATTATTTAATATTACTTAATGGTAAAAAGTAATTTTAAATTTTATTTAATAGTAAATTTTTTTTGAAATTTTCCTTTTTCCAAATCTTAAAAAAATATTTAATAGTAATTTTCCTTCTAAAATTCTAAAAAGATATATGTTTTATTTATGCTTTTGATACAAATTTCTTTTTCTATAATTCTAAAAAGATATAAGTGTAAAAGATTATTTAATATTAATTTTATTTTTAAAATTTTGACATGTGTAAAGTTATTTAATATTAATTTTTTTCTAGAAATTTTCCTTTTTTAAAATCTTAAAAACAATATGTAATACAAATTTTCCTTTTAAAATTCTAAAAAGATGTACGTCTAAAAGATTATCATATTTTCATTTTTCTTTTTATGTTGTATGAGTTTTATTTGAGAATTAAGAACTTGTTTTACCACATAAATTATGGTTAATATGTGTACTCATCATTACTGAAAATACTCATATTTAAATATTTAAACCAAATTTAACCCGACGTAATAATTAGACTGAACTAAAAAATTTTAAAGTTAAATAAGTTAGTCAAGTCAATGACAACACCATACACTTTATTATGTATTAATTAATTTTGTATTAACTTATTATATGTTTTCGTTTGATCAAACAAAATAAATTATTATGGATTTTATTTTTATTTTTATCATGCAACTACTAATAATGAATTTGTTTTTTTATAAAATAATTATTAAAATAAATTCTTAAAATTTTTCTTTTGTTAGGATATAGAAAAGGAAAACATTATATCTTATAAATATGTTTACTTAGAATTAAAATATGAAAAATACTATTAAATACAATTTTACATTATTTTGTTTAGGATTTTAGAATAGGGAAATCACTATCATATAATATATTACAATCATCTCATGTTTAGAATTATTTTTCAGTTAGTATTAAGTAATTTTAAAATTACTATTTTAACAAATCGTATCACTACTATTTTTACAATTTTTTTGTTAATTAAATAATTATTAATATCATGTTCATCGTATAATATCTATTTTTATGATGTTTAAAAAAAAGAAAAACTACTATCAAATATTAATTAAGATTTATAGAATCTTAGAAAATAAAAATAATATTACATAAGTTTTTTTCAGTTATATTTTTTCTTGGTTCAAAAAACAATTACTGTCAGATGATTATTTTCAGTTAATAATAACTATTTTAACATTTTGCTATTTTCAAAATTTGTTTTTATGTAAATTTGCTATTTTTAAAAGTTGATATTCCCTTTGTAAAAAATATTGTAATAGTATTTTTTTCCTTTTTTTGAAATCCTAAAAAGAAACTATAAAGCATAACTTTTTTTAAATAATAATTTTCTTTTTTTAAATTGTAAAGTAAAAATATATTATATTTTTGACACATGTTACAATCATAATTATATACTTGACACGTGTCTCGATCGTATTAATTAGTAACTTTGAAAACTAAGCTTTATATAATAAGATGGTGCAGATTAGGTTGGTACGAAAGCAACTAATATTTCTATTTGCGGAAATAGATCTAATAAGACAAGTCCACGTGTCTGGCTCTTTCTCGAGTAATCCCAAAGAGTCATTAGCATAGTCAACTTGTCCACATATGCAGAGTCATGCCGATTTAATTTACATAAACAATTTAGGTGCCAGCTATGTGCCAATTGCAAATCGACACGTCGTAAGTGAAAGCTAATATCAAGCAATTATCAATGCAGCGATAGTTGACCTTGTTTACACAATACGTGAGGATGAGATGTAAACGATATGGAAAAAGTAAATTAAGCAACGATGTAAAATTAGACCAAGTCAGCTATGTGCATGTTGTATATATAAAGAGCTGTAGTATGAAAGGAAAGAGGAGTTTTAACTAACGTAAATATCATTACTGAAGAGTTATGTGGAGAACCTAAACTCCGGCAACGAGCTATATATGATATCAACAACTCAGATCAAAAATAATGTGTTTGTAAGTATATGCAGGTTAAGAAGCAGAAAATAACAATGTTAGCGTGTGTGAAATGTTTTTTATTTGGTAGATTTCAAAACTGTTAACTAAAACAAAGTAAGAAACTAACTTCTGTTCAAGATATAGAACTTGGTTTCTCAAAAAAAAAGAAAAAGAAAAAAAGATGTAGAACTTGGGCTTGCCATCTGTATAGATCTCTGAATTATGACCTTTTGCTCTTGCGTATTGATGTCTTTCATCAAAACAATAGAAGACGAGAAAATAGCTAGGGAACCTCTTTTTCTTAAAAGGGAATTTGTAAGTTGTAACCTATTTTTACAACATATAAAGAAAAAAGAGCTATGTTGTCTGGCTTGGGACAAAGCCGACCCATGTGATATTCTTGGTACACAATGAAAAAGAATGATACATGTATTTTTGGATGAACCTAAACCACTTAAGAAAACCTAATTCAAGTTGTTACACTTTTATATTGTTTACTGGCCTAATTAGGCTATCTTGCATATAACTGAACCTCACATGTTCTCATTCAGGGAATACATAAACATCCAGTTTTGTTTCTAAAATTTATATTTTTGCTCAAATATTTCTGTATTGATTTCAGGGTTAGTTATAATATGCTTATCATTTTAAATTTATTGCAAGAACTTCAAGGTTTAGTCTTTCGAAACTTTCAAATGGGGATGTAGCTCAGATGGTAGAGCGCTCGCTTAGCATGCGAGAGGTACGGGGATCGATACCCCGCATCTCCATATTTGTTTTTAAAAAATCTACTTTTTGTGGCAAGCATGAATATATCTTCAACTTCATATACACAACTAAGTAACCACAAGCATGAACATATCTCCATCATTTTAAATTATTTTTCTCCTTTTTGTGTAAATATCCACAAGCATGAATATTTCTTCAACTTCATGTACACAACTAAGTAACCATTGATCAGGTATGATAGTTTTAAGCGCACCCAACATCCAATAAAAGAGCAGCTCTTTTCAAAGGGAAAGTAAAGTAAAATACGAATCATGAATCTCAGATTATAAACTGTTACAACTTTGTTCAACGAGAAGAAAGAAAGAAAGAAAGAAACAACAAGGACCTAATAAAGTTTCTAAAAGCACTGAAGTGAACTAGTTTCAGCTATTCGTAATACAACAAACTAATACTACATTCTATGTTTTCTTGAAAAACTTTGCGCCTTTCCCCCCAACTCCAGCACCTGTAAGGCTTTGAAAAAGATGGGATCTAGTGTCTGGTCTCCACTGCAACTCTACCAAGTTTTTAAAAAATCTACTTTTTGTGGCAAGCATGAATATATCTTCAACTTCATATACACAACTAAGTAACCACAAGCATGAACATATCTCCATCATTTTAAATTATTTTTCTCCTTTTTGTGTAAATATCCACAAGCATGAATATTTCTTCAACTTCATGTACACAACTAAGTAACCATTGATCAGGTATGATAGTTTTAAGCGCACCCAACATCCAATAAAAGAGCAGCTCTTTTCAAAGGGAAAGTAAAGTAAAATACGAATCATGAATCTCAGATTATAAACTGTTACAACTTTGTTCAACGAGAAGAAAGAAAGAAAGAAAGAAACAACAAGGACCTAATAAAGTTTCTAAAAGCACTGAAGTGAACTAGTTTCAGCTATTCGTAATACAACAAACTAATACTACATTCTATGTTTTCTTGAAAAACTTTGCGCCTTTCCCCCCAACTCCAGCACCTGTAAGGCTTTGAAAAAGATGGGATCTAGTGTCTGGTCTCCACTGCAACTCTACCAAGTCTGAGAACAGAGCTGACATCAACGGAGACACTTCAGAATCTTTAACGTTCTTGCAAGAAACCACTTTCAGATGTTCGAGCTCGTGCCACTGTAGTATCACTGACTCTAGACCTGACGTTGTTAACAACGAGCACCCTTCTAAATACAAAAGCTTCACTCTCCTGTAAAAAAACCCAACAAAGACAATTGTCATAAAGGTTCCAACTTTTCTAAATTTATAATACAAATTTAGTAGTACCCGAAAGCCATTGCTAAGCTGAAGATATCATTATCCAATCCCCAACAGTCTTTAAAAACAATCTCTCTCGCCGCTTCACACATCTTAAACAAAGCCTTCACGCTATTCTTATCTCTTAACAGACACTTCTCCAAGTGCAACCGCTCCAACGCAGGACAAGAGCAACAACTCAAACACTCATCTAGACCAAGATCAACATCTATATTTCTACAAGACACGAGTCTCAACGTCTTGAGATTCTCGCAATACCCAATCCCCCCTAGCCAACCAGACTCCATCTTATGATCACAAACAGTGAGCTCCTCGAGCATTCCACAACAGTCTCCTATCTCTTTAATCCCGTTGAACCCTCCTCGGCATCCTACTAGCTCAAGCTTCACAAGTCTCTTGCACCCTTGAGCCAAGATCATAAGACCGATATCCGAAACCACAGAGCTGTTGTTATCATCAACATACAAACCGTCAACACTCCCTACCAATCTCAAGATCTGGAGATTCTCAAACGCACCAACCCCAAGTAAAACAGTGTCAGAGCACTTATGCAGCTCCAGCTCTTGCAGCCTACAACACGCTTCAGCTACACTCAACAAACCTAACTCACTACAGTTAACCACCACAAGTCTCCGGACATTGGAGCATCCGGACGCAAGTGTTCTCAGCCCTCTATCAATAATTTCAACAGATACCAAATTCTCCTCAAAGAAGGTTAAACTCTGGTAAGACTCTACACCAACAGTGAAAGACGAAACTACCCTGTGGCTAACTAAAACACCTGAAGTCTTTGGAACCAAACACCCGCTAACTAAATCAACGCTGTCAAGATTAGGAAACCTCGAGATTAACCGACCAGACGCGAGAACCTCCCAATCGGACACCTTAACAGACCTTACAAGACCGCCGTGGAGTCTACACCATCTCTTGCAGACCAAAGAGAGAGTCTTTCGGTGAGGTGAAGGAGGGACTTTGGTGATGATGGCGAGGAGAGTGGTGTCGGGTAAGAGGAGGGTGAGATCGGGGGGAGGGAGTAATAGGGTTTTGGATTTGGAGACTAGTGGGGTCAAAGATTGGAGCTTTGAGGAGGAGAAATCGAGTGAGTGGTGGTAGAGTTCGGACCAGCTAGCTCGTCGCTTCTTCAGTGGAGAAACTGGACTATTCTCTTTCTTCTTCTTCTTCTTCTCCGTTAACGACATCACATTCTCCGCCTAAACGGTTAAGAAACCAGAACCGCTTCTTCTTCGTCAAAGTCGTCTTCTTTGAACCCCAAAACCGTTTTGAGTTTCTCTTGTTTCTTTAACGGATTTCTGCAATAAAAATGGAAACTTTGAAGGTCTGCGAAAACTTGCAATCACTGAGAAAATGTGTGATTTTTGGTTTATTTTTTAATAATTTTTTTTTGGTCTCTTTCTCTCTCTCTATACTAAAGATTCGATCCTTTTTTGGTTAGCTTTCTTTTGAAAACTGTTATAGATTTTCCGGAATAAATGTACTTAACGGTCTCAAATGCACAGTGGAAAACCTGTCACACTCTCACTATATAGATAGTGACAAAGAGGAAAGTTCCTATAAATACGATAAAAACAAAAATTAAAATTAGAAGTGGATGATTCATTGCGGTTAAACGCCTATTCAGTAATACAAAAGCTTCACTTAGCAGTATTTAAACCACCAGTTTCTTTGGTTGATGTCAGTCATCGTGATTCTTGAAACGTATGATCCTATTGATGAACACTCTCTCGCGCCGGTATCTACCAGATAAAACACCACAAGGTTTCAGTATGTTATATATAGTATGCAGAAACCAATACTTTTAATAGAACCGAGATAAAGAATGTGGAGCTCTGTTTCCTGAAATGGAATTTGTGATCTGTCATAGGAGAGAGAGGACTTACATGACAATGGCCGAGAGACAAAAGCAGAGGAAACCGATGCCGAAATGGAGAGGAAACGTTGCCCAGAAATTCTTGTGGTCGAGAATGGCTTTCTCTGAGATGATAGTGATTATCCCAGAGAGTATGAGAATTTGCCAGCCTGAAGGAAAACACTTTCTGAACGAGAATGGTGAAGAAGCATCGCTCTGTAGAGAATTTTAGAGTTCAACAACAACCAAAAGACCGTATAACATGATATATAGTTTAATCTAATCCAAGTATACCTTAAAGTAGCTCTGGATGAATTGTCCTGAATAGATGATCCTTCCAATCATATCTTTATTTTTTTAATAAAGGAAAATTCAAGAAGACAAAACAAGATAAACAAAAGGTTGATTGTAGTTTTGATAATCTTATATATGGGTGAAGGATACTCAAGGAATTCGCCAAGATCAAGCCAATTGCTCCTGCAGATCTTATCAGCAGCATGTTTAATACGATGTAAATCAGTGAGAATACAAGCAACATGTCGTTTGATCGCTTCAGTTGATCCTCTGTTCCAACTGCATGTAAAAATGCTTCGGAGGTTCCTGCCAAAAATAATTTACAAAAGTAAACAAGAGTGAATAAGCTCGCTAAACAACGTCAATAAGCACTAGGTAGATCTAGATATGATCACTAACCATTCATGGCCAGGACGATGATGTAGATACAATAAAACTGTAGTGCAAAGGAAGCTTCTCCATCGCTCCATTTTTCACCATACAACAATCTGATGAGAGAGTATGAATAACTTGGACCAAATGCCATAAATACAAGACCTGGAAATACCCAGGAAGTTAAAAAAGGATCAGAGTTAAATTGTGTATATACATTGAGAGACAAAAAAAAAGGATTTTATAACTGTAATACATAGCAATATACCTATTAACATTACAAGCTTCAAGGCCTCGGTCAAGCAAGTTCCAAGTTTCTTCTTCTTTTGCTGATAATTATCACCTGCCAAGAAAGAGGGGAATCAGAAACCATCTATTTTAATGAGCTGAAAGAAGCTGAGGTTATAAATATCCGAACAAACATCATTAAACAGCACAAGTAAGATTCATGACATACTGTACCATACTAAACTCAGGAGAGAAGTAAACCTGATGCGAACCTGGCAAATGTAGTGTATGAACTTTCTTCAAAAGGGAGAAACACCATGCGTACTACTAAACTTCCTGGAAGTTCAAAATTGTATAAGATATATTTTATAAGCAACCTCTCTTGAAGATATATAATATAGTTTGTCAAAGCGACTTGCCTAGTTTGTCGACAATCCCATAAACAGCCTGGTTGTAAGGTGTATCTAACCATACAAGGACCAACTTTTCGCCTTCTTGAAGGATCAACTTTCGGAAGGACTGAAAAGTAAATAGCATACACATGCTTGAGAGCTGCTTATCGAAATCCATGAAGTTCCCAGGTCTGTTAACATCACAAAATTTGATGAACGTTATTGGAACATATATAAGAATGCTTGCGAAGAGATCAAATAATAGAGAACTTCTACCTGAAAGGAAAGAGATTCACGCTTTTGAAAACACCACGCATGAGAAAATAAGCCCAGTATCCAAGAAATAAAGAACCTCCATATGCAACTTGTGAAAGTGCAAAGATTATCCCTTTTTCCTACATATGTTGAAGATAATTAGATTTTAGTTTTAAGCTTCTTTTGCCAGAAACAAAATGGAATGGTATAAGAACTAAAAACCTTGTTCACAAAACATACCATGTTCGTTTGCTTGACAATGAGAAAGCACAAAGTAACACAGCGTGAAAACGTAGCAACAGTCTCAACAACCAGTCGCAATCTCAGAAGCATCAACGTCTGAGAGAGGATATACAAAGGCTCAGCCATAAGCTCCAGCACACACGCAAATCCTGCCACATGTATCACACCGGAGAACTTCGAAAGCCGTCACCAAGGCTGGAAGCAAAAGAAGCAAGACTGCAATACAGAAAAACGACAGCAGATGTATGTTACCGTGAATCAAGATAGCTTGTGCATAGGTGTCGGAGTAACAAAGGTTCTGCCACCATAACACGAATACGCATGCTGCAATGGTGATGGCTATTCCGAGTGGCAATGTCACCCAAGCCACTTTCAATAATTTCGTCACGTCATTCCGTGATACAAGACCATCACTGCGTTACAAAGGTAAGGAAAAAAATCAGACCTGACCAGATTATGTAAACTAGATCAGCGCGAACTGCTTAATAATGTATAGATACCTGTTAATGTCAGACCGTAAGCAAGCGCGCCTGAATCCCTCCCGGCTAAGGAACAATACACATGTAACAAAAAGATGGAACTGGACCGCGTAGAGCTGCATTGCCAATGATACAAAAAAAAATTGATAGAGCTTATAAGCAAAACCCACTGGATTCCAGAATGAAGGATACATCCATCATCCACGTAGCTACTCAAGTGAAATTCCATTATAATGAAGCAGAGTTAAGACTTAGATAAAATGACTTAGATAATTGTGTTACTACACCTAAAAGGTCCATACTTTAGCAATCAAAATTGCATCCAACTGCACAAAAAACCCATGTTTACCATAAGACTACCCACACACAACTAACCATCAAGCATGAAGGCAACGACATTAGTGAAAGCACCTACATTTACATATCCTAACAACATATATCTATTTGAGTTGAATAAAACTGGGAAACGGATCTATTACAAGATTAGAAACTGGTGAAAAAAAAGGATATATATTTATACCGCATAGTCTCGTTCGGTGAGACGCCTAACGATCCAGGAGTTGAATATGAAAGGGATGCCTCTGGAAAGAAACTGCGTAGCTAAAAATTCAATCGAGGAAGAAAGGAGAAAACCTAGTTTAGAAATCAAAATGCAGCAAAAAGAAAGATATTTCAAAAGTACACAAAGTGAGGAGGAAGAACCTAGTAAATACTTGAAGGTGCGCGAGAGATTAACCCTATCTCTATTACTTGCCATTCCTCTGGGGCTAAAACTCTAATCCTTTGGTCTAGGTTTTGCGATCTTAGAACTCCCTGCTCACGCTCTAATTGGAACTGAGAAGACGACGACGCTCCTCCGTACAGATATCAATTTCAGCCCGGTTTGTTTCATGTTTTCGGATAGTTTTACGATCCGTTTTAATTCGGTTCGGTTTAACATAAAAGATGAAAAAATAATGTCAGAAGTGGGATTTGAACCCACGCCCTCTTTCGAAGACCAGAACTTGAGTCTGGCGCCTTAGACCACTCGGCCATCCTGACTGTTTGCTGTTGATCTGGCTAATAGACTGATATTCGATTGAAAAATAATAATGAATATGGCTTGGTTGATGATGACCAAACTAAACCCATAAAACATCTGTATATAATCAAATTTGAAAACAAGACCTTATCAGTATATCTATGCACATGTGGTTAATAACACTGAAATTATATGAACGTTCCAAAAGAAAATTGGAAAATAACTTTAAAAAAATATAAAAACAAGCGAGGACTCCAAGTTATAGACAGTGAAGAGCCACTCCAGTGATTTTCTTGATCCTCAAATTTAGTAAAGAGAAGGTGAAAAGTATACATATTTTGAATGACACTTTATAAACTACATTTATATGTGCTAATGTGTAATTCGTTTGCTTAATAAATTTTAATTAGATAACTTTACTTTATTAAAATATACTAGTAATTTTGGATTTAGATACATGTAAATATATAGATCTGAACGAATGAGGCCGTTCTTAAAACCGTATTATTGGTATAAACTCTGAAGAATTCCAAGAAAAAAAAAATTATATTCTAACAACAAGATTATATATTTATTTTTTAAACATGTTGAAAAGTTAATTAAGTGCATGATATATGTTAATTTTCTATCTAAAACCGATTCTTAAAAGTTAAGTTTTCGTAGAAGCAGACGTCGTTTTGTTGTTAATATGGATACAAGCTATTGGTTTGGTTTGCAAATATTTTTTGAGTTTATTTTTAGGTTGCAAACAAAGAGAAGTTGAGTTTTAAGAACTTTATTCTTTGTCTTTCATGTTTTAATAGTTTTATCTTATTTTTAAAAATTCTGACAACTTCTAATACAAACTAACATTGGATTGCTCTTATTACAGATCTTAGATCCAATAATACTTAGAGTCGAGTCGCAATAGTTTTCTTTCGATTTTCTTTTTCAACTTTAAAATAGTTACAAGTGATTTATCATGTAAGGCCACCATCTGTCCACGGATCTATTCTATTGCAGACTTGCCGTACTCAGAAAAAAAATCTTTTTACTAGGATCATGAGCCAATTATATGAAACTTATACAGATCACATTGGGACCATCAAAATGAAACTGCCGACCCACGTATCAAATATTAAGTGCCGTCCTCAGTCTTCAATCGTTTTTTTTGGCCCATGCACTTAATATTAGTGTTCGACAATATCACTGACTTTCATGCGGGTACTGGTTGTTACTAATATTTAGTTCGGTTTATCATACATGACATGTTTACCTACTATTAGTATTTAAACAGATTTTTTATTATGAGGTCAACAAATCTTTTAAAACATGCAACTCCTTGTTCTGAAGACAATGTTGTTTCACAACAATGACGTGGGCTTCTCATAGAACCATCAACCATGGCCATGTCGACGTTGGATAGTGGGACCTAAATAAAGTGAAGTTCATTATCGATGTCAACAGTCTAATAAAAGGAATTTAGAGACAAGCTTACAGCTAACAAAAGATCAGTCCTAATGTAGATGGACGAATCTCAACAAATTTTCATTTCCACTCTTTACGCTAACACAATCATACCGGCTCACAAACTACATGTATAAATATCGGTGGGGTTTACGCAAAATAATACTAATACTAATACTAATAATAATAATAATAATAATAATAATAATAATAATAATAATAATAATAATAATAATAATAATAATTAACAAATACTAGTATGAAACAAAATATATGTTGAATCCGAACAGAATACCACACACTGACCAGTTACTTAGCTTTTAGCCCATGCGAATCCCTACATTCCAGAGTACAGTATTTTCTCATTAGCATATAGACCTTAATATTGTAAGAACGTATACATACATAAATTTGGAATCATAGGTAATAATGAACTCGCCGGACAAAACTCCCAATCAAAGATCTGAGTTTTAGCCCACGCTCTTCAACCACCATCACTAGTCAAACCCAACATTTATCATCACCACTTTCAATGTTAAAAAAAATCTTGAGATGATGAGAATTAATTACCTGGTCGAGACTATTTAATCTCGGAAGAAGTCAAAGAAACTAACGTGCTACTCGAGACATCATTTTTAAAATAGCATGCATATAAGTAGTTTTGAGAACTTTAGTTTATTACTTCGCAATCTAAATTGTTTCAAAGTCAATACAAAAATTAATATGGTAAAAGAATATTATAGAAAAGTTAAAAATAAAGGTATAAGCAGTATAATTTATCATTGGTTCTTGTCTCTCTTTAATTAAATGTTAAAGTTATAAATGTGTTTTTCTAAATATTTAAGTTTTAACCAAAACTACTTACAATTATAATTAGAAGTAGTATATTTTGTCAATACACACCTTATTAACATGAGAAATCTTTCAAATGAAAAGAAAAAAGACTTATGGTTATATACGACATCAATTAGAAATAGAAGTAGTATATTTTGTCAACTACTCTAGGCTATCCACAATGGTTTGAGAAATTAAACACCCTACTTTTTAGTTTCAAATATTACACATAACTTCTCTTTTTCCACATAATTATTCACTAAAAAATAATTAAATTATAGTAAAAATGAGTTTCTTTTTGTTTTGTATCCAAATCAAACAAAATAAATATCATATGATAGAGTACGAAAATTAAGACCTTTTGATATAAAACAAAATAAAAAATAAAAATTATTAACTATACAAAAATGAGTTATAAACAAATAAGAGGAAAAATAAATACAGAAAAATATCAATAACCATTGACAAACTGCCACATGTCTTGTCTCTCTCCTCTTATCATGTTTTAACATGTTGAATAAGTTCAACACCATTTAATCCACGTTAGATTCAACAAACAATTCAACACCTTCATTGTGTATATTCAATAGTTGAATATTGTTTTCAATAGCTCCATTGTAAGTAGTCACAATTAGAAATAGAAGTAGTATATTTTGTCAATACACACCTTATAAACATGAGAAATCTTTCAAATGAAAAGAAAAAAGACTTATGGTTATATACGACATCAATTAGAAAACATGATACTACTGTATTAGCATATATATATACCCCTGCAAGCCAAAGAAACCATAAAGTCAACACTATTGATACAAAAGATACCATTCTAGATCTGTCTGTCCTCTGAACTTAAATATCAACTTCATCTCCCACCATCACCATCATCCTCTCTTTCTCATTTGTGAACAATACAACTCCACAGCGCCAGACTTTCCGTTTCCTTTTTAGTTTTGATGCAGTTTCCATTTTCTTTCTGATAAATATTCAATGCAATAAATTCTAAATTCTAAATCACACACTTGTCATTTATTAACGCAATACCCATTTTCCAAAAAACCTCTCTTCTCATAAACACAGATATATATTCCCAGTTTTCATCAGAAGAAAGGAAAAATATATCCCATGGAGATGACAAGAAACCATTTCTTAACATTGTTACTCGGAGTCTCTATATCAGCATTCGCCATCCTACTCTTATTCATCTTCTGCACAAGAAGCAAACGTTCATCTACCGAATCAGATGAGCACGACATCGAGTCCCATGGACTCTCCTCAGAGACAGAGGAGCTAGTCACGTTTCACGGCGGCGAAGATCTCACGATCTGTGACATCCTCGATGCTCCTGGAGAAGTCATCGGAAAATCGAGCTACGGCACTCTTTACAAGGCTTCTTTGCAGCGTAGCGGTAAAGTTAGGGTTCTCAGGTTTCTCCGACCGGTTTGTACTGTGAGATCGGATTCCAAGGAGTTTGACGGCGTCATCGAGACGCTTGGACTCGTTCGACACGAGAACTTGGTTCCTCTGCTGGGTTTCTACGGTGGAAACAGAGGAGAGAAGCTTATGGTTCATCCTTTCTTCTCTTCCGGGAATCTTTCCGATTTCATCGCAAGTAAGCACTCTGTTTTTTTTTTTCTTCAAAGGATTTACGCTTTTGTCTTTTTCCCGACAGAAAGTAAAGAACTTTAACTTTTCTAGGAAACAAACAGAATCATGTTCTACTTTGCCGGTAAAATGGTTAGGAACCTTTGCCGTTTCCATGATGTTATTTGATATCACTTTAACATTGGTGCCTCATACATGTAGAAACATATACATACAAGAGAAACACATAGCTGGAATTATACACATTATTACATTAGCTGGATCATTTAATTCAGTTTTTTTGTTCATTATTTATTTAAGCTATTTTTAAAGTATAACAACTCATACAGCTTTGTGTATTTGTCGGTACTGTTTTTGTTTAGTTTTTTTTCTAACTTTCCTGTTCATTTGGACAAAACATGAAACACGCTGATCTTAAGAACATTGCATTCTTTTTTTTATAGGTGGAGATGATGAATCAGTAAAATGGATCAACATTTTACGTATCACTATTGGAATAGCCGAAGCTCTTGATTATCTTCATAATAAGATGCAGAAACCAATCGTCCACGGCAATCTGAAATCCAAGAATGTTTTTCTAAACTCGAGTTTCGAACCTCGAGTCTCTGATTTCGGTTTGCATTTGCTCTTAAACGTAACGGCAGGACAAGAGATTCTCGATGTTTCTGCGGCTGAGGGATACAAAGCTCCTGAGTTGATAAAGATGAAGGACGTGAGCAAAGAGAGTGATGTGTATAGTCTCGGTGTGATCATGCTTGAGTTAGTCTCTGGTAAAGAACCGATAAACAAGAATCCAGCAGGAGATGATGAGTTGTATCTTCCTGATCTGATGAGGAATGCTGTTCTTGATCATAAGTTGTCTGATATGTACCGTCCTGAGATCATCAGGAGTAGTGGTGATGTGAGGGAAGAAAGTGTCCTCAAGTATTTTCAGCTTGCATTGACTTGTTGCTCTCCTTCGCCTTCTCTTAGGCCAAACATCAAGCAGGTGTTGAGAAAACTCGAAGACATCCGGAAATGATTGGAGGAAGAGTGAACGAATGAACGCAAACAACTCTTCTCCAAGGCCTTTTTCATTAGAGGAATGAATCTCTGTGGTAAAGATCAGATTCAGAGGAAAAAGAGGAATTGCTTCCGGGCCAAAAGACTTCTGATATGATCAGTTGCTTGAGTAGATGCGGAAGATTGACGTGGATGTGGCAAGTCTCTCAAGCTGCTAATGAAGAGAACAATGAACAAGTTATTAGGAGAGCTATTTACAGAATTGTACTTAGAAGTTTAATTATCTTGTCTACTGACTATACGAGACAGGGTGACTCTTAATCAAATCGTAGTTATGAATTCTAATCTATACTCTTTGAGTTTCATCAACTTTTGTCTTTTCAAAGTTTGTGTTCATGTTCTGTTTTGTTATCCTGCGAAAGCGTAGTGCTTTCTGTTGTTTCCCCGGGTAAAAACCATCCAAACAGATTTTTACCGAACGATCTTCTCTTATAACATAAACGGCACGGTGTTTGTAAACTAAGGGTACTATTGTCATTCCAAAAACAAGCGAGTAAAGAAAAATTGGGCCAAAAGGCCCGTTTAAACTGAAAGCCATACCCAGAATCAACCCCACCCAATAAGACCCCGACCCGAAACTTCTCGTAAGTCGTTATCTCTCATCTCGTTTCAATTTTGAAATCGGCGTCAGTATCCATGTCTCTCTGAGCTAAGTTTATCGACGAAGATCATCGGCATTGATCCCTTCTCTTCCGGGAATCCACCGCAGAATCTCTCCGCATCTTCCCAAACAATGGAGTTTACAGAGCCTTACAAGCAGACAGGTCCCTGCTGCTTCTCCCCAAACTCTCGCTACGTCGCCGTCGCCAACGATTACCGTCTCGTGATCCGCGACACATTCTCCTTTCAGGTATCAAAATAAAAAAGTCCGATTCGGTAGCTTTTCAACCTAAACCCTAGATTTCACCGATGAATCAAACGTAGAATGTTCAAATGCAAAGTAGATCTTGTAAACTTCTAGATCTTATGAATAATGTTAAATGAAATGTTATGTGAAATGCTTGCAGGTCGTTCAATTGTTTTCTTGCTTAGATAAAATAAGCTACATAGAATGGGCGCTTGACTCTGAGTACATCCTCTGTGGCCTCTACAAGAAACCAATGATCCAAGCCTGGTCACTGTCACAACCAGAGTGGACTTGCAAGATAGATGAAGGTCCAGCTGGCGTTTCTTACGCTAGGTGGAGTCCTGACAGCCGTCATATACTCACGACCTCCGAGTTTCAGCTGCGTTTAACAGTCTGGTCTCTTCTGAACACGGCGTGTGTTCATGTTCAGTGGCCAAAGCACGGATCCAAGGGGGTTTCGTTTAATAGAGATGGGAAGTTTGCTGCGATCTGTACGCGGCGTGACTGCAAGGACTATGTTAACCTCTTGTCTTGTCAGTCGTGGGAGATCATGGGGAGTTTCGCGGTTGATACGTTGGACTTGGCTGATCTTGAGTGGTCTCCTGATGATAGTTCTATTGTAGTGTGGGATTCTCCTCTTGAGTATAAGGTGTGTGTGGTGATATCTTTGAATCTTGAGAAATTTGGTTTTGTTAGGGGGATATCTTTAAAGTTTGTGTAACGTTTTGGGCAGGTTCTAATCTATTCTCCAGATGGTAGGTGTCTGTTTAAGTATCAGGCGTATGAATGTGGGCTTGGTGTGAAGACTGTTTCTTGGTCTCCGTGTGGTCAGTTTCTTGCCATTGGTAGTTATGACCAGATGCTTCGGGTTCTGAATCACCTTACTTGGAAAACGTTCGCTGAGTTCTTACACCTTTCAACGGTTCGTGCGCCCTGTTGTGCTGCTATTTTCAAGGTAAAGGTCTTTCCATTCTTTGATTTAAAAAAAAAAAATCAAATAGCAGCACATATGCTGGTTGTTAATGCAAGCGTGTATTAACCTTTGGTCGTTGTTTTTCTCTTTTTCTAGGAAGTTGATGAACCCTTGCAACTCGACATGTCTGAGTTATCGTTGGATGACAACTTTATGCCAAGCAATTATGGTAACTACGGTTCCAAACCTGTTCTATTTCTTCTGATTGGGACATCTTTCGTATCACTCTTTATGTGTGTAGTCGTTATAAAAGACCTTCAATCATTTGTTGTCCTCATGTGTTCCTATGCTCAGATGCTTCGGAAGGCTATATAAGTGTCAGGTATGAGGTGATGGATTTACCAGTATCACTTCCTTTTCAGAAACCTCTCGTGGACAAGCCTAACCCGAAACAAGGAGTCGGTAAGCTTTTTCTTCTGCAACCAAACGCAATCTAGGAAACTGCAAGCAAATGTGGAAAAATTATTTACTCTTTCAAACTTTTCTCAGGGCTTCTGGCGTGGAGCAAAGACAGCCAATACATATGCACACGAAACGACAGTATGCCCACTGCCCTTTGGATATGGGACATGCAACGCCTCGAAGTTGCAGCCATCCTAGTACAGAAGGAACCTATCCGAGCCGCTGTCTGGGATCCAACCTGCACTCGCCTTCTCCTATGCACTGGAAGCTCTCACCTCTACATGTGGACTCCCTCGGGTGCGTTCTGTGTATGCAACCCCCTCCCGGGATTCTCCATTACTGACCTCAAATGGAACATTGATGGAAGCTGTCTCCTTCTCAAAGACAAAGATGCATTCTGCTGTGCCACGGTCCCGCCTCTTCCTGAGTCAAGCGACTACAGCTCTGATGACTGAGGCTTCCTTATGTATTTCTTTGTAAAAGTTGCAGCCTTGTGTGTCTTTCAATTTTAGGAGTGTTTTTTTTTCCAGCGAGTTTTACTAGTGATTGTTAACTATTTTCAATGTATAAAAAGGTTTTCTTGAGTAACAAAAATACTGTTTTAAGTCCTTGATACAGCAAAAAAAAAGAAGTTTTTCATTTCAGGCGTAAGGCTCCTGCTTGATGTTGGTCTATGGTTGACTCAACTGATAAAAGGTATTCACCAAAACTCTCTCTTGGTTTCTGAATGTGTTTCTGAAGATTCAATATAGGGTTGTGATTACTTTGGGTTTTTGATCATATAATGTTACATGATCCTTTTAATAAATATTCTGGAAATATTCTCAAAATCTCATTGTCAATGTCAACAAGGAGAATAGGATATTTAGATAAATATCTCATCTCAGTTTAATATCCATGTGCAAGTTGTGCATCTCTCTTTCAAGTTTCTGTACTCTGTAGCTTGTGGTCCATTATCTTTATCGATGAGTGCTGACTTTTACCTAACCTATGAGACAAAACATTTGCTGCTAGGTTCTTAAAACTGGTCCCTCATGCAACTTGTTCATCTCGATTCACTCCCCCTTCTCCTCTTTGTATAAACATTAGGTACACTCACTTATTCGAGCTGTTACTGTGAAGTATTTATGTTAGGAGATTGAAACCTTGATTGTGTGTTTGCGTTTGCGTTTACATGTGAAACGGTTGGAGAGCCTTCAGTTTGTGTTTGACGTGTGCGTTTGCAATGAATAAAAATTTATTTTTATTATTATTCCGGATAATTGTGTTGATTTCTTGGTTTTAGCGACTAAAAAATATGCTATTGCTTTGCTTGTGTTGGTTCTAAACCATTGACTCATCGTGGATTACAGTATCTAATAACTAGTTGAGTTGTTTAATGATGGAAATACAAATCTCTGGAGAGAACTTTCTTGGATACAATAACTTAAGAGACAGAACATTCATACAAATTTTGTTGCAGTAGTTCTTAGCACACTAACCTATACTTCATTTTCTCTGTACAATTAACTTATACAATGAAACTGCTCACACTTTTAAATGTTAAATGCATCATTCACAAGTCGTTCCTCCTTCACTTGAAGATGAATTGCTCTGAGTTCTCTGGAGCTCCTCCTGCACATCATTTCTCTTCCTTTTCCGTCCTGAGTTTACGGGAGCTTCATATTTGCCTGCGTCTAGAGGAAAGTTGAGCACGGCTTTTCTTCCCCTGAGCTTGAAAGCTGCGCAGTCGTATGCTCTTGCAGCGTCAACGTTACTTTCAAATGTTCCTAGCCAGATCCGAGATCCTTTCTTTGCTGGATCACGAATCTCTGCTGCAAATTTCCCCCACGGCCTTCGTCTCACTCCTCGGTAATGCCTCGGTTCTTCTTCTTCTTGTTCTTCGAACCTCTTTGCTTTTTTCCTGGTCAAGACACTCTGATCAGTCTCATGTGATGATGAATTCAACTCTGAAACTCCCGTTGATGTAGATGATTCAGCTTCCAGCTGTAAAAACTCTTTAACGAACGAATCCGGATCAAGAACCGGCGAATCAGGTTCTTGTTTAGGAACTTGATTCATCACAGGTTCTATACACCAGAGTCCTGAGACAAAAGAAGCATTAAAGTCAAAATCTCCCATGAAACCATCAGCAACCAAGAAGTCTTCCAAGAGATGCTCCTGTATAGCATCCAAATCAGAGCTTTCCTCAAACGCAGCCATGTATTTTTCTAGACAAAACAAATGAGAGGAAAAAAAGAGAGAGACAGAGTCTGCAAATGATGTTGAACAAAAGCGTTGATATGTTACTTCTTTTATATAAAAGGTAAAGGAGAGGAGACAAGAAGGTAATCACAAAGTTTCAGCAGCAGGGATGGTGTAGGGACACAAACTCTTATGGTTTTGTCGCTCTCTTAGTGGTTTTTATAGATGTGTCATAATTCTTATCAATCAATACAATTTATTAAGACAACGTAGAACTTTTTGTAAGGACCTTCATCAACTTGTTGCGTGACGTGACACTTCACATGAAAAACTGTAATTAACCTATAGTTTTTACATTCTGGTTCTAAGGATGAATCTTCTCATTTCTGTTCGACTTGTCTTCTACCTCTCTGATGGTGACTACTAAAAAACCATTTGATTCTCAACGGCATTGCATTATTTTTTTTTTTGGTTTCTTGTTTGTTAACATCACATTATCTTATTTGTTTCTATTAGAAATTTAGAATTATTGGTATTATGCATAATGACATATATCTCTATGATGTCATTTATATTTTATAAGTTCCTGGCATTGTTTGTAAATAATGACAATAATTGAAAAGTAAAGCATTTTATTTCAAAATTCTTTGCAAAGGAAAAATCCAATAAAAATACATTTTATTACGACTATGCATTAAATTCTTATTTTGTTTGAACTAAACATACCCTTAGTTTTATTTTTGATTTAAAAAAATAACTAGATCTCGACCCGCACAACCGTGCGGGTATTATCTTTACTTAAACTAAACATTTAATTTTATATCTATATAGATTTATTTTAGATCATTATTTAATTTTAATCAAATATTAAATGTTTCTTTAAAAATTTCAAATAATAATTTATAGTTTATATGTTGTAAAATGTTTAAAACCATCATATGTATTGATGCCAAAAAAACCATCACATGTATTTGTTTTTTATTATAAATTTATATTATTGTATTTGTATTTAGTTATTAAACAAATTAACATGGCATGAAAAGACATACTTGATCATTATTTTGTATTTAATTTATGTTAAATATTTACCTGTCTTTTAAAACTGGATTTCATTTTAGTAATATTTTTACATTTTTCATTTACGTAATACATTATTATATATAAAAATCTAAGATATGTTGTTTTTATACATGTATTTTAGTCTTTCATCATATTATATTTTTAACATAAATATTTTATATGTATGAAAATAAAATTTATAATCTATCAGTTTAATATAACTTTTTCATATGTAGTTTAATATAATAATTTTATTTTAACATTTATAGTTATGATTATAAAATATATAAGTGTATGATAGAATTTTTATTTTGAATTTTATAAATACTAATTGTATATGTGTTATTGCATAATAATATTTCACTGCTAATTAAGAAATTAGTGAAACATTTACATACATTTTTTGAAATTTAATATATTGTTAAAATATTTAATTTGACATAATAATTTTCTCTTAATATGATTTATTTTTATTATACAATTGATAAAAAGATAGAATATTTATTTTTATTTTATAAATGAGAACTCAATATATTAGTGTATAATATAGTCAAAACTAATCATAAAATTAATTAAAATATTTACATATAATTTTTTTAAATTAATTTCTGTTAAAATATTTTTAAGCAGATTTTTCGAAATTTCAATATATATATATATATATATATATATATATATATATACATGATTTAAATAGAAGTTGGATTCAATATATTGTATCTTTTATTTATAAAATCTCTAAAATATTGGGAAGTTATTATATTTTATATAATATTAAAGTTATTAATGATTGAATAATGTAATGTATTTTATCTAATATGAAAATTAATGATGATTAAAAATATAATGTGACCAACTCTATTAGATAGTCTATTTTATAAAAAATCACACATGAATGAGAAGTCATGACTTCTCTTTTAATATAATAGATATGATTCTACAGTTTGACCAAATCATAAGGACTACATTTACTAATCGACCTTCAAACTCTGTTAGTGACTAGGACAATGTATCAGAAACCGTTTTCCTTACATCAAATAACTTTTGAATAATGCAAATTAATTTTTCTGTAAATTAGACTCGAATCAGGCACACACATACTATAAATGCTTTCCTGGAAATATGAAATTCTAAAAATACAAATATTTTAGCAATGACGAAGTATTTGAGATTGCACTGTTACCTGAATGAAAATAAATATAACATGCATATAGAAAAAAAAACAGCAGATTCTTGCAAACTTCATAATAAATACATTTTCAAAGAGGAAGACAGCTCAATCAAGTTGTTTTACTGGTAGGCCTCTCACCTGGTGGGGAATGATTTGAAGCAACTTGATTTTTAGATATTTTTATTAATTTCGGAGGCTCCACAAGATTAAACCTAATCCATCCTCTTTTTCTTATTAAATATGAAGAACATATAATATGATTATTGGATGCCCTAGGTGCGTATTTTGATACTTTATATATAATGGCGCCACCATCCATTATTGGTGATTATTGATAAGTTTTTGTTTGGTTGTCATTTGCATGTTAATCAATTGTATCTTCATAATTTTATATGCTTATCGCGTTCCTAATTACGTTTTAAGTGGTTTTGTTTGGTGGTTCCTAGCATAGTGAATTCTTTAATCTTTATACCACAATCAGTAAGTTAGTTATAATTTTTATATATATAACATAGCAATAATACAAACTAATAGTTTATTTCTCTGTTAAAATACAAACTAAGGATTACAAGCTCGATTATTTTTGTGGCACTGATATTTAATTTTGTTCATTAATTAATCTTCACTTTTATCTGAGGAACACTAGGATCCAATCCACAATCTATACATGTCCTATTAAAGGTATATAATCAATCTACTCATCCAAGTTCCAACCATAACAAAGATCATTCAGATTAACATTGAACCCTATAAAAATCAGTTTCAAAAAAAAAAAAAAAAACATTGAACCCTATAAATTGGCTATTTATTGTATATATAAGCCGTAAAAGAAAACTAGGAGAAGGCCAAATAAACATGATCATAAAACACAACCAGTTAAAACTAAAAACAGATGTGGCTTGAGTAGAGCAACATTAACGGTTACAACCTCTCAAAGGTTCTAAAAAAGAAGTAATACTATTATACTTAACTTTTTTTTTTAACTCAACTTCAACTTATATTAACCAATAACTTGTCCGTACAAAGGTTTATCAACCTCCACAATTGGCACTAGCCAAGATGGCACAATAGTATACAACTTAGGGACATTATTCAAATAAGAAAAAGTCTCCTGAGCTATCCTATCTGCTGCCTTGTTTTCTTCCCTCTTAGAAAATTCAACCCTGAAATTTGGAGAAGCAACCAAGGTTTGGTGAATGTCTTGAATCAGTGGCCTTAGCACTGGCCATACTACTTCCTCCCCATTTAACATCTTCACCAGAACCTGCGAATCAGTTTCAAAAATCACTCTATGATATTGAAATGCTACCATTGACTTTAGAGCCCATCTGATTGCTTCTATCTCTGCCTCAATGGTTGACCCCAAGTTTGCAACCCGTTGCGCCCCCATCCAGATCGCTTGACCTTTATCATTTCTACTAATCCATCCAATTCCTCCCTGACCCTCATTACGCCTCCAGGCTCCATCAGTGTTACATTTAATCCATCCTTGAGGGGGGGGGGGTTTCATTTCTCTGGTATTCTCTGTCTCGGGGCCTGGGGTGTCTCACTGTGTTGAACCTCTTTTCTACTCCTCCACTCATCTGCATCCTCTTGAGCTTTTTTAACTATGCATGGTGCCTCATACTCGTGTCCTCTATAGACTAGCTCGTTCCGATTTTTCCATAATCTCCACATAATCCATGGTGCTAGATCCTCATTTATCTCATCTCGTGGATACTGATCTTTCAAGGTCAGAACATGATAAATATTAGAGAACAGCGAATTTGCAATCCACCCACCTTGAGGAGTCGGTATTGAGGACCATGCCCAAGTCAGTCTCGCAAAATGGCATTGAAACAGAAGATGGTTTATGGTTTCAGCCTCGTCTTCACATCGATAGCAGCTATCATCTTTGGCTATATGACGCTTCTTCATGTTTGCTGCCACAGGGAGAGTATTACTGAGACATTTCCATAAGAAAAGATGAACCTTTGGGCTTGTCTTTGTCTTCCAGATTCTCTTGTAGAGATCATCCAGACTTGGTTGGTTAACTAGAGGGTGATCTGATTCTGCTTGGACCACATTCTTCTGCACCCAATAGCCTGACTTGACACTGTAAAATCCTGTCTTGGAATAATCCCACGCATATGTATCTCTTGTGTTGCCTCCCACTGGTTTGATTCTTAGAATTTTCTCCTGCTCCTCCACCGGGAAGATATTCTGCAACTTTTGTAAATCCCAAACATTTGATCTAGGAAGCATCAGGTCCCTCACCTTCATCTGATCTGACAAATTCGCATGTGTGAGTCTACTGTCTGCTCTCGTCATAGTACACTTCCTGGCTGGTTTTTGTCCCATCCATTGTTCTCTCCAAATGTTGGTATCCTCCCCATTTCCAACGACCACTCTTGCCCCTTGTTTGATCAGTTTCTGTGCTGCATGGATACTTCTCCATGCATAGGAGGGCCGAGAACCGAGTTCAGCTGAAAGGGGATCTGATTTTGCAAAGTATATACTCTTATAGATACGAGCCATCAGAGATTGAGGGTGAGTTAGCATTCTCCACAGCTGCTTCCCTAGTAGAGCTAGATTGAAGGCTTCTAGGTCCTTAAATCCTAAGCCTCCCACCTCTTTTGGTCTTGTTAACTGGTTTCAAATTCTCCAGTGCATCCCATTGCTCTCTCTCTTACTTTTCCACCAGAAGTCTGCCATTATTGCCATAATCTTCTTCGTGAGTGTCTTAGGAAGTAAGAAACAAGCCATCGTATAGGTGGGTAGAGCCATGGCTACAGATTTGAGGAGGACTTCTTTTCCCCCCGGTGATAGGAATCTTGTTTGCCAACCATGAACTCGTTGGTTTAGTTTCTCTTTAAGAAAGCTCAGGATGGCTACTTTCGAGCCCCCAAAGGCTTCAGGTAACCCCAAATAAGTCCCTTCTCCTCCACATTGTGATATCCCCAGGGTCTCCTTGATTATTACCCTTCTTTCTTCTGGTATTAACTTTCCAAAATAAATGCTCGATTTCTGGTAGTTAACTCTCTGTCCGGAGACCAGGCTGTACTTCTCTATAATATTGGTGATCTGCCGCAATTCTTCATCGGATCCTTTACAATAGAAGAGGCTATCATCGGCATATAGGAGGTGTGAGACCGATGGTGCACCTCGAGCTACTGTTAGTCCTGTGATGAGCTTCTTTTCTTCGGCTCTTTTCAACAGTTGCACCAATATCTCAGTACAGATCACAAACAAGTAAGGTGATAGGGGATCACCTTGTCTCAAGCCTCTCGACGGTTTGATTCTCCCATACGGTGATCCGTTGATCAACACCTGATACTGTACTGAACTCACACACCACATGATAGTATTGCACCATCGATCAGAAAATCCAAGTACCTTCATTGCTTTAAGGAGGAAGGGCCACTCTACTCTGTCATAGGCTTTCGAGATGTCCGTTTTGATGGCTATGAACTCCTCGGCGCATTTGTTTCTTGAATTCAGGGCATGAAGCATTTCATGAGCCACCAAGATATTATCTGATATTAGTCTTCCTTCCACGAATGCTGCTTGTGAGTCTGAGATGATTGACGGGAGGGTTCTCTTCAAACGCTTAGCCAATATTTTGGATATGACTTTGAACACCACATTACAGAGACTAATCGGCCGGAACTCTTGCAGGGAAGATGGTTTTAATTTTTTGGGATCAGACAAATGTTTGTCAGGTTCATCTCTTCCTCTATACTCCCATTAGGCCTGGGCAATATAAGCGTAAACCGATCAACCGATTGGTATCCGATCCGATTAAACCGGTTCGAATCGGTTTCGGATTTTGTAAAATAACCGATCGGTTGGGCTTTTCTAATTATAATGGGTGTCGGGTTCGGATCGGATAAAACCCGACAACCGAACGAGTAAAACCGAACCCCGAAAGCCAAAAAAAACCCTAGCCCCTCTTTTGCTCTTTCTTTCATTTGCGATCAATCGGATATTTTAACTTGATTCACAAAAAATTCTCGCCAAAAAATCTCAACCAAACCTTTCGAAAATCTCTACTTGCCAATATGAAATCCGATTTCCTTTCCATCAACCGAAAATCAAATATCCTCCGTGATTCTATCCTTGATTCGAAGTTGAAACTTGAAACCCAATTTTCCAGCTCCTATATAAGTCTCTGCGAATCCTTATACTCCACAAGCCATTCCACCTCTTTAGTCTAAAAGCAATCAATCTGAGGTGCTTAGTTTATTTTTCTTGTCAATTCTCGATGCATGATTCATGTTTCTTTATTTTTTTCAATTTTAAATTTTGGATAGATAATATTATTGGTGCTTCGGGTTGTAGTCTTCAGCTTTTTATTCTTAATCTGATGAAATTTCAAGTTTTAAATGTTGTTTACTTCTTAAACGTGTGTGTGTAATGAGTCTTAATATGTGTGTGATGTTAGTTCTTCAGTTCTTTAGTTTTTTCTTCATCTTATTGTCGTGTAATAACTCGAAGCAGAGTGAAAAAGAGACCGATGATCTTACGGTTGGGCTTAATATGTGTCATGTTAGTTCTTCAGTTCTTCGATTTTTTTCTTAATCTTACTGTCGTGTATTGTCTAATAAGTCTTGAAAACAGAGTGATGTTAGTTCTTCGAGTTAATATATATGTTTTGAAAACAGTGTGAAGTTAGTTCTTGTTTTGTTTTCATATATAGCGATGTTAGTTCTGATTGTTTTTGCTTATTTTTTTTTATCGCAGATGGCATCCTCATCTTTCACTAACGAGCAAGCTGATGTTGAGATGCAATGTCAAGGCCAAGAGTTCCAAGAGACGAATGAATCATCTCAGGCGAACAAGGTGAAGAAGATAGTTGTGCCAAGGTCTACTGTGTGGGAGCATTTCACCAGAACCAAAGAGAATCGAAACAAGTGTGTGTGTCACCATTGCCAGAAGACCTTCTCATGTGCATCCAAGTCCGGAACTTCCAACCTGAAGCAGCATCTGCAAATTTGCAAAGAACACATTGCCTGGTTAACTAGTCAGACGAAGGATCAACAGAAGATTGGTCCTGAGGGAAAACTGAAGTCATCCAAAGTGAGTGAAGCACTTTTCAGAGAAGCTTGTAACGAGCTTATGGTGTTAGCAGAATTGCCACTTTCATTCATTGAAAGTACTGCTTTTAAACACTTCTGCGAGAAGGTAACTTTCATATTATTAGTTTTTTTTTTTACGTTTTTTACATCATCAACCTTATATAATTTTTATTTTTTACTTTCTTTGCAAGGTTAACCTTCCTAAGCCCCACTCAAGAAGGACTTTGACAAGGAACATTGTGGAGATGTTTGTGAAAAAGAAAGCAGCACTGAAGAACTTGCTCATGACGAGCAAACAAAGAGTTTCACTTACCACTGATATATGGGTATCTCGAGTGACAGGTACTCTTTTTTTTTTAACTTGTCGATACAGTCTTTTAAAATTTAATGACAGACGCTTATACCAATTTTGTTTGTGTCGCAGGTGCTAGCTATATGGTTATCACTGCCCATTTCATTGATGATCAGTGGCAGCTGAAGAAGTTAATCATTGGCTTCAAGTACGTCATGGATCACAAAGGTCAGACAATCTCTAGAGTTCTTTTAGAATGCTTAGCTGATTGGGGGATTGAGAGGCTGTTTTGCATCACGGTTGATAATGCAACCGCCAATACGTCGGCCATTAAGAGGTTCCATGAGGTCTTTAGCTCCATTTCCCCTGATGCTTTAGTTTTAGATGGGAATTTTTTACACATGAGGTGTGCGGCTCATATTATTAACCTGATTGCTAAGGAGGGTTTAAGTGATTTAGGTGACAATGTGTTAGCTATCAGGAATGTTGTTCAGTATGTTAGGTCCTCAACCCATAGATTAAACGCCTTTGATCAGAGAGTCACAACTGGTAAGATGACTCGTGGTAGCTTGCCCCTAGATGTAAAGACTAGGTGGAATTCAACGTTTCTGATGCTGTCTAGAGCATCACAGTTTAAGGTAGCATTTGATAGAATGGAAGCTGAGGATAGGCTGTACAATGACTACTTCCTGGAAGTAGAAAATGGTGTTAAGCGGTGTGGACCACCTGCTTATTCCGATTGGAAATCTGTGGAGAGGCTTATTAGGTTTTTGGTAATATTTTACAACAGCACCTTAGTTGTCTCTGCCTCATCTACGGTCAATGCATTCAAATGCTATGGTGAGATAGTGACGATTGAGAGAAACCTGAACTCTTTAGTTAGCAGCTTTGATCCTGAGTTGAAATTGAGGGCATCTGAAATGCTGAACAAGTTTTTAAAGTATTGGGGTGGTATCAAGGGTGTCAACAAGATGTTGATCTTAGCAACCATCTTTGATCCTACACAGAAGATGCATTTCTCAAAGCTTTGTTTTGATAAGCTGTATGGAAAAGATAGCTTCGAGGCAAACGAGATGACTAAATCAGTGACTGATCTTCTCTCCTCCATGTTTAAGGAGTACAGCATTCGTTTCAAAGGTGCTTATGGACCATCGTCGCAACCAACAGAAGCCTCTGCCGTCCCTGGTCCAGACTCTCAAGAAGAAGCAGTGGAAAGGATGGAACTGGTGGTTGACGATTTTGGCTACGAAAGGATGGATGCTGTATACAAGGAACTTGTGGCTGAAAGTGGTGAAGATACTAGGGATGAGCTTGAAGTTTACTTGAAGGAAGCAGTTGAGATTCCAAAGCTCTTATTGGGAACCGAGTTTGACATACTGTCGTGGTGGAATGGGCATAGAACGAAGTATCCAATCCTTGCAGAAATGGCGAGAGATCTCCTGGCTATGCAGGTTTCATCAGTGGCTTCAGAAAGTGCTTTCAGCACAAGTGGGAGGATATTAGAACCTCATAGAAGCTGCTTAACTCACTACATGTTAGAGGTTTTGATGTGTACTGAGCAATGGCTTCATGCTGACATCAAGGTTAAGGAAACCATCATCACAAATGAGCAAATCCTAGCTGATGTTGAAGATTTTGATAAGCTTGAGAAAGGTATGATTTCATTTCCCTAACTTATTACTCGTTTGTTTATGTATATGAGGTATTTAACTTATTTTTTTGTTTGAATTTTATCAGAGTTTGAAGCTCACCACATTGGTGCTTGAAGTCTGATGCTTGAAGACTGGATTGTGAAGGTTTCTCAGCTGGAGTTTAAACTTTCAAAGATTTTTTTTTTCATTTTTCGATGCTGCTTTCTTTTGCTTTCTGTTTGGTGTTTCTTATTTGGATAATGGTTTTTCATTTCAGTAGTGATCTTTGTATCACTTTTATCCTAATAAAGTTATGAAGTTGCTTTCATCTTTGTGTCTAATTATTGTTTACTACTCACAGTCTTTCTTTGTGTCTAGACGATTTTGAATAAAAAGTTGCTTCCCAACTTTCTTAGTCTGATTTTGTATACATTTTTGTGGTACATATGATTTTGTATATAAATTTGCTTATTTTTTCGGTTTATATAGCGATTCCATAACCGATCAAAAACTAAAACCCGATCAAGAACCAAAACCCGAATGCACATTGGTGTTAATCACAACTTTTGGGGTGATGTGAAACCGAACCGAACCCGAGGACAACCGAACCGACATCGAACCGAATTTAAAAAAAAACCGAATGGGTGTGTTTTTTCTCCAACCGAAACACCGACACCCGAATGAAATCCAACCGAAAACCGAATGGTCCACCGATTGCCCAGGCCTACTCCCATTATTGAAAAAATTCCGGACCATCTGTGTCAGTTCCTCACCGACAGCATCCCAGAATTGCTGGTAGAAGAACCCGCTCATCCCGTCTGGGCCTGGGCATTTGTTAGGATTTATCTCAAAAACCGCTCTTCTAACCTCCTCTTGAGAGATCTCCTCCATTAGTTCAGCATTTTGCTCCTCTGAGATTCCAGCTGGAATGTCTCCCCACTCATCAAGATCCAGACCAACGTCTTCAGACCCGAACAAGACCCCAAAGTATTGCTCTGCTACTCTTCCAAGATCTTTTTCATCAAACCATTCTTTCCCTTCATCATCTATCAGACTATGAATAAATTCATTGCCTTCCTGTTCTTGGTTACAGCATGAAAAAATCTTGTGTTTCGATCCCCTGCTTTCAACCAGTCGAGCCTACTTTTCTGCTTCCAAAAAATTTCTTCATTGTAGTACTCTTCGTTAAGCTCCTTCCTTAACAGGGGAATCTCACCTTCTTGTGTGAATTGGGATCTGCTTGCCAAATCGATTTGATGTTGCAGTTCCAAAATTCTGGTTGCTGAATTCGGTTTAGCTCTTCTCTTCCACTCTGATATCGATTTTCTGCAACTTGCCAATTTTCCCATGAAACCCGAACCTCCATAATAGCTAGCTTTCCAGCTTGAAACCACCGTTTCTACGAATCCTTCCTTTTTGACCCATCTTTGATCGTACTTGAAACTTGCTCTCTTCTTCCAGAGATGACTTTCCAGCAAAGTAAGCACCGGGCTATGATCAGAGCAAATTTTCCTCAAATACTTTGCTTTCGCGAAAGGGAACATGTCTCGCCAGTATTGGTTTGCCACTGTTCTATCCAGTCTACATTGTACTAGCTTCTCATTTCTGATTCCCGACCACGAAAATTGGTACCCAATATGTTGAAGTTCTGTTAAACCACAAGCTTGCAGCATTAACCTGAAGTCTGCTCCATCTGTTTCCTCCCTTTGGGTCCCTCCAATTTTCTCAGACTGATCCACCATTTCGTTGAAGTCACCGGTTAAGATCCAGGGCTCCACTCTATCAGCCCCGATGCGCATCAGTCTTTCCCAAAAATCACCTCTTTTGTTCTTGACTGGATCTCCGTAAACACCAGTGAGAAAGAACTCCTTATCTTTCCATCGAACTTTGAGATCCATCAATCTTCGGTTAGCTTGAATCAACTCTATCTGGCAACTGTCTTTCCACATCATTGCTAACCCTCCACTTCTACATTTTGGCTCCACCGTTCGCAGACCTGCGAAGCCTAACTTTTCTACTACATTCTCCAAATATCTCCGTTTGTTTTTGGTCTCACTGAGGAATATTATCTCAGGCAGATACTGACCATGTATCTCCTGTAGATGTCGAACTGTAGGGGCATTCCCCAGCCCCTGACAGTTCCAACTCATTATTCTCATATTGGGTTCGAAGGGTTGGAATTATCCATCAACCCTTCTTCCACAATAATTCCACTTGTCAATACTATCCGCTGGATAGAATGACTGGGAACTGAAGCTGCTACAAGAGCAGAATTAAGTTTTTCACCCGATGTTTAACTTCCAGAGCCTCTCTCATTGGATCCCTGAGAACCGAGCCTTTGGAAGACTGAGACTGGAGTTTGCTCATCCTTCTCCTCTCTAATCTTTGGCTTTTTTGAAGATCTCTCATCACTTCTACTGAGTATTCTCTTCTTTGGCCCTAAAGAATCAGACTCTCTTCTTCTTCTCTCCGGGGAACTTGAGTTTGAGCCCAGTCTTTCGAACACTGAGGGGGAGCTTCTACTACCATGACTAGAATCTCCTTTGAGCTCCTCCTCCGCTCCGCCTTTTTCTCCACTAGACTTTTTGCTACGAAGGGAGATACTTCCATCTTCTGTGTCCTCGGTTGTTGTCTCCTTAGATCCATTCCCAAGTCTTTTGAAAACCGAAGGAGACTCTTGGCTGGTTCCAGGTGAGATTATTTCTCTTCTATCTGCTTCCCTGCTTGGCTGTCTCCCACTCTGCACTTTTCTCATCACTATAGAGCTATCTCTATCTTGCTCCTTCATCTTGCTACTCACATCTTTGACTCTCCATTGTTGTGAAGAACTTGCAGCGATCCTCTTCCCCTTCCTATCAGTCTTCTCTGATCCACGAATCGCATTTTGGGTTCTTAGTGTTGGTTCTGAGCCTTCCTTTGAGGGAGCTGTGAATCTATCCTTCAGGTTTCTTCTTGCTGGTCTATCTTCCTCAAGAGTTCTCCGACCAGTTGTGCTTTTCGTTTGTGCTCTGGGGCCTTGGTTACTGACAACCTTTGCAGCCGAGGGCTCTGATTCTAAGAATAGTGGGCAGTGGTTTTGGTCATGAGTTAGCCGCTTGCAAGTGAAGCAGATCTTAATCAATTTCTCATACTCCAACTCGGTTGAAATAACTTCTCCGGATTTAAAGCGGCCGTTCCTCTTGAACTGGAGCGGTTCCTCTGTATTAATCCACACCAGAGCTCGAATGTATTCAACTGAAGTGGAGTTTTTAGCGTGTAGTTCCACCTTCTCAACAAATCCAAGAGGACCAATAAGGGTTCGTACAGCTTGTTCCTTCAAGAGGTGAGTTGGGATTCCTCGGATTTGGATCCAGAAAGGGATTCTGCACAGGAACTCCGGTCCTGGCTGGGGCGACCATTGGTCCATAGAGACTATCCAACCATTGACGAACCATGGCCCTTTCCTCAGAACGTGTTGTAGGTCCTGCTCAGATTGAAAGATGAACTGTACTCTATCTTCTCCCACCCCTCTTCCTTTTACTGAATCCTCCATACCACTTATTGGTGGGAGGGCTTTGACCAAACCGCCGACTTTATGGACTGTCGGGTTCAGACATCGAACAACGATGCTCATAGTATTCTCTTCGATGAGATCTTCGTTTTCCAGATCTGGGATGTCTATGTATTCGCCTTCTTCGAGGAGCTCCATCTCTTTCAGCTTCGCAAGAAGCGAACTTTCCTTCTTCTTCCGTGGGCGGTTCATTTCTGGCTCTTTCTCGAAACAGATATCCTTCTCTTCCTTAATAGGTGACAGAAACAGAAGCCACAGGGGTCTAATGAACAGCTTCAGAAGGTACTCAAAAGCTGAATGGGGATTTAGGGATTTCAGATCTGGTGATTTTGCAATCGCCGTTCGCTAGAGAGAAAAGACACGGAAACCCTAGACATTTTTCCTTGAAAATACAACGGATGGATCCAGGGATTGGCATTTTTCCACCTCTGAATTCAAGTGTGTGTAAATGATCTATTATACTGATCTAGTTATACTTTTAATTTTGTAAAACCAATTGAAATATTATTACACTGACATGTGTTATTTAGACTCTTCATCCGGTTCTTAAATCTTTCAGTTAGAACCTTTTGCTATTCTCTCTAATATTTTACTTTTCATTTTTCTTTAATGATGAGAACTCCTTATAGATCGTGCTGTTGGAGCTAATGTGTCTCCAATATTAGTACTCACTTCGTTTTGCAGGGAAGCATGAATGTGTACTGTACCGTGCACATAGACTTTCACAAAGATCTTTATAAAATCCCCCTCTCTTCCAACAAACAAACTACAACCTTTTAATCATAAATCTCCGCCGTTGAGATTTCAAGATTTCATTCAAAAAATCTTTGAGATTATTCAGGCGGTCTTAACCGTCTAGACTTCATCAGCTCTCTTGGTATCCGCTGGTATAACCCTAGCCCTCTCAGCCGTGGGATTAGCCGTAAGCAGGGGAGAATCTATACTGTTTAAGTACGGGGTGCATTTGACAAGGATTGAACCTGGGAAAGTATGGGTGTACCGTGTACGTGCTTATAATTATATTATACCGATAAAATAAGACGTGAGCCATGCAAGGAGAGTTTATATAATAAAAATTAAAATTATATAATATTAATAAATTACATATACAGTATGTTTGAATTTTTTTAATATGCGTATAATTTTATATTTTTTTTCTATATGTTGGATTGATCATTTTTAATTATAGTTGTGATGGCAGATGTAGGAAGCTAATTAGTTGGGGCACAATGTTTTTTTCCATTATGATTAATTTTAGAGTAGAAACATTTGATCAACTTTATCGTATTCAGGGAAGAATTTTTTTTAAACAGTTGGGGGCACATGTCCCCGTAGCCGTTGTCTTCGATCCGCCATTAGTTTTGAACCAAAATCGATTTTGAATTTATGATGAGCTTGATCGATTTGAGCTTAAATTTTTTTTATCACTCTGTTTATAGAGATAAAAATCGTAATGTGATCATCAAGTGAATTTTTATTACAAAACATGTTCTAATTTTTTTTAATAATTTACTTTAACATCAGTGAAAACCATTTTAGTGATTTAGAACCATCAGCTTAGTATTGTTTCACAAAATTGAATTATTTTGACCTTAGTCTTGCACATAATTTTGAAGGGTTTCAACTAAACGACTAAATTGATGCATCCAATTTTCTTGCTTTAGGTCGTTATTTGAATATATTATATATATTATTTTATTTGAATATTTATTTAATAAAAATCCATGTTAATATAATTTTATGATAATCTGTAACTTGTTATAACAAAACAAATTAAGTCACTGATCACAAAATTTTAAAAGTGAGATTTTAAAATTTCTAATAATATATAGTTGTTTAAAAAAATATAACATATAACAAGAAATCTATTTTTTTTATTATATGATTAATGTTATTATTTGATATTTTTAATAATATAAAATTAAACAAAAAGAGCTAAGATAAAAAAATTATTATCAAATATTTATTATTCATAATCACTAATTATGTAGTTTTATTTAAGGAAAGTGCGATAATATTTTTTGTACACTATTTATCAATTTATTAGTTAGTTTAATAAAAATATAACCCTATAACTTAAGATGAACAAACTTATTTTTCTAAAAATTTAAATTTCATTCTCATGATGTCACATGGATATTAAAAAGTTGTAATGTTTCTCAATTAATATATAAGGGATATGATAACAAAACTTTGATTTGGGGGCTCGGGCACCCATATTTGGTAAAGTTACCATATTCATGGCTTTAAATTAATTAACAAACTCTATCTAGATGAAATATTCCATGATTAACCTTAGATGATAAAAAAGAGTTCAAGAGGCAGGTTTTTAACAAAAAAAAAGTGTTCATGAGGCAGTTAATATTTACTACCCTGTTCAAAAAAGAAAGAAAATATTCACTTGACTAGATATTCTATTTTTTTTTACAAAGTTCTATATAAAAATGTTTCTATTGAAAATGCATGTTAGAAATTCAAGAATTCGACTGTGAATCATATAATTTGAAAATGGTGTTTAGAGAAATATGGTTAAACATACACTTAAACTGGAAATTGAGGACTGTTTAAGCTTAGAGAGAGTGGAGAGGTTGTTAGAGAAGAAATAGTTGGCTGAAGAATTCTAGTTGGACTGTCCGCGACCGTCACAGCCTTCATTACCAAAGCCCATATTGTACTTTGCTATTTTTTTTTTCTTTGCATTTTTGGTCGATTTACTGGCCTTTTCTCATGAATTTTTTGTTAGTATATAACCGATTCTTGACTCAGGTGGAAGAGTAGAAGATAAACATTTTCTAGAGCAAAAGTAGCAACATATGAAATTGCAGTATCTGTATTGGTGGAAGCGTTCCCACTCATATGTAATACTAATAGTGATGGAAAGGGCCTCGTACTTCCAAGCTACGATCGTGGCTACTCTAGCTAGAGTTTCTCGATCTAATTTGCTCATCTTTTAGGAGTGTGTGCATACACTGGTACCCTCTCAACGAATGTAATAGTTAGGGTCCAACTGATAACCAGACCGGGAACAATAATAACAGATAGTTGATGGAACAGCTTCCTCGAATGTTTCCCGCTATATTAGTTTTTTTTTTTGTAAAACCGCTATATTAGTTTCTGAACGTAAATATATTTTTCTAATGTTAAGTATATATTTGTGTGAACGCGTTATACGAAACAGGACCCGCCAAAGTTCCAGGATTGTCCCCGAAAAATCCTGAGACGAGTGGGGGAAAAAGGACGACTGAGCCTTTCGTACTGATATGTGGAGGAACATCATAATATTTATTTATTAGGGTTCCACAAGTCGTTGTCTAGTGATAACCAAGAGTCCTTACTTAAAGCCTTTCGGTCCTTACTTAAAGCATTTCGGTCCTTACAAGGAAGAGTATATGGATCTAATGGTATCATACTGAATTGCAATGGAATAAGGAGAGGATAAAGGAGATTCTACCTGAACTTGCTAAGAAAGTCCTCTGTATTCAACCAAGTAGAAGTGGAGCGGAAGATAAGAGTAATATGGCAGCCTCTACCTTCGGGTATCTTGATATCACTCAAATTACCCTAATGAGTGAATTACTTTCATCAAAAGAGGTTCAATTGTAGTACTTAGGGATCGAATCCACATTTGATCAAAAAAAAAAAGGGATCGAATCCACAGAGACTCTAAGACTACACAACAGAATATTTAGTCTTTGAAATAAAGCTAGACTGAAAGGTTTTAAACAGTAAATTAAATGATAAGCAAGTGATTGCTTGGATGATTTCTTTGGTTTGTTTTAAAGGATTTAAGGATAGCTAGATTTAGGTATTTCTCAGGTATATCATGTATCTGGGCTGTTAGGGTTTTTAGTGTTCATAATTCTGAACTCAAACTGAAAGATTGTCTTCAATTATATCTCGGGTCAGCTACTATCGTACGATGACCGCAAGAAAGTATCGATCGATACTCGAACAAAGATATCGATCGATTTATCTTTCGCTATATCGGTCGATAGAATGATTATCTTATCGATCGATATAGTTTCTAGTGAATCTTAAGGGCGAATTTGAATTGGTTCTCTAGTTCTTACTAAGCAGAAACTCTTGTCTTAGCTTAGTAGAAATATATCAAACTAGTTTGGTTTCAGGTATTTGCCAAGTTCTCACTTGTACAAATTAATCCTAAGATCTAGGTTAAGGGTGATCAATCCTTAGCTTAGCATTAAGAACAACTAAAAGAATAATTATATTTTAAATACCCTAACAATAATTTAATTCAATACATTAGTTAACTTTAGTGAGAAACCTAAATCTAACAATAGAGACTACTCAAACATATTCACGAGGGACAAAATCATGATGGTTTGAATAATACTTTTTGAATAGAAATAATATGAGAAACAGTAAATAAGTAAAACAAAGGGAGTTCAAGATATTCTCTGTGATTGCAGTTCAGATCTCTCTCTCTACTCCTAAGCTCTCTAAAAGTGTAACAAAGTGCTTCTCTCAAACTTAGGTCTTCAAAAAGGTCTCTAGGCAAGGCTGTCTCTAAACTAGTACAAAACCCTATTAATATGGCCTAACAGGCGGTCAGAGACTTAAGGTGTAATTAACAAACTCTTTTAGAAGCAATTAGGGCTTCTAATTTGTAATTAGTAGCTCGGAGAACTTCAGTATCGATCAATGTTGAATGGCTTCAATCGATCAATCTTATTTATCTTCTATCGGTCGATATCCTTAACGTATATCGGTCGATGGCGTATAATATCTTTTGGCTAATATCTTTACAAAGTCTCTATTTTAGCTCCATTTTGGCTATTTTACACCAATGAGTATATGAACCTAAAAAAGCTCTAAAAAGACACTAAAAGCATTATTTTGTTTCCAAAAACATATATAAATCATGGCTAAAAGTGGATAAAATCCATGACATATCATATCTACTCGACACGGTCAGGATACTACTCTGCAATCAAACAGACCACCCATCAGACAGGAAGAACAGTTGGGGATTTCAATTGGATGCAAGAGGTTCGGAGGAGTGTTTGCTCACCAAAGTTGCGCCGTTTCCTCTGGTCCATAATCAATGATGCGCTTCCCATTGGAGAAAATCTACAGAAGAGAGGAATGCTCTTAGCAACCCACTGTCCCAGATGCAATGAAGTGGAGACAAAAATGCATATCTTCTTTACCTGTTCCTTCGCAGTGGAAGTCTGGAAGCTCATTCCTTTATCGAACGCAGTACACATAGTTGCAGGAACGGAATTCACGGATGCTCTGGTCCTTTTCAGAAGGTCAACTTGTCTGCCTCCTACAGGAGTCGTCAGAGCCATCCTACCGTGGGTGTTATGGTCGATCTGGAACTCCATAAATAAGCTTATCTTCGAAAACAGAGGCTCTAACCCTGAGGATACAACAACCAAGGGATTATCCTTAGCCCTAGAATGGAACCAAGCCCAAAGAAGAGAGATAAAAAGTAAAGTCATACATGTATTAACTCGAGATCGAAACATCAGAGCCACATATATCTCTCTACTTGACAGAATTATCACATGCAAGACGGATCCAGTCTGGGATAAGAATCACAATTTGGCCGGTCTAGCTTGGAACTTCCTTGGACAAATCCTTCCTAGCACAATCGGAGAATCAACCACGCAGGATTTCATCACCACCCCCCTAATCGCAGAAGCTCTGGCTCTTATGGCAGCACTTGGATCGGCAAGAGACCATGGCTTCACCACCCTCGCAGTCTTCTCAGACAGTACAACGCTCATCGGAGCAATCAATGACATGATCCAAAGAAAAGAGTTGATCGGAATCATTAGTGATATACGCTCAATCTCATCTGGATTCACCTCCCTATCTGTCTCTTATTTCACAAGATGGCAAAACACTCTTTCTGATTCCTTAGTTAAAGCAGCTCTTCGAGCTTCTGTAACGACACCTTTAATGGGCTGACGCTTTTATTTGTTTCTTGGGCCCCGGCCTTGTTTAATGAAACCTTTTAGTGACCAAAAAAAAGGGTTCCACAAAATACTAATTTCGCGCCGATGCAACTAAAAGTTTTAAATACCATTACATTCATTCTGTTATAGAATCATTATAAATGTACTCATTTCTGTTGTATGTTTTAATGAATGAAGTAATTCACTGAGATTACCCTAAATGATTATTTGCAAGTTTTATTATTTAACCATGCGACTTTGAAACTAATGCTGTTTGTTTCTACCATGATCTTTCAATTAGGGAGTACAGAAGGGCCAAATAAACATGATGACACAAATAGATAACAAACAAACTTGGCGTGACGTAAAGTAGGATGTCCATTTTGCACAGACTTCCTTTTTGCATGGAAGCATGAATGTGTACCGTACCGTGCACGTAGACTTCTTCATAAAACCCCCTTCTCTTTCCACCAACAAACCCCAGTCACAAATTGTTAGCTATTGAAAATTTTAAGATTTCATCCAAAAAATGTTCTTTCAGATTATTCAGGGGGTATTCACCGGCGTTGCGGCATTAGCTCTATTGGCACTCGCTGGTATAACCCTTGGTGGCGCAGCTGTGGGAATAGCCGTAAGCACGCCGTTTTTTGTCCTATTCAGTCCGATTCTCGTGCCAGCAACTATAGCCACTACTTTGTTAACTACGGGTTTGACGACGTCCGGCGGCTTCGGTTTCGCGGCTCTCCGGATCATCTTTAAGCTCTTCAAGTAATTAAATTAAACAAAACCGTTAATTGAAAGCCAATCGAAATATATATTCAAAAAAAAGAAAAGAAAGCCACACGAAAATATGGTCTATTTATAATGACTGGGCATTACGCATATGAATTTACATGGAAATGTGTAAATTCAATACATATGCACGGCTTATAAATATAATTATTTTACATCAACGAAGATTCAGGTACATAGTTTCGTAGCTACAGATATAGTATGCGTCACCATCTTCCGGCTTTCCAATTAATTAACAAACCTGTGTTGATGAAAAACTGAAGATTACCTATCCTAAAACACATTAGACGATTGTTGAGTGTTCAGGAGGCTGATTTCGCTAGATTAGTTTCTGAACATGAAATTTTTTATTTCTAATTCAAATATATAATCGTGTGTGCAGGCGTATTAGGAAAAAGGGGAAGGGAGCGTCAAAAATTCCGGGAGCGCCAAAAATTCCGGGAGCGCCAAAAATTCCGGGATTGACCCCGGGGGCTCCAGACTCTAAGCCAGTGTCTGGGGGATAAACGGAGTAGGCCTTTCGTAGTATGAGATGATCTAAGGAAGAATTTAATGAGAATTGTTGGGATTCCTTAAATATAAAATTTTCACAAAAAACCTAAAATTATCCACTCTCTCATTAATTAATATAATCATATGATTACGCGCGGATGAAAATAATGTTTCAAATACCATTTCTTCATATGTATATTGTGTTACGAAATTATAACAAATGTGCTCGATTGTGTTGTATATTTTAAAGAATTAAATGATATCACTGAGATTACCATAGATGATTATATTCAAGTTAATTACATTATTGATTCACTGAGTCATTCCACTTTGAAACTTATGTTGTAAGAGATAAACCTTAAAGTTCTTGATTTGAAACTATCGGTTTCTATTTTCTTTTGTTTTGCATGCTATATTACGTGATGATAATGGTACCATAAACTAAAATTGAGTTTTTAATTGATGTAACATAAGAGCTTCTCCATTTATTTGATGCAACATAAGCTGATTCTTGTCACTGTTAATCTTCATTTGTAATGTAAAATAAAATATCATAATAAAACTATACTAAAATACCAATGTTATATGGATCAGTATTCGAAAAAACATCTTCATCGTGAGATGCTCTAAATTTTTATATAATTATTTGGTTTCAAAATTAAATTTTGACATGTATTTTGCCTCTTGTTATCTAGCTTCATCACGTTTTGTAGCTGTTATATTAAAAAAAATGTACATCGGAGATGATATGCTTTTTACACCTTACTGGTTACATCGTGACAAGCATAGATTTAGGCTAACCGGTGACCACAAAGAGAATAATGTGAACAAAAAAGAATAAAACGAAAATGAACAAAATAATAGGAGTGCTTATTTTTTATTGTTCCTTGCCGAATTTGATAAGAAATATTTTTACTCTATGATTTCTTAAATTAAAAGGAATGATGAAAGACATTGGAAAAAAACATTCTTCATAAATAGTATTAAATTTGAGAAATACAGAGAAATTATCCATCCCCACCCATTCTTTTGGTCACATTCAGAGTCTTAGTTGTTCAGACACCTACATAGTGATTTCATCGGCATATCGGTTCCACCAACAACGTTAATCGTTCCATCATCTTAAAAAAAAGAACCTAAACAGAATTAAGGAAAACTTAATCATGTAGTAGCTTGGTAATTGCGTGTGTCTAATGAGAAGACCTTCCTCCTCACTTTATTATTCATAATTTTGTTTGTTTGTTTAAGGGCCAATTCTATTGCCAAATCAGACTTTACATACGCGTGTTTTTTTAATTTTTAATCTTTTTTTTAATCACGAACTTGACTTTTTAATCTAGTTACAAAATTTATGCAAGAATTAATTAAAGAGAAGTTAACAGAAGAATGATACGTAATCTGTAAATTTTATGAACAATTTGTTTCAAAGTCCTTATCCTTAGGCCAAATGGACTTTGAATTGAGAATTTGTTGTGTAGGCAGCTCTCGAGTGGGACATGATAAGAAGCCTTTCTCGCATAATCTCGGCTAACGGTGACAATTGCCAATCGTTATTCATGCCTTGAGTTTTTAAAACATATCAAGCCTTTACAAGAAAGATAAAATACCAAGATACATGACCAGAGAACTCACACAAAATATGACGAAGCAGATGTGGCGTGACGAAACGTAGATCTCTATTTACTCACAGAATTTTGCATGTAAGCATGAATGCGTTTAGACAAACATCTCACAAGTCCTTCATAAAAGCCTTCTTTCTCCCGACCATCACCAAAACACAACCATCCGAACAAAAGTTGAAGCCAAGTACTGGTTTAAACTTTTAACAAAAAAAAAATAGTACCCATTCGAACTAAATTTCAGCCATTGTAATCTAAATCTATATCCAAAAATGCTCTCTTCTCTCATGCCAATTTTTCAGGTTTTTCAGGTTGTTAGTGCTGTCGTTGTAACTGCAGTCTTGTTCGCTGTAGCTGGCATAACCCTCGCCAGCTCAGTCGTGGCATTATTCGTAGCCACACCTCTTTTCGTGATATTCAGTCCGGTTCTCGTACCAGCAACTATAGCTGCCACTCTCTTAGCCACCAATCTCTCGGCCGCTGCCTTATTTGGAGTGACGGCGGCTGCTCTCATAGTTTGGCTCCTTAAGTAAAATCTTAACAAACACTTTTTTTTTCCTTTTTAATATCCACCTAAGTCAGCACATCGAGGTTTATGATTGATTCGATTTCAGTTTATTGGTTATTTGTGGATGGTCCTACTCGTTATCAACTGGAGATCATGACTTAAAAAAAAACTGTAATATAAATCAAAAACCAAGAACTTAAACTCAATTTTTACGTAAAGTTTTAAATTTCAGCCAATCAATATGTTCAGTTTATTTATCAAGCGTCCTTTAAAAACCGTGAATGTATTGATTTTTTTTAAATAGTTTGACATATATATACTTGTCTGAGTGTTATGCAGGGATAGAATGGGAGTACACCCGAAGAATAATCCACCTCCGAAAGGAGCTCCACCCACCGGAGCAGCTAAACCGGCAGATAAACCAGATGGAGGAGCAACAGATAAACCAAAAGATAAACCGGCTGGAGGATCGGCTGCTAAGCAAGAAGGTAAACCGACTGGAGGAGAAGCGGATAATCAAGGAGGTAAGCCGGCTGGAGGAGTAGCCGATAAACCAGGAGATAAACCAGCTGGAGGAGCAGCAGATAAGCCTGGAGGTAAACCGGATGGAGGAGCAACAAATAAGCCAGGAAGTAAACCGGCTGGAGGACCGGCAGATAAACCCACTGGAGGAGCAACAGATAAGCCAGGAAGTAAACCAGCTGGAGGACCAAAAGATAAACCAGCTGGAGGACCAACAGATAAACCAGGAACTAAACCAGATGGAGGACCAAAAGATAAACCAGATGGAGGACCAAAAGATAAACCAGGAACTAAACCAGCTGGAGGACCAACAGATAAACCAGGAACTAAACCAGATGGAGGACCAAACGATAAACCAGCTGGAGGACCAACAGATAAACCAGGAACTAAACCAGCTGGAGGACCAGCATCAGATAAACCAAAAGATAAACCTGCTGGAGGACCAACAGATAAACCAGCAGATAAACCAACCGGAGGGGCAGCAAATAAACCGGCTGGAAAACCGAAAAAATAAACCGGTTGGAGAGAATAAACCGCCGGCATGGTATAGCTGAATAGAGTAGTTTGAAATTAAATTATTGGGTTCCATAAATTATTCTTAGTTTATTCTATACTACATGTTTCATAATCATTTCTATGAATGTACGACATGTTACAAAGATATGATAAACAGTGTACAGAATTTTCTTTGTAAATTTATTAAAACGATGTGGATATCATTATAACTGACATTTAGCATATATCGACCAACGCGATTTGGTCCAAATTAACCAAATTACCTAAGACTTCCTTTCAAAAATGAATCCGATACTAATTTAATGTACGGATTCCAATAACCAATCTTATTGCATGTTTCATTGCCATTTTTACCTTGAACGCCTTTCTTTCCAGTATGAGACATTAACATTGCCCTCTTGCTGCAATGATGCCACGAGAAACTTCGGCTCTTGCCACCGAAGCTGAAGCGTTTCTTTGGACCGCAATTTTACGCTTGCGTTTGGAACTTATAAGAGAGATGTTAATTTCAGATTGCGACGACTTGGTGACCAACATCTTTGGAGATTTTCAGGATCTTTTATAAACACCACTAGAAAGTATTCTATACAGATGTTCAAAAAAGAAGAATTCTATCCCGCCTTTCGTAATAAAAAAAATGAAAAGTGTATTTCTTTTTTTTTTTGGTCAAAGAAAAGTGTATTTCATATGACAGATTATCAACAAAAGTTGAGAGACTTTTATGATACATGTCACTCAAAGAATAGTTTACCCTTTTATTTTTAAATTTCAATTTTGTATACATATATCAATAATACTAAACAAATGGTTAGGTAAGCTCCACCAGTAATGATGTTCTAAAGAATCACTGTCTAATTGTTACCTAAAAAACCATTGTCTAAGAGTATGAAATATATCATGAGGTATTTGACATATTCAGCTAATTCTCTCCGTTGTTAGTAGCAGAGGCAGAGAACCCGAGAAAATCCGTTGCTATGGACAGTTGCTCAAGTATTTTACTAAATACTATTGGTATTGAATACTATTGGTTTGATGAACCTAAAAATTTACCATATGAGATGAACCTAAGAAAAACTCATCTAAAAGTCCGTTTTATAATTCTATGTAAACATAACCACGCGTCTGTGGCAGTAGCGGTCCTGAGGGGAAGCTATGGAAGCATTGGCTTCCAGCCTTCTATATTATGTACTAAATTTCGGCCATATATTTGTTGAGTTGTCTTTAGTGTAGTGGTAATATACCAATGTTGGTAACATCTAGGACAGGAGTTCAACTCTTAATAGCAGCCTTTTTTTTAATTTGCTTCCGGTCATCCAAAAATCAGGACCGGTGCTGTGGTCGGGTGGTCAAGGCGTTCTGTGGATTCTAAAGAGACCCGAATTGGAGTCCGCACCACACCAGATTTTCACAACGCGTGGCCACCGGGGTTTTCACATTCTCTCTCTGTGGAATAGTTTACCATAACATATATATTATTTTAATTATTGTAATTAGGCTTTTTAAGTCAAGCACAGTGTGTATAATACTAACAGTTAACAAAACTGAGGTTTCTAAACTAGAAAACAAATATTACTATTTTTAACTAATTTTGTTTGAAGTGTTTTTAACTAACTACGTAGGCAGCATAGTTACTGATAGTATTCTAAGGTAAGCAATATCAATAATCTCGTCGGCTTCACCAACCGTCTTTCAATCATGTAATCAATTTACTCACAGTAATTGCATATTTGCATATGGCTGATAAGAAAGATATTTTCTTCACGCGTTGATATTTCATAAAACAATGGAATGAAAGAAAACAGTTAAGATTCTACCAGAAAGAAAAGAAGGTCCCAAAACCATGACAAGAATATGAAGAAGCAATTGTGACTTGACGTAACGTAGATCTCCATATACACCCCAATCGTTTTGCATGGAGCATTCATGTGTACCGTGCACGTCGTCTACCACACAACTTCTTCATAAAAAGCCCCCTCTCTTCTCATCACCAAACCATCAGAAAATATGACGAGAGAAATTCAAAACGAAGCAGCTCAGGCTCAGTCACAGGGAAGTATGTTTTCTTTTTTCAATTTGTTCCCTTTTCTCCTCCCAATATTTGAGGTTATCAAGATGGTTGTTGCTTCCGTTGCCTCCGTAGTCTATTTAGGCTTCGCCGGTGTAACACTCAGTGGTTCAGCCGTAGCGTTAGCCGTATCTACGCCCCTTTTCATCATATTCAGTCCGATTCTCTTACCCGCTATTGCAGCCACTACCGTCCTAGCCGCTGCGCTCGGTGGTAAAAAAAATGCGTCGGCTCCTGAAGCTTCTCCGGCTGCTTCGCCATCCCTATCTCTGTTGGGCATACCAGAGCCTCTTAAACCAAGTAATATTATACCAGATCCTCTTAAACCAAGTCATATTATACCAGATCCTCTTAAACCAAGTCATATTATACCAGATCCTCTTAAACCAAGTCATATTATACCAGAGCCTATTAAACCAAGTAATATTATAGGCAAAGTTAAGGATGTACTAGGCAAAGTTAAGAATAAGATCAAAGCCAAAAAGGAAGAAAAAAAAGGTAAAAGTAAATCTGGAGATCATGGAGGTTCTTCCAAGAGTGAAGAATCGTCTTCGGATGAGAGTAAACACAAAGGCGAAGGTAAACACGGAAAGGGTGAGAGTAAACACGGTGGCGGAGGTAAACATGGAGGTGGAGGTTCGTCAAAGGATAAAGGTAAGCACGGAAGCGGAGGTAAACATGGAAGTGGAGGTTCGTCAACGGATGAAGCTAAACATGAAGGTGGAGGTAAACACGGAAGTGGAGGTTCATCAATGGGTAAAGGTAAACACGGAAAGGGTGAGAGTAAACACGGTGGCGGAGGTAAACATGGAGGTGGAGGTTCGTCAATGGATAAAGGTAAGCACGGAAGCGGAGGTAAACATGCAAGTGGAGGTTCGTCAATGGATGAAGCTAAGCATGAAGGTGGAGGTAAACACGGAAGTGGAGGTTCATCAATGGGTAAAGGTAAACACGGAAGTGGAGGTTCATCAATGGGTAAAGGTAAACACGGAAGTGGAGGCAAACACGGAAGTGGAGGTTCGCCAATGGGTGGAGGCAAACATGGAATTGGAGGCTCTTCTATGGGAGGAAAAATATCCAAGAAACAAAATGAATTCCATTATAAAGGTCGAAAAATAGATGCAAGTAGTTCAGATGAAAGTTCAGATGGAAGCTCAGATGGAAGCTCAGATGGAAGCTCAGACGGAAGCTCAAGTGGAAGTTCACATGGCAGTGGTGGTAAACACATATGGTAAAAGTAAATTCATGGAAGAATAAAAGACATTGGTGGACCTATTCCAATGTTTAGCATATGATGTATGTATTATAGTCTATGAATTGTATGGCATTATAAGAAAAGAAAAACTTTTTAGAAATTTTATGTTTATATATGTAATGGTTAAAACTGATTATGATGATAAGACAAAAAAGGCTATTGTGATACGATGTGGTAACTAAAAAGACTATTATACGATGTATAGTGAAGATACAATGTCTAGTGAAAAATAAACTGATTATAATGATACGACAAACAGACTATTATATTTTAAAATAAAAGTTTATTAATATTGTAAATTTTATTTTTCATATCAATATTTAAATATAAATTTGATTTAATTAAACATAAAAATTAGGATAAAAAGTTGTTTATTTTAAATTATATTTAAGAACATGCATGTATATATTTAAAACTATAATCTTAGATATATTTTTCTATCTATTTATTTTAATTAAATATATTAAATCAATTTATAAAAAAATTGCATAATTATCAAAAATTAAAATTAAATAACATTTATAAAATTTAGTACGACATATGTTTATTGAGTATTAAGTGGTTTCCACAAAGTTTAGAATTATTTTTTTGCAAAAGTTTGGGGTCCAACCTAAAGTTAATTCTATTGGATATTTCGGCATTATAAAAATAAAATATCTTAATTTTTGGTCAAAAATAAAATACTTATATAACTAGATATTAGTTTTAAAGTGAGGTGAGCCATAAATTTTCATGAGATCCTAAAGATTGTTTATAAGTTGATTTTGTTCTTTCTCATTTTTTTTTTCTTTTTAATTGTTAGAGATTATTTAAGAACATTTTAATGGTAAATCTCAAAATCTCAGTTTGTCATTTTATCTGTGTATGCTTAACATGTTTAAGACTAAGACCATCTCCAACATATTCAACTATTTCTATCTCTAAAATAGAGGATTTCTAAAGTAGAGATGTGTTTCTCTCCGATGTATTCATCTATTTTTACCTCTAAAAAAATATTCTCAAATGATTCTATTTTTATTTTACAACAAGTTCCTTTTATTTTTGAAAGTTGCAAATAAACCCTATTTAATTTTAATTTTATAAGATTTTCATATACTTTAACTTTTTTAAACAAATGTTTCAATAAAAAGATTGTTAGGTTAATAAAAAGTGTGATTTTATGTTTGTAAAAATTGTATTTTCTTATAAAAATAATTACCTTTGATATAATTAGAAAAGTTTAAAAACAAAAAGACTGTTTTGAAAATAAAAAAGTATACCTCTATAATAGATGAATGCTATTTTTCCTCTATAAATAGAAGAAAAGAATAACAATCTCTATTTTAGAAGTGGATATAGCAATGGATTGAATCACTTTTTACTATATTATAGTATATAGAAGTGAATATATCAATGAGTTGAAGATGCCGGACGTATAGGGCTAGGACAACTGAAACATAATGAACTAATATTGAGAACTAGTGGTTGGTCCGCCCTACAGGCGGGTGAGTTTATACTAAAACTACAACATGATTGATTTATGGATCTAAACCGAAGATATCCTAATGAATTTGGGCTTTGAGGATTCAATTAGAAACAAAAGAGCCCAATAATAATAAATACGTTTGGAGATACGGTGGACGTCTAAGGTTAAGCTTAGGCTTTGATATTCCGAAGAAGATAAAGAGGAGACTGTAAGAAGAATATTCTCGTAGGTTGAGCCATGGATAAGAAATGAGAGATTCAGAAGAAGACGAAGTGGAGATTGCATGGAGATTGTTTTCAAAGATCAAGCAATGAGAGTCTCGATTACGGCGATGATTTATGTTTCTGACGTCTTCATCTCTCATGGTGGTCTTGAGCTTTCTCAGCAGCCGTTTAATTTCTTGAGCTTCTTCTGGGTTTGGATCATTAGGACTCATTTATATTAGTTTTGTTACAGACTTCATCTTACTTTACAATATTTATGTTACCCGTTACAATATTTATATTAGGCATAAAATATCATGTAGTTTTTATGTTAAAGAGACAGAAAAACAACGTTAGATGTTAAGTTTTAATATTGGATGCTCATTTTCTTACTTAGATTTTTGTTGATGTCAGGAAGGGCATTTCGTTGGGTTGGGTCAAAGTTTAGTCGTTCTTGATGTTACTTTATTTTTGTTAGCTTACAGTCAATAGTCCCTACACGATTTGATTTCAAAATCTGGTTTTTGATCATCTTAACTTCTATGTTCTCTTCCATAGTTTAAGGATGGCTCCACGGTTTGCTGATTTTGTTTCGTCTACCCTTCCATATATTTTGCCATATCGTTGCAGTTTTCATCACTGCTCGAGTCTCCAGTGTCTATCTATTTCGCCAAATTTACGACTCGATGTTTAGATAGTGTTTGCTTCTGTGTATGCTTTGCAGATTTATAATGTACTTTCTAGTCTAAAGCTTGGGCTCTTTTTGGTGGTTAACTTTCATTCTCGCTCTTTCAGGTTGTATGTCTTCTTCACCTGTTTTTTTAGTATAAGTGTGCAAAGTTAGTTTCATGGAATTTTGGTCTCTTCTATCTAGAGTTTTGTGGTTATCCGCTGGTATGAGCGTCTTTTTGTGCTTGTTTAGTTTTTGAGGTGTTTCTTACTCTTAACTGGTGGTTGTGCTTATGGAGTGTTAAGTATTTGTCTTCTTTTTCCGTGGTGATTTTTGCCTTCTGTTGAATATTTTTGCTGTAACACGCTTTCCCAGAGTTTATCTTTCTACTATTTTCCAACATCTCTTTGTTATGGCCAAAACTCTATGATAAAATGATCTAAGTTGGTTTTGTTCTTGGTCTCGTTTTAGCCCTAAACTTTTATTTAGTTAGTGTGTCTTTGAAATTTTGGTTTTTTTCTATGATTATAGATATTTTATGTTTCGATTATGAATTGTGCTCTAGTTTATTTTTTTCGTTTGGTCAATATTAAAATAAATATATAATTTGTAAATAAAATAATAGAAAATAGTAAAAACTAATAAAATAATGAAAATTTATGTTATTTTTAGTTGTGAATAAAATAAAAAAAATATTTATATTATTTTTTTATTTGTTTGTATTTTCTATTTTGTAATCAATAAAATGGATAATCAAACTTTAAAATGGTTCATATGAAAAAAAATAGATAGTGAACAATTAGAAAGTGATGAATTAAATTGTATTAATATAAAAGAAAAAAAATCTAAAATATAAAAAGATGAAAAATATGGACACATGTCAACAAACCCCTCATTCCACATGTCACAAGAAGAGAAAAAAACCCCTTTTATATATATAGATTGATGTCCAACCAGAAATAAATAATTAATAATGTTTTTGGTTTTTCAAAAAAGTTGTCAGTTTGTCGTGTTTGAGCTCCTACCAGAAACAAATGAAGGCTCAAAAAACATGATGACTACCACACACACAAAAATGAAATGTGACGTGACGTTATGCAACGTAGATCTCTAGTTGCACCCGTTGTTTTGCATGTACAACTTTTTTTTTTGGAAACTTCATATATAAAATCCATCTCTTCCCACCTCCACCAATGAACAACCATCCGATCTGAGAATATGAGCGAAGAACTCGTTCAACACGAATCTCATTCTCAGCCATCGATATTTAGCCGTTTCTTCAAAATGTTCTCTTTTGTCTTCCCATTGCTGAACGTTATAAAGATTATTATAGCTTCCGTGACCTCCTTAGTGTTCTTAGCCTTTTCTTTTGTAACACTCGGTGGTTCAGCCGTGGCATTAATCGTATCCACACCACTTTTCATCATATTTAGTCCAATTCTCGTGCCCGCCACTATTACCACTACCCTCCTAGCCAGTGGGCTCATGGCCGGTACCACCCTCGGACTGACTGGCATAGGTCTCATCACGGGGATCTTTAGGTACTATTAGACATATTTTATTGAGATCACTAGAGATTTTCGCTTATATATTATTTGAAAACATGTCAACTTAACTAATAAGAATATGGTACAAGGTTCCAATTATACAATTAGCATCTGACATATATACATTTATGTGATGTGTGATAGGACTGCAGGAGGAGTTACATTGGCCTCATCACCGTTACGAAAAATTATAATAGATAGAATTAAAGCAAGACTTGGGGGTGGCGGCGGCGGTTCACGTCTGGCAATTCTCAAAAAAATTCTGGGATTAGTTAACAAGTATCGTAGTATGGCTTCAGGTGGAGCTGCAGCAGCACCAGCAGCTGCACCTGCGGCTGATGCCGCACCTGCAGCAGCACCAGCACCTGCACCAGCTGCTGCACCCACCTATTAGAAAACGTTGATTTATGCTTCTTCAATATGTATCACGTATAAATCGTCTAATAATTAACTTAAGAATTTATGACACGGAAACTAAAAATAAAATAGCCTTTTTACTAAGCTTTATACATTTTATTTTTTATGTAATAGTGTTTAATTTGCTTATAATTATAAAAGACGGATACATAGTTGATTAGAAAATAATGTTGAATATGTAGTGTGCATGCGCTTCATCAGTTTATTGTCCAAAATAAATATATAAATAGGTAAAGTTACACTCGTTCAAAAACGTACAGCGATACATGTGAAAAATTCTCATAATCTATGTTTAGAAAAAAAAACATTACTTTCTTATACTGAATTATCTAAGATTATATACAAATGTTTGAAGAAAATATTCATTAGCATTTCATTTCAATTCAGAAAAAAATATAGGCTTGAGAGAAATAGATGTCAAAAAGTAAATTGGTACATAACACATTTTTGGAATCTGTGTTTATAAACTTTACATTATGGAATATATAAGATTATGGAATCTGTGTTTGGCTCGTATTTTCTCATTTCATTTGTATTTCTTTTTGTTTTTTAATAACAGATTCAGATGAATGATGTGGTTTTGAGAAGGATTCTCTAATATTTTCCTTTTGATGATAATGGAGTTTGAAACCTATTAACGCTTCATTTCTGGGTCAATGAGTGAAAATGGTGATCTGCAATCAAAAAAGAATATGGCACATCTGTCTAAGCAATTTCCTCCGATTACGTTTCATTCATGTCTATTTGTGGGAGAGTGTCAATAAACCATTAATCTCCGTGAAGGATTTGTTTATCCTTTGTGATGCTCGATATCCAAGATTCCAATTAGCAAATGGGACTGATACTCAAGTGTTACATGGAGTTTTGATGAACGAATCTGGGATCCGAGCATAGCATATTCATGAAGAGTTAATGTTAATTGCCATCAATAACAGTAGAGGACCATGGAATTTCATCATAAGAAGGATGATAGCCAGGAGAAGGAAAGAAACAGATCTAAAACCCGTTGGCGAGTAAGGTTTTGATATCCACAGCATTGTAGAAGTTCACTTCTTCATCGTTTCCTTTTAATGTTTGGCTTTGTAATTGCAAATGTAGATTTGGATCTGTTTATCATTGATGTACTTTGGATGTATCCTCATCAACTCTTGTACTTGATTTAATCAATAACTAGATCTTAACCCGCACTTCCGTACGGGTGTTTTATTTTATTATGTCAATATAAAATATTAAAGCGTCGATTTAAAAAAAAAATCTCTATGTTTTGTAATTTTACGATTTAGTTAATTTCATTAAAATATTATATCATTTTAATTCATGTGATTTAGTTAATAATCGTACAATATTAATATTTAATAATGATTAATATATGAATAACGATTTGATTAGATAAACTTTGGAAATGTAACCAATTAATTCAAATTGATTATAAATACAGTGGTTGAATATGTAAATAAAAAGAAATATAAAAAGGAAATACTTAATTTATTGTAAATGCAATGACTAAATGTGCAAATAATAGAAATTACAAAAAAAACTACTATCCAAGTTACCAAACAATTTTCATTTAAACTTCTATCCTTGTTTCCAAACAGTACTAAATGTACTTCAGTTTTAATAATATAGATGATCTAGATGGGAAAATATATATATATTTGATAAGTAACGTTTGAATATTTAATCTTTTTATATTTGAAAACTATATAATTATATTATTTTCATTTATATTAAATATGAAAAGTTACAAATCTTGTTTTTCAAATTATTTCAATTTGTTTGTTACAAATATTTAATAAAATATATGTACTTGTCTTGATTAGTTGTATGATACATATATACATATTTGATAAACTTTAAATTATAAAACTTATTTTATGTCAATTTATTGACTCCAACATTTTATTTGTATAAAAATTATTCGATGTCAACTTAAACTAAGTATAATCTTGCATTAATAATTATATGCTTTTGATAATAAGAATAATTTAAGAAAAAATCTAATAAAAAAGCTTTATTAAGTTTAAATGAATGCAACTTTTCATTTATGAAAATATTAATAAAATAATCAATTAGTTTAATTAATTTTATAGTAATGAAATTATTTTGCAGTTTAAACCTGTGAAAAGTATACATTTTTTTCAATCATAAATGAATTAAGCATTTTAGCAAAATCATTGAAAAGGAAATAAATAAAGTTATTTAAAAATGTAGGACTTAATGTTTTATGTTGTTTGGATATAAAATTAATCTTGTATATTAAAACAGAAGTCATAACCTTGACTCATGTGTGATTTTTTAAGTTGGACCATTCATCTTATATTATTTTTATTAAATATAATTTTGTAATTAGTTTAAAATATCCTAACATAAATTTTGTTCATGTGTATATTATATAAGTCGCCATTAAATTTTATACTATTCCTAGGATCTAAGTATCGCTAACTTCTTTCCTATTAATAAGTCAATGAAAAATCATTTTGCACTTGAATAAATAGTTCATACTATGTAAATCATTATAACAGTGAAACCAACATATTTACGGATGTATTTATTTATGATCATAATATATCATATGTGTAAGCTATTTAAATTGTGTTTAGATTATTTTGAAATCATTTTACAATCATTCCATCTAACCAGGTTAGATAGAGTAAACCATTTAATTTGAAGCCATGTGTATTAATATAAATATCATAAATTGGTTTATAAATGTGACGTATTGACCAAATATTTATGTATCTAATAATTTGATCATATAAAATTTCACTATAGTTTTCTTAGACTAATCAACTCCGACCCACAACCCATTTTCACACTTTAGTTTAAATAAGATAGATGAGTTATCAACACATTCAACCGATTTAGTTTGATGAAGCAATCTTATCTATTAAAATATAATCTGTGACTTATTTCATGTGTCATCCCGTTTAATTTGGACTATCATTTAGAAATTTTATTGAATGTTTTTATTAAGACTAATAATATATAGAATCTTTGAACTACTTTAATCATAATATCTTTCTATATTTTTCATTTTAAATATAAATATATCAATTTAAATATTTTCATTACTTTCAAAATTAGTTTTGAAACATTCTTACACATTAATATATTAATTTATTGTTTATAAACTGAAAAAAATAAAACTCTATCATACTTTTATCTACTTTATAATCATAATCATTATGTTAGAAAATATATATTAGACATACCTAAACATTAACATATCTTAGACTTTTTATATATAATAGTATATTATTTAAAATGAATAAGCATAAAAAATTATTGGTAAAAAAAATTCAGTTTTGAAGGACGGATGAGAAGCTAGCATAAATTTAATACAAAATAATTTTAGATATATTTTCCCATTGATATATTAATTTTTTTAATAACTAAATACAAATACAATAAAATAAATATATAATAAGAAGTGACAAGTATATGTGAAAGTTTTAAACAAATTATTAATTATAACATGTAAATTATAAAATTATTGTATTTGAAATAGTTATATAAGCAATTAAATATATGATTAACATTAAAACTATATACCAATTATGATCCAAAATACTATATATATAATGGAAAACAAACATTTGTGCTGTTGTGCGGCTCAATATCTAGTTATGTGTTATTTCGGAAACATTCAGTAGTTGTTTGGAAACACATTCCGCTAGTTAGTTGTTTGGAAATACATTTAGTAGTAGTATAAGGAAAGCGTATCAATTAAGAACTTACCAAAAATAATGTTGGGCCTATAAAAAGGATTTTGTTTTAATAAGAGAGATGTGTAAGTTTTGTATGAAATGTTTCCAAATCAGACAATTTTATGGAGAGAACATTATATTAATATATATATATATATATATATATATATATATATATATATCACCTGAAAGTAAATATTCATAGTAAAGGAGTCCCGTTGCCTTGTGGTCATAATTTACCTGCTGCTAATGCTTACACTTGGTCCTCCTTTTCAGATGCAGCTTGGGATGCCTCAACAGGTAATAGCGGTCTCGGATGGCAACTTCGAGATTCAGAAGGTCTCGTTGCAGAGAGTTCCTCATCACACCGGCGTTTTGTCTCCTCGGCCCTTGTAGCTGAGGCATTGGCGGTTAAAGTTGTAGTTAGTGCAGCAGTTTCTTCCCATATCAGCAGTTTCCGTGTATTCTCTGACTCAAAGGCTTTTATTTTGCTACTGAAATCACAAGGACAAGATGTAGCCTTGAAAGACATCCTTCATGATATCCATCTGATAGCTCGATCTTTCACATCTATCTCTTTTGCTTTCATTTCTCGTTTAGAAAACACTCATGCTGATTCCTTGGCTAAATCAGCATTGTATCATCTTCACTCCAGTGCTCTTGAGTTGAGTAACTTTGTTTAAGTTTTTAATATAATTGGTTTGATCAAAAAAAAAGGGTTAGAAATCAGAAAATTTCTGAAACGAAACTCTTTGTCTCGTGTTTTCGGTAAACACTCAATATGGCTGAATTGAAGCTAATCTCGAACTATTACAAAAAAAAACTGCATCCTCGAATATAGATCTTCCGTAGGACTTGGTTTAGGCCCTTTAGGGTGTTCCAACCGTAAACATGACAAGTAACGTTTGAGCTTTGACAATAAACCGTAAAACATGACAAGTAACGTTTGAGCTTTCACAATAAAGAAAATAAGGCTAAGAAGAAGACAACCTACGCGCACACACACAAAAGACGAGGGTGTGACGTGGTGTAGTGTAATGTAGATCTCTCTTACTTACTCACGTCTTGTACATGCTCACACTCCATAGAAATCCATTTCTTTCCACCACCAGTCATCCAATTCCAACATTTTGTACAAAATGTTCTCTTTTCTCAGCACATTGTTGGATGTTATTAAGGTTGTTGTTGCTTCCGTGACTTCCGTAGTCTTATTTGCATTTGCATGTCTAACACTCGCCGGTTCAGCCGTGGCATTAGTTGTATCCACACCGCTTTTCCTCATATTCAGTCCAATTCTTGTTTCCGCCACTATAGCTACTACTCTCCTAGCCTCTGGGCTAACGGCCGGTGCCACCCTCGGAATCATCGCCATTAGTCTCATCATGGGGCTCATCAAGTAATATTAAGAAAATTCTTTTGAAATTAACTCGAGATTTTGCTTTTATATAATATTCACATACATGCACATTCATGACGTACAAGGCTTTCGGTATCATATTAAACAAATATTTAGAAGCCACACATTCGACCCAAAAAAAAAGAAGCCACACATTTGAATGTGATTGTAGCTTGTGATGACTTCTCAGGGTTCGATCAGTTGCCCACATCTAAAACCAATCGAAATTTATAATTTTGTTCAATCATCTTTCTCCTTGTGTTTAAGGTTCCTTTTTACATACTGCCACAAATTTTTTGAATTAATTTATTGTTGCTATCACACTTCTTTTCTTTTTCTTTTGCTAAAGTTAACTGATTAGCTGTCTTTTCACTAGCAACCTATATATGTGTGTGGTTTACAGGACAGCGGAAGAAACTTCATTGGCACGGTTAGCCCAAACACCATTGAAAATGTTTAAGTTTTCAGGTGGATTTGGAGGATCATGGGGAGGAAAATCATTTTCTGGAACATTTGGAAATAAACCAGGTGGTGGATTTCAATGGTCCGGAAATATCCCAGAATGGTTAAAAAATCTACTCAAAGGTATACCAGCGGGTGGAACAGCACCTGCGGCAGGAGGAACAGCACCTGCGGCAGGAGGAACAGCACCTGCGGAAGGAGGAGCTGCACCTCCAGGATAAGGGAGATTGGCCGAGCTGGTCCAAACATATACCATATAATACTAATTGTGTATAGTGCCAGCTCAATACGGAGGGCGGGCGGTCACTGTCCGGCCGGTTCAAATCCTATAAAACTAGGGGTCTTAATTATTTTTATTAGCATTCTGATTTACATTTGAACAGTATTAAAACGCTGTGTCACAAATTTTTATAGTTAAATTTTCATAAAGAATATATGCCTGTTTGATGTTTCGAATCAAAATTTTAGGAAATTTGTATCAACGTTAAAAAATTAACTTACTAAAGGACCTTAAAAAATATTTTGAGTTTAAAAAATTAACTTACTAAAGCCGGCCCTGATTGTGTATAAATTATATATTTTATCAAAGTAAAAGGATAATGTCTTATTATTAATACTTTTTATATAATTGTGAAAAATATGTGGCTATATTTTTGTGTAGGGTCGTTTTAGTACTACGGAACACTGGAAGACTAATAGATTTCGTGTGTTTGTATGTGTTTAGAGAAGAGAAACTGAGGCAAAGAGATGTATTATTGAGTGATTTTGGGATTACAACGTCTTAGGTGTATAAACCCTAGTTCTATCGCCTAACTCTCTAATCTCTAAGCCCCAAAGTGTCGATCCCTTGTTCTAGGGTTTGGGTTCCCCTTTTATAGTTGATGTAAGTCGGTCAATCTTGGGCGGCTTCCGTAATATTCATGAATATATTACTTTCGCCTCGATTTGGGAAACTTTCATATTCATGCGGAGGATTGGTTCCTTGGTCCTTACGGCAAGGACTAGGCCTTGGTTCCTCGATACAGGGACTAAACCCTGGATAATTATTAAATGGAGATCGGACCCTGGTGCCACCTGGTGGAGATGGGTTCTTTAAGTCGAGGAGGGACCCTGGGTCCTTTCCAAACGAGGGCCCGGAGGTCGAAGCCCCTTCGGAGGCTGGAGAAAACTCTAGCCTTGGATATTTTTCCCCAACAGTTTGCCCCTTATTCCTTGATTGCTTCGTAGGGATCAAGGGATAATATGTAGTCTTGAATCTTGGTGCCATTTCTTCCAGCAGGAGAAGGGTTTGAGGTCTGGACGGAACGTGGAATCATTTTGGGCCCATCGTTCGTGGATTTGAAGAAGGTGGTTTGCTTTGAAGACGTCGAGCCTTCAGGCCTTTTGGCAGAAATGATTGAGAGCGAGATGGGCTTTCTAGGGGAGGCCCATTATCGTTTCAGCTTCTCCGTTTGGCGCTCATTCGTGCGCGTGGCGAGATGATCGAGGCGCGTGGACTTCCAACTAGGGTTTCTTCCTTTTTCTTTGATCGGAACCAAGCTTCTTCTCCATTTCATCTTTGCCTTCTCTAGAGATTTCTTCTCGGCGGCTTCCTCTTCCGGAGATTCTTCCTATTTTTCACAGGTAGCCGTCTCTCTTCCTCCTTTTCTTATTAAAAATGTCGACTGAATCCCCTAGCAAAGCCCTAGAAACCTCTCCCGTAGCTAGGTGTAGGACTTCATCTTCTCAATCTCCTGTGGCCGAGACGACGGGATCCCATATTGTTGAAGTCGGGGACGCCGTCACCGGGGGTCGAGTTGGTAAATCATCATCGTTGGGTCCGTTTTCGTCGATTAAGGAGGAGGACGTAGCGGGATGGAGAAGGAAGTATGATCTTCCTCGGGACCTAATCATTCGCGTCCCTGATCCAACGGATAGGATTTCTGACTTCGGAGTTGATGAAGTCCCGATCTACGAGGCGTACTTCGAGTCGGGTTTTCGTGATCGAGTCCCTTCATTGATCGCGAAATTATCGGAGTTTTTTTATATCTCCCCGGGTCAGCTGACTCCTCCAGCCTGGAGAACTTTGCTAGCCATCCAGAATCTAGGTGATCTGGAGGGTCTGATGTTGGGTCTAAACGAAGTTCTCTATTCGTACTCCATCTCGACCCTGCCTGGATCAGTGGGGAAATATTATCTCCGTCCTTGTGGCAAGAAAGCGTTGGTTCAGGAGATTGAGAAGAAAGCAAGGAAGAGCCATCCTGTTTTTAGTGGTAAATGGGAGGAGAGGTTCGCCTTTGCGCTTCTTCCAGGCTATCCCTCGGTTTGGCACGTAGCGGGTAGGTTAAATAGTTATAGGTTTTGGGCGTGATCCTGATATTCACTTGTTTGTTTTGCCATTGCAGGTGTATCTGTTCCAGCGGTACCGGAAGGAAAGAAGGTAGCCGAACGAGTGTTTGATCTGCCAGCTGAACGTCGTCAAGTCACCTATCTTCTTAGTCGAGAGATCCTTGGTCGCTGCAGCATTTGGGGTGAGCTCATGGTGTTTTCTTTTGTCTTTGCTGTCGGTTGTTGATTTTGCGAATTTTCTTCGCAGAAAATATGTCTGGACCTTCAGGAGATGGCTCCATGGATGCTTTTAAGAAGGCTTGGGAAAATCTTTCCGCTAAGAAGGCTCCTTTAGAAGTTGTCGTTTCAGGGGATGACGACGTTCAGATTACAGGAAGTCTGAAGCGCAAAGGGTCCAGTACTCCAGCTCCCACCGTTTCCAAGAGGAGGACTCGTTCTTCGACCCCTACGATTTCCGGTGTTGACCTGAAGCTGGTGTTGGATGATCTCTCTGCTAGGGTCTTCCCGGGAAGCGTGTGCAATCTTCCTGCCGATGATCTTCCTAAAGCCATCAGCTCTATCCAGTTTGACCTCCTTCAGGTATGTCGACGTGTTTTATTATTGTTTTGGCTTCGTAGTGCGCTATAATAATGGTGGTATTGTGCTCGTTGCAGGTTATGTCCCAGGTTCATCATCTTAAAGACATGGTGAACGAAGACACTTCTAAGGAAATCGAGGCTCTGAAGGCTCAGCTTCGTGAGGAGAAAGATAAAGGCTTGGCGCAGGGGAAAAAGCTTAAGTCTCTTCAGCTTAGGTTGAAGAAATCGCAGGAGCTGGAGGAGAATGCTGCTACTGAGCATGTCGTGCTGACGTCCAAGCTGGATGCGGTGAGGGGAGAGCTGGAGGAACTGAAGAATGAGAAGACTCTCTTCGAAGATGAGAGGACGCTGGCCGCGAATGGAGCCAAGATGACTGCTCATTGGGAAGTGATGAGGGACTATCTGAAGGGGCGGACCGATGAGTGGGAGTTCGTGGTGGAGTTTGAGCGCTACAAGATGGTGAAGGAGTCTGAGGCTAAGCTTCGTGGGTTGCCTCCTCCTTCGTATGATGATGAGCCACTTATCCCAGTGAAGGAAACTGCCGAGGTGGATCCTCCTGCTCCCGTGGGTGACGCAGCTGATGCCCCTGAGGCTTAAAATCTCTTCTCTTATTTTTTGTTGAACTCTTGAGCCCGATGGGCTGTTGTCGTATTTCCGCCCTTCGGAGCTTTGTTTCCAGACTTGGGCCTTCGTGCCTTTTTGTTTTAAGACTTATGGCCCTTCGTGGTCTTTTATTTAAGACTTATGGCCCTTCGTGGTCTTTATCTATTTTCTTTGTGTATCTGTAGATATTACTTGAGGCTTTGCTTGATTGTTGGTTTGGGGTTATGGGCCGAAGGCCGACCATAACCCTTATGAGGAGCCACATTCTAGGACTCGAGTTCTGTTAGCGATTTAGGTTGAAGACTCGAGAATGCCGAAGCACTAGGTCTTGTAATCCCATTAAATCTTGAAGGAGTAGGAGCCTTTAGGCTCTCTGGACCCTTAGGTCTTAGGAACCTTGAGGTTCTTCGGACCCTTAGGTCTTGGGAACCTTGAGGTTCTTTGGACCCTTGGGTCTTGGGAACCTTGAGGTTCTTTGGACCCTTGGGTCTTGAGAACCTTGAGGTTCTTTGGACCCTTAGGTCTTTGGAACCTTGGGGTTCTTTGGACCTTTTAAGTCTACGGACCCTTGGGTCTATGGACCCTTAGGCCTTTGAAATCTTGAGGTTCTTTGGACCCTTAGGTCTTGAGAACCTTGGAATTCTTTGGACCTTTAAGTCTACGGACCCTTGGGTCTATGGACCCTTAGGCCTTTGGAACCTTGAGGTTCTTTGGACCCTTAGGTCTCTGGCCCCGAAGGTCTTTGGACCCGAAGGTCTCTGGACTTTTATGCTTTTGGGGAGTTTTTTTGATCGCTCTCTGCTGCCCGGAGGCGATCCACTCTCGATCTAAATTGAGAAATCGCACTGTGCTACCCGTAGGCATAGGCCATTCTCGAAATTCTCAATGATGCACTCTACCTTTCTGCAGAAAGGTCACTCTCAGACTTATTGTGGTCTGGGGTGGGTCCCCCCGCAAGGTTCTGTCAACCCAGACACACTACCTTCCACGTCTGGATAGGTATTAAATTGTTTGTGCTTAACCGGTTATTTGCACTTTGCTCCCTGCATATCAGCCGCCAGAATCTGATTACAGTACTTGGCTGTGTACGTCATGCCCCCAGCGTGCGTTTAGCTTTCAGCGTATTTCACGAGGGTTTGAATGGCACTAGTACGTGGTCCCCGCATAGCTCTCGGCTATAGGCCTTTACACGGGGCCCTATCGCACAGACATCGGCTCAGGGCTGATCAGACCCCTTCCATATCTGTCTGCACCTATGGTGAGTAGCCTCACCCGCTAGGGGGCTAGCTAAGATCTGAGGTCCCGAAGGTCCCTGATCCAGCTAATATGCATCTTTAAGTATATTGGTGTTTCCTTAACTCCCTTTAGTCGAAACCAAATGTATTTTATAAGCCTAGTCCGAGGACGTTCTCGTTATACATAGGAGTAGGATAACCAAAATACTTAAATATATAATAGTATATATAGAGCTCGACCCGAAGATCTTGCCTTTAGAAATGATAGAATTTGAGGTGCAAGGCGTTCCAGCAGTTGGGTTGTACCTTGCTTGTGCTGTCTTGCAGCTTATAGGCTCCTGCCCCTTGCACCCCTATTACCTGATAGGGCCCCTCCCATCCGGGGGCGAGTTTTCCGGCTGATTTGTCTTTTGTGTGGTTACAGACTCGCCTTAGGACCCAGTCCCCTTCTTGGAAGGTTCTGGATCTCACCTTCTTGTTGTAACTCTTGGCTACCTTTATTTGGTACGACGCGTTCCTCAGGCGGGCTGCTTCCCTTTTTTCGTCTAGGAGGTCTAGGCTTAGGTACATCAGCTCGTCATTTTCTTTGGAGGTTAGGATGTTGGAGATCGTGGTCTTGACATGTACCTCGGTTGGTATTGCTGACTCGATGCCGTAGACGAGTGAGAAAGGGGTTTCTTGGGTAGCTGTCTTTGGAGTCGTCCGGTAGGCCCAAAGGATTCCATGTAACTCTTCTGCTCATCGCCCGTGAGCCTTTTCCAAGCGCTTCTTGAGCATGTTCACCACCGTTTTGTTGGTTGACTCTGCTTGTCCGTTTGATTGCGGTTGCCTTGGTAGTGAATATGAGAGTTTGATATCCCAATCTTTGCAGAAGTCCTGGAAGTCGTTGCTGGTAAATTGGGGTCCATTGTCTGTGACAATTTCCTGAGGTGCTCCGAAGCGGGTTATTATGTTCGTCCAGATGAATTTCCTGATCTGGAGGTCCGTGATTTTTGCCAAGGCTTTGGCTTCTACCCACTTCGTGAAGTAATCGGTCATTACTAGGAGGAAGACCTTCTGCCCCGGCGCCATTGGGAATTTCCCCACGATGTCCATGCCCCATTTACGGAAGGGCCATGGGGAACTTAGGGACTTCAGGTTCTCTGGTGGTAAGTTGGAGATTGGAGCGTGCTTCTGGCATTGGCTACAGGTTTTGGCCTGTTTGAGGGAGTCCTTTGCCATGGTAGGCCAGTAATAACCAGCCCTTCTCGCCCTGAGAACCAGGCTCCGTCCGCTGGAGTGTGAACCGCATTCCCCATCGTGGAGTTCCTCTAATATTCGTGCGGCTTCTCTAGGGGATAGACATCGTAGGTAGGGTCCTGAGAAGGATCTCCTATATAGTTTTCCCTCCGAAATGCAGTATCTGGCCGCTTGTCTCTTGATCTTCCGGCTCTCCTCTCGGTTTTCAGGTAGGACGTCGTTTCTTAGATAGTCGGTGATAGGGGTCATCCAGGTTTCTCCTTCGTCTACTACCGTCACTTCTTCCGGTTCAACCTCTTTCTGGGTTGCTGGCCATTGTAGGACCAACAGCAGAATACTCATATGTTCCTTGGTTTCTAATGCGGAACCCAGGTTTGCTAGAGCATCGGCTTGGGAGTTTTGTTCCCTAGGTATTTGGGTAAGCTTATAGCTTGTGAATTGGTCTAGGAGACGTTTGGCCACAGATAGATACCTGATCATGCTCGGGTCCTTGGCTTGATAATCCCCTTGAGCTTGACTGATGATGAGCTGCGAGTCACTGAAAACCTGGATGTCTTTTACTCCCATTTCCTTGGCTAGTTCTAGGCCTGCTATTAAAGCCTCGTATTCTGCCTCGTTGTTTGTTGCTTTGAAGTTGCAACGTACAGCCTTTGAGGCCGATTCTCCCGTAGGGGAGGTCAGAACCAGTCCTACCCCTGCGCCTCTTACATTGCTGGAGCCATCCACGTGCAGGGTCCATTGACCTTCTTCCGCTTCTTTTCCCAGGAGCGTGGTTTCTAGATCTGGGTCCGGAAGCATAGAGGGAGAGAACTCAGCCACGAAATCAGCTAGGACCTGGGACTTGATAGCGGCGGCTGGGCTGAAGATCACGTCGTACTCCCCCAATTCTACGGCCCTTTTCGCCAATCGTCCTGATACCTCGGGTTTATGAAGGACTGCTTTGATGGGGAAGGAGGTGACTACCACGACTTGATGGGATTGGAAGTAGGGACGTAACTTCCGGGCCGCGACCACCAGGGCGAGGGCTAGTTTATCTAGCTGGCTGTAGCGAGTTTCTGCGTCTAGCATGGATTTGCTGACGTAGTATATGGGATGCTGCTTTTTTTCCTCCTCTCTTACGAGGACTGCGCTAACTGCGTGTTCAGACACGGCGAGGTAAAGCAGTAGGGTTTCCCCTTCTAGAGGTTTAGATAGGAGTGGTGGAGTAGTGAGGTAGGCCTTGAGGTCGGATAGCGCGGCTTCGCACTTCTCTGTCCATTGAAAGTCCTTAGGGTTCTTTAGTGTTTCGAAAAAGACGTGGGACTTGTCAGAAAGCCTGGAGATGAATCTGCTGAGGGCTGCCATTCTTCCTGTAAGTTTTTGAATCTCTTTGACGTTCCGTGGGGGAGGAATCGCCTGGATGGCCCTTATTTGCTCCGGATTTGCTTCTATGCCCATGTGGGTGACTATGTATCCCAGGAATTTCCCGGAGCTTACTCCAAAGGAACATTTAGAGGGGTTGAGCTTCATATTGTATTTCCTCAGGGTGGTGAACGCTTGCTGGAGATGTGAGATATGATCTTCCGAGTCAAGAGATTTTACCAGCATGTCGTCGATGTAGACTTCCATGGTCTGGCCTATCTGATCGGCAAACATCGTGTTGACCAGCCTCTGGTAGATGGATCCAACATTCTTCAGACCAAACGGCATGACCTTGTAGCAGTAGATGCCCTTGGAAGTCATAAATGACGTCTTTTCTTGGTCGTCGGGATGCATCAGGATTTGGTTGTATCCCGAAAAGGCGTCCATGAAGCTCATTAGTTGGTGCCCAGCGGTGGCATCCACCAGCTTGTCTATATGAGGCAAGGGGAATGGATCCTTTGGGCATGACTTATTGAGGTCCGTGAAATCGATGCAGACCCTCCATTTTCCATTTTTCTTCTTCACAACCACCATATTGGCGAGCCAGTCGGGGTATTGCACCTCTCTTATGAACCCTGCGTCGAGCAGGTTCTTGACCTCTTCGTTAATGATTTCATCCCTTTCAGGAGCGAACTTCCTTCTCTTTTGTCTAACAGGAGGATGCTCGGGATTCACTTGGAGCTGGTGCATGATGACGCTGGGGTCAATTCCGAGCATGTCTTCGTGGGACCATGCAAAGCAATCGGAGTTAGATCTTAGGAAATCGATCAGCCTCCGTCTCAGATCCTTAGGCAGCTTGGAGCATATCTTGAGGTTCCGCTCTGGGTTCCCTTCTATCAGGGGGACTTCGTCCATGTCTTCAACCTCGGGTTCTTCGGCATGAGGAACGAGAGGCTGCTTCTGTAATTGCTATAAAGCTTGGGTCCTTCCCTTCAGAGTAGTTTGATAGCAGGACCTAGAATTTTCTTGGTCCCCTCTAATGACCTTCACGCCCCAGGGGGTAGGAAATTTTACCAATTGGTGGAGGGTTGATGGTACGGCTCCCATATCGTGGATCCAGGGCCTTCCTAGTATTACGTTGTAAGACGACGGACAGTCGACGACCAGGAACTTGGCGGTTTGGTTTATCCCCTCGGCATAGACTGGGAGAAGGACTTGCCCCTCGGTTTGCTTCACCTCTCCGCTAAATCCCACGAGCGGGATCGCTTTCCTGGTTAATGTTTTAGGGTCTCACCCTAAATCCATATAGGCCGAGTGGAAGATAATGTTGCTGGAGCTGCCATTGTCCACCAATATTCGTTTAACTAAGCAGTTGGCTATAACAAGCGAGATAACGAGGGCGTCATGATGGGGAGCGAGGACTCGTTCCTGCTCCCTCGCAGTAAAGCTGATTTCGTCTGTTCCCAAGAGTGGGCGCTTGGGACTCTCGGTCTCTTGACCGTTTCTAGCATTGCGAGTACTTCGTTTGGCTGCGGCGCTGCTGATCCCGCTTACTTCTGATCCTCCGGAGATGACGTGGATCACTCGTTCTTGTGGTGGAGGTAGCGCAGGGACCGTTTCGTTGGGGAGAGCGGGGCCCTCTCTGTTAAGGAGATCCTTGACCTTATCCGAGAGAAACTCCCTTAGATAACCCTTCTTGAGGAGCTCGGCTACTTCCACCCTTAAGGATATACAGTCCTCTGTGGTATGGCCGTGATCGTTGTGGAACCCACACCATCTTTTAGGGTTCCGGGTAGCGTCGGGGGACCTCATTTTAGGTGGCCACTTAACTTGTGGGCCTATCTGCCTCAAGACTCCAATGAGCTCCGGTTTGGATATCGCTAGGTGGGAGATGCTGGGCCAAGTTGAAACCATCATTCATTCGGACCGAGGTAAGGGGCGATGTTGGTATCTGCCCCTGCTCTGATTGGTGGACTCCCGGGAAGGTCGGGGTCGGATGGTTTCTTCACGCTCGTCTTTCGAGGGTTTGGAGGACTTCTGATCATACTTGGAGGAAACCTTGGCCCTGCTCACGACGTCTTCTTCCCACCTTACTTGAGCCCAGGCACGGGATAGTACATCTGCCATGTCTCCGCATCTGTACTTAGTTAATTCCTTGTAGAGCTCTCCCTCCGGAAGTAGGCCCTTTTTGAAGGCTGAGATTATTGTATCGGCGTTACACTCGGGTATGGAGACCTTCTCCTGGTTGAAACGAGCTATGTAGGAGCGTAGGGATTCGTTTCTGTATTGTTGGATCTCGTAGAGGTCATCTGATCTCTTCTCCAGGTGGCGGCTACTAGCGAACTGTTCCACGAACTTGTCGCTGAGGGCGGCGAAGGATGCTATGGACCCCGTGGGGAGGTTGATATACCATTGGAGGGCAGGACCGGTTAGAGTTGACCCGAAGCCCTTGCACATGGTGGCTTCCCTTGCGTCTTTTGGAATAGCCACGGCTACCATGCGTTGCTTATACTGGGCGATGTGGTTGTCAGGATCTCATGTTCCCTCGTACATCTTGATGCTCGGAAAAGAGAACTTTCGAGGCATCTCGATCGAAGCAATCTCCTTCACGAAAGGTGTGTCGGAGTACGACCTGGGATCACTTCTACGGATGGGGGGAGCTACTCCGGGGAGCCTTTCCACCATGGATTGGATGGTGCCGAATTTTTCGGTTACCACCTTCTCTAGGTAAGCGGCTAAAACCGGATCCGAGATCTCGGGATGATCAGGTGAGTACTCTTCGTCCTCTGTATCGGATTCGTCTTCTTCTTCTTCTCGGGTTATGTCTCGAATGTTTTCTTGATCGCCGGGTTCGTCTCCGGGCTGCTGAGGCGTTTCCTCGCCGTCGTGCGGAGTGTTGAGCGAAGCCATAGGTCGAACTTTGGTTCTGAACCGTTTTCGTTTGTTCCCTACTGCCCCGAGGGATCGGTTTTCTCGTCTGAGAGCGATGTTCTCGGCTTCCATGGCGTCTAGCTTCTCGGCGCTTTGCTGGAGTTGCTTGGAGTGTTCTCCAAGTTGATCTTTTAGGTATTGAACTTCCTGGACGAGTTCCAGACTTGCAGGTGCGGTTTCCTGAGCCTTGTGAAGGTCGGTAATTTGACTCTGAAGGGTTTCGAATTGGCTCAGAAGCTCTTTCTCCTTCGGGGTCAGATTAGCTCGATTAGACTCGTCTTCCGATGCCATCGTCACGTAGTTGAGTTACTCCCCTCCTTCTAGCGCCAAACTGTTATGATATTTTTGTGTAGGGTCGTTTTAGTACTACGGAATACTGGAAGACTAATAGATTTCGTGTGTTTGTATGTGTTTAGAGAAGAGAAACTGAGGCAAAGAGATGTATTATTGAGTGATTTTGGGATTACAACGTCTTAGGTGTATAAACCATAGTTCTATCGCCTAACTCTCTAATCTCTAAGCCCCAAAGTGTCGATCCTTTGTTCTAGGGTTTGGGTTCCCCTTTTATAGTTGATGTAAGACGGTCAATCTTGGGCGGCTTCCGTAATATTCATGAATATATTACTTTCCCCTCGATTTGGGAAACTCTCATATTCATGCGGAGGATTGGTTCCTTGGTCCTTACGGCAAGGGCTAGGCCTTGGTTCCTCGATACAGGGACTGGACCCTGGATACTTATTAAATGGAGATCGGACTCTGGTACCACCTGGTGGAGATGGGTTCTTTAAGTCGAGGAGGGACCCTGGGTCCTTTCCAAACGAGGGCCCGGAGATCGAGGCCCCTTCGGAAGCTGGAGAAAACTCTAGCCTTGGATATTTTTCTCCAACAACATATATATATATATATGGATAATTTCCTGAGCTCTGATAAGACATAGAGTAAAGAAGATCAAGAATCAGTTTACATGCTTGGAGAAATAACTCTTTTTGCGACATTACAAGTGATCCTTACAACTGGATTTATACCATATACATGTCATGATGTCAAGATCTCTCATCCCTCGTCTTGGTCTTGTATCCTCGACTCGACTGGACTATAACAAAATCAACTTTATTCATTGGTCTTTTATACATTTAATCGACCAACTCTGAGATCCAATCAATATGTGACAAATTGAAATCCAAATCGGACGGCTCATAATGATCGTCCACAATGCTCATCCCACTCCAACTCTTCAACAGTCTCTCCTCGTTAATATCTAAATCACTTTCCCCGCTTTTCACCGGAGATTGCCACGTGTCGAAGTCTTCACCGTCATGTCTTATCCCCACACCGTCGCCGTTTCTGCCTCTTGCCACCGTCGTCCTCACAGGTCTATACGCATACCTGCACCTGTGTTTTCCCTCAGACTGCCGGAGCTGCTCCGGCGCATGTGCAAAGAAACACACTTTCCTCTGACACATGTTCCCGGCGTTGCATGCGCGTGTCCGGTAACGGGCCGGGTGGAGCCAGTATTCGAACACACCGTGTGCGAACTCGCAGGTGTCGCCACGGTGACATGCACCGTTTCGGAAAGCCGGACATGCCACGGCGCAGTAACTGTAACGGCGAGGGTCACGGCGAGTGGCTTTCTCGCCACGGTGAGCGTAGGGACACTCCGTCCAGTCGTGGCTGCGAGTCCGAGGACACCGTTTGATCTTGTAAGCGTACATGCGGAACTCATCAGAGCTGTAGATGACATCGTCAACGGTCGGGAGAGGAGGGTCGATCTCGTAGGCTCCTGCATTGCCAGGTTTGCTTACGATGTACCCTAAAGTAGGAAACTGCTGCTCCCCAATGTCGTAGAATGTCATCGGATTTACACTCTTCAACATTTTCTCTTTTCAGTGATCGAAGACTTTTTGTTTTTGTTTTTGGGCTAATGCATAATAATTTTGAAAAGGGAAAAAAAAACTATAGAGATTTCATCTTATGAAAAACATTTAAAATTTAGGAAACTGAAACGGGATTTTATAGATGGAAAGACGAAATGATGAGAAGATTTTTAATGGTTTTACCCTCTGTAATGTTTTTGATATGAAAAATGCCAAAACCATATATTAAACGTCACAGTTAATTTTTGCTACGAGAACTTGTATACTGTGGAAGAGTTTCTTAATGGCGAGTCTGCAGCGGAAGAGGGTTAAAGAAACGATTTCGATAACCTTTTCAAATACGTCTAAATCGTGCCGTCATTTAGACAATTACTGCTTTGATAAAAACAAGTACTGCTGATCATCGTTTTTTCTCGAAATGTTAAATTAATTCAATCGATAAGAACTTTTGTTATAATGACAGTTGCTTGAACTTTATGTTTGAGGCAACATATTTAGTTTTACATCAAAACAGAGGATAAGCGAGAACCATATTCATGGCCTTCCATATACTGAGTTTGCAGTTCCTGACTTGCTTATCTATGAGTTTTATTTATACGCGTTGCTGATCAACGTTAAGATGATATCGGATATAACTTAAAATTTGCCAAATGGGAATCTGATTTTGGTGTTGTTGAACCGTGAGTAATAAGTGATCACTATACATGGTAAAGAGTGAAAACTTTAGAAAACTCACGAATGGTTAAAATTGCATGTGAAGGCACACGTGTAAATGATAATCAGATGAACTTATAATAATAAAGAGGAGAGGAGCACCATCTGGCACAGGTGTTGAGAGACATCCTTTATATCCTCGACAGCCGTTTCTGCTGCAAATTGAGAAGTATTTTGTTTTTTGTTAGAGATTTTCCATAATTTATACTGTTTAGTCGTTTGTAAAACAAATCACATCTAAGTAGGAGATGATACCACAGGAATTATCTTACTCCACCAAAAGAGTAGCTTAATTTAATTTTCCTAAGTAATAAACTCACTTTAATTGGTTTCTCTTCTTCTGAACATTTACTTAATTTGTTTTAGACAGTAGATTCAATAAACCGACGGTTTGTTTAAGCAATTAAAACTAGAATATGTCAGCTAGTCTGTTTTGTTTGGTAAGATGTACTATATTAGGATAACTATGTATTATAGATAAACATGTATTTACATTCAGATAATCTTGAGCACAAGATAAGTTCTTTTCGAAAAAGGTCAAATACATGCAGCGTCCGTTTTTTAACTCTTGTAATCGTTTCATGATTTTACATTATTGAACTTTTTTTGTTATTGATTCCAAACTAACATAGAAGTATGAAAATCATTTTTAATGTAAAATGATTATGTTCAAAATAACACAATTGATTTATTTATATTGACTAAAACACAATTGATTATTTCTTTAATCTTTAAATATGTTCGACAAAGAGATACAATTAGAGCATGTTCTATGAGGAGTTTTTAGACTCTGAGCAATGGAAAAAGGGAAGGAAATGCTCTTTTTGGTAGAAGGGAAGGAAATGCTTTAATTTCATTAAAAACAGTATTGATGGCATTACAGTTTAACACATACACACATTATATTGCATGTCCATATTACCACACAGGCTAAAGGAACGAGGACATGAACTGTGTCATATAGACCGCGTATCAAACCAAACTAGTCTTTCTTCCTGTTACAGCTGACCAACGTGCTACCAGTCCTTTTTTTTTAATTTAACTCGATCAGTCCTTGATTCTAAGATTGTCAATGAACCTTTCCCCTTGAGAAATGTCATTCTTGACAAGAAAATCAAGAAAATCGTTAAAGCTGCTCTCTCTATACCGAGCCGGCTTTTCACTGTTAACCAACTGGTACGGTACACTCATTTTATCGTCCATACCCAAACTATGCAAGCTCGCAAGGGAGATTCTCGTCTTCTCTTCATTTAAAGTAACCTTGTGAACGACACTCTTATATAATCCATTGCTCAGCACTTCCACATGGTCACCAATGTGGACCTAATAATAAAACAATACAAAAACAGAGTCGTGTTTATTAACAAAAATAATCAAAATTAATAAATAGCTTTCGGTTAACGTGTGATCATAATTCCGTTTTTTCTTTGTTTAGGTCTGAACCGAAATAATGGATATACACAAGCGTGGTTGTCGGTATAATTAACCTAGTGTCATTCGGTTTAGATCTAAACCGATGTCGTTGGAACGTACCTTGAGTACACCTTTGACTTCTGGGACAAGAACCCAGCGGCCAGAGCCACCGTGAGCCGATAGATCAAAGATCTCGAGACCGGTCAAGTTTTGTAGAAGGATGGTGATGCAACTGTAGTCTGAATGCGGCGGCAGGCCTAGCGCCGTTGTAGGATCCGGACACGGTGGATAACAGTTAACGGCCATAACTTGAATACCGTTTTTGTCCATCCGGGACGACAGGTAGTTTCTTCCTAGTCCTAGGCTCTCCGTTATCGCTCCCATTATATCGAGAGATAGACTCCTAACTTCTTCGCAAAACTTTCCCATTTTTTCCCTAAAATACGAAAACTTAAATTACACACTAATGCTAAATATATACGATAGCCGATCAACAAAAAAAACGTATGCTACCTATGTGATAGTCAAGGTCGGTCTGAGAAAAAAAGATAAAACAAAACGGTAATAAGAAATGTCTTTTTTTGGTAAAATGGATTTTTAGAATTATGTACGTATATATAACTTCTCAATCTATAAATCTATAATCTAATACATTACCGAGAAGAGAAAAGCATAGCAAATAGTTCCAAAAATGGCGGGAAATATGATACTATGACGGATATTTATACGATATTGATCGAAAATTATCAAAATGATGTAGTAAATAATAAAACCTGTATTCGGGCGGGTTTTGAGGCCAGAGGTGAATCCAACGATGAAGAGGATGCGCATAGTGCTTCAGAAATATCCTCCAGAACTGAATCTTGTCCAAACCGTCCTTGATACTCGTAGTATAACGAACCGGTGCATACACATCGTTCGACATAAACTTCTTTTTTTCCTTCTCCGGCAGCTCGAAGAAGCCGTGCGCAACCTTCAATGCGTCGTCTAGTATATTTTGGTTGATTCCATGGTTCACTATCTAAGAAAACGAACCAAGAATAAAATGGAAAAAAATGAATCAGTTTGGGAGGAGAAACAGAAAAATATTTCGGAGAAAAATTTACCAAGCTAGCAATCCGTTTAAACCGGATTCGCCCCGGCATATGACAACAACGTCATTTGTCACGTGTTAAAACTAAGATGGCTACGACAGCTGATATTTGTTTTGCAATGACAAAGAGAGTAGATATTTTGACCGACTAAAAGAGAGAGATATGACGTGGTTTTAAATAGAAACATACCTAAGCTACACTGACCATATTGGGTGGAATATATCTTATAAACAACACGAAAATATATGAGCAAAAGATTTTCACAGAATAATAATTTATTTATGACAATCTGTTTCGGGACGAAAAAACTCAAATTCTACGAATTTGCAAATATTGTATGAAATATATAGCGTACTTGAAAAAACCCGAAACGCTGACATGCTGAACTTAGCTCTTGAATAACCCCTCGACGCTCATCATCGCTGCCTTTCAAGCGAGAGATATCGATTGTTGGTACGATTTCAGAATTTGAGTCGAGCGCATCACGTGGCTCGTAGGAAGATGGGACAGCGTAACAATCTGGCACATACGGTAAACTCCTCTCCTGTGCAGAATTACCCATTTTGAATGTACTTGGACTCTCACCTTTCTCATTCTCCATTGTTGAATTTTGAATTCACTGTTGAGAAATGGTTTGATAATATGATATCGAAAACTATAAATGGAAGTACGAGTAACTCCTCTATATATATGGTTTTGTAGCCGTCAGATGAGCAATGGTATTCGGAGTTTTACTAAATATGTGACGGTCGAATTCAAAAATAGTATTGTTCTCTTTTTTGGATGATCTAGAGCATGTGTAACTGTCAAATGTTTATGTGCACGCAGTACAATATCATTATGATAATTCGTATATATATATATATATAAGTGACCAAATACATATATGACGGGGGACATTAATACGATGTTGGGACGATATAGTATAAGCACAAAGGATTTATTTAATGGTATTTCAATCCTATTCACTGAACCATACATAAAAGAACAAAGAAAAACTTTCCGCATAAAAGCATCCTCCTGTCCGGATTTTAAGCCTTAGTAAATACGTTGAATGCTATAATAAATCCAGCATGTCGACATGAAGTTGTATGCAGGGGCGAAGTTAGAAGTTTTATCCTACGCATTATTATCATAAACTAGATATGAGCCCGTTGCGTTGCAACGGGTTTTATTTGATATTTTAATTAATAAAAGATATAAAATAATAAACTATTTTATTATAGTTTTATGATTGTTTTTTTTACATATGTTTTGTGAGATTTATTTTATAGTTAAAAGACAGTTGTTATACATAAAGTTAAGTTAATATATGTATTTTATAAACATAGTCTATAGATGAATTGCTATCAAATTTGTATTTAGATTAGAGAAAAAAACTATACACTTTCTAATTATAACATGAAAAAATTGAAAGTCAAATAGCGACATAGACTTTGGTATGTAATAATTGAATATTTTATTAAATAAGTTTTTAAAATTCTATTATGTTAGGATCTGTTTTAAAGTGAATACATTCTATTTTATAAATCTTCTTTTTATTTAAAATTTTAAAATAAAAAATACTATTAAATTTTCTTTTACTTTTTTTTTTGTTTAGGATGTAGAAAAATTAAATTACTGTTATATAAACTTTTACAATTTATCTTCTCTTTAGAATTTCAAAAAACAATTGCTATCAAATAATTATTTCTAGTTTCTAATAAATAATTTAAAAATTACCATTTTACAATTTATATCAGTACTATTTTACACTTCTTTTATTAATTGTATAATTTTTAGTATCATGTTCGTCTTCAAATTCTCTTTTAAAATATTATCAAATAATTTTTTACAATTTTCTTTTGGTTATGACTCAAAATATGATACAATCCCTTTTGATTAAGATTTTTAAAAAGGAAAACAACTAACAAATATTCTTTTACAGCTTTTTGGGTTTTATAAAAAGAATTATATTAAATAATCTTTTACAATTCTATTTTGTCGAGGATTAAGAAAAATAAAATTACTGTCAAATAATTATCTCCAGTTAATATTAACTATTTTTAAAAGTTTCCATTTTCAAGATTAGGTTGTCTCAATATCAGTAATATTTTTACAATTTTTCTTGTTATAATATTTGTAGTATCATATTTATCAATAATTTTTTTAAGTTAAAATTACTATTAAGTCAAATTTTACAATTCTCTATGGTCAGGATTTAAAAAAAAAATATATTTGGTTAAGATAAAGAAAAAATATTTTATAAATCTCCTTAATTTAAGATTTTTGGAAAATAAAGTTAATTTCAGATAATGACATATTTTAATTGTTTTAACTAATGTATGTCACTATCATATCGGGTGAAATATGTTTTTCATTTTGGTTTATAATTTTTTAACACAAAATTATTAAAAGTAAAGTTAGTTAATTATACAAAAAAATAAGATTACTTTTACAGTTTTATTTTATTTAGACTTTTAGAAAAGGAAAAATAATTATTTTATAATTGGGTATTCTTTGAGATTTTTATACAACTAACTTATTTTTCATAGTTTTTTAATTAATTATATTTATCATATACATTATTTGAGAAGTGATTTTGTCACATATCTTCTGAACAATGATAAATATCATAAGATGTAATAAAGATAAGAAAAAAATTAAGTTGTATCAGTTAATTAAAAACTTCTCAGGTAATATTTTCATGTAAATACTATTATGTTTTGTAAAAATAATATATGGAAGCTTAAACCTAAATATAGATGTGAACTATTTGTAGCTATTTTGTCATAAATTTTTAACATACAAATATCTATTAGAAATTTGTTACTTATAAGAAATAATAAGAGTACTTTTACAATTTTCTTTTGTTCAGGAGTTTTAAAAAAGGAATATTATTTATTTTATAGTTATTATTTCTATATGATATTATTAAATAATTTATTATACTTGTAGGGTTTTATAATTCGTTTTTGTTTAATATTTTTTTTTTAAAGTTAATATTTATCTTTAATAATTCTATTTATTTAATATCTTTGAAACCAAAAAGTGTATATATATAATATATATATATATATATATATATATATTAGAAATAATTACTTTCAAACAGATTTTTACAATTATTTTTATACTTAAAAAAAGAAATCACTATCAAATATTTAAACAATATATAATTTTAAAAGACTATTCAATTGTAAACATCACTTTCAAATAGCTTTTTATAATTATTTTTTCTTTTGAATTTTTTTAATAATGAAAATTATTACCACATATTTTCCTTAAAATATAATATAAAAAACTATGTAATAGTAATTTTACTATTCTAAGATCTATTTTTGTAATAGAAATTTTACTTTTTTAAATCTCTTTTAAATCCTAAACGAAGGATAATTGTATCATATTTTTGACACATGTCACAATTTTAAATATATAATTGACATGTCTCGCAATCATGTTAATTAGTAACTTTAAAAACTAAGTTTTATATAATAAGATAATAAATATATAGAGTGGAAATTATGGAATTAATGAGCGTGAGAAACTGTGGATGCAAAACAGGATTTTACCATGTTTAGAGATGAAATTCTATGGCCTTTGCGTGAGGTCTAGGTAAAATGTATTGCGCCGCTTCATGCAATGGGAAAGTTTTTTCCTCTTCTTATTAATAGATGGCCCTATAAATTTTTTAAGACAAAAAGTAAGTCTGACGTCACCGACGTCAAAAGAACCATGATATCAAATGATATACATGAAGTTTCGTGGATCATGCAAAGTAATTCTAAAACAGACCACTAACACAGTTAATTATCTTTTTCGAACACCTATTAGCAGAATGATCTAACATTAAATAAATAACATATGGCAGAAAAAACTAGATAGTATCAAAGCAAATAAAATTTAAAAGTGATTCTAGACTTATAGACTTTCAGTGATATTGTTTTAACGTTTTTAGGTCTGGTGGTAAAGAGTTCACGGCTGTGAGTACTGTTATCTGGATTCGAATTCTGGTCATTGGAAAATTAACATTTCGGTATCGTCAGGAACATAAGACCGACACGTGATAACACATGACTAGTTTTGATAATTTTTGTGGAGTCAGTATACCTCTGTATAATTAAAAAAAAATATTGTTTTAGTGAGTTTAGAAGTTTGTATATACATATTAACTTCCATAACTTCACGCTCGGTAGATAAAATTTGCAAACACAAAACGTTGGTTATCATATAAGATTAGAAATTATATTTTAGGACGAATCAAATGTTTTTCTCGTCGTTGTTGTACAAACCTCGATTGTGTTCTAATTGTTATACTACTAAAAAGTCAACAGTTTTGTTTCATTTTATGCATTAAGAAAGAGTTACATGCGAGATTCTATGGAAGCATGTTAGGTGTGTTTGGTTAAGAGAAACACTCCCGATTTGTCGAGAAGTTCAACAGCCCCCTTCAACACTAATTCCAATCGTGTATTTTCTTTTTTTTTTTTTTGAAACTCAAGCGAGTATTTTCAAATATGAGAAATGGTGCACAATAATCAATAAATTACATATTTACAATTAACCTGTGATAATAATCTAATTTTACTCTCTTTTGGTGTGAGGCCACTAGTTGATGTTTTCGCTATCCATTGTATTATACAATCATACTGTCTAGCATAGCTGTTCTTTTAGCATGTTCAATTAATGTGAACTACTTGTCCATTGGCATCATAAATATTTAGCCATTTAGGATTGTGGACTTTACCTAACAACACAGACATCCTATATATGAATTATGAAACACGAAAACCTCGTTAAGAAAATGAATTGCAAAGGCCAGGTAACAAAGCAGATCATATATATATATATATATATATATATATATATATATATATATATATATATATATGGTGGTTGTGATATTAGGTTATCCACCTATGAGCAGCCTTATATAACTTATACCCTATACACACATATATTTACACTCACAAATATATGCATCTATAAAAGAATAACAATACATGAAAAGAAAAACTCAACTTATTGAAAAACATATAGTTGCGTGAGTTATGGAGAAGACTTCGACGATGCTATTTCTTTTCTATTTCTGTATCATCTTTGCGATTTCAGTGATAAGAAGATGCAATGCAACGACATACTTTGTGGGAGACACCTCTGGCTGGGACATAAGCTCCGATCTTGAATCTTGGACTTTAGGCAAGAGATTCTCTGTTGGTGATGTTCTAAGTAAGTATCAAATACACCGACATACAATTTAAGTACTTGCATCCATCTACCGTTTAAAAGCGCGGACGAATAGTCATTATCATTTCACATTTTTAAAATAAAAAATAATAATTTTCACTCGATTTATACCTTTTAATTTGTTTAGTTCATATTTCTTGATTGCCATGTATTGATTTAAACTTGCTCAAATGCATGTATACATGTCTAATTATAATTTGCTTGAATTTATCTATTGATGCAAGTGTTCCAATACTCATCGACGCATAGTGTGTATGAAGTGGCGAAAGATAACTTCCAAAGCTGCAACACTACAGAGCCGATCCGTACGTTCACAAACGGAAACACGACCGTTGCTCTATCCAAACCTGGAGACAGGTTCTTCGTGTGCGGTAACCGGCTCCATTGCTTCGCTGGTATGAGGCTACAAGTCAATGTCGAAGGCAATGGCCCATCTCCGGCCCCTGTTGGAGCTCCCGGAGCTGCTCCTGCAGGAATTCTTCAACCGTCTTCTAAGAAGAATAACCCTGCGACCGGAGTTGCCAGCTCGGCTCCCCGCGTTGGTGGCTGCCGTGGGAGAGTTAGTATATGGACTTTTGTATATATCATGGTTTTTGTTTTCCAATTAATATATATGGACTTATACATTGAGACAGTAACAACTAAAATCCTTATACGAGTGAGTATTCTGTTATTTGGTTTGGTTTTGGTTTTATAAATGTTTGCTTCGTTTGGTTTGAAGAAGACCAAATAAAAATTAAAAACCAAAACTGTTTTGGCTCGATTCTGCCAAAACTCGAGTTTGGTATGGTTTGATGTAATTTTCGACAAAAATAGTACTAGCTGGATTGCATTAAAATCAGTGTGTGACCCTTCAGTTACACTTTGTATGTGTATACAATACTATCAATCAATGTACTGTATTAAATAAACAAGACATGTATCCGTTTGGTTTGGATTTAAATTCTTGGTTCAATCTATACTTGGTACGGTTTAGCGAATATGCAAAATCATACACACGCCGTCTCCAATCGCGACCGCCACTAAAACGCAAACGCGGTTCATTACTAGCAGACCCGTGTTCCGTTTCGGTGGCTCTCTGTCTGTATTCTATTCTATCTCGCGTCTTCTCTTTCCTCCTTTTCTCTCTAGAAAATTCTCCATGAACATACTCAACAGGTTCGGTTTAGGAACAGGCGGGCAAAGGAGCATGGATCCGTCTCCGATCGCTCAGGGAAACGACGATGACTCACCGGCGCCGGGAAACCACTTTGCCCAATTCGCCGCCGGATGCTTCTGGGGCGTGGAGCTGGCGTTTCAGAGGCTTCCAGGGGTGACTCATACAGAGGTTGGATACACTCAAGGGATCACCCACAATCCTTCGTACGAGGATGTCTGCTCTGAAACCACGGGACATGCCGAGGTCGTTAGGGTTCAGTATGATCCCAAAGACTGCACCTTTGAGTCTCTCCTCGATTTGTTCTGGTCTAGGCACGATCCCACCACCTTGAATCGCCAGGTACGTTGTATGATTTTGGTGGGTTTCTTTTAATTTTGGTCACAAAAGTCAAACTTTGACCTGTTTGAGATTTGTGCAAGTTGTAAAGGTTGAGACTTTTTGTTTCTTTATGTTCTGAAATTGAGATGGTTTGCATTAGGGATCGCTTGATTAGGCTTTGGTGGATTTGTAGATATGGTAATGCATAAGATCGTTTCTTCGTGTCTTCTCCATGTTACCATCGCATAAGTACTCTGTTTTGGTCTAAGTACTCTGTTTTATAGATAACTTATTGTTATGTACTTTGGCTGATGACTTAAACTTGTGAGTCAGGGAAATGATGTTGGAACTCGATACCGATCTGGGATATACTTCTACACGCCTGAGCAGGAGAAACTAGCACGCGAGTCACTGGAACGTCACCAGCAACTAATGGAGAGGAAGATCATGACTGAGATCTTGCCTGCTAAGAAATTCTACAGAGCCGAGGAGCAGCAGCAGCAGTATCTGTCCAAGGGTGGAAGGTTTGGCCTCGGGCAGTCCTGTGCCAAAGGCTGCACCGATCCAATCCGCTGCTACGGCTAAAACTTGAGCTCCTCTGTTTCTCTCTCAGAACAGAGGATGTTATGGACTTTTGTGTAAACGCTATGTAACGCATAATTACCGTTTTATACGATTATTTGCTTATGTTTCTCAGATTATTGAATGATATGAGAATCTTATGGACAAAATAAAGAAGTCCAACGGATATAGCCGATGGGCTAGTGGTAAGACACTTGGTTTCTTATTGTCCATTTGTGCATGGTTGTACACATCTTGTAAGACCATTTGTAATGTATTTAGCTGTTTTTCTCTAAAATAACATTTTTCAGAATATTAAGAAACAGAAATTGCTGTAGAGTGAAAATAGAAATTGCTATTTTTCTAGTAATGATCTTTATTTTAGAAAAAATGAGTTGAATTAGCTTTTGATTCTAGATGCTATTATAGATGTAAAAGTTGAAATGAGGTAGAGGTGTTCTAAATAACAAAACTCACCTTGTAAAGAATCATGGTTGTATACATCTTGTAAACAACAAAATTAACCTTGTAAAGAATCATGGTTGTATACACTTTGCAAATAATTCACCTTGTTAAGAATCATGGTTGTATACATCTTGTAAACAGCAAAATTCACCAAACTACTCCCATATTAAATATAGTTTTATTGTGTGCCGATGATTCATTACGCGATTTAGCGTTTAGGTAGGTGGGTCATCTCTTTCTGCTTTGTCCTTTATATATAAACCATTTTAGATGCTTCACCATCACACACACACTTCACACTTTTAAACACATCACCAACCGGTCTTTCTCATACCAATCTATCAAAATGGGTTCTTCTACAGCTCAAGAAGAGCCTCAAGTGGTAGATACACCGGTCATTGTTCCTTCTCCATTAGCTCAGGAACCTGACAACGATGTACCGGCCCCGGGAAACCAGTTTGCTGAGTTCGCCGCCGGTTGTTTCTGGGGGGTGGAGCTTGCTTTCCAGAGGATCCCTGGTGTGACAGAGACTGAGGTTGGGTACACTCAGGGGATCTCTCACAATCCTTCTTACGAGGATGTCTGCACCAACACAACGAACCATGCAGAGGTTGTAAGGGTTCAGTATGATCCTAATGAGTGCACCTATGAGACGCTTCTTGATTTGTTTTGGTCTAGGCATGATCCCACCACCTTGAACCGTCAGGTACCAAAGTTTTCTTGTTTTCGTTTTTGTTATTCTGAATATTTTAGCCTGTACGGTAATGGAACTTTGTGTTCTTGTCTTAGGGAAAACTTGAGGGAGCTCAGTACAGGTCAGGTATATACTTCTACACACCCGAGCAGGAGAAACTAGCACGTGAATCTCTTGAGAATCAGCAGAAGAAACTGGAGAAGAAGATTGTGACTGAGATCTTACCGGCGAAGAAATTCTACAAAGCTGAGGAATACCATCAGCATTACCTCTCCAAAGGTGGGAGTAGTGGCCATGCACAGTCCTCTGCAAAGAGCTGCAAGGACCCTATCAGCTGCTTTGGCTGAGGAAAAGCCTTTGTTCCTCTTCCCCTAAAACAGAGGATTCTCAGAGCATGATATGTATCTGTTTGTTTGTGTGTGTGTGTTGATTTGTAAGTCTCAGTTAGTAATAAAGATGGATGTGTCATCACCTCACCTGTGTAGCTTGTCTTAGTTTCTCAACTTTGAACTGATGTATGTTTGAATAATTAGTAAGTACCATCATTCATATCTAAACTTCTTATTTTCTTATGTTCGTGTGTTACGATTCTCTCATTTTCTTGAACGGATGCTTGGCCTCGAAGACTTGAAGCTTTGAATGGATCTGCACCTAAACACTATGGAATGATTGCTGCAACATCATGCATATCAATTTTGCCACTCACACACCAACATGTGCAATTTTTTTAAAAAAATTACGATGTTTCTGAGGTTATTTTCGTAGGACACAGCCCTCCATTGGCATTGACTGGCCTGTGTTCTATCAGCTGCATGTAACGCTTTTTGAGATATGGGTTGGAAGAAGAAAAGGCTGCAAAAGAATTAAAGAACACGTGATATTCACACTACTGGAAATTGTAACGTAAATAAATTCGAAGTTCAAACTCTCTGGTAGTCTGATGTCAGAGCCTGATGTTGCCACTGAGAAGTCAGAGAGTTAATTGAACTTCTCTAATTTTTCACAACAAATCATTTTCAAACTTTTCTCTTATTTAAATCAAAACTTAGAATTTTACTACAAAGTTCTTAAAAATCTGGATTTACTTACCCCTTAGTGACGTTCATAAGTAACCATATGACATCATATATTAAGATATTTTGAAAACTCGATAGGATGTTTGATCTCTGACTAACAAGATAAATATTAAACTGAGCTGGACCCGTCCGACCGGACGAGTATTTATTTTCACTTTTTATATAAATAAATATTATTAAATGTTTATCAGTTTATATTTTTAAATATTTACATATTTCTAAATTTTTATAAACACAACAGTCGAATAGTTTATGTACTGTAAAAATAGTATCTCGTGCTTGTTATTAAATTTTTGAAAAATTAATATTGATCTATTGATAGTTTGAATAATATTTCTTGTAACATGAAATTATTTGCCAAATGTAAAAAGAATTTAAATATTTTGATCAAATATGGATAATATGGTAAGATTTAGATACGTTGAAAAAAATATATTTGGTTATAAACATTAAACATTGATTTACAAACAATTCAAATATATTTAAATTTGAGTAGTAATTTTTTGTTGAAAATAATTAATAGCAACCAAAATAGTTAAACATATACTTTAAAATTTTTTGAAAAATATATAATTTTTAAGTGAGATTTAATTATATTAAAATAATATTGAGTTACAAATATTTCATCTTGTTCTATAAGTAGTTTAAAATATTTGAAATCTTAGAATATATAGATTTTATTATTCAAAATAATTAATGATAAGTTAAACATATATTTTAGGAATATTTAAAATATTGTTTAATGTCGAATTTTAATATGAATTTCGTTCAAAATAATTAATCGTAACATTATCCAATTTTAATATTGTTAAAATAAATTTTAAATATGAATATTCCTAAAAATCAGCTAATTTATTTTAGGAAATATATTAAATATTAAATTAAATTAAATTATATTGATTTAAGAAACTGTTTATTTAATGATTCATTTAATTCCTTAAATATATGTTCATTTAATGGTTCATTTGTATATGTTCTTTAAATATAAGTTCATTTAATGTTTTATTTAATTACTTCAGTGGCATGCCATTTTAAATAACGCTGAAAATTAATGGATAATTTATATATGTACTTCAATTTTAATAATAGAGATAATAACTGCAGTCACTTGGTTTAATTTTTAAACTTCTGAATTAAATTACCTTTCCATTTTCTTGCCTACTTCTAACTAAAACTCACACCTCTTTTTGGGTATAATTTCGATGAAGATATTATTGTCTTCAATGTGATTTTTTTTTTTGGAGAAAGTTGAATGTGATTTCTGTTGATGTTTCTCCTTTTGAAAATTTTTAAACTTTCCAATTTAGATACATATTGTCAACCAAATTACTCGAAAGTCAATTAAGATTTTTTTTTTCTTTCTTGACAGCTGTTGTAGAAAGTTATATTCATCATGAAGATTGCTACCTTTTTCCTCTCGAAGCAAAAGAAACACGTATACGAAAACCAGTAACGGGTAACGTATTCACCTAATATTGAGAAACAATGGTTTGCTAAAACTGATATGATATTAGACGTGAATCGTGATATATAATCAAAAAATTATAATATCAATGAGTATAATAAACAAAGGAGTATCAGCATCGGATCCAAATTATAAGATATTCAATTAATTTATAAAAGGAGCAAAAAAGAAAAACAGGAAGGGATTGATATGACTTAAGATACAGTGAATATTGACAACGTGTTGCTCATTATCTATTTAACGTGTTTAGCACCTTGGTCCAGACTCGACACTCAGTCGCCACATGCGCATGATGTTGCTTCATTGGCGCTAAATATAACAGCATGGTATTTGGTAATATTAACACCTTTATATTGTGTAAATCTTTTGAATGTACACTTGGATATCTGCATGTTGATGTGTTTGTAACTTCTGACAACCAAAAACTAAAGTTTTGGAATATTATCCCTGCTAGAAGTTGGTTAAGGTTTATCTTTGTCTCAAGTAGCCTTAGTTTTTGGCTAAATACATCAACCTCAACCTTGTAAGTTTAATGACATCACTATCTTATCTGAAAGCTGGACGATAATTTTAGTTTAAATATACGCATTGGTAGAGTTTACAAGAAAAGGGAAAGTCAGAACAAACTTGAGGGATCATTAGTTTGGTGGTTAACCAATTTTATCCTAATGAAAACCAAATATCTCCAGTTAGCAATATTTTACTGTTTTAACTTAAAATAATGCTTATAACCTGTTGACAATAGCAAAAAAATAGTGCTTATATAACCCATGGTAAATAACTTTAGATAAAGAAATTATGTTTGGTCATTCGTTATGATTATACTATTTATTCACTTTTCTTAGAACTTATTGAAGTTCTCACTGTAGTTCTCACCAAGTCACCGACGAAACTCATGAGCGTTGAAATCCAACCTAACAGTCCTTTACTTTCAATCTTCTGTTTTCAGTTTTATATATAAGTATATATTCCTCCCTATATTACTTACTAAATGACTTTATTAATCTAAATCAAACATTGTGTCTCGAATGTGCCAGCCAAAATGGTCCAAATTTAGTGGTTGGCACTAAGATAGATTGCAAAATTAACAGCAAAACCATTGGTCAAAAGAAATAATTTCCGTTTGTTTTGTAGTGAGTGAGAACCCAATTAGCATGACTAATGTAAAAGCAAGCATTTATACATAGATACACATGTTTATACATATTGTAATCTAATTTATTCTATATAAACACCCAAACCGACAGGTAAGGGAGGATACCCACAAAAAACAATCCATGTAAATAAATAAAAGTACACACATCGCTCTCCAATGGATGATCAAATTGAGAAGATGATTCAAGAACAAGAACCGATGGCTGAGACCATGCCAAATGTTATAACGGCGATGTCATCTCTTCTACAAAGGGTTTCAGAGACGAACGACGATCTGAGCCGTCCGTTATGGGAGCACCAGAGGATCTCAGCTTTCAGTGCATTGACCAAACCTTCTATACCGATCAGAAGCTACATGGAGAGGATCTTCAAGTACGCAAATTGTAGCGACTCGTGTTACATAGTAGCCTATATATACTTGGACCGGTTCATACAAAAGCAGCCGTTTGTGCCTATTGACTCCTTTAATGTCCATAGGCTCATCATCACGAGCGTCTTGGTCTCTGCCAAATTCATGGATGACATGTAAGTTTTCTCAATTTATACTATTTTGGGTGGTCTAAGGTAATCACTTCTCTAAAACATTATTTCAATTTGATAAACTTTAGGTGCTACAATAACGCATATTATGCAAAAATTGGAGGAATAACCACAGAGGAGATGAACTTGTTAGAGCTGGATTTCTTATTTGGAATTGGATTCCAGTTAAATGTGACGTTGTCTACTTACAACAACTATTGTTCTTCCCTACAAAGAGAGATGTTTGTGAGGAAGATGTACTCTCCACTTTTGGAACCTTCTTTCTTGACTCACAAGAATCTTCTAACGAGTTTGCATGATGAAGATTCACTATCTATTCATCAGAATAAGCAACTCACAACAGCTGTTTGATACATTAGAAGAAATCAAACATTTTTTCAATGAACCTAAGCAGCATACAAATTGATACATTGTGATGATTTATGTAACCTTGTTGAAGGAAATGTTTCAGCATTTTTGAAAACTTTAAATTGATTTCCCTGGACTTAAAACTCTTTTGGTTGTTTTACAAAATATAATGGAAATACAATGAAAAGTTGTAACCGATTTCGCAATTCCTTGTTAACTTTTTGAAATAATAAATTAGCATGGAACACCTACATTTACTGAGTTTTTTTTCTTACATCTAAGAATTTGAAGGTTCTATTTTCTAATTTAGGTTTCAAGAGCCAAACGAAATTTAGGAGAAGTATACAGTATACATACACAAAGTGAAGGTATTTTTGTTTGCAATTTTAACTATTTAGTTAATAATTTATATTATGGACGGGAAAAATAAAAATCAATATTATCTTTTATTCAATTTGTTAAATTCAATTGATTGTTTTCTTTTCCATTTCGGAACCTCAATGCTTTTCAGCAACAATGAAACAAAAAAAAACAGAGAACTGAAACAGAGTATATAAAGGGAAATCCCAATGACTTAAGCTTCCCAACCACGCAACTGGGTGGCTCGAGCTACACGGTTAACTCCAAGGGTGAAAGCTCCCATACGGAGGTTGCAGGAGTGAGTATGGCACATAGACTTGATGTTGTGGAAGGCTCGAGTCATGTACTTTTGAAGCTCCAGGTTCACTTTCTCCTCTTCCCACATGAACCCTTGGATGTTCTGTACCCACTCAAAGTAACTAACCGTCACTCCTCCTGCGTTTGCGTATATATCCGGAAGTATAATCACTCCTTTCTTCGACAGAATCTGCAAATAATCAAAAACAAAGATTAGATTTCAAGAGATGGGTTAGATAAGTGTGTTATCATGATGCTGCAATTACCTCATCAGCATCTGGATCGGTTGGATGGTTTGCTGCCTCTATAATGAACTTTGCCTTCACATCTCCAGCATTTTCCCTAACCAAAAAGTTAAAAGAATCAGAAAGTTGCACCTCTATGATTTGATGTGAGAGAGTTTTTGTTAATACTTGTTCAAGACACCACCAAGAGCACAAGGAATGAGAACATCACACTCATGAAGCAGGAGTTCCTCAGAGTCCATAGCGTCTCCACCGCTGAAATCCTTGAGACTTCCAGTTGCATCTTTGTGTTTCAGAAGAGCGTTGATGTCTAGACCTTCAGGGTTCCTCACTGCACCTGTGATGTCGCTCACCGCAACCACTTTCCCACCTTTCTCGTGGATCAGCTTGGCTGCCCATGTTCCAACATTCCCAAAACCCTGTTCACACACACACACACCAACCAATTACTCTCAACTCTCTGATACACAACATTAAGCTCTTCTAGAAGTGAGATTGTTACCTGAACAACAAATGTCAATCCCTGAATAGATTTACCGTACTCAGCAAGAAGAGCTTCAGTAGCATAGACCACACCACGTCCTGTAGCAGCTTCCCTACCAAGAGAACCACCAAGATCCTACAACCAAAGCGAAATCAAACAATCACACACCCACAACGTTTGGCAACCACACACAATCACAGTCAAGAGAGCCTTCTTTCTTACAATGGGCTTTCCGGTGACAACAGCAGGGGAATGACCATGAAACTTGGAGTACTCATCAAGAATCCAAGCCATGGTCTGAGCATTAGTCCCCATGTCAGGAGCAGGCACATCAGTATGAATACCGATGAGATCATGGATCTTCTGAGTAAAGACACGTGTAAGACGCTCGAGCTCGCTCATACTCAAGTCACGTGGGTTGCACCCGATCCCACCTTTAGCCCCACCGTACGGAATGTCAGCAACCGCCGTCTTCCACGTCATCAGCTGAGCTAACGCGTTCACTTCATCCGGATCAACCTTCAAACAAAAATTAAAAAAAAAAAATCAAAACTTTAGAAATACCCAATCCTTAGATTCGATTCAAGATTCCAAGATTCCAATTCCAAACCCTAGATCAAGAACAAATGATTCAAAACCAATTTTTTAAAAATAAAAATCAAAACTTTAGAAATACCCAATCCCTAGATTCGATTCAAGATTCCAATTTCAAACCCTAGATCAAGAAAAAAGGGAGAGACTTTGACGAACCTCGGGGTGATATCTGATCCCTCCTTTCATGGGACCACGAGCATTGTCGTGTTGAACCCTGAACCCGATGTAGGAGACGAGAGTGCCGTCGTCTTTGGGGATGGTGCACTCCACCTTGATTTCTCTGAACGGGATCATGAGACTCCTCTCGATCTTCGAATCCAGGCCGAGGATCCGAGACGCGTGGCGGAAGTTCCTGTTCGTTGCGGCTAAAGCATTCATGGTGTCTCGATGGGATGGAGAAGAAAACGCAACTTATCAAATCAAAGTGATCGCAAGGAAGAAAGATCCAAGATTGTATCTTTGAATCACTCTTATTTGGTAGTTGATGATGGGAGGAAGGAGGAGAGAAGAGAAGGAGTCTATTTATTTGATTTGAATCTGAGGCATTGAATATATTTGACTTCTCGTTCATACGTCAGGACGAACCAGAGTGAAACTCTCTCTTATCCGTGAAAATGACTCTTTTTGTCCTTACCTTATCTTATTTGGCTCTCTCTTTCTCTTTGTTTAGCTTTTTTTTGGTTGTCTTCTTTAAGTCGAACATATTTCCAAGATCTCAGTCAACATTTTCCCAAAAAAATAAAGATTTGAAAAGAACTAAATAAAGAAGATGACAAAAATAAATATTTTTTTAAAGGAAATAGATGATATCCATGCAAACAAAAAGATGTTTAATATATCATCTTAAATTTATGTATGTGGACTCTCAAAAAGATTGAAGCTTAGCTGGGACATATCTTTATTTATTTGACTATTTTTACTATATATTGTATAGTCTACAAAACAATTATTGATATCTCGTTATTAGAAATCAGTGTTTAAAAAGTGTCAAGGGCTAAACAGATGGTAACTCAATATTTAAATGAATATTTCATTATTAGAAATCAATGTTTAAAATAGGCCTGACACTTTACTTGGACCCGAAGATCCGACTTGAAACCGATCAGAAAAAACCCGGTTTAAGTAGGAACCGATCCGATGAAATTATCCTATCGGATCCTGTTGCAGAGGATCCATGGGCCTTGGACCCGACTCAAATCCAAAATCCGACAGGCACCCGAATTAATAATGTAAATTAAATAAAATGCATTAGGGAAAAATCGAAGACATGTTATTTGTCTAAGAGAGTAAGAGGTCAACCACTAGGAGACAACAAATTGTTTTTATATCTCGCATAGTTTAATATGTATATCCACTTTAATATAATTAAAGCCCAAATTTTGAATAAATTTCAAATATTTTCGAATATATAAATATTTTCAGATTTTTTTGTATTTTTAGATTTTTGGGTCGAACCCGAACCGAATCCGACCCAAAACCGAACCGAATCCGAACGATAAATTCTAGTTACCCGAATGGGTCCAACTATCTAAGACCCAACCCGGATTCGGTACAACCTGAACCGAGCCAAAACCGAAAATTTGAAATTATCGTATCGGATCCTAAACTCTTAAACCCGAAAAACCCGGACCCAAAAAAACCTGATCCGAACCCGACCCGAATCCCCAGACCTAGTTTAAAAAGTGTTAAGCACTAAACAGATGGTAACTCAATATTTAAATGAATATTTGTATAATCTACAAAACAATTATTGATATCTCATTATTAGAAATCAGTGTTTAAAAAGTGTTAAGAGCTAAACAGAAGGTAACTCAATATTTAAATGAATATTTATATCATTAGTACGGATTAGATATTTATAAATTATATTTATAAATTTTCTATTAAATATTATTATATATATTAAAAAAAATTGTTCTAAAACTAGGTATGGACATTTTATTTGGATCCGAAAATGAAAAGGTAATAAACGGTTTAGGTTGGGTATTGTAGTGTCATTTTACCCATTTAGTTTTGTTGCGGAAGACATGTCTTGGATCTGATTCGACCCAATTCCAGGATCTGATTGAGTGTCCAAAATACCCTAAATTTCTAATTATATTAGGTATATATGAGTGTTTCATAATATTTTTGTTATTATAGATATTGTTTAAGTTTCAGATTTGGGTTTTCGGGTTAAATTTTAAATTTTAAAAAATATAATTCGCATGATCGGATAAATATTTGGTATTTTCATGTTTTTGGATTAGATTATGGATATTTGGGAGATTTAAATGATTTTTGATATTTTTGAGTATTATTTTTGGTTGGACCGACATGACCTGAAAGAATCAAACCAAACTAAACCGTAAATTCTAATTATCCTATTAAATCCAACTATCTAATTTTTTATCGAGACCCGAACTGAATGATCCGAACTGGACAAGACCCGATATGAATCCGACCCGAGGACCTAAATGCCAAGGCCTGTCTAAAATTAACAAGGCTAGAAATTGATTTACCAAGTTGTGGATAGACATCTTATATAAGGTTCACGCTATGAACAAAAGAAACATTTGGTTCAACGAACTCCTACTTTTCGTTCTTTATTTTTCAATAGTTTAAGTACTGTCATCTATCATCTTGGTCTTAGGTGATACATATGAATGCGACTCATGTCCGTCAATTTATACATATGAGAAATCATTATTTTTTTTTATTTGTAGTAATCAATATGTAATATAATATACCCTCTTGTATTTTTACTATTTGGTAAAACAATAAGAAAATCCTGGAAAGTATCACCAATTACCTTTCTCAAAAACAAAAGTATCACCAATCACTAATCATGTTCCTCATTCATAATTTTTACCCGTCACATCACTGTTAAATCATAGTATAACACACTCAAATCAATCCTAATCGCATGTGAATCACATTACCATTCAGGTATGTCATAAAGTAACTCATATGAAGTATAGATAGGTTACGGTCCAACGAACCCTATTTTAATAATAGTTTGTTCAATAATCAATCAGTATGTGTTACCAACTTGTATCGCGCTCTCACTTGTGAACTTTTGACGTATTTTATTATAATGCAACCCAAATTACAAAGTCTCTACTCTTCCATTACATACAGAAAGAGAGGACTTTTTTGATATAAATTTAAGAAGAAAGAATGAAAGACATACATTTATACACATTATTTTCAGTCAAAAAGTATAGAATAATAGTTATGAGATGGGTGTGGTTTAGTAAGCGGGAGGAGGGAGGAGCCACAATGAGCCTTTGATGTAGCCGAGGGTAAGGAAACTGTTAGCTTCGTTTTTGTCAATGTCTTGTGTGTGGGCCACTCTCTTCTCTTTGTGTGATCCTGGTCCCGAGCACATGTATTCTCCATAGAACACAGTCCTATCATTCATAATACCAAAAAGTGTTATATTGTCCCATCACTATAGTTGGTCCTTTATAGCTTTCTATTAAATTTCTAACACTGCACAATAAACATAATCCTATAGATAATACAAAATGAACTTACTTGTCATTCTCGCGGTTCCTGTTCTCTTGCCATCCGGTTGGGTTGACAACACTGGACATCTCAGTGTAGGCATACACGACCTTAGGGTGGCTCATCCATGCCCTACCCAAATAGATACCCGTTCCAACTCCAGTGATCTTGCAGTGCACGAATGAATACCCATTCTGCTGGTTTTCACTCTGTCGATTGTGTGCTGTGATCACTCTTAATCCATCTCCGACAGCGTGCAGTTGCGTGTTCTATAAATATTAAAAAGATATGTTAGTGTAAATGTTAATCATACTATATACGAGTTAAATAAGATCAAACTAATAAGTAAAGACGTGTTTGTACCAAGTACAAGGAAGCTCCTCTTCCGAAGATAAAATCATAGGTTCCCTCGATGTAACAGTCCTTGAAGAAATGGTTGCCTATATCATCACAAAGAGTGTCCTGAAAACCATAGAATCTGCAGTTGTAGAAAGCCGCTTTATCGCCGTTAATCCTCATAGCGAGCGCTTGTCCTTGTGTTCCTGCTTTCGGCATTGGAGCAGTATTCTATATACATAGAAAAACTCACATATATGCATTAGATTAATACTAATATATATATACACCATAATTTACTAATGAACTTAAATATTCGTACTTTAATGTGTAAGTTGGCTGCCACAAAATATTGGGCCCAGACGATAAGCGTCGCACTCTCCATGGTTCCGAATTTAGAGGCCGTTCCGTCGAAGGTCAAGTTCGTTTCTGCACCAGGTTTACCCATTAATGTAACGAATGGTCGACCTACGTCGATTGTGACTTTCTCATGGTAAACACCGGGAGCCAACTTGATGATCACACGCTTTGTGTTCGGGGTTGGAATGCTCTTTATCGCTTCATTTATCGTCTTAAAATCGCCGCCTCCTTCTTGATTCACCTGCATTGAATTTCTATATTATTTTTCTTGAAACTAAAATTTACAATATGCATTTTTATTTGTGTCCAATGTCAAACCGAACGGATCGACATCATATTTTGGTCAAGTTTCCATCTCTTTAAAGCAAAAGACGTATGTCATCAGAAAAAAGTGAAAACTACAAAACCTATTCAAGAGGAATCAAATCTTACGGTGATGATCTGTGGCGTTGCTTCAGCTGCATCCAGGGCGGGATCGAGTGTGCCTTTTCTTGCTGAATAGGGTTGAACGTTGGCCTTGAACCATGCCTCGACTTGGGCTTTGTCTTCTGGAATTGGAGTTATATCGTCGGCTACAACCGCCGGTAAGGCAAAAATAACAAGAAATGCAATCATGGTCAGAAAAATGTAACCCATCTCTTTTTTATTTTTATTTTTATTTTTTAAAGGTAAAAGAAAAATATATAATATATTTATAAGAAAAAGTGTTATTACTAGTTTTATTAAACTAGTTTTATTGAAATTGGAAGAGATGAAAAGCCTTGGAAGGACTTTTATATGCGTTTGGGATCGTCGATGACCGGTAAGTTCTCTCTTTTTTACTATTCTCGTTTGTGGTTTGTACTCATTTAGTATTTTTAACATTTGATTTTCGTAAATAGCAATTTATCACGCACTTGGTGTGCGATTCATGTGGAAATCAAGTAGCCTTTTTGTTGAATAAACAATATATTTATTTGTATTCTCTTTGGTTATAATCAAAGATTAGAAGAACAAAATCATGTTATCAATTAATAAAATATTTCATTTAAATGAATTCTGTATAACTGCTGAAACTGCATTGGTTAAGAAACCTCCATCCTTACGCTCATAAAGCATCCGACTTTATGGAATAGTGTTTCGTATAACCTGTGTAAATCTAGTTTAGACTAATGGTTTAGATTCAAGTTTAGATTCTGAGTATTGGTGAAGATGGTGTCGTCGTGTGTATGGAAGAGTTTCGCCGTATTAAGATTTTCTTCTCTAATTTTAAAATCAGACATATTTCCAGAGCACAAAATACAATGACGGATAAATTTACATGTGAAAGCACGAAAATTCTCTTTCAGCTATATTATATATTGATTTCTTATTTTCAATTTGGCTTTCTGAAACGATAGCTTCTTAGTAGATTAACTTTTTGTTGTAAAAAAGAAGATTTTGGGTTGGGTAGATTTAATGCACCTTTGGTTTTTAAGGGTTTTATCTGATTTGTCATTTTGATTTGTGTTTTTAACCAGATTTAATAGGAGACTTGTTGGTGAAACCCAAACACAGTTATTTTATTATCAAAAGGTAACGAATGACAAAATTCTAATATTTCAGGATCCGAGCTAGCGGGTCTGGTGATTGGTCGAACTAAGTTAGCTATATTTTTTCAGGATAATTTTAATCGAGTCATGCTCGTAATCAAAACTTCATCATCGGATTGATTTTATAAATCTTTAGGTAGAATATGACAAAGTAAATATGTCCGAGAATTAATTTTTATATATAACATGTCAACGTAACTCCGACAACTTTGTCAATCATAAATTCATATGTTTTGTCGTTGTAGTGGCTTAATTTATTTTAGCTTTAAAACATGAGTAGAGATTACTGGTTAGAAAATTACAAATATATACTCCATTGTTAGGAGGAATTTGAAAATGCATATCTGTACGTGCATCAATTTATGGAGGATGTCATATAGAGGTTTATATTCAATCAATAGACAGTTGAGCTATAATAAAAATGCATGATTGTTTATCGTATATTTAACCAAATAGACATTTCCCGACGCTCTTCTGGTCGAGTAGTAAATATAAGAGTATTGGCTGAACTGATTTTATTATTATGTATTCTACGGTATTTATACTAAGTACATGAGGTATTCTAGGTATAATACAAAGACTGAAAGACCCTTGGATACATATACTCTACACACCCCCTCAAGATGGAGGGAGTTTCATCACTCCAATCTTGGACATGAGTTCATTGAACCTCGAACGCGCCAGTGGTTTGGTCAGAGCGTCGGCTAGCTGATCTCGTGTCGAAACATGCTGGACTCGAAGTGCACCAGATTGCACATTGTTACGGACAAAGTGAAAATCGAGTGCTAAGTGTTTCATCTTCGAATGGAATACAGGATTGGCACTGAGGTACGTTGCACCGACGTTGTCACAATACACTGTAGGAGTAGATGGCATCTTTACACCAAGTTCGTGTAATAAAGAGGAGATCCAGCATAGTTCTGAGGCTGTATTCGCAACGGAACGGTACTCTGCCTCGGTGGAAGAGCGGGCAACACCAGTTTGCTTCTTAGAGGACCAAGCAATAGGAGTTCTGCCAAGATAAACAATATACGCATTAGTAGACACAAAATCGTCAGTGTCTCCTGCCCAATCAGCATCAGAAAAGGCATGAAGATGGATGGGAGAGCTGGTGCTGATGAAGATTCCATGGGTGAGAGTTCCAGCCAGATATCTTAAAATACGCTTCGCTGCCTGCCAATGGATGTCGGTGGGACGGTGCATAAACTGTGATAACCTATTCACGCTGTAGGCTATGTCGGGGCGAGTGTAAGCCAAATATTGCAGACTCCCAATTACCATCCTGTACTCTTTTGCATCGTCGAGAGGAGTACCAGATAGTAACGAGAGCTTAGGCATGGTCGCCTGAGGTGTAGAGACTGGCTTGGCGTCGACCATATGAAGCTTGGTGAGAAGGTCAACAATGTATTTGCGTTGCATCATGTGAAGGCCGCGCGGCGTCCGGGTAACCTCGAGTCCAAGAAAATAATGTAAATCTTGTGGTTCCTTGAGTGAGAACCTCGAAGCAAGTACATGAATGCAAGCGGTAACAAGAGTAGAGGTGCTCCCGGTGATTATGATGTTGTCTACATAGACAAGAATGTAAAGAACCTGAGACCCTTGAAGATAAATGAAAACCGAGGTATCAGCTGTGGAGTTGTGGCATCCCATTTGGATAAGAAACGTCTTGAGTTCCTCATACCAGGCCCGAGGAGCTTGTTTGAGACCGTATAAAGCTTTCTTCAAACGACACACATGATGAGGACGGTCACGATCAACAAAGCCTGGCGGTTGAGAGACGTATACTTCTTCTTTAAGGGTGCCATGTAAGAAGGCATTGTTGACGTCCAACTGCTTAATGGGTCAAGACCTCGTCACAGCAAGATGTAATACCAGTCTTATGGTTACAGACTTGACTACCGGACTAAACGTTTCTCCATAGTCCACTCCATACTCCTGGTTATACCCTCGAGCAACCCATCTTGATTTATACCTGCCAATCTCACCATTAGACAAATATTTCACAGTATGAATCCATTTCGAACTAATGACATTTTGAGTTGGCGATGGAGGAACCAATTCAAACGTCTTGTTCGCTATTTGAGCATCGTACTCAATGCTCATGGAACGTCGCCAATTCTCATCTCGCATGGCCTGGTGGATAGTGGTGGGAATTTTAATTTCTGGTTTGGTTTTGGTGGCAGCAAAAGTGAGTTTTTGAGTGGGTTTGGAGATGTTGTTTTTGGAGCGGGTTCTCATGGGGTGGACGTTTTGAATTTCTGGTAATGGGTTTTGTGGAGGAGGGATAGTATCAGGAACCGTTTGATGGAGATTAGGGTCGAATGTTTCTGGTTCACTGGTCTGTGTTTGTGGTTGAATTGTCTCTGTCGCAGTCGATGTTCCTGTTGAAAGCTGTCATGTTCCTGTATCATTACTCGGTCCTGCAGACGCAGAAGGAGGCAACGACACCGGAGGCACATTCTGGGGAAGTTCCTGAGCTGGGGGAGGCGGAGGAGGCGACTGTACGAGGGGTGGTTGATGTATCGGGACTCGGGTCGATGGTGTAAAGGGGGAAGAACTTTCTGGTGGGGTGGTATTGGTTTCGGATTGGGAAGGTTTAGTGAAGGGGTAGTCGGATTCTACAAAGGTCACATGTCGGGATGTATAAATGCGACCTGTAGGTTGATGAAGACAAAGGTACGCACTTTGCGTAAGGGAATAACCAAGAAAGACACACCGAAAGAAGCGTGAGTCTAACTTGTGGGAGGTATACGGACGCAGCCAAGGGTAGCAAGCACATCCAAAAATACGCAGCTTCAAGTAGTTGGGTGGTTTGCGGAAAAGCATGGCGTATGGAGATTCGTTGGTAAGGACAGATGAGGGTTGACGGTTGATCAAGTAAACGGCTACGGCAAAGGCATAGGTCCAATACTCAGTGGGCATGGAAGCTTGGTGAAGTATTGTTAAGCCAGTTTCGACAATGTGTCGATGCTTGCGCTCAGCAATTCCATTGTGCTCAGGAGTGTGCGGTGGAGAAGTGAAGTGTGAAATCCCATGAGTTGCAAGGAATTTTCGAAGAGCTATGAATTCTTCGCCATTGTCGGAGTAAAGGTTTCGTATGGGGAGGTTGAAGTGTTTTTCCACCAGGGGTTTAAACTGAGTAAAAATATCTCGCACTTGGGACTTTTGTTTGAGGGGATATAGCCAAGTATACCTGGTAAAATGATCAACAAAAATAAGATAGTACTTGTATTGATCAATAGAGAGGATGGGGGAGGTCCATACATCAGTGTAGATGTATTGTAAAGGGTGAGTGGAGGTGATAGAGTTTGTGAAAAAAGGAAGTTTATGAGTTTTATTAATAAGGCAATGGGAACAAGGTAAAGGTTTTTGAGAAACAACAGAAACTGGCAAAGAAAACTGAGAAACAATAGTTTGTAAAGTAGAGATAGATGGGTGTCCCAAGCATGAGTGCCAGTAGGTTATGGACGTTTTTGGTGTTGGGGAGGCGAAAAGGGAGATGGTATTGCGGGGTGATACTGGCCACTCGTACAGCTCGTCTCTAGTTTTGCCTTGGAGCAACCGGTCCCCCGTGCTCAAGTCCTTCACCTAAAAGTGAGTAGGAAAGAATTCAACAGAAACATTGTTAGCATTACAGAGACGATAGACGGAGATAAGGTTTTTCTGTAAATTGGGGACATAAAGAACATTATTTAAAGTAAAAGAACTAGTAGGTGTGGTAAGGGAAGTGGAACCAGTATGCGAGATTGGAATTGTCGAACCATCAGCGATGCGGACTTCTTCTCCACCAGTGTATGGTTGATGCAGGAAGAGATTGCTCAAATCTGTCGTAAGGTGGTGCGTCGCGCCGCTATCGAGAATCCAGTCGTTTGGATTGTAAGCTTGAGTCGTCGCCATGTTAGCCCTAGGTTGCCACGATGTAAGCGACGGAGTGTTGGTGCGCGTAGTCAGCTGCGACCCTGATGAAAAACCTGACAGTTGTGAGCACCGGCGAGCACTGTGTCCATGGGCACCACATAACTGACACTTCCCTTGATAGCCACGTGATTGTTGGTCCGGACGCGGCGAGAACTGATGTTGCTGTTGCCACGTTTGTTGTCCTCGATAGTTGGTGTTGTTGTTGCGGCTTTGTCCGTGATAACCGCGATTATTGTTGTTGTTCGAGTTTCCTCGAAACTGAGCCGCATTAGCAGTGATAGGTAGCACAGCAGGAGCAGGGTTCTTCGTCTGAAGCTTAACCTCAAAGTTGAGCAGCTTCTCATGGATCTCTGTGATCGAGGGAGTCGTTTTGCGGCTTTCGATCTGAGCAACGATTTGTTTGTACTCTTCAGGTAACCCTTCAAGTACAAACTCAACCTGATCCTCCAGTTCGTATGGCTTCCCAAGAAGAGCAAGCTGGTCGAAACGTGTTGTGAAGCCTTGGAGATATGCATCAATGGACATCATTCCTTTCTTCCACGACTTCACTTGTTGACGGAGTTGTTGGATGTGCGCACGGCTAGGCTTCGCGTAGGTGGCGGAGAGGGTTTCCCAGATTTGAGCAGAGGTTGTTGTTGTAGAGAGTATCGGTTGAATGGAAACCGTGATGGCTCCAAGCAACGAGCTATAGATTAGCTTGTCTTGACGTTTCCAGATTGTGTATGCTGGGTTCGTCGATTGAACACCTTCATTGGTGACCGTCGGATTTGGTGGAACAGAGGAGCCGTCGATGAAACCGGCGAGATCGTATCCATCCAACAAGGCGTTAACTTGGTGGCTCCACATCAGAAAATTCGAGGACGTGAGCTTGGTGACGTTATTCATGTTGACATTAAGGATGTGTTGAGAGTCTAAAACTTGAATAGTTTCATGCGATGGAGTAGAGGAGCTCGACATCAATGGTGGATGGAGAAGAAAGAGAATGTCGATGGGGATGAAGAAAGGTGGCGGCTTTTTAAAAAATTAGATCCCTAGGTATCACAGCTCTGATACCATATAAGAGTATTGGCTGAACTGATTTTATTATTATGTATTCTACGGTATTTATACTAAGTACATGAGGTATTCTAGGTATAATACAAAGACTGAAAGACCTTTGGATACATATACTCTACAGTAAAAAGACATGTTTGAACGTTTCAGATTCGATTTGTGAAATTAAGTCGTATTATTTTTGGATATCCACAGAAATATGAATTATTGTTTTCTGTCTGAACACTCATCCTTCCATATATAGGTTCAGAATATCCTAAACAAATCATATATATATATATATATATATATATATATATATATATATATATATATATATATATATATATATATATATATATATATATATATATATATACGGCGATTAGTAAAACATTAAAAAACGATATATAGCAAAAAAAACACTGATCAAGGTTCGAACCCACGTTTCGAGAAGTGTTAAAGACACAACACACCACTGGACCAAGGCAAATTTATGCAAATGTTCCCATTTTTTTAGTAAATATACATATATACAGATAAAATGATAAAAAATTAATCCCCGATTAATCGATGATTAATCTCCGATTAATTGATTCGGCGCTAGGCTCTGGTCGACCGCACGCGTAGCGCCTAGCACAATTTTGAACAGGGATAAATACTAAAGTAAATGAAAACAATTAAAGTAAAGCAACTTAGAGTAAAAAGTATAGGGTAATAGTAGTTCAGTAACTAGCTTTACTGAATTCAATTTAAAAAACATGAAAAAGTAAGGCATTTTACTTTTACTTAAATAGTAACTAGAGTAAAATAATAAAATGAAGAGTGTGGTTGGATAGTGTTAGAGCAACGAGAGAAAACTAAAGTATAATAAGAACTGAGTGAAAAATACGTGGAATAAACAAAAAAAATAAACAGAAAACATCGCAACTTTTAACTTTGCATAAACCAAACAAAAATAATAATATGTTTTACTGTACTTAAAGTCTTAAACAGTAATTTGCTTAAAAAGAAGATAAATTGGTTTTCACTCAGATTGATTGATACAATAAAACCTGAAACTAGAGTAAATGTTTTTCCCATTCAAAATATATGGCATATTATGCTTTCCAATAACTTAAATAGTAACTAGAGTAAATGTTTTTTTCCATTCAAAAATTACTAAACAGTAATTTGCAAGTTTGCATCAATATTGGTGTAGACATACAGTTACAAACGTGAAATAAAAGAATTGATGATGTGATGTTAATGTCTTATGAATATATTTTTTTACGACAAATACTCCGTATACTTTTTACAAACTATGAGGTTTGACCTGAGTCATCCAGCTTGAAAGCTAAGAGTTTATATGGAAGAAGGATAGTCCACGAGCACGAGCTCCCTTTACAAGGCGATCAACTCGCAAGTTTAGTGAATGAAAAATAAAAGATATAGAACAAGAGATAAACATAGAATGAATAAGATGAAACTCATCGAATTCAGCCAACATAGATGGCCATTGGTCTTCATCGTCTTCTTGCTAATATATATATATAGAAATAAAACTTTAAATTCCCAACACAAAAACTAAATACGAGATCTTCAATCAGAATAATAATATATAATTAATTAAGGGGCACTGGGACCCCCAGGACAAGATACAGGGATTATGAATTGTTGCAATGAAACCAAAATTACGTAAGTCTCATCTACGAAGAGAGGACTCTAGAAAAAGATAATCAACACAAAATATACCGATATACAGACGCTCGGTGGATAAGTAAATAGGTATAGTTTTTAGTTCTAAATTAGATTCATATTGAAGCGCTAACAGCGGGAGGTGGTAGAAGCCACTTGGATCCTTCAATGTAGCCGAGGGTAAGGAAACGGTTAGCCACAGTAGGGTCAATCTTTTGTGTGAATGGAACTCTCTTCTCTGTCTGTGATCCTTCTCCTACGCACTTGTACTCTCCATAGAAGACGGTCCTGCCCCCCCCCCCCCCCCCCCCCAAAATAACATAAGAGACCGTACAGATTGGGTCCCAATTTCCATATAATGTAACATGAGCATTGGACTTACTTGTCATGTTCGGCTATCTTGTTTTCTTGCCATCCGGCTGGGTTGACGACGTTGGTCATCTCGGTGTAGGCGTAGACAACCTTAGGGTGGCTCATCCATGCCCTACCCAAATAGATTCCTTCACCAACTCCAGTCACCTTGCAATGCACGAAAGAGTTTCCGCTCTTCTCTTCCGCGCTCTTTCCCGCATGCGCTGTAATCACTCTAATGCCGTCTCCCACCACGTGCAATTGTGTACCCTTAAATTAGGTACGTATAAGAGATGTCAGACTTTATATATTAAGAATGACTAATTAAGATGACATCATAAGATATAGTATACATGTACGTACCAAGTAAAGAGAGGTCCCACTTCCGAAGATGAAATCGAATGTCCCTTCGACGTAACAATCCTTGAAGAAATGGTTTCCGGTATCGTCACAGATTGTGTCTTGGAATCCGTAGAATTTACAGTTGTAGAAAGCAGCCCTGTTTCCGGAGATTCTCATAGATAAGGCTTGTGCTCCCTTCGCTTTACCATCCGGTGGGGGCGCTGTATTCTAAGAATGCAAGAAAATCTATGTAAGCATTGTTGATTGGAATCTATATTTTGACTAGTAGCATAAGTTGTAGTATAAATATATACCTTAACGACGATGTTGACAGCCATGAAATAGTCGGATAAGATAATAAGTGAGGCGCTATCTACGGTGCCAAACTTGGCGGCAGTACCGTCGAAAGTAATAACCGGCATGGCCTTGGGATCTCCCATCAATGTAATGAAGGGTTTGTTTCTGTCGATGGTGACCTTCTCTTTGTATTCACCAGGGGCTATCTTGATGATCACACGCTTTGTGTTCTCTGCAGGAACTTTATTGCGTCCATTATTGTTTTGGATTCACCTCCCTTTGGATCCACCTGCGTTTACATTATTTCAAAACTTTGTAACTAAATAGCTACTCAAGGTTTGTTTATTGTATTTTGGGGAAATGTCAGGTTTATTTCATACGGTGATGGTACGTGGCTCAGCCTCAGCAGCTACGAGAACAGGATCTAAATCTTTACGCGAAGGCAAAGGAGCTACGTTGGCCGCAAACCACTGCTCCACTTGGACTTTGGCCTCTGGAATTGGGGTTGCATCATCTGCCAACACCATCGGTGTAACAAACACCACCACCAAGCCTAATAATATGGATACGATTGTGTATCCCATTGTTTTATTTTTATTTTGTTTTTGTTTTATTAAAAAATTAAAAAGAATTTTTTTTTTTATTTTTTTTTTTTGTGAATGATTGAACGAGAAGATGGACATGGTATATAGTGTTACAGGACCGGAGAATAATAGTTTCATTTCGTTTGCTATTATTATGTGGTTATCCATTTTTTTTTCCGACTAAAAAGACTTCATTAATCAATATCTTTGTTTACAAAAGCCTCCAAAAAACGGGGACAGCTATGGAACATTTTCCATTGGGATTCTAAAGTATAAGATTTCTTTGCTAAACAATCAGCCACTCTATTATTTCCCGGAGCTGTTATCCATTTTTTTTTAGAACAACAATGTGGTGATCCATTTTTATTTCTTTCTCTTGACTTTTTCTTTGTGACCTCTTTTGGAATATATTTACTGCCTCGAAGTTTTGAGGCTATTTTTTTCATTGTGTTGTTTGGTTTATCTTATGTTTTGTTAGCCATCATTACTTCCTCATCGGTTTGAGGCTATTTTTGAATGTTGTTTTATCTTATGATTGATCCCAAGTATATTAAAAAAAAAATCATTCCTCTCTTATTTCCTTCTTCACTCTTTTGCTTCTTCATACATTTTCATACTACCAAAGAATTAATTACATGATAAATCTTCTGCGTAACTTATTAATAATTTATTTTATTTTTAAAAAGTCAAAGTCAGTATTCTGTGACATATATTCTCTGTTACAACAATATTAATTGCACTGGTTGGTGAATAGAAAATGCTATGTTTATTAATTCGGTGGGTTAGATAATCAATTTAAATGTCCGGCTGGTGAATGATATATAGATTTCGATGTTTTGATTAAATATAACTTTATATAGTATATGACGATAGGCAGAACAGATGAAAATTTTGAATATGTTGACCATAACTTATAATAAAGTTTCATATTGGACGTGGCCCGGTAGTGCGCGGGAGTTTTTAACCAAACTCATAGAAAACTTCAAACCAACCCCAACATAACAACAATTTAAAAAATACTAGTCCACTTCCATGCTAATTTGAAAATTTCTGAATTAGTAAAGATTCAAAGTAATTAGTGCGTTGAATAATACCGGCTACAAGTTAGTGTATGCTTTTGGTATTCCGTATTATTATATTAAATTTAAATAAATATAATAATTTAATGTACTGAATAATTTAAAAGTTCGTTTATTCAAACCTCTCTATTTTTTCTTTTTCTGAAACTGTCAAACCTCTCTCTCTCCTTCATTTCATCTTCTACTCGGTGCACAAAGCCAGAGGTTGAAGAAAGATTTGAGGTGATCAAAGTGAAATGCAAAAGCTAGGGTTCGAAGACGCGAGATACTACTATCCAAGCGGCACAGAGAAGCCGTATAGCTACCAGTCATCGGCGGTTATCAACAACACGGCGTCAACGAGCAGATACTACGAGGAAGACCAACCTTACGTGGAGATCTCGCTAGACATCCACGACAACTACGTCTCCGTCTACGGCTTGGAGTCACCGGACCATACAGGCGCCGGATCACTTCTGAGACAAGGCCCTTCAGGGAGAAGGAGCAACTCTGGTCTGAAACATATAGCGTCATCCGTTTCAACCAAACTGAAACGAGTTGCTTCCTCTGTCTCTTCTTCGTCGTCGGCGAGAAAGCCCCCGCGTCCGCCGTTGGCTAAGTTCCGGCGCTCGAAGTCTAGAGCAGAGCAAGCACTCAAGGGTCTCAAGTTCATCACCAAGACTGATGGCGTCGCTGGTTGGCCTGGGGTTGAGAAACGGTTCCATGAGATCACAGAGAACAGCTACGGATTATTACACCGTTCAAGATTCGGTGAATGTATAGGTAAATAGTAAAAGCAAAGTTTCAAAACTTTCAATCATCGAAGTTTTTCTAAGTTGGAAGTTTTAATGCAGGGATTAATTCAAAGGACTTTGCATTGGCATTGTTCGACGCTTTACGAAGGAGGGAAAATGTAAATTTAGATTCTATAAACAAGAAGCAGCTTCAAGAGTTTTGGAAGCAGATCACTGATCAGGATTTTGACTCCAGGCTAAGACTTTTCTTTGCCATGTAATGTTTTCTTGAAACCATTCTTTAATTTATATATCCGTCCGTGAAGATAGCTGAAGTGTGGTATGAATTTGCAGGGTGGATAGAGATGCGGATGGTAAGTTAAATGAAGAAGAAGTAAAAGAGGTAAGAATCTTTGATTATTTTTTCTAGCAAATCTTGATGCTTTTTGTGATCTTCATAAGCAGTTTTTTTCTGTTGTTCTCATCATGAACAACAGATTATAAGTCTAAGTGCTTCTGCAAATGATCTGGAGAATATTCGGCGACAAGCCGATGAATATGCTGCTTTGATTATGGAGACATTAGATCCCTATCATTACGGTTACATCATGGTATGTGAAGTTTTGTGAATGAGGTTCGTTTTATTTCTCTTAATTGAGTTAGAAAAAAGTCTAGTTTGTGAGTGTTTTTTTGATGTGTTTGGAGTCTCTAAAATGCAAAACAGATAGATAATCTCGAGGTACTGCTGCTGCAAGCGCCAATGGAGGAAATAAGAGATGGGGAGACAAAGATCCTGAGCAAGATGCTAAGTCATAACCTCAGAATATCACAAAGTAGGAATCTCGGGGAGCGTGTTTACAGAGGGGTAAAGTATATTGTGCTCGATAACTGGAAGAGAGTGTGGATAATGGCTCTATGGACAGGTGTTATGGCCGGGCTGTTCACGTGGAAGTTCATACAGTATAAGAATAGATCCGCTTACCAAGTTATGGGAGTTTGTGTTTGTGCAGCTAAAGGAGCTGCAGAGACCCTTAAACTTAACATGGCTTTGGTGTTGTTACCGGTTTGTAGGAACACCATCACTTGGCTCCGGACCAGAACCATGTTAGGTGCTGTTGTTCCCTTTGATGACAGCCTCAATTTTCACAAGGTAAGTAATGTTAGCTTCTTCAGATCTCATATTTCCATAATATTTAAGCTTATGATTGTAACTTACACAGGTTATAGCAATAGGAATTTCAATTGGAGTTTTAATCCATGCAACATCTCACTTAGCCTGTGATTTCCCCCGGTTGATTGCTGCAAACGAAGAGGCGTATGAGCCAATGGTTAAGTATTTTGGGGTACAGACAAAGAGATATATGGACTTTGTGCAGTCGGTGGAAGGAGTTACAGGGATTGCAATGGTCATACTAATGACTATAGCTTTCACATTGGCTACACCATGGTTCAGACGCAATAAGCTCAAGCTTCCTGGACCACTGAAGAAAATAACAGGCTTCAACGCCTTCTGGTACTCTCACCACTTGTTTGTTATCGTCTACTCGCTCCTCGTCGTTCACGGATACTATGTTTACCTTATCAAGGAATGGTCCAAGAAAACGGTTAGTAACTTATTAACCACTAGACTCTGTACAAAGTTGTAAATGATGCAGTATGGACTCTGATTTTGGTTTTCATGTGATTTATCAGACATGGATGTATTTGATGGTACCAGTAGTTCTTTACCTGTCTGAAAGGCTGATTCGTGCGTTCAGGTCAGGCATCGAGGCTGTTTCGATACTAAAGGTGAAATCTATTAAAAACATTTCTCTACTAATTATATAAATAATACATCTCTGTTACTTACCTTTAGTTCTTCAACAGGTTGCTGTGTTACCAGGGAATGTCTTGTCGCTTCAAATGTCAAGACCAAGCAACTTCAGATACAAAAGCGGACAATACATGTACCTCAACTGTTCTGAAGTTTCTTCACTAGAATGGTAATATTAAAAATTAATTATATTATTATCTGAGGCTGAGAGACATATACATAGAAGCAAACTGAGAAGTGGTTTGCACATAAACAGGCATCCATTCTCGATTACCTCGGCTCCAGGTGACGAGTACCTCAGTGTCCACATCAGGGTTCTTGGAGACTGGACAAAGCAACTAAGACAACTATTCTCTGAGGTACTTTACTCCATTTCTCCACTAAACGTAAACACGAGTTCCACTGGGTCCAAAAAGTATGTAATTTGCGTCTTATGGTATATGATCCTCAGGTGTGTAAGCCACGCCTTCCTGATGAAAACACACAGAACAGAGCTGATCCGAGGCTCCTGAACAACATCCCTAAGTAAGTCTTATAAATATCTATCCATCAGTTACATAAGATGATCTCAAAATGGGACTAAGCGCTTTAACTTTGAAACTGTGATCTCTTTAGTTTTCCAAGAATCCTAATCGACGGCCCATATGGAGCACCAGCACAAGACTACAAGAATTTCGAAGTTGTCCTACTCGTGGGTCTAGGAATCGGAGCTACTCCAATGATAAGCATTGTAAAGGACATTATCAATAACATAAAAGGAAACGGAGACATAGAAGAAGGACGAAACAGTAACCGAAGACAGTCACCGATTCGCAACATGGCCACACCTCCTCTTTCCCCAGCAAGAAGAAGCGAGACGTTTAGAACCAAGAGAGCTTACTTCTACTGGGTCACAAGAGAGCAAGGATCTTTTGACTGGTTCAAGAACGTGATGGACGAAGTGGCGTTAACAGACCGAAACAAGGTCATTGAGCTGCATAATTACTGCACCAGCGTCTACGAGGAAGGAGACGCGAGGTCCGCACTGATCACGATGCTCCAGTCGCTAAACCATGCCAAGCACGGAGTGGACGTTGTGTCAGGGACACGTGTCATGTCACATTTCGCTAAGCCAAATTGGAGAAGCGTGTACAAAAAGGTTGCTGTGAAGCATCCCAAGACTAAAGTCGGTGAGTTTCTTACGACCACACTCATCCACAATATAAAACTGAATGCAAAATGATATGAATGTGTGTTGGTATATTATGACAGGAGTGTTTTATTGCGGAGCAGCTGGATTAGTTAAAGAGCTAAGACACTTAGCACTGGATTTCTCTCATAACACTTCCACTAAGTTCTGTTTCCATAAAGAAAATTTCTAAAAGTAAAGTTTGGAGATATATGTAGTTACAAGGTTCTAAGAGCCTTGAAAAAAGCTTATTGAGTTATTGCCTTAATTGTTGAAGAACTTTGTATAGAAACTGTACAGATACTGTGACTTAATACAGTTTTGGTTCTTGTACAAACTAATAATGTTTGTATCATTCAACGCAAATGCAGAACATTACCTTTCCATACGAACTTCAAGTGTCTTCGAGATGGGATATTGACTTGTTATTCCTCTCATATAGGCTGTTTCAGCAAAAGAACAAAATGCATTAAAACACTTTTGATTAACTTTCAGTCATATGTACTGAATTCTCAAGAAGAGTAGAGGAAGAGAAGAGGCTTACCATGAAAGCTCACTTATTCTTTCGTTTCAGCCTCTGAAAGCTGGGTTTCATGAGTTGGCTTGATGAGATAGTCTGGTGGTTAGAAAGCTGACTTGTCTGAAAAGGAACCAGAGGCTTCTTCTGAGACAAGACTGAAACATCCGGTGAGATTTGGCTACCTGTGACTACTACGCTTGGTGATCCAACTTTCCCTCTCTTCTTTCTCGGAGCTTCAAGTCTTTCGAGTATCATCGACGTTTTCATATCAGCCTGCTTGTTGTTAGGCGACAGAAATGGGCGGTTTGTATTTGGTTTGGATGTAGTCAAAACCGGAGAAGGAGACTTCATGAGAACCTCAGTGACTACTAGTTGTTCCCATTCTTTAGTAATGGAAGCTGCTTTGTCTTCTTCATCAGTTATCTGAATTTCCTGACGTGTTTCTTCTTCTATGGGTGGATTTATTATGCACGGAACTGAATGTGCCACTAGGACGACAGGATCTGAATCAACTGAGCTCACTTCGCATGTTGCGTCGTCCAAGTTTGAATGTAGTGAACTGCCACAAACAACAAAACTTAAGAGACTTGTAACAGATTTTCAGGGAGGTTAGCACTGAAGATGAGAATAAATGAAGAGAATCACCCAAATTGAAGACTCTCTTTCACAACGAGGTTCAGTTTTTGGTGGAAGCCCCTGTTATGAGTCAGAGGATTGTAGTCTGTTGATTCAATCTGCCTCAGTAGAGAAGAATGAAAAGTTAGGAATTATACAACTATATATGACTATCAACAGACTGTAATGAAAGCGACCTCTAACAAAGCGCCTTTGACAGAAATCTCGACTTCTCTAGGAATAGAGGATCCAGCAAACTGGCTGACACTGGAGGAAATAGGAAGGACTTCCTCTGACCCTGCCAATCTCTGCGAACAGATTTTTTTGTTAAACTAAGAAACTAAACAAATTTAGGTCATACACAAATTGGTTATATCATAAGGAGAATACTATTCAGAATGCTACTGTTATTTTATCAAGGTAATGAATACTTACTCTCAGAAGCATTGGACCGTTTTCTGACGGTTGAAGAATGTAATAACAATGAAATTCCACGACTTTTCTGGTGTCTAGATTACAGCCTGAAGAACAAACCAAGCCTTGGTCCATTGAATACAGTGCACCACATAGTCCCTGAAAAACTGTGTTTCTAGCTGCTTAGGAAAGCTATGAGACAAAACTGCAATGTGGGTTTCTTTAGGGAAACAGTATGCTTACTCTGAGTGTTCAGATCTGGCTGATCCATTTCTTCTGAAGAATCTTCCGTTTCATGACATGTCGAAGGGCTTACAATGTAAGGCCTCCCAAGTATTAGGCCTACGTCAGAGTATACTTTAATCAAGGTCTCTATTATGGAGGAATGAAACGTAGTCAAAAGATAAGAGCTATAAATCATTACCTTCATTTATAGAAGTTAGATTAGTCCTCTCAATTACAGTGAAATCAATCTGGGAAGAGATTGGGTGAAGTTTCTGGAGGCTATCGATTGAAGGCAAAAACAGAACAGTTCTCTCACCAACTTTCACAGAACTATCAATAACATCATTCTTTTCAATACCATGATTGGTTATAGAGCATTGCAGCTTCTCTGTAGAGATTTCAACTGAATCTCGTACTGGGATTCCGTGACACCTGCATGTCTGTAAAAAGCAACAAAGAGGATGAAAAGCTGTAGTGGACAAAGCATTAAGCATTAAGTGATACAATATGAACATATCCAGTATCCACCTAAGAATGCTAACTGCAAGCTTATTGAAAGATAAAATATTAAAATTTAAGGAAATGACTCAGTTGGCTCAGTACTTGACAAGGGATAAATCCGTCGACGATCTCATTTGTGGCTGCACTGAGATTGCAGAAGATCTTGTTCACTGAGCCAACAAGGTTACGTTTGAAGATAAATTGGGCCTGCAGTGATCCTCCAGTGTCATCCTTAAGATCCTGAAGCCATTTAGTTTCAAGGCCACGAAGTGATTTTCCATCTGAAATTCACAAAATCGATCAATATCCTATCTCCGGAAATGTTTAAGAACCCTCATTGCGTTGCCTCGTGATAACAGATAACAGATTTAAATGACGAAACTAGCCTGGAAATCTTAAGGACGTACATATAAAAATTTAGTCACTGCTTGAGAAAAAAAATCAAACGAGAAGCAATCAGTTATTTGGAACCTACCAGGGATGCAGGTCTGAAATGAACAATTGTCAAGGTCAGACAGACATCTGAGGAATCTATTAGTCTTCTCCTGCGTATAGCTCAGATGACTAGCTCTCTTGTCAAGCAAAAGAAACTCAACCGACACACATTTATCTGCTGCAGCCTGAATAAAAAAGACTTAAAAACTGAGGAAACAATCTACAGAAAGCACTAACAAATATAGTATTTGGCTGACCATGAGAGTCTTTCTCGCGTCAGAATCCATATCCTCAGGGAAGCATGAACTCAGAACGATAACTTTCCTCATGATGTCTCTACCTCCCCATGAGTACATAGCTCGATCACACAGAACACTAGACAGCTTAAGATCTATCAACAACAATTCATCACTATGACTATCAGGAAGCTATACAGTAATTGATAAGCAAAGAGAGGAAGAAAGGAAACACCTCTGCAAGATACGGCTCCCGATTCATCGATCTCCGGTACAAACGCGTCCATAGGCAAGCTGTTAACAGCGTGATGGAAGTCGCGAAGGCAGAAGTTTCCACTGGGAGTGTACGCAAATTTCAACTGCTAGATCCATCGAAACGTAAGCAAACCACACACAATCATCGCAAATTAGAAGGAAACAACTATGGATGAGTTTAACCTGATCGTTTCCAGATATCCGATCCTTCAGGATATAACACAAACCAATCCGATCAGCGAGAGAATCCACCGGAGACGAAATAGCGTGTAGATTGGCGAGATTCAGAAACGACTACAAAATTCGCAGCAGAAAATCAAATTCTAGGCTTAGATTCTGAATCAACAATCGATTCCGAGCTTTCATGATCGTATACGAGAATCGAATTCGATCAACAGATAAGATTTGAGCGATCTACGAACAGATATTCTACTGATAATGGAAAGAATGATAGCGATAGAGAGAGACCTGCTTTAGATCTCCGATCAGAGACGGAGAGATGTTACGCAGATCCAAGACGAAGCAAACTAGCACCATTCTCAGTCAATCGTCGTCGTCTTCTTCTTCCACCAACGATTCGCGCGAGAAGGAAATTTGAAATGGGAAAATAGAGCGGAGTGATTTAAATGAAAAAGACGATCCCTATACTTCCCGGAATATTTGGGGTTGCCCTACAATAAACTCTTCAAAATAACAAATATTGCCCAATTAGACATCATTAATTCTCTTTTGGCCCTAAACTTTATCCGTTATGGTATTTATTTTTCACAAATCGCAATGAACGGCAAGTCCAAAGTTGAAAACTTACAATATATGAACTGAAGATAAAAGAGTAGTACTAGTGTATGTAACCAAGAATAATCGAGGGAGACATGGTATAATATAAATCCAAAAATGATGAATCAGCCAGCCCAAACGTAAAATTAAAAAAAAAACCTTTAAATCTAATGACCTTCAGTGCCAATACTCTTCAGTTTTCGGTAGACACATCTGAGCTCTGAAGAATATCACGAACGAAGTTGATGAATGAACAGAGCCCACCCAAGAAGTTATGATCAATAACGCCATTACCATCATGAACATGAGCGAAATCCACCAGCTTCACCTGTGCACGAGCACCATCATCATGTATGGATTCGTTCTCATAGATTATCAGAATCGAACACGAGTTGAAATGGTAAAACGTCTGGTTCTCAAACCAGGTCTTGAGCTCAAGCAACTGTGTCAAGACCCCCTTGGAACCACCATAGACGCTAGACGCAAAAGCAGAGTCAGGTTTGGAGCTGGTGTCAGAGAGTGTATTGGACGAAACAAACTTCCGAAGAGCCAACCTCACCCCATCGACATTGATCCCGTTCAGAAGCTTCCTGTCTGGCTTCCAGAAGCTCAGCTCTTTGTGGTCATACACCTCGAAGCCAGAGATCCTGAAACCAGAGGACACTGTAGTGCTCCTAGCGTCTTTCCTCAAGCATTTCTGGATGTACTCTTCGGATGCTTCAGGGTACCATGTTCTCGAACCCATCTTAACATCCATCACCGAGGGCTTAGAGTACTTTGCGAGGAGATTCTCCAGGACAATCATGGCTGCTCCATCAGAGCCTTCGACGGCTTGAGTTCCGTGATACACTGGGAAGTATCTACGGATATGATCAGGAACCTCTGTGTTTGAGGAGAAAGATTCGTAGAACTTCACCTCGATTTCACCGCGAGAATCTCCCTGGAGTGGCTTGAAGAACCGGCCCTTGTCGTCGACGAGGGGACCAGGCTTCCCGTCTTTAGCAATGTGTCCTGCAACCTGATGCTCAGGGGCTTTGAGATGCATCTTGGCAGAGTATGATAAAACTGTAAGAATAAGAAATCAGATTAATTAGAAACCAATTTTAATCCCAAGAACACAGAGATAACTTCAGTTTTTCAATCAGACAATAAGGGTTCAGAATGAGGCAACATGCGAGATATATATATATATATATATATATGAACTATAATAGGAATTGATCCTGAGAATGGGAAGTACAGAGAGATACTAATCCGGAAAAGGAATCACATTTATGAAAGATATCAAGTGATCTGAAACCAATAACAAGAACATCTCATGAACTATGGAATAGCTATCACATTGAATCAAAGTAGACAACAATTATAGATAATAAAGGTTACTGATTGAGCTACTTGCATAACTAAATATTCTAACTTTTCTACCAGAGGGAGATTGTGAATCAATGCCACGTGTCCCATCGAGAAATCAGATTAGGGTTCTTCAATTCTCTTCTCATTTACAAAATTAGAATATTAAAAACGGCAAAATTCCATCATCGCTTGTAGAACAAGAGAAAATAAGGTGAAGGAAACAAAAAAAATACCCTAAATGATAAAAATTCGGCGAATCCTTATCCAAGTATCATTTAAAAAAAAAAGAGATACTTTCGTGGGATCTGTTGCTAAAAACGCAGAAAAGGCTAAGAACTTTTAGCAAAAAAGGTAGGATCCTAAAGGCAAACGCGAACAAACTTCTAGATTTAAGTAAAACAGTAATGGAAGAAAGTTACTGGTTAAAAGAAGTAAAGATTTTACCAAATAAAAAGGGGTAGAAGGAACAAATCGTGAGGAGGAACGATGAGGAAGACGATGACAAAGGATTACGATTCGCAGATGAGGGATCCCGTCGCTGTTAGTTTCTTTTATGAGGCACCGAAGCGATCTAGCTGGATAAATATATACACATGAATTTAATAATGAGATTAATTGTTATTGGCTAATTTATTTTTATTTTTGTATAAGTTGGATGTAGAGGACGAAAACTCAACACGGTTGGTGTTTGTCTACGACATGTGTCATACTTTAAAAATTGAAAAATATTCATACACAATACTAAATGGAAAAGGAGAATAAAACTTAAAATACTATAATGGCATTTTTAGACAAGATATTAGACTACGGTTGTCATTTACATAATTAAACAGATTTTAATATACTGCATATTTATATACAGTAAAACCTCTATAAATTAATAATGTTGGGACTTTAAAATTTTATTAATGTATAGAGATATTAATTTACAAGATTTTTCTTATTTAGATTTTTTTCTTATTTTCTATTTTTATTTAGAAAAAAAGAAAATATTTTATTTTACCGTTTGTGCATTATTTAAATTTTAGAAATTTGATTTTCATATTGTTTTATTATCTTATTTTGTTTATATTTTTATGTTTCATGAAATTGTTAAGTGATTTTCGGTATAATTTTATTAAATATTATCATATTGAAATGTTAAGAAAAAAAATCATTGTGAATATAAAACCAACAATATAATATTTAGTTTGTACTTATATAAAAGTTATATATAGATAGATTATTAATTTATGATTTTAAGGGGATTATATATTTACATAGAAATTTTAAATATTATTATCTTATTATTTTATCGATTTGTGTTATATTTAACACCGGCCCAATTTGAAACCGGCAAAATTTATTAATTTATAGAAATTATTAATTTACCGAGTATTAATTTATAGAGGTTCTAATGTAGTTTCATGAAGATTTATATGAAAATTGCAGTGGATTGTTAGAAAAAAAAAATATACGGTGCTAGAGGTTACGCTACTTATGTAACATTTTCCTTAAACGATACTACTTCCGTTCCAGAAAGTAAGATTTTCTAGATTTAATTTTTGTTTCACAAAGATATATTTTCTATATTTTAAAGTATTTTTGTTTACTTTTAATAAACATTAATTGTGAATATTTAAATTGATTAAATTTCATTGGTGGATTGTTAATGAAAAGTGTATAGAAAAAATAAATAGTAAATTAAAAAGTAAACATTTATTATGTTCTTAATAAACGTGAAAACTTTAAAAAATCCTACTTTCGGAAACGGATGTAGTATAAATAACAGGATAACCATACTTCGAAAATTAAAGGTTAGGTACTTAGTCTTCGAAAATTAAAGGTTAGGTACTTAGTTTTAGACGCGTTTCCAACGAATATCATCAATCAACTCGTTTTGACCTTTCTCAAGACGTCTATGTGATGCACCTCTACTAAGTTATTTAAGGAAACACAATCTCTTTAATATCGAGCATTTTAATGGAAAATCAAAGCAATCATTAAAACTTAGGAAAACAAAATTGGCAAGAGAAAAGAAAAAGTAAACCACATGTGGCGGAGATGTCGATAAAGCCAAAATTATTGAATTTGACAGAGAAAAACATGGCACGCATTGGAAATTTATGAAAGTGTGGACAAATATCATAAACAGCCGGTTTAGCCGACTATGTAGATTAATCACCAATAACTAATGCTTTACGTAGCAAAACCCTAATCATCATGAGATATGATTACGTGCGTGTTATAGTCTTGTAGATATATGTTCTAGCACACACATTAACGATAGAATTGTAGTAAAAGCTAAACTGAAAGAATCTTAAAACACATCAACTTCATTTGTCTTTCACGAAGATGCTTATAGTCGTTAGGAAATACAAAAATGAAAGATGCAACTCTATCTTGGTGTGTTTTGGGGCTGGACCACTGTATTGAGAACATACGCCTAACATTCTCCTAATATTCCGTAGATATTTTAAACCTTGTCACTATACAATAGCTTAGAAAGAACATCAATTTAAGAACTTTTATTTTAATATATCAATTTACCGTGTAATGAGTAATTAATTAGACCCACTAGTTGCTCCACGATAGAGGTTGATCGTGATTGCTTCACCGTTGTAAATTCACAGGCGCAGATTCAGAGACTACCAAGACGAGCGACTCTCCGTACGTCACCGTTATATAGGACGATTCACAAGCCGACACGATGGCAACACCATCGATCACCACGTATGATCCTACCATACGACCTTGCTTACCGTATGATCCTACCATACGACCTTGCTTACCGACGCGTGGCTAACTACCTCGTACCCGTGCATGTGCGCCGCTACTCCTCCTACTAGGTTTAACCGTCTCTTTCACGGTTGCAAATCCTTCATGTCATGAGTCCTCTGTTTCAATGGTGAGAAACTGTAAGCAACTGTGGAAAATTTTAGACAGGAAAGCGAGTGTTCCCTGCCGTAGGATTACAACTTCTCCGAGGTAAAATATCTGATTTTGACTTTTCAAATTTGTCCTGCATCTTTTAATGAGCTGATGTAATTTTTTTTTAAAATGTTTTTTTGATCAGGACAGTAACATAACTCGATCTGAATTACCAGATAAGACAATGGAAGCTAAGTGTTTGCAGAATATGTTTGAGTTGATTGATTCTGGATTCTTCAATGAAACTAAGGTAGAGTTGCCTTGTTACTTTCTCACGTTTTGAGTAAGAAAGATTGATTAATTATTTTGGTATTATGTATATATATAGATTCAGGAGATTGCACATAGGGCCACTGAAATGAATGTTCCTATCTATCGAACCAACCGTAAACTCGTGGCTACTAAGAATGGCGGCTTGGAGAACCCATCCCCTCTGGTGTTTAATCCGTCTTGGAACAGAGAAGTTCCACGAGCACAAGGCAAAAGATTCAAGTACCCTTCAGCGTCCGGAGTACGTCTCCCTAGTGATGAGGAAGATATTGCATTCATGAGCGTAAGTTCATCAGTCTCTTTTTATTGTTCTTGTTATAATAGATGGATATTTTTTATATGGTTAGAGAAATGCTTCATGGCAGGTTCTTGAACTCGGAGAACTTATAAAGACCAAACAAGTTACTTCCAAGGAACTCGTTCGGATTTATCTCAAGCGACTGAAGCGGTATGGAAGCTTATGTTCTGCTACTTTGTGTTTTTTGTAGGGAATTTTTATCTGATCTGATGGTGTTAGTGGGGATTCTCGAAGGTACAATCATGTTCTTGAATCGGTGGTTACTGATACCGAAGAGTTAGCATACAAACAAGCCAAAGAAGCTGATGATTTACTCTCTAAAGGAACTTATCTCGGTATGTTTAGATATGTTTGATTTATTGATGACCAATTTACTTCTGGTTAATATTTTTTTTATTGTGTTTGCGTGATAGGACCTCTTCACGGGATTCCATATGGTTTGAAGGATATAGTTGCGGTCCCGGGGTACAAAACTACGTGGGGCTCAACTTCTTTCAAAGACCAAGTTCTTGATATTGAAGCATGGGTTTACAAAAGGTAAATTTTTTTACCACATCCTCTGTTTTTTCTTTTTGTGTGTGTTATAATGGAGCTCACTTGACAACATCGTTTTGTTTGTTTGGTTTAGATTAAAAGCTTCAGGTGCAGTTTTAGTAGCAAAGCTTGTAACGGGCTCTCTAGCTTATGATGACATTTGGTTCGGGGGACGAACTAGGAACCCGTGGAATATAGAAGAATTCTCTACCGGTTCATCAGCTGGACCTGCTGCTTCCACTTCAGCTGGTTGGAGTCTTTTATAGAAAATGAATCAAGATTACGTTGCAATTAATTTGACAATAACTGGAATATAACCCTGTTTCTTTGGGTTTTAAATTTTTGTTTAGGTATGGTTCCGTTTGCCATAGGCTCGGAGACAGCAGGCTCAATGACTTACCCTGCAGCTAGGTGTGGTGTAACAGCATTGCGTCCAACGTTTGGGAGCGTAGGTAGAACCGGAGTGATGAGCTTATCCGAGAGTCTGGTATGGCCTTAACTCGCTTCTTCAAAAAAACAGTACATTATATAATAACTCTGTGAATGCAACTTCTCTTGTCACAGGATAAGCTTGGACCTTTCTGTAGAACAGCAGCAGACTGCGCTGTAGTCCTTGACGCTATAAAAGGGAAAGATCCAGAGGATCTCTCATCAAGAGAGATTGCGTTTGAAGATCCCTTCTCCGTGGATATCACGAAACTCACCGTTGGATACACCAAAGATGCTGACATGAAGGTAAACAAATATTTAATTTGCATTCAGAATAAACATCTTTGTGTTTATACAACAAGTTAACATGTGTAGGTGGTGGAGGTTCTTGGTTCTAAAGGTGTCAATATGGTTCCTTTCGAACTAAACTATACAGTGGAATCTGTTCAAGGGATACTAAACTTCACAATGGGGGTAGACATGTTAGCTCATTTTGATGATTGGCAAAGAACCGGTCAAGATGATCTCTACGAAGCTCAGGATCAATGGCCGGTTGAGTTGCGCCGTGCTCGTGTAGTTACAGCCGTCGATTACATGTTATTTCATTTTAATGCCAAGATCTAATTAGATTTGTCTTAATTCAATCCTAACAGATTTCTAAAAAAAGGTAGAATGACTAACCTTGATCCATGCTTGGATGCAATCCCACCAATTGATGTTCTCCTCTTTAACCTTCTTCCTTTTGGTGATTTCCTTGATGGACAAGAAATCCCAAACCTTAATCTCTCCCTTTGATAAACTATTGTTGTATGTGTTTTTAAGGAGACTCTCTTCTTACGTGCCAGTAAAAGAATGTAAGAGTCACTTTTATAATGGTCAAAGAGACATGAATCTTAACCAACGCAATTCTCTAAGACTTCACCACAACCGTTCGTTATATTAACGGTATTACAACGCACGTATGCTCATATATAATAATAATGGTAATGTATTCCATTATCATTACCTTTAACACATATATATGATCATGAGATTAAAGTATTTATAAATATAAGGTAAAGTAGGAGGGTTATCAATACACCTATATTCTAACTCATTATTCGAAACCGATCCATCACGGTATCGACTTTTATATTAGAATATAAAACATTAATATGAACTTGAACTTTATATTAAACCAATAGATACATAGGTCACATAGAATATAAAATATTCTTACATTCTCCCACTTGACCTTTGTGTCGACTTAAAAGTTTAATAACTTTAATGTGCACTTTTATATCAAGTTCATTTGATCTTTACTAAAATTAAATTTGATCGAATCATGGCGGTTGTATGTCATTAAACCACATAGTCCCTTCCATGTATCACAAATCAATTCCAATTTATATAAATCCTTATATGAGAAGAACATTTATTTCTCAAACCAAACAATATGTTATCCACAAACCATAAGTGTATACACATACTTTAATGATAACATAATCAACAAATCAGAAACATAATCTTTAAGTGAATTCTCTGTGTCAAATACGTAATGAGCATCTCATAACTAAAATAGCAAAGTCTTATCTATAATACCCATACGTTCTACATGGCCATTGAACGCCTTGGGAGGTAAACCTTTAGTTAGCGGATCCGCTACCATCATGTCCGTCCTTATGTGCTCAACTGACACTCTCTGTTTCTGAACTTCTTCTTTAACAGATAAGTACTTTAGCTCCATGTGCTTAGCACCCTTCGAGTACTTGTCGTTCTTTGAAAAGAAGACTGCTGCAGAATTATCGCAGTAAATTCTCAGCGGCTTGGCTATAGTGTCGACAATTCGAAGCCCTGAGATAAAGTTCCGCAGCCATAATGCATGAATTGTGGCCTCAAAGCATGCCACAAATTCAGCCTCCATAGTGGAAGTAGCAATGACAGACTGCTTTCCACTCTTCCATGATATTGCTCCCCCAACTAATAGGAACAAGTAGCCAAATGTTGACTTTCTGCTATCAACGCATCCGGCATAGCCTGAATCTGAATATCCAATGACTTCTAGCTGATCAGATCTCCTATATGTAAGCATGTGCTCTTTGGTGCCTTGCAAGTACCTGAGAACCTTCTTTGCAGCTTTCCAGTGGTCCATTCCGGGATTACTTTGATATCGACCCAACATTCCAACAGCAAAGTTGATATCAGGTCGAGTGCAAGTTTGAACATAGTTCAAACTCCCAACCACTGATGCATAAGGAATTCTTTCCATTTCTTTACGCTCCAATTCATTTTTAGGACATTGCATTTTACTGAACTTATCCCCCTTCTGAATTGGAGCTATTCCTGCAGAGCACTTTTCCATTTTATATCTCGCTAAGATCTTATTGATATATCCTTTCTGAGACAAACTTAACAGTCCTTGTGATCTATCTCGAAAGATTTCTATCCCGATCACATAAGATGCCTCACCCATATCTTTCATTTCAAAGTTCTTAGAGAGATACTTTTTCACACCATGTAACATACCCATGTCATTTGCAGCAAGCAAAATATCATCAACATATAGGACTAAAATCACAAACTTACTCCCACTGATTTTAATGTAGATACATCGATCAACAATGATCTCCACAAAACCAAATAACGTAATGGTATCATTAAACTTTATATACCACTGTCGAGAAGCTTGCTTTAGTCCATATATTGACTTTCTCAGCTTACACACCAAATTTTCTTTTCCTGCGACCACGAAACCTTCCGGTTGGTCCATATATACTTCCTCCTCAAGATCTCCATTCAGAAAGGCGGTTTTCACATCCATCTGGTGAAGCTCAAGATCATAATGAGCCACCAAAGCCAAAACAATTCTAAGAGAATCCTTCTTTGAAACAGGAGAGAATGTCTCTTTATAGTCAATGCCATCTTTTTGAGTGAAACCTTTAGCAACAAGGCGACATTTACGTCTTTCAGGTCTACCTTTCGAGTCACGTTTAGTCTTACAGACCCATTTACAACCAACAGTTTTGAAACCATCAGGCAACTCTACTAAGTCCCATACATGATTATCACTCATAGATTTCATCTCTTCTTTTGAGGCATCAAACCACTCTTCAGAATTGTCACTTTCCATGGCTAATTTGAATGAGATCGGATCATCATCCATGCTTAAGTCACATTCATTTTCAATAGTGTAAACCACATAATCAGTTGAAATGGCTGATCTTCTTTCTCTTCCAGATCGCCTTAAAGGTATTTGTGGTTCACTATTATCTCCTTGAATTATGACAGGTTCATCAATAGCATTTTCAGCTAGAGGGACTGGCACATCATTATGTTGTCCTGTTGTGTCATTTAACTCTGATGCAACAATAGGAACAACTACCTCAAGTGGAACTACAGGTGAAGAAACTTCAACCTCAACTTCATTAATGTCCACCTTTCTTGGTTCACCACTCCCACTAGTTTCACCGTTTTCAATGAACCTAACATTACCCGATTCAACAATTCTCGTACTATGCTTAGGGCAATAAAATGTGTACCCCTTTGATTTTTCAGGATAGCCAATGAAAGATCCACTGACAGTCCTAGAATCAAGTTTCTTTTCTTGTGGATTATATAGCCTTATTTCTGCTGGACAACCCCATACACGCAGATGTCTTAAACTAGGTTTCCTTCCCGTCCACAGTTCATAAGGTGTCTTAGGAACTGCCTTACTAGGAACACGGTTCAGCACATACGTTGCAGTCTTTAATGCATATATCCACAATGAAAGGGGTAAAGAGCAATTACTCATCATGCTCCTAACCATCTCTATCAAAGTACGATTCCGCCTCTCAGCTACACCATTTTGCTGAGGAGTACCAGGCATAGTGTATTGAGCACATATGCCTCTACTTTCAAGTAACTTTGCAAATGGACCAGGACATTGTTCATTTTCATCGAATTTTCCATAAAATTCACCACCTCTGTCAGATCTCACCACTTTCACCTTTTTATCTAACTGCCTTTCCACCTCGTCAATGAATACCTCAAGGACATTCACAGACTTAGATTTTTCATGCAGTAGATAGGTATATCCATACCGTGAGTAATCATCAATAAATGTGATGAAATATTTTTCGCCACTCCATGAAGGAGCATCGAAAGGGCCACATATGTCGGTGTGTATTAACTCAAGAAGGTGAGTGCTTCTTGTGGCTGGTTTCTTTAAAGTATGTTTCGTCTGCTTTCCTTTAATGCAGTCTATGCATACATCTAAGTCACTGAAATCCAATTGAGTGAAGAATTTCATTCTTTATTAATCTTTTAATTCTTTCTTTGGAAATATGACCTAGTCGTTGATGCCACAAGAAAGCAGAACTTTCATTAATTGCGCTACGCTTAATGCCTCGATTTTCAACATTAAATAGAGATTCAGAAAACTTTGCATCAAGGTTGAACTTATAAAGTGAATCAAATAAAGTACCACTACCATAAAAGTAATCATTTCGGTACAATGTGAAAACACCATGTGCAACCTTAATACTAAAACCTAAATTGTCCAACCTACTTAAAGAAACAAGATTTCTAGCACACTCGGGTACATAGAGACATCCTTCAAGATCCACATGACTTCCAGTGTCCAAGATCAATCTATACGTCCCAATTGCTTCTATTCGTGCCTTCATCCTATTTCCCATGAACAAGTACTGTTCAGGTCCTCTTATGGGCTGGATCGAACTGAATCCCTGTTTAATATGAGACACATGAGTAGTAGCACCAGAATCTAACCACCAAGTATTATTAGGAACTTCAACAAGATTCATTTCATAGCAAACAAAGCTATAATGTTTACCTTTCTTGTCGAACCAATCCTTCCTTTTAGGACAATCCTTCTTGAAGTGTCCTACTTGCTTACAAAAGAAACACTTCTTTTCCTTCTGGATTTGACTTTGAGGTCCTTTCACGAAGTTCTTGGCATTCTTTTTGCCCTTCTTACTTGATGTTCTTTTGCTGCTACTGGCATTTCCATGACCAACGAGGTTAGCAACTTGATCTTTCATCTTCCTTAATCTCCCCTCCTCTTGAATTAGCATAGCCTTTAACTCCTTAAAGTTCCATTTATCCTTAATGGTGTTGTAATTCACCTGGAACTGGCTAAATTCAAGAGGTAGAGAGTTCATGATGAACTGAACCAAGAACTGCTCATGCACCTCCATTCCCAAGGTCGTTAACTTTGCTGCCAGATTAGACATGTGCGTCACATGATCATGGATTGGCTGAGACCAGTCGAATTTCTTTGTAGTTAGCTCATTCATGAGACTTCCTACAATCGACTTGTCAGCCAATTCCGATTGTGAACATTCCTTAATTTGCTCTATGAATTCCCTTGCTTTCTCTGTCTTAGGCATTGATGGCTTAATACTTTCCGCCATCGTCAACCTCATAAGGTTCAAGCTCAGCCTGTTAGATCTCTCCCATCTCTCATAACGAGACTTTTCAGATTCGGAGCTATCTACTGTAATAGTTGAGGGTTCCTCATCAGTTAGTATGGCTGAGTCCAAAGCCATTACACCCAGTGTAAACCGGATTTGCTCGACCCATTCACCATAGTTGAGGCCATTAAACTTTACCACAGAGTTAGCAGATGCAAACACATTTGATGAAGCTGCAAGCATTCATACATGTTTACCCGTTAGTGCTTTGAGATTTTAATATATATTCAGACTAATAGAAACTTTAACACTTATATTTTAAATAACCTTTGGGCAATATTTAAATACAAGTACTATCATTGATGCTAATTATATATTATTTAATATTAATCAAATCAAACACTAGTCAAATAAATATGTTATCTTTGGATATACATATTATTCACTAGAGTGAAAAAATGACTAATTCTTTTCTTTTATTAATTATATTCAATGATTCACCTTTGGGTAATCTCCTAGAATATAAATAATAAATTAATTGACCGATCAAACTTTTATGTCATTTAGCATCCATGATCTTTGATCAATTAATTTCTGAACTATGTAATTTTTAATATCTATATGTAATATAACATGGTCACTTTGGTGACTATCATGTTATATACATATAAACATTTAAATTTTTAAGGGGAAAAAACTACTTAAATTGTGTTAATATTTCATAACACAATTAGTTATCTTTAAAATGTGCGGAAGCATTTTCTTTAATTTAACTATTTAGTTTGATAGATAATTCACGTGTATATAATACACTAAAGGAATTGCCATATGCTAACTGTCATGCATATGCTATCATATTATATTAAAAAAAAGGAAAAAACAGACACGTAAAGATTATGGCATCGTATATCATTACGAGAAGTGCCGTACTTGATTACTTTGCCGTACGTGATTACTTGATCGAGTGGTAATATATCATTATAAAATGTGTATGTAATTAAACATTCATGCACACGATCAAGTACCGTACCATTATATACGTTTTATCTCATACGATGCTGTACTTTAATGTCAAGTTTTTTTTTTTTTTTTTTTTTTTTTTTTTTATTGTGTTAATATTTCATAACAGAAGTTACTTATTAATAAAAGGCAGCGGAAACATTTGAAATTAAACACACATACATATAATATTAGAATATTATACATAAATGTGTCCAATTGTCACAACTTCTCATTGGTGACTTTTCATGCATGTATGTAGTAACCGTCAACACGTCCAGAATTTTTAACCATAATGAACAATTATTTTACTCATGATTATGAATTCATATACATTCATGAATTCAAGTAACCAGCAATTTATATTGCCGGGACTAATTAAGTAAAATAATTAATTCTAACCCATCCTTTTTGAAACGGCACTAAACAAAATCCTTTAATCATGCATGTGCCTTACGTTCTGTTACGTAAAACCCAGATTTCACGTTGACACTTTTAAACAAATACTACTTATTGTCGCAAGGTCTCAAACGTAATGGTGACTCTTTAATATTACGACAATAAGGGCAGTAACAACATTTGTTTTTTAACTGTGATTTAAAACAATTCCCATGAACACTCTTTTAAACGGATGATACCGTATATGTCCATGAGCAAAATAATTAACTTATGCAAGCGTCTTAACGATGATCAACGTTAGACTTCACCGCATAATGCAAACAAATTTACTTAAGGATGAATTAATCAAATCTAAGATGGCTCTGATACCACATGTTAATCTATTTTAATGCCAAGATCTAATTAGATTTGTCTTAATTCAATCCTAACAGATTTCTAAAAAAAGGTAGAATGACTAACCTTGATCCATGCTTGGATGCAATCCCACCAATTGATGTTCTCCTCTTTAACCTTCTTCCTTTTGGTGATTTCCTTGATGGACAAGAAATCCCAAACCTTAATCTCTCCCTTTGATAAACTATTGTTGTATGTGTTTTTAAGGAGACTCTCTTCTTACGTGCCAGTAAAAGAATGTAAGAGTCACTTTTATAATGGTCAAAGAGACATGAATCTTAACCAACGCAATTCTCTAAGACTTCACCACAACCGTTCGTTATATTAACGGTATTACAACGCACGTATGCTCATATATAATAATAATGGTAATGTATTCCATTATCATTACCTTTAACACATATATATGATCATGAGATTAAAGTATTTATAAATATAAGGTAAAGTAGGAGGGTTATCAATACACCCATATTCTAACTCATTATTCGAAACCGATCCATCACGGTATCGACTTTTATATTAGAATATAAAACATTAATATGAACTTGAACTTTATATTAAACCAATAGATACATAGGTCACATAGAATATAAAATATTCTTACATTACATTCAGGTTTTTTTGCCGTTTCCATTTTGTTGCGATGGTTATGTCAGGTTTGATTTATATCTCTTGATTTGTTTGGTTTAGGCGCAGAGAGCTCGTGGCAAGTTGATTAGAGAAGTGGAGAAGAGCTTTACAGTGGATGCGTTTATTGGAAACGTGACGGACTGGGAGAAAGTATGCATGGGAAACCTCGTTGGTTTACCTGTTCTAGTAATTCCGACCGGTTTCAAGAACATACCGGAACCACCGACCAAGAGTTGTCGGAGGAGGACAACGATCAACGCTGGTATTTATGCTCCACCAGAACGCGATCACATCGTAAGTGAATGTGTATAGGCATGGGATAGCGATAGTTCGATTCTTAAAGTTCTTTAAAAATATTTTTGTTTTGTTATGGTAGGCTTTGGCATTGGGCATGGCATACCAATCGGTTACCGATGCCCACATAAAACGACCACCTATGGATGATCTTGGACCAGATGACTCCATACCGAATCTGCCTAAGTCTATAATCCCTCCCCGAAGGTTACACATACACGAATGAGAGCTTTTTTCCATAGCTTTTTGTTATGTTAGGAATAATAGACAACTCAGTGTTGTGTGTTTTTGTTTGGACGAAGTTAAAAAAACATGTTACGAAGTTGTGGTAACATATTTGTTTGAGTCCCAAGAAGTTTATCAAGTCAATGTTTGTTTAGTAATGAAACGAACATATAATCGAAACGTTTTGAAGGGCATGTGAGTGGAAGTGTTGGTGATCATGCTCCGTAGTGGAGAACATTTTCGTGTCATGACTTTTGTTTCCGCATCGAACGTGACGGACGGTGATCTAGCTAGCTAGTGCTAATTTACATATTTGTTTGTCTGCGTCGCTGTCATGTATTGTGTTTAGTAAATTTTGCACTATTTGACTTTGGCCCTGTTCGTTTGGTTGCCGCCGGTTTCGGCGTCGGCGTCAGCGGCTGCGTCAAATTCGTTTGGTTGTTGTTCGTTTCGCAGACGCTAACGCCGACGCCGACACCGACGCCGACGCCGACGCCGATTCTTGTTCGTTTTGAAGACGCATGAAATTGACGCAAACGCAGAAAGCAGATATGAACCATGTTCGTTTGTTTGACGCAGCGACTATTTCATTTATTCATATTTTATTTTTAAAAATTTGTAAAATTATATTTTAAGTTAATAAAATGTAGTCTTAAATATATTTACATCAAAAAAATTGTAGTTTAAATAAAATTTGTAAAATTTAGTTTAAAAATGTACTTTAAATAAATAAAATGAAATTTACTTCAATTTAATTTTCGAAATTATCACTTCAAATAAAAAAGGAAAATATGTGCTACAAATAAAAAAAACATTAAATTAAGTTGGTTGATAAAAAAAAAGATTACATCAAGTCTTAAATAATTATTACATCAAGTTATAATCAAAGAAAAATCAAATCATTAACTAAAACATTTAATATGGTAAGCGGCCTCTATCGAATCCGTTTGTGATGTTATCACGCAAAGTTTCCATTGCTGTATCACCTGTAGGTTCATATTCAGTATGTTCACCACCACCACCACCACCACCATCATCACCTTCTTCTTCTTCTTCTTCTTCTTCTTCTTCTTCTTCTTCTTCTTCTTCACCATCACTATGAGCTTCCATTTCAACATTTTCTCATTCTAAAAAATCTTGATGATCCCGATGTGAATCACGTATGAAGTTGTGTAACGCCATCGTCGCTGTCACCAACTTAATCCACTTGACCAGACCATACTTTGAATGCTTACGGTCCAGAATCCTCCATTTTGCTTTCCATACTCCAAATGTCCTCTCAATCACTGATCGCAGACTTGAATGCCTTTTGTTAAACAGCTCTCGTGCACTAACTGGTGGTCCTCCTCTCCGAAATTGATCAGTATGATATTGCATATTACGATGCGGACCGAGATACCCTGTCCTGGTTGGATATCCTGAGTCAACGAGATAATATTCTTCGAGGTAGACATTGTGAGACTCTTTCAATTCATATTGCTCAGTTAGCAACTTACACAAAGCTCTAAAAGTACTCTGATGCATCCGAAGAATGTTATAACACTGCTGATCAGATTCATGCATCAGTTGTTGAACATGATGCCATCCTGCTCTTCTATCTGTTCAACGACTCGACTCCCATTAATAGGCACGTCAAACAAACCGAGTTCATCATCATAATCACCATCTTCATCTTCCAATATCCATCTTTTAATCATCTGAAAAACATTGAATAAAATCATCATTAGAAACAGGTTATATATTAAACACACGACCATTATATATAAAAGTAAAAAACAGATTTAAACATCTGCTGCTATATATTTAAACAAGCGACACACTATACGTACCACAAAAACTATAATTTATTAACACACAACATGCTTCCACGACCATTATTTATTAACACACACAATAATCATAAACAAACTGTTTCCTTCCACTTAAGAACAGAGACAAAAATAATCTATCTATTGTTTAGCTTCAAAATCATTGAGAACATGAAGTTTTTATATATGCTATCAGTGTCAAACAGAGATTGTTACCTCTAAGAGAGAGAGAGAGAGCTCAATGGGTTTGCTTCAGAGGAGAGAGTGAGCTTGGGAGAGCTTGAGTGAGAGAAGATTGGGAGAGCTTGAAACCTGCAAAAAAAAAGATTAAGCAATGAGAACATGAAGTACATAAGTCATACTCAGTCACAAGTACGAATGCTTCAACAAGCACATCAACAAGCTTAAGAAACAAACTTTAATGCTAAGTTCCATTCTAAGCATCAACAGGAAACCCACAACTACACAATATCTACGCAAGTAAGACATGGCAAATCACAAGAGAACACAATACGCAACATACAAAATCGCAAAACAGAGAAACCCGTCAAAGCTTGAGACGAAGCTTACGAGAGAGCGAGAGACAAAGCTTGGGAGAGCTTAAGAGAGGAAGCTTGAGACGAGGCTGAACACAGCAAACACACCTGCAAAAAAACAACAGAGAGGGAGACATTGGTTCAAAACGAGACTTATATCAACAGCAACAAACCCATAGTGAATTATATCAAAGCCACTTGCGTTGTTGATAACTTACCAGAAACAGAGTGAGCTTGGGAGAGCTTGAGTGAGAGAAGCTTGGGAGAGCTTGAGACCTGCAAAACACAGAGAACATGAACATGAAGACTTGAAGCGACACAATAAGGTGACTAATGAAGCTTATTGCAAACACCAAACAAAAAAAATTAAAGAACATGAACCAGACTTTTGAAAAGTAAAAACGAACCAAAACACACACAACACATTCATCAGTATGCTTGAAACCAAAAAGCTTTAGAACAGAGACAAAAATAATACCTCAGCGAGAAAAGGAAGAGATGGGTTTGGAGAAGAGAGAGCTTCGAGATGCTATGGAGAGAGAGCTTCGAGATGCCGTGGAGAAGAGAGAGCTTCGAGATGCCGTGGAGAAGAGAGAGCTTCGAGATGCTATGGAGAGAGAGCTTCGAGATGAAATGCCATGGAGAAGAGAGCTTAGAGATGAGATGAGCTGAGTTCTAGATCGGGATAACGAGAGAAGAGAAGCGTCTGCGGCTATTAGATTATGTATTTTTGATAATTAGTGAATTAGATTAAGGGTAGAATGGTAAATAGGTTAAAAAAATGCGGAGTTTAAATCGCAACCGCTAGTTTTTTCGACGTCCTGCGATAAATGGTGCGTTCGGTCGCAAACGCAGACGCAGGTACCGGCGTCAACGAAACGAACAAGCGTTAATGAAAAACATAGCCGCCGCCGCTGACGCAGGTACCTGCGGCGACCAAACGAACAGTACCTTTAAAGATGAAATGGGAAACGGGGAAGCAGCACCTACGATGACGCAGTGCGTCTTTGGTTTGCCACAAGATAACCTCTTGTTGAAACATTTAGTATATGCTTTTTTGCTATAGAGCTTTGAAACTCTTTTCATTGTACAAAAGTTTTTTTGTTCGAATAAAAATATAATTTGATGCGTATTTGTTTAAATCTGTTCGTAAATGGTAACTATGAAATGAAACTACTGTAATTGAATTAAAATAGATAGAACCGGTACTTTATTGGGATCAATGTGGGAGTCGAGGACAAATGTACCCACAGTTCTGCTTGAAGCTGGCTTAGCAAAAAAAGCAGACTAACTTCGGTTCAGAAGGAGACCCCAAAAGGTTGTTGTCATTGAAATACTTGGGAGATGGTCGCTTCTGTGTTTATTCAACAGTACTCAGAAGAAGAAAGTAGTTTTATTAGATATTTACATACTGTTAAAGAACACAAAACTTACACTCGAGATTATTTGATTACATTCATGCAAAACAAGATAAAGCATCAATAGACCCATTCAAAAAGAAGTCTCCATAGTAGATCGTTTTATTCAGACGTGAACACAGAATTGACTAGAAACAGAAAACAGAACTTCAGTGAGCAGCTGCCGACATCTTAGGATCAACCCCAACATCCTTAAGCGTCACGGCACGAGGTTTATGAGCGAACTGGTCTTTCCTGATCGGATCAGGAATGACATCGTGTTTGTCAAACTCTTGAACGTGAGCCAGTTTTCTAAACCACGACCTGTTCGCAAACCTATCCGCTTCATTTATAACTCTATCCGGATCCTCAACCTCGGGAACAGTCTCTCTTGTCTTCTTGTTGACACGCACGCCTGGGTTTTCGTGGAGATGAAGATACGCTGTGTAGAGGCCGAACGACACAGACAATGAGATCATCCCTATGGAGACATACACGGGGGTGAAATCACCTTTTGTTGCCGTAGAAGTAGTTGCTGTTCTTTGACTCTGACCCCCGTACTCTGCTGCCGGAGAGTATGCTTTGGACTTGGGTGTAGTCGCCGTAGCGTATGTCCTCAACCTTTGAGCCATGCTTTTCAAGTGAGTACCCTTCAACATCAAATGTCAAAAACCATGAGGCGAAATTAAACTTGATGAATCCATTACAAATATCTGCCAAATGAATCCATTACAAATATTTGCTGTACAACAAGTATTAAGAACTTACTGTTGATCGGGCCGCCATAGCTGGTTCTTGGTGAGGGATCTGTGAAGAAGTAAGTTTGTTTAAGCTGAAGAAAAGAGCAAGATGCGTCTCTAGGCTGGTTCAAGTTTAGTACTTTTTTTTGTGTTTGGATGATACTTTGAGTGAGATTGTGAAATATAAAGGAAAATGGAGACATCTGGAGCTGAGCAGAGAGGTGTAGAAGGTTTACTAGTACACGTGTATGCATGTAAACATGCAGTCTAAAATGCGTGGAAGTCTCTTGAAGATCCACGTCCCATCATATTCCTTTATCATTCGAATTTTTTACTAACATAATATTTAATAATCATATAATTAAAACGTATTTGAGAATTAATAATCATAAGATTAGTATGAGCTGGTTAGACGGATAAGAACAAATTTACAGGCGCTCAAACTTAACATTTCCTTGAAAATGAACCGAACCGAGTTAGAATAGAACCGTAGTTTTACTCCACTGAAGATCCGTTTTGTGTAAGATGTGAGACTTTACAGACATGAGTCTTGATCATGAACACATCAACTACCAACAGACATATTACATCTCACATAAGCTCAAGAGTCCACAAAAGATCCCCTTGCGAACAAAAAAAAAAAAAAAAGAATATGACTAAACTCCGAGGAAAATTGTGTATTTTGGCTTTCACTTAATCAAGAGCCATGTTTTTCTTCATAGCTTCATAAACAATGTACGTAATGCTAGCCGCTGGTACTACTTTCAAAAGATTTGGTAACAGTCCTCTGTAGAAACCTCTCACACCTTCACCTCTCATCGTTTTCATAAACTCTTGCTTCATCGTCGTCTCTGAACTATCCGCTTGCATTCTAACAAAGACAAGTATCAAGCAAGAAACAACAAAAACAAAAAAAAAATCAAAACTCTTTGTTTTACCTTGTTCTTACAACCTGTAACGGGTAAACACACGATGCTCCAAGAGCTCCAGATGTCATTCCACAGCTCAGTTGTATCAACGGACCCGGTTCTGCAAAATTTAACCTACTTCAGTATATCATAGAGCAATAAGGATGAGGTCTTTGATGGATCTAACCAGTGTCATGAAGAATGTAAGTCCTAGACAAGTCCTTTAACGTTTCATACGCAGCTAGATCAATCCCTGCATAAGGAACAATCCCAAGAAGCGAAGGAAAGAGACCCTTGTAGAACGCCCTAGGTCCCTCTCTCACCCATATATCCCTCGTCAGCCTCCACAGCTTCGGCGCCTTCCCACCTTCACTCACACAACAAGTCTGCAACCTCGTCTTCACCAAATCCATAGGGTAAATAGCCGTCTGAGCCACCGCACCAGCCATCCCACCAGCCAAAAGCCTCCCACTCGTCCCAATATCCTCACCACCACCAACCATCGGTTTCAGCATCTCGTAAGCGCAAAACTTAATAGCGCTCTCAGGAGCAACCTTCATGACGTTCAACCCATTCCCTCTGAAGAAACCCAACAGCTTATCTTCTTTCCATATCTTCCTAACCGTAGGAACCACCCCCGCGTGCGCTCTCTGCACCTGCAATACAACTTTCAACCGATCCAACGGTGCGGTCGCGGTTCTTGAAACGGCTCCAGCTAATCCTCCCGCGAGAAGCAACCTACTTCTTTTGACGTGTTGGCTTATTCCGTCAGGTATAACTGCTTGCTCACCGATGTCAATCAAACACACTCTCTCCCAGTGATGGTAGATATTCTCAATGGTGGCTTCGTGAGGGTACAACAATAGAAAGTCTCTCCACTCCTCGAAAGTGATAGTTCCGTTATTGTCCTTATCAACATGCTCCACAAACCGAGCTAGCTCCTCATCATCTATCTCAATCCCTACAACAACAAAAATCATTAAAAGGTCGGAACTTTACATGAACAACATCATAAAGGTTGGAACTTTGAATGACGTCATCATCTTTACATGACGTCATGATCATAAAGGATGGAACTTTATTACACATACCGGCTTTGACGAGAGCCTCCCAGAGCTCCTCGGGGCAAATGCAGCCGTTGTGAGCGACGTCGATGGCTTGGAAGATCCTGTAGAGCTCGAGCTCCTTGGCGTCGATGTAGCGGCGGAACTCGCTGTAGTCCACGCGGCCGTCTCTGTTGGCGTCGCAGACTCTGAAGAGGTCTCTTGCGTACTTGTACTCGGGAGGGATCTGGAGGGAAGCGAGGCCCTTTTCGATTTGGGAGTAGTCTAGGAACCCTAAGCTCGAGTTGTCGAAGAAATCGAATAAGCTCCGAATCCGTATCTCTCTCTCCTCGTTGGTCTCACGTAACGCCAACAGAACGTGGTCCATCGTCACGGAGACAGGCTTCTTCATCCGGTTGTTGCGATGATTCTAATGATCGTTCATCTTGTTGGCGTATTTATACAGACAGAGAGAGAGACTGAGACTATGGTTTTAGAGGAAGAAGAGTCTTCCTGTCTTGGACGATATAACAGGATTTTCAGATTTAAATCGGGAAACCCAGAAGAAAAGGTATCGACTTTGACTCCGGTGAGTGAGTTTTCTGATAAAGGCTGTGGCTTTTTAAGCGACGGCCGGTGAAGGAGAGTCCGGCGTCATCTGTCAACAGCAAGTGACGTTAATGTTTCCCACCCAATCTCTCTCTCTCTATCTCTGTATCTTGCTTCCACGTGCAACCGGAACACGGCACGTGCGATTCAGTCAAATTGAAACTGTGTGCGTATCCCGGTTTTGAGGTCGAACCGATGCGTCGATTGAACGTTAATTTGACTTGTAGCGCATGAGAGACGGATCTAGAAATTTTACAACAGTAGATTAGAGAGAGGAAAATAATATATTTTTTTATAAGGATGGTTTTAGGTGGTTGATTATTTGGTAAGCTATTCGCTCGCTGGCTGGTTCCCTTCTCCGGTTTGTAAACTGGTTATGAATACTATCAGCATTACTTAATTATTTATAATCATGTTGCATATCAATCAACAACCGACCTTAGCTCAGTTGGTAGAGCGGAAGACTGTAGTCTGTGACAGCAAATCTTTAGGTCGCTGGTTCGATTCCGGCAGGTCGGATTCTTTTTTCCTTTTTCTCAATTAATTGCAATTTTGGCATTCCCTTACGATCTCTCTAGACTTTTATTTTCTTCCTTTTCTGGTTTAAAATATACAGTACTTCTTGTCACTCTATTTTTGGAATGTGAAATCTCCAAAGTATTTTAGAGACTACTATTACAGGATCGTAATAAGATTCTCCTTCCTTCTTCCTTTTAGAGACATATTATTGCTCATTCCCATGGAACCCGTTTACAGCAAGCCAAAAGATATTATTCTCAACATGTTCTCTTTCAACACAAGGTGCATGGTTTCACCGACGAACTTCACACAATCCTCACCGACATCGTGAAGTCGAAATATATTAATCATTTTAATATCCGTCAAGGGAAAAAAGCTTGGGTTCTTCTAAAATGGGCTGGGTCCGGTATATCTGGAAAATGTCATGGGCTATGTTGTACATACGGTGAGTGTGAATCCGTCTATATTGAACAGGGCCAGACCAAAGAAACAAGCAAAATATACATTATACATATATACACTGGTTACTGTCTTACTGATATATACCTATCTGTTTATTTTTATTTTGGTATAGTCGAGTATGCATGCATAGGTTGCATACATACGTCTTTGAGGCCGATAAGTTTGAAAATGAAGGAAAAGGAAAGTGGTTGAGATTTGTGAGCGCTTAGAAGGCCGCAAAAGTTGAAAGGGCGGTGCCAGGCCGGCGTGCGTGCGCGGCCACCTACATTTCCGTTAACGTCAACCTACATTTTTAGTTATTGATACTCTTATATTCTGTCTGTCGGGAGAGATAATAAATGTATTTTATGCTTAATATTGATTTGTAAGCAAAGCAACCGTCCATATCTCTCAATCTCACATCAAAGAATTTGATTATTGATTGCAATATTGTAACATGTTTGAATGTCGGTCACTTGCCATGAACTTTGTATTATGTTGCAATATTTTTGTTAAAACTAGCAATGGAACCCATGCGATATCGCAAGAGAAATCTATATTAATAATTATATATAAAATATAATCTATAAAAATAGTTTTAAATTATTAATAAAAATATAAAGTTATTATAAGAAGCATTAATCTCTTCCTCTGAAATTGCAACATTTTTTTTGGAAAATGGGTTATGGAATACTTGCAGCGAAAGAAAACCTTATACATCACCACATCCATGTTGATCCTACATGTCCACGGTGTTGTTATCATAATGAATCCAGCCTTCGTACTTTTTTAACATGTCATTTTTCTCAACAAGTACGGCGACTTTCAGATTTATCTATCTCTTTAACCGATGACAATGTATCTCCTCATAAGAAGTTGAATACTATCTTTACGTATACATCTCACCCTGATCTTTCAGTTGACCACAAACTATTATCATTTTGGGTGATCTGGAGACTATGGAAGTCTCGGAATGATTTAATCTTCAACAACACTAATCATACAGATGTGGAGGTCATTACTAAGGCTAAGGAAGATTTAAAAGAATGGTTGGATTGTAGACGCTCTCCACAATCTATTACTACTACGAGAGTTACACGATCTGCAACAAGAATGAATCATTGGATTCCTCTTCCTCTCGGTTGAGTCAAGTGTAACTACGATGCAGCCCATCGTGAAAGCTCTCACGTATCAGCAATGGGATGGGTTATACGTAATCATTAAGGCAACCTTCTTGAAGCAGGAATGGGGAAATCTGAAGGAAGGCCTACGGTAATGGAGTCTGAATTATCGGCTATAACCTGATCAATGCAAGCGTGTGCTTCTTTGGATTATAGGAAAATCATATTTGAAGGAGATAATCTCAACATCCTCAAATACATTACACAAGAAACGTACAGCCCTCGATGCCATCATTGGTCAACACGGTTCTTGCTTGGAAGACAAGATTCGTTTCTGTTTATTTTAATCATGTTAATCATAAAAACAATACTCCTGCTGATTCATTAGCTAAAAAACGATCGTTTCTCCGACAGAATGGAGCCTGTTCCGGTCATGTCCGAGTTTCTTGTATAATTACATTTGTATTGATAATATATAATAAAATAAGTTTTAGCCGGAAAAAAATAAGAATTAATCTCTTAAATGTATTGTGGCTTAATATTTTTAATAGAATAGGACTATTTATATAAGCAAAAGAAATTGTTTAACAAAATTCTTCAAAATACTTTCGTAACGGTGAATTGGAGAAAACAATATATTATAAAAGTTGATTTAAAAGATGAATTGTTTTAGATATTTTTAGATTATTTAATAAACCTTTTTGATTAAGCCTACAAGATACCTAAATACCAAAATATATGGTGAAAAAATCTCTAGTCATAGCTGCATGTGTTTTTTTCTTTTAGATTTTAAAATAAAATTAGTAAATTAGAGAATTGAATAATTATCTAATAATTAACTGAGATGATGTATGTTATTTTAATGTGATCTTTGAAATGATTTGTAGAAAACCGCACGATACAAAAAAATGATTTAAAGATGAAAATTAAAACAATTAGATTAACAAAAATTTTACTTTCAGAAAAGTATAAACGTAGACTATTTATAGATTTTGAAAACTTATTTTTGAAAAATCACATTTTTTTTCAATTTAAACAGTTGCAATTTTTATTAAAAAAGAAACACAACCTTTTAATTAGTCGCATCTTTTCATAAAGAATATACACAACTTTTTAACGAATAATCGCAATTTTTCACAAGGTTTAAGCTAGCTATAAAAACACACATCCCTTGGAATTAATTGGGATTCTTATTATTAAAAATCACATATTTTCAATTTAAAAAGTTGCAATTTTTATTAAAGAAAAAACACAACCTTTTAAGCAGTCACATCTTCTCATAAAGAAGAGACACAACTTTTTAACGAACAATCGCAATTTTTTACAAGTCACATATTTTCAATTTAAACAGTTGCAACTTTTATTAAAGAAGAAACACAACCTTTTAAGCAGTCGCATCTTCTCATAAAGAAAAAACAGAACTTTTTAACGAACAATCGCAATTTTTCACAAGAATTAAACATACTTTGAAATTAATTGGGATTTCTATTATTAATAGATAGGAGAGAGTTTCTATGCATATAGCTAACTACGTTGCTGCCTTGACATATTTTATGAGGTTAGTTAATAGTCATCTACTGAAGTGATGAATAGGTTTCTATTGACCATTTTTGCGATGTCTAAGATAGCGATTTTATGATCAAATAGAAAACGGTTGTGATACACTTGTAACCTACGCGCGTGGTAAATTTTTAGTGCATGCAGTGATGTATGCTTTGAGGTTCCACGAATGTCTTGAAGTACAGATTTTTGTCGGCGGCCGAGAGTCATATACCAATAAGTTTTAAGCACTAACCATTTACGGTAATGTTTTAAATATGAAGAAACCCGAATAAACTAAAAGAGAGATTCAGAAAGAAAAAAAATGGACAAAAAAAAAGAGGAGACAACGCGTTGGTCGGAAAGATTTTAATAATAACGAAATTCACTATCATCGTAACCATCATTGCAATTGGCATGATGATATGAAAAATAAGTCTCTGAAATTCAAAACGAAATGATTTCTTTCATTTCTGAAACATATATTCACTGAATCTAACTCAAATTGGTATAGTTCCTCTAAAATTAATTATCTCATCATATGTGTAATATGTTTTTATAAATCTGCACTACAGTCTACACATTTCCTATATCATTGTAATACCGTAGATAGGCATATTGATGTTCGTAATTTAATGTAAAAGACGAGAAAAATATAAATTTAGCAGAGGGACAGAAAAAATATGCGTCAAGCGAAGTCAACCTCTTTGGATTGAAAATTTCAAGGAGTTGAACAAACCGTCAGGGAATCTGTGTTTGGTCAAATTTTCATACTTGTTACTTCAAATCCAAGTCAGTTTCTTTTTGTAGAATTGTAACTAAAAAGTGCTTGTGAAAGTCTCATTACACTGGTTTGATAGAAAAATCAACTACTTGTGGGACACTAACTATTTTAGAACACACTAACTCTATGTAACGTAACTACGATAAAACATACTAACTATTGTACTGGAACGTATTAATTATTAAAAAAGTAAACGTGATTCTTTATATGACCTTATCCGATTCGTACCGTAAACGTACTATAGTTCTGTGAATTCAAAGTCTGATAGCAAAGCCCATACAAAAGAAAAGATTAAAACAGTCCAATGTGACTAAACGAGCGTTCAATATCAATATAACAGTGTAACATTATATCAAGGTATGCTGCTTTGGCTTTGTCATGTAAGATACATATATTTTTATTCAAGAAAGCTTTGCTTTGACTGTATTTATGAATCGACACATCACAACGAAACAAATTTATATTTGGTTTTATGTTGTCTTTATCACCTATGTTATACACCCATATGATAGATCGATTAACATCATGTACTGAGACTCAAACCAATGTATATTTGTAGGTATGTGTGCTTATTTGAGATTACTCCCATAAATTCTGTGGCAACTTTTTTCATATAGCTAATTTATTCTAGTACGAACTTAAATCCAAAACCAAGGGTTGTTAACAAAGAACACCAAGAAAATTCTTGAAAGAAGAAATAAACAAAATGATCAGAAACAAAACACACGTATAATGAAAATAGAAAACACTGAAGGAACATATATATGATCTCCTCAACAAATCACCCGACATCCCCTACTTTTATGAGGATCTCAAAAACCTGAATTGGGAGAAGAATCCCCAAAATGCCAAAATCTAGCGTGATCTTGTTCTTGTTGTTGCCTTGAAGATCCACCAGAAGACGAAGAAGATGTATTAGGTATTGAGTGATGATTATACATTGAGCCTCCGGTTTCCCCACCGGCCAGACTATAGCTTAGTGCATCGTTACTGTTTCCTCCTTGCTGAAGATATTGATTATAGTAGTATTGGTTATAATATGGCATGGTTTGCGAATTGGTCTGCGGATTTGAGTAGTAACTTTGATTATTAGAAGAGTAATAGTTTGGTACACCGGCAATGGTACTAGTGTTACTTGCTAGTTGAGCTCTCTCAGGGAAATTGAGTTTGGCTTTGCTTCCTTTGAACTTAAGAGCTGCTTCATCATAAGCTAAGGCCGCAGCTTCAGCGGTCTCGAATGTCCCGAGCCACACGCGTGCTGCCTTTTGTGGATCTCGAATTTCAGCAGCCCATTTTCCCCATGGTCGTTGCCTTACCCCTCTATAATGCCTCTTCCTCAAGTTTACTTCATACAATCAACATAAAATATTAACATATATGGGTTTGGTACGCTTCTCGAATACTATGTATCACACCACACAACAAGAAATTACAATACAAGACGAATATTCTAGTCGCTGTGTTAATTACATGTACATATCAACATATACTAGCTTATCATTTGCAATAAACATGCTACAAAATCCAGCTATATGTGCATGCATATATATAACTCTTTATATACCTTGATCTTGAGTAGGAGGAACATGTTGGATAGGGTCTTGTTGATTATACTCTACAGGGTGATGCTGATTAGTACTATGAGTGCTGCTTTGGTTTCCAATGACTTGAGTCAGGGCTGAGACCATGGCAAGCGTGTCGTATTGAGATCGGGCTGACAAGAAAGGAAATATGTTCTCATCATCATCGGTTTCTTTCTTTTCTTCCGGTTCACCGGCTAGAAAGGGCATCTTTCCATAATTTCTCTGATTAGCCATCTTTTTAGAAATCTTTTAAATCTCTTTCTCTTTTTAGGAGAGTTTGGACTTGGTCTAGATCTTAGGGTAATAGGTTTTGTACTATTTTAGTATTTTAACTAGAGTACGAGTTGAACATGAGAAACATAAGAAGATGAAGATGAGTAGAAGAGAGATATTAGTTAGGGTTTTGGAGTGAGCAATTTTGAATGTTTTATAGAAGCATTTTTGTCTATGTGAACGTAGACAAATAAACGAATAACAAAAACGTAAAGCTGAAGTTTTGTATATTCTAATAAAACTTGTTTATTTTTCTAGGTGTGATAATTTCCGAGACACGTAAAAATCATTTCACTTATATGAGAGTTCTTGTTATCAAAACTGTAGAGACGCGTGAAAGGCCTTTTGATTTGCATATAGCAGAAATGCGTACATGTGAATTTGAACAAGTTAAGAAGTGGATATCAGTAAATATTACTAATAAAGCTGTAACAAAGAATTTAAATTAAATATGAACGCTATATATAAGAAGATCCCAAATGATAATTTAAGAAAAAACAATAAAGAAGGGAAATGCATGCATGTGACTTATTCGTTGCTGGTTTCTTTTCGGGAACATGTATGGAATCGAAGAAAACAAACTATAACTTTTTCGATGGCTTTTGAAATACAAAGAAACATAAAAGATCTTTTGGGTGTAAATCGATACACTGAAAATGTTAAGGAATAAGAACATAATATGATAATATTTCTTTTCATTGGTTAAAATATATGTGCGAATTTCTTTCGTGAAGTGGGATCTGATTTTTTCTTTCTTAGGAAATATTTGGATAGAGATCGAAAAAACAAAATTACTTATATATCCAAGAGATGTGTAAACGCTGATCACTAACTCAAGCGAAAACGTGTGAAGTGATCATGTTGTTTTAGAGCAGATCTCTTTCTACTAACAGATATTGAGATATACGAAGATGTTTCGAAGTTTCATATACATCTTAATATAATTCATGTACACTGCATATCTAGCTAGGACTCAAGGAGGAAGGTTTCAATCCAGTGATCAACAAAAAGATCTAAACCATAAATTTTGAAATTTCTGCTCATAATAATTATATAAATATATTTGATAACCGGAGATGTCTAACGGGTCGAAACCCAACCGGCTAATCTTAGGAATTTGTCCATCGATGGAAACAGATTCAATTGCTCGCAATGAGAATTAGATACAAATGTCGCCTAATCACAAATGGATAAATCTGAGTTTGGTAAGTTTCAGATCCGAAATGTTTTGCACCTACTCGATCATGTGTTCATACTTCTACATATTCAGAAGTGGCTTTTTAAATATTTAATTTAAGATAAAAATTATTTAGTATAACATATTCGATGGTGAAAAAATGTATATCTGTTTATAGGAGATATATCTGTATTAGATGGTTATTTATAGGATATATATATCTGTTTTCTTAAAATGATGTTTAGTATGTTTCCCAAACTACATCGATTTCCAACAGTTATTATTTCAAAGATCAATACGATCATTTCTAAATTATGCTCTTAAATGTTGAAATCTTCCAAAAATATTCTTAATGATATGATTAACTAACAAAATTCATTAACGTTATTGTTGTCTTTTGGTTTTGTGGGCTTATTTCAATTGGGCATAACTATATGAATTATGTTTTTATATAATCAATTTTATATCTCATAAACTTTTTAATAACATAAATTAAAGTCTGCAATAATTTTAAAAAGTTGATATTAGAAATTAAAATTTTATAAATTCGCGGGAATAAAACTTAAATAAAAATACTATTGACCATTTTATATGTTTAACAATATTTTATACCATTTATAATTATTTAAAATAATATAATAGTCCAAATATGAATTTTGGATACAACTAGAGTTAAGAATTTGAGTTTTTACCCGTAGGTCCAGCACCGTTTGACCTGCTGGGGGCGGATGCGGGTCGGCAAATTTGAAAAATCCAATATACCGGTGCGGGTCGAGTGAATTTTAAGCGGAGCGGATGCGGGTCGGCCGAATTTGAATCGCGGGTACCCGCTAACTCGCAAAAAAAAATAATTCACTTTTATTTTTCAAAAGAAACATATTTTCGTAATATATATAATATAATAAAATTTTAATTATAAATATCTAATTTTAATTATTTTATTACAAAAAAATATTAAAATATAATTAAAATATCATTAAAAAATATTTTATAAAAATTTATATTACCTGCAGGTTACCCGCAAATATGGGGGGTGCGGGTTTTTGAATCTATCTTTGCGGGTCGTAATTTTGAGTCAAAAAAATTAGTCAACCCGCAGGTTGGCGGGGCGGGTGGGACAGATTGATCCGCGAACCCAGCTCTAAATACAACCACTGTTTAACTTATTTACAAACGTAAAACGGTTGTGTGATACATTTTAATTTTCGTCATACTGTACACACTATAACAAACCGCATAATTGCAACTTAATCATGTCACACTTAACATAATTAAAACAAAGAATTATCAATTTTTATATTGAAAAACAACAAAAAAAAACTCGTTCTTTCTAAGGCGGGTCGGAATCTAGTCTACCTTTAAATCTAGATCAGCTTCGAAAAGTCAGCACTTAAATCCTAACAATAAAACAAGAAAAGTCTGTTGACCAAAAAAAACAAGAAAAGTCAACAAATGAATATATTTGACCGTTGAACATTACTTGATTGGAATATAGGGAAATTGCCCGTAGCCCCGCAGGTTGTAATTTGACAAATAATATACATTATTTCTTTGTAATTAATTATTTATCATAAGTTTGACCAATTAAACTAAAATAAACATAATTATTTTTAAAAAATTACAATTTATCATTAAAATTCATTAGAAATGTAAAACATATATTTTCTGAAACAAATTTGTTTTCTAGAACATAGATTTGAAGACAAATAAAACCAACTGTATTTAGAAAAAAATAAAGAAGACAAACAAATCAAAGAGCGAAGTATATAAAATTTGACGTGGCATACTGGAAATGGAAAAATTCCAGACAATAACAATGTAAAAAAGAAAACGACAGCGTTTAGAGCTGTGTATGTACAGAAGAGAATGCAGTCAAGAAGCAGAGGTGGTGGTGGTGGGAGTGATATTACGGTTTTTCATGTAGGCCAAAAACTGTGAAGGCAGTTCCGCTAGAAGCGCTTCTACCACTGACACCTCTCCATCTGCACTCACATACACAACAATCAATCAATTAACCAAAACTGCTGCTTCTTTTGTTTTAAAAGCCCAAACATATTATCAAGAACACACAAGCGAAGCAAGACTCACATTGTATGTCTCTTAATGCAACGAACTGGACGATATCACGTGACGCTACGCGACCGCTCGAGCTTTCCAACCTCTCTCCTTTGTCTCCATCTAGTACCTACACAAGTAACAACAACAACAACAACTACTACTAGTGTAAGAATCTTAAGGGAGCCCACAAACTCTCTAGTCTTTGAATTCGTAATAGGAACCACCTCCATTTCTTTGTAGTCAGCTCCTCCTACTCCAACGATGAGGATTGATAACGGGAGATCTGATGCACTGACCAATGCATCTCTAGTCTCTTGCAGATCTGTTATTACTCCATCCTATCATAACAACCACATAGTTTAGTTTCAATTGTCTTTTTTTCTACATACAAAAAGAAACACAAGAAAATGATATAAAACTCAACAGTGATTATCAACAAGACGTAATATCTCTTTGCATTTTGAGCGAGTGACTCGCTTGCGATTGTTGCAGCAGCGTTGATCACGGGGCCAAAAAGAGTAGGCCCTGCAAAAGATACGTTGAAGAGAGCACCATTGTATGCATTCATGATACCTTGAATCCCATCTACCTGATAAAACAAAAATAAGGATTGCTGAAACTTTGATTCAAAGCTACTTAGTTCATGTGGTTTACATGACAGACCTCACAGTAAGTACTGCTACCGTTGAGGTTGAAGCAATGTGAAACGGGAATGTCGATAGGACGAGCTCCAAAGCCCCACGCTGGAAACCGTTTGTCAGAGTCATAGAACTGCAACACTTCTCCAACTTCAACTATTGCCTGAATACAAAGAAAGAAAGAAGGATCACACACACAGACACCGCTTCTGCAAGGAATCAGAAAAGTTAAGCAGAGAGTGTCCGTCCTTACTCTCTGGTACGCATTTAATCTTCCTGTAGGATCTATGTAATGCAATGAATCTGGGAGGCGTGGATTTCCATTTGAAGCTGATCAGATAAAAAGGATTAGTATGGGAAACTTTGACCCTTGTCAGATCCTTTTACCACAGAGTAAACTCAATACCTGTGAAATCAATTGCGACCATGAAGTTCAGTTCAAAACCAGATGCCAAGTATTCTAGGAATGTATGCTGGACGGTTTCAGTAAACTTGTCCACGAAAAGCGGACTCTTTAATACCTGAACATATTTCAAAATGACATTAAGATTGTATTTCAAGATCTTCTTATTTTGTTGAAGAATCATTACCTTGTCTTCATGTTTATGTCCAACACCTGTAGGTAAGAAGAGATTGATTCCTTGGCCACTCAAATGAAGCTTTTCTAAGTCTGCAAGTGACTTCTGAACTTTCCTGGCAAAACCAAAACAACAAACAAGAATCATCTCATCTACTTCTCCTTAACTAGAGTGGAAGGAATATGAAAATTTGTGTGTGTTACCCAATAAGATTGTGGTTGCCATTGCCATTAAAGTCTAAGCACTCTATTACCAATGGACTATCCTGAAATGATTACAGAAGAAGAGAACTCATACACCTTCCTGTTCAAACAAACTAAGACATAAGAAACCTTCTCTCTGGTTACTACTTACCTTACTCCCCACTTGTTGAACACTAAGAAAGACTGGTTTCCAAACCGGATCGGCATCGTTCTTCAAGACTTCGGTTTTAGAGACTGGGATTGGAGATCCATGTTCTACCATCTTAGATATCACCAAAAACGGATCCTGCCACAGTGAAGAAAACACACATGTCATGCTTTATGTCTGAAGTTGAGTTCTGGTGAAAGAGGATGAATACAACTAGCGCTTACACTTTTAGAGAAATGATCCTTTGATTCCAAATTCAAGCACCTAAAAACTATCTCCGTAGTGGTCTTGGAAGCTAGAGACTCCTCAGCATGGACAACAAGCTTTCCACAGTTTTGTGGCTGGGTCTGTGCAGCAGCAGCAACACCTTCTTTACGCATGAGTTCTAAGGCAATCGTCCTATTTGATTTGGTGATAATCTGCATAGTTGATTCAGTACATATATAATCTGAATCAGAGCAAGCTAAGCACTTAAACCAGGCGGCTTCTTTGTATTTTCAAATGACCAGTATAGAGATCCTAACCTAAACTAAAAACAAAAAAAAAAAATGGTCAGCAGTGGATAGATTACCTCAGACAATGTACATGTTGCCTCGCCGAGAAACTGCTGTTCATCGAGCTTCAGCATCTGAAATAAAAAAAAAATACCCCAATCATTACATTGTAACAAATTTTCAAGTAGAGGAGAATGGAACATGAGAGGACAATAATGAGGTCTTAGCTGAATATATACCTCGTCCCTTGAGTTCTGAAACTGAGTGTCAATATCATACACACGAAACCTGTGAAGAGAGAAGAGGAATGGTCATAATAAAAGTGAGAGAAACTTTATAATAAGGTTAATATGTTATAAAAGCAAAACTTACAGCAATGTCTGGACAGCCTCGAACTGATAAGAGAGTGTAAGCTTCTTAATCCACTTAGGATTGAGAGAATTCAAAACAACTTCACTGCGGAAGACTTCAGAGAGTGTTGTCCCATCTCTTCCTTTCGTATAAACAACAACCATTGCATCGCTCTGCATTTTTCACACAACCCAAAGAAAGGTCTATTATAATAATAATAGTTTCTAATAAAAGATCCTTCAATCAAAGAGCTATGACCATTTTCCATGAGAAGTAGTAGTAGTAGAACTAAACCTTTGAGATCACGTCCCGGTCTCGCAAATTGGAAGCGGAGAACGATAACTGCGCAGAGCAAGCCAAGAAGAAGCAAGAACAATGGGAAGTTGAGAACTAGAGAATTATTAAAATCTTGGTTTAAGAGAAGGAAAGGGACCTCGATCTGAGAGAAGAGGCCGTTGAAGCCGCGAGACTTGAGGTAGTAGTCAACGGCGTCGTTCGGAGAACCGTAGCCGCCGCCGGCGGAGGAAGTAGTTCCACCAACGCCGACCATTCCGCCGCCACCTTTACCATCGGACCAGCAGCTTCCCATAACTACTCAAAAGCTTTGGATCAAAACAAAACTTATATGACGGCGTGAGTTCACAGATGAAGAAGGAGATTTGAGGAGGGAAGAGAAGAAGAAAAATATCTGGAAAGGAGTGGGAAGGGAGTGGGACCCACTGTGTGTTTTCCAAGTAGACAGAGATCTGTCTTCAGTCTTCTTGACTCTCTTTCTCTCTCTCTCTGTTCATTTACTTCTTCCTTTTTTTCTTATAATTATGAATAATTATTAGTATTATTGACAAATTACAGCCTATCATTATTATTGCGAAATTATAAATTGACTGTATGTAAGCGATAAGTTTTAGATAGCACGACGCAACCGTCACGTGAGTTATTTATTACATTCGACTTTAACACATCGAAAATGGTCCTAGTTTCATTTTTTTTATTATTTACAAGCCGACATTTACAAGATAATTTCGTTATTAGCTCTTATTCTATGTGGGGGAATAAGCATTTTTTATAAAGGAATGGGAATTTTATTCATATAGCTTTGTTGTTCTATAATGCGGTGTGGCTGGAATTTAAAGAAGGAAAGTAAAACTTTATGAGGGACGTGAATAATAATAAGACATGATTTTTACGTAATGACCAATTAAACGGTTTTGCCACCAGAAAGGCAAACAAGCCTTTATCAGAAAGCATAATCACAGAACATAAGAGGTACCTTTTCAAACTAGAATATACTAATAGTAGAAAGAAGAGAAAAACTCATATGTGATTGCAGACAAAACCCAATTGTTTCCCAAATGAGATTACGCTGTGCGAACCCTCCATTTAGATAACCGGTTTGGCTCGGATAATCAGATACTAAATCGCTCTTCTACCATCCGGATAGGAAGAAGCTTAACTTATGTCAGATGGGCTTATATGATAAGAAGAGTAACACTAGAAACCAAAAATAAGAAAGCATTTGCCAAAAACTTAGCCCTCAAGGGTTTACATATAAAAATTATATGGTCCCAAAACATTGGCAAAGAAACTGAACACATTGTACTAGGTTGTTGCTACATTTTCTAAGCAAAAGTACAAAGAAAGGTCCTTGTAGACACAACCCAAACAAATTAAACCAAAAAAGTTCCAAAAAAAAAAAAGCCAACAAGATTTCTCTGGTGGGTGTTTAATGATACAACAAAACTTGTCTCAAGCAAACATGAACAAGTTTATAAAACCAAAGTCCAAATAACTTCCTCTCCTCTTCAAAATGAGTTTTTACCTCCAGGTAAATTTACCACCCCCAAGGATTTACAAAGCTATGGGGGGTGTTTTTACCTTTTGGGGTTCTCTGATAGAAGAAGACATCTAAAAGGTTAGTCTGGCTTATGACATGAAAACTGTCTCTGCCTCTTCGGTTAGAACGAGTCCGTCCCATTTGGAGGCTCTTCTCTGTTTTCTGAGCTGCTGCTAAAGTTGGTGTTGTAGTTGTCGATGCTACTGGTTCGATACTTCCCTGGTCTTGACCGAATGTTCGTACCCATTGGAAATGGTTCCTGCACAGTCGTACATCGATACAAATGACTCAGTACTAAAAAGAGAGAGAAAAAAAAAGCATCTGGATAACGATATTAAGTGAGATCTTATATCTTTGTTACCTGATCACCAGCATTTGGACCGGCGGTGTGAAAGAGAATAGGCCTGCAACGTTTGTCTTCGTTCATCAAACTTGAGTTCTGGAAATGAGCAATAAGAGCTGATTTCCCCTGGATCCGACCGTATGCAAGATATGCCACTTTCTCGCTGTTGAATTTTTCCCACTTCTTACCGTTGAATGCCTGCCAGAGATTTAAACTTGTAACGAATGCTTTTTCTTAAACAGATTTGGTATGTCGCAAATCAATCACGTACCTTGTAAAACGGGACAATGTTCTCAGGTTCGGTGAGGTTGATGAAGGCATATCCCACGTTGCATTTGTTCTGCAAAGAAAGGGCAAGTTCAATATATTGAAAATACCATAATTGGCCTGCGGTAGGCTATATTAGATAATAAGAAGGTGAAAAAGGCATGTATACCTTGAAATCAATAGGCAAGTAAAGGAAGTCATATGTTCCTTTACAGTACTCATCAATGGCAGCTATAAGCATCTTAGAAGTATACCTAAAACAATTACAGAAACAAACAAAAAAAGGAAAGAAAAAGGTGAATCAAATATCAAAGATGAAACAGGATAAAATGACCTACACGTGAATCCAACTTGTTAAATGGGTAAAGAAAACAAGAAAAAGAAGCGAATGCACTCACTTGTTAGGAATGTTTTTGATCATTAACGTTGTTCTGTTGTCCTCCCCACGCAATATGCGATCAACATCAAGCTCAAATAGTTTCTTTTCAGCATTACTAGAGCTAAACTCGCTTCTTCTCTGAGAGAGATTCCTGTAACGTTCATTAGGCAAGTCAAATGAGCCTGGCACTGACAGCATTGGGTTCCTTCCAGACAAGAAGTGAGGCATCTGTCGCGATGATCGCGATACCGCATTGCTGGAATTGGCCTCCAGGCGATTCCCACCAGCATGAGAAAAAACCTTATGAGAAGCCATTTCCATTGCATGTGAGGGAGAAGAGCCAGGGAATCCCATGCTACCGTGAGAGCCAAAGTGAAATCCAGAAGCTTCTGGAGTCTCAGCTACATAGGTCTGCCTTCTATCCCAAAAAGGCGAGTTTACTACCGGGGCAGATCCAATGTGGTGGTGCACAGGCGATGATGCCATGTTCACCATTAAAGGAGATGCTCTAGGGAATGAAGTAACAGGTGGGATGCGCTGAGGATTAATGCCGTTGACGCGAGATGGTGAGTTAGGCCACATGCCATTTGACGGGTTAGAGTTGCTCCACAAGTTGGGATTAGCACGATGGGATCCTTGATTTGCCGGCGATCCTATGACTGCAAGAAAAAAAATCAAGCATCTCAGCAATTAAGAAATGTTAAAATTTTAAAATGGGCCACTTTCCCTCTCCACACCAGTATTAAGCAAAATAAATATATTAAGCTAGCTGAAATGAGGAGCTTCATTATCCTACTGTTGTCTATTATCTCAAATTAACAGCAACCCACCATCCCTAGCCATAGGCAAACGAATCAAGGCAGAAAACCAATTAAAACATGCACTTACCACCTCCATTAAACCCATCCACGCCCACTCCACGACCATTGCTCATCATAAAGCCTTCATTTGCTTTCTGGCCATCACTGACCATTTCAGAAAATGTGGTAGAGGATTTATATGGACTACCACTTGCAAAGTTGTCAAGGTACTCATGAAGAGAATGAGGATGAAGGTTTGGCATGCTGTGGATCCCCGTCGAACTATCAAAAGGGTTTCCAGACTCCTGAAGACCGACAGGCTTGCTAGCGGAGATGACTCTTGTCGATGATGGCATTCCAATACCCTGATGACGTTCAATGAAGGAGTTCACAGGTGAACCAACAGAATTATGCATCATGCGCATAGATCCACCGTTAATGGAGGTTGAAGCTAATATTCCTGGGTAATGTCTTCCTGAAACAGAAAGTTAAAGGATAGGTATGAGTGTGACAGTATGTCAAATCGTTCAAAAACGAAAAACCATAGCTCGTGTTCACTATAATACCTATCTGTGCTGATGAAAGATTATTAAAAGCCATTTTAGGTGGAGCACCCTCGACATCAAACTGTGGCGTGAAACTGAAAAAAAAAAGTTCTGATGAATCAACACAAGTGGCGTTCTTATTTAACAGCAAATCAGTAAGTCAAATCAAGTTGTTACTGCAGCAGTTAACAGCCACATAAGGAAATTAAGGAAGGAACAATATTGATAACCACCTTGTTCCCTCTGGAAAGGATGGCGTAAGTTTAAGCTGCCTCCCAGCAATCTCAATCCCATTTAGTCCTCGGAGAGCGGCCTCTGTGGCGCGAACATCAAAGAACTCTATGTATATCTGTGAGTTATCAGGCATCGTTCTACGAACCTGCAAACAATAGCAATAGCATAAATATCAAAATCACAAAGTCACATAGTAGTCAATATCACAACGCAAGTACAAGCCGAGTGCCAGTGAGAACCTCTCTGATTTCTCCGTATGAACTAACGATTCTGTAGAACTCTTCATTGGATACAGAAGAATCCAGATTATTAACCAACAGAGCTCCTTCGCTGGTGTTCTCTTTCTTAGCATTGTCCTGATAAAGAAAGAAAGGAATAATAAGCAAGATATTTGTCCACGAATATGAACGCGGAAACGCATATAGCAAGGAAAGAAACCAAATACACACAAAAAAGGGGGACTGGAACGATGAAGCAGACCTTTGGGATATGATAATGAATATCAAGCTTCCTTCCCCTTAAGAGCCTACCGTGGAGTGCTCTCATCGCATTCTGAGCATGCCTCACATCATAGTACGATACGAGGATAAAGCCACGATTCTTTCCGGCTGTATGAAGAGCCCGGACATCTCCATATTGCTAAACAAGTAAACATATCATCAATGAGAAGCGAAAACCTTCAGCATCTCAAAAGCAACATCTTGTGCCATGGATTAGGATTATGTAATCAGAATGACAGGTGAAAATATGTACCTCAAAAAGGGCCCTGAGCTCGTAATCTTCAATGATGCTTTCCATATTCGCAACAAAAAGTATTCTGGATGAAACTTCTCCTCGATGGGGCTCACCAGCAACAGAAACATTGTTGCCTCTCTTGCCGGCTCTTTGACTCACAGACGAAAAAACATCTCCATCTAGTTCCATGCCACCAACACTGCCAAATAGGTCACAATCATCCAAATCATCTCCACCAATGGCACGAGACTTATGGGCAACCACTCCTGCAAAAAAATCATCCTCGTCTGGAAGGAGGTTTCCAATAGTTTGCGCCTCCATCTCTTCCAAAGACTGAGAAGGCTCTTCCTCGGGGTATGCAGGCATAAAGGATAAATTGTCACTTCTTGGTAGCCTTACTGCAAAACCATCAAAGACAAAAAAAATACAGATCAAAAGTGGACAGCTAAATAGTAACTAAGGAACCAATACAGCAGCTAAAACTATTAGTAAGAAGAAAAAAGAAGCAGAAGCTTACATTTCCTGCTGAATATTTCAGAGAAAGAGCTGGAAAACAGACTGCTCTCCCAGTGAGAATCACTAGCGGCTGATCTTCCATTAGGGATGAGAGAAGGAAGCGTCCCAGACAAGCTCGACTGTTGAGTCGGCAGCTGGTAACTTTCAGAAGTATTGGGTCCATTGGAACATCTATCCACGCCACCTTCAGGTACTGGGTTGGTTTTCATGAATCCAAACTGTTTCTGCCAAAGAAAAACATCAAATGTCTAGCTTGAGAAAAAACAGGCTTGTGCAAAATGTCATAGGCATCAGAGGAGGAGGTGGCAACAGAGAGTTTTGAAGGAGCTGGTGGAGACCATACATTGCAAATTATATCACAAAATTCTTTTTCTTTTATTTATAACAATTGAAAAAGCAGAGAGAATGAGAGAGTTACCTCAGGAGTGGTGGTGCGAATGTTAACACCTCTGGGTTCCGATATATCAGATGGCATTGTTCAAGAGAGAGCTGACAACAACAAAATCCAAAAGAATGAGAGACAAAAGAGATCAGACTCACTTTTTTTAATAAAAGAAAAAACAGAGAAACAAACAGCACATGTCTCTCTATAGTTTTGCCACCTATAGAGGAATGGAAAGAAAAAAAAAACAAACATAAGGGACCCAAAACCCCCTTCTATATACCAGAAAAAGGAGAGATCAAGGAGGGAGATTTCCAAGTACAATCCCAAATCCCAAAAACCCAAACCAAAAAGACTCCAGTTTTGGTATTAAAAAACGCAATTAAGAGTACAATTTTGCAGATTATATAATAAATAACATTCAAAGCAGAGAGAGAGAGAGAGGCAAATTCAAAAATTCCAACCAAATTAACAAAAACCCTAACAAAAACAATTAACAATGGACACAATTATGTTCTTTCTTCCTCTCCGAAAGCTAAATTGAATTCTCTCGTAGACTATATATATATAGAGAGAGAGATTTCGTTTTGTTTGCTTCTATCTAATCATAACGAGCAGAGAACATATATAATTCTAAGCAAAACAAACAACAATTGGATCGGTGAGAGTTGAAATTCTCCTTACTCTCAACCACCAGCAGGAAGACGGTGTTAGCAACCGCAATTGTATAATTCCGGCGAATTCTCCGATCCCCTGAGCCTTGATTCCGGAGGGGAGAGAGAGAGAGAGAGATTAGTTTTCGGTTATTAGGAGAATAAGAAGAAGAATGGATGGATGGGAAAGAAGAAGAAGAAGAAGAAGACAAAAACGAAGAGAGAAGAAAGGACTTTTTTTTTTTTTGGGCTACGCTGTTTCTGCCATGGATCTAGCGTTACTGTATCTTCCTTTATATCTCTCTCTCCTCTCCTCTCCCCCTTTGATTAGATTTCTTTATTTTATTTCCTTCCTTCCTTTCATTGTTTGTTTTAATTATTATTTTTTTTTACATTTACGGATCCCACGTCGGCCAATTATGGCTCCGCTTCATTCCAAAGAAGTGTAATTAAGTAATCAATTTGACTACTCGTATACGAGTTTATCTTAAGTCATCATCATTTATGGTAAAAAAAAAAATCACGAACAACGATTTTACACCAATTGCTAGTTGGATAAACACTGGCGTGAATGTACCGCATCTTTGCGTGAGCCCATAAAAAAAAAAACGATAAAAACGCATTAGCACCAGATAAATAAATAAAAAATAGGATAAGCTTTGCGGATAACGTTTTTGTTTGGTTTCTATATAATGTTACCAATATGTTTATCTATTATATGATAATATTCTTTCCTTTGCTTGTTACAGTCTTCACGTTCTTTCTCATTCTTTGGTTTTACACGTCTGATACGAACAAAACTTAGGTTCACCCCCTAAGGTGAACCTCTAAATTCACCCACCAATAGGATTTAGTTATTTTAGATTTGATATCTTTTAAAAAAGGAAACTAAATAATAGACTTATTTAATGAAATAAAATTGTGTTTTTAGATAAATAAAAAATAGTAGCAAACATAAAAAAATTAATATTGATAAATCCGTCGGCAAATATTAAACTCTAAACCCTAAATTCTTAATACTAAACCCTAAACCCTTAGGGAAAGCATGAACCCTTGGACAAATCATATACCCTAAACCTTTAAATTTAAACCAAACCCTAAATCATAAACAAAATCCTAAATCATAAACCCTAAATTATGACCACTAATACCAAACCCTAAATTCTAAATTAAAAAATAGTTTATTGTTTAGGATTAAGGGTTTAGAATTTAATATTTTTCGAAGAGTTTATGGTTTAGGATTTCATGTTTAGAATTTAGGGATTCATATTATGGTTTAGAATTAAGAGTTTAGGGATTAGGATTAACATTTTAGGGTACATGATTTGCCCAAGGGTTCAAACTTTTTCTAAGGGTTTAAGGTTTAGTATTTAGAATTTATGGTTTAGGGTTTAGTATTGCCGACGGATTTATTAATATTAAAAAAAAAAAAATTTTATAATTGCTACTATTTTTTATTTATCTAAAAACATAATTTTAATTCATTAAATAGGCTCATTATTTAGTTTCCTTTTTTAAAAGATATCAAATCTAGAATAATTAAATCCTATTGGTGGGTGAATTTAGAGGTTCACCCTAGGGGGTGAACCTAAGTTTTGTTCGTCTGATACACCGAATCAACAAACCTAGTAATTATCTTATTTATGAAATCCTCCCCTCCTTGTTCATTTCTATTTTTATATATACTCTAAATCCGGCTATAAGGAAACAAAGTACACCTAATGAATCTAATCCGAAATCTATATTGCTTTATCTAGATTCATGTTCACATTCTACTTTTTTTTTCAATAACAGAAATAAAACTAATCCAAAAGTGTATTAAAAACACAAATTAATATAATGACATGTTCCTTAAATAAACATTAACTAACATTGTTTTCTGAGATTTTGATTTTCCTTTTAGTTTGCAAACATGTGTGGATTTAGTCTAAAACTTTGATTTAGAATTGTATACGAAGCTGAGCCGAGCTATTATGATGCAGATGAGCCAAGCTCTTTAGACCATCAGCAATGGTGTATTTTAGGGGGTTTTTTGGCTCAAAATCCTAGGCCAAAAATGATAAAAAAAAATAAAAAGTCAGTTTATTTTGGTGAACCGAGTCTTAGCCATGAACTTGTACGGGAAAATTCTAACCACGTGTCAACCTAGGAAAAAGAGAGATATTGAGTGGTTCCTCTGCTTCTTCTCCCCCAAATCATTTCTCCTTCTCCTCTTCTCCTTCTCCTATCCCCGACGATCACCCTCTCCGCCATCCTCCCGCCGCAGCCACCGTCGCTCCATCTCCTCCGATCGTCGAGCGTCCGTCTCTCTCTCCGTTTTTTTGTGAACGGTTCTTGAATGGCGAAAGACGGACCCAATTGGGATGGATTGCTTAAATGGAATCTCTCTCACGCCGATGGTACACGGCCGACTCGTCAGTTGAGGTACGAAGCTCGCTTTCTAGTTTCTTAGGTTCTGTCTCAGTCCTTTGTCCGAGATTAGGTTAGGATGCTTGGTGGGTAGTTATAGAAATTTGTATGGCTGTGATTTGGCTTTTTCTGATAAAGATCAATACTTTGAGTGATTTCAAATATGGGTTTGTGTAAAGTAAGGTCTTTTGAATCAGTATCAATTAAATCCGGCAAGCTTATGTAGGTGAAAGGGTATCTCTTTTCTTACTCTATATTGTGTTTGGTGTGTGTATAGTAGATTGTGTTGTTGATTGAGTTGTGTTTGGTGAGACAGCGAGGAGGATGGGAAGTGGTTTATGGAGGCTATGCATTCGCAGACACTATATGTAGTCATACTTACACTTAGGTCCAATCCCCTGCCAAAGTTGGTGCAACAGTCAATGTCAGAGCTTCTCCGGCAAAGCCTAAGCCTGTTAAGAAGCAGAGTGCTGCTCCTGAATCCAAAGTTCCTGCACCTGTTCCCCAACTGGACCAATCAGGTTTTGTTTCAATGTTATAACATTGATTGTCAGAGCTTCTTCTGTAAAAGCCTAAGCTTGTTAGTTGCTGCATGTATCAGCAGAGGGTGGTTCTATATTTGTTGCAAACTTGCCTATGGATGCGACATCCGAGCAACTCAATGAAACATTCAAAGGGTTTGGCGCCATTAAGAAAGATGCTATCCAAGTTAGAAGTTACAGGGTGAGTTTTTTGTTATTTGATGAAATCTTTAGACATAAGAAAAAGTATTGAACAAACTCATCAAGGTTTGATTTTCTTTCAGCTGAAGGGAAACTGTTTCGGGTTTGTGACATTTGAAACTGCTGAAGCTGTGAACAACGAGAATGGCAGAAACGGAGGTTATAGGAGCGAGAACGGTTACAGAAACGACGGGTTTAGTAAGCCTAGGGGCAACGGTTTCAACGGAGGAGGAGGACGAGGGCGTGGAAGAAATGGATATGAGAGACGGGGAGAATCACGCAATGGTGATGAGGCCAGTAATAATGGTGATGGCAGCAGAGTTTATCAGAATGGTTTGATGAAAGCTAGTCATGAAAATGCTCAAGCCAGAGGCCAAAAGAGAGTTTTAAAACTCTCTTGCTGTTGTTGTTCATTTGAGATTGAGAATCTGAAAGTTTTATAGGAAAAGAAGAGAAGAGAGGGAGAGATTAGAAGTTTTGTTTGGAGTTTGGTTTCATCTCTCTTAGGCAATATACTACTTTCATTTTGAGATTTTGTTTTCTATACGATTCTTGATTCAATATCTTGTGGCTCTTTCCCTTTTTGTTTTTTCTGTTTACTACTTTGGTACCTACTGGTATCTAGCGTTTTATGTTCCTGCTTTTGTACTCTTATACGTTGCCAAGTTTTGGTTATGTTATTGAATTGTTTTCAGTGTTAAGAAAAAACAAAGGGTGGATGAGAAGAATTGAAGAAGACAGACGTATCATGTGATGGCTCTCAATAAAATTCCTTTCTTTGGTTTGATAGAGAGATCATATGAGACTGGAAAAGGACTCTCTTGTTTATCTCTGCCTTCTGGACCTTGTTTTTTTTTCTTTTGTGCACCAACTATTGCATTCAAATCTAAAATGGGTTCACGTAGAGCGAGTGCTACAGAGTCATGAGCTATGATATTAGTTGAATGTAGAATTAATTTCATTAAAATTTATAATTTTTGCATTGGTTATCATTGGTTAAATTTCAAATAATTTTTAACCAGTGATAAATTCAACAATCTTAATTAATTTCATTAAAATTTATATTTTTTGCATAGACTCAGTGATTCATGTTAATAATATTTTTATATTTTCTGAATATTTTTAATTTTTTGTAAAAAAAAATTAATATTTTTATTTTATTCCTATGAACTTCTTTTTCGGATTCACCAATACAAAAAATAACAAATCCAGGTTCTTAACTGTTCATGAGCCCACAAAAAAATATTAAAAAATTTTGGTGAACCTCCTTTTGGAGTTCACCATTGCTGATGCTCTTAAGTTGCTTAGCTGAAAGATAGAGAAAGCGAAAGTTGTTTAATGGCTAGCTAGACGCGGCGTGAAGGATTAGACAAGGCATTTTTATTTTTTTTATTTTTTTTTATTTAGCAAGAAAAGCATTTACCGTTTTTTAATAAACAAGAAAAGCATTTATTCTTAACGCTCTTCTCTATGTTTCCACGTGTCAGTCATTTGATGGTTGACGTCAGCAAAAATAGCATCACACACTCTGCTCCGATCCGCTACTCTTTAATCTCTATGCACCTTTCGATTCCAGTCCGTTGGATGGATTCATCGCAATCGGTAGGTCTTAAACAAACATCAAACCCAACCTAACCTGATCGGTCCTCATATAAATTCCAAACCGGTGGTTCCAGTTATAGCACCAAGCTATCAACCATCAGTAACCGACCACATCTTGTGGTTTATCAATGATAATAATTAGACTGTCATCTGATCTTACTTCAATTGTAGGATTAGATTACCAAAGCTATGATATGTAATTAAATGTTGTCAGATATAAATTGAATTTTGAACATGTTTATGTACATAATGAGGTATGAATATTATAACTGATCAAGTCTATTCTTTTCGTAATCAAGTCTATTCTTATCGTACTAGGGTCTCTTGCAAATATAAGTAGCAATGTGTACCATATTCTTCCATTGGTCACAGGCCAAAGTTACCCAAAACTGTTTAATGATTTTTTGTAATTTTCTACACAAGTAAGCATAGTAGCAAAATTGTCCTGGCACGCCTTATGACATGGGTCATATACTCATATCACATGACACATCAAACACGATAAAAATCATACGCATGCATGTATACAATGCGACGAATAGTTACTGTTCAACCTATCCTTAGGTTTGAAAGACTAGAGGTGGAGAGATATCAATTTGGAAACAACCAACCAATCTATATCTATATTATTAAAGTTGAAGTACATTTTTAAAATGTTTGGAAACAAATATTAGTAATCTAAATGAAATTTGTTTGGAAACATAAATAGTACTATTACATTAGTTGTATTTCCATATTTCAATTAGTTTCATAATTTTATTAATTATATTACTTTAAAAATAATATACATCATTAATTATATTACCATAATAATAGTGTAAATTTTTTATTTATTAGTTAATCAATATAGATTATGTGCCAATTATAAAATCAAAAATGGAAATAACTAAGTTTTATATAAGGTTAAATGTTTAATTTAGTAAAAAGAAATTATTTTAGTTTCAACGGTGGAAAATAACGTAACCAAAAATATTATTCAAAACTATATTTTTATGAATAAATAATAACTTAAAAAAAAAAAAAAAACGTGTTACATTTATTGTCACTTAATTTTTCATTTAATATAATTATTTTACTAAATAAATATTTTTATCAGTTTATAAAATCAGTTATGTATGAACATTTATACTATTAAAGCAAAATAATTCTTATGAATATGGTCCTCAATTTTCTAATTAATTACAAATATTGTATTTATCTTTTTGCCGGCAGTATTTGCAACCAATGAAAATATTATTTTGCAATTACATTAAAGAGTATTTAATAATTCAGTTCTTAGGTTTTTAAAAAAAAAATGTTTCTTAAATATTTACGCTATATCTTTCCAACTTTTTTTTACGTTATTAATTATTTGAAAGCATTTATTAAATGAAATATCAAAATAAAATCAAGTTGAAATAACAAATGATTAAATCAACAAAATCATAATGCGGGTCTTAGTGATCTCAACTTCTTAAAAATTAGTTTCATTTAAAATAAAAACTAAATCATATAAACTAAATTTAATAAAATTATATAAAATGTTTTGAAACGCACAAATAGATTTTTCAATACAGAGAGTGTTATTAAAAAATAGTGTAAAATAATTTTAACTTCAGATTCAATAAATAAAATCATATTACGTATTAAAATTATCTAGAGTCTTCAAAAATTTAGTCATATTTAAAATAACAAAAATAAGTAATACAAATATATATATATATATATATATATATATATATATATATATATATATATATATATATATATATATATATATATAATTTATCAAAAATCATAATTTTTATTACGTAAAATAATTTTTACAACAAAAAATATGCACGCTCTTTTTAAAAGTGGATCAAATTCTAGAGTGTATAATTAAAGTGTCAACGAATGGTATATAATAATAATAATAATCATTACACAGTGTCTACAATAACTCCATGCGGTCTCTTATACTCAGTAATCTCAATATATTTTCGTCCGTATACTGACTCCGCTTAAACACTAATCCTATAATTTAAATATTCCACCAAGAAACAATTAAATTTTTTTTTCTTTTTTGTAACACACAAACAATTAAATCTTTAAGTATTTATTACACTTTGATTTTGTTATAGGCTTATAGCTATGACTTGGATTTAAAGACCCATGATGCCTCGAATTAAGTGGGTCTGGCCCATATAGCATGTAAACCCCAGCGTGGCACGTTCAAATGACTAACGGTGAAGATGATCTTCGTATTACACACTCTCGTATAGAGTAAGAATATTTGGGCGTATTTGAGCTTTAAACAAGTTCTGTAAATTTGTAAGTACTCAGTCACAGCTAGATAATAAATTAAGGGTGAGTGACTTTAAATATAAAGTTACAAGTTTGGGTTAAAAGATCTCTCCTCTGTTTATTTACTGACCAAACTGTGTTTCGTGATACTGACTTGACATCAAACAGCTAGATTCCAACTTTTGTTTTTTTTTATTTCCTCCAATAATTTGATTTTTTTTGTCTAAATAATTTGATTTTTTTTGTCTCTCATATAGTATATAGTTTTGAACGCAGAGGGGCATTTCTGTCAGTTCGATGATATATAAACTTAACGAGGGTTACATTAGCATCAGAGATGGAAGGAAGTTACTTATACAACAAGAAAAAAACATAAGTCTATATCTCCTTGAGAGACTTCAAGACATCTAGCATAGTGGGTCGATTAGCAGGCGTTGCAGCAATACAGTGAACAGCAACCTGAAGCACACGAAGCATAGCCTGTTTGAAAGACTCTGTCAGAACCAGAGGATCCAAAACATCCACAGCTTTCCCTTTGTTAATCTTCTGAACAACCCAACCAACCAAGTTCCCTCCTTCACTCTCTTTAAAGTCCGGACCCGTTGGCTCTTTCCCCGTCACCAGCTCAAGCAAGATCACTCCAAAGCTGTACACATCTCCCTTGGTCGTCGCTCGTGCGCTCTGACCATACTCTGGTGGAATGTAACCGAACGTACCAGCGATGATCGTACTCACGTGAGTCTCACAAGCACTGATCAGCCTCGCCAACCCGAAATCTGCAACCTTCGGCTCAAACTCACTGTCTAGAAGAATGTTGCTCGCTTTGATGTCTCTGTGTATGATGTGAGGGATGAAACCGTGGTGCAGGAAAGCTAATCCTCTCGCAGCCCCAACCGCTATCTTGAGGCGTTTGGACCAGTCTAGCACCTCTAGGATTCCTGTTTGGTTCCTTAACCAATGGTCTAAGCTTCCGTTGACCATGTACTCATACACAAGAAGCTTCTCTTCACTGAAAGAGCAGTATCCAATCAAAGAGACTAGATTAGGATGCTTCACTTTCCCTAGAGTCTCCATTTCCGCCATGAACTCTCTGTTCCCCTGAGTTTTGGCATCGCTTAGCTTCTTTACCGCTACTGTTTTCCCACCGTGTAAACAGGCTTTGTAAACGGTACCAAAACCACCGTCTCCTATGATGTTCTTCTTACAGAAGTGATCAGTTCCTTCCACAATGTCTGCTAAACTCACCTTGAGAAGTGGCTGCTCGAACATAGCCACGTTGATGCTTAACGGCTCCCTTGATCTGCTTCCGCTTAAGAAGTATAGGTTCTGATCAACGAACCCTTTTAAACTGCTTTCCTCCATTCCCTCTGGATCATCTCTTTGCTTCACTCTCTTTCTCATAACCCATCTGCGCAGAGAGTAAACAGAGACAGAGACAAAGATCATACTCCCAATCACTATTCCTGACAGTCCCCAAGCACTCAGCAAAGTCTTTTCATCATCAATCTTGCAGTCTGAGCCAATCACTCTCCCACACAACGCTTTGTTTCCAGAGAACAATGCCTTGGAAGGATCCTGGCAAAGGCCGTCGTCAGGTACTTCTCCTTGTAAACTGTTCTTTGCCAGATTCAAGAACCGTAGATTAGCCAACCCACAGATCTGTGTTGGTATCTCTCCAGAGATGTTGTTCTCAGACATGTCAAGAAACTCCAGCTGCATGAGACTCCCAAGCTCTGAAGGTATCTCTCCGGTGAAGTGATTCTGGTGCAGATCCAAGTTAGTCAAGTATGATAAGTTCCCCAGTGATCTTGGCAAGCTTCCCATGAAGAAGTTAACGCTGAAGTTCACCGTTTCAACTTTCCACGCCAAGGAGCTGTAGAAGAGACTCTCTACAGGACCTGAGAACCTGTTTTGCTGGATATAGATGCCTACTAGGTTGAGCATTCTAGAGAGCTCTGATGGAAGCTCGCCGCTTAGCTTGTTAAAGCTCAAGTCCATGTGTGTCAGCTCTTTCAAGTTTCCAAGAGAAGCAGGAAGAGAACCATCCAGCTTGTTCTTGGTCAGGTTCAGCTTCACCAAACTACCCAAAAGCCCAAAGCTCTTCGGTATGTGTCCAGTGAGGTTATTATTCGCCAAGTTCAACCCCTGCAGCTTAGGTGAGTGGCCTACCTCCTCTGGAATGGAACCGGTGAGGTGGTTTCCAGAGAGATCAAGATTTGTCAGGTTGGTTAAACGAGAGAATGAAGATGGGATCTGTCCAGAAAGATGATTGTCGCTCAGCAGAATCTCAACCACCACCACACAGTCTCCTAGCTCTTCAGGTATAGGACCGGTGAGTCTGTTGTGAGAGAGATCGAAGATCCCACGGTGCTGGAGAAAGCTCAGATCAGGCATGTCTGTCTGGTGGAAATAAGCAGAAGGTTTTGACGGGATAGAACCGGAGAGATTGTTGTGAGAGAGTACAAGGCACTGAAGCTGAGCAAGAGAACTGATCCTGTCTGGAATCTCTCCTTGGAGGTTGTTGTTGCCAAGGTCCAGTGTAGTCAGAGAAGTACAGTCTCCTAGCTCGCTTGGTATCTTCCCTTGAAGCTTGTTTGAGTTCAGATTCAGGAACGATAGAGAAGTCAGCTTCCCAACCTCTCTTGGGATCTCACCTCTGAGCTGATTATCACTGAGCACAAGACGCTTCAACGAAACCGCGTTCCCAATCTCTGCTGGCAAAATACCTCCTAGACGGTTGTAAGAAGCTGAAAACTCCATCAGGTTGGTTGAGTTCCAGAGACTCACAGGGATCTCTCCAGTGAAGTTGTTTGAATCCAAGTCAAGCGCCATCAAAGGAAGGTTAGAAAGATACTCAGGTAAAGAACCGTTGATCTGATTGTTCATAAGAGACAACTGTTGAAGGTTTCTACATCCAACGAACACCTCCTCAATGCTTCCGGTAAGGAAGTTCACAGAGAGATCAATATCCTCCAACGCACCAGAACCACAAAGCTCCTTAGGAATCGAACCGGTTAACAAGTTGTTACCAAAACTAAGCTGTTTCAGCATAGGACAATCCTGAATCTCGCGAGGGATTTCTCCAGAAAACCGGTTGCTAGCGAGCAGAAGCGAGTCCAGCTCCTTCCATTCACCGATCCAAGAAGGAAACTGACCAGAGAGCTGATTCTTCTCAGCAGAGAACGACAGCAAAGGAATCTCTGATAACTCCAAAGGCAGAGAGCCAGAGAGGTCGTTGAAGGAAAGCATCAACGTCTTGAGACTCCTACACTCACCAATCTCCCGAGGGATCAAACCGTTGAGCTCAGTTGAGACAAGGTTCAGCATGCTCAAATTCTGCAACTTTCCGATTGACTTGGGGATGGAACACTTGAGTGGGTTGTAAGAAAGGTCGAGCTTCGCTAAGTTTCTCAGCTTGGCTATCTCCTCAGGTAACGGTCCTCTGAAGAAACAAGACGGTGAGATAAAGTTCCTGAGCAACGAGATGTCACCAATCTCCGGCGGTATAAGGCCGGAGAGTTTGTTCATCCCCATGTAGAGGTCGGAGAGGTTGCTCAACTTCCCGATCTCCGGAGGGATCTCGCCGGAGAGGGAGTTGTTAGAGACGTCGAGAGAAGACAGAGCAGGGAAGCTGAGGAAGAAAGACGGAGGGAGGGAGCCGGAGAGACGGTTGTCGCTTAAGTCAAGGTAGAGAAGGCGAGGCAACTCGCCGAGTCGACTCGGGAGGGGTCCCGTGAGCGAGTTTCCGGAGAGGTCAAGCGTCTGGAGCTGTTTCAGGCGCCCTAGCTCCGGAGGGATGTCGCCGGAGAGGGAGTTGAGACCGAGACGGAGAGATTCCAGGTTCGTTAGCTCGGCGATTTCGACCGGAATCTCGCCGGAGAGGGAGTTGTCGGAGAGGTCTAGGTCGGAGAGAGAGCGGAGGGAGGAGAAGAGGAAAGGAGGGAGCTTTCCTTTTAGAGACATTGAAGGTAAAGAGAGAGACTTTACTTTCCCGAAACGGCAAGTGACGCCGACCCAAGTGCAGGGGGAGGGAGACGAACGGTTCCATGAGGAGAGAGCTGTTGGAGAGTTCTCGAGGGAGGCTTTGAAGGACAAAAGAGAGCTCCTTTCTGAGTTTGTGTCGATGGTAGAGGAAGCGGTGATGAAGAAGAGAAACAGAAAGGAGAAAGCTCTGAGGAACGGCATGGTTAGGGAGAGAAGGAAAGGCCGAGACTTTAGAGAGAGAGAGAGAGATCCAGTTTTTTTTTAAGAGGAGTGAGGAAGATTTAATCAAAACGCCATTAAAGAGAGAGAAGCTTTTAGGCGCGAGGAAGATGAAACTAGTAATGCACGAAACTCACGTGACCTAGACCATTGTTTTTAAAAAGTTCGTATAAACGGCAAATTTAATTTAATTTTTTTGATAGTACTTCTTCTGTGTTTATTTGCGTGAGTATGTGAATAAAAAGAGGGTATTTTGATGATGATGAGTAAAGATGAAGATGGATGATGATGCATGATGGGTCAATAGAGTACGGCTAGAATCTTCAGAAATCATAACCACTGTAGTACCATGATAAAGCTGACGGGTTTTGTCTACGAATATTCAAAAAGTATGGGGTGAAATTGTAAATGTAAAAAGATATTTATGGCTTTCCTGTATTTTTGTCGAAAGCTGGTGTGATTTTAATTAATGTGATCTCTCTGATAAGGCTTTTAAGTGACCAGGCTATGTAGTGAAAAATATCTCAAGTTCAATTATTTATGCAGTTAACACTTTGTTTTCTTTGACAAGTGTTGCATTTAGTTCAAGTTATATAAATATACAGTTAATAATTTTCTTTTGGGAATTGTTGCAATGAGTTAATAATTTGAATATATATGCACTTTTGTCTCTCGGTTATTTTCATTAGAAAACAAAACAAAACGGTTCAGTCAACATATAACAGTCAGGATAAACCCATTTATTTTGGAGGTTTTTAAATTATTTTTTTAAATAAGTTTTGTCTCTAATCTTTGAAGGTAAATAACAGTGAATAGGGGGGTCAATTAAGAAAATAAATAAAAACTAGGTCATTGTCTGGTCCACCTGTATAAGTTCCAAACAAGTTATAGAAAGGGTAGAAAAACAGAGTTCCCCCACATGACTTCTTTCCTTTTTGGGAATGTTACAAGCTTTTACCCTTAAGGATAGTCTTAGGGATCTGTTTCCATCTTCTAAACACATCTCATAATCATATGGCCAGAAAAAAACAGCTGGTTCATGCAATAGATGATGGCTCATGCCATGATAATAACTAATAAGTTACAAGAAAAAGTTAAAACGAAAATGTAACTGATATTAAAAAAAAATGTAATTGATATTTTTAAACTGATGCAGACGAGCTAGGCACATGAATTGAAAGGTTATTGGATGTAGCAAAGCCGGAAATGGGAATGTTTTTGGAAATGGCGCATCGCAGAACCAAACCACTTTTGAGTCCAATTAATTGACTGATAACTTCATCTGATTATTTCTTATTTTTCTTTTTAATCCAATAAATAATGAAATTTCAATACAGTATTAACAGAAAAGCTGAGGAAGAAATTGACTTGTACTTAGTGCTGCAGATTTTTTTCTCGAAGAACCAGAAGAGCTATAGAGAAAACATTAACTTTTGAAACCATTATCACTTTAGCTTTGTTTTGACTTCTAATTGGGTTGAAAGTTACAAGAAAGTCTCAATGTTTCAACACATGCTACAAACAAGAGATCCATCACAAAAAGAAAGTACAAAGATTTTGCAAATGACCCCATCACTATGATGATAATTACAAATCTTCCACCATAATTTATATCGGAACCCTCTCAAAAGTAGAAACAAATAATAAGAAGAGACTGTGGCTCTCATCTCAGTTAAAAGAGAAATAAATAAGGGAGACAACAATCCTCTCTCTCTCTCACTCGCTGTACATAGAAATGTTTGTGATCATGCATTGATCTCGGAGTTGCACTGGTTCTCTCTGCTACAGCTTCTTCTTCCCCAAAACATACTCGAGCAAGTTGTTGTTTTCCCAAGTCTCTGCCCTTCATCTACCTTCTCCTGCTCATTTGTTACCCGAGGAGGAGGAGAAGACTCGTCATGTTCTTCACTATCTCTCTCTGTTCCATGCGTCTCAAAGTTTGGACATGTTCCATCGCTGCATGTGCACATTGGAATGTTGACTGAAGGGAATGGACTACATGTTACAGGACAGAACATATCAGATGAAACCGAGGCTGCTCGAGTCTTGCTACTACGCTGTTGCTGGTCTGATGTTGGTGACGATTGATCTCTTGCGTCTCCAGTGTGGAGCATACACGGCGCACAGAACCCGAGTGACATAGGTAACTTCAGTTCTCTGGTCAGGGAGCTTGGGAGACGTTTAAAGGAGACTATTCCGTGTCTGCAAAGAGGACAGGGAATCGAACCGGGAGGATCAACTGTCACTGAAGGAAGATTGCTCGAGGAGCAAAGATATAACGCACATCTCACACAAAGCTGATGCTCACAACCTGAAACACAAAAGGTTTTTTTAGTTAAGGATCCTTACATAGAGAGTCTTAATAAGAATTTAGACAGACCTTCAGCAGCAACAGTGCATGTTCTTTCCAGACAAACCGCACAGATATCAACCTCATCGGAGATGGTTGCTGACTGCAACCCAAACTCTCTGCAAAGGAAAAGAATAGTCATATTGAGGCCACACTCTGTGGAGACTCCTAAAGCTCGATGAAGGTTTCAGTGTTACCTTGCGATGTTGAGTATACTCAAAAGAGGCAATGATAAGTAGTTGGAACGAGGGAAGAGTGGAATGACGGCATCAGAATTTGGAGAAAGCAAAGGTTCTAACCAATGACGACTCCACATCCTTGCTATGTCAATTGGTAGCCACCTACAATCATTTTTTTTTTTGAGAAAGACAGTTTACGTTATGTGTATTTGAACATGAAGCGAAACAATAGAAGAGACTATGGAGGAATAGTCTACCCATTGCAGTTTAATGTCATCTTTCTTGCACCTCTTGCAAGGAGAATCTATAAAATGGATAAGAAAAAGAAAGTTTCTGACAAACCTCTGTATCCAAAAAATAGGAAAAGAATAAACTTTAGTAGTGTTCTTCTTACCTGACAACATTTCAGATTCCCACCACAAGCGGCATAGTGCAAAGGTGTGCTTCCTGCTCCTAAAAACGATATAAGTAAGACCAAGATCATCATCTTGAGAGCAGAATTAAAAAAAAACAATGTTTTAGTCATCTTGGCGAGTGGATAGAGATGCTGATACCAATCATATCCATAGATGTTCCATAATGAAAAGTTACAGCGGAGACATTAGCTTCAAGATCAAGCAAAAGCTGCACGCAGTCAAATAATCCGTTTAAAGCAGCCATGTGAAGGGCTGTGATTCCACCGTCAGCCGCCTTATTCACAAATTTAGACAATGCGCTGCACCAGAAAAAAACAAATTATGTCAGAACTCAAACAATACCCTTACAACACAGAGAACAGAAGATGGTTTCCACAAAAGAAGTAAACCTTTGCTCGGATTTGTTCCTTGTTGTGGCCACCACACCAGTCTCAGGAAGAGGGCTGAGTTGCTCACTAGGTACAAAGTCAGCCAAAACCAGTCTAATACACCTGGCGTGACCATTAACAGCAGCGAAATGAAGCGCTGTTCTTCCAGCTAAATAATCAGCTCTTGTAACCTTCAGAGAAAAGACAAAATACAAAGATGTTTAAAATCAGCTATTTTCCAAGTAGTGATGATTGAGAGAGAACTAAACTCACATTGCAACGAAAGAGAAGAAGAGTTTGCACGACTTCCCAATGTCCGTATCTACATGCTTGCATCAATGCCGTCTGAAACAAGATTCATTTACACATTATGTATCATACAAAAAAAAAACAAAGTAGAATGTTTTTTTTATTACCACTCTATTAGCTCAAACTTAACCACAGAATTAACAAGTTACTAAAAGGATCGAACTTTGATCCTTGCATACAAAGCTAAAGACTCAACATTTTTGAATCTGGTAATAATACCTGGCCGCAGTAGTTTCTTGAATTCACATCAGCTCCTTTCTCCAGCAACAACCCCACGATCTAACGATTGGAGAGAAACAGAAAATATTTATAAAAAATAAAAAAAAATGTGAACAGTTAATTTTAAGATGGAAAGGAGAGGAAAGGAAAGGAGACCTCGTTGTGGCCTTTAGCGGCGGCGAAATGCAAAGGAGAATTGAGACCACCGAAAGTAGAGTACTTTGAGAGGCAAGGATTGCAATCCAGCAGCATCTTCGCTTCCACGTAATCACCATCTCTCGCCGCCGATACTAATCTCTCTCCCGACGCCGAGCAACCAAACGAGTTTCCCATCTCTATCTCTCTTTCTTTTCTTCAGATTAGATTACTCTATTTCGCTCTCTAGTTCAATTGGATGTGACGATGAATTAGGTCAACCGTCGTGGAAAGCTGCAGAGAAAGAAAGTAAAGAATCCGAGATTAGATAGTATACTCATACAGCACGCGATCTCCCTCTCTCTCTAGTTTTTGTCCGTATGGAGACAAAAAGAGAAAGACAAAGAAAGATGAACTCTCTGAAAAACTTAAACTTGATTTTCCCATTTTACCCCTCGATCTCTTTCGTCGACTTCCACTTTCACTTGTCCCACTCACTCCACGTGGCGGTTTCTCACAACGTAATTCATTTAATTCCGTATATAAAATACGTCACATAACGTATCACACGTGTAATTACACAATTGGTTAAAAGAAACCCACTTTCTCACCGACTCTCAAATAAGTTTTCTTTACCGCCTTCACAAAAAAAAACAATAATTAATTTACAGAGAGAGAGCAGTGATGGCTATAGGAGATGATGATCTGGAGAACCGAATGTCGACGAAGGATCATCGAGGGATCGGAAGCAAAGGCGTTGATCGGACCGGATTCGGACCCCCGCCTAGGCCTGCGCCGTTGGTGTACTCTGATCTAGGCGATGGTGACGCGTTATCGTCTCAGTGGACGTCGTGGCTAGTTCCGATGTTCGTTGTCGCTAACGTGCTGGTCTTCGTCGTTACGATGTTCGTAAACAACTGTCCTTCGCATTATCACGGTCCTAACCGTCACTGTGTCGTTGGTTTCCTCGGGAGACTCTCGTTCGAGCCTCTCCGTAACAACCCTCTCTTCGGTCCCTCTTCTCGAACGTAAGACTTGGAGTTAATATGATTCTGAAGATTGAATTGTGTTTGTTGAGATTAGTTTATGATTTTTTTTTTGGTAGATTGGAGAAGTTAGGATCACTTGAGTGGGACAAAGTTGTGGAGAAGCATGAAGCTTGGCGTCTCTTGACTTGTATATGGTTACACGCTGGTGTGATTCATCTTGCTGCTAATATGTTAAGCCTTGTGTTCATTGGTATTCGCCTCGAGCAGCAGTTTGGTTTCGGTAATGATTAAAATGATTTGTCAAGTGTAGTCACTAGTCAGTCATCAAGTTTTTGTAATTATCACTGATGGTATCATACAAAATCTTGAAATTTTTTGTGTCGTTGCAGTTAGGATTGGAGTTATATACCTATTATCAGGAATTGGAGGAAGCATATTGTCTTCTCTGTTTATCAGAAACAGTATCTCTGTTGGAGCTTCTGGTGCTCTTTTTGGCCTTCTTGGCTCTATGCTTTCTGAACTACTCACCAACTGGACTATCTACTCTAACAAGGTTCATCTCTCAGCACTACATGTGCCTCTAGGTTACAGTGAGACTTTGTGATTTCGATTTAATGACCCTTTTTTTTGGTTCTTTTGTGTGTGGACAAGTAAAGATTGCGGCACTGTTGACGCTTTTGTTTGTCATTGCGATAAACTTGGCCATTGGAATTCTACCTCACGTTGATAACTTTGCTCACGTCGGTGGGTTTCTAACGGGTTTTCTCCTCGGCTTCGTTCTGTTGGCTCGTCCCCAGTTCAAGTGGTTAGCAAGAGAAAATATGCCACAAGGCAGACGTCTGACATCTAAATACAAGCCTTATCAATACCTCTTGTGGCTCCTGTCTCTGGCTCTGTTGATCGCTGGGTACAGTTTTTGCATTGCCCAAGAATCAATCACTTTTTTCGTTTCATTGTTAAATCCCTCTAATGTTTTGTGAGGTTTTTATTTTGCAGGTTCGTGATAGCGCTTGTGCTGCTATTCAAAGGAGAAGACGGGAATGATCACTGTCGCTGGTGTCGCTACCTGCGCTGTATTCCCACCTCAAGATGGAGTTGTGATGACGTCTGATATGTAAGCAACATGTTTTTACTTTGTAAATGCATGGATACATTTTATAGGTACTTTTGTGATCTCCTTTACTAGAGGCTGTGTGATTGTTTGTGTGTGTGGCTTGTACCTTTTTACCGGAGAAAACGAGAAAAACAAATTGTTTAGTAGAAAAAAATGTTATATCAAACAACTCATCATAGCTCTAAGTTGTGATTCCCACGTAGAGACTTGACATCACTACAAATAATTGAAGTTATTTATCATACAAAGGTTGACTCCTATCCATTGACGTGTCCTGTTGGTACGAGATCTGTACCGTAGGATCTAACAAAGGATCCAACAAGTTTCAACGATTGTATTTGCGACTCTTCTACTCAGCTCATGGGTTGGCTTTTTCAAGACCAAATTACAAGAGATTCTCGTAGGTAGACGTAGTACTGAGCCTGATGTGGACCTTTTCGTGTCCGGACAACCAGTCCAATCGGAATATGCCATAAGAGTGTTAGTTTTTTTTGTATGAACAACCTGCATAGACTGAAACATTCCTTGAATAATCTTGTAGTTCTGTTTTTTTTTCTTTACTTAGTCTCGATCGTTCTTTGTTTAAAATCTTGTGCAGAAAAACTTTTTTTAAGTTCTAAAATACGAGAGTCTTTACAACTAGTTTGATACCATGAAAGTTGTAATGGTTTGGAACTTTGGATGAATGGTTTCCCTTCAATACAGTTGCAATGCAGATATATTATCCTAATATAGCGCCCAATCATGATTCATGAATAGTGGCAAATAAACAAAAAAATAAAAATAAGCATCAACTAGAAATATTTCATATTTTATTTCAGAAAAGAAAGGCAAGGAAGGTGCAAGGCGGAAACATAAACTTGACTTTCCCATTATGCTTCGTTAACTTCCACTTTCACTTGTCCAATCAACCCACGTTTAATTACAACCTGATCTAGTTTAATACTTACGTCTCACAGCATGCAACAGGCGTAACTAGATAACTGGTCCACTTTCTCGCCGACTCTCAAATAACGTTTTAAAACCCTTTCTTACCGCCTTTTATATTCGCAAATTCCAAAACCATCAAAACATTAGAGGGATCAGTCATGAGTGCAGGAGATGATTTGGAGAACCAAATGATGACGACGAAGCATCATCGAGGGATCGGAAGCAGAGGCGGTGACCAAGACGGATTCGGACCATCGCCTAGGCCGGTGGTACCGTTGGTATACTCTGAATTTGGCGATGATGACGAGTTGTCGCCGCAGTGGAAGTCGTGGCTTATTCCTATGTTCGTTGTGGCTAACGTGATAGTCTTCGTCATCGTGATGTTCGTCAACAACTGCCCTAAGAATTCAGAGTCACATTATCCGAACCAGCACTGTGTCGCCAGGTTCCTTGGGAGATTCTCCTTTGAGCATCTCCGCAACAATCCTCTCTTCGGCCCGTCTTCTCTAACGTAGGTTTCATCCTCATTTATTCGGTTACTATCTCCCTAATTAACGCGTCTCAAATTATTTCTAGGTTCGGTTCAAAGCAATGATAAACAAGTTGTAAAAATTAATAGCACTAACAGATTTACCTATTCTTTTGAAATTATAAACTCTAAATTTAGATATATCAACTAAAATTTTTAAGTTTAGATTCTAATTTAGATATCTTTTAAAAAATATATAAAATAAAATAAAAACTGGAGTCAACTGCTCTACTTTCACATGCTAAAAGATGCCTAATCATTAGAAAGGTTAATTTGTTGACATTCATTCATGTATGATTTGATAGATTGGAGATGTTAGGATCACTTGACTGGTACAGAGTTGTGGAGAAGCACCAAGCTTGGCGTCTCCTGACATGTATATGGTTACATGCCGGTGTTATTCATCTTGCAACTAATATGCTAAGCATTGTATTCATTGGTACTCGTCTTGAGCAGCAGTTTGGTTTCGGTATCCCATTCCCTTTTTACCTTTGATTACTGAACTAAAGTTGATTATCAAAGTGTTAGTGAAATGATTTTTCTGAATTTTGCAGTTAGGATTGGATTGATATACGTAATCTCAGGAATGGGAGGAAGCATACTATCCTCACTGTTTATCAGAAACGGTATCTCTGTTGGAGCTTCTGGTGCCCTTTTTGGACTTCTTGGCTCTATGCTTTCTGAACTTCTCACCAACTGGACTATCTACTCTAACAAGGTTTATTTCTCAATTATACTTCATGTCGTCTCTAGGTACGGTACAGTAAGCCTTTGTTGTTTCGTGTAATGACCCTTTTTTCTTCTTTTGGTGTGGACAAGTAAGATTGCAGCACTCTTGACGCTTATGGTTGTCATTGTGATAAACCTGGCCATTGGGATTCTACCTTACGTTGATAACTTTGCACACGTCGGTGGATTTCTAACGGGGTTTCTCCTCGGTTTCCTTCTGCTGGCTCGTCCACAGATCAAGTGGTTTTCAAGAAAGCATATGTCACAAGACAGGCGTACATCCAAGTACAAGCCTTACCAGTACATATTGTGGCTCCTGTCCCTGGCTCTATTGATCGTCGGGTACAGTTTTCATTCATTGCCCAAGAATCAATCACTTTGTTGAACAAAAAAAAAAAGAATCAATCACTTTTATCACTTCAATGTTAAATGATTTATGCAATTACTTTTTTTTTCAGGTTTGTGGTGGCGTTAATGTTGCTATTCAGAGGAGAAGATGGGAATGATCACTGCCACTGGTGTCGTTATATGCGCTGTGTTCCCACTTCAGGATGGAGTTGTGACAGCGTTTGATACACTATTCAGGAGAGCTTGTTTGTTTGTGTGACTATTCTTTTACTGGAAAAAAAATAAATGGTATTAACTGGAATTGTTTATATCAGTCAACTCATACCTCTCTAAGGTGTGATTCCCACGTTGTGACTTGACATCACTACAAAATATTTATAAAATCCTTTTTTTTTAATATCAGACAGAGGTTGACCTGTTGGTACGAGATCTGTACCGTAGGATCCAGTCAAAAGAAAATACACAACAGTGATTGATCACTCTCTGCACTTGTATCTCAAAATCTACTTTACACAATCCATTCACTTTATAAAATCTTTCCAACTATATTAAAACAAAATAGGATCAGAACTGCGAAATGAAGAATACATCTTCGATTTCTCACTTTGGTTTCGAAGATCAAATGACCGCTCTGCAGCCGTTGTGTAGTAGTAATACTGTCCCTGAGCTGACCTCTTGTAGCCACTCTCTGAAGTGAACTCTTGAAGCCTCTGTCTTGGCGCACTTTGTGACCGGACTTTTGCTCTGTATGACTCAGTGTTAGCCATGTAGTTAGGGTGATACCCAGAGTAGTACTCGTACTCGCTTCTCGTTGGCGTGAATGGCGTTCTTCTCCTTGAACCGCCGCTACTGCTTCCTGGTCTAGACCTTAGTTGCGGACTGTTATCAATGAGGGATCCTCGTTTCCTTGGTGACTCCTTATGGTAGGATGGTAAGTGAGACTTCCAAGTATCCACTTCTAGGATCTTGTCGTTGTCTTCGTTGTACAACGGTGCGTTCCAACGGCTAGAACCCGTATGAGAGCGATGGTTATGGAGATGGTCCATTGCAACGAGTTTGATGTATTCAGCCTCTGAGAGTGAGTCTGAAACGTGAGAAGAACGCGATGCTCGAGCTCGAGCTTGGAGCCTAACCAGGGTTTGCATCCGACGCAGCATATCAGCGGTTTGTTTCCTCACTATGTGCCCTTTCACTAACGCTTGGAGCTTCACTAACGCTTTCAACGCTCTCAACGCCCTCCTCGCCTAACATAAAATAAATAAAAAATGTTTTTGTTATGCAAACTACAAACCTAACTCAGAACTAGAAATGAATATTAAATCTACTTGTAGTTTCCCAACCACTCTGATTTCTTCTAGATGGTTACACACCTAATACGTCTTTTAAACTATGTGTATCTATCGTACCAGATACACCAGTAGATAGTGTCGGTAGAGAATCGTATCGACTTCTAACAAGTCTGATATACATTTTGTCTCTTTTCATAGTACTTTACCCGGGACCATTACAAAAATACAAAGATTATCCTTTTATGATTTTCAGTAACTATTTATATCAATATCAGACAGCTATGTCATAGTAAGATTAAAGATTTTGAACTTTTCGAATGTTAATTTTAAGATTAATTAAGGGGAAGGTTAGACTAACCAAGTAGCCACGGAAAGCTGATTGAATCTTTATCGCCGCTGCATATTCCTGACCACACCGGCGGTTATTCCGATTGGTTTGAGCTACTGAAGACGTTTTGAAACTGCCTCTTCCTGTAAGCCTGACGACCTCCGCCGCAGCATGAGCAGCTGCTAGTGCAGCCTCAGCTACAGCAGCTGTGGCGGCTGCGACGGCTATTGCATGCTGATTGGCGTCCAAGATTTCTTCACTGGAACGTCTCTTGCTTGGATGAGAAGACGACGATGATAAAGCCGTCGCGGGATTTGAGGATCTGGTGGTGAAGCTCCATCTTCGTCTGCTGTTATGCGTCGGTGATGACCTCTCCTGCTTCTTCTTACTACCGAACAGTCGTCCGAGGAATCCCATAGTTACTTCATCGCCGGAAAATCACCCGATGGTTTTTTGCTAACTTTTTATCTCTCGTTGTTTTTTGTTCGGACAAGTATAAAAGATAAAGAAGTAAGAGACAAGTGGGAGTGGAGAAAGTACAACGAGCGTGTAATGCGATATATAGAGTTAAGGTTCCACGCGCCTAAAGTTATGCGTGTTAGTTACACGAGCCATTGTAAAACTAAAGGCAAATATGTTGACCAAGCGTCAATTGAAAGTCAAAGGCTCCGGTGCAGTCCAGACCAAATCTCTGGTTAGGTTCAAACCAAAGAGACTTTAATCATTCTTGTTTTGTCAATATGATTACTTTGTGAATCTCTTGTAGGTTTGAAATTTGAAACTAGAATTTGAATTGAGATTTTCCCTGATTGCATTATGTAACAATAGCCACGCCTATTATAAAAGCAAGTCTATAATGATGCAATTATTTAAAATATTCCCCATAATAAATATGAAAACGATATTAATAGATGTGTCATAAGTATTGAACCAACCGAACAACAGACGAATTTCTTTTTAAATACACACTTTCTCATTATTCTAATACTTTTATTTTATTCTCATTGTCTTTTGCAGACCAAACTCCCCAAATCCTCGGAACTGACCGTTGCTGAAACTACGCACCATATATATAACTAGGCACTTATATGGTTATACCTGCACAATTCATAAACACACAGTCCACAGAAAATATAACAACAATAGATAACCCCACAATGACTAATTAACCATATTACAAATCTATCATTTCATTCAGTTTATGTTTAAATAGACTAATCTAAAAAACTTTTATTTTCTTAACAAAAAGGGAATCTAGTGATCATGTCTTACCACAATCTAAAGAGGGGAGGTTACAAGTAGTGGTAAATGTGGTGGCTGCTCGAAGAGCGCTACATATACAATCTTTGTTAGTTGCTTGGAGAGCGATGCAGCAATTTGAATTCGGGGCTGGATTGACCGCACCAGGCAGCACCAGCGGCGCACACACCTGCATATTGCTCAGATTCTCTAGGCATTGTTGAGCTCCAACCATAGGTCCGGTCTCCAGAGCGATCATGGCCAGAAGCATTACAAAGAGAATAGTTGCAAAGGATTTGAGAAATTCCATTTTGTTTAGATATCGTAGGAGTATTCGTTTTCTTGTGATTTATAGTTTTAGACGGTGGATTCAATCCATATTTATAGAATATCTCTATGTATGTATGTATGCATGTATATAGTTTTGAGCTTTGAGAATAACTGGATCATGAAGTGGAGTGATGCTTTCTTGATCTTGGTGTAGTTACTTCATAGGCTTTGCATGATAAAAATACTAAAAGATAGGGGATAATAACAAAGTGTGTGATGGTGTGAGTTACTTTTATATGTTAATTAAGATATTAGATAAATGTTCAATTCTATAAATAACATTAAACATTGTGAATCATTTGTCACTCTGAAAAACACCCATTCGAGACATTAACAGAACTCCTACTAAATTTTCACCCAACAAAAGAATTATTCCTAAAATTTTGGAAACTCATGAACCCAAAAATTTGTACTATTAGTTACAGATCAAATATGAGTTAATACTTAAAACTGCTGTATCTGTTTAGTCTTTATTAATTAAACAATCACATACCAGTAAAACGATTTATGTAAAATGGACTGGTATAAATCTACATCCCTATAAAGAGCCCCCCAATATATGATTTGGGGGACATAGAAATAACACATGGAAAAGGAAAATTATTGGGCCGGGCCTGTTTCGAAACTGTTGCTGGGTCAGTGTCTTTGTCCGTAAGCTGTTGTTCTGAATCTGACAACGAAACACATAAGGCCACCAGGAAAGTGACTCTTGTTACAGTGGTTGGTTACCACTACGGGTGGTCTGGTTATTGGAACTTGCCATTTGTCGGTACAAAGTTTGTTGTCTTATCACGAAAATAAGAGATGGCACTATAGTCACATGACTCACATTATTGGACTATAGGCCCCCAATATGGTGATAAAAACATTTTTATGTTTTTATTATTTTAGGTAACGATATCTTTTGATGTTTTTTACCATTGACATTGACGCAGATGGATTATCTGTATTTAGAATAGTGACAACCAAACTGATACAGAACATACATAAATTAATATTAATAATTCGGAAAAAATGCGGGAATCATATGTAAATATTATATTATTTTTGTGATAACTGATGATGAGACATAACAACAATACCATGAGCTGTCACTCTATTATTTATATGAATTTATCATCTTTTAATTTAAATAAAAGACTTGCAAGAAAAAAAATGTATTTACTTCCCTTTGTTCAGACGTTTCTTTATTCTTCTTCTTCTTGATCGATCGTGTTCAGAAATCATATTCATTACAACCTCCCTCATCTCTCTCTCTCTCTCTATCTCTAAGTTGGATTCTTTTATAACATGTGGTGATCCCTGTTCGGTCAGAGACGAGTTAGAAGCAACGAATATTAAAAAAAGAAATGATGAAAATGAATACAGGAACGACGCCGTCCGTCAGCGGAGGCGTCGGCGGAGTTAGCGGCAATGAATGGGAGTCCCGACCTGGAGGAATGGTCGTGCAAAGGCGGACGGATCAGAACTCCGATGCGCCACGTGTCATTCGCGTCCGGGTCAAATACTTGTCGGTTTACCACGAGATCAACATCAACTCCCAATCTAGCTTCGGTAAAACCAAAACCAAAACCAAGATTCAAAACCAAAACGGTTTAGTGTTTTTTATTTATTTATAATGAATTTGATTGTTATTGCAGGAGAGTTGAAGAAAGTGTTGTCCGGTCAGACAGGACTTCACCATGAAGACATGGAGATTCTGTACAAAGACAAGGAGAGAGATTCGAAGATGTTTCTCGATCTTTGTGGAGTTAAAGATCGGTCAAAGCTTGTCCTTAAAGAAGATCCGATTGCTCAGGAGAAACGTCTCCTCGAGAAAAGGAGAAACGCCGTCATTGAAAAAGCTATGAAGTCAATCGCCGACATTAGTCTCGAAGTCGACAGGCTCGCCGGACAGGTAATAATAAAACATAGCTTTTTCAGTTCTCTTTGAATCTGAGATTCTGATTAGTATTCCGATTTTATAGGTGTCGGCGTTCGAGACGGTGATTAATAAAGGAGGGAAAGTTGAAGAGAAGAGCCTCGTGAATCTGATTGAGATGTTGATGAATCAGTTGCTGAGACTCGACGCCATAACTGCTGATGGAGATGTGAAGCTAAAGAGGAAGATGCAGGTAATCAAAAGTTTAAAACCTAATCTCTAATTTTTGATTGGTTCATTTCATTTAATATTTGATTTTGACGGTCGATTTGGATTTTTTATTACAAAGGTGAAAAGAGTTCAGACGTACGTTGAAACACTTGATGTCTTGAAAGTCAAAAACTCCACCAAAAAAGTCGATATCAACAAGTCGGTCCGCCACAAACCGCAAACGCAAACGCAATATCAGCAACGCGATTTGTTATCGTTTGTTGATGAAGGGGAGGAGGAGGAGCCTAGGAGGGACTCAGGCGCGTCGTCCTCTTCAGGTACTCCAGCGACTGGAAGGAGTAATTGGGAGACAATGCTTGATTCCACATCGGCGGCTAAGGCCGTTGAACCGGTCAAACCGGTCCCTCCAAGATTCAAATGGGAGTTCTTCGATTAAGCTATAATACACACTATCATACATACACGATAAATATGTGTTTTTCTCCGATTTCATGTGATTTGTGATTGATCTTGGCAATTATTTTTTGTTGGTTTGTTTAGAATATTTTTTGTTGGTCTTCCCTTGAAGTTATTTCACAAATAACAAGGGAAGTTTCAACAAATATAGTTTCATCATCATCATCATAATCATCATTGTAATACCTAAAGCTTTGGATTTTCTTTCCGAATACAATAAAAGTTACGGAAAAGATGTGATAGTTTTATGAAATATTTGCTATATGATTCTTGTAGGTAGATCTTGTGAGTTAAACTGCAATTCTGATGCTGCTTATGATCCAACATCTAAGAGAATAAGAGCAGGTTTAGATCTTTAGGTTTTGTCTCCCCACCTTCAAAACATTGTTAATGACAATTACAACCGTGTTCTTCATGAGTTAACGTCCATCAAAGTTCGAGAGAGCCTCTTTTGCACATGTAAACCGTGATTTCAATCTACCCGCTCTTGCTAAAAGAGGTCCAGTGAATAATTTATTTTATTTCAAGTTGTATATTTTTCTCTATTTAGTTAACACCAACGTTGACAAAAACAAAAACTACCACCAACATTGTATCGCGGCATCGACACTGCATCTTCTCAAACGATATGTTACAACTTAGAAGTCTTATAAAGACTATTTATGTCGAAAAAACTTTCATAAGTTACATCAAGTGGCGGAGCCAGACGGAAATTTACCGGGGGCAATTAATAATTTATCTTCAATTTGTAAGGGCAATTTAAGAAAATTGACCATTAAAATCATAAAAATTTCATATAAGCAATGGAAAAAAAATATTTCAGTCTTTCATAGGGGGCAGCTGTCCCCTTTATTCTCTAGCTCCCTCCGCCATCACTAGAAATATTTAATTTAATCATATTATATAGCATCAAATTCAACAATCTACAAAACATGTATTAATGATGAAGCAACTCTCTCTACAATATATATTATTTTTTTACAATTTTAATTTTTCAAGATAGTTGTTTTTTGAAAAAAAATATATTATTTCAGAATTCATAATTTTGATAATTTATAATTGTTTGTTTTGTTTGTGTGTTTCTATTCATATGCATCAAATAAATAGTCAAACCCATAAAATCAAATACAATGAGACGTAGGAGAGAACAGAAACAAAGAAGGCATGTTGGTAACACATGCTAATCATAACATTGAATATGGTTTCTTGTGGAATCGGTAACTTCTGGTGACCAAAATTATATGCATTGCTTCCTGCTAAGGCTACAAAGTTGTTCGAGGGCAGAGAAAGGGGAATCTTTATGTTAACCAAATACCTAATCCAATAGACTATCGACATTAGAAAAGGCAAAGTACAATAAAGTTCATTAAGGAAATGATTTAGGATTTGGTTAATCATATAGAATTATTATTTTTAAAAGCCAATTTATCAACATATACAAAATTTTAAGATCTTTTGATATGATTAAAATTTAAAAGCCTTTATGGTAACCAATAAGAATCAGTGGATTAATTATAAGATACATCAAATAATTTATTGTGACATGATTGGCATCCAATGCGAAAAACTTTCTTGCGTTCTTTCACAAAGATTTGGTATGGCTCTGAATGTTTCCTTGACACTTATTTTTGGGTGATTGATGAAAATGGGAAATATTACTTTTAGATTTTGCTTTCCACAGCCGGTGGCTCTTCTAAAAGAGTTAAGAGTGAAAACAAGGACTACATATATGTTCTTCCTTCTGTTTTGCAATCTACGACTTAAGGTTGTTTATTTGTGTTAAGTAACAAGTAGAGCATAAAACTGAAAGGAATTAGATGAATAATGTAGAATTACTTTGAACGTTGAGGGAATTAAATATTAACTGAATTATATTGCAATTTTATAGTAAATAAAAATATAATATTTATTTGCAGAATCTATAAGTAGACTTTACTGGATATGTAAAATATATAAAATGTTGTTTTATCTCTATTATTAAAATAGAAGTACATATATAAATTACTCCTTAGTTTTAAGTGTTATTTACAATGGCATGCCACTGAAGTAATTAAATGAAGTAATGAATCATTAAATGAACATATATTTAAGGAATTATTGTCTTTTTCTATTTATTAAACAGTTTACTAAATCAATTTAACTTAATTTCGTATTTAATATATTTCCTGAAATAAATTAGTTGATTTTTAGGAATATTCATATTTAAAATTTATTTTAACAATATTAAAGTTGGATAATGTTACGATTAATTATTTTGAACGAAATTCAAATTTAAATTTGACATTAAAAAAATATTTTGAATACTCCTAAAAAATATGTTTAACTTACGATTAATTATTTTGAATAATAAAATCTATATATGCTAAGATTTAAAATATTTTAAAATACTTATAGAACAAGATGAAATATTTGTAACTCGATATTATTTTAATATAATTAAATCTCACTTAAGATTATATATTTTTCAAGAATTTTTAAATTATATGTTTGACCATTTTGGTTGCTATTAATTATTTTCAAAAAAAAAATAATACTGAAATTTAAACATATTTGAATTATTTGTAAATCAATGTTTAATGTTTATAACCAAATATATTTTTTCTAACGTATCTAAATCTTACCATATTATCTATATTTGATCAAAATATTTAAATTCTTTTTACATTTGGCAAACAATTTTATGTTACAAGAAATATTACTCAAACTATCAATCGGTCAATATTAATTTTTCAAAAGTTTAATAACAAGCACGAGATACTATTTTTACAGCACATAAACTATTCGACTGTTGTGTTTATAAAAATTTAAAAATATGTAAATATTTTGAAAATATAAACTGATAAACATTTAAATAATATTTATTTATATAAAAAATGAAAATAAATACCCGTCCGGTCGGACGGGTCCAGCTCTAGTTCAACTTAAAACATGTGACTGTAAGTTTATATAACACAAACACAAGATGTATCTCTTGTATCTCTAAATATATATATATATATATCAGAAAGTTCTCAGACACAACATAATATCCAATACTTGGTGAGTACAAAAAGATATAATATCCTACTTGCTGAGTACAAAAGATATAATATCCCAACACTTAAAAATATGTCATAAAACTAAAACCATACACTTAATAATATTCTTATTTTTATATATATTTGCTTATAAAATCACTTTGGATTGCCGGTTTAATTTCTTCTAACATCTTGGATCTTCGAACACCCTTCAATTCATGAATAGAGTGTCCACGAAATCGTACCCATTAGCCAAGTCCTATATAAATAAATAAAAAAACATATCAGATAATGCAGAAACTGCAATTTAAACTCTTGAAAATAATCTCTTCAGATTTTGTAAAGGTTATTACCTCCGAATTCATAAACGACCAGTCGGCAAAATCTGGAACGTCTTGTTCCTACCAAATAGATTCCAGGTTTCATAGTATATTAATAAATCATTTCGTTGATATTTAGTATCATAGTTACATGGAAACATTAATTAGAATGATGTTACATATTAGAGGTACCTGATTATGATTAGCGCTCATGTTGAAAGTTTGAGAATTCGTCTCTGGAGCAAAATTGTTTGATGTTTCTCCATTAGAATGTCCCTTCACAACAAAGTCAAGTATTTAATGTAGAACTCTTGGAAAATCTCCCACTCTAGATTCTTAAAATATTTGATAATATACATATCTTTGATAGGACGTTGCTTCAAACTCAATCTTGTAACTGCTAAGATTTTCTAGTAATATGCATTACCTGGTTTATGTTTACAAAAGTCCAGTCATCATCTTCTCCAAGAGAGAAAAGCTGATTCATTTCAGTCGAAAAATTTGCAGGAAGCTCAAATTGGGTGGTAGAAACCTCTTCTTGTTGCTGCACACATCACATTTCAGACAAACAAATCTCACAACATTTACTTCATGTATATATGCAGTGTTGAAAAATTAGGGCAGTGAAAACACATACCTTATTGTGATCGAACTGAAAGTTACTTATGTCGCAAGAAAGCTCATTAATATTGCTGAGTTCAGCATACAAGCTGAGATTCTCCTGTTGAGGAATCTCAATATTTGGCTGTGCAGTTGCATTGGCATGTGGCTGAGGTTGAGGATTGTATGCAGTGTTCTCATTGTTTAAGAATGATTGCAACTCATACGAGAAGTTGCTAGATCCTGGTTGATGAGAAGTTGAACTTCCAAAGCTGTTTAGTCTTGCATTATGAGTTGCATCTCCATAAATTTCAAGTCCTGGTTGATCAGGAGGTATAATTCCATGGCTGCTCAATCCTAGTTGATCAGAAGTTAAGTTTCCATAATTGCTCATTCCTTGTTGATTGATAGGAGATAAGCTTTCATGGCTACTCATTCCTGGTGGAGTAGCAGTTAAACTTTCATAGCTGGGTTGATAAGGAGTCAAACTTCTATTGATATTCATGTCTGGTTGAGTAGAAGTTGAACTTCCATAGGCGCTCATCCGTGGTTGGTGAAGAGCCAGACTTCCATTGGTCATTCCTGGTTGAGTAGAAGTTGAACTTTTATAGCTGTTAATTCCTGGTTGATTAGGAGCTGAACTTCCATAGCTGATCAACGTGTTATTGTTGAAGCCACTACCACTAATAGCTGATAATCCATGTTGTTCAAACCCGGGAACTTGAGATGTTTGGCTAGTTTTGTTCGCCGTTGGTTCAAGAAAGCTTCTTCGTCCTTCATTTTGGGATGAGTAATTGAGGTTGCTCTCGACAGGCAGTGTCAAGTTTGATCCAATACGGTGTGGCTCGTAGGTGGATGATCGGTTCATGTAGCTGTGAGGCATCTGGTTGAAGCGGACGGGATCAGATGTGTTGGATAAGAGTCTAGACTGCCCAAGGCTGTGTCCGGGTTTTGAATATGATGATCTGTTGTTGAGATTTGAGCCGTACAAGGAAGAAGAAGAAGAAGTATAGTTGTTGTAGTATGGCTCCCTGATGTGAGGATATGGATATATCGAATCTATGCCACTACCCGGCAACATGCTTGAACACAACGAACCTCTTTCCGCGACTTTTCTCAAGAACTGTCGATATTTCTGCGTAGTAAACAACTTTGAGTTAATCTAAAGAAGAATGATACACAATCTATGGTTTCGTATTTAGCATTAATTAAACACTGAACAATTGTTTTTTTTTCTAACAACATGGAACGATTGATTTTGACTCACATAAACTACTGGTTTTGAAAAAAAAAAGATAATTCATTGAAAACATAAAACCAAATAACATTTTTGAAAGGGATGTGATCAAACCTGTAAATGACTGGCTACGTTCTCTCTTGTCAAGTATGATACGTTCATGAACTCTAAGATTTTCTTTGGCACAGCCTCTGTCGAAGATTTAAGTTTAATTAGTAAGCAAACACAGAAATTAGTCAGTTTGTCTTTGTATCAGCTTGAAAATGTAAGAAAGGAACTGTATATCATGTATTATAAAAAAAAAAAAAAAATTTAATCAAAAGACTTACTGTCTAGACCGATATGTCGGATAGCTTGTAAGAAAAGATCATGAAGATCATCCGTCCACGTAATCTTACTCTTCTTGGAGGGCTGCATAGACTCGACATCATCACCAGAACCACCGTTTGGTTTTCTATTTTTATTTTTCCGTGAAGCATCAGTACTAACATAACTTCCATTTGAATTGTTCACAGATACTGAATCCGGTATAGGTGAGACCTTCTTCTTTTTGGTCATCGTGAGATTGTCTTGATCAGAAACCAACTGGATTTGCTGAGGGATGCTAAGATATGTGTCATTGTGGTTGTTCTCGGTCCAGAAGGTGGACTTACCATTCCTCTTACAAGTTAAAGCAAGTTGGTAAATCTTGGTTAATTCAGTTGCTTTGATGGGTTTTGGAATGAAACCCATCGCTCCACACGTTAAACTCTCATGTTCTTTATTGGTGTCTGATGACATAACTTTCATATAAGAAAATGTAAAAAAAAAGTTATAACTTCGAATTATAGCAAAATAAATAACTATAATCTTAGGTAATTAAGTTGCCAAAAAACTTACCTATGACCGGTAAATTGCCAAATTCTCGAGTGATCTGTTTTTTGAGTTGTAGACCGTTCATTTCGGGCATGTAATAATCTGTGACTATAAGATCGATATTGTTTCTTTTGATTTTAAGAGTAGACAATGCTTCTCTTGAATCTTTTACAGCTATAACCGTGATTTCCATAGTCAATGGATCTAAAGCATTTAATGAAGAAACAGTTGTTAAAAATATTGCAAGTGCAAAAGATTGTTTACTTTTTAAAATTGTTTATATTTTTAAAATTTTATACAAGAGAAGAAAGTGGGCAAAATGGAGGTATATGTATATATATTTTAATTTATCTGTTTATTTCCCCTAATTCAACCTGTTTTGTCAAATATTTTCTCCCATATTAATTTATTTTGTTTAGTAACAAAGTTTTAGTCGGGTGGTAGCATGACGTTCCAACGTTGCTAAGCAAACTGAGTTTGAGTCCGACTACACTCAAATATTTCTAACACATGACCACCGGTGATTTAGCATTCCCTCGCTGAAGAATGGTTTACAGTTTTTTTTTGTTTAATATTTTTTTCACCCTTGAGTTGTGAAATATTGTAAGACTTTTGAGAATGTTCATAACATGAACCAAACATACTTTTTTTAAATCACAACATTTTCATTTAAATGGCTATCCATTGGTTTCACTATAAGAGAGCCGATTTGAAGACCATCAATTGATTTTTTTTTGTAAAAAACTATCAATTAATTTTACCTTCGAAAAAGTTCATATCGTACCCTAACACTATGAACATGTCTTAAAGGATAAGTTATTATTATTATTTTTAAAAAAGATTAAATCTGAATTTATTAAAGACATAAGCTTAATTTTAGGGCAGAAAGTCCAGTCCACGAAAGATCCTTTCCCAAGTATCCATACGGATGTATCCGCGGTCATTGTGACAGAATGACAAATTATTATTTTTAAATCAACTTTATCCTTTATTTTTTTTTCTAAAAAAAGTTACATAGTATATTCGTTGAAGTTTTCGTAGCACCAGAATCATTCGTTTTAAAATCCTCAAAATAAAAATAACTCAATCGAATTATTAGATGTGTGCATGTAATTGATATTTAAATCCTAATGATTTACAAAAATAATTCTTAAATTTCACTGAAACATTAAATTTGAAAGGGATACAAAAATTACTATTGTTTTGAATCAGCTAATTGGTTGTTCATGCGCAAATATTAATGAAGTTACGAAGAAATAACTAATATACTGTATTTGATAGTAAGATCTTACCTCTGTGTTTGAAATTTTCAAGCATGCGTGACATGATCTGAAGGAAAACAGGATCATCATCCACAACCATAACATTGATTCTCAAGACAGAGCTTTGGTTGTAGAAAGCTTGAGCAAAAGCCATTCTGATCGTCTTTGTATAATTTTTTTGTGTGTGTTTTCAAGTTTGTATGAACTCTTTAGGCTGCAGAAATGACGATATTTAAAGGCGTATAAAGTAGACACGCAAATGTAACATTTGGCAGTGTTGCAGTGGCACATATGTAATTTTGCAATAGAAACAAAAAAAATAATGTAAGTTAAATATAAATTTAAGTTTTTGTCATTATATTGAAAGGTAGGAAAATAAAAATTATAAAAGAGATATATCAAAAGATACCATTGGTTGGAAATACCGTGTGCTAGTTAATGTATAAAATCTAGACTAAAGTAAGAAACAATTAATGCAATCTAGCAATATATATATTAGTTTAATAAATATATATGTAATTTTTTTTCTTTCTAGTGATTTTATTTCTGATTTAAGATTATTTTTTAGCAGATTTTTTACATCTTTGTTTGATTTGTGCTATAAACGGAAAATTCTAGAATATTATGTAGAATGCAAAAATGTTAATATAAGATTAATGTTGATTTGTAGAAATCTTTTGAATTGGATGTAACTAAAATGTTCTATCAAAACTATATACATTGCCTTGAACAATGAAAAAAACGATAAACGGTTTTATCTGTTGGATGAAACTAGAAAACTTAGGGTTTCGAAATACAAATAGAGATTTTTTTTAACTTTAACAAATAGAGAGTTTTTCTGTTAAAGAAAAATATTTGAGAGATTCAACAAATAGAGAGTTTTGAAACCATGACTGTTAAATGCTGCATGGTGGTTTTCCTGCAATTCATGATGACTCATACAGTATCTAAAATCTTACAATTTCCATGTATATAAATAAATTGCGTGATTTGGGATCCTGCTTTGTGAATCACGGTTCTGTTTTGTAAATTGAACAATTTCTAAGTGCATCAAGAGATGAGGACATCATTTGATTATTATTTTTGTTGAAAATAAATCATTTGATTCAATGATCTAACATATTATATTTCATTTACATAATGTATTTTTTTTTAAACTCTTTTTTTGAAACTCTTTACATAATGTATCTAAATATATGTTTTTGGGTGAAAGTACCTAAAATACTTTCTTGGTCTCTTGGATATACAAACTCTAATTTCGATTCGATGATAGATTTAGCGCTTGTTCAATGTTCTCAGCGCAGTAAAATTACTTTAGTTACACGACTTTGATTCTTAATAACTCATGCAAAAGGAGAACTGTTGGAACTGTTTTGCAGGGAAGACTCAAGATTGAGAAAATGAAAAGTATTTGGATATATGAAATAAGTGATTAAATTATTTATCATAAAAAAATCACATCAACAAAACAATAGAAAAACCAATAGCTAATTTTACCTTTTTATCAACATGTAATTTTACTTGTCTGAGAAGAGATTGATAGCTAATTCAGACTAACAAATTAAAAATGGATCGTAGTATGCCATTTAAAAACTTTAATATTGAAAGCATGATGATAAATTTTATTATGTTTAAAACTGGCTAATCATAATAGATTGTTTAACCATTTTATTTTAAAGAATCATATTATTAGTTTATTATAGTTATTATATTTTCTTTCGTGTATACGAATAGTTCTTCGAAGCACAAAAAAAACTCTTTGAAGCATTTTTTTTGTCAACTTCCTTTGGAGCATTCTATCAGGAAAAAGTCTAAATTCTTTTTGGATAAAGTATAATTCTTAATTTTTATTTGCTAGCGATATATATTTCTCTCTAACTTTTTTCCAAAGTCAAAATCTAGTCAGTTTTTGTTAACGTCTCTACTAGTCAAAATGTCCTCCTTTTAGTGTGAACGTACTTGCGTGAAAAAGCGTCAGTTATGAAACAGAATCTCATGTCAGAAAAGAAAAGAAACAGAATCTAATATTACATTGACACGTATATAACAACTAGGCTGCATGGAAGACATTAGATTTGTAATTAGAAGGAGAAACAAATGGAAATTGATGGTTATTATAACTAAGGCAGTATATGTAGACAGTAAGTTACAAAAAAAAAATATGTAGACAGTAGACATGGTTTGCTAGTTAGGCGAAAATGTTTTTTCATACGAAAATTAAATTATTCGTATTTAGTAATTAATATAATTAATTAAAACCAGCTTTAACTGCCGCTAAAAGAAAATTCAGCATAAATGTTTATATTTCTGTAAAACAACATCAACATGTGTTGAGTTTTGAACATTTTTTGTTGGGCAATGTGAGCGTTGAATACTTTAATAATTTTATTATATACTTACGATAACATATTTTGTGACATCTATAATTTGTGAAATAGTGGCTTTGATCCATGCATATTTTTCAAAGTATCATGCAATTTATGTTGTTATGAAAATATACATTTTGATCCATAAAACATTGTTTTCACAGTTTACAACCAAAGCGGACAAAGATCCTAAATGTTAGACCAAAAAATGTTAAAGGTTATCTCAAATTTCTCATTACTGCCATGCATTTTTTTTCTCAGTTACTGCCATGCATTAAAGGATTGGATATGAAAGGTTTATGTTTGGGTAATTATCAACCGTACCGTTTAGTACGGGGTACGGATATTAAGTAGTTGACTTTGGACGAAACAAATCTTAAATATATCTACCATATACTACTTCCGTTCCCGAAAATAATTTTTTTTAGAATATTCACGCTTATTAAAAATATAATTAATATTTACAATTTATCTTTTCTTTTTTATTTTTATACGCTTTTCAATATATATCCACCAATAGAATTTGAATAACTCAAATATTTTCAATTAATGTTTCTCAAAAGCATACAAAAGTACCTTAATAATATAGAAAATCTATATTTGTGAAACAAGATTTTTTTCTAGAAAATCCTACTTTCAGGAACGGAGGTAGTATTTAACTAAAAATAATACTTTATACAACAAATATAAGGTAAAATATCAACATTATTTCAATAAAAAATATTTAATACGAAAAATATATGATAAGGTAAAATTAAGCAAAATAACCTTAAACATTATAAAATTAGGTGTAGTAAATTTTGAATACACTATTATGTATATTGTACAATTATAAACATTTTAAAAGTAGAAGATCAAAGTCTAGTGTGATCTTAAACTTGTAATTTTAAAATATATTTTTTAAATTTCTTCTATAAATATTTTTGATAAGAAATGTATGAGATTTGTTGTATATTAAATTTTGTAAAGTTTTAGGTAAAATATAAAGATCTGATATCATAGTTTAGATGAGTATCTATAGTGTTTAAATTAAAATCATAATAACTCTATTATATAGCCAAAATCGTATATCGATTATCTTTTTTAAAAATCAAATCTTTCCAGATACTCTCAAATAGTTATCTGTTTAATGTGTTTGGAGTTTTTGGACTCATATATCGATTATGTTATATTTGATATCAAAGAAAAATAACAAATAATACAACCATTACAAAACTAGAAAGGTATACCAAACGAAATATTTGAAAGAATTTGAGTTTTTAGTGATTTTTATATAACTTTCAGTCAATTAGAAAAGTTAGTACAATTTTTTTGAACTTAAAGTTAGTACAATTTGTTACTATAATTTTAAAAATCTCTTATATAAAGGATTTTTGATCTTTATATCTTTAACTGAAACGTTCAACACACATATTGAAATCACCAAGTATTCACAAAAGGAGACGATGTCAGTTACACAGTGAAGGCCTTTTTGCACATACACGGCAAACAGAGAATTGCATGTTTTAGGTGTTTCGCAATTGGCAGACAAAGAACATGACGACCTATTACAAAAGATCAAATCGATATGCTCGAGGATGGAATCTTGTATACTAAAGAAAGCGTTACGTTAAATTGGTTATGCTGTTTCTATACATCCAAAATTGATATTATGTAGGTTGACAATTTAGATGTGTTTACATAGCTCCTTCTGAGCATTAAAAGGATGAAACGTTCAGTTTTCATACTTTAGCTTTAGTGACAGAAAAAGGCAACTTAATTACGTGTCTGATTTGGATCAATAAGCAGATACCAATCGGCGTTGTTATCTAAGTTGTAATGGGCCTCACAAAGCCCAAGATAGTTTCCTGATGACTGCTGATGGTTCATAAAAACAATGAAACGGCCAGGATTTATAAGGAACATTTTTTTCCGAAAACAGTCAGTTCTTTTTTTTTAAAAATGAAAACAGTCAGTTCTTTGATGAACTTTTCAACGGACGATTCTTGTGTTGTTGTCAGTCTTTTGATAAATCGTATTTTTACAGTAGCCCACAGCATTTAGGGCATGTATTAGAAATCTTTATAAGAAAAATATTTTAATTAGAAAGTTTTATTTTAATTAGAAAGTTTTTTAAAAATATTAAGCTTTTCCTACTAAAAATTATTATGTTTTGCGAGATACTGTTTCTGAAAGTGCCCTGATGCAATTGTCTTACAAGATTCACAACCAATTTGTCAAATGAGCTACATTTGGTTTTAATAATATACAATCAAGGGGAAGACCCTAGTTTTCTTAAACTCGTTTCCTATACCATTATATGACTTGATGTTAACTAACCAAAGCCTATACAGTTACAATAAATAAATAGGGAAAGCGACAACTTGTATGAAAAAAATAATAAAAGAAATTGTTAACTTACCAAAGGGAATAAACTGACCCAAAAACATTTAAAGAAATAAACACAACACACACAACACTGACGTCACTATTCCATACGCCTAAGACCATGAGCAATGGGGGATTCAACCCCAAGGTTCACACGTTAATCGAGGAGGAAAAAAGAATAAAATAAGAAACAGTGATGATCTCGGCTTGCAGTGCCTCTTGCACATGAACCCGGGTCGCCACGTGGCGACCCGCTATTGGCCAATTTTTTTTTTTTTTTTAATTAAACGAAAAATCAAAAAAATAATAATAATAAAAAATTGAATTATGAACCCCACAGAGGGTATCAGCGCTGCTGATGCTCTAAGATTTACTCTCACCCCTATAAATAGCACTCTTTTATTCTCCAGTTACACGACCACTATATTTATTTATTTATATACCTCAGCAGACATTTGAAAGGATCTTTCTGTTTCTTTCTTACGATTTTCATTTCCACTACTATATGTACACATAAAGATAAATGGCAATGGAATGCATCGCAACTCTCCCTCAAAGGTTCAATGAAAACAAAACCAAAGAGGATCCTTCAATCTTCGATGCGAATCTCTTGAATCAGCTATCAAACCACATACCTCAACAGTTCGTATGGCCCGACCACGAGAAACCTTCCACGGATGTTCAATCTCTCCAAGCCCCTCTCATAGACCTCGCCGGTTTCCTCTCCGGCGACTCGTCCCTGGTCTCGGAGGCTACTAGACTCGTCTCTGAGGCTTCAAAGAAACATGGCTTCTTCCTAGTCACTAACCATGGCGTGGATGAAACGCTATTGTCTCGTGCCTATCTGTTTATGGACTCTTTCTTTAAGGCTCCGGCTTGTGAGAAACAAAAGGCTCAGAGGACTTGGGGCGAGTCCTCTGGTTACGCTAGTAGCTTCGTCGGGAGGTTCTCCTCTAAGCTCCCGTGGAAGGAAACGCTGTCGTTTAAGTTCTCTCCCGAGGAAAAGTGTCAATCCCAAACCATCAAAGATTTTGTTTCTAAGAAAATGGGAGATGAGTACGAAGATTTCGGGTAAGCAAAACCAAATTAATAAAATATTTTTGAAACTTTCTTTTGACTATTCAACATCCAATAATGGGCTTTCTATAACCGTCAAGAATTAGTGTGGCCTACGTATATATCTATCTAGTTGCCAAATAAAAGACTTGTAATTGGTTGATTTTATTCATGCAGGAAAGTCTATCAAGAATACGCCGAAGCCATGAACACTCTCTCATCAAGGATCATGGAGCTTCTTGGAATGAGTCTTGGGATAACGAGAAGACATTTTAGAGACTTTTTCGAAGACAACGACTCCATACTACGGTTGAATTATTACCCGCAGTGCAGCCAACCGGAGCTTACATTAGGGACAGGACCTCACTGCGACCCCACATCTCTAACCATACTTCATCAAGACCAAGTCGCTGGTCTTCAAGTGTTCGTGGACAACAAATGGCAATCCATCCCTCCTAACCCTCAAGCATTCGTGGTGAATATAGGCGACACATTCATGGTACTTATTAATATGATCGATGCATGCATTACTATATCAAATGACAAGAACTTTTAAACATTCTTGTTTGTTGGTTTTTTCTTTGGTGTCATAATTAGGCTCTGACGAATGGAATATACAAGAGTTGTTTGCATCGGGCGGTGGTGAACAGCGAGCTAGAAAGAAAGACATTTGCATTCTTCCTATGCCCGAAAGGAGACAAAATAGTGAAGCCACCAGAAGAACTAGTAGGAGGAGTGATGTCTAGTGAAAGAGAGTATCCTGATTTTACATGGTCTATGTTTCTTGAGTTCACACAGAAGCATTATAGATCAGACATGAACACTCTTGAAGAGTTCTCAAATTGGCTTAAGAACAGAAGAAGCTTCTAAAATGAGGAGACAATGATGTGGCCCAGAAGTGAAGTTGTAGTTATCTAGAGAGCTTTCATATGGGTTTTCTTAAGAAAAGAGAGATAAGATGTTCAAGACTAGTTAATGAACCCCTTGTCGTTGTCTTTTTGTTTTCGTTTGTTTTTACTAATGATCTTGCTTATGTTGTCAAGTGTACGATAATAATTATCACATGAATAAATTTATGTAAAATGTACGCCATTGGAGCGAATTATGATTTATGGTTCGTTAATATATTTCATTAGTGATAATTTAATACCAGATGAAAACATTACTTATAAACATTACTTAGTTTATATAATATATATATATCATTCCTATATAGATAAACCGGTTACATGAAAGGCCACACCGATGCTGAACCGAGGAGATTCTTGAAGATCAAAGACGATTAAATAAGATATTGGCCACTAGTACTGTCACGACGAGAATTGTTATACACAGGTAAAAACAAATTTTGATTCGACCACAAGAAGAAGAAAATAAAATCTATCAGGAGATTTGGATGGTTGTACTTGTGCCATGTGAGAAGACAATGTACTTGTTTTGTCGTCTTCTTTCATTTTATTCAAAATAAACCTATTATGATTTTTAGAAACCTGGAAAAAAAAATTTTATCTATTAATGTAAAGACGATATAGGCCTACAGTGTCTGATGTTTTTTTTGGTGTAAACAATGTCTCATGTTCATAAAGAAAAAGTCTATGAAAGCCATTTTAATAATTTATATGGCATAACTTAAATAAAGTAATAATTGTAATTTTATCTGCGTGCAAATATTTATATTAAAGGTATCCAAAATATGGATTTAAGTTTTTTTTCATAATCTTAATCGTTTATAGATTAAAATAAGAACATTGTAATTAATGATTTCACACCGAATTGGATACGATTAGAAATATATTCTACCAAATTTGTTTTCTTATTCTCCATTCTTTTGAAATTTTTTTTTGTTTTAATTTGTTTGTTTTTTTCTTTCGCAAAGAGTTTTAACGTGATTTAGATTTTAATTATTTTTATCAAGAGTTCTCACATAACATTGTTTCTTGAACCTGACGTCATTTTCTCACATTTTTCTTGAATGTGTCAAACTATGAGCATGGTTAAATTAAAAATATGTTAGAAGAAAAAGAAGATATTCCAAAAAGAGATAAGAAAAGAATAGTCCGAGAGAAACACTAACCCGAAAGTACAAACCTCTTCTTTACTTTCTAATCTCTCATTCTCCTAATATTTCTCTTTGAATCGCTCAAAGAGTTCTCTGATACTCGCAAGAACATGACGGAGAAGATGATGACGTATCTTTATCATAACGTTGTTCTTGAACGCGACTTCTTCTTCTCACATAATATTGTTCTTAAATATGTCAAACTATGAGCATAATTAAACTATAAATGTGTTAGAAGAAGAAGAAGTCTCATGAAAAGATAATAAAAGAAAAGTCCGAGAGAAACAATAACCCAAAATTACAAACCTTTTCTATACTCTCTAATCTCTCAATCTCCTAATCTTTCTTTCTGAACCGCTCAATAAGTTCTCTGTTACTTGCAAGAACAAAACAGAAAAGGTGATGATGTCTCTTCATCATAACGTTGTTTTTAAATGTGACTTCTTTTTCTTACATAACAATATTTTTGAATGTGTCAAACTATGAGCATGATTGAACTATAAATATGTTATAAGAAGAAGAAGTCCCAATAAAAGACAAAAAAAGAGCTGTCTGAAAGAAACCTAACCTGAAAGTACAATAGCTCTTCTATGCTCTATAATCTCTCAATTTTCTAATATTTCGTTCTGAATCGTTCAAACGAGTTCTCTATCACTCGCATGAACAGAACAGAGAAGATGATGACATATCTTCCTTTTCTCTTAAAATTGAGCTTTTTAGTTATAAGACTTTTTTTACAATATTTTTCATCATTAATCTTCAGTATTTTTGTGATGCCTTTAATTTTTTGTTTTTTTTTTTTGCTTGAAAAATAAGTTCAAACTGAATATACATCCTATGATATTAATACTCATATGTATATATTCTTTCTACACATAAATTGTGAACAATAAAAAATCTAAAGAACAAACCTAACACCAACTATATCCACATTAAACACAATTATTTTCTTCTTATTTTCTGAATAACGAAATTAATAATTTTGCTCTGCACAAAACGCAGAGCTTGATAGCAAACATAGTGGCTTATAATCCTAAATTTCGTTAACTTGATAGCATTATTTGTAAATTTAGGATATTTGTAGGCAATTATTCTTAAGTATTATTTTTATTTTTATATAGAGATTTATGATATTACCAACAATACCAACTGAGGACTACGAACCAAATTGTTTGTCCAATACAATAAAAGACTAAAGAAGCAAATACTAAAAAACAAGTGATTGGAAAAGGACAAAAAAAGCATTTAGCGTGAAATTACTTTTATACTTTTATTACACATATAAATAAATGAAAAAATGGAACCATCTACAAAGGGTCCAATGGGGCATCATCCCCTACTTCTCATAAGGTTAATCAGGCCCTCTTCACGTGGATCACGCGCATCTGTTTTGTCACTTTACTGCCGTCTCATTCACATACTCCACGACACTGATCTCTCTATCCAGTCCAGCTATACGACACCGTATTTAGTCTTTCTCATTTTAGTGTTTTTCTATTTCTCTGTTAGCTGCTTTTGGGTTGGACTATAATTTTGTGATAATGATACTATACCAATACACTCGTGAGCTTGCAAATAAAAGAAATGGTCCAACCAGTGAGTAACATGCACCAATAAATAACTTGTTGCTCTCTCATTATCAAAATGTTAGATTTGCGGTATCTCCCCGTCCCACTTAAGTATCGTTTCAATCAGCTCCCTTGGTCCTACTAATATGGGTAAGCTTCATTTTTGTAGGCACTAGTCCTTTTTTGTTTTGATTTCAGATAATATAAATTTATGAAGTTTATGTAAACTGGGGCTATCTTTCTTAGTTAGTATTTTCTGATATTTCTCTTATTGAATAAGTACTATACAGAAATCGACTCGTTGTTATTATTAAATTTTTTTAAACCGGGTCTATGTTTTTTTGTTCCTCGTATGCTTTTTTATCACATTGTTCCTGAAATGTAAGGTTATTAACCATAGAGTAATAGACTACATCACTGATAACATATTTGAAGATTTTCTTTTTTCTTACCCTGGCTAACTTCAATGATCTGAAAACGGAGAGAAAAATAATAATTATGTATCTAGATGCTTTAACAAAAAAAAGAGATATAGATATAAAAATAATATTTCGTTGAATTTTTTCTGACAAAAACAAATATCTCTTTGTGAAGTTACATGTTAATGATACATGTCTGTATGTTTTTTTTCTTTAATACACACGCCTGTATGTTTGAATGTTTCCGAAGAAAACGTACAAAAACCGGAAACTTAGAAGCTACATTCCAAAACACATTTTCCCGTGTACTATATGCCATGCGTATATTGATGTACAGACAATCAAGTAGTCCTTGGAAGTAATCTCAGTTGACAATACAAAAAAGTTATATTCTACTCTTCTACGAAGAACACAGTGGTCAAAATCTTTTCAGAAAAACTTCAAACTAACTAAAGATTCTCAAAGTAACTTTTACTATAAACTACTCTCTCTCTCTCATTTTAAATGGGTTTTTAAGTTTTTTCGTAAAGATTAAGAAAACACAAAATTCTATGTAATTTATCTTGGTTTTATACAAATAGCATTAAATAAAATAGTTTAACCAATAGAAAAAAGATACAACATTTTATAATTAGCTATAAATTTTAATCAACATTAAATTTTGTCTAGAAAAGTGAGAATATCGATTATTTTGGGACAAAATGAAAATCCTTAAACACCACTTAAAATGAGAAGGAGGGAGTATAATATTTTAACTATATATTTATGTATTGACATTACTATTTATGTTTAATCATACTAATAAATAAATAAGGAAAATGCACTAAACTTCGATCGCATCGTGTAAAACTCTCTAGCTGACTAGAAACTAAACATCCAGTTTCTCTCACTTAAAGATTCCTTCAAAAGAAACACTGCGTTGAATTTATTTCGCAAACGACATGCTCATTTGTTACTAGGTTTGTTACAATAATCGTACGTATTGTGAACTAAAGTTAAACGCCAATCTTGTGGTCAAATTAATGAGAAAATTCGTCGAGCAATTGAAATGACAGCATGTCTTGTAGGAACAAAAACAAGATCGTTCCAAATACAATAAAACGTGGTCACGCAGTCTAGTCACAATCCAATATATTATTTTATATTTTACTTTAAAATGATATAACACTAAAATGAAATAAATTTTTGTTCCAATGTATTATTCTATTTTTTTACTCTAAAAATAATATATTTTATTAATATATTTGGTAGTAAAACTTTATATTTTATAAGAACACCCCTGGTTATATACACATATATAATACATACATATACATAAAAAATATTTAAGATACTAGCCAGAGACGGAGGTAGCGTTGTGGTGATAGACTCAGTTGACCCTACAATTTTTTTTTTAATTTTTGTTAAAGAATTTTTTTTTTGATTCCGTTTAAAAAACAAATTTGATTTTATAAAATTACTTTGATCCCAGTATACAATGGTTCTGGCTCCGCCACTCTTTCTAGCTAAAACCTTCAATAGGAGTGCTATGATAATACAAAAATATCACTGTACATGTTAAAAAATTACACGACAGTAACAAAGGTTCAAAATTTATACAGCCGAAGTAGTCTAGATATCTGGTTGATTACCAACTTAATAACACGGGTTTATGAGTTTTTCTTATCAACATAATTCGTTAAATAAAAGCTCAAAGGTTCTTTGAGTCTTACGATCAAATATGTCTTCTTGATTTAAATGTGCTTTTTATTGTATAACAGGTGTTCACACAGTGACAACTGCCCAGTACTATGTTAGACTAATGACATTTTTCTTCTAGATCATGTTCATCTTTGTACAGACCTTTCTCCCTTTATTTTTCACTTGCAACCTCTATCAATAATGTCCATATCTGTTTCTCGCCAGACCCAATCTGTACTAGTTTGTTTTTTTCTGAAATGACAATGCTGATATTGTATTTTTTTCCTTAATTTAACTTTATGCTTACGCAATGGCATGTCATATTGTTATACCTCGGGTCGTTTTGTCTTTTCCCTCGAAGTTTTGTCTTCAACGAAAACCTAAAATATAATGGCCAGAGATTACGTCGAGGGAAGGGTTCCTGCGTATTTCTTTATAATGATTTCTTGAATCTCGATCCATTGGATTTTATAGGTACGTGCGATTTGGATTGCAGTGGTTTTAAAATGTTAGTATATTTTATCTTTATTGAAACTTGTGGGAGTAAAGTCATCTGCGATTTAGTTTGGATTGTTGTAGCAAAACAACTCATTTAGATTTTATTCATTTTTGTTTGTTTTGTCTTTCCTGTGGAGTATTACACACAGATTGCATTTGAGGTTCGTTTCAATGTGATTTTTGCTTTGTATCTTCACGGGGCTTGCTACTTGGGCTTTTGTAAGTCAGCCTTCCAGATTAGTATTTTTATGATGGGCCTCCATTATATACAGAATTGAGTCTGTTACTTGGAACTTAATCAAAGTCACCAAATAACTACCTTTAGGGAGCAAAATAGCAACTTACCGAAGCAACGTAGAAGCAAGCCCTACGAGTAGTAAGAGCTTTCTGAGAGCAAAAGCTAGGGAGTTAGAATGTGAGATGGTCTGCAAAGAATCTATTAGTGATGGACCTAACTCACACCCAAAAGCTAGCCTATGAGTGGAGGATTGCCACACACTTATATATTGCCCAAGGAACACATCATTTAACGATGTGGGACTCTAATAGCCCCTCTCGAGATGTGGGTGGGAAACGGTCCACAGAGCCGGCCTTGGGCAAAGCCGGATGAAGCATTGGTCTCAAGCCCCCAAAAATTTTGAAATTTTTTACATTGATAAAGGTCCCCAAAAAATATTTTTAGACTCCCAAATTCATAATTTTTTTTTTACATTGACATATTTTCAAGCCCCCAAAATCTCAGGGCCGGCCCTGACGGTCCAACACGGAAACATCCCAAGCCCAACATCTCGGACATACCACAGCAAGATGGGCCATGTTTATAGGCTACATAGGTAGACAACTATTTATATGGGAAATCATCTGCTGGGCTTTCACCATGGGCTCTGATACCAAATTAGTGATGGGCCTAGTATAGAACGTAGATATGCTTATAGACAGGGGGAGTTTTGGATAACAAGTCATGAGCAGAATCATTCGTGTGATATATGCAGACGGTTCTTAGAACCATGTGAAGTTGCTTGTTATGCATTTCTGCATTTAGTCTTCTTGATTTGTGAAGCTGGTCTGGTGATGTGGGTGCATTCTGAAGAGTTTAGCATGTTTTCTGGTCTTGATAAAAACAGTCACGTACTGCATGGTCATGCTTGTACCGTCAACGAGTTGCATCTGAAACAAACCACAAACCAACTATACATACTCTAATAGAATCCATTCTATCTATTCTTAATGTTTCTGAAAATAAGATGACGAATTTTGAGATTCTTCGTCAAAAATATGTTCATGGCAATTGGCAAACGAACTCTTGGTCTGTGCTGTGCTATTCCTCTCTTCACTCAGAATAGGGTTCATTTGCACTACAATATGATTTCAAAAGAAAAAGAATATAGTTCGTATTGGTCCCGAGTTTAGTTCAAAGACACGTTAAATCAGACAGTCCAACAAAACGAAACTAAATTTGTGTATAAGGGAAGAGTTGGACAAGTGAGAGCAGAGTTAAAGCAACATGAGTCGGCTACGCGGCGACACTTCCGCGAAGTCTCTCCACCTACTACTACCAGACAAATCCCATGCATTCTACTTCTCAACAACACTTATTTTATACAAAGTCAAGATCTATTTATGTTTTGATGTAATAGGAGTCAAGATATATATATGCCTTGAGGTTCGTTGTCTAAATTATCGAAATTTATTTTCTTGTTTCTGATCTTAATCAAATTAAAACATATTGGTTCCCTTGTTTTTACATATAAGTTCATGAATATATACACTCCATATGTGTCATTAAAATGGGGTTTAGGTGAATTAGGATATGATGTTAGTTATCTCTACAATGTTATAACGTGTAAAAAAACCTTTTGACCAATTCGATCTATTACTATAGAAATAACGACCTTAGATAACTGTGCATCAAAGCCAAGTATTAACAAAGGGTTTGTTTTTTAAAACGAAACTAAGTACTCATAATTTAGTTATGTTTTTACAACAACAACATTGAGGCTGAAACAAAACCACACAACAACACAAAACGAAAAAAAAAGTCTCATGGCTACATAAGCAGCAAGCTTAATACGCAGCCTTAACGCACCATTGCGGCAAACGCAACGGCAATGGTGAAGGCAAGAAAAGCTCTCTCACCATCTCCACTACCCCGGGAAGAAGCAGAAGGTCGTGGATGGGGAGGAGGTGGTAGCTTAGGTGTCTCCGGTGGGAATTCCGGTGGAGGAAGTCCGGGAGACGATGGCGGGCCTGTGGTGTTGCAGTGGTTTTGGCCGTACCAAGTGTTTTTAGGGGCGCTCTTGCTGAGATCGAATTTAACAGACTTGGAACCTTCTGCGTAGATCTCGACGGACTCGGGGATCCAACCGTCGGGTCCATTGCGGTTGATGTAGAGAGAGCATACAGGGCCGGTCAAACATTGACCTTGGACTTGGAATGTGTCCGTTGAACACTTCCCTAAACTCCCTGTTCCTTTTACCGATCCGCCTAGTCTCTCTGCATGCACCTATAATCCCAAAATTACATGAATTATATGTATATATAGAGATTACATGCAAATACTAGAGTTTAGCCTATGATGAAATAAACATTCCATTTATTCAATTGAAAATAATTAATTAGTGGGATAAATTTTTTTCCATATCCTATTTGCCTTCATGCTAATTAACCTTCAGAGCCTTAAGTTGAAATTTAAACAAGAGTTTGTCTCTAAATTAACCTGGTTGCCATCGGCATCACCAAAAGTGATACTGATTTGATCTCTCGTCGACTCTGGAGAGAGGCAGCTCGTCATGACAACCACCGTGTACGGACATGTTCCGGCTTCCATCTACAAGAGATTTTCCCGAGAAAAAAGATATTCAGGAAACGAGAGAACCGGTTCTTGATTTTTTGCTAACCAGAAAGTTTTAATGGATTAAGGAAAAGAGAGAACCTGGATGAGGCTGAGGTCGAATGCATGCGTGACCAAGATGAGGGAGAGGAAGAGAAACCAAGAAGAGAGCGTCATTTCAGCCAAGAGATTGTGTCTGTAGTGATGGATAGAAGAGAAGAAAGAGAGATGTAGAAAGAGGCTCTCGAAAAGGGACTTGTATAAATTGCATGATGCTCGTTGTCATCATCTGCTACTAATTTTCTCATGGACACTTGGCATAAGAAATCAGCCTATCGATATGCAATAATACACTGATATGATAAACACGTTGCCGTTGATATTTTGACAAAAAATACTAAGAATATCCATTGTGGAACAATTTTTGGTGTAATGCTGTTTTTTACTCCAACAAAAAAAATGTCAAGCAATGGGCCTTGACATTTGCTTTAGGGCCCTTCAGGTTTTAAAATTGGGTCGATATTTGGGCCAGATGTAAGCTTTGTATTGTGTAACAAACGGCTGCTCTTGCATACACTTACCTGGTGGTAGTAGTTCTTTCACATTTACCCACAGCAACTACTAGCATACTAGCAATTAAGAGATATGACGTTATGAGACAACCATTATTGTATCTGGTAAAGTTATGCTTCGCAGCGTTTAACACACGTTTCACCACACGTTTTGGACCAGTCATATTACGCCACGTGAATCTGTAAAATCCACCCCTTGCCTTCTCTTATTGGCTCTTCACTCTAAGCTTGAGCTACACTGCTATATGCATAACTCAGTTAAGTATTTTTTTTTAACATCAACAGCTATGGTGAATTATGATTTGTTTACCAAGTGCCAATTTTTTTCGGTAAAATTGTAACAAAAACTATAATTCACCAGAACTTACCAACTATTCAATGTTCAAATACACAAGCCGCTGTCACTAACACAACGCATTTGTTGTTATGAGAAAATGACAATACAAACATTTCAAGGCTGAAAATGATAATAACTGAGTTGGTCTAGTTAGGCTAGTCTCGAATGCGTGGAAAGTGGTCTTGATACATATTAGAACCATGCACCGCTCAAGTCTAAAAGCATAGTGTTGCGTAAATTGCTGAACCTCCACACGACCTAGATCATGTGAAATACGAGCCCTATCTACAATATTTTTCTTTTGCCGTTCAAATAGTCACCCAATCTACTGATTTTACTGTAGCAGTTCAGATCTGGTCATGGGGCCTGGTGGCAATGAATACATAAAGGAAATTAAGTGCATGGAATAAGAATACATTACCCAGCAATTTGTGCACATTAGTCATGTTTTTTGTCAATTCGATATATTTTTTTCTACCACATACTTACCATAAAAGTATTAATATCTGTCTGTTTTAATAGCCATAAACTCAAATCTTTTGATGTTTATCAATGAAATTACAGTGAAAAAAACTAACTTTCGCATGTGCATGCCCTTTTTATTGCGGTCCGGAACTGAACTCCACGGATTCAAGTGGTTTTGAATAATTATGTACAAAAGATAATGCATTTTCTAATTCCGAATCTTTTATGTACAATTGTTCATGGTTTCAACTTCAATCGGTTTCTTATAACAAGGCGAGTCATGGTTAAACCCATATATTGGCAAGTAAACATGTGATTAGTTCTTAATAAAGCGATGTAGTATGTTATGTTATGGTATAATCTACTAATATTTAATGTTATTTTTGGTTTTCCCTCAAGAATAGACACTGTTATCTAAAAGTTTGACCAGTAGTAGGTCGTACGAACTTGGAGGAATCAAGAACAGAACCATCGAGGAAGAAGATACGGTCGGTCCATATTAAGCTAAGAAGACCAAACGTAACTCGATGCATCTTTTCTTTCTATCATATACGTTACCATATAAATTTCATAATTCAAAAATTTTAAATTCATTTTTCTTTTGGCTTTTGATGTCGAGGAGGAGAGATATGAGATATGCACAAAAGGAAGCTGCCAAAACATTAGGGCAAGCGAGAACCAACGATATCAAATATCGGTTTAATCAGACGGTTGGGGTTGAACCAATCTTTCTCTGATATCTTTTGGGCCCCTACGCTCTGACTCGAACCTGATATGTCACTTCAGTAACTTTTTTTAAAAGAAATATGATAACTGAGAAATTTTACATGGTAGCAATGAAAATATACATTCATTTACAATGGATTTTGATAATTTTTTTGATATCATGAACGTATGTTTGTTTAGCCGAACCAATGAAAATCAAAAAACACCATAAGAAAAGCTTTTGGATAGAGAAAGAGTAACAGGCTTTATACGAGGGCTATCCTATGATAGCTTTAGACACGATCTCTGCTCTTTTCTTTAAACATTGATTCCACAGTGTAAAACACTGTTCCTTTAATTTTTTAATGTTTATACATTACTTTTATTCATTGCAATTTATACAGTTCCAACAAACTTATTCGACCTAGTAGTACAATGTAGGTCGATGTCAAAACTAATCAACAACAGTAATTACAAAACAAAGACGTGACCAAAAGGTTGGATACAAACTTAGTAGAACCGGTTGGTTTTGGCTTCTTTCCAACCAATCATCATCATAAGGCATTAACTCATTGTCACAAGAAAGAGCATGGTTTTATCCTCTACCTCGCGGTCCATAACACGTCTCTAGTCAGAGATTATCCACCGTTGGATCAAATTAAACGGATGCACGCGCGCGTAAACGGGGTTTTCTCCCACACACAAAGGAGAATGTCTTTTTCACGGGGGTGGGGTTATGCTAAAGAACGTTCTTTTGCATTGGAAAACGGCGTTTTTCTCTATAAAGCCGTCGCCGTCAAATCATAACGTCGTTTACTTCACTGTTAATGCCATCTCTGAGTGAGATTTAATGAAGTAAAAAACAAAGTTAAATCATTTCGATCAGTGTGTCATTAAAAGATGATCGGAGATGTTTTAGCAGAGGTGTTTAAGTGCAGAGAGAGAGAGTAATACCAATACATATCGTTTGTATGTATATGTGGCTACTGACAATATTTGTCGCTGTCTGAGAGACGTACTAAAAGTTTATCTCTCTCTCTCATTGGCGTCCGGAGCACTCTCTCACCCTCCTCTTAGTTATGATGAAGAAACTGTACTATCTCTCTCTCTTCTTTTAAAACAACTCAGCTCTGCATTTCCTTACAGTTCACGCTAATCGTCTGTGTCGGTCCCCTCTCTCTCCCCCCCCCCCAACAATGGCTAAACGATTCTTTGCCCTTTGTGGTTGTTGCTAGAAACTTGAAAAAGGATCTTGCTTTCTTCTCTAAAGATTCTTACTTTCTTTGTGTTAAACTCTTGAGGAAGATTTTGAAGAAGACGGAAGAGGAGTGTGATGGAGAAAATGAAAAGCTTGGCTCTTTGGTTTGGGATGGTGGTCTTCTTCTTGCTAATCGGCGTTGTTTCTCCGATGAACAATGAAGGTTCTTTCTTACTCTCTCGTCTATTCAAACCCATAAAGTTTTGATTTTTTTTTGGTGGTGTTCAAGTTTATAAAGTGTATATATTTTTTTTTAATATCACCGATGAAGAAATAAGATAGAGAGAGCTTTGTTAAGCTGAGCCCTAGATTGTTTTACAGAGTTGTTTATTACCAATCTAGTGTGGGGGGGGGGGGGGTTATGGCATGTGGCTTCATATATTTTTAAGATTTGACTCTCCATCATTTTTTTTTCAAATGATTAAAACAAATCACTTTTTTTTTTGGATTTGTTTATTAAATAATGAAATGGTTTTTGAATTTTTGGAACAGGGAAAGCGTTGATGGAGATGAAAGCCTCGTTCAGCAACGTGGCGAATATGCTTCTGGACTGGAACGATGCTCACAACAATGACTTTTGTTCTTGGCGTGGTGTCTTGTGTGATAATGTCTCCTTCTCTGTTGTCTCTCTGTAAGTATCCTTTTTTGTCTCATTTGTTTCTGCAATTTTTTTTTGAATAATCTGATTGGACTTTGTTCTGGTTGATAGCAATCTGTCCAATCTAAATCTTGGAGGGGAGATTTCACCTGCACTTGGAGATCTCAGGAGTTTGCAGTCGATGTTCGTCTTATCTTCTCTCTTCGAAATATGTTTAGTGTTGATTTCGTTATTAACATGTTCCATTCTATATAACAGAGACTTGCAAGGAAATAAACTGGGAGGTCAAATTCCAGATGAGCTTGGAAACTGTGCTTCTCTTGCTTATATGTAAGTTCTTGTTAGACTGTTTTGTATACTCAAAAGTTCATGAAGATTATGTATTGACTAATATAAAGTAATCAAATCTTTTTGTTTTCAGTGATTTCTCCACTAATAGCTTGTGTGGAGACATTCCATTCTCCATCTCTAAACTCAAACAGCTGGAGTTTCTGTAAGTGTTTCTCTCACCTTGCTCATCCGTTTGTTCCCTTCGCCTGTTTTGTAAACTGTTTCGCCCTCTGGTTATCTCAGGAACCTTAAGAATAATCATCTCACTGGCCCAATCCCAGCAACCTTGACTCAGATTCCAAACCTTAAGACCCTGTGAGTTTCTGTCTGATGCCATCTTATTTATGAGTAAAAGCAATGTGGACATTTTTCACTGATTGTAGTTTCTTCGTTGCATATGACTCTGCAGTGACCTTGCAAGAAACCAGCTAACTGGTGAGATACCGAGGTTGCTTTACTGGAATGAGGTTTTACAGTATCTGTAAGTTCATCTACTCATATCTTTTAAGTTCTTAATGCAAATGGTGATTCTTCCTCTGATGGTGGTGTTTTTTTTTATTTGGCAGCGGTTTACGTTTGAATATGTTGTCTGGAACATTGTCTCCTGATATGTGCCAGCTCACCGGTTTGTGGTACTTGTAAGTGATACCGCCTCAGCTCTCTTTCAGGTTTTACTTTGCTCAGTTGATTTCGAGCAAGTTATAACTTAAAACTCTTCTGTTCTTGTTAGTGACGTGAGAGGCAACAACATAACTGGAACCATCCCAGATAACATTGGAAATTGCACAAGCTATGAGATCCTGTATGTGTATTTTAGCTTTAAGAAACATTCTGAGTTTTCGCAACGGAACTCGTGTGGACTCATTATTATGTCTTCTGCATTTTCAGGGATGTGTCATATAATCAGATTACTGGCGTTATACCCTACAATATCGGTTTCCTTCAAGTAGCTACTCTGTAAGTGTTATTGTTAAGACTCTAAATTTCTTGTTTGGTTGTTAAAGAAGTTCATATGGTAAAGTGATGATGGGTACTCGTTCAGGTCACTTCAAGGAAACAGATTGACTGGTAGAATTCCTGAAGTCATTGGTCTCATGCAGGCCCTTGCTGTTTTGTAAGTTCTCTGTTCATATTGAATTATTCCATTTTTAGGTTTCTTTTCAAGATCTTCTTACTCAGTGAACTTATCCAATGCCCAGGGATTTGAGTGACAATGAACTAGTTGGGCCTATCCCACCAATACTTGGCAATCTCTCATTTACCGGAAAGTTGTGAGTCCCCTTACTTTCTACTTACTGTGTCATGCATAGTTCCTGATCTTCTTATAGACGACTAAAATTTAGTTATTCTTGAAAATAGGTATCTCCATGGAAACAAGCTCACCGGACCAATCCCACCTGAGCTTGGCAATATGTCTCGTCTCAGCTACTTGTAAGATTGAAACTCTGCATTTTTTATGGTTCAATACAAAACTTAGCTTATCTCTTGAGTGTATTGCACTTTGCAGGCAGCTCAACGATAATGAGTTAGTGGGAACCATCCCACCTGAGCTTGGGAAGCTGGAACAGTTGTTCGAACTGTAAGTTCTTATCCTCCAGAGTTTCACTTATCAAATCATTTTATCTTTATTTGTTAAGCTGACTGATGTATAATTCCACTCTGTAGGAATCTCGCAAACAACCATCTTGTAGGGCCGATTCCATCGAACATTAGCTCTTGTGTGGCCTTAAATCAATTGTAAGACCTGAGATTTTTATTTATTATGGCTTGTTCTCTTTATAAGCAATCTTATTCCGCCTTTCTTGTTTTCAGCAACGTGCATGGGAACTTGCTAAATGGCTCGATACCTCTTGGATTCCGGAATCTTGGAAGCTTGACTTATTTGTAAGCTTCAAAGATTGCATAAACAGCATCTGATTCTTTGGATTTTTCCGTGTTTGTTGATCTTGAGTCAATGCTGTAAATTGCAGAAATCTCTCCTCAAACAGCTTCAAGGGAAAAATACCTGTTGAGCTTGGCCATATTATCAATCTTGATACCTTGTATGTTTTATTCTGGGTGCATTACATCCTCTTTCCCATTTCTACATCTTTACTTACTCAACTCATACAAGCTTTTGTGTTACAGAGATTTATCTGGCAACAGTTTCTCCGGACCAATACCATTAACGCTTGGTGATCTTGAGCATCTTCTCATCTTGTATGTTATCATCAACACCTGAACCTGCCTTGTGCCTTCACACTATTTTTTTTACCTTCTACTTGTTGACTTGAGATATGCTTTAATTTTTAGAAACTTGAGCAGAAATTATCTCAACGGACCATTGCCTGCAGAGTTTGGGAACCTCCGAAGCATTCAGTTCATGTAAAATTTTTCTTTATGCTCAAAGTACCTGATGTCTTATGATAAACATTCTATTTTACCAGCTGTTTTCCTTGCTTCTCAGCGATGTATCATTCAACTTTCTAGCCGGTGTTATTCCAACTGAGCTTGGCCTTTTGCAGAACATTAACTCCCTGTAAGTAAACTATCACTTCTCCTCCACTTACTAGTGTCTAAAACAGAGTAACTCAATCTCCTTTTATTCTCCTCTGTACAGAATACTGAACAACAACAAGATTCATGGGAAGATTCCAGACCAGCTAACGAATTGCTTCAGTCTTGTCAATCTGTGAGTGTTCTATTTTTTTTTGTTATTATGTCATGAAAGTCTCTTTTATCCTCTCTATCCACTTCATAGGAACATCTCCTTCAACAATCTATCTGGAATTATCCCACCTATGAAGAACTTCTCACGTTTTGCACCGGCCAGGTATATGCTTTGCTATATTCTCAATCCTCTTAACCTGTCATGTGATCTCAAATCTATTGTTTGGTTTGTAGCTTCTTTGGAAATCCATTTCTCTGCGGAGACTGGGTTGGATCGATATGTGGCCCTTCTTTGCCCAAATCACAAGGTATCTGTACTCTCACTTATCCTAATGCCATTGCCTTTAACCTCACTTATCCTATTGCATTGCCTTTAACCGACCTTTTTTCTTAACTTTGTCTCTCCCATTGACAGTATTCACCAGAACGTCCGTGATATGTATGGTTCTCGGTTTCATTACTCTCATATGCATGGTAGTCATTGCGGTTTACAAGTCAAAGCAGCATAAACAAGTCTTGGAAGCTTCTCCAAAACGGTCTGAAGGTATTGATTGGTCTCTCAATAGTTACTCTCTTCTTGTTCATTTAGAGTTCACAGCAGCATCATGACAAGGTGGATAACCTTACAGGGTCAACAAAGCTGGTGATTCTTCACATGGACATGGCTATCCACACGTTTGATGACATCATGAGACTCACCGAGAACCTCAGCGAGAAGTACATCATTGGATACGGCGCTTCCAGCACGGTTTACAAGTGCACCTCCAAAATCTCCCGACCTATTGCCATTAAGCGAATCTACAATCATCATCCCCACAACTTGCGCGAGTTTGAGACAGAGCTCGATACCATCGGGAGCATAAGACACAGAAACATCGTGAGCTTGCACGGATACGCCTTGTCTCCACCATTAGGCAACCTCCTCTTCTACGACTACATGGAGAACGGCTCTCTCTGGGACCTTCTCCATGGGCCTGCTGGGAAGAAAGTGAAGCTTGACTGGGAAACGAGGCTGAAGATAGCCGTTGGAGCTGCGCAAGGACTTGCTTATCTTCACCATGACTGCACTCCTAGGATCATCCATCGGGACATCAAGTCATCAAACATACTTCTTGATGGGAACTTCGAAGCTCGTTTGTCGGATTTTGGGATTGCCAAGAGCATACCAGCAGCCAAAACTTATGCTTCGACCTATGTTCTTGGAACCATAGGTTATATCGATCCAGAGTATGCTCGTACTTCTCGGCTGAATGAGAAGTCTGATGTTTACAGCTTTGGTATCGTACTTCTTGAGGTTCTGACCGGGAAGAAGGCTGTGGACAATGAAGCCAACTTGCATCAAATGGTATGTATTCTTATGGAACAGAGTTTTATTGAAGATAGTGTTACACAAGCTTGGAAACAATCATTTGTTTTGCTGTTTGTTGAGCAGATACTGTCGAAGGCAGATGATAACACAGTGATGGATGCGGTTGATGCAGAGGTTTCAGTGACTTGCGTGGACTCGGGGCACATCAAGAAGACGTTTCAATTGGCTCTCTTGTGCACCAAGCGAAACCCTATGGAGAGACCTACAATGCAAGAGGTCGCTAGGGTTCTACTCTCTCTTCTCCCTTCTCCACCTCCGAAGAAGCCGCCTTCTCCTCCGAAAGTGCAGGGAGTTGAAGAAGGGCGTGAGAGCCACTCCTCAGACACAACATCACCACAGTGGTTTGTTCAGTTCCGTGAAGCTATCTCCAAAAGCAGCTTATAAGTTGCTCTTTTCTTCTTTTTTTTTGGGGTTTCTTGCTGTGCAAGGAAGCTGGGGAGGGGCTGGTTTTTATGTGGTTTGGCCATTTAGGGCTGGCTAGTATGTCATTTTGGGAAGAACATTAAAGACAAGAACATGGTATGGTATAGGTGAAAAAAGAAGTAGCTGAAGTTAAATGTGGGTTTCTATGGGACATCTTCACGAGATCTTTAAAAGTCTTTCATTCTCTTTAATGCTCTTATCATATCCATTAATGCGTATATCTTCTCTGAGCGCATAAATTTTGTTAATTATTCATTGGCGACGGCTAACAAGCAATTCAGATGAAACTTCTACCATCCAATTAAGGAGCGTAGGTTTCACCCCATCATCTGCTCTTCTCTTACTATGTTTCTATACATGTTAACCTACTTATATTAACTTGTTATAAATGTAGTGATGTTTTTTTTTTTTAAATCGTGTAACCAATTACATTATCATATAATTTTTTTCAATTCTGTTACATATGATCAGAACTACAACATACACGATATATGTGAACAGTTCCACGAATAGTATTTCGATGATCACAACGAACGGTTATACCTTCCATAATTAGAACCAACTAGGAAGGTACCTACCGAATTATCTATATAGTACGACCCGGAGTCTACAAACTCCAGAAGGTACGAATCGGGGTACCTGAAATCCGATCGTGGAACGCCACGAACCTCAAAAGATACTACTTTTAGGTACCTAAATCCTCCTGAACTACGTTTGGCTTGATCCCTTGACTGGGTACGTAGGCAACTCCGTCACGAGTGCAGCCCCAATTTCTTCTCAACCTCATCATCCAAGCAAAGGGGGGCACGTGTTACCAAAAACACATGGCCCGAGAGCAATTGCTATATGATCAATTCGAGTCATGTATCATTCATAATCTGTTATTAATAAAACGATCAATTCCATACTTCTACACTAAAGGTCTTAAAATCCTCCAAAGAAACGTAGATCCCCTTCAGACGGGACCTAAACTCTTCGAACACTTACAAACATATCCAGGTCTCTAGAAACCTGGGCCTAAGGTCTTAAAAACCCTAACGAAAACTATGGTCTTGAAATCCTTCAAAAAGAGCACAGGTTACCCTGAGAGTGGACCTGAGCTCGTCAAATAACTCAAGAAATCCAGGTCGCTAAAATCCTGGGCCAAGGGTCTTAAAATCCCTAACGAAATCTGAAGGTCTTAAAATCCTTAGCAATATTCAAAGGTCTTAAAATCCTTAACCAAATCCGAAGGTCTTAAAATCCTTAGCAATATTCAAAGGTCTTAAAATCCTTAGCAAAGTCCAAAGGTCTTAAAATCCTAAACAACATTTAAAGGTCTTGAAATCCTTTACAAAGCCTAAAGGCCCGGAAGGGAAGAAGTATTTTAAGGGAATTTGATCCCTAAAAAACCTTGAACAGATCGCATTATCATTCAAAACGGAACAGGTTCCTTAATACCTAAAGTTAAAACAAAACTCGACGATCGAAACAAAGGATAAATATCCGAAACGACCAAGTCTGAAATTAAAAGGTTTAAAAGCCTCCTCAGGCTATAAGTCTTAACGCATAAAGGGTTTAGAAGCCCCCCCCCCCGGGCAATAGATCCTAAGAACAAGTAAAGGTTTAAAGGCCTCCTCAGGCTAATAAGTCTTGAAAAACCAACAAAAGCCCCTTGGGCAAAACAGTCTTTAAAATAAAAAGAGCATCGGCTCTCAACCTTCTTCGGTTCCGGGACTAGCGTCGGCTCCGGGACCAGCATCAACCTCCTTATCTTCCCCGACAGGACCTCCGTCCTCAGCAGGAACCTCCACATCAGCTTCCTGATTAACATCTCCTGGATTCGCTTCGACTGAAGCTGGTTCAGGAAATACCGAATCCAAATTAAAACCATATTCGCCGGAAAACGTCGGGTTAAACATATTGATCTCAAAAGTACATGAGCTCTCAGAGAGTTGAGGAATGGGAAGCTTGCTAACTGAGAAGTCAGAGACCTGAGCCCTATCGCAAGCAGCAGCTGCGTCAGCATCCTTTACCTCCTTAGTCAACAAAGCCTTCAGAAGTTTGGTGTTTGCCTGAAGCTCCTGAGCATAGATCAGGGCATCGGTTTCATCATTCTTCTTGGCAAACTTTTCCTTCACCGAAGTCAGGATCTTGTTATAAGCATCAGCTACCTCCCTCTTACCTCTCCTAACAGCGAGCTTGACCTCAGCTTCCTTGTTCCTCTGGCTGTCTTGAGATAAGGCAATCATCTCTTGAACCTGATGCTCGGCTATCTTACGAGCAGCCTCCAAGTCGTTGATTTTCCTGCCTTTCACCTGGATATCAATGGCTTGACTCTCGATTTTTCCCTGCTGAGTATCAGCCTTCAATCCAAGCCTCTTGACCTCGGCTTGAAGCTCAGAAACCTGAGTACAAGCCTGGTCGAGCTCCATCTTGGTAGCCTTGAACATTTCAGCAGCCTGAGTTAACTCCGCAGCAGTAGGAGCACCACGCACGGTCTCCTCAAACTTTAGCTGAGCTCTGTTGATGGCTCCGGCTAGCTATAAACAAAATGCAAAAAAAAATTTTAGGTCACGGAGAACCTAAACCTGAAGAGAGAAAACCGGGAAAAGTTCGAAATTGTATACATGACCAACATGATGAGCTATCTCAACGTATTCTTCCTTGTAGGTCAAGCTGTTGACCGAGGGCATAGAGCACCCCACCATCTTCAGATGCCTCAGAACAGTTGCCAAACCCCAAGGGTCATCTAAGATTGACCCTGACCTAGAGTGGGTGAAGCTCCAACCAACGGTTCCACCTCGCGAGGATGAGGAAGTGGACCTGACGGGCCTGTCTCCCACATCAGTCCGAGACCTCTTAGGTCTTGGAGGCTCAATTTCGAGGGGATCTCCGACAGGATGAGGATTGTCCATTGCTGGCGAGACCTCAGGATGAGGAACAACGTCTCGAGCTCCGGTTTCAACTGGACATATGTCCATGACAGGAGCTGAGGTCCCATCATCAAGGACCTCCTTCAGCGTGTTAATAAAAGCACCTCCTTGAGACTTGTCGCTGCCCCGCGAAGCGCCGACAGCCGCTGCAGATCTGTTTCGATTACGGAAAGAAGGTCTCATTTTAGGAACTAGAGTCTTTTCGTTCTCAGAAGTGCTAGCTCCGGTTGAAATTTCCACTACGTTGGGACCTTCAGAAACTGAACAAAAAAGAAACCTTAGCCATCTCTCAAAATGAGGCTGAACATAACAAGTCAGGAAACTACCTTCTAAGTCTTCGACAGGGATCGGGTCGGGGAAACTGGCGTTGTATCGTTCCGGGAACCTAGCTGATCCAATGCGAGAAGTAGTAAAGGATGACCAAGCGTTGGAACTTTGATGTAGCCTCCTAAAAAGAGCCCTGGACTGCTTATCAGTGAGCTTAGGAGGATCGTCGATACCTACATATAGAACCAAGATATCAGCAAGTAGCAACAATCTGAAATAAGCAAAACAGGATCCTAAAAATCCTAACCAGATATCTCGGACCAAACAACCGAGAGAGCACGACCCATTGGAACTGTCGAAGGATCGATCTTAACGAAAAAATATTTTTTCCTCCAATCGTCATCACTACCGGAGGATTTAAAAAGACTGAACCCAGGGCGACAAGGAAGATAGTAGGTACTGCTACCACCGTCTTTATTAGAGCTCTCTTTGATCGCATAGAGGCTCATCAACTCAGTTAGACCAACAACGATTCCCTCCTCTTTGACCCTGGTGATGAATCCGTTTATTACCCGGATAACCGAGGGACAAAGCTGAGAGAGAGCTAACTGGTAGTGATCAAGAAGATCTAGCAAGAGGTCCGGGAGCGGGAACCTAAGATGGCACTTCGAGATATACTTCTCGTGGATGCAAAACCAACCCTCGGGGGCAGATTCCGGAGTCTCATCGGAGGAACAGGCCTTGGCTAACTCCTTCCGGCCGTGAGCCTGAACCATGAGGTTAACAACTTCTTGACTCTTCAACAAGGATGGCGAGTGAGATCCCAAAGAGGAACTCCCGCCGGAACCATCCTTCTTCTTCATCCGCTTAGAGGCTCTCGTCGCGACTAAGTCTTTAGCCTTCTTCGTCTCTCTTTTGGCCTTCTCGCCTATCTCTTGCTTGACCTTCATTAAGCGTTTGCTCGAGGGGGGAATTCCGGTCTCGCCAGAGCCTTCTCTCGGAGGGTCCATTAAACAGAGGGGTAAGGATGAGAGGATTGAAAGGGGAAAAGAGGAGGAGCGAACTAGTCCTAAAAACTTTTTAAGGTTCTAAAGAAGTCGCAGAGGATCAATGGAGAAACAGAGAGATGAAAGTAAAAAAAAAAAAACTAACGCAGTAAAATAAAGGAGTGGAGGAGGAGTTACCTTGGAAACCGAACGGAGGCGTGGAGATTGTGGAGCGTGGCAGTTAATGCTCTCCACTTTATATATCACATCCATTCTTGGGTATCGTAACAAGTATTTCAAAACTTCTCTCCTCCGGACCGTTGATTTCACTAAGAGAAATCTCAACCGTTGGATCGAGCGAATAATATTTGTGAAACAGATATCCCGTAATCATTATCTCAACAGTAAAACAAAGGTTTCGGCGGCTAGGTTAAGCTTCCGAGTAAGGGAAATCTTATCTCGAAAGCTTGGGGGCAACTGTTGGGCCCAAATATGGCCCATTAGCTAGCTATGGAACCTTAATGAGTTCTGGGCTAAGATAAAGCCCAGTACATATCGGCAACCTCAGCTGGAGCTCAACACGGAGCCAAAGACAGGAAGCTGACCACAGCCTCCGGAGAATACGTCAAAGAGGAGGCTCATATCACAAACGGAAAGAGCGCAAGACCCGGTCAACAGGGGGGCTGTTACGAGTTCCTCAACAAGAAGAGAAGATCTCGGAGATCTGTTAAAGACAATCAAAGAGAAGTTCAAAGCTATTTAAAGAAGACCTCGAAGATTAGAAAGGGGATCACGTCATTACGACTTATCACACACTAGTTCTACGATTTTTATCATTAAACTTTGTAATCTCTTATTCATCTTCTTGTAACCTTTATATTCAAATCATCAATACAAATATCAATTCATTCTCAAAGCTCCTAACGGGATTTAGCCCACGAATCTTCTTGTACCTCCTTTTGACCTTACCTAGAATCCTGAGGTGAAACCTTGTCTCTCACAGTAAGGATCTGGAAGTTGATAGAGGAGGAGGAGCAGGAGAGAAGCTCGTCGTCGTCGTCGTCACTAGCTGAAGCTCGTCGTCGTCATCATCTTCATTGTCAATACCTTGCTTCCGATTCGAAACCCATGGCCACATCAATTTCTACGGAGATAGATATAATAAAGAGAGAGAGAGCCATAAGGATCAAGTTCTAAAAATACTTATCCAAGGATCAATCCTTACAAAACTTAAGCCAAATAATATTATTACTAGGATAAGACCTGCGCCTTGCGCAGGGTGAAATATTTATTAAAATTTTATATTTTTGTATTATAAAATCTGATTATTTATGTGGATCTTTACAGATTTGGTTTGGTTTGGGTTGGATCGAATTTTATAGGTCTGATTCGGGTTGATTCTTATGTACTTTATTTTTTTCAAAATTTATTAATAAAAATAATATATATATATATCATAAAATTGAATAATGTACACCAATGATTTTTTAATGTGGGATAGTTTCAATAATTTATAACTATTTATAAAAAATGACGATTTCAAAACTAAAATATTAACTTTTAAATTTATGTACTTTGAATATGTTGGGGCTGCACTCGTGACGGAGTTGCCTACGTATATGTTGTATTTTGAATTTTTTTAAACGAGTATAAATAACTAAAACTGTTAAAAGTTTCACAGAAATTTTTATGATCAAAGTCCATATAGGGGATATGAAGAAAAAAATTATTTTAATAGGTTTTTATGTTAAATATATATATATATATATATATATATATATATATATATATATATATATATCGTTTAAATTAAACTACTAAACTATACATCATAAGTAAATGTATACTTATATTTTGATATCTGCATTGAACATAAATTTAAAAGTTAATATTTTAGTTTTGAAATCGTCATTTTTTATAAATAGTTATAAATTATTGAAACTATCCCACATTAAAAAATCATTGGTGTACATTATTCAATTTTATGATATATATATATATATATATATATATATATTATTTTTATTTATAAATTTTGAAAAAAAATAAAGTACATAAGAATCAACCCGAACCAGACCTATAAAATTCGTTCCAATCCAAACCAAACCAAATCTGTAAAGATCCACATAAATAATCAGATTTTATAATACAAAAATATATAATTTTTTTTTTTTTTTTTTTTTTTAATTTTTTTTTTATTTTTTATTTTATTTTATTTATTTATTTTTTTTTTTTTTACACTAAAATTCTATGTTTTTCAAGTAAAAAGGAGACGGCGATGGCGACTTTTATCTAGGGCTTCGATGTCTCTTCAAGGATGGGATCCGGGTATCTATGGGGGAGAAAGTGAATCAGGAAGATCTTTATCACTACAACAACGTCGAGAGAAATTGGTCTCAGGAAGAAATTTTGGGAAAAGGTTTTTGGGTGACTCATGGAGATTTTCTGCAATTACTACAACGATTGGGCTTCAAGGTTTGGGGACTCTATTGGGATCTATGGATGGGAAGTGGAATCCAGAGAATCGAGTTCAAACATGGCGAGGTAAGCGTATCGTTCTCATTAAAACGAGATCCGCTTCAATCTCATTTGCTTTGGAAGAAAGGGTTTCTCAGATACAATATCAGTCCTATAGAGTTGGGAAAATTTGGATTTTTTATCGAGATAACGAAGGATTTGAGGGGATTTTGAAAAGTTTATCTCTAATTCGATCTCTGATTCTCGGAATCATTCAGAGAAGATTGGATATTAATAACCTTGGTTTAGGGCTTTTTACTCTCGAGTTGGGATGTCAATATAAACAGACTTGCGTGGAGCACGTTATCCTCATAGTTTCATTTCTTCACTCGCATCTTTTTCACCAATTATTTTTATTGATCTTGTTTACTATGACTCAGAGTCAAATGGTGGGAAAGGCGGGTGATAAGGCTGGTGAGGGGACTCGCAAACGTCTGAAGATATCAGTTCCCCATTCTGATAACTCGGATCTGATAAAAGGGTATTCCAAGACGTTGATTAGCAGATGTATGAATCCAGAGAAACAAAAGGTGAATCCGGAGGAGTTATCCCAATCGCAGGAGGGTGCCTATGTTTTGGGGGAGAAACTATGTTCAAAAAACTCTATGAGCATTTATCTTTTATTTGGGTTTAAGGGTCTTTTGATATTGGCTTTCTTTTGTTTTGTTTCTTGTTGGTTTGAGGGCAATTTGCCTATCCAGATTATGAGTTGGAATAAACTTGGTTTATTAAGTTGCTGGTTTGTTTGTTGTCTTGGACCTGTGGTGATATTAAGCTTCTATCTAGTAAATGTCCTTTTGGCAACACATAGAAATGATGAATGGTCTCAACGGTTCATATGGTTGGGTATTTTGTGGTTTACTTGTGGACATTGGAGGAGGTGGTCATGGTATCTTATAGGAGGCTGCAAGATTACGGACATGTATTTGACGTTTCTTAAGTGGTGTAAGGAAGGTTATTGGTGGTTCACTATGAAGGAAATAATATGGAGACCAGCCACCTATTACTATACTCAGGTTTTATTGGATTGCTTCTGTTATTGGGTCCACAATGGCATATATATGTATTGTATCTTTCGAGAATTTGCAATTAGTTTATGGAATCAGAATGGTGGAATTTATCAAGGATGTACTTATTTTATTATTTGTTCTGCAAGACAGGCTTCTATAGTCCATGAGAATTTATTGGCAATTCTTTTTGGTTGTTTAAGTAATTTTTGGGTTTGTCTCGGCTTATGGTGCTCGAAGCTTAAAGATATAGTTAAATCAAATTCAACTTGCTCTTCGGAGGTTGTTTTAAAAGCTTGGAATGAGGAGTTTAATTTGGTGTGCTTGAACTGGTGTGTCTTTTGGTGGAGCGATCGTGATCATTTTTGGTTAAACCAATTAAGTTTGGAGAACCGGTTAATATATGTCTTCACCTATATTACTATAAAGTCTACAGTGAATATTTGGTATAGTAGGACAATAGAGGTGTTATTTTTTCACAGGGTTCCCTTAAACCCGCTTACCAGCTCCCACGAGCACCCTAAGGTTGTTGTTTTATGAAGGTTTTAAGTTGGAATTGTAGACGTATGGGAAGCAAATGGACGATTAGTTATCTTCGGGAAATATGGCATCACCATAAACCAGATTTTCTCTTTTTATCCGAAACAAAACAGGATTTTGCTTTTGTTCAAGGATTTCAATCTCATTTTGGATACGATAATGTAATAACGGTGGATCCGAATGGATCGAGTGGCGGATTGGCATTATATTATAATAATGAGTTCAACATCAACATACTTTATTCTAGTGCGAGGATGATTGACGTAGAGGCAGAGACATTGGGCAAGAAAATTTTTATGACCTTCGTATATGGGGATCCAATCCAGAATTTACGAGATCAAGTGTGGGAAAGATTAACTCGTTATGGTATATCACGGGATTATCCTTGGTTCATTATTGGTGACCTCAATGAGATCACAGGGAACCATGAAAAGGAAGGGGGTCCTTTGCGAAGTGCAGATTCTTTTGTTTCTTTTAACAATATGATTCGGAACAGTGGACTTTTGGAATTTCCGGCAAAGGGAAACAAATTGTCTTGGCAAGGAAGAAGAAAAGTTAATGGCAAATCAAAGATGATCAGGTGTCGTCTAGATCGCGCTTTGGCGAACGAAGAATGGCATTCAATGTTTCCAAATTCACATACGGAATACTTGAAATTGGTGGGCTCCGATCATAGGCCGATAGTGGCATATCTAGAAGACAAGGTTGTGAAACGCAAATGGCAGTTTCGGTTTGACAAACGATGGCTTGGAAGGGATGGATTTCTGGAATCAATTACCAGAGGTTGGACAAAGGAAATGAGGAATTCAGGGGGTACCAGGGGAGATGTCGTGTCACGGATTATCAATTGCCGGCACGAGATCTCTACCTGGAACAAAAATAACCCCCCATATGGAAAAGATAAAATTGCAGAGCTTCAAAAGGCTTTGGAGGAAGTCCAAACAGATGATAATAGATCACAAGAGGATACTTTGGAGGTGTCTAGGAAATTACAAGAGGCGTATAAGGATGAAGAAGAGTATTGGCAACAGAAGAGTCGGAATACATGGAATACAGCAGTAATGGAAATTGGGTAGTGGATGACAATGGCATTGAGAGGGTCGCAGTGGGCTATTTCGATGAACTCTTTTGTACTACGTCGCCTTCGGAATTTGATGAGTTTTTAGATGAAATTCAACCATCTATTTCTCAGCAAATGAATCAGCGACTTGTACAGCTTGCTTCAGAAGAAGAGGTGAGACAAGCATTATTTATGATGCACCCGGAAAAGGCACCGGGGCCGGATGGAATGACAGCACTTTTCTTCCAACATTCCTGGCACATCATTAAAAATGATATTTTAGAATTGGTTAATCACTTCCTGACCACAGGAAAGATGGATGAGCGCCTAAATATCACAAATATTTGTTTGATTCCCAAAACGGAGAAGCCGACAAGGATGACAGAACTTAGACCAATAAGTCTTTGTAATGTAGGATATAAAATTATTTCAAAGGTATTGTGCCAACGGCTAAAGGCTTGTCTCCCAACTCTGATCTCGGAAACACAGTCGGCTTTCGTAGCTGGGAGATTGATTTCAGACAATATTCTTATTGCACAAGAAATGTTTCATGGATTAAGGACAAATAAAGCTTGCCAAAACAAGTTTATGGCCAGTAAAACGGATATGAGTAAAGCCTACGACCGAGTGGAATGGGGTTTCATTGAGGCTTTACTTCAGAAAATGGGGTTTGAGGATCGTTGGATTCAAATGATGATGGAGTGTATCTCCTCAGTTCAATATAGAGTTCTTTTAAACGGCCAACCGCGGGGGCACATAATTCCGAAGAGAGGATTACGGCAGGGAGATCCATTATCCCCTTATTTATTCATTATGTGCACGGAAGCTTTAATAGCTAATATTAAAAAGGCAGAAACTGGTAAACAGTTGACAGGAATCAAAGTAGCAAGGGCTTGCCCGCCAATATCGCATCTGCTGTTTGCAGACGATAGTCTTTTCTTTTGTAAAGCGTAAAAGGAGGAATGTCAGGTCATTTTGTCGATCCTTAAGGAGTACGAGAAGGTTTCGGGTCAACAGATTAATTTTCAGAAGTCATCGATTCAGTTTGGATATAAGATTGATGAGGATACCCGTCAGGAACTTAGAGACATTTTGGGAATACAAAATGGGGGAGGAATGGGTACATATCTAGGAATTCCAGAGAGTTTAGGTGGATCAAAAGTCCAAGTTTTTGGCTTTGTTCAGGAACGCTTAAATAAAAGAGTAAATGGATGGACTTTTAAATTTTTTACGAAAAGAGGAAAGGAGGTCATTATTAAATCAGTGGTAACGGCTTTACCTAACCATATTATGTCTTGCTACCGAATTCCGAAAACGGTGATGAAGAAACTTACGAGCGCAGTCTCTCAATTTTGGTGGAGCTCTAGTGGTAACACAAGGGGATTACATTGGAAATCTTGGGATAAGGTTTGCTTACATAAGGATGATGGAGGATTGGATTTTCGAGACTTGACGGATGTCAACACAGCTATGCTTGGAAAGCAATTATGGAGATTTTTAGAGAAACCAAACTCTCTATTTTCTCGTGTTTTTAAAGGTCGGTATTTTAGGAATACTTCACCCCTAGAACCGGCCAGATCATACTCGTCCTCCTATGGCTGGCGTAGTATAATCTCTGCTAGATCTCTGGTTAGCAAAGGACTAATCAAACGGGTGGGATCAGGATCTTCTATCTCAGTATGGAATGATCCCTGGCTCCCAACCAACCGCCCGAGACTAGCAAATAAAAAACAACATGTTCTCTTACCTGATCTTACGGTCGATTCACTCATTGATAACTCGACGCGTACTTGAAATTCACTGGCGTTACAGGAAATAATGGATCCTGCGGATGTAAAGATTGTTGAAAGTATTCCTTTAAGTAGGATACAAATAGCAGATCGTGATGGTTGGCACTTTACAAAGAATGGAAAATATACGGTCAAATCAGGATATCAAATAGAAAGAGCATATCCAGATAGAGGGGTAGAAATAATTGAATTTGGCCCAACAGTTACGGATCTTAAAGCACATTGCTGGAAAGTGCGTTGTCCCCCAAAGATGAAGCACTTTCTGTGGCAATTGTTGTCAGGATGCATCGCTGTTAAGAAAAATTTAAAGGCCCGGGGACTTAAGCGAGATATTGGTTGTGATAGATGTGGAGCAGCGGAGGAATCTATCAATCATGTATTTTTTGAATGTCCACCAGCAGTTCAGGTGTGGGCCCTATCGAGGATTCCTTCGCATCCGGATTATTTTCCAGGACAATCTCTGCTCACGAACATGGATTATTTATTCTGGAGAATAAAACCGGCAATGGATGAGCATTATTTTGCGTGGATACTTTGGTACATTTGGAAAGGGAGAAATAATAAGGTCTTTAGCAATTTGGACATAGACCCAACGGTTACTCTCAACCTGGCTATGTCCGAATCGACACTCTGGATAGATGCACAACAATCTATAATTCAGAAGACTCATACTTTAGTGACATCTGAAACGGATTTACCGGTTAGACCGGGAAGATGGTGTTTTACGGATGGATCTTGGAAATTGGGAGATACCTTTTCCGGTCAGGGATGGTATAGTACTTTAGAAGGATTTGAAGGATTATTAGGAGCTCGAAATACAAGGGCAAGTCAATCACCATTACATACGGAGGTAGAGGCCCTGATATGGGCAATGGAATGTATGAGGAATTTGCGGCAATATAATGTTACTTTTGCAACGGATTGTTCTCCATTGGTGAAGATGGTTTCGGAACCAGAAGAATGGCCGGCGTTTTCAAGCTACTTAGAAGACATCAGAAGTCTTAAAAGAAGTTTCCACAGCTCGGAGATTATTCATATACCAAGGACGAAAAACAAAAAGGCGGATAGCTTAGCACGTGGTGTGAGGCAACAGACGTCGTTTACCGTCCATATGGATACAGAGCAACCACTTTGGTTTACAGAGTCCACATGAGTCTATAATCTTGTCGACAAAAAAAAAAAAAAAAAAAAAAATTTTAATAAATATTTCACCATGTGCAAGGCGCAAGTCTTATCCTAGTTAACTTGTTATAAATGTAGTGATGTTTTTTTTTTTTTTAAATCGTGTAACCAATTACATTATCATATATTTTTTCAATTCTGTTACATATGATCAGAACTACAACATACACGATATATGTGAACAGTTCCACGAATAGTATTTCGATGATCACAACGAACGGTTATACCTTCCATAATTAGAACTTTCAATAAATTTTATATTTTATAATCTACAAAAATTGTTTGGTTTGGAATTTGAACCCCAAATCCGAGTGTAAAATTTTAAACTTTAATTATTAGGTCTGCTTCCACGATGTAGTGATGTTGTATTAGAAAAAGTATTGATGTTTTAATATTCAGATAATGCATTTTGTTTAAATTTTAAATAGAAATTAAAATGTAAAAATATGAATTGTTGAACATCCATTGAAAAACAAAACAAAAAATAACAATCTTTTGCATATACAACCACTATATTACCATAATTAAAACTTAATAGCTATACTTTTACTATGTGTTTAATGGTAGTAACTAATAATCAGTCAATATATTACTCACATTTTGACATTATGTACATATTGAAATATAGCTGTAATTGTGTGTATTGACTATTGATGATATTAAAAGTTAAGAAAGTGGTTTTACCAACTGTCGATAATGCATTGCATTGGTCAAGTCTATTGTCCTAATTATTGTTTTTAAGTAATATCAAGTCCTACTAATTACTTGAGTTAAGAAGGCCAAATATGGTATTTGACATGTAGTTTACTCACTATAAATATACAACTCACTATTCATTACTCACAACATAGAATATCTAGAAGGTTTGAACGCTTTCTTGTCTTCTTTGAGTTTAATTACAACAACAGCAACCATGTCCGAGCCAAACTTTTCCGTGCCGACGTCGTTTCAAGTGTCCAATGATGGTAGCCAAGAGGAAGAGAAGAAAACAGGTTACGTCAACTATGAAGTGGAGCCTGGTTTCACCATTCGTCTACGTAAGAATATCGACCCTGCCATGGACCCTAAGAAGCTCAGACGGTTCGGTTACATAATTTGATCACGTTTAAATTATCTTACAGTTTAATACGTATATATCAACCGTAATCAACTTAATTTTGGTCTCTCTGTGCAATTATATATATAGCATAGTTTCGAACCGTGTTGCGGCTCAAAAGTCAAGGTGGAAGAAGCTTCAATATATTGATGATCTAGTGACGAAATCGAGGGACCTCCATGTATCTAAATATATATACTAATTTTATGAATCTTAATATTATGTATCTATGTTTTCATAATATCAAATGTGAATATATAGTGGCAGGTGAGTATGTTGCGTTCCCAAGTAGAGATGGCGAGTGAGCAGAAGCGATGTCTAGAACGTGAGAACCTGGAGCTTAAGGAGTCTATGTCTGGTTGGATTCAACGTTTTATCTCCGATCAAGGTACGTATACAACAAGTAGTTGATAAGATATATATCTCGAATTGATATAATACTAATAATTATAATGCTAATTAACAGGAGAGATTGAGGCCAACACAGCGGAGATAGAGAGGCTGAAGAAGAAAATGGCTCGAATGATTTGACTACCCCCATGCACCTTCTTATCTTTCGATGCACCCAAGTTTCATGTGTTTCATTTTACAGTATGTTTTGTTTTGGTCAAGACAGTAATTGGTATACATTAATATGTATGGTTTTCATTTCTGTTTGGATTGTGGCTCCTCCCTTATTAAGACAGACATTTAAAACAAAATTAACTTGACCGCCTTAGGCCTTGATTGGTAGAGCATTAGCAGAAGCAGTAGCAATATGCAGCAGAAGCAGTATGCAGCAGAAGCAGTATGCTATATTAATTATAATGTCATTACATGATTGGTAAAGCTGTAGCATTTAAATATCAAATTACTAAAATAGACATAATAATAATTAAAACAGCAAATGAATAACAAGCAACCCATAATAATTAAAATAGTCATAAGAATAAAAACAACAAATGATTATTAAGAAAAACAAAAAAGCAAATCACGTAGACATCTTCCCTACCATTATAAAGGTCATACGAAAACAATAGCTGAAACAATTATCGGGCAGCCCAAATACTTTCTGCAATGGAGTTTCGAATTCCTGTCATGTAAGCATCTCCTGTAGGTTCATAACGAGTAACTTCAACTTCAGGTACATCTTCTGGATTCGGCGGATTCAGTTCTTGTTCTTCCATTCCTTCATACTCATCAAAATCATCATCGTTTGTGGCTGACTCACGTATAAAATTATGAAGCGCCATCGTCGCAACAACAATTTTGCACTGTGTCTTTAAATTATATCGTGCCTCATTTTTCAGAATACGCCATTTTGCCTTCCACACACCAAAAGTACGTTCAATCACTGAACGTATAGACGAATGACGTTTGTTAAACCACTCACTTGCACTGTTAGGTGGTCTATCACCCCACTGATGTGGGTGATATCTGGTCCTACGGTATGGAGCTAAATAACCTTTTCTGTTTGGATATCCAGAATCAACAACAAAATATTTTCCTTCAGGAGGTGTCGGAAAAAATCTGTCACTCTGCGCACAATAAGTAAGAACTTTTGTATCATGTGCTCTGCCTGGAGTTCCAACATATGCATATATAAACTTCATGTCCAAATTGCAAATCGCAAGCACATTCATCGAAGCGAACTGCTTTCTCACATTCCAATATCTCTCTTTTTGATCACTTTTAACCCTTACCGACACATGAGTACCATCCAGAGCTCCAATACAATCACGAAAATGAGGCCAATAGCTCTTATTAGAAAACAAACGACTGTTGGTCTGCTGAAATTCATCATGAGCAGGCTTTAAAATATCCATGGAGAGAAGAAGGACAGCATCTAGTACCTCCATAAACTTTCTATTCACTGTTTCTTGGCTACGTTGAAAGTTTTTAGCAATCTCTCGCTGTACTTCATCATGTCCAAGTGTTTCCAGAAACATTGCTACTGCCTCTTCTAATGAGCACTCACGTGACTCCTTAAGTTGATAATTATTCCTCAAAGTAGCACATAAACGTACGAAAGTGTCTTGATTCATTCGTACTGTTTCATAGCACTCTCTGCCAGAACCATTAATCATTTGCATTGTATGGCGTAATCCACGACCTCGGTCTGTTCTCATCAATTGTCTATCAGCGTATGGATCAAGTTGTTCGCTTTCGACCAATAATCGAATTATTGCAAGTACGTTTTTGTTACATTCCATGGCAACTTCCTGCAAAAAAAAAATATATGAGCGGAATAATCATACACGTTAACAAAGGTAGACCACATGTAATCAAGCAAACAATATGATTGACCAAACTCACGTAAACCTCATATAAATAAAAAACTAATTTAAAATCCAAAAACCAAAGTCACCTAGATAAAGAAACACCAGCCAAAAACATAAAAATATAAAATCATCTTAGTTCTTCTTTCCAGTAGCTCTTTCTAGATATTTTATTTTTTGTTGCTCATTCGGTAACGTCATAAAAATTTGGCGACCATTCTCGTTGCAGGCTAGATGATCAAGAGCCGCCCAGTATAGCTCGCTGTCCTGATCTAACGTTGACATCTTCAGTAATTCTTCTGTGCATATAGCTGTATTAAATGGGTTGAAGGAGTCAAATGTTTTTCGACCTGCTGACCAAAATCTCTCTTGATTTTCTAAAGTACTTGTGATACGATCCCAATGATCTGAGTTGGGCCTTTTCCGAGAAGATTTCGATCTGGAAGGTTTTTCTTCACGGATTCTTTTGGAACCATTTGTTTGGTTAGTCTTTTGACTATCTGCATGCCTATTTGCTGGAGGTGGTATCTCATAAGCTTCTTCTTCTTCAGATTCTATTTGTTGAGGCAGTTGGCTCGTTCCTTCTTGATGCTGCCAACCTTCACTGACTGAGATTGTAACTTTATGGTATAAAGTATCAAGCAGTGGAATATCACGTAAAGGATGAGTACGAAGTTTTGTAGCTTCTGGACACATCTACAATAAACAAATTAAAATTATAAACTGAAGAAAAAATTGTAAAATGATAAAAGATATATTTACACATTAGCTTGTTGAAACGTACCTTAACCAATTGATCCCACCAATCCGTGCTCATATCAATCTCACCAAATGCAGTGAACCCCAACCCGGTCGCATTTTTTGTTACACGTTTATATATATCATACTGCCTTCGTAAATGTTCAAGACGGCTTTTAATTTTACCCCAAGGTAGGTCAAAACCAAACTTTGTAGAAAGTCCTGCTCGAATGTTTTGTCTTCCCATCTCATTAAAACATGTTCCTTTCCAGTATCCCTTATCTTTTTCACCATTAGCTAATACTAACATTTCATGACTCATTTCATGTGTCCAAAAAAATTTTGGCTAAAAATCCAAAGAAACAAATAAATATATAAAACTATAAACAATACAACACTCAAACAAAATTAATTTAAACGATGTTTTCATGTATTCATACCTTGGCTATCGGTGGGGTAAGATCCTGCGGACTTGACATTTTCCTGTTTTTGATAAGTTACACAAATACTAGAATATAAGTATGTATTTTAAATTAGAGAACAGAATGAAAAAGTGAGTGATTTATTATGAACACCATTCATTATACAGAGCATAGAGCATGAAATTACATGTACGTATAATAACTTTAAAACACAACATGTGCATAGTTTTACGTTATGAAGTGAACATTAAACTAGAAAACATTTTTGTACAATATAAAAAATTCCTACACCTATACGAGAGAACATTATACGTATGTTGAAAAACACAGATTCAAGTGTAATTTTGAACGAGATCAAAGAAAAAAACACGTACCTTGCTTTCAATTGCCGACGGCTTTTTTTTTGTGGAAGACAAAACTTTTGTTAATAACCTAAATATATAATATTTGGACGTAGTTAGGATTAGGGTTAGATAAGGATATAGTTGTAATTATATATTAATAGGTTAAATGCTCTTTTAAAAGCTCAACAAGAGAGCATTATGATATAGAGCAGTTAGCAGCCGCTAATGCTCCCGTAACTGCTTTATTATTTTAAATGTGATTGGATACTTAAGCAGTCAGCTCTCCTAACTTTGTTACCAATCAACCTCTTACTGTTGAGAAAAGAGAAACATATCAACGCGTACAGGGAGGGCTCAATGAAAATGTAAAATTTACTATAACAACGATTGCCATGCGTACATTTGTAAGCGGACTGGATTTTTTTTCCGTAAAACTTGATCCGATTTGTTTTTCATTTTGATACGATCGAAAAATTCAGATATTTGTAAGTTTTCGGATCGAATCAAAGTAAATATTAAAAATTAATATCTAGTAAAACCAAAATAAATCATAAATATTAAAAATTTCACCGACAGATTCTTTTTTGTTCCGTATTTTATAAATAGAAATATATCTACAATTAAATATAGACTTGCAAATTTATAATTTTATATAATTATTATTTTATTATATAATTTTAATAATTTAATTTATATAATTACTTATAAAAGTATTAAATTAACAAAGAAGCATAATTTTTTAAATAAGAATAATCATTTAATTTCAAAAATTTATGGAACATATAGTTTCACTAAACTTTTACCTTTTGTTTTTTATTATTTAAACATTATTTTTTCAAACAAACTTCTGTTAGTTTTTATAAGATTTATTTGTATTGAACAAAGTTGATAAAATAGTTGTTAATATCTACAAATGTCCGTAACTTTTCCGGATATCCAGAAAACCGGATATTCATACTTTTTCAAAACAAAAAAAAATTGGGAAACCAAATATTCGAAAATTACGAAGCAACTTATAAATACTAAATACTATTCGCTCTGTGCTCACTCCTATTTGTAAGTACACTTACAGCATTCTGTTACGCTACGTCAGAAGTGGATTTGTCTGTTAATATAAGAAACTGCCAATTCGGAATGAGTATTAAAAACGCATGTATAGAAGGTTACAAAACAAACGGCTATATAATGACCGTCATGCATACACACACCTACGCCTTCTAACTGCCGTTTCTTTGCTTTTTGACTACTTGCTTTCTGTCTTCTTACCCACAAACGCGTAAAACATCACAAGGAAATTTAGTAGAAGCTTCGTTGACACTTGTTCAACTTTAGGGTTTGGGATAAGGAAGAAAATGATGATTTTGCCGCCCATGATAGGCCCAAGACCTAGAATGAAAATTTTATATGGGACTGACATGGGAAGACCTAGCCCAGTATGAGTCCATGTGTGTGTAAGCTCGCGTTTGTATAAATTATAGCTCAACTTCATGTCGTTTAAGGCGTGGACTTGAATGAGAGGTTGAACAACAAGATTATGCAGACATCAGTTTCTAAATCAACACTTCAACTTCATGTCAGTCAGATCCTTTGAACTGTTAATCTTAGGGCCCAAACGATGGAAGCTCTAGTTTCTCAAGGTATCACCTAAATCGACCCCAATAAAGAAAGAAATCATCTTTGGTATACGACATGTTGATGATAGTTGATACCCAATCATGAAAGATGAAAGCAAAATGTTGATCACACAGAAAAGAGATAAAGCATTGCTTTACTGTGCGTATATATATATACTAAAAGTTAACACACTTTTAGGTTCCCTCAGTGGTTATCATCTCCAGCTCCGCCCACCAAGATGGCCTTGGCAACGCTGCATCCTCCGTGATTCCTGTGATCTCGGTCAGCTTAGCCACTACTTCCTTCATTTCAGGGCTCTGATTCAAACAGTCCATCACCACTTCCCACAATCTATGCAGCACATGCTCGTCGAAGCTTTGCAGGGTCGGATCAACAAGTTCTCTCGCCGGTTTGTTTTCCTTGATGGGAGAATAGGGGTCCGGGACCTTTCCGGTGATGACCTCGTACAAAATGACGCCAAAGCTGTAGGCATAGTTGGTCTGGGGATCGATTGGTGCGGAGCCGAGGAAAGTAAAATCAGCTACTTTGGCTGCGTAATCTGTTGTCAAGTAGACTGAAGAGGAGTTGAGGTTTGCGTGGGAGATGGGTTTAGGGTTTAGATTGTGCATGTGTTCTGCGCAGTAAGCTATTCCCATTGCTATTCTGAGTCTCTTTGACCAGTCCAAGTGCTCTGCTTCTTTATCTGCAAATATTATTACAGTTAAGTTAGAAAAGAGAGGGGCTGAGACTCTCTGTCTGTGGAAGAAGTGGCATTACTGACCGTGCAAATGCTCGAAGAGGGATCCGAAAGGAGCGTACTCGAAAACAAGCATCCGGTTGAAAGGCTCGTCTTCATGGCAGTATCCGATTACATTCAGAAAGTTCTTGTGGTCCACTTGTGATAACCTCTGTATCTGCATTGCAGGATCGTATGTGGTTTTTAGAAGAGGAGACACTAGAGTGTGTAAAAGAAGGATGTACCTTCTGTCGGAACTGCGTTTCGAGATCTGCTGACCAGTCCTGGAGGGATCCAGATGCGACAGATAGAACGGCAATTTCAATGCCGGTGGAGAGAGTTCCTTTGTAAATCGTGGCGTTTGAGGATGTGGAGCCTATGATGTTACTGAAATCTTCACAGGCAGTTTCTAGTTCTGATAGCTTCAGCTTAGGAACACCTTCATGAGTCAATAAGTACAGTAAAATCTCTCACTAATCTGCTATATGGTATTAGATAAGAGTAAAAACATAACAGAGCGACCGAAGAAAACGTAATACCTGTAATATCAACATCTTGAAGGTGGCCAATGCTCTTAGTTGTCCATGGCTTTATCATTATTACATTTTGCTTCCGGAGAAGAAAGAATGCTACCACTGCGCCGATGACGCCTAAAACACCTGCTAGCACTCCGACTATTATAAATATCATGTGAGATTTCTTTTTCTTGATAGCAAGAGGCTGAGCTGGTGGCGGAGCTAGAGGGGAAACTGGTGGAGGTTGAGCGGGTGGAGGGGGAAATGGTGGAGGCTGAGCTGGGGGAGGGAGAGCTGCTGAAGGCTGATCTAGAGGCGTCTCGGCTGAGGAGCCAGCAGGAGGGCTTATATCTCTATTCAACGGAGGAGGAGGAGGAGGGAAAGGAAGATCGACTGAGGTTTCCGAAGAAGGTAATGGAGGAGAAGGTAACGGGGGAGGAGGAGGAGCTTTACGCAAGACTGGATCCTCGCCAGGAGGGTTTATCTGAAGCAGCTTACGACCGATGGAGCTGAAGGGAAATGGTCGACCAAAGTTGTTGTCACACAAATCCAAAACCTCAAGCTCCTGCAATTCTGCTACCTCTTTAGGTACTTTCCCGGAAAATGAGTTGTTTCTCAGAATACTGCACAAGAAGAAAAAAGAATTGTAGATATATGTGTCTACGTATAGTTTGAAGGGGTGCCGGGGAAAGACGTTTACTTACAGAGATTTCAAGTGAGTTAGGTTTCCGAGTTCAGGTGCAAGTGTTCCCTGAAGTGAGAGATCTTGTAGATTTCTACGTATACATAATAAGAAATAAATAAAAATGAGAAAAAATGAAACTACATAAGGACTCTGCTCATCTCTGACTTACAAGATGACAACTGTTCCATCATGTGAACAGACAACACCAGACCAAAAACAATGAGAAAGCTCTCCCCAATTCACCAGAGCTCCAAATGGGTCTATCTTGATTCTCTGTTTGAATTTCATCAGGGCAAATGCTGGAAAACACCATCCATCAACAGTTTGAATAGACTTACAGACAGATGAAAACAAAAAAAAAGTACCTTCGGTGCTGAAGCAGAGTCCAAACGTGAGATTGTGATGAAGAAAGAAGAGGAGGAAGAGTAAGGAGATTTCTATTCGGAGCAATCTCCACCGTGGATCAGCAGAACTCATCCTTTGTGTTGATGGAGTTGTTCAAGTCGTCTCAGACAAATCAATGTCTGCTCATTTTCCTTTTGTGTTTTTTGTTTTTGACTTGTTATCAATTTACAAGTTGCTCAAATAATCAACTAAGGAAAATGTTATAGCTTTGGCCGGAGGCTTATCCTTTTTCTTATATATACAAATGTTAAACCATAGAAAGTTGGAAAATGAAAATGACACTTTCAATTTAAATATTGGCACCATTTGCATTGCACGATACTGTCTTCCCTCTAGAAATTGACCCAGTAAACTTTCACTTGTTTTTTTTTCTTTCTCGTTAGCAACAATAAAATAACGAAAATGAACATCGTCATACTTTTGAAGGAGCCATTCCATAAAGCATATTTAATATTTTTCAAATCACTCAATTTCGGTCAAGGTACAACTTTGAGAAGAAGTAAGCCCATTGAGAAGGTAAAATTAGAATAGGCTTGCAAAGAGGCTTATAATGAACCTGCTAACTTCTACAATCTCTCTCAATCATTGCTATCTTAAAATAATATTTCAACGTGAAACTAATCATGTGATGCTACAGATTTCTTCAAAAATGCCAGAGTCCAATTCGTGGAAACGGTGGAGATGGAAGAGTGAGTTACCGTGAGATGGCACGGAGCAAGGCACAATGGATATGAGAGAAGTTAGGGCGTGCGGAGGGACAAGTGTTCCAGCATTTGGTCATAAGATATCTGAGGACTTGAGGGCAATCCTTTGGGATCTCTGGTCTTAACCCGCAAGCTGCGATTCCAACCGCTGCCTGTACTGGAGAGCAAGATCCGTACGCCTCTTCTCCTGTCACCATCTCCCAAAGCAATATCCCGAAGCTATACGCATTGCTCATCCAACTCTCACTCGTCTTCTCCGGGTCTCCCGCAATGATCTGGTCAACCATTTTCACAAACTGCTGTCAACACAATTGCTTTTACAATAGAATCTACTTAAAGTTAGAGAAAAGTACAAGTCCTGCTAAGTTAATGTAATGATGGACTATGTGAGTAGCTTCTAATATCTAATCACCAGTCAATCTTTTCTTTATCATTGCTTTGCAGGTCAAATAAGACGAGATAATCGCAATGTACAATCCTGAAAGTAAATAACTGAACTGAGATTATGAAAGAACAGCGTCACAAAAATACAGACCTCGGGTGCAAGCCACCGATAGCCATCTGTTTCGTACTCCATGGCCTCGCTGGCACTCTTGCACGCGGTGACTATACCCATATCACCCAAACAAGCGTTTCCCTGCTTATCTAATAGTATCCTCTGTGTGTTAAGGTCTCTAAATGCAACACCATGATCGTTAATAAACTTCATCCCTTCTGCTATGTCAACAGCAATTCGAAAAATCTCCTTGGTCTGAAGCTTCTTTTTCCTCAACATCAGTTCACGGAGCGATCCACCTTGCATCAGCTTTGTCACCACGCACAACCCATGATTTTCATCAATGCAGACACCATGAAACTGCAAAATGCTCTTGTGTCCACAAGTCATCAGCTCCAAGAAATCTCTTCGGATCTCAAACTCATATGAATTCCCCTTATCGCATCCTTTTAGTTTCTCAATAGCCACCCTCTTCCCTCTGTAGACTCCTTTGAATGAGTTCGGTCCTAACTTATCACCAAACTCGACACTATCCGAACTCAAAAGCCATTTCTCTATATCATCTCCACCAGATTGGATGGTCTGCCATTCATCTACTAACACAGAAAACTTAGAGTTTAATGGCGGCATCTCAAGCTGGATCCTAGTATCCGAATCTTGCCCATAGCACTGATCAATAGACTCTTCATCAACATCCCCGAACTCTCCCACACCAGCTCTCTGTTCCTGACAGCCGCAAAGGCCAAAAGGGAGCTTCACAGAGGTTGACTTAGGCTTCCTCACCGCAGACTTAAGCGCATTCTCTACCTTGTTCTTGAACAACTTCTCTTCTCCGGACTCAACTAAAAGAAGAACAACTCCTAAAGTCAACCCCTTCTTCTCAAAGATCTGAACATTCTTGCAACAAATCAAAGCACTATCAAGAGACGCTGAAACAGTTGACCAAGAAAACGAACAAGTGCAAGCGTACGTGAGCTTGAACACTAAACCGTTACCCTGAGCTTCCTCATCGCATACTTGTTGAATCACAAACACAGGATAGTCATCTCCACAAGCTTGCTCTATCAGCTTTATATGCCCAAACACCTCCTTCATATCAAATCCAGCCTGACTGTAACTGTTAAAACCAAAAAAAATCACAATCATGTCAAGATCTAATAAGAATAATAATAATAAATTGCCATTTGCTTAAATCAGAATGAGTAACAACGACGCAATATTATCTTTAACCGTTACCTGAGAGGCAAGGAATCGTAATGCTTCCTGAGATTCAAGACGAGCTTCTCCGGCAACTGGCTACCTGGATACATTTTAGCGAGGTTCCTCACAACGGCAGCCCACACGAGCTTTCTTCCTCCTCCACCTCCTCCGGTGGATGCGTTCTGGTTCTCCCGCGACGAATCTAGGCTGAGAGAGCTCTTCAGCGACGCGATCGCGTCGGAGACGTTGCGTCCGAGACGCTGGAACCGTTTCTGCATAGCGGATGAGGTTTGATCGAAACGTGGAGCGGCGGCGGCGAGGGATTCGGACCTGTCGTCGGAGCACATGAGGACTTGGTCGACTAGATCGTCGTCGACGCGTTCGCCGGCGCCGCGGTTGGACCAGCATTCGAGCACGGAGGTCATGGCGGCGAAGGTAACGAAGTTTTGCGTCTCTATTGCTTACTTTGAAATGTTGAAAACATGGCGAGTGAAGTGTGAGAGTACTAATGTACTATTAATTAATAGTTTAGTCTAATAAAGATGAATCGCTTGTCAAACAACTAGCACCAGTGGTCTAGTGGTAGAATAGTACCCTGCCACGGTACAGACCCGGGTTCGATTCCCGGCTGGTGCATTTCTTTTTGGCTTTGGTTTTGTGTTGTATACAACTGTTATAACATCGTAGAAGCTATAAGTGAATTTTTTTTTTTTGTAATACAAATACCATCATACTAAACAAAGAAAGCGGGAAAGAAAGAAGTATAAAAATCTATATTAGTCATTAGCATTGGGGTAAGTCCAATGGTGGTGACTGTACAGACTGCAAATGACCTTCACCGTTCTCAACCAAAAAGACCATAGCTAGACCCCAGAAGAGATGAGAGTCGATGTGGCAGTGCATAAGCCACACTCCAGGGTTATCTGCCACGAATCTGATAGCTATCCACCCACCAGGTGGTGTTCCGATAGTGTTTCTCCGTGGCGGATCAACCAGGTTGAAGCTGGATGTATCTTTGTTCGCGTTGAAGTTACCAATACCTGTCCCAACTACATAGAACTCGTACCCGTGGAGATGCATCGGATGATTCTCTGTGGTGACGATGCTTGTGTCTTGCAATATAACTTGTACTCTTGACTTGTACTTTAGCTTGTAGGCCTTTGTTCCGCGAGTAGGCTGCCATAGCCCTCTGCTCACGTTTCCTGTGTAGTCAAACGTGATTGGAGGAGTAGGAGGGAAGTCTGTGGTGAAAACGCCTGCAGGGGTGCCTTGGTAATAGGCTTGCATGATGGAGTTGCGTCTGGGGAAGACGAAAGAGACGTTGTTGATGCTTGCAGTGAAGCGTGTTCCGTTAGGGCCTTGGCATCTTTGCGTGTTGGAGGTTGGGCAGTTGAATAGTCCTAATCCCACCGTGAAGAACAAGTCCTCGTCGACCTCGAGAGGCACTTCAACTTTTGAAGGACTCAATATCTGAGCTGTGAAGGCTGCTGCTGTTGCTGTGTCGTTGAATCCAGGCAGCTGCGCGGGGATTGCACGTGCCTGTGATTTACCTTGAAGAGTAGTAGTAACACAGGGGGCGTCTTTGTACCGTAGGATTGCGGTGGTGGTGGTGTTGTCAAAGGGAGCGTTGGCGCTGTTGTAAGCGTGTGCAGCCATGTAGTAGTGTGCTGGAGGTTGGTCTGCGGTTAGAAGTACATCAGTTGTCTGACCTGGACCTAACATTATGACATTGGTGGAGAAAGGTTTGGTATAGGAGGCATCCGCAGCAACCACTGTCAGTTTGTGATTCGCAACACCGAAGAAGAGCTCTTGGTTTAAGCCAGAGTTGATGACCCTGAGGAGGACTGTCTCTCCTGATCCCACCAGAAATCTCAAAGTTTCTGCATTAAGACAAAACATAATATTAACTAAACGATGGTAGTGGCAACTGTTTTGAGGTATGAGAAGCATAAACTATAGTTCACCTTGGCTGGAGCATCTGTAGAAATCACCAGGCTGACCGTTGATGGTGAATGCGTCTGACACGTTTGGTGCCGCTCCCGTGAACTGAGCCTGGTTCAGGACATCCATGGGGTTTCTGTCCCACCATTCCCCTAAGAGGAGAGTGAACTCTCTCTTGGGAAGAACTGGGAAAGGGTAGTGAGGAGAAGAGAGAGGAGGGCGGATGATGAGAGCTCCGTACACGGTGGCTCTCAGCCATCTGCTGTGGGCATGCCACCACAAGGTACCTTCTTGTTCTTCAATGTTGAATCTGTAGGTGTAACTCCCTCCTGGTTTGATTGGGCATTGTGTTATGAACTCTGGTCCATCCGCCCATGGATTACGCATCTGCCTTATCCCATGCCTGCACATGCTCTGATCATCTAGTGTTGTTTTGATTTATCATTACATAGATTTGATTCATGTAAAAGTGAGTGAGTTACCAGTGAAGGCTGATGTTGTACTGAGCTTTGTTAATGGCCGTGATGACAAGAGAATCACCGTTTCTCACCTCCAATGTTGGCCCTGGAAACTGTCCGTTCACCGTGATGGAGTTATGAACTCTGCACAGCCTCTTCACCGGCGTCTCTTGGATCTAAAAGGAAACACACAAAAGAAACAAAATAACTAGAGCATCATCTCAACAGAGGGAAACCAAAAAAAAAAGAAGGAAAGTAGTAAACACACAATGAACTCATGGAAGTGAACTTCTGCATTAACAAGTGAAGCTACAAAAACCAACAACACACAGAAGAGCAAGACTTGCTGCATTTCTGATTCTGACTTGTGAGAGAAAGAGTAAGCAGAGTTACCTTTTTATATGGAGTTGAGTTTGAAGGCAGGATTGTCTAACCTGTATAGACTGATTTTGGTGTAACCACTAAACAACAAACAGTTTCTCCCTTTTTAAAATTGATTCTTTGTTCCACAAGATGTAGGTGAACGTCTGCCCGCCCACTTTCTTTGTTTTCTTTTTCTCATCCTCGTACACCAAATCTCTTTAAGCTTTTTGGATTCTCAGAATCTTTCTTTACTATTTTGGAATTAAGTAGCATGTACTAAATTCTAAAATATGCCTAAAGCGGTTGGAAAATTTAGCAACTCAAAACCAAATCTTTTGCTGCAGTTAAAGAGCAAGAAATTTTTTAAAAAAAACAGAGACTTAGGGGGGTTATTGGAACATAAATTCTTGTGGAATTTGATGACTCTAATAGCTGAGGGAATTTTACAAGTTAACAAGATTTAACAAATTCTATCAAATATTTTTACATAGATTTTCATTAATTGTGTATACAATTCTATTGATTGTTATTAACTTTCAAAATAGAAAAATAATGATAGTAGGATAAATGGAAAGAGAATCATCTCAATCATAAAGAGGTAAAATGTCGTTATATCCTTAATATATAGATATATAAATAATACAAATTAAAAATAAAATAAAAAATATTTTTTTATAATTTTGAAATATATGTTTTTAAGTTTGAACTTTTTTATATAAAAGTTTTTGATTTTTTCAAGTTCTTTTAAAAAATTCGTAATTATTTTAATTATTTTATTTTTTTACTTTTATTACATTTTTAATATATATATATATATATATATTTAAGTTGTGATTTATATTATGTTAAAGTTGTGCTTTGTATTATTTATTTTTTCTATTTTGTGTGTTTTTGTATGTGAGTGTATTTTATTACATAGATTTTAAAAATCTTATGGGTATAGATGATATTCTCAAAGTTGAGTCTTATGAGTAAAAACAAAAAAAATGATTTTGAGATTCTAATTAGATTTTTAAAATTTATAAACCAATAACAATGTAATCTCAAAATTTAATAACTCTTCTAAAATTCTTCTACCAATAACCCCCTTAGATCAAACATGAGACATCTGTCACACAGTTCTGGAGAAACTCCCCGATAAAACTTCATGATTACAATTCTTTAAGATGCGGTTTCCTACCTCTGCTTCATAACTATATACTACAAAATTCTCTAAAACGTCAAGAATCAGTCTACACATCATACTCTTGGGGATTGTTCATGTGATACATCCCTACCATTTAAGAATTTCCTAAATAGTGCTGCACAAGAACTGTATATAAAAACCAAAATCAACAATGTGACAAAGGGATTGTTTCCACCCCCTAGTCTTAAAAATCTGAGCATTGAGACTATTTGAAATCTCATTATTGGACTACGTTCTTATTGATAAATAAAAAAGCATATGGTGAAGATATGTACTTTGAGAAGAATCACAATGACCCGGCATCCCACGTGGGTCGGAGCCCTGAGTTCATCGGAAAACCTTTCCAACTTCTGATAGTTGTTGACTAGGGAACAAGAAAGGATCAAGCCACGCGACATTTGGTCAGCGCGTTTGGATGCGAAAATATGACTATCACGGTTTTAAGAAAAAAACTAAGAAAGTGGTATTCAATCCAGAAATTTAATAGAATTTGAAAGAATTCAGAAATAATAATTTTTGCAGTAGTTTAAAAGATTTGATGAGATTTTAATGCATTTACATAATTCTCAAGTTTATTTTTTCTTATGGATTTTAAAGGAATGCGTGTAGATTTGATAGAATTTCAATTTCTCTAAAATCTTTGAACTATAACTATATTGTCAACAACAATTTGAACTATAACTATTTTGTAGGGATTTTATAGAAACATCTACAGAGGATATTTCTGTTATTCATTCTTTTGTTTTTAAGGTGGGAGTGCAAATCAAAATACTGGTATATTTGTTATACTAGCACTTTGACGATGAGTGTTATTTTCATTATACAACCACTGTGGAGAGGCATGAGTTACTTCCATTTACAGTTTTTAAATAGGAATCATGTTCAGGAACCTCGCTGTGTTGAATAGCCATCTCGTCGGTGATAATACCATACTTGTGAGAAGAAAGGAGGTCACGACGGTTGAGCAAGAAAATATATGACGGATGTCGTAAAAGTTCAGACTGATCGTCACCATTGTCATGTTTTTGGAAGAAACGAGAAGTATAGAGACAAAGATAAGAATTTGTTGTTTAATGACGGACGTTTTATAATGCAATTATTGTTCTGTTTTCTTGCACTGACAAATCCCATCATAAGAGGTAGGAATTTGTTCTTCACATTTTAACGTTACATTTTCCGTTAAATCCTTTCCAAATAACATTACTACAAAATTTTCCAAATATTGAATAATACTAGAATTTAAAGGAATTAAAAAATTGATTACAAATCTTTAATCCAATAACACAAAATTTTGAAAGAATTGATGAAACCCTTAATTGAATAACAGTAGAATTTAATAGAAAGTCTAATTTCTCCAAATTCCATCAAATTTCTCAATCCAACTAGGTGTTTTCATGCACTATGTGCAATAAGAAAACTTTCAAAATTTTACTTATATTTAAAAATAAAGTTTTTTAAATTTATAGATTTTTTTACCAATCTTTAGATATATTTTTTATTTAGTTAAATATTAAATTAAGATAAAATAAATTTGTTTTAAAAAAATATTGAAGAATATATATATATCTAAATTATATCTAAGATAGTGTTTTTTATCTATTTATATTTTTTAAATATATTAAATCAATTTTTTCACAAATTAAATAAATTTATATAAAACTAACAAAATGATATAAAACTAACAAAATGATATAAAATTGTATAATTATAAAAAAATTAGCTTAAACAATATTTATAAAATTTGTAGATATATAAAAACTAATGATTTTACGATTAGAAATCTTTTAAAAAAAATTGTAGTAATTTCAAAAGCTTTAGTAATCAAAGTGTATAATTATAGAAAATAAAATAAAATAACATTTCGAAAACAAATATCACTATTTAATGAATTGTATGAGTTATTAACATATTCTAAAAATTTTACCAAAAAATATATCAACACAAAATGAAATAAGGAAAGTTTACATATCACAATTTATATGATGTAAAAATATATCAACACAAAATGAAATAAGAAAAGTTTACATATCACAATTTATCTGCTGGAATTTTACAAGTTTTTATAAAAACATTTATCAAAAAATATATCAGAAAAAAAATACAAGTTTTTATAAAGAAAATTTACATATCACAATTTATATGATGTTATATCATTATTTTTTTAAAGATATATCATTTTTTAGTATTATGTCATATCATTTTTTAGCGAAAATTGTTATTAGTTATGACATGGGGAAATTATCACTAATACCACTTTCAAGGTATCACTTTTCATTTTTACACTAACCAACTTTACCACTAAAATTTTAAAAGTTAAAGTACAATTATACCCCTCATTTCAGTTAATCTAACGTAGATTCATTTGTTCTTCAAATCTCTTCACAAGAAACCTCCGACGAACTCGAACTAACTCCGGCGAACTCCTGCAATCTCGGTGAACTCCGATGAACTCCGGCAAAGGATGGCGATCGTAGGGTTTTACTCTCTCACCTCACCCGTTCAAGCCACTCTCTTTCCCCTCTCTCTCCTCACCATGTCTCCTCCCCACCGTCGATCTCGCTTCGTCTTCTCCAATCCCGGCTGTTCTCCACCCCCACGGACCTGGACTTGATCACTGGCCTAGGCGGTGGTGGTGGTAATGGATTAGGCTTGGCCCAGGATTTGATCGGAGCTAGTGAGGCTAGCCATGATTTGTTGACCAGACATGTGATCTCGTTGCTTGATTCATACCATGACCTCACTGGATTGCCCTGGTAAAAAGACAGACACAGCAGCTTTCATCAGAGCACTTGCTGTTTTGTTTCTTTCTAAGTTGAATAGTTCAGTTTTTGTGTCTTGAGTTAATTTCACTCAGATGAATTTGCCAGGTGGGTCGTGATTGCTTCGTCCACAGTGGCTTTCAGAACGGCTCTGCTTCCTGTCTTGATTTTGCAGCACAAGCAGCAAAAACCATTTCACAATTCTTACCCAAGTGTGAGTCTTCTCCTCTCTTTCTCTTTTTGATAAGTTGCTAAAAGTTTGATAGCTTACTTCTAGTACCACCTTTCTGGCTTCCAAAGGATTCAGGAAGGAGTGTTGTTGAACAGTTTATGCCCTTTCGGAATCAAAGAAAAGCTCTCGGCTGTCCTTCCTTCCTTTGGATTCCTGCTTATTTCTCCATCCAGGTGAAATATACTTCTTCTTTGAGTGGAAAATAAAGTTATTAATAGGCTTGCTTACTTACTCCTCCTTCTCTTGTTTCTTGCAGATCTCATGTTTTTTCTTGTGGATAACTAGCATTAGACGAATGTCACTTGATCATCATCCTGGCTTTGATACGGTAATTATTTTTCTTATTATTACTAGGACTAATACTAATTGTGTCGCCCATTTGGTCAGATCTTATGATGCCGTTTTGTTTTCATTGCTTGCATTTGCATTGCAGGGTGGGGCTTTATGGTTCCAGAATTTGACTGAAATCCCCAACGGTCTTTATGGTCCACTTTTCCCCTTTTTGGCTGCTGGTTTGCATTACACAAACACTCAGGTATTTATTTACTCTTGTTCAATCAAATGTTAACCTTATGTAATGAACTATGCTACATCTCATCAGGTGAATTATACACTTCCTGATCTTTTCTAGCTTGTTTTGATGCTTCATATGTAATGTATTAATTATTGTTTCAGTAGTTGTTATGCATTGACTTGTATTTTAGCTACCACCCGTTGACTTGTGTTTCAACAAAAAGAATGCTGAGGGTTACCACTAACCATCCTTGGACTCTTTCTGTCAGATGCTTCTTTTTTTTCTGTTTTTTCCTTTTCACTTTACAGGGAAAACGAAGACAGAACACAAAAACAAAGGTAAAGGACAACAATGGCGGAACTCATGGCCATGGGAAATGATGTTGTTCATATTGCTGTGAAGAATGATGTCAAAGAGAGCAGATCGACTCTGGTTTGGGCTTTGAGGAACCTTGGTGCCAAGAAAGTCTGCATCCTCCATGTTTATCAGCCAAAAACTGCTTCTCATGCTGGTAATTTTCATTACCGATTGATTTATATGGTCCCCATGTAGCAATTTTAGATGCTTCATATGTAATGTATTTCTTGGTGATGTTTTCAGCACGTAAGCTTGAAGAACTGGAGGCCATCATTTACGAGACATTACATGATTATTTTGATATCTGTCAACAAGAAGGGGTATTGTTTTGTTCTGTTGCCTTCTTCATATATATTAGTGAAGTATTTCTCTTCTTGCTTTGAAATTGTTGTGTTCCTCCTGATTCTTGTTGTCCGATCGCAGGTGAACGAGGACGATATTTGCATATCGTGTATTCATATCGTGTATAGAGATGAACGATGTGAAGCAAGAGATATTAGAACTCATCCATGAAAGCAAAATTAAGAAGCTCGTTATGGGATCTGCATCAGATCATCATTATTCCGAGTACGCATTGGAAATCTATTATATTTTTAAATCTCTAAGTTCACTCGTATAGACTTGACAGAAAAATCTACAGGAAGATATTCGATCTCAAGTCCAGAAAGGCAAATACGTGTACCAACAGAGTATAAACTCTTATAAATATGTATATAACCTAATAAATTAATTTGTAAACACTTTTAATAAATGTATAAACTCTTATAAATAGCTTATAAGTTCTTGTAAATAGTATTATAAACCCTTATAAATATTTTATAAACCTTTATAAAATGTTTATAAATTAGCTATAATGGTATACAAAATGTTTATATATTAGTTATAATGGTTTATAAATTATTTTTAAAGAATTATATATAATTTATAAAGGTTTATAAATTTCTAAAGATTTATAGATCATTTGTAATAGTTTCTAAATTATTTATAATGGTTTATATATATGGTCTGGATAATTTTGCAGCAGCCTACAAGGTAATGGAAGTGTAGAAGTAATTAATAGCCTTGGGTGCAAGATGTCTTGCTCTTCCTACAAGGTAGGACCAAGTACCAAGTTTCTGAGACTATCCAGGACAATAGAAATTTCAGCTGCATTGTCAAGACACTGGTGGATGTTTACATTGTGGTTGCAAGAGACATGGTTGGAATTAGATTGGTATGTTGTGCTAATTGCGGTATGACTTCAGTTTGATATGTTGTGCTATTTTCTGACATGTATTCATTTATTTAATGTTAGCAGGAAGTAATAGAAGTGCATGTGCTTGGTGTTCAACTGATAGATACTGTGCTTTTGCTTTTCCACCAAAAGTAAACAAAAATTTAATGTCTAACTATGAAGTTGGAATATTTTGCAGGGCTATAGCTGTGCAAAATCAGCTTATAAGGCATTATAAATCAGTTTATAAACCTTTATAAATTACGTCATAAACACTTATCATTCAGTTGACAAAAAATCATAAAAACAATTTATAAACTCTTATAAATCAGTTTAAAACTTTCATAAATTATTTTTGAGTTGCTTATACTCATTCTTTCTAGCATCCTCACAAGAATTCTAAAGTTACACACATTTATATGTTCTTATAGATATGTGCGATCAACTCTGGTTTAAAAACTGTTTTATAAAGATTTATAAATCGTCAACTCTTGTTTTAAAACTTTTTTATAAAGACTTATAAATCGCTGAGTTGTACTTTAAAAATGATTTTATAAAAGTTTATAAATCATTTATAGAAATATATATATATAAACTATTGATAAGGGTTTATAAATGATTTCTAAATCTTTAAAAATGATTTATAAACATTTATAAATTATTTATAATCGTTATAAAGCCTTATAAACTGAATTTATAAACTCTTATAAATAAAATATACGTTAATAATTTATTTAGAAAGCCTTATAGATTAATTTTATAAACTCTTATAAAATCTTATTAATTGTTTTATAAACCATTATAAGGAAGTGGATCACGTCTTCCCTTAAAAGACAGCAAAACTTGTCCCGGCTTGAAGCCTTGGAAGTAGCAGGCCTCCATTGGATGATAGATGGCTGTTACTGCTAGAGTTTTTGCTGTTCTTCAGCTATTTTCCATTGTAAAGAATGGAGAATCTCTTGCTCATACCTCTCCAAACAACTCTTTTCAGAACTATAAGTCGTATCACTCCTTGTTTCATCATCTCCAAAGTATCTATCAACCTTGCATTACAATGGATACAGTAAATTATATCATCATAACAAACATTCGATCTTTTTGGCCAGTGACCACATACATTTTGTACTAAAGCAAAAAAGTAATTCCATCAACACAAATATTAAATTCACTACATCAGAGTAACCTGAAATTTCAAGGACACAAGCAACACGAGGATCAAGGTCCTTGTTGAAGGAATATGGGGAGCCAATAGAAGTATGCATCATATCTTAGACTGCAAAGAGGAAGTATATATTCTATATAATAGGGTGTATGTGATTTGAAGTCTAACACAAGAGGTCAAATCGAGACTCTTATAAGTCTTTCTAAATAGTTATAGACTCTTATAATGTTTTAAATGTCTTCTAACCGATTTATTTTATAAGCATTTATCAACAGTTTATAAACACCATTGACTTGTGCAAATAGATAGAAAGCAATGTGTTTTACATGAAGCTACGTGAAGCTTTTATTTTTATTGTCTTCAAATATGGTTTTCAATCTTGTAGAAGTTGAGAAAAATTTAACCGAAAAACCAAACTGACCGAACTAAAAAACATAATAACTCTAACGGTGCATTTAGACTCCAAGTGATAACTTAAGTCACACTGTAGTTTCCCATAAACTCTTATAATTGAATTATACTTTAATAATTTATATAGAAAATCTTATAGACTGATTTTATAAACTCTTATAAAGTCATATTAATTGTTTTATAAACCATTATAAATATATAAGGGTTTATAAATCATTTATAGAAATATATATTAAATATTTATAAAGGTTTATAAATAATTTCTAAATCTTTAAAATGATTTATAAACACTTATAAATTATTTGTAATCCTTACAAAGCCTTATAGACTGATTTTATAAACTCTTATAAATGAATTATACATTAATAATTTATTTAGAAAGTCTTATAGACTGATTTTATAAACTCTTATAAAGTCTTATTAATTGTTTTATAAACCATTATAAATATATAAGGGTTTATAAATCATTTATAGAAATATATATTAAATATTGATAAAGGTTTATAAATGATTCTAAATCTTTAAAAATGATTTATAAACACTTATAAATTATTTTTAATCCTTACAAATCTGTATAGACTGATTTTATAAACTCTTATAAATGAATTATACTTTAATAATTTATTTAGAAAGCCTTATATACTGATTTTATAAACTCTTATATAGTCTTATTAATTGTTTTATAAACCATTATAAATATTTAAGGGTTTATAAATCATTTAAATAAATATATATTAAATATTGATACAGGTTTATAAATGATTTCTAAATCTTTAAAAATGATATATAAACACTTATAAATTATTTGTAATCCTTACAAAGCCTTATATACTGATTTTATAAACTCTTATAAATGAATTATACTTTAATAATTTATTTAGAAAGTCTTATAGACTGATTTTATAAACTCTTATAAAGTCTTATAAACCATTATAAATATAAATAATGTATAAATATCTATAAATTATTATAAATTCTTATAGACTGATTTTATAAACTCTTATAAATAGATTTTTAAAAACCTTGTATATTAATTTATAAACACTTATAAATAGTTTATAAGTTCTTGTAAATAGTTTTATAAGCCCCTTTAAATAGTTTTATATTTTTTTATAAATAGTTATATAAATATTTATATGGGTTTTATAACCTTTATAGATAATTAATACAAGTTATATCTGAAAGAGGAACATCAACGAGTAAGCGAGGACTAGAGGTTATAAATTGTTTTCATGAACTTTATGAATGTTTTGTAAGCCCTTATAAATTATTTATATATCTTTAAACCACCTTATAAAATATTTTACCAACCCTTATAAATTCTTTTATTAGACTTTTTAAATGGTTATAAACCAATTTAGAAGGCTTAAGAACTAATTTACAAAGGCTTATAACTAATTTATAAGGGTTTATAAAATAATTTATAAATTTTATTAACTGATTTACAAATTTTTATAAGCTAATTAATTATAAACCTTATTTTTAAGTTAATTCAATCGTGTTTCCAAAAAAAATGCTAACTCATTAATATTTTTAAGTTAATGTACAAAAACCTTATAAAATGATTTATAAGGGTTTATAAATTAATCTATAAACTGATTTATAAAGGTTTATAAACTTATTCAAGGGTTTAGAAGTCTTATAAACTCTTATTAATTATTTATATATCCTTATAAACCCTTTTAAATTATTTTACAAACTCTTATAAACTGTTTTTATAAGTCTTTATAAATGTTTATAGACTCTTATAAATAATTTTAAATATTCTTATAAATGATTTATAGAACCTTATAAAAAGTATATATACATTCATATAAATGATTTTAAAGAATTTATAAAACAATTACCTCTATACATTTTTTCAAATATTTATAAATGATATTATAAAACCTTATAAGTATTTCTATATATTCTTATAACTGATTTTGAAAGGGTTTATAAATGTTTATAAACTAATTAAAGGGTTTAGAAGATGATTTATTAATATTTATAAACTAATTTAAGGGTTTGTAAGCTGATATATAAAGGTATATAAACTCACTGATTAAGTTTTCTTTGTTAATGTATTATAACCTTATAAAAAGATTCATAATGGTTTATAAGTTAATTTAAAAACTGATTTCGAAACTAATTTAAGGGTTCGAAGTTGATTTATTATTTTTTATAAATATACATTTTATTTATATTAATTCCTTATTTTATTTATGTATATAGTCTTATAGATTATTAACTCTTAATGGTTATATAAACCTTAGAAAATTTTACCAAACCCTTATGGAACCCTTAAGTTCAAGTTTGGTATACATATCCTTAGTATCTGTTTTTATAAATTCTTATAAATTAATTATACTTTAGTAAGAAATTTAGAAAGCTTTATAAATTGTTTTGATAACTAATTATGAATAGATTTATGAACCTAATAAATGGTTTTATAAATCCCCATATATGATCAATATTTAAAAAAAAAAAATCTTATAAATGTCTAAATAAAAGATTTATAAACCGTTATATATAATCTATAAATTGTGTCTTATAAAAACTAATGAATTTCTTTATAAACTCTTATTGTACTTCACAATTTTAACATATGAGTATTACAATTGACACAACAAGTCAACAACTGAAACAGAGTTTTTATAAAACGTGGAAAGTTATACACTTTATCGCCACATTCTCTATCATTGTATCAACCAAACCTCAATAAACACACGAACAGAAGCAAAATACAAAATTTAAAAGGTCACAACAATCACCTAAATCTACAATGAATGCAATGCTATGTGAAAAATGGCTCTTAGTTCTTCACAATGGTTCCCTTTTTGTTTATCTCAATGCTTTTGTTTTCAGCTATCTCTGCAGTACATTCTCGTTCTCCCCTTGCCAAACCAACACAATATCCCCCAGAGCAGGCCTAAGATCCTCCTCCAGCGGCCTCTGATACTCCATCGTATCCCCATTACACATCTTCACCTCAACCAAGTGAAACGTCTCCGTCACTTCAAATATCTCCGCATCTATACCTCCCTTTCTTCCCTCCTTCTCTCGTTCCATTTTAAACAGCCCTGCTTCTTGCTTCCTTATCTTCATCTTCAAAGTCTTGGTCACTTTCTCCAGCTTACAGAAGACAACACCACAAGACCATATGTCCGCTTTAGTCCCATCATACCCCTTACGGTTAACCATCTCAGGACAAGCGTAGGCATGCGAGCCACAAGCGGTGTGAAGCAGACCGTCTCCCCGCTTGCTCTCCGCAAGCGCGCTCAAACCGAAATCAGAAAACTTTGAGGTTATCGTGCTCGTCAAGCAACAGATTCTCAGGCTTAATGTCGCGGTGATACACTCCACGGCTGTGGCAAAAGTCAACTGCGTTGATGAGCTGATGAAAGTACTTCCAAGCGACGTTCTCAGCGAGTTACCCTTTGACCATTTTCTTGAAAAGCTCTCCACCTTTACAGTACTCTAGGACGAGGTAGATCTTTGTTTTTGTTGCCATGACCTTGTGCAGGTCAACTACGTTGGGGTGTTTGGCGAGACTCATCACAGAGATCTCTCTCTTGATCTGCTCGCTGTGGCCGACCTTCTTGAGTTTGTCCTTGTCGATCATCTTGATAGCTAAACTCTCGTTTGTATGAACGCTTCTTCCGTAGAAGACCTTGGCGAAGTCGCAATAGGCGAAGATGAAGCAGAAGCTTGATGAAGAAGACGATGGGGAAGTTTCGTGAATACAGCCACGACAGGTTTGATGACGACGAAATCGGAGCTTGATGAAGGAGACGGCGAATTTGTTAAACATCTGATGAATACGGCGACGGGATGGCAAATCTCGACGAGAGAGAAGATGAATCTGAGCATTGATTGATTGAAGATTGGGAAATGCTAGTTTTGTCTTTTACACATTAAACAATGTGGTATTTTTGAAAATGTCTTTCTTCTAAGTGTATATATGAAAATTGGTAGCAAACAAAGTGTATTTATAAAATTTTCCCTTCAATGACATGTCTACAATCGAAGATAATATATAGGGATACCCCACCTAATAAGTTGCATAATTGGGCCGATTAAGGCCGGGTCGGGTCAAAACCCAAGGGGAAAGTCTTTAAACTTGACCCGAGAGTCATCTCATCTTCCCCAACTAGTCATTCACGAGACTTCTTTACGCCACTTATCATTCCCGTGAGCCCCACCGCCGCGAGACTTGGCTTTTAATTTCCGTTTCACGACCAACTGTATCATCTTCTCTTCGCTTTCACATCCTCGTAATCTCCGTTCCTCGCCACAATCCAAAATGATGGGCTCAGAGAACGACGACGAGGCCCATCTCCACGCGTCCAAAGAGGATATGGAGAATCTCTTCCTCCGCGACGACGACGGCGATAAATCAAACTCAAACCGTCTCTCTCCACCCCCGATCATCGTCACTCCGGCCGACTCCGATCCACTCTCCGCGCCGCCACGATCGAAACCAAACGGCGGCGGAGACAGCAGGTCCTACCTCGAGCCACCGTCTTACGCCGACGTAATCTTCAGCCCTTTCGACGACAACAACTCCGAAATCAACGGCTCAGATGACGGCAGCCGTCATTCATCAGATTCCCTCTCCAGATCCCCTTCCTCTTCCACCTCCTCCTCCGATTACATCAAGATCACCGTCTCCAGTCCACAGAAAGAGCAAGAAACTTCAACATCCATGCTCTCCGGAGGAAGCACTTACATCACCTACCTCATCACAACAAGAACCAACCTCCCCGACTACGGCGGATCCGGATCCGAGTTCAGCGTGCGGAGACGATTCAGAGACGTCGTCACATTAGCCGATAGGTTAGCAGAGTCTTACAGAGGCTTCTGCATCCCTCCGAGGCCTGACAAGAGCGTGGTGGAGAGCCAGGTGATGCAGAAGCAGGAGTTCGTTGAGCAGAGACGAGTCGCGTTGGAGAAGTACCTGCGGAGACTCGCCGCGCATCCTGTGATTAGGAGTAGCGATGAGGTGAAGTTGTTTCTCCAGGTGGAAGGGAAGTTACCGTTGGTTGCGAGCGCTGACGTGGCGTCTAGGATGCTGGATGGTGCTGTGAAGCTGCCGAGGCAGTTGTTTGGTGAAGGAGGAGGAGGTGGAGTTTCTGTGGTTGAGGTTGCTCAGCCTGCTAGAGGCGGGAGAGATTTGCTGAGGTTGTTCAAAGAGCTTAGACAGTCTGTTTCTAATGAATGGGGTGGGTCTAAGCCAGCTGTTGTGGAAGAAGGTAAGGAGTTTTTGGAGAAGAAGGAGAAGATGCTTGATCTTGAGCAGCAGATCATTAATGCTTCACAGCAGGTGGAGTTTCATGCTTCTTTTGTGCATATCACTAAGCTTAGTTTTTTCTCATTGTTTGTTTTTTTGTGTAGGCTGAGACGCTTGTGAAGGCACAGCAGGACATGGGGGAGACCATGGGGGAACTGGGATTAGCATTTATTAAGCTGACGAAATTCGAGAACGAGGAAGCTGTCTTCAATTCTCAAAGAGCTCGTGCTAATGATATGAAGAATTTAGCTACTGCTGCTGTGAAAGCAAGCAGGTTTTACAGAGAGTTGAATTCTCAGACGGTCAAGCATTTGGTAACTTAGATATGAAACACTCTCTTTCGAGTTGGGGGTTTGGTTTTCATTAAGGAGATGTTGTTATTTGATGTCAGGACACACTCCATGATTACCTTGGCCTAATGATGGCGGTCCAGGGGGCGTTTGCGGATAGATCTAGTGCTTTACTGACAGTGCAGACGCTTCTATCTGAGATTTCTTCGCTGGAAGGAAGAGCAGAGAAGCTAGAAGCTGCATCGTCAAAGGTCTTTGGAGGTGACAAATCAAGGATTAAGAAGATAGAAGAGATAAAAGAAACTATCAGGAGCACTGAGGACGCGAAGAATGTGGCCATCAGGGAGTACGAGCGGATCAAGGTGGTTTTCTAGTCATGGCCCCAATACGAAGCAAATCTTATCCTTGATTGAAAAGTCTAATGCAAATATGTATTGTCATGGCAGGAAAATAACTGGAGCGAGGTTGAAAGGCTAGACAGAGAAAGGCGTGCTGACTTCTTGAACATGATGAAGGGGTTTGTTGTTAACCAGGTATCAAATGAGTGAAGTCTTGGTTTATTTGATGAGTCTCTTTCATAAAATGGATGCAATTGATTAGAGTGGATGCAAAGAAATCTGAGTGAGATTTCTGAAACAAAGAGATAAAATGTGTGAATAAAGACTTTGGTGTTTGGATTGTACAGGTTGGATATGCAGAGAAGATCGCTAGTGTGTGGACAAAGGCTGCAGAGGAGACTAGTCAGTACGATAGAGAGAGCTCTTAACAAGAGAGTAACCTTATTCTTCATTCATGGTTTTGAGCTTGACCAATTTTACTTTGTTTTCGTAGAGTTCCACTTCATTTCGATTGTGTTTATATTTATCTGAATTTGGTGTTTTAAAAGTCGATGCAACAAACAAATAATCTGAGAAAAAGGAAGCATAGAAGCTTTTTACTGTTCTGTTTATTAATCTCTCTTCTTGGCAGCTAAATAATCTACATGTTCATATTCATTCCTGAGCACACAACTACAAGCGGAATATTTTCTTTAAAGGCCAACTGATTTTAAAGAGTAGATTATTAAAATTGTCAACACAAACATATTACCAAACGATCTACTAGAATTTTCAGCTGTTTTTCAATAGAGAATTGCAAGAAAGCAACATAAAAAAAAGGGACAACAGCTCAAAACTGAGATAAGAAGCTAGAGTCTCTGATACTGAGAGAAACGAAACAGCATTGGATGATTCAACTTTAAGCAGCTTGCTGGCCAGAAAGCCTCTTCCTGGCTTCCTCAATGATGGTCAGCTTAATACCTTTGCCCTTTGGAAGAGACACCCATGGCTTTGTACCTTTACCCAGAGTGAACACATTGCCCAACCTAGTGGCAAACTCGTGTCCTGTCGAGTCTTGGATATGGATCGTCTCAAAGCTTCCCTTATGCTTCTCACGGTTCTTGATCACACCCACACGCCCTCTGTTTCTGCCTCCCGTGACCATCACAACGTTACCGACATCAAACTTGATGAATTCAACGATCTTGTTCTCCTCAAGGTCCAGCTTGATGGTGTCGTTTGGCTTGATGAGCGGGTCGGGGTAACGAATGGTGCGACCATCGTAAGTGTTGAGGTAAGGGATTCCCTTTTGCCCAAGCTGGATAGTCCTAACCTTGCAAAGCTTGAACTGCACGATACAAAAACAAACATTACTCTCTTCTGATACCAATCATTATGTTTACAGTTTATCAATTTTTTTACCTTTGCTTCCTCATCCCTGATGGAGTGGAGGCGGAAACGTCCCTTGGTGTCATACAAGAGACGGAAGTTCTCATTCGTCTTGGGGATCGATACAACATCTATCCAAAATAAAAAAAAAACGAAACTAACTTAAGCCACTTATAATCAATTACATGCATGCAATAAAAAAAGAAAAGAAACGTACCCATGAAACCAGCAGGGTATGTCTTGTCGGTCCTAACTTTTCCATCAACTTGGATATGCCTTTGCATCAGGATGGAGATGACTTCACGATACGTCAAAGCGTACTTCAACCTGTTCCTGATGATCAAGACGAGAGGAAGACACTCTCTCGACTTGTGAGGTCCAGAAGACGGTTTGGGAGCCTGCATCATAAATAAACAATCATGTTACGGACAAAAATGTCATGAACCGTCTTGAAACAAAAGTTTGAGACAAGAAAAACGTACGAAAGCACCGCCGAGTTTGTCAAGCATCCAATGTTTGGGTGCATTGAGCCTCTTCAAATGCTTCTTCAATCCCCTCGCCTGCAAATTTTTACATTCAGACATAGAAGGTGAGAACAAACAAAAGCTAAAGAGACAGACGAGTCATATCAATACAAGGTTTAACACATTAAAGCTAGGACACTAACGAAATGCTCATGTTTTGAATATCCATGTCTATTATGCAGAGATCGATTGAACACAGTAAACACAAGCTAAGGGAACAGCAAGAAAGAAAGACGAACCATGATTGCAGGTGTTACGGAGCTGACAACGACGACTTCTGATTCCTCTGCGGCGGCAGTTCAGCTGTGATTATATATCAAAAGAAGAAGAAAGCTGAAACCCTAGCTTATGTTTTTTTTCACTTTTATATATATTGGGCTTAATTTGTTAGTACAGGCCCATTTAGAAATCTTAAACTAACCAAGGGCCTTGTTCTTTGAAGTCAGAATTTATTGACTTTTCTGGTAATTGACTTTTAGATTGCGGAAGTATAAAATTCGTAAATCGCTGATTTTAATGTAAGACCTTTGAGTTTATGAAGCTTGTAACATGAGTGGTTGCTGAGGTGGCGCCAAATCATTGGTCTTTTTATATGTTACTACTTAATGCAAACATAACGCTTGACAAGAGAACGGGTTATACAAAGGCATGAGGTTCATTTCATATACATGAATTAAGTTAAAATGTGGATAACACTCACCCACTTATTATTTTATCATTTCATATAATTTTAGGAGTTTAAGGGATTCATGTGTTCCTTCATGCTGTCCATCGCTGGTTTGGGCAACGTCACCAACACCCTAACGCCACCTTGCTTCCTTGGCAAGAAAACACAAATATCCGAAAGAAACTTGGGTACCACTGGTATTATATTCACCGACCCTCCATACCCAAAATCAACTTCGTCTAGCAATCCAAGTTGCCTCCAATCAGTCAGCAGCATAAACGCTCCGTTCCCTCCTTGACATGATATCTTCATCTTCAGACTCTTCTCAGTCTCTTTTAGCTGCTCGGACACGTACCGTTTCTTCAAAGCCTCCCTCTTAGCCTCTTTGATGAGTTTCACCGCATGAGACAACGGTGAGCTGCATAACTCGCCAGCCTTCATTGCTACGTTGGCTTTGACGAATGCGTTTCCGTAGTAGCCTTCACGCAACGGTGGCTCCACCGTGCGGCGTATGCCCACTGCCATTCCGAAGAGCGTGGTTCCATCTGGACTCAGCTTCAGGGCCTTGCATCTTGCTCTCCAGACGTGGGCTGCAAGAATCTCTAGAGTTGTGACGTCTTCCGTGACCTTGTCCTTGAGCTGAGCGATGTCTTGAGATGTGACGTTGAGGATCTCGCAGACCATGTCGTTGGTTGGTGTGTAGGGAGAAGTTGCCGCAGATGAACAAGCCTCCCCAAAATCAACCAGCTTGGGAGCTTGTTCATCCTCCACTTGACCTACTTATATATATGTACAAATGTCATGAATCGAAAATCTCGAATAAATAAAAAGAGAAATTCAAAGTAACTGAACCTGAATAGGAGGAGCTTCGTGAACTTTATATAATCATTTTTGGAAAATAGAAGATAATAATGGACAAATCTGTAAAATATCATTTTAAAAAAGATTTTAACAAACAAATGCTAGTACATTTTTTTTGTAGAATTACTCTAACTCTCAAACTTTAATCTCACCTTCATCCCCTAAATACTAAATCATAAACTATAGTCGCTAAGCTTATCTAAAAAGGGTCTTTTAATTTTTAGTTGGTACTATTTTACAGATTTTTCCTCTTTGTGTGCTAATTTTTTCAATAATTCATATTAATTTAGTGTATAGTACAGTCTCTATTTTTATTTATATAAATCTAATTAAGATACTAACGTTGGATAAAATTAGATTTTATAACTTATATGCATACCATTAATGTTGAAGTTATTAGAGGTTAGGCAGTGTCGATCCCAAACGGGGATGATGCTAGGCTGTGTCTTTCCTGCGGCGAACTCAGTGAAGGCTTTGAAAAACTGAGACGCCCCAAAACCATCACAGAGGGAATGAGAAAGAGCCGTTGCAAGAGTGATCCCTCCACATGCAAACACAGTGACTTGGAGAGCAAGAACGCTGTAGTCTCCAGAAGCCACAGCTTCATAACTAGGTACGAGTTGGTTTAAGTCTGCATTCATGTCCTCCAAATAATTAAGGGAAGAAAGAGTGCAGTCTGCGGTTGCCTTTACAAAAGGGACTCCATCAGAGGGAATGCACTTCAACTCAAGTCTATGGTCGTCGGATCTCCGGTGAAGTTTTCCGGCGAGAGGGTAGTAATAAACAAGAGCATGGGAGAGAGCATCTTGAAGAAGGGAAGCAGGGTCTTGAACTTCTTTGGAGGATGGGGTGTAGACATATATGGTTTTGGCGAGGGTTTCGATGTAAGGATCGTTGTCGAGTGCTGAGAGGGAAAGAGAGACTTCGGGTGTTGGCTTTGAAGGTTTCACTATGACCACTTGTGATTTCTCCACCGGCAAGGGACTCGCTGAAGAACTCATGCCTTGGCTTCCCATATCTATAAATGTCTTGATTTCTATGTCATAGACGTATTTGTGTGTGATTATATATAGAAAACTTGGGGAACGTATATAGTTGACGTTTTATTTTAGAAATAGAGGGAGCGAGTTGGTAAGATTATGACTTTGAAGATTGGAAAAGGTTGCAACATGAAATGAAAACTGCAAAGTCAAGTCTTATCTTTATATCATATAAAAATGCGCTGTGTTTATCCCAATCCCTTTCGACACTTTAACTCGCATTAAAAAATATATTTGGAACCAAAGAGTTAAATCTTGAATTATTGGAGCTGCATAGTATAAAAAGGTAGGAATGTAGAAGTCAGATGCATTGATGAAAGCGTTGAAGAGATAATAGTGTTGTAAGTGTCGCAATAAGATTCGCGAGGCACAGAGACTTATCAAGACGCGTAATTGTTTGTGGTGGTAGCCGAGACCTCACTTATTCATCTCTCCACATCATTCTATCTTATGTATATATTTCATAATAGATTGTTGGCAAAAAAAAAGTAAATAAATATAATAGATATAATTAGAACATCTTGTAAACTACAAATGGAGAACATTGACATCCAGGATTCGCAAATCCAATATGGGATTAGTAACTTGCGTTGTTGGGGAGAGCAGTCATGGAGAGCCACGTGCATACAATCACATATTCACATATGCACATAGACTTTGAAGACGATCAGTAAGTGGTTCGGACACGGAGATTCAATGATGTAAAGTACCATAATCATATCCTCTTTACAGCATTGCACTCTCTTCTTTATTTTATGTGATACAGCTCTTCTTCGTGATCCATATGCAATCAAAGTGTTTGGCGTAAACTTTTAGGGTTAGTTAATGCACTTCTTCTATGAACCCTTGGTTAAACCCTGATCAGTGCAGAGCTGGTCCTGTTATATAGGGGGCCTATTCAAATAACTATGTTTGTCATGCGTTTAGCTTTTATTGTTATGCGTTTTAGTTTTAACTAGATGGTGGTCCGCACACTTATGCGGAATATTAAATTAATCAAAAGATATAATTTTTATCATTACAAACGTAAGACATATCATCTTCATAATAAACCATTAGCAATAATTATCAGTGAAACTTATGAAATTAAACTCTTCTTCATTAAAGTCTTAATTGTATTTTAAATGAATTTTCTCGTCATCTGAATTTATTGTGACACATATTAACAAAATATATAATAATTAAAAATATTTCTATTAACGTAAAAATTTATAAACTAAAATTAATAAAATTATATATGTATAGTAGAACCTAGTTTTTAACTTTTAACGGCAAGAATTTGTATTTTTTACCTCATCACTCTTCTCATGAAATTCGTAAAAGCAATGTCTCATGCCTAATATAAATTACAAACATCAAACATTCATGATTTTGATGTGAATGAATCAAATTACTTAGCTTTTTTTATATGTGAGATAATTCAGTTGCATAAAAGAGAAGAAAACTTAAAAAAAATAAAGAATATTAAACGATTTAACATTTTTAAAATAAAATCTTGCAAAAATATAAAATTATTTTTAAAATTTGATAATACTCTTTAATAATAATTATCTTTGATTACAATTAAAATGTTTTTAAAATAATCACTAAAATATTTAAAAACTAACAAATCAAAAAGTTATGTATTAAAATTAGTGACTCAATCTAAATAATGGAATATGGCAAATATGCTTTAAAATAGTAAAACATGACAAATAAATAAAATATTCTAAAATCATGGAAAATATGACAAGTAAGAAAAACTAAAGTTATCACATAAAAATATTCAAAAATAAGCCAAATAAATAAAATTACCAACTAAAGTTATTAAGAACATCACAAGTAAATAAACAACTTAAATTATGGAGAATATGATAATAATCAAAACTAAAATTATTAAAAATATGTTAAATAATTAAATTACCTAAAATTATGGAAAACATGACAAATATGCAAAATTATCTAAAATTATGGAGAAGCTGACACATAAGCTAAATCAATTCTCAAATAATAGTATAGATATTATAAAAATGAATATAAAAAACTTTAAATCAAAAGAAACAATTGTATCTATCTGTTGAGATTCAGATGAATAAACAAAAGATTTGTTTGAAAATTACAATTTGGATTTGTAACGGAGAATCACTTGACTTTTTATTTTTTTTTCATGAATAAACAATTGTCTAACAAGAAAAAGGAGAGAATACTGTTTCACAACTAAATTCAGCAGCATAGTTGATTCCAGTTCTCATTGTAAAAAAAATCATGTTATTGTCTTTTTTTTAGAAGTTTTGTTATCATTTGTATCCTAAACTACCTATGAGCTTCCTAATATTTTGTTATGAACCATAATTTTTTTTTAACCGTGCTTCCTTTGTCAACTTTTTTTCTTTAGACTTAAACAATAGATATATCAATAATAAATATTGGAACAGTGGTTTCAACAAGTGGAATCCTCGTTCAAATGTTTCATAGAACTATGTACAAGTTCAGCTCTGAATCAATGTAACAGTGTAAAGCTTGTCTATACATATATGTAGCATGTATGCGACGAGAGATCCCCAAAAAATGAAAAAAATCCCAAAATCAGAATGAAAATGGTTATCCACGATCACACGTGAGTGAGAGACACTACGTTGCAGACGTTCTTCTATTTATTATATAACCTCTAACAGTTCATCAAATGCCTTAACAATTTACAATATGTCTACAAAAGAAAAGGCAATTTTCGGGTTGTTTCTTGAAGAGTTACGACTATGTTGTGAAATAATGTTGAGAAAACAAGCGCATATACTATTACTGTATGCTAATTTGTCTAAGTCAAGGACAACAACAGGGATAAAAATAATTTGTGTAAAAATTACGTCTAATATCTAACGATTCGACAGATCTAGCTATTAATCGGGGGGCTCGGCTTGATCTTTTCTTAATTACAAAACTAGCACTTGTTACGGTTAAAACCAGAGATCCATAAAAGAAAAGTCAACGATGGAAGGCGCATAATAGCGGATTAGGTGGACGAGCCCACAAGGAACACATGCTCCTCCTCTGTGTCTATCCCCTCACTTCCACGCATTAACACCACTTTTTCAAAAAAAAAATCTCCCTTAGATTTTCTCTCTCTCTCTCTCTTTAATTTCAATAAAATAAAACAAAAATTCAAAAAAATATAAATTAAATTAAAAAAATATCAAAATACAGAGTAACAGCAGAGAGAGAGAGAGAGAGAGAGAGGAGCTGAATCCGCTACTACTACTCATAGCAGCAAAAGGATCCACACTTCATCGATCGTATCGTCCTCCCCATCTCCATTGCCATCAGATTCGTGAGGTTTCGCTTCCTTAAGAAATGGAGAACAAACCGAGCGTGCTAACCGACAGATACGAAGTCGGCCGCCTCCTAGGTCAAGGAACCTTCGCCAAAGTCTACTACGCACGAAGCGTCGCCACCAACGAGAGCGTGGCCATCAAGATGATCGACAAGGACAAAGTCCTCCGCGTCGGACTCAGCGACCAGATCAAACGCGAGATCTCCGTGATGCGCATCGCCAAGCACCCCAACGTCGTCTCCCTCCACGAGGTCATGGCCACTAGATCCCGAATCTACTTCGTCATCGAGTACTGCAAAGGCGGAGAGCTTTTCAACAGAGTCTCCAAGGGGAAGCTGAGAGAAGACGTGGCGTGGAAGTACTTCCACCAGCTCATCAACGCGGTCGATTTCTGCCATAGCCGTGGGGTCTACCATAGAGATATTAAACCGGAGAATCTTTTGCTTGATGATAATGAGAATCTCAAGGTTTCTGATTTTGGGCTGAGCGCGCTGGCGGATTGTAAAAGAAGGGATGGGCTTTTGCATACGACGTGTGGGACCCCTGCTTACGTGGCGCCTGAGGTGATTAATAGGAAAGGGTATGATGGGGTTAAAGCTGATATTTGGTCTTGTGGTGTTGTGTTGTTTGTGTTGCTTGCTGGTTACCTTCCTTTCCATGATTCGAATTTGATGGAGATGTATAGGAAGATTGGGAAAGCGGATTTCAAGTGTCCGAGTTGGTTTGCTCCTGAAGCTAAAAGACTGTTGTGTAAGATGCTGGATCCTAACAGTGAGAGTAGGATCAGTATTGCGAGGATTAGGGAGAGTTCTTGGTTTAAAAAAGGTTTGCATTTGAAGCAGAGGAAGATGGAGAAGCAGCAAGTAGTAGTCAGGGAGGAAGTTGGAGAGAGTTCGGGTTCGAGTGAGAACGGAGAGAGCAACAACGAGCCGTTACCTCAGCTTGCGTACTTGAACGCTTTCGATATTATTGGTTTGTCTGCTGGTTTTGATCTCGGGGGATTGTTTGGGGATGTTAATGAAAAGAGAGAGTCTAGATTCGCGTCGAGGAGTACTGCTGCGGAGATTATTTGTAAGCTGGAGGAGGCGGCGAAAGGTTTGAATCTGAGGATAAGGAAGCAGGACGCGGGGCTTTTCAAGCTCGAAGGGGAGAAGGAAGGAAGGAAAGGAGCTTTGTCGTTAGATGCGGAGATATTCCAAGTGACGCAGACGTTTCATTTGGTTGAGGTGAAGAAATGTGATGGGGATACAGTGGAGTATCAGAGGCTGGTGGAGGAGGATCTTAGACCTGCGTTGGGGGAGATTGTATGGGTTTGGCAAGGGGATCAGGAGAAGGAAGAGCAGCTAAAGCGTGGTTTGCAGGATGAACGAGAAGAAGTAGAACAACATCTTGAAGCATTGTAGCAGAGAGAACATGAAGAAGAGAAGACACTCTCTAGCGGCTTTAACTGAGAAATGAGCATCAAGAAAGATGAAAGCAAGAGGTAAAAAAACGGCACGACAATTACATAACTTGATTCTTTACAGTAGCCTGCAAAAAAAATGCAGATAGTTCATTTGTTGTAACAAAACTACCTTGTGTTGTTTTACTAGAGCATCCTATATGATTTTCTTATGGTTTTGTCAGTACAATAGCAAGAATCAGAGAATGAGACCGTGGGTGTTGTGTAAGCAAATCCTTGTTAAATTGTATAAAACAAGCAAATCTTATATAGTCGTTAGTTTTGAGAAGTTGGCTGACAATAATCAATAGACAGTTGTATGTAAACACTGGGGGGATTACCACACAATAAAAAAACAATGAGCATTGACATCGTTTTAAACATGTGTACCGCGTTGACAAAAGTAGGTATCAAAAACGGCATATACAGTAATAGCAGGCGCGTTAGGTTTGACGAGTTCACACAGTGAACACCATATGCACACTGTCCATGTAGATTTTATTTATTTTTTATTTTTTATTTTTTTGCTAAAAAGATTTTATTTGATTTTTGGAATGTTTCATGCTTTCTTTTTCCAAGCACTACCTATAAATAAACAAAGACAGATATGAATAGAAGTCAAAAGCAGAGATCTGCACGTCCTCTTTTCTATCTTCATACTCCTTCTTCTTCCTCTCTCTCTCTATTGCTTCTCTTTCTCTTTTAGACTAAGGATGGAGAACAAACCGAGCATATTAACCGATAGATACGAGGTTGGGAGATTACTTGGCCAAGGCAACTTCGCCAAGGTCTTCTACGGAAGAAGCATTCACACAAACGAGAGTGTAGCTATCAAGATGATCGACAAGGACAAACTCAGGAAGGTCGGCCACAGCGAGCAGATCAAGAGAGAGATCTCCGTGATGAGTCTCGCCAAACACCCTAACGTCGTTGACCTACACGAGGTCATGGCGACAAAAACAAAGATCTACCTCGTCCTAGAGTACTGCAAAGGCGGAGAGCTTTTCAAGAAGATGGTCAAAGGCAAACTCTCTGAGAACGTCGCTTGGAAGTACTTCCATCAGCTCATCAACGCGGTTGACTTTTGCCACAGCCGCGGTGTGTACCACCGCGACATTAAGCCGGAGAATCTGTTGCTTGACGAGCACGATAACCTTAAGGTTTCTGATTTCGGTTTGAGCGCGCTTGCGGAGAGCAAGCGCGGAGACGGTCTGCTACACACAGCTTGTGGCTCTCATGCCTACGCTTGTCCTGAGATTGTGAACCGTAAGGCGTACGATGGGACTAAAGCGGACATATGGTCTTGTGGGGTTGTCTTGTTTGTGCTTTTGACTGGTTACCTCCCTTTCTATGCATCAAATCTGATGGATATGTATAGGAAGATCGCCAAAGCGCAGTTCAAGTGTCCTCGTGAGTTCCCTCCCGAAGCAAAGAAGCTGTTGAGTAAGATGTTGGATCCTAACCCTGAGACTAGGATCACCATTTCAAAAATCAAGGAGAGTTCATGGTTCAAGAAAGGTTTACCAATGAAGCAGAAAAGGATAGAGAAACAAGCTGTTCCCACCATGGAAGCTGGTCCAAGCGAGCCGCCGCCACGGCTTTCGAGCATGAACGCTTTTGATATCATAGCATTGTCTTCAGGGTTTGCACTGGGAGGACTGTTCGGAGAAGTATACAACAAGAAAGAGTCTAAGTTCACGTCTAGAAAGCCTGCTTCAGAGATCATATGTAAGCTGGAGGAAGTGGCCAAGGGTTTGAAGATGAAGATAAGGAAGCAAGAAGCGGGGCTGTTTAAAATGGAAGGAGAGAAAGAAGGGAGGAAAGGGAGGTTGTCGATAGATGCGGAGATATTTGAAGTGACGGAGACGTTTCACTTGGTTGAGGTGAAGATGTGTAATGGGGATACGATGGAGTATGAGAGGCTGGTGGAGGAGGATCTTAGGCCTGCTCTGGGGGATATTGTGTGGGTTTGGCAAGGGGAGAACGAGAATGTACTGCGTGGTTTGCAGGAGGGACGAGAGACGTTGTAGTTGCGAGTTCAAAAACAGGAAGCATTTTAAGATCAACAAAAAAAGGGAACCATTGTGAAGAACTAAGAGCTCTTTTTTTAAACCTTTCTTTTACATGTAGCTTGCATTCATTGTAGATTAACTGATTGTTGTAACCTTTTTACATTTTTTATCTTGCTTCCGGTTGTGAGTTTATTGAGGTTTGGTTGATACCAATAGCAGAGAATCTATAATAACTTTACACATTTTTATATTTTCATAAAAACTCTGTTTCAGTTGGTGCCTTGTTATTGTCAATAGTACTCATATGTTACAATTGTGAAGTAGTTAAGTAACTAGGAAACCCAAAGAGTAGATGATTCAAGGAATGGTTTCGAACATTCTTGAATCAGACCGGTTCTCAACACGTGGGTTCATGGGAGCATATAGCATGCTTTAAAAGTACAATCCCACCAGGTTCTGTAGTTGATGAACACTTCTTATGGTTGAGGGGTAGTATCGTCTTTTCGTTTGAAAGTCAGAAAAATAGGAAAGAAATAATGTTTTGTTTGCAGTTTTTAATGGTTTTGACGCGTTCCTTGTTAATATTTTATTTTATTTAACTCAAAAAAAAAAAAAATCGTGAGGATATGATCGTACGGACGAACAAGTCGGAGAAGAGAAGGGAGTCGTCGCCGTTGGATCTGGTTTTGTGGGTATCCACGAACTCTTTCCATTATCACAAAATTTCATTCCTTTAAAAAAAAGGGATCCTCTCAAATTCTGATTTGCCTCTAGACTTTTGGATCTCAAAGGATTGCGTTTCGTAAGTCGCTGTGAAAGTTTCATCCTTTTCTTTTCTTCGCTCCATCGGTTTCTGTCAGATCGCGAGATCCCAAAAAAAAAAAATCATGAGGAAGAAGCTCGACACCCGTTTCCCTGCTGTAAGTTTTTTTTTTTAAATCCAAGATTCATCTCATCCGGCTTGATTGATTGATGGGTTTGCTCCAAATTTTTGTAATTTAATTATCTATGCTATTGAAATATCAAAAGTTCCGCTGGATTAAAAAATCGTAATTTGATGATTGGGTTTTTTTTCTATTAAAAAAATTATAAGAATTCGTTTACTTTGATGGCGTATTGTATCTAATTCGAATGATTGGATCGCTCTTGGTGTCTGGGTAGTGATAAAGTTTTGATTTTTTTTTAATTGTTAAGGATGGATCTAATCATCTTAACAATAAATGATTTGGATTTTGTCTGTGTGAAATTTTTGCAGGCGCGTATAAAGAAAATAATGCAAGCTGACGAGGATGTTGGCAAGATCGCTTTAGCTGTGCCTGTCTTAGTTTGTGAGTTGTCACTTAACCTCTCTTTTTTTTACTTTGCGTTTGTTTTTTTTTTTCTTAATCTTTTCGCTGATTATGTACAATTATTTACAAACAGCAAAAGCTTTGGAATTGTTCTTACAAGACCTTTGTGATCGTACCTATGAAATCACCCTTCAGAGAGGAGCAAAGACCGTGAGCTCTTTGCACCTGTAAGTCTCCTTTTTTTGGCTTCACACAAACATCATTGTATCGATCAATCAACATTTTCTGTGTGTCATTATTACAATAAGCTTCAAACATCTTTGTATCTGTCAATCAATACTGCCATCCAAATCCAAAATTTTATTGTTTTGTTTGCTTCCTACAGGAAAAATTGTGTAGAAACATACAACGTGTTTGACTTTCTGAGGGAAGTTGTCAGCAAGGTTCCTGACTATGGCCATGGTCATGGTCACGGTAATGGCCAGGCTGATGCAACTATGGACGATCGTACTATCTCCAAGAGAAGGTATGGATTATGTGTTGATTATCTTATTTTCTTTCCATATTCTCGCTTTCTTTTTGTAGACTGCTGATATGTTGTTTTGATTTGGCCAGGAAGCCTTTGGGCGATGAGGCTAATGACAGCGATGAGGAACTAAAGAAAACCAAAGTGGTGAGCATTGCTATTTTGTCCCTCTTTTATATAGCACAAAGCAGAACCAAAGTGTCTTGATGGTGATGTTTTTCCTATTGTGTGTGGTCACTACAGCAGGAGACAGGGCAAGTGGGACCAAGTGGAAGGGGTAGAGGCAGAGGCCGTGGAAGGGGACGTGGACGAAGTGCAAAAACAGCTGAAAAAGAGCTCCATCAACGCGAGATGGAAACAGAGCCAACCATATTGTCAGGACCGCAACAGCTTACTCAAGACGGCATCACTATACCCCCACCAACAGCACAACAAGACATGGAGAAGAAGGATGTAGATGACATGTCTAATAACCACACAAAGCAAGAGCTGCAAAGTCCAAAAGCAGGTAACGACACAAACTCAGGGTTGGGTCGAGATTTCGATCTGAACACACAATCTGTAGACATGGTGGAGACAAAGCCACCAGCAGTGGTGGTCACAGCCGCGAGCGAGACGACGAAACCAGAGGAATATCCGGGTTGGTCCATGTCGGATATAGGGAATATGGATCCAATGCAGCTTGCTAGTATGGGTAAGAGGTTAGACGAAGAGGAAGAAGAAGATTATGACGAGGAGGAAAGTTAAGAGATGCTGAGACCCCACATGTTTTAGTAGGAAACATGATGTAGGATTAAATAGAGAGTAGCAGTGTTTAACATGTTAAACAGTCTCTGTTTAGTGTAGAAGATGTATCATAGATGGTTCTTCTTGCTCTTCCTGTGTGGAGAAAATATTGTAGGCCCTCTTTTAATTGTTATTTTCAAAAGTTTATTACTTTTCATCACCCTAGACCGACTAAGATAGTCTGCACCATCTATCTCAAAACATAACCAAGCATATGTTTTTTCAATCTTCATATTCAGACTGGAGGACAGATACGTCCAGCTTCGAAAATTGTCTTACATTCCAAGAAAGACAAGGTTATTTAAATTTGTCAAGAATTTGTAGAAAGTAGAAAGGCAACTTGATTTGGCGTAAAGTGGCGCAAAAATAACATAATAAACAGAGAAGAAAAGATCCAACTACTCTTGGCTTTACATACAACAACAAGAAATCATGCCAGCACGTGACCGAAGCAACAAGTATTTCATTTATAGTTTTATATTCATCTGTGCTAAAACAAGTTCTAGTGAAACAAAGGAGAAGAAGAAGAATTATAATTACAAGGTTCTTTAAATTTGTTAAGAATTTGTAGAAAGTTGATTTGGGTAAAGTGGCACAAAAATGACATAATAAACAGAGAAGAAAAAATCCAACTACTCTTGGTTTACATACTATACAAGAAATCATGCCAGCACGTGACCGAAGCAACAAGTATTTCATTTATAGTTTTATATTCATTTGTGCTAAAACAAGTTATAGTGAAACAAATTGTAACGTCTCGATTGTCCATAGACAAGCTATAGGCTATAGCTAACATGTCTCTCACATTCTTTTACTCTGGTCCATGGATCCCATTCCATATGATTTATATGGACATGGTTAAACTTTTGGAATCTCCAAAACTTACATACTGTTTGCAATAATCTATATTTTCTGTATTTTTGTCTTAGTTATACAATATTACTGCTTCTCAGTAGATTACAACATGATTCCACTACTTCAAATCAAACACTTTTAATGTTAAAATTCTTGTTGAATGTATGACCGAAAAAAACCAATGTATTTTGGTGACATATGTAACCGAATCTCTCTTTAAAAAAAAAAATCTGCATAAACTACAAATTGGGATATCGCACAAATTTTAAAAACTAACTGATATTTAATATTTTTTTCGTTTCACTTTACTTGTCGTTCTAGATTTCGGCACACAAATTAATAAAACATTTAATTTTGTATATTTATTAGATAAAAACATTATTACCAATACACCTAACCAAATTTCAACTAATAAGAAAAATAGATTAGAATAAAAAGTCAATAAATTTTGTACTGAAATCATAAAACGACAATTATTTTGAAACGTAATTTTGCTTCAAAACGACGTTTGATTCGAAACGGATGGAGTATAAAAAAGAGAGAGTGTAGTAATTTTAACATCTGTTTAACCGAAGCTATGATGTCAGAATAACAAAGTTATTTCTATCTCAGATTAAGTTAACTATGTGTGAATGATATTTGTCATCCATTATATATTACATCTCTTATACTTAGACGTGAAAATTTTCTTAGTTAAATTTTCGACTTTACTAAAAACTACAGGTTCCGAGACCATCATCACACTCTCCTCCATGTTTATATTGATTTAAAAACTCATTTTTTACTCCATGTTTGCGACGACAAGAAACCGATTAATTCTACTCTCCTGACTCACTCAAAATCGACACATTGTATCTCAATTTTATATTAGAAATTTAATTGTAGCCGTTAGATTAGAAAGAGTTATTTACTTTTGTGAAGGGGTAACTTAGCTTTTGAATGATATTATAATCTGATCATATGGTCCAAGTTCGAAGATTTTCACACCTTAATGCCTTCAATGTCATTTGTTTGCTTACCTCATAGTCACTACAACGATTCCTTAGATGCTCCCCGTAATCCCTCCCTTTACCTGCCACGTGTCCATTTCTTTTCCCCCATTTTTCCAATATCAACTTGTGTTCCTTCTCGAACCATGCATAATTGCAATATTATAAAATCACTTTTGTTATTACGAAAAAACAAAAAGTGCGTTTCTGGTTAATGGATAGAACGTTTATCGTGTGTAGAAATTTACTATAAAATTGATGTAGTTTCTTCTCAAATGGAATCATATACTTCTCCATAAGAACCAATTAAAACAAATAATTTCAAGAGAAGGGAAAGTAGCAAAAATCTAAAGCATTAGGGTCTCCAATGGAGTAAATTAGAGTTTCATTAACAAACTCCAAAAGAAAATTACTGCAGTTTTGTGGGTAAATTTCCCAATCGATGGCTAATACTACTACATCAGCGGGTTAGATCATCCGTAGCTCAGCTTCTGGCTAGCCAGTAAACTCCAGGCCATTGTTCATAAACGAAACTAGGTAGACAGATTTGGTTCATAATTTGTCTACTAAGAAAAGTTTCATAGTAGCGCATTAGATTATGTATAATGGATGATCTAAAAGGGGATTCGACCATCATATTTGAGCACCAATAACTGTAGAGGGGAGGTGAGAAAGTGACGTCAACCAAGAAACCTAGAAACATTAAACAAGAAGTAGAAAATACATGACTACGTACGTTGCATCTTACTATAAATACATAAGACCACTTGAACATATTTCTTACATACTCCATCCAAACACACAAACTAGAAGTACAATATGTCGATGGAGAAGCTTGGTTGCTCTGAAAGCTTCCTCAAAAGCTCAAAGCCCTACTTCGCCATGATATCTCTCCAATTTGGCTACGCCGGCATGAACATCATTACCAAAATATCCCTCAACACCGGTATGAGCCACTACGTCCTTGTCGTCTACCGCCATGCAATCGCCACCGCCGTTATTGCTCCCTTCGCTTTCTTCTTCGAAAGGTTACATATCCATGTCTTTTCATTACATGACTTCTTGAAAGAGAGACTAGTCAATGAACAAGACATTTGTTAATGGTTTTGTGTTTTCAACTTTTAATTTTACAGGAAAGCTCAGCCGAATATAACATTCAGCATTTTCATGCAACTATTCATTCTCGGCCTTCTTGGGTTATTACTTAATCACTATCTCCATATAACTATAGTCTCTTGAACGTTTTATAAAATAAACTAAAAACAAGAGAATAACATATCTTTCCCTATATAATAAATCAACAGGCCCGTGATCGATCAAAACTTCTACTATATGGGGTTGAAATATACGTCGCCCACGTTCTCGTGCGCCATGAGTAACATGCTTCCGGCCATGACCTTTATCTTGGCCGTACTATTCCGGTATGTAAATGAATGCACAAGCATATATATATATATATATATATATATATATATATATATATATATATTAATCAAACTATTAATGGTTTTGAATGGTCTATCATTTATAAAAACTATTATTTATTTTGATTATTAGGATGGAGATGCTGGACGTGAAGAAGCTGTGGTGCCAGGCGAAAATAGCCGGAACGGTTGTGACGGTAGCCGGAGCCATGTTAATGACAATTTACAAGGGACCCATCGTTGAGCTGTTTTGGACCAAATATATGCATCTCCAACATGCTACCGACACGACCCCGTCTAGCAATTCAAATGATAGTAAGGATTTTCTCAAAGGCTCCATCCTCCTCATCTTTGCTACCCTCGCATGGGCCTCCCTCTTCGTTCTACAGGTACGTTACGTACACATTTGATATTCTTCTTTGAAGGTACCCCTAAAGTAACCAAGGGACGATAATACATATTTAGTTTTCTATTTCTTTTTGTATTTACGTGAAAAGCCAAAACTTTACTTTTACAAGCTTGTTTGTTAAGGGGTGTACTTTTGCAATTATTCGCTCCTTGTTTATTGGTTTGATAATGATTTACGTGATTAGGCGAAAATACTAAAGACGTACTCGAAGCATCAGCTTACTTTAACAACACTAGTTTGCTTCATCGGAACATTACAAGCAGTTGCAGTGACCTTTGTCATGGAACATAATCCATCCGCTTGGAGAATTGGCTGGGACATGAACCTCCTTGCCGCCGCTTACTCTGTAATACTAATCTCTCTCTCATCTTCCATATATATAGAACAGATAAATATATAGATATAAAAGTGTAACACGTACAATCTCACTGTGAAAATAAGTAAATCTAGTATGTATACAAAAAAGTAATCTAGTTTTAAGGTCATGGACCACTTGGTTGATCATCATGATCTGCTTTTTGAGATACTCTATGGACCTTACATATATAACAAGAAGATGGCTTATTAACGGATTTATAATGAGTTTATTTGGAATATATACTAATATTAGGGGATCGTGGCATCAAGTATCTCATACTATGTGCAAGGGATAGTGATGAAGAAAAGAGGACCTGTGTTTGCTACTGCCTTTAGTCCTCTAATGATGGTTATTGTTGCAATCATGGGTTCTTTTGTCTTGGCAGAAAAGATCTTCCTTGGAGGGTATATTCCCTTTTTGCCCTTTTTCTCATATATTCCATGTTCAATAACGCAAATGAAAGCTTATCGATCTGGTTTTGCAACAGGGTGATTGGAGCGGTACTTATTGTAATTGGACTGTATGCGGTTTTGTGGGGAAAACAAAAGGAAAATGAAGTAACTCATTGTGAGATGTTAGAACCCACGAAAAATAGTGACCCGAGTAGTAAAGTAACTGAGGATGTGGAAGCTAATTATAATGGAACAGAAATGAAAATTTCAGACTCTATGCTTTCAACGATTGTGATCAGCGCTCCAGCATCAGAAACAACTTTGAAGAAAACTATCCAAGAGCCATGAAGATTGCACGAGAAGAAAAATAAAAGACTACTTAATTTGGTCGAATATGTCGTATGTGTGTATTTTTGTCTTTCACTTTAAATTTTGACCTATATGATTATGAAACGTGTAATAGCAAGAACTCTAACATGCACTTGATCAATACCAAAGTTTTCACCCTAATTGATGATTTGACAATATAACAAATTTGAACCATAACAATACTCACCAGTTCTAATCTCCAAGCACAAAAAAAGAGAGAGTAAGATTGGAGCCTTGAAGAAAAGTTATGAACGAAAAGAAAGATGGTTTTTAACCTTCACCTGATTTGAAAGGCGACTGGGACCAAATCAGACAATGGTGTGGCAAGCCTAGACGGAGCCGGTGAGTTTCTACAAAGAGGACACGTGGCACTTGTCCGGAGCCACTCATCAACACAATCAGCATGAAAGCAGTGATTACATTCCGGTATACACCGAACCGGATCTCTAGCTTCGTAGTCACATAGGCATATCGAACATGGGCCGTTATTAGGCCTCGGTAATCTTCTGCTCTCTCCAAGCACTATCCTTGGATATGACTCTATAACAGGCCGGTCCAGCCCCAGCTTCACCTCAGCGGCCGGCGAGTCGAGAACTCCGTCGCTCGTGGCTCCGTCTCTCGGAGCAGATTTTGACCTTATGCAGATGTATGAGGCGAGCATTATAGTGGAGATGAGGATGAGGATGCTCACGGCGATGGCGATGCCGTAACCAAGTCCAACCCCAGTGGCCGGAGGATTTGTTGGAAGCATTGTATATGGAGAGAGTGTGAGAGAGAAATAAACTAAAACGTGGAAGGAGAAGAAGAGTTTTGTATAGGAGGAGACAAGTTTGGCGTAGTCCCCGGGCAAACAATTAAATGTTGCTTCAGAACATTGTAATATATATTTTAAATGGGTTTATGAAGTTATGTGATTGTCCACCTTGAATCTTTCATCTTGTTATAGTATTATTATGGATCGTTGACTCTAGATCTTTAGAGATTCTATAAGATGTTTAATATTTTAACTCGGAAACCAACAAAAGAAAGTTCCTTAGAAGTTATGCAAAGACTGAAAATGCTGCCGTTCTTCCCAAGTTGTCATATATGAGGACACATTTGTATAGATGATAAATATTGGGATAGAAAATGTTAGCTTTCATTTGAGATTAGATTCACTCATATGACTATGACATCAATTGTACAATCGTAACGTACATTTTTCTTTTGGTGTGTACAAATTTGAAGTGACATCACTATTTCAATTTAAAAGGATCTCATCAGTGAAAATCTGAAGTTAGTAGGGGATTCTCTGCTTAAATAGAAATTGAGCTCCTCTTTTGCGACAGCATCTGCATTAGCCAAGAAATTATTTACAATCATTACAGAAAAATTTATGTTTTTGCGTGATTAGTGGGATTGCTTTTTTGACCTGTGAATTGTAGAATCGTTGTGTTAGTGACAGAGGAGTAAAATTGCATTTCTTATATTTACAATAAAAAACAATTAAAGTCTAAACACTAAATAAATTAACAACACAAGTAGGTTTTTCCAAAATAATCAACATGGAGCTAGAAGTTTGAGATAAAGTATAGTCTTTTAAGTTTTTTGGAAAGACAATTTATTTTCCCACGAGAAATATCATATAGCACCAAAGTATGATTCCGTATTATTTTTCCATGAAATAAAAGTTCGAAACTTATTTCTGCGCAAATATAAAGTTCTGTTAGAATTTTTTCACAGTTATAAAGATCGAAATCTAAAACCTCATAAAATCGATTTATGCTGGTTTAGGGTTCTAAAACCTCATACTCGAACCATTTTCTTCTCAAAACTTCAATTGTAGACCATATTTCGTTTAAGGTTCTTGATGAAAATAGCACATATATATTTGGTCGGGTATTTTTTTGTTTTGGTTTAGTTTCCATCGATTTATTGTATGAGATTCAAGATTTTAAATTTGGTTTTTAGAAATCGTAAGTAAACCAAATTTGATGGAGAAATAAACTTCGTTCTTTTATTTCGGAGAGAAATAACACGAAATCATATTTTGGTGGACATCTAATGCTATATGATACTTCTCGTGAAATAAATTTTATTTTCAAGTTTTTTTTTGGCATCTCTGATAAAGTTTAGTTAAAAAAAACTTACTAAAAAAACAGTGAGTGTGAATCACATCGGGCCACATGTGATCAGCCCAATCTTTGTATAAACCCATTTGCTGAATAAAATTTATATACTTTTTGAAAGGAAAATATATCTTATAATTCATTAACCATTTTCTGTATATACCAATTGCAAGACAGGCATGTTTTCATTATTATACTACTATGCCCATCAATAACAGATACCCCACCAAAGTAGTGGAAATCACAAGAAAGTAACTTTTGCACTACCGGAAGAGTAAAGAAACAGATGAATATATACATTATTTGCCGACATAAGAAGAGAAGATATAAATAATGGCATGCTTAAGGAAATAGTAACAAAACCAGCACCCAAGTTTTCACCGGATCGCATCAATGGAGCTGTCAGGATATACTCTTTCTTCGAGCGTCTGATCACTCGTTTTGAAATGTGAAATGTTGGATAATTGAACGCATAAGCCAGTTTATGATAAAAATATAGCAAATAAACCAACATTTTACAGTCTGTAAGGACAAAAGAGCTCGTGTCGTGGTAAGAACTAATATTACCGGCGAAATTCCACGGTTAAAATATATACTCTTCCAACTAGAAGCGAGAGCAGCTTAAGTTAATCCTTTTGACACCGCCGTTGCAGTTCGGACTCATAACCTACGATAAGTGGAATTAATCCTTGATTTGTTTCACAGTTAATATAGTTTAATATAGTTTGCTCGTTTCCTAGCTCAGACCACTATATATACCCTCTCATGCCACTAGCAATTAATATCCCATCCAACCCAACACATACAATACAATGAACACTCTAGTTATATTCCTTCAACTTCTTTTCATTATCCCACTAGCACTTGGGTTAAACCACCCAAACTGTGACCTCGCCAACACTCAAGACCAAGGCTCTACCCTAAGGATCTTCCACATAGACAGCCCTTGCTCACCCTTCAAATCTTCATCCCCACTCTCATGGGAAGCGCGTGTACTCAAGACTCTGGCCCAAGACCAGGCCCGTCTCCAGTACTTGACAAGCCTCGTCGCCGGGAGATCTGTGGTTCCCATCGCCTCGGGGCGTCAAATGTTGCAGAGCACAACGTACATTGTCAAGGCTAAGATCGGTACTCCCGCTCAGTCTCTGCTTTTAGCCATGGACACGAGCAGCGACGTGGCTTGGTTACCTTGCTCCGGCTGCGTTGGCTGTCCTTCAAACACCGCCTTTTCTCCGGCCAAGTCCACAACATTCAAGAACGTCAGCTGCGGTGCTCCTCAGTGTAAGCAGGTATGATAATATCCTACTTACACACCTACAGATATAATAAATATGTTCCATGGAATGTTTCTGATATAATTTATTCTTTACACCTTTGTATAACATTTTCGTATCTTCATTAATGCACCATAATCGACTTAACAGTTTTGGCTCATGTATGTCACTTACTATATTGTAGTCCAACCAAGGAAAATATATTCAAACTAATAGTCTTCAGATCTAGAATTTATTTGACTAGAGTAAAAAAGGAAAATAAATAGAAACACTATTTAAATTTTATTTTTGGTGAAAAAAATTCTTATAGTGAGGTCCCATGTGGTTAATAATTGATTATTCTCCACCCACAAGTCTGAAAAAATCATTCACGGGATTACAGAACACTCACTAAACCAGACCGACACATTGCACTAACTCACGTGAACACACTTGTCTACAGGTACCCAACCCCACGTGCGGATCACGCGCGTGCGCTTTCAACCTCACCTACGGAAGCTCCTCCATCGCCGCCAACCTCTCTCAGGACACCATCCGCCTCGCCGCCGATCCGATCAATGCCTTCACCTTCGGGTGCGTCAACAAAGTCGCCGGCGGAGGAACCATCCCTCCTCCACAAGGCTTATTGGGCCTGGGACGAGGCCCATTATCACTCATGTCACAGGCTCAGTCACTTTACAAGTCCACGTTCTCCTACTGTTTGCCGAGTTTCAGGTCTCTCGCATTCTCCGGATCGCTGAGACTCGGCCCCACCTCCCAGCCCGTGCGCGTGAAGTACACGCAGCTCCTGAGAAACCCGAGGAGGTCTTCTCTGTATTACGTCAACCTCGTCGCGATCCGCGTCGCTAAGAAGGTCGTCGATATACCGCCGGCATCTATTGCTTTTAACCCCACCACCGGCGCCGGAACCATCTTTGATTCCGGTACGAAATTACATTTTTCAATCCGGTTTGGTTTCGGTTGAGATTTTTAATTCTTGGTTTACTATTTAAATCTACGACAATTCCCGCTTGGATTTTGCATTGGTTTTAGATTTAAAATCGGTTTAGTTCGGTTTCATTAACTGAATCTTCTTAACCGAACTAACCGGCCATCTGATTCGCAGGGACCGTCTACACGCGGCTGTCCAAGCCGGTTTACGAGGCAGTGAGGAACGAGTTCAGGAAGCGCGTGAAGCCACGTACTGCAGTAGTGACGTCACTAGGAGGTTTCGACACGTGTTACTCAGGGAAAATCACGGTGCCGACAATAACGTTCATGTTCAAGGGAGTGAACATGACAATGCCAGCTGATAACCTGATGCTACACAGCACCGCCGGGAGCCTGTCGTGCCTCGCCATTGCCTCATCGCCAGAAAACGTGAACTCTGTCGTGAATGTGATCGCAAGCATGCAGCAGCAGAACCATCGTGTCCTGATCGACGTTCCCAATGGACGTTTAGGGTTGGCACGTGAACGATGCTCTTAAGAAAGATGAATGAGACAATAGCTAATTAAGAGCGTTACTAGTAGTGTTTGAGCAGAGACTTGTTTGTTTGTGTGTTTTTGTTTGTTTTTCGTTTTTTGTCTTTCCTCGTTCTGTCTGCTTCACCACTTTTCATGTGTTTGTTAGAGGACGGTGGTGCGTAGCATTTGTCTACTCTTATCTTGTCATTTGTATGTGGTTTTAACCTTTGTTGAATGCTCTGGAGACTCGGGTCCAAATTAATAGAATAAACTATTATCTATGTATATTTGCACTCTACGCTATGCGACGGTAATAAATTTGAAAATCATGACATTAGACCATTTTAACTAAATTTCATGCAAAGCAATTGTTCAGCATTATTAAGATTGCTATAATAGTTATATGTTCCGACTTATTTAATATATTTCGAATGTTTTCTTTATTTTGAAGCTGTATGAAAGTTTTGTTGTCGTTTATTAAATCGGTGCTCATCAATACATAGGTCCCTCGGATATAGCTAGTGGCTGTTCGTGCTCGTAGTTTCCGGAAGAATCCCACTTGAAACGTCAAAGCTTATAGAGTTGTGTGGACTGTAATGTGTATAAGCTGCTATTTAATATATCACTCAATAGCCAACTGCGTTAGATATCAAATGTCATAACTTATTATGCGAATTTTTAGTTGAAACTGAAGTTCATTTTCTTGGTTTTACAGAATTTTAAATTTCCACCAGAAGTTTCCAACGACCCACAACAACTTGCTAACATCTTGAAGCTAGCTAGCTCTCCCAACTCTCAAGTATCAATCACGAAGAAGCTTATAACGTGGAAGAAGACTAGAAACGAAACACAAAAACAAGACACATTAATATTTTTTACGCCAACACCAACTACCACAAACATACATAATCTCGATATATATGTCGTTTAACGATCATGTAATTAACACCTACTCTCGGTTTAGTCGGCACACCACTATGATGTACGTTTTATTTTCCTTTTGGATATAGATTTCTTTTACTTCCACAATGGGAAAGTATGATGTGAATCCCACATGCCTAAGGAACAAGGCATAGTGGCTAGCTAAGTCACTAACCCACGAGGTCTTTAGTCGATGTGATGATTACACTATGTGGCAAAATTGAAATCATTCGTTATAGCATTATATAGGACATGATCGAAACAATTAAGAAAGAGTAGAAGATGACAAACAAACATACAAGAAAAAGAGATGGAAAATCTCCAGAAACAAAAGGTGAATGTAATGTTATGACCTGATGCCTACTTGAGAAAGAGGAAGGACTAATAAGCGTTTTAGTGGGATAGTTATCTGGATCCAGAGGATCTTTAAAAACAGCTCAAAACTTCATAGTATTTCAAATATGAAGTTTTCCATGTTTCAAAAACAACTTCAAAATTCGAAGTTATTTTTTTTTTTTGAAAGAATGTAAAATTATTATTCAATCAAACTTCTGTACATCAGGTGCATCATTGTGATTAAGAAATCAAAAAATTTTCTATGAGCTGACAAAACTGCTATGCTATTCTTTAAGTTTGAGGTTGCCGGGTCTCAAACCAAGTGATCAAAATTCGAAGTTATGTACAGTGAAACTTAAAGTTCTACTGTACGTAATTTAGTATTCGAAATTTCTCACTTTTAAATCTTTATATTATTAAATTTTTTCAAGTAATATTACTAATTTTTATAGTTATCATATTAGTCCGTATAATTTTATTTTATTGTATGCAAAACACAAATGTATTGACTACAATTAAGTGAAATATTTTACAAAATTATATTACAATACAAATTTGATACAAATTATAAAGCAAAAACACAAAAAAAATTATATGAAAAAATATTACATCAACTAACAAGAGTACACAATTTTAACGGCTTTTAGCTTGTAATATGCAAAACACAAATGTATTGACTTCAACTAAGTGAAATATTTTACAAAATTATATTACAATACAAATTTGATACAAATTATAAAGCGAAAACACAAAAAAAATTATATGAAAAAAATATTACATCAACTAACAAGAGTACACAATTTTAACGGCTTTTAGCTTATAATATGTGTATAAAAAAATTAAAAACCCCAGTTATTATTTTGAAATGCAGATGATATGCTATTAAAATTTATTATTTTACTAACTAATAATGTATTTTGTATTTTTATTATATATTTTATTGTTAAATTTTTATGGTTTTTGTCAATCCGTATAAAATGATACTATGATGTAAAATATAAACTTTTAAATTTATGTTCAAAGTTGTAATTTTGGAAATGAACACCCTCAAACTTCAAATTTGAAGTTTTGCCAACTTAAAAAATGAAGTTACTTTTTGAAAATACTCTTAAAAAATAATTTGGAAAACTCATTTGTTACCTACCTCAGTGCTAAAAAAGTTATTCGAGACTCCAAATGTCTCAGCTCTCACCATTCAAATGTACATACATTTTTAGATTTATATTATTTATTCAGTTATCAATGTTTGTAACATTTTATCTCAAAATAAAAATTATTGGGGAAAAGCCAAAAATAATAATTCTTTAACTACTGGGGATTTAATTTAATGGAAGGGGGGTTAGGCAATTTGAGTGGGTTTTGGTTTCTGGGGTGGGCACTTACACGCGTAGCCTAAAAGAAAAGCCCATCACACACCACACCACACCACACAACACATCATCATCGTCTCTTTTTCCTCCTCACATCCTCTCACTCAAAAGAGATAAAACAAACAAACAAACCCCAAGAATCTCCTCTCCCTAACCACATCGAGGAATCTGATCCAACCATGTCTTGCACTTCCAATGTCTTGCTATCTCCAAACGGCTGCGTTTTGGCATCTCCTAAGCCTCTTGGCAGATTCCTCAGCGCCAGGTCCGTGGGACGGAAGCTTTTCGTGTCCGTCGTCAGAGCTTCTTCCGATGATCCTGATTGTAATGACGAGGAATGTGCCCCCGACAAAGAGGTAATCCTTTTTTTCTTACATAATCAGAATGTTTCTTAGAAGATGCTGGAAAAAAAGAAGTAGTGTAGCTCTGTTTTTTTTTTTTGTTACAGAGTATGTATGAGTGAACATTAAAGTCTCCATGATTATGGATAAAGTCACATTCTTTTGGTGTTTTGGTATTGAGTTTTTATGAAAAAATGGCTACTTTTAGTGGAACCTTAACACCCGGGTAGAATTGGTGTTGAAGTGATTACAAACTTAGAAAAAAAAGTGATATTGTTTGATGGGTGAAACACACAGGTTGGGACAGTGAGTATGGAATGGTTGGCTGGAGAGAAGACCAAAGTTGTGGGAACGTTTCCACCTAAGAAGCGTGGCTGGACTGGCTATGTTGAGAAAGATACTGCTGGTCAGACCAATGTTTACTCTATTGAGGTTTGTTATATCCACTCTCATACCTTCTTTTTTATTAGTTTTCAGTTTTCCTTCCTAAGTTGTAGTAATATGTATGGGAGAGTAAAAGAGAGAGAGATTGGGAGATATATATTGGGTTTCAATTGAGGGACAAAGCTTCGAGCTTATAGATTTTTGCCTAGGGAACGTTTGTTTGTGATATGGCATTAGAATGTGATGGAAGCATGATAAGAAGTGTAAAAATAGGTTGGAGGAAGAAGTAATATTAGGGGCATCTGATCAGTTTCTTGTCTTGGGTCCTTTTTGGCTGAGGGTTAAGTGTAATCTCTTCTTCAACAAATCTCCAAGATGATACATAGTCTTATGCTTTTTGATCTTATCACTCTGCTGCTATATTTGGTCTCTCTTTGTTTGGGTTTCTTCTTCTGTCTTTGTTCCATTATTATGTCATTAACCTCTAGATCCTCCTCCTCAAAATATGTCATGCAAATTCTATTGGCTTGATATTCCTCTTTATTAACTCAATTCTATTGCTTATCTTTTGCTGAAGAATATAGTTTTTTTTTTCTTGTTACTTTCTGCAGCCTGCAGTATATGTTGCAGAGAGTGCCATAAGCTCAGGTACTGCAGGATCTTCTTCTGATGGAGCTGAGAACACAGCAGCAATCGTAGGAGGCCTTGCCCTTATCGCAATCGCCGCAGCATCCTCTATTCTCCTCCAAGTCGGTAAAGATGCCCCGGCTCGACCAAAGCCAGTGGACTACAGTGGACCGTCTCTAAGCTACTACATCAACAAGTTCAAGCCTTCAGAAGTTGTTCAAGCGTCTTCACCCGCCGTCACTGAAGCTCCACCGGTGGCTCAGGAAGAATCTTCACTGCCGGAAACTACATCCAGCGAGGCTCAGCCGGAGGAGGCGTCTTCTACTCCTACAACAAGTAGCACCTCTTAAGAGGTGATTAGCCTAGAGATTCACCATATGTTGTGTAAAAAAGAAATGAGGCTTATACCAAGATTATGCGTCTTGTTAATATTCGGATATAACTATTTATGTAATACTCTCTCCCCCTCTATGAGTTGGTGTTACAATCAAGAATCAAATCCTATTCTTATCTTCAGTTGCTTTGACCATGAAGAACAATATCTTCGTTTTGCCTTAGCATATAATCCCTTAACGAAGACATGTGTTGAGACTGTGTTGTGATTCTATCTTGGGACCAGGAAAGGTTCTGGCTTCATTACGACTTATGGACATGCACATCTTGAGGAACAGTGAAACTAAAATTTCATTCACGGTAAACGAAACTTGAATCTACTAAGGTTTTGAACCTTTAATGTGCCTGAAGAGTCTTCTTCTCATGTGTTCAAAATCAAAGAATAGTTCTCACGTCTGCTTCAAGTTACAACCAACTGATATTATCTCCGGTTACAAATCTTCAAACGTAGATATTATATCCCACGTGACTCAAATTACGAAGTATATATTCCAAGTAACAATATTAGTTTGAAATTTTGGACCATCAATGTTTACTCAATAAACACGAGGGAAAAAAACATGTCACGGATGTGGCTTAAGAGTCGTAATTGAAAGAGATATATTTCCTTCTCCACTAAAGTAGCTCGTAAAGTCACACGATATGCTTGTCTATAATTGTCGACTTATACAATACAAAAAGCATAAGATATCCTCTTAGAAAGCAACGTAGGCTCCACTTCCATTAGTGCATCAAACGCATCTTATACAGAGGTTATGCTGCCTTTAATTAACGGCATGTCGATATATAAAATGTTCTATATTCTAGTAGTTGATTACCTCTTTATCTCCTGTTTTTGCTAACTAGCTTTACTTAAAGGTAAGAAATAGTTACTATATCACATACTATAGTAAAACATGATCTACAAAAAATATGTAAGGACTAAGGACCGGCTTCGCTTAGCAAAATAAAATTGTTAGCTCTATGTGTGGTCACTCAGAATACATGTCTCAATTCGATGTAAAATAGCCGGATTTGCATATTGCGGGTGAACCACGCTTCAGCTTCTAATATCTGTTTTATTTAATAAAAAACTAGATCTTGATCCGCCTTTAAAAAGGGCGGATATATTTTTTGTTAAAAAAATTATTTTATGTAATAAAAATTATGATTTTTGATAAATTATATATTTTAGTTTTTTATAATTTATTTTTGTTATTTTAAATATGACTAAATTTTTGAAGACTCTGGATAATTATAATCCGTAATATGGTTTTATTTATTGAACCCAAAGTTAAACTTATTTTACATTGATTTTTTTTAAATTTAAATAAAATATTTTATATCTCCAACACTTTCTGTATTGAAAAATTTATTTGTGTGTTTCAAAATATTTTTATAATTTTATTAAATTTAGTTTATGTGATTTAGTTTTTATTTTAAATAAAATTATTTTTTAAGAAATTGAGATAATTCAGATATGTATTATGATTTTGTTGATTTAATCATTTGTTATTTCAACTTGGATTTATTTTGAGATTTAATTTAATAAATGCTTTCAAATAATTAATAACGTGAAAGATTTTTTGGAAAAATATGGTGTAAATATTTAAGAAACAAAATTTTTTAAAATGCTAAGAACTGAATTATTAAATACTCTTTAATGTAATTGAAAAATAATGATTTTTTATTAGTTGCAAATACTGCCGGCAAAAAGGTACATACAATGTTTGTAATTAATTGGAAAAGTCAGTGTCATATTTATAAAAAATATTCTTCTTTAATAGTATAAATGTTCATGCCTAACTGATTTTATAAACTGATAAAAAGACTGTTTGTTTAGTAAATAATTATATTAAATTAAAACTTAAATGAAGATAAATGTGACACATTTTTATTTTTTATTTAAGTTATTATTTTATTCATAAATACATGGTTTTGAATAATGTTTTTGGTTACGTTATATCCGCCGGTTGAAATTAAAATAATTTTGTTTACTAAATCGAACATTTAACCATATATAAAACTTAGTTATTTACATTTTTGATTCTATAATTGACACAAAATCTATATTGATTAACTAATAAATAAAAATATGCACTATTATTATTATGGTAATATAATTAATGATGTGTATTATCATTAAGGTAATATAATTAATAAAATTGTTAAACTAACTGAAATATGAAAATACAATTAATGTAATACTACTATTCATGTTTCCAAACAATTTTCATTTAAAAACTATATTTGTTTCTAAATATCTCCAAAATGTACTTCAATCTTAATAATATAGATGTAGGGTAGAACAATATGTTGAAAACTTTTTCTTTTGCTAAGAATATGTTGACAATTTGAAAATATATTAAATTTCAACTCAGGTACAATACTAATTTGATAAATTTTTTGGCTTTCCGTAACTAATATTTTTATATTGTAAGTTTCGATCTAATTATTTTGTCTGAATAATAGTTTTTACTAATGCCATATTGTAGTTATCTTTAAACGTCTTTCTAATGAAAATGACTGAATACTCTAAATACTATTGTCACATGTTAGTCGACGTGGAAGTGAGCGTGGTACCACGTGGGTATGGAGTGTGATTCAATAATACAGGACTGTGCTTCAAGAATATGATTCGTGTTTGGGAGTATTCAACTTGAAAATACATAGAATTAAGTTTAATCAAAAGAAAGAGAGATTAATTTATTGTCTTCTTCTTGTGCATGTACATAACTCTTTTCTATTTTCTTTTACATAACTTTTTTCTAATTTTGTTCTTATAAGATCAAAAGACCGACCCTTTAGTAATTTTAATGAATAACTAGTACATTTAACCAAGTTATCTTAGTTTAATAGTAAATGGATTCCAGTTAGAACTTTCGTATTAGGTTCAAGTAGCATTGATCATCTTAGCCAAAGCCGGTTCTTGCTCTTAACGGATGAAGCATGTGCTCAATTATAATCGCCAGAATATAACATTTCAAACGACCACAAAATTATCAAAGAACTCTCAGTAGTCTTGTGGTCGAAACAGCATCAATCATTTCAAAAAGACCAGTTTGAATCCTCCCTGTTGCAAAGATTATTTTTAGGCCACTTCTTACATGTTAAACTTGGAGCCTAAAAAAATAGGACCGGCTCTACATCTAACCGCTTCCTTAACGATGGGTTTCGTGTACCCGCATACAAAGCTTCGTAAAATTAGTTTTAGATTTAGAAATCTCTAGGATCTCCACTATTATTAAAATACTAAGTACGTTAGAAAAGATAAATAAACATTTTGTTACATAAATAATTTGGGAAATATGAGAAAATACATTGAAACAATTAGTAGTTTGTCCTTATACCACACTAGGAATTGCATCCGCGCGATGTCGCGCGATAGCTCATTTTATTAAAAATGTAATTTACATTTTATATGTATGAATGATATTAGTTTTCATGAATTAAAAGACTTAGAAGTAGATTTGTTATTGCTACAAGCGGTGAATGTAAACAATTTATTTTATATTTGCAGTTTTCTGAAAGTTTAAATTAAATTGTGAAGTCGAGATCAACTATTTATGAAAAATGAAAAATGACTTTTTACAGTAACATTTAACAGTATTAATAAGGTAACTTATAACGATAAATAGGACAATCATGAGTGGTCTTCAACCAAGAAAATAGACATGCATCATCGAAAACAACTGCTTGTAGGGAATGAAACATTAATAAGAATGGCATGAGCCAAATGCAGCCAAACGGATAAAGGTGACAACTAAAAATCATAGTAATCGAACATTATAACTAGGCTCATAAAAGGATATACAATATGCCAAAACATAATTTATATGTTTGAAAGACAAAAAATTTCATGTAGTAAAAGGAAATTAAAACCAATGATTTCATTGTTTTGTTTAGGATTTTTGGCAATCCAAACACGTTAAACTCTTCCTACTATTTTTTGTTAACACCGTTTCATTTGTATATCTTCTAAAACTTTGTAACCAAGTAACTGCATAGAACTTTCTTTCTTTACCATTTTTTTAGTTAGATTTGTGAAACTTTACCTTGAGAAGAGAACAAATGCTATTTATAGAGTTTGAATATCTCTCAGTGAATAGTCACAACTTTACATTTTTAAAAGTCACATCTTTTGTTTATAAAAAGACACAACTCTTCATTTTAAATTCTATAAGAGACAATTATTTAAAAACTAAAAACACAACATTTCAACTTAGTTATAATTCACAATATTTGGAATTAATCAGAATTCTCATTATTTATAGAATCTTCTAAAAATTTGTAACCAAGTAACTGCATAGAACTTTCTTTCTTTACCATTTCTTTTTAGTTAGATTTGTGAAATTTTGCTTTGAGAAATTCAAGAACATATGCTATTTATAGAGTTTAAATATCTCAATGAATAGTCACAACTTTACATTTAAAAAATCACATCTTTTACTTATAATTCTATAAAACACAACTATTTAAAAACTAAAAAAACACAACTTTTCAACTTAGTTTGAATTCACAAATTTTGAAATTAATTAAAATTTCTATTATATCTCAGTGAATAGTCACAACTTTACATTTAAAAAGTAACATCTTTTACTTATAAAAAGACACAACTCTTCATTTTAACATCTATAAGACACAACAATTTAAAAACTAAAAAATACAACATTTCAACTTAGTTAGAATTCACAACCTCTGGAATTAATCAGGATTCCTATTATTTATAGATAGATATACTAAATAGCGAAAATTTTACTTTCAGAAGCGTATAAACATAGATTATTTATAGATTTTGAAAAGTTCTCTTTGAAAAGTCACATATTTTAAATTTAAACAGTTGCAACTTTTATCAGAGAAAAAACATAACTTTTTAACGAACAATCGCAAATTTTCACAAGAATTAAACTGCCTATAAAAACACACACCCTTTCAATTTAAACAGTTGCAAATTTTATGGAAGAAAAAACACATCCTTTTAAGTAGTCGCATCTTTTCATAAAGAAAAGACACAACTTATTAACGAATAATCTCAATTTTTCACAAGATTTAAGCTGCATATAAAAACACACATCCTTTCGATTTAAACAGTTGCAACTTTTTACGAAGAAGAGACACAACCATCTAAGTAGTCGTATCTTTCGTAAAAAAAAGACACAACTTTTTAACGAACAATCGCAATCTTTCACAAGATCTGAGATACCTATAAAAACACAAACCCTTTGGAATTAATTAGGATTCATATTATTAATAGATTATGAATAAAAAGTTGTCCACTTAACATAAATATTTTTAAAACCCAATTAAGCCCCTAATCAAAGTTAAAAACGATTTTTGTAAATTTTTTAAAGTAAAAAAGGTAAAAAAGTAAAAAAAAGATATTCTAGTAGAAAAAAAAAAGATATTTTAGGAACTTTTTTTAGGCAAATCGAAAATTTGGAAACAAAATATTTTTTCAAATATTTTATTAACTGATTTTTGAGAAAATTAAGGAATATGTAAATATTTCGAATCTGGCAGAACATACATTCTGCTGTTCGTAAAACACACACCCTTTCAATTTAAACAGTTGCAAGGGTATAGTATTGTAGTAGATAATGAAATATACTAATGATAGATTACTAGTACTAGGCAGATTCTATTTCACCTCCGTAGATTATTAGTAATATGCAGATTATATGATTTCTCTTCCGTAGATTTATAGGAAACAGTAGTTCCAAAAATCTACGGTATTTCATATTGTAAGCAAAACCATAACTTTTACTTTCTACGATGGTAGGGAAATTAAAGACTTGTAAATTTTAAAATTTACCAACATCAGATTTATATGTAGTTAACTGAAACACCAATCTACCATTCCGTAGACAGTAGATTTTGTTTTCTGCTACCTTTAGATCAAAATATGAAATTGTGTTTTGCTAATATTTAGGCAACCAAATTATTTTTCATATAATTGTTTAATGTTTATGTACATTTTGTATAAATTTTCATATTTTTCAGAATCATAAAATAATTAATATGATTTCTTAAAGTTGGTCAGGGGTATCTGAGTCTAAATCTCAAAAAATGATTTATGGTAAAGAAACAATATAGTTGTTATTTTAATCTGTTTTAGCAATTTTTCCAAATAATTTCGTAATGAAAATGAGTCGAACAAAATAATGCTTGATGGATATGCTGGTTTAACAAACAAACTAGATTGATACCCAAACTATTGTGAACCCCAAAATTTGATTGTATCACTTAATCTTCATTTTTTTACCTTTTCAGAAAATTTTGAGAGCAGTTTGGTCAGGTTCGTGATCTGATAGTGTGTTTAGGATTAGAGACAAACTCTTAACTATTATCTGGACTATATGGAAATTCTATTCATCTGTTTTTTATTTTGGAAAATGGAAACTCAGAAAAAAATATTAGAAAACTATTTTCTAAGAACAATCTGAAAACGTTTGTTTCCCTATAGAAATGTATCAAAATATTCATAAACATGTATAGTATGTAAATAATTCAAAACATATGATCAAAATTTAATTCAGTTTCCTAGTAGATAAATGATTAAGTTGATACTTTTTATGATAAATATGCTCGGTGAGATTAAGAACATTTGAGTTTGAAAATAATTATACTTTTAATATCCACCTTTCTAACTATTTTTTATAACTTCTTAATGTATGTAAACCAAAACACCTGAAAATGAGAAATTCCTTAATAAATCTTTTGGGTGTAAAAGAACTTTCTTTTCCCTATAGAAAGATCACTATAATGTAAATTCACTCTCCAAAGTAGATAAATAAATTTGAAATTTCATAAAATAAAAAGAACTTTCTTATGTCGATAGGCGATAGCCCACAAATAAACAAGGATCCAAGTTGAAAGGAAAAATACAAAATTAAATCAAGTGCCCATGTCGTTATAAAGAATGTAATATATTCATCCCTATAGACAAATCTTGAAAATCATATAATTGAATATATACACTGTTAGTTAGTGCTTTCACTTTTAACAAAAGATCCACAATGTAGTCATTATTATTTGTAATGTAGCTGTAATTGTAGTTCGCCGCCATCTCTTATCTCAGTCTAAATTAGGAAAATCCAGTCGACATGTTGAGCGTGATGCATTTATACGTTAATAGCCAGAATAATACAAATTTAGAAATTCAATCGACATCTTAATTAAGCGTGATGCAGATATAAGTTAGTGACCAGAATAATACAAATTAACGTAAGTGTAGGCCCTCAACTCGTTACTATACACGTATTTGTAGGTATCTCTTGGATCGACGTTTACCAGTGTTGTCTAAAAACTTGATCGCAAATCATGATATGTCTTGAACATGGATTCTTACAGAATTGCATTCCATTTGAGATAACAAAAGCTTACTAGCTTGCCAGAGCCCTACGAAGGATGAAAAGAATAGTGAGAATTTAGATGAAAAATGTATAAATTGAAACAAAATAACCTAGGAAAAGGAAAAAAAATTGAGCAACCGAAAAATGTCAAAATTAAGTGCAACAAAAACAAGAATTGGATATGTTGATATAGAAGTCGATCACAGAACCTAAAAATCAACAAGTACAACAAACTTTCATTGTTCAAGGATTTCAGAACAGTTTTTTTTTTGAACACTTGGGATTTGGGAATAGAGTCTAACTAAAGGGTTGTACTTAAGGGGAAAGAGTCCTAAAGCCTATTTGCATACAACAATAAACATACACCATGAGATAGCATATGAATTTGGATTTCAAGTTCTGACCATATTATTAGAATCAAAGTACAGTAAATGCGTGTTATTAACAAAAACTGTTACTTAATTTTCAATCATTGTTCTACTGGCTCTTATTGCTTGATATTTTATTCCATTTCATTTTTTTTTGTGACAGCTAATTTGTTCCATTCAATATCATTAAAGTTGAAAAGTCAAGTTATTGATACAAAATGAGAACCTATTTTCCATTGCTGAAAATGATTATTGCCAATCCACTTTATAAAAAGTGACTGTCTTGATGATCTTTGAAAAAAATGATTATTATTTTTTGTTTGAAAGATATGATGATGTGTTTAAAAGTATATATAAAGATTACGAAACATATCTTTGAAAAATATCATTAAAAATATAAATTCCAAATAATTCTACCGGTTGTAAAAAATAGTAAAACATAATTGGTTATAGAGTTTTCAAGAAATTAAAGTTAAGTAAAACATTTATAGTTTGTGGAATCTTCCTTAGTCTAAATATTTGACTAAAGATTCATTAAGACTTATATCCGGAAATGTTGAATTCAAACTCTTGAAAATGTAAATTATGCAAATTATAGAATAAAGAGTAATAAATTTTTTAAACATGGTGCATAACGTATCATCAGACATGAATCTCAGATGACGATTTAGAGGGTGCAGTCATACATGTGTTGTCATAAGATGATAAAATTAACTGTCGTAGAATATGATAGCATAATTAACTAAATGTTAAAAAAAATTATATTTTTTAAAACAGTAAATATTTTATAAATATGTATGTACACTTTAAAACATAGATAATAATTGTTCAGCTGTTAATTTCAGAAAGTTTATTTCTTTTTAAGTTGCTTCTGCCGACAATTTTAGGACCAAATACAAACGAGAATCATAAATAAGAAAGCTGCAACTAAACCTTACACTAACTCTAAGGAGCATACAGACAATGACATGGCGCTCTTATTAGAAAGTTGTACAAATAGAGTGGGCCAGACTAATATTCCCACACGCCGCTTAATTATTTCCCACGTGAACGATGAAAATTAGAGGCTGCTCTCTTCTCTACGCAACACAACTCTCATGCACTTCCGTTATTATATAAACAGGCAACTAATGCACGAAAAAATATCAAACAAAACCCAACGATTCAAACAAAATAGTTATAAAAAAACTTTGTTCTATATATATAAGAGACAAAAACAATGGCGAGCTCAAGCATCATCAAGACCATTCCAATAATGGCGATCCCAAATATCAACATGTGCCACAAGCTCGAGCTCCTCAAGAAAGAAGGAGAAGAAGAAGGGCTAAGCTACGAGTTCCAAGAGATGTTGGAGTCTCTTCCCAAGGAGAGAGGTTGGAGAACTCGTTACCTTTACCTATTCCAAGGCTTTTGGTGCCAATCCAAGGAGATTCAAGCTATCATGTCCTTCCAGAAACACTTCAAGTCCCTCCAAAACGATGTCGTTCTCGCCACCATACCGAAATCGGGTACAACATGGTTAAAAGCTTTAACTTATACCGTCCTTAACCGACACCGGTTTGATCCGGTTTCTTCAACAGCCGACCACCCACTCCTCACATCAAACCCTCATGACCTCGTACCTTTCTTCGAGTACAAGCTTTACGCCAACGGAGATGTTCCTGACCTCTCCGGTCTAGCCAGTCCGAGAACATTCGCGACCCACGTCCCTTTCGGTTCTCTGAAGGATTCCATCAAGGAACCAGGCGTGAAGGTCGTGTACTTGTGCCGAAACCCGTTCGACACATTCATCTCCTCGTGGCATTACATCAACAACATAAAGTCGGAGTCAGTGAGTCCCGTCTCGTTAGACGAAGGGTTTGATCTGTACTGCCGAGGGGTGATCGGGTTCGGACCGTTTTGGGAACACATGTTGGGATACTGGAAAGAGAGCTTGAGGACACCAGAGAAGGTCTTGTTCTTAAGGTATGAAGATCTGAAACAAGACATCACGTCTAACTTGAAGAAGCTTGCAAGTTTCTTAGACGTTCCTTTCACTAAAGAAGAGGAGCAAAAAGGTATTGTCCATGCAATCTCGGATCTGTGCAGCTTCGAAACACTAAAGAAGTTGGAGGTGAACAAGTCAAGCAAATCGATCAAGAACTTTGAGAACAGGCACTTGTTCAGGAAAGGAGAAGTGAGTGATTGGGTTAACTATCTATCGCCACCACAAGCGGAAAGATTGTCAGCCTTAGTGGATGACAAGTTAGGTGGATCGGGTCTCACTTTCAGGTACAACTAAAATGTGGCCACGTGTTCATGACGTATCTACTTTTGTGTCATTGATATGAAGTCAGTACTAAAAAACACAACAAAAGTTAAAAAGGGGCAGTTGTTTTGTTGTTACACATGGAAGAATAAAACAATGAAACAACGTCCACTATTTAGTTTGTCGTTTGTTAAATATCAATAAATATCATTGTGCTTTGCCATAATGTTTTTTCGTTTCTAGTTCAAGTACGAGTGGATGTATTGATAATTTTTATAAGTATTATACATACTTCTATGTATGTATTCTATATATAAGCTATGTTAATTCATGCGAGGGAATAATAAGCTAGAGATCTACCAATTATATAGTTGTTGATATACTAAATAATTTCATTTTGTTATGATGTTTTCAATATAAAACTTCATTTTTTAAGAATAGAAAATTTCCATAATGGAGTAAAATTTCCTCTAATTCTACTCTGTTTTAGAGTGAAAGAGTAATAAAAAACTAGAAAATCAGTCTGTTATGAAAATAAACTTATGTTAACTCTAGTATAGAGTTAGGCTGTGTCTGAGAATTTTAGGCTATGCAAATCCAATTATTTATTTAGTCTTAGGGGGCGAGCAGTGCGATCGTCCCAGACTTTTGATATCAAGGATCTAATTTTTCCAAATTTTTTATTTATTTTTTTAAAGAAAAAAAATAAATTTATTAAGAAAAAAATATATTATATTCATATATTTTATTAAAATATTTTCAAATTTAAAGTCAATGTCATTTTATATACTATAATTTTTTAAAAATCATATTAAAATATATATTTTAATAATTAAAGGGCATAAAAAAATTTCACCCAAGGGCCCATAAAAACCTTGAGCCGGGCCCTGTTCAAAACCATGAGAATTTGAAATGTTATGGGGAGGAATCGAAATTCACATCTTGTCTAATTCTAATAAGTATGTTATCAACCTAACTTATAATCCAGGCACCTTCTTTGGATCATTCATTATTTAAAGTTTCAAATTGGAATAATTTATAAATGAGCTTAGAAAGATTATGGGGTTAACTGTTCTAAACTTGTAATCATGCATTTTCTAATCTTTATTTCCATTTTTGTTATAGTCACAACTGAATGTTAGTTTCATCTTTTCTGAAAATATAATTAGTTTTACACAAAAGCTAAATGTGAAAACAGATTAGGCACGTTTTTTTCAAAAAAAAAAATTTCAAAAAAAAACTAGATTAGGCACACTCACTATAATGATTATCCAAAATGCCAAAACTACAAGATCATCTCTACTCGGATTTGAGTTCTCCAAACACTTCCCTCACAGTCACAGGCTCACAGCCACAGAAAATGTAGTAAATATTCATATTTTTACATCACCAATTAATACTCGAGTGATATTACCAAAGTAAAAAGTAAATAGCAAAAAACAAAAGGAAAAAAAGATTACTGGAGAGGCGCGTATGCACGTGTGTGTGGTTTCGTTACCTTCCACCTAAAAACGATGACGTATTAGACCCGAACGAAGAAGATACTGAGCTCAGGCCCACTGTTCCCGTCAGGGTTCATCATGTAATACGTCTCCGAGTCTCTCGACCCGATCACTCTCTCAAAATGCGCTCTCATATACGTCAAATCTCCTTCTCTTCCCCCTCCTCCTCCGATCGTCACCGGCAACACACCAGCTCCCATCGAAACCGCGTGAAGCATCTGCATCACCACAAGATCCTCCTCCGTCGGCTCTCTCTTAACACCGTAACCAGACTTCTTCCCGTTACAGTACAACGCCCATATCGGTTCGTCCACAATCTTAGTCTTCTCGCTCGGCCTCTTCTCGCACTCGAGCGCGATCCTCACCAGACCGACACCAAGATCCTGCAGGAGCTTCGCCGTCGGGATGGCCAGCTCCAGGACGAGGATCGGGAGAGAGCGCGGGTTCTCCTGGATCGCCAGGTTCACACGCGCTTTCCGGTAGCCGAAGAGCGTCCCCGTGACGCGCGTCCCTCCATGGACGTGGTTCTCGTGGACGCGTGTCCCTCCCCCGGGGAATTTGCACATCGGCGGCATGATCGGAAGCGAGCGGAACACTGAACGGACGCGGCGGAATAGCTTGTTCGATTTGGAGCCGGTTGATTTGTTCTTGCCGGAGGGTTGCACCAGCGTGATCTCAGGCCTTACGGTTGATTCCTTGGACCGTGGACTTCCGAGAGGTGATAGTGTCGTCGGAATCAGCATCCTCGGTGTTAAAGGTGGTGTCGCCATTTTCGAAGGAAAATATGTTTTTGTATGTTCTTAAGAGTAGCGACTAAGTTTTTATGTGATCTTTGGAAACTGTGGAAGGCACGTTCGAGTTTTAGTCTTGTATATATTTTTGTTTTAACTTGAGTCCGCGACTTTCTGATATATAACTAATTATATTTGAGTTTAGCCGGTTCTAGTTATGGTCGGGGGGGGGAGATATGTAATAATAATCTAGTGTTCTTTTGGTGACTACCTGATGTTTATGTTTGGTGGTTAAGACTAATTCTATAAGCTCTGCTGTTTAAACGTTGCTTCCCACTTGCATATGTTTATGTGTCTCCTTGCATATTTATTTAATAAAAAAAAGCTTCTAAAGAATCTCTTTTGACCCATGTTAACAACAGCTCTGAGCCTCTGATGTAAACTAACTTTATTTACATAATGATTCATTCAGTAAACAACACGTTGCATCAAGAAAATGAAATTTAGGAACCCAAGTCAACGTAGCTTGATCAGAGTGTATTGAGCAGATCAAAACTGAAGCTTGGAAAGTCAAGCCAAAGCAGGATACACACACATAATATATTTTTTTTTATATATATATACACACACACACACACACACATCAAAGATGATGAGTTTTTGTTGTTTGTTCTGAAGCTTTCCTTACCCTTGATTACAAGAAACTCTCTTTGGTGGAGGCAAATTCCTCATGTTGGATTCCATATTGTTGAACGTGAGGTTCGCGATGGCTCTGTCGATCGAGTTTGTTTCTGATTCAGTCTTCTGATTTATGTCACCACTGAAAATCGAAGATAATTGTGATGAGCTTTACATATGTAATAAGATGTGTTAATTTCTAAGCATCAAGAAACTCTCTCTACCTGAAGGTTGTATCCTGGAGGAACTCCTCCGTGTTCATGTTGCCTGATTCACACTTCTGTAGTGAGTTCTTCGCAAGCCGGTAGAAAGTGTCGCGGAAGCATTTGCGGGTAACATCAGTCAACTGTAATTAAAAGATTGTAATATATATATATGTTACAAGACTGATCAAATATCAGAAAAAAATGTCAAAACCATGATCAAGATCACCACTAATCACCTTTTCACTAGCCCTTTGTAGATCCTGCAACACAACTTCTTCTGTAGATTGCTCTTCCATGTTCTCCTCACACAGATCCGAGATCTTCATTGGTTTCTCCCCCTCCTTGAACCAAAAATAATGTTCCAAGATCAACATCTCATACTATTATACCAACTTCATATCCCTTTTAACATCAACACTCATAGAAAACACTTTCACACATAACCGGGAGATCTACAACCGCAATACAAATGACCACTAGACTATCCAATCACTTGGCTATCTTTCAGCTATATAAATATTTAAAAGAGACATGTCTTTTACCATAAGAGGCATGTTATTACAAGCTTCCCAGTTGTATTGATACATCGGGACTTCTCTGCCGTCGAGAGTGTCGAGATAGGCAACAGAGGAAGAGCCAGGGCTGTTGTTGTTATCCGACTCCTTGAACCAATGGAGATTCCCATTCCCTGGAACATCCTCCAAAATGGAACTTCTTCAGTCACAGAACCGGAAACAAATCAAAAGAAAGAAAGACAAAAAAAGACGAGCAACAATTATGTCCGAAATCTCTTTATGTGTTATATATACATATAAAAACAATTTCTATGAGTGATGAGGGCTATACAAGAATGCGTCATCCATCTGTTGGATTCCGTCGAAATCATGAAGTGACGAAGAAGCAGAGTTGTAGAAACAACCATCAGACTTCTTTAACCTCTTTGATTCCTCTTCCTCTTCTTCTTCTTCTTCTTGTTTTACTTCTCCGCTCGTCCCCATCTCCATCTCCATATCCATCTGACTGTATAATCCCCCGCTGAACCCATTGTTAATCACATCGAAGTCAAAGCACTTCTCCGCAGCTTTCTGGGAGTTCATACTCCATCCACCCCACATATCAGAAGACGGATACGAATCCGACGTCTCGTGATAGTTAGGCACAACTAGATCCTCACCGTTCCTCCTCGAATAACGATCCATATCTAGAAAAAAAAATCCAAAGTCGATACCTTTGTTCACATATGAATAAACACAGAAACATAACAAGAACTCACCTTTGTTCAGATCTGAATCAGAAGTATCCTTTCTTTTAATCGAAAACCCAAAAAGATTAGTATTGAGTTTGTGTTCTGTCTTTGCAGATTTGTGAGTGAAGGAGAGAAGACAAAGAGCAGAGCAAGTTGACGGGAAGTGGGGTTTTTAACTAATTTTCGTGGCACAGGATTCACGGGCGAGATTTGTGGCTCAGATTGCTCCTCCATCTAAAGCAACTCTCTCATTGGTCCACGTGTTGGCCATATCTTTTTCTGTGTGATGTCGGCATTTGAATAAAGTAAGATCTTCCAGCTATTGGCCAACTTGCGCAGCTCTGTTGTGCGATTACTGAAACACCCTCCAGATTTAGGCAGTGGCTAGCTCACACTTTCGCTGACACGTGCCATGTTAATCGACTCGGTATTTACACGTGGCCTGTAGGTATAGGAAGTGAGGACACATCACAGACTGTCAAGCGGTGGAGTGGGACCGGCGGTTTATGGGATGAAGGGCATTAGTGGATAATGTTCTTCTTCTCATCCTCGTTAACAAATTTCCAAATATAGACTTTGTAAGACATTTATCATACCGTTCGTTGGTATGTTTGGGCCAAATGTTGGACTTGGCAATGAAAAGTGGTGGACTTAAGATCCTTGTAAACCCATCTATTGGGCTTTTCATAATAGTAAAAGATTGCTGAAAAACCGTTATGTAATTTCAGCAAATTTAGAGCAGAGAGATCGATCATGTTGTGGAGGCCAATAACAACATGCCTGAAAGTACTCAAGAGTCAAGACGACTAGGTATTTGCCACAATTACTCAAGACAACTAGATCCTCTCTTTCTTTTCTCAGATTATTTTTTTCTTTAGATAGTATATAAATACATCATGGTTTTACTTTTGCTCTTCTATTCATTTCGTAATCAATAGTGACCAAGTGATTTTGGACTACAAGTGACCGACCTTAAGGAACTTCCACAGTTCAAGTTCTGGATCAGTGGTACCAACCATAGTTTTACTTGTGAAAACGAGCACTAGTGTAAAATATTAAATACAAGTCTATATATAAGATTTTCATCTAAAAAATTCCAGTATATTATTGAAGCAAAGGTGCGTAGGAAACACAATCTACAGCAACGGTTCTCTATATACCAACGGCCGATTTTGATTTCTCTTTGACTAGGTTTAAGTCTCATCTAGGATGTCTTTAGTCTTTGATTGTTTGTTTAAGTGTTTTGTATTGTATCTTTGTTTCCGAGATTACCTCTGTGTAATCGTTGATATCTTGCATATTTGCTTAGTTTTAACCATTTGTTCTTATTCATTTTAAGTATGTAGATTTAAGTTTAGGCACTTTTAGGCTACATTTGAATTGCATAAGTCCTTATCAGGTTATGGAGTACTTCTTGGAGCCTTTGGAGGTGTTTGAATCAAGAATGGTGCATATGTTACTTAAAGAGAGGAGGCAGCGACCATAGGCACCGGCTCTGGAGAATAAGTTTTGGCAGCGAGTGAAGGCAGCGGGTAGAGTCACCCGCTCTGGTCCTTCTCCACTTTGGTCGAAGCTTCGCAGCGGGTGAGCGCAGCGGGTAGAGCCACCCGCTCTGGTCCTTCTCCACTTTGGTCGAAGCTTCGCAGCGGGTGAGCGCAGCGGGTAGAGCCACCCGCTCTGGTCCTTCTCCACTTTGGTCGAAGATTCACAGCGACCATATGCAGCGGCTTGCACCACCCGCTCTGCCTATTTATTATAAGCATGTAGATTTAAGTTTAGGCACCTTTAGGCTACATTTGCATTGCATAAGTCCTTATTAGGTTATGGAGTACTTCTTGGAGCCTTTGGAGGTGTTTGAATCAAGAATGGTGCATATGTTACTTAAAGAGAGGAGGCAGCGACCATAGGCACCGGCTCTGGAGAATAAGTTTTGGCAGCGAGTGAAGGCAGCGGGTAGAGTCACCCGCTCTGGTCCTTCTCCACTTTGGTCGAAGCTTCGCAGCGGGTGAGCGCAGCGGGTAGAGCCACCCGCTCTGGTCCTTCTCCACTTTGGTCGAAGCTTCGCAGCGGGTGAGCGCAGCGGGTAGAGCCACCCGCTCTGGTCCTTCTCCACTTTGGTCGAAGATTCACAGCGACCATATGCAGCGGCTTGCACCACCCGCTCTGCCTATTTATTATGCTCGTTTTGTACTTGTCTTTTGGGCTTTCTAAGACCTGTTTATGAGGCCCAAGGAAGTTTTAGGAGTAGTATAAATACTCTTTAGACCTAAAACTTAGGGGATCTAGTTTTTCATTTCCAAAAAGATTCCTACTTTGGTGAAAGCTTGAACCTTGAATCTGAATCTTTTAATCTGAGTATTTATCTTATTATCAACATGATTAGCATTAAATCTATCATGGGTTTAAGGTTAAACATGGTGATTAGTGAGTAGATTCTCTTTGAACTTGTGGGTTTGGGTGATTAGGGTGATTGAGTGATGATTTAGAGTGTTTGCTGTTAGATCTCTCTTGTTCTATGCATATCTCTTGTACTTAATGCTATTTTAGACTTGATATCACTAAAATAGATCATTAGTCATTTCATGCCTGACAAGTGTTTGATGAAATGTCTGAGCCAAAGTGATATTGCTCTTTGCTTAATGAACCAAGGACACTTGATGTTTGGGAAGTTTAGATAGCTATTAGACTTGCATTTAATGATTGCTTGCTTGATCTAAACCAAGGACACTTGATGTTTAGATCAAGGAAGTAAATGAACTCTTATCTTGACAAAGAACTTGTTTAGCTCTTGTGTCTAGGCTTATAGAACTTGATTGTTTTCTTGATTCAACACTCTAGAGAAGATCTTGATCACCCATAATCAATACCCTTGCCCATGGGTTCTCTTTACTCTTTATCTTAAAAGTTTGTGTTGCTAGCTTGTTAGTCTTTATTAGTTGTTACTATTCTCACATTAAAACTTGATTGCACTTAGATTAAGTTGAAACCTGCATTCTCTTTGTTTCAATATCATTAAGGATTGGATTGACATCTTAAATACTACTTTGATTTGTTTAAGGACTAAAAACACCTATCAAATTTGGCGCCGTTGCCAGTCCTTACTTGATTTGACATTGAGATTTGGTCTACACTTGAGACTAAGTCTTATTTTACATATAGTTACTGATTCTCTTTCTTCATCTCTCTTCTAATGTCAGGTACATGAACTTGAGGAGCAGAGGTCCAACAAACTTAGTTCCAAGAGTTGAAGATATCAGAGCACTTGAGAGAGAGAATACAAGAAGGAGAAGAGAAGAAGAGCAACAGGCTCACTTAGACAGATTAGGGTTTGTGATGGATCAAGCTCAAAACCAACACCAACCTGCAGCTGTAGATGGCCAAGGAGCTGCAAACCTTGGGCCACAACATCCCCAACGCCAAGCTAGAGTCATAGGCACTCATGACCATCCTAATATCCATGGTCATAGAGCTGGTATCAGAGCTCCTGCTGTGGAGAACAACAACTTTGAAATCAAGTCCAGCTTGATAAACATGATCCAGAGTAACAAGTACCATGGTTTGGCTTTGGAGGATCCACTAGACCACTTGGATAACTTTGATCAGCTGTGCTCTACAACCAAGATCAATGGAGTATCTGAAGATGCATTCAAGCTGAGATTGTTCCCATTCTCCTTAGGGGACAAGGCTCACACTTGGATGAAGAGCCTTTCAAGGGACTCTATCACCACCTGGGATGAGTGTAAGGAAGCCTTCCTTACAAAGTTCTTCTCTACTTCAAGAACTGCTAAGCTAAGGAATGAGATCTCAGGCTTCACTCAAAGGAATCTTGAAAGCTTTGGAGAAGCTTGGGAGAGATTTCAGAGCTACATCACTCAGTGTCCTCACCATGGTTTCAGCCAAGAGAGCCTACTCAGCACCTTCTACAGAGGTGCCTTACCCAAGTTCAGAACTCAACTTGACACTGCTAGCAATGGGTTCTTTATGGGGAGAACTGAAGCTGAGGGGTTGGAACTAGTGGAGAATATGGCAAAGAGTGATTCTATCTACAATGATGAGTATGATAGAAGCAACAGAGGAGGTGGAGGAGAGACTAAAGAGTCTAGGAAAGAGCTGAAGTCCCTTGAAGAGAAGATTGATTTGCTACTCTCAGAGAGAAACAAAAAAGAACAAGTCAAATCTGTTGGTAGCAAGAATAAGGAAGAGTTACCTCACCTTGATGAAGTAGAGGGTATTGAAGGTCAAGAAGAGTTGTGCTTCATCAATGCTAATGGATCTTGGTATAGGAAAGAACCCAACTTTCAATACCAAAGCAACTACCAGAAGAAGCCTTACAACAACCAACAAGGAGGCTATCAACCCAAGCAGGGTTACCAAGGAAATCAGTCTACTCAAGGACAAGGAGGTTCTTCTTCTACTGCTGCTCCTCAAGAAGGTGGTTCTGAAGCTATGTTGAGGCAAATTCTTGAGAACCAAGTTGCTCAAGCAAAAACCATGGAAAGGCAAGAAAAGAATATTGGGATTGAGCTGAGAAACATGCATACAAAGATTGATGGAGGCTACAATGATCTCCACAACAAGTTTAAAGCCTTGGAAAATCAGTTTGCTTCCATGAATACCAATTCCAAGCGCCCATTGGGTTCTCTCCCTGGTTCTTCTGAGCAAAATCCTAAGGCTCCATTGAATGCAATCACCCTAAGAAGTGGTAGAGAGCTGCCTACTAGACCTCTCATTAAGGATAATGAGAAACAAGGTGGGGAGGTGGCCATCAATCTTGATGATGATGAAGTTGTGATTGTTGATGAGAAGACCAATGAAGAGATTTTGGAAAAGATAGTTGCAGCCAAGGGTAAAGGAAAGGTTGGTGAAGAGAAGAAGGTTGAGAAAAAGAATGAAGCTGCCACTTCATCAAAGGATACTAGCTTCACTCCACCTCCCTATGAGCCTAAACTTCCATTTCCTGGTAGATTCAAGAAGCATCTTTTGGAGAAGTACAAAGCTATCTTTGAGAAGCAAATGAGTGAAGTCCAAGTCACTATGCCAATTATTGATGCATTCATGCTTGTTCCTCAGTATAGCAAGTTCTTAAAGGATGCAGTGACACAAAAGAAGAAGGAAATGGAAGGGATGATGGTCCTTACACATGAGTGCAGTGCCATTATCAAGAAGCTCACTATCCCTAAGAAGCTTGAAGACCCTGGAACCTTCACCTTACCTTGCTCTATTGGTCCCATATCATTTGAGAGAAGCCTTTGTGATCTTGGAGCTAGTGTGAGCCTCATGCCATTGTCAGTTGCCAAAAAGCTTGGTTTCAATCAGTACAAGAAGTGTAGACTCTCCTTGGTGTTAGCTGATAGGTCAGTGAAGCTACCTATAGGCATTCTTGAAGACTTGCCAATCATGGTGGGAGGATGTGAGATCCCTACAGATTTTGTAGTGCTTGAGATGGATGAAGAAGCTATAGATCCATTGATACTAGGAAGACCCTTTTTAGCTACTGCTGGTGCTGTCATCAAGGTGAAAGAAGGAAAGATTGATCTCCACCTTGGTGAAGGGCATGTTCTTCACTATGACATTAAGGAAGTGATGAAGAAACCCACCATCAATGGCCAGATGTTTTACATTGAAACCATGGATGCTCTAGCTGATGAGTTCCTAGAAGAGATGGCTATGGAGGATGCTCTACAACTTGCTCTGACTGTTGAAAGGGAGGATCAGTTGGTAGACAACAAAGAAAGCCAAGAATATGCTAGGATCATGGATTCACACAAGGAGCTGATGGGTGAGGAGAAGTTTATGGAGCTGCCACAAGTGGTTCAGCCTGCTGTTTCAGTTGATCCTCAAGAGAACCTTCAAGAAGATGATTGGAGTGAGCTCAAGGCACCAAAAGTGGAGCTTAAACCTCTTCCCCTTGGTGTAAGGTATGCATTTCTTGGCCCTAATAATACATATCCTGTCATTGTGAGTAGTGAATTGAGTGAAACTGAATTGTCCATGCTTTTGAATGAACTTAAAAAGTATAGAAAAGCAATAGGATATTCACTTGATGATATTAAAGGGATATCACCTTCTTTGTGCATGCATAGGATACATCTTGAGGATGAATCTATGACTTCTATAGAACATCAAAGAAGGTTAAATCCTAACTTGAAGGATGTTGTAAAGAAAGAGATTCTTAAACTCTTAGATGCTGGTGTGATTTACCCTATCTCAGATAGTAAATGGGTATCTCCTGTGCATGTAGTGCCAAAGAAGGGTGGTATCACTGTGGTTAAGAATGACAAGAATGAATTAATACCCACTAGAACCATAACAGGGCATAGGATGTGCATTGATTACCGCAAACTTAACTCAGCCTCTAGAAAAGATCATTTTCCATTGCCATTCATTGATCAAATGCTTGAGAGGCTTGCAAACCATCCTTATTATTGCTTTCTTGATGGGTATTCTGGATTCTTCCAAATCCCCATACATCCCAATGATCAAGAGAAGACAACATTCACATGCCCCTATGGTACCTTTGCTTATCGAAGAATGCCATTTGGGTTATGTAATGCTCCAGCTACCTTTCAAAGGTGCATGATGTCCATCTTCTCTGATCTTATTGAGGATGTTGTGGAGGTGTTCATGGATGATTTCTCTGTCTATGGATCCTCGTTTTCTTCTTGTTTGTCCAACTTGTGCAGGGTCTTACAAAGATGTGAGGACACCAACCTTGTGCTAAATTGGGAGAAGTGTCACTTCATGGTTAAAGAAGGGATTGTGCTTGGACACAAGATTTCAGAGAGGGATATTGAAGTAGACAAAGCCAAGATTGATGTGATGGTAAAGCTGGCTCCACCAAAGACAGTGAGAGACATAAAAAGCTTTCTTGGCCATGCTGGATTCTACAGGAGATTCATCCAAGACTTCTCCAAAATCACTAGACCCATGACTAAGCTGCTATGCAAGGAAGCTGCCTTTAGCTTTGATCAAGAGTGTCACCAAGCCTTTGAGAAAGTGAAGAATGATCTAGTTAGTGCTCCCATTGTTCAACCACCAGATTGGAATCTTCCCTTTGAAATTATGTGTGATGCTAGTGATTATGCTGTGGGAGCAGTTTTGGGGCAGAGGAAAGACAAGAAGACACGTGTGATCTACTATGCTAGTAGAACTCTTAACGAAGCTCAAGTGAAGTATTCTACAACTGAGAAAGAGCTGTTGGCTATTGTCTTTGCATTTGAGAAATTTAGGAGCTACTTGGTTGGGTCTAAGGTGATTGTCTACACAGATCATGCTGCATTGAGACACCTATTAGCCAAAAAAGATGCCAAACCAAGACTGTTGAGATGGATTTTGCTGCTGCAAGAGTTTGATCTTGAGATTAGAGACAGACCTGGGATTGAGAATGGAGTAGCTGATCACTTGTCTAGGATGAGAGTGGATTGTGGGATCCCTATTGATGAGAGACTACCTGAAGAGCAGATAATGGCCATCATGGCAATTGAGAAGCTGGTTAAGACTGGTAGAAGGATTGAAGAGGTCAAGGAGACTGATGAGAAGGAACCTTGGTATGCTGACTTGGCTAACTATCTAGCCACTGGAAAAGAGCCACTGAATCTTGAAGGCTATGCCAAGAAGAAGTTCTTCAAAGATGTGAAAAGATACTTTTGGGATGAGCCTTACCTTTACATCCTTTGCAGAGATCAGCTATATAGGAGAGTGGTGGCTAATGAAGAGATAGATGGGATCCTTACCCATTGCCATGGATCAACATATGGAGGTCATTTTGCCACATTCAAGACTGTTGCTAAGGTTCTACAAGCTGGTTTTTGGTGGCCACACATGTTCAGAGACACACAAGACTTTGTTTCAAGATGTGATTCATGCCAAAGAAGAGGGAACATTACCAAGAGGAATGAGATGCCACAAAACCCTATCCTAGAGGTTGAAGTGTTTGATGTTTGGGGCATTGACTTCATGGGACCTTTCCCATCTTCTTTTGGTAATAAGTACATCCTTGTGGCTGTAGACTATGTGTCTAAATGGGTGGAAGCTGTGGCCAGTCCTACAAATGATGCTAAGGTGGTTCTCAAGATGTTCAAGAGTGTAATATTTCCAAGGTTTGGGGTTCCAAGAGTTGTTATAAGTGATGGAGGATCTCATTTCATCAACAAGTTGTTTGAAAATCTTCTAAAAAATAATGGTGTTAAGCACATGGTAGCAACTCCCTATCATCCTCAAATAAGTGGGCAAGTTGAGATCTCAAACAGAGAAATCAAGAGCATTTTGGAAAAGATTGTTGGTCCTACAAGGAAAGATTGGTCTAGTAAGCTGGATGATGCACTGTGGGCTTATAGGACAGCCTACAAGACTCCTCTGGGAACTACACCTTTTAACCTTGTATATGGGAAGGCTTGCCACTTACCAGTTGAACTTGAGTACAAGGCATTGTGGGCTGTTAAGTTGCTGAACTTTGATATCAAAGAAGCTAAAGAGAAAAGACTTTTTCAGCTTAATGAGCTTGATGAGATTAGACTTGATGCCTTTGAGAACTCTAGAATCTACAAGGAGAAGACTAAGGTTTTTCATGACAAGAAGATTCTCAAGAGAGAGTTCAGTGCTGGAGATCAAGTGTTGCTGTACAATTCTCGGTTGAAGCTGTTTCCTGGGAAGCTTAAGTCAAGATGGTCTGGCCCTTTCAAGGTTAAGGAAGTGAGACCCTATGGAGCAATAGTCTTGTGGAGCAAAGATGGAAGAGACTTCACAGTGAATGGTCAGAGAGTAAAGCTCTACATGGGAACTTCAACAGAGGAGGAAGGAATTTCAGTTCCACTCTCCGAGCCTATGTCCACTTAGCCAAGACAAAGGAAGTCAAGCTAGAGACTTAAAACAAGCTCACTTGGGAGGAAGTCCCATGATTATCCTTGTACATATTTTATTTTTCTGCATTTTCAGGTACTTTTGGAGCTCAAAAATCACCATGGTGATGTGAGAATGTCGACAGCGGGTGATAGAAGCGGCAAGGGCAGTCGCTCTGGTGGTTTGTACGAACGCAGCGGGTGCGCGCCGCGGATGAGGGCACTCGCTCTGTCCCATCTCGCCCAACCCATGTAAGTAATCAATCCCTTCCATTGTACATACCATTTTTTTTTTTTTTTTTTTTTTTTTTTTAATTTGCATTTTTCTGCTTATCTCCTTTAGTATCTCTTCTCACTTACTAACACAGAGACTGTGTGAACTAAGTGTGGGGGAGGTACCAGCTTTTAACCTTGTGTTCTTTGATGTTTAGAGTCCCATGCATTGCATTGTTTATACATCTATGCATAGAAAAACCTAAAAAAAATTGAAAAATTGAAAATCCCAAAAAGAATCATGTAGTTGCATCAATTGCATAATAGGAATTGAGTCTAGATCATATATGTCGCATTCATATTGCATTGGGAGCAAGGATTGATTTAACTCTTTATGATCACATGCTTAGAACTCAACATGGCACCCTAGCTAAACATTGTAAGTAGCTTAAGCATTCTCTTGAAAAGCTTGCATGCTTCGAGCCTTGAAAACTCTTCTTGAAACTTGTTTGCTAGCTTGATTTTGACATTGTTCTTGAAACCATCTCCAAACTGAACTTTGGCTTAAATGAACTTAATCTCTCTTGCATATGGGCACTTGCATACTTAATCATGGATCTCATACACATTTGGGTTATCTCATTCCATTTTTACCACCCTTTGTTAACCCAAATGACACTCCCTCCCTTGAACCTTAGCCATTCTTTGAAGCCAAACATTAATTTGCATGAGTGAGGCCTCTTTTGATAGCTTGTCATGTGCAAAATCTTGAGAGTATTGGAGGCGACATAGATTTGTTCTCATCTCTTGCTAGCATAGGAACTTCATTTGAGCTAGCATCTAGGATGGTGAGTGGGTTTATGTGCTCTAAAGGTTAATATCTTGGGTTTGGGAAGTGAGAGAGATGAGAAAGATGAACGAAAGAGTGTCATGAGAAAACAAAAGCCCTGGGGATCTAGAATAGAAAGAAAGAAAAGCTCTAGATTGTATTTGAGACCTTCCCCCTAAATAAAAAAAAAAGAAAAAAAAATAATAAAAATAAAAGAAAAAGAAAAAAAAAATCAATAAGATAGTGGGGAAGGAAGATTGAAAAGAGTTTGAGCTTAGAAATGTGAAAAGTGAATAATAAGTCCCTAGTTGGTTGAGTCAAAAGAAAAAGAGAGTTGTTCATTGGGTGAGTGTGTTAATGAGTTTTATTTTGGGTTATATGATGATGGAATATGAGGGTAGAACTTAGGATCACTTGGGAAAAGGGTAGAATGATGAGAATGAATCTATGTATGCATGAGTTGCTTCTAATCTTAGATAAATTTTGCATAATGATCAAGCTCCTTGTTCTTGAGTGATTGTCACCTAAAAAGATTGTTTATGAACCCTCATTTTCATTCACATTAGACCATTTTGTTCACCAAGCCAAATGATTGAGATCATGTGCCCATTTGTGAGAATTCACTTTGTGTGTGTGTGTGTGAATTAATGTGAGAGTTGGTTTAAAGAACTTGTTGATTGATGAGCTATGCAACTTGTCTAAAGGCACAAGAGTATGGATAGGCCTTGAGAAGATATAGTGGAATAAGAGAGATTGCTCATGCTATTTATTATGTTTGTCTAGGATGAGGTGTTGAAGTTTAAGTAGTGTGTCTTGAGGTTCCAAACTCCCATTTTTCTTCTTCTCCCCTCTTGTTGTTTATGGAATTTACTAGAGGACTAGTAAAATGCTAGTGTGGGGGAGTTGATATCTTGCATATTTGCTTAGTTTTAACCATTTGTTCTTATTCATTTTAAGCATGTAGATTTAAGTTTAGGCACCTTTAGGCTACATTTGCATTGCATAAGTCCTTATCAGGTTATGGAGTACTTCTTGGAGCCTTTGGAGGTGTTTGAATCAAGAATGGTGCATATGTTACTTAAAGAGAGGAGGCAGCGACCATAGGCACCGGCTCTGGAGAATAAGTTTTGGCAGCGAGTGAAGGCAGCGGGTAGAGTCACCCGCTCTGGTCCTTCTCCACTTTGGTCGAAGCTTCGCAGCGGGTGAGCGCAGCGGGTAGAGCCACCCGCTCTGGTCCTTCTCCACTTTGGTCGAAGCTTCGCAGCGGGTGAGCGCAGCGGGTAGAGCCACCCGCTCTGGTCCTTCTCCACTTTGGTCGAAGATTCACAGCGACCATATGCAGCGGCTTGCACCACCCGCTCTGCCTATTTATTATGCTCGTTTTGTACTTGTCTTTTGGGCTTTCTAAGACCTGTTTATGAGGCCCAAGGAAGTTTTAGGAGTAGTATAAATACTCTTTAGACCTAAAACTTAGGGGATCTAGTTTTTCATTTCCAAAAAGACTCCTACTTTGGTGAAAGCTTGAACCTTGAATCTGAATCTTTTAATCTGAGTATTTATCTTATTATCAACATGATTAGCATTAAATCTATCATGGGTTTAAGGTTAAACATGGTGATTAGTGAGTAGATTCTCTTTGAACTTGTGGGTTTGGGTGATTAGGGTGATTGAGTGATGATTTAGAGTGTTTGCTGTTAGATCTCTCTTGTTCTATGCATATCTCTTGTACTTAATGCTATTTTAGACTTGATATCACTAAAATAGATCATTAGTCATTTCATGCCTGACAAGTGTTTGATGAAATGTCTGAGCCAAAGTGATATTGCTCTTTGCTTAATGAACCAAGGACACTTGATGTTTGGGAAGTTTAGATAGCTATTAGACTTGCATTTAATGATTGCTTGCTTGATCTAAACCAAGGACACTTGATGTTTAGATCAAGGAAGTAAATGAACTCTTATCTTGACAAAGAACTTGTTTAGCTCTTGTGTCTAGGCTTATAGAACTTGATTGTTTTCTTGATTCAACACTCTAGAGAAGATCTTGATCACCCATAATCAATACCCTTGCCCATGGGTTCTCTTTACTCTTCATCTTAAAAGTTTGTGTTGCTAGCTTGTTAGTCTTTATTAGTTGTTACTATTCTCACATTAAAATTTGATTGCAGTTAGATTAAGCTGAAACCTGCATTCTCTTTGTTTCAATATCATTAAGGATTGGATTGACATCTTAAATACTACTTTGATTTGTTTAAGGACTAAAAACACCTATCAATCGTCGGCTTATGTTTCCGGGGTTGTACCTTTTAAATCGCCGGCCGTAGATTTTGGTGTCGTTTGTTAAGACATCCAGCTTTGGTGTACTACTCCTTGGTTAATCTTTATCAATAAAACAACAGATGATAAAAAAAAAATTATGTAAAGAATACTTAGATCAATAGTGTAAAATACTAATATAATGACGTCAGTGAATTTGAGAGTGGAGTCGTAAAAGAACACCCAAAAATGAGAGAAGAAGATAAGAGTAGACAAATCAGCAGTAGATATTATTTTATTTCTAATTATTGTGACTTTTTCTAATTACTTTTCTCCTCAAACTCGGAAGACGCGAGGGTGTGTGTGTGTGTTACAGATAGATCTTTCGTTTCCCCCACAGCCCCGTTCCTCTAGATTCGCTCAGCTCCAACTTCTCTGAGCACTTTCGAGATCATATATTCCACCCCTCTCAAGAATCATCTCATTTGTTTGGATCGATTTTCGCTTTCTCACGAGATTCGATCTCGCTCTGCATCGCGAGGAATCTGAAGGAGATGATTGGTAAGTAAGAAGCTCAGTGTAATTGGACTTATAAGAGTCTATTCAATGCAGTCTACTTAAAGGATTTATGAGAGAGTTTATTGAAGTCTGTTTTAGATTCGTTGATTTGGCGGCTTCCCGATTTTGCAGGTTAAATTGAAATCTGAGAATCCAATCCACGGACTATTATCGATATGGAAGAGTATGAATCTTATCTTAGTGGCTCTATTCGTACGATCTTCGTTTTTCATTAGTTCTAACTTTTGGATCCGTTCGCTGCTTTCGCAGAGAAAATGCTGTTGAGGTTCTGCAGAGGTATCGCCGAGATAGGCGTAAACTCTTGGATTTCATGTTGGCTGGTAGCTTAATCAAGAAAGTTATTATGCCTCCTGGAGCCGTTACTCTTGATGATGTGGATTTAGATCAAGTTAGTGTTGATTACGTCATCAACTGTGCTAAGAAAGGTGGTTATAGTCTCTGCTTCTATTCATGTTCTTTTTTTAATAGTTAATGCGTATTGTAATTTGTATACTGTGGTTTAATGCAGGTGGAATGCTTGAACTATCTGAAGCGATTCGTGACTTTCATGATCACAGTGGATTGCCTTATATGGTATGGCACTCTCGTTTGCTTAAACAAATCTTATCAGTTGTTTTTTCATTAATGTTTTGGGGATCTTGTGCGTATTTCAGAATAGTGTGGGTACTGCTGATGAGTTCTTTTTGGCTACAAACCCTGAATCTTCTGGTTCACCTCCCAAAAGGGCGCCGCCGCCTATTCCTTTATTAACTTCCTCGTCCTCATCCATCCCCACGAATCCGGAGTGGTGTGAGTCACCGTCTGCGCCGCCGTTGATGCGGTCGGAATCTATTGATTCACCACCACACGATCAAGAGCTGACTGTTGATGATATCGAAGACTTTGAGGATGACGATGATAATGAGGAAGTTGGTAATTTCAGGATCTCGAGGCGGACTGCTAATGATGCGGCTGATCTTGTGCCTAAACTGCCATCCTTTGCCACTGGTAAGTGTGCATATCTTTAAGAGATGAGACTGATTAATTTCAGTTGCTGCTTTTATTTGATTTGATAGACTTTATAAGGACAGATCATTTTTTAGTTCTACAGACAGAACAGTAATTGTGAATTTATAAATAGTTTGTTTACATTCCAGTAACAAGAGCTAACTGACTGGACCATAAGTAGTACTCACATAGTCACATTAAAATCAATACCCCACTAATGCCTTAAGAATATTTATGTTTCAGGTATTACAGATGATGATCTCCGTGAAACTGCATTTGAGATATTGTTGGCCTGCGCTGGAGCCTCAGGGTATACATATTATCAACTTGCTTCCTTTTTAGTTTCCTTCTTATTGGTATCGTTTTTCTCTTACATATGTTTTCAACATTTATCCTGCAATCGTATAGTGGTCTAATAGTACCATCAAAAGAGAAAAAGAATGAGAAGCGCAGATCTAGGCTGATTAAAAAGCTTGGTCGCAAAAGTGAGAGTGTGTCTCAGTCTCAAAGTTCATCAGGAATGGTTACTCTTTTGGAAATGATGCGGGGCCAAATGGAGGTAACTCTAATCACAATTCGCCCACCTTTTGTATTTGTTATGTAACTGGCAATCAATCATTTGGGCTCATACAGATATCTGAAGCCATGGACATCAGAACAAGACAGGGTTTGCTTAATGCTCTAGCTGGAAAATCTGGGAAAAGAATGGACAGCCTCTTGGTACCTTTAGAATTGTTATGTTGTGTATCTCGTACCGAGTTCTCTGATAAGAAAGCATACCTACGTTGGCAGAAGAGGCAGGTAAAGACCACCTTCTCACATCGAGTTGTAATATTGATCACTTCGTTGATTTTATATTTCGGTTCTGTCATCTATTAATTTTTGGTATCTCAGTTAAACATGTTAGCAGAGGGGCTCATTAACCATCCTGTCGTTGGATTTGGAGAATCAGGTCGTAAGGCAACTGACCTGAAGAGTCTTCTGCAAAGAATTGAAGAATCAGAGGTACTTTTTCTACTTTATGTTCATGTGATTTATTACACGGTCTAGACATCAGATATTAGGTAGGTTTCTTCCCTTGAAGACTCATGAAAGTTATGGTGAACATGCACATTCTATATGTCACTGCTTCCACACTTGCCTTTAATAAGTTCTTTTATCCCTTATTCCGAAAGTTGAATTGGCTTAGATTAGCGGTTTCATAATCTGTTTTTCACTTCTCTTTTGCTTTCATTTCTACCTGTAGTCTCTTCCATCCTCAGCTGGAGAAGTGCAAAGGGCAGAATGTTTAAAATCTCTTACAGAAGTTGCTATCTCACTTGCTGAGAGACCGGCTCGTGGTGATTTGACGGGTGAAGTGTGCCATTGGGCTGATGGCTACCATTTGAACGTCAGATTATATGAAAAATTGCTTCTCTGTGTCTTTGACATGCTGAATGAAGGGAAGCTTACAGAGGTCGGTGATTTCTGTCACAATATTGTTGATTACATTTTCCAGCATCAATAATCCTTATCGTTTAAAATCATATCGATTTGAAAAGTTTATGTTCTTCTTCACAGCTATCACTCCTTGAGCTGCTTAGATTCCTATTTTTTTTTGTTTCCTCATATTGACATTCCCATATACACTAAAAAGTGACAAGTTGCTTATTGCTGCTTTTTCTAAGAAATGTTTATGAAATAACGTTGGTCATTTTATTTCAGGAAGTGGAAGAAATTCTTGAGCTTTTGAAATCAACGTGGCGTGTTCTTGGAATTACAGAGACCATTCATTACACATGCTATGCCTGGGTATTGTTTCGGCAGGTAAATTTCTTTATTTCAATGATATTGATGCTTAATGACCCTTTACTGTAGTTGTATGAGTATTTTGTGTGGTTGCAGTATGTAATCACTAGTGAACGAGGACTTCTGCGACATGCTATTCAGCAGCTGAAAAAAATCCCTCTAAAAGAACAACGTGGGCCTCAAGAGCGTATACACTTGAAAACCTTGCAGTGTAGGGTTGAAAACGAAGATATATCCTTCCTGGAGTCCTTCTTGTCACCTATACGAAGTTGGGCCGATAAGCAGCTGGGCGACTACCATCTGCATTTTGCCGAGGTTTTACCTAACCATTGCGTTTAGACACAGAAGTTACTTTCAATTCAATTACAGTAATTCGTAGATAGGATCCACCTTCTTCCTACTTGAACTGTACCCTTGCTTCATTGTGGTTTGTATATGGACACATATGACATAAGTCTCTAGAAACTTGACGCATCATTCACATGTCGAGTTCTTCCATATGCATGCTGAACAGACACATGTATATATTTGTATCAGTATCTTACATAAATTAAAATAAGAGCATATAACCTCAGGACTCTTGTATATCTTTATTGCAAGGCAGTTTCTTTTTCCCTATCTATACCATTGAAGTTAGTCATTTTTTCCTTTTCTTTACATCTTTTGCAGGGTTCACTTGTCATGGAGGATACAGTTACAGTTGCAATGATAACTTGGAGGCTTTTGTTGGAGGAATCTGATAGAGTAAGTAATCTATTTTTTCTTGGGTTGAGCAATATAGTTTACCGAACATCACTTCTGTACTTAACTGAGTTTCTCTACAGGCGATGCATTCTAGCTCTTCAGATCGAGAGCAAATTGAGTCCTATATTTCATCTTCCATTAAGAATACGTTCACAAGGGTAAGTGTTTTATCAAACTTCTATATGCTCGACCAACGATCGTCTATCAGTTCTTATTGATGGAGATTCTAAGATTTGAGCAAATTCCGTTTCTAATGTGTGCATTTGACTAATATGGACGGTATTCTGAGGCTATTCTTGCAATTTACAGATGTCACTTACCATTGATAGATCAGACAGAATCAGTGAGCACCCTTTGGCATTGCTTGCTGAGGAGACAAAAAAACTTATGAAAAAGGACTCTACCATCTATATGCCAATATTATCTCAGAGGCACCCACAAGCAATTGCGTTTTCTGCATCCCTTATTCACAAGTTTTATGGAAGCAAGTTGGTAAGCTTGGCGTCCCTCTCATCTTATTACTTTTTGGTTACTTCATATCAATTATAAATGACATCTTGGCTTTGTATTTTGTTTCAGAAACCTTTTCTTGATGGTACTGAACACTTGACTGAAGATGTAGTCTCTGTTTTTCCTGTGGCTGATAGCCTTGAGCAATATTTACTGGAGCTAATGACCTCTGTCTGCGGAGAGGATACAAATGGACCTTACTTCAGAAAATTAATTCCATATGAGGTTAGACTCGCACATGTTTTACTTTGAAATGTAGGAAGAATGGCTTAAACCACCTTATAAACTGGGTCAAATTTATAGATCACTCATGCTGGCTCTAATATTTCTTAATTTTATTCTGCTAGCTCGAATCTCTCTCTGGCACATTGGTTTTGAGATGGATCAATGCACAGCTGGGAAGAATTTTGAGTTGGGTGGAGCGAGCTTTTAAACAAGAGGTGAGATTTGATCGTTTGCTGATCTGTCGAATGACTTTGCTCTTTAATTACTTCGTGTGCTTGTCTATTATTTGTGGGTCCTTTTGTACTAGTTTTTCCGAAATATAACACCTTCAAACTTCTCTGTATAGCATTGGGATCCAATATCAGCTCAGCAGCGGCATGGGAGCTCAATTGTCGAAGTTTTCAGGATCGTAGAAGAGGTGAGGGTCCTGTTTCCTTTTTCATAGTAGCATGTTTACTAGTTTTACCAAGTCTCATCAGTTGCTTGTGGCATATGTATATATTGTGTTCAATTTGTTTACTTATACTTGTTAAATTTAGATTTAACTCTAGTTTCCAAATAGTCTGCATAAGAAAGATTAGAAGGCTTGAAATGAAGCTGTCTAATTAATGTTATGGATAATCTTTGATGCAGACTGTTGATCAATTTTTTGAGCTGAAAGTTCCAATGAGATCCATTGAACTAAGCGCTTTACTTCGTGGTATTGACAATGCATTTCAAGTATATACTAACCATGTCATGGAGAAGCTAGGTATGCACTGTCTGGTTGAATCTGCTTCTGAGCTTTGAAGTTAAATGGATAGCCTATATTCGTATGAGCCTCAGTTATTAAGTTTTATCTCCTTTAACCTGGACAATGATTTTCGGTCTATTCCAGGTAGCAAGGATGATTTGGTTCCACCTGTGCCAGTTCTTACTCGTTACAAGAAGGAAGCAGCCATCAAGGTTTTTGTTAAGAAGGAACTATTCGAGTCAAAACTGCCGGATGAGAGATGGTCGACTAACATTGATATTCCCGCTACTGCTGTCCTTTGCGTTCAGCTCAATACTTTACATGTAATTTCAAAACTCGCTTCCCTAGTTCGAATACCATTTATAAGTTTCGCTGCTATCTATAACTTTTTGTATGCTTTTCACAGTATGCTGTTAGTCAACTGAGCAAGTTAGAAGACAGCATATGGGAGCGATGGATAGCAAAAAGACCTCGCGAAAAGATTGTCATCAGTATGGACTATCTATTTGCTCAACTAATTCTGAAGTTCATTTTCCATTACAAAACTGTTATTCTTCCTTGTTAGCCATAGTGAATGATACATTCTCATTTGGTTAACTTTAAAGGAAAATCATTGGTTGAGAAAACTAAGAGTGTTAACCAGAAGGAATCTTTTGAGGGGAGTAGAAAAGATGTCAATGCAGCTCTGGATCATATTTGCGAGTTTACTGGTGAGAGATGCCATGTGTTTTATCTCCTTGAAGTATTCATTATCAAAGGGCTAAATTCATCTTGATTCTTTCACACTGCAGGCACAAAGATTATCTTCTGCGATCTAAGGGAGCCATTTATTGAGAATCTGTACAAGCCAAGTGTTTCTCAATCAAGATTAGAAGCATTAATCGAACCCCTTGACACGGTAAGAAATCTGCTCTTAAAACAAGTTCTTTTTTTTCTAAAATGAGCCAGGCATTTAAAGTTTACATGAGCATTGAACCGCCACAGAGTAATGTGATTTTGGGTTTCTAAAAAGTGTGGTGCCTAGAAGCCATTCGAGCATAGCATTCCTTGACGATCTTGAAATTTGTACTGGCAACATAATTATTGTCGACAATGCTAACTCAAATTTCCAATTACTTTGACCAGGAACTTGGGCAGCTATGTAGTGTCATAATGGAGCCACTGAGGGATCGAGTAGTCACAAGCCTGCTTCAAGCATCACTTGTCTGTAGTCTAATCTCAGCTGGTTTTGTTTACATTATTGACAAAACTCTCAAGTGTTTGCCTTCTGACAGATAAATTATTCATAATCTTTACCAGGACGGATTGCTTCGTGTACTATTAGACGGAGGCCCGTCACGTGTGTTTCATCCAAGCGAGTCAAAGCTACTAGAAGAAGATGTAGAGGTCTTAAAGGTAAATCTTTCTTAACAGTTATCTCAACTTCATGCCCCCAAATGCTTGACTTTTAAAAGCTCATAATGGATTTTACTAGGAATTCTTTATCTCTGGCGGGGATGGACTTCCTAGAGGAGTCGTTGAAAACCAAATAGCTCGTGTTCGTCTTGTTGTAAAGTTGCACGGATACGAGGTTAGTACATCAATCTTCTTACTTAGGTGTGGACATTTGGTTTCTCGGTTTTGTATGTCAATCCTTACTTTTGACTCTGCTTATAACTAACGCAACAGACACGAGAGCTTATCGATGACTTGAGGTCTAGAAGCAGTCTAGATATGCAACAAGGAGGAAGAGGCAAACTTGGAGCGGACACCCAAACACTGGTGCGAGTGCTGTGCCACCGAAACGATTCAGAGGCTTCTCTCTTTCTAAAAAAGCAGTACAAGATCCCCAAATCCCACGCCTAATTGATATGCTTCGTTTACTGGTGCTAGTCACCTTCTTTTAGTTTCGTTCTCTTTGTCTTTGGTTCAGTGACAAAAAAATACTCTGTATAAACGATTGATTTTCACAAGCACAGTTTGTAGAGAAATTAAAAATTTATCAGTGCTTTTTAGGTGTTTGCTAAAATACAATGTTTTATTTTTCTTTTCCTTTGAAATGTATTACATTTGGCAAACGAATATTCCATTTATTTTTCCATTTAATTTATCTAAAAAGAGTCTTGAAATCTTACAAAATTAGAATAAAGTCTGAAGAAAATAATAATACAAATGATTTATTGACCGATGAAATTCTATTCCTGTTTGATGTTTGCCTCTTTGACTATGTTTATTTTATTTTCTGGCTTGATTATTACTGTTTCCTAGTAACTTCTCTGGTTAGCCATGTTCCAACTAAAAAATGTTTTAAAATGTATTGAATATTCAAATACGATTACCTTTCTTACCATCGAACATAGAATTGCAATATGAACTGAACGAATAAAGACCATTCAATTCCTCCAATTATTAAAATTATACAAAACCCGTGTTGAAAAATGAGATAGAGTCTGTCTGCCAACGCACGCTAACACCATCCCTTCGTTTCTGTGTTGTCTATAAATGTACACAATACACAATGAAAGAGTTCAAAAGCTATACCTAATCAAACTCACCATATATCATAAACAAATAGTGAAATAAAGAGCAGAAACTCAGAAGAGGAAGGCAATGGCAGGGACTGAGCCGTATCAGAAAATGAACTATGGGTTTGCGATCGGAACACCCGTAGCTACATCACACAACACGAACGTTGCGGTGGTGAGTGACGTATTCTGCTGTCCTTACCCAATCCAGCTAACCGTCAAGAAGAAATGTAAAGGACTCAGCGGTGCTAAGCTAGAAGTGGTGGACCTCAACTCTAACGTCGTTCTCCGTGTCGACGGTCCTCACGACAGCTTCAGCAAGAAACGCGTTCTTCGTGACCCAGCGGGTTACCCTCTTCTCACGATGCGCGAGAAGGTAACAACTGTATAAACACTAACAAAAATATGTTTCTGATAAGTTATGACATCTCATAATGACCAAAATTATAATGTTATAGTTGACGTCGTTACATGACGGATGGACGGTTCACCGAGGAGAAGGCTCAGATCCAACGGAGCTGATGTTCACAGTGAAACGTTCTAATGCTCTTCAGTGGAGGGCCCGCCTCGATGTCTTCTTTCAGTCTCATCATCTCCCTGGTAACTTCAGCGTCGTAGGGACTTACTTCGACGACTCAGCCAAAGTCTACCATTCCAACGCTGTCATCGCCGAGGTATTACACATAACATATCCAATAGCATATATTCACGAGTCAGAATATATCAAAATCTTGTTTTATAATTGTTTGTCAACTATCAAGGTGAAGGAGAAGACGACATTTGGAGGATTTTTCAAAGGGAAACAGGACTTTGTGGTTAGAATAAATCCAGGCGTTGACTATGCTTTTGTTGTCTCTCTCCTCGTCATCTTGAACGAGACCAACACAATCTTTTAGCTCCATCCATGTCATCATTTGTTTTGTTTGGTTTGCGTTACATCTTTTTACATTGTTATAATGCCTTAAAGAAAATGACTGTGTGTTTACATGTTTGAAATATTGCATAATCTTGCTGCTCTGTTGATGTCTGTTTTGTATTTGTATAAACAAACCATAAGATCCTATGGGCGACACAACAGCTTTAAGAAGTATTGCAATGGTAAAATGATTGATTGATTGATCCTCTTCTGAGTTAAAAAAAAATCTGTGCAAATGTTACTATGCTAACCTCTGATGAAAGTAAAGACTAAATAGTGGTATGAATGGGCTGGTCTACTCTCTAGGTTCTGGCAAGCCATAGAGAGCTAACCGCAATGAATATTCATGTATTGCAACCATTATGTTGTCATTTACGATACAAAAAACTCACTAAAACAACTGTATATCACAACAACAAACAACAAGACAAAATTCAATGACCTTTCTAATAATCAAATATACACAAACATTAAAACTTCCAAATGCTAAATAAAAGAAACCTGATGAAGTGACGGCTACAGCTTAACAACATCTACCAAACCATCTAGAAATCTTACAGACGAGAAGACTCTTCATGTTGCCCCCAGCTTATTCGTTGATGGATTTACTAAGATGAATCTAACAAAGTTAAATGTAAATAGTCTCTCCTGACTTAGGTGTCCATATGAATTTTTGTACAGCTGACTTGAGTGACTAGAATACAACTTTTCACTCTCTAGGCCGAGCAAGCCATAAAGAGCTGAGAGCTCGTAGCCTCGAGGAGTAATCATGAATCGCAAGTAAAGCACGCGCTGACTGTCTCGTTGTTAATACTCTTATCATCTGTTGCAATGTTTGTAGTCTCAAGTTATCAGCCTGCCACCACCACCACCACCAAAGAGATCATTAGAAAAAGAACAAGTTCATTATCATCTTTTTAATATATTCACATATTAAATAACATAACAGTGTCAGATTTTTCTTGTTGTACCTGGCGGATAAATCCTTCAAGGGTACCTAGCTTCCCCATGGCCATGGCCATCTGACCCATGTAGCTAGCGACATTCCCTGACGAGCTTGAACCAAGAGTCCCGCTAGATAAAGTATCAGCTAAGGACTGTTGTAAGCTCTCCATCCCTTGAGACAAAGCATCTTCTGCCTGCTGCGATGTCTCTTGCAAGCTATTTATTCCCATCACCTGTCTCTCTGTCATTGGCTCCAACTGATTCGCCAGAAGCTGTTTTTTTTGCACAACATTATTATTATTACTGAAACAGATGAAGAAGAGGAATGGAGTTTTGAAACTGACCTTGAGAATTTCGGATGAACGGAAGCCACCAAGCCACAAGAAACATCTCTCAGCTGGTGTTTTCCACATACCGTAAAGCAAGTGAAAGACATCGTTCTTAGCTGCGTTGCTCTTTATCCTGAAAAGCTCCTCGTAGTGAGCCATCACACCGTCCACTATTATACGAAGCTCACCATCACCTGCATGCGCGTTTAGAGCAGACCTCAGCTCGTTCATCCTCTTGTTCTTTTCTTCCAGCCACCGTGAGTATTCAGCATCAAACGCCAACGCCCCTGAAAGATAAAAAGAAGTTATATACATGATCAAGAAAAAAAATCAATGAGATTCACATATCACAAGCCAAGCATTAAAATAGTAAGATAACTAATGGAAAATAAGCAAACCAACCATTTCCACCAGTAGAATGGGCTTGGTCTCCTGTGCTTGAAATGAAGACACCCTATAAGCGAAAAAAATATTCATTTATGTATACAGAACCACAGAAGTTAACAAGAAGAACAAAAAAAAAAAGAAATAAAAAACCGAATTAGAACCTGTTGTCTTGCTCTTTGAAGCTCCTGCTCAAGCTGGGTAAGCTTCAAGCGGCTGTTCTCCAGCTGCTGAACATACGCCTATGGAATGGATGGAATAATTAAAAGTACTCAAGGATGGTCCATTTCAGAAAAAAGAAAAAAGCCAAGAAACAAAGAACCAATGAAAGGTATTTTACCTTCTTCCTCAGTCTGCTTTTCCTTGCTGCCTCGCGGTTTTGAGCAAGCCTACGAACGGTCTATGGATCAAAATAAAATAAAGATTATAACATTGCCTCAATGGAAAAATGGCTTTTGAATCTATAGAGAAGGGAGATATTAGTATATCACCTTTTGATCCAACTTGTTCTTGGATCGTTCACTAGAATCAGAAGCAGCAGTGTTCACTAGTGCTCCCTCAGACTGCATTAACAACATAAAAGAATTTACTGGTCCATTTGAAACCACACTCGTTTGAAGAACATAAGGGAGAGAATATTGCACAGGTTATGAGCTAACTCACCCCAAGATCTCTGTCTCCATCTGTTGAGACATCGGTTATTGGACTCATGTCAGCCATACTACTTTCTGTACTAACACACTTGATGGCCAAAGACAATATCCACTTGTGGCGGCCTCTCTTGCAGTATAAGATTCTTGAGACTTCTCTTGTGTGCACAGATTGAACCTATATGAAGAAGACACTGCTAAGTTAAGACAAGTCATAAAAAGGAAAAAAAAAAGATTCTAAAATGGCAACATAGTTTTCAGGATCAAAGAAAAAAACACCCTCTAGTATAGTGGCTACTTCTGTTTCAGTTAATCAAGCAAGAAAGAAAAATTGTAGAGATTCCTTTACTTATTAAACACACAAGTATCCTCCAAGGCAGTTTCTGAGGAGAGCTAAACGCCTCACAAACTCAAGAACATAGGAAACTTTGTTTTATTTTTGATTAACAGAGTGATTAAAATAACCCATCAAATGTATGTATGCAGAAATCATGTACAGAGAGGCTGAATAAATGTGGACACTTGCTTTAAGAGAAACTATTATCAACATAAACAAAAGCAAATGAAGCATACTGTGTAGCACTCTGAGTTACCATTCTACCTTTAAAGGCAACTCGTTGAGCAGAGCAATAAAAAATCAAACCCTATCATCATTTGTGTCCTATAAAGCAAATAACCTTCACAGTCTAGAAAACTGTGAACTAATATCATCCCTCGGTATCAAAAACTTCAGTGGGAGTTAAGAAGGTAGCAAAATTGAAAATGCTTACGTGTTTGTAAACTAGGCACGGTCACACACTGAACAAGATAATATATTTCATTAGAATATAACTCAATTTCATTTTTTGATGACACTGAAGTAGCTTTGGTATGAATTCAAGCCAATAAATTAAAACCTAAACATCTCATCTAACTCTCTGATAACAGAATTAACGGTACATCAAAAAAAAAAAAAACAGAAGCATAAGCTCTTTTGAAGGTTTTAAAACTCAACTAGGTTAACTTCAAAGGCAAACAAACAAAGTTAGAGTGTAGCTCTGTGAAGCAAAGCAAAGAAGAAAACCCTAGAAAGAAAGGAACTTGCTTTTGAGGGAGAAAAGTCTCACACCTTGAAAAACGAAAACCTTTTTGTGTTGCTGCAGAGGAGAAGTCCACTGTGTAAAAGGTTGTTGGCTTTTTGTAATCGGATTCGAAACCAAGAAACAGAGAGGAGAGATGAGAGAGAGAGGATCCGAATGTCCAATCTCCGACACGTTCTGTCCTAAGAATTTAATCTACCAGTTCCTACCCGAAAGAACCCTCTTTGATAAAATTTCATATTAAATCCCCTATGTTTTCTGTTTTTCTATAACTAACTTCACTCTCTTATAATTACAAAAAGCACCCTTGTTTTTATATTTAAATATTCTAAATCCAAAGTAGATCGTACGTCATTGCTTTCCTCCTTGACCACTCAGACTAATCCAATAGCCATCTGATCTTAACAAGACTAATAAAAAAAGAATTAATGTTTGTACAAAAAGGATTGAACTGATAAAAAAGAAAACTAAAAAAGCTAAAAGCTTGGTCTGAGGTTATGTGAGTGGTACAAGTAGGTAAATGACTAAAAGTCAGCGGTGGCGAAACACACTACCTCGGCCAGAAGGTTTCAAACTCGAAAAGAAGCAAAAATCTTGTGAGATACACTCTACGCCACCTGGACACAAAAACATTTAGTTAATGCACTTGCTGACAAAAAGAGTGTTTATTACAATTGTTGTCCTGTTCGAAAAAAATGATTACTCATTTCTCTCTTTTCTCTAACATTTTCACCTTTATTTACTCATCAATAATGCTTTTTAATTCTCACTCTCACTCTCACTCACTCACACTCCAATCACTCTCTCAGCAGATCTTTCTTCATTCTCTCTTTAATGGCCACCAGATTCAACCACCACTTCTCAATCTCATTGGCCCTCTTCTCCTCCTTCTTCTTCTTCACTACCTTCTCTTTCACGGAAGATGTTGAACTCGCCTCTCTCCTCAGATTCAAATCCTCCATCGATGATCCACAGAACTCTCTTTCACATTGGTCCAACGCTTCTTCTCTCCATCACTGTAACTGGACTGGCATCACTTGCACCAGAGCACCTTCTCTCTACGTCTCTTCCATAAACCTCCAGAGCCTAAACCTCTCCGGTGAAATCTCTGACTCTGTTTGTAACCTCCCTTACCTCACTCACCTAGACCTCTCTCGAAACTCCTTCAACCAGCCTATCCCTCTTCACCTCTCCTCCTGTCTCACGTTAGAGACTATGAATCTCAGCACCAATCTCATCTGGGGCACGATCCCTGATCAGATATCTGAGTTCACCTCGTTGAAAGTTCTTGACTTGAGCAGTAACCACGTCGAGGGTAAGATTCCAGAAGGGTTAGGGTCTCTAACCAATCTCCAAGTCCTCAACTTGGGAAGTAATCTGTTAACTGGTCTTGTCCCTAATGTGATAGGGAAGCTGAGAGAGCTTGTTGTTCTTGATATGTCTGAGAACAGTTATTTAGTTAGCGAGATTCCTTCTTCTATTGGGAAGCTAGACAAGCTTGAGGAGCTTCTCCTGTATCGGTCAGGCTTCCATGGAGGGATCCCCACTTCGTTTGTGGGGTTGACGAGTTTGAAAGTGTTGGACTTGTGTCTGAACAACCTCACCGGTGAGATCACTCGTTCCTTGGGGTCTTCTCTCAAGAGCTTAGTGTCTCTTGATGTCTCGCAGAATAAGATCACTGGATCTTTCCCTGGTGGGGTTTGCAGTGGCAAGAGGCTTGTTAGCCTCTCACTCCATTCTAATCTCTTTGAAGGAACATTGCCTAGCTCTATCGGTGAGTGTCTTACCCTGGAGAGGCTTCAAGTGCAGGAGAATATATTCTCTGGTGAGTTTCCATTGGGGTTATGGTCATCGCCAAAGATTAAGATTATTAGAGCGGGTAATAATCAGTTCACAGGTCATGTTCCTGATGATATCTCTTTGGCTTCTTCATTAGAGCAAGTTGAGATAGATAACAACTCCTTTGCTGATGAGATCCCACATGGTCTTGGCCTTATCAAGAACTTGTATAAGTTCTCTGCTTCAGAGAACGGGTTTGATGGAAGGTTACCACCAAACTTCTGTGACTCACCTCTTCTCAGCATTGTTAACATCTCTCACAACAGTCTCTCAGGGAAGATCCCGGAGATCAAGAACTGCAAGAAGCTTGTCTCGCTGTCTCTTGCTGGCAATGCGTTTACCGGAGAGATCCCAAAATCCCTTGCTGAGTTACATGTGCTGACTTATCTTGATCTATCCGCTAATAAGCTCACCGGTTCGATCCCTCAAGAGTTGCAGAACCTGAAGCTCGCTCTCTTCAACGTGTCGTACAATAGATTATCAGGTGAGGTGCCTCACTCTCTGGTCTCTGGCTTACCAGCTTCGTTCTTGCAAGGCAATCCAGGGCTTTGTGGACCCGGTTTACCTCGTTCCTCTTGCTCCTCTGGTCGGTCCAGCTTCCATATAGCAGCTTTGTTGTTACTTCTGATATGTTTAGCACTTGCTCTCGCCGCTTCCCTCTTCATGTCATATCGTTATTACCGAAAGAAAGCTCAGTTCAAGAGTACTTGGAGGTCAGAGTTTTATTTTCCCCTCAGGTTAACCGAGCAGGAGTTGATGAAAGTGGTGAATGAAAGTTCCCCTTCCGACGTGTATGTTCTCAGTTTATCGAGTGGGGAGTTAATAGCTGTGAAGAAGCTAGTGAATCCGAGGAACATATCATCCAAAGCTCTCAAAGCTGAAGTGAGAACCATAGCAAAGATAAGGCACAAGAACGTTATTCGAATTCTTGGTTTTTGTTTCACAGAGGAGCTGATCTTCTTGATTTATGAGTACACACATAATGGTAGCTTGCATGATATGCTATCAAAGCCTGGTGATGATCAGCTGCAGTGGGGGGTTAGGTTGAAGATAGCATTAGGTGTTGCTCAAGCGTTGGCGTACATTAGCAAAGATTATGTGCCACACTTGCTCCATAGGAATCTTAAGTCAACAAACATTCTCTTGGACAAAGATTTTGAACCCAAGATCAGTGATTTTGCTCTTGACCAGATCGTTGGAGAAGCTGCTTTTCAGTCCTATTCCTGCTATACTGCACCAGGTACAGTGTCAAGTGACCATACTGATTATGAGTGAACTTATTGGTATCATAATCTGAAAAGCGTGTGTGTATTTTTCTTTGATTGTATCTAGAAAACAATTACAGCAAGAAAGCAACAGAAGAAATGGATGTTTACAGTTTTGGAGTTGTACTACTAGAACTTGTGACAGGGCAAAGAGCAGAAGAAGGAGGATCTGGAGAGGCCCTTGACATAGTGAAGCAGGTAAGGAGGAAGATAAACCTGACAGATGGAGCTGCCCAAGTTCTTGACCAAAAGATCTTGTCCAGCTCTTGCCAGTCAGACATGCTAAAGACCTTAGACGTTGCTCTCGATTGCATTGCCGTTGCTGCTGAGAAACGACCTTCACTGTTTCAAGTTATCAAAGCGCTTGAGGGTATAATAAGCTCAGCTTCAACTGAGAAGCTTCCGGTTTCCACATAAACAATAAAGCCAAGAGAGAGAGACCATTTTATTCGCTCTAGTTTTTTACTATAAAAAATTAAGATAAGTGCAAGATTGTATGTTTTGTTTCTGGAGTGTATGTGTGAATGTACATCTGATGAGCTTTGGGTTTAGATTTCTCCGAGGAGTCTGTATCTTTCGTTTGTGGGAGAGAAACTAAGGTTGTCTTTTTCTTCAACCCCTTTGATGATTTTGTAGTAATGGAGGAGATCTTGATGTTTCTACCTCTTCGTTGTTGTTGCTGTTGTTGTATACTATGTTTTGTGTCATGGAAACCTTAAGGTTGTCACTGAACTCTGCAACCATATCTGTCAACTGTGAACTAGAAGGAAGACAATACTGAACCGGATCGACTTGTCTAGGAAAGTTTCTAGTTGCATCTCCTGATGAGCTTCTACTCTCAGTTATGCTCTGGAAACACACAGAAACAACATAGTATTAGCAAGAGATCTCATCTTCTTATCTAATCATCATTAAAGGATGGAAAAAAAAGTAGATGAACCTGAGCGTTGAGCTCCTCAAGAACAGTTCCTGGGACAGGGTATGGGCAGAACTCATCTGGGGTGAAATTGCATAAGATCCTTTTTATTAAACACAAACCAATTGATGGGCAGACCTGCACAAAACATACACAAGCAAATATTAAACCAATAGACTATGTAGCATCACAGCTTCAGAGTGTTAATAAGCAGTACTAAATTATGAAGTGTACTTTACCTCATCTCTGGTGGAACTGTCTACAAGCATTTCTTTTGGAAGCATGAGTAGATCGCTCAGTTCATTGAGCAAGTGGAAAGGCTTAAATATCTCATCTCCTCTTTCCGCAGAATGATCATCATCGATTTCAAAGATGTCTGTAAGCAATCTTGACCAGTAGCCAACCTGTATAAACTTTATGTTATCTAAGTATACATAACTCATGCCTGTACAACTTGGAATGGTTTATGTGTATACCATGTTTTTTAGTTTAACGCCAGATTCAAAGCTCAAAACCCCTGCTGGGATTGGCAGAACTCTTGGGTCACAAATGGGATCAGAGTCAGGATCAGTTGGTATCTGATGAGCTGACTCACGGAGAATGGCATTGAACATAGCCACATCAAGTTTTGAAATGCATTGCTCCATAACCTTTAGTTAGACAGAACATGTCAGTTAATTCCAGTAGACAAATCACCATTCCACTGTAAGAAGAGAAGGTAAAAGTTATGTACCATTCTTGTTAATACATGCAGACAACCACATCTCGCTTCTTGGATAGGACAGAGCCGTTGAAGAGCCTCCTCAAAAGCTTTTTTCCATAGGTTTACAGAAAAGCTCTCTTGTAACCTGTCACATGTTGCTGGCTCTGAGAAATTCGCCATCATTTCACACTTTGTTGAGCCTACTCCTTGAGGTCTCATATGAACCATCATTACCTAAGACAAGGAGTAACTAAAGCTATTTAATATCTCTCCGTTTTGCTTTCAACACAAGAAAGGATGATAATATGCCTTTTTGGATTTTTTACCTGTGACCATATGGAACCAACAGTTTTTGTGAATAAACATGATTCAACTCTTCTTAGTGCAGTTATCAGAGTTCTTGTATCTGTCCAATCTTCTTCAAGCCAGTTTGATCCATTGAGATCTGTGCCATCATATTCATGTGATGTGATCTCTCTCAACATGACAGTGTTGGACAACCAGAAAGTTAACCTGAGACAAAGCAACATAATAAGATTTACCAGATTCTATAGAAACATATGTGTACAAGAAATGTAATAAACATTTATTTTGCTTACCTTGGTATATCGCTTCCACAGGACTTCACCACCAAGAAGAGACCAGATACAATGTTTTTGGCTACTGAGATTAACTTGTTTTCACTCTGATTTTTTCTAGCAAGCGCGTAGAGTCTAGAAAGGTCTCGTGCAGGTCTATGCAGCTCATGTTCTGAGCTCCCATGCTCTGGAAACACAGAGTATAGTGACATCTCAAGAGTAGCCACTTCTCTCAGCTCTTCTTCAAGTTGCTCGACTCGAGATTCCAATGTCCCAATCTTTTGCGTCAAGACTTCACTTCTTTTCTCTTCCTTGTCCACAGGCACTTCATTGTCACTGTCAGTGTTATTATTCAACGCATCTTCAAACTTGTCATCTTCTTTTGCATCCTCAAAAGGAGCGTCATCAACCGCTTCAGGAGCAGAAGTCTTCTTATGCTCAGAGCTGCTTCTATAAGAGGAGAGATCAGACAGAGCTTTTGCCTGACTCTTACTGGATCTCACGGTCTTTCTAGCAGTGCCGTGGAAGGTGTTGGATCGAGATCTAACCGAACCGACATTAGTTCTTCCCTTTGACGTTAACGGTATATCCTGAGAGCTTCTGCTCTTGGGAACCCTTGATGACTTCTTATCTTCAGGGGAAAACACATCACCTCCTTGTGAAGAAGACACAGAATCATTGTTTGTTTCAGTCCCTGATTCGTAATCCATCAGAGTCTCATCATTCCTTGGTTTCTCGTTAGCATCGTCCATGTAATGAAGATTCACATTGTCATAGACTTCAGAAGACTCGGATCCAGTTGTTGAATCATTTAGAGTGACTGAAGAAGGATCAGAAGCAGTCGCATCTAGAACTCTGGAAACAAGCTGAGCAGCATTCAGAGGTTTCCCTTTACTAGTGCCAGGTCGCTGTTTCTGATCTTTCTTTGCTAAAGTGGAACTGGTTCTTGGCTGAGAGGTAGTTGAAGTTCTTGGCCTCTCAGATCTTCTCATCTTCTTCTAATCCTGAAAATAAAAAAATGAAGTGAGATAAATAAAATAAAGTTGAACTTCTCAAGATTTTACCAAAACAACAACTAAGTAAATCACATTCTGCAGCAGAGATCAAGAAAATGTATTGTCTTACACATTTAAAAAAATTATAATAATCATAACAGATTTATGGAATCTTGAGAAGCAAGGCAAGAGAACATGACCACCGACTCAAGTGTCGACATTATTGTAGCCTGGTCATAACTCGTGACAGCAACACATGTTTCCTCATAGACAAACAAACATTTCATTCATTCATTCATGAGTATCACAAAATTTTCATGATTATCTAATTATATACTGTAAGAAACAATACAAAAATTAAAATAAATCATCAACTTGTGCCGACAGTAACAAGACACAAGTAAGCATTAGTAAGTAACGTATGAGCACGTCTTCATCTACTATTATTTAATTAAAGACAAATACCAAGTCTCTCTTCATCTCTCTTTTTAGTCGGAAAACTGATCGAATATGATCGGATTCAAAGGAGATGGATCATGGATGAAGCAAAGAATGATGATGATAATGTAAATGAAAATATGAAAGATGCATTGTAGTGTGGTACATACAACAAACCTGAGAGGAGAGATCCAAGTCGGTGAAGTGAAGGATCAGGGATGATTCAGAACAGAGCAGAGAAGATTTTGGGATGGAGATGTATTTGTTTTTGTGGGAGTTTCTGCAGAGAATATAAGAGTTTGTTGTGAGTTTGACTCTCGGGTTTATAAGAGGATTAACGTGTAGACAATTTTCTCTCTCTCTTTGTTTGGATCGGTCGGTGATTTGTTTAATCAATCAGATATAGAGAGGATCGGTTACACCTAAAGACAGATGCTACGTCGTGATCTTCCCACTTCCGTATTTTTTGTAACAATTCAAAATTAGTATTTCATGGATCCCAAAAAAGTTTTTTTAGCAACAAATAAATATGAAGGAATAATGGTCATTTAAGTAAAATAGTATAGATGGAAACAAATCTGTGAAAATTGAGTGGTAAATAAAAGAAAGTTTAATTTACAAAGGAAGCATTTATTTTATTACTGAAAGCGAAAATCTGAATAACATGTTCCTTCCAAATGTGGCAACAACAAATCATGTGTTGGATATTTAGAATCACATGGATGTGTCTATATATCGAACAAAGAATATAGGAACACAATTGCTTAGACAAGATAATTATGCCCGTGGGACCTTTAGAGTGTGTGATATCCAAAGTTGGAAGAAGAGAACATACATGGAGATACAATCTCAACTTCAGAGATCATCAAATACTGAGACGAGTTAACTACTACACCTCTTCTGGTGATTATGAGATCTTGGTATTGATCCAGTGTATTTAGTAAAGCTTTCTCAGGCATTGATTCAAAATCTTTGTTTGTTGAACAAGAATGCGATCTCTCATAACTACATAAAGAGCAGCGGAGAAGTAAATGACAATGAGACCAGACTCGTTGTGGCTAGAATCGTTGCTCCGGACAAGTTCTTGTGCTGATCTGCAAGATGCAACCATCTTATTGAGAACAGAGTGCAACCATCCTACCAAAAAAAGTTTAGCTGAGTAAGTTTTATGAACCGTTAATGGCTCTTTAGACCCTTTATCACTCGATTTACTTGATTCTATAAAAGAAAGCTTTTCACTAGTTAATGGTTTTGCTCTGTTTATGTGGTACCCTACTCTAGCTTTGCTAGCCGATACATCAAAATACATCTTGAAAATGTGTGGATTCACCAAACGCACTTTGTTTCACATTTTTACTAATCATTCCAAATGAAAGACACATATGTCCTTAGACTTTATTTATCGTGGTGGTAATAAAGAAAGCTTGGTTGCTTAAAACATCACTTGCACATCTTGAGAGGTGCACCACACAGACACTTGTTGTGAAGATAGGCATAAGCATCAAATCTGTGAAAATCCCCTCCCTTAGGGATAGGTCCACACAATCTGTTATAGCTAGCATTGAAAGTCTGAAGACTAAGTTCTGTCCACTGAACCGGGATACTCCCTGTGATCCCGTTGTGATTCAAGTCCAAGAGATTAACTGTCTTAGCAACCTTAACCTTGGAGATATCGAACTGGAACATGTTTCTTGATAAATCAATGGTCCATGTCTTTTTATTGGTTCCAAACAACATCGAAGCGTCACCCCTGAGCTTGTTATGGGAAAGATCGATCATGTTAAAGTCTAGGTTGCCTAGTGACTTTGGTATCGAACCAGTGAGCTGGTTGTGTGATAGGAGAAGGTCGGGGACTTGTCCTGGAAACGATCCAAATGACTCTGGTATCGGACCTAATGAAAGTTATAAATGTTGATGTTTGAAAGAATACATTTTGGTAATTAATAGGATTAATTGACTAATGAAAAAAAAAGATATTTCTCACCTGTGAGCTTGTTACCGCTGAGTTCAAGATAACCGAGTTTAGGCAACAAAGCAAGAGAACTAGGTATATAACCAGAGAAGTCATTGTAAGAAAAGTCTATATACTCGAGGTCCTTGAGCTGGCTAAGAAAATCAGGAATCCGACCGGTCAGCTTGGTCCTTCTGAGCCTGAAAAAACGGAGGTACTTGAGCTTGGCAATGGCGGGCTGGATTGGGCCGGCGAGGTTAAGGAGTTCGCTGAAGATGAGTGTTTTTAGATAAGGTAAGTCGCCGACTTCAGGAGGGATCTGAGCGGATAGCTGGTCGTCTAAAATGTAGAGGGAGGTGACGCGGTGGTTAACAGTTGCGTCGCCGCACTCAACGAAGACCCAGGTGCAGCAGTCGTCTTTCGGGTCCCAGGAGATGATGCTGTAAGGGTTGTTAAGTGACTTCTTGATCTTGAGGAGGGTGTTCTTGTCATCTTTGTGACAGAGATCTTTAGATAAAGAGGCCGTGAGGAGGAGCATCAAGAACAATAAGAGGAGCAGTGTGGTTGTCTTGCCCATAGTGGTAGTCCTTGAGTTTGAGTTTTAGTGGAAACTTGTAAATGATATATAGGCTAAGGGCCTAACTTAATCAGTAGGAAACATGGAAGGGTTTTGCTAATTAATTTCTTGTTTATCTGCACTATGTGCAGAAATAAAAGTTTTTTAGATTTAAATTATTTTTATAAATAATATTTTATTTTTTTTAGATTTTATTATTTTCTTATAATATCTATACTAATAAAGTAGACTTTTTTATCTTCTTGGGGGAAAAAATGCCATGTGGAATTTTTTTTTTAATAATTAATTTATTTTCTCAATTTAAATTTATTGAATTTTGATATTAATTGTGAAATAAATGGGGGAGAGAGAGGTTAAACTTTTCTTCATACATGTCCAAACGTTTATAACAGTGTTTTAAATTTGACCCGGATCCGTAATTGAACCGATAAATCTGTGACCCAATAGAAATCGGGTTTGAGTTTTATTGCAGCACTGATTGAACTAATAGATAGTTTTTATTTTTACTATTTTTAGTTTAAGTTATATTTTGAAAATATTTTTTATATTCTAAATTTCTAATTAAAATTTTGAAATTTCAGTTTTATTGTCGTCTTCCTCTTCGTATACACTACAATTTACGTTTGCAAGAAATGTGGCATGATTGTGTTTGAGCTGTATGTTCGTAAAACAGACTGAAACACGATGAGGCTTATTATTCCCCTACACTAAATTTTTTTTTGCAAGAAAAGTGAATAGATTAATTTTTTATTTTTTTATTTAACTTAATTTATTACAAATCGTTACATTTTTAATTTACAGATCAAAAAAAATAAAATCATATGATCATATGAATTACAAAATAGAGTTTGGATTGTTGAACAAGAAAAACCTACCGAGATTGATTATAATAAATTGGAGAATGCTCTTATTGGAGAATATCCCAAAAATGATGAAATGACAAATTTAGAAAAAAAAATGTTGGTAAGTTTTAATGTAAGAACATCTACTTCTATAAAAAAAATTAGTTTCTTGAGAATCAAAAATTAGAGCAGTAATTGAAGAAGGTAAATGCAAATAGTCAACAAAGAAAAATTATATTATGGTAAAAAAAATTAATCAACAATGAAAAATAATATTAACAAAAGAAAAGATTACTACCATTTTTGTAATATGCCATGTGTCAATTACGGATCCGGATCAGTATTCACAGTTGACCACATTTATGTTTTCAGTTTTTACAGTCGACCTTTTTGAAATGATCTATCGACATGCATCGAATTAGTAGAGTATCAAACATCTTCTGAAAGAAGTGAACACTTATAAGATCAGTAGCTTTGAAGTTGTAAGAAGCAACACCCACTTCAAAATTGAGATTCATGCGTCCTTATTCGCTTCAACATCTTATAAAGTTTGTTTTAATTAATTTATGTTATATGATTTTGGTCCGTTGATGGTATTATGACACACACTAATACTTAGCTGCCAAATAAATCAGGAAACTGAATAGACACAACTATTCGAGAATCAAAATACTTAATTTAAAGACCTCAATTGTATGCTTTGTAGACATCTTTGGGTTTGTTGGTGAGATCAAATCTATCTTCAATCACCATTAGCAACAATTCAATAGATCATGGTTAACCTCTAGATTGACATGTACAATCATTTCTTCATTAACACTGATTTATTTACATATTACAATATTTTTTTAAAACATGCATCCCATGTTCAACTCTTCAACAAATAGAAAACCTCTATTCTAACAAGATAATTAATATGTTTAATGGTAGCGTTAATAATTTATTATATTTCAGTTAAATAACGAAAAATTGTCACAGCCAAACAGAAAATTCTTAAACACAATTAAAAATAAATTAAAATACTACATATATAATCTCATGCAAGTGTAAAAAAAAGAACATATTTCCATTATAAAAAATATAGTTAAAATAAATAATAAAAATAAAATAATAAAATATAGTTGATAACAAATACAAAATCCAAACACGTAAGAATTATAAACAAATGTCAAATGTTAACAAAATAAAGATATATATCCAATTAGAGAAAAATATATTTATTTTACTATTTAAAATAATTTTTCAGATATTTTATAAAATGAAAATATATTATAATATAAAACAACTTTATTGTAAACAACCCGCCCGTAGGGCGGGCCAACCCCTAGTTTAGTTTTAAATAAGAGTATTTAGGCTTCATATACATGTAAAAACTCAATATTAGCAAACTACCCTAACACTACTTTAGACACTATTGACATTTTCATAATACAATATTGCCCCTGCCCAAACTATTACTTTCTTTCTCTTTTTCTCTCTCTCTCTCTCTCTCTCTCTCTCTCTCTCTCTCTCTCTCTCTCTCTCTCTCTTCCGTGTCTTTATCAATTCTCTTGTCCAAACAATTTTCCTCTTTCTTTCTATCTATCATCTTCATTCTTATTTGTATCTTTCTTTTGTATCTCCTCAAAATCTCTAAATATAGTTTAATACTTTTTCAGTTCTAAACAGATTCTTCTTGTTTTTTTCTCTCTAAAAAAGTAATGTAAATTAGTTTACAGTTATGTATATTTTTTTTACATATCTAATGATAACTATCTCCTCATGAGTGACCACACCTTCTTCGTCGTTTCACTCCGCCATTGTGCGTAGGAGAGTTCTCGTCAATTCTTGTGCCAGTAAGGCACACATACGTATGGATGGGTATTATAGTGATAAAGAATGGAGTATCTCTCATAGTTGAAAATGACATGAATCTACCATTTTCAGTTATTTGTAGCTGCTATTAAAACACTTAACTAATAAATGTTTTTGATTAGATGATATATATTAAGTATTGTGAGCATATAAATGATTGCTTAGACGTTACAAAACATAAATAAATAGATGGTGTTGGCTGATACTCAGTCTCTTACGAAGTACGAAATTGGTTACCGGTCAAACAAATCATATAACATAGTACATCAAAAATTAACGGTTACATTTTTATATAATATGTTGTCATTAGCCGGTACATGTTTGGTTAACTGTTACAAAACATGTTATCGATTTTTAAATTGATTGGTAAGATGCTAAAAATGCTATTATTAACTGATATATATTTTGTTAAATGATACATATTGGATTATAGGGTTAACTTAATCATTATCTATTCAACTGATATATTCTTAACGGTTAACAATGAATGTATTATATATAAATAAATATTATCTAATATGTATAGGAGGTAAATAACATATTTTGATTTCATTGTTTTGTTACTTGATAAGTATGTTTTCTATTAAACAAGTTACCCACTAACATTATCTCTAATATTTTATGTAACATCTTAGCGTCAAATGTTTATTGTTATCGTATTGTGTTTACCTTTCTCCTCTAAATTCAGAATATTGAATTGGTAAAATCATGTAACCAGGTTTGGTTTTCTTTGAGTCCATGATTCATTCACATGTATGGCCCATCCAATATCGCATAAGTGATGTTACGGTGATGAAACAAGTTGTGGAGTAAAGTTAATATAGAATTGGAGTATGCAACGATTAAAATTGATGATGAGATTGATTACAACTTTAAAGAAATTATTTTTACTTTAGTAAGAGGAAAATTTTACAGAAAGAAAAAGAAAGAGATGATAGAGCAAATGAGAGAGAGAGAGAGAGAGATAAAGGAGTTGAAAAATTGGGGCAAAGGCATGGCAAGGGCAAGGGCATGGGCAGGGGCATATAGTCTTTTTGTATGTAATTTGCTACAGGGTTTTTTATTTTACATACCCAAATGGTAGTTTGCTAATATTGATTGTTATTAGGTATATACAGCAAATTAACTCTTTAAATAATTTGAAATTTTAACTTAATTATATAGAAAAATTAAGATAAATAGATATTTTTATTAATATAAAATAATATATATGTATGTATTTAAAATTAAAATCTTGGGAATATCTTTTATCAATTTATTTATTCAATATATATTAAATAATATTCTATAGAATTAAGACATGGGTATACAATCTTCAAAAAGTAAAACTAAATATTTCTTCTAAAATTTGTAGATATTAAAAAGAAACTAACGGTATTCAGATTAAAATATTGTAATTTAAAAAGAAAAACTACATAAAATTTTGAAGAATTGTTTTAATAATAAAATCATATAGTTATAAAAAAGAGAATTTCATAATATTACGAAAATTTTAAATATTATTACATTTTTTTATTTTATTATCTATTCTTATATTAATAATGATAGTGGTAGTACTTGAGTTTGTCTTACCCATAGTGCTTGGTAAGGATGGCTTACCCATAGTGCTTGGTAAGGATGGAAACATATCGAGTAGTACCATTTATTTTTTTTGGTATTTGTAATTAGCTTCATACTTTATGGGTATCTGATTTTCCGATTTGCTTTGATTCGAGAAGATACAGATATCCAATTTTCCGAATATCCAAAAGAATTATGAATATTTGTGAATATTCACAGATATTTACGGATGCTTTATACACTTTGTTCAATACAATTAAATCTACAAAACATTATACAAATTTCTTTTAAAACATTTATTTTACATATATAACATATAAACTAAAAATTAATGAAACTATGTGTTTTATGAATTTTTAAAGTTAAGAAATTTAGAAAATTGTAGTTTTCTTTAAAGATGTTATACATTTTCCTTAACTTTATATTTTATAATTAATTTTATAAATAAAATTAATAAAATTAAATGTGAAAATAATAACTATATAAGATTATACATTTAGAACTCTATATTTAGGCACATATATACATATTATATACATTTATATGTATTCGGAGCGGATCTGATACCGGCCTCTAAATTTTTTAATATTTGTGATTTGATTCACTTTTAACAGTTATTAATTTTTAATAGGCTTACGGATATCCGAATTTTTCAGATCAAAACGATAACGAATCAAATCAAATTTAAGAGATAAAATGCTCATTGCCCAAGTGCTTAAGTTGCTTGAGCAGTGTCGTTGTCTTAGTAGTAGTGCTTGAGTTGCTTGAGCAGTGTCGTTGTCTTACCCATAGTAGTAGTGCTTGAGTTTTAGTTTTAAACTTGTAAACTAGAGATTGACTCGCACTCCCATACATGTGTTAGTAATTTTTTTTATATATTGATTTTTTTATAATTAGTATTATATATTTTATGTGTCATAATATAATTAACTGTATTAGTATTTTGAATATTTTTAGTTATTTATACATCAAAAATTGAATCCAAATCAAATAAGATAATATAGTTACTTTTGGTTATTTCAAGTCATTTTTAGATTAAATTTAGTTTGAATTCAAAATACTCAAACTGAATTGATTAATATTGTTATATTTGATACAAATATCTGAATCAGTTTCAGATATATTAGTTCTTGGATATTTGTAGGTTTCTATATATCAAAATTGAATCTATCTTGACCTGGAAATACCCGATTCGAAACCAACGTAAAAATTTAAAACCCTTATAAAGCCTAGTTTCAAAAGTTAAAAACTATTCACTCCGGTTTTGTCTCGAGTTTAGAAAAGCAAGGCGGTTCAAATTTAACTTGTACAGTAAAAACTGTATATAAGATTATACATTTAAAACTCTATATTTAGGCACATATATACATATTATATACATTTATATGTACTCAGAGCAGATCTGATATCTGTCTCTAAATTTTTTAATATTTGTGATTTGCTTCACTTTTAACGGTTATTAATTTTTAATGTTTTGCTTTGCTTCAAAGACTTACGGATATCCGAATTTTTCGGTTCGAATCAAAACGATAACGAATCAAATCAAATTTAAGGGATAAAATGCTCATTGCCCAAGTGCTTGAGTTGCTTGAGCAGTGTCGTTGTCTTTACCCATAGTAGTAGTGCTTGAGTTGCTTGAGCAGTGTTGTTGTCTTACCCATAGTAGTAGTACTTGAATTTTAGTTTTAAACTTGTAAACTATAGACTGACTCGCACTTTCATGCGGGTGTTAGTTATTTTTTTTTTATATATTGATATTTTGTTTTTTTTTATAATTAGTATTATATAATTTATGTGTCATAATATAATTAACTGTATTCGTATTTTGAATATTTTTAGGTATCTATACATCAAAAATTGAATCCAAATCAAATAAGATAATATAGTTACTTTTGGTTATTTCGTTTTTAGATTAAGTTTACTTTGAATTCAAAATACTCAAACTGAATAAATTAATATTGTTATATTTGATACAAATATCTGAACTAGTTTCAGATACATTAGTTTTTGGATATTTGTAGGTTTCTATATATCAAAATTGAATTCATCTTGACTTGGAAAGACGCGATTCGAAACCAACGTAAAAACTTAAAGTACCCTAATGAAGCCTAGTTTCAAAAGTTAAAAACTATTCACTCCGGTTTTGTCTCGAGTTTAGAAAAGCAAGGCGGTTCAAATTTAACTTGTACAGTAAAAACTCTATAAATTAATTCTTTTAAATTAACAAATTTTATAAATTAATTAAAATAATTGGTTCCGAGTTGAGCTGGTTCAAAATATGATATAAATCGATAAAATAATAAGCTAATATTTTTAAAAAATTATATTTAAATATATGGTCTCATAAAATTCACAAACTAATAATATATCTATATATATTTAAGAGGATTTAGGCGCTATATACACCAATAATCTCGAAATTGGCAGTATACCCTCTATACTGTTGGATTTCTTTTAATACCAAAACACCCCTATGACCTAAGCTACTATATCATGTACTGGAAGATTCATTGTCTGACACCGAAAACTAAAATATTATTCTACACGCCATCCCTTGTACTCTCTTCTTATGGAAAAGACGAAGGACTAATGGAAAAGCATCAATTACTTTAAGATGTAGCGTTTTATGTCTATTTCAAATCTTAAACTCTCACTTCTCTCTCGTTGGAACCCAACGGCCCCTTCAAAATATTTTCTACTGTAATTCTGAGAAGTAAATATCGTCGAGATGGAGGAGTTGCGATTACCAGAGCGGATGTTCGCCGCCGGCAGAAAGAGAAAGAAGAACCCAATCAAAGAGAAGTTATACTAGGGGAGACTTGTTCGGTTCTCTCAAGTTCTGCCTGGTAGATTTAGCAATTGAGATGTTAAAGAAAAGGGCAGTAAAGGACCGACAGATGCGACTGAAGTATGCATGTCTCGCATTTACATCTTGCGTTCTACTTCTGACTTCTCATTTCCCCCGTAGAACACGTTGAGATGATCAAAGATTTGGATGAATTTCTTGCCTATCCATGGGATGCTGGTTACCGGGATCAAGAAGAAAGATGAGATTCTACTCTCCCAAGCCAGTATCACGTTGCCTGGTTTTGTAGCAGCTAGGAGTTCTAGGTAATGCAGCAGCTATTCTCTTAGTGCTATTCTGCGTGGTTAGCAACCACACTATGCAGATGGCACAGTCACTATGTTAAGTGCTGATAATTATTCTTGCAGCTGTTATTAGATTTTCTAGCATCTACTAGTCTTTGTATCCACAGTTACTAGTTTTTAAATTAGGGTGGCAGATGATTAAGCGATGCTGACTGTATAGTTATGTTTAAATGTCTTTACGAAACAGTTTGTATCCACAGTTACTAGTTGATTAATCTACTAGTTTGTATCCACAATTACTAGTTTTTATATTTGTTATCGCTATTTTTGTTTGCTAGCTGTTGTTACAGAATCATAGTGGCAATCTATCATGAAATCGATAACGCTTACTATAACGGTTAATGTTTGGATTAGACATTAATAAGCGTTTGGATTGTTTTAATTTTCATTACCAGATATAGGCTGACCTGCACATATACTGTATAACATAGCTTATACTATCTATTGTTAGCGCTATTTTGTTTGTTAGATGTAGACTGTAAAATGGGATTTATCAGGCTTGGTAACTGATAACACTGGTAATAACAGTTAACAATTGAATTAAAATTTGATAGCATTATACTGTTTTTGTTCGCAGACTGAGGTCCCAAGATCGAGAATACACCACACATGCCACACTCCCTGATGACCTTATTTGAGATGACGAGATTGAAGCCGAATGTGGAACTAGTTCTTCATTATGCATGTTGTTTAACTGCTACCAAATAATTCAGCATGTATCAAGTTTAATTACTTACTAAGATGCATTATTATTCTCTACTTTCACACCGTGCCTGCTACAAAAGTCGTGTGGCTGTTAACAAACATATTAACAGTTAAGCTGAGCATGTGTTTATTCAAACATCGTTACACAATGTCATATGTAATAACTTCGGTAGAGTGCAGATGATATCATAGAAGTGTTAAAATATCCGCTCTTCTGTTTCATTTCTCAATCTGTACATGTGCTTATATATTACTTCTGCTTGGATTTTACATTAGAATGAGTTGTCCTAAACATTTCCATAACCACTACGATTCTAATTATCGAAATTCCGATTTGTTTTATAGTTCTTTTATAGTTCTCGTTGTGCTCTGAACATATAAATATAGAGCTTGCATAATGAAACCAGCCACAAGAAATAAAGACCCTAACCATATGGTTGTCCAAAAAAAACATATGATCATTCTCGGTGGTAGCCTTGTGAACAAGAAATTAACAGCATTATCAACAATTTAGCAACTAATGACCTTAAACTTTGTTAACTGACAACCTTAATTTGTAACATAATTGCATCACCTTAGATGCCAACTTGTTTTGTAGTACTATGTTAACTAATGGAAACTTCACTAAGACCAAATCTATCATGTAAAATGATTCTAACTCACCATTTAGATGCTAACATTGTAAAGTTAAAAATCTTAATTTGTTTGTTAACCACTAACCTATTTTGTCTTGGTACTATTAAATCGTTCATATATGGTGTAGTACTTTAATCATTACTAGTGGTCGTTACTTGTGTCTGTATAATGATAACATGTAACATTTTATCTTTGTTAAATGACTAAACAACTAGTAGGATCTTTTGGTTAGACATACAAAAAGACTCATAGTTTCCCAGAACTCCATTTAATACATATTCGAAAAATCAAAAAAAAAAATTGAAGATAACACTTAGAGCATCTGTATCGCCGTGTCTTAGGGCGTTTTTAGAGTATTTAGTAATTAAAAGAAAATCAAAAATAGCTATTATCACACCAAACGTATTGTAATTAAGAAGTGAAATCAAACATATCTTAAAGACACGTGTTATAATCTCTCTCTCTCTCCGCCTCTCCTTCTTCTTCTTTTCTTCTTCTTCGTTAATTCTATCAGAAGTTGAAATCGGTATTTCAATGCAGCAGAAATCAAATCGGAGTTTGATTCAGCAGGAATAAACCCTAATTTCGTGATTCTAATCTGGAAGTAGGTGGTTCATTCAATTGAATTTTCTGGGTCTGTCTTCTTCCTTTGAAAAAATCTATTTTTTTCTGTAATTGGATTGATTTTCTCTGATATTGTTGATGTTTTGAGGATGTTTTTGCCTCTGTTTGAAAATTATGATAGAATGTTTATGAAAGTTTGGTATCTGTTTGAAATTAGAATCACTATATTTTTTATACTTTTGGATTCTTGCTCGAGAGAGATTTCCAGGTTTGGATTACAATGTTTGGTTCAAACATATGAAAACTTTAATTGTTTGACTGCTTCGGTTTGATGTCTGGTATGAGTTTCCAACATGCTGTTTTGTTTCTTGCTTATGGGTTTCTCTGTTTCATTTTTGCTTATAGATTTCTTTGTGCTTGAGGATTGGTGTCAAGCAAGGAGGTTCCTCGGGGATGTCTTAAAGCATGGACTTTGAGAATAGAGCCAACACAAGAACAGATGATGACCAGACCAGATGATGGTGGTTGAAACTGTTTTCCCCGGAGCTGGAGCTGAAAGAGAAATGGGAGAGTCAGTGGAGAACCAACCAGAGTCTTACTTCTTAGAAACATGGTTTGTCTTCTCTTTTAACACTCGTTCTTGTATTAGGACTCACTTTGCTACACTGATTTACAACTGTAATACTAGAATTTTGGGTGAGAATCACAGGCTGTTAGCATTTGGGGTGCTAGAATTTTGGGTGAAAATAGAACTGATTAATGGCTGCTTTTTGATGATGATACTTTGATTATCTTAACCAAGTAAGTTGAGATGAAAAAGGATTGGGTATTTTTTAACAAGATTTGTTGGAGCTTATAGCTCATAGTTTTACATGTGTGTTAATGTTTTGCCGAGTGAACTACTTGGTTGCTAGAGTGTTTAGATTGCCTAACGGTTCAGATGCATAATGTTACAGTATCTTCCCCTCGAGAAGTCAACTAGGTAGTTGTGACCATGCCTAACTTGATCCCTCGGGTTTAGGATACTGGAACAATTGTCATTTCTTTTTCTTATTTGTGAAACGTTTATTCTGTCTAGTATGTAAATGCATTTTCATATGGATGTTGTGGACTTGGTATCACTCTTCTGATTTTTATTGTTGTTCACCATAAGAACAAGTATTTCTTGCAGAGATTCTATCTATCTGTTTTTTCTTATGTGTTTGTTGCTGTCTGCAATTTTGTGAAGTTTGCAACTCTATCTTTTTGCTCTTGTGTGTTTTGCAGGTTCTTGGTGGGCGCCAATGGTATAGCTGCGGTTTATTCATTGTTGCAGTTCATTGCGTGATGGTTTCAATTTTGTAACTAAGAACTTACAAAAGTATCTACCAATAATCTCCCTTTTTAATCAAATATCTTAACAAAATCTCTAAACCTAGTTATATTAATAAACTAATCTAAGATACAAAATAAAAGTCCTAGCAATACTCATGCTCTTTACACCCCCACCACCCATTTGCTGTTACAAAATAATATATTTTCTAGATTTCTGAAAATTTTGAAAAGTATCTTACTCAGCTGTCAAGCGCAGTAAATAGCTAGTGTAGAAAAGAGCTAGAAACCTATATCAGCCAAGAAATATAGGTTTGTCCTTCGAAGATCACACAGAATCTCACTTTTCTCACTTTTTTTCTTACGTGTCTGTTAGATAGATGTAAAAAAAGTCAAAGTGTGGCAAAATATATACAGTCACTTAGGTTTTTTTTTTTTCGGGTACTTACCTAATATTCAGTCCATTAGGGTATATTCAACCAATTATCTCTATATTTAATATAAGTACAAACTAAACATTATATTATTGGTTTTCTATTCACAATGAAAATAATTATTTTTCTTAACATTTCAATATATTTTGATAATAATTAGTAAAATTATATCGAAAACCATATAAATTATATGAAACATAAAAATATAAACCAAGTAATATAATAAAACAATATAAAAGTCAATTTTTTTTTTAAAAAAATGAAACTTTTGTCAAAGATATATATATAGTGCAAATAGATAATATACATTGGAGGAATATATTAAAAAAAATCTCTAACGTGTTCGTGTAGCATAATATAGCTTATTTTGCAATTTGCAAATCAATACTATTAAAACAGAAGGCTCTTTTTGAGGTGCCCTTCAAGTTTCAAAGTATTTACTATGAAATGCCACTGCATTTATTTTAGGATATGCTTTTGATTTATTGTTTTTTATTTTTTAAAAAATCGCAGGTAACAATCACCTATTTTTGTGCAATCTTTTTCAATTATTTAGTTAATTAACCATGTGTAATTATAATATATCAAATCTTCCTATCGGTGGTTATATGATTTAATAAATACCTAAGGTTTAAAACCTTTGGTTTAAGCCATTTTTTGTAAATTTGCAGCAAATATAAATGCGGCTAAAAACAATATGCGACGCATAACAAAAAGTTGACAGACCTTCACTGACCCCATTAGAGCATATGGCACACAAGACATTGAAATTAATAATAATTACAGAGAGCTTAGATTCAAACAATAATAATTACAGAGAGCTTAGATTCAAACAGAGGGATACAAGGTTAGAGAATCAAACGAGAATTGATAATGGTGGTCTCACAAAATAATTTCTTTTATTTTTTTTTTGAGAAAATGCTGTTAACAACCTGTAATTTTTTCTGATTTAGTTAATTTTCCATATTTATTTATGCTTAATTTACCTCTCTCATCAGCAAAATTTTAGGAGAAATAACTGTATTGATTTACACGATTCCTTAAATAGTTCAAAATGAAAATAAATTATAGAACATTTTTAACTAACTACAAATTCATACTATATATTTTCCTTAAATGAATATAGCTGTCATTAATTTTGGATTATTATATCACAGTGATTTAACATATAGTAATCATTAGAAGTATAAATATACTAGGGCGGGATGTTAATTTGAAAATAGTTAAAATAGCTAGAGTAAATATTTAATATAATTTTTTATCAAATCAAATTTTAAATATTAGTTTGGTTCTGTATATATTATTTAAGTCTAAATAAATGGCTTTGTTCTGGTTTATAATTCAGAACATTTTCAATATTATTTAGAAAATAAAATTTGTATCAATAATATAGGGATCTACAATTAAATTAATAGCTCTGCATAGTTGATTTTGAGGTTATTATAAAATACATTTGAGTTTAAATATATGCACGAAACTTTAAATTTAAATATATGCATAACAATCTAAGTTTAAACATATGCATGATAATTTGAAAGTGTAATAGCCGAATTCTTTGTATTATTTGACTGGAAAGTATTAATTTTAAATCACATATAAGATTAATAAAAATGCGGACTTCATTCTTTATTCAGTTTATTTTACATCAGCATTTGGAATTAGATGAACTCTTCTTTTTTGTCATTTTTCATACTTACCAGCTTTGTTAATACATATTGTTCTAAGATGGTTAATGATCTTACTTGGAAAAGTATACATAGTAAAATTAGAATTCGGCATGAGTAAAAAATTATATTTTTCATGTTGATATACCATTTATAATTTATCATATAGATATACAACATATATAAAGAAAATATATACAACACATATGTAAAAATTTAAGAAAATATTATTTATAAATTAAAATCCATAGTTCTCTTGATGTGTAAACAAACTAATGTATTCAATCCTTATAGGCAATGCTTGAACATATAATGACCAAAAATGCTTGAACATATAATGACCAAAAATGCTTGAACATATAATGACCAAGAAAGTGATGTTCAGTGTAAATGCTCAAACACTATAAAATACTAAAATGTAAATGACTACCAATAGGCTTTAAGCTCTTTCACAGCTCATCTTTTCTAATCCCCAATTCCAAAATGCAAGAAGCCATGACAACGGATGTATAATTGGCTCTTCGACCAATGAGGCTCGTCTCCTGAATCACAATCTCCATTATACACTGAACCAGCCTCGAGACGGTTCCTGAATGTGGGGAGTCGGCTTACATTCACGGTCAGTGCCATGAGAGTGGACTGAAACAATTGGGTAAAAGAAAGAATCATCAACAACATATCTAATTTTCGCACTGTGAAGAGATTCAATAGATACTGAAATGAAGTATACCGGAAAATTCTTTAAAAAATGAACACGATATCTATGATCAGTAACACCTGTGTGAATATCAATGACGGAAATCTGAAAAAAAACAATAAACTTGAGATTTAGGATCAGTAAATCACATAAGACATTTAAAAAATATTAAGATCTAAAATCGAAAACCTTGGCATCTAGGAGAATCATATCGACACCCATCAACTCCCCCACCACTTTTGACGTTTATATCATCCTTTCTAATTCTCAGCAGCCTCACTTCGATGGTGGAAGAACAGTGGCCAGTCTTAAGTTACGAAGAAGAACAGATGAATTACCATAACACGAACAACGCAAATGAAAATTTATAGTGGGACTACGGAATTAAGACGAATAAATCACAATGCACCGTTACAGAAACTGGATCGTCTCTCCGCCTTTCGAAGAAAAACGAAGATCACGAAGGTTTGCATCGGATCTGATTAGGGTTTCGTTTCAATTGACATATGTGATCGCTGGGCCGTAAACGGACACATGACATGAAGCCCAAGCCGCAAATACAGAAAGAGCATTTTAATGAAACAATATGTTTCATCGTGGCGCACCAGTATCACGCGAATTAATGACTTGGAATCCGACATGGAAGATTTAGGAGAGATTAAAACCTTCTTTTATATATAAAGATAAGGTCGGTCCGCGCTACGCACATAATCTAATTTTCATGTGACTTATATTAGAATACTATTGTTTATTTTCATTTGTATGTCTTTATGTTAATGATTTGCAAGACGAATGTATAATAACGTTGATGGTTTTAAAGTGTTTTAGGAGTAGAGGATTTTCGCGGCCGGATATATATTTTATAACTTTAGATTTTAATTATGTTGATGTAGTTTGTAAAAAATATTTGTAAATATTTGGTTTCACATTGCACATTTAAATATTTTATTCATGTAGTGATGTGTTTATATGGTTAATAGACAAAAAAAATCACAATCGTCGACACTTGCTCAATATAGAAGATAAACTGAATTAGAAATAGTATGTATTTTAATCATTATTGTAGTTATTTATTATTATTTTTTCATGGTGGAAAGTCTGGTTTACAGGAAGCTGAATGAATAATTTTTTTTTTTTGAGAAACTACGAAACATAAAAGAAGTTGCTCTTTCGAAAAATAAAGAAAAATATAAAAGCAGCACTTTGGTATACTAAAAGAATTAATTTATTGTAGTTAAAAGAAGCTTACTCCATCAAATAATGTTGTTCTCTTGTTTTTCGTTTTACAGCTTCTCGGTGTTCTCAAACTTATCTCTTCAAAATCTTTGAGTGTTTTGTGTGTAGTAAGCTCATATCCTCAATAGAGTACGTCGTGTGTTCTGTAACGCCAAATAGTTAGAAACTAATGATCTTCTTACGTTAATGTATATGAAAGAGCAATATTGGTGTAGTGACTAAAACATTATAACGATCAAGTTCGAGAAAGGTGTAAAGCTGAACTATCTGTCTAAAAACATGGATATGCAGAACTATGCATGTGTCCTCAAGTTCGCAGTCCTCAAGTTCATCTAAATTAAGTCACGGACATATCTTGATTAAGTTCTGTTGGTAAAAAAGAAATGAAAAATACGGCCAGATCTACCTTAACATTACCAACGACAACAGATTCTTCTCCTCTTCCATTCGAGATATTATTTTTCAATCGACAATGATAGATTGAGATGGTAACTTTTTCCACCAGTGTTCTGAAGACTCTCATGGCTTGTACGCTGCTGCTAATCTTCAGTCTGAACTTCTGCCCTCAGATCTTCATTTCGATTCTCTGTGAAATCCGACCAAATCTTGTGAGGAAAGGTCGATATATCTCTGAATAAAGAATACTATGCAGATCTGGATTAGAGTCTGGTAACTTCTTTATGATGTTGGCGTGATTGAGAAGCATCTAGATTAGCTTCACTTCATATTTTTATAGTACAAAAAACCCTGTTGCAGCTTGTTTTTTCTATTCTCTTAGGCTACTAAGCCGTAATTTGAACTCCTACAAGCCTTCATTGCTATCTTTTTACAAAAAAAAAAAAAACAAAAAAGTTTGTAGCTCTTGTAACTCACCCTGTCCGAGAGCCAATCGACCTTCCCTGTGACAGCTTGAACTGCAAGTCTGCAACAATTACCTTTGTTAACTCTCGTCACACTCTCCGTCCCTTCTTCCAAGGATGTACATCTCTCCGTCTCTTCTTCCAAGGATGTCCATCTCGCTCTCTCTGTAGCTTGCTCCATCGGCTCAGCGCCGCTTGTTCCGCTGCTAGCTCCATCGCCCTCCGCCGCTTGCTCTGTCTCTCTCCACCGCTTGCTCGTTCACTTTCGTGTCATGCCACACACATACTCAATTAAATCATGAGTTACAAAAGGACCTCACACTGGTAAGTAATCGGAGAATAAGATGCAGCTCGGTTTCAGATTCTGGGTCTGAATAAGAAGCAAGTGTGTGTTTGGATTGAAGATGACGTTTCACAACCTAGAAACGCAGCATTTTAAGTTCCTGGATCGTTAGAAGAAGATGAAACAACTGGATTGAAATCCCTAGAGCCTTGTCAGATAACGCAGCGACCGGAGTTGAAACATGATCAAACAATTTAATCAGAACGACGCGTTTCGTGCTTATCATCTTACCTTCTTAAGATGGGCTTTCTGAAGCAATCTAATGAATAGAAATGTAATTAAAAGCCCAAACAGAATGCACATTCGAATAAATGAAACGGTGCTGATTGTTTACGCGGACACGTGTCGCATCTTGGGACTTCGACTTTTTGACATAGTGCTGACGTGGCAGCCTCACAGGAAAGAAAACATTGTTTTATATAGATAGATTTATTGCACCTGTTTTTTTCTGAAAAAAATATGTTTATTTTACCAGTTTTTTGTATAACATAAATAAATACTATTAAAATACAAGGAGTTTTTTGAGACTACCGTGAAGTTTTAAACTATTTACCATCTTATGTCACTAATATATTTTTAATCTATGTTTTTTTTTAAAATCCTATTTAAATTTATTAAATCCTAACAAAATCTATTTAATCCAACAATAGAATCTCATTTGAACTATCCCTTAATTTCAGGATGGATTTTTTTGTTGTATAATTTTTTTGTTCTATTTTGTAAAATTAAAATTATTCAGTACATTATTATATACAAAATTAACTTTTTATTAAAAATGTGAAATATTTTCAATTTCTTAAAATATTTACGTGTTGCAAGTATTATTTAAAATGACCACATAAATGTTAATTCTTAATTTTAAACGAAAAACTACAAAGATAGCATTTTCTAAATAAATTTGTAAAATTTAAACAAACTATCAATACTATTAAAACATAAGTATTTCCAGTAAATAAAAGGTTGTGTCCAACTAATTATTTACATGTTTTACTCTTTCAAAAAAGAAAATAATTTCTTAATTTATGTAACATATAATACTATGGTTTTAAAAGTTAAAAACATAGCTACTTATTAATGTAAGAAAACACATCTCCTTATTTCTTTGGGTAGTTTTGAAATTAACAGTAATCATTATTAAAACTGTTTTTAACTTTTGATAGTTTCTATACGAGAATAATTATAATGATATATATAATTTATATTAAACAATTTAAAGCCGATTTTTTATCTTATATTATTATATTCAAATTCGTCCATGTATGATTTTCTGTTTACATCGATATAAAAACATTTCAATTTAAGATTTGTAATCATATGTAACATATATTTTTAGCAACAATATAATTGAACACCATTTTTTTCAAAAAATCATTATCACACTACAACAACATAACTTACATCTCACCCTAAAAATCTGGGATTTATTCAACCAGACATTTAACTTATTTATATTTTAAATATTTTATATAGACTTTAGTTTTATCAATTAACAACGCATATGATGTTTAAATATAGTTTAATGGGAGTCTAAGTGAAATTTTAATAGAAATAAATATTCTTATAAATTTATTTAGTTTAACGGTTTTTCAATAGATTATTCGATTAAAAACTATTTATTAAATGTTTTACGGGTGGGCGTTCGGGCCTCCATTAGGTTCGGTTTTGTTCTATTCAGATTTTGAATTTTTGGGTTTAAAGATTTCAGCCTCATTAGGTATTTCTAAATTTTGATTCGGGTTCGGTTCAGATCTTTGCGGGTTCGGTTTGGGTTCAGATAACACATTTTAATAATTTTTAAAAAATTTAAATTCCTGATATATTTTTAAATTTTCACAAAATCTATAAACAAAAATAGATATTACATATAAATTTGAATAGCATAGGCCAAAATACCTAAAATTAACATATAAATTGGTTTGATTTGAATATTTGGATTGAGAATCAATATATATATTTCAAGTATTTTTAGTAACTTGGGTATACTTTAGCTATTTTAGATATGTACTTTTGACTATTCATATATATTTTCAAGTATTTTGAACAACTAAAAAGTATCTTATATATTTTGAATGTTTTTAATATACATTAAATCAAAAAATATTTAATATATATATGGCTATATAAATATATTTCAGATATATTCGGCAACCTGAAATACTTCGGTTCAGGTCGGATTCGGTTTCGATTCTTTAAATATCAAAAACTTGAACTCATTCGGATATTTAATCAATTTCAGTTTGGTTTGGTACTATTTATTCGGATCATGTTGGGTTCAGTTCTTCGTATCTAGGTGTTTTGCTCATCCCTAAAATATCCAATTGATAAACGTTGTTTTTTTTTATAATTGCATCAAACTATATAATAACTCTAACCAGTTTAAACCCAAAGATGATTACAGATAACATAATATAAAAATTAAAATTTTCTATATATATATATATATATATATCCGTCATTTTAAAAGAATCTACTAATATATACTTAGTCCAACTATTTTAATAAAATAAATTAAAATCTTTTACTCATTATTTTTGAAAAAAATATTTTACACAAATATGATTACAAAGAAAAAAAGTAATTAAAAATATAAATATGAAATTTTTTATTTTTTAAATAAAATGCAAAACAAAAAGTATACCTGTCAGAATCTAGTATCTTTTGTTACTGTTATTAATGTCATAGCTTATATTTAGGAGTTTGTTATGTTGAGTTATTGATTTTTGGCAACGAAAGATTTAGTTGGTCTGCAATATACAAATGAATTAATGGGTATGCAAAAAGTTAATGGGCTTCTATTGCTCGTGTAATATGCCGTTAAACACTACAGATAATTTGTAAAGTTATAGAGAATTAATATCAGTGGCATAAATATTTAAGAAAAGCTAAGGCTATTTTTTTGTACTTTTTTTTATAGATTACATGATATCTTACTCTATTAATAGCTCTTATTTGAAACTTTAGAGTATGTCCACCTAGGATTAGAAAATCATCCAATCATAAGTCTTCAAATCTCCATGTCACTGCTGACATGGAGAACTGGGCTTGGGCTTCTGTGTAAATCAAAATCAAAACTATACTAAAAGGAACAGTTTGGGTTTCTTAGTGTTTTACCATTATCTAACAAACGGAGCAGTGGAGATGTGAACGACGACCATGCCTAATAACTTCATCTCCTCTGTCACTTTGTCTTCTCCGCTTCCTTCAGTGAGAAACTGCGCCATTCCTTCACAATCAATTCTCCACTTCGCTTCTCAATCAAGTTGTTCTTTATGATTTCGTTTCAACTCCCTCTTCTCCTGCTTCTTTATATACTGAACTTTTTCTTCTGTACAAACCTAAACCCTATCCGCTCTGATCTCAATCCATGGCGACGAAATCAAATAGGAAATCCCATGTCTGATCATATAGCTATTTCGTATCTTTTTTATTCCTTAGAACCAACAAATGAAGTCTGTTGTAATAACATGTTATGATGTGAATCTTTTTCTCCTAAAACTTAGTCAGCTTATGTGTTTATTTCATTAAGAAAAGTTCTGAAGCTTATATTACTTGCTGTCGCAGGAGGCTTATTTTGAGTGCACGGCTACGATGATCTTTTCCATGGATCTGGTTGGTATTATATTGCTTGCAGTGGGTGCCATACTAAGGCTATCAAAGGCCCAACTACGTTGACGTGTCCTAAATGTAAGAAGGACATAGTTGGTGTTGCACAGTATGGCCTATAGACTCATTCAATAACGATTTCACTGGTATTGTCTTCTTATTTTTCCATGACATATAAGATATCTGTTTATGCAACAGTGAGCAAGCTGTTTTTGCGCTACTTGGTGATGCTGGTCGTGAGTTGACTGGGAAGCACGCATCAGAATTAGTTTCCAGCTACTTTGAGGTCAACTGTCATAATACGAAACTTGCAACTGGTTTGAATCTTACACTGTTGTGTGTGAATGTCAGGCTAATGAAAACCAAGGAGCTAACCATGAGGTGCCTGTTCTGGAAGCTCTAATCAGCACTATCGGTCAAAAACATAAGTTTTGTGTGAAAGTTACGGATCACAACTTAGAAGGCAAGACCCGATCTTTAATTGTGACCAAAATCCTCTCTCTAGACACTCCACCAGCTACAGAAGCCTCTGTTGGAAACCACAACGCTGCAACATCCGAGGAAGCATTGCAGACTGGTAACGAAGTGTGTGAAGCCTTCTAATCATATTCTCCAAAACTTGCAAGGTTTGTTGCAGTTAGTTTACTTATAGACTCATGCTTTCCTTTCAGTTTGTTATTTTCAGAATTTTCTCCCCTAGCAAACATTTTCATCTACTTTGAATGATTCTCAGTTAATAATCATTTGTGCTGCATTTTTTACTCTGTTTCTTCATGATGAACCTGATTAAGGTCAACATGTTATCTTTGCTTCGTGATCTAGAGAAAAAACGGCAGTAGTATATATCAATAAGTTGCTCATCTTCACCTCCGTATAAGATCCCAAAATAAACCCAGAGATATATGCTTATCTTCTCACGTAACAGCAGTTGTGTATATCAATAACCTACAAAAATAATTATGCCAGCTTTTTAAGGCGTGTTGCGAGTCAAAATTCTAGCCACTAAGCATGAAGTCAAACCCAGGTGATTAAATACTATATTCTGCTAAAAAGGCCAGAGAATATTCACATATCTTATGCATTGATATCCTTCCTCAGCCTTCTTCTGCAAGAGTCAGATCATTTGTATAAACTCTACCAAAAGAAAAACAAAACTTTCTATTCCCCATTTCTGAAAAATGCTATTGAACCCACCACCGCAACCATGTGCTAATGTCTGGCCAAGGCAATACTACAAAACAGTGCATAAGTGTAAGAAATTCTTTGACCAAACAACAACAACAAAAAACTTAATCCAGATTTCTTTTCTAACTGACAATCGGTTTGTTTCTAAGAAGTGTGGTATCAAAAGCATGCACAACCGACCTCCTACACCCCCTCGGGAAACTGCAGGTACAACAAATCCTTACTTTTGTAGTATTCCATATAAATATGTAATAATCTCCACCACATAATATTTATGTCACGTAATTACAAATTTATGCCTTTTTATTAGTAGATTGCAAAATACGTTATATATTTAAACAAACCAAACCAAATTCCACCCACCCAACACTACAACTTATATAATGCAAATGAACCAAAGCGTGTGAAGTTGTTTATTATTTAAATATCTGCATTCTGGACAATAATTAAATAGATTGTCTCAGAAGTCACACCTCTCAAAACCCATTTGTGTTGTATAACAATCTGGTTAGTTTCCAGTTAAATAAATAAAAGCTCTATACTACTTATCAAACTAAACAAATGCATATATATAATATCTGCTGACTTCTTCATAAAACGAGTGGCAGATGAATTCGGAATTAATTATAATTAAGAACATCTTCCAGTTATCGTAAAATTAGTTGTCTTGCTTTCAATGAATTTAAAAAAAACTTTAAAAAATTAACACTCATGAATACATTATCATTTCTACAAAGCCTTCAAAACCAAACCAATCAATTTATTCAAAAAAAAAACCATAACACATTCATTGTTCACAAGGTGCTAATATTTTTAGATCTTTTGAATATGGGTTTTCAGGATAAAAGCATTAAAATTAACAAGGTTTCGTTGTCTGGCTATTATATACAGTATGTCGTAGGATTAAATAAGTTAATATTGAAAATATGGCCCTGAGCTAATTAGTATAGTGGGAAATATATATATATATATATATATATCTTATTACAATTTATAATTTCTTTTGCATAGTTTCAAAGAATGTATGCCCTTAATTAACTTGCACTCCAATCTCTGGCAATTCCAACCTAAATATGTATTTACTTCCATACAACGCCTTTTTCCAGACATCTTTAAGAGCCCAAACTTAGCATAGAAAATACATATACTATCAACTATTTTAATTCACTCTCCGCGCGTAGCGCGGACAAACACTCTAGTATAGGCTAATGGTCTTCTAACGTAATTAGTAGGAAACATGGTAGGGTTTTACTAATTATTTTTGCTGACTAGACCACGTGTTAAACAAGTTATATATGGACGGTGCGTGTGAACTCATGATTCAAATTTCGCCCGACTTGGTTCAATCAACAGAGTTGCTAAACCGGATATCTTCACTTTGAAAAATGTTCTAAGAACTCATCAAATATAAGTTGCGATACATGTTTTATTTAATCAATCCGGATGATATTACATATTTATTTGGGAAACCTAGAGATAAAGCTTGGTTTTTTTACTTGCAACTAGCAAGCGGTGCACCACACAAACACTTGTTGTGAAAATATGTGTAAGAATCAAATCTCTGAAGACTGCCTCCAATGGGGATGCGTCCACACAGTCTGTTATAGCTAACGTTTAAAATTTGGAGAGGAGTTTCAGTCCACTGAACTGGAATACTCCCTGTGATCCCATTGTGGTTCAAGTCCAACACACCAAATGACTCAGGGAGCTCAACTCTGGAGAGATCAAACTGGAACATGTTTCTTGATAAATCAATGGAAAACGTTGTCTTTTTGGCTCCAAACAACATCAAAGCATCGCCTATGAGGTTGTTCCTTGAGAAATCTATCTGGCTAAAATCTTTGTTGCCTAGTGATTTAGGTATAGAACCGGAAAGCTGGTTGTGTGATAAGATAAGGTATGGCAGTTCCGCTGGAAAGGATCCAAATGACGCTGGTATTGTACCTAAGTGAGAGTTATAAAGTTAAAATTAAAAAAATAAAAGTACAGTTTAATAATCATATTTTAAGCGATGAATAATAGAAACAGAGAGAGTACTTATTAGTTTACCTGTAAGCTTATTCCTACTAAGATCAATGTAGGAAAGTTTAGGTAACAAGGAGAGGGAGCTAGGTATGGAACCAGAGAGCTGATTGAAGGAAAGGTTTAAGGAGTCGAGGTTCATGAGCTGACTCAGGAACTCAGGAACCGGGCCGGTGAGGTTCAGCCAGCTAAGCCTGAGAGAGCGGAGATACTTGAGCTTGGTGATGGTGCGTGGGATCTGACCGGTGATGTTAGTGATCTTGTGGAACATAAGATTCTGAAGATACGGTAAGTCACCGACTTCAGGAGGGATCTGACCGGATATCTGACCGGCGAATATGGTTAGGGAGATGACGCGGTGGTTAACGGTGGCGTCGCCGCACTCGAGGCAGTACCAGGAGCAGCAGTCACTTTTGGGGTCCCACGAGGCTAGGTGGTAAGGGTTGTTTAGGGACTTCTTGATCTTGAGGAGTGTGTTTTTGTCGTTTTGGTTACATGGATCTTTTGATAACGCGGTGGTGAGGTACGTGATGAAAAACAAGAAAAAGAAAAGTAGCGTCGTGTTTGTCTTATGATCCATGCTGTACGGTGTTTGGTTTGGAATTTTTTTTTGTTGAGTGTAACGATGATATATATACATTACAGAGCTTAGATATTTAATTTGGTAGGAACCTTAATTGTCCGTACGTGTGATTAAGATGTCAGTGTTGCATACGGTTGGTTGGTGCCAGAATGCTGACAGTCACATGTGCCACTTGAGTACTACTACTCTCTCAACCACGGGTTCTATTTTGATTTTTTCTATAAGTTTTTACTTTTTGGGTTTAGAATATTAGACGAAGCACTTTCAAGCTTTGTCATATCAAATTTGCTTTTGATACAATTTTAAAAAGTATCCACTAATAGTTTGATATGCGAAATGAGAAACTTTTTTTATAATTTAAACTAGATTTGAAAAGTGAGATGCACCAAAAAGAAAATAAAATTTTCGTCAAAAAAAATAATAACTTATTTCAATACACTAAAATATACTAGGCCTAATGAGGCCAATATACAAAATAAAGGTGGTATTTGCAGAACCATGTAGGACTTTTCTTAATTTGCACTTTTGGTTGGAAGAGAATGATGAGATGTCGAAAATAGCCTCGGTGAACTGACACATAGATGGTGGAAGAAACCCGGTCATAAGAAATTTTCTGGGCAAACTCTATATCAGTAAAATAATTGAACTTTGTTCCAGGTAAAAATAAAAATTTATTAGAACATAAAAAATGGATTTGGGGAAAACATATTTCAACGACAGAACAATGAGTCTTGATCATGAGTTGTTTTGCTAGTAAATATCCATGTTTGAAGGAATAAAATAGAAAATCAAGGTAAAAGCTACTCGAATATACTAAATTTTTATATTAACTATTTTGACGGGATGAGTCAGCTCAACCGGTTTCGACTCTGTGGGCCAATTGTCATGCTCGCGAGTTCGAAACCCGGCTGAGGCGAACTGCTCTTCCATGTCACCAAACGCGGATATGGGCTATGCTTTCGGCCCATTTGAATACCCGGAGTGAGGGTCCATCCGCGGGCCGCACCACCCCTTGGGGATTAGTCCGGGCGAAGCCCGGGATACCCCCAGGTTAAGCAAAAAAAAAAAAAAAAAAAAACTATTTTGTACCTATACGGTCAGCCAAAGGAACGGTCAGAGCTATCTACACACCTAGTCTTAGGGTTAGTGTCGGGATTTAGAAAATAGAACAGTAGCATATCCATCTAGCTAATTTAGCTTCTTATTTTTGTTATCTACTGCAATTTCCCAATATACTTTCAGCAAAAAAAAACTCTACAATATACCATGCTATTTTTTGGTAAGTAGGTAAAAATAACCAAAGTATAAAATTGGACATGGAACAAACATCCAAATTTTGTGATGCACTCTCTTTCACCAACACCAACAACTTTCTGATTTGATCTTTATTCGGCTCCGTAACTGTTGAAATATAGGGTGTTCATGCATCCATCAAATATATTTTAGAAAAAATTGCTAAAACATATTAAAATAACAACTACATTGTCTTTTTACCATAAATTCTTTTTTAGCCAGATTTGAATTCAGATGCCCATGACCAACTTAAAAAAATCATATCAATTATTTTATGAGTCAGAAAAATATGAAAATTTATACAAAATTTACATAAACATTAAACAAACATATGAAAAATAATTTGGTTGCCTAAATATTAGCAAAACACAATTTCATATTTTGATCTACGGGCAGCAGAAAACAAAATCTACTGTCTACGGACTGGTAGATTGGTGTTTCAGTTAACTACATATAAATCTGGTGTTGGTAGATTTTAAAATTTACAAATCCTTAATTTATCTACCGTCGTAAAAAGTAAAAGTTACGGTTTTGCTTACAATCTGAAATACCGTAGATTTTTGGAACTAGTGTTTCCTATAAAACTACGGAAGATGAATCATATAATTTGCCTATTACTAATAATCTACGGAGGTGGAATCATAGAATCTGTCTAGTACTAATAATCTACCATCGGTATATTTCATTATCTACTACAATACTATATCCTACTATTGCTAGATTCTATATTCTACTGTCAAGTATCTACCATCATATGTACAATTTACGAACAGCAAAATGTATGTTCTGCCAGATTCGGAATATTTACATATTCCTTAATTTTCTCAAAAATCAGTTAAGAAAATATTTGAAAATATATTTTGTTTCCAAATTTTCGATTTGCCTAAAAAATTTCCTAGAATAAATATTTTTTTTTTAATTTTTTTTCTAGAATATCTTTTTTTTTTTACTTTTTTTACCTTTTTACTTTAAAAAATTTACAAAAATCGTTTTTAACTTTGATTAGGGGCTTAATTGGGTTTTAAAAAAATATTTATGTTAAGTGGACTACTTCTTATTCATATTATGGTATAAGGACAAACTACTAATTGTTTCAATGTACTTTTCCATATTTCCCTATATTTTACCACATATTTAATTTGATCCATAAAAATTAAATATAAAATAAAAATTAGAAGATCTATACAATAATAATTTATAACAAAAATATATTTTATGTTTCAAAAAAAAAGAAATTTACTTATTTTTAAACATCTTAATAGCTAAATAACCAGTGTAGTGATGAATAAAACAATATAAACATATGTAAAAAATGTTTATTTTGCTCTATAAACTACAAATAAAGAAGAAATTCAATATATTAATAAATATGATAAATTAATAAAAGATGATTTTCAGTTGAACCGATTTCAAATATGACACAAATCGATAATATAATAAAATAATATTTTTTTATAAATGCTATGTAAATATATGAACCCATTAAATTATTAATTAATAAATTTATATAAAATTATATAAGTATGTATTACTATATTTTATTCACAATAGAATTCATCTCTATTTTTTTTAATACTTTAATATACTTTGATAATACTTAGTAAATTACATCTAAAACCACATTTAAATGGAACGTATTCTTATATACCTAATAATATAATAAAATTAATATGAGTCAAATTTTAAAATTTTAAATAATATATATGGTAAAATCAACGGTTTTATTATTTTATAAAAAATGTATCATAAAATAGAAAAAAAATAAAAAAAAAATAAAAAAAATCTATAAATTAATAAAATTTCATAGTCTCAACATTATTAATTTATTGATTTTTTAGTGTAACTGAATTTCTGAAATCAAATTAAAACGGATAAGAGACATATTTTTTCCGCCACATGTTTACCAATCTAGTGGTTCATAATAATATAATATTATTGACATGTCAACATTAGGATTCAGATATATAGACTTACTCAAATCATGCATACTACATGGTTAGATTCATGACTTATGCCTTTGTCGAATTGAAATGGAAGATCAACAAGTTAGGCAGTAAAAATGGATAATGGTTATTTACACCAACCTCTGAAGCTCTCTGATTAACAAGAACCTTTGCGATTGATCTTCATTTAAAAATGTGTCTAACATGCCTGATTGTGATTCAAACCGGAAGATTGTTATAATTTAATAGTATCTTGAGGGTTTTGTTTATTGATAAACTTTTTTGAAAAAAAGTTTGCTCTTTATATCCTAAAGTAGCCAAATATAGACACAAGATGAACGTTGTTTTCGTTTTTCCAAACCAGAAAAAATCATTACATAAGAACTATCATATTAGGTGAAAGCTTATTTCTTGCATAAGTATAACTAAAATACCAACCTTAATTTTGTAGACAATTGACATTAATATCTATAGTAGTCTTTCCCTTCCCCTTTTATGTACTTTTTTTTAACATTCCTTTTATGTATTTTTTGTTCTTTCTTTTTTGTGTTTCCAAAAAAGAGAAAAAACTACAAATAAAGAATATTTTTTTCGTGATAGTCTTTTACATTTATTAATTTATATTGCTATACTTGCTCGTACATTTTTGTTTCCAACCAAATCTATAAATAAAAAATTGAAAGTAGCAGTATATCTGTATTTTGATCTGAAAGTAAGCAAAAATAATATTCACCATATGTCTATAGAGTTATAAACAAACAAGTAAAGATTAAGGAAAACTAGATTGTTCAATCTGGTGAAACCGAACCAATTAAAACGGAAGCCAATCGAAATAAAGAAATTGGTTTGGATTTGATAATACTGAATATACCGAATGGATATCGTTTTTAAGAAACCGCAGTATATGCATATGGTTTGGTATATAGACGGATCAAACCGAATATACCAAATAAACCAATCAATTAAAATGTAGCTGTATAATTATATGTAAATTATATAAGATAATTAAGCATATGTACATAATTTATTTTATTAATATGATATTTATATTTAAATTTTATTTAGTAATTTAATATTTTAATTTTTAGTTAAAATTTATTATCAAATTAAATAAATCATAACATTTACCTTTTTGTTGACAAATATGTGTGCTAATATTTATTTATAATATGATTGATTACTAATTTTTATTTTTTATTATATAAAAACTATTATAATTATTAACTTAATATGTTTACTAAACTATTTGAAATAGTAAAAGAAAATAATAAGCTATTTAAAATCCGAAATATCTTCAGTTAAATATATTTATGGATTTTCCGAATAAACCAAAAATCGATGGTATATAAACCGAACCAAACCAAAGTAAATATAGTTTTAATATGGTATTAATTTTTTGTAAACTGAAATACCGAAAAAATCCGAAAAAACCGAATCAAAACCGAACCGATATCTAGATTGAACACCTTAAACCTACTTGCCAGTGTTCGAAAAAAGAAAACCTACCGTCAAGTTACGTCGTGATCTAGATCGTAGACATGGAATTTTCTAGTTTTCTCCACGACCTTAGTTTCTTAGACTCCATTTGTTGCCTCTATTATCTACAACCTGGGTTTCTTTTCTTCTTGTGATGCTTTTCAATTTCTTTAGGTGAACTATCATCACAACAACAGATAAACATATTCCATCAAATTGAGAATTGATTAGTCCATTTAAATATGTTATTGACATATTTTGTTTACATTTACCTTTTTACTATGTAGTAAGTAGCTTTTTCCAATGTCTAGAAGTTCAAAAAAAGGAAAACGAAAATTATAAATAAATTAGCAGAAAAAGTTCACGAAAAGAGTTAAAAGAGCGTAAAGAATGTAGCCGTTTTAGTTTTCACTTACTTGGACTTTTGGCTTCTATGGGTGTTCTTTCTTCTCATTTCATTGAAAGAATTTTTTCAAGGAGTCTTAGGCAACTGTTGACCAGAAACTATAAATGGTTTCGTCATTAGAAGTTTTGATTTATTTGATTTGAAGTTGAAATTTTAGGAGAAACCATGGAGTTTTTAGCAAAAAAAAAGAAAAAAAAACATGTAGTCTGTTGCAAAGATTTAAGAATCAAAAATTTATGAACACAAGTAGAAATGGAACTAAATATATTAACACATAGATAATTGCTTCACATAATTGATAAAAAAAAAAATTGGGTCCAAACAATCTGTTGTAGCTAACATTGAAGATTTGGAAAGGAGTTTCAGTCCTGTGAACCGGGATACTCCCTGTGATCCCATTGTGATTCAAGTCTAAGATACCAAATGTATTCGGGATCTCAACTCTGGAGAGATCAAAATAGAACATGTTTCTTGATAAATCAATGGAACCTGTGGTTTTATTGGCTCCAAACAACATCGAAGCATCCCCTATGAGCTTGTTCCGTGAGAAATCGGTCCGGTTAAAATCAATGTTGCCTAGTGATTTAGGTATTGAACCGGAGAGCTGGTTATGTGATAGGAAAAGGTCAGGGACTTATCCTGGGAACGATCCAAATGACTCTGGTATTGTACCTAAGTTGCTAAACCGGAAAATATATTTGATTCGAGAAAGTAAATGGGCTTTAGAATGAAGCCCATAATAAGAATAATTAGCGAGAGTCCGCAAATTGAAACCGAGGCTGAAATGTTGAGAGATCCACAGAGTTAGTTATTACCGTTGTAAGTGAAAACAGACGACAAGCATTGGTCCTTAATTCTTCTTCTTTGTACTTCCTCTATTTGTGGTAACATTTACCTTCATCTTTACTTTGAAAAATGCTCTTAGAACTCATCAAATACCAGCTGTGATACATGTTTTATTTAATCAAATCGAGATGATATTACATTTTTTTTTGGGAAACCTAGAGATAAGCTTGGTTTTTACTTGCAACTATCAAGAGGTGCACCACACAAACACTTGTTGTGAAAATACCTATAATAATCCAAACTCTGAAGACTGCCTCCAGTGGGGATAGGTCCACACAGTCTGTTGTAGCTAACATTGAAGCCATATACATAATCATTGTTGCCTAGTGATTTGGGTATCGGACCGGAGAGCTGGTTGTGTGATAAGATAAGGTAAGTAACTTTTGCTGCAAAGAATCCAAATGACTCTGGTATCGTACCTAAGTGAAAGTTAAAAGTTGAAGTCAGAAAAAAAGTACAGTTTAATAATCATAGTTTAAGAGATGAGTAATAGAATGAAAGCGAGTACTAGTATACCTGTAAGCTTATTCCTACTTAAGATCAATGCCCGTAAGTTTAGGTAACGAGGAAAGGGAGCTAGGTATGGAACCAGAAAGCTGATTGAAGGAAAGGTTTAAGTATTCAAGATTCATGAGCTGACTAAGAAAATCAGGGACCGGGCCGGTGAGGTTCAACCTGCTAAGCCTGAGAAAACGGAGATACTTGAGCTTGGTGATGGTGGATGGGATCTGACCGGTGATGTTAGTAAGCTTGTGGAACGTAAGCCTCTCAAGATACGGTAAGTCACCGACTTCAGGCGGGATCTGACCGGATATCTGACCGGCGAATATGGTTAGGGAGTTGACACAGTGGTTAACGGTGGCGTCGCCGCATTCGAGGCTGTTAGATTCGGGTTTATTATGGGCTTCCAACTTAAAACCAATTGGCAATTAGTGGATTGGCCCTAACCCTTTATATAGTAGTAGATTATTTCTCATATTACCGATGTGGGATGTTTCTCATCAATACCCTCCCTCACGCTCAGCCATCTAGGTCTGAAGCGTGGACAATGTGGAATAACATCCACAGAGGGCCCAACATCGTTATAGTATTAGTAGTATTAAATTAGGTCAAAGGATCTTATCGCTCTGATACCATGTTAAGTTTCTTGGGCTTCCACTTAAAACCAATTGGCAATTAGTGGAGTCCCCCAAGTCCCTTATATATTATTCATGTCCCTTACATATATCCAATGTGGACTTGGGGGACTCCACTAATTGCCAATTGGTTTTAAGTGGAAGCCCAAGAAACTTATCAGAGGCAGTACCAGGAGCAGCAGTCGGTTTCGGGGTGCCATGAGGCGAGGTGGTAAGGGTTGTTTAAGGACTTCTTGATCTTGAGGAGTGTGTTTTTGTCGTTTTGGTTACATAGATCTTTGGATGACGCGATGGTGGTGAGGAACGTGATGAAAAACAAGAAAGAGAAAAGCAGTGTCGTGTTTGTCATATGACCCATATTGTATGGTGTTTGGGTTTGAATATTTTTGTTGAGTTTGACGATGATATATACACTATGAGATTAGATATTCGATTTGATAGAAACCTTAATAGTCAATACGTGTGATTAAGATGTCGGTGTTGAATATGTGGTTGGCTGGTGTCAAAATGCTGGCAGTCAACATGTGCCACTTGAGTACTACTACTCTCTCAACCACGGCTTCTATTTTGATTTTTTTCTATAAAATTATTCACTATAATAAAAATTTGTGTTTAGAATATTAGACGAGATCTTTTTAAGCTTCAACATATCAAATTCGCTTTTGGTAAAATTTTAAAACAGTATCCACCCATAGTTTGTTTTGAAAATGAGAAACTTTATATATTGTAAAACTAGATTTGAAAAATGAGATGCATCAAAAGATAAAATAAATATATATATATACCCACATATATATTAATAATATTTTATCAACAAAATAAAAAATACTAATTTAAACATTATAGTAACTAAATAATCAGTTTAGTGAATAAAATTTCATAAATATATGTAAAGTAGGATTTGTTTTGCTTCATAAATTACAAATAATATAATTTTTCGAATCAAATTAAAACAGATAATATACCATATCAAATTTCACTATATTTTTCCCACTCCAAGCTTAGTCTAGTGGTTTATAGTAATATATTATACTATTAACATGTCAGCATTCGGATTCAGATATATACAGAGTCAAATCATATGCATTCTACATGGTTATGATTTGATGTCTAATGCCTTTGTCAAATGGAAATGAAAGATCAACAAGTTTGCCGTAAAAGTGGATAATGGATGTTGTAAAAAAAAGTGGATAATGGATATTTACAACAACCTCTAACTAAGAAGAACCTTTGCGATTGATCTACATTCAAATGTGTCTAACATGACTGGTTGTGTTTCAAACTTGAAGATTGTATTACAAATATATGAATTAAGCAAGTTTGGTTGATTTTTTGATCAATCAATCCAAATAAAACATACAGTTGTCTATAGACTTATTGGATTCTTTGAAGAATTAGAATAATTAATAATAGCTTGGCTGCTTGAATCTTTCACTTGCAACTATCAAGAGGTGCACCACATAAACACTTGTTGTGAAAATATGCATAAGAATCAAACGTCTGAAGTTTCCCTCCAGTGGGGATGCGTCCACACAGTCTGTTGTAGCTAACATTGAAGATCTGGAAAGGAGTTTCAGTCCACTGAACCGGGATACTCCCTGTGATCCCATTGTGATTCAAGTCTAAGATACCACATGTATTAGGGATCTCAACTCTGGAGAGATCAAACTGGAACATGTTTCTTGATAAATCAATTGAAAACGTCGTCTTGTTGGCTCCAAACAGCATCGAAGCATCGCCTATGAGCTTGTTCCGTGAGAAATCGATCCGATTAAAATCGAGGTTACCTAGGGATTTAGGTATCGAACCGGAGAGCTGGTTATGTGATAGGAAAAGGTCAGGGACTTTTCCTGGAAACGATCCAAATGACTCTGGTATTGTACCTAAGTTAAAGTTCAACGTTGTGGTTAGAAAAATGACCGTTTGGTGCACATAAAAAGAAAAAAAAATTAAAAAAAAATAACAGTTTAATATTCAGTTTTTAATAGAGATAAAGAGTTATGAATACCTGTAAGCTTATTCCTACTAAGATCAACGTAGGAAAGATTGGGTAACAAGGAGAGAGAACTAGGTATGGAACCAAAAAGCTCATTGAAGGAAAGGTTTACGTAGACAAGATTCTTGAGCTGACTCAGAAATTCAGGAACAGGGCCAGTGACGTTCGTCCAGCTAAGCCTGAAAAAACGGAGATACTTGAGCTTGCTGATGGTGTGTGGTATCTGACCGGTGAGGTTGGTGATTTTGCGGAAGACAAGCTTCTGAAGATACGGTAAGTCACCGACTTCAGGCGGGATCTGACCGGAGATCTGAGCGGAGAATACGGTTAGAGAGATCACGCGGCGGTTAGCAGTGGCGTCGCTGCACTCGAGGCAGTTCCAGGAGCAGCAGTCGCTTTCGGGGTCCCATGAGGCGAGGTGGTGAGGGTTGTTTAGGGACTTCTTGATCTTGAGGAGGGTGTTTTTGTCGTTTTGGTTACATAGATCTTTCGATAACGTGTTGGTGAGGTGTGTAATAAAAAACAAGAGCGAGAAAAGCAGTGTAGTATTTGTCTTATGATCCATGTAGTATGGTTTGGATTTTGAGTTTTTGATGTTGAAATTTGACAGTGATATATACAATATAGAGATTAGAGATTTGATTTGATAGGAACCTTAATAGTCAGTCAATACGTATCCTTAAGATGTCGGTAGTGAATAGGTTGGCTCGTGCCGAAATGCTGGCAGTCAAGTCAACATGTGCAACTTGAGTAGTGCTACTTTCTCCACCACGGCTTCTATTTATCTTTTCTTTAGTACTTATTCATATGCATATAAATTTGGGTTGACATTACTCGATAAAACACTTTACGCTTTAACATATCAAATTACTTTCGATTATAACTTTTATTTTCACAGAAAAAACCATTATAAGAAATCTTTTTTTTTGTTTTTACATTCTCTAATACCTCCTTATTTTTTTTTTTTACTTTTAACGAATCATTCTCTTTTGAAGATTGTACTACAAATTCATCAAATGAATTTCGGTTGTTTTTTTTTATTAATCAATCCAAATAAAGATACAGTTGTCTATAGACTTATTGGATTCTTTGTAGAAGTAGAATAATAATAGCTTGGCTGCTTGAGTCTTTCACTTGCAACTATCAAGAGGTGCACCACATAAGCACTTGTTGTGAAAATAGGAATAAGAATCAAATTCCTGAAGTTTCCCTCCTGTGGGGATGCGTCCACGCAGACTGTTATAGCTAAAATTGAAGACCATCGTAGGAGGAGACGTCGAAACCCAATACTTAATCAGGTTGAAGATGAAATTGCTAAGTGGAAGGGTGAAGCATCAACATAGGAGGATATTGGTATGCGGAGAAGCAATGATGATAAAGTTCAAAAACAAATTCTCAACATAGTCAACTTGGGAGTTGCTGAGAGCACAAGGAGCTAAGTGTGCTTGGAGTAAAGGGATATGGTTTTGTTTTACAACACCAAAAAGTGGGGAGGCTCTATTAACTCTGCCTGCTCGTTTTGTGATGATCCATTGGAAACCTGGAATCACCTATTCTTTGAATGCAGATTCTCAGCAGCTGTGTGGAAGAATCTTGCAAAAGGAGTAATGGATAATGCTTTCACGTGTATTTGGAGCGAGATAGTAGAGTTGATATCCACTGGTCGGAACAATACAAATCTATTCACGTTTGAGATATCAGAATCATGGAGAGAGAAATCAGAAACAGATTTGCATCAGTTCAAAGAATGGATCACACACAGTTGGAGGATGGACTTAGATTGTGGTTTTTAACAAGACCATATTAAAGTTTATAGAAGAGCATAGATCAGAAATTGTATATAAAATCTTTTCTTTCACATGCAGCATTGTAATGATGTAAAACAAAGGGGTTTTTTGATTGAATAAAAATTTAACATTCATTTTTAAAAAACATTGAAGAACTGAAGAGGAGCTTCGGTCCACTGAACCGGGATATTGCCTGTGATCACATTGCGGTTCAAGTCCAAGATACAAACTAAGATTATTTCCAATTCACCTATATATATTCTCTTTTTAAATATAGAAATTATAAAATTATATTATAGAGATGAATTTGCTTTAATGTATGATTATGCAATAGAATTCATTTAATTAAGAAGAAAGATAGATATATGATATTTTTTTAAAAAATATAGAGATGAAAATATCATTTCAGTACATTTTTTCTTTAAAATATGAAAACTCTATAGCAGAGTTATACAATGGAGAGATTCACATTAGTAACATAATTTGTCTATTTTATGAGAAAAGATAGATAAATATATAAAACTGTAAATTTGAGATATTTTAAAGATGAATAAACAATGTAAACCAATATATATATAAATGCTACCGAATTCACACATAAAAATTTGAAATCCTACAACAACAACACGAACATTACTAAATTCTCATAGAAGAATATAAATATGTTTGAACAAGAAGAATAACATAACAAACATGTATTAAATTAAGAGTCCAAATTAGGCCTGAGACTTTTTAACTTAACCCGAAGTACCGACCCTAACCCGAACCAGAAAAACCGAAACCGAATCCGAACTGTGTTACAAAAATATCCGAACGGGACTTATGAGCTTACTACTTTGGATTATGGTTATAATCCGAACCGAACCGAAATCTAAATCAGGATCCGAAGATATCCGAAATTGGTTAAATATGTTAATGTTTTTATATATTTTAAGGTGATTTAGATATTTTAGAGTATCCAAAATATTTTTGTAGTTTGTTTATTTGTTATTTTTAGTAATTTTTAGTTAATTTATATAGTTTAACTAATTTTAATTATATTTGTAAATAATTTATATATTTCGAGAAATATATTGTCAATTTTCAAGGTTTTGAAAATATATTTTTAGACGATTTTGAACATTGGTTAAATCCGATCCGAACCGAACCGAACCCGATCTGATAATTAGTAAAAACCGAATGGTACTTATGAGCATTGAACCGAAAATCCGAAAATCCGAATCACCCGATCCGAAACCGAATGGGCCACCGAACGCCCAGGCCTAGTCCAAATGGTGACATAGGAAATTAAGAAGAAAATAATCAATTCCTACTCATTCATTTAAAAATACTGTACACCATTTATGAGGAATTTTTGATGCGTCTTATTCTTTATCTTTCCTTGAATATAAAGGAACTATAAAAAAATATTCTTTATCAAAATTGATATGGAACAAAAGAATAAATATTTATTTTCAATTTTATTCCTTTTATTTTATTCCTATTAATTCTTTTCCTAAGCATTCCTTTTCCTATTTTAATACCAGTTAGAGCCTAAGAGTTTAAGAAAATGTATAATGTCGTCATCATCTCAATTGGCTTGATTCACCTTTCAAATTCTTTGCATTTTGCTCTATTTCATTTATCTTTATGCTAACGATTGAATTTTTGGGTATAGATTTTTTCTGTAATCCTTTGTATACAATTATCAATAACTTGCTTATACATCAGGTCTACTGAAATATGAATATTTACCAAAATTTATGTGAGAAAAATAATTCTTATACCTAGAATAATTTTCACACAATATATGCGAAATCATACAATTTCACTAATTTTTTTTTCTCATTTTTATGTCATTCATTAAATTAAAACATTACTCAAAACCCATGAAACTCACATGTCCACATCTATTATGCATATAAATTCGGGTTGACATTATTCGATAATACACTTAAAGCTTCAACCTATCAAATTACTTTAGCTAATAACTTTTATTTTCATAAAAAATATTTATTATAAGAAATCTTTTTATTTTGTTTTTACATTCACTGACACCTCCTTATTTTATTTTTAACGAATCACTCTCTTGTAATATATTTTGAAGATTGTACTACAAATTCATCAAATGAAGTTCGGTTGATTTTTTTTTTATTAATCAATCCAAGTAAAGATACAGTTGTCTATAGACTTATTGGATTCTTTGTAGAAGTAGAATAATAATAGCTTGGCTGCTTGAGTCTTTCACTTGCAACTATCAAGAGGTGCACCACATAAGCACTTGTTGTGAAAATAGGAGTAAGAATCAAATTCCTGAAGTTTCCCTCCTGTGGGGATGTGTCCACAGAGTCTGTTATAGCTAACATTGAAGAACTGGAGAGGAGCTTCGGTCCACTGAACCGGGATATTCCCTGTGATCCCATTGTGGTTCAAGTCCAAGATACCAAGTGTCTTAGGGATCACAACTCTAGAGAGATCGAACTGGAACATGTTTCTTGATAAATCAATGTACCAGGTCGTTTTGTTGGCTCCAAACAACATCGAAGCATCGCCTCCGAGCTTGTTCCGGGAGAAATCTATCCGGTTAAAATCAAGATTGCCTAGTGTTTTTGGTATATAACCGGAGAGCTGGTTGTGTGATAGGTAAAGGTCAGGTACCTTTGCTGGAAACGAACAAAATGACTCTGGTATCGAACCTACGTGAATAAAAAAAGGTTTCTTGATCAGATTTAGAAAGAAAGGCAAATAAGTAAAAAAGTATGTGAACAAAAAAAAAAGTAAAAAAGTGAAAAAAAAGTAAAAAAAGAGTTTATTTACCTGTAAGCTTGTTCCTGCTGAGATCAACGGACAAAAGATTAGGTAACAAAGACAGGGAACTCGGTATTGAACCAGTGAGATCATTGAAGGAAAGGTCTAAGAACTGGAGATTCTTGAGCTCACTGAGAAAACCAGGAACTGGACCGGTCAGATTCGTCCAGCTGAGCCTGAGGCTCCGGAGATACTTGAGCTTGGTGATGGTGTGTGGGATCTGACCGGTGAGGTTAGTGAGTTTGCGGAAGACAAGGGTCTGTAGATAAGACAAGTCACCGACTTCAGGCGGGATCTGACCGGAGATCTGACCGGAAAATATAGTTAGGGAGGTGACACGGTGGTTAACGGTGGCGTCGCCGCACTCGAGGCAGTACCAAGAGCAACAGTCTGTTTGGGGGTCCCATGAGGCGAGGTGGTAAGGGTTGTTTAGGGCTTTCTTGATCTTGAGGAGGGTGGTTTTGTCATCTTGGTTACATATGTTTTTAGACAAAGAGGTGGTGAGGAATGTGAACAAGAAGAACAAAAGCAAAGTCGTTGTCTTATCCATGCTGTCGTTGTTTGTTTTGGTTATCGATTTCGAGTTTTTTATGGTAAGTATTATTAGACGTTGAAGAGTTTTGTTTTGATTTGATCTCTGATCTGTCATAGGGACCTTCAAAGTCAATTCCATTATAGTCAACGACGTCGATGTTGAATCTGTTTGCGTAATACACCAAAATTATTTGTAAAGAGATTGTAATAATGGATCTATCTTGGAAGGATCACAAAATCAATATCATTCAGACAGAACATAACTGGGGAAAACATAACTAGGGAAAAGGAAAAGCTATTTCTAAAAAACAAAACAAAAATTGTCAAAAGGACTAAATAAGGGCTACACTAACCACTTAACGAACGTAAAATAGGCCAAGTAGGTTTATTATGGATATCATGAACGTAAATGAGGCCTAAGAGCAAGTCCATCCATTAGAACCTCTAATGGAGTTTTATAATTAAAATAATAGTTAATAAGATGATTTGAGAATTTGAGAACCTCTGTTAGTGCAAATTATTTTTTCCTCCTCCAATGGGAGAACCTTTTAGGAATTTTTAAACAATTTTTTGTTCAAAGCAATAGCTTGGCATTTACTCTTATACTCGAAAGATACATATAGAAACCAAAAGGAAATGGTACTTCTCAAACGGATTTAGCCAAGAGTAGACATGCTGCAACGTCAACACTACCACTGGACTCATTACATATATGTATATCATAAAGTCAAGAAGACGAAACAACAGTAGTTTATCAAAGTCCTGATGCAAATCTATTGAATAACCAACCCAAAAAAGTCTCAAGACTTGGAGCACTCGGGGCAAGGAAAACAACCCCTGCCTTAGCAATTATCGCAAGCGGCTAATCTCGCATTTGATGGTTCTGGCTCACCGAATCAAAGATACACCCTAATTTGATCGACCCTGTCCCTTTGCAGCGATCACACCAACATTCTTTACATCTCCACACTTCCTGCACATCCCAAGAGACCTGCAAAAAGTTGTTGATGTTTTCAGAAACATATAGAGAATCAAGAGCAAGTCTAGTTACATTCAGCAAAAAAACAGCAGCACCTTTAACAATTTTCTTGCAGAGAACCAATATTTTTTTTAACAACGGTGAGTTCATAGAAGAACCCATTAGAGAGTGAAAGACTAAATACATAACCCAACAGAGGCTTTTGATGTCGGAATCTATCATTTGGTAGAGATATCAAACATCATGACACAAAGAAATGCCTAAAGTTTTATCCTTTTTCATGTTCAGCAAATTGAAAATGAAAAAAAATATCAATCAAAACTCTACAAGCATCATTTCTACGTCAATAACGCATAACCAGCAAAACAATTCACATCCAAAGTCGGATACTTTATGAGATGCCTTATGGACTCAGAGAACATGAATTGATTTGAAGAAATGATGAGATAATGAAACTCTGTGTAACCTTCTCTGAGCAGCGGCAATAAACCAAGTATAGCCAAAAATAATAGAATTAAAAAACTGGGGATTTAGGATTGGTTTGTGGTCAACAAAATCAGACGGATCATGGATACCAGAAAAAAAATCAATATCAGGAGCTCAAGAATCGCAAGCTCCTTGGCTTTTTTCAACAACCAGTTCCTTCGCAAAACATTTGGAGAAATTAAATCTCCAAATTGATTCTAAGAAGGAGATCCAGATCAGAATCAACAGAAAAGATGAAGTGATCCAGATTGGAGGAAGAAGAAGCGACGAAGGAGAAGGAGAGAAAGACACATAACATAACGTCTAATAAAAAAGTGACAGCAAGGGGTTCTCACCAATTCTATAATTCCTCTATTGAGAGGCGGTTCTGTCTCTTTTTACTATTTTTCATTTAATTTTTCTTTATTTTTTGTCTAGAACCCTAGCTTAGAGAGGTGGTCTAAGCGGCTTCGTTTTACATAATTAATTTGTAAACCAAAAAAATGAATATTCTGTGAAGAGTACTGGTAGTAGTCTGGTACAGAAACACAAGTGTACATAGATTAACACATGATAATATAGCCATCATTACTAAGCAACATCATCAGTGGGATAATGAAATTGTAACACTAAAGTTGGATACTTTACAACATCATTAGTCGGTTCGTAAAAGATTAAACTAGTCTCCGTAAAAGAAAGAAACCATTCCAATTTTATATAGTTGCGCACCAAGTTAAATATTACAAGTACATTCAAATGATAGCTTTTTTAATAAAGAACCAATATAAGAATCGATTCCACATTTTTTTCCTTTTCTTACTTTCTCTTCCTTTTGGAAGGTTTGCAATTGAGGCAGCTTAACTAAATCTATCTTTGTTGATAATAAAGAAAAGTAGAGCTCATCTGTTTTGTCTAATGCATGATTTTTTCAAGAAGTTTGATAACTAAACAACCTCATGCGGTTAGCTCATTTGCTTTCTGCGGATTGCGGATTACCTAAGACTAGTGGTTAACAAAACGTCTTCATTGAAATAATATTTTGATGGTCTAGTTAACTGATGTGAAGAATATACATGGTGATTTGATCGTGTCTAAGAATAGCATTGAATATCCAGTTTTCAGAAATTCCAAATTTGACTTCAATAAGTATTTTCAACGTCGTGCAATGATCCATTATGTTTCGTATAATTTTTTTTACAAAATAATGCGATGGTTATTTTTTACCAAATTATTTCATTTGCCCAAGTGCGGGCACTGGAATTAAAAAACGGTGGGATAATAAGGTAATGATGTTTTTCAATCAAATAATAACCACTCCTTAGCCTCTGCCCTATTGCGTTTTATTAAAAGTTTCAAACTCTAGAAAGCTATCTTTAGATGCTTATTCTGATCAGAGATAAAGAAACACACCAAAGATAATACTCCAATTAATGGATATGCAGTATATATATATTTGATTGTGGGAATGAGAATATGCAAAAAAAACTTGTGATATTGATGCAACAACTACAGGACTGGCCAACCGGACGCTTCATGATCCCATAACTGAGACTGTTTTGTTTCGTTCACCATTGTCATGAGTCAAGACAAACAAAAATCAAAACTTTTTTGTATGTTCTATTTTCTGCAAGATTATTTCAATAAAAAAATGGATCGCTAAGCACAGAAGTGTGAGAGAATCTACTGATTTACCTTTCTCAGTGCTGCAAATTTTCTAGGCGTACATAAAGAGTTAAAGTAGTCCAACAACGAATCTGGTTCTCTATTTAATGAAATGAATGAATCAGCTTCCCTATAAAAGAAGAAGCAGAAGAAAAAGAAACAGAGAGAATAAGAGTAATGAAATTTGCCTTTTAATTTGATTTCACTTTCGTTCTCATCTTTTCTACCTCTCACATTGACTATTCTTAGACATCTCTAAGGTACTAATTTGTAAACCTAATCCTTCTTTACATATATACTCATATGATTTATTGTTCATCAAATACTGTTGATCCATATAGAAATAGATCTGTGTTTTTCGTTCTTGCATAATAGACTATCATTTTCATTATGGGAGTTTTAAACTCTGCTTTTTGTTCGTTTTGTGACTAATTCTTCACTTTAAATGTTTACAAGATAATCAAATACATTTTTATATATCCTGCAAACACTTGAATGAGTTCATGAAAACAGAACAATAAGAGACTGGGTAGAAATCAATAAAGAATCTTATCAATTATATTGCTTGAGATTATTATTGAATTACTAAATACCAATAATTAAGGTTTCTTACTCAGTTCTTTGGAGATATATTAGTTTCTTTACATCCAAGAAACTTGTTTGCCGACTGAAACTTTCTACTTATTTTCTTTATGTTAGGTACTGAAGGAGAAAGAGAATCTATTGGGTCAAGTAACTTAACATCATGGCGGCAAAAGATGGAGCAAAGAGCCAAGAAGAATACAAGCTTAAAGACATGAAACCGGACCTAGGAGAGAAATGGCCACATGGAGGACAACGAGGAGGAAGTGGATGGATCAGCAGCGAACGAGTTGCAAGCACATACGACCTAGTTGAGCAAATGTTTTACCTCTACGTCCGTGTCGTCAAAGCCAAGGACCTTCCTCCAAACCCTGTCACGAGCAACTGCGACCCTTATGTTGAAGTAAAAATAGGAAACTACAAAGGTAAAACCAAACATTTCGAGAAAAGAACAAACCCTGAGTGGAACCAGGTTTTCGCCTTTTCGAAAGACAAGATCCAGTCCTCTACCGTTGAAGTCTTTGTCCGCGATAAGGAGATGGTAACAAGAGATGACTACATAGGAAAAGTTGTGTTCGATATGCATGAGATTCCCACGAGGGTACCTCCTGATAGTCCGCTTGCACCTCAATGGTACAGATTAGAAGCTCGCCGCGGCGAAGCCAAGAAGAGAGGAGAAGTTATGGTAGCTGTTTGGCTTGGGACGCAAGCTGACGAAGCGTTTCCTGACGCTTGGCATTCAGATGCTTCCTCTGTTCAAGGAGAAGGTGTTCAGAGCGTTAGGTCTAAGGTCTATGTATCACCTAAACTGTGGTATCTGCGGGTTAATGTGATCGAGGCGCAAGATGTTGAGCCTAGTGATAGGAGCCAACCTCCTCAAGCTTTCGTCAAGGTTCAGGTTGGGAACCAGATTTTGAAGACAAAGTTATGTCCTAACAAGACAACGAATCCCACGTGGAATGAAGATCTTGTCTTTGTAGCTGCGGAGCCGTTTGAGGAACAATTCTTCTTGACGGTTGAAAACAAGGTGTCTTCAGCTAAAGATGAAGTCATGGGGAGGCTGATCTCACCGTTGAATGTGTTTGAGAAGAGATTAGATCGCAGAGATGTTCACTCCAAGTGGTACAACCTGGAGAAGTTTGGGTTTGGGGCATTGGAAGGAGACAAGAGACACGAGCTTAAGTTCTCGAGCCGTATTCACCTACGAGTTTGCCTTGAAGGAGGGTACCATGTAATGGACGAATCAACTCTTTACATCAGTGACGTGAGACCCACGGCAAGGCAGCTATGGAAGAAACCTATTGGAATCCTTGAGGTAGGGATCTTGAGTGCTCAAGGGCTTTCACCGATGAAAACTAAAGACGGTAAAGCGACAACAGATCCTTACTGTGTTGCCAAGTACGGACAAAAATGGGTTAGGACAAGAACCATCATCGAGAGCTTTAGCCCTAAATGGAATGAGCAGTACACATGGGAAGTGTATGATCCTTGCACTGTCATTACACTTGGAGTGTTTGATAACTGCCATCTTGGTGGGAGCGAGAAATCAAACAATGGAGCTAAAGTTGATGCGAGAATAGGTAAAGTAAGGATCAGGTTATCAACCCTAGAGGCAGATAGAATCTACACTCACTCTTACCCTCTCCTTGTGCTGCAAGCAAAAGGGTTAAAGAAAATGGGAGAGGTGCAACTAGCTGTGAGATTCACTTGTCTGTCTTTGGCTCACATGATCTTTCTTTATGGCCGTCCTCTGCTTCCAAAGATGCATTATCTCCATCCCTTCACTGTGAATCAACTAGACAGTCTTAGATACCAAGCAATGAGCATTGTCGCGGCGAGGTTATCTAGGGCAGAGCCTCCTTTGAGGAAAGAGATAGTTGAGTACATGCTAGATGTTGATTCCCACATGTGGAGCATGAGGAGGAGCAAAGCTAATTTTTTCAGGATGGTCTCTGTGTTTTCAAGCTTGATAGCTATGAGCAAATGGCTTGGAGACATCTGCTATTGGAAGAATCCATTGACGACGATACTGTTCCATGTTCTCTTCTTCATACTGATTTGTTATCCAGAGCTGATCCTTCCAACTACATTCCTCTACATGTTCTTGATAGGTCTCTGGAACTTCAGGTTCAGGCCTCGCCATCCTCCTCACATGGATACAAAGATCTCTTGGGCTGAAGCGGCTAGCGCTGATGAGCTAGATGAGGAGTTCGACACTTTTCCGACATCAAAGGGACTGGATGTTGTGAAAATGAGGTATGATAGGTTAAGAAGCGTTGCGGGTCGGATCCAGATGGTTGTTGGAGACATTGCAACGCAAGGGGAGAGGTTTCAAGCAGTGTTGAGTTGGAGAGATCCGCGTGCTACTTGCTTGTTTGTGATTCTTTGTCTTGTTGCTGCGATGGTCTTGTACGTGACACCTTTCAAGATCGTAGCTCTTGCGGCTGGGATGTTCTGGATGAGGCATCCTAAGTTCAGAAGCAAGATGCCTTCTGCTCCAAGTAACTTCTTTAGGAAGTTGCCTTCAAAAGCAGATATGATGCTTTAAATTGTATAACTTATTGTGTGCGTGTGTGTGTACTGTTATCTCTTATTTCCTCCTTGATTACTATGACATTTTGGATTCTGCACATCATATTCCTTTAGTATCAATTAGCTTTGGTATATACATGTAGGGGTGATTGAAAACGACATGTACTTGGTCGTTTGGTTGCTTCTTTGTGATATTATCCGTTAATATGTGTTGGGTTTAGTCTAAAAGAAAAAACTACTGGGCTTAGCAGGTTATAATTTGCAACTTCATTGACAAAAAAAAATTCAAGTAACTAATTGAATCTTCATTTTTACAAATTTGACCAATCACAAGTAAACATGTTTTATGAAAGTTTTACAGAATTTAAAATATCTTATTTGAAAACCCCTCTTTTCTTTTACTGAAAGGGTGCCACGTAGTAACAATAAGTTAATAACTAGCTGTAAGGACTGAATGAAAACAGTCAAGGGACTCGCACAAGTACTGACCTTCCGTCTTAGTTGCCCACACGGCACAATAAGCGATGATCTTACATACTTCACAAAGCTCAAGTCCACAATTGGTTAAAAGTTTATATATTATCCAGCTGTTGGTGCGAATCGAATCAATCTCGTTTTTTTGCGGTGTAAGATAATAATTAAAATCGTGTTTCTGGTTTGACCATCGTATATATCACAGCTATGGAGCTGATAGTGAATGAGAGAGAAACAGAGGAGTGGAAGTTGTAACTGACTCCATTAATCTCACATTATTCGTAAAGAAAGTACAAGTGTTGTTTATATACTTTACAGTAAATATGAAAACTATACAAGGAAGTACATGTATATGTGTATACTATAATACGCCCCCCTCAAGCCTCAATCTGGATCCGGAGGTGGAGGAAGAACTCCATTAGAGGTCTTCGAAGGTGTAGGAGGAAGATAGAGGCTTGAAATGGACATCTTCGACAAGAGATAATGGAACAAAGCTGAAGCCAACGGCTTCGTAAAGATATCAGCATGCTGATTCTGAGTTCCAACATGAAACGTCTTCAGAAAACCACTCTTCAATCGATCACGAACCACATGACAATCCCTCTCAATATGTTTGGTACGCTCGTGAAAGACAGGGTTCGAAGCAATATGAAGAGCAGACTTACTGTCACAATAGAGTTTAGCAGGAGCAGACGGCGTGATAAGAAAAGCACGAAGAAGCTGATCCAACCACAACAACTCACAAGTCGTATCAGCCATCGAACGATATTCTGCCTCTGCACTGCTTCGACTAACCACACTCTGTTTCTTGGACTTCCAGTGAATCAAACTAGTCCCCAAGTACACACAATAACCCGAAACAGAGCGACGAGAATCAGGGCAGTTACTCCAGTCAGCATCACAGAACGCATTGAGACATAGATCTGTGTTGACTGAGTAAAAAAGACCCTGACTAGGGTTAGACTTTAGGTACCGGACAATACGATGAGCAGCTTGGAGATGAAGATCAGTGGGCTTCGCAAGAAACTGGCTCAGCTTATGGACGGCAAAAGTAATATCAGGACGAGTGATAGTAAGATACAGAAGACGACCTATAAGCTCTCTGTAAGGTGTAGCAGAAGGCAAAGGAACTCCACTCTCAGAGCTCAAAATCACAGTAGGATCCATCGGAACAGCACTCGGTTTACAAGCTAGAAGACCAGTGTCTTCCAAGATACCAAGAGCATATTTGCGTTGACAAACCGAGATTCCTGTCTTGTTCCGAGCAATCTCTAGACCAAGAAAGTATTTGAGAGGACCAAGATCTTTAATGGTGAATTCTTGCTGGAGAAGTCTTTTGACAGAAGCAACCGCTACATCATCATTGCTTGCTATGGCAATGTCATCAACATATACTAGCAGAGCAATGAAAGACTGTCCCACCATCTTCGTGAAAAGAGTGTTATCAGAATCTGACTGTGAGAAACCATCAGCGAGTAGGACAGAGGAGAAACGATGATACCATTGGCGAGAAGCCTGTTTCAATCCATAAAGTGATTTATGCAGACGCAACACAGGATTCTCAGGTAAGACAGTACCAGGAGGTGGAGTGTAACCAAGAGGAAGAGCCATATATATCTCCTCATCGAGATCACCATGAAGAAATGCATTGGACACATCCAGTTGAGAGAGAGTCCACCCTTGACGAGCAGCAAGAGCAAGCATGAGCTTAACAGAAGGCATCTTAGCAACAGGGGAGAATGTATCGATATAGTCAACACCCTCTTGCTGAGTATACCCTTTGGCAACGAGACGAGACTTACGACGATCAAGTGTCCCATCCGCATTATACTTCAGCTTATACACCCATTTACATCCAATGGCATGTTTCCCCGGCGGTAATGAAGTCAAAGACCAAGTACCTTTATCCTCAAGAGCAACAAACTCCTCATTCATGGAAGGAATCCAAACATCAGACTTAATGGCTTGCGCAAAAGATCTTGGTTCCATCTCAGTAGTTATAGAAAGAGTAAAATTTTGATAGGAAGCACTGAAACCAGCATAGGCAAGAACAGAAGAAAGAGGATAGAGATTTGTTGTTGGAATAGGAGGAGGTATTTGGTGGAGAAAAGAGCAATGATACTCAGATAAGTAGTTAGGAGCTCTAGTCTGGCGTCGAGGTCTATCTAAGTTTACCGTTGGTAAACCAGTTGAAATATTGACAGTTGTCTGTGGTTGAGATGAAGATGATGCAGATGCAACAGACGATGCAGGTGCAACAGAAGATGATTGTGATGAAACAGGATTCAGAGAATGATCAACATCAATATGCAGTTCAGATATTGGCAAAGGAAGAATAGTATTAGGAAACAAATCATCAGTAGAAACAGGAAACAAAGTTGGATCTTTAAATGGAAAAACAGTTTCATGAAAAACCAAGTTTCGAGTAACAGAGATAACATTTGTTTCTAGATCTAACACTTTGTAACCCTTATATCCAGAAGGATAGCCTAGAAAAACAGAAGGTTTTGCACGAGGAGAAAATTTTGTACGAAACTTTGGATAAGTAGAAACGTAACAAAGACAGCCAAAAACACGTAAAGATTTATAATCAGGTGGCTTCTTTAACAATTTTTCATAAGGCGAGACGTTTCCTAACAATGGTGATGGAATACGATTGATCAAATGAACTGCAGTCTGAACACAATCCCCCCAAAAAGAAACTGGAACATTAGATTGAAAGAAGAGCGCACGAGCTACATTTAAGAGGTGTTGATGCTTTCTTTCTACTACCGAATTTTGCTGAGGAGTATCAACACAAGAGAAGTAATGAAACATTCCAGTTTGAGCAATGATATCAGGAAACTTCAATTCAGGAGCATTGTCAGATCGGATTGCTTTAACATTTGAGTTATATTGAGTTTGAACCATTTTTAAGAAAGAAGGAAAAACTTCTTTAACAGCACTTTTTGTTTTTAACAAATAAATCCAGGTAACACGAGTAGCATCATCGACTAATGTAAGAAAATATCGAAAACCTTCAATAGTTTCTGTTGAAAACGGACCCCAAACATCCAGGTGAACAAGCTCAAAAGCAGATGAACAAATGTTATTATTAGAAACAAAAGGCAAACGTCGTTGTTTAGCAAGAGGACAAACAGAACAATGAGAAGAAGAATCAATTTTTGATAAAGAAATCGAAGAAGACATGCTTTGTAACTTGGCTAAAGACGGGTGTCCAAGGCGGTGATGCCAAAGATCTCCATCAGCAACCAAGGATCCACAGAAAAGCATAGAAGAAGAAGCACTCATATCAGCTTGTGTGAAAACATAGAGGTTTTGAAAGACGCTACACTTCCCAATCGTCGAGCCCAGAGAAAGGTCCTGAATAACGCAATAATCAGGAAAGAAATGAGCTGAACATGAACTAGAAGCAAGCATAGAACTCACACTAAGCAGATTAAACTTGAAAGATGGAATATGTAGAACATGATGCAATGACAACTTAGATGTAAGATGCACAGTGCCTATATGCATGATTGGAACGGTGGTGCCATTTGGTAAGGTAATTGTCAAGTTTTCAACTGCTTTATACTCGGTAAGCATAGACAAACTCGAACACACATGACTTGTAGCACCACTATCTACTATCCAAGCATCAGAAGGAATCATAGTGGAAAGAGAGGAAAGGCAATGATTTTTGTAAGTGAGATTTTGATTGGTATAACGAAGATTAGAAGAAGGAAATGAGATGGTACCTGCAGTCGCATTACAAGCCATTATACCGTGTTCGGTGATGGAAGGTGAGGAATGAGAAGGTGAAGCCTCTTGGATATTGGTATGGGCATTGAGTTGAGAGATCAAGTGCTGGACTTGCTCAGCAGAGAAAGAGCTAAGATCAAGACTCGAACGCATAGGAGCTGAAGTATGAGAACCCATCGGCATATTAGGATTGACCAAGGCATCAGTGACAACGTGAGCAATAGCATTCTCTTTGTTGTAAGGTTGTTGAGATGTCTGCCTTTGGTATCCAGAAGCACGTTGAGTAGAATTGTTCGACCGAGGAGCAGAAGAGCCTTTAGAGCCTGATTGATTACCCTTGTAACCTTCATAACCAGGGGGATAACCATGTAGTTTGAAGCACTTATTGACAACATGACCCAGCATTCCACAGTGAGTACAAACTGGTCGAGGACGAGGCTTATAGTTACTGTAAGCAGCAAGATTATCATTTGCAGGAACAGTAGAAGAACCCGCAGCTTGAAATGCCACCTGCTCAATGTTTGTAACTGGCTTCAGAACACGCTGACGCTCATCTTGACAGACCATGTTGAACACTTCTTCAATAGAAGGGAGAGGCTTGAGCATGAGAACCTGCCGTTTCGTTGCTTCATAAGCTTCATTTAACCCCATCAAAAACTTCATAACACGACTACGATCCATCATTGTTTTCCAATTCTTGGCAGCATCACACTCACACTTGCCACAAGTACAAACAGGAAGCTCCACAAAATTCACATAAGTCTCCCAAAGAGTGACTAACTCAGTGTAGTAGGTACTGACATCACGAGCACCTTGACTAACTAAACAAAGACTCTGCTCAATCTCAAAGATTCTCGCAAGATCATCCTGTTTGAAACGATTCATCAAGCTATTCCAGATCTCAGCAGCAGTTGACATGTAAAGTAAGCTAGCACTAATCGGTTTACTAACTGAGTTAAGCAGCCAAGTCGCGACCATGTCGTTACAGCGTGACCAAGATCCATAAGTAGGATCGGAATCAGGAGGTTTCAAGATCGTACCATTGATGAATCCGAGCTTATTGCGAACGTTGAGAGCAAGACGAACAGATCTCTTCCAAGAATGAAAATCCGCACCACTCGAGAGACGATCGGTGACGAGAACGAGACCGGCATGATCATTGTGATGAAGATAGAATGGATTCTCGTAAAGATCCATAGACGATTGAGATCGCGGATCAGCCATCGCGATCAATCGGAATCAGAATCGGAGAACAAGAACGACGACGTATAGGATGATTTCAACCGAACGAACGAGAGCTCGAAGAAGAGAAATGAACAGATGAAGGAGGAGCTGAGAACAAGAGAGACTCATGAAGATTCAAGCGGAAGATTGTATGATCTCTGATACCATATCACAGCTATGGAGCTGATAGTGAATGAGAGAGAAACAGAGGAGTGGAAGTTGTAACTGACTCCATTAATCTCACATTATTCGTAAAGAAAGTACAAGTGTTGTTTATATACTTTACAGTAAATATGAAAACTATACAAGGAAGTACATGTATATGTGTATACTATAATAGTATAAAGCTAAAAAAAAAAAAAGAAGGGGGTAAAACAGGTGACAGCAAAGATATAAAATGAGAAAGAGGCGTTGAGTCCAAAGCAAAACGGTACTGATCCCAAGTCCCTGACAGTCTTTTACAGACTCACCATTTGTCACCTTCCTAACTGGTCAATGCTTTATTTTTGACCTAACCATCCCACTCTCTCTTTCTATCTGTCCTCTCATTCTTACATGCAATTGCAAAACTGTTGCCAGCCTTTTCTTCTGTTCTCTTTCCATAAATATTCTTTCATATTTTTCTTAGAAAAGTCAGTGTGTAAGTTCTTATGTTAGGAATCGAAAGATCAAGTCTTAATGTCATATGCACAAGGAGGAATTAAAGGTATGGACTTGTCTATCATCATCTGCATCTTTTTAACATATATGCTAATAATAGAATCTTATAACAAAAAGACACCAAACAAGTTTCCCTAATTAAGGTCTGTAGATCGAAAGACAATAATATATTTATAAAGCGGTCAAGCTGGCTAACTAATCAACCTATTCCCTTGCTTCTTCTTTTCTTATCATCCGTCTTGGCGTGGACGGGCTAGCCAGAGAGAACTTAGAGCCTGAAGACGGTGGAAGTACTCTGCGACGGCTAGAATACAACGTGCTTCTTGACGTGTCGTCAATAGTTGGTTCAACCTATGGATTGTCTGATGCCTCAGATTATCCGCCTGTAAGTTTTTATTGTATTAGTTCAAAAACTAGCCATAGAAATAAACAGAAAATATTGGAGTAATAGTCAACGAAAGACAAAACAATATGGACAAAACTGCGTTCATGTTATTTATTGACTAAGACTAATTAAGATTTAAGGGCAATGGACTGAATATGGACCATCACTAATGTATAATCACTAATCGGAGATAAATAGACTAGTTAATTTAACTTAGGAAAAAAATGTAGTACTAAGCATTATTCTAACAACTAATAGTCCATAACATTATCTATCTTTTAAAGAAATTGAAATGACCCGAAATATATAGTTGATTGACGATTAATGCCAATTAATCAACATTTTGATCGAACAAAAATCAAAGCTTGTACTGCTAAAAAATACGACACCAAATTGTCAAAAGGTGAAACCGTGATTTCCATATCTAGGTCCCACGCCATGCTTCATAATACTTTTGATTACTAATTAGATAATTAACCATATGATATAATTAGAAACGCATATCAGTAATGATGTAAAAAGGATGCCCGAAATTAAGTAGAGACAACAAAACCGGAATCGAATATAAGTAAAGGAATTGTTCTCAAGCGAATGTTTTAGGAGAGGAGGGGATACTTGGGCAGTTACACCCATGACATCATGAACGATATGGGCTCCAAGCAATCCATGTGTTACACATATATGTATGTATTTAATTTTAGACTATATACATGTGAATATATAAGTACATATATACGTTCGTGGTGGCAATTGTCACGTGTGTTTTTAGAAGTTTGTATCCATTGTCCTCTTTTAGTAAACTAACCCCATACTTACCACCCTCTTTTGGAGTTGGCCCTTTCTCTTTTTGTTTTAAAAATATTATTTACTAGCTGTTCTTTGAAGATGAAAGGTATGTAAGCGTGTAGGTGTAGCTAAACACGAACAAATGCATAAGAATATTAAGATACTATTAAAATGAAAGAGGCCACTTTGTATATGCATATGATTGTTATATAATTTTATAGCCAAATGGCCATTTGGATATATAGTATATATATAGGCGGTTACATGATTACATCAATAGCTTATACACAAACATATCTATAAATTTTGTTTTCATAGACCTGCCTGTTCTAAACTAGAAAACAATTACGAAACTAATATTAAAGTAAATAAGTTTAATCTTCTAAGTAAACAACCCGACCAAGTTGATACGACAACTAGAAGTGTTTGTTTGATACCGACTTACATAATGTCAGAATCAAGATGCTATAAATACTTTTCATTTTTCATTTTCCACACACATATAATTAATGTTTGCAAATTAGGTTGAATATTCGCTTATGATCTTCCAAAACAAATTCAACCTAATTACAAATGTCCTCTAACCAATTAATTAAGACCGACTGTTCACCTATATATATATATATATATATATGAGCTATACACAAACATACAAAACATCTATATAAATGTACATAGCGTGTTAGAGCAACCAAATGTATATGAAAATATGATAGTACTGTTTAATATGGAGTGGTTCAAAGAATCGAAATATGTAAATCCTAGTCTGATTAGGACCACCGCCCTCGTGGTCCACTTGTATATCATATTTTATTTGATTTAGAGATTGGTATAGGTATGTAGTTTCGTATCAAATTAAATTATAAATACAAAGAAAAGGATTTGAGTGTACCTGAAGAACGAAGCCCTCGAGAGCAGATAGTTTGTTGAGAGCTAAGGACATGTGTGACATGAAATTGGATAGATGAGGAGGAAGTTGTGCAGAGGCAGGCGAGAGAGAGTCGGATACAATACTATCGGAAAGCGATTGATTCAATGCCTCGAGGCCTTGTGAGAGAGCCTCTTCAGCCTCGTGTGTGGATTGTTGCAGCCCACAAACTCCAACTATCTGTTGCTCTGTCAATGGTTCTATTTGGTTCACAATCACCTGCAAGTGTTTCAAATTAAATTAACACATACTGTCATACATATAGTTACAAGCTTCTGAGAGAATTATAACAAAGAAACCGTTGAATGCATTAAATGTTTAGTGTACTATGCACAAGTTACTAGCTACACCCACAATCTTTAATTTCTTTCCTTTTTGTTTTCACTAAAAAGGACATAAGATTGAGACATTGCCAAAATTTTCGTCAGCTACGCACACTATCCTTATTATTTAGAACAAAAGATATATTTAAAATTGTTTACAAAAAAGAAGAAGATATATTTAAAATTGTTTTTAAAAAAGAAGATATATTTAAAATTTTTATAAAAAGAAAAACACGAATCATCCAGTTACATTCACTAATAACTTGCTAATCATGCTAAAAGGGAAAAAATTATACGGATCACATCACATATTGGATCCAAAAACAAATGTTTGTTTATTGATTTATTTATTTTATTTGTGTTAACTATTATGGTCATCTCTTTTTCTCGAAAAAGACTATTATGGTCATCTCTCTAAAATTTCATGGTAGTTTTTTCTCTCTCTCTTATATATAGGACCAAATATCGAAAAATCAGACAAGCACTTTCATTTACATTATGCAAAAACCTAACTTTTACTAGAAATTTTTCACCATCACACAACTGCATGAATTCTTTATCTAACCAAAATCATTTTACGTGTGCCTTTATTATTTACTTTGAATAATGACATAAATACACGCATATTGGTTGCCATATATAGGCCACCCCATGCATCGTTATGTATATGCACCTCGTCAACAGTACCACTATACTCTATGTTTTTTCTGTCTTATCTATCACCGTACCTTCTTCTTAGAGAATCAAAGACCAAAACTTTTCAAAAATAAACCAGAGAAAATCACTCTTGATTAATTATAAGAAGTTACAAGTACTATATTCATACACTGTACGTTAAAATAGTGAATGTCACTAGACACTAGTCGTCAATATTTTTCTGCAAGCAGTCGCCCACAGAATTTGATAATGTTCAATGATTGAATTCTGGGATTTGGATTAATCTATAGTGTACGATAGGATTTTATATAGTTAGTCTTTAAGTAAAATTCCAAAATAAGATTTTCTAACGATTCATACATTGATTAGTTTAAGATATCATATGACTAATTTAGACACATCTTACAAAACGGTAGATAATTTTATTATCCTAATTCGTGTGAGGATGGCGTAACACACAAGTAGAAAAATAAATAAAATTTCTAAGAAAAATTCCATATATAAAAATTAGACAAAAAACATGCATATAACTTACTTATATGTATATTTTTAAACGAGATAAGTACCTTAATAATCTCAGATGGGCGGAAACCACCCAACCACAAGAAGCAACGCTCGGCTGGAGTTTTCCAAGCACCAGAAATGAGGTGGAACACATCGGTCTTAGCGACCATGGCCTTGAGGTTAATCAAATGGTCATAGTGAGCTAAACAAGTGTCTACAAACATCCTAAGCTCGTTCTCTGCCAAGTGCTCTTGTGTCGCCACCCTTAGTTCGGCTAACAGCCTCTGCTGCTCCTCCAACCACCTCGTGTATTCCATATCGAACACCGCTGCTTCTGTATACGTTGCATTTACTCACTTATCCTCATATTACGAGTTTATCAGTCCTATGCATGAAATTGTTACGTACCAGAGCTCGTGTAGCCGGGACCAATGGGCAGCCCACCTTGCTGTTGATCTCCTCCAATAAGAGACCCTCCATAGAATACGCCCTAACCATCAGAAAACAATTAGTAAATTTTAGACTTCGGGTGAAATAAAAATATAGACTTATATGAAAAGACAGGTTAATTAATTTGCTTACTTGGGATCTGGCCCGTTGAATCTCTTGTTCTAGTTGGGTCAGCTTGATCCTACATGACTCAAGTTGCTGAACATAAGCCTGTCGTCATTTACCAAAGCACATAGCGTCATCATAAATATATCATTCTTTAATACCAGAAAATCTAATCGCAGTTTACATATATACTCATCAAGTATATAGATGCTGACTTTTTTTCGTAGTCTGCTTTTCCTTGCTGCTTCTCTGTTCTGTGCTAGTCTTCTCAATGTCTATTGTAAAAAATAAAATTTATAAAAATAGAGAAAAGAAACTATCAAACGCAAAACAGTAAATTTTCATTTTATTTATTTATATATGATAACAGTACTCACCTTAGGGTCTGATGATTTTGGTGTGTCATGGTCTGATGAGGCAAGACCCTTGCGGTTTCCTTCTTTCTGCCATAACATTTCAGTATGACTCACTAACTTATAAAACGACTAGACCAGGCTTAAGATCAAATTCCTTTTATATATCAAGGCAAACTAAATAATAATAATAAACATGATAGAGACCTTGATTGATTTAGAAGGTTGTGGAAGTTGAAACTGAGAATGATTGGTCATGTCCATGGACGGCTCAGAAGATGGTCGAGTCGAACCACTAGGTGTAACAGCCTGAAACCATTCTTGTATTATCAGTCTTACCAAACACATTATAAACAAACAAACAAACAAAGAAGAAAAGAATCAAAACCAGTAGTCATTAGAAAAATGAGAGACGTATAATAATTGGTCCGGCTTGATATTATATGAAATAGCTAGCAGTTGCGCTGACATTATAATAAAGTAGATGCATAAACCAACTAAAACTGGCATATATGGAGAAAATATAGTAATTATTATTACATTGGGTGTAGAGGAAGAAGGTGGTGGCTCTATGTGCATCGGCTTAGATGGGAAGATGTTGAGCGTCGACGTTGGAGGTCTCATCGCCAAATTATCTGCCATATATAAGATTCACAGATATATATGAGTCATGTGATGTATGTGGAAATGGTCTCGTTGTGTATATATAATATTTGAGTGGACTGGTTCTAATAAGAAGAGAAAGGAGAGAGAAAAAGGGTTTAAACAAAAGTTTGAAGTAAAAGGGATATGGATTGAAAGATTTGATGTCTGAAAAGAGAGGATCTGGTCAAAGCTGAAAGTATAGTACTGATGGCAGAAGAAAGATTGAAATCTGTTTGGCATGCTTTTGCTGTGACTCTCTCTCTCTCTCTCTTCACAAGGGAATCTTCCTAATCTGCTAAAACAAAAACCAAACCCCAATTCCCAAAAAAGAAAGGAGAGAGAGAAAGAGCATACGAGTTGTGTGATGATGAGGTAAAGGAGCAGTTGATGGAGGATCATGATGTCCTTGTCCATCAAGATAGAGGAAGAGTGATGGGTCTAGCTCTCCAAGATCATACCCATCTTTATTCCTGAAACATAATACAAATTTAATTAACTTCAGGCTCACCAGTTCAAAACGTTTTTGACTTTAGGTCTAATAGACTCTTTAGGTTACATGAAGTTTCCACTGGAAGAAGTGGAGGCTGATGATAACTGTTGATGATGATTCTGGTGATGACCTTGCATCTGATGATGTTTGAGCGAGTGTGATAGCAACAGCTGAAAGATGATGATAGAAGAGAGATATTGATGATCTATCTCTTATGTTGGTCTTCTCCTGAGGCAGCAACTTATGATGATGACGGTGGCTTTTGATCACTAGGTGATATCTTCTTAATTCTTCGTATCTATTGAACTATTATTTATCTTTATATTCTTGGAAAGAGATAGAGATTATGTAACGGAGCATTTAATGCTACTTTTGGTGTTCACAGAGAGAAAATATAGAGAGAGGTCGGTTTCTATTGTATTGGAGAGGGTTACTTGAGGATATTGGAGAATTATGGAGGAGATTGGAGAGGAGAAGCAAAAGACAAACTCCTTTGTTTTCTACTTTTCTGATATTTTTATGTTTTGAAAATTATTTTTGTTGCTTCCTTATTATAATTTTATAAATACTCTACCTTAAAATATTAGAAGACGACTTTGTTTTGTATAAAAGCAAGAAAAATATTCTGATAAAGCGGTCAAGAACATGTCCTTTTCCAACACTCTCTCTCTAGAAAAAAATTGCTGCTAACAAACTTGTATAAATATTTTTTGTTTGTTTTTGTAAATTATTATTTTATTCTCCTATTGTTCAACTATATTCTTCAAGTATTAGGTTTTTAAAATACAGTATATAGTTTTCAATTCCAAGAGATATCATATTATAAGAAGCCTGATTAAAATACTAATGATCAAATTAACAGGTCTTACATTCAATGGATAAACCACTAGAGTATGAACAAGTAAATAAATTGATTGTTTTCTAATTAACTGTTCCATTAAAATTTGTTTGTATATGGGCCCTCTAAAATGGGCCTACGTTTGGTTCTGGTATTTGCTTATTCGTTTGCGCCAACCAATAAATAACGGACCGGAGTAAATTGATTCGGTTAGATAGAAAACCGGATTCGGTATATTTGATGATCCCTGTGAATTGAATGATGCGTTTCTCTTCGGTCCTGACGAGCAAAACCTTGTTGAAGTGAAAGACTTGGGGGGAGATAAATTGATCTTCCACAGAAAGCGTGGGAGCAGTGACGAAAGGGAAGATGCAGAGCCAAGACGATGTTCGTAATCTTCCAATCGACATCACCTTCTCTCGTCTCGGCGGTAATGCACAATCTCAATTTACAAAAATCTTCAAATGTTTCGTTTGTTTTTGCGTTTGAATTCGAATCTGTTTAATTTGATTTTCAATTATGTTGGATTGAAAGAATGGTTGGTGGATCGGAAGAGAATCCCGGCGGATTGGAGGAAGAAAGTGGCTGTGATCAGGGTCAAAATCTCGAAAGAGTTCTCCTCTTTGCCTAAAGACGTTGATCCTTACTTTCAAACCCTAGATCCTGAAGGTAAACTCTTGTCTGTAAAAACCGAAACTTTGTTAAAAAATATTGTCTTTATCAGTTTTGCTAGCTATCACTTTAAAACTAAAAGTTACAGTCTTTGTTTCTGAAAATGCCAAAAAGATCTTTGCTTTGCATAACCATTTGTCTGAGATCCTTCTTTTACTTGCAGTGATTGGTTACTTGGAAGCCAAAAAGATATATGAGATTCTCCTCAAGACAACTCCGGAAAGCCGGAACATCTTTGGTCGCCTTTCTGGTGCTTCTGTAAGTAAAACTCCCAACTTTTTCTTGTGTAATTAGACTCTAAATGAAGAGTTTATGATCTGTTGTGTTTCCCTTTTCTAGGGAGTCTGGGAAGCAATTGTTCGTGCGTTTGAAAAAGATCACATCTATCTCGGGGAGGCAGCTCAGATTATTATTCAGAATGTCAATTACGAAATGTACGTTGGTTTCTTCTTACATTAAAATGTCACTCTTCTTTAGCATTTTGCCTGATGATGCTTTTTCTTTCTTCTTGCACAATATGAAGCCCATATCTGAAAAAGCAAGTGCAAAAGGTTCAGCAACAGATGGCGGAACTTGATCGTAAAGAAGCTGATATCAAAAGAAGCGTTGCACTCTCTGCAACCAAGTACGAGGAAGCTTGCCGTGAGCTTGGATTGCAGGTTTTGTTATAAACTTTTTCTTGGCTTGGCTTCATCCATAGAGTTTTAGAAGCTTCACATAACGATCAAACATTTTTAATTTTGAAGGGAAACAATGTGAGACGTGAACTTTTGGAGACTGCAAATTCACTTCCGACCACCTTTGCTAAGATTTTGGAAGTTATCAACAGTGACTCAGTATCAGGGGCTATGGAGTACTACTCTGCTTATGTTAAAGATGTTCATACTGAGAAAGATGTAAGACCTCTCTAAGCTCTTTTGTTTTGGAGGTTGAACTGACCGGTTTCTGATATGTTTGCAGAAGCCTCCGAGGGTTGTCCTTGAAAATTTGAAAGACATTCGTGAAAATCCTCCTTCACTAAGTGTTTTAGGGGCCGTTGAAGCTCTCGATGCTGATAATAATCAGTCATCTGAGAATGCAAATGGTACAGACGTGGCTGCAGACAGCATTGATTGGGATATTACACTTGATACCGCTGAGATAGATTGGGATGTTAGTATGGTAGAAGAAGTCGATAGTGGAAATGATTTAGGTTCATATGAAATTGTCAATGCTAGCGATATTCCCGAGAATTCTCCATTTAAAGTGGAAGAAGGCCAAGGAGGTCCTGAGGTTGATGTTTCTGAGATTTCTTGGGATGTAAGTGTTGAAACACCTCAGGTAGAAGAAATAGCTGATTCGGCCCTGCTAGAATCACGCCAGGAGAATCAGATACAGTCCACAACTCAAGTCTTGGGGAGTGGAGAAGAGAGGAGCCAGCTGTTGGAGACGGAATATAGGAACAAGATCCTTGATGATCTGTATGAGGTACTCTTTTCCCCGACTATATAATGCTTAGAGGAACCGTGTGAATGTTTCTTCCGTGACGTGGTTTCTCTTGGTTTCAGGTAAAGGCATTTTTGAACCAGCGTTTGATAGAACTAAGAAACGAAGATACTTTGTCCCTGCAACACCATGTGCAAGCAGTTGCCCCCTTGGTTCTTCAGCAGTATTCTCCTGAAATCATTGAGCCAATGGTGGTTGATATCTCCATGGCCATCTCTTTGCTAACAAACAAGAAAACTCGGGACCTGGTCATGATTCTCAACTCCAAAAGGTAATTCAAGGCTACAATCTGACAAGTTTATCGAAGCAAGTTTCATATGTTCTGATATATGTATAATTGTGGTATAGATTCCTAGATAGGCTTGTTTCGGAGCTGGAGGAGAAGAAGCACCGTGAAGTGAAGTTAAAAGAGAGCTTGAAAGATGTGGGTAGAAGACGCATGGAGCTTCAGAATTCTCTCTCTTCTATATGGCCAAAACAGGTGAGCTTATGTTGGTCTCTATCAGATAGCTGTTCTCAAAAAGCATAGGCTTTTACTTGTGTGTTTGGCGGAAATGCGAATTTAGGATTTAAGACTAAACTAGTGTCAGATTTTTCTATGGACTTATCAGAAAATGGAGCTAACAGATTCTGTTCATTGATTACAGGAAGCTGCGCTTGTGAAAACAAGAGCGCTGAAGGATCTATGTGAGACAAGTCTCTCTTCCATATTTGACGGCAGACCTGTGAATATAAGAGGAGAGATCAATACCCTGTTGAACGCTGGGGTTTCTGCTTAGTGTTTAATCTTTTGTATTGGCTAGAAAACTTTAGCTTCAGACCCCTTTATTACATGGATTTTTTCTTGTTTCAAACTCTTTATTTTCTATGCTATACTAAAAACTTCCTTTTACAATGACTAGTTCATCATTATCATATGCTCAGAACTGTTCTTTTGAAAGTAAAGAATGTGTATGAAAAAAGTAATACAGAAAAAAAAGATCAATTGGAAACGTGGCTGAAGGTAGGTGAGGAGAGGAAACGTGTGCGTGTTGAGCAGAAAGATTTACTGAAAGGGTCAACCTCGGTCTTGTCTGCTACGCTGCTTGATTCCTTGTTCTGTTTCTGTATCAGTGCAGTGAGTGCTTCCACTATTTCTGAAACCGCTGGCCTAAACTCTTTCTCTGCCTGCTCATGAAAGGAATGGTTTTAGTTATTGAATTTGTAATTGAAGATCCTCTTGACAATTAAATTACCTGAGTGCATAGCGAGATAATGTCTGCATAGTGTGAGGCGACTCTTGAGGAGAATGTGCCGACTATGCCTTGATCAATCATCTGTTCTAAGCTTCGCCTGTCATGAAGTCTGGTTGATGCCCATTTCACCAGTAGCTGTTCTCCTTGGGGTCGTGAGCTGCAAATAATATCCACAAAATAAGGTCAAATCCCTTGGCTTATCTATTGCAACCAGGAAGTATTTGAAATGCTTTGTACCTGTCAAATGCTTTCCTTCCTGTTAACAGCTCCAAGAGTAGCACACCCAGTGCAAAAGTGTCGCTCTTTGTGCCACTGCTTCCTGGTTGTCCATGTTCTGGAGCTATGTAGCCAGTGTTCTGTATCGCTATCTCTGAAGCCTGCTCCAAATATCACAAAACTCATTAGGTATCTCATCAGTCAAAGGAAGTAAGCGAGACACAGCATATACCCTTCTTTACTTACCCGAAGCTTGACACTGTTGCTTGTAAGTGGCCTTAAACTAGCAAGCCCGCAGTCAGCGATACGGGGTGTAAGTTCTTCGTCTAGCAAAATGTTTGTTGCTTTCAGATCGCTATGTGCAATAGGAAGGCTAAATGACGAGTGCAAATAGCTGAAAATTCACCATAACTGACGTGTCAAAACAAAACCATGCAAGGAATGGGAATAAGCTAGTATTTATGTTTGAAAAGATAAAAGATACTCACTCCAGAGCTCGGGCAACTCCAATAGCAATGCGGAGACGCAAGCCCCATGAAAGTGGCTTGTATACTTGGTCATGCATAGCATTGTACAACGACAGATGTCCAACATACTCATAGACAAGAAGGTGCTGCCCATTATCAATGCAGAAACCGAGAAGGGTCACAATGTTTGGATGTCTTAGTTTGGAAGCTGTCTGAAGCACTTCAGTAAATTTTTCCTCTTCATGTAAAGACAGAGAAGACATTGGGATGTTTCTCACAGCGGCAAACTGTTTTACAGAAAACATCAGTGGATGAGAAATGTATACTGAAAATTTCTCATTTTGAATAAAACAGAGAGAGATGAGAAGATATACTTGACCATCCGGCAGCTTTGCTCTGTAAACAGAACCAAGAGGACCCTCTCCAAGTAGGTTTTCCTCACTAAAGTCGTCAGTTGCCAGTTGAAGCTCTGCAGCAGAGAAAAGCTTCGCATAAGCTGGATATTGGCATGAAGCAGAGAAGCTTTTTCGTCCAGCTGTCTTCTCGATTCTGACAGGTGGAGGAGGTCCACGTCTCAGCTGAGGAACTGGCGGTGGTCGGATCCTTTTCATCTGTGGGTTATCTTCAGGTCCAGCAGAAAATTCTGTTACATGTAAAGGTAAAAAAAAATCAGAAGTGAAGGAATCAGAATGGCAATGGTGAGAAAGAGGGGAGAGAAAGGCATTAGTATCACCTCGGCCTGTACTGACTGGAAGAGTGTACGCTATGCTATTGTTGCTTCTGTGACTCGCTGCAAGGTTTTGTGCTCGTCGACGATTCATTCCCACTGCAAAAAGTGCAAAGAAAGTTCCAAGCAGAGCCACTCCACCGACCAGTAAAACGATACTCCCCGCTCCTATGCCTTTCTTCTTCTTCTTTATAACCTTCTGAGGCCTGGGGAAGTTCATAATGGCACTCGACTGCGTAGTTGGATAGCCAGTAGCATTTTGAATCATCGGTATGACATCCAAAGGGAATTTCCACGGTTTGTAGTTGGGCTCTACATGGAACTTGTTTCCCCAAATCCTGCTCACGAAATCACCATTAATAATCATGTGCCGCCTTACGTGTCTGAGCCAATTTATTTTGAGCCGAAGGGAGAAGTAACTCACCACAGATGAGGAATGGACTGAAAATGACTTGGGATAATACCACTGAACTGGTTATCTTCAATATTCCTGAGGACATGTTTGAGTAGAACCGTTTTGAGCTAGATGAAATAAAAGGAAGCTCAATGAAATGCAAAATCAAAGCACAAAGAGAGAGTTAATTACAGGTCAGTTAAAGGCATATCCGAGAGATAGATGATTGATCCCGTAAACCTGTTGTTCTGGAGGTACCTGCAGTTTTGTTATCACAGAAGTAAAAACATTATTAGGTTACACCTACCTGGCAGAAAGCAGATTACAAATCAAATTCTGAGATACTTACAGTGAAGTCAGATTCGTTAGAGATCCAAAAGAGCTCGGTAGATCTCCCGTCAGGTTATTGAACGACAGATCCCTGGCAAAGTCAAAATAGTACTTGAGTGTGTGTGACATTTGGTTATCTACATATCGTGCTGAAAGGCTAGCATAACTGAACATAAGACTCACATTTCTTTAATCTGTAACCCAGAGAACACATTTCCAAGAGGTCCAGATAATGAGTTATGGCTCAAATTCCTATAAGACAGAAAAAGCCATCACTAGGGCAATTTGTTAAGAAAAAAAAGGAAGGCAGTGTAACCAAAATCGATTTGGAATAAGGGACTTACAGGGACACAAGAGACGTCAGAAGAGGTAAAGAAAAAGGGAGACCCTGGGTCAGATTGTTATAAGCCATGTTTCTGTAATCGACAAAACAAAGAAGGACATTAGTGCAGTGCACTGCACTGCGGTGTAAGCTTAAATGATGTGAAACGAACTTGGATGAAACGCTTACATGTGGGTAGTATTTGGAGGCAAGCCAAAGGGAATTTCACCTTGGAGATTATTGAAGCTAACATCCCTAAAGACAAAGGGAAAAAAAGTATTCAATGATTCAAAGCCTCAAGATGAAGTTAAACAATCAAGAAACCTGCATGAAAGTTTGCTTACAAGTTCTTCAAATTGTGGAGATGTTGAAGCTGGTTTCCAAGACTCCCCAAAAGCTCTAACCCTCGTAGTTGTCTGCGATAGCATGAATCAAGATTCTGCTCGAAGTATATGATGAAACCGAGGAAAAAAAGAGGCAAACTTACAGTTCTAATATAGACGATCCGGAACATGAAACTCCCATCCAGACTTCACCGCATGGATCTCCTCCCTCCAGTTTCCATCCTCTCAGTTGCGGTGGATTGTTCAGCGACTTGTAGAGATCTCGTAGAGCCGAAACTAACGAAGAAGAAACACGAAGTTACATGATCAAGTTAACAGCCAAGAAAGTGTTTTCTACCAATTCATCGTTCCTAGATATTAAGCATGAGTTCGTTCCGAAGCAAGCCAAGTATTAAGTCATCCTAACGTTTTCTTAACCAGAGAAGAACGACAGAGAACGATCCTATGGAAGGAGAAATAGATGAGAGGATCTGGAAATTACCTTCGAGCGGATCAGTATCGGTCTCAGCCAGCACGAACAGCATCACCGTGAGCGTAACTGCAGCGAGGAATCGCCATTGCTGCTTGATCGTCATCTCCACGAAGGAGAAAGAAGAGAGGTAGAGAGTGTGTATGTGTAGAGACGATGATGCTTAGAAGCAGAGAACTGATACTGTTAAGCTCCGTCGAACGAAGAAAGAGAGAGAGTTTTCTCGCACTTTCTCTCGCCTTTTCACGGAAAAACCAAAACAGAAAGAAAATAATCCGCAGGAGAGGAAGATCAAAAGAAGCGCTACAACAGAGTGAAAGAGGAAACAAAAGCGCGAAAATTCCACGTCAGCAAAAAGCAGTTACGGACGTTAGAGTCAACAAGTCAAACCCATCTATCATCAGCGCCAAGCTTTGCCACGTGGCCGTACATAAGTAAATTTTCCGATAAATGAAGAGTGATCAATGTGATTAAAGAAACTTTCTTAAAGACCTAACCAAACACATAATGATGATTACATGTTCTAATCTCAAAGAAGCTGTTTCCTCTTCAAATCCTCCAAATGCTTAGGCCCATCAGGATGACGGCTCACAAAATACCTCGCAAAGTCTTTATCCGAACACGCGAGCAGAGTACTAACCGCAAGCTTAGGATCCGCTTTGCCTCTAGCCTTAAGCCAAGCAAACATCTCAAACCTCAGCTTCATCCTCTCGAGAGTAAACTTCAAACACGAAGGGAAAGCCACAAGAGTCGAAAGCGGATAACCAAGCTCCTCCACAAGGTACTTAACCTTCGTCTCCAGCACATCACTCGCTTGGGTAAGTATGTTAGGAGATGCTCTCACCATCTCTTTCACATCTCTCTCATCCAAACCAAAACCCACGAGAACTTCGAACCTCTCTCTGAGTTCAGACCCTCTCCCGCGGAAACTCTTCCCTGCTCTCTCCATCTCCACCGAGCCTTCCTCGTACCCGAGGTCTACCAAGAATTGAGTCTTCATCGCTTTAGAGTCTAGGTACACTTCCGTAGCTGGTAAGGGATCCACTTTAGAACCCATTGTCCATTTCTTCATCTCCTCTGGATTCTCTTTAACGACGTTACAAACTCTGGTTTTATAAGCCTTTAAGTTAACCAGCAAGCTGCTTGTTTTCTTCAACGTACACGAACCAATCCACCACGAGTGAGAGCGGAAGACTTTGCGGATCTCATCGTCCTCCATCTCTATCTCTTGCAGGAACAAGAAGCATCTTCTCAGATTCGAAACGCATTTCTCTACTTGCATCTGAGGGAGTTTTAAGAACAACGAGTAGAGTTCTCTTCTAGATGAGCCGAGTTTCGTCTCGAATCCAGATAGAACCAATGTCCATTTCCCTGAGTTCTCAAACATAAGTCTCGGATGGTTCTTGATCAACCCAGCCAGCTCATCCTCATCGTTGCAGATTCCTCTAAGCAGCGTTAGCGCACGAAGCACTGAGCCCCAATCATAAGATACCTCCTCTGAGATATTCTTCATCACCCAATCAGAATCAACCCCTATAGTTCTCAGCATCTCCATGACTTCAACAAGTTCCATATCCGTATCCCCAATCAAAATCCTCGGAGAACAAGCGATAAGCTTCGACAGAAACAATCTACTAAACCCAAAATCCTCATAAGCTTTAATCTTCGAAGCTAAAACACCAGTCTCATACCCGAAAACACCCCTAGCTTCCTCGTAAACCTTCCCAATCTTCTTGGGGTCAACCCCACAGTAACAAAGAACATGATGATTCTCAAGCAACAACTCATTTAAGAAGATCTCACCGGAGGGAATAAGATGAGTGTACTCGTTGGGTTTGAGACCAGAACTCTCGAGGAATGGCTCGAACTCGTTGACGGGGTGGAACCTCAGATGTTTGGTGATGGATTGGTTGATGTCAGAAGCAGAGACGCAGTTCACCTTCTTGAGTAGATTCTCGATGAAGATGGGGCTGTTCTTGCTCATACTCTCGGCGACCATGTACTGCAAACTCCTCGTGGAGTAGAAGTAATCCAACATCGCTTCCTCCGCCATTTTTCTAATAGTGGGAGTCACTCGGATCCCATTTCGGGTCCTTCTCACGCTAGATTTCTCACTTGAGGCTTGGGAGGTGGAGAAAGATCTAGACTTTTGAGTTGCAGAACTTAGGGGTGTAAATGGGTTTTCTACAGAGAGTTGTGAGAGCCGTTTGAGAAGGGTTGTGAATCTACTAGGGTTTCGGACAAGTGTCATTGCTTGGCTCGCGATGTTAATGAACACATATACAGCTCAGCAAGTCTAAAGCTTTTACCTTTCTGAATCTTTACGAGATTCGGATGGTTCTACTGGCGTGATCTCGGAGCTCAACCGCTGCAATTCATTTGCCATCTCCAAGGATCATCGGAGACAGCTGTGCCGGAGAAGACAGGTGAGGCATGAGGGGAGATTGGGGTTTAGCGTTTTACTTATCAGTTTTTTCGGGTGGGCTGAAACTCTTTGAGGGCCCATTAGATAGCCCGTTAAAATTATTAGGCCTTCAACGTGACTTGACATTGCTTGTATGGTTTGTTTGATTTGCATAAACTCTCTTGTATAGACGAAGTTATAAAACTGTCTTCTAGAGATAATTCTTTTTTTTGGTAATCGGTAGGAGACAATGGTCTCCTACTTTTTATTGAATCAAAAACAAAATCAAAACAACTACGGGCACACTCGCCGAGTTCTCGACATCCCATTACAATCTTCCAACAAAACAGAAGCAACATGCTCTGGAACCGACTCAAAGTAGTGCAAACCAAAAGGTAAAGAAAACGCATAGTTAGCTAATCCATCTGCTAGATGATTAGCTTCTCTATACTCATGAGAAAACTTGACTAACCAGTCTCTTGAAATGAAGCCATAGCACAACCGTACTAGGAAAGACAGAGGATGCGTGTCTTGAATCCCCGTCTGAAGAAAACCCACCACACTCTCAGAATCCACCTCCACCTCTAAACGCCGAACACCATTGTCCCATGCAATACAAAGTCCGTAATAAACACCCCACAACTCTGCTAAAGGGGCTGAGCAAATACCAATATTGACCGCAAAGCCTCCTTTCCAAACTCCGTATTCATCTCGTATCACACCACCTGCAGTGGCCAGACCCGGGTTACCGCGCGCTGCACCATCAGTGTTTAATTTAAACCAGCCCTCCGATGGTCGCTTCCATGCTATCTGCCTTTCCACTCGTTGCTTGGTCCCCAAGTAACCTCTCAGCTTTATGTTAGCTTCCATCACTTCCCGGGCTTTATCCCTCACGAACTGCACCCTATCTCTGCACTTCCCAATTTCACCAAACACATAGCCACATCTCCATTTCCAACACCACCACACTGTAAGAGCAAAGAGTGTTGGCCACTTAGTCTCATTACCCGTCTGATGCTTCCCAAGGTTCTCATAAAGCCATTCCAAGAGAGGTAACTTGAAGAAGCGTTGTTGTTTGCTCGAGCTCACTATCCTTTTCCATAATCCTGCCGCTGCCGGACAGTCTCTAAGAGCATGAAGAATAGTTTCATCTCCATTCTTGCACAAATAGCACACCCCATTATTCGTTAGATGTCGACGTCTCCGTTCCATGTTTGTCATGATCACCTGATGAGTCACCAACCATAAAAAGACTCGAACTCGCTCTGGAGCAACCAGACGCCACACTCTACTGTACAAATCCTCCATGTTTGGTCTCGGAGTCCCATCCCTCGTTAAAAAGGCATATGCCGATCTGACAGAGAGCATACCATCATTACTCTCTCCCCACGACATTCTATCACGAGCTCCAGTTACCTCATCAATCACTACGGAAGCCAAACGTAGCTGATTGTATGTTGACATATACGGCTCAATTATCTGAAGTAGCCAACCGGTTCCGTTCTGCCAAAGATCACACACCCTTGCTTCTCTGGTATGTTCTGTCATCTGCCCCATACTTGCTTCATCATAGAGAGGCTCATTCAACAACCAGTTATCCTTCCAAAATCGAACTCGGCGACCATTCCCCAGAATCCATCGTGCTCCCGGAACAACAACCTCCCGTATTCCCACCACCAAGCTCCTCCACGTCTGTGACCAGGTCCCTTTAGAGATCAACCAACTCGTATCATAAAGTTCACCCACTCTAAACTTTTTCCGCAACACCATAGACCATAGAGTATCTTGCGTATTAAGCAATCTCCACCCAAGTTTTGCCAATAGAGCAATATTCATTTCCTTCGCCATTCTTATACCAAGCCCCCCTTCTCTCTTCGGTTTGCAGACCTTATTCCAAGCCACCAAGTGTTGCTTTCTGTTCCCTTCACTGCTACCCCATATAAAAGACCTCGCAATTCTGTCCAGTTGTTCTAGCGTTGATGCAGGTAGAGCTATAGTACTCATCGTATGCACAGGAATAGAGGAGATAACAGATTTTGTAAGTGTTATCCTTCCCGCCAAGCTCAAGAATCTTCTCTTCCATCCAGCGAGCTTTGAAGAAACCTTCTCAATTACTTCCCCAAAGGTCTCCTTATTAATCCTCTTCTGTAACACTGGCATACCGAGGTACTTTCCCAACTCCCTAGTTCCTCTGATGCCGCTCTCGTTGCTTATGGAATTTGCTAGATCACGGTGAACATTCTCAGAGAAAAAGATTACCGATTTTTCCAGACTAACTTTCTGCCCCGAAGCACCACAGAACCTCTCCAGGACCTTACGAATTACTCTGATCTGTGCTACGGAAGCCTCTGCAAATAGAATCAGATCATCCGCAAAGCAGACATGTGATAAGGCCGGTCCACCTCTGGACAATCTAATAGGCTTCCACTCCTTATTAGCCACTGAGAAATCCACCTGATGACACAATCTCTCCATACAGAGCACAAACAGATACGGAGATAGGGGATCTCCCTGTCTGAGTCCACGCTGCGGTGTGAAAGCGTCTGTTCTTTCTCCGTTCCACAATAAGCTCATGCCAGGATTAGTAACACATTCCATGATCCATTTTATCCAAGTCTGTGGTAACTTGGCTGCTTGAAGGGTATCTTCTAAGAAATCCCACCGGATCCTATCGTAAGCCTTCTCAAGGTCTAATTTAAGGAGCATCCAACCCTTTCTCCCTTTCTTCCGCCTCATTGAGTGAACTGCTTCTTGGACGATAACGATATTATCTGAGCTAAGTCGACCCGGAATGAAGCTTGCTTGCGCTGGACCTATGAGATTCGGCATGAGCTTCTTCAGTCTCAGTACCATAGCCTTCGTTATGATCTTGAAGAGCACATTGCAGAGACTTATCGGTCTGAACTGCATGATTCTTTCTGGTTTGAGTACCTTCGGTATAAGGACCAACATGGCATCATTCATGCCTTCCGCTAGGACTCCCGATTCAAAGAACTCCAGACCAAACCGAGTCACCGATTCCCCCACCACTTCCCAGGATTCTTGGTAGAAGACAGGTTGAAAACCATCTGGCCCTGGAGCTTTATATTTACCCATCGATCTGACAGACTCCTCAACGTCCTCTTGCGAGAAAGGTTTATTTAAGATCACCCTCTCTTCACGTGTTAAATCAGTAAAACCCTGCGGAGGAAGTTTGTCTGTATCAAGATCAATATCTTCCGTTGAGTACAGTCTCTTATAATAGTTTATCGCTAGCTGCTCCAGCTCCTCCGACTTATCTATCCAACGGCCATCTTCACCCCTCAACATTTCAATCTTGTTTCTCTTCCTCCGTACAATTGTGTTCGTGTGGTAGAACTTCGTATTTCTATCTCCAAGAACTACCCACTTTTCACGTGATTTCTGATACCAAAGTATTTCTTCTTGCTCTAGTACCACATCCAGCTCCTTTTGTAACTCAGCCTCTCTCACCATTAAACCATCATTTGGGTTTCTTTCTAGTTGCTCTTGAATCCCCTTAATATCCCCGAAGAGCTTCTCTTTACGTTGGATCACATCTCCAAAGATCTCCTTATTCCACTTCTTAAGCTTTACCTTTAGAGATATTAAGGCATCTGGGGTACTTAGTTCACCGTTCCAAGACGTTGAGAGTAACTCCTTGAAGCCCTCATGCTTAAGCCACGCGGCTTCAAAACGAAATGGTCTTCTCTTCGGGTTACCTCTCTGCTCGGGTTCCAATTGCACATAGAGCGGCGCGTGATCAGACGCAAGAAACGGGAGGTGAGAAACCACTGCCTCTTGCCATCGTACTCGTGCCTGTGCATTGCATAGCACCCTATCTAACCGCTTCGCCACAAAATATTGCGTCTCCTTTCCTCTTTTCCAGGTAAAAGTATTACCTCTAAAACCCATATCCACCAACGCTAGCTCATTGATCCATTCCCCAAAGGCCAGCGAGTCTGATGAAAGTCTTCCATTCCCTCCGGTCCTCTCATCCAATCTCAAAATCGTATTAAAATCTCCACCCACCAAAATCGGCTCATCAATATTCTCCATCACCCTTTTTAGTTGCCCCCAAAGTCCACTTCTGCGACTGACAGTAGGAGCTGCATAAACTGCAATAAGATGAATGATCTCAGTCCCAATCACCACCCTAGCATGAACAAACTGATCTGATGATTCCAACACCGTTAACACACCCGCATGCTCTCTCCACAAGAGCCAAATTCCGCCACTCTGACCATTCGCGTCCACCCGAAAGGAGTTATCAAACCCCAAGTTCTGGCAAATCCTCCTCGCTTTTTCTCCTCCCGCGTGGGTTTCAAAAAGCGCAAGGACATCAGTGTTATGTTTCTTCAAAATATATCGGATCGATCTTCTGAAATTAGGTTTATTCGCCCCCCGGCAATTCCAGAATAAGCAATTCATCATCAATAATATGTCAGGATTTATACGAATTACCGGGGCCCCCTGTTATGCTAGGGACATCACCCTCTCCTCTCCTTTCGAGTTCGTCATTGTATCAGCTCCTCCCTGTTCCACTTCGCTGATATTACTCTCCATCGGGTTCTCCACCACTTCATCCCGTAGCACCAGAGGCTTAGGCATAGTCCTGATCTCCTCCACACTATCCCTGAACACACCTCCAGCTCTCCCTGCATCGACATTCTCCACCCTCAATCGTTTCCCAGATTCCGACAAACTGATCTCTCCCTTTGTCGGCCCAAACACCAAACCTCTAACAGGCCTGTTATTCACTCTTTTGGGCTTTCCTCCCCCACCCTCTATCATTATCTTCTTAGCGGCCCATTTATCCTTCTTCATCCCTTTCGAAATGGTTTGTCCACTTGATTTCCCGCTAAAGATCAAGCCTTCCTTCCTTTGTGGGAGGTCCTTTTCCCCACCATTCTGTATATTCATGCTCTGATTCTCCTTATTCTCATCTCCCGTAACTCCATCCTCTTTCACTCCATCAACCTCTGTAGTCTCCTCTAGTCCCCCATACTTATTCGATAGTAGGATATTATTAGTCCCTTCTTGAGTAGGGAGGTCTCGGAGATTCCGAGCTGTTCCACTCGACTCTCCTCTCCCACCCTTCACCGACTGTGTCATATGCATACTCCTTCTTGTTCCCTTTGCTTGAGTAAACCCATCCTCTTGCATAGGAACAATCTGTTTCTGCACTTGTTTAGGAAGTGTTGATGTCTCCGACTGTATTGTCAGGTTAGCCACTCTTTCCGCGATCATTCTTGGACACCCATGAACCAAATGACCGTAAATTCCACACTTTGAGCAAATCTCCGAGAGTCCTTCATAAGCTACAAAGTATCTCTCACCATTAATCAACACTGTCCCCTTTAGCGGCTTTGATAGATTCACTTCCACACATACTCTTGCAAACCTCGCTCTCTCAAAGTTTAGTGTAGTCATGTCTACTCGAACTGGCTGCCCCAAGCCCTTAGCAATTCCCATGAGGATCGATTTGTGATAGAGATTAACAGGAATGTTTGTTAGTCTTATCCAAACCGGTGTAGTAACAATATCATCCTTAAGAGGATCAAACTCTGGCGACCAAGCTCTCACCATGAGGTAACTCCCAAATACTCTCCATGGACCCCCTGTGAGCGCTGCCAAGTATTCCTCCTCCTTCTCAAAACGAACCATAAAGAACTGTCTCGGTAAGTCCATCACATGCATTGCTCCCTTGGGGTTCCATAGCTCTCGTAACTTCTTACTCAAGGCAGAAATCGCAACACTCCTTCCCAAAACCCTAACAATCATGCACTTCTTCCACATCCCATTCATCGCCTCCAGTACCTCCTTTTCGATCGTTATGGACGGTTCTCCATCTTCTCCATTCGGGAACTCTACATGGAGTCTCTCCGACACAAAGGCGTCGTCAATCAAATTCTCTGGTATCGGCATCCCCCCCTCACTCGTACCCACCACCTTGGCTACCCATGACGGCCCCATGTCCGGCGGGTCCCTTGGTGGTCTCGCTCTCTCTCCCACATCCATCATGGTCGCGTCTTGCTCACCCGCATTCCGAACCCTATTTTCGCCATCGCCATCTCCTAAAACCCTAGCCGTCATTTCTAGAGATAATTCTTAGATATATAAAGCATAACCCCATCACTACTACATTTTTCTTCTTCTTATAACTCATCATAGGATAGTAACTACATGTATGTTCCACTCTTATTAGTTAACTGTATTTACGAGTTCTTTCGTTTTTTGATATGTAATCATCTCGTGGAGTTTTTTATTTTGTTCTTCAACCAACAAGTATAATTCTCTTTGGATCTGCAGAAACAAAAAAAAATGCACATTTGAGTCTAGAAAATAAATAAAAATACAGATAAAGACGCTATATAATTTAACATCTCTTTTGATTTTCATTCTTGATTTTGACTTTAGATTCAGATATAATGTATTGCTGAATGCAAGGAACAAACTTCTAATTGTTCATGAAGATGTTGTCCCATTTTATCTTGCAATCTCATAAACTTTTTGATTCCTAAACCCCCCATACCATTCTCCTCTTCTTTGAAGCTTGTTCCTACAGAACATTTAAAGCTTAGTTTTAGTTCAATGAGTTAATGAGTCGGTTAACGATAAAACCTATGACTTTACCTTGTATGGGATTTTGAACAAGTTTCTGCGTTCGATATTTCTGATTTGGATGGATACAAGATAGTTAGGTGAGAATACTGAAATCATATGATCATAATCCAAAAAGGAAATGATCTGGTATTTACCTGAAGATGGCTCTTGACTTGGTAGATAGTCAGTTCATGTGTTCTCATCAGCTTCAAGATCTGCTTTGGTGTCGCTTCTAAGAGTTTCAAGGATGAATGTGGAAATAAAGGATAAGTAATCATGTTTTGCTTCTTTCATTAATTAAAAAAAATCAATAAAAGTAAGAGTATGACTAAGTATATGATGAAGAGATCATACTCATGGGGCCACCTAGGTGATTTACACACTCTACAAACTTGTCATGGAGATCTGCTGTCCACTTGATCCTTGTTTTAATGGAAGGTGAGATTGTAAACTCAGAGATCAATTGGTCACTTGAACACCTCGCTGATGGCTCCTGCTGAAACCAATCTCTAAATACACAATTTACAAATTCAATAATTCATTTAACGATGGATGAAATTTTTATACCGTTGAAATATCAGTTTCCATACGCTCGAAAGACTGCTTTGAAAGCGAAACAGTCGGTCTCGTATCGGTTGAGAAAATTGCGGAGATATCGTAGCATTTGCAGCAATGAGTAGTGTGTTCACTGCACCTCTTATGCGAAGAATCATTATCCGATGCATGTCTTCTTCCAAACTTCATTCTACCTCAACTTCTTAAAAATAGAAATGGTGAGTCGCGTTTAGGATATAATACCGAAAGCATGTAACTGCTGGATCCAAGATGTGTTTATAATATCCGTATTAACATCTTTAAGAAAGAACAGTCTCCGAATGATGTGAAATAGAATATAAGCCCCGCCGCGAAATCATACACGAGTTATAATATAAAAAATCAGTCAAATGAGTTATAATAATTGAGAAGGTCATATAAGAAAGAACTGATTATATCGAGTGTCGACATTGTGTCACACTAATGGTGAAATTTTCATAAAGACATCCTGCCACTAATGTGTCAATAGTCACCTCCTCGTAACCCCTCCCCCCCCCAACCCCCAACCCCCCCCCCCCCCCCCCCCCAAAAAAAATAAATAAATAAAAATAAAAAATAAAGTGAGTTATTCAAAAGGATCATAAAATCAATACTTTTTAAAAAGAGATCACTCTTATATATACTTTTAATGGAAATTATGATTTTTTTCAAAAATACCCTTACTTTTGTACAGGATTAATAAAAGGGATTATTTGTAAAATACCTTACTTATGTTTCTAAATTTGAAGAATACATCTTATTTTTTTACTTTTTGAAAACTAACTCTTTTTATATGTGATAAGACAATTTTGTCCTGATTTACATTAGATATTATATTTTAATAAATAAAATTCAATATTGAATATTACTATTAACAGAAATATATGATCTAACGGAAATTCAAACACTAAAAATCTTTTCAAAGTAATAGGTGTAACCAGAAAATTTATTGGTTTGGTACGCTGTTGACAGATGTCTCACGTACGGAAGATGTTTCGAGGAGGATTGAAAACCTCTTGGGTATGTTTCTAAGAGATTTTGACTTCAAATTGGTGTCCCTTAATCTTTTATAAAAAATCTCAGGTTGCACAAAAAGAAAATAAAACATCTCAGGTGATACTGTATCGAATAAAATTAAGAAACCAAACACAATCTCTGTTCCTAAAGGAAAAAGATGATAACATATCTTGAAAATCATACGCTTTTGGCTAACTTTCGTAAATGGCTTTCTCAATTCACCAATTATATTTGTCTATTTTTGTGTGTTTAAATCATATTCATTTGGAGGTTCTAATATTTAACAGCATTTCCAATATTTGTTATGATAAATTATGACTTGAAAAAGGACACGAGGGAAACCGGGTACTCCGGCCTAGTGGTAAAGCGCTCCCGGCTGGGAGATAGCGCTGCTGGGTTCGAAGCCCGGCCACCGGGGCTGGCTTAAATGCTAGAAAACGCGGGCGCCGTCGGCCTCAGGGGGATTAGTCTGACGCCTGGGAAGCGGATGGATCACCCCCTGGTTAACAAAAAAAAAAAAAAAAAAAAAAAAAAAAAAAAAAAAAAAAGGACACGAGGGCAGCTTCTGCTCATCCCATTGCTAAGCCCCTCATTAGCTCTTCAAAATATTAGCTAAAGCGAGTTTTGATCTTGCGGCAGGGTTTTTTGGATAGGAGAATAACACTGGAACATTGCTCACCATGATATTAAAACTCGTGTTTGTGTAGTTTACTCGATTTAGCAATTTGAACCTTCCTTTTATTTGTAAAGAGATTAATTTGTTGCGTCAATCAAGTTTTCATTAATGTTTTAATTTCAGGATATTTACAAACCTTTAACATGGATAATTTAGTCAATTTAATTAGTAAGAAGTGTAGTTTTCAAAAAATAAAAAGAAAGGTGTAGTTTTCAAAATAAAATCTTACTATGATGTATTTTTCCAAATTTTCCCTTAATAAAATTCACTAATGTCATTTGAATCTTTTGGTTTTAGGCATGCATATTATATATATATATATATAAATAAATGGATCAATAAACAATAGGCTTACACATATTTATAAAATATACTATTATAATACAAATATATATTATGAAACTAAATTAATCAACAAACATAATGACATCATAATATTATTTTCTTACATCAATGTATCATAAAATTAAATTTTAAATCTAAAATAAAAATACAAAACTTATAATAGGTTATTAAAAACAAAAATAAACTAATATTGTCATATCAATAAGTTTTTTATATTATCATTTTATCTGGATGATATAACAAAAAATATCATAAAAGTTTAAAAATCACAAGTTTTTTTGTCAGCAAAAAAATCAAAAGTGTATGTAATATTCAAAAGTATGTAATTAAATTATTAAAAAATCTTAAATATTATTAGATATTTTGTGTTTATAACTGATCACTGGTATCAAATCACAGGTTAATAATGTATTTTTGGGTTTTTAATAGTTTCTATGGATTTTTAATTAACAAATTTTTCATTGCATACGAACTGGATTATATACAAGGTACGAGTTTATTTGTTCTACCACGGATCCGAGTCCGATATAAAAACACTTCTTAAAACTCATACATTATTTTTTTTTTTAAAAATTAAATTATATGTTCTCTAATAAAAAGTTATTCATCCAAATCACTCTTGAAAAACTGTTTGTTCAATATCTTTTTTTTTTGAAAGATAAAAAAAAACTCAATTGTTGTGATTTGAAACAAAAATAATGGTAATAAGTAAATCAATTGTGGATCAATAAATAATTTAACTAACTAAAAAATTTCATTAATGGCATTATTGTATTTCGGTTTTGTAGACCTATTTCAACATTTAGGTGAACTTGCTTTATGGTTTTGACTTTTGATTAATGGTGTCGATTTTATGGTTTTGATTAAGGGGTCTTTCGGTTATATTTTTATATAATCAGTTTCATATCCCTTAAACTTTTTAATATCAATAACATAAATTAAAGTGTGCAATAATTTTAAAATGTTAATATTAGAGATTGAAATTTTGTAACCACACATGCATAAGACTTAATCAAAAATTATATTTGCCACTTTATATGTTTAGCAATATTTTATATAATTTATAATTCTTTAAAATTATATAATAGTCCGAGTACGAATTTTGGATACAATCATTGTTTAACTTATTTACAAACATAAAATGGTTGTGTGACGTATTTTAAATTTCGTCATACTATACACACTATAACAAACTCGTATAATTGAAACTTGATCATGTCACAATTTATATAATCAAAACGAAAAAATTATTAATCTTTATACTGAAAAAAAACACAAAAAACACCCATCCTTTTAAGGGCGAATCAAAATCTAGTTAAGACATTATACTAACATCATTACAGATTTGCCATGCATGTATAATGCCAATAGTTGACAAAAAGTACGGCGCCAATAAAATACAAGTTAAATTTAATTTAATTTAACATAACTAAGTGTGGACTAAAAGATAGTCTCTCTAGAAAGAGTGTTTTGGATTAGTTATTTTCATTAATTCAGAAATCATTATTTTTAAACTAAGGTTTGCTGTTCCATTATTATGATTTTTTGATAATAGTCAATTAAATTCAATTTTATTTAATATAAATTTATTTGTTTTGAAAATAAAATCACTTGAGTATTCGTTGTATTTTAACAAATTTTGGGAGTATTTTAAATATATCTATACAATTATTTGCGAAGTAGATTTTTGCAACAAATCTTCCACGTTGAAAGTTAGACCGGCTAATATTAATATTATCCTAAATGACAAAAATATATAAATAAGTTAAAATTAAAAACGAAATTTACATCATTTGATTAGATGATTGACTAAAATAATAATAGTGAGAATTTATCTAAAACTATATTTTAAACTATAGAGATAATTCCTATAAATATTGTGTTGTTATCTGATTTTTTAATAAAAGATAAAAAACATAATGTATATAAAGAAATATTAATATTTTTTTAATTTTTATAATTGAAAAGGGAACATTGAGTGACTTTTACGATTTATTTCTATATAATAAATGGTGTACAAAAAAAATTTCAAAAAATATATAATTAATATGTAAGAATTTTAAAACGTCACTATGGTCGTTTAATTAGTAACACATATTACATATATATATATATATATATATATATATATATATATATATATATATATATATATTAATAAGTAATTATAATATTATTAATTATGATTTAATATAATAAAAATTATCCAAATTTAAAAATAAACTTAAGATTTAAGAAATCAGATATTTCATTCAAACTGATATAATAAAAAAAATCTATTTTAAAAATCAAAAAATAATTCATATACATATTTTGTTTTTATCCAATATTATCTTTAATTAATATTAAACAATTATTTCTATATACATTGTTATCTAAAAAGAATATGTTTTAATCATAATAAAATTAGTTAAGAAAACATATAATTAGAAAGATTTCTACTAATGAGTATATATTTTGATAAATTAATTTTTCATATACAAATAATTTGATATTCCGTAAAACAAAATTAAGATTACAACAATAACTTATCATAATACAGTCTTTGTATCAATAATACATATTTAATTAGTAGTTGTAAAAGATTAAGTCCGCTTGAGCGACACAACAGTACCTAGTTAAAACAAAAAACTCAAATAAAATGACGTTTGGTTATCAACAAATACAGTATAACTTTCAATGCTTCTCAAATCTCATGGGCTCTCTTTCCAGAGGGGCTCAAAATAATTTGTTCACGTAATCCTCGAAAATGCAATCTTGTTTATTTGTGTACTCATGAGTAAGAAGGATTAGTTGGTTAGGTGCGGATCAATATAATTCAGGGCTTCTGGATATATTTTTTATCACAAAAATTATAAAACTGAATTTACGTCATTTTTCTAAAACAGAGTTTTAAGGTGGGACATTTCTTTGTTATTCAAACAAAAAAGCGAGTTAAAACCATACAAAATAATAGGTCCTTAGACTGTCGCAACCAGTCACTTAATTGGCTGATACAGGAGTATAGCTCATCAAACACTTCCATGCAAAAGATCTTATGCAGCAATATTGGGGTGTACTACTATCCTGAAAAAAACCCCATTGTAAGGGTGAAGGAAATGGCCGTGATAGCAGCATACTGTATATACTTACCGGTCTGCTGCTTTTGTAAAAATCGTCAAATTTATCAAGCCCATTTGCTATTATCAGCTCATGAGCTTCAGTTTTTTTTTTCCAAATGCAGGTTCTTGTCTGTAATAATACTAAGTAATCGAGTTTTGGGAACAAGAGAAAAGATAAAAAATAATGAATATCAAAGTAGAATATATTGAACAGAAAATGAAAAGAATAAAACGTGGGGTTCCTAATGGACAATGTCAAATGTAGCGTTACTAACTTGAGAAGTTATCCCTTTGTGTGAGTTTTTAAAAACAAATACTAGTTAATTACGATTAAAATCACACGTCCATTCACCACTTGCAAACATTAATTACCTGATGTTAGTGTATGTAGCACTTCGGACATTCTCTTGTCGCGACTCTTACAACTGTATAAAACTTTGAATAGAGTAAAAACAGTATGCTTTAGGCCTTTTCTATTTAGCCAATCTCTCATTGTTCAGTTTGTCTTTGATTGGACTTTGGTGTCTCCATAACTTGTTAGCATCAGGGCTTCGGCGTCCTATTTAGAGAATGGCGGTGGAGAGTGGTTGGAATCGGAGAGAGACAACGATGGTTCGTCGTTTGTTGTCTTCAGAAGACACTCTTTTGTCTTTTGTTGTTGTTCTATCATAATTTTCAGTTGTTTCCCTTGCTCTTCGATTTTCAGTTGTAGGTGTCGTTGAATCTAGTGAAATTATAAAGAGACGTAAATCAAGATATATATTAGTAGTCAAAAGAAATTGTATTTATGTAGTAGATTAGTATGAGTTATATATATATCAAAAAGAATGAGAAGAGCCAGAAATGCTCAAACAAACATTCTGAGAACTAGAAAGCCTTCATTATTTCTTAAAACAAATGTTAATATAGAAGAATACTTTTGTCAATCTTTCAATTATCTAAATATCAGTCGCCAAGAATTTTTTTTTATCTAAATATCATAAGGAGATCTATTTGATCTAATAAAATAAGATATACATTTTGTAACGTACCTCTAGTTGTTCATGAAGATGCCTCTGGACGTCTAGTTGAAGTTGGAGTGCCTCTTTAATTTGCACTCCACTGCCTCCACGATATAAAACGAAACCAAATATATATTAAAATCATTAACAGCACTGATCATATATTATTTTGAATAACGTTAATAGCATCTTGTTGTAATTGCTACGGTCAGCCATTAGGTCATTAATTTTGCACTTATATAGAGGAAAAACAAAGGGCTAGTAGGAGTAAAGAACATATTGTCTCCCCCCCCCTCCCCCCTACCCCCCCCCCCCCCCTTCCCAAAAAAAAATAGAGAAAATAAAACATACGTTTTTGTGTCAAGCAGCTCTTTTGGGTAAGATCTCTTCTCAAGCTTGCCTGCAACAACAAAACTCTCTCGTTGCATTATTCCCAAACTATCAGTGATTTTTTTTTTTCTGAAACTCACTATCAGTGTATTTTAGCACAAAGTAAAAATATGCATGTATGGTATTTAATTAGTGTACCTTCTTGAGAGTCAGGGATGAATTTCGCAATCCTATACTTCTGAATTTTTACCCAAGCGCTATTGAATAAAAACTCCTTATAAACATAACAAAAAAGGTAAAGAGACAAGAAATAACGTTGACCTGTAGGTGGCTTTTAACATGAAATATTGTGAGTCCTTCAGAATCCATCAACTTCACTATCGCTTTGGGCGTTGCCTCTGCATAGTTTTCCACCAGTTACACTTTTTAGTAACCCAACCCACCAAAGAAACAAGGGCACTTTTATCTTTATAATAAATATCAATTTCTTGTGTTTAAAAAAAAACAAATATCAATTTCTTTTCCAAATATAATGCGCATAATTGCTTCAAATGGAAGTTTTTCAATCCACACATGGTGTTGTATGAGAGCGCATAGAAATGAGTTTTGTATCATGTAATCATCATTATAACATCGACATACGTAATCGTCCATGATTCATATGCATATTTAAACATAACTTTATGCTAATTAAAGCAAAAATGAACTAGTTGTTTTAATTCCTCTAATTCAAAAGGTGAAGTAGCGTTAATGGCTAATGGTTCTAACTTACTATCAGCACCACCAAGGAGATTTACGCACTCCACGAACTTATCATGAAGATCTTGAGTCCACCTTATCCGTGTCTTGTTATTAATAACCGCTCCGCTGTTAGGAACCATGGATCCTCCATGGGTTGAGAAGGAAGAATATCTTGGATGTGTTTGCTTAGGTTTATGATGTGATGATGAGAAATCCAGTTGTATTACATTAGAATTACTATAAGTCCTCCTGCATAGTTCCTGAAAACCATAAAGTGGAAACATGATTGTTATAATGAAACTTGTAAGATAAATTTTAAGAAATAGGTTAAAGGGAATTTCCTGGCATACTTGTGGATCTTGACTTGCTTCAAAAGAAAGAGAGTATGAGGCTGCTGATGAAGCATTTGCTGCGGCGAAATCGTTGGCGCATGATCTGTGATACAATGGCTTTAAATATTGGTCCCGAAGAGGTTGCATCGGAACCATCGATTGGGATTGGTCTAGTGATGGAGAACCCGAAGACTGATGATGATGAGGATGAAACAAGGGTGGGCAGGGCTTTGAAGATGAACATTGTACGGGGAAAGACTGGTCGGGTCTGCAGTCGTATGGATTAAAACCCGAGAACGTTTCACTAGTCCATGGAGTAGATTGATTGTAGTCAATCATATTCACGTCATGTAACTGGGGTGGTTGCGGCTGCGAGTGGAGTCGGCTTCCTGGTGAAGCGTTCGAGGATTCGAAGTTGATGTTATCCATCGAAGAACAAACAAGAGAGGCTCAGATTGCCAGCTTTGCATCAGAAATATATATATGGTCTTGTTGCACGTTCAATGATATATTGAACGGATGGCCAAAAAGTTGGTAGTAGAAAGAAAAAAAAGATTCGATTAAACAAAAAAAATTGGAAGAATAACGATTGAAATGAAATCTAAAGTGTTTTGTTTTTTTTTTTTGGTTTTGTGGAATCTCTTTACATTCCTCCAAAGTCTTCAGGTGCAAGAGGGGAGGAGTATTGATATAGGCAATGGCCTTTTCTTTTGATTATTCTCAAAATGGATAGGAGTGCGTATTTTTTAATTATCCAATGGCCATAATTGCAAAAGTCCGAAATTCTTTTTTTTTTTTTTAAAGTCCATTTCAATAACAAGTACTAATATAAAAGACTAATTAAGTTCCCACTTGCTTTAGACCTTGTCTTTATGCCACTTGCTTTAGACCTTGTCTTTATCCTTCTTCAATTGTAGAAACATTTTAAAAAGTTTGCTCACAAAAATAGCAAGATCGCATGGAAATCGATTTAATACCATTAGTTCATTGTAAAACCCTAATTTATCCCGTTAAACCATTGCATAAAGATACTAATTTAGCGTTATATACCTGGATGTATAAATTATATATGTATTTATTTTTGTAGAAACATGTCAAACATCAGAAAAGAAATTGTAAACAAAAATAGTAAGATCACACGTAAACCAATTAAATTATTAAGACATTTTAGACACTACTTGATTATGTTAAACCATGCGTACCTATACCCCAGGCCCATGTTAATGCATGTAGAACTGTATATATAGACACATTCTGTCCAGATCATTCTCTATGCTTAAAACTTGGATCAAACTTATAGAAAAATTTGTTCCACGGACGGATTTAATTTGATCTTGTTATTTGTCGATAGATCCATGCACGAGTATCATTATTATTATTAACTAGATGGTGGACCGCACACTTGTGTGTACTAATATATATCTAACTAATTCAAATTTTAACATTTAAAAAATAAAATTAATTATTTAATTAGTTTCAAATACTAAATTAACCAGAAATATAATTTTTGTTATTATACATGTAAAACATATCAACATCATAATAATCTAATAAAGTCTTATAGATATTTTAAATAATCATATGCATTTGCATGCATAATTATTTAATAGATATTTATTAGTAAATGTACTATTAGTTAAATATCAAAAACAATATTTATTTTAAAATATATTGTTATCTTTAATCAGTTTTACTATATTAATTTAAAAACCTTTATCTAATTAAATAAACAAATTGTTAAGAAAAATTGATGTTTTCAAGCCAAAATTTTAAAGTTATCAAAATCTCAAAAGAAACAAAAACACAATAATGTTATACAGATCCAACTTTACATATTATATGAATTATTGTTAATTAAAATATTTAATATAATTATATTTTAAAATATCTTTCATAATAGATGAATAAACACACAAACAAACCATGTTGACAAACAAAACATTAATATGTAATGTATATGATAAAAAAAAATTCATATTTATTGTTATTTAATTTCTAAATCCTATAATAAAGAAAAATAAGTTATAATCAATCTATATTTTTACTCTAAAATAGAAATTGCTACTTTCCATAAAATGATATTGATTTATTGTTAAATAATAATTTTTATTATTTTTAAGTAGTGGTCTTTAACTTTCAAGATTTATTAAAAAACAAAAACAAATTATTTGAAAATATTTTATTAAAAAATATGGGATCACGCTTTTATTTAGATAATAGTATTTTACAGAAATTTTAATTAAAACAAAGTCATACCCCTGTGAAACTCTTGAAAGAAATTAAAAGTAAACATAATTAATTTTATACTATAAGGTACATGTTGTAAATAAAAATAATAATATTTTGAAAATATTGTCTTTTGGAGCGATATTTTAAAAATATTTTTAAATATGATTCTCATAAAACAAAAAAAAATAAACGAAAATAAATAAATATTAATTTTTAACTTAAATAACAAATAAATGTTATTTTTCAACTGTAATAATAATTAAAAACACTACAAAAAGTCACATTAACAAAAAAAATATAAATAAAATTTATTGTTATAGCTTATAAACCTCGTTAATAAAATTAAAATGTTTATAAAAATATTTGGATTGATATATATGTTTAAAAAATATAAATAAATTTATTTTTTATTTTGTAAAACTATTTTTAATATATTATTATAATAATAATAAATCTAATTATTATATGCATATATAAAATTAAAAAATAATTGTAGATAAACACACAATAAATATATGGGATTTTTTTTTTCAAACACGTTTTATTATTTTTCAAGATAATTTTATAATATTAATCTGTAATAAGTTAAATTAAGAATTATCCGCTAAATATATCAAAACTTCAATGAATAAATAAGATAATATTAAATATTCTTATAGTGAAAAATTGTAGTTATCACGTTTTCAAATATTTTTATTATTAAAATATATGAAAATATTTATGAAAATCATTTAGCCTAAAATTATGGAGAACATGACAAATAAACGAAAAAATCTAAAAATATGGAGAAGCTGACAAATAAGCCAAAATAACTTCTCAAATAATATGAAATATATTTATGAAAATTATTGATTTAGCCTAAAATCATGGAGAACATGACAAATAAACGAAAAAAATCTAAAAATATAGAGAAGCTGACACATAAACCAAATCACTTCTCAAATAATAATATAGATCCACATAATATTTAAGAAATCATCTAGGCTTTCTTAAACCGATATGATCGATGTTTTTTGCTGTATTTATTATTTGTGTACGTAGTGATACTCATTCCTGACCGAGAACAAAAATTTAATTGAACAAATTGTTATAAAGAAATAAAGTAACCGAAAGGCAAATCATAAACATGTATCTGATTCAGAGCGATTTTCATGGCTCGTCTGAGAAGGATACCATAGAACGTTTCCAAACTGGCCAAAGATAGAACAGAAGAAAGACCAAAAAAACACCGATCGTGTCTAACCATCATCGGGAGGTTTGACGGTAGAATGACTATGCCCCCTTCATCTTTAATTATTTTTAATAACGCTACTTATATTAATCTTATTATTATTTTCTGCTCAATTATTAATTTTTTACTATTTAGATTTTTAAAACTTACTATTTAGAATTGGTTTTAAATATCAGTTAATTTATTTTATGTATAAAAGATAAGAAATCTAATTGGAAATCTTATACAAGACATCGCAAAAGATTTATAAGAGATTTATTCACGTTGACAGTGTCAAATAATGATATAAGCACACATATATACATATATACATATATTAAATTATTAATAGCTTCCAATCAAAATGAATCTGCGTTTGTCAAAATTAAAGGTTTCGAATACAGGACCACTAATTATATAATTAGTAATAATTATAAATCTTTTTTTTGTTCTACCCACAAGATATGGGAGAATATATTTTACATGGGAATCTTTTTTTTTGAGCAACAATGTGAATCTTTTAAATAATGTAATTGTAACGATTCACTTATTGAGCATGGATTTGATATGTGTATAGTACAAAAAGACGTCGAAATTATATGCTGGATAGGATGGATAAAAATGGCTCTACATCTTCAGAAAGATTTGTTTGGCCCAATGCAACTTCGTTATCTTCCTTTCAGTTTTGTTTAAATTCTTTATTAGTTGGTATGATGCGCCAATAAGATTTTGTATACTAAAAATTCTTTGAGAGATTCAAATTCCATTCTCAAAGTTAATTTGTTAAGAGGTAAACCACATTACCCACCCAGACAACAATTATATTAACATAAAAACCATAGGTACGACCACAATATAGAGAAGTATCTAATTCCATACCATGCATACTCTAGATTATTCAAATCTTATTTTATTTTATTTCTCAAACTGAAGGTACCGGTTATTTTCACCATCTTTTAAACATCCATCCACCTTTTATTCATGCACTAATGATCTTTCTTACATAATCAATATATGTGATTGTTGGATTTCCATATGAACGCGTTACGTTGATGATGAAGGTCGTTAAACCTTTACTAGATTACGCGAGGGGACGTAACATCACCAATTCATATGTGCCGTGTTTAATTTTCCTTTTGTTCTGAATTGATACATGATTTTTCTGCCCATCACTCACCATAATTCTAGAATACGCTCATTAGGTCAGTAAGAAAAATATATGTAATCAGCAATTTTCATTAACCTCTTTTTTTGTAACTATATATACTAACCTCTTCAAAAGATATTTTTTGATAGTCCTTCAATATTTCCTGTGTTCATACCAATACCAGTGATCGTTTGCGTTATATATTGTTTACATATATAAGTGAATGTTGTATACATAATACTAAACAAAGACATATATTAGAGTGTTTTTAATAATTGTAATGTGAAAAAAATAGAATGAAACCAACAGCCGCCAGTGCATGAAAAGGAACTATGCTTGTGACAACTCAATATTCGCAAAACACAGTGACATAGACTGAAATTGAAACTTGTTCTTGTTAGATTTTAGATTTTCCTAGAAGTTATTAGTACATCTTATTTTTTAATTTGCTTAGATGGCTATTTCCCCCAAAAATTAAGAGGAGTTTGGTATTTGAAAATAACAGAAGGGGGACCTCTAGTTAATGAATCAAATTTAAAATGGAAAGCATCAGGGAAACAACTGTAAGATTCTCCCTACGTGTTAAAATAATGCCCAATACTATTCTTACAAATTGCACTCCCACCTTTTTTTATCAACTACATTAATCAAACAGATTATTTAACTTATACTTCTCAATCTGTTTTCAAGACCATGTAGTTATATATTCTTCTTCGCCAGGCACATATGGTCCCCCGACGCGTGTTACATAATAATTTTTTGATAGTTTTTAATTCAATAACTTTTTGTTTTAAATGTTCGACATCGAGGTGAATTTATTTATCAATTGGCTTAACTATTATTCTTTGTTGGCACAACAAAAAGTTAATATATTTTTAGCAGAGGAAAATTCAGGTAGACTTTGCTGAAGGGTTTATATATTTCAAGAACTTTGACATCATATTTAAGTTTTTTTTTTTGCTTTAACTTTGGTGCATCATTTTAAAGTTATATAAAAACAAACTGAAGTTCTGGGAAAATATTTAAATCAAATAATCACAAGCGATCTGCAGCTGGAATTAATAAATAAAATAAGTAATACCCTAATAAGCGTATAAAATGGAATACGTCCCGAATCATAAATCCAAAAAAAATAAAAATCAACATACTAAAAAATTTATCTTCGTTTAGTTTACTTCAAAATTATGTAGACACTCTCTCCTGCTATTTTTTTGGATTAATCACTTGTACTGTTTAATGACTATTCATGCTTTAATTAAAAACTAGCTTTTCATCCGTGCGTCCGCACGGGTGTATGTCGATATAAATCGTATAGTAATATCTAAATTGTGATTTTTTAGTATTAAATAGCGAATATCCAATACAATTTTATTCCAAGTTTGATTAGGTTTGGTTTCGGTTCGTTTTTTTTTCAGTTTTTCGGATAATAAAATACATCTACTATTCTGAATCCATATTTACGTCGGTTCAGTTTGATTTATTCGGTTATATACCTAAAAATATTATTTAGTTTGGAATCATATTCTATGAATTTTAGAGTCAAGTTGTCAGCGCAATCATTTGTTCAAAATATTATATATTCTAATAAAAGAACAAAAAATAAAAACGCTTCTACCATCAAATATAATAATCAAATCTAGAACTGAAATAAGCTCAAAATTTTGAAAAAAAAACAAAACATAAGCATGAAATAATTTTTCTTTCTAATTTTCTATATTTAGTGTTCAGCAAAATCATGATTCTTCGATTGACATAAAACTTTGTTCCTTTATAAATAAGAAGATTTCTTTTTTAAAGATTTTCACTAATTGCTGCCCACCAAATTTACAACATTCACTTAAAATTAATCAATTCTAAAATAAAGTAAAATCATTAAAAGCAAAGACAAAAACAGATTAGTGTGGGAAAAATAAAAAAGAACATATGTGTCTAATTTTTTTTAAGTTCGATGTATTTTATCGGTGAATCAAAGCTTAGTTTTTTCAGCTCCTTCAGAAGAGGTGTTGTTCTGTTTCCATGAATTCAAAATTGTTACTTGAATGTGCCATCCAATTTTCTATGACTTGAGATTTTTGAGAAGAATAAAAAATTTTTTGTTGGACATGATTTTTTGATATATATATGGTTTGATCAAAATATGGGAAGAATCAGTACAAAATATTCTCAACAGCATAATCTACACGTTTTGTAAAGATAACTTAATAATTAACAATTCTTATATATTAAAAATTAATCATGTTTCCTATATTAGGATTAGATATTAGATTTGAATAAATAGTTTAGAAAAATGATTAATGATTGGATTGGTCCATAGAATATTTTGTATTTTCCCAAAGATTCTTTGGTTTTGTTTGTACCAAAGACGTATGACAATTGAATGTATACACAAAACCAAAGACATACCGACATAATTCATATCATATTGCTCAAAAAATTGTATATCATAGAACATGGTTAAAGTAAACAGTTGAGAAGTTTGAGACCAAATCATGAGATTATTCCCGTCAATTTAGAAGTATTATGAGAATTGTAAAAACAACAAAAAATTCATGTACCAAAGTTGCAGAAAAAAAGGACCAAGACCACGACGGAGCAATGGAGCAGAGACACAGAATAGAGAGGAGGACATGGAGGAAGAGCCACGATGGCTAGGAGTGCACGGTCGCAAAACGCAGTAAGTCAACGAAAGCGAGACCATGAGCCATCTCGGAAAGCTTTTATGGATCACTGGAATTATGATCTGGGGAAGAAGGAAGCAATATTTTGATTTTTTTTTTGTGGATAGCAGTGGCATATAAATGTAATATTTGTGTAACTTTAAAAGCATATTCTAATTTGTATTTTTGTTTTAATAGTTTAGATAGACGAGTTCCATTTCATATTTGGAGCATGCTCATTTATTATTGTGGGCTTCTCGATTTAAAAAAAAATCACGTTTGTAAACTTCCAAAAAAAATTAAAATTTCTATTATATCACTAAAAAGCCAACATTTTACATATTTTTATAAATTTTTGTTGTCCATTTAATTTTTACTAGGTGTTTTTCTGTACCATGTGCAGTTAAAAATATAAAATATGTTTTTTAACAGAAAAATATAAATTATATTTTTAAATAAGTTTTTATACATATTGTAATTTTTTTCTTATCAATGTTTTGATTTAAATTTGATTTAATTAATCATATAAATTAAGATAAAAATAATTTTGTTCATTTTAAATTATATTTAAGAATATCATGCATATATTTTAAATTATAATCTTAGACAAATTTTTCTCTGTTTATTTTAGTTAAATATATTAAATATTTTTTTATAAAATTGCATAATTATCTAATATATAAATTAAAAAATATTTATAAAATTTGTAGATAGATAAAAAAAACTTAATGATTTTACGATTAATTTTTTTTATAATTTTCTATAAAAAATTGTATACATTTTTGAAAAATTTAGTAATAGAAATATATCATTTAAAATATAAAATTAAAGGGTATTTCAAAATTTGTAATGCCATATTTGATATATTTTTAATGATAATATATGAGTTATTACTATATTCTTAAAAGAATTTCAAAAATATGAATCGACATTAAATGTAATATATAAGTTATTACCATATTTTAAAAGATTTATCAAAAATATAAATATCACTAAATGTAATTGCTTATGTCATATTAATATATAAGTTATATTATCAATTTTAGTGGTTATATCATATTACTTTTGTGAAAATGATTATATAAAACCAAAAAATAATGTATAAGGAATGCTGAAGGACTCTATTCAGCCCGGAGAGAGCCATATGATCCTTTATTTTATGGACTCCAAGACATTAACTAAGCCCATGTTACAATAGTTTTCGGCTTCGTAGGACTCTGCTGGATTCTTGTTCTTTCTCTCCACGATCGAGGACTCTGCTGTATTCTTGTTCTTTTTCTTCTCTGGCAAGGACGGAGTCAAGGACGGCGTATGTAGGTCTGGACATGGATCGGATATCGGAATTTTTCAAGGTATTTGTGTTTTTTTTCGTATATTACGGATGTTTATTTTTTCGATTTGTTTTGCTTCGGAGAAATATGGATATTCGGAAAATCGGATATCCGAAAAAAGAAATAGATATTTGCGGATATTTACGAATACTTACGAATATTTCATATATTTTGATTAATACAAAACTAAAATTAGTTTTGATTACGGATATTTACAGATACGTACAAATATTTCATATATTTTGATTAGTACAAATAATCTTAAAAAAATTGATAAAAATCTGTTTTGTAAAATAAATTTTTGCATGATATATAAGATAAAAATTTAAAAGTAGTGAATTTACATATTTTGTAATTTTTTAAAACTATATTAACAATTGTAATAACGCAAAACTTAGTTATAATAACATAAAACTTAAGAAAGAAAATTATAATCATCATAAATATTTTATTTTCTTTTTAAGTAATACTTATATATATATATATATGTAATAATGTGAATATAATTTATCAAATCATATATTATAATAATTATTATATAATTTTATACATTTAAAAATTTAAATGTAATTAAAATATACATGTATTTATATATTGTCGGATCGGATATCCGCTTCTTAATTATTTGTGATTTTCTTCTATTTTAACGGATACTGATTTTTAGTATTTGCTTTGTTTTGAAAGCTTATGGATATCCACAAATTTTAGATCGAATCGAAACGAATAACAAATCAAATCAAATTTAAAGGATAAAATGCCCAGTCCTAGGCGTAAGTATTCACGTTATTTTTCGAAGGTTATTTTTGGTGTATACTATATGAAAATCTATGAATAATTTTTTTCTATATGTCGTTATCTATTCTATTAATTTTGGATCATGACCAGTAATAAATAGTATGTCCAACTTAAAATTTCAACAATATATACCTTTTAAGTTATATTTATATATATATATATATATATATATATATATATATATATATTAATGTAAATAACACTTAAATTACCTAATAATCAGCGATCTAATAATACAATTTCGACTTATTCTTAGGTTCACCCCTTAGGGTGAAACTCTAGATTCACCAACCAATAGGATTGTGTCATTTAAGATTCAATATCTTTTAGAAAAGGAAACAAAATATAATTAAATTATATTATACTTTTAAAATAAAAATTAAATAAAAATTAACTTAATCACAAAAACAAGACTTTTTAATCAAAAAAAAATATTTTCAAATATATTTTAAAGTTTATACTAATAACAAAAAAAAACAATACTTTTTAATCTATAAAGAATTTTATTTTCAAAAAAAAAATAATTTAAGACTTTGGATAAATCTTAAATTTTAAATCTTAAAAAATTTCAAAAAATAATAATTTAAGATTTATCCAAGGCTTTCGGATTTACCCAAGGGTTTAGAATTTACCCAAAGGTTTATGGTTTAGGATTAAGATTTAGGGTATAGTTTTTTCTTGATTGTGTTATAAATAATTTAAACAAAAAATCAAAGTTTTAGAATTTAGAAAGGTTTTACTAAAGTATTAATTGTTTAACATTTAGAGTTTAGTGTTTTTTTGTGGTATTAATTGTTTTTTGAAAAAAAATATATTTTTTTTGCAATTAGTATTATTTTTATCTATTTTTACTTCTTTTTATTTTTAAAATGTAATATAATTTGACAATATTTTGTTTCATTTTTTAAAAGATGTCAAATTTGAAATAACTAAATCATATTGGTTGGTGAACCTATAGGTTCACCCTAGAGGGTGAACCCAAGAATAACTCTATAATTTCTCAAATTACATTGCAAAAACTAAAATTAACGAAAGATTCTCATAAAACGGGATAGCTAATAATCTGCCAAGATAAAATCTAAATATATAACATAATCATCATAGATTTCTTACCTAATCATATTTTACCATGTATGATTTATTTTTTCTGAGTATTTATTTAACAAATAAAAATAGGATGATTTTGCTGAATATTCATAAGAGGCAGAAAAATGAAGAATATGTCCATGCTACAGTAATTCAAGATGGATGTGACAATTAAAGTCCGATTTCTTCCATTTTCTCCATCTTTGCGCGTGCACGTGAAATGATGTTGAAAGCAAAAATACATGGTTGCTATTTCATACTATACTATGTATTGTATAGTATAGTATTATACAACTTGTTACAAGTTCTTCACTGATTGCAAAAAGAAAATATGATACAACTTGTGAAGTTAAAAGTTTTCGAAATTCTTGGATTCTACTCTTAAAAAACAAATATACACTTAATTAAGGGTATGATCACTTCAGCCAAACTGTACAATTCTATACAATATAGGGAAATTCTCACTAATACCACTTTCAAGGTACCATTTTTCATGTTTACACTAACCAATTTTACCCTTAAAATTTTAATAGGCAAAGTACATTTATACCCCTAATTAATCAAAACACACAACCTATTCAAGCTTCTCCCCCGATATCTATTTCTCTTGTCCGACTAGCTTCGAAGTTTCCAGCGAGATTCGGCGACTCCGGCGAGATTCGACGACTCCGACGATTTTTTCCGGCGAGATTCGAAGATGATGACGTCCGACGAGATTTGGCGAAGTCTAGAAGCTCAAACGCCCGGAGCCCCTGTGGGAGGTTCCCGAACCAAATCGGGATGCCGCGTGCGGCACCTGCGGAAGGCCGGAGCCGATGGAGCCGATGGAGCTCGTAGTAGTCTGCAACGGTTGTTAATTTGCCCCAACCGGGATTGTTCATTAATGGCGCAAAGTACATGGTGATCCAAGGAGAGCCAAACGCTGTGATTTGCGGAAAGAAGGTATACTTGACTGATCTATTCTCTCTCGATGAACCTTTTTTTCTGATCCTTTGTTGTTTTTATGAACCAATGTAAACTTTTTGCTTCAACTGTTGGGAGCTGATGGTGTTACCATCAAGAAGACCACCATGGCTTTAGTCTTTGGTATCTACGAGGAGCCAGTGACTCCTGGACAGTCATCATCTTATGAATGAACTGATGGGTATGTATGCTTTCTACATGCAGAAAAAGGAAGAAGATATGCTTGCACAAGAGAAAAATGGCAGATGGAGAAAAGGAGGAGCTGTCGCAGGTTTGTGTTTTCCAGTTTTGGCTTTCTCCAACCATGTTTGAATCTTTTTCAGAGTATGTGGCCTTTTAACCTATTGTCATAGTAACATGCAGAATGAATATAAGAGAGGTATCAGTGGGTGGAATTTCAATCTCAATGACATGAAAGCTCAAGCTTCCTTGGTATAAGTTTGCTCAACTCTAGCCCAAAATAAGTAGCCGTGCTACTTTGGTATAAGTTCATATTATGATCTTCTTATTTCCACCAGATCCAGGACATAGATTGTGGCTTGTCGGAGAGCAGTTTATCTGCAAGCACAACTTCGTTGCAGGCTCTAGATTCACATGATATGCAACCGGAGACTCAGGTGCCATCTTGTAGAAATATTTCTCAGCTTTATCTCTATATATTCTAGAAATGTCTCTGTCGGTGTATACTGTTGATGGAACGGACCTGAAAGATCTTCAGCAATAGATTCAAAAGAATGAGATTAGTATTCCTGAAGTAAGGAACAAACGATTTTACCTTTACCTACTATGATGTTTCATTCAGTATGGCTGAGTTTTGTTTATTGTTGCTTTCTTGTTTCTGTTAAGAACAAAAATCCTAATGGTTTATCAATTCCAGTGTTTTGAGTATCTTTATTAAATGATCAGAATCTGAGATTGCACTGATGTTCTTTGATATTGCTTTCTTAAAGTTTGGAACTTTGATCTGTTTAGATCGGATATGATATAGGAATGATGTTTTTACACTTCTTGTAGTCTCGTAGCTTTACTAAAGCTTCTGATTTTTCACACTTCTCTTTTGTGGCATGATTGTAGTTGTTAAGCCAGAGAAAACGAACGTAAAAAGCAACAAAACTCCAGCTCTAACAATGACTTATTTGCTCATTCGGGCGTTCAACTTTCAAAGGACCCGACACTTAGCCTATAAACTCTGCGGTTTCAGGATTGCCCAATGCCAGAGCCTTCTGAGCTTTTCACCAAGGTGTATGTGAAGAGATTTGGCACCGAAGTAATTACTGAGTTGCACATTCTGCCATTTTACACATCTCTATTATATTTAATGAATCTCCATTACATAGGATTAACAATGATCGTCTCTGGTCACACTCACTGCAATTTACCTGCAACTTCATTCCTTGCTCAGATAATGCATAGATTGTTTTTTTTTTCTTTACTTGCTATGTATATCTTGGGTTCTGTTGGCTGGGATATGTTTTATCCGCTCTGACGTCAAAGAAAGATACAGTTCCTTACGAGAACTCATTTCTTACAAGAATACTTGCTGATTCACTAGGTAAATGCTTCTGCTTCCCATTACATGGGCCTCTACGTTTACCTCTATATGTTGGAGGAGAAGAGTTTAGATCCCGCCATGTAGGGTGATTTACGAAGCACAGACTTGGAACAGAGAGCTTCGTGGTTGATAAACTCTTATTGATTTACATATTCTTGTTAACCCTTTAAATTATGTTAAAAAATCTTATAAATTATTTTATAAGCATTTCCAAATGGTTATAGATTCTTATGAATGATTTAGGGACTTTATAGAAGCATGAAAAAACAAATTGTTTACATACCTTTGTGATTCCTGGCTTTTAATGTATTGGTGTTGATGTATCTGATACTGTATTGGCTTTTAAAAATGGTTTATAAACCCTTATAAGTGTTTTATAAACTCTTATAATTTTATAAATGGTTCTTAAATGGTTTTATAAGCCTTTATAAATAGTTATATAAATATTTATATGTGTTTATAATCTATATACAAAGTATTTTAAGGTCTTATAAAATTTATAAATGTTTCATAAATTGTTTCCACATCTGATTTTTTTTTAATAAATCCTTATAAACAGATTTATAAACTCTTATAAATAGATTATAAACCTTATAAATTGATTTATATACACTTATAAATAAATGTATAAAGTCTTATAAATAGATTATATGTTCTTCTAATAGTTTTAAAAACCTTTATAAATAGTTATATAAATATTTATATGCATTTTATAAACTTTATAAATGGTTGATACAAGATTTTATAAGCTCTTATAAAATTTATAAATGTTTTATAAGCCTTTATAAATAGTTATATATATATATATATATATATATATATAAACTATTGATAAAGGTTTATAAATGATTCTAAATCTTCATAAATGGTTTATAAACATTTATATATTATTTATAATCCTTATAAAACCTTATAGGCCGATTTTATAAACTCTTATAAATGAACTATACTTTAATAATATATTTAGAAAGCCTTATAGACTGATTTTATAAACTCTTATAAAGTCATATTAATTGTTTTCTAAACCATTATAAATAATCTCTTATTTCTTATAAATAATTTACAACATTTATAATAGAATTATAGACATTTATAATAGCTTAATGAATATTCACTTCTAAAGCTATGTAAAGATTTATAAACTCTTATAAAATATTTATAAACCTTGAAAACGATTTACTAACTCTTATAAATTGTGCTATGAAGATTATTAAACACTGATAATACTTTTATAAACTCTTATATACAGATTCATAGATTTTTATAAATATATGTATAAAACCTTATAAATGATTTATAATTTTTTATAAATGGTTTTATAAGCCTTTATAAAAAGTTCAGAACATATTTTTTTATGAATTCTCCCTGGTTGCTGAAACTGTATAGTCCAAAACTGTATAAATTGTTTTAATAAACTTTATGAATGTACACCACAAAGTTCCGTATACAGTTTTGTTTATAAACTGATCTGAAAGAGTTTATAAACTGATTTAAGGGCTTATAAGTTGATTTGTTTATTTATATATATTGGCTTTTAACTTATAAGAATTTATATAGGTTTATAAATGGATTAAACCATGATTATAAACCAATTTAGAAGGCTTAAAAACTAATTTATAAAGTATTATAAACCCTTATAAATATTTTATAAACCTTTATAAATGGTTATACACTCTTTTAGTTGATTTCTAAACTCTTTATAATGGTGTATAAACTTTTAAAATGATTTAGAGTTCTTCTAACTGATTTATTTTACCTTTATAAATCTTTATAAATTGTCTAAGTAGAGATATTTATAGTATTATAAACCCTTATAAATATTTTATGAACCTTTATAAATATTTTATAAACCTTTATAAATGGTTATACACTCTTTTAGTTGATTTCTAAACTCTTTATAATGGTGTATAAACTTTTAAAATGATTTAGAGTTTTTCTAACTGATTTATTTTACCTTTATAAATCCTTATAAATTGTCTAAGTGGAGATATTTATAGTATTATAAACCCTTATAAATATTTTAACCTTTATAAATATTTTATAAACCTTTATAAATATTTTATAAATCTTTATAAATGGTTATACACTCTTTTAGTTAATTTCTAAACTCTATAACGGTGTATAAACTTTTAAAGTGATTTAGAGTTCTTCTAACTGATTTATTTTACCTTTATAAATCCTTATAAATTGTCTAAGTGTTATAGTATTATAAACTCTTATAAATATTTTATAAACCTTTATAAATGGTTATACACTCTTTTAGTTGATTTCTAAACTCTTTATAATGATGTATAAACTTTTAAAATGATTTAGAGTTCTTTTAACTGATTTATTTTACCTTTATAAATCTTTATAAATTGACTAAGTGGAGATATTTATAGTATTATAAACCCTTATAAATATTTTATAAACCTTTATAAATATTTTATAAACCTTTATAAATGGTTATACACTCTTTTAGTTGATTTCTAAACTCTTTATAATGGTGTATAAACTTTTAAAATAATTTAGAGTTTTTCTAACTGATTTATTTTACCTTTATAAATCCTTATAAATTGTCTAAGTGGAGATATTTATAGTATTATAAACCCTTATAAATATTTTAACCTTTATAAATATTTTATAAACCTTTATAAATATTTTATAAATCTTTATAAATGGTTATACACTCTTTTAGTTAATTTCTAAACTCTTTATAACGGTGTATAAACTTTTAAAGTGATTTAGAGTTCTTCTAACTGATTTATTTTACCTTTATAAATCCTTATAAATTGTCTAAGTGGAGATATTTATAGTATTATAAACCCTTATAAATATTTTATAAACCTTTATAAATGGTTATACACTCTTTTAGTTGATTTCTAAACTCTTTATAATGATGTATAAACTTTTAAAATGATTTAGAGTTCTTCTAACTGATTTATTTTACCTTTATAAATCCTTATAAATTGTCTAAGTGGAGATATTTATAGTATTATAAACCCTTATAAATATTTTATAAAACTTTATAAATATTTTATAAACCTTTATAAATGGTTATACACTCTTTTAGTTGATTTCTAAACTCTTTATAATGGTGTATAAACTTTTAAAATGATTTAGAGTTCTTCTAACTGATTTATTTTACCTTTATAAATCCTTATAAATTGTCTAAGTGGAGATATTTATAGTATTATAAATCCTTATAAATATTTTATAAACCTTTATAAATATTTTATAAACCTTTATAAATATTTTATAAACCTTTATAAATGGTTATACACTATTTTAGTTGATTTCTAAACTCTTTATAATGGTGTATAAACTTTTAAAATGATTTAGAGTTCTTCTAACTGATTTATTTTACCTTTATAAATTGTCTAAGTGGAGATATTTATAGTATTATAAATCCTTATAAATATTTTATAAACCTTTATAAATGGTTATGCACTCTTTTAGTTGATTTCTAAACTCTTTATAATGGTGTATAAACTTTTAAAATGATTTAGAGTTATTATAACTGATTTATTTTACCTTTATAAATCCTTATAAATTGTCTAAGTGGAGATATTTATAGTATTATAAACCCTTATAAATATTTTATAAACCTTTATAAATATTTTAGAAACCTTTATAAATGGTTATACACTCTTTTAGTTGATTTCTAAACTCTTTATAATGGTGTATAAACTTTTAAAATGATTTAGAGTTCTTCTAACTGATTTATTTTACCTTTATAAATCCTTATAAATTGTCTAAGTGGAGATATTTATAGTATTATAAATCCTTATAAATATTTTATAAACCTTTATAAATATTTTATAAACCTTTATAAATGGTTATACACTCTTTTAGTTGATTTCTAAACTCTTTATAATGGTGTATAAACTTTTAAAATGATTTAGAGTTCTTCTAACTGATTTATTTTACCTTTATAAATCTTTATAAATTGTCTAAGTGGAGATATTTATAGTATTATAAATCCTTATAAATATTTTATAAACCTTTATAAATGGTTATGCACTCTTTTAGTTGATTTCTAAACTCTTTATAATGGTGTATAAACTTTTAAAATGATTTAGAGTTATTCTAACTGATTTATTTTACCTTTATAAATCCTTATAAATTGTCTAAGTGGAGATATTTATAGTATTATAAATCCTTATAAATATTTTATAAACCTTTATAAATATTTTATAAACCTTTACAAATTGATTTTTAAACTCTTATAAATTGATTTATAAACCCTTATAAAATTTTGTATAAATTCATATGAATTGATTTATGACTTAATGGCATCCAAGACCTTTCTAGCCTCAGCTATGTTCTTCTGAGTCTTGCAATAACCGTAAATCAAAGAGTTGAAAGTTGCAACGTTAGGAGCTACCCCTTTTTATAAATATGGATTGGTTCACTCTCCATCACTCCCTTGAACAACCCACAGGCCCGGTCCTGAAAAACTCTAAAAGTTTATGGACTGGAAGCACAAAGGAATTTAACCTTCATAGCTAAAGAGGACTTGCGAAGTATTGGCCGAACATTTAAATCTAATATAAAGCTGGACGCAGATGCTTCTAATGCTGTGGCTATACACAGTACAGAGGAAAGACTTGGCTGTATCTAGAAAACCTGATTTGCAGTAACCTGACATTATACTATTGAAAAGAAACTACAGAGGGGCCGCCAACGTCCTTCCACTCGGAATCACTGAGGAAAGAAACTGCGTCTTCTAGCTTTTGTTGTCTGCACAGTCCATCTACAACTGTTGAGTACGTGTGCTCGTTCTTAGACTCGATGTCCTTGTACACGTCCCACATCTTATCTGTTTCTCTGAAGTTTACAGGATTGAGTTGTATGCTTGTGTAGACACGCTCAAGTTCAGATCCTTCATCTTCTCCAGGATATAAAGTGAATCATCAACCATGTTAAATCTCGAGGAAAGAAACAACAACATATCCCAAACTACTTTCATACACTCCCAGTTACCGGAGCTATTAGAGAGAAGCTCACATAGCAGAACCAAGGCCTAAAAAGAAAAGCAGTAACTCATTAGCTTTCTTACATAACTATGTTTCCTCTTTTATCTATTCATCTGCACCTATGTAAGACAAAGCTCTAAGCTTTAAATGGAAATTGAACAACTTGCCTTCGTCTTGGAGGAGCTCTTACAGAACCACTTGAAGCTCTTTGAAACGTCTCTGACCAGCTAAGATATGCAAAACCAACAATGAGGAGAACCTTGAGTGGCTAAACCTGTAAACATCTTTCAGCTCTTTGAAAAACCAAACTAAACCCGTATAAGATTTTATTAAATGATTTATACATATTTCTTCTGGTCAGCTTCACCACTGAGAAGCTTCATGTAGCCACCACTGAGAAGCTTTTGCTCGTGCTTGACTGAGAATCGGAAGACTAAGGTTTTTTTTACCGGATTCGTCGATTTCGTCACCGGAGTCTTCGATTTCGTCACCGGAGTTATCGATTTCATCGTCAAAGTCATCGATTGCATCACCGGAGTCGTAAATTTTCGTCGCCGGTAGTGTGTGAGAGATGCCGTCGACAGAGAGGAGAAGTTGAATCACGCGAGACGAGAGAAAGAAAAACCATGGTGGGTATTATTGTAATTTGGTCATTAGTGAAAAGTGTATTTATAAAAATGTCTTCATATTAGTGGTATAGTTGAATTGTGGTATGAGAGAAAGTGTAAACATAAAATTTCCCCTACAATATAATATATAGTATAGTCTGAAACGGCAACCATATTTAGCACTTCCTAAATTGAAAATGTTTTACTTTAAAAAGTATTACAAATGTTGCGAGAATGTGTAATTTGAAGAAAGAAGAAGCAAATGATAAATTGGTGAAACTAAAAGAAATTGTTAAAAACTATTATTGACGTAACATATACACACTTAGCTATGGTTATTCCAACGTGTGACAAACTATATTATAGTATACATTTTATAGTATAGAAAATAGTTACACCCAAAATAGTGAAGGAGAAAAATCATGCAGTGTACAAGGATATACCATTAGCAGAGGGTTGGTGAATGTGTCGTCGGAATTGATTAAGTAGGAGAAAAAGATAACCACAAAAGTCGGAGGAGAGAAGAGACGGTAAAAGAAGGTGATGACGCAATGATTGGTGACAGTGATGGAACACAAGACGTGAACCTGAAAGAATAGTAAAGAAGAGTGATCAGGAGACGGATAAAAGAGAACAATTTGCAGAGACAAAATAAAAGTGTATCATACTATACTATAGTTATAAAATAGGATAAAACACTTCACAAATTTATTGTTCATCTTCTTCGATTCAATAAATCGGTTGATTTTTCATATGTTTAAATATCTGTCGACGAAGGGGGATGAGGGGGAGGGGCAGAGGTCGGGGAAGGAGGAGGGAACACTAGAAAACCATTATATTCTATGTTTATCAAATAGAGTAGTACAACGAAAAGTTTACTGTTTATCTTCTCCAAAAATTCTGTGTATTCTCTGTTTTTAAATTTACGTGTATCAAAACGTTTACTGTTTATCTTCTCTGTTTCTTAATATATACTGTGCGATGGCTTCGAAAATGATGAGAAATTCCTTCGTTTTGATAAGAAATTGAGTTTTTTTTTTTTGCAAAGTTCGCCACGAAACTAAACGATTTCATGATTTTGTGATGAAAAAAAAACAAGAAAGAAGAAGCGCGTGTGTAAGTTTGCAATGTGTTTGGATACTTTTGTATATATTATAGAAAACATATGGTATATCATAGTATCTACCTTATAATGGTTAATGAATAATTTTTTTCCAGTAATGGTTATGTCCCCATATTTCCCATAAAGATATTCCAAGAATCAAACCTATTATTCTAACATGCTGTTTGTTTGTTTTTTTTAACATGTCGTTCTTGGGTCAGTCTAATATGGTTTTTCGGTTTCCTTTGATGATGTTACTTCTTATATAATAGATGGTGTGGCTTTTTTGGTTTCCTTTGATGATATTACTTATTATATAATAGATGAGCCCCTGCAGAACAAAAAGTTCATTGCACAATAAAACAAAAAATTTATATCTATTCTATTAAAACAAGAACATGATCTATTGATATAGGTGCAGACTAATTATTTAAATATAATTATTAAAACTTCTTATTAATTATTTAAAAAAATATTATACAAAAACACAAATATGACTAAAAATACAAATATAAAAATTAGATTTCTAAGAAAAAATGTAAAACAAAAAATATATCCACTTTTATTAAAACATGAACATGACATATTGATATATGTGTGGTCCAACTATTTAAGTATAATTATTAAAATATATATTAATCATTCAAAAGATTATTATACAAAAAATACAAATATGACTAAAACAGACAAATATAAAAATTAAATTTCTAAAAAAAATATAAAACAAAAAATATATCCGCCCATTAAAAGGCAGGTCAGAATCTACTATTTTCTTAAAATCATAGGATCACATGCAAATGAGGTGCAGCTTGGAATTGATTTTGGGTTTGTAAGATTTAGACAAAAAGACTATGATTTATTTGTTTCAGTTCTGTTCAGTTTTATTTGTTTTTTTTTTCTTGTTTTTTTGGTATAGTTTTTTTTTGTTGTTTGACTATGCCAGTTTGGTTTATCCAAGATACAAATTAACTGTATCCAAATATAAATCGTGAAATTATAATAGATAGAAAATTACCTAGTAGGTATTTCCAAATATTTTGAAATGTAGGAAGCGGGATTGCATAACTTTTCTTTTCTGGCAGTGTTAATAAAATGGTCATATGGGGATCCTAGGGATTTGGTCTATAAATGTCATGTGGTCTAAGATTCTCCATCCAACTTTAGTATACCCGTTCGAATCTACAGTGACGTTTAATAATTAAAGTAGTAGGGTTTGTTATTCGATTTTACATACTTGGTAGTGTCACTGTGTAAGTATGTTACATCAAACTCCGGAAAATTTGACCAAATGCTGCTTAATTGTGCAATTTAATCAGTGCAAAATGTATTGTGTTCCTAGGTACTCACTGGTTAATTGAAGAATGCACAATCATACATCACTTGAATTTAACTAGTATGGCGTTTGATAACACTGCTCGACATTTTTTCTTATATTACCATAATGTGTTAGTGACTTTGCGTGAACTTCTGCCTAAACAACTTTATAGTAAGGATCTTCAACCCTAATATTTTTTTTTCTTCGGACTTAATTACTAATGACATCAAACATGACACAGCAACAAAAATGACGACAGAAGATATACCAATATCCGGTTTATAATCTTTTATTAGAATTCAGTATATATATGTCTTAGCTTATGAATAGTGAGAAATTAGCAAAGATGTGAAAATTGTAGTTGAAACATAGACAGTACAAAAGCAAGGATCAGTGTCAGATGAGTAACTATTAGTTACTTGAATCGAAAGTCACTTCTACTCTCTTTCAAATCTGAATATTTCCTGGTATTCTGCAAACATGTCAGGATCAGTAGGGTCACACCAACCCCGACCACGACGAAAATCTTCAAAGTAGAGTGGCATCCCTTTAATTTGTCCAAAAGATAGAGGGTGTTTCGGTCATTCCAAGATGTTCACAACCTTTAGTCCTTTACCATTCGAAACTAGAGAGTATTAAAGCCCTTCCTAACCAAATATTTTCTAACCAGAGAGATAGAAAATGTCAGTGCCACTCAAATTAACGTCTTCTTCTCAATGCTCATCTTCATTTTCACAAACATCAAGCTCTGTGAAACTCAAGTCCCTGATTCAAACTCTCGTCATCTCTCAAGTTTGTCGACTAATCCGCAAAATCTACAGAGCTTCTTCCATTCTGGTTAGAGTCTTGAGGAAGAAGCAATACAATCTCTTGTCAATGCCTTCATCATTCTATCCAAAAAGAGCCTCCAAGAAACAAAAGAATAATATATTCTTCGGCTCCTTCAGACTTCACTACAACTTTTGCTCTTCTCACGTGGTGCCTGTCTCTGCGCCGGTACGTCTCCCTGAGGAACTCTACTTGGCTCATCTCCAATACGACTCTACTTGGGATTCAATGCATTCGACTGAACCGATGGATGGTCTCGCTGATGATGATGAAAGTCAAGAACCATCTCAGCTCTCCAGCTATCTAAAACAGCTAGAGGATGATAAAGTGAATGGCGGCAAAGAAGAAGAAGAAAAAGGGAAAGAGATGAAGATGATGAATGAGATTGATAAATTAGCTGATATGTTTATAGCATATAGTCATGAGAAGTTCATGTTGGAGAAGGTTGATTCGTATAGGAGATTCCAAGAAATGCTGAATTGATCTAGCAGTTTATGATGATTATGATGGACCCCTTTGCATCTTTCATTTCTTTTAATGTTATTTCACTTTTTTCCTTCTTTTTTTTCCTTTTGAATTCCTTCGTGGTGTTCTAATTATCTTGAAATGTATTGGAAGTAGGGATGGTATTGTGTGGTGTTTGTTGTGTGTTACAAATATTGGTTGCTGATGGTGGTGGTTTATGAAAAATATAACTAGCTAGAATAGACAAATCCAAAAATGGAGAACGGAGGGTGAGAATATGGTTATTTGTATTTTTGTGGTTACTTTGGCTTTTATGCTTGTCTTCTTTTGCTATTGTTGTTTGCTTCTGATATACAAAAGAGGACCAAATGATTTTGGAATTTTTATATCATCATTATCCGACTTTTCTACTCTGATCTCTTTTTTTCTTTTTCTTTTTTTTGGGTGGGGGGGGGGGGGGGTGTTAAAATGTTAGATTTGATCTCCCTTGAAAATATTGTTTGTAGTTATGGGCAGGACTTTGCAATTACAAATCCATTAATGTAACAGTCTAGGCTAAACATAAGAGACTCTATAATCTATATTCGGGTGAGACCAAAAAACCAAATAACTAGAAAAAGTAAGTAAATCATTTTCTCGAAAATATGCAATCGCATTCACTTTCTTCAGAACATAAAATATGAAATTTCTGTAGTTTATAAGAAATGAAATCTGAATTTTTTACAATCTGTAAAAAATTGTATAGTCTGAGATTCGAACTTAATTCGATGACAAAAAAAATCTAGTTAGATGACAAAAAACCTTTAAAATCTCAGCTACTAGGATAGGATAGGGTGGACAAAAACCAAATTAGATGACTGATTCCAGCATTCTACTATGTTTTGGTTTAAACTAAAAAAACTCGTTTGGGTAACATTTTAATGTAGGATTATTGGGCCTAAAAGGCCTAAGTAGTCATGCTGATAAGCCCAAAACAATTAATTAAACACGAACGGGGTCATCTTGTCTTTAAAATAAACCAGCGCTTCAGACCAAAACTAGTTCATCTCAACTCGAACTTCCCCGTCATCGATCTTCTCTCTCCGTCTCTTTATCGTAAGCTGTGCCCAGCCCAAACAACACACACACTGCACTTCCACTTTCGAAAGATCAAATCTCTATCCACAGCGAAAAGCGTTTATCACAAAAAGAAGTGTCAAATTCAATTCCTTGTTGGATCCCTACGATTAATTAACACTGCCATCACTCGCAACCTCGGATCCAATCGTCCCTCTCCGTTAGGAGTCAATTTGTCAAAATCTTTTGGATTCTTAGGGTTTCGGTATCCGAAGATTGCGGTTCTCCGACAGCATTCTGAAACCTCGGCAACCTTTGGTAATATTAGATTGAAACAATTTGTTTCTTTCTTTGTGTGTTTAATAGCTTTTCTTTGGATAATCGAGAGATCTAAACGGTTCTAGGGTTTGTAACAGCACCTGAGTTGTGAAGTGATTGTGGTCTCTTTGTTAGGGTTTGAGCCCACAATCACTTCACAACTTCAGATTGTGGGGTTTAGATCAAAACATATGTTTTCCACCAGCTTCAGTCTATAGATTGTTTGGTTATTAGTCTGTTTAGTTAGTGATAACATGTGTATTTATTACATGACAGGAGAAGGGTTTATTTGGATGGCAAGTGTGTGCTAGGGTTTTTTTTTTGGCGTGCTATAAAACGAAAGAGTGAATATGGAAGTGCAGATTCATATACTTGAGCAGGAAGCTTATTGTGCTGTACTAAGGGCTTTTAAAGCTCAGTCTGATGCAATCTCTTGGGTTAGTCCTTTTTCTCCGTTGTCTTGGAATGCTCAATAGACTATTTAAGAATGATTTTATCGTGTATGAATTAGGAAAAAGAAAGCATGATAACTGAGCTGCGTAAAGAACTGAGAGTATCTGATGATGAACACCGGGAACTGTTGAGCAGTGTCCACAATGACGACATTATCAAAAGGATAAGGTTTAAGTAACCCTCAAATCTAACGTTCTTACATGTGACTTTTTGTAATATTGTGCTGTAATGATGGGACTGGACCAACAGGGAGTGGAGACAGGGAGGTGAAAACCAAGTTGTTAGGCATGCAAATAATCAGTCCCATCCTAGTCCGCCTTTCTCAGCTTGGAAGAGACAGAAGACATTCCAATCCGTAAGAGTTCTTGTTCTTTCATTCATAGAAACAATAAAGATGATATCTGTATATGTGATGTGCATGCAGTATCCATCTATTGGTTCTACTAGAAGTAGGTCATTCAACAACCATGTAGTGACTGGTGCCGTATCAGCTAATGAACCTGCGGAAGCTCTTATTGGAAGAAAAGTGTGGACGAGATGGCCTGAGGACAACAACTTCTATGAAGCAGTAGTTACGCAATACAACGCAGCTGAGGTAACTTCCTATGGCTGAGATTCTTACATCGAGACTGATCAATAGAATACGTCTATAATCTATGTGCATGTGGTTAGAGGTGTCTCCTGTATTTCAAACATTGATGTGTTTGCTGTTTTGGCTGAAAGGCAATTACTCCGATTATTTAGCATTAGTGTGATAAGCCCTGTGATAGTTTAGTGCAGTAGTATTGTAATGCTTAGCTGGGGCTTGTAACTGGACTGGTAGCTCGGAAATTATAAAGCTAATAGGATGATTGAAGTTTAGGTGGAATGATTTGGGATATTTTGGATCTTGATTATCGCATTTATTAAGAGTTACAGACTTATCTAGTTAATCAAGTGTCGCCACTGTTTAGTTCTTGATGAATTGAATAAAGTAGGAGTTTACCAGTCTGAAGCCTATCAGAGTGCACATGTGGTTTAAATGATTATACTATGATAGGAAATTCTCTAAACTTTTTGGAACAGTATTGATTTTTGTTGCCTATTTTAGCATCAAGCATAGCATAAATTTATGCACTCAGTTGTTTTCTCACAGGGTCGCCATGCGTTGGTATATGACTTAAACACAGCAAATGAAACATGGGAATGGGTTGATCTTAAAGAGGTAATCTTTACTGTGTATTTGTGAGTCTTGTTGAATATAATAGACACAATGCAATGTCTGGTGGGTTTAGATGCACCTGTTTTTTTGGGGACTTGGTAATTTTCCATCAGTTTAGACATACAATGTTACATGATTTCAGTTCTGCAGAATCTTAAAGGATGTTATGTATATGATCTTGCAGATTCCACCGCAGGATATAAGATGGGGTGGAGAGGAGAATGGGGCAACTTTAAATGCAGGACATTCCCTTGGAATGACTCATGGGAGTCGAAGAACCTTAAGCAATGGTGGTCTAGGTAGAGTTCCTATGACACAGCCAAGAAGAGACCATCTAGTGGCAGAAAACGGTGGCGGGAGGAAGTTTTTCGATGAGATCGAACTGTTCAACACAGACTCACTCGTGAAAGAGGTAAGGTGTCTCTCTGCATCTGCACTCTGTGGATGAATGAATTTTAACCTTTTGCTGAGTCTGAAGTGTTTTTTTTTTTGTGTCGCATTAGGTGGAGAGAGTTTTTGATTCTAACCTTCCTGACCCGAACGAGCTTGAAAAGGCCAAGAAGCTACTCAAGGTTAGAGTTAGACACGGTACCAAAGAACGCTTTGATTAGATAACGATTGATCAAGAGTGACTTGGTTGCTTTTCATTGGATGATGCAGGAACATGAACAGGCGCTTATTTCTGCCATTGCGAGGCTTGCGGATGCATCTGATTTCGATAGCGGTAAGAAACATTGACAGAGCCTTTTTGTGTATATTCCTATGTCATGTTGTCACCTTGCTGTCTGCCACAACAATTCTGATCTTACGCATTGCTTTACTGCGCAAGACTAATAGTGTTATTATGTTTATATATATTGGTTTTGTGTGTTACTGCTGAATCAGATGGAGAAGAAGCGTATATGCATGAGCTTCCAATGCGTGAGGGATAACAACAGTGGACAAAGAAAGAGATTCACTCATTAAACCTTAGCACACTCTTCTTATCCTTGGACCTGCGAATGTCCTTCAACTACAACAAACCGGTGAAGTTTCTGCAAAAGATGAAAACATTTTGTATTGGTTTCAAAAATGTATTAAAATAATCTTTAGGAATTTTGTTTGTAAAAAACACATTCATTATTTTTCAACTTTTTATAATAACCATACAGGCCGGATTTAAGTGGAGTGAGGTGGGGCAGCTGCCACCATTAATTTGTGATTCTAGTGTAATTTCAGTCAGATTTTTTTTAATTTGCCCTTGATAAAATTTTAAAAGTTGTAAAGGTTTAGGCAGTGTTTCATAGTTTTGCCCCTGATCAAATCTTGTTCTAGATCCGCCACTCTAAGAGGCCTAGCCATCAAGATTTGGCGTTATGCTTTACCTTGAGGCTATCGTTAAATTTGTAACATGTGAAGAATCAACGACACGTAGAATGAATGATGACGAACCGAATCTAGTTAAGAGTTTGGTGATAAAAAGATATACACGGCGGACGTATAAAACCGCATAACTAACTCTATCCACCATTAGCCAAAGCCTAACACGCGTCGACATTCGAACTGCTCTACGGCTCTACCGCTACGTACACGTGCATGACAAAGAGCTGCAACACAAAGCCTACCACCTCTTGTTTCGTGACACGTATAGCTGACGTGTTGCCAAGAGCGTAATTAAATAATAATCACAGTTACCGAATATAGTAACACGTGGCTTTGGCAATGCCTATTTTTAGCGGACATGCTCACCGAATTGAACAAACATTACACGGAAGAATCGTAAGCTATCTTTTTGTAACATCTTTGAATTTCACTAAGAAAGTTGGAAGAAAATGCAGTCGATGAAGGAAACAGCTTCGAACATCGCAGCTTCTGCGAAGTCTGGCATGGACAAGACCAAAGCCACCTTGGAGGAGAAGGTAGGTTTGTTTATTTAATTGTGTTTTTCATTTAAATTTTCCTTCGATAAATAATAGTAATACTGGATTTTTGATTTTTCATATAAAGGCTGAGAAGATGACAACACGAGACCCTCTTCAGAAAGAGATGGCTACACAGAAGAAAGAAGGAAGGATCAATGAAGCTGAGATGCAGAAGAGAGAAGCGCGTGAGCACAACGCTGCCATGAAAGAAATTAGTGGAGCTGGGACAGGAACTGGTTTGGGACTGGGGTCGGCCACTCACTCGACCACTGGACAAGTCGGACACGGAACTGGGACCCATCAGATGTCGGCTTTGCCTGGTCACGGCACAGGACAACCAACGGGTCACGTTGTGGAGGGTACAGCCGTGACCGAACCGATAGGAACAAACACTGGAACTGGTCGGACCACAGCTCATAACACCCGCGTCGGTGGTGGCACCACTGGGTACGGAACCGGTGGAGGATATACTGGATAAGGCGTTTTTCTCATTTTCTATGTTCTTGTTAACTCTTATGTTTTCGTGCTTTAGTGTGTTTGTGTTTTTTTCTTGGTCCTACGTACCTTTGTTTTTCTCGTAAGTAACTGTAGGACTTTTGCTTTCGTGTGTGTTTTTGGTCTGATGACAGACTTGACAGTTGTGGTTTTCTGAATAAAAGTGTTGTTTCTGTGTGTTAATCCTCATATGTCAAACCTTGCCTCCCACTGACGCAGTGGATGTTCTGCAGTGGATGTTCTGTCCTTTCTTTTCTGTTGGCAAACTAAGGTCCTTACTAACGCATCCCATATGCATTGAACATCATTTCTTCATTCCGAGGAACACATAAAAAGGCTCATTCTGTTGAAAAAAGAAACATTTCGAAAAAGTTCAACATAATGGAAAGTACAAAATAAGATGTAACATTGATTTGATTTAGTGTTAGGCTTTTTTCTCTGAAAGGTTAGATTTCTTTTTTTTTTTGGGTGCAAACTAGATTTTTATCAAATTTTGTGAGATGAACGATGTCTCAGAGTACAAAACTTTCTTGAACATCATTTCTTCATTCCGAGGAACACATAAAAAGTCTCAAGAAAGAAACATTTCGAAAAAGTTGAACATAATGGAAAGTACAAAATAAGATGTAACATTGATTTGATTTAGTGTTAGGCTTTTTTTCTCTAAAAGGTTAGATTTCTTTTTTTCTTGGGCGCAAACTAGATTTTTATCAAATTTTGTGAGATGAACGCTGTCTCAGGATTGTATGTTATCTACTACATCAAGTCATTTAAAAAGTATATAATATGTACGGAGCCTTTGAGCAGAAATATGTAAAGAATCGATTACCACTGGTCCACTGGTCCCAACTTCGCCAATGTCAAGAAACATAAAGTAACTAAAATCAATACGTGTTACGAAAAAAAAAAACTAAGATCAAAGACATAGTTGAAATTTTGAAAACACACATAAAACTAACTAAGATGCCACGAATTTTAAGCAATCTACATGGATATTCCTATAAATCAGACTACTAAATCCGTAAACTGACAATTACTTGCAATCATTATTCAAGCAGCATGAAGCCGAACACCTGTTTTTATTTTATTTTATTAATAAACTACAAATATCATTAAAACAGAATTTGGACTTTTGATTTTAAACAACTCAAGCAAAGACAACACAGATCTAACATGGGATCCACTTGCAAATTCACGTCAACGATTTTGATTATATTACATGAAAATGTGAATATAAAAGTGAAGAGGAGAATAAAAATAAATAGTTTAATTGAAGTTATAAAGACTCAACTTTAATGGCTCGTGTGCTCTTCACCTTAATAATCAGCTTCGATCCACCACATAATATTTTTATCTTCCGGTGAGTCTCCGGCAACGTAAAAGAAGTGGTTCTCTGGGAGAGAGGCAAATGAGGGATGTTGTCAACGTTGGGGAGAATGACGCTTTTTTGTTTAAGACCGATACGGCGATACGCCCTTGTGAGCAGGGACGATGAAGATGATCATGACGACATGGACTGTGACTCGCTCCTTTGGTCTAGGGAACTCGAGAGGCATTCTCTCGGCGATTTCTCCATGGCGGTCGTGCAAGCTAACGAGGTCATTGAGGATCATAGCCAAGTCGAGACAGGGAATGGAGCTGTATTCGTCGGAGTTTACGATGGACACGGTGGTCCCGAAGCTTCTAGATACATCTCTGACCATCTCTTTGCTCATCTGATGAGTTAGTCTTTTTTCTCACCTTTCATAATCACTCTTCTTGAACAGTGAACTGAATCTTGACTTTTCTTGTGGCAGATTATCGTTGACTTTTTTGTTTCTTGATTTGTATATATAGCTTTGTCTGTTTGCCACTTGTTTGAATATTTTTGTCTTTTTCTTTTTTCTGAAGTTAGAATGGTTCACTTCACTGGCTGTTTCTTGATTAAAACGTTTCCTTTTATAGGACTTTCGATGGAACGTGGTGTCATTACAGAGGATACTCTTAGGGCTGCGTTTTCCGCAACCGAGCGAGGGTTCCTCACGCTTGTGAGAAGGACGCGCGGATTAAAACCCTTGATTGCAGCCGCTGGATCTTGCTGTCTCGTCGGAGTTATCTGGAAAGGGACCTTGCTAATCGCTAACGTTGGTGATTCCCGTGCTGTGCTTGGCTCCATGAATCATAACAGTAGGTCAATCAGGATTGTAGCTGAGCAATTGACAAGTGATCACAATGCTGCTCAGGAAGAAGTCAGACAAGAACTTAGGTCTTTGCATCCGGATGATCCTCGCATCCTTGTCCAGAAACAAGGTGTGTGGCGCATCAAAGGCATCATTCAGGTGTCTAGATCAATAGGGGATGCGTACCTGAAGCGCCCGGAGTTTTCTCTTGGTCCTTCGTTCCCACGGTTCCATCTCCCTGAAGGGATAAAAAGACCGGTTCTCTCAGCAGAGCCTTGCGTCTACGCAAGAGTCTTACAAACAAGTGATAAGTTTGTGATATTCGCATCAGATGGACTATGGGAACACATGAGCAACCAGCAAGCTGTAGAGATAGTGCATAGACATCCTCGTCCTGTACGTGCTTTAAAAAGATATTCATTGTTTTAACATTTTCTTTCTGTTTTTGGTATCTCACTGATGTCAATAATATAGGGAATAGCGAGAAGGCTGGTGAGAAGAGCGATGAACATAGCAGCAAGGAAGAAAGGGATGATGTACGATGATTTGAAGAAAGTGGAGAGAGGAGTGAGGAGATTCTTTCATGATGACATAACGGTGGCTGTGATATTCATAGACAATGAGCTTCTTATGGTGGAGAAAGCTACTGTTCCTAATCTCTCCATTAAAGGTTTCTCTCATACCGTTGGACCTTCCAAGTTCAGTCTCTTCTCTTAAAAAAATGTGTTATTTTTACATTTATTACGTTACAACATGTAGTTAATAATATTTTCTCAAAAAAAAACATGAAGTTAATAAATATTCCAAAATATACTTCCATATTATATTTTTTCAAATGCATGAATTGAAAAAGCGTGATTCCAAAAAATACACTTCTTAGATCAGTACAAAATAAAATGAATTCTTGATGAACAAAGAGAATTAATATCATCGGCCAGTTAGCTCAGTGAGCGAATCGATCTGACTCCCTGTAAGAGAGTAGTCAACGTCACTAAAGGACGGAGGCATGGCTGGCCATACGAAAGCAGGTCTCTCTGTAGGCACATCTGGTGGGCTAGTCTCACCAGTCAAGACCTTCAAAACAGTTCTCATGGACGGTCTTTGGTTCGGGTTCGGGTGGCAACAAGCTAGTCCCAAGAGCAGAACACTCTTCATCTCTTCTACGTTAAACGAACTTCCCATTCTCGGATCAGCTGCATCCATAATGTTTCCGTTTCTGTATAACTCCCATAGCCAGTTCACAATGCTGTTGTAGTAATTGCTCTGGTTCTCCTTGTCCAACACGTAACTCGGTTTCTTGCCAGAGACTACTTCAAGCATTAAAACTCCGAAGGCGTAGACGTCTGTTTCGACAGTCGCTCTCCCGTTGAGGAAAGTCTCTGGAGCCATGTACCCTGGTGTTCCAGCGATCTCCTTTGTCGAATGGTGCGTCATCTCGCTTTGTTGTATCATCCTCGCAAGCCCGAAATCGCCTAGCTTCGCGTTGAAATCCGAGTCTAGCATCACGTTGCTCGCTTTGATGTCTCTGTGAAGTATCCTCTTGTCGCATCCGTTGTGAAGATACTCCAAAGCTTGAGATAGCCCTCTTATAATGTTCTTCCTTGTCTCCCACGTTAGGTTTGACCTTGACTTGTCTCCCACGAAAATGTATCTGTCCAAGCTTCCGTTAGGCATGTACTCGTAAACTAGAAGATACTCTTTTCTCTCGTAGCACCAACCCAATAGCTTCACCAGGTTCCTGTGATTCAGGCTACCGATCGTCGTGATCTCGGATATGAACTCTTGCTTTCCTTGATGTGATTTCTCGGACACTCGCTTCACAGCTATGTCTCTACCCTCCCACTTACCCTTGAACACCATCCCAAACCCTCCTTGTCCGAGTTTGTTCTCATGGCTGAAGTTTCCAGTGGCTCTCTTCAGCTCTCTCAGCTTGAACTTCTGCGGGTTGGTCGCACAATTATCTAGCTCTGCTTCTATATCAGGGCTTGTTTCCCCTGCTCTTGACCTAGATCTCAAGAACAGTAACCCTAATAAGGCTCCTATTATAACAAGACACACAATAGGAACTATAATCCAAAGCCATAACATGTTTCCATCTCCATCTATCTCTAAACCTTCAAACTTCCATGACCGGACACAGTTTAGCTCCGTGTAACTGCTTGTTGATGCCGTAAATCCAACGTAAACGGTCTCTGGAAGAGAGGTTGAGAGATCTATAGCCCTAGAGAACACTAAGCTCCGTTGTTCATATACCTCCGAGTTGTTTCTTGAGACATAAACCGATAGATTGTTACCATCATACTGCACATGAGCGGTGAAGTCTTTACCAGAATCGATCTTGATCCCTCGACCGCTCAATGATTCTTGAACAACAGAATTGATGTTGTTCACGTTTAAAGCCACATGGTTTCCATCGAGATCATCAGGATGGCTCTTCCTTGTGTCGAACTCAACCGCAACGATCTTCGACCCGAGGGTTCTGTTTGTTGTTTCGTTGACCAGACCGAGCCACATACCTGAGCTGTTCTGAGGAGCGGCTGTCTCCGATGTGAGGACAAATGCCAAGCCTTCGCCTCCAGGGTTGGTTTGGTTGGAGATGTTGATGACGAAAGTGGTGTTGAACGTAGCTTTCTTGTCGTTGTTCCATAGCTTGAAAGGCTTCTTGTAGAGCGCGCGGCCTGAATGGTTCGTGAGGGAGCCACGGATATCGGGAGTCACTTGGATCGCTCCGAGGACGATGTATGAGTTGTCTCGGATCAAGTCTGCGTCATTGCTTTCTTCAAACGTAGGGAAATCGAACTCCAAGCATTTCACTTGTGTCTCGATCTTACAAGCTATAGTCAGAACTAAGAAGAGGAGCTTGCACGTTAGAGAGTTTTTCATTTTTGTGAGTGCTTTTGAGTTCAGAGCTCCAGAGATTAGCAAAAATAAAACATTTAAGTGATTTTTGTGTGAAATATATCTATTTTAAAATGAGCATCGTCAAGCACCATACCTTCCTGGAAATCCCGGTCATGTTAATGAACTAAAATAAATTTGGTTTTTAACTTTTCAGTAATAGGATATTTGTTACCTTTTCTTTTCTGATTTTAATATAAATTGTTCTTATGCAGTATATTGATTCAACGATAAAAGAAAGAGAAGTCTTTGTGCAAAATGTTGATTGTCTTGGTCGTATTTTTGGTAATTTCGACTGTGACAAAAAAAAGTTGACTTTTCCCTATTTTTAACGCTGGTTATTGGGTTAGTGTTTGCCATTTTCAAATAAAATCGTTGACAATTAGTAAATTACCCCTACTTGTTACTCGGTTACGTGTTATAGGAATAGTATTAAGTTGAAGTTTAGTATTATGGAATATAAAATAGGTTTTGAAAATTTCTTAAGGACTTTTCAGATCAAAGAAAAAAAATCATAACGTCGAATCTAAGATATCATTTAATATATGTGACTGTTACTGAAATATAATATTGGATATTTAAAACTATAATTTTTGTGTAATTAGCTAAGTATTTTATGGTTATAAATTCGTCAAATTAGTATCAGTAGATATATTATTCCCTAATTGTCATCCCAAAATATCATTTACGGGGAATACCTTCAATAAAATGTTATTCAGAAAATCATATATGTGAATGTGATAGCATATGATTTAGAATTATGATTTTATTCTTTCCATCAATTATATTCTCTCAGTTGTTTCCTTTATGATTCATTTTAAGTTTAGTTAAAGAACATACTATAATATACAAAAAACCACATCTTTAAGGATGTACTTTTCTTTGCACAAGCTCACATGTGACGGTTCAGTTAAAGCTACAACTTGTTCTTACAATAATGCATATCATCTTTGCTACTGGCCTCAGAGGCTCTCAGCAACAAAGATGATCATAATGGAGAAAGATCAGTATAATAATCACCGAATTTTTCTTCTGGCTCTTTTAGAAAATATTGGAGGTGGCCATTTCTTTACTTGAATTTCTGATTTGAAATTAACACAGAGAATCACCGAATAATATTATTAGATCAGACATAACTTTTTTTGGAAAAGAGAATTAAGAGAAAAGAATTGTGTAAGTGGAATGACAATCTTTTAGTTTTTTCATCTTTCTTACAAAATCTCATGATCTCCTCCACCAGTAACGACAAAAATGCACGTAAACATTTTCACATTGTTATCGTTTTAGAAGTTTAGACAATTTTTATGTCTCGAAAAATAGTGTAAGTACTTGGACGACCTAGCTCAACCGGTAACATCTCAGGCCTTGGTCTGAGAGATCACGAGTTTGAGTCTCAGGCGGGAAGGAGTGTTTCAGGGCCCTTAAAAGGTACATACAATTTTTCACATTGTTATCGTTTTAGAAGTTTAGACAATTTTTATGTCTCGAAAAATAGTGTAAGTACCTGGACAACCTAGCTCAACCGGTAACATCTTAGGCCTTGATCTGAGAGATCACGAGTTTGAGTCTCGGACGGGAAGGAGTGTTTCAGGACCCTTAAAAGGTACAGACAAAAGCTGATTCCGGGCCCAGGGAGGTTTAAGGCCGAAAGCCCGGACCCATCCTGATTAATCAAAAAAATAGTGTAAGTGATAAATATGACGTCGACGCAAGTTGGATACTGTTCAGTGCATGGATTGGCGAGCATTGTAAAACATTAATGATTTTGAATTAACTAATTAAGTATATAATAAAATTGAGAAAAGCATAATGGATAAGTAATTATGTAAATAATCAAAGAATATTTTGGACAGTCCAAAAGCACAACGAATTATTGGATTTAAAGTCACAAGTGAGTTGGTAATGACATTCTCAAGTGTAAACCAAAGAGAATGAGCTCAAAAGATTTCGAATAATTGGATCTGATCGGCTAAAACAGTGTAGATGTGATCACTAAAGATGGAAAAGGAATAATAATGGCGGACTTGAGACACCTTTCACAAATTTAAGTAAATTTGCAAAATAATAATTATAAAATTATTAAATCAAGAAAATAGCATTGATGACAACCAAACACAAATTTAAGCTGAAAAGTGTGAATGGATTTCTATAACAAAAATAAAGTCACCAAGTCGTTCCTTTTTTCAGCTGCAGTTTCATGATTTTCATCTGATCATCACTAATCAAAAAGTTAAATTGAATGGTGAATGAACATCCAAAAACATCAGAAAAAGAAACAAAAAACAATGCGAGTCTTGAGATGCAAGAACCTATTGTGATATTCGTACGTCGCAATGAGCATACTATATAATAATGTGCGAGCACGTTGGAAAGCAATCTTAACTATGGCGTGTGATGAAATGTTCCTTTTGAATTAATTTATTTTATTAGCTTTGAAGCCAGAAACCAAAGTTAGTTCCAAAGAGTTACATACAACACAACTATAGTTACAAACGTACAAGCTTAGCTAGGAGCCGGATCATAAAATCAAAGTACAAGAGAAAACATTACATGACATGAGCTAACAACACAACCGTTACAATCTTACATAACCAGAACATCTCATAGAGATCTCCGATTCCATACCTTAACATTCCACTATCCTTCACGCGACTAATCTTTGCTAAGTCCGACGAATCCAACTGAACTTAAATTTCAGAATGTTAACACTCTGAATGAAGATCACTGCAGCCTGTAAGCATGACATAGATACGATAAGAAACCATTACATTTTAGACCATATCAAGAAAGGAAGTGAGCTATATCAGCTTACTTGTTCTCAGCTCGCCTTCTTTTGTTTGCCTTCTTCTTGTTCTTCCTTGGTCTCTTTTTAGAAGAGGTCAAATCTTTACCCGGATTGTGTGCTGCTGGTGGAATAAGCACAAACTCTGTTGGAACACCAATTTGCCTAGAACGGAGTTGTGTTGCCTCTGGCAACTTGATTTCATATTGTGGTTCTGAGACTAATGGTGAAGTTATTGGCAGGGGTACATAAGAACACCTTGAAATGGTCACTGCTCCAGGAAGGTGACCAGACACACATTGTGTATCATCATCAAACAAGACTCCATGACCACCTAGCTCCTCTGTCTGAGGCAGTGAAGTTTTGCTAACTTGGTTCTCTATCTGAGGCAGTGAATTTACCAAACCTTGCTCTTCCGACGTCGGCTTTTGATGATCGACTAAAACTCTGAAACAGCTTTGCTGAGAAAGGGGAATTATTACATCACAGCCTTTAGAAGTGGTAGGCTTGAACTCGTTGCTGGTGACAGAACAATCCTTGAGCACATTAAAGACATCACAAGCACTAAACTTGGACTTGATCACTTCAGAAATCTGTGTTCCATAGATAGGATCATCTAATAGCAAGTTTTAACACTATTCATTAGTAAAATAAAACTGAAACATACCACAAAAAGGTAAAAAACAAATGTCCCATTGGTCTCTCGTCATGTTTACCTAAAAGGGAGAGGATAGCAGCAAGTGCAGCTAGTTGCTCAGCTTCTTTCTTATTCTTACCACATTCACCTCTATAATAAGTACCGTTCAGTACCAAAGAGGAAACAAACACATGAGCCTTTTCAACTTGAACCGTCTCATATGCACATTCCATCTTTGTCTTGTCAATAAACTCATTTAGTATCATCTTGCAACGTGCTTTGTGCTGACATACGAGCTGCATATAGACCAAAAAGTCCTACTCAAAAAATAGAGCAAAGAACGTACATAAAAATAAGTAAAGATAAAATAACCTTGCGGAGATAGAAGCGAAGATTTGTAGATGTAGGAGGAGATGTATCATCATTAAGTAGATGTTGTAAAGCAACCTTAGCAGCGTCTTGCTCTGCAGATATACGGTCGGTGAATGTACTCGAGGAGGTAAAGGTCTTTCCACCGACAGTAACGGTACATGCAAATCTAGTGTCATAAACTGGAAGTGGTATGTTTGTTCTCCGACAGTAAGAGTTTAAGTCACTCTTATACATCATCAAATTCTCCATAACAAGATGAAATCAAGTCAGGGTTTTGAAGTAAAGCGACAAACTTACAACAGATAGGAAAGGAACAGGGGAAAATTGAGATATGTCCACCGAGGACGAAACGCTATGAGATTGAACCTTAGGCTGTAGCGGGAGCATGGAGGATGTGAACTTGTGAGGGAGAGTGAAGTGGGAATGGGAGACGACGGAGGGGGAGATGCATCTGCCAGGTGGTGGTGGTGGTGAGAGAGGTTTGCAACGGAGACATATTTGGCGGGTGGCTAGAGGTTATAGAGAAGTATAAAGAAAAGAGATAGAACATTATCAAAACCGACCTTAGCTCAGTTGGTAGAGCGGAAGACTGTAGTTGTTGCTGTGATCTTTAGGTCGCTGGTTCGATTCCGGCAGGTCGGATTTCTTTTTTTTTTCTTTTGAAGATTTTGCTAGGCCGAAAATGAGTGATTTTGTTGAAGCCCATTGTATGTAACGGGAGAGTAAAGGTCCAAAGCCTTTTTTTTGGGCAAAGTCTTATTGATGAACGTTTGTGGATTACTATATAGTGGTTAGGGGTTATTTCCTTTTTATTCTATTTTCTTATTTACTAAAGTTTCGAGAAAATTATTTACTTATGATATGATGATTTTTTATTTTTCTTTAATGCTGGATATATTATGTTATTACAAGCTCAAAAAAATATTACAAATGATTCTACAGTCGACAATTCTACATATCCTATGAAAATTTATGTCTGACTGCATCATCTGAGCCGCCATGTTGTAAGTCTCTTGTAAACGGTTCTTCATTAATTCACATAATTCTGAATTCTCCGGAAATATTATTCTATTTTCTTATTTACTAAAGTTATTATAAAATATTTATTTATGATATGGAATTTTTTCCTTTTATTTATAATAATATTTTAAATATATCTTTTAATTAATTTGAACATTTTTTAAAGGAATCATTGACATATTCTTGTAGGCATGTTTGTTTAACGTGAACAGTGAAGGTGGTATGATCTAAGAATAACCTTAGAGTACGCTCAAGGCTAGTATCTAACATAATATCTAACTACTTAAGAGTAAAAAAAAAAAAGAGATGAGAGAGTTCACAAATGGAAAAGTGAACATTCGATTATATCTAAACTGCCATTAATAGTATAGTTTATAAATTGTGGCCCATAGTTTCCACCAAAACTCAGCTGTAAAAGCCCTAACTACTCTTCCACATGTTATTTACTTTTCGTAGAATGGAGTATGTAATTAAGAAAAGAATCTAGAAGACTCGACTTTTAATAAGAAAATCGAATAAAAACACAAGACCGTACTACAGTATATGAAAATAAGGGTCACATTTTCTCATTTTTGACTTGGTAAACAAACACGCCATTGAATATTGGGTGAAACCCACAGTTTTTTCTTATATAATGACTTACTAACTCATTACATAATCCTAAGTTCAGAATCAATAAGTAAAACGAGAAAACTTATCAAAACTCTTTTTCATTATAACATATGCAAAAACTAATAAATGGCTGTAACAAACTCGTCTGCTAGTTGTAATGGTTGGCTCATCATCAGCCTTCTTGTCATCGTTCCTGCGTTTTTTGGGACATCATCTGCGCAGTTAAACGCAACGTTTTACTCCGGCACTTGCCCAAACGTCTCCGCCATCGTTCGCAGCACTATTCAACAAGCTCTTCAATCCGACCCGAGAATCGGAGCCAGCCTTATCCGTCTTCATTTCCACGACTGCTTTGTTAACGTACAAGAATCTCTCTAGATAATTCATTCTTGATTTTCTTTCCTCGTGTGTCCTTTTTGTTTTTTGCTACACTAAAAATTCTACTATGCTTCTTTACTTTTTCAAAAGGGTTGCGACGGGTCGCTCTTGCTCGACGACAGCGCAAGCATCCAGAGCGAGAAGAACGCTGTACCCAACGCAAACTCAACAAGAGGATTCAATGTTGTGGATGATATCAAAACTGCCCTGGAGAACGCTTGTCCCGGCATCGTCTCTTGCTCTGACATTCTAGCTCTTGCCTCCGAGGCCTCCGTGTCTTTGGTAATTAAGAAAACTGACTTGACATATCACACATACGTGGGCCCACAGTCTGTGGAATATTTAAGCCCATATATGCCCAAATATTTACCGTTTTTACGGCACCCTAATATTTTTACCCATATGTTCATCTTTATCTTATACAAATAAATATACTGTACATGTTTAATCAATCTTCAGGCAGGAGGGCCTACATGGGCTGTGTTACTAGGACGAAGAGATGGTCTCACCGCGAACCTGTCTGGGGCGAACTCGGGCCTTCCATCTCCTTTTGAAGGCATCACCAACATCACAGCTAAATTTACAGCTGTCGGGCTGAATACAACCGATGTAGTAGTCTTATCTGGTAAATTATGGACATGTTTAGCTGATGATGTAGTAGTTATTCGTGTCTTACTTCAAAAACAAATTAAACCCTAACTTATGCCAATTTCTTGTGGTTTAATGTGTATTAGGAGCGCATACGTTTGGACGTGGAGCTTGCGCAACCTTCAGTAACAGACTATTCAACTTCAATGGGACAGGAAGTCCTGACCCGACTCTGAACTCAACACTTCTCACCAGTCTTCAACAGCTATGTCCTCAAAACGGCAGCGGATCAGTGGTCACTAATCTTGATCTGAGCACACCTGATGCTTTCGATAACAATTACTTCACCAACCTTCAGAGCAACAATGGTTTACTTCAGTCAGACCAAGAACTGTTATCTGACACTGGTTCACCCACCATCCCCATTGTTACTTCTTTTGCAAGTAACCAAACTCAGTTTTTCGAGGCGTTTGCTTTGTCCATGATCAAAATGGGGAACATTAGTCCCTTGACTGGGAGTAGTGGAGAGATCAGACAAGACTGTAAGGTGGTTAATGGACAATCTACCACTCAGGCAATTGAGTTAAGGTCTGATTCTGCTGAGAAAGAAGTGAGTTTAGCAGAAATGTGAGAATTGAAATAAGAAAACTATTTTCACCGTTTGTTTATCATATATAAACAAGTATTCGAATAAGCTGAATCATTTTCGTACAAAATGGTTGGGCGAAATGTGGTAACGTAGTAGAATTATATCTTGAACTCACGAGTTCTTAAAAAATTCAAATATGCTGTTATGCTAAATACATGGATGTATCACATCTTTTATAATAAATTACATACATTCTGGTGGATGGGGTCATGGAGATCATGTCGATTATGGAATTTGACGTATAAGTCAATTATGGAAAAATTATAAGGTCATGAGAATTATCATTACAGCAAAGTTGGCGTTGTATTTCAAACGTACTGTGTAGGACAATTTACATCTGTTTGGAAATTTTGGCTTTAACGTTATTGTCTATCCAATAATGCATCAGTTTTGAAAATTCTGATATATATATACATGTACAGTTTTAGAAGAATTGTTTGTTTGTTAGTAATATATATGCTATCACAAAATCTAGTTTAAACATTAAACAAGAAAAATATCCTAGGATAGCATTAAAAAGTTTTTGTCACAAACAAAGACCCAAGAATCAAAATGATCAAAATGTTTCATTAAAAAGGTAAATATACCCTTATATTTTGGGTTAATTAATTCAAACCTTAAAGTTTAGAGTTAAGGGGAGAGGTTTTTGGATTAAGGTTTAAAATTTTATAAAATAAAAATTAAATACTAAAAATTTGAAAATAAAATTTGAAAATAGTTTCAAAAAGTATTTTCGAATTATAAAAAGAAAATTTGAAAAAAAAAATTCCAAAAAAAAATTAGAATCTTTTCACCTATTAAATGAAACATTTTGGTCACTTTTTTTCTTATAATATATTTTTGTGACAAAAACTTGAAAAATGTCTATTTAGGGGAATTGCCCATTAAACTATTGGAAATTTATGAGACAGAATAATTTTAAGAATCATTTGCTTATGGGGGAATGAATTCATCAATGATGCACAAATTAGTTATAAAAGAATTTTCACATTGTGGAACCTTCATTTAGTTTGTTTTGAAGGTTCACTGAATGTTGAAAATGTCCTAGTTTTTCCGTGATGATGGAAGATTGGAAGGAATTGCTTCAGTTTTGGCTTTTATTTAGCAAGATTGATGGGAAATGTAGCCAACTGGGCCTCAAAACTATGTATTTGTCAGACATATTTATAGAAAAGCTTTATAATACAAAATTTACATACATGTATGATGTATATATATGTAGTTATTTATCAGAGATACTTCAATCATAGTAAAACTAATGAAATAGAAGAAAAATTTAAGAATTAACATTTAGAGTAAATTTCAAGAATCATACGTTATAGTATGTTCTAAGCTATTTCTAAGAGTCATAATCCATATCACCGTCACTCGAAGATCCGGAGCTAGTCACGCATCTGTGAATATAGGTTAATGTCAAAGGAACATCTCGAAAGTAAGACTTCTGGAGATTCTTTATCAAAATCAGTGAAGTAACAACTCATTATAAAACACTTGATTATGAATCTATTTGTTTTCTCAAAATATAGCTGTAAAGGTCTAACAACTCTTGAAGGTAGCAGTTATTTCGCAAAAATGTGACTTGTAAACTAATTTGTGTACACTAAATGTGACTTATTAACTATAATTTGTGCAGCCTAACTTTTTTAAAAGCATATTTAAAACTTCGCTTATAAACTGTGAGAAATGAGAATTGAGATATTCATTCACATTCCTTTTTTTACGAATCCTCAATATTAAACATGGGAATTAGAATGCATTAAAGATGTTTTCGATATATAATTATATCATGTTTTAGTGTATTCCATTGTTAATGATAGAAAGAAGTAAAAACAATCTTGATCACCGGAACGAGATAGTCGTCTCAAGAACGCAAAATCTGATATATTCTTATATAAACTATTTATAAATTCATTTACCCACCGCGTGGAAGGACTACAATAATGCAAGTGATGGAGATGGTATAACCTAAAGACAAATAACTTTTAACTAAAGAAAATGTAGAGGCACCAACTTATTTCTCATCTTTTGGACTTGGTACACAAACACACACGTTAATCTAGTTATTGTTGGTATAATTTAAAATCTTTCACTTTCATGACCAGCCAATACATACGCGTTAATATACTTTTTCTCCCTATAAATATAATGATTTCAAAATGATACGAAATACTCATAAGCTCCGCACCAATCACATAGAAAAACAAAGTTCAAAACGAGTTACTTCCAAAACCTAATTAATGGCTGTAACAAATACTTCTACTACTTGTGATGGTTTCTTCATGATAATCCTTACCACTTTCGTCATCTCATCTTCATTTTTTGGAACTTCGAAAGCGCAGTTAAACGCAACGTTTTACTCTGGGACGTGCCCTAACGCCTCTGCCATCGTACGTACCACTATTCAGCAAGCCCTTCAATCTGACTCGAGAATCGGAGCCAGCCTCATCCGTCTTCACTTTCACGACTGTTTTGTTAATGTATGCTAACCTTTTCTCAATACAACTCTCGCCTCTTGGACATCAAAACCTTAAGATATGTTTCACTTAAACCGATACATTCAATATTTTCTTACAGGGGTGTGACGCATCGATCTTGCTTGACGACAGTGGAAGCATCCAGAGCGAGAAGAATGCTGGCCCCAATGCAAACTCAGCTAGAGGATTCAACGTTGTTGATAATATCAAGACTGCCCTTGAGAACGCTTGCCCCGGCGTTGTCTCTTGCTCTGACGTTTTAGCACTTGCATCAGAAGCCTCAGTTTCTTTGGTAACAATACATTCTTAATAAGACATATCAAACAAAACATATGCCCACATTCATCGATATAAATGTACGTGGTTGAATATGGTCAGTCAGGAGGGCCTTCATGGACTGTATTATTGGGAAGAAGAGATGGTCTCACAGCAAACCAGGCTGGGGCAAATTCGTCAATTCCTTCTCCATTTGAAAGCCTTAGCAACATCACGTCTAAATTTACAGCTGTTAGGCTAAATACAAATGATCTAGTAGCCTTATCTGGTATTGATATATCTACATGTTTAGTTAACTTGCGGAAAAAGTAAAACAAAAACCTAACGCAATCCTTGTGGTTATATCTACGTATAGGTGCCCATACGTTCGGACGTGCTCGATGCGGATTGTTCAGTAACAGACTATTCAACTTCAGCGGCTCGGGAAATCCTGACCCGACTCTAAACACGACGCTTCTCAGCAGTCTTCAACAGCTATGTCCTCAAAACGGCACCGGATCAGGGATCACCAATCTTGATCTGAGCACACCTGACGCGTTCGATAACAATTACTTCACCAACCTTCAGAGCAACAACGGGCTTCTTCAGTCAGACCAGGAACTATTCTCTACCACTGGTTCAGCCACGATTGCGATTGTTACTTCCTTTGCAAGTAACCAGAGTCTGTTTTTCCAGGCCTTTGCTCAGTCCATGATCAATATGGGGAATATTAGTCCCTTGACAGGGAGTAGGGGAGAGATAAGACTAGACTGTAAGAAGGTGAACGGAAGTTGATTCTTTCAAGCTCTTTAGCTTCTTTTTTTTTCTGTTTACTCTTTGCAAGCTCTGGTTAGGCAAACCTTTTTGTTTTCTCAATAAAAAAAAATTCCAAGAAGCTCGATCACTTCAAATATCTGGTTTCTATGCAGGGAATATTTTAAAAGACATTTAAATGATAAACTGATTGCCAAATTTCAAATGTGCAGACCAGTAATCTGAATATCAAATTTTTAAGTTTTTAAAGTGCATTTTCAAAATTCAGATATTTATTTAACATTGGACTTTTTGTGGTAATATGAAAACCATTGAAACTACCAGCAATATGTAATCATCGTTTCTGTACAACTTTGTATATTACTAGTCATAGTTTTAGATTGTTCGTTCAGAATTCCTTAAGTAAAAATAGCAATTAAAAAGTCATCTCTTTAACTTAGAAGATCAACTTTATCTCGTGGGCTCCAACAAAGAATTTATCATTGATGAATTATATATGAATAGCCAATCAACAAAGACAACAAAAACCGTCCAACATGTAAATTGAATTATCAACCATCATGACAGTCCTTGCCGAATGATTCCGCCGACATATAAAATTTACATTTGAAGTTTAGGGGAGACATAAAATAATTCAGTGTGCTGATTTTGCGGTCAAGATATAAAGCAGTCCTCAAGAGGTCTATTGGTCTGAGGTGAACAAGTTTTTTTTTTTTTTTTTTTTTTTTTTTTTTTTTTTTTTTTAAAAACCTTTCATTACTGTCCCAAAGGGACATCATTACAACAGCTTGTCATACAAGTTCAAAGGTTTCGATATTTCAAAAAGAAAGTAGATAGATAATAGCAATAGAAACAAGAGTGAAGCAAGCGTGCTGATGAAAAGGCTGAAGAGGGCTTATGGCTGGAACATTCCGAACCAAATGGAGAGATATGAGCGGTGATTAGGAGAAACAGTAGGTCGTGCATTCCTAGTTTCCTGGTCCAAACCTAGCAAGCGAGCTCTGATCTGAAGCTGGATTTGTCGCTGAATGACATGTGAGGGTTTTAGAACTGCAGAGTGTAGTCTTGAATTCAGAATTCAGAATGACAGGTGAACAAGTTGGCTACCACAAATTGGAATGAGTTCTTTGGTTAGTGGGTTGAGTGTGAGGTTACTCATTTGGTTTTAGGTTGGACTCATGGTTCATGAGTTGAGATTGAGATTAAGATTAATGTTAACTTTACTCAAAAGCAAAAGAAAAAAAAGAAGAGTTGATTACTGTTTTACCATTATGTCGTTTGTCGTATTTTTGTTAATCGAATGTAATAGACTAATCGTTAATTTCTAATAGTTAAAGGCACTGATGTAAATCGGCATAAAGCTCCAAGTCTTTTAACGAGTCAGTTGATTATAATAGTTTCAACATTCGTTAATAACTTTTGACACATAAGTACGTATGAATTAACATTTTCCCTCACGGGAAAGATGAACAACAATAGATTTTTTTTCCCAAAAGAAAAAAGAACAGTAGAGAATCGTTTAATCGTAAACTTAATTTTCAAGAAATAAGAAGATGAGAAAAAAGGTCCAATAAACAAATGATTGCCTGTGTGGAGATTTGCCTCTTCACAAGCAAGACAAAAATGGACCCCGTCGCCACCGGTTTCATCGATTCATCACACAATCGCACTGTTGACCCCATCACTGAAGACACCATCATCCATCATTACTTCCTCAGGCGCGTCTTCACGTGACTCTCTCCCTCGTCAGCTACACTGCTCACGTGCTTCTTGCATAATTTTTTTTTTTTTGGACTAAAGCTTCTTCAATATTCGTTCGTTTGGTATTCTTAAAAGTAAATGTCAATAACAATAACAAAGTGAAAAAGGAGCATGAATCTGATTCATCGAACCATTTGTTACTATCTATTCACTAATATGTTTTTTTGTTAGTCAAGTTAGGTTGGTTACCCAAAAACTATTATATTACAAAAGAAAAGGGTCTATACTAATATAAAAGTGTTGAGGCCTTGAGGGTCATGCTTGCATGCATGGTTAAACAAATATATTAAAAAAAACATGTTCAGTATATAGGATGTTATGTATCCTTGTTTTAAAACTAAGCTGGAAGGGTTTATAGACTATCCTTAAAATGACGTATTCGTTACGTAAATGTAATAACACTGGGTGTCCTTTAAAAAAAAATAACACTGGGTGTCAAAAAAATTATGTATGCATACAGCCATAAAACATAGGGTACCTCTCAACGTAAAGAAAATTCAAAATGGTGCATAGATAAAATCTAAATAAAAGGAAATTAGAATCTCCATAATGAATTTAGTAGGGCAGAGAGGAGAAAAATAATTGAGAAAAAGATTGAGATGCCACAAAAATACTTGACATGGTAATAATAATAACAATAATGTGAGTATGCATGACTTCAATTATTGCAAGGAGCCTAAAAGCATGACACCCCAATCTTTGCTGAGAATATCATCCGCGTCCCACGCGTGTGGGTCCTCTCGCTCTCTATTCATGCTTAGCCATAACTCGACTCTCAAATCAAACTTTGAAAATTCTAATACAAATAACAAAAAGATACATGCGTCGAAGGAATATAGTTGTATTCTTTTCGCCATAGGTTAATCATGTTACGAAATAGTGAAGAGGAAACTTGTCGCTCTATAGTGAGATTTTAAAAAGTCAAAACTAGTTTATGCACCAGTAAGCGGCAGGTATTGCTCCTTGAATTTTGCTTGGACTGGTACCAATCTGACAACTCGTAAGTCGTAACATGTATAGATTCAAACAGTGCTCAAGTCGCGTACTAGTCACGTTATGTTGTAATGTTTGGCTGGTGATAGAACTCATGAGTTCTGTATACACATGTATTTGTATTAAAAACAAAATTCGAATCGTACGTTGTTGTTAAAATTTCAAATATTAACCGGGCCTTCTAGCCTAGTGGTAAAGGGCTCACAGCTGTGAGTACCGCCACCTGAGTTCGAATCCCGGCCACTGGGGAATTAACATTTCGGCATCGCTAGGGACAGAAGACCGAAACGTGGCAATACGTGACTAGTCTGAACCACTAATGTGGGTCAGGATACTTCTGTATAATTTGAAAAAAAAAAACAAATATTAGATACAGACATTCTGACTCTCGTATATATGGTTGGTGAAATGAAGCTATTCGACTATTAATCCATGAATTATCAGTCAGACCCTACAATTTTTAGTAATTGATAACAAGGTACTATTTTGACACCAACTATCATGTCCATCACATGTTACCATTCATTTACATAATAATGAGGCTATTTAATGTCTAGAACTTTTCTTGAAAGCAACTTGCAAAAAGTTTTAAAGAAGTTACAAATAATGGGAATTGTATTCATTAGTATTCATGATGTTGGGTAAGAATACATTAATCAAGTTTTTCTACGACCATCCGCTGTGGTGATAAGTTTTGAGCCCATAAAAATGTTTGGCCATACTTTTAATAACGAGGAAAAAAATAATTTTGGTCAAACTAAAAGAAAGTTAATTTGATCGAGTGTTTTCGTGACCGTTTGATGGGTCATCGTTTTCACATTTTAATTCCTCTTATCATTATGTGTCATCGGTAATCATTATGTCTTGCTCGCCCTTTTATTAAATTTTTTCATGGAAACATTCCCTTCTATATGTTCGAACTTAATCATGAGTCCTAATGCTGAGTTCTAATTTTAAGCTCTGTTTCTAAAAGTAAAGAGAATAAATTTGATTTGGATGCATTATTAACGGTAACTACCTACTTGTTAACCGTCGTTATATTCTGTTTTTAACATCCAATAATTATAATTTTTCTTGTTTTTCCTCAACAACTTCAACTTTTCTTTTAAATCTCTTAAAAGTTACTACTAAAACCTAAATTCAAAAACGCCATCATTGACGTGTGACCAAGAATTACGCTGGCTGGTCAAACTAATTATGGTCTTCAATGATTTTCAACAAACAGTCTAAATTCTTCAAGAAACTCAATAGTATCTCATTGTTTAGTATACTTAATTTAGTTCAACAGAAAACCTAAGATCCGGCAAAAATACTAACATGTAACTCTTTCAAAATTATCTTGTAGTATACTCTTCAATGACTGCATGCGCCAAATTTTAGCAAAAAGAAAACGACTGCGTGCGTAGTGACAATATGTAATAACATAAACACAACAGGCGCCAGTCTCGTGTAAGAAAGAGGTATATATTTATATGCATTCACGTGCGTATGTGAATCGGCAGTTGTCGGTCAATTTCCTGAACTTCATCTCAACCAAAATATATACCACATTATACGATGCATCCTGTATGCATACATATTCATATCCAATATATTAAATGGATGTGATTAAATTCAAAACTATATTCTTTGGTAAAAAAAAGAGTAAACTATAAGCTTGTTTTTAAGGCAAGGGGAAATATAAATTATTATTTAATTATTAGATTGAACTTGGAAATATATAAGTGGGGCTTCACTTCACGACATGAATCCATAAGGCCAAAGCAGATCTTCTTGTTTTCTCTTTCTCTCTCTCAAACTCTTATTCCCTTCGCAGGAGATGGAACTAGCCTTGTGTCTAGGTGACAATACTAACAAGTCCTCTTTTATGGAGAAGCCCTCGATGACTAATAATAATCCCTCTGCCTCATGGACCTCAACTTCCGACAAGGATCTTGGGTTCAACATGGGTTTAGATGTACTTGGTTTTGGTGGTCACAGATCGCTGTCATCCTCTTCGTCTCCCTCGGTAGAAGATGAGAAGAAGAAAAATAAGAGGAAACTAGCGCCGAAAGCAAATGATTCTGATGGATTTAGGGTTTCGTCTTCCATAGATCCGTCACTACAGCTGCAGCTTCACTTTCCTTGGCTCTCTGAGAAAAGTAAGGGTTTTAGTTTATATACTAAATTTTTTTTTTGGTAAGATTTATATACTAAAATTTTATATACTAAAATTTTGGCTTACGTATTTTCCTAAGAATATGATTTATTATAGTTTACTGTCATACTTAATTATTATGATTAAGGTGGTGTCGATGGGATGTTGATATCATTTTCCAACTATGCCTTGACTGATTTGTGACAAGAAAGAAGACCTAGGTTCTGTAGAAAAGAAAATCAGTTGTGGATGTTTAAAATTTCAAAGTTAATCTGCTGTATGTTCCACATATCCCGATGATCAGCTTTGGTTTCAGCTTAAATTCTTATTATTATTTTTTTAAAATACATTTTTTTTAATAATTTTTTTTTTCAAAATTTATAGGTCGGCAAGGAGGAAGGATGCTTTCAGGAGCAGCTACGGTTCCTGAGGAGGAAGAGGAGGCAGCGCTTAGTATGTCAGTGTCCCCACCGGATAGTGTAACGTCATCGTTTCGGTTAGACTTTGGTATTAAAAGTTATGGTTATGAGAGAAGAAATAATAAGAGGGATATCGAAAACGATGAGGTTGAGAGATCTACTTCAAGAGCCAGCAACGAAGACAACGATGACGAAAACGGAGCCACCAGGAAGAAACTCAGGCTCTCTAAAGACCAATCTGCTTTTCTCGAAGACAGCTTCAAAGAACATAGCACCCTTAATCCTGTTCGTCTCCCATAATTCTTTACATTTTATAGTTTGTTATTTCTTCAATTTCTTGAGATTTTTGTGTGTTTTCAAATCAAAACTTAGCCCTTTTACTAAATATTTCACGTATGATATTGCAGAAGCAAAAGATTGCGTTGGCAAAGCAGTTGAATCTTCGTCCTCGTCAGGTTGAAGTTTGGTTTCAAAACAGACGAGCCAGGTTAGCTTATGTCATTATACCTTCATTTTCTTTTTATGAAAGAGCTTTTATGTGATGATTAATTTCTGAAAAAGGAATGAGGACGACATGCATCACGAGTAATAATAACACATTGTCGCATGTCTATTCTTGTCAGTTTTCGTGCAAAAGTAGCATATCACTTCTGCTCATCATTTCCACATATAATTGCACATACTGACTTATTTATAAAAAAGAAAACAAACGATAACTCTTTAAAAACGATACCTCTTTCTCACAATTCAACCAAATATCATCACTACTCTATTTATATAAATATACAAAAATAGTCTAACATTACATCAAACTTATTTTAGCACCTGGTGAGCTTTTGATCTCTTACAAAAAGTTATGTATGATGATCATGTTCTTAAAATTGCTATCTGTTCAAAGTTCCATTAGAGTTGCTCCTTTGCATGAAATTAGTGTCTTGTAGTCGAGCTAGAAATACTTTTGATTAGGGTCATAAATCTAATATAAGTAGAGTCAAATGCTAAATTTTTACTAAATTTTGTTGTAATTTTAGAAAAATATACACTAAAAAAAGTTTTCCCCTAATTTTAGAGGGGTCACTTGATCCTACAAGTTGCTTAGTGCATCCGCCCCTGCTTGTAGTATACAGTATACAAATAAGCAGCATGAGTATATATATTGACTTTGTTTGGATGATTAACTATCGGGGGCTATATATGTTTATGTAATTGACAGGACAAAGCTAAAGCAAACGGAAGTGGACTGTGAATACCTAAAGAGATGCTGTGAGTCATTAACCGAAGAAAACCGGAGGCTTCAGAAAGAGGTTAAAGAACTGAGAGCCTTGAAGACTTCTTCTCCTTTCTGCATGCAACTTCCGGCCACCACTCTCACTATGTGCCCTTCTTGCGAACGCGTAGCCACCTCAGTATTACAACCCTCCACGTCAGCTGCACACAACACTGACTTGTCCAAGTCATCATTTCACAATCCTTTGATTACGGTTAAGCCTGGACCGGGAAAACAAGTTTCATGAAAGCACGTGCGGAATAAATGGTTACAGTTTGAGCAAATGGCTGAGTCGGTTTAAATTGGGTCTTCAACTGTGTATATATTAAGATTTATTTTCCATAGTAGTTGAGACCGTCTCCTATTTTAAAAGACGTCTAGAAGAACGATTATCCGTTAGTGTTTGGTTTTCTTTTGGATTTTTTTTGGGGGCAGTGTTTTTGTTTGGTAGGACCGGTTAAAACAGATGGAGGAAAGGGTTTGACATGTTTATCGAGTGAAAAACGAAAAAAAGAAATGGCGTGATCTATTCATACTTTGTGAAGTTATATATTCTATTTAAGTAAAATGGTTTCTTGTGCATCGAATCCTAACCAACTTCTCCAACATCAAGAGATAGTCAGGCTGTTCTTAAATGAAGTACACGATAGGCTAAGTTTGCATGCTTTGGGATGTCAGAGTTATTTTAACTATCGGTTTAGAGAACTGATGAGTGGGCTGGCTTTTAGGGTTACGAAGTTTGCTTGGGCCTTGTCGCCTGAAATGCTTAGTTGTACTTATGGAGAGCTTCGGTCTAGCCAAGAAATAGAACTACCAAGAAAGAACGCTCAAAGGTTTTTTTTTGGGGTGCTCTCTTTGCAGCCTTCTCTCGCAAATCGCATGCCTAGTATTGATTGTTTTAATCTCCATGCACTCAATACTTTTTTCATTAAACAAAGCAATTTTGTACAACGGTTGAGTGTCGTACACCCGTACTGCGTGCTTCAGATATTTCCAGCCTTCTTCAGTTTAGGCATCCATAATTTTATATATATGCTTCTACACAAACACAAAAGTGACTGCTTTTTCCCAATCTCCAACCAAATAGTCACATGTCTCAACTCTTATATTTAGTACATAATTAAACATGTAAGAAGTACGCAACGTGAAAAAACAACTGCACCGGTTGGATCCAATCGCACTGAACTCATAAAAGCAGTTGACCTAACGGACTTTTTAAAAGTCCAAACATCACATGTGAACGTCGTGGCCAAACTCGTTGTCTTCAACTCCTATATTTTATTTTCCGAAACTGGACAAATCCTATAAAGTAGTATAATCTAACTGTCGGTGGTCGACAATCTGTCACATCCATCGGTTCCAAATGCAAATTCTTGCGTTCACATTTACATTATTCCTAGAACTATAACTTTATTTCAACAACAGAAATAAGAACAATGTTCGACCTCGTAGGCTCACACACATAATACAGTAATAGAAGACGCAAAGCAATGCTCTATACAGATTAATCAAACAATTTTAACGACTACTAATGGAACCAATTTGGATTATAAATAATACTAATATGTAACTTCTCTTTGGAGGTATAAGCATTTACAACAAATAGTGGCAAAGATACAAATACTTTTACCCTACATATTCTATAATCAACTAAAAACAATCAAATGGCAGAAAACAAAGTATTAAGATCAAACAAAGTGTTCTGAGATGAAAGAAAAACCTTTCAAGGATTCCGTCGTGTTTGGCCAAGCTGATTGAGTTTAACGAGCAGCTCAGCGTATAGTATTTCGTTCCAAGAATCAGGAACACCCGGGAGGCACCAGTGGCTGCAGTCTTGGTACAGCAACGGCCTTTTCTTTTCTTTTTCCGACAAGCTATGTTTCCGGTACACCGAAGGGTGACCATCTTTCCTGTAGTCCGTTAATCTGGTGATGTTAAGATACGTGACGGGGGTTCTCATGCCCCGTAACACTCTCTCTAGCACCTTCATTTTAGACGGGTACGGTGTTAGATACGTCTCGTTCTTGATCGGTTCTGTTTCACTGTCGCATGCTCCTCCCGAGTTCCATTGCCCGCCACTGAAATGTGAGGCGGAGTAGCCACGGAAGAAGACAAGGGACTTGTCAGGATTCACGTTCTTCTCAACCCATCGACCCCATGTGGTTAACGCTTTACGGAAAGCTTCAAGTACAGCGAGTTCGTGATACACATTGCTTCCTTCTTGATAATAATCCTCCCTTTTAAAACCAACCAACCAACAACAATATCAGTTCTACATTACACAACACGAAGATAGAGCAGTTTCCCATTATAGAAGTTTTTTTTCTTACCCTTTGGATGTTTTCTCATGAGTCCACCAATGTCCGGTATTGAAGACAATAATATCAGCTCCTTTGTATTGCTCTGAGGACTTGCCAACTAAATCAAGCCGTAGAGTCTCCTTCTTTGTTCCCTTCTTGTCAACAATCTCTGTTTCTTGAACCAAGAACGGTGAAACAAAGAACTCCACCGTACAATTGTAATCCTATACAAACCGAAAACCATGAAACTAGTATTCTAACAAACTAAATTAGTTGGTTAAGACACAACAAGAAGCCTTACTTGGAAGACGAAGGAGTACTCAGCCTCCCCACGAAAATGATGCCTTCCTCGAGCTTCATAGACTTTACTCTCATCTTTCACTGATCCTTTAAGTATACAAACCAGAGACTCCCACATGTTCCTGTTCAGAGAATCACCCACAAACACTAGCCTTCTTCCTCTAAGCATCTCCAGCAATATACCTCCATTCAACCTTCAATTTTTCATTTTATATATCAGTACTAATCTATTATTAGAAATGAATATGGTGATTCTAAGACAAAGCAAAGTACCTTGGTAAACTACATTTCTTAGGCTTCCACTTGAGTTTCTGAAAATCTTTGTCTGGTCTTCCGTTTGAAATACAGTTGAACTGCTCATCAATCAGCTTACACGAACCTGGTTTGTAAAGCGGATACGTTTCATCCATGATCCACTCACCGTCGAAGAACTCACAGTCCTTCAAGGACTCGCTCCATTTCTCGATCTCTCGTTTCACTGAAGAAACCGAATCACCTTTGCTGATTTGCTTTGCTGGTGTTGAAGCAGTTGATGAGCTGGAATTGGCTGTCAGATCTACCGACACGGGTGCTTTAGACGGAGATTGAGCTGATGTCTTGTTTCGATTACTCGATCCTGTCGGGGGCTTATCTGGAAGCAGAGGTTGAGAAGCTGGGTTGGTTACGTTTGCGACCGGAGATTCAAAGGTTGCGTTTTTAGCGACCGGAGTTCGATTCTCCGGCGCCGGCGCTTGTAAAGTACTGTTTTTGGCAACTGGGTTGGCTCCGTTTACGATCGGAGATTCAAAGGTTGTGTTTTTAGCAACCGGAGTTCGATTTTCCGGCGCCGGTGCTCGCGGAGTACTGTTTACGGCGATGTCGGAGACGGTGGAGTTTACAGAGACAGGCACGTCGCTCGATCTATTGGTGGGAATAGTTGAAGTACCATTGGGGATGATGTAGGAGAAGATCGGAGAGAAGTGAGATCCGGAAGTGTTGTTGTCCGATGATGAAGGAGCGGTGGTGGTGGTGGGAGTGGAGAAGGAAGAGAAGATGTTGGAGAACCAAGGGGAAGACGAGTTTGTTGAAGGACTAAAGGCGAAGAACAGAGTGAAAGCGACGAAGGTTAATACGAAGGCGTAAGCGAAAGTTGAGGTTTTTTTTGGTTTCACGGCGGAGAAGAAGCTCTTGACTTCGGCGGCGGCGGTGGTTGTTGTTGTAGTTGTTGTTCCGTTGTGAATCGGCGTGTACTTGACGGCGTCTGACGCCATAGACGGCGAGGGGAGAGAGAGAGATGGTATTAACAAGTGGGGAATGTGGAGGGAGTTCGTGGCGCGTGACGAGTGTTTTAGTGGTTCGGTAAGAGAAAGGATATGTTTTATTTAGGGGTTGGAGAGAGAAAAAGTGCAGAGATGTGTGTACGAACCAGAAGTGTTTTGAGAAAAGAGATGACTTTGAAAAAGAAAAACAGGGGAATTTTCTAGACGACACCGTTAAGAGGATGAACTTAAAGTAAAGAGTTTAGAACTAATGGCCCCTTCGTTTTGAAGTTTATTACGGAAACACCACTCTGAAAGCGCGTGTCGGTGGTTTTCCAGATTCGAATTTTTGTGTTACAGTATATGCTTTTGTATAGTTGTATATAAATGTCCATAGGTTTGTGGATCTGGATCAGAGTAATAAGCATCACCGATCCGGATGATAAATTTCTTCCTTGATGGTTAGATAGTCTTATCTGTTTTTAGTGTTCAAGTTATAACATAATAGTCGAAAACTTATATGGACTAATCATGAAATAAAAATAAGGAAACAAGATCTACAAGGCGAATGATCAAAGTCAAAATCTAATACGATTGTAGGTTGTTTGCCACAAGCAGAATAACAGTTTGGTGGCCTTATTGATGATAATATAATACAATTCATTCAAGAGGAGCCCATATCAGTGGCCTTCTCTTGTCTATCTTTCAAAAGGTGCAAATATGTGGAATGCAATATCATAATGCCAAACTTTGTTCCTTTGTTAACTCTACGTAAGTGACTGAATCATCTTAACGGTTAATTGAAAGTAGAGTCTGTGACTTGAGTCTTATTCTTTGTAGTTTGTATCTAGCTTACTTATTGAATCTTGATTTCGTAGTTAATTTAAGTAAGGTGACACGTTTGGTAAATCAAGAGGAAAGTGCTCGGAGGGATGGTGGTGGTTCCCTCATTGCGTCTATAAAAGCCTTTAGCGCGTGGGACCGCTTCCTCTATCTACTGTATCGAGTCTCGACTCTCAGCTAATCTTCTGTAATTTTTATTCGAAACGCATTTCACCAGCTATTGGAGAATCTTTTAGCAACTATATCTTTTATTTGTACCTCAGAAAGTACTAGATAGAGTTTGATAAAAAAGAAAGAGTACTAGATAGAGTTATCTGTGTGTTTGGATTCGATTAATCGATACGGCCATACGTAAAGCCGCCCTGACTAAACACTGAGACTGTTTTTTTCTCACCTTTTACATTTCATAATTCATCATTTTTTATTCGAATATAGTAGGATTTAATTTTTGGGGTATAATGTGTGCATGGCATTCACATATCGACATGGTTATAACTTCTAATATTTTTCAAACGAGGCGATTTCTAATATCGACATGGCTAAAACTCACATATGATTTCTCTAGTTTTTGAAATTACAGGTGGTCCCCACTAGCTACTTGCTCATCGGTGGCACTATTCCAACTCATCCATCTTCTGGATAAGCCCTCTCTCCATCTCCTCACATCTATTTTCAAAGCAAAAACTATCTTTAATTATTTTTTTTTTTTTTGACTTTAACTATCTTTAATTATGCCATATGAAAATTTAGAATATTTCATCATCAGATATCTCTTCCTTCGAAAAGATTTAAAAACACAAACAAAAGAATGGCAGCTTTGGCATCAAACCCTCAAATACTAACGACACAAGGAGGTCACAGTAATCACAAGAAGGAACAATTTTGGAGGAAAGAGAGTTTGAATTTGGAGAAGAAGTGTGGGTTTTGTTCTGTGAAGGTTTACAATTATGATCAAAAGCTCGGAAGGTCACAAGTAGAGAAGGAGTGGATGCTAAAAGCTTTTTGGTCGAACGTATCACAGCCTGAGACTGTGGAGATGGTACCCATTAACGACGTTGATGAGCTTGAAGCTGTTCTCTCTGACGCACGCAACCTCTCTCAGCCTATCATCATCGAATGGTACATAATCACACACCAAATTCACATATATCTCTGTGTAATCTTGATTAGAGATGGAAGCCATGACTTCAAACCTCAAACTTATATGGTAAAAATTTGGAATAGTATGTTATTTTTCTTGTTACTTGTTAGATTACATTCATGGCTAGATCATTTCCACCTTCATTTCACTGATTTTTTTTTCAACTTATCAATTTTGACAACTCAGTCACTAACCAGTCAAAACCTATGTGAACAGGATGGCTTCTTGGTGTCGGAAATGTATTTACTTGAAGCCTAAGTTGGAGAAATTGGCAGCGGAATATAATAACAGGTAAGAGATCATAAGAAACTTACAATAATGTTACTGCAAAGTTCTAGTTCTGTTGTTGAGCTGAAGTGAATATTACAACAACAACAAAAAAAAACAGAACGAAGTTCTACTACGTGGATGTGAACAAAGTCCCTCAAACTTTGGTGAAGCGTGGCAACATCTCGGTAAGATGCTTGCAACAATCAAACATGTCTGATCATTTTTTTTGTTTGGTGTTTCTTTTTGCCAAATCTGAATCAGTTTTCCATATTCATGTATTATGCAGAAAATGCCCACCATTCAGGTATGCTTTCTTGGTAGAAAATTGTTTTCACAGGTTATGAATGGTAAATGAAAGTACTTATTAATGATAATATTTATGTAACTAAGAGATAATTGAGTGGGTGCAGTTGTGGAAGGAAGGGGAGATGCAAGAAGAAGTGATAGGAGGTCACAAGGGATGGCTTGTTATTGAAGAAGTCAGAGAATTGATCAACAAATATGTCTGATTCTCTTTCTTTTTTCTCTTCCTCATCTTTTCTGTTAATTTGTACAGTTGCTTTTAAATTTTGCATTTTGATATTTGAGACATATAGAATGGAGAAAGAGAACTAAAACTGATAAGCTATGTTTTTAGTTTTCAACAGTTTGTTTCCAAATAGACGAAATACAAGATAGTAATCAGCACACACTTTAGCTGAAGTACATAAGTAATAGAAAATGCATTGGTTATTTAACTTCTATGGTGTCTGTAAAACAACAGTCGCTTTGGCCGAGTGGTTAAGGCGTGTGCCTGCTAAGTACATGGGGTTTCCCCGCGAGAGTTCGAATCTCTCAGGCGACGTGTTTTTTTCTCTTTTTGGTTAAATATTTTTTTCGTTAAAGCCTTCATTCTGTTGTCTGACAGTCTATCACTTGCTAAAAGAACTGATAAACCGACCGTAACGTGTTTTTCGTAAACGATTACTTAAAATGGTTAAGCCTTCAATTACAGAGAGCAATGGGAATGAAGTTCATGCCATTTGTGGATCTTAAATAAGGTTTGAGATAAAAATGAATGACTCTCAAAAGGTATTTATAGATTTTCATGAGAAAGCCAATGTTAATGCTGGTTCACTTTCATGCACAATCACAATTTTATATCGATATACCAAGTCATGAAACAAATTGTACAAATTAGCGAAAGCTCAAACAGAGAACAGAGCTTCCAGAAACCAGATGGGGAAAACAAAAGCATAAAAAAAGATACTAAAGCTGCAGAGTAACAGACTTACGGCACAAATTCAAACACTAACCTTCCCCGCTTTACTAACACAAAGAATCTGTTCCCAATCCCAAACATTGAAACAGCAAACTGTACAAATGACAGAAGATCTAAGAGGCAATCTCATAAATAAGAAACAGATCCTTCCACGCACCTAAATTCAAGAAAAAAGTCCTCTGCAAGCCCATGCTGCAGGTTAGTCAAAGTAGAGCATAACTTTTCCCCCTTGCTATTGTGGAATATACTTTTAAACTAAACTCGTTACTCTATCAACTTTCTTTTCTTTTAGAATGCAACCGGCTGTAGAACTCAGTGAAGTCAAGCCGGAAGAAGAGGAACTTGAGATCTACAGTTTGTTGGAGAGGCAAAAGAGACAGGAACGCATCTAGTGAGGTTGTGTATTCCTCTGCAATACCGTCCATATCTTGACTCATGCTTTGAAGAAATTCTCCAGCACGCTGTGCTATCGCCTTCCTACCTTCACTGATCCATGTACTTGACTCTTGCGTTTTGTTTCTTTCTCGTCCTGATTCTTTAGTTCTGCAAGCAATCAGAGATATTACAGATCAAACCTTGATAAAGAGAAATTAGTTCAAGTAATGTTTTAAAGTCTACCTTATTTGCAGCTCGTAGATTCCTTCATACAAACGATCTGCATGACTCCTGAACCGTAATATAAGCTCAAAGAGGACGAAGAGAGATTTGAGGATGGTCTGCGACTGTTCTCCCAGAAGAGATTTCCCTACGATCGAGTTGAGGTACTTCTCATGTGCTGCCAAAAGATCATCGAGGTCTTTAGCAGCTTCCATCTCTCTTGCGAAGTTACACCATGACACCTCCAACACCTCAAACATGATGTAATACTGAAAGTTGGTAACAAAATGGTTCATCTCATTCCAAAGAACCTGGCACCTCCTCAGCGCTGAGAGCAGTTGCAACTTCACCGAAGTCTGGAGCTTAACGAACGAATTGGACGTGATGCAGTTTGGTTTCATGGTCTTCCAAATTCCAATAAGAGCGTGCTCTACTCTTTTCAACTTCCAGAGGAAATTAAACACTCTCAAGTATTTGGACAGAACAGAGTCGGTAAACACAGTATCCAATGGAACCCTGGCCTCATATTCCAATGAGAATACATCCCAACCTCTGTCTCCACTGCCATGAGGCATCATTTTCACCTTCAATCTGTCTAGCATGTCACGGTCATCATACTGCGCGTTAGACGCTCGTATAGCAGTTTCAAGGAACCCAGCTAGCTCAAATGAACTAATATTATTGGCTGGCTCGGAAAGCTTAGGTCCTACAATATCCATCAAGTACTGAACAAAATCACCTTGACCAAGTAACAAATAACGCTTAATCGCAAGACAATGCTCCTTGAACTTATATCTCTTATACAGAACATCCAACAGATGCTTGTCGATTCTCTTCGCCGCCTCGGTAACAAGATGTTCAAGCGCATCCGTCTCACCATACCCTAGACCTCCACGCCTAGTCGTCGTCCCGGATGCAGCTGCTGCTTCCGAAGCCGCATCAGCCCACCCGTGATCATCACAGCAAACACGAAGAAAGTTTATAGACTTCCCAGTTCTCAGAATCTTCTGAGCTAAACTCGGCGAAATAAAAGACGGAAGCATCCCTACGTGGAGCTTATAACCATCTCTCCAAAGCAAACCGACTTTAACCGGCTGACCTACAACAAAGAACTCACCAAAAGTATCTTCCAGCTCCCCTTCAAGAACCCAACTCCTCACCATCTCAAACAAAGGAGAACACACACACCTCAGCAAACTCATCATAAACCCACGAACTAGCGGATCACCATGCTGCGCGTGCAAATGAATCTCCCCAGCCATGGCCCCACCTCTCAACACTTTACACTTATCAACCAAAACAGCCATCAACCTCATCTTCACCATCGGCTCCGCAAACCACACACACAACCTCCTCAGAGAAAGGTAATCACTCGAGCTCACCGATTCAGAAACCAAAGGAATAGGATTCATCGCCTTTGCTTCCAATACAGCCAACAGCTTATAATAATCAGTTAGCTCATCTTGCAACGCCGCGCAAAAAGCTTGTCCAACAGTCTCCAACAAACTCTCTGATGATACTACAAAGGTCTTGACTTTCTTGAACAACCAGCCTAGCTCAGAGATGGTACGGACCATAACTCTAGTAGCTCGAGGGACTTTAACGTAATCTAACACCGCGTAACCGTCAATCTCGCTGTTGAACTTCACGTACTTCCCGTTAATGCCTTGACAAGCGTAAAGAACATCTCTAACTAAAACCTCTTCAGTGACTTCGTTCTCTTCTTTAATTAAAGTCTTATACTCTCTAAACGCAATATCTCTTAAATTCTCAGAGTCTTTACTAATCAAAAGAGTTCCTTTGGAGCTATCCTTCTTCTTAGAGGCTTCACCGAGGCTCGAATTGGGTAGCAGAAGCGACGAATTGATAGAGGATTTACGATCGTCTGAGACGGTTTTGAGGAGGTGGAGGAGAGATGATTTGTTGCTGACGCTGTCGGGGCCTGTTTTGGAGGCGAGCTTGGTGTAGAGATCGGCGAAGGCGAGGGCGGAGGAGGATTTGCCTTGAGCGGCGAGGCGGCGTTTGAGGGATTCGGCGATTGCGGCGGCGTTTGGGGAGACGACGGAGGAGGGGGGAGAGAGGCGGCTGGTGAGGATGCGGTGGGTGTAACGGAGGGTTTTGAGGAAGGAGGGGGAGTTGGGATCGGGAGGGTTTGGGGTTTGAGAGAGGAGACGGAGGACGAGCTTGTGGACTAGATCTGCTGCTTTCTGCTGGTCGTCGTCGTCTCCCTCCTCCATTACCATTTGATTTCTCTCTCTTTTTTTTTTTTAATTTGGATTTTTGATTTTTGAATCGAAAGAGTTTGCACTTTGCAGAGTGGAGCGAGTGAAGTGGTGAGTAGGGACGGACTTTCTTCGGCGGGGCATATTTTGCAAAATAAAATTCAATTTAATATTTTTAATTAATAAAGTAATGTGTTTCTCCGTTGACAAAAAAAAAAGTAATGTTACAAAAGTCAATAGCTAGCTTTACGTAAGAGTTTTAAAATGGAGCCATATCATTTATTCATCACACTATATCTTGTCTATTTTTCTTCTATATAAGGAGCCTATCTCCTTCGACACAAAAGGTAATATAAACTTTCGTCTATCCTTCTTTCTTTAGTACTTTCTATATTAGTTCTTTATGCAGTATAATAATTATAGTTCATAACTGATGAATCATACATATATATGCGTATCATAAAATATATAATATAATTATAACACGTTATCAGCTTGATCACTCTATCGTTAAAATCTTTTCTTCTGATTATTATGCTTGAAATATAATCTTTGTTTATTTGTTACGTTTATTGTTACCGGAGTGCGACCCTGCCGCCCCGAATCTTATTGCTAAATTTGCAATGGTTGCTTAAGACACCATAATGGCAGGTATACCGCCTAAACATTTAATTTATCATTTTAATATATAACTCTGTTATCATAATTAATTATTTTATAAATCTCTTCACCTTAATATTTTAACTTTAAAATCTGATAGATACTTTTATCACTATACATATAACTGAATATATTAAAAATGCACCAATATTAATATATATATATATATGTTTAAAGTGATAAATTCTATAATTGCTCAGTAATAATTTCTGATTGACTTTACTTTTTCTTTTTACTTCCAACAGTCGTATATAAATTTAAACAATAATAATATAAAAAATTACTTTTTAAACGGCTAGTTAATGGCTAATGAATAGTATTTTTCATCTATAAATATAACTCATTTTCACTTCATTCTCTCATCCAAAATATTTCATCTTCTCCCAAATATTTTCAAATTGTTCTCCTCCGATTTTCGTTGTAAAAGAAAAAAAAATGATTCGATTGCTTTTAATTTTGTGTGCGATTTTTATTTTTTCGTCTATGTATTTTATTTTTGTCGGAGGAATCACTCATGAATATTTTGGCATTAACATCACATTATGTTTGTTAGCATTATATTTGCTTGTAATTGCGTGTACTATCAATGTAATCGGTTCCATTTAAAATTAATAAAATTCTAATAAAATTATTATCTTATGGCTAGAAATTCAAATGGCAAACATGGAGAAGCTCCAATTTCCCGCTCTGGATATCACCGGGACAACTACATTTCTTGGGTTACCAACGTCGAACTCCACCTTGAATCTCTTGGTTTATCTGAAACCGTGAAAGAGAATAATACTTCAAAGCCTCAAGAAAAGACCAAATCGGTGATCTTCCTTAGAAAACACCTTGATGAAAGTATTATTTATGACTATGCCAACATGAGAGATCCTAAAGAGCTATGGAAGTCTCTGAAAGATCGTTTTGATCATCAGAAAGACATAACACTTCCACTTGCCCGGGATGAATGGCAGAGTCTGAGATTCCAAGATTTCGACAAAGTGATGAATTACAATTCTGCTGTGTTAGGAATTGTGGCCAAATTGAGATATTGTGGTGAGACGATCACTGAATCTCAAATGCTTGAGAAGACGTACACCACATTCCACAAGAGCCACATCACCCTGCAGCAACAGTATAGGCTACGGGGATATACCAAATTTTCGGATTTGATTGTGGCACTTCTCATAGCAGAAAAGAACAACGAGCTTCTGATTAAGAATCACATGACTCGTCCAACTGGTTCTAAAGCACCCCCTGAAGCAAACGCATTAGATGCGAAGAAACCAGTGAAGGAAAATAAGGATTTTTGGGGTCGCGGTCGTGGCCGTCAAAACTACCGTGGACGTGGATGAAAGTATAATCCACAAGATAGGAAGTCATTCCAGTGGGTCCGCTATGAGCAATCCCCTAAGGGAAAAGAACACCAAGGAAGTACCTCCCAGAAGCGAGAAGATGCTTGTTTCAGATGCGGTACTAAGGGACATTGGTCCCGTATATGTCGTACTCCTGCACATCTTGGTGATCTATACAAGAAGTCCGTCAAAGGAAAATAAAAGGAGGTTAACTTTGCGGAACATTCTGAGGGTACAACGCACCTCGATGCGTCTGACTTTGTGAATGATTTCGAAGAGACCGCTATCACTGAAGCCTAAGTGCCTACCATGTGACTCTTGAAATTCCACAATTATACCATAAATAATTGTTACTTGTGGAAGATTAATGTATAATTATTGTGTGTTTTTCACCTAATCATGTATAATTATTGTATGTTTAATATTTGCTAATGATGTATAATATTTTATGAATAATATTATCTTATGTTAATTCTTTTGTTTGTCTCAGAAATGGACATTACAATTGGAACATCAACGAAGAACAATGCTAGAGATATTTGTATACCAGATAGTGGAACAACGCACACTATTCTGAAACACAAAAAATATTTTTCTGAACTAAAACCGACAAATATCACCGTTAATACAATATCAGGTCCTGCAGACTTGATTGAAGGGATTGGTAAAGCTCACTTTACATTACCTAATGGGACAATATTCTCAATAAAGAATGCACTATTTTCTCCAAATTCCAAAAGGAATTTGTTGAGTTTTAATGACATATATCTTCAAGGATTTGATACTCAGTCTGCAACTGAGGGTGGAAAGAAATACATGTATATTACTCTTGAGAAATCAGGAAAACAAAAGGTATTGGAAAAATTACCAAAACTCCCTTCTGGCCTGCATCGTACATATATAAGTGCCATCGAAGCACATTTAGTGACTAAGAGAAATCCTGAAGATTTTACACTATGGCATGATCGTCTCGGTCACCCAGGCACCAGTATGATGCGAAAAATCATCGAGAACTCACATGGTCATTCACTGAAACCCCAAGAGGTTTATCATGGGAATAAAATGACATGTACTGCGTGTTCTCTTGGAAAGTTAATTATAAGACCATCGCCAACCAAAATAGATAAAGAGTTACCAAAGTTCCTTGAAAGAATTCAAGGCGACATTTGTGGACCTATACATCCACCTTGTGGACCATTCTACTATTTTATGGTAATGATCGACGCGTCGAGTAGATGGTCACACGTTTGTCTATTGTCCTCTCGAAATGTAGCATTTGCGAGATTTTTATCTCAGATAATCAAATTAAGAGCTCAGTTCCCTGATTATCCAATAAAGAGAGTTAGACTTGACAACGCTGGTGAATTCACTTCCCAAGCATTTAATGACTACTGTTTGGTAACTGGAATTGAGGTTGAACATCCTGTTGCTCATGTTCATACACAAAACGGTTTGGCCGAATCATTAATTAAACGTCTGCAATTGATTGCAAGACCACTAATCATGAAATCTAAACTCCCAACCTCTGTGTGGAGACATGCTATTTTGCATGCAGAAGCACTGATTCGGGTGAGACCAAGTGCATATCACAAATACTCTCCAATACAATTAGCTTTTGGACGAGAACCAAATATTTCACATCTTAGAATTTTTGGTTGCGCAGTATATGTGCCAATTGCACCTCCCCAACGTACAAAGATGGGACCTCAAAGAAGATTGGGAATATATGTTGGTTGTGATTCTCCATCAATTATACGATACCTAAAACCGCAAACTGGTGACGTATTTACGTCACGTTTTGCTGATTGCCACTTTGATGAAAAACTATTCCCAGCTCTAAGGGGAGAAAATAAACAAGTAGAAAAGGATATTAAATGGTGTGTGCCATCTTTGCTACACCTTGATCCTCCTACAAAACAATCAGAATTTGAGTTCCGTCGAATTATGCATTTACAAAGTGTTGCAAATCAACTACCTGATGCTTTTGCAGACACCAAATCGGTTACAAAATCACATATACCAGCTGCAAATGCCCCTGCTCGTATAGAAATACCACATGAACGTGGAATAGAATATAATACACGAGAATCTAAAATACGCTTAAAGCGTGGTAGACCTATTGGGTCTAAGGATAAGAATCCTAGAAAAAGAAAGGAAATAGAAATACAAAATTCTTCCAATGCCGCATAAAAATTGGGAGAAATGAGCAAGGCAGTTGATGGTAATGTTGAACATCATGATTCTGAAGAAGGTCATGAGATTTCTATTAATTATATCCATAATAGAAAAATATGGGATAGAAACAAAGTGAATGGTATTGATGATTTCTTCTCATACTTTGTTTCAAAGGAAATAAATGAAGAGAGTGATGATCCAGAACCAAAGTCTATCTCTGAATGTCAAAACAGACATGATTGGACAAAATGGAAAGATGCAATACAAGTCGAACTTGATTCGCTTAACAAACGAGAGGTATTTGGACCTATTGTAGTCACACCTGAAACTGTGAAACCAGTTGGGTACAAATGGGTTTTCGTTAGAAAACGAAATGAGAAAAACGAAGTAACAAGATACAAGGCTCGCCTTGTAGCTCAAGGATTTTCTCAAAGACCTGGGATCGATTATGAAGAAACGTATTCTCCTGTTATGGATGCAATCACGTTTAGATTTTTGATGAGTTTAACGGCCTGTCAAAATCTAGAGATGCGTCTAATGGATGTTGTTACTGCATATTTATATGGATCCTTGGATACTGATATTTATATGAGAATCCCCGAAGGATTTAAAAATACCTAAATCATTGAGTTCTAAACCAAAAGAGTTATGTGCAATAAAATTGCAGAGATCATTATACGGCTTAAAACAATCTGGACGTATGTGGTATAATCGTCTTAGTGAACATTTAACTAAAGAGGGATATGTAAATAGTCCGATATGCCCTTGTGTTTTCATCAAGAAACCGTCCTCCGAATTTGTGATCATTGCTGTATATGTTGATAATCTAAATATTATCGGAACTCAAGAAGAAATACAAAAGGCATCTGAGTATTTAAAGGAGAATTTGAGATGAAAGATCTCGGACAGACAAAGTATTGTCTTGGTTTACAAATTGAGCATACTCAAAAGGGTATATTTGTACACCAATCTACTTATACGAAAGAGTATTGAAACGATTTAACATGGACAAAGCAACTCCACTAAGCACTCCTATGGTCGTTAGATCACTCAATGTTGAAAATGATCCTTTTCGACCACATGAAGAAAATGAGGAGATACTCGGTCCCGAAGTGCCATATTTAAGTGCAATAGGAGCACTTATGTATCTTGCAAACTGTACTCGGCCTGATATATCATTTGCCGTTAATCTTTTGGCCAGATTCAGTGCATCTCCTACGCAAAGACATTGGAATGGGATCAAACATGTCTTTCGCTATCTCCAAGGAACTATTGATTTAGGATTATTTTATCCCAAGAACTCAAACAGAGTAATGGTTGGCTTTGCAGATGCATGGTATTTGTCTGATCCCCATAAAGCTCGATCACAAACTGGATATGTATTCACAGTTGGAGGAACTGCTATATCATGGTGCTCCCAGGAACAAACACTTGTAGCCACTTCTTCGAACCATGCTGAGATCATTGCTCTCCACGAAGCAAGTAGGGAATGTGTTTGGCTCAGATCAATAAGTCAACACATCCATTCAAGTAGTGGGATCAACACCAATTCAGAACCGACCATCTTATATGAAGACAATGCAGCATGTGTCGCTCAAACAAAGAAAGGATACATCAAAAGTGATAGAACCAAACATATTCCACCGAAGTTCTTCTCATATACCCAAGAACTCGAGAAGAATAAAGAAATTGAAGTGAAGTATGTTCGATCTTGCGATAATGCTGCAGAACTTTTTACAAAGTCACTACCCACAACTACATTCAGAAAACATGTTTACAACATTGGAATGCGTCACCAACAAGACATATAGCAATCGTCTATTCGAGGGGGAGCTTCTGAGTTGCACTCTTTTTACCTTACTATGGGTTTTCCTATAGGGTTTTCTAAGAAAAGGTTTTTAACGAGGCAACAGAAAATAAACACGAAAAACACTAATGATACTGGTCTCCAAGGGGGAGTGTTACAAAAGTCAATAGCTTTACGTAAGAGTTTTAAAATGGAGCCCATATCATTTATTCATCACAGTATATCTTGTCTATTTTTCTTCTATATAAGGAGCCTATCTCCTTCATTTGTAAGACACAAAAGGTAATATAAACTTTCGTCTATCCTTCTTTCTTTAGTACTTTCTATATTAGTTCTTTATGCAGTATAATAATTATAGTTCATAACTGATGAATCATACATATATATGCGTATCATAAAATATATAATATAATTATAACAAGTAATATGATTTTTCAAAAGTTAGTATTTATCCTCTTTTTTTGAGCAACTGGTATCCTCTGTGTAATCATCACAAAATGCAACAAAACGTGGTATCCAGAGAGAGTGGTACGTAGGCATGGGAATTTGATTCTTTACCCAGCAGGCTCCGCCTCATTTGATCCGTTGCGGAGTAGTTGCGGGTCAACAGATCTGGAAAATATGCGGGTCAGATGCAAGTGCGGGTCGAGTATCTTTTATGCGGGGTGGGTGCGGGTCGTTCGAATTTAGATTGCGGATACCCGCCAACCGCAAAATAAAATAAAAAAGTTTTTTTAAAAATAATATTCTTTATGTTTCAATATAGATGATCTTTTAGATTCTTATTTTTATTTCACACTAGATGATATTTTGACATATCTAGATAACTTTAACTTTATTAAAAACTGTGTACTATGAAAGATATATTTCTTAATATGTGTGCAAAGAACCAAAACTTCATCTGTTATGAAATATAGAGAATATATAGAATCCGTCTGCCGCATGACTGGCACAATTCTGACTAGTGAAATTGGGCAGAGGAGAGGCCCTTTGTGAAGATATCAATATTCTTATAAAAATAAGAATATAAATAAAAAATTAATGAAAATTTATTATTTATATAATTTTTAAAAAAATATTAATAAATATATAAAATCATTACTTTTATTATTTTTAATATTATCCTCGAGGCCTGCGGGTTACCCGCCAATTTAAGTGGGACGGGTGCAGGTTTGAGATTTTTGAATCGAAGAAATGATTCAATCCACAGCAGGGCTGGACGGGTCGGTGATGGTCGACCCGCAAACCATGGTACGATTTAGGGTTACGTGGGCAATAAAGTTAGTTAGGCCGTAATGACATAAAAAAAGTGAAATAAAAAACAGTTATGATAACTTTCTTGCAAACGAAGATACCTAAAAAGTGCAAAAATATCGCCGCCTGTGGAAAACCTAGCTAAGCGAATCTTCTCAGCTTGTCTACAATGGAGAGATCCGCGATCAAAGTAATCTTCTTCCTATCCTTATAGATTTCCTCTTACTCTATCTTTTAACCTCTGTTTGATTCTCGATGATGGTTGGTTGGTTTCTGATTAGATTTCTTTTTTGTTCCATAGGGGATGAGTCTGCTGACGTTCAACGAAAGTGATACTAAGAGAACCAGACCAAGAAAACGGTAAAATAATTGATTGCCTTGTGTCTGTAAAATTGTGTTGGCTCTTGTCACGTTGGTAATAATTGTCGTTGTCTCGTATGTAATGATCAAATTATTGCAGCGACACTGGGAGGATTCGCGTAAGAGGATATAACACTGACCTTCCCCATGATGATGTAGTAAACGCGTTGAGGAAACATTTCTCTTTATGTGGAGAGATCTCAGATGTTTATATCCTCGAAAAGAAAAATGGTCTACACAGGTTTGCGGCTTTTTCCTCTAGTATTCCAAACTCAACTCCAGTTTATATATGCTAAACTTTTGTTTGTTTTGTTTCACAGTTTTGGTTATATTTATTTTCTGGGAGAGGGCGCAGTGGACAAGGCCTTGCAACTTAGTGGAATTGACGTGGGAGGATGGACCGTCATTGCTGAGCCTTATCCGCTTGATGAAGATGCGGGCTGGTAACACAGATAAATATTTTATATTTGGTTTTCATTTTCTTTCAAAATGTGCTGGCAATATATTTATCCATATTATTGCAGGTACCCTGCTGTAATTGTTCAAGGATATGACACTCTTCTTGATAATGTTGATATCGAGAAAATTTTATTGGAACATTTCTCTTCATGTGGAGAGGTCACTTTAATCCGTGTTCACGAGAAGAGGTTCGTGCATGGCTTAATTCTTACTCCCTTTTTATCAAAGCAAATGCTTAACTTAGAGGAGGACTGTCTTTGATTTGAATGTTTTTACAGCAGTGGTGCAGCTCTTGTAGAACTTTCTGGAGAAGGTGCTGAAGAAAATGTGCTCGATCTTGATGGGAGCATCATGGCAGGACGCAAAATAAGTGTTAAGCTTTATACTGTGCCGACTGTTTACAGTGTCCACCCTCGTCCTCGACGTAAGCGTACTTATTATCCAGGTACACATTATTTTGATGCTTGATTCCTTCTTCCTCTTAACTAACAGAGTAGGTTGTTTATTTTAGTTAACGAGGCTCCTTGGTTGTCTGTTTTAGTTAACGAGGCTCGGATGACTTCTCAAGAGTAGAAAAGCTCTCCCTGATCTACTGTGAGAAGACAAAGACAAGCTCCGTGTTGTTTGTATCTTTGTAAAATAAATACAACATTTTACTCTATTTACCTTTTATATGTTTTTTTCTGGATTTTAAAATAAACTCTTGATGCTTTCATTGTAACTCTTTCAAGTAGTGTGCTTTATTAAACTAAAAGCTCAATAATCATATTATCAGCAGCTACCTGATTCGAACTTTGCATCTTTCCACTTTGCTTCTTTCTCGTCCTCAGTTCTGCAGGCATTTTGGTTCCTTCTGATGTGGAGGAATATGTTTTAAGTATAATTTTGAGAGGAAAGATTCCTAAAAACTTCACGAATTAAACATGAAACTGTAGAGCAATTTCTAAGGTCTTTAGCATGTCTGATTGTCAATAGTTGGACAAGGTCTTTTGGTCAAGAACTTGGACAGCTCCATTTGTCAGGTTTATCTTCCTCCTTACCAGCTTCACTATGTCAAGTGACTATCCTGATGCTCCTGCTTTCTCTGTTGTTTGCCCTGTTACGTTACAATTTCTAATTACAACTCCAAAACTGTAAACATCCATTTCTTTGTTGCTTTCTTTTAAAGAAGGATTAGGTTTACAAATTAGTACCTTAGAGATGTTTTAGAATAGTCAATGAGATGGAGAAAAGATGAGTGAACGTGAAATCAAATGAAAAAAAAAATCAAATTTCATTACTCTTATTTTCTCTGTTCTTTCTTCTGCTTTTCTTTTAGAGGGAAGCTGATTCTTTCATTCACTAAATAAAGAACCCAAATACTTTGAATTTAATCTTTATGTATTCAGAAAATCTGCTACACTAAGAAAGATTAAATCACTAGATACTCTCACACTTCATACGCTACAATCCATTTTTTATTGAATTGATCTTCCATAAAACACAACATATAAGAAAACATTGTGATTATTGTACATATGTACTGTTGTAACTTTGGTGTGAGATTATATTGTTACACTTCATTTCCAATGTGTTCGAATATGCCACGGCTACGGTGGACGCAGCTTGAAATAGTAGCCTCCTGCAGAAAGAAAGCGGTGATGAGGATGAGCTACCAAGCTGTCATGAGGAGCTAGCTGGCAAAGAGTTTGTGTTCCAGATCCATGTCACTCCTTACAATTTCACCCCCATTCACCATACATTCACAGTGTCAACTATCTCCGAAGATCTGAACTTTGGTACTCTGGAGGAGGTGGGATTATTGTTGTGTTCAGCGTATATATTTATTCTTAATCGTAGCAAAATCCAGCCAGCCATCAGTGAGGGGGGAGGTGGTCCACTGAGACATTATCACATCGAAACATTTGTTAACGGAACAATAGCATCAACTTCCTAATGATTACAAATATTCGGAAGTCAAAGACCACATGGTCCACATCAGACCACAGCATCTCCACATCTATTATTATAAAGTACACTTTGAATCATTCGTAGGTGTCCACCTAGGATTACAGCTAAGAAAGTCGACACATCTCCCATTGACACGTGTCTAGATAAGTGTGTGTCCAGAACCCCATGAGGCTAACCCTAATCTGATAACGCGAAAAAGTGTGTGTCCTTCTCACATCTGTGTGCGACGGCGAGGGTGACGCTTGAGTGTCTTCACTATTACTGAAACGGACGTCGTTATGGTTTCTTGGTGTTTAATCCCAAATCTTACGGACAATACAAGTTGTTCAGTGTGTGGTTATTTCTCTTCTAAAAATCATATCTCCTCATCAACTCTTCTCTTATCTCTCTTAGAGTATACCAATTCACTGTTTAATGGCTAACTTGTGGGTGTTTTTCTCCGATTTCAGGTTTTGAGGATTTGAGGTTTAGTTTTAGCTTTTTTTTTGGTTTTGAGTTTCGCAATTAGTTAAGTATGTATCTTAGTCGTTTTAGAGATATTGTGATGATTGTAATGATCATGTTGTTGCAGGTTTTTGTCTGCTAATGAACTAACTTTTTTTACCACTTCTGCTACTGTCTAAATCAAAATTTTCAGACCGAAGCTGTGAAACGGTTCAAAAGGAGTGTGTCGAGAATACAGATCGATGGGTCGCTGGATTTCTGGAAATATTTGACGAAGGTTTCATAAGAAGGTAAGTTAAATTGTGAAACACTTTCAAAACGACACATTTACAAGATTATGTTAATGTTCTGTCCAAGCTTTGGTTCTAAATAAAAAAGACTTTAAACGTTAACAGGGGACTGCAATCAGAGGGGGTATCCAAGAGAGTTTAATCAGTAAATTACCAGAAACTTGGGAAGAATATTTTGACATGACTTGGGCAGGGATAAGGATGAAGATAAACGACACTGTGCAAGGATAAAAATGTTGAAGAAGAGGAAGAGAAACTGGTAAAGACGGATGCAAAAGACAACAAGATCATTTTACTCATGACATGGTTACTAAAATCCCTCACTCTTTTCTCTATCTCTCTTTATCTAAGTAGAATGCATCTACTTGACATATAAGTGTTTTTTTTCTTGATGACATCTAAGTAGAATGCATCTACTCTCTATCTATCATTTTACTCATGACATGGTTACTCATGACAATAAGTGTTTTTTTTTTCTTGATTTCGATGAGAAGATCATATATGGTATCTTGACCATGATCTCTTGCTTGACAGGAATGGAAGTGAAAAAAGGCATTGTGCATGATAGAAAATCACAAGGTCTTAAAGAACAAAATAGGAGGTCAGCCTCTATTCATATGTCACGGTTGGATCAAGTGGGGATGACCTAGACGTCATGGCTGAGCCATTACCAACGGTTAAAAAGAAGGTGGGTGGAGAATGAACATAGCAATCTCTTTTATGTCAGGTCACAGAGCGTGATGAAGAGGCTCTCAAGTATCTTAAAGATATCAAGTGGTGCAAGACCGAAGAGCCTAAAGGATTCAAGCTTGAGTTTCTCTTTGACTCAAATCCCTTCTTTAAAAACAGTGTCTTGACAAAGGCCTATCATGTGATTGATGAGGATGAGCCACTACTTGAGAAAGCTATAGGGTAACTTAACTGCTTATGTTCTCCTACAGATATGATTGCAGTGAGCTGTAGAAATGTGTCTTCACTTATACTATTATTTCCTTTACTTCAGGACTGAAATTGATTGGTATCCTGGAAAGTGTCTAACCCAGAAGATTCTTAAGAAGAAGCCTAAGCAAGGTTCAGCGAACACTAAACCAATCACCAAAATAAAAGACTGTGAAAGCTTCTTCAACTTCTTTAATCCTCCGGAAGACCCGGATGAAGATGAAGATATCGGCGAGGACAGAGTATGATATTTTTGATTGTTCTAAGAGATTTGTCAAACTTTTAGTTAACTTAGTTAGTAATGCCTCACGTTCTTTGTTGCAGGCTGAGGAACTTCAGAATGTGATGGAACAAGATTATGACATTGGGTAAGTGTTTTACTGAAAACACTTGGTTCTGTTGGGTTACGAGTTGATTATTGTTGATTATTCTTCTTGCTTCCTGCAGTTCTACTATCCGAAACAAGATTATCCCGCATGCCGTCTCATGGTTTACTGGTGAGGCTATCGAAGGACAGGAGTTTGATATAGATGATGATGAAGATGAAGATGATGACGATGATAGTAACGAGGACGAAGATGAGGATGAGGAAGAAGACGGGGATGATGATGATGAGATGGAGGATGATAGCAAGACTAAAAAGAAGGTATGAAGTGCTCCAAATAAATCAAAAACTATAGCAATCTCATATAATCATTGAAAAATCTATTAAAAGTTTCAGTATGCGCATGGTCATGAGACCCTAGAATAGATTAGTAAATATAGGCTTTAGAGATTACTGAAAGTAATCAAGCAATGATGCATGTAAATGATACGTAGAGACTGCAAGACAGGCTGTGTTGAACCATAGATAATGTGCATACGAGATCATACTAAAATCATTCTCATGGTTAACTTTATTCACTTCATTCGGTTTAGTAGGTATATGTCAGTGTGTATAATTATGATACATGTAGTTATCATCATCTTTCATTCGTTCTTATTGCAATTTGCAGAAGGGAGGCAGATCTCAGATTGTTGGTGACGGTCAACAAGGCGAGGGGCCACCAGACTGCAAGCAACAGTGATCTTGATACTCTACTGAACAAATAGGCATGTGTGAAAATATATCTTGGGTCATTCTCAGTTCATCTTGAGGATTGAAAAAAAAAGGTTTTAGTTTTTTTCTTAAGTTTGAAACTCATCTCCATCGATGATGTTCTCATAGGAGTTTTGATCATTTGTTTTGCTGTTTATTTTCTTTCAACGACTGAAGACGAAACCTTGGTGTTTATGAATGAATGAAAACATCATCCCCTTACTATGTTTCTGCTTTCGTCACGCTATCTTTGAGAGCACTAAATTGCGAAGTTTTTTACATTCACAAAGTTCTTAAGTGAACCAAAACTATAAGCAATTAAAGTTACAAATATAATTCCTACTGTTTCGATTGTAAATCTGACACTGTTTATCTAGACACATCTTCAAACCCATGTTTGGATTGTGATTTACTAAAATCGGATGAAGGAAAAGAAGACAGAAGTTGACTTTAAATATGACAGCAAGAATTGGACAAATAGGAAAGCTTTTTAGATGCACGTCAGAGGTGATATACATATACGTGAACCCAAAACGTGGTTAGGTTAAAAGAAAGTTTGCTCAAAAAAAAAAGGTTAAAAGAAAGAAGAAGATCATCATCTCTTTTAGGCAAAAACTAGATTTTCATCCTAGCATCCGTGCGGATAATCTTTCCTTTATAAATATATTTTTATATTATTTTGTGTATGATCATTTTTAGATAATATATTAATGTCATTTTAAAAGTAAATAAACTGATAATATATAGTTTTAAATATAAAAGTTTAACATATGTTAACAATTTTATTTTTTATAAAATTAATACGTAGATTACAAATTTTAATCATTTTAAAAAATAAATGATATTTAGATTTTCTTTTTTCAGATTTTATTAGATATTTTATATTTTGTTATTACTAAAATTTAAATTTACAGTTAAAGTAGATTTGTTATTAATATCCCAATAATTATTAAAAATGTTATACATTAAGTAAACTAATGTAAATAATAAAAAATGTAACTGAGTATATTATATATAGATCTAATATAACTATTTTATAGTAGATAAAAATGGTACTTCTCTTTCAATAAAGAAGACTAAAAAGTGAATGATATTTAGATTCTGTTTTTATTTTTAAAGATTGTTACATTTTTTCACAACAGATTTTGTTATTAATAAAATTTAAATTTAAACTTACAATTAAAATAGATTTGTTATTAATATATTTATTATTGAAAATGTTATACATTAAATAATCGAGTCAAGTTTCATGAGCTTCAAGCCATTTTGCTGGGAAGCAACAGGTATAACCCACTACTCTACAATTAATGGTGTTTACTTTAGTGGTTTCAAGGAAGCCAATAGGCATTGAGTGTTTGTTTAAAATATGTATTTTTGGTCAATGTGTTTAGAGAAACTTAATCAGTTTTGTAAGATTTTTTGTTAAGAAAGAATAAACTTCTATTAATGTCACGATTTGTTTGGAGTAGGAAGCATAGAAGAGAAGTGGAAAACAGTTGGTGAATCAATAGAATGGGTTTAAATCTACAAGAGGAGGAGTTTTGCATATGGGCTGCTCAGGTTGTAAAATTTCCAGTGGAGAAGGAACGTGAGGTTTTGGATACATGAGCAACACAGAGGTAAGAACATAGAAAGCATTTGCTCTTGATGATTGAAGCAAGGTGATGTGTTACTAATGCAAATGTATAGACATGAGAATATCGTGGAGTGACTTTTCTAGAGAAGTTTATTAGATTTCTTTAATTTTCACATTGAGCTTATGTGGTCTTTGTCCCAGTTTGTAATTTGTTATCAATCCTTTTTTTCTTTGCTGTAAAGTTGACAAAGACAATATGGAACCAAAACCAGAAAGAAAGAGATTCGTGTCCCTTTTGGATATACACACACTTTGTAATTTCAATTTGGGTAGAGAAAATAGAAAAGATGCTTGAAAGAATATATTAAAAATGAATAACTAAATGGTGTTTTGTCGTCTTTAAAATCAAATCTTATTTTAAGGTTTGCCCAATATGTTATTATCTGATACTAAAACATCAAATTAAAATTTAAAATTATATTTATATTACAGATTTCAATACTGATCAAAATTAAATAAAACTTTGATTGGTTATCTATGTAATGGTAGACATGCATTTAAAAATGTATATTGTCTATCAACAAAATTAATAAGATGTAAAAAATGCAAGTCTACGTTTTCGCTGACAAAAATATAATAAGAAACTTAAAATAAAATGAATTATTTTTATTAAAAACTTCTGCTAAGCATAATTATGCCCCATAATTTATCTCGCAATGGAATTTTAACTTAATATTTTACATGATTAAAAGGGTTGTTGCTCACAACAATCACAAATTACACCATAAAAAAATTCAAACATTATATCTATTATATTAAAAGAGAAGTCATGACTTCTCATTCATGTGTGATATTTAAAAAAATAGACTATTTCATAAAAAGTCTTAACTTTATATAAATGTATGTTTTATTAAACTATGCATTTTATTTTAAACAAACAATAAAAAAATTAATTAATTAAAACCTGACTTCCAATATTTTAGGGATTTCCTATGGTAACAATATATTGAATATCTTTTTATTTAATATATATATATATATATATATATATATATATATATAAAATTTCGAAAAATCTGTTTATAATATTTTAACAGGAACTTAATTTTAAAAAAAATTATATGTAAATATTTTAACTAATTTCGTGATTAGTTTTGAAATTGCAATTATACACTAATATAATTAGTTATTGTTTATAAAATGAAAAATAAATATTCTATCTTATTTACCAATTATATAATCAAAATTAATCATATTAAAAGAACAATATTATGTTTCTCTAAATATTTTTAAAATATATTATTTTAAAAAACAATTATGTAAATATTTTCAAAAATGTTTTAATTAGAAAAGAAATAGTATTATGCATTAATATATACAGTTATTATTTATAAAATTCAAAATAAAAATTCTATCATACTTTTATCTATTTTATATCCATAATCAATCATGTTTAGATAAAATTATATTATATTGAACTACATATGATTAAATTATATTAATTTGATAAATTCTAAATTTTATTTTCATACATATAAATATTTAAGTTATAAATAATAATTGATGACAGACTAAAATACATGTATAAAAATTAACTTATATTAGATTTCTAAATATACAATAATATATTATGTAAAATGGATAAACATAAAATATTAGAATAATAAAATCCAGTTTTAAAAGCGGGTGAAATTTTAACATAAACTAAATACAAAATAGTTTTCAAATTTTTTATACACATTAATTTGTTTAATAACTAAATTCAAATACAATAAGATAAATATAGAATACAAAAAAACAAATAGATGACTTAAACTATAAATTAGTATATTTTGAAATATTTATATAAAGATTTAAATATATGATTTTTTTTTGTCGACCATTTTACAGACTCATGTGGACTCTGTAAACCAAACTGGGTGCTCTGTATCCATATGGACAATAAACGACGTTTGTTGCCTCACACTGCGTGATAAGCTATCCGCCTTGTTGTTTTGCGTCTGTGGTATATGAATAATCTCCGAGCTGTTGAAACTTCTCTTCAGACTCTTGATGTCTTCTAGATAACTTGCGAAAACCGGCCATTCTTCTGGTTCCGAAACCATCTTCACCAATTGAGAACAATCCGTTGCAAATGTAACGTTATATTGCCTTAAATTCCTCATGCATTCCATTGCCCAGATAAGGGCTTCAACCTCTGTATGTAACGGAGATTGACTAGCCCTCGTATTTCTGGCTCCCAATAAACCTTCAAAGCCTTCCAAGGTACTGTACCATCCTTGTCCTGAAAAGGTATCCTCTGCTTTCCATGATCCATCCGTGAAGCACCATCGTTCCGATCTAGTCGGCAATCCTACATCAGTCATCAGTGTAACCTGGTTCTGAGTTTGAACTATTTCCTGTTGAGCTTCCGTCCAGAGTAAAGACTCAGTCATGGCTCTTTGAAGAGTATCCCTCGGGTCCATATCCAAATTACTAAATACTTTGTTATTTCGTCCTTTCCATATATACCAAAGTATCCATGCAAAATGATGATCCTCCATTGTTGGCTTAATCCTCCAGAATAAATAATCCATATTGGCAAATAAAGATTGTCCTGGAAAGTGATCCAGATGCGTTGGGATCGTTGATAGTGCTCAGACCTGGACTGCCGGTGGACATTCAAAGAAAACATGATTTATAGATTCCTCTGATGCTCCACATCTATCACACTGTATATCTCCTTGTATACCTCTTGCCTTTAGACTTTTCTTCACTGCTATACATCCCGATAAAAGTTGCCATAGAAAATGCTTCATCTTTGGTGGACAACGCACTTTCCAGCAATGGGCTTTAAGATCAGTAACCGTGGGTCCAAATTCTATTGCCCCTCGTTCTTTATCTGGATATGTTCTCTCCACTTGATATCCTGATCTAACCGAATATTTTCCATTTTTTGTAAAATGCCAGCCATCCCGATCCATTGTTTGTATCCTACTTAGAGGTATACTCTCAACAATTTTAACATCCTCGGGGTCCATTATTTCCTGAAGGGCATGTGAGTTCCATGTTCGTGTGGTTTCATCAATGAGAGAATCAACCGTAAGATCCGGTAAGAGAATATTTTGTTTTTATTTGCTGGTCTCGGGCGAGTGGTTGAGAGCCATGGATCATTCCATACTGAGATGGATGATCCTGATCCCACCCTTTTGATTAGTCCTTTGCTAACCAGAGATCTAGCAGAGATTATACTACGCCACCCATAGGAGGACGCGTACGATCTGATCGGTTCCAGGGGTGAAGCGTTCCTGAAGTATCGACCTTTAAAGACACGAGAAAATAGAGTGTTAGGTTTCTCTATTAATCTACATAGCTGCTTTCCAAGCATAGCTGTGTTAAAATCCGTAAAATCCCGAAAACCGAGTCCTCCATCATCCTTATGCTCGCAAACCTTATCCCATGATTTCCAGTGTAACCCTTTTGTATCTCCACTTGGGCTCCACCAGAATTTTGCTACCGCACTGGTAAGCTTTTTCGCCACTGTCTTTGGTATTCTGAAACAGGACATAGTATGATTGGGTAGTGCCGTTACCACTGATTTTATAATTACTTCTTTTCCTCCTTTAGAAAAAAAACCTAAAGGTCCATCCATTGATTCTGTTATTTAATCTTTCCTGAACAAATTCAAATACTTGAACCTTTGAGCCACCCAGACTTTCTGGGATGCCTAAGTATGTGCCCATTCCTCCCACATTTTGAATACCCAAAATATCCCGAAGTTCTTGGCGGGTAGCATCATCAATTGTGTGGCCAAATTGAATCGACGATTTTTGAAAGTTAATCTGCTGTCCTGAAACCTTTTCGTATTCTTTAAGAATTACCAAGATAGTCTCGCATTCCTCTTTCTGCGCTCTACAGAAAAAAAATACTATCATCTGCAAAAAGCAAATGAGATATCGAAGGACATGCCCTTGCCACTTTTATTCCCGTCAGCCGTTTTCCAGTTTCAGCCTTTTTAATATTTGCTATTAAAGCTTCAGTGCACATAATGAACAGATAAGGAGATAAAGGGTCCCCTTGTCGTAAACCTCTGTTCGGAATAATTTGTCCTCGTGGTTGTCCATTTAATAAGACTCTGTATTGTACCGAAGTTATACATTCCATCATCAACTGAATCCAATGGGAATCAAATCCCATTTTCCGAAGTAATGCTTGAATAAAATTCCATTCCACTCTATCATAAGCCTTACTCATATCCGTTTTTATAGCCATAAACTTGTTTCGGCAAGCCTTATTTGTCCTCAATCCATGAAACATCTCTTGGGCAATTAGGATATTGTCCGAAATCAATCTCCCAGCTACAAAAGCCGACTGTGTCTCTGAAATCAGAGCCGGTAGACACGCCTTTAGCCTTTGACACATAACTTTTGATATAATTTTATACCCGACATTACAGAGACTGATTGGTCTAAGTTCTGTCATCCTTGTCGGTCTTTCCGTCTTGGGAATCAAACATATATTTGTAACATTTAGTCTCGCATCCAGTTTTCCTGTGGTCAAAAAATTATTAACCATTTCCACTATATCCTGCTTAATAATGTGCCAAGAGTGTTGGAAAAAGAGTGCCGTCATTCCATCCGGACCCGGTGCCTTTTCGGGATGCATCATGAACAGTGCTTGCCGCACTTCTTCCTCCGTGGCGATCCTTATTAACCGTTGATTTGTTTGCTGAGAGATAGTTGGTTTGATTTCATCTAGAAAGTCATCAAATTCTCTAGGCGACGTTGTGCTAAACAGATCATCGAAATAATCCACTGCAACCTTCTCAATCCCCTCATCCTTAACCACCCAATTTCCATTTGTATCATATAACCCCACTAGCCGATTACGGGTTCTTCGTTGTTTTGTTAAGGCATGAAAAAAATTGGTACTACGATCTCCCGCCGTATTCCACGTATTTCTACTTTTCTGTTTCCAGTATTCCTCCTCATCTTTATAAGCCTCTTGAAGTTTCCGAGAGACTTCCAAAATATCCGCTTGAGATCTATTATCATCGGTTTGTACTTCCTCCAATGCTTTTTGTAATTCCGCTATTTTCTCTTTTCCATATGGTGGGTTATTCTTGCGCCAAACTGAGAGTTCGTGTCGACAATTGGTAATTTTTGAAACAATATCTCCCACATTGCCAGTTGTGTTCTTCCTTTCCTTAGTCCAGCCTCTAGCAATGGATTCCAAAAAGCCATCTCGTCCAATCCATCTTTTATCAAATCAAAACTGACCCTTACGCTTAGTAATTATGTCTTCTAGAAAAGCTACTATTGGTCTATGGTCCGAGCCCACCATTTTCAAGTATTCTGTATACGATTGTGGAAACATTGTATGCCACTCTTCATTTGCTAAAGCCCTATCCAATCGACACCGAATCATTGTCGCTTTCCCGTTTACTTTCCTCCTTCCTTGCCAAGATAATTTGTTCCCCTTAGCCTGAAATTCCAAGAGTCCACTATTACGGATCATGTTATTAAATGATACGAAGGTTTCTGGGCTCCGTAACGGGCCACCTTCTTTCTCATGGTTTCCAGTGATCTCATTTAAATCTCCAATAATAAACCAAGGATCGTCTCTTGAAATGTCATATCTTGTTAATCTCTCCCATACTTGGTCTCTCAGCTTCTGGATTGGTTCCCCGTATACAAATGTCATAAATATTTTTTTCCCAAAGCCTCTGCCTCTACATCTATCATTCTGTTACTTTAAATATATGATTAAAATTAAAAATGATGTCAAACAAATATATATATATATATATAACTGAAAACAAAACCCGCGCGATTGCGCGGGTCGAAATCTAATACAATTGTTAAACGTGAATTAGTCTAACTAAATGACAATGTACCCAAATCACGGGGTACCTTAATGTCATGAAACATTAACTAAATTATGTACTATAAACATCAAATTATGTACTAAATTTTGGTCATCCAACTCCATAAAATCACAGTAAATGATGCAATGCCATATACAATTAATGTTTAATTAAAACATAGATTGCTTAACAAAATAAATCATCTTAAAGCTTTTATCCAGAAAAAAAATCATACTTTTAAACACAAGTAATATTATTTTAGAAAAATTTATTTTCTAGATAGTATGGTTTATTTAGTAATCAAATACAATAACATGTACAAATTTAACTAATATGTATATTTTTAGTTGATGAAAGTTTATATTAAATATTTACTCTAATTATTTAAATTATTATTTAATTTTTATCCCGTCCGTAGGGCGGGCCTACCCTAGTATTTATATATAGCAATCATTCCGTCCACGATCCGTTTGCACCAGTGAGTCAAACGAAGATCCAAAGCGTACAATTTTATTTTTCTTTGAAAACATTCACCACTACACTTTTCGTAAGTGAAGGTCCAACAAACACTTAAACCTAACGTATTCATTTTTCATACACACTACACTCAATTACATATTATTATTTTTTAAATCCTTCCAAAGCTGGAAAAAAAATCATTGATTTAAATACTACATCAAATAAACCACATGATGTAAAGTACTCTGCCAACACAACAAATAGACAACAACCAACTGCAAAAAACACAAGTATCAAAGTTCATCACCACACCTCAACCCTGTTACAATACAAATCACTGAAAATTAATGACTACAGCAAAACATAAATTTACAAACACCTCATTACCTCAACCCTATTACAATACAAATCACTGAAAATTAATGATCACAATTCACAGCAAAACATGAAATTTACAAACACCTCAACCCTATTACAATACAAATCACTGAAAATTAATGACCACAGCAAAACATAAAATTTACAAATGTCATTACATGGACACATTGAGTTAGAACAACAACAACGTCCATGCCCTAACAAAGTAGAACTTTCTTTTGTTTATTTTAGGCAACAAGGTTAGCTCTCGACTCTACTGGGAGAAGACAAGTACACTCTCTATGCTGTTTGTATCTTTGTGAAATAATGAAACCTTCTATCTTGCCCTGCCAACTTAGTGCACATCTGAGCGGGACAAAGAATCATACTCTAGGAACTAAAGTATTTAATTTAACTAATCCTGTTTAACCGTATGTCAAGCAAACATGAAGCAAAAATTTATTTTCGAACCTCAATTAAAGAAAATATAAGTGTCGAAAAAGTAAACATAAATCCACACTTTGGGGCTATCTCGACGAGGAAAGGGTATTGGTTCAAAGAGTCAATAAAGAAGAAACCATATTGGACTACAGCGGTTAAAGAGATTTCAAAGTAAACAAATATCATAATCACAACAAATATAAAGTAGTTAAGTTAATAAATCATTTACTGCTTTCATTCCAACAGTTATAAATTGTCGTGCAATCAAAATCAAAATGAATTCAAAATTTAATATTTATCCTTTTTTTTGCTAAAAAAATATTATTATTTATCCTTTTTTTTGAAACAATTTAGTATTTATCCAATCTCTCAAATCATCATCAATCAAAAAAATGTTCATCATCAGTCTAAGACCAACCTTATATGGACTGGATTAGTCTAGGCCCGGAATAAATTTGATGCCCAGAAATATGTATATAAGGTTAGCTAATATTAAAATCCTTAAAGAAAAGTAAAATAAAAAAATAAACCTTTTCTACGGGAACCCTAGATCCCAAGAAAAACTTAGCAAAGCCGATCAGCTCAACATGTCTCCAACAGAGGGATCCGCGACTAAAGTAATCTTCTTCCTATCCTTTTAGCTTTCTTCGTAGTCGATCTTTGTTTCTGATTAAGATCTTTTTGTAATCATAGGAGATGAGTCTGCTGACATTGAACGAAAGGGAAACTACTAAGACAACCTTCAGAATAAGAAAAAGGTAAAAGATTTTTATTGCTTGTAAGGTTTTGTTTTCTTCTTTATTAACACTTTTGGGTTATATAAATTGTCGTGCAATCAAATTATCGCAGCGACGTTGGGAGAATTCGTGTAATGGGATATAGCACTGACCTTCCCCGTCGTGATGTGAAAAGCGCGTTGAGAAAACATTTCTCTTCGTGTGGAGAGATCACTGATGTTTGTATCCCCGTACTCGATGATGATATTCTCAACAGGTTTGTCTCTACCTAACTCAAGTTTGGTTTTATAATGCTAATAACTTTGAATGTTTTCTTTTGTTTCTTCACAGTTTTGCTTATATTTATTTTCTGGGAGGACAAGTCACGGTTGACAATGCTTTGCAACTTAGTGGAACTGACGTTGGAGGATGGAATGTCATTGTTGAGCCTCATCCTTTTCCGAATGACGTAGACTGGTAATACAGAGATTTTTTTTTTTTTTTTTTTTTGGATTTTATCAATGTGTACATAGCTGAACCATATTATCTATGTATGACTTTGTTGCAGGTACCCTGTTGCGGTTGTTCAAGGATATGACACTTGCCTTGGGAAAAGAGATATCAAGAGATTGTTGTTTGCTCATTTCTCTTCGTGTGGACAGATCAGGGATATCGAGTTTGACAAGAGGTTTGTGCAAGGCTCTTGCTTCATCTCTCCTTTATTAAAGCAAATGCCTAACTTGTCTTTGTTTTGATTTTTTACAGAAACATTGGTGTAGCTTCTGTGTATCTTTATGGAGAAGGTTCAGAAGACAAGGTGCTGGATCTTGATGGGTCATACATGGGAGGATGCAAATTACTTGTTAAGCTTATTCCCTCCAAGGGAATACACACTGTCCACCCTCGTCGTCGTTATATTGGCTGGCCCTTGTACGTAATTTTGATTAATTTTGATTCTTGTGACTCTTCTCTTGGTAACTAACAAAGTAAAACCCTCGTTATTTATTTTAGGTCTGACGAGGCTAAGTTGCTGAGAAGACAAACACAAGATTCTAGGTTGTTTGTATATTTGTGAAATAATGCAACGATATTCTGTAGTACTACTTTTTATGCTATTTTCCACCACCTGGATTTTAAACTAAAAGATCAATAATTATATCATCTTCGGTGCGATCATCTGTAATATATTTATAAAATATGATATTTGGTGTGTTTCTTTTTCTCTGTTGCAGTTTAAGCATTCGATTTTAGAGCTTGCTATTTGATTGAAAGTCATTACCTTATTATCATCCTACATTTTGAAATTCTTGTGCACACACAAATACATACTCTATTTTCCCCCTCTTCTTTGAAAAGATCTTATAAACCAAAAGTATAAGATTTTCATTATACATTATCATCCATCTCATCTAACAATTTTTTGTTATCCTCTAGCCTTTAAAATAAACTAGAGCATTCACATGAGCTTAAAATGAAAGGTTACACATTGCAAAAAGACCTCTAGGTGGTTTTCTTTTATAAATCTACCCTGGAAATGAATGATCCATATATAACCTTTCCACTGCAAGTCAAACTTATTAACTCCAGTCAATCCGCTATATAACCTTTTCATATAGTAATCTGTGTATGATATATGTTTAGGGAAGTAATTTGAAGAAGTGAAGTTTTGATGGATAAGTAGCTATTAGTTATCCCGATTGGGACTTGGTTGCAGAACAGGCTAGTCCCTGCCTCATGTCAGTGTTACTTTGATGGTTATACTTATATGTGATCAGACTTCTACATTACTATTCCCTTCCTGTGGCTTGTTTCATGGAATTTTTGGGGTGTTATCTATCAATATCATATGGTTATAGCTCCTTGTAGTCTCCTGTGAAGACTTCCTTTAACTTGTGTTGTTAACAGGCATAGCAGAACTGGCTTGTCACTTTGTCATTGTTACTCTGATTATAGCTGTGAAGACTACGCTCCTTCTATGACTTGTGTTTTTGATCAAATTAATCCAACTAAACATACAATAATGATAGCAGAAGCAGTGTTGATGAATTCGTGACAGTGAAGCTTGGAGAGTAAAGAGTTCCACGAAATCTCGACGAAGAAGATGAACTGTTATTTCCACTGTACATATCAGTATGAAGAAGCGAACATGGAACAATAACGTTTTCAAGGGTTCTTCCAGTAGCGGACGTCTTCAAGCCATTTGCTCATTGCAATCAAGCCTGAAAACACAGAGACTATCCTTAAGAAGCTAGCTTTGCTCCTCCTCATGCTCCACATGTAGGAATCAACATCTAGCATATGTACTCTACAATCTCTTTCCTCAAAGGAGGCTCTGCTCTAGATAATAACTCATGGCCTGGTATCAAGAAACTGTCAGAGAGGATGGCCATAAATATATATTTATTTCACATGTTCCCAATAAATATATATTATTTCACATGCTCCCCAGTTTTTATTTATTTTGATTCTTGTTACTTTTCTCTTGATAACTAACAAAGTGAAACCGTCCTTGTTTATTTTAGGTAGGCTATGTTGCTGAGAAGACAAAGACAATCATCTATGTTGTTTGTATCTTTGTGAAATAATGCAACGATATCCCCTATGTATTAATTGACTAGCATTACAACTTTTGAGTATATAGCGATGTCATCACCAGAATACAATTCAGAATCATTAGACAATATGTTGGTCTAGTTAAATATATATTATAGTTTTCATTAGACTAATCAAATAATTAATTAAAATGTACAGTTACTATTTTATTTTATCTCCTTCAATAAAAACTACAAAACTATCAAATATGACTAATATATCAATGATAATTAATGACTATAATAATAAAAATTTGACAACAATCTATGTCTCATCTATCATAATTTGTTTAATTTTATATTATTTAAATAAATTAAACAATCAAATTAGCTATAAAATTAAAATTTAGATTTTTTCGTATATGTTATATTTTGACTATAAATTATAAGAAATTTTAAAATCTCACATTAAAATTTTTGTGATCAATGGTTTAATTTGTTTTGTTACAAAAAGATACAAATAATCATAAAACTGTATTAGTACGGATTTTTATTTAATAAATATTCAAATTAAATAATCTCTTATATATTAATAGAGAAACATTTGAAAAATTATAACCTCAATTTTTCTCTAATTAAAAAAACTCTTTGCTTATGTGCCAGTTAATAAAGCTGTTAATTTTGCTCACGTGTCAGAAAATTATGTTTGTCCAAAATGAATCGAGCTATAGATAATACTGGCTCACATAATGAATCTTAAGTTTTCAATATGGATAAACTAAGCTATACATAATCCTGTCTAACATCATACAATCAACAACATAATAATTGACCTTATAATAAATTAAAGGGAAAATTTCATAAAAATACCCAGCTAAATTTCGTTAAGCATTTTAATATCAAACTTTTTTACTTCCCAGTTTAATACCCAATTAATAATTTTTCTCACGTTAATACATAAAATTTTCAATTTTTCCATTTTTAATACCTGTTTATTTTAATTAAATATACTAATAAGTTTGAAATGAAAATTAAAAAGTTTCTAAAATATACGAAAATATTTAAAAAATTAAAATTTTATTTTAAGATTTTAATAAAGGTAAATAAAATACGGAGAAAATCTAAAATTTTACAACAATTTAATGTTGAAGGTAAAAAAATAAGTTTGTTTTCTTCTTCAAGAAGTTTTCGGGTGAGAAGATCACGGGACGGTAACAACAGACCTACAAATATCCATAATATGCTCGGCATTCGGGATGATGTTCACGATACCTATGCACATCATCGACTCAAATCTGATTTAATTGAAAATATTTGGAACAAATTTGGTAATTCATAATCATGTTGTATCTCTCAATTAAATCATCTTATAAACCCTCATGTTGTATCTTTTTATTTAATCATCTATATATTTAAACATCTCTATATTTAATCATCTTTTTATTTAATCATGTCATAAATAAATCATTTATAATTTTCTTTCAAAAAAATATTTAATATTTTTAATTCTTAAGGACAATATTAAAAACTAAAATTAAGGGTTCAAAGAGATTATCCAACATTCTTAAATAACATCACCAGCCTGCGTTAAATTGAGTAGTTATAAGAACGGAAAACATTTATATATATTTTTATTGAATTTGTTTTAAGTGAAGAAAGAGAGAATGGGGAAGGCAAAGACAAAGCCCACATCGCTGTACCGTCGGAAAAGTGTTATATTTCAATTTACTTGTCCAAATAACTTATTTGACCAGATCTACCGACCCTAGTAATTGTTATATTTCAATTTACTTGTCCAAACAACCAACAGTTAAAATAATAATAGAACTAGATGGTGGCCTTCACACTTATGCGGACTAATATATATATAATTAATTCAATTTTTAATATTTTTTTAAAAAATTTAATCTAAATTATTTTATTAGTTTCAAATATTATATTAGTAAAAAATGTAGTTTTTGTCACTAAACATGTAAAACATATTATCATCATAATAATCTAATAAAATTTTATTAATACTTTAGAATAACATAAAATATAAATCTACAAAAAACATTAGAAATTACTAGTGAAACTTATGAAATCAAACTCTTTTTCATCAAAGTTGTAATTGCATTTTATTTGAATTTCTTTTTCATCTGAGTTTATAGTGACACATATTAACAACATCTATAATAATTAAAAAAATATTTCTATTTAGCTAAAAAATTTTAAAGGCAAGAGATTGTATTTTTGACCTCATCACCTATCAATTCAAATTTGCAAAAACAATATTTCATGCATAATATATTCCAAACATCAAACATTCATGATCTTGATGTTAATTATTTGAATTACTTAAGTATTTTTTTATTGGGAGATAATTTGGTGGTATAAAAGTGAAGCAAACTTTCTTTCTAAAATAAATAAAAACCAAAAAATTAAACGATTTAATATTATTAAAGCAAACATCTTAATAAAACTATAAAATTATTTCTAAAATTTGATAATACTCTTTAATAATAATTATCTCCGTATATGAAGAAAATATTTATTAAATATCATTAAAGTGTTTAAAAACTAAAAATTCAAAAAGCTATGTATTAAAATTAATGATACAACTTCAATAATAGAAAATGACAAATAAGCTTCTAAAAATAGTAAAACATGACAAATAAACAAAATATCTTAAAATCATGAAAAATATGACAAGTAAGAAAAACTAAAGATACCATTAAAATTATTCAATAATATAAAAAAATAAATAATATTATCAATTAAAGTTATTAAGAACATGGCAAAATAAATAACCTAAATTATGGAGGATATGAAAAATAATCAAAACTAAAATTATTAAAAATAATAAATAATTAAATTATCTAAAATTATGGAAAATACAAATAAGAAAAAATAACCTAAAATTATGAAGAATGTGATAACTAAGCAAAATCGTTTCATAAATAATAGTATAGATAAACTAAAGTTATTAAAAACATAATAAATAAGTAAATTACCTAAAATTATGGAAAACTTGAAAAATATGTAAAATTACCTAAAATTATAGAGAACATATCTTAGAGATAGTTTAAAAAATATATTTTTATTTTTTTTGTTTGACTAATATTTAATTATAAATTGTTTTGTATCTTGTTTTTTAAATTTTATAGTAAAAATATTGTTTTCAAATTGAAACACAATATATTATATATATATATATATATAAGAATTATATTTTTTTGATAATTCTATAATATTATTTTATAATCAATAAAATAAATTTCGTTTTATTTATATATAAATTCAGTAAAGATATTATTTAAATTAATAAATTTAGTGAATAGTTAGAGACTAATAATAAATCAATAACCTATCTAAATTTGTAAAACCTAATAAAAAATATGACAAATAAGAAAAGCTAATATAACATATAAATTTAATATTAATAAAATAAAATTCGTTTTTATTTATATACATGATTCATCAAGGCTATTTATTAATATATAAATTAGTGACTCAGCTAAAATAAATAATACATCAATGATAATTTAACTAAAATCTAATAAAAACATGACTAACAAACAAAATTAGCTAAAATCAAGGAGAACATGACAAATAAGCGAAATCACTTCATAAATAATAGTATAGATAGATGGCCGTTTAATACAAAAAAAAAGAAACTAATAGCTGAACTAAATCGAAAAATTAACTTTACACAGATTAATTATTAAAAGATATTTGTGGGCAAGTGTTCGGAATGAAACTATTATTGATAATATATATATGGAGAAATATTTTAGAATATCAAAATGACAATATATATATATATATAATATCCAAAGAGAAAAAATAAATAATAGTAAACAAAAATTGATATATACAGTACAAACCGCATGACGCATGTTATACAGAAAAATATAATTCACTATATATGAGCCCGTTGCGTTGCAACGGGTTTTGTTTGATGTTTTAATTTAATAAAAAATTAAAATAATATATTATTTTATTATAGTTTAATAATTTTGTTTTTTATATATTTTGAATGAGATTTATTTTATAATTAATCATGTCTTAACATGTAAATTCAAGTTAAAATTAATATTTTATGATCATGGTATATAGATGATTTGATATAACCTTTGTAGTTAGGATTAAAGAAAACACTAAACCTAAACGTTTAAACTGAACATAATTTGAAATAAGAAATTGAATTAAAAGTAACAAAAGAAAAGTCAAATACGTCGATTTGAGTCAATGAAAACATTATACACATTCTTATGTACTAATTTAATATTTTATTAAATATTTTTTTGAAATTTTATTTTGCTAGGATTTTTTTAAGAAAACATTTTCTTTGATAAATCTCCTTTTTATTTACAATTAAAAAAAATACTCTTTTACATTTTTGTTTAAGATTTTAGAAAATTAAATTACTTTCATATAACCTATTACAATTATGCTCTCTTTCAAATTTCAGAAGAAAATAAATTCATAGCGAAGAATTATTTTTATTAATTAATAAATAAATTTAAAATTACTATTTTAAAATTTGTATCAGTACTAACTTTACATTTATTTTGTTAATTAAATAATTTTTAGTATCATGTTAATCATCAAATACTCTCTTAAAATATTATCAAATAAACTTTTACAATTCTCTTTTGGTTAGGAAGTAAAACTATTATATAAATTTCATTTGTTTAGGATTTTGTTTTGTAAAAAAGGGAAACAACTATCAAATATTATTTTACAGTTTTTAAGATTTTAGAAAAGGAAATTAATATAACGCAATCTTTCACAAATATATTTTAGAATTTAGAAAATTAAAATTTCTATCAAATAACTATTTCCAGTTATATTAAGTATTTTTAAAAATTGTCATTTTCAAAATTAGTTTATTGTCAGTATCACTAATATTTTTAATTTGTTTTCTTAATTAAATCATTGTTAGTATCATGTTTATCATTAATTTTTTAAGTAAAAATTACTATTAATATAATTTTTCAATTTTCTCTGGTCAAGATTTATAAAATAAATAAAAATATTAATTGGTTAAGAAAATACTAAGGTAATAATTTCATGCAAATACTATTCTGTGTATGTAAGAATAATATGGAAGATTAAACCTAAATATATATGTGAAATATTTGTAGCTATTTTTGGTCATAATTTTTAAAAATAAAATTACCTATTAAAAAGGAAAGTTAGTTACTTATAAGAAAATAATAATACTACTTTTACAATTTTCTTTTAATTAGGCTTTTAAATAAGTAATATTATTTATTTTATAGTTAGTTCTTCTTCATGTTTTTTGCTAAATAATTTATTATACTTCTAGAATTTTACAATTCGTTTTTGTTTAGTATTTTTTTTACAATCCATTTCTTTGGTATTTTTAGAAACAAACATTATATTTTTTTCTAAAAACAAAAACTAATTATTTGCTTGTAGCTTCTTACAATTAGTTTTGTTTCGACTTTTAAAAACATTAGTATCAAATATTTTAACAATATATAATTGTAAAAGATTATGCAAGAGTAATTTTTTCGAATATTTTTTTTAAAAAAGATATAAAGGGCTATTTTGTAATGAAAAGTTTCGTTTTCTAAATATCTTTAAATAAAAACAAAGATAAAATATGTCATAATATTTTTTAAAATAGTAACAAATAAAAATTTTATTTTTAAAAAAATATTTTTGTGTAGATTTTTTTTAAAATTGAAAATTACTATGAAATATTTTAACAATCTTACAGTTTTCCTTTTCTAAAATTCTGTAAAAGAAATGTAAAAGACTATGTAATAGTAGTTTCCTTTTCTAAAATCTTAAAAAAAAAGAATTTAAAGTAATATTTTGTAATGAGAATTTTCCTTTTTTAAATATTTTTTAAATCATAAAAAAAAGAATTGTATCATATTTTTGACACATGTCACCATCTTAATAAATCTAATGACACATGTCGCAATCATGTTAATTAGTAACTTTGAAAACTATGCTTCATATAATAAAATAGTACATGAATTTTCCTTATTTTTATGAACATTGTGTTAAAGTTGTTACAATTCAATGTTACTTGATTATTTTTATTTTCTACAACCTACTCGTTTTCAATAGTCTTTGAATGTGGCCATCAGTTTAAATTCACGCTTAATTATTCTAATTTTCATTTATAGGATACATAATAAAATTGTGATTTTTATTTAACATGCACATGTTTTATCATATATATCATTTTTTATAGTAACGATTAACAAAATTTTCACTACGAGATGGTGTATAATAAAAGCTTTGAAATATACTTTTGTAACACATGGTTACAAGTTAAAAAAAAAACAAAATGTTACTTGAATGTGTTGTATAAGCTAAAAATGATAATATTATATATCTGTTAGTTATTTTAATTCATAGCAAATAGTTGCTTAGGTTAGGTGGATAGGGTTTATATAACACACCTATGTGTTTGGAAAATCAATCGATATCTTTACAATTAAGAAAAGAAAATTTAAAAACAACGAATTAACTTCCCAACAATTACTGGCTTCCAGAATCTGGAAAAAAAACTTTTTACTATATAAATCATCTCGATCTATCCAACATTTTCACAACACAATAAACAAAACTATACACTTTGAATTACACATTCACAGTAATTATGGCAGCTAGAGGGTTACATAAAATTTATAGGGAATTCATGATTGTAACTTTATTTACAGTGATTTGTTCGATACAAGTCTCTGATTCAGTCCCAAGAGATGTGTGTATAAAAGTTCATGTCATAAATCAATGCATGAAAGCATCAAAAAAAGCAACTCCAGCAGGTTGTGACAACCCGTGCAAGATCATTTGTGATCCATTGAATAATGAGCGATACATGGTCCCTGATCAAGGTTATCGTAATCCTGTAAAAAGGTTTTGTGATACATTTGGTTGGAAATGTCAGTAACTGGTATTTGTTTTGTAGGGATTTTTTTGTTACAAAAAAAAATCTGGAAAGCTAAGCGTGTAATTTATTTTTAATGTATATTTATATGTAACTAGGGGTGTTCCAGCGCTACGCGCCGGTTTTGAACATTATATTTTCTGGATGTAACAATTTAAATATATAATTTGACTGCTAATATGTATTTAATGTGATTCTAAAAATGTAACTATTTTGGCGTCTTAAAGAAAAAAAAACTTTTTCTAAAAATATATTAATTTTGCTTTATCCCATATCAATTGATATAAGAATTATTGGATGAATGAGTTATGTTTAAATAAATTAGTGGATAGTATATTGTAGCTTATTTGATATTATTAGGTTGATCATAGTGTGCGTATGATTACTGTTTCATTTACTTGATATTGTATCTGAAGGGAGTTGTACCCATTAGTAAATCAGCAGGTCGTGGACAGTTAACTCCACGTACACGGAGATGTGAATGTATATTTTGGAGACTACATACACATTGATGTCAGCTTATCCGTAGTCGATCGTATGTCACGAACTGGACTGATTTGGCTTGTTATTGAAGAATAGGTATGGATTAAAGGAGTCTTCAATTATAATCAATAGATGATAAAAGTTGAAGTAACTTCAAATATACATACGTAAAAAAAAAAAAAAATCAGATAAGAGTTTGTTGTATATTTCCATTTACGTTGGAACAAGGAAAAAAATTAAGAATATTGATAAAGGCGTTTTTATCAGAAAGATTTGATCATGGCAAATGCAGTGGTCATACAAATTAACTCTTAAAATCCAAAAATATGCTTACAAAGACATTTACAAAAATTAACAGATTGTACTATGCCCCTTGGCTTTGATGTGTGTTTCAGCGCGGCCTTTTCCTGATGAAGATACGTAGTTTTGATCATATCCAATACCAACCTCTGCTGTCGCTTGACTGTGTTTTGGTCATCAATGAAGTCAAAAGAAGTTCACTTTCCCGGTAAAATTTCGCATGTAGGACTGTGTTGATCCACATGGGCATGCACACCCAAAATCTGGATTTTGTGATGACAGAATGCTTCTTGAGTCGCGACCCACCATGTTCCAGTTTGTTTGCTTAGCTAAGTTAATCATAGTGTTTTTGTTCTCTGTAGCTGTCTCCTTGTCAAGTATTATGGTCATTGCTGACGGGTGAGTGAATGTCATACATGACAGAAACTGGACCGAGACAACCTGTCAAAGGAAACCATAGATACTTTACTATATATTTACCTAATCGACTCCAATAGATATAAGGTAAGACAAAAGAAAAAGATTTATGATTTACAAAATCGTATAGAAAAAGAGAGAAGGTTTACATACCTTAGAGGATGTATGGAGTCTTGTATCATTTCTGCATAGAATAAAACTATATTCAGCAATATTAGATGATCAGTGAGAACCCAAGCATACACTTTTCTTCTGTGAACCACATTTTGAAAAAAAGACATACATAAAAAAAACAGGTGGTTATGAATGATGACAATGTCTTATTCACCTTATTTAAATTGTCTGGCCTAGCAGTGTAACCTGCATATATAAAGAAGCCTCTCTTAATAAACCCTGAAGTTTTTTTTTTTTTTTTTTTTTTTTGAAACACTAATAAACCCTGAAGTTTTAGAACTGTATTAAGTGTAAAATCATATTGATTTTTAGAGCGAGAATAAAATTTCAACATAAAGAGTTTACATTTCCAAATGTTATGCTACCTATAATATCCCACCAAGATCAGATGGGCTTATACTGATTGGTTGGCACTTGGCACCTGAGTCCAAAAGAGAAACTGCTCAAACTAAGATTTAGCTTCACTTAAAAACAAATGATGAATCAAATAAATAGGGGCAATTACCATATTTAGAACTTCAATTGGTTTAATATGCTGCACAATACCATTGGATCGAACAATTGGAAATCTACAGAATAATTTGGGTAATGTTTTGAGAAGACAGGTATTCTTACGCAAGAGCGGCGACATTGTGTGCCTTCCAGAACAAAAGACACGATTTGGATTCATCTGAGGCATCAATGGAGGAAACAATATCATTGATTCCATCTAACGCATCTTCGGTCAGATTTCCACGACCCTGAAATCTGATTCCATTCTCCCCTTCACCGTATCCTTCAGTGGCTTTAAATCCAAAATCCAAAATCGCATCGAGCTAGTTAATTTAAAAGAAATCCAAGGAGTAGGTTAGTTATGAACCAAACCGAACATAACCCAGAGAGAAAGAAATAAGCAAATACCTGTAGTTCCAAGACTATGGCTTTACAAATGAAATCGTCAAGACAAAGCCCTTTCAACCATGGAAGATGAAGATGTTTCCAAATAGGATCGTGGAAAGGCAACTTTTTATGAGATTTCGAAGACTGAAGAGAAACCATCAATAAATAAGAAGATTAATGGTAAAAACTTTAAACGTTGACGGGGTGATCTGAAAAGCCATGGCGCTTCTGCTTTCCACTTCCGACATCTGAAGGAAGCGATCCTATTAACATCTGGACATGTTTGCAAGATAAAAAAATAAAGCCCAAATCAAAAACATCGTTCAGCAAATGATAGAATGACAAGTGTCATAAAACCCCCCAAGGAGAGAAAAAACTCTACTTTATTAGTAAAGATCTGTTGTATTATACGAGTGTCTGGCTTGTTTTTAATGCATACGACCATTTCCATCCATTAGGATCCATTAAAGGTCCTGATGATTAAAGTATGAATAAATAATGTGATTTGGAAAGTTTAGGACTTTGATTAATTTTCCTCCTCCAATGAGAGAACCCCTATGGAGGTTTTAAATACGCAAGAGCATATGTTGTGTAAAAAAACAGAAACAAAGATTAGGATTAAACCTCAAAACTTGACCAACCTTCCAAAATGTCTGAAACCAACCGGTGTACAACAATAGCTTCTCCAATCTTATGCAAAAATCAGAATGAACGATGGTTTCTTGAGAATTCATAAATGATTTATTCCAGATAGGTGGTGAAGTCAGAGAGTCTAACCGCCGCTCCCCTCTTATATCCTACATCCTCCGCACAAAAGAGTGCTCCATCGCCGACGTCCGCCCTGTCTCTATGACCATTCGCTCGACATTCCCGACGAAGAATGCCGCAACGTCTACTGGAACGCACGACTGAGGAACCTTGCCAAGAACCCTATGCAAACTATAGACTGTTCATTTCGAGATCTGTTAACCCCATCAGATCCATCAGCTGCAGACAAGTCGTTTGGTGTGAAAACAGTGCTTCTAGGTGGTAGATCGCTGTTACTCCCTCAATTATGGTCATAAGATCTCGGAATGAACGGTCTTTAGCTAAGAGCTAGTTCATGTACCACAGACGAAAAATACAAAGGCGGATAGTCTAGCACGCAGTGTTAAAAACCAACTGTCTAGGGTTGCAGAGAAAATCCTAGACAGAGGAAGATATATGGTGCTAAAAACCAACTGTCTAGGGTTGATAGTCTAGCATGCAGTGTCGAACGTAAAACAGATTTGCTTAGCGAGGCGAGGACTGTGTCTGGGCGTTTACCATGTGCTACAACAGGCAGGATTTGCCTGAAATCACCACCTAGAAGCACTGTTTTCCCACCAAACCGGCTTGTCTGCAGCTGATGGATCTGATGGGATTGACAGATCTCGATAACTCATATTGTCTGAAACTCATATTTTCCAACCCTAAATAATTTATCACAAAATAAACTAGACTTTGATGAAGAAGAACTTTGATGAAGAAGAACTAGATGTTTACATCAGCGTACTAGCTAATAATACTCTCAACAGGTTTGTGGCTCCTTCCTCCAGTATTATTCCCATCTCAACTCAAGTTTAGATATATGCTAACTTTTATGTTCTTTTGTTTCACTTTCACAGTTTTGGTTTTGTTTATTTTCTCGGAGAAGGGGCAGTGGACAAGGCCTTGCAGCTTAGTGGACGTGACATGGGTGGATGGAATGTCATTGCTGATCCTCATCCGTTTCCGAAAGATGCAGACTGGTAGCACAGATAATATATATATATATATATATATATTTTTTTTTTTGGTATTCTCTTCTTTGGAGATGTCTTGATAACATATATTATTTTAGCCGCCCTGTCGTAGCAGTTCAAGGATATGATACTAGTCTTAGTAAGACTGATATCAAGAAAGTGTTGACTAGACATTTCTCTTCATGTGGAAAGGTCACCAAAATCCGGGTTCACAAGCGGTGTGTGCATGGCTTAATTCTTCCTCTCTTCTATTAAAACAAAGCAAATACTAAACTTAGGAGGACTTTGTGTCTTTGTTTTGTTTTTGTTTTGTTTTACAGGTCAGGTGTACCTGCCGTGTATGTTTATGGAGAATGTGCGGAAGAAAAGGTGCGGGATCTTGATGGGAGCTACATTGGAGAACACAGAATAATTGTTAAGCTTGTTAGTGCGCGGAGAATATACACCGTCCACCCTCGTTGTCGTCATCGCGGCCTTTCCAAGGTACATAATTTTGATTCCTGGTTCCTGTTTATTGGTAACAAACAAAGTAAAACCTTCTGAAGAGTAGAAAAGCTGTTGGATCTACTGGGAGAAGACAAAGACAATCTCTAATTTGTTTAATATCTTTGTGAAATGGTCTGACTGGTTTAACCGCAGCGGGTGCGGTTGCGGTTGCGGGAGTTTGCGGATGCGGGTGGTTGCGGTTTCTAGCGGTTTTAAGCGATTTGTACGACTGGTTACCAGCGGTTGAATAATAAATTAATAGTACTTATATTTTCTATAATTATAAAAATACCAAAAATCATAAAATTGTAATAAATATCAAAGTTATATTTAGAAATTTATAGTTATAAAATTTTTAAAATTATAAAAAGTATTAATTGAAATATAATAGATATATTTTAGTATTTTAATAATTTTAATTTAAAAGTTTTATTGAATATTTTTGTTTTTGTATTTATATTGTTTTTGAAAAAAAGAAAAAAAATTTTACCCTCCCGCGACCGCTCGCAACCGCAAACGCTAGTTGAAACCAGCTTTTGAATTTATGAGGTTTGAGGCGGTTTAAAGCGATTTGAAGCGGTTTAGAACGGTTTGAGTGATTGTTGCAAAACGCCAACAACCGCTACCAACCGCAAAAGCTGCGTTTGCGGGTGGTAGCGAGAAAACCAGTCAACACCTAGTACTTTTTATGCTTTTTTTTTCTTCTGGACTTCAAAGTAAACTCTAATAATCGTCTTCTGCTTTCACTGGAACTTCTACGTATTGTATTTTTATTTTTCAAGCTTTAAACTAAAAGCTTAATAATCATGTGCGCAATAATCAATATTTTCAAATATATTTTTGAGGCAGAGCTCAAAATTATGTAACAAAATGGTCATTTAATTCCAAAGAAAGCTGAGTTCATTTGCGATGACCAATAAGATTAAATTTATACTTTTTCAGAACAGTTTTTAGCCCCATACTAAACTCAATTTATTACATCATGTAAAAATTGGTCGCATCCCGAAAACTTTTGGGCTTGGTTCAAAATTGAGTTTCAAAGTAAATTCAATTTTTTTTGTTCAAAATATATTTTCCCAAAAATCTGTTTCTATTATTCTAAACATATTCACTTATTTTCATTTATTTATAAGCGTGAAACCCAAGATGATTAAAAAAAAGTAACATAACTGAAACACTTACATCTCTATTAAGATTATTCTCGTAGGATGTAAACAACAAAAGTGAACAAGTGATTGGCCCCTTTTTCAATTCCTTTAAAATCTCATATGCCACAAATTCATCAGAGACTTTCTCTTCTTCAAATACTTCAATTTCGTCCACCTTCAGCCTTCACGATCCTCACCTTGAATGGAAAGGTACTTATCCCTGGCTAGTTTCCCATGCTTCTTGAAAAATGTCTCACCATGTATTATAAGAGCTATTGCGTAACAGATATCATGGTTTCTTAAGAGAACAATTATGAAGACATCATTTTGTTTTATCTTCAAATAAGCTTACATCTAACTCACAAATGTTGTAACCATTTTTTATTCATGCTAAGAGGATTTCATGTCACCAATATGTACTATATATGTACAGTTCTACATATAATTCATTCAATCCAAGTAAGAGAAACTTAAAGTATGACAAATAACTAACAAGCCACTAATCAAAACTGGTCGATAAAATAGAAATGTATGTGTACTACGTAGAATCCAGATATAAAAAGTAAATATGATCAATGACTAACAAGCTACTAATCCAAATTGGTCACTATATAGAAGTGTTGGTCTAGCATAGCGGCCTATAATACAATATTTTTATTTAAAACATTTTGTTATCTGAAAATTTAGTCTTCTGCATATTTGTTGAGATAAACAATTACTATAAAATGTTATATTAGAATGATCTTTTCATAATAGATTTGTGTTGTGAAATTTGTAACTCTAAATCATAACCAAATAAAATTTTTGAAAAATACAACACTTACAATAAATCCTAGCATCAGCGCCAATGAATTTTTCTATTTCTCCAAGCTGCAAACTATATGGGCGCCACCAACAAACTCGATGTGCCATTTTTTTCTGGTATCATTTGCCACATGATGAACCATCCTTTAAGAAATTCATTTGAATCATTCATTGAGAAACATACCAAAAACATTTACACTTTTGTTATGTTTTTCTTCTCTAATATTATTCATAATCAATTGTATATTTTGGTATATTAAATTTTTTCTAAAGATCGGAATTACACTTTTTGTTAAAAGTGAAATTTACTTATTTTTTTTGTAACTGACGTGAAATTTACTTATGTTTTGTTATTTCATAACTCTTTTTCCCAATAAGTTTATTTAGCTGAACTATGGCAAAAATAAAATACAAACTTTATAGTACATATTTTTTTAGGAATACACAACACATAATGAGAAAAATCTTACCCAAAATAGAAAAGATCAACTTTTATCAACAAAAAAACAACAACATAGAGACTGAAAGTCCAAAAATTAGAAGTCCCACAACGTCAGGTGAAATTATAATCAGACTAATCTTCCAAGCAGCCACGTCAAGAGTTTGTATGACAGCAGCAGCGTCCTGAAGCTTTTACGTGTCACTTTTTCACTGGTTCATCGCTTTAAAAGGAACCCAACATCAGGAAAAAATATAAGGAGAGTTATTGGTAAGTGAATTCTCATGAATTTTAAAAAAGATTCAATTGTTATTGGTTCTTAGATTTTAAAAATCTCAATAAAATTCATTGTTATTGGTTTAAGATTTTTCATAATTCATTCAAATTCTTTGTTATTCAAAAATATTTGATATTATAGATTCTTTAATTGTAACTAAATCTAGTGTTATTGAGAAATTGATTTTATTCATTTTACTCATGTGACTCAACTTTCAAAATATCATGTATCCATGTGATTTTCAAAATCGATATGATAATTCCTAACAAATATCTATTGCACCTTAAATCCAATTATATGCCCAAAACTATAATTCATTACATTTGGTATACCTTTGCATTTTTGAATATAAAATTATATTCATACACAATAACAGTTTGATTTTTTTTAAATAGTTTGAAAAATCATTTTCTAATTTCAAAAATATTTTTTTTAAATGAAAAATTTGAAAAAATAAAATATGTAGAAAAAAGATTCGAATTTAAAACATATAATTCCAAATTATTAAAAAATATTATTTTATTATTTCTTTATTACTCTTTATATACAGTAGAACCTCTATAAATTAATAATCTATAAATTAATAATCTCTATAAATTAATAAATTTTGCTGGTTCCAAGTTGGGCCGGCGTTAAATATAACATAAATCGATAAAATAATAAGATAATAATATTTTTAAAATTCCTATGTAAATACATAGTCCCATTAAAATCATAATTTAATAATCTATCTATATATAATTTTTATATAAGTACAAGTTAAATATTATATTGTTGGTTTTATATTTACAATGAAAATTCTTTATTTTTCTTAACATTTCAATATATTTTGATAATATTTAGTAAAATTATACCGAAAACTACTTAACAATTCTATGAAACATAAAAAATATGGAAGTCAAATTTCTAAAATTTAAACAATGTTCATACGGTAAAATAAAATATTTTCTTTTTTTATATAAATAAAAATATTCAAAAATAAAAAAAAATCTAAATAAGGAAACTTTTGTAAATTAATATCTCTATAAATTAATAAAATTTCAAAGTCCCAACATTATTAATTTATAGAGGTTTTACTGTATATCTATATAGCAAATCCGCCTCTTTGAAGAAAAAAAAGTCTGCCTCTTAAATCAAAACTCTTTTGGTAGGCCGAATTAATAAAAATCTCTACCAATGTAAATAAGTTAATGATCAAAATTTATAAGTCGATGTATATGCATTTTCACAATCTGCATAATCTCTAAAATCTACCAACTCCTAAAATTCACAAACTTGAGTACGGAAGGAGCTTTCTGAAATCACCATAGTACCCCTTAAATTATCGAACCCGAAAGAAAGAGTAAGATCGATTGCATATCTTCTCTCTAGTCACTTTGGCGTCTCTTTGATTTTTTCTCCGTTCGTCGGTCTCTGGATCCCACCGTCAACCCTTCTCCGGCCAATGACTATGATGACTACGCCTCCGGTTGATGTAATCTCCGATTCATCATTTTCTGTCTGTTTCTGGTTAATTGGATTGGCTCGTTATGTGTTCGCTCTGAATCTGCTTCTGATTGTTTGTTTAGCTGATCCCTTAGGGTTTTGATTTGAATTTGAACCGATTGAATCATCGTTGCAGGGTGGTGTGATTATTGTTTTATTTTGGTGTGTTAGTTTAGTGATTGTGGTTTCTATTTTTGTTGTTTTGATCACCGTTGGGGAGAGATTAGGGCTTTTTTTTAGTGAGAAGTCTTATTCATAGTGGTTTGTTCATGTTTTGCAGCAGCAAGAGGATGAGGAGATGCTTGTACCGCACTCAGATTTGGTTGATGGCACTGCTCAGCCCATGGAAGGTAATACTTTTTTAGGCTTGATTCAGTTTGATCCACTGATAAAGTTTCTCGTATTCTTGATCTTTCGATTGAGGGATGAGATAGATATCTTGTAGTACTTGAGGGTCTTGTGCTAGGGTTTTTTGTGACATTTCCTGGTGTTTATATTCCACACCAACTGTTTGATGCATATGTAGTTACTGAAACTGAGGCTGCTGTGAGTACTGTGGAGAACCAGCCAGCTGAGGATCCTCCCACTCTGAAATTCACGTGGACTGTCCCTAACTTCTCTAGGCAAAACACCAGGAAGCATTACTCCGAAGTATTTGTCGTTGGAGGTTACAAATGGTAATTAGGATAAAACCTAGTTGCTCTGTAGTTTCTTGTTTGTTCCAATTTGCATTTTGATTGGTTGACACCATTTGGATTTTTGCTTGTGCAGGCGCATATTGATTTTCCCGAAAGGGAACAATGTTGACCATCTGTCCATGTACTTGGATGTTGCTGATGCTGGCAGTTTGCCGTACGGTTGGAGCAGATACGCTCAGTTCAGTCTGGCTGTTGTCAATCAAATCCATACCAGATATACCATTAGAAAAGGTACCTTTAAATTTAGTAATGATGTATATATACACCCTGAATCCTGAGTTTATGCATTAAGCATATTATTTATATGCACAAGAAGGGGATCACTTTGTTCATACGTGAATATAAATTATATGATCATGTTATTGCTATCTTAAGCTTTAACTGTATGCCCCAGAGTGAAAAATATATTTATGCCCTGCGCCCTTTTCTGCTTCTCCATTAGGCTGAAATATTTAACCTAGTTTCTGGCGAACTTGGTATTCTCATAATGTAGATGTAAGTGACCCTTTCTGATACATATTTCATTGACTTCATGCTTCCTATATGTGGTACAGAAACGCAACATCAATTCAATGCAAGAGAAAGCGATTGGGGATTTACATCATTCATGCCTCTCAGCGAACTTTATGATCCTAGTAGAGGCTACTTAGTGAATGATACTGTTTACGTTGAAGCTGAAGTCGCTGTACGTAAGGTTCTCGACTACTGGTCTTACGACTCCAAAAAAGAGACTGGTTTTGTTGGTCTCAAGAACCAAGGTGCAACTTGTTACATGAATTCTCTCCTACAGACACTATACCACATACCTTACTTCAGGAAGGTTAGATATATTTTCGTCTTTTTCCAGTATAGATCCTTCGGGTTCTCTCTGAATTCCAAACCAAGACAACTGAATCTTGTATGTTGCTTGTAGGCTGTATACCACATGCCGACAACTGAGAACGACGTGCCCACAGCAAGTATACCTTTGGCTCTCCAAAGTTTGTTTTACAAGCTCCAATATAACGACACTAGTGTTGCGACAAAAGAGCTGACAAAGTCGTTTGGTTGGGATACATATGATTCTTTCATGCAACATGATGTCCAAGAACTCAATCGAGTTCTCAGCGAAAAACTTGAGGACAAGATGAAGGTAATTTTTTTTTCTGCTGCTGTTATTCCATGATTTCTTCCTCAGATAGTGTTTCGAGCTTCTTCTTTACTCTACAGGGAACTGTTGTAGAGGGAACAATACAACAGCTATTTGAGGGCCACCATATGAATTACATTGAGTGCATAAATGTAGATTACAAATCTACACGGAAAGAATCATTTTATGGTATAGTATGATACAATTTCCCTGCCCTTTATTTTCCTTTCATTAAACCAACGTTTTTGTCAATTTGTCATGTTCTTATCTCTTATCTTATGGCAGACCTTCAGCTGGATGTTAAAGGCTGCAAGGATGTTTATGCTTCTTTTGACAAATATGTTGAAGTTGAACGCCTTGAAGGAGACAACAAATATCATGCAGAAGGACATGGTTTACAGGTTGATTATTCTCACTCTTTCTATTTCATTATACTTGGTGGGGATGGTCGTGTCATTCTAAGCGGGCTTATTTCGGTACTAGCAATTCTTTTATACTTTACAACGCGAGAGTTATACATACAACCTAAACTAAGAGATCTTAGGGAACCTTTTCCACTAGTATTTTCTTGCAAGTCGAGTTAATTACCACTGACCAATTGTAGTTATTACAAGGGTAGTTCTTACTCCTTACCTAGTCTTATTCTGGAGGAACCACATGTCTACTGTGTCAGGATGCAAAAAAAGGTGTTCTTTTCATCGACTTTCCACCGGTTCTTCAGCTCCAGCTCAAGAGGTTCGAGTATGACTTCATGAGGGACACCATGGTGAAGGTTAGTGTTTGAAGTTGCATGTACCTAGAAATTGAAGATGTGGCTGTGACCATGAGTTGTATTTACTCGTTTTGTGGTGCCCTGATTTATGAATGCTGATGTAGCTTTTATTGATAGATAAATGATCGGTATGAATTTCCTCTTCAACTGGATCTTGATAGAGAGAATGGAAAGTATTTATCCCCTGATGCTGACAGGAGTGTCCGCAACCTTTACACGCTTCACAGGTATTTCCTTCATCTTTCGATCTACTCTAGTAGATTCTGCAAGTGCTTGCACTTAAAAACTAGCCTCGGTTTAAATTGAGAGGGTTTGATTACATATCTGTATTTCGTTGAACGATAAGTCTTCTTTGATCATCTGCTTGGTCGTCGTGTTGAATATGCTTTACGTAGTTTATATTTACCTTGCACATGCACAGCTAATTAACATTTTATGATAGTAGCAAACGTTTTCATTTTCATTTGGTTGCTGCACGACAATTTCCTACTTGACCTGCTATCTCTTATTTGTCTGCAGTGTGTTAGTTCATAGTGGAGGAGTACATGGTGGACACTATTACGCTTTTATAAGGCCGACGCTCTCTGATCAGTGGTATGCAGATACTATTTTAACATATTTAGTCTGTGCATTCCTCTTAGACTTCTGTCTCTTCTCATGAAAAAAAATTAAGCTTCTACCTTTCAGGTATAAATTTGATGATGAACGAGTCACCAAAGAAGATTTGAAAAGGGCATTGGACGAGCAATATGGGGGTGAAGAAGAGGTTGCATTTTATTGCTACATTTTATGTGATTTAAAAAGTGCATTGCCTATTTCTTTTACCTGACATTTGCTTTGGTGTCTTTCAGCTACCACAAACTAATCCTGGTTTCAATAACCCTCCTTTCAAATTCACAAAGTACTCGAATGCATACATGCTTGTATATATCCGGGAAAGTGACAAAGATAAAATAATTTGCAACGTTGACGAGAAAGACATTGCTGAGCATTTAAGGGTAAAATATTTTCAGTCATTTTCCCAGCTATGTGCGTCTTGGTTTAACCTGATCGGTTCATTGCATTTTGACAGATAAGGCTGAAGAAAGAACAGGAAGAAAAGGAAGAAAAAAGAAAATACAAGGCACAAGCTCACCTATTTACGATAATTAAGGTTTCTTATTCCTATATAATTGCCATTATCATATTTCTTAGCTGTTTTAGACTGTAGTTATGGCACTGTTTTTACTAAAACAAATTTTTACATGGAAAGGTTGCAAGGGATCAAGACCTTAAGGAACAAATTGGGAAAGATATATATTTTGATCTTGTTGACCATGACAAAGTTCGTAGTTTCCGAATCCAGAAACAGACTCCATTTCAACAATTTAAGGTATCAGCCGGAATATTTTTCATTTTTATTTTTTCAAAAAGGAAAGAAACTACTCTATTGAAGAAGTGGTTTATGTGAAAGCAGTCTTTCTGGTAACTTGATTCCGCCTTAAAGAAGAACAATTGATCTGGATTTTGTGAGAATTTTCGTATTGCTGCTAGCTAGATAGTTCTTTATGCAGCTGTACTTTAAAGATTTGCCATGTTTGACCACCAATCTTATGCTGATATAGGAGGAAGTGGCCAAAGAATTTGGTGTACCTGTTCAGCTACAGAGGTTCTGGATTTGGGCAAAGCGACAAAACCATACCTATCGTCCCAATCGCCCCCTTACTCCTCAGGAGGAATTGCAACCGGTAGTGTTATCCTTCTATATGCTATTTATGCTTGTAGTTTTACCTGTACATTTGAGTTTATGCGAAGTAATACTCCAACTATCATAGTGTCTGATCTTTTTTTTTTGAAACACTCATAGTATCTGATCATCCGCTAGCTTTTTGTTACTATGTTATAGTCTTCACATCTAATTATCTGATTTTTGGGTTCCAACTGTCTCTGCTACAGCTGTCTTAAACCTGTTATTCGTCAGTATTTCAGAATTTCCTAGCACAGGTTTCTCTGTTGGCTTTGAAATGAAATTCCCTGGTTGTATGCTGGAAACTATATTTTTAACGTAGAATTATGAGTCCCTTGCTGATAAACTTTATGTGCATTATGTATGAATGTGTTTTATATGGAAAATGGGATTTGTAGGTTGGCCAAATACGAGAAGCATCTAACAAGGCGAACACTGCAGAACTTAAGCTGTTTTTGGAAGTAGAGTTACTGGTAAGAACTCCTGGTTGCAAAGTTAATTGTTGAAGCCTTTATTATTGTGGGAAAAACAGAAGCGAATTGATCAACTGGGAAGATGAGCTAATATTTTCTTACTGATTCTTGGAATTAGGTTGAACGTCCTATTGCTCCTCCTGACAAATCGAAAGAAGATATTCTTCTTTTCTTTAAGCTTTATGACCCCGAGAAGCAAGAGTTAAGGTAATATTATTTTCCACATTATCTTTATTCGCTCTGACTTCTATGTAAAATGCTCTACCACAGCTTTCGTTTATAATTTTTTTCTTGTGCTACCAGGTATGTTGGTAGACTGATGGTGAAAAGTTCCAGTAAGCCTATGGATATAACTGGAAAACTGAATGAACTGGCTGGCTTTGCTGCTGATGAAGAAATAGAACTATTTGAGGTTTGCTGCTGACGTGGTGCTTAACCTTATTTGTATCATTCTTCTGTTATTGAACTAACCGTTTTTGGGACTTATTTACAGGAAATCAAGTTTGAGCCATGTGTAATGTGCGAACATCTGGATAAGAAAACTTCATTCAAATTGTGTCAAGTAATTATTCACCCTTGTCAACAGAAATCAGTCTATGTCTCTTCTTTTTACATTGGGCTTCTTGCTTTCAGATCGAAGATGGAGATATCATTTGCTTTCAGAAACCTCTTGGTAACAAGGAGATTGAGTGCCGCTACCCAGCTGTGCCTTCGTTCCTTGAATATGTCCAGAATCGACAGGTATAATTTGACCAATCACGGGTTTTTAAAGTCAAGCTTGGTAGAGTTAGGCTAAGTATATCTCTCAAATGTAAAGCTTTCTTTCTAGCGGCAAATAATTGTTTAATGATTTAGGCTGGTCTGGTAGAGTGGTTTCATGCAGCAGCTCTGAATTCACCCGTCGTACTATATTTGTAGCACAAGTTCCTTACATGCTAATCGAACCATAGCAAAATGTATACTGATATCCACTAATTCTTTTTACTGTGTTGGTATGCCCGCATTCCTTATTATGGGCTTTCGTGACTAATGTTCTGAGAAATTGTTTTTAGCTGGCATTATTTGGTTGGCAATTAACTGTTACGGTTTGTGATTTTGTAGCTGGTCCGATTTCGTGCTCTGGAAAAACCTAAAGAAGATGAATTTGTTTTGGAGTTGTAAGTACTTCTGTTGTGAACGAATTTGTTTCAGGTGATTCGCTGAGAAAATCATAACGGTTTTTATTTCTTAGGTCAAAGTTGCACACTTATGACGATGTCGTGGAAAGAGTGGCCGAGAAGCTTGGTCTTGACGATCCATCCAAGCTTAGGCTGACATCTCACAATTGCTATTCCCAGCAACCCAAGCCTCAGCCTATCAAATACCGTGGAGTAGACCATTTGTCAGATATGTTAGTTCACTACAATCAGGTAAACGTGAAGTTCAGCCAACTTTATTATTTCTTCTTACTAAAGAATTGCATGTTTGCTTATTGAAATTTATTTTTCTTTCTTTTCAGACTTCTGATATCTTGTATTATGAAGTTCTGGACATTCCTCTTCCAGAATTGCAAGGTCTTAAAACCTTAAAGGTTGCTTTCCATCATGCCACGAAGGAAGAGGTATGTGTAGATTGTTATTTGTGATTCATATTCTTTTCTTTTGTATATTGGGATTAATTTTCAAGGCTCTTAACCAATCACTATACAGGTGGTTATCCACAATATCAGACTACCTAAACAAAGTACAGTCGGAGATGTTATCAATGAACTTAAAACAAAGGTAAAATTACTGGTTTACTTTCTGAAATAGGTGTTTTCTTTCTTTAAGTTGCTCTCTGGCTTGTATATATATCACTGCGAGATGTTCTTTTAAATGAAGATCCACTGAAATTGATGGCATCCGGATTATAGATTGCTCATCCCCTTGTTTGTTGTTGAAGAAAACTCGTTTTAAGGCTTTGGATTTTAATGATTTCATACAATTACACATTCGATGTGATGATAGCTAATCTAAGTTTATGTCTGATACAGGTGGAGTTGTCGCATCCAGATGCAGAACTGAGAATACTTGAGGTGTTTTACCACAAGATATACAAGGTAACAAGCGGCTTCTTATATTTTTACATTGTAGTCAATAATTTCATGATCCTAAAATGATGGCTTCTCAACTGTCTGCTGATGAAACTCTTAGAACCCTCTCAAATACAACGAACATTAATAAGGTACTTGTATGCCTTGCAGATTTTCCCATTAACTGAAAGAATTGAGAATATAAACGACCAGTACTGGACTTTGCGAGCTGAGGAGGTAATACTAGTCTGCGCCCTTCTATTTACTTTAGTTTTATCTTCAAAGCTTTCTTTTTATATTTTCCCAAGTCTTAGTAGTCGCTGTTCATCAACTATTTTATGATTTTCTCAGTGTACTTGTAGCTTTGTTTCCATGTGATTAAAAAATGTAATTTGGGTTTCAACGTCAGATATTAACCTAAAGAGTTTGGATAGTTATTCTATGGATATGCCGACTTATGTCTTTCTAAATCTCAGATTCCGGAAGAAGAGAAAAATATTGGTCCAAATGATCGCTTAATTCTAGTGTACCACTTTGCGAAGGAAACTGGACAAAATCAGGTGATAATCAGCTATTAAGCTTTTTGTTGTTTAACTGTGGCAAAGTTGCTTATCAGTATCATGTTTGTTTGTTCTCCAGCAAGTGCAAAACTTTGGGGAGCCCTTCTTCTTGGTAATCCATGAAGGTGAAACTCTTGAAGAAATCAAGAACCGTATCCAAAAGAAGCTGCATGTGTCTGATGAGGACTTTGCCAAGGTATGCACGACTGAGTAATTATCAAAGCTTAAATAAAGAAGCGAACGTGTTAATAGATGTATCTGTAATTATGATGGAACTGGTAAAGTCTTATATTCTCATTCATTATGTACAGTGGAAGTTTGCGTTCATGTCAATGGGGCGTCCGGAGTACTTGCAGGACTCGGATGTTGTTTACAATCGCTTTCAGGTATTTATTTCTTCTCTAGTTTTTTTGTTTTTATGGAAAAGCTCGTGCCAGTAAATATCAGAGATCTAACTTGACTTTGAATGGGTAAACAGAGAAGAGATGTCTACGGTGCTTTCGAGCAGTACCTCGGGTTGGAGCACACTGATACTACTCCTAAGAGGGCTTATGCTGCAAACCAGGTAACCAATTTTCTATTTAAGTAGATTCTTTTGCCAGAGGTCCCTCTTGTATTTAACCATTTTGTTTGCGTTGTCCATGTAGAACCGACACACTTATGAGAAGCCGGTGAAAATATACAATTAGCCGGAAGGAAAAAAAGAGAACACAAATGTCGTCAAGACATAGTGGCAGCAACGCTGGACCAAAGGCATCGAATAAGAGGAGGAAAGACCGAGTGTGAGGTGTGGATGATGACCGTAGTAGGATGTTGTAGAGAATTTGGTCTGAATGGAGGTTTTGGGTTGCGCATTGATAGTGTGTTCTTTTCCTTATTTCTTTATTTCCTCTGCTTCAATACTATATGTGTTAATGTATATGGAATGTGTGAGACCATTGGCACATCATGCGATTTTTTTTTATTTCCGAACAAGAGGAATATGGGAAGCAGCCTGTCGCTTGGATTCGGGAGCGCGGTTTGGCTTTCAGAGTTTATATAGAATACCGAAACATTTGTAATTTTAAAGAGATTTCTTGTTTAAGATGTTTTTGACTACCGAACGCGCAAATCAAATATAAAAGCTGCTTTGATTTGATGACTGCACTACGCAACTCTATAGGATACAACACCGTCTGTTGTCTCAACCACTAATCTCTTCATCCGTGTTAGTAGCACCGTGTAAGCTTTCTCCTTATGCCCTGCAAAGTACAAAACCCATCATCATTTGTCTATCCAACACGTCTTTTTGTCTCTGCAATCTGAAGATATGTATAAACTGAAGATCCCAAAGCACTATTGCACGTACCAAGGCCTAAAGTTGGGATTTCATCTGCACGGAAGTAGTAGGACCCGTTTGTTTCCTTCTTGCTACAGAGGACTGAGTTGAATTTCTCCACGGCACTGAGCAGATCCTGGAAAACATAAGCAGGTACAACACAGCATTAGAAGAACATATAAAGCGTGTTTCATTACTATAAAAAGACAACATTCATCAATCTATTAGGCATACTGAAGTGTAGTTTTTCGAAAAGAAAGAGAGGGGAAATCATTGTACCTCCCATGAAGCTAGAGCCTTCATGTAAGAAGGAAGATTCTCATAATCATCTTTTATCAATGTTATAGTTGGCGTTGAAGTTATACCCGTCTCTACTGCCCCATACTCATCTTCTGCAAATACCAAAACTCTTAACATCGTATACAGGAGACTAGTAACAATTTTATTACATTAATGGAAGGCTTTAGAGATAACCATTGGAAAGCTCTGACGTCTTTGAAACATGAAGAGCACTAGTATCAAACGGCTTGCTCCTATACCATATGAAAAAAAAAACTTGGTGACGCACGAGTAAAGAGCGAACACATGAATGATTTTAAACTATTTGTAAAGGCATCAAAACTTACTTGGCTGATTCTTCCAGAGACGTGTAAGGAGGATCCTTCACAACGGATGAGGCAAATCTTGTTGCCTTGCTTTCCGAAGCTAAAGTTTGACAAGCATCCGAAAGACCGAGGCTTTTGAAATTTGGGGAATCATCTAGACTATAGGAAACATTTAAGGAAACACATTCCAACACAAGATTTGTTACAATGCTTATTGTCTGGTTGATAACATAATGCAAAAAGGATACAGGTCGTCCTCGTCAAATCGTTTTATGACTGACCGTTGCAATGAAGGAGACTCCGGATCATCATCATCCTCATGCTTTGAATCCTCACCAAAGTCGGACTCTTCATCTATAGCTTCATCAATCTCAATTCCTAGTTCCAAAAAATCTCAGCTTTAGATCGAAAAAAGGAGGAGAAGAAGAAGAGAGAGTTTATAAGAGTTACCAGGAACGTAGCCGAAGTCACTGAGACGGTCCTGGAGATTCAAAAGCTCATCTTGGTTACTCTTGTAGATCTGATTGCAGTGACCCAGAAGCTCCTCGAAGGAGACAGTGCCGAAAGACATTGATTCCAGGAAGTTCAGCTCGGAGCCTGCTGTGGAGAGTCTACGGTTCAAGCTCTTGATGAAAGTGGAAGAAGCCGAATCTGCAACCAAAAAAAAGTTGGTGAATTTAGGGTTTAAGTGATACAAAAGGGGAAAGAGAGAGACAGGACCGAGAGGGATAGGGCGACGCTGGAGAGATTGATTGAAAGCATCGCAGCTGCTTTGGAGATGGTTGCAGAATCCTCCCAAGCTCTTGCTCAACCTCTTCAGCTCTTCCTCCATCGCTGCTCTCTCTCTCTCTCTCTCTCTCTCTCTCTCTCTCTCTCTCTCTCTCTCTCTCTCTCACTCACTCGATCTCTCTCGGCGGGAATTAGATTAAATTGGAAAAAGATTCTTTCTTTTTTAAAAAGTTTCGAGTTGGTGAAATGAGTGGAAAAAAAAAGATTGGATTTTTATGTGCGACGCGTTCAATGGATAGTGATGATTGATTGAAAGAGATGAGCTTTTTTCATTAAAATAATATTTAAGTGAGAGTAAAGAGCCAATCTCTCTGGGAAAAGCCCACTTTACTAATCCCAAATGGCGTTCGCTTCTTTGTTAGCTCGCTCTTCTTCTCGTCTCTCCTCTTCTAAAACAGCTGTTTCCATCTTCTTTCTCCGCTCTTCTCGTCAGCTCCACTCTTCGACGACGCCCAAGAAAAATGGTGACGTGTCCTCGATCTCTGCGGAGAAGGGTCGCTGGAATTGGTGGTCCAGGTCTCTTGTTCCGTTGGCGATAGCTGCTGCCTCCGCGACCTCTTTCGCGCTTCTGAACCAGTCGTATCCTCCTTCTATCAGCCAATCCTCTGCTTTGGATTCTTCTAAGTTCGTCTTCTTTCTTTTTTCTTTTTCGTAATTGAGAGTCTACACAGTTGTTTGATTGGTTGTTCATCTCTGTTTCCTTGCAGAGGTGTGAAAATTGGTGGGAAAGGAAGTACTGAACTTGTAGTTAAAGGAGAATACAAAGAGGTTCCTAAGGAGCTTTTTGCTGAACTGAAATCAATCCTCCAGGTGCTTCAGATTTTGTATTTGTTCTTTTTTTTTCTACATTTCCTTAGCGCTTATCTTCAAGTTCTGATTAATCTGCTTGAAAATTTGAACTTTAGTTTCATCAGTGAGAAAATGTTTTTTATAAGAGGCTGTGGTTCTGAACTTAGCTTGCCTATTTGTTTCCTTCTTTTTTTTAAAAGGATAACTTGACAACGGATTACGATGAGAGGTACTTCCACGGGAAGCCCCAGAACAGTTTTCATAAGTCTGTTAACATTCCTGACGTTGTTGTTTTCCCCAGGTGAGACGGGACGCCTTTTGCTATCTATGTTAATTACCTGTAGATGAGAATGGTTGTTCTGGCTGTTAGACTGTGTTAGCTGAGTGCCTTATGGTCGTTTCCATTAATCCTTTTTTTTTTAATTTTATCACTGAAATTATAAGAAACAAGAGATTCGATTATGGACATCATCCTTTTAAATATTTGTTTAGGTCCGAAGAAGAAGTCTCCAAGATTCTTAAATCCTGCAACAAATATAAGGTTTGTTAGTTTATAACTTAATAGAGGGTTTCACTGATCAGGCTTTTCAATTAGTATATGCCTACATGCTATAATGCTTGGGATATATAGCTTCCTGGTGTATTGATCTTACCGGCTTTATTCTGATGATCTTCTGGCTTCAATGAAACCACTCCTTGCTCTTTAGCAAAAGATTAATTCAGACAGCATTGTTTTTTCTCTGCTTAGGTTCCTATTGTACCATATGGTGGTGCAACATCGATTGAGGGTCACACCTTGGCTCCAAAAGGAGGTGTATGCATTGACATGTCACTAATGAAGGTACTCCAAATCTCTTGTATCTGACATCAGCGTCCGTTTTGTATCATACAATAAACGGAACCGGTGGGTTCCATAATAAGAATTAGATTTGCAAAGTGTAAGTTTAAACCTGCTTACGTTTGTAAAGGAAAACAATTAAAAAGTTGTATCTAGTTGACTTAGGTATGCCATCATTTGGCATGACGGGATTTGCTAAATTTATACATTTAAACTTACAATATGCATGTAGATGTTATTAAAAGTATGCCACTCAGCCTCATTAAAATCTTCTTTTGCAAACTGTATTAGAGGGTGAAAGCATTACATGTGGAAGATATGGACGTTGTAGTTGAGCCTGGGATTGGTTGGCAGGAGCTCAATGAACAGTTAGAACAATACGGACTATTCTTTCCTCTTGATCCAGGTTAGCCAACATTCAGATAGTGTACCGTATCTCCTAAGATTACAGCTGTACTGTCTGTGTCTTATATTCAGTCTCTTTGGTGGTGTGTACAAGCTTCAGTTTCCACTAACAGTTTGATATATGGTGCAGGGCCCGGTGCCTCCATAGGAGGCATGTGTGCTACACGTTGCTCTGGATCTTTAGCTGTAAGGTAATTTCTGTAACTTTACTATTTGCTTTGATTTGCTAGCCCCATCTTTTCTGATGAATCGGGGTTGCTTTAATACGGTTGGCTTTGATAATTTCTGCTGCTAGCTTGTAGGTATGGAACTATGCGTGACAATGTCATAAGCCTTAAGGTTTGTTGTCTCTTCCACTGATTCATGCATGCTTTATCGTTACAATTCTATCTTTATTTATGTTATGCTCTATCTCATTCTCAGGTGGTTCTTCCTAATGGAGATGTTGTGAAGACAGCTTCTCGTGCTAGAAAGAGTGCTGCTGGGTTTGTCTTCACCCTTCAATTGTCTTCACCCTTCAATTATTTTCTTGATTCTTTTTTCCATTTTTGTAAGTTTATAATTATTGCTTATCATGTCACCAGCTAGAAAAAACTTTGTTTCGTTCAGTTTTTTTTTTGTGCCATGTAATGACTTTTTCATCAAACAGGGGCTAGTTCTAGCTTTTGAGTTAATGGTTGATACCTATCTCAGGTACGATTTGACACGCTTGATTATTGGGAGTGAGGGGACTTTGGGAGTCATAACTGAGGTTACTCTTCGGCTTCAGAAGATCCCACAGCATTCAGTGGTATATAAATTGACTTCTTCCTTTATAGGAAGTTTCTCTTCTTGGATGTTTCAGTTCTAATATCATTCGGAGTGAAGATGTAATTATTATTTATACTTTCAGGTGGCAGTGTGCAATTTTCCTACGGTTAAGGATGCTGCAGACGTGGCGATTGCTACTATGATGTCTGGAATACAGGTTATAGACTTTTCTACTTGTGATTCTGAATGACATGAAACAAAATGGTTATTAGATTCTTCTCCGCTGTACGTTTATCTATATCAGGTGTCAAGAGTGGAGCTCCTTGACGAGGTTCTAATCAGAGCTCTTAATATGGCAAATGGGAAAAACTTGAAGGAAGTTCCAACTCTGATGTTTGAATTTATAGGGACAGGTGAGGCTTGCATCCTTGTTATTGTACATTCCAACTGCTCTTTCAAGCTATCTTACGTTTATACATCTCTGTTAGCAGTGTTACTCTTAGTAATAGTGAATCACTGTCTTCAAATATACTCATATGATTTTTTATCTTTGGTTCCTTTGCTCTCTCTTTTAGAGGCATATGCACGTGAGCAGACTCAAATCGTTCAGCAGATTGCTTCTAAACACAATGGATCAGACTTTGTGTTCGCAGAAGAAACTGAAGCAAAAAAGGAACTCTGGAAGGTAATCCTTTGTCCCACTCCCAACCCTTTCTCCCTTCAACCTCCTAGCGTGAGATGAGAAGAGGAAGGGAAAATCATTCTTGCTGTTTGTTGTAGAGTTTTCTTGCTCTGTGTCTTGCCAGTAGTTATGTTTTCGTGATATTGTCTGTTTTTTATCTTCTGACTAGCCTGGTTATGATATACGATACCAAATGTGAAGAAAACTTCTTGGGGAGATTTTCATTTTGAAAAGGAGGCTATGCCCAAGATAAAACTCTATGGTTATTACTCTTTGTCTTTGTTTGCTTTTCTCTGACTTCTATCTTCTTATGTTGCAGATAAGAAAAGAGGCGCTTTGGGCTTGCTATGCGATGGCGCCAGGTCATGAAGCAATGACTACAGTATGTTTTTTTCGTTAAATACATTCACTGTTGGTTCTAGATGAACTTTCTCAGCTACAAACAGGACACTCAACTCATGCTGATGTTTACATTTTCTTTCCTGCAGGATGTATGTGTCCCTTTATCTCACCTTGGAGAACTAATATCAAAATCCAAGAAAGAGCTTGATGCATCACCTTTGTTGTGGTAAATCTTAGTTGCCTCTGTTCAAACATCATCGTTCAATAAAGTGTATGCTTGCTTGCTATTGTTTATTCTACTTTTAGTGCCGTCATAGCGCATGCTGGGGATGGTAACTTTCATACATGTATTATGTTCGATCCGAACAACGAAGAGCAGCGAAAAGAAGCAGAAAGATTGAACAACCTAATGGTCCACAGTGCACTGTCCATGGACGGTAAATACCTTGTTCCCATTCTAAGTTGTAACGATGCCACTTGGTTCTGAGAATGCGCTTTGTTCCCATTGATCAGGAACATGTACTGGAGAGCACGGTGTTGGAACAGGAAAAATGAAGGTATAGCTCATGTCTTAACCTATTCAGGTTTCTCTATCATGTCTTGACTGTATATTAATGTTCTAAACTGTTGTTTTCTGGTCGTGTGATGGAATGATGGTAAAGTATCTGGAGAAGGAACATGGAATAGAAGCACTGCAAACTATGAAGAAAATCAAGAACGCGTTGGACCCAAACGATATCATGAATCCAGGAAAGCTAATTCCTCCTCATGTCTGTTACTAAGGTCAAAACAGTTATGTGGTCACTGAAACTCTAAAACAATGTTTGGTTACACTCTTGTGGGTAATAATGTTTGTTTGTTATGTTGTTTGCTTGTAATAGACACTGTATCTTTTGGTCTTTATACTGTTTCTCGTTGGTCTATAAAACACCCAAAGTTTTATTTAAGTACAAAACAGTTGATGGGAGAATATTCTTTTATCGTACTGCGTTTACATTGTTATCAAGTGGTAAGGCGCCTAAGGGCATACAACTAGTCATAAGAGGAGAAAAGTCTACATGGATGACTTGGTCACATGAGATGAATCAGCCGCAAAACTATAACAGCATCTATCACACTCACAAGTTTACCGACTTGTGTTTTACAAAGATACCCCTTTGTTACCACCACCACTGTCTGGCCTCTCTATATATATTTTAGTTATATTACGTTGATGCATATTTCCAAAAAGGCTTTAACTAGAAGAAAAAGAATAAAAATGGGTTCACTAGGAGAAGAGCCACCACGAGTAGCAGAAGACTGCATGGGTTTGCTTCAACTCTTGAGCAACGGCACCGTTTTGAGATCAAAGACCATTGACCTGATCACTCAACAAATCCCACTCGTTAACAACGAAACCGTTCTCTTCAGAGACTCGGTCTACCACAAAACAAACAACCTTCACCTCCGTCTCTACAAGCCTGTCTCCTCCTCTAGCCGTACCATCCCCGTCGTGGTCTTCTTCCACGGCGGTGGCTTTTGCTTCGGCTCACGCTCTTGGCCTCACTTTCACAACTTCTGTCTTACTCTAGCATCGTCCCTCCACTCCCTCGTGGTGGCACCTGACTACCGGTTAGCACCTGAGCACCGCCTCCCGGCCGCCTTTGAAGATGCCGAGGCCGCGCTTACGTGGCTCCGGGACCAAGCTGTTTCCGGTGACTGTGACCACTGGTTCGAAGGTGGACCGGGCGTTGACTTTGACAGGGTTTATGTTCTTGGCGATTCCTCCGGTGGGAACATAGGTCACCACCTTGCTTTCCGGTTCGGGTCAGGTTCGTTGAGTCCGGTTCGGGTTTGCGGTTACGTTCTTTTGGGACCGTTTTTTGGCGGGGAGGAGAGAACCAAGTCAGAGGATGGCCCCTCTGAGCAAAAGCTGACCTTGGATTTGCTTGACAAGTAAGCTAACACATATTTTAATTATCTTTAGACGTAACAGAATATAATTTTAAATTTTTAAGTGTGCATAAACATTATAATATATGCAAGTTCATTGAATTGATCAATTAGTACTAGTCATGCTTGCATGACTTCATTGCTTTTAAACTATAACCTAACTATTAACATTATAAATTATCTAAATTATTCTATAGATGTCGTTTTCGGTTACTTTAATTTTCATATTATCTTTTATGCGATGCCAATCGCTGGAATGAATTTGCCGAGTCGCATGAGAGAGACAGCTAGAGTCACAGTGCCTCTTCATGAAAACACAAGACTTTACAGCACATGTCTTTACTTATATATATTTATTTCAAAAACATTGTTCTTTTTACATTGCATTTGTTCATTTGTCGAATGAATATTATACATTAAAAAAAATTATCTTAATCCGATAATAGAGTAATGAAGAACATTTTTTTTTCCATGAAGATCATTTGTTTTGAATACTCGAAACATATTACAATATATGATATATTTAACTATAAATTCGAATTTTGCCAACTAGTTCAAAGGAGTACCAATTCTTACGACATAGAAAAACACACCAGCTTTATAAAGAAAACGACTCTTCTACCCGTATACTTGTTTAGAAACATATATACGAATAGACAACACATAGTGATATAGTACTTCATTTTTACTCTTTTAATAAAAATCAAGAGTGAAACATAATAATAATTTTGATTGGTTTAATTGGCTAAGTCACCACTATTTGACAAATTAGTCTCAACTCATTCAACGTTTAAATGGCTTTTCAAATATATGAATCTATCCATCCACATTGGCTATATGAATCGGTCTTGAGTCTCTTGACGTAAACATCCAGTAGATGGATGACAAGTTAGAAAATATCTTGTATGGAAAGGAATCGAATAACATAAATCCTGAAAGAAATCTGATACAAAATCATGGCAAACAAAAAGGGACCCTACCATAACCGATTATACATTATACTAACTCAGGAAATTATCATTCTTTTTGAAAAAGGTATAGAACTAAATTAGATCGTATCAAATATGCTTAATCCATAACTTGAAAATTCGCTGAAATGTATTAAACTACGCAAACACTATTGTATATTTAAACTTTAGAGTTTTACAAGGTCCACTCACTAACTATCAAATATTTCAAGTTTGTGTATAGTTTAATTAGTTAAAATGCTTTTATACACTCGTGTACTTGAAAATGACAGTATAAGTTTGTGTAATGTTTTTATTTTTTGAACATTTATAAAATGCGTAATGTTGAAGTCATGTATAGATTTCCGTCATCTTTAATTTGTGAATATACGGAGTAGTGACTGTTGGAACAAATAGATAATCAGTATCAAGAACAGTAGCCGATATATTTGGAAAGGAGATAGTGCGTCATGAATTATCCTCGTTTCCTTTATTATCTTAGCTTAACTTGCTTATGATTCTCCTGAGACGTGACTATCATTGTTTCATTGCACACAATATAGATAAAAAGCACAATGCAAATAAGTTGTGATCACATTTAATACAATACTTAACATATTCGAATGACGAATGTGCATATTCATTTATGTTTCTCAACGTGGAGTCATTGCGATCACATATCATTCAAGTCTTCTCTCCAATTGATTGTTTCTCTTTTTCCATTTGAAAATGAGATGATTGACCTGTCGTGTTCATGGCCATTGTCATAAATCCATATGCATAGTAAAATTATGGTATAGTCCATATCAATGTATGTAAATAAAAATACCTAAAATTTAACTTGTTGGAAGGTTTTGGAGACTTTCACTACCAGAAGGTGCAACAAGGGATCATCCCATGGCGAACCCTTTTGGGCCTACAAGTCCTGCCCTCGAATCAATTAGCATAGAGCCAATGTTGGTGATCGCCGGCGGCTCAGAACTTCTAAGAGACAGGGCCAAAGAGTACGCATATAAATTGAAGAAGATGAGAGGGAAAAAAGTAGATTACATTGAATTTGAAAACGAGGAACATGGTTTCTATAACCACAGTCCATCTTCCGATGCTTCGCAACAGCTTCTTCGTATCATTGAAAACTTTATGGACAACGTCTCCAATATATTTTAGCATTTGGCTTGTTGTAGCTAGGTCACTAATAAGAGTTTACATCAACTAGGCTTCCACCTCAATAAGTTTGCTTGGTGAATTATATATAATATAAATACAGGCAATGTTTTTGGTTATCGTTGTATCCTTATCCATCGTAATCATCTTCAATATATGTTTCTTTATATCGTTATGTTAATGTTCTTTACCTCTTTTCCAAACAGAGGTATGCCCAAGTTTATTTCAGTATCCTTCTTCATGTATCCATCTGGAATGGTATATTCTACTACATATATATGACATTTTTTTTCCTTTTGATTCATATGTTGTTTCTTTAACTCTTTTCCATAAGAAGTATGTCGAGTTTATCTTTATTTGGAAACTCGAGCACATTTAAATTGACTCACACATCAACTATTCTCCAATATTTGAAATATTTATTCATATATAATATATATTATACTAGTGAGTGATTTAGTTACATAAACATCAAGAATTCATCCAAATCTAGCGTTCTAGAGCATCGTTAGGCATTAGGTAAATTAATATTTTCTTTCTTTGTGTGAGTAAACCAATGTTAGTACCTGTGAGATTGAGGCATAAACATGCATACAACTTATATCGTGATTTGTGAATGTTGTTGACCTGGTAAGAATGTTGTTGACCTGGTAAGCTTCAACGTCGACGACTCCAATCCTTTCACTCGGAAAGACCAGGCTATCTTTAATAATAACAAGTTAAGAAAAAATGTTTATAGGCAACTATCCACCAATAGCACGCTGAAGTTTTCAACAAACCAAAATATTCAACTGTTTTTTTTAGTCAAAGTAGTTGATCACCACTTAATCCTTTATTTTATTTTTCCATCCACTTCATCTTTTGATTTCAACACGAGGTATAAGTGTTAGAAAGTTAAACATAGTTTTTTTCTCAAATTATAGTATTTTGTTCTTTGCTACTGAAATCGTTATTTCATTCTTGAACATTTACAGACTTACAGTAATTAACCTAAGCAATATGTATATATCTTTGTCTTGTTATAGAATCACAGTAATCGAAAAGATGACATAATACGAAAAATTTCGTTTAAACCTACAAATTTAGTAATTGGTTCTAACATGAGGCAGGCAAGAAGATCAACACTCTTTATTTAAAATCAATCCACATTAGCTGACCTGTACTCCCCCGCAGGTAAAATACACCTCAGCTAACAACAAGATCTCAGCCGTTCATCTCAACCAAAAGAAACTAATCTTCGCCGTTCACTCACCTTCCTTCCACTCGAAGTTACCAAAAATAACCTTAGTCGTCATTGTCACGAGACTCCTCCATGGATGAAAAAAAGAAAACATAACCTTCTAGGGTTTCAAAAAAAATCCCAGAGGGAAAACAAAGACCAATTCTCTCTCTCTCTCTAGTCTTTCCAAGATTTTGTTAAAGAGAGAGAGAAGAGGAGATATTAATTATTAGCTTAAAAGAGAAGAGAGAAGATAGAACATCGTATTTTCCTGGAAAATTTTCAACTTCTTCCTCTTCTTCCTGATTCAAAAGGTGAGTTTTTTTTTCATGGAGCTATCGCTCTAAATCAAGACGAATTGACTTTTTTTTTTGCAAGACCTAATCACGAAAAGCTTGCGCCTTTGCAGAATTCGCTTTCAGCTGGTGAATACCCAATTTCAAATCTCTTAGGGATTTGGTTTATCTCGAGATTGTGAAATTCTTACTATGTTTATCTCGAGATTGTGAAATTCGATAAAGCTATGGATTTGGTAAGATGTTGTGATTGCGGATGCGATTGCTATGCTTCTCCATCTTCATGGATCCGTTCCGTAAAGAGAAAACACGATGAGCTCGAGAACAACGAGAAGAACAGCTTCCACATCCCCGAGCTGGACTTGGACCTATCTTCTTCAAACGCTAAAGTCCAAATCGAGAACGAGTTGGAGCTCCTACGAGAAACCGTAACCTCCCAGCAGGAATCGATCCAAGACCTCTACGCCGAGCTCGACGAAGAGCGCAACGCAGCTTCCACTGCTGCAAACGAAGCTATGTCTATGATACTGAAGCTGCAGAGAGATAAGGCTGAGATTCAGATGGAGTTAAGACAGTTTAAACGGTTTGCTGAGGAGAAGATGGAGCATGATCAGCAGGAGCTTTTGGCTCTTGAGGATTTGGTTTACAAGAGGGAGCAGACGATTCAGGCGCTGAGTTGTGAGGCTCAGGGTTATAAGCATAGGATGATGAGTTATGGGGTTGATGAGTCTGAGTTTGATGGGGAGAGGAGGGACTTGCTTAGCCGTAGTAACACTAGCTTGATGATGGAGAATGAGTTGGAGTATGAGTATGACCTCCCTGCGTTTGATTATCCTCCTTTAAAGTGCAGTTTGAATGAGAATTTAGATCCCCTGGAGGCTGAGGATGTTGAAAAGTATGCACTGACTGATTCTTCACCTCACGGACGGGAAGATTTGAAGAGTTTGGAACAGCGGATAAGTCAGATGGAGAGGGTTCCTAGCTTTACTCCGGCTCATGGTGATGTAAGTTATTTGGAGAAGGAGGTGGTTGGTCAGAGACATCTCAGAGGGGTTTCCGCTGGTAATTCAAGTTCAAATAGGGACCAAAGGCCTGGTTTTACTGTTGATTCCCCACGGTCCAACAACAACGGTAGCTTCAGGAAAGTGGAAGGTGACTTGCCAGAGACAAGAGATAATGACATGGATGATAGAGTCTACACCATTGATTCGATCCATAACAGTGTATCTCAGAGTGATGCGTCTGAGCAGAAGCTTAAGGATGAGTCAGCTGATGATTCCTATGGAGAAAAATTGAATCAGCAGCCTGATGCTGGTGATCCTGAGATAGTGAAACTCTACGCGAGGATGCAAGCACTGGAGGCTGACAGGGAATCAATGAGACAGGCGATTGTGTCTATGAGGACTGAGAAAGCTCAAATGGTTCTTTTGAAAGAGATTGCACAACATCTGTCAAAGGATATTATACCAGAGCGGAGATTGCCTCTGCAGAAAGCATCTACTGTTGGAGCATTCAGTTTCATATCTATCTTTAAGGTGGTTTTTTTTCCTATACCAAACAATGGGTTGTTATTATCTTTAAAAGTTATATGCTGATAAGAAGCAGCTTTGTACTAATTATTGTGTACACTCCTTAGCTGATTCTTGTGATTGTGTCTTGTGCAGTGGATAACATCTTTTCTTTTATGGAGAAAGAGGGCTCGTCGAAGCAAGTAAGCAAACACCGTCTTCACCTTTGATTAGCTTTAGACCTGAGTTTTTGAGTTTGTGGAATTACAAAAATAAAAATAAAAACCCTTGTACAGACTTGAAGTTATTATACTTATACTCGTTGTGTTCCAAATTGTAAAATGCAGGTACATGAATGGGATGCAAGGGAGCAACATGGGGTTGCAAATGCTTCTAGAAAAAACTCCACGGATACGGCAATGGAGATGTCTTTCAAGAACGCAAGTGTGAAACAGATCCACGTTCTCCAACTCGGTGAATCAGAAGGCGCTTAATGTGAATATACTGGGAGTAACATCACTCTCCCATCGTCATTCATGGTTGCTGCTTAGAAAAATGTTTTCTCGTGTGCAGTTTCTTTCTTTTGGATTTGCCATATTTCATTTGTTATTTGGGGTTTGAATGCATCACGTCTTGAATGGGGTTTGATTGTTGTCTTTTTATACAGTAGTAAGCTGTGTATAATTTTCCCACATTCTTGTTTGGGTTTTTCTCTCTGGCAAAGAAGACAAAACATCCGGTGACCGGAACTTGGTGTTGTATTGAATATACTCAAAGCTTATCAATCCTTTACTGAAGCTACCATCAACCAAAGTTCATTTCTCTTTTTGGTTGAATAGCCTAACTGATTACCAAAATCTAATCAATTCCGGTTTAACCGATTCGACCCAAAGAGATTGTGCAGTCGATTGCACAAGTATGGCAAATCTAATCAATTCCGGTTTCGACCCAAAATCTAATCAATTCCGGTTTAACATCTGATCTTATGCCTTCTCCAACCTTTCCTCTGTTTTAAAGCTGTCTTATGAATATGATCATTGCACAAGTATGATACCACCAACATATATGTGGAATTAAAGCATTAGTAACATTGTGTTGAAGCCACACTACATCAATATGCCATATCCAAATATTCTAATTGTTCCAGCTGAAATATCACATAAAAATCATCACACACGAAATAGACAAAATGATTTTAAAAGAAACTTTTTATTTAGGAGTTCGTTGATAATCCTAGCCCTGATGATCCAAAATGGGAAGTATACCAACCGCTGCATATTCTTGTTAACTAAGCAATTTCATCTAAATACTATCTGTGCTATTAAAGTTTAAATTCCAATGTCAGCAAGTCCTTTCAACAATATGCAAATATAGACAAATCAAAATCGATCACCCAACAAAGTATAGAGGAGAGAATGAGAGATGGTGATTATTTGATGAGCCATCATAACAGCAAAGCCCTTTCATCTAGCCTCCCACGCAAGCAACGCAGAAACACTATAAAACATAGAACCCGCACTTGCACATATAGTAAAAATCATATGACTATAAGAAAATCATTTAAAGTTCCAATCACATATCATGAGATAATGCATGGCCAGTGAATACTACTAAACCAAAGCTCAAATGAAAATGCTGATTTGTCTTATAGGAAGGAATAGGGATGTTAAAATGGGTAAAATAACCCAGCCCAGCCCAACCCACAATAACCCATAAACAATAAAGTTGGAATTCAAACTCATAAAACAACCCATTAGAATATAGGTCAACCCATGAGTACCCATGTACCATATTATTTGTTCTAAAAGATTATAAAAATATGAATACCTTTTTGGTACACATAACCAAACTATACATTTTATATACTATTAAAATAATAATTTTACGGTTTTGACGGAAAAACTTAATTTTACGGTTTTAGCGGAAAAAATTTATTTTACGGTTTTGGCAAAAAATAAGATTTTACGGTTTTGGCGGGAAAACTCGATTTTACGGTTTTGGCGAGAAAACTCGATTTTACGATTTTGGCGGGAAAACTCGATTTTGCGGTTTTGGCGGGAAAACTCGATTTTGCGGTTTTGGCGGAAAAACTCGATTTTACGGTTTTGGCGGAAAAACTCGATTTTACGGTTTTGGCGGGAAAACTCGATTTGACAGTTTTGGCGGAAAAACTCAATTTTACGGTTTTGGCGAGAAATCTCGATTTTACGATTTTGGCGTGAAAACTCGATTCTACGGTTTTGGCGGGAAAACTCGATTTGACAGTTTTGGCGGAAAAACTCGATTTTACTGTTTTGGCGAGAAAACTCGATTTTACGGTTTTGGCGTGAAAACTCGATTTTACGGTTTTGGCGGGAAAACTTGATTTTACGGTTTGGCGGGAAATCTCGATTTTACGGTTTTGTCGGGAAAAACTGATTTTACGATTTTGGCAGGAAAACCTAATTTTACAGCTTTAGCTGGAAAATTGATTTTACAATTCTGGCGAGAAAAATCGATTTTAGAATTCTGCCGGGAAAAATCGATTGTACAATTTTGGTAAAAAGAATATGACTAAGCTTCTTTACTAAAAAAAACTATATAATAGGTTTATGGGTACCCAATTACCCTATTAAATTTACCCAAATTAGTATAAATTCTAGAGGTTTTAACCCATATCAAACCTATTTATTTATTGAAGGGTAAAAACCCAGCCCACTATCTATGGGTTTGGGTAAACCCATATATAATTACCCATGTTAACATCCCTAGGAAGGAATAACCTCAAAAGAAGGGGAGCAACAACGATCATGAGATTTAAGAATCTCGCGATATTTCCGCCACCATTGGTTGAGAAAACAGATTATGTAGGGAGGCACTGCCCGAGTAGTCCTGAGACCATCCGATGTGAACAAAACACACACGGCAGCAATGGAAGAACAGGCATTTTACAAAAAAAAAGATGGTCCGATTAGAGTCGGCTTATTGGGTCATAGTGGGTTCGGAAGACACCGGCCCGTAATCCTTCCACCGTAGAAAGCGGGAGGTTGACGCTGCTCTGTGAAACCAGCCTCACGCAGTCTCCTCCGCTCTAAGAGAGTCCGAACCACAAGCCTTCGCTCGAGTTCGAAGCATCAACTCCCGACTTGGAATGGGCAGGCCAGAAATAGCCATAACCGAAACCGGCCCAAAGAGATCCGGCCCAATGTCCCAACATTTTATTGTCTCCACTTGGATCACAAGCTTGCGCTACTTAAGCTCGACGTACAGTCACTGTTAGCTAGATTTATATATATGACAACTAAATACATGTTTTCTCCGATGTGGGACTTTTATGACAGAACATTTCACACTGTACTTTCAAATCAGTTTTGTTTTTCGTTCAGTTTTATATTCTGAACGAGAGCCTAATGTTTTTCGTTCAGTTGATCAAAAAAAATATGTTAAGTTAAGCTTTCTTTCAATAGCTCTGTTTCGTCCTTTGATTTCATTTCTGAATCGTATCTTCCCTTCATTGGACATTGCTTTCATGATAACGCTCCATCGCATTGTCTTCTCAATTTGTTCTTGAAGCACAAACAAACTTAAGCAGAGGAACATCAAATTCCCCAGTTACGCAGAGGGAGGAGCAATATGCAACACACATGAGAGACTAAAGACATGGAACAACAACAGCAAAGCGTTTGGGTTAGACTTCACTAAATGAGAATAGGGTTCGTTCATATGCAGCCACTAACACAATACATGTGTATCAAACTCCTTTAAGACCAAGATTTACCACATATATAGACAAGTTGTGTCTCTAGAAACAACAAAATTATTAAAAAAAAAGGAACAGAACACTGAAACCATTGTTCTGAACTTATGTCGTCCATGTTGTAACCATTGTTTTCTGATATTCGCAAAACACCTCCCAATTTCACTCTTCTAACCCAACAGCTCATATTTCAAAATTGATGGTTATGTCCATCCATGTTTTTGTGATGCTGTTTTCATGGTATGATGGTGATCTCTAGATGTTTGAGCGATAAAATCTACGTACGTTTCATCTGTTATTTAATAGGAAATAAGTTTTGCACTTATATTCATAAGGAGAGATAGTCAAGTTGAATGGTCCTTCACCATCCTTAGTAAACAGAAGACTCGCAGTTGTGAATGGTCATACAATAGGATTAACCCACCCTCGATGTTAAGGAACCAAGAAGCAATGCTATTCAACGTTCTCAACCTCACTCTTGAAATCCAACAACTCAAAAAAAAAAAATAGAACCTCCAAACAGAAGAAAACAAGCCCAAAAACTAAATGCTAGATTTGATGAATTCCTCTTACATCTCAGAAAGACAAGAAACTTGGTTTGGATAAAAAGAAGTGGTATCTTTTTGGTTGTATAGAAAGAAGTGGTATAAAAAGTAAATAAGATATTTGCTGACATAAACTCGATTAGAAACCCTATAAAGCAACAACTTATGCCGAAACCATCAACCCATGAAAATCAAATACAGTAGGAGCATAGAAACATACAATGAAAAATAGCAAAAGTGATGGTCCAATTGGAACCGGCATACCAGTCTTTAGTTTGTTCAGGCTAACAGAGTCCAATAATCCTTCCGCTCTAGGAGACTAACAGATGCCAAGCCATGGCGCTGAACTCCCTAACTTAGCCAGTAGAATAATCCTGACCAAACCAACCCCTTGTTCTATCACCTTGTTGTCTCCACTCGGATCACAAGATAACGTTACTAAGCTCGACGTACGTACGTGTGAACTAAAAGTTATATATACATGAAGAACAAATACTGTTTCTGATGTGGGACTTTCGTTATTGTTATATACTAGGCTGAAACTAAAACTGTACCACAACACTAAACCAAATTTTAAACCGGCTGTATTCTGGTTTTTCTTTTACTTGCGTTTTCTAGTATGACTACTATGGTGTTGATTTTTTTTTATGTTGTTGGTCTCTAGATGATTGAGTGTTAAAGATGTACATTTCATCTGTTAAGGTCAAAATAAATGTATTTCATATTCATAAGAGAAAGATAAACAAGTTGAATGGTCCTTTACCATCCTTTTGTAAACAGAAGATTGCCATTGTCGAATGGTCATACAAGATTAACCCACCCCTCGACTATCATAATAGTCCATGAGCAAGAACGTTAAGGAAGCAAGAAGCACTGTCAGTCATTGTTCCCAACCTCACTCTTCAAATCCAACAAATTCATAAAACTACAACCTACCCTTTTTTTGAACGACATACTGATTCATTAAATTACGAAGGATTGCAGAGTAGCAACGAGCAGAGCTTCCTTGGCTAAGGCATCAACTGCTGAATTGTTCCGAATACTACAACCTACCAAACTGAAGAAAAACAAGCCCGAGAAACAAAGACTAGATTTGATGAATTATTCTGATCGTCTCAGGATAAAAAGAAGTACTTTAATGTAAATAAGCAATTTATTTCCTCGTTGACATAAATTAAGATTAGAAAACCTATAAAGCTAACAACTGAGGCCTAAACCATCGACCCATGAATATCAAATACAGTACGAGCATATATACACATTGTCACACTGATAAAGAAGAAGTTAAAACTATTAGAAATACGTTAAATATTTTTTAACAAAAAATAGCAAAAGTAGTGGTCTAATTGGAACGGGCGTACCGGATCATTGTTTGGTTAAGACTAACAGAGCCCAACATTCCTTCTGCTCTAGGAGACTAACAGAGGCCAAACATGCAAGCCGAAGCTGAAATCATGGCGCTGAACTCCCAACCTTGCCCAATAGTTAATCCAACCAAACCAACCCGCCCAATCTTTCCATCACTTTATTGTCTCCACTCGGATCACAAGCTAACGTTACTAAGCTCGACGTTAGGTACTTGTGAATTAAACTCATATATACCTTAAGGAAAAACCTGTTTCTAATGATGTGGGACTTTCGTTATTGTTAAATACTAGACTGAAATTAAAACTGTACCACAAGATTAAACCAAGTCTTAAACCGGTTGTATTCTGGTTTTTCTTTTACATCCGTTTTCTACTATGAAAACATATTCTGTATCACCATTCACCACCGTTGGTAAAGTTGGCCATTCTCTCTCAATTTTGCTGCTAGTTTTATACTAATTCTTTTCCTTAAAATCTTGCATAAATACTATGGATTTTTTCTTTAGTTCTAAATGCAAGAAAAATATGCATGACCGTAATATCTACAGAGTAAGTGAACATAGACGATCTTTGATATTGCATGAAATCGACTCTTTATTGTCAGCTCCGTTTATTTCCTACAAGTGCTCTGAAGTAAAGGAACTGACCAAAAGAACAAAAAAGAAACAAGAAAAAATCAGTTAGACCATTACTGATTGTTTTTGCGAATTTCTTTACTCTCTGTTGTTGCTTTTGAGCCGTTGTTGTTGGTCAATCCATCACCTACTTCAAGAGAAAAAATAACAAAGAAACCATATTTAGTTGTGTGTATGTGTGTGAAAAAAAATTATAGCTAGTTTACCAAAATCAAGACTGTTAGAAGAAGCCAGAGATTGAGGAGGAGGCACTTGTTGCACAGGTAATGTCGTATGTTCAACCTGTTGATCTGTTAGATGTTGTGGTTGCTGAGATATGTTCAACCTGTTGATCTGTTAGATGTTGTGGTTGCTGAGATATGTTCAACCTGTTGATCTGTTAGATGTTGTGGTTGCTGAGATTTTAATTGCAATATTTGTTGTTCTTGGTCTAAATCTCTAGTGAACTGATCTGTACTCATCAAATCTTGAAAATCAGTACAGTAATTATGAAGATCTGATTGTTGTGGTGCAGCAATCCACGACGGGTCAATGAAAGAAGATATTGAGTTCTCTATATAAGCAAAATCATTAGATGCAATCCACTGATAAATGTGATCTTGATGGTGAAAATTAACTTGATTATGATGATGAAGTTGATCAATAGGTTGCTGAAGTTGTGTTACTACAAAAAGACACATACATCAGGTATTTCATAAAAAGATTTGAGTAATAAGCTTAACGAGAAACATATAGTGTTCTTTACGTACCTGGTGCAACATAACTAAGCTCAATTTCTCTAAGTTTGTGCATTAGGTCCAATTGCTGAGCAAGCAAGTCGTTGAATGTAGCAGAAGAAGACAAAACTTTCCGGTGATCGGAACTTGGTGTTGTATTGAATATACTCAAAGTTATCAATCCTTTACTGAAGGCTATACCATCAATCAAAGTTCAGTTCTCCTTTTTGGTTTACAAGGTGAAAAGCCTAATAGAACATCAAAAATCTAATCAGTTCCGGTTTGACCGGTTCGACCCAAACACATTGTGCAATCGAATGATCTTATCCCCGGTTTAGTAATCCACTTGTTAAAAACCCAAAAACCCTCGCCGCGGAATCTCATTGATTCTCCCCGTCAAAAGAATGCCGAACTCGCAGCTATCCTCAAAACTTCGTAGCAGCAGCAAGCGGCGTAGATCCAAATCCAAAAGACAAAAGCTCGTTCCGAATCAACCCGAGCCTCTGCATCAAGAGACGGAGGAAGAACAAGAAGAAGAAGAAGAAGATGAAGGAAACGGGTTCAAGCTCAAAACTTCAGCTAAACACGGAGTCCAACCACTCGGAAACCTCTACTTCATCAACAAGGGCGCGGTGAATGTTCGAAACACCGGTTTAGGTAACCTCCACGTACTCACCGACGAGCTCGTTTTGGAAATCTTAGCACTCCTCGGCGCGGCTCATCTCGGTGTTTTGGCTACTGTCACCAAATCTCTCTACGTCTTCGCGAACCACGAGCCTCTATGGAGAAACCTCGTGTTGGAAGAGCTTAAAGGCGAGTTCTTTTTCACCGGGTCGTGGAAATCAACCTATGTAGCTGCTGCGTCTTCCCATAAGTTTGAGAGTTCTGGTGAATCGGTTTTGAAGATTAGAGATTTCTATTCCGATTACCTCTTCCAGAGCTGGCTATGCGCGAATCTCGAGATGAGACAGGAATGGCTCGAGAGAGATAACATCGTACGTGTGAGAGGTATCTCCGTTGAAGACTTTATCACAAAGTTTGAGGAACCGAATAAACCTGTTCTGTTGGAAGGTTGTTTGGATGACTGGCCTGCGGTTACGAAATGGACGAAGGAGTATCTCACTAAAGTCTCTGGTGACGTGGAGTTCGCTGTGGGTCCGGTTGAGATGAAGCTCGAGAATTACTTTAGGTACTCTGATGGGGTTACCGAGGAGAGGCCTTTGTACTTGTTTGATCCCAAGTTTGCTGAGAAAGTTACCGTTTTGGATTCGGAGTATGATGTTCCTGTCTATTTTAAGGAGGATTTGTTTAGTGTTTTGGGCAGAGAGCGACCTGATTATAGATGGATCATCATCGGACCGTCCGGGTCTGGTTCTTCTTTCCATATTGATCCTAACTCGACTTCTGCTTGGAACGCGGTGATTACTGGGTCGAAGAAATGGGTTCTGTTCCCGCCGGATGTGGTTCCTCCGGGTGTGCATCCGAGTCCTGATGGTGCGGAGGTGGCTTGTCCTGTTTCTATAATGGAGTGGTTTATGAACTTTTATGGTGATACTAAGAATTGGAAGAAGAGACCTGTTGAGTGTATATGCAGAGCTGGGGAGGTGGTGTTTGTACCTAATGGATGGTGGCATCTGGTGATTAACCTGGAGGAATCAGTTGCTATTACTCAGAACTATGTTAGCAGGTAAAAGGTTTTATCTCTACTGGCTCCTCTCTATTTAGGAGATATAGTTGACAACAGATAATAAGGTCAATAAATTCGACTATACTCTTTCTCAGATGTTATAGTTTGTTTGTTAGCTATCAGCATAAGTTTGCAAGTAGCAAAGATCTGATGTAACTAGAGTATGAACGGTATATTAAATATGTGTTTGTTACATCATTTAGGAGTTAATTGTGAATAAATGTAGTTTCGTATTTATGAATTGAGTTGTGGTCTAATTGATGGAACATTTCGTTATGCAGGAGGAACCTATTGAATGTGTTGGAGTTTCTGAAGAAACCAAATGCGAAAGAGCTAGTCTCAGGAACAAATGACAGAGAGAACTTGCATGACAAGTTCAAGAAGGCCATTGAAGAAGCCTACCCTGGAACTATCCAAGACTTAGAGAAGAAAGCAGAAGAAAAAAGAATAGCCGAGGAACAAAAAGTCACTTTCTGGGACGCTGCAACAGATTCCAAGTCTGGTGCTTTCAAGTTTTCTTTCTAAACACAAACATCATTCCAAAATTTTCAATATAGTTTTCTTGTATGCACTTTAAAAAATTAATTTTTTTTTTTTTTTTTTTTGTCATGAGGAACAAATGAAACAGACCGTTATAAAGTTCGTTTCTTTATAAAGCTGCAAACTTTACAAGTTTCATTCTCTGAGAATGAGTAACATTGTACTCAACACTCTTCGTTCGAAACACCCGAAGCTAGCTTTACTCCAATCCTGCTCTTCCTTCTCCGACCTTAAGATCATCCATGCCTTTCTCATACGAACCCATCTCATCTCCGACGTCTTCGTCGCCAGCCGTCTCCTCTCCCTCTCCTCCAAATCCAACGAATACACATACAGAATCTTCACCCAGATCCAAAGTCCGAACCTTTTCGTCTTCAACCTACTCATCCGCACCTTCTCAACAAGCCCAGAACCTAGTAAATCCTATAACTTCTACACCCAGATGCTGAGACTTAGCATTCGCCCAGATAACATCACTTTCCCGTTTCTCGTCAAAGCCTCCGCTGAGATGGATTGCGTGTTAACAGGAGAGCAGATTCATTCGCATATCGTTAGATTCGGGTTTCTAAACGATGTTTACGTGGAGAATTCTCTTGTTCATATGTACGCTAGTGTTGGATCGATCGTTGCCGCTGGGAGAGTCTTTGGAGGAATGTTGTTTCGCGACGTGGTTTCTTGGACTTCTATGGTGGATGGGTACTGCAAATGCGGGTTCGTCGACGATGCGCGAGAGATGTTCGACGAAATGCCTCACAGAAATTTGGTGACGTGGAGTATCATGATCAATGGGTATGTGAAGAACGGTTGTTTCGAGAAAGCGATTGAGTTGTTTGAAGTGATGAAACGGGAAGGTGTTGTCGCGAACGAGACGGTTATGGTGAGTGTAGTTTCCTCTTGTGCTCATTTGGGTGCGCTTGAGGTTGGAGTGAGGGCGCATGAGTATGTGGTTGAGAACCACATGAGTGTGAATGTTGTTCTCGGGACGGCTCTTGTGGAGATGTACTGGAGGTGTGGGGAGATGGAGAAGGCGGTTCGTGTGTTTCAGGAGTTGTCTGAGAAGGATAGCTTGAGCTGGAGTTCGATTATCAAGGGTCTTGCGGTGCACGGACATGCTCACAAGGCGATTCGTTACTTCTCTGAAATGGTTAGGTTAGGGTTTGTACCAAGAGATGTTACGTTTACTGCGGTTCTTTCGGCTTGCAGTCACGGTGGGTTAGTTGAGAAAGGTTTAGAAATATATGAGATGATGAAAAGGGTATATGGGGTTGAGCCTAGATTGGAGCATTATGGTTGCGTTGTTGACATGCTTGGCCGTGCTGGGAAGCTAACAGAAGCTGAGGACTTTATCCTTGAGATGCCGGTGAAGCCGAATGCTCCTATATTGGGAGCTTTGCTTGGAGCGTGTAAGATTTATAAGAATGCTGAGGTGGCAGAGAGAGTAGGAAACATGTTGATAGAGGTGAAACCAGAACATAGCGGCTACTATGTCCTGCTCTCTAATATCTACGCGTGTGCAGGAAAATGGGATAAGATCGAGAGCTTGAGGGAGATGATGAAGGAGAAGCTTGTTAAGAAACCACTAGGGTGGAGTTTAATAGAGATTGATGGGAAAATAAACAAGTTCTCCATGGGGGACGATCATCAGAACCATCCTGAAATGGGTAAGATCAAAAGGAAATGGGAAGAGATTTTGGGGAAGATTAGATTGGTAGGATATAGGGGAAACACAGGAGATGCGTTTTTTGATGTAGACGAAGAAGAGAAGGAGAGCGCGGTTCATATGCATAGCGAGAAACTTGCCATTGCGTATGGTATGATGAAGACTAAGCCTGGTACAATGATTAGGATAGTGAAGAACTTGAGAGTGTGTGAAGATTGCCATACAGTAACAAAGCTTATCTCTGAGGTTTATGGTAGAGAGTTTATTGTGAGAGATCGGAACAGATTTCATCATTTTAGAAATGGATTATGTTCATGCAGAGATTATTGGTGACAATTGCTTCTTTTCTTTGTGTTTTTGTATTTCTTATGGAGGATATGTGATTTTCAATAACACAAAATTACCTAGCTACATTAGTATGTTTATTTTTGTTTAGACCTCATTTTTACAATCTATGATTCACATCTCTAATACATATAAGGGATTGTGTTATCAATATGTTACAAATCAAAACTTACACACATCTAGCAAATTGATGGAGTAGGTTCAGTTGTAATACATATAAATAATTAAATACTAGTCGTTTTAGTCATGTAAAATATCCATGTGTGCGAGGTATAGAAGAAAAGGTTTAGCATATCAAGTTAATGTAAATGGACTTAAGCATATAGGGGTACTTCCATATAAAAACGAGAGGAGGGGCGGTGCCGTCCTTTAGGAGAAGAAGCCACGTGACAAAGAGAGTCTTTTCTGTTGGTCCCATCACCAAATGGAAAACTGATTGAAATTGTATGATCTCATTGTGGTTTAGGCATGATTTAAACATTAATGTTATATATCTCGTTCTCTGTTTTAGAAGTTAGTTAAATCTTTTCTTAAATTTTCATCTAACACCCACGATTGAAATTGGAATTGTTTGACACCAGATACGAAAATTGTTTATAAACCAAAAATAAAACTACAACATATTATGTTAATTTCACTAAATTATAGTATACTAGTGGTTGGTCCGTCCTACGGGCGGGTGAATTTACACTAAAACTATAACATGATTGATTTACATATCTAAACCGAGAGTATTAGAATGAATTTGGGCTTTGCTGATTCAATTGGAACAAAAAAACTCAATGTGCACCAATACGTTTTGAGATACGATGGATGTCTAAAATAAATTTTTGGCTTTGGTATTCAGAAGAAGACGAAACGAAGATTGTAAGAAGAATGTTCTAGTAAGTTGAACTATAGATAAGGAATGAAAGATTCAGAAGAAGACGAAGTAGAGACTGCATCGAAATTGTTTTCGGAAGCCGAGCAATGAGAGTTTCGATTACGACGATGATTTCTATTTCTGACGCCTTGATCTCTCATGGTAGTCTTGAGCTGCTTCATCAGCCGTTCAATTTTCTGAGCTTGGATTACTGAACCTCATTTATATTAGTTCTGTTACGGGTCTCATCTTACTTTACAATATTTATGTTACCATAAAAAAAACGTGTAGTTACAATATTTATATTAAGCATAAAGATAACATGTAGCTTTTAAGTTAAAGAGACAGAAAAGCAACGTTAGATGTTAAATTTCAATACATGTGTTGCAAAACCCACCCGCTAAGTAGCAGAATAAGAGAGAAAAGTATTTAGACATTTGTTGATTCTAAGATTGAAAGTTTTAGCATTAAAAAATCGTATTTTATTTTTTCAATTATTTGAAAATTATTCTTTTAAGATATTTTTGCCTTATTTCCATATTTTGATTTTAAACCGTCACAATCTATGTATTTCATTTACCTTTCCGGTGTGATGTGCTTCTCACCATCACCAGAAAAGACTCACCTCCATGCTTTTATTCTACATCACATTTTTTCCTGTGAGATTATCTGGTATTTGTTATAAATCAGGTTTATAAGTTATCAGTTTTGTGGTTGTTTTTCATGGTATTGTAGGTTATTTCGGTCAATATTGACTGATTTTCTTCTTCTTTAGATTTTGGCTTATGTCAAGAACTGAATCTCCTTAGGTTGGGTCAAATTCTGATCGTCCTTGATGTTGTTTTCTTCGTCGTTGGTTTACCGTTGACAGTCATTGCATTTCTTGGTTTTCAAGATTTGGTTTTTGATGATCTGCCTTATATACTCTCTTTCATAGCTCGAGGGCGGTTCTACGGTTTTCTGATTTCATTTCGTCTTACCCTCTTCTCTCTGTTCTCTCATCTCGTTTCAGCTTTCATCGCTGCTCGCATCTCTTATAACTCTCATTTTCGCTATGTTTGTCACTCTATGTTTGGATAGTGTTTTCCTTTGTGTATGTTCTGTAGGTTTGGAAGGTTGCTTCTGATATCAAGATTGGGCTCTGGTTTCTTAGTGACTGGCTTCCATTCTCCCTCCTTCAAGTTGTTTCTCTTCCTCCCCAGTTTTTTTACTATAAGTGTGCAGAGTTAGTCTCTTGTTGCTTTGGTCCCTTATATTTGTGGTTTTTCTCTGGCATGTACGTTTTGTTTATGCTTTTTTAGTTTGTGAGATGCTTCTTAACTGGTGGTTGTTCTTATGGTGTGTTACACATGTGTCTTCCTGCTTTTTAGCGATTTTGATCTTCCGTTAATTTTTCTTCCTATAACCTATTTTATTGATTTTTTGAGTATGTCCTTAATCGCTCTCTTTTGTCTTCGGCATATTGCTTTGTCTCAGAATTCATTTTCTACTATTTTTTATATGATTATGAAAATTTTATGTTTAGAATATGTTTTTCTCTAGTATATTTTTCATAGTTTAGTTAATAGTAAATACATATATAATATGTAAATAAAATAATAGGAAGTAAAATTTAAAACTAAAATATTGAAAATTTATGTTATTTTTTAGCTGTCAATAAATTAAATATTTAAACGATAATTATATTATTTGAATTATTCTTTATTCATCTTGAATTTTTGTGATCAATGAAATAGATTATCAAAATTCAAATGATAAAAATCAGTGTGTAAAAGATTAAATAATGCATAATTAAAAAGTGGGAAGCCAAATTGTAATAATCTAAAGAAGAATAACCTAAAATGTAAATAAAAAAGATGACACATGTCAACAAATCTCTCTTCCACATGTCACAAGAAAAGAAAAAAGTCTATTTTATATATATACATGTTTAACAGTTAATTATTCAATCAGTCAAGATTAATCTTCAAACACATTCAATATGATTTTATACTAATAAATTGTTGTTATTTTTTTATGGCCTAACCGTTTTACTATTTCTGTAAATTTGTTTCACTGACCTTTTTATTAATGCTAAAAAAACTCAATTTAGATTTATTTCTTAATGTAGGAGAGTTCGCCCTAGGAGCTTCTCTCTCAGACACAGAAACCAAAGTAGCCGCAACATCAAAAATGAGCTCGTTTCACCGCTGGTTCTCCGGCACGGTTGATGCGTTCTCTTCCTAGTTCAAGCTACGTCCTTGTCTCTGGCTGAGGATTGTGCTCTCCTCACCGACGTCGAGTTCGTTTGAGTTTTTTCCGATGGCTCTCCTCCTGCTGCCTCCCTCCGCGCTGATGAACCAGGATCTGGTCTTCTCTCTCGCTCGCCGTCGGTTGATGTTTTGTCCGGTGCTGTTAAGCCTTCTTCATCTGAGAGATCCACCAGATCCACCTGACCCACCAGATCCAACTGTTACATCCCAATCAAAGCCACTGTCTTCATCCTCTCTCTGAGATCTTCACCACACGCCGCCTCACGCCTCCCCGCCTATTTCACTTCCCTTCCTCACCACCTCCGTATTTAGGACACCATGTTTCCACCACGAGATCTTCTACCGTGGGTCAAGAACAGAGACAACTCAGATCTGTCTCACCGGCGGAGTTTTCCTCTCGTCAAGCATGCTATGGTTCCGGTATGCTCCGGTGGATGCAACGCCCCATCAGTCGATGGTTCATCTCCCTCTCACGGCGGCTTTACCTTTGAGTCTCCTTTACGGCATCTGATCGAAACTTTATTTCAATATCCAAGCAGTTAAGGCTTCAACCCGACAATTCCAAAGCTCTCTGACTCTTATCTGATGCTTACTCACACACGTTCAACAGAAACGAGTACGGTGACAGTTTGCTCAAGTTTCTTCCGGTTACAACAAGTTGGCCTAGACACGGTAATGTCAAGGTCCGAGCTTATGACCCGATTAAACGATATGCTTCAACACCAAACTCCATTTTCCTAAGCGCTTTGAAAGTGAAACTAGAGTTGGAGATTCACCTAGTCTCTTGGGTAAGCATTGCGGATGTTAGAGCTGTTCGTCTGTCTTTCAATGATAAATCCAGGCAAGCAAGGCCTTTTGATACTTTTACGGTTGAGAAGGAATCTCCTGTAGCTTTCTCCACGAGAGGTGAATCTTTGTTGTTGTTCAAGCCGGTATTGAACTCTGATATCTTGCATATTTACATGTTTTAAGCTATTCATTCATATGTATTTTCATCATATAGATTAGGATTTAGACATGTTTATGTTGCATTTCGCATACATGAGTCCCTATTAGGTACTGGAGTGCCAAATAAAGTTATTGGAGACATTTGGATGCATTTGGAAGCAATGTGATCATAAAAGGGGGTGAAAGATGAGCATGGATGAAGGCCTTAGATAAATATTCTGTTGCTAAGATTTGGTGGAGACATTGGAAATTGAGTTAGCTTTCTAATGGAAGTGGTTTCAAGTCATTTGGAGATGTAATGAAGAAGTTATGACCAATTTACTAGAGGCATACGAGCTGGAGCGACCCCCACAGCGACCCTGCCTGGTCGCTGTGCCACCGCCAGCCTGGAGCGACCCCGACGCAGTGAGTCCCACCGGTCGCTCGTCTTTCCTGTCCCGACCACAGCGACCACCTGGAGCGGGTCTCCCTGGTCGCTCCACCCCTTTTGCTACACGATTTTATGATTTTTCAAGGACCTTTTTGCAATTTCTTAAGCACATTTTTAGACTTCTAAACCTAATTTTAAGTACCTTGTAAGCCACCTTTTGGCAGAGAATCTTTGATCTATTGAAGAACACAAAACTCTCTCAAGAAATTGGATTGATTTGTTATTGTTCTTGTGATCTCTCATCTCTTTCTCTACATGATTAATCTGAAATCCATCATGGGTTTAAGAGGAATCATGGAGATTAGTGAGTAATCAACTTTTGGATTCATGGGTTAGGGTGATTAAGGGTGATTAGGTTAGTTCTAGGATGTTTTAGGTATAGATCATGCTTGTTCCTTGCTAGTAGAGTGATCTTAATGCATCATTTGAGTAGGCCACTCAAAGGGTGATCTCTAGGCATTTCCCACCCAAAAGGTGTTTGATGAAATGTCTGAGTCAACTCTCCTAGGCTTTTAGTGTACTTTGCCAAAGACATTTGTTGTTAAAGATGCTAAGATAGCTAATAGACTTGTTAATAATGATTGCTTGCATGTTATTCAACCAAAGACATTTGATGTTTGAGACATGTTAGCAAATGAGCATTCATCTAGACATAGAGCTTGCTTAGAATTGTGTCTAGGCTTAAGGTTGATAGTTTGATTTATCATTTGCATTCCTTAGATTGAAACATGATCACCCAAGGTCTAAATCGCTATACCCATGAGTTCTCCTTTCCAATAGCTTAAAAGTATCATTTTATTGTTTTGCATTAGTTTCAATCATTAGTTTACAAATCATCAAATCACTGGCTGCACTTAGATTAGGCAAATACTTGCATTCTCATTGCTTTGAGTCCCTCAGAACTGGTTCGACAACTTACTTACCACTATACTATTATTTGACTTAGGAGCCTCACAACTCCTAACATCAAACTCCTCCAAAGTGCATATCAATGATAAATTCAGGCAATCAAGGCCTTTTGATACTATTACGGTTGAGAAGAACTCTCCCGTAGTCCTCTCCACTAGAGTGCCTCGACATCAAGCTTTCAGAAAAGCAGAAGACATCGATTTGATCTTTTGTAATACAGACATTGCTTGAAAGAAAGATAGGAAGGTGGTGGGATTAGGATGGGTCTTATCCGGTTCAGTCATGGCAGCGCCATCCCAGGAATCGACAACTCAAGTCTTCGTCAACCATCCCCTGATTGTAAAGGCCCTAGCGATGCGATCGCCTCTATGCAAGGCGTCAACCTCTGATTTCACAAATTTCAAGATTTTCTCCAACAATTCAACGCTCATCCAAGCTATCTTCGGCGAATTTCAGTCAAAAGAAATCATCGGAATCTTGATAGATTTTCGAGTGATCTTCTCTGGGTTTGCGACCATCTGGTTCTTTCATCTCTCTCGATCGGGAATCTCTGTAACCAATGGATTAGTTATAAGGGCTCTTCAAGTTCTTCTTTATGTGTAATGGACTGTTTGAATTGGCCATCTTTGAACCTTTTCATTTTCTTAGTTTTTAATTGAAATTTTCAGTGACAAAAAAAAAGAAGATTTATTTCCCATGTTATAGTGTATAATCTTTTATAGTTAAAAGTGCAAATTTTTAGAAAACATATTAGGTACACATGTTTTTAGTTTTTCTACGTTAAACATCATTTGAAGTTAAATAAAACGTTATGTGACCACTCATATAGATATTGTAAATACAATTAGCACAAATAGTAAATTAAGGGCATTATTTTCTCAAAAAAAAATAAGGGCATATCTTGTACTAAGCTTATATAAAACGCAGGGTATAAAATAATTAAAAGAAACGTGAGTTTATGTGGCTAAAGGACTGTGGTAATTAGAATAAAGAAAAAATGGACTTATGATGAACACCATGAGTTTCTTAGATACCAAAACGAAGACAGTTGTTAATTATTAGAAAATAGAATATCAGAGAGGATTTTGAAATATTTATAATGCTAAAACAGATAAAGTTTTATATTTGTTTGTATATTGCATAAATAACATGACTGATTTAATTACTTATCCATAAATTTTTTTTATAAAATCGAGTTAATTTTTTTTAATTTTCAAATTAAAATAAATATTTTTTTTGCAATTAATATTTTGTTTTTAGTTTATTTTACATGTTTCTACTCTGTAGTAGTAAGTACTACTATTTTTAATGTAGAAGTTGTTATGAAATAATTTTCATGGCTCTGAATATATAGTCATAAAATCTAATATATTTAGTTTTTGGCAATAGAATATAAAATATTTCTTGAACATTTTAAATTATAGTAAAAAAAGAGAATAGCAATACATGTTCTATGTCTAATTTGTATTTATAATTACCATAAACGAATAAATAAAAGTATGAGATGGCTCGCCAAGTCGACAACTAACGTTTCAACTACCGACCAGACATTGTGGGGAAGGAGAAGGGCTCTCTCTCTCCATCTCTTTGAGGGCTTCTCTTGACTCATCTTCGCACTCGTCTCACCACGTGTATGCATTCTCATTCATCTCTTGTGGCTACTTGTCCCCACTTGGAACATGTATGCTCCTGATCAAGACTATTTTATTTTGTGAGTGTGTTTACTATAGCTAATTAATATTTAACATGGATTTTTCTTTTCTGAACACAAATAAAAACTGGAAATATTGCGCTATACAGGATCCAATAACAGAAATGAACAAAACGTAGGTGTCAATAGAGGCCGTTTATCATTTCAGAAGGAAGAAGAAAACAAAATATTGGGTTTGCTGCATTTATTGACTTTTGTAATTTAACTTTAAACATCGATTTCCTGGCAAAATCACAACCTGTCCGTAGCTTTCTCGCACCACTGTACGTGACTACACACACTGAGGCAGTACAAACATTTACACATAACGTACCAAATTATATATTCAATTATAGTGGTGACCTCACATGACGATCAAATTATTATTGTACCTTTGGCAGACGTACGTATAGTCAATTGAAAGTCTATTTTAAAGAAAATATTTTGTATAAAAATTATCATGAGTTGGATCCATCCCAGTTTTAGAAACCAATATACACCACTAGTCTAAAACTAATCACTTAACTTTTGACGAAAAAAAACAAATTACTACAATCCTTGCTTAAAAATTAGGGTTTGCAGCACTATGTAGCCGGGTCCCTTGTTACATAAAATTAGGGCTTGCAGCACTGTCAGAATTTGTTAGATCTGACGTACCGTTGATTCTTATTGATCGTAAACTTTAAAATTTTCCAAGTTAACTTTCTCAAATATTATTATTAAGAAAGAAACAATCCACAAGGACAATGCACTGGATCTAGTACCTTCGTAGGTCATTTTGTGCGGAGTCGAATTTGACAAGAAACAATATTTGGAGGCTACATACTCTTGTGTACTTCGAAGTATCAGAGGGGAAAAAAAGAACGGCCAGACAGCCATAGTACAAATCCTTTTTGGTGTCTTGTGAACAAATCTCTACGTACTGTGTCTACTTAACTAGTGACCTTAACGTTCACTGACTTAATTAATTATCATCGTTTTACATGTGATGTTGATATGGTTTGATTGCATCAAAAGAACGCGAGACCTGATTTACTGTCAATGTACGTGTTTTCTTATGGTAAACTATGTATCTACTATATATCTGGGCTATTACGAGTCACTGATTCTCTTCTGTCGGATGGATAATTGATAAGTCTGATATATTTAACTCAACATGCATTGATCTATATCAACTGTGTATTACTTCGGTTTCATCTCAACTTTTATTGTAGGATTTCTAACAATAACTTCTTCAAAAATTGATGTGACTAGCGCATTGATGTGGGTTCTCCAGCACTAGTGGTACGATTGATTTACCAAGAGTACGAGGGAGTAGGCAAGAAATCTTAATTGGCACTTCACCTAGATTTTCATATGTTGATTTGGAGAGTGATTCGGTGAAGTGGTCACTTGGTACAGTATTACGATTATGTGTATATTAGCATACACATGCAAGTGTATGCTAATCTTCGTCCATACGTAACTATTAATTATTTTATATTTTGTTGCTTTTAGAAAATTTAAATATAATTAAATAATACATATATCAAAATATCATTTAAAACTTATAGTTAATTCAAACTTTAAGTTTGTAATTAGTTTGAGCACTCGTACACACGTTCAAGACACAAACTTTACATACATGATATATCACTAAGACGAAAAAATAGTAAGAAATAATCCAATAAGGCAGATAAAAATGCAGAGAAGGATGAAGAATAATGTGAATGATAATATATCAAATTGATATAACTTACATAGATGCAATCAATGGCGGAGCCACATTGTAAGTAAGGTGGTCAATTGACCCCCATGAAATATTTAAAATTAAACATTTAGTCTAGTATCCAGTATTTTTGCTGTGGTAAACTGGTTAGAAAAACTCTTTTTGACCTCTGTGTTGAGTTTAAAACTCAGATATGATCTTTCTAGCTGTGTAAAATAGAATGTAATTTGTTGATCTTATTCATGTACATCGTAGTGTTTATATACAAGTAGGAGATCCTAATCCTTAGGGGATAAACACAAAAGATAATTACAACATAAGTAGTTAGCTTTATCTCTAAGGTAGTCCTTATCTCTATACCCTCCCTCAAGTTGGTGGTGAGAGGTCATGAAGCTCCAACTTGGACAGAAGATACGCAAATGTAGTAGAGGGTAGAGCTTTGGTGAGAATGTCGGCTGGCTGTTCTTTAGTTGAAATGTGTTCAGTAGTGATAAGCTTTTCCAAGACGGCATCACGAACAAAGTGACAATCAGACTCCACATGTTTGGTGCGTTCATGGAAAACAGGGTTGGCAGCAATGTAGATGGCTGATTTGCTATCACAGAAGAGGCGCATTGGTTGATCATGACGTATTCCGAATGCCTCAAGAAGTTGTTTAATCCATTTCAGCTCTTTCAAAGTGAAAGCCATCGATCTATATTCGGCTTCAGCAGAGGACATAGACACAGTTGTTTGTTTCTTTGTCTTCCAGGAGATAGGAGAGTGACCCAGCTGAACAATGTACGCGCTGAGTGACCGGCGAGAAATGGGACAAGTATTCCAGTCAGCATCACAAAACGCAGTGACCCGAAGGTTGGAGTCGGAGCGTAGTAGTATTCCCAAGTTCGGCGTGCCCTTTATATATCGAACAGTTCGTATAGCAGCATCCCAATGGTCTTGTCGAGGCTTCTGCATACACTGAGATAGGACATGTACAGTATAAGATAGATCAGGTCTAGTGAAAGTCAGATAGATAAGACGTCCGATGAGACGACGGTAGCGTGCTGGATCAGTGAGTAGAGGTGACTTGGAGAGAAGGAGCTTGTGATTCAGTTCGATTGGTACTAGAGAAGGTTTAGAACCAAGAAGTCCAGCTTCAGTAACCAAATCCAACGCATATTTACGTTGAGAGATAAGGATGCCTTCGTCATTCCGAGCTACTTCAATACCCAAGAAATATTTTAGTTTCCCCAAGTCTTTCATATGAAAGCACTTGTGAAGATATGTTTTGAAGCGTTGTATCGTAGAGATGTCGTTGCCAGCAATGATGAAGTCGTCCACGTAAACAAGGATATGCAGAGCAATATGGTTTTTGACAAACGAGAAGTGAGAGTAATCAGCTCTGCTTTGTTTAAAACCGTAGGACTTCAAAGCAGTGCTGAGCTTTTCGAACCAGCAGCGAGGTGACTGTTTAAGTCCATAAATAGACTTGCGTAGACGACACACTTTTGTAGGATCAGGATCTTCGAACCCAGGAGGCATTTTCATGTAAACTTCTTCTTTGAGATCACCGTGCAGGAACGCATTGTGAACGTCCATCTGGTGGAGTTCCCATTGTTTGGCAGCAGCAATCTGAAGAAGAAGACGAACAGTGGTAGGTTTGGCAACTGGCGCAAAGGTATCTGTATAGTCAAGTCCTTCACGTTGACGATTACCACACGCAACCAACCGAGACTTCTTACGAGTTTCGTTTCCGAGAGCATCAAATTTGGTCTTGTAGAGCCATTGACAAGAGATTGCACGCTTACCAGGAGGCAGTGATGTAATATCCCAAGTGTGATTGGCTTCAAGAGCAGTGTATTCGTCGGTCATGGAATCATTCCACACGTCATCCTGAGATGCCTCTTTAAAGGACTTAGGATCGTTAGTAGACAAAAGCGCAGCCAAGAAAGCTGTGTGACCAGTCGAAAACTTAGCTTGAGATAGGTATGATGTAATAGAAGACAGAGAAGTACCTGAGACCGAAGGAGGACCTTGAGGAGGAGGCGATGAAGAAGAAGAGATGATGGGGGGTGTACTAGCAGAGGCGTTGACAACGTAGTCTTTGAGAAGTATTGATGGCTTGTGAGAACGATGACCTCGTCCTAATAGTTCAGGAAGTCCGGGTGATGGTATATTAGTGTCAGCAGTAGTAACAGGTAGAGGTTGGGTAACAGGAGAGCTTGGTGGGGATGTTGACTCAAGAGGTGAAGTAGTCGAGTCAGATGTCTCATGGGTTACAGGTGATGTGGGAGTACCGTCCTCTGCAGGCTGAGTAGTAGGTGACTGGGGAGAAGGGTTTTGATCCACCGAAATAGTAGCAGGTAGGGTCATGGGAGGTGACCAGTCATCAACTGCAGCATCTGGTTGATATATTAGTGGAGGAGAAGAATTTAGATCTGTAATGCCAGGGAATTGATCTTCAAGAAAAACAACATCGCGACTGGAGAAGAACTCATTGTGGTCGATGTCGTAGAGTTTCCATGCCTTCTTTCCATATGGATACCCAACAAAGATGCATTTACGACTGCGATCACTAAACTTATCTCTGTTGCGGGGTCTTCTCTGAGCATAGCAGAGACAGCCGAAGGTACGTAGTAGGTCATAGGATGGGGCAGAGCCATGTAAAAGTTCATACGGAGTTCTTCCTTGAAGAACAGAGGAAGGTGTACGATTTATAAGGTGAGCAGCAGTGAGTATACTCTCGCCCCAAAATGTAACCGGAAGATTTGCTTGGAAGAGAAGAGCTCGTGCAATGTTGAGGATGTGCCTGTGCTTGCGTTCGACGCGAGCGTTCTGCTGAGGTGTGTCAACGCAGGAGGTCTGATGTTGGATGCCGTGCTGACGAAGGTACGAAGATAAAACCATGAACTCTGTACCGTTATCGGACCGTATGGTTTTTACTTGTTTCCCGAACTGTTTTTCACTCATAACACAGAAGTTCTTGATCAATTCTTTCACCTCTGATTTTTCCAACATAAGATATGTCCAGACAGCCCTCGAATAGTCATCAACAATGGTTAAAAAATAAGCAGCACCACATGAAGAGGGAGTTCTATACGGACCCCAGACGTCACAATGAATTAAAGAAAAAGGCTCCAAGGCTTTATTAAAACTATCAGGAAAAACAGATCTTGTTTGTTTGGCACGAAAACAAATATCACATGAATGTGAGTCCTCAAAATCGACTTTTAAACTAGAAAACACAGGTAATGTAGAAAGCACTTTGTATGACGGATGACCAAGTCGTCGATGCCATAGGACTGAAGGAGAAGTGGTTTTCGCAGTAGTCTGATGTGCACGAGCAACTTTGACACCCTTGAAGTAGTACACCCCATCTCTTTCTTCACCGGCTCCAATCAGGGTCCTCGTAAAACGGTCCTGTAACACACACAAAGTGTCAGTAAAAATAGCAATGCATCCGGTTTGCTTGAGTAGTCGAGACACAGAAATCAGTGTGCAATTGAAGTTAGGAACATAAAGAACATTAATAAGTTTGTATTCTTTAGTAAGAGAGATGCTGCCGATTTTTGTAGCACGAGATGCTGTGCCATCGGGGAATGTAACCGCAGAAGGTATAATATCAATTGCATCTTGTAGTAATGACAAATCGCCTGTCATATGATGAGAGGCACCCGTATCTATAATAACATCGGAGAGTTTAGTTTTACCAGACAAACGATCAGTGGAGAGTTGTGACTGTTGTGATTGGAGTAAGCTGATGAGGGCCGAGATTTGATCCGTTGTCGAAGAGGAAGGTGCACTGGTAGTAGCAACTGCAGCATTTATACGACCACGACCACGGCCAGCTCCTGTTGATACACGTCCACCTCGTCCTCTGTTTCCAGAAGTGTTTCGAGCTGCTCGTTGTTGCTCAAGAAACCACTCAGGATAACCATGTAACAGGAAGCACTCCGATGCTTCATGACCCGTTCGTTTACAGTGTGTGCAAGATCGAGCAGGGTCACGATTACGAGACACAACAGCAGAGGCAGTAATTGATGTAGGGGTATGAGATAGATCCGTCTTGACTGAGAATCCGACGGCATCTTGTTTAGCGTCAGAAACACGCATGCTATTGATGTTCTGCTCGGCACGTATTACTCTAGAGTACACGACATTGAGGTCAGGAAGAGGGTCTTCATCAATGATCTGAGATCGTATGACATTAAATCTGACATCATCAAGGCCGAAAAGAAACTTGTGGATTTTGGCGTCTTCTCGTTCCTTGTCAAGCACGGCAGAAGCAGCACAAGTACATGTTGTGGAAGGCATGAAGTTCTGAAACTCTTCCCACAACTTGGAGAGACGTCCGTAATACTCAAGAACAGACTGACCATTCTGTTTGCAATTAGTGATATCATCTTGAAGAAGATGCTTACGAACGGCATTCTTAACGGAGAACCGTTGTTTGAGAGTCTCCCAAAGCTTCGAAGCGTCAGCAACATGAGATACAGTAGAACGAACTAGAGGGTCAATGGACGTTCTAATCCAACCAACTATCATAGAATTTGTAGAAGTCCAGCGAGCAAGATCGGGATTAGAAGTAGGTTTGACGATAGTGCCATCAAGGAAGCCGATCTTTTGTTTGGCCTGTAGAGAGTTCCACAGTTCCGTAGCCCACTCGGAGTAGTTATCTCCTTTAAGGAGTACTGGGGAGATTAAAGCACCGGGATTATCAGATGGATGTAAAGAATAGTGAGGTTGAGAGTCTGTTGCAGAGCTCTCCATAGAAGAAGTAGTAGATGAGCTCGTTGTTGACATGGGAAAGAATCAACACGATTTTGATGTAGTAAAAAAAAAAAAAAAATAAGTAAGCGGAAGCAGAGAAGATATCAAGGATCGTTCCTTAGCTCTGATACCATAAAATAGAATGTAATTTGTTGATCTTATTCATGTACATCGTAGTATTTATATACAAGTAGGAGATCCTAATCCTTAGGGGATAAACACAAAAGATAATTACAACATAAGTAGTTAGCTTTATCTCTAAGGTAGTCCTTATCTCTATACTGTGATAAAATAATTTTGACCCTTGTAAAGTGGAACTCTCGCTCCGCCACTCATGCAATAAATATAAAAAACACATATGAGGAGTATGTTAATTATCACCAAGATACACTGATCTTATAAGTATAGCCAGTATAGACGTAACATTTACGATGATGTGACGATAATACGTACGAAAATCCCAAACAAAAGCTATATAAATCTCAAAACTAACTAAATAAAGAAAAACAAAACAAGAAGTTTGGGTACACAAAGCATAATTGACATGAAGAAAGCATCCAAAACCAACTTTTTATAAGAAGTGCCCTCTCCCGTAGGTAATATTAGATGCAACTCAAGCCTCACAATGTTTTCGTACATTTTCCAAAAATACAAAACTATCATATAAAACATATCTGTCTATTTATTTTATCTTTTCTTGCCGTCTTTCGTCATGGCTAATCTGATAAGCTAATAAGGTTAAAAATAAATTAATGCTAAAAGTTTTGTAGCCGAAAAATAAAAATAAAAGATAAATATTACGTCTTGATTAATACCTTTTATATTTTTCTGAGTTAAATATATATATATATATATATATATATATATATATATGTATATTTTCTGAGTTGTCAACAAAAACCTCTTACATTCTTGATACTTGTGTATATAAGTATGTGATAAATTGTAATTTACTGAATTTGCCGCACACGTCTACGGGTTTGATTATTCAATAAGTTGGTATAGACGAAAATGAACTTTAGAAAATTTATGTCCAAAAAAATGAAATAATCTGAAAATGAAATGTTATATGGAGTGATGCATTTCTGACCATGAATTATGTACTTTGAATAATTAATATCACATAAATTGAGATAAGTTGTAAATAAGTTTCAATGTTAATTGATGGGTTTCTAATCATGAATTGTGGAGGATATATATGATATATCGTACTAAAAGAGGGACCGAAGCGATTTTTTTTTTACGTCTAACGGCTGATCTATTAAGGAACGAAGCCATAGTTGATTATTACAAGAGCTTAACATTTATATACGAGAAAACATGTATACATTTATGCTATTCATATGTCCCACCACGTGTACGGTCAGGATAGTAGAAACTTCATACTTAGCTGGAAACATCGTGTCCGCAAACTATCGCTATTACTCGTCAAGTTATACTCATCGCTGCGAATATGTATTCGACTTAGTATTAAAAAAGAAAAGATACATACAAATATATTTGCTTTTCTTTTGCAAATTACAAATATATTTGTTGATAACAATAAGTCAGTCTAATGATTATAAGCTGTAGTTTTAGCGCATTAATCCATATCTAATAATATGATGTTTGTTTAGATAAAATTCAAGTATTGCGATCCGATTGACTCTCGGTACACAAACGTATATATGTCTAACCAATATTCATGACAACGAGTATTTTTTTATTTTTACTACTGTATATTTTTAATTGGAAGCAAGTGCGAATAGGTTTAATGATTGTAAATAATAGCATTGATATCATATCGCTAGGTCTGAATTTAAATACTATGTTTTGTTCGTACTAATCCGTTACCGAGAGATGTGTGTACATATTAAAAGTTTAAAACCATAAATATTTTTAAGCGTTTCAGTATTCATATACATGAAAACTGACAAGTTGCCACTGAAATTAAGGGCATTATCGTAATTGGGACGACCCACTCATAAATGCTACTATATATAGAAGGTTGATGAAGCAAACTTAGAAAGGGTGTCACAAGATTCAAGCCTTTACATCGTCTCTTCCATAAAAACAAACATCTTTCAAACAGTGGAAACACTACTTTTATCTTTTAGTTTCCGAAAGGTATTGATTCTATAACATATTTTTAGATCTATACATCTTCTTATAGTCATTCCTGTTTTGTGTATGTTCATTTGTGATTGTTCATCATACGTATAAGCAATGATCTTGAACATAATTATTGGTTATAAATTTTGGTTGAGGATAATGATTTATAACTTGTCCTCGGCAGTTTTTGAAAAGGCCAACATGTCAACAGAGAAGCCACCGTTGGCCTCCGGTTTAGCTAGGACACGGTCCGAGCAGCTATATGAGACGCTCGCTGCTGCCATCAAATCACCTTTCGGCTCCATGGACGCTAATGGTATGCCTGCGACGGCTCCAGCGTCCATAGGTGGTGGAAGAGAGACGTTGTCGAGAAAATCAAGCCGGAGACTGATGATGTCGGCGTCTCCAGGGAGGAGTGGCGGAGCCGGGACACACATAAGGAAGTCTAGGAGTGCTCAGCTTAAGCTCGAGCTAGAGGAAGTGAGCAGCGGCGCGGCGCTGAGCCGTGCGTCCAGCGCCTCGCTAGGGCTTTCGTTTTCGTTCACCGGTTTCGCTATGCCGCCGGAGGAAATCTCCGACTCGAAACCGTTCAGCGACGACGAGATGATACGTAAGTCGTCGTGTGAACCTTTTCTAATCACTCTTTTCTTGTCTACGGGTAGTTTCGTCACTTCGCGTATAGTATTCCCATACTGTGAGGATATTTTGGTCATTTATGCAATTAATGATACAATAATAATGATAACAACGGGTATATGATTGGTGTGCGTTGCTTTGCTTTTCTGCATGAGAGTTGGATAAATTATTTAACAGCAATCGGCCTTCTATTTTGTTCCACGTGTTATCTTTCTCGTGCAACATATACTTTCCACCACTTGTTTTCTTTTCACCTTTTTTTGTTTTTTTCTTCTTCACTTTTCAAATTGCATATTCGTGTTGCGAGCAATTAATATACTTATATCGTATGTAATGAGAAAACATTAAACGATACATAAATATCCTTCTTGCATAAAAGTTGAAACTCATCTCAAATATTTATAAACACCACAGAGAAACTACGAGATGTTTTAGTTTGTCAGTCCTAATGGTCTTAAACCATAATCGATTTATCTGAAATATATGGACCTAAATAGTAAATACTACAACTCGAGTGTAAACAAAACTCCAACCAAAAGAATAAAATGATTTCAATCGCTCACTGATTATTTTTTTAACAAACAATTGTATATTAATAAAAGTTTGGTTTTATTATATAAACGGACATTAACTACTTTAAAATATAAAATACTTTTTGTCAAAGATGCATGCGTAAATTGTGATCACCTAGGCTATAATGGGTATTAAAAGTTGCAATACGTTTTGTTCCATTTATTATATGTAGTCAATCCGAGTGTTGTTTTAGGAAAGTCAGTGAATTACCACTACTTATAAACGCTACACTCCATGCTACAATCTTGTATGTTTAGTGCAATATAGGTAGAATTTTTAAAGTCTAAGTAAACACTAGGGAAGTAGCGTAAAAAGAATAAAACAAAACTAACAAGTGTTTGTAAACGTCACGTAGAGAATGATATTCAACTTAACAGCTTTTTATGACTAAGTAGGTAAACAATATGTGAGAAAAATTCTATATGACACCACTAAACTATTTAAAATCGTGGGTCCCAATTTCTGAGTTGTAGTGTTTGAACTACTGTTAACTACTAGCAAATGCACCTTAAAGTCCAAATCTCCGAGAATGACGGTTGCTAACAAGGAATGGCCAACAGACAATTGAACACATCATCGTACATTATAAAGCTCAATTACCACAATGTGTTTAGGTGTTAATATTCACCTAACTTTAAAATATTATTTCACTGAATCTCTGACCTCTTTTCCTTTAGTTTAATGGTAACGATGAATAAAAGGAATCACCTAACTGTTTCAGCGGAAGACAATGAAGCAAGAAACAAGAAGCCTAAGTTTCAAGCAGAACCAACATTACCCATCTTTCTCAAGGTAAGATAATATTAACAATTCAGACAAGACAAGAAAAAAAACACATTGGGGTTGTTATGTTCATTTAGTGTTACGTTTCAAATAGAAATTGGATTGAAATTGTTGGTGTTTTTGTTCCGTGTGTGGTGGGAGTGTTCTCTTTTGGTACTGATCTTCTCTGTTTGCACAGGCACTGAGAGGAGATCAAAAGAATATCCCACATTTGTCTCTATCTCTATGTATCTACTTTCTCACCAGGTTAAAAGTCTTGTACATAAATAATCTCATCTTACATGATATTTAAGTACAAGACTAGTTAACATAGTCTAAGTCATGTAGGAACAAACACATGCATAAGGGGGGAATAAGTAAAAATATGCTACAATATTTCCGAAGTTAAGGAATCATCATTAGTTAGCTATAATCTCACTACCTAGTGTTGGTTTTGATTGATGCAGTTCAAGGAAGTTACATACAAAGTGGTGATAAAGAAACTGACATCATCTATGGATAAAGAGATATTGAGTGGGATAAATGGGAGTGTTAGTCCCGGTGAAGTTCTTGCTCTCATGGGTCCTTCAGGGAGTGGCAAAACAACTCTTCTTAGCTTACTGGGTGGTCGAATCTCTCAATCCGCCACTGGAGGTTCTGTTACTTACAATGACAAGCCTTACTCTAAGTACTTGAAAAGCAAGTAAGTATTCTTCTCGGCGGTAAACCCTAAACTCATGTAAATATATAAATGGAGACTCAAAAATATCTTCTGGTTTGATGGCAGGATTGGGTTTGTGACTCAAGACGATGTTCTCTTTCCTCATCTTACCGTGAAAGAAACTCTAACCTACGCTGCTCGTTTGCGTCTACCTAAGACTCTTACAAGGGAGCAAAAGGAGCAACGTGCTATTGAAGTTATCCAAGAGCTGGGCCTGGAGAGGTGCCAAGACACTATGATTGGTGGAGCATTCGTGAGAGGTGTATCAGGTGGAGAGAGGAAAAGAGTCTCTATTGGAAACGAGATCATCATTAACCCTTCTCTATTACTTCTTGATGAACCAACTTCCGGTTTAGACTCCACCACTGCTCTAAGAACCATCCAGATGCTACACGACATCGCTGAGGTTTGTTTGTTTCAAACACTTTGTATCTCTCTACTCTCTTTGATGGTAGTCTGAATCTTGTTGTGTTTTGGAAACAGGCGGGGAAGACAGTGATCACAACGATACATCAGCCATCTAGTAGACTCTTCCATAGATTCGATAAGCTGATTCTACTTGGAAGAGGAAACCTTCTCTATTTTGGGAAATCATCAGAAGCTTTGGCTTACTTTTCTTCCATTGGATGCTCTCCTCTTATCACCATGAACCCTGCTGAGTTCTTGCTTGATCTCGCTAATGGTAACATCAATGACATCTCTGTGCCCTCTGAGTTGGAGGATAGAGTTCAAGTGGGAAACTCAGGCAGAGAACCTCAAACTGGCAAGCCATCACCTGCTGCTGTTCATGAGGTAATCACAGAAACAACAACTTAAAGATTGTCTGAAAACCAAATTGAGTTTTAATGTGGAACATTCTGAAACAGTATCTTGTCGAGGCATACGAGACTAGGGTTGCAGAACAGGAGAAGAAGAAACTAGCTGATCCTGTGCCACTTGACGAAGAAGCTAAGGCTAAAGTCTTGCGTCTAAAGCGACAATGGGGAGCGAGCTGGTGGGAGCAATACTGCATACTGTTCTCTAGAGGACTCAAAGAGCGTAGACACGAATACTTCAGCTGGTTGCGTGTCACACAAGTTCTCTCCACAGCTGTTATTTTAGGTCTTCTCTGGTGGCAGTCAGATATTCGCACTCCAAGGGGACTACAAGATCAGGTATCTTGATGCACACTCCTCTCTACCTTGCACCTCAAGAAAACATGAAAATCATATGATCTTTATTGTTGTTTACAGGCCGGTTTGCTCTTCTTCATAGCTGTTTTCTGGGGGTTCTTCCCTGTTTTCACAGCGATCTTTGCGTTCCCTCAAGAGCGAGCAATGCTGAATAAAGAGAGAGCAGCTGATATGTACAGATTAAGTGCATATTTCTTGGCTAGGACCACGAGTGATCTCCCTCTAGACTTTATACTACCTTCTCTCTTCCTCCTCGTGGTCTATTTCATGACAGGTCTTCGGCTTAGCCCGTATCCCTTCTTTTTGAGCATGCTCACGGTCTTCCTTTGCATCATTGCATCTCAGGTATATGTTCTTACTTCTTACCGACCAAAACACATTTCTATAATGGAAAAAGTAAGATACCAATGCTGAGTTTTGAGTATATTTCATCTTTGCTAGGGACTTGGACTTGCTATTGGAGCAATCTTAATGGACTTAAAGAAGGCTACTACTTTGGCTTCAGTCACTGTCATGACATTTATGCTCGCTGGAGGCTTCTTTGTTAAGGTAAGTCCTCTGTTTCTTGAATTCCTCTGTTTCTTGATTTCCCCTGTTTTATTCATGTGCTCTGTTTCTGAGTTGTTCTGTTTTGTGTGCCTCAGAAAGTACCGGTGTTCATCTCCTGGATACGTTACCTATCCTTCAATTACCACACCTACAAGCTTCTTCTTAAAGTGCAGTATAAAGACTTTGCTCAATCCATCAATGGTATGAGAATAGACAATGGACTCACTGAAGTGGTTGCACTGGTTGCCATGATCTTCGGTTACCGCCTCCTAGCTTATCTGTCTCTAAGGCAAATGAAGATCACAACATAACCCATTTTGCTCAAGAAACTAAAAATAATAATAAGAAGAAGAAGAAGAAGAAGAAGAAGCACTAAGACATAAAGAGATCTTGATGATCTTTGACACGACCAATCCGTGACAAGGATTTAAGAGATTGGTCCTAATGTACTTCTTGCTTAATTACAGTTGTACGTTTGATAATGATTGGGGGGGGGGGGGTGATTGGAGAAGATATCTGTCTTAGTTTGTATTTTAGTATATCGAAGTCTAAATGGTTCATGTTTATTAACAAGAAGAACCTTATTTGTTTGGATCTTCTCAAATCAAGGTCCCAATAATTTCTAGCTTTTTTGTGGCTTGTAATGCAAGTCTCCGCACTTCGTTAAGCTTGTTATTGACTAAGCAAGTATTAAAATCCCTCAAATATTACATGCGTGTTGATAGGATTTGTCTTAAACCAATATAAAGAGATATAAAATATGAAGACCACAATTTTATTATTTTGAAATTTAGAAAAACTGAAAATCAAACCAAAGTCATTATAAAGCTCACTTACCACACTCTGGTTAAATCCTTTGCAGATTAAAATCTCGAGCGTTACATGCGTGTTAACGACGTTGTGGTTAAATCCTTAACGGTGTAACATGAAAACATTTTGGTTGGCAATTGGGATTTTATGGGTTATAATACTTCAACAGGAAAAGTTGGAGTTCACTTCGAAATAGATAGTTAATTTAGAGGATTTACTTAAATAAGTAACTTTTACTTTTAGGGTTTATATTTATATCGCAAAGCCTTAGTGTACTTTCACTCGGAGTTTGTCGTCTAACATGGAGACGGGAGGAGCAGGCATGGCGATGTGTCTGTTAACAGACGCAGAAGGAACTCCACTAGGTTCTGCTATGTATATCCCTCACAATGCAGGGACTCTGCAGCTTACCAACTTGGTCAATACGTTTCTCAACAACGTAATACTTTACTCTGTTTTTTTTAATTTGTTTTTCTATCAACTCTTGTTCTTAATACTGATTCATTATGGTGAATATTGAAATGGCCTCATGGGAAATTGGTAATATTCAGGAGGAGACGTTACCTTACAGCTTCTACGTATCAGATGAAGAGCTTGTTGTCTCAGTGGGAACTTACATGGAGAGAAATAGCGGTAAAAACCTAGTAATAAGCAAAGCTGTTTGGTCTCTTATGGTTCGATAGAAAATATTATCTTAGTATATGTTTTATTAATGTTGTGGCTTGAGTTGTGTGCTGTAGTGTCCGTGGAGAATGTTTTAGAAATTGTTTATCGACAACAAGCTGTTTTCAGGATTCGCCCCGTTAACCGTTGCTCACAGACAATTGCTGGTATTAATATAAGTTAAAGTTCTTCTTGATTTCTTTATTTGAGTTTTAAAGAATGGTTCGAGTGACTATGAATGGCTTTGTCTGAAAACTAGGTCATGCGGGTGATATTCTCTGTCTTTCGTTTAGTCCTGACGGTAAGCAGTTAGCAAGTGGTTCAGCTGATAGAACTGTAAGGCTTTGGGATCTCAATACTGCAACTCCAATGTTTACATGCAGAGGTTCGAAAAGTCTTATGTTTAATTTTTTTTTTTTAAATATGTCTCTATACTTAGATTCCTTGTAATAAACATAGTTCCTGCAACGTTTCTTCAGGGCACGGGAATCATGTTCTCGCAGTTGCATGGTCACCGGATGCAAAGTGTCTTGTGAGTGGTGACAAAGATGGAAAAGTTTGTTGTTGGGATCCAAGCAACGGAGTATTACAGGGCAGAGCACTTGAAGTTAGACTCTCTTTTACTTTATTAATATTTGCTGGTGATGTTTTTTTTGTGTGTTACTGATAGATATTCAACTTTCTCTTAGGGTCACAAGAGATGGATTTGCGGTATCGCGTGGGAACCAGCTCATCTTAGTTATCCAAGCCGTAGATTTGTGACTTGTAGCAAAGATGGGGATGCGAGGATCTGGGACTTTACACTGAAGAGAACTCTCGTTGTCCTCAGTGGACACACACAAGCTGTGACCTGTGTCAAATGGGGTGGAGATGGAACTATATACACAGGGTACATTTTATAACAACCTGAATGTTTCTTATAGATATGTACAATGTAGCTCTTATGGACCAAAGCATAGTGTGCAGACTTTTATCTTGTTAACATGATGTTGTGTGTTTGGCAGTTCACAAGATAGTACCATAAGGATGTGGGAAATCACTCAGCAGGGTCAAGGAGTCCTCAGACATATACTGAGGGTAACATTTTTTTTTGTCTCCTTGGCCTTTACTTCTAGATACATTTCTCAAGTTTCTCTGCTTCTTCAGGACCATGCCAGTTGGGTGAACTCACTTGGATTAAGTACAGAATATGTTCTTCGGACAGGTGCGTTTGACCACACTAGCCAAATAACAGGTTCAGATGAAGAAATGAAACAGGTAAATTAATAAGCTTCTGATTATTCTACAGACTTTGCCTCTTCTTTTTTTTAAGCCTCTCCCTATATGTTTGGTTTAGATTGCGCAGCGCAATTTGCGCTGGAGAGATACATCAAAGCAAAAGGGAACGTAGATTCTCCTGAAAGATTAGTGTCTGGTTCTGATGATTTTACGATAATCCTTTGGGAACCATCCGTTAGCTTACAACCTAAACAAACAATGGTTGTTACTGCAGAAATGGTTACTACAGCCACGTTGACTGGTCATCAACAGGTTACTACTAGCTATACCAAGCTATTTATTTTTTTTCTGTTATCTATTTTTGAACTCTTATCATTTTGTTTGGTGTCAACATAATCAACAGCTTGTAAACCATGTGAGTTTCTCACCAAATGGGCAGTGGATTGCAAGTGCATCGTTCGATAAATCTGTGAAGCTATGGGATGGCGTCACAGGGAATTTTATCACAGGATTCCGAGGCCACGTTAAGTCTGTCTATCAGATCAGTTGGTCAGCTGATAGTAGGATGATTTTGAGTTGCAGTGCAGATTCCACTCTCAAGGTGAAATTCTGTTTTTGTACATTTGATAACACAGTAGAACTACCATATAAACCTCCATATGTTTGACTTTGACAGGTATGGGATATTAGAACGAAAAGGTTAAAACATGATCTTCCTGGTCACGCGGCTGAGGTATATCAAACACCTTCAAAGCTCAAGTTGTCTGTTTTCGTTACGCAAATCTCTTTTCTTACTCTCTCTCTCATAATTTATCGTTTTTGTTTGTTTGTGTTGGAAAGGTTTATGCAGTGGATTGGAGTCCAGATGGTGAGAAAGTAGCCTCTGGTGGTGCTGATAAAGTTCTCAAGCTATGGAAAGGTTGAAGGACGAGCTTTCTTTACTCTTCCAAGCAGATAGTTTATTTTTTACAAATCAGTTTTTTTCACAATATACATACAATACAACATAAATCTGGCAAACAGAGTTTTTACTTTTTAACCACACACTGGTGGGAACAAGAGGGTAGTAGCAAACCAATCATTTATTGTTTCTTCAGAAGCTAAATCAAAAAGTTTACTCACCACCAGTCTTGAAGATGCGTATAAGAAAACAGACAGAAGAAAGAAAACACTTGATGAAAGGATGAGCCAAAGATGAGTTGCCTGTTTACAGCCAAAACCAAATCTCATTGTCCCTTTTTGGGACAAGAAACTATCCATTCGTTTGGCTGAAAACATAAGGGACATGACAAGAGACTTTCACCAAATCCTGTCTTGTCCCCATTTGATAATCAGGTTTTGAGATGGCAGCAGCCTCTATCCATTGCTGCTGCAATCCACTTGCTAGGCATGACCATATTATCACCAGTAGATTGGACCGACGACGAACTTAGAAAGTGATTCATACTTGCAACATCTGAACCGTTGATGTGATGAAAGGCTTCAGGATTCTGAGAATTGCTTGGCTTAGACTGTAAAGCGGCATCTGCGTTCTTGGTGTTCAAGAAACGTCCGCCGGATCCTCTAGGACGGCGCATAGCATGGAGATGGCGCGAGTGATGCATATATGGCTGCTGCAACATCACAACATTGAGCAGCATTTGGATATCCATACTATACAAAATAATATCAGTTTTTTTTTTAATGGTTTACCTTGCGGCAGCTGCTCATTTTGTTCTTCAGAATAGCCTTAGCACGAGACTGACGTCGCCTGATGATTCCATGGTACTGCTTTGAGTTCACAAAGATCGTACCATATTCTTCTGTCTCCATCTTTAGAGGCAACATAACCCGGCCTGGTGATATCTGAGATCCATAGCCTGAAACAACTCCATAGTACTTTTCAACGTGATCAGGATGATGTGTGTAGATCTACAAGAAAAAAGTGGAAATGCTCAGGAACAAGTTAAAAAGAGTTGTTAGGTTTTAAGAACATGTAAACTGCACCGTTGGCTGAGCAAATCCAAACTCGAAGCAGGCCGGTTGCATGGTGAAAGCAACATGAGGCTTTGAAACTTCTCCTGAACTCTTACCACCACCTTAACAAATTAGCGAAGTTACATTTATATTCATTCAGATGTTCCCATTCAAGAAGCTTCAATAAGAGTTTCACTTTAGGTACCAGGTGGGAACGTCAAGGGAGTTGCAGAGCTTTGCTTATCCACACCTTGCTCTGACTCTGTCTCTGGAGTAACTACCTTAACTCCCACGAATGAGTCGGAAGAGAGGCTCTCTGTAGTCAACGCCGGAGATCCAAAAGCAATATTCCACAAACAAGAAATCTGTGGAGGCGGCGAGAAAAGCTCCCCTCTCTCCTTGCAATACTCAGTTTGCATACCTTAAATGCTTAATGTCCAAAAGTCCTATGAAAAAAAGGTGAAAGATCTGTTGAACAAGATAAAAAAAGTCAACAACTAAAGCCTCTATCAGCTATAACAAGATCTCCAAAAGAAAATCGAGGATCTAAAGATAGAAACCGACCAAATCTTACAATAACAAATCTCTATCGGGACAGAGGCGTAGTTTTTTTCATGTTACTCAGACATGGTCGGTTAGAAAGGTTTTTTAAAAAAAAACAGACATGGTCTGATAGAAATGTTCTTTGGAAAAATTTCTTTACCGATCAAGACTTGTTTTAGTCAGTCGCCCAAAAAAAATATCTTATTAGGACAAGAAAACATAAACATAGAAAACTTACACACAAGGACTGTGAGACTGTGAGTGAGAGAAAACTTAAGATTCCTATGTGTTGGGAGCTATGTCGGTTCTAAAAAAGAAAGAAAGATTCAGAAAGACAGAGTGTTGATGGGTGAACAACTAAACTACAAGTGTTATGTAAACTAATAATAGCAGCTCCAGCAACCAATCACCTTCAACTTTCATGGTGAATCTTTTTAATGTTTTCTTTTTTATTTCTCTTTTATTTATTAGGTGTGACACATAAAAATAGACAAAATTATTGCTCTTGTTAAACTGTAGTAGCGTTGGCTTGACGTGCTCTCTCCACAAGCTACAATGATCCCACTTCATATCATTTTCATCCCCCATCTCCATTAACTAACAGTACTATGTTGTCTTTTGTTCCCATCATAATAATAAAAAAGAAGAGTTTTTAAACAATTATAAAATAAGAGTTTTTTTTTTTTGAAATAAAAGAAGAGTTAAATCTCATATTTATTTACAAATTAAATTACATAGCAGCTACACTGTGACTTATGTAGTTGCCATTTAGTTACTATTATAACGAAAGTTTCAATGTTGAAAAATAAATAGAGAAGATTGGTAAGAAAATGTCTAATTAGGTATTATTTCCACACATTCAAGTATAATCATATTAGAAATATTTATTACAAAGTATTCACTACTTCGTTATCAAAGGTTATAAGATTTGATCGTTTACGTAATTACTAAGTGTTTTGAACGCACTTGCGGACTTAAAAATTTTAAAAATTTGCAAATAGATATATTATCAACTGAAAACCCATCACAATAAATTATTTTCTTGTTTTTAAAAATAACTAATTAAATATTAAATACATTATAAAGTTTTTTTACATCAATAAACTACCTTTTATTATGTAAAATAAACTTAAAATATTCATATATATATAGAAACTATATACAGTACGAAACTATATACAGTACCTGGATTTATACTTATTTTTTTTAAAACATATGATGTAAATTATTTTTAGACAACATAATATGTAATATTTTTAGATAATAATAATTATTAAAATAATGAAATTCTTTTTTATTAAGGGTAATTATATATTAACAAATCTAATCGAACTATTGATTAAGGATGATAAAGACTTTAAACGATCTAACTTTTAACGTGAGAACGAAAAAAATCACTTCACAAATAACAGTATAAATAATATGTTTACATTTGTCAACTTTTTTTTTGAAATTATCACAATAAGTGATTTTAATTATCATAAAAAAATATCTTAGAGATAGATGTTCATGCTGTATTTTGTGATATATACTAAAATATAGCCAGTTTAATATACTAAACCAAATAAAAATATAAACATACATATATAATATTTTAATATTATTAAAGTAAATATAATATAAAGTTAATTATGATATTATCGTTTTATTTTTTTCATTATTCTGAAGATAATGATAAATTATTAGCTAAATTACTAAAGTTATTTATTAAGATTAATAATTAAGCATAAAATATGACTAAACCTAAAAGAAAGTATGAAAAATAAATATTTATTAATATTAACAATTAAGTATAAGATATAACTTAAACTAAATTTAGGGAGAGAAAATTTTATAACTAAATAATCAAAATTTAAGTTATTTTTTAATTATTCAAAATAATAACTTAATTAAAAATAGGACATTTATTAAAACTATACACAACTAAAATTATGAAAATAAGCAAAATTACCTAGAAAGTTTGAAATAGTTATGTTATTTAAATTAATAAATTAATTATTTAAGCTAAAAACTAATAAGAATCTTGCAAAAGTTAAGATAGTTAGAATAATAATTCCAATTAGAAATTTGAAATATTTATATTGGTAAAATTATGGAGAATGTGAAAAACAGTAAAATCATTTAATTCTTTAAATTAATGAATTAATGATTTAAGTTAAACAAAAACTAATAAGAATCTTCTGAAAGTTAAAATACATATTATCATAATTGCAATTATAAATTTCGAAATATTTTTACTATTTAAATTAATAAATTAATGAAAAATTTTGAAATATTTATATTATCTAAATTAACAAATTGATGATTTAATCTCTAATAAGAATATGACAAACAAGAAATTACCTAAAACTATGGAGAGCATGACAAATCAGAAAAATCACTTCATAAATAATAGTTTAGATTATTTACACATCTTTATATTTTATGAAATTAATGATTAAATATTTGTTTCAGATAACAACATACTCCCTCCGTTCCTAATAGATGATAGTTCTAGAGAAAATTTTTGTTTTCAAAAGATAGTTGCTTTATATTTTCAATGCAAATTTTGTCAACTAATAATGAATAATTTTGAAATTCAAAAACATTGATTGCATTTTATAAAATTTTATTGGTTAAAAAAAATATAGAAAATATCAAATTACAGAAAACTATGCATTTATAACTAAGTTTTAATGTGTTTTATTAAAAAATATGAAAATCCTAAAACAACTACTCCCTCTGTTTTTAATTGTAAGTAGTTTTGCCTAAAAGCTCAAATATTTAGAAAGTTATTATTGTTTAAAAAATATCAATTAATTAATTAGTTCAACCAATTATATAAAACCTAACATTAATCCATTGGTTACACAATATCCTATAAATAAAAAGGTGCATAGAAATATGTAAACTACCTATATTGTGAAACAAATATTTTTTGCTAACACTACTAACAAATAGAAACAGAAAGTGTATCTTTTAGGAACAGAGGGAGTAATATTTAGTAATTATATTTTTATTTTTAAAACACAATTTATTTTCTAACCACTTTACATATATAATATATATTTATAAACAATGATCTAATATAAATATTTAATTGTTATTTATCCGATTGTAATTGTTTTAAATTTTAATATAAGAATTTAGAATCAAAATATTACTTTGCGAATAATGTATAGAACTATGGAGGGTAGATAAATGGAATTAGGTGTTTTCCTCCACCATGTGAAGTAATTTGTTTTTAATTTAACTTATATTTAAAAATAAATTTTATTAAAATATCTTGATTTTATTATTTTCGTACCAATATTTAAATATAGATGTGATTTATTTAAATATTAAATTAATATAAAATGATTTTCCTTATTTAAAATTATATTTAAGAATATATGTCAATATATTTAAATTATAATCTTAGATATATTTTTTCTATCTATTTATATTGTTTAAATATATTAATTTTTTTTTATAAAACGAATAAAAGGATATAAAACTGTATAATTATTAAAGTTTAAATTAAAAATATTTATAAATTTTTAGATATATAACAAACTAATGATTTTATAATTAGAAATTTAATTTTTTAAAAAACTTGTTGCAGTTTTTCAAAACTTTAGTAATAAAAATTTTTAATTATAGAAAATAAAATAAAATAATATTTGGATATTTTTTAATGTTATATATGAATATAATTATTTTATAGATAATGTATGAGCTATTACCATATTTAAGAAAGTTTATCAAAAACAAATATCAATAATAAATGTAATATATAAGTTATTACCATATTTTAAAAAGTTTACTAAAAATATAAGATAATATTAAATGAAATTATCTATATCATGTTTTTTTAGAAGATATATCATCAATTTTAATAGCTTATCACTTCTCAAATAGTAGGCGATATAGAGGTTTTAACATCACAATGTGATGTCCAATACAATCTAGGACCAGAGACTCGGTTGGGTAATTACTTATGTCGGATTAAACATGCCCATGAAATTGGCCCAATTTAAGTGCTTCATCACTTTTTCATTGGGAAATCGGCAAAAAAACACTGAACTTTTCAAAAATTGCCAAAAAAAACCCTGAACTTTTGTTGACTTATTTAGATTATTAAAAAAATTACGATTGACTGACCAAATTAGTACACCGTTAAACGAAAGTTAAGACATCGTTAATCCAACGTTAACTGAAACGACGTTGTTTCGTTTTACATGATTTGAAAATAAAAATAAGTAGACACTGGGTTCGAACCCAGGTTGTTTGGATCAAATGGCAAGGTATTTTACCACTAGGCAAATGACACATTAAATGTAGGAACAAACACGTTTATTTTTATTTGGTATTGATTTTGAATATAAAAAATTCTCCAAAAATAAAATTCCAAAAATTTGAAAAATAAAATTTTTTTTTATAAAATTAATTTTGAAACTGAAATTAAAATAAAATATTATTTTTTTCTTTAAAAAATCAAAAATCTTCCAAAATTTTTTGTTTTTAAAAACAAATTCCAAGAAAGAAAATTCTCATTTTAGGATTCAAAATTTTGAAAATAAACAAAAAATATCGAAAAATAACAAAAAAAGGTTATAAAGAATTGGAATCTGAAAATAATCAGAATCTATAAAAAATATTTTTTTTTTATTTTTTTTTATAAAAATGCCAAAAAGGAACATTTTCATTTTTCAAATTATTAAAAGAAAAATTGAAAAAATAAAATAATTCTAAAACAAATTCAAAAAGTGATAAAAATTTTCAAATCTGAAAACATACAATCAGAAACTACAAAAAAAATAAAAAAAAATAAAAAAATAAAAATAAATTATTTTTTATAGTTTCTGATTATATGTTTTCAGATTCGAAATACTTATAACTTTTTGGATTTTTTTTCGGTTTTTTTCAATTTTTTGTAGAATCCGAAAAATGAAAATTTTCATTTTTTGGAATCAAATTTTCAGTTTTTGGAAATTTTAAAGATCTTTTTAAGTTTTTAAATGATTTTTTTTATATTCAATCAGTACCAAATATAATTAAATGTGTTAGTAATTTTGTTGATTGAGTCACTAGCCCAGTGGTAAAGTACTTGCCATTTGATCCAAACAACATGGGTTCGAACCCACCCAGTGGTTGACTTGATTTTATTTTCAAATCATGTAAAATGACGTCGTTTTATCTCATTTCAAAACGATGTCGTTTCACTTAACACCAATATTTAACGATGTCATTTTTTCTGTTAAATTTGCTGACGGCGTGCTAAATTGGCAAGTCAACAAAAACATTGTTAATTAATTATAAAGTCAATGAAAAGATTGTTTTGTTTGGTCAGTCTATATGTCCAGGTTTCTTTTGGCAATTCCTGAAAAGTTCAGTGTTTTTTGGCCGATTTCCCCTTTTTAATTTGACATAATTATTTATTATCTTCTATTCTAAACAATTTTCTTATGTTGAACTAATAAAAAGGAAAACATATTGACATATTGTTAAGTACGAGATGAGCTCTTGAAAATGCAAAGGGGAAACACCGAAACATTGCATTATTTAGTTTAGCATGCAAACAAAGACACAAGTTTAAGACACAACAAGAAACATGACCGAAGCTTGACCACAATCAACAACAACTAGAAATATGAAATGAGAATGCAACAACAACAACTTTAATTCAAGACACATTAGTTTTATTATTCGAAGGCTGCTTCATCAGGCATCGTCCGCACCACCAGACTTGCTGCTCTCCCCTTCATTGGTCTCCATGTCTTCATCGTCATCAGATGCCATATGAGTCCCATCGCCATGTTTTTGGACTTCTGGATTGTCCAAGAAGAACCACTTGTCCATTAAATAGACACTTTCCCTTCCCATCGGGCGGAAACAGAGTCCCCTTTCAGGTGCAACATCCTTAGCCTTTAGGATCTCATCCCCAAGAAATGGATCGTCGACACTTGTATAAGGATGCTCCGTACCTAACTCTCTCGTCAAACCCGTAATCTTCTTACTTGCATATGACTTTAAATTCTCAATCTCGGTTTGAGAAAGATCAGCCAGCATTCTACCATTTTGGAGTTGGAGCATGAGATGATCCATCTCTAACTCCTTGACTACCTTCCGAGAATGCTCCAGTTTCTTCTCCATCTTTTTGATATTGGTCTTGATATATGACTCTGGATCATCAGCATTCTTGTTCCTCTCGGTTTCCGGTAATGCGTAAAAACGCTCGACGAGAGATTTAGCCTCCTCCTGAGATGGCCACACCACCATCTTGCCATCATCACGGTTGAAAAAGGTCAAGCATGCACTAGTATCACTCAAGATGGTTAGTTCTTTAACCATTTTTATCAATCCTTTCATCCTCTGCTGGCAAGCAATGTTTCTTTTCTTTCGATCCTCGATCCAAGCAAACTTCAGCTTTGGTCTTCCCATGGTCGTTGCTTTTAGTTATATTTTTTTTGTGATGTTGAAATATAGGCATGCACTTGTAATCTTATATACAAAGAGAGTTGAGCGGAAGAGACAAGGACACAAAATGGACTACTTTGGGAATGCATTCACTTACAATTAATTTTCAACATATTCATATTGTAGTATGATAAATTATAATTTGACTATAGTATTTAATTTTCTACTTGTTCAATTACCATTAATTTTCAATCATATTTCAAATTAGTAGTGTAGGATTAAAAAATAGTTTGACTAGACTATTTTTGTTGTACATTAAATATATTGGTTGTTGTAATTATTAAGTCAATTGCTTTTATTATCAAATTTTAATTTGGTTTTACAATTTTCATAACACTCAAGTTTACTTTAAGAAAAAAAATATTCTTATTAATTATTAGTCTACGCTAATTCTATACGATTATGGGTCAGACTATACAAAATAAACAACAACAACAACAACACAACATTATTTTTCTTTAACAAATTTATTTTAGTAGAAATTATAGTTCCAAATATCTATATATATTTTATTTATTTAGTTTCTTCGTTTTTAAGGGATACTAAGATTTTGGAATTGAAAAAAATATGACCCACGTCTATATTATTTTAATTAGTAAATTTAAAATTTATATCAAAATATTTTTCAAACGTTTAATTTAATTTTTATTATAACAGCAAAGATTAATTTTTCAATTTACTTTTATGTTTAAACATTACAAATACATCATTTAATATAAAAAGAAACCAAAAATATAAAGTAAACACCCACCCGGTCGGGTGGGTCAAGGTTTAGCTAGTTACCATTAATTTTCAATCATATTTGAAATTAGTAGTGTAGGATTAAAAAATAGTTTGACTAGACTATTTTGGTTGTACATTAAATATATTGGTTGTTGTGATTATTTAGTCTATTGTTTTTATTATCAAATTTTAATTTGGGTTTACAATTTTCATAACACTCAAGTTTACTTTAAGAAAAAAAATATTCTTATTAATTATTAGTCTACACTAATTCTATTTTAGCAAAATAAATTTTTGACATCAAATTATTTTTATTAATTATATATTGTAAGTCTACGCTAATTCTATTTTACCAAAATACCTTTTAAGCAAATATGAATAGAGTTAAAGAGTAGGTAAGAGTAGAACAGCTTTCTTCGAGATGACTTATAAAAAAAATCGTTTATATGATGCTTAATTGTATGGAGAACCATTAAGCATTGACCTTTTTGTTTGGTAGTTTTTCTAACAAGGATTTGGAAATATAGGCATTCATTTTGAGCAGAGGTAGGAGTATTTGGTTTGTATGATATCTTTATTGAATCATAAATGTTTTGAATTTCTTAACGATGATAAGATGTATGTATAGATGGATATAAATTATAAAATGGTATTATTTTATTTTTAAATAAAATAAAATAAAATTTACAGATCACATGTGTATAAATTATATATATATATATATATATATATATATATATATATATATATATATATATATATGTGTGTGTGTGTGTGTGTGTCATATGTAGTACACATTTTTATAAATTATAACATTAAAGTTTTGATATTTTATTAAATTAGTAAGATTAATATACAAAGTAATTAACTGAACTAAAACTTAATTTGGGATGACAAATTATATTTTATAATTTATAAAAAAATGATTACCACCATTACTAAAATTATTATTGAGTTTTCTTCAACCATCTACTCATTTTTTTTTTCAAAATCATCATTTTTCAATAAATTCTGAACCAAAGTTTTTGATTTTTTCATATCCAAAAATCACAGTATATAATACTAACTTATTTCCAACATTATCCGATTATGTATTTTCTAAAATCTGCTTTAGTAATTTCTCGAGTTGAATTAACAATGCCTGATTTCCATTTAAATATGTTTTTCCAGCCATGACAAAAACAATATATATGCTTTTCCAGCCATTCATAATATTTTGAGATTTTTGTTGTTGGTGCAACGATGCACTAGAGCACTTCCATATAAACCGAACCTTACCGAACCAAACTGAACCGTAATAAACAATATGGTTTAGATTTGGTATATACCATATAAACCGAATGAATGTAATTTTATAAAAAACGTAGGATTTGGATATGGTTTGGTATATAACCGATAAAACCGAATAAAACCGATCAGAAAATAGAAACATGTAAATATGTATATATTTTGATGTGTGAAAATCATAAGTTATTTTTTTGCTAATACCATATTTTATACAGTATAAGGAAGTCATGATTTGTAAAACACTTGAACTATAATTAATAACAGTTCGTAACCGATGCTTCTTATTTTCTTAGTTTTCTTTTTGTTTTTTTTTTGTTTTTTTTTAACATTGACAAAATTGAAATAAAGAATATAAATTTGATATATAACAATTAGTGGAAATTCTTCACAACCTTTTTTATCTATAAATAAAAAAAGTTTCGTGTTACTTTGATGAACGCTAAATATGGAAGAATAAAAAAAGTTTTTTTGTGCTTCGTGCTTCTGTTTTTATTTTTGTTTTTTTTTTGTTTTTTGTTTTTTTTTTCAAAATTTTAACTTTGATTTTACTTATAGATTTGATTATTTTATCAGATGGTAGAAGCATTGTTTTTGTTTTTTTATTTAAACATAAAATACATTTTTTTAATAAATAATTGTGTTGACAACATGATTCTAAAATTCATATAATATGACTACAAACTAAAGAATTACTCCCTCTGTTTCATAATACTTGATGTTATGCTTCAACAAATATTAAGAAAATTGCATTTTTCTAAAAAGGTATTTCATATATATAATTTTTAAGTCAGTTGATCAATTATAAAAAAGACAGAATTAATCTAATTGATTGAACAGTTTCCAATAAAATTAAAGCAATCTTAAAATCTCAAAACTTCATGTAAATTGAAACAAAATAATCTTTCTAAAACATCATCTAAATTGAAACAGGGTATGTTTTTGGTATAAAACCGAATAAACCGAAAACCGACGGTATATAAACCGAACCGAACCGAAGTAAATATGAATTTAAAATGGTAGTTGTATTTTACTAACCGAAATACCGAAAAACCGAAAAAAATCGAACCGAAACCGAACCGATATCCGAATTGAACAACCCTATGTGAACTTTATGGTTTTGAATAAAAAGATGAAAAGTAAATAGATAAATATTAAAAGACATGAGAATAAGCAGGCAAACAAGATCGACGTTTACGTACACCTCATTCAAGCACTCAACATGCCGTGACTCAAAATATTTAATTAAGAGGCTTTATGACATTTTTATATAGTCTGAACAAAAGTCTAGTACGACAAATCCAATATATTCGATCAAATCCATCATCGTAAACTGAGATTGGCTTAATTCCATGACTCCAATTTACTACTGATCCGAGGGATTATCTATAATTTGGCTTTTCTATGCCCATTTCTGTAAAAAGGTCAAATAAATCATTACAAAAAAAACGAATTAAAGCCAAAATATATATATATATATCTATTTTATATCTTTCTTGGGTTCAAGAATACAGGATCAAGGAGGGTAACTTTTGGGCTTTTGATGAATCAAAAGCCTCTTCTTCCTTTTGGCCTAGCTTGCTATCTCTGCGGAGTTTTGCAGTACACTTCCTTAAGGCATAAATGGGCAATGGGCCAGCAGATCAGTTTTTAGTATGATAGGGGACATCCTTAAGGCCTCTTATTGCTCGGTTTGGTGATTTGAATCCACGAGAGCTGCAGATTGATGAATTCGCTTCTGTCGCTTAGGCTTGTACAACTGAAGGTTGGCATCTCAGAGGAGCTCGTTCCCAGGCTGCTGAGAAGCTACAACTTCCCCTCACTACTATCTCTCTTCCCTCACTAAATGCTACAGATGATTTTTATGTGTGGGAAACAGGTGAAAATGAGTTGCAGAAGTTCTTCGGTAGTAAAACTTGGAACCGACTAAGGAATAGGGCCTCTGAGCAACGATGGACTCACAATGTTTGGTTCAGAGGTCACATTCCTCGACACGCTTTCACTACCTGGGTCGCCTACCAAGATCGTCTACCTACACGAACTAGACTAGTCAGTTGGGGAATGAACATCCAGTCCTCTTGTTGCCTCTGTAGCTTGGTGGATGAGAGCAGAGACCATATGTTTCTTTGCTGGAGATCAGTGAGACTGTCTGGAATTACGTGCTGCACAGACTAAGATACTCATACAGGGGATTCCATCCTTGGACTGCTCTTCCAGAGTGGATGAGGATTCATGACTCGGTAGTGAGCTTAATGCTTAAGCGCATCACTGTCCAGACAACAATCTCCAGCCTCTGGACCGAGAGAAACAAGCGCCTTCATGATAACACCTCCCAAACGCGTCTCCTCATCCTCAAAAAAATCGAACGTATCACCAAAGATGCCATTCACGGAAGAAGAAAGAAGACTGCTATATTCCAGCACTTGATGTAGGAATGGCTCAGATATGAGTAGTTTCATTTTCTGAAATTTTGCTGTTAGCTTGGCCTTATTTATTCTTTTTACCAAGAATAACCTAACTTAGCTTTTTACCCTTTTGTAAAGTTTACAAACTTTTCTCATATTTATATGATATTCATATTTTGGCCAAAAAAAAAAAAGTTACATCTTTCATCAATGTTTTTTTGTTTTTCAAAAACAGGCAAACAAATCAGATTTGCAGATAAGGGGAAAATTAATTAACAATTACAATAGACGTATTGCAAATGTTTGATTTACGTCTAACAACGTTGCTTATAGTTGTGGATGTGAAACCTTTGAGAAAACTTGTATATTTCTTGAATCTCAAAAACTTGATTACAAGAGGAGTTCATTACAAGATATATATATATATATATATATATGACTAGGGTTATATGAAAGCCCTAGAAGACATCTCGTTATCTATCTCCGCGTGTCACCTTTATGGCCTTTGGATTCAACTCACCAACGGTATGAATCGATTGTGAAGGACCACTGTTCTAGCTGGCTCTTTCTCCTTTACCACCGTACTCTTACAGCTCTATGTTTGGAGCGTAGCAGGAGCTCTCCTCTTTGCCGCGTTATGTATTTGACTTGGTGGAGATGGGCCTTGACTCGAGAACAGGCCCAACTTCTTCCTCTGAATGTTGTCCACTGTCAGGCCCATCACGCGACTGTCTTGTTCAAGCTGCAACTCTGTTACTTGAGGTGTAGATGTTGTACTTCGTACACCCCCCCCCCCTGCAAACTTGGGAGTTGGAGAATCCCAACGCCAAGTTTGGTTCGCAACAGCTCAAATGGTCGGCGAGGTAGAGACTTCGTGAAAATATCCGCAAGTTGAAGGTCAGCTGGTATGTGAGTAACATCAATCAGTCCAAGAGCAACACGTTCACGAATGTAATGGTAGTCCACTTCGAAGTGTTTCGAACGGCTGTGAAACACTGGGTTTGCGGAGAGTTGGACAGCAGAAAGATTGTCGCACTGAAGAAGAGTAGGGTTCGGTTGAGGAATTCGAATGTCACGGAGAAGGAAGTTCACCCAAGTTAGCTCTGCAGCCGTGTGAGCTAAAGCTCTATATTCCGCCTCTGTGGATGACCGTGAAACCGTAGGTTGACATTTTGCACACCAAGAGACCAGATTGGAGCCAAGGAAGACACAAAAGCATGTGGTGGAGCGTCGTGTATCACGGCATCCAGCCCAGTCACTATCACTGTATGAGATGAGTGATAAAAGACTGTCTTTAGAGAGATGTATACCGTAAGCAGTGGTGCCTCTGATGTAACGTAGTATCCGTTTGAGGTAGGAGAAATCAGTCATTGTTGGAGCGTGCATCCTCTGACAAACAAAATTTACTGCGAACTGGATATCAGGGCGTGTAAGAGTCAGATACTGTAACTTGCCAGCAATGCTTCGAAAGTATGTTGGTGCGGAGAACTGAGTTGTATCAGTGAAAGCCGCACCCAAACGACTTGGAAGTGGAGTTGGCATTGGGTTAGATGTGTTCATGCCAGCTTCACGGAGGAGTTCCTCTGCATAAGCACCTTGGTGGAGGAATAAACCGGTTTCATGATACGTTGCTTCGATACCAAGAAAGTAATGTATATCACCCATATCTTTCATTGCAAAGGTATGACTTAGGGCTGCGATTAGATCATCCATTAGAGCTGAAGAGTTACCAGTGATCAATACATCATCAACGTAGAGGAGTAAGGCCAGGGTCTGATCACGATGATGATAAGTGAACAGAGAAGGATCGGCGGGACTGCAGGATAAACCAAACTCAAGAAGAAAGTTTGTAAACTTGTTAAACCACGCCCGCGGAGCCTGTTTAAGACCGTAGATGGCTTTATGCAGTTTGCAGACATGGTTGGGATGGAGAGGATCAACAAAGCCCGGAGGTTGCTCAACAAATACTTCCTCTTGCAGTTCCCCATGAAGAAATACGTTTTTAACGTCCAGTTGACGTACTTTCCAGCCTTTCGCCACAGAGATACCAAGTACAACTCGAATTGTCGAGGTCCTTACAACCGGACTGTAAGTTTCCACAAAGTCTACTCCTTCCTCTTGTTCATAGCCCTTAGCAACCCATCTTGCTTTGAGTTTAAGAACAGTACCATCGGGGTTTAGTTTGATGGTGTAGATCCAACGGCTCCCTAATACATTCATTTCAGGCAGACGTGGGACTAAAGACATGGTGCCATTTAGGCGTTGAGCAGTCATTTCATCTGTCATGGCATTAGTCCAGCCCTCATGTTTCAAATCGGAGGCAGTAGTTTTTGGAATGTCAAGAATGGTCTTACTAGTAAAAAGGGCATAGCGGGGGTTGGGTTTGCTAATGCCACTTTGCAGACGCGTGGTCATAGGATGAGTACGCTCAGGTACTGGAACAGGAGGTGGTGAGGGGATATTAGGGGACTCAGGTGGGTGATCAAAGAAATCATGATGAGGACGGTCTGTGGGTTGTATGACTGGTGAGGGAGGAGGAGGGTTTGGGTTTGGGTTTGGTGGTGTGAGTGGGAGAGGTATAGGTGGGGTATAAGCAGAAGGTAGATAGTGAGGAACTGAGGGAGCAGCTTGCCAAGCCTTGAGAAGAGGAGTAGACGCAGGATCAATGAAGTCTTTGTAGCGATGTTCAAAGGGAAACATGTTTTCATCAAATATGACATGACGTGACAAGTATATTCTACCCGTAGATGGATAAAGGCATCTGTAGCCCTTATACTGAGCATGGTAGCCTAGGAATATGCATTGAAGGGACCGTGGATCGAATTTCTGATGCATATAAGGTCTGAGGCAGGGGTAGCAAGCAGAGCCAAACACTCTGAGAAAAGAGTAATCAGGCTTCTGACCATGAAGAAGCTCATACGGAGATTTGAAACCAACTGCAGAGGAAGGCAAGATATTACTCACATAGTTGGCTGTGTAGAAAGCCTCGACCCAATATTTAAAGGTAATTCTACTCTGAAACATCATAGCAAGGGCCAGTTCAGTTATATGTCGGTTTTTCTTCTCAGCCAGACCGTTTTGTTGAGGCGTTGAGGGGCACGACATCTGATGATGAATTCCATGAGTTGCAAAGTGATTTCGGAGAGCATGGCTTGTAAATTCACCACCACCATCGCTCTGGAACACTTTGATCTTAGAGTTGAACTGGTTTTTGACTTTGTTTTGAAAGGAAACAAACACTTGGTAGAAATCAGATTTTGCTTTAAGAGGAAACAACCAGGCAAATCGAGAGAAGTCATCAATTAAAACAGCATAATACTTGAAGCCTTGATTCGATACAATAGGTGATGGTCCCCAAAGATCACAGTGTATTCGATCAAGGGGTGCCACAGCATTAGACAAATAAGCAAAAAAAGGTAACTTGGAACTCTTTCCCATCTGGCAAGGCTCACAGATGGTTGATGTGTTGCTCTTATTGATAAAAATTTCCTTGCTGTTGTGAAGGTGTTGAAGAATCTGCGAGTTTGCATGAGCTAAACGTCGGTGCCATACGGAGTCACTCGTAGCCACCTGCCTGTTGGAATAGAAAGACACAAACTCGGAGTTCTTCAAGACATAAAGATTCTCATGTCGTGGTCCTTTGGTCACCACTCGCTGAGTTTTTAAATCAATCACATACACCCATTTAGAATCAAAGTAGACACCGCAAGGGTAGTCATCACAGAGCTTAGATATTGATAGTAAAGACTTCTGAATGGTAGGACAAACCAAGACATCGAGTAAAGGAATGCTACCTTGAGGAGTGTTGATGACCGTAGAACCGACGTGAGTGATCGGAAGCTGGTTTCCATTCCCAACTAGGACAGTTTCAGAGCCGTGATAAGGAGCTGCTTGTTGGAGAGAGCTAGCATTGGAGGTGATATGAGCAGTGGCTCCTGAATCCGGAAGCCATTCCCTACCACTGTCATCAGACATCTGAAACGCAGCAAGGGCTTTAGGAATGTCATCACTCTGATATGCATTATCGAAACGATTCCAACACTTAAGAGCTGAGTGACCAATCCTTCCACAAATCTGACAGACAGGTCTGTTGTTGGAGTTCGACTGAGTTTGTGGCTGAGACGGATTCCAACCACCGGAGTTGACTTGTTGAGAGAACCCACGACCCCTCGTAGAGAAGCCACCACCTCTGCCTCTGTTTCCAAAGCGATGGTTGTAACCACCACGGCCTCCCCTGTTGTTGTTGTTAGAGTTTCCACCACGCTGAGTCTGGAAAGCCGTAAAGGGTGTAACATCAGCAGGGGTTTCATAAGACTGGAGCCTCGTGTGGAAGTCAGTGACTTCGGACACCACATCTCTGAATGTTGGTGGAGGAAAACGGGACATGGAGCTTTGGACAACAGTGGAGATGGGGTCGTAGTCTCGAGTTAAACCATTGAGAAAGGTGAAAATCTTCATGGACTCTTCAACTGGTTTACCAATGGAGCTCAACTGATCACACAGAGCTCGGAACTCTCTGCAATATACCAAGAAATCCTTTCCTCGAGTATTAAGAAGTTGGAGACGACGTCTGAGGTCAAACTCTCTTGCGACAGAGCTTTTGTTGAAGTTATTAGCAAGGGAGAGCCACACATCTTGAGATGTTTCCAAACCATGAACATAACCAATAACCTCTTCGGTGAGGGTTCCAAACAGCCACGACTTAACAAGCTGGTCTGTACACTTCCAAGCCTTGTGAGCCGGATTAGGATGCTCCTCAGCGACTTCATTGACCACGACGGTAACAGTAGGAGCTGGGGCTGGGATCTGACCAGTAACGAAACCGAGAAGCTTCTGACTGCTGAGAAGAGCTTCAAACTGGGTCTTCCAGAGAAGATAATTGTGCTCACTGAGCTTTAGAGTTACTGAACTTGAGACATGAATTTTAGAGGGAAACGGGTATGGATCTTGAGCTTCGGCCATGATAGCACCTGTTAAGGTTTTCAAAGCTCTGATACCATGTGAAACCTTTGAGAAAACTTGTATATTTTTTGAATCTCAAAAACTTGATTACAAGAAGAGTTCATTACAAGATATATATATGACTAGGGTTACATGAAAGCCCTAGAAGACATCTCGTTATCTATCTTCGCGTGTTATTTTTATGGCCTTTAGATTCAACTCACCAACGGTATGAATCGATTGTGAAGGACCACTGTTCCAGCTGGCTCTTTCTCCTTTACCACCGTACTCTTACAGCTCTGTTTTTGGAGCGTAGTAGGAGCTTTCTTCTTTGCCGCGTTCTGTATTTGACTTGGTGGAGATGGACCTTGACTCGAGAACAGGCCTAATTTCTTCATCTGAATGTTTTCTACTGTCAGGCCCATCACGCGACTGTCTTGTTCAAGCTGCAACTCTGTTACTTGAGGTGTAGATGTTGTACTTCGTACAGTGGAAGATATTATACATACGCCACTAGAACATTATATGTTTATCATATTCATATGTAAATCTACCCTACCCAAGAAAACCTTATCGTATATAAATCCACACTACACATAAAATATCTATATATGACATAACTCAAATCTTTACTCTCGAAACTTCATCATCGTGATGACCAAAAATAAACGTTCACTCCTTTTCTCTTCGGATCAATTTTTTAACTATCCAATTGCCGCAATGAATGACACCGAGGTGCCACCTGACTCTTACACGGATGGTAGGATTGGTGGATTCGCTTACGGGCTCGTTGTCTCCATTGGTATACTTCTTCTAATCACCACAATTACCGTCGCTTCTTATTGTTTAACTCGAAGCCATGATATCTTCGCATCTTCCCCGAGGACAATAAGACGCAGGCAAAGACAAACCGATGCAACTTCAAGAAATGGCGAAGAACGGTTTCACTTCGACGGCGATGATCAAAACGAGACCGTGGTGGTCGAAGTTTTAGGGCTAGACGACGAGGTTATCAAGAGCTTTCCTAAGCTTCCTTACGAAGAGGCTCGTGTGAGTTATAGCTTGCAAAAGGATGCCACTGCGACGTCGTGTTGTTCTATATGTCTCGCGGATTACAAGAAGACAGATATGATTAGAGTTTTGCCGGATTGTAACCATTTGTTCCACGACAAGTGCGTTGACCCTTGGCTCATGATTCACCCTACATGTCCCGTATGCCGTACGTCTCCATTGCCGTCGCCGGCGATGACTCCTGTCGCCGACGCTGACCGGTCGATAGATGTTTGACTTTCGTGTCTTTATTTATTTATGTTATATTATATAGTTCAATTTTTGTTGACATTTTTAGAGTATGTTATTACCTTCAAGCTGTAAAGTTTCACGGGTGTTATTTGGTTCCTTAATATACAAACAAATTAGTGGTATATTCTTGAGACAGCATGAAGAATTTAGTGAGATAATAATATTTTTTTAAAAAAAATTGTACTTCATTTGTTTTCGATATAACAATTATACTCTTTAGTAAGTTCCTTTGCTAAAAAATTATATTCTTTCGACCGAAGGTATAAAATTAGTGGTATTTCTGCTACAGAATACGTTAATGCATTTCTACAATTTATAAATAAATTTCAGTGATTATTACAATTACTAGATTACAGTTTTTTTTCAACAAACATTAGACTTTTTTTTTTTTTTGTCAACTTCATATTTTATTAAATATAAAGAGTACGCTAAAAATACTAGTTCATCCCTCTCTCTCTTCCAAGTTTTCTCCAACTTCTTTCTAAAACAGTCACTTTTAACCAACGTCGGAACTGGTGGCCGGTGGCTTTTGCCGCCGGTTACCATCTCTTTTTCTATGTTTTTTTGGATGTATATAGTTTCGATCGTCGATCTACACTTCGCTTTGGCGATCTTTTCTTCCTTTGAGGATTTTGGAGTGATGATTTCAATCAATCAGAGCCGGGTTTTCATTCTTATCTTTCTCTGTTTGGTTGAATTAAAATAAAGTCTATGAGAGTTTTAGCCTTTCGCAGTTCTTCATCTTAATTCCATCAATTATTTGATTGGAAGCTTTGTTCATCGTTTCAACTGAACATCTTTTCAAGAGAATCAGTCTTTACCATTAGCCTTTAGTCGGCGTTTTAGGGTAAAGCTTCTTTGTCGAAGGATGATTGAGTTCTTTTGGGTTTCTTAGATCTATCTGATGAAGATTTAGAAGAGTTGGCGTTTATAACGGTCCAACAAAAAATCTTTCTTCAATTGATCGAAGTTTCCCCCGATTAAATTAACGACGAACCAAGATGTTTCAATAAAGTAATTGAGGTTTGAGAGCGAAAGGTCCTTTGGCATCAGTTTTTAATCAAAGATGTTTTAGCAGAGAGAACTTCCAGCAAAATCCCCAGAAGTTTTAGCGATGGTTGGGTAGAACAAAGGCTATGATTGCCATATTTGTTTTACTTAACTTCAAAGAGATGCAACGGCGGGGAAGAGAAGTCGAGCAGCAGTGCAAAGAGCTTTCCGGCGGCGGAGCTCCAAAGCGGTGACTCTACAAGCCGCTAGATGCATGTCAGACGCGTGTCGAAGATGTTCCCCGGGTCGCTTCGAGATTGAACACGTGGTTTCTGAAGTCTCTCGATTTTCTTTTAATTAGATGGGCTGTATTTTAAGTAATCTCTGTTTTGGGCTTTCAATTTGTAAAATCTGATGTCATATTGTAAACAATGTCCATTGGACATAGTTAACGAAAGTAAGAGTTGACAAAAAAAAAAAATATAAAGAGTACAATTTTATCGCTTAACACGATTACATATGATACACGTGTAGATCAGCGAACTATCTATCATCCACGTGGCATAACTGAAACATGCAAGTCTTGATCCTTCGGTTCACCGCCGGTGAAGATCCTGCAGCTTCCGACAACAGAGCTTCATGTTCCCATCTTTAATCCTCAATTCGCCTGGATATTGTACTCCTCATATTTAAAACTTTCGCTAATAACCAACAAACATTAGACTTATATTGAAGCTTATGTGCTTTCCTGGTTCTTCATCAATAATTTCACTGAACATATAAAAAGTATATATTCTTGTTAACTGAGTCAGCCAATATTAATTCTACAAAGTGAGGTGATCTTAGTGAATATGTCTACCAACCACAATCCATGTTGGATCTTGCCAACATGAAATTTAAAAAAAAAAAAAAAAAAAAAAAAAAAAAAATCAGTCAAAAAAAAAAATAAAAAAAAAATCATATTCAAGGTTTATGCTTCTTACATAAATATCATTAAGAAAATAAAGAAGAAATAAAAATAAAGAAAAAAATATACAGTCAAAGTTTGTTAAACCTATGTACTACTTTTCGGTGCCAAACCATTGCAATAGAAAAAATCTACCTGATGGTTCGTTATGACGGATAATCAGTTGCAATCATTCACACCAAATAACTCTCTCAATAAAATCTAGCCGTCCGTTTTACTTTATAGGAAAGAATGACCTAGCTAAAAGAACGGTCAAGATGACGCCTACATTCCATGTGAATGAATATAAAAAAGTATCCAAAGATATACTCTGCTCCCTCGTTTAACCTCCTCTGGGCTGCTTTGATCATCAAATCACACCTCCGAGATTCCATCCAACGATGTCCAGAATCGCGATTCTTCCTCTACTCCTCTTCTTCTCAACGATTGTTCGCGCAGCCACCGATGTCCAATACTGTGGTACGTTTTGACACTCTTCTTTTTAGCTTTATTACTCTTTCTCCTTGTGATATCTGGCTCTTGTTGTTTAAAAGTTCAATTCTTTTTCGATTTTTCACTAGTAATTGATCGTTTATAATGTCAAAGTTTCGATTTTTTTTCTTCCCTCTTCCTTGATAGTGTGATGTATTTGGTAATTGCAGAGGAGAATGCAGAGTATGAAGTGAAAGTCAAAGAGGTTAATATATCTCCTAATCCTATAGCTCGAGGCGAGCCAGCTACCTTTACCATCTCTGCCACCACAGGTTGCTTCTTTTTTTACTTTATATTTTGATGATAATGAATGTGTTAGTTATGATAGAGACAGAGACAATGTGAATGATTCTGAGGGTTGTAGCTTCTTACTAGATTCTCAATGAGTATGAACAAATGTTTTTTTTTCCCTTAATAAAGGGCGTGGGATTACGGGTGGGAAGTTGGTGATTGAAGTTACATACTTTGGATGGCACATTCACTCTGAGACCCATGACCTCTGCGCTGAGACAACTTGTCCTGTTGAGACCGGAGACTTCTTGGTTGCTCACTCTCAAGTTCTTCCTGGTTACACTCCTCCCGTAAGTTTACTGATTCGCTTTGTTTCTTGGTTCTTGATGCTCAGTTCAAAACCTCTTGCAATTGGCTTATTCAGAATAGATATATAGAGATAATAAGGCTTAGCTTGTTATTGAGGCAGTACATAGAGATATTATTACACGACTGGTTTGAATATGTGTGAAAGTTAAAGATGACAGAGTCTGAGTCAATAACTCTTTTATTTATCTTATAGGGTTCATACTCACTGCAAATGAAGATGCTGGATTCGCAAAAGAAGGAGCTAACGTGCATTAAATTCTCCATCGACATTGGATCCGCACCATCTGTGGCCGGCATGTAGAGCATCAATTCACTTTTTATGCCATTGTGTAAATAGTTTCTTAGATTATGGTTTTTCTTTTCTAGCTTTATCAGTTATGTTACTAGACCTGGATTTGATCATAGATATATAAAATACATGCTTAGGTGTTTGATTTTGCTGCTTCAATTAAACAACATATCACCAGGTCACATGGCCTCAGCAGTCAAATGCTTGGAACGGTTTATGATTGATGATTTCTTCTCAACTATCATCATGCAATGTGAAAACTGCAGAGGAAGCAAGCATAAATGATGATTAAATTAGTAAATTTTTTGACTAATTCGAATTAGTAAAGCTGAGCTACTTTACCAATCTGACATCATTGCACGTTTATGTAAATTTTAAAGGACAAGACATGCATGATCATTCTTAATTTTACCAGACCAAATCAAGGAAAATAAACTTCTAAAATCAATTGATGACACTCTTACCAGACAGATTTGTAATTTCAAAATTTTCCTAAAACCTTGTAGCATCTTTTGTTTTCCCTCTGGCAAATTGGGTTGATTAGGTAAAATCATTACTCATGAGTCTTTTTTGTCTCTGTGATTGAGTGGTGAGTTTTATCATCTTACATTATTGTAGCAATGACCCATCAAACAAAAAAAAACTTTTTTAAAATTCTTTGGTTCAGAAAAAAAACCCATCAAAGAAAGACTTTTGAAAGCTAACCCCAGAAAGCGGCTTTTAAAACCTTTTTTCAACCCCACAAAGCTAACCAAAGAAGAAACCTGAAAACGAAAAACCCATTACGTTTTGTTTTACTTTCGTGCCCCGATCTTATCTTTGGTTTTTTTTGATCTTGATTCCATCTCTTGGCCTCTTTTCAGATTCTTGAATTTGTTTTTTTCCCCAGGAAAAGATCAAAATAGCAATGAAGGGAATGAAGGAGAGATTGGCGAAGAAGATCAAACTGATCACCATTGTTTCAACCTTGAAGCAAGGCCTAGCTCATCACAAGAGTAAGATTGACCGGACTATCCATCACATACGAGACGAAATCGTCGCTGAATCTGGTCAACGCAGAGGCTGTGTTACACCGACGCTTGAGGATGTGTACGTGTCAGAACAAGAACAAGGACACGATCTTGAAGAAGATAAAGAAGAAAGAGAGATACTTTCGGAATTTGAAGAGAATTGCCCACCTGGAGGTGAAGATTCTGTCGTGTTCTACGCCACGGGACTGCGAGGAGTGAGGAAAACGTTCGAAGCATGTAGAAGAGTAAGATTCTTGCTGGAGAATCACATGGTGAAGTATAAAGAAAGAGATGTTTCGGTGGATTCGGAGTTTAGAGATGAGATGTGGAGGTTGCTTGGTAGGAAAGTCACCTCTCCGAGGCTGTTTATTAGAGGTAGGTACATTGGAGGAGCTGATGAAGTTGTGGCATTGAACGAGAACGGGAAGCTCAAGAAGCTTCTAGTAGGGATTCCACGGGCTCATTCGCCTTGTGAACGTTGCTGGAATGAAAGGTTTTTGATATGTTCTAGCTGCAACGGAAGCTCGAGATTGATGGCAGATGATGAAGAGACTAGTAGTAACGGTAATATGTGGACGAGATGCAGAGAATGCAACAATGAGAAAGGGATTGTGAGATGTCCTCTTTGTACTTGAATGTTGCTGTAATAAACTACTTGTTTATGTTTGGTACTTTGGTTCCTGTAGAATAATAAGTTAAAAACTGACTGACTCATGTTATATTGTTCGCATATTCAAACAAGACAAACCAAAACTCAGTTCTGTAGTATAAAGACTTATGGGAGATGTTAAAATTCTGATCAGGCGTAGTAGACTGACACGAGAGGGATATCAACGTCATTGTCGTTGTCATCCTCACAAGCCACCACAACATCCAAGTGACGTCTGTAAGCAGGCAACTCAACTTTAGCGACTTCTCTGGCAAGATCAACCACCCTCTTGTCCATCCTCTCTTTATGCCTTGGGAACATACTGTTGTACAGTAAAGAGCTTCCGACCGATATGCTGTACGCGTTTAGTCCTTTCGCTTTTACCCAATTCAGCAACTCCTTTAGGGTTGGGTTTCCTTTGATGACCCATCGGTCCCAAACCGTCCAGCTTTGGTCTTGGTGCTTCACTACTTTGGGCGGAACCGGCTCAGCTATGGAGAAGAGTGGAAGCGCTAAGTTGGCGAATGTGTTTCTGTAGTCTTCCACTTTGTGTGCGCCGTCTAAGACCTTGTACAGCTCGAGGCAAACGAAACCCGTTGCCATAGCGGTTGATGTTGCGATGGCAGGTATGATTCTTCCCGCGATGAACTTGGCTTTAAGCTTGTCAACCTCTGGAACGCTGTAGTTCCTTGCTCTCATGTTGGCTAGCCCAGCGATCATGTCCATGTGGTAGTTGGTATCGTCATCCTATAAACATCATCATGTTAGTTGCTCTTGTAATTCAAATAGAAAACAGATTGTGGTAAGAGTTGGGATAGAGATATGATTCACCTTTTCAAACTGGATTGGCTTCATCCTGAACTCCGGCTGCAAGCTCAGCCTGCACCGCTCTAGTTTTGCGATTAGTTCATCGATTACTGCTGCATCATCGACTGAAGCTGTAGACAAGCTTGTGGCCTTCTCATCAGTCACAATCTTTGCATCTTCCCTCGGCTCAAAGTTGGGGACTATCACTCTTTCCACAGCCTCGGCTAGTCCGGTTGGGGTTTTAGCCCACTCAGGAGTAGGGATCCCGAATGTCTCTGCACGCAAGATAGCAGCTGCCATGACAAAATTGGTGTGGCTCAGGTCGGTTGAGGTGAACTGAAGGGGACGAGGGAATCTCTTTGGAGCAGACCAGAATGGAGCACCGGTACTGGTATTAGCATCCTCGGGGAATGTGAAAATCAACTGCTTCACTCGGTTGACGAAGTAATCTTCAAACCTGTAAGCAAAAACATGTATTAAAAGAAGTGAATGAGTTATATACAGTCACGCTGAAGGGTTTACACCATCAGGGAATACCTCAGACGAGCCCAAGTTATGCAATCCTGGAAGGAATTGCACTTGTCTTTCTCGAGGCACTCAACAACACGTCCCAAAGTATCCCTAGCTTGAGCATCACCAGCTTTCCTCATCGCATTCATGTATTCATCAGGATTTGAGAGGTATGCATTGACTTCAGCTGGTGTTTTCTCAAGCAGACCCTCGAATTCAGAGCGAGCCCATGTTAAGCAATGGTCAATGTTGTGAGGAAATGAGTGCACCGTGCACATCGGAGCCTGTTTCTCTGGTGGGTCCCTCGAGGCACCATAGTTCTCAGTGAGATGAGGGATAACCATCTGTGTGTTGCACTTCGCACCTAGAGTTCCTGACTCGAGGAGAGGCTTCTGGAAATACACGCACCTTGAATCGACATAAAGCCTTGCAGTGACATTGTCCAGTGCGTTGACAACAACTGTCAAATTCTCCCAGAAGCTGTCGTCAAAGACATTCTCAGTCTCAGGTCCAACACGATTTTGCAGAGCATCGATTTTGAGACGAGAATTTATTCCCGCTGCTGCTGTTGCGGCAACTGTGGATTTGGCCTGTCCTATGTTCCAATCTCGGAAAAGAAACTGACGACTCAGGTTGCTCTTCTCGATTACATCATCATCAGTGACAGTTAGCTTCCCTTCAACGCCACATGACACACCCATCAAAGCCAAATTCTTTAAGAACTCACATCCAAGAGCACCAGCCCCGACAACAAAAACTCTGGCATTCTCGAGTTTCTTCTGAAGTGTAGACCCAAATACAGAGATCTGTGCATCATAACGGCTATTTTGTGGTCTGAACTCTGATGAATCAAGGGGTTCCTTGGGGAGTGACTCCAGCGAATCAAAGTAGAAGAACTGCACAGGTAATACAAACTCATTATAAGATTACAAATAACAAAGTAAATACTACTGAGGGGGACATGAGACTTTTATTTAGTCCTGGCAGAGTAGATAGATGCCTATCTAAATTGAAGAACTACATTGCTCAGTAAGTGGACATTTTACACATAATGAGTGACAGACGTGCATCCTGAAAATTCAAACAGATAAGACTTTACCTGAAAGATAGGATGGAATTTCCCAGAGCATGCCTTGACGACCTCCTGTCCAACAATGCCACCAAACATTGCAGCCATGGGATTCAGAACAGCCCTGGATCCAAAGGCCAAATGCCGCAATAGTTTCGAGTTGACATCTTCCAACCTTGCATCACCCAAACTCTCGTTAATCTCAATTGCAATTTCCACTAGTTTCTGAGCATCTTCTTCCGAACCAGCAAATGGAAACCGGCCTGCTTGAGATGAAAACTTATCAAGTGCCTGGAATGCTAAGTGAAGAAGAGGTGGCCGGTCAAACTTCGAAAAGTCACTAAGAAGAAATTCGCCTGGATCTTTAATTGCTTCCCTGAGCGGCTTAAAGTTCAGCACCTTTGGTTGTTTAACCTGAGTCACAATCCCACCCTTCACATACGTCCCACAGCTAGTGGTGTCTTCCTCAAGGAGAAATGAATACGGCTTGACATTTTTAATCTTCCTTGGTCTTCCATCATTTAGCTCCGCCATCCCCTCGACTTCCGAGAAAACCACAAGATCTCCGTCCTGAAACTCGAGCCTCTCATCATCGACACATGAAACAAAAGCAGGATTTTCATTGCTAACAGAAGCGACGATGCCCGAGTGTGGCTCCTCTCCATCAACATCAAGAACAGTAAACTGAGGTCCAAAATCACAAAACAACGACCCGAACAGGCCCCTGACGTCAGCCTTAATGAACGCAATAGGAGGCTCATGGCTATGACAGTAATCATCAAACTCCGTCGCTTTCTCGAAAGAGGTATCCACAAATACCACGGCCTGCAACAAAGAAAATAAATTAGCCAGTATTCATTGAGAAAACAAACTAAACACTATGTACATTGTACAGAAATTTGCATCAATGGATCATAATAGTCTCATTGACAAGTTGATGACTAGAACATAAGAAAAATCAAAAAAAAAAGAAGGAAGGGATTGGATACCTGGAAACCAGAAAGCTGCTCTTTGGTTAACTTGTCAGTCAAAGCTGAGACAGCCACAGCATTGTTGAGTTCTTGCAACTTGTGAACAGAAGCGAGTGCTCTATTCTTACCAACGTCCTCTTCCGAGAAAACAAAGTTGCTAGACAAGTCCCACAGCTCAACCGCATTTTCATCGTGAAGAGTCACTGACTTCACACCAGCGAGAATGATATTCTTAGCTAAAAACAAGAGAACAAACTTATCATCAGAAACAAGTAGATAAAGAACACAAAATAAATATAATACCATCACAAACATAGTGATTGATATGAATCAACATTAAAAAAAAAAAGCAGAACAACAAACAATAAACCTTCAATACTAATCATGCCACACTAACTCATCAAGTAAACAGTCTAAGCTATACCAGTTTCACAGACTCAGATAATATCAAGAACTTGATCAAGAAATAAGACTCTCAAAATGTGACATGCAAGATGATTTTTAACAACGAAATGAGAGTAAATAAAAGAGAGCGTTACCAATCTCAACACCAAGGCCCTGGATCCCTGAGATGAGGACGTTGGAAGCGAAAAGCCTCCTCATGGTCTCCCGTCCGTACACCGCGAGCTGTCTGCTGTGAAGATCTTCATCGATCTCGTGATTACCGGAGTTGCTACCACCAACCGCCTCCATGCTCATCGGCGCCGCGTCGCCGCCACCGCCGGTGCTGTTCAGCTCGATGTTGGAGATAGAGGTGAGGATCGGCGAACCATCAGCTGTAGCTTCAGTGTGATCGATCCGTCGCTTCTTACGCGGAGACGAAGCGGATGCGAGAGGGTTCTCCCTTGCGACGAATGGTTCCATAGCGATAACTGTAGAGAATATATATATATATAAATATAGTAAAGAGAAGAAGCAAACAAAACGACAAATAAGAGGTTCCCTAAAGCTAAATCGATGGACGAATCTACAGAAGGAACGAGAATCGGAGCATAAGAAGAAGAAGAAACCGTACCTTTCGTGTGTTCGGAGAAGTCGAAGAAGATCGGAGGCGATAAGCGGCGAATTTGTTGAGAGGCGAGAGAGATGGAGAGTGTAGTGCAGGTTAGGCTTTGTAGGTTTTGCAGAAGCGGCGATAGGCCTGGCTGATGGGCTTATTAGGAACAGTGTGCAGTATCAGCCTGTGTACTGTACCGAATATAGTGTTTGATATGGTGAGTATGCATTAAACCAAACCAAACCAAATTAAATTTGAAAACTTTCAAATTGTAGTTGTGTTCACTGTTCAGTTTGCTCTTAAAATTTTGGAAAATGATAATCAAATCAAGAAGTTGTGATTATACGAATGCGTAACGTACTTCATAACACCCAAAGATTCAATAAACGGCTTCAAGAAGCACTACAAAGAGTAAAATCTTAGCACTAGGTGGAAATGTTTCTACCTCATGCAGTCAACCAGTGGCAATTAATTATCCTTAGCAAATACTTTTATATAACTTCTCAGTCATCAGTTTTCCAATTAACACAATCTAACACTTTATTATGTTAATAATATCAACATTGTTTGCTACTTCAACTTTGATCGGTTGATTGTTAAGATTGTTGGTAGACACTCAAATCCTTCATTCAATGCATTGGTCCCTTCTTTACCTAATTCAGGTTTGGCCAAATGTTTATGCATTTTCCAACCGATGAGTACTTTTGTTGATAAGACAACTTTTGCTTTAGGGCATTAAAATATGATGGGCATGGCCTTGACCTCTTTTGATGGGCCACAGCTAGAGATGCCTGATGCCACTTACGTTTAGACAAAAGCCCCATTGATGTTTGATCTCCAACAGATAGATAGCCTCTCCGTACATTTTCTCTTGGATGTTTGCTATGAGCATCATAAACAGCCATGTAACAAAAAAGTGGTCAGTCTGGGATCCAACATTCGTCATGCGTGTAAGTAAGTGTAGGTAGGGAATCGCAAACTTCAATACATTGTTCAGCCACCGTACTAGCATTCAATGCATTTGAACATACTATTACTAGTGTATGTTTAAAAGTGGTTATTTGATATGATTGGGTGCTTAATACTATATTTAAAGTTGACAAAAAGGAGAATTAATTACTCAGGAGAGAGATGCCAAAATTAAGCAAAAAAGAGGACCCTAAAAATGTTTGGTTTCAGCTGGCATCATCATCATAATCTCTTGTGTATGGGCTATTTTTGTCCTCTGCATACACTACTATATTCAAAAAATAAATAAGAGAGAAGAAGAAGAGGATAGATAGATAGATGTGATTAAGAGGCAGACAACTTCCCACCTATCTTCTTCACACTTGTTTTGACACCAACACTTGCCTGTTATCATAAAAATCTATTATTTGCCAGTCTCTTCTTCTTATGTCCTAATCTCGACATTAATCTTCTCTCATTTACTCAGCGTCCCATCCCTTTGTTGGTAACTCCGAGACTATTCTTGGAAATGGACCACTTTTGAATTTTCTCGATACAAGAAACGTCTCACCTTCTTCCTCCCTCTTGTCGGTCACGTCTTGGTGCTAATCCTTTTCTTCACACCCTTTCTCTTTCTTTTTTTGTTGTTGGATCATAAGAGAAAAAAAAACTTCAATTCTTGTTCTGGGGGGGTTATGCTATATATAGCTGGTCTGATTGTGTATTGATCTTTGGTTCGAAGCTTGAGATTATGCAGAAGAAACGAGAGATCTGTGAGTACAGAGACAAGCTAGACAAAACCTTGTCTTCTCCTGATCTCACTAATGACCAGACTCTCAAATCCCTTCTCAGAAGTCAGCTTTACTCTTCCCAAGGTGCTCTGTTCTGTTCTGGAAACCTGTCTTATTTTTTTTGTATATTAATACGCAATTACACACTGAGATTTTGCTTCATGTTGTTGGTGTGGTCATTTTGTAGAGTGCAATGAGAATATATTGGATAAAAGAACAGCTGATGTATCAGAGCTGCTTACCAGGCTTAGGAGTGTTTCCATGACGGATCATCATGGAAACAGTGATTGGAAAGTATGTTTTTTTTTTCTTGTTCACATATTTATACCACAGATCTTGGGTTTATAAAATAAATGTTTAAAGAAGTGTTTTATTCTATACAGCTCAAACATGATCTTGAAGATTGCCGTGTCATGTACCGTGAAGGTCTCGATGGAAGTCCTTTTCACACTATGCTCGTTGAAGGTTACATGGATGCTCCTCTCCAAGAATGTAATTTTTTCTTTCTTTCTTTCTATGTGAATATAAACAGGACATTCCAATTTTTTTAATAAAATGGACTTATGATGATGATGCAGGTTTGTGCGTTTCGTGGGAATCAACACTCTACAAGAAATGGTTAGCGAGTGTCTACATATTTTGGATTATGAACAACAAGAACTCATGTCTTGTATTAATTCAATTATAAATGTTTTAGGTGGCCACAATTTGCATTCCCGCCATTTAAGATCTTACAAAGTACATGTTTGCAAAAGGCCAGGATCGGTGAACAAGTATGTTTAGTAAGGTTAGTTTCAATTTATCATTCTCCATTTTAAAAAGTTTATTTTGTGGTCTCTTGTAATCTTATGAAGCTAATCTGGAAATTTTACATTTTGTGGGAAGAAAGGATGAAGGTACCATGGCCATTGGCAGAAAGAGAGCTTATTGTGCACTATTTCTTGTTTGAATACTTTAAAGATGGCTTAGTCTTCATCCTTCTCAACACGGTAAAAAAAAATCAAAAACCCTTCTCTACTAGTGTATGGAACAGGAACTTTTTGACATAATCTGAAATCAAATTTTGTTTTTGCAACTTTTTTTAGATATCTGATTTAGATAGCATTGGAGTTTCCTCAAAGGAGGTCACAGAGAGCGTTATGTCAGTAACACCTGGTGCAGTGAGGATTGATCTCGTTGGCGGATTTGTATTACAAAAGGTTACTCCACAGAGGAGTTACTTCAGGTTGGTTGACTCATTAACATATGTTACTTGTCGTTTTGGTTATGAAGCTTATGTCTGAATATTGTAGGACGATAGGGGATATGGATATAAAGCTGGACTTTGTCCCTCCATCTCTGATGAACTTTGTAACTAGGCAGCTTATCGGTAACGGTTTCAGATTATATAAAAAGGTAAGGAAACTTGAGTTTTTTGGTTTCGCTTGTTGTAATGTTTTGGTGGAGTTTTGATAATGTTTTCGAACTTGAATGTAAACAGTCAGTTGCTTCGGTGGCTAAATTTGATGAAGATTATAGCAGAGCTTTGGCTGATCCCTTGTACACTAAGATACGTCAAGCTCTGTACTCAACTGATAAGTTAGTTGAGAAAGAACCAAAGTTGGAAGTGAATGATGACTCTATGCAAAAGAAGGAGCACGAGAATGATAAAGAAGATGCTAGTGAAAATGAGCATGTCCATTGCAGAAGAGCCGTTCCTGAGATTGAAGAAGAAGAATATGATGATTTTGAGGAAAGTATTTCTTCAGAGGAGGGGAATATAAATGGAAAGACTAATGGCGAGATGATCAGAAGAAAGTTTTGCATCAGTCCAGAGGTAAAACAAGCTTTAGGGACTCTAGATAGAGTAATATACATGGTTAGAAATACAACTCCTGTCCATGAAGCTGCGGAGTTGTCTCCACACAGAGAAAAGGATGATCACGCAAAGCAAATCAGTCTGTTGGAACATTTTGAAAATGTTCCTCAAAAATCTGCAGAGAGGCAAGATTTTTCAACCTCGATGGTCACACAAGAGACGAGCGTTTTTAATAAAGAAGACAATAGAGTGAAGGAGACAGGAGAAGAAGAAAATGGGATCTTAGACAAGGGTGGTAAGAACAAGAGCTTGGGGAGGAGGAAACGTAAGACACGCTGCTTGGCTTTCAGATCTTGGCTCTGAAGGAAGATCAAGTTCCTACTGATCTGCAAAGAGTGTTACTACATACGATAAAATACTGATTTGGATTGGTAATCTCGTCTTAGATGCGAACGTTTGTGGATTCTTTTTTGTAAACCACTTGTTTCTTCGGAGAAGTGATCACAAATATTGAGATGAATGCAAAAGTAATATCCAATGATACTGAATCATTCGAATTACCAACTATTTTATCAGAATTATTCAACAATTTACATCTAAAATTACGAATTATAACCATTGAACCATACCAACATGATGTTGGCTTTAGTGGTAAAGGAGTGTCTACTACTCGAGTTCATTCTTCGGTGGAATAAACAATTTACAATGCTTGGATTTTTTTCTAAAGAGTTGAAACCACTTTTGCTTACCAGAAAAAAAGTATTGATCGTAAACATTCTATAAGTTCATGAATACCAGCAGATTCTTTAGTTTCATTACGAGAATAAAACTGTTGTGAACTATCCTTATTATTTTTGACCTTAAACATTCTACAAAGATCATATCGAAATAATTGACTCAAACTGAATAAAACACCTAAATGAACTCTTACCTGTAAGAAAACAACTATTTGCTAGTGAAGCACTGGTGTCTTCAAAATTGTAGATAAAAATATATTTACGAGTCCCTAATTATTACAAAATTGTCTATAACAGTATAACCCAAAATTTCACATGTTTGCTTTGCTTTTAACAAAAAGAAAAGGAAACTACAGCTATACCGATTTTGAACTGCGGTTTGGTTTTGTTAAACCAAAATCTCAAAATTTTAGCAAACCGAAACAATAATAAAAAACCCCTAATTAATAATTTCTTCCACCGTCGCAGAGATTGCATTCTTCTAACAAGTCTCCGGCGAGTAAAAAGACTCCTGTCTTCTCTTCTTCTCCTCGGCCACAAGTCGAACCTCCCTTGATGGAATCGAAGATTACTCCTCCTCCTCCTCCTTCAACTCCAACAAACCCTTTCTTCTGCTTGAAATGGCCATGGGATCCTTCAAACAAACACCCCAAATCTCCAAACCTCTGCGACTTCCAAGGACCCTGGCTCTTCAGATCGATGCAGAGCGTCGGTTCAATCGCGCTCACCTCATTCAACTCGTTCGGGCTCGGTCACGGCACACCAAAGAAGAAGCCTTTAACCGCTTCCGAGCAAGGAGAAGCAGAGCAGAGAGCTTTCGCAGCTGCGTTAGCCAGCGAGAAAGACGCCACCGTGCTCGAGTTTTACTCGCCTAAGTGCAGGCTCTGCAACTCTCTTCTCAGCTTTGTATTGGAGGTTGAGAAGAGGAACTCGAATTGGCTTAACATCACCATGGCTGATGCGGAGAACGAGAAATGGTTTCCAGAGGTAATTGAAAAAAAAGATGAGATCTTTCTCTTTTATGTATGTGTATAACGCAAATACATAACTCAAGATTTTCTATTTGTTTTGTTTTGTGTGTTTGAAATGCAACAGCTTCTTCATTATGATATAAAGTATGTTCCTTGCTTTGTTTTGTTGGACAAAAATGGACAAGCTTTGGCCAAGACTGGTGTTCCTAGTAGCCGTAATCATGTTATTGCCGGTATCTCTCATCTTCTCAAGATGAAGCGCCCACCTACGGTCTGAGACCATGGCTGTGACTTGTGTGGATGGTTTTGTTTCTGATACAACTACTTTACTAATGTTGTTGTAGAAGATTATGGTGATAATATAGATGTCTTTGTTGTACATATGAGTTTTCACTATTGTTTCTTTCTGTTTCACTCTGAAAAATGACAAGTATGTGTGAGGTATTATTACAGGTTATAGCGACATAGTGAATCCTAAGTAGCTATTCTTTCTAAACACACAATAGAGATAGAAGAAGAAATGAGTTTGTTTCATTGACTACTTTTAGCTTGTTATCTAGACAATTAGACACACGTGTTTTTAAGGCACATGTAGATGTAGTTATAGGATAAGCAGCACATTGGCACTTGGATTTGTGATTGAACTTTAACCCTTTTCAGAGCTTGTATAAAAGTGACAAACCAACTGTGGAAGAACGTAACATCCATCATTAGTCATCCCATAATATTAAAAGGTATCATCTTCGAAACTTACTGAATTTTCTAAAACTTGATGGAGAGAGGTTCTTTTGACATAGCAGCAGCTTCTTCGCAGTTCACTTTGAGCACCAGAGGAAACTTTATCATCTTGTGGAGTTTTCCCTACCTCCCTAATGCATTGTGAAAGTAAATTATTTGAGTCAAGTATTGTGTTTTTCTAAAAAAAAAAGAGTATTCAATTAAACACGTCACTTACCACTAGTGTAAATCCGCAATGCATGCTATAAATAAATAAAAAGTAAAGAAAACTGTGCTAACTTATAATTATCTTAGATTATAGCACGATTAAGCAACAAACCAACAAAAAGAGTTGTTAGCAGCTGAGATAATTTTATATTCATAAGAGATCTCTTGTTGATTTTCCATTTATTGATGCAGGAGAGGAAGACAATGTGTTGTACCACAATCTTTTATTTTATAGCGTAGTAAGATTAATGTAGTTTCAAAAAATCTTGAAAAAGGTTTTCTGTTGTGTCAATGGAATCAACTTATGCAGTTAAATTTGGGTCAAAACTCAGTCCTAATTAATTAAGTTAACTTTAAATGTCGGTTTATTATGTTGTTTCCCAAACGACAATACACTGTGCGTTCAGGAAGGAAACTTGGTCCCCAATTAATAGTTGACCCACCTTGAGATCATCCTCTTTTTGTGTATAAATATATGATCGTGTACTGTGTGTACATACATACGAAAAACCCTAGTCAGCGAGTTTAAATAACCGGAAGAAAAGCGTTTATCTTCGAGTAAAGAAAGCTCGTTACGATGGCAGATCACCTTGATCACGCTTCTAGCTCCAAGGAAGTTGCAGCTGCAGAGGTAGAAGCCGAACAAGTGAGTTCATTCTCTTCGAATATCCCTCGTTGACTTCTAATCGTATAATTGTTTCATAAGTCTTTTACCAAATCGAAAGCAATTTGTTGACTTTTTTTTTGCTTTTTTTTTCTAGCAGGCTCCAATGGCAGAAAACGATGATATGGACCCAACGGTATTTATACATCTCATTCCCCTTAATGTATTACTGATTGCAACAACAGTCCTGGGATTTGTGAGTGAACATTGTTTTTTTTTTCTTCGTTAACTCTTTTGCAGCAATACTTTGAGAACAGATTGAATTATCTTGAAGCAGAGAAGGCTAACGGAGAGAATCCATACCCGCACAAGTTTTCTGTCTCGATCTCAGTCTCTGAGTTCATTGACAAGTACAAAAGCTTATTCAACGGTGACCAAGTTGAAGATGACCTAGTTTCTGTAGCTGGTAATGTTCATACTTAAAGCAAAATTTTCATTCATTTAAAAAAGGAGTACTAATAATATATTTATTATTCTATGTTCAATCTTGGTAGGACGGATAATGTGCAAGAGATCTTCATCTTCCAAGCTTTCATTCTATGATGTGAATGATAGCTGTTTGAAGATCCAAGTAATGGCTGATTTAAGGAAGTCTGAACTAGATAGAGACGAGTTTGCAAAGCTCCATGCCTATGCTAAGCGTGGAGACATTGTCGGCGTCACTGGTTTTCCAGGAAAAACCAAGAGAGGAGAGTTAAGTATCTTCCCACGATCGTTTACTGTGCTGTCTCCTTGCCTCCACATGTTGCCCAACGCTGCTAATAATAAGGTAGGGGAGAATCAATTGTTTTTGCTAGTATGTTTTGAGTACTCTTCTCATTTACTTAAACATTTAACCTGTTTTTTTTTAATCTCTCTGCAGAAGCAAGAAGTATGGTCTCCAGGAAACCTAAGACATCCTCAAACATATGTTCTCAAGGATCAGGAAACTCGCTTTCGCCAGCGTTATCTTGACCTGATGGTGAACAACCACGAGATTCCACAGATATTCAAGACCATTGATACAATAAACCAATACATAAGAAGATTCCTCTCCGGTCTTGATTTCGTGGAGGTTTCTACTCCGATGTTGCACACCATACCCGGTGGAGCAGCCGCGCGTCCCTTTGTGACGCACCACAACGACCTCGACATGAAGCTATACATGCGTATCTCACCTGAGCTCCATCTCAAGCAGCTTGTCATCGGCGGCATGGACCGTGTCTACGAGATTGGGAAGCAGTTCAGGAACGAGAGTATTGACATGACGCACAATCCAGAGTTCACCACTTGCGAGTTCTACATGGCTTACGCCGACTACAATGACTTAATGAAGATGACTGAAAATTTGTTGAGTGGTTTGGTCAAGGAACTAACAGGTGGTTACAGAGTCAGATACCATGCTAATGGATATGATAAGGATCCAATAGTAATCGACTTCGCTCCTCCATACAGGTTTGGTAGCATTGCTCTTTTCTTGAAACGTTATCTTCTTATGGGAAGAACATAATCTAATCCCTTTTTTTTAACTTCTATATATAGGAGGATTGATATGATCGGAGAGTTGGAGAAGATGGCTAATCTCAATATACCAAAGGATTTGGCTAGTGAGGAAGCAAACAAGTATCTCATTGATGCTTGCACGAGGTTTGATATCAAGTGCGCACCTCCTTTGACAACTGCTCGTTTGTTGGATAAGGTAATATATTCCTTTTAATATGAGTTATGTGATTTTTGGTTCATGCTTATTTATAGTTTTAAATGCTTTGTGCAGCTTGTTGGACATTTTCTGGAAGGGACATGTGTTAACCCCACTTTTATAATGAACCACCCGGAGATAATGAGTCCATTGGCAAAGTCGCACAGATCCATCAAGGGCTTGACTGAACGGTTTGAGTTGTTCGTCAACCAACACGAAGTAAGCTTATTATATATAGAGCGAACGTTTTCTTATATGGTCAACTTTATAGTTAACTCTAATACTAAAAGTTGTCTTTATCTGAGTTCAGCTTTGCAATGCCTACACTGAGTTGAATGACCCTGTGGTACAGCGTCAGCGTTTTGCTGATCAGCTCAAGGTGAGAAGCCTTATATCATGACTTGTGATCTAGCCTTTCTCTGTCTGTTGTATCATTGTTTTGAAACGCTGAAATGAATATTTCAGGATCGACAAAGTGGAGATGAAGAAGCGATGGCAATGGATGAGAGCTTTTGCACAGCTCTGGAGTATGGATTGCCACCTACAGGTGGTTGGGGAATTGGAATAGACCGTCTTGCTATGTTGCTAACCGACTCCCAGAACATTAAGGTCCCTATTCTTTTTTATTCCATCGCTAGTAAAAAAAAATACTATGACTAAGTAAAAATACTCATGTCTGAAATGTTGTTGTCGCAGGAAGTTATTACCTTCCCACTAATGAAGCCTCCTCAGGATGCGTCTCCAGAAGCGTAGATATAGCAAGGTTTAAAGGACTGCCATTGTTTTCTTTTCCCTGATTCAAAAATATTTTCTGATTTTGTGAATTGTTTTCTTTTTCAGTTTGTTTTCAGCTTTTTCCTTGTAATTTAAACCAACAAATATTAATAATAGCTTGTATTTAATTTTTAAATAATAAGAGTTTCTATTGCTACTGTTCAGAAAAAAGAAACTAAAAACTCATTTGAAAGAGTTGTATGTTTTTATCAAGTCATCTGATTTTTGACCCAAAAAAAAATCAAGTCATCTGATTTATTTTAAACAGAGCCGAACAGTGAATTCATAACCAAAGATAGTGCTTGTAAAAGCTGATTTAAAATTCAAACCGGAAGGACCTAACCGGTTTGGTTCGACAAGAGCAAGTATTTAATTGGGGTTACGACGATCTCTCGAGAGCCCCCCTAACCTTTCTCGTCACCAAGTTATGAACCGAGCAAGGAAGCTGGTAGCTTCTTCAGTCTCCAGCCTTTTAACACGACGTGCATATTCTCCTCCTCCTTCTACTTCTTTCTGGTGCAATCCAGTCTTGACGAAGATCGCGAATAATCACTTGATCCGCGAATCTCTGCAACCACCTTCTTCGTCAGCTAATAAACCCCTGTGGCTCCGATTTTCCGGGAGAGGTTTTTGCTCAGAGGGATCTTGCAACGACAAGAGAATCTCCTCCGTGTGCTGGAACTGTGGCTCCTCGTCGGAAAAAGCTGCGTTTTTGTTCTGTGAATCGTGCCGCAGCATTCAACCTATCGATGATTCCGTCGATTACTTTCAGATTTTTGGCTTGTAAGTAGTAGTAAACATTCCACACGCTTCGTTTGAGGGAAAAATCGATATAAAGGTTTATACTTTTAGCTTGGATCGTGCAAAAGATGAGACCTTTGAATTTGGGTTTTAATTTGAATAGGGAGAAGAAGTATGAGTTAGATGCTGGAAGCCTTGAAGGCATTTACAAAGACTGGCAAAAGAAGCTTCATCCTGATTTAGTTCACAACAAATCTCAGGTCTGTTTTGTTTACTACAGTGAGCTTATCATTAGTTGTTTTTTTAATAATTTTTCTTACTATTGCCTGAATTCTTAACAGAAAGAAAGAGATTACGCAGCGGATCAGTCTGCAAAGGTGACTGAAGCATACCGGACGTTAACCAAGCGGCTCTCAAGAGCTATGTATATCGTAAGCTCTCTTCACTTACAATCCTTATTATGTTTCTTACAATGCTGTTGTTTCTGCTAATTGGTTTGGAGATATATAGATAGATCTTTTGAGTCTCTGAATAATATTTGATATTGGTTACGTTTTGTAGATGAAGTTGAATGGTAAAAATGTCAATGAAGAAGATACAATAACAGATCCAACCTTGTTAATGGAGGTAAATGGATCTACTCATCATAAAAGATTAGTTCTCAAGGCTGATCTTTTTTTGTATGTTTGTTTGTGCGACTGCAAACAGACTTATTAAGCACATTCACTTAGTTTTGTTCTATGAAAATGGTTGTCAGATTATGGAACTCAGAGAGGCCATAGCAGAAGCGAATGATTCAAAAGAGTTAGACCAGATCCGATCTCAGGTACCTGAACATCCTGGCTTCCTTCAGATGCTTTGGACTTTCGTTAACTTTTTAAACACCTTAGCATCTTCAGCTTTGGCACTGGTTGAATATACAACACTGATCTAATCACTGTGGTTTTGCTGTCAAGGTACAAGAGAAACAGAAGCAATGGTCTGACTCTTTTGTCGAAGCCTTCGAAAGCCACAGGTTTGATGAAGCTGTAAAATGTATTCAGAGAATGACTTATTACGAGCGAGCTTGTGAAGAAATTGTCAAGAAGCTATGATGAGGAAAGTAGTCCTCCATTTATTTGTTCTTTTTCTTAAAAGCATTACCCTTTTGAAAGGAGACACGTTATGATAAAAGTATCTTAGCTTCATGTTACTTATATGGAACTGAAGACTTTGTAATAAGAGCATTCACGGATTCGTTATTAAGAAAAAATATTGTTTTGCTCATGTAAAAAGAATCTACATTGGAATGTCACAGAAAGAGAGGTCATGTAGATACCTTCCGCTGTGCTAGTAAAGCAGATTTCTTCTGTAAAACACTCCGGGCAAGGTCGTGCTTGCCTTCTCTGTTCAGCCCATATAAAACCGTTCGGAAATTGACAGTACTCGGAGCAATACCCTTATCCAACATCTCAGACAGAAGTCTCAGTGCATCTTCAGATTCACCCGCTTGGCATAAACAGTTTATGAACTTACTGTATGTTTTAAAATCTGGTGAAGTTCCCTTCTCTTTCATATCACTGAATACTTTCCAAGCCTCTTTCGATTTCCCCACGGTCATGTACCCGCATATCATTGCTGTATATGTAACAACCGTAGGTTCACACCTTTCTTCTTCCATTTCCTTGCATGTCTCTATTACCTTGTCTATCTGTTTCTCCTTAAAGAAGTGAACAATCAGAGATGTGTAGACGTGGACACCAGGTTTTATTCCTGCTTCCTTCATGGAATTCACTTTGTCCAATGCTCCTTGCAACTGTCCCTTCTGCAGTAGAGCATGAACAATGCTTCCATAAGTAAACTGGTTTAGTAAAGACCTCTCTCCTGTAAAACTGGCTAGTTCTGACTGAGCTTCTTCTAGCTTTCCAATTCGACAAAGAGCTCTTATGTAAATGGAGTAAGCCACAAGGACTGAGAAACCTATCTTGCCAAGAGAATCCAAACAATGATTCGCCTCCTTTGTGTTACCAACTTCACATAAGCATCCCAAGTAGTCTTGGACTAATTCTTTATCTGGAACAAAACCTGAACGAATCATCTCCCGGAATGTTCTGATGGCTTCTTCAACATTCCTGCCTTTCTTCTCGCAAAGAACTGTGATCAAACACTTGAGGGTGGAAGGCCTTGGAGACAGACCCGTATCCTTCATTTCCTTGAACGTTCTAATCGCAATGTCGGTTAGACCGGTTCTACCATACTGCATTATCATGATCGCCCATGTGTCTTGTGTTATCACGCAACCTTGTCTTCTCATCTCGTAAAACAGGTTTCTCATCTGGTTGAAATCTTTCCCACACCCTGCTACTTTGATGCTCATGTTGTATGCCTCGGTAGTGTGTTTATAACCATTTCTCTTTCCCACCCATGAAAAGAAACGTAGAACAGCGTTCCCATGTATCTTGCCGTTACGAAGAACCTCAACTACTAGTTCTGGTGTGAACTTGACTGTCGATTTCTCTAGAGATTCTTCCGTTCTCTCCCAATCTCGAGAGGATGATAAGATGCGACAAATTTCATGCACATCCACTATGTCAACAGCAGACGAAGCTGGTGGTCGAGCTGAGTGCTGCACTACTTGCGGACGATCAAGCTCTTCTTCTTGCCTTGACCCTGTCTTGCAAGAGCCGTTTAGTTCTTGATGGAATGTGCATTTCTTCTGAAGTTCTTTGATATGCTCAATCTTCTCCTTTTCGCCATGTTTCTCCATACAAGAGATAACCCAAGAAAACATATCATCCCTGATAGCTATCTCGGAGGCATGCATCTGATTAAGTAGCTTTACAATCTCATCAAATTTTGCTGACTTGCAGAGCTCATTCACAAAGATGGAATAAGCTTTCCACGTCGGTTTGATACCCTTTTCCTCCATGCTGCTAAACACCTTCCACGCCTCTTCTACTCGGTTCTGGCCCAAGTAACCAGCAACCACGGCTGTGATAGCCACGCTGTCAGGCTCGATCCCATCATCCACCATCTCTTTAAACAAATCGCAACCCTTCTGAAACTCTCCCTCCTTGAACAGGTGTTGCATAATCTCAGTGTATGTAGAAACTCTCGGCGTACGCTTTGAGTTTCTTATAGCCTCCAGATGCTCAAGCGCTTTAGAAACATTGTTTTGCCTAAGATACCCGCTGATCATGATCCCGTCGATATTCGAGTCATCATCCATGTTCCTCTTCTTCATTATCTCAACAATCTCTAAAGCATCTTCCATTCTATTAGCTCTGCAAAGCCCTTTAACCAAAATCTCAAAATACTTACCGTCCAGGCACACTTCCTTATTCTTCAACACCCGAATCAGCTCCAGAGCCTCTCTTATCTTTCCAGAGACACAAAAGCTCTTGAGCAGATAGCCAAACGCATCGTGTTCCGACACTTCACATATCCTAACCATGTCGTCTGCAACAGACTGGACTACATCAACTTCCTCTGTCTTCGCTGTACAGTCCAGTAACATCTTGTACGTTCTCAACCCAAAAGTAATACCTTTCTCAATCATCTCTTTATAGAACTCAAGCGCGAGATCACCTCTCCCAGCGACACATAGAGACCTAATCATGATATTATAAGCCGCAGCGTCAGGTTCGAACCCATCTTTCTTCATCTTCTCAAAGACGAGCAGACCTTTTCCAATCTTTTTAGCTTTACCGTACACAGAGATGAGAATGGTCCATGTCTTGATATCTTTATCACACAAGTTCCTCTCCATTTCTTTCTCCAATTCGTCTACCATATCGAGATCCCTCGCTTCCCCAGCTATGCTTAGCATGGTGTTGTAAACACCTACTGTGTGTGAAAAACCATCCTTTTCTTTCACCCAGTTAAAGAACCTCAGAGCTAAATGAGGAACTTTAAAGCACCTCTTGAGTACTTTCTCCACTATCTCTGGTTCAAACCGAAGACTCAGCTTCTCTAACTTGTCCTCCATGGAAGCCATGATGTCATCATCAGCCCTGATGACGCTCGTAATCTCATGAACAAGAGGACTGACATCGAATTCTTCAGAAACAACAACGACACCTTCATTCTCATTCGAGAATCCCATTCTGGCATTTTCACGAACAGGTTGCGTGCAAGAAACCAATGCGTCATCGCTTCCCGACAAAGGAACTCTCAGCTGATTGGTTTCGTCCGATTTGACAACATCTGATCCTAAAATATCGGTGATCTCGTTGAAAAGTGATGTGATTGACGTAGCTTCTTCTTCTGCTTGGATCTTCGATTGGGTGCCTCGGATTTTGGATTTAGATGACTTTGAGAAAGCAGAGACAAGTAGAGTGTTTCTTCGTGTTGGGTCAGTTAAGAGAGACTTGCATCGAAACAGAGCTTTCATTGCTGTTCTTTTCAATCGTTAAGTCAATTCCAACATCAACTAGGAAGACTGGGTGAAAGATAATAACGGTCAAAATCGACCGGTTAGATACAGTTTGCGGTTCGCATTGTGTATACAATTTAAAGGAAAAAAACAATTTACAATCTTACAGTGGGACGAATATAGGAAGCTACGTGAACAAAGCCGAGTGATAAGCCTTATTTCTAGTCTATATGGTTATTTGGGCCAATAGTAAAATACAAAAGGTTCTATGGGCTAATCAACACAATTTATAGTTCTTTTGTTCGATTCACTTAATAAAATTTGACTTATTAATTGGTGGGTTGAGCCAGGCCCGTGCAATAGTGCAACGCATGGGCGACTCGTGAAAGCCCAGATAGCAAGCTATCTTAATGGGCTTTTTCCCTCAATAAATAGAGTTAATATCGTGTGGCCCGATGGACCACATATCAGATATTAAACTGATAAGAACAGATACTACACTTGATCTTAGCCAAAAGGCCGAGAAAGGTATGAGTTGTTACGAAGCCTGGCTTCGTCTTTTATACTGCTTCTCATGCCTTCTGTCCTTGTTTCGTAAGCGATGTGGGACTTTGAGAATAAAACACTCTTTCTGTTTTAGGCTTTTACCGGGTTATTCGGCACTCAAAACCGACAATTCTTGAACTCAAAAGCCCAACAAGTCTTTGCTAGAGTAGCTGGGCTTCTTCTTACTTACATTGTACAGCTAATTGTGAGAGAGCCTCTCTTACATTTACCACAGATCGAAATAAAAACGAAGTTAGCTTTTCTCAGATTTTCCATTCTCGTGGTCAGTTTTTCATCTTTAACTTATCTTAGATCATTTCATTTCTGAGAGAAAAAAAACTGGTCCTGGCTTTGTAATGACGCTACCCTACTTTTTAACGTTTATTCTGTCAACTCTTTCTCTCTTATTGGATTGAAGAACCAAAGCAATAATAGAGAGAGAGCATAGATGGACTAACATGGAGACAGCTAAGTTTGTGTTTGTCCTCCAGTCACAGCCACGAGACAACCCATCTCTCATGTCCATGTGAATACTTTTATATTCTACCAAATATCTCATTATTTATAAAGGAAGAATACATTCTCCCACAACAATGAACTCAAGAGTTTGATTAATATTCTCTTGCCAGACCAAATGTAAATATACTTTCCCCATTGTTAAAGCAAACGAGACCAACGAAACAACTAAGCCTTAAGATGAAAGAAAAGGTTTTGTTTCCCATTTTTATTGATTGTTGTACTCACAGTCTCGTACACCACAAAAACAAATAAATAAATGATTGGTATATCTAATTTACAGTATTCATAATCCAAGTATAAAACACCCTTCAAAAGATATATATTTAAGAAAACAAAGCAAAACATCATTTTCACTCCATGGAAGATTATTATCCTCTCTTCTGTTTACTATTCAACCAATGCCAAATCTTGAGTCAGCTGAGTAAAGAGAGAGAGGTACACGTATTCAGGTTACAGTAAGCTTAAACAGACAATTGAACATTGCAAAAGGTTCTAACCTTTTCGAATGTGTGTTTTTGGCGGGTTTGTGAATTCACAGGCATCTGCTGAGGTAATTGTCCTTGCCAATAGCACCAAGCATTCTACATGTTACTTCCAACAATTTCCCTGTTTTGTTTCAGTGACAACAATAACAACTTTATTAGGTTAAAGTCCGATCACTAATTACACACACACAGACACTCTCATCTCTCCATGATTATCCCCTTAGTTTTTACTATAAATTATTTTTACTTAGCTAAAAAGCTATCAACAAATTTTGCTTAACAAACCACCTTGAAGATACCAAACGTGATAAGATGCTTATAGCCAGCTTAGCTAAGAGCTGTGACCAAACATACACACACACAAAGCCTAACCCTTCTTTGATTCTTGCTTGTGCTTAGTAGTAAACTAGCGAAACAGTGAGTCCTGTTTTCAAGGGCATCGGATTGGACTACTACAAAGATATTACATTCTTGGAACTGGAAAGACTAGAGTCACTAGACCAATGACTGTATTGACCTAAACCAGAATCCATGATTACTACAAAACTACTCCCCCCCTCTCACGACAACTATGGACTACTTCTTCCATCAGACATATCAAACATCAGATCAGTTACCTAAAATTTAATAATCTAAACTTGCCAATTGTAAACGCAACTATAGGATCAACGAAACCAAAAAAAAACGTACCTCTTCTCTGCTGAACAACTTTCTTAACCGGTTTCTTAACCGATTCAACAACCTCCTCAACTTCAGGGAACAAAACACCATCAATCCCCTGAACCGAGATCCGACCGTCGGTATAAATATCCGGATCAAACAAATAAGCCGACCTCTCACCGTCACCGAACTTAACCGAACCATCAGCTTCCTTCGCCGCAACCTTATGAGGAAAACGCAGCGTATCGAACTTCACCTTCCCAAACCTCCTCACAGAGTTATACATACTCTCCTCCGTCTGATACTCAGGTATAATATGGTAATACACGATCTGCTCCGGAGCTCCAGGCTCGCTGAGCTGATCCGTCGTAAGCTTCGCCATGGCTTCATCATTAGGAGCAAGAACCGTCAGCACATAGCCTTCCGACACCAGACGACCCATCTCCGTCGCGAGCGACGTCAGATTCACGAGGATGTCCGCCATCTCGTTGTAACCTCCGTAATGCAATAAAGTGTGGATGAAGTCTTTGACCTGAGCTTCTCCGTCGAAGTGGTGGTGTTTCCCTCCCGGTCCCGGAGCGGGAGCCGGAGCTAGCGACGGACCTGGAGCCATCGCGGATTGGATCGGGAGAGCCGGCGGGGATCCGGCGGGTACCGGAGCGGGTTTTTTCTTGAGACGGTTGGTTCTCGGGTCAACCTCCGGAGCTCCTTCGGGTAACACGGCGGAGATCGATCGGAGACTACGACGGTTATTGAAATCCTCTTGGACGGAGCGAGGGATGAGAAGCCGCTCGATCCCGTGGATCAACCCGTCGGGTCGGGTCAAGTCGTCGGGTCGGATCATCTCAGCCGAATCGACCATCTTCTTCCCGTCTCCTTTAATCAAATGGACATGATCGTTCCCTAGAGTGTCGTGCTTGACCCGACCCGACTCCTCGTTGGGCCATTGGTCCGACCCGACCCGGTTGGGGATAATGTGGAACATGAGAAGCGTCTGGAGAGATTTGAGATTACCGGGCTCGAGCAAGAACCGTTTGAACTCGGGGTCAAGGTCACGCTCCAGAGCTTCGTTGCGAGGGGCGAAGATAGTGATGTTGTGACGACCAACGGCTTCTTCCAGTGTCTGAAGGAGGAGAGCTTTCTCGACGAGCTCGGAGAGCTCCGTGTAACGAGAGTCGAGGAGAGCTACGAGGACGGAGTTGGAGTTGATCTGACCCGACCCGGATGAGGAAGGAATCTGGTTCTTGGATAATGCAGATGCGGCGGAGAAGAAGAGGAGGGAGAGAATGAGATTAACGGCGGCGGAGCCACCATAGATGCGGCGATCCATGGAGCTCTGTTAGATCGGAAAGATTGGAACAATGATTTTTTCTCTTTACTTTCTTTCTTTTTTTTTTATGGGGGTGAAAGGAAGAGTTTACTTTCTTTTTTATTTTATTGTTCTTTCTTGAAGTGTCGGCGATGGCTAGTGGAAGTGTGAGAAAGAGAGAGAGAGAGATGAGTTTGGTTGTGTGTCTGTGTTGTTTAGTTTTGGGGTTTTCGACCTTTCGGACCAGGCTGGTGTTGGGACCCACTACCAATTTTTTTATAATGTTTGCTGACTTTAGCTTTGAATTCTCTTTTTTTTTCTGTATGCTAAAAAATTATGTGATTTGGTAAAAAGGAAATGATGTAGAACGTGATAATAGTACTTAACTTGAAAGTGAAATTATTGTGAAGAACAATCTAAAAGGACTCTCAAGCGAGTGAATGTGGTTGTGAAGCAAGGAGGAGCAGAGGAACACGTGGATTTTTAAGAGAAAGTTGTCGGTTTGGGACGTAAATTCCCATCTAAATACCCACTAGTCTAGTAAGTAAGTACGCCTTGGGGTTTGTGAACTTATGTGCGCGTAAAAGTCACGTCCGAAAACAAGAAGCGTCTACCGTGGTTTCTCTAGTTAACCAGGAAAAGGTTTTGGGTATTCGATTTGGGCCTCCTGGCCCGTTTAGCCATAGTCCAGAGGTTCGGGATCAGTGTGTGAGGGAGTCCACAAATGTATATCATCACCCATTTAAAGAACACATCTCCAGTTGTATCTTGAACATTGATCGCCTCCACTGAGTTCATTACATCCCCTGAAGCCTCTCGGTCTTTCGTACTTCTCTCACTCTTATAAAGCTTACAAACGTGGTCGTGGACTATGCTTAGCCTAACCATGGATTCAACCTTTCTTTCATAAGTCTAGTTCGTTCTCCCATAAGACGACTAGTTATGATTTGAGCAGCAGGGAATCTTCATGATGACACCCACCTTCACTTTGCCCTTATAGGCCATTCTGCTCAAATCTCCTAACAACAAGTCTTTCCTCACATGATTAGCAATTTTTTTAGATTAACAATTTATTTGTTATGTGTGGTTAGTTTGGTTATGGAATTCAATGTTTTACTAGCAAACACGTCAAGAAGACTAAATACACAAAATTTAATAGTAATTTAAATTTTTTAATACATGGTTACTCGTTTTGTTACTATTATATATAGATGGAGTGGACATGTCAATAGTTCAAAACCATGCTGCTCTTTACATTATTGTATCCAGTATTCCACATTTATAAAATTAAGTTATAAATGTGAGAGAGTACAAACATAATTAAACGAAATTTACTCATGTATTAGAAGTCCATATATTCTTTTATAAGAATATTACATGATTGATAAATTCAGACTGGATTAGATTTTAGTCTACGTATGAATTTTATTTAGGAACGAACAGATGATTAAAAAATGTATTATTGGAAGACAAAATGGATTACGAAGTTTTCCTCACCTTAATGTTATTGAAAGACGTAAAGCATGGGATTCACCGCATACTAAAATTCATGAAGAAATGTCGCATCACAAGCTGCACATTTCTATTGTAAGACAGATTGATACTAAACAAAAATGTTATTGTAAGTAGGTATAAAAGAGGAAAAAGAAATTAAAGAGTTCAATAAATATTGGAGAGGAAATGAGTGGCGTGGTGGTAGGAACTGAGTAAATCAATGTTTAGATACAAAAAAATCAAAAGGGTCCCCACACTAGAGAAAGTGGTAAAGAAAGAAAAGGACAGTTTACACGAAGACACACACTGTACTCTGGATTCACATGGAACCCTAGTTACTTAACTTTATTCACTTGTTTCACTCAATCTCCTTTATTATTTTACCACCTGACCTGACCCTCTCTAGCCCTAAGCTGTCACACCTACTATTGATACAGCTATAGGCTATAGCACTTCTATATTCCATATCCCACGCTTCTTCCGAATCTATTGCTGAATCCCTGTCTTTATATCTCACAAACTTAACACGCCTTTAGTACCAAACCAAACCAACTCAACATTTATGTTTTGTGTATCTTAGTTAATAGTTTTGATGTGGTTATCTTCGTTTTGTGGATGTTATCCACCACTGTTTTTTTAGTGTTTGATCCCTAGACTATTCATTAGGGTATGTATGCCAAGTTCCAAATCCACACATCTCTTTTCTCCACTTCCTCATTAATTTAATAGTTCTCTATAACTTTTTGTTGTTATCATGTGTAAACTCATAGATAGATGTGTAACCTTACACACAACTACGCTGCCATAGATTTTTGATCCAATCACGGTCAACTTAGTTCATGAACCTATAGATTACGCATCTTGGATATCCCATATATAAAAATTAAAATAAGCTTTTCAGGTTGATTTGACTACAATATTCTATAAAAAAGTGTCGTTAGAGTAGAGTCTTCACTCTTCAGCTACTGGTCTACTTTTGTACGGCTAAACATAATTAACCTGATTCCTCTTAGAAATACTAGATCTAGACAAATACAATACATAATACGGTCTCGATTGAGTCCTTTGATTACATATTATGTAAACTTATGGATCACTGAAATGGGCACATTTTATTAGAAACTATGAACAAGATCAGATGTTTTGATCAACTAACATTACTACACTTGGGTATCTAATCGATTCTCGCAGACGACGTCGTTTCAGCTTGCGAAACACTACGCCAGAAACCTCCACTGTTAAATCTGTTCCACATCTCTTTCTCTAACGCAACCACCTCGTCGTCTTCCTCTTCTTCTTCCTCTGACAGATACAACGCTAATTTATCAAACTCTCCATCGTCTTTGCTCTCCAACGGGTGAACAGCGAACTGCGAGCTCCCGAGCTTCTTCTCGCAATCTCCGTTATCCGAAACATCATTCCTCGCGATCCCTCGCCTCCTCCTCCGCCGCATACGGCGGATAGCGCGGCGGCAGATTCCGCGAGGGGCTTTGTAGACGGCGAAGACGACGAGGCTCACCACGCTGCAAGGAGCGCAGCAGCACAAGGCGGCGAGACCAGCCGTCGTACCGCCGCAAAACTCCGCCGCTGTGGATCCTCCGCAGCATAGAAGCGGCGTCGATAGGCTTCGACGGAGACTCGGTTGTTTCCCACTGAGAGGAGAACTCGGCGGATTCATATTTGCTACCAATGTAATCAAACTGCCACACAAATCTCTGGACTTTCTTCGTCTTCTCCGCTCAAATGTACTTTCACCAATTCAAAACAAAAATCGATTTTTTTTTCCCGAGAAAAATCAGGCACTGAATCTCAGATTCCCTTACAGAAGAAATGGGAGAGAGACAGATACAGAAAGAAGAATCTATTACAAAGAGACAAAACTAGGAGGCGACAGAAGCACACATTCAGGAAAAAAAGTATTTTTTCTAAGCGAATCTGAAGAGTTTGTTTTGAAAGGGAGAGAGTAGCCTTTTTTAGTCAGTCTCTCACTCTCTGGAGATTCATTAAAGGCAAAAGCTTTAAAAGTAGAAATGATTTTGGGTTGCTGCTTCGGTTATGTATGTTGCTAGTATTATTATGAAGACGAGCCTGAATCATAAGACAATACGTATTATATACAACGTATTATTTTATATTCGTGGATATATATAATTAAGCATTATCTAGTCACATATATCTACAGAAAACAAACTTACCCAAAAGAGGTTATTATGTGTTCCATACTTTCATTTAATGTTTGACACTAGGGAAATTGTATGTACATTCTGTTTTAGTTGTGATATTTTCCACTTAATTACCTATTTTTTTATCTCTTTGATTCTTTTGACTATTCATTGACAGTTGTGTAAGTAAATATCATTATTGCTACTTTATCATCACATGAGGATTATTACTACTCCCTCTGTTTCTTATTCTAAGTAGTTTAAGGAAATTTTTTTTGTTTCAAAATGTAAGTAGTTTTCACATATCTAGGCAGCTTTTACATTTATTGAATATGATGTAACCAATGAAATAATATCAAATCTTTTATGATTGGTTCAACTAATTAATTAAATATTAATTTTTAAAGTTATTACAATTTCTTAATAACCGCGCTTTTAACCAAAACTACTTACATATCGAAACGGAGGGAGTAGTAATTAACAAATTTCTATATAATGCTAAAACATGTTGACAAGAAAAAGAAACAATTAAAAAAATTGAAATATGTAAGAATATAAGTAGGTACATGTTAATCATACTATTTGACCAAAAAAAAATGATTTCCTTGTTCCATTTTTTTTTTGAAAATGATATAGTTACACCCAAATATATTACCAATTCTCATAAAAACTAGAGAGTATATAGTATGTCAAAATAGTTGAAAATATAAAAATTTTGACAAAAAAAAAAAAGTTGAAAATATAAAAATTATTTGGGGCTGCCTTTCCATCATATCAAAGGCCCATTATATTGTCTACTGACAACAGCCTTATTATCTAAAAACAAGAAACGGCCGAATAATCTCTATTCGTGGACTGCTTAATCAAAGCCCATCACGGTACCTATGCTTACATTTACATAGTTACATTTCTAATCGATCAAGAAGAATCAACCGCGCGCCAGACACCACCTTCAAAACGAAATTGGACGCTACGACGTAATCAAGAACAGTGAGGACCACGCCAGTAATTGCAAAACAGGCTTTGCTGTTTCTTGAAGGAAGAACAATAGCACAGAGCGGTCAAGCTGTGTCGATTACTCCAGCTATTGCCTTAGCAACCACAAGCTGACATATAAACTCAAAGCTTCTTTATTTCTCACTGATGCATTTGTATTTCTATCGCGCATCTTCAAAACATTTAAATAAGGAAAACTTTTACTTATATATATTTCTTGCAGTACATGCACGTAACTGATCTAACATTTTGGGGATCCTTAGAAAGCTGTAAGAGATGGTAATGTGTTGAAAAGCTTGAGATAACATTAGAAAGAAAAAAAACTGTTTTCAAAAAAGAACTAAAGAGCCACCCAGCATGATTCTTGCCTTCGTCTTGACTCTGTCAAGAGATGTCTCTGACCTTGCTGGAGATTTTGATCAAACAAGCAAAACAGCGTTGATACACCCGTCATTCTCTGGATTGTTCGTCACTTGAGCGTATTTCCCTGAAGCAAAAACAAACAGAAAGTTAAGGCAGTGTCATCACAGTAACAATTATGCACAAGCTACTCTATATGTAATCACTTACCCCAGACAACTTTTCCAGCTGGTGTAACAAGACCAAGTTCACTCACATTGACCTGTAAAATCAACTCACATATATGAGAATCTCAGAAATTGTTTCCAGCAATAGATGACAAGTTGTGTTTAACTAACCTCAATGATTGTTCCCCTAGTCATGACACCAAGTGATGTATACATTGGCCCGTTGGGATTCTTCTTGATTCCAATGATCTCAAGACAGAAGGTGCATCTCAGCTCAGGGTGAGTGACGTGGGCCTTGGTGAAACGCAGTCCAGAAGGGCGGATGAAACGCTCATACTTTGGTGGCTTCCTTGTGAAACCAGGTCCGACAAACGTAGCTTTAGTAACCATCCTCTTCCACTGTTTAGCTGTAAAATGGGAAAACAGTTCAATACTTGAAAGTGACAATCTAGCTACAAAGCAAAACTGATAATACAGTCTACGAATGAGTGGATAAAAAGAGTCTGGGAATAACGTACTTTTCCTCTTCCCAGATCGGATCACTCTGAACATTTCATCTTCAGCTACGGGACGGACCTGGAGAAGGAAAGGGATATTAGCTGCCAAGAATGAAACTTTAAGCTTAACCATTTCACAAAGAAACCACTAAAGGAACACTTTTATCCCTTAAGTGTATAGAAGAAGAAGATGATGATGAAGAGAGTATTCACCTTGGGCAGAGGGACCTCCCATTTCCCAGCTTTCTCTTTCCTCTTCTGCTTAATAGTGTTGCTAAGAACCTACACCAGAGAAAACACATGCTGTCATGCATTGCTTTTACCCCCCAAGAATCATCTTAATATCAACTCGAAAGAGAAAAAAAAACAAACCTTGGCGCGAGTGGTGCTCTCACGATCAAGAAGATAAGCAGGAACAGCTCCTTCCTGAACATCCTCATCAGCTTTACGCCTTGATGAACTCTCCTCGTGCATTTTCAATCTAAAAAGTATCACCAACACAGCACATAATTGCATTAGAAGAAAGTTTCAGCCATAACAACAAAATTTCACTAAACGTCTTCTCAGCTATACATTTAAAAAAAAAAAACATTACAATTTACTTACGTCTTCTTCATTTGAGCTTTCTCAGCATAGTTTTTCTTCGCAATCATCTTACCCTTTATACCTATCGACTGCCAAAAATTCACACACACACAAAAATAGACATTAGGAAGCAAAACAAAAACAGTTTGAAACAAAAGATAGGGGGAAGGAAGAAGTGAGAACCTTCTGAGCCTGTTTGGAGCGCTTGTGAACTGCACGCGCCTCCTTCTTTCGCTTCCGCTCTTCGTAATCGAGGCGGCGTCCATGCCTCTTCTGGTGCAAATCTATATAATCTCCCTGCGGCTGTTTTTTCAATCAAACGCAAATAAGAAACAAGAACAGAGATAGTCAGTGATTGAAGAACGAAAAGGTAAAATAAAACTCCGGCGGCGAAGAACAAACCATGGTTAGTGATTTAGTAGGTGAAGGAGACGGAGACGGAGACGGAGAGAAGATGTTCAGAAGAGACTGCGACTTAGGGTTTTATAAACGGTCGGATCTTGGATCCTTTTCATCAATAGTCGGATCTTGGGTCCTTTAAATGCAATGGGCTTTCTGTATTAACTTAAGCCCATAACTTAAAACTGGCGGAGATTGAACGATTTTAAATGAAAAGTAAACCGATTTAAACCAACCATGAATGAGCTTAATCATTGATTCAGTCCATCATTTAGAATTGAGTAGGTGCTTGCTGGGGCAGGGAACTCTTCAATTGATTCATAAGAGCTTTGCTTCATATTTTTAAGCTATAATAATCTTTCTCCTTTTTTTGTTACGTAAATAAAGTAGATAGATAGAAAGTGAAACCAGAGGATGATACTTAGTCGCAATATTGTATTCTCTATGACAACAAAATTGCTGCTTTCCAAAACAAGCAGAAGCAAATACATTTCATGTTCTTCTACTTAGTAAACTTTATTATGTGAGTAAGCTGTTTGATGCAATCTTAAGTCGCTCTCCAGCCATTTTCATCATATGCTTTCCTTCTACGGTCAAGCTCGTGCTTCCAGAGGACTGCAAGGGACAAACAAACAACTCATTAGTATCCATCAAATGGTTTTGCAGTTAACATAACGATAAAAGAGACTAAGGAGAATCAAACCTGCAGCGAGATAACGCTCTGCAGAATCAAATCGATCTCTGACTTGGATGAAGATATTATCTTCCTAACTTTGACGTCGTTGTGCATCAGCAGGACCACAGAGACAACGCTCTGTATCAAGTCCAACGAGTTTCGACCGCTCTCCCTGTCTTGATCTGATTCAAGCGCCTTAGTGTTTTCACTGACTGTGGATTGCATTCTTTTCAGAACCTCTTCTGTGAGTTTGGAGCTCCGCTCGAACAGGAAATAACATGGTACTAAATAGTAGAGACATGTTTGATTGTAGAGGGAAGAGTTCTCCTTATCTTCTGGTATACACTGCATAGAAGAGGGCAGAGAGAAATGTGTCAATCTCAAGAAAAAGTTTTAAAAGTGTTTATTAGGAACGAAAGGCTACCTTGACTATGTCGATCAGATAACCAGGTAAGTATTCACTTAGAGTGGTTATGCTGCTTTCAGAAAGGCTTGTAGGTTTTGAGTCCAACGTGCATATAATCCTAAGTATGGCACATCCATTGTCCAACCCGGGCTTCAGATTCTGCACCAAGAACAGGTGATGTTATTATATGAGAATATTACTATAGCATTTAAGATATTAGTATTATCAAAATACAAACTTACTATTTGTTCGAAAAGAACTTTCTCTAGAATCTGGAGGACGAGAGACCCATCACCCATCTTTGATAAATATGAGCGCACACGGTCTGTAAGTGCTTTTAATGTGCCACGATATGTCTCCTGCTCATTACACTCCATCGCTAACTGGCCTTTCTCTGCATGAATATCAAAAGCATAATCATGTCAGCTCTCAAACAAGCACAAAGCCAAGCTCTCATATCATTTACATACAGAATATTAGTACCTGGAACGACTTTGAAACGTGCAATTAAGCTGATGAGAAAGCTGAGATGATCTGTGATCTGAATGTATCCATCTCTATAGGCATTGTGAACAACTTCCACTATCCGATACAACACAGCTGGTTCAAGTTGTGGATCTGCGATATACATTGAGTTTGGTCAATTACCTTTTCATCATTCTTATCTATCATCAGCAGAGGTCACTTTAAGAGTTTAATAAAAGTATCTGTATTGGTGAAGGACATGTGAAACTCACACAGACAGCATGAAACTATTGATTCCAGTAGAGGAGAACTAAAATTGTTTATCGAGAAGTAGTAAAGGAAAGAGAGAGCCAAGTCTTGGGCTTCCCTAGGGAGCCTTGCAAACGCTCCACCAGACACATCACCTGTACAAATAAAACATTTGACAAGCTCTGTATCAGTTTAGTGACACTTAAGAATCTCAGAACACATCTTTTTTCAAAGTAGCAAGAGTTGCACCTTCTCCCTGACTACAAGGGTTGAAGAACTTTATGATGTCTTCTTCAAATGTGGGCGAAGCATTCAGACACCCAACTCGCCCAAGATCAAGCAAAAGCTTCAAAACAGCCTGAAGAAAAAAATACAGAAGATAAATAAGTGAGAACGTGATCCTCGTTGATCAAAAAAGGCGTCCATGTACAAAGGATTTTCATGGGTTTGCACCTGCGATGATGATGGATGTTTATCACCCAACTGATTTAGCAGTGATGGAAGTTTGTTGACCCAAGCACTCTTGTAGTTATTTACAGTAGGATCACTTGCACTGAGATAATGGATATCTCCATTCTGCAGATATTACAAGAAACACATTAATTGATCAATATGAGTGGAAAGATAGAAACAGTCGGCCAATATCCAGGCTTATCATCATACCAATTAAATATGTTACTTACAGGGATAATCACGTTTCTAACTACTGAGATGCAGGCTAATGTGAGTGGAGACTCTGGTTTGCAATCGTTGAAGGTAATAGTAAATGCCTGAAAAATAGACAAGTAATACCGGCAATCAGGTATATAATGATAAATGTATCCTCCTGTCAAGCTCAAACTGCTCTAAGAATCTTATACAAACCTGCAGAAGATTTTCTGTCCAATCACTGTCCATCCTCAAAATAAGTTTTGGTACAGAGGGTAGCAGTGCAAGTAAAGTCTTTTCGTGAATAGGTTTAGGAATAGTTTTACGCTGCCCATTGCTCCTGCTGATCTGCAAAACAGATGTTCGCAAATCCCTGGTGAGTCATTTTGTTCCCCTTCCAGATTTTCAAGTAAATTAGTAGTTCAGACAAAGAGACGATCATCGTAAGTAAAACATATTAAGTATAGATTAGTGTAAAAGTAGTGAGAGCTAACCTTGTCTAGTAGAGTATTTTCAATAAATACCAGAAATCTATTGCACAGGTCAGTATGAAGGTGGCTCCAATCACTCACTTCCAAAAAGATTTCTGCCAAAACACTATTCAGGATGAAGTACCTTTCATCAACCTGCCAACAAAAAATCAGCTAAACAGTGTTATCATTTAACTAAACAGGGAGAAAATATCAATAACCATCTACTTAACATTGGCTATTATTTATTGTCTAGCATTGTGATGCATACCTTTCCAGAAAGATTGTTCTCTGGATTGAGGGGGAAAGAACCAAGTAACTTTTTTGATAAAATTGGTGCAATGTTTTGATCCAATAACATCAGAGTATCATCCTCAGGTGCAGGTAGCCACATGGTCTGTCTCTGAATGTGCACGCGGATGGAAAACTTGATTGCATGACCTATGCTGCAAAGTATATGGTGTAAGCAACTAAATGATTTCTCGTCGAATCCTCCCGGAGTATGAATCAATGGAATGAAATCTTGGAAACAGCTTATTAAGACTCCAACAATCTCCTTCAATCTCCCGGAGACATGGGCAAAACCTGTAACCGTGGTAAAATGGTCAGCACACTGTCATCTTCAGGACATTTAAAACCATATACAAAGAACACAGACGGCACATACGAGAAGATTCTTTTGCAGCATCTTGTTCATAGGCAAGTAGCGTTTCTTTCTGTAAAGGTCCCAACATAAAAAAAAATATAAGAGCGAAAAAAGCAAAAAGAAAAAGGAAACTGATAGAATAGGTAAAACAAAGTGCATTCCCAAAACCGTTAGGAGTGTATAAGACAGAATATATATTAACGGAGCCATGATGCTGCTTTTTATTCCATATGGTTCCCTAGAATCTAAAAATCATAGCTGCATTCTATGTACTCATTTTTTCTATCAAGTTAGAGACCAAAACCAATATAACCATATTACATTGCTATGCTACTTCATGGCATTTGGGAAAGAAGAAGTTTGGAGTCATCCAGAGTGAGAATATGAGTACGTACCTCTTTCTGTGATTCAGAGTCGCTCTCATCACATGGCAACAGAGACAGGCAATGTGCTAACCCAGAAAGTGCTACGTTTAGCTTGCTTCTATCTTGCACATAGAAATGGTTTTTCTGAATAATATCCTTGTAGTTTTCCAGAATCTGCATGAAGTTAGTAGGTTAGGAAATTCAGGGAACCGTCTTTGTCAAAATACAAGAAAACCAAAGGAGGAGATGGTAATACTTTATCAGCATACAAGGAAAAGGTAGGAGGGTAGTGCTTAACAACAAGGTGGAAAAACTTGAAAGCCATCAAACGAACATCAACAGATGACTCGGCCATAGCTTTGAATATGTATGGCATCAAAAGTGACACCATAGGGCCCTGGTTATCCTGAAATCAAATCCGTACACAGAATCCATCTGTTAGATAACATACAACGGTTCAACTGTAAAAATACATGAAACATTTCAAAAACATGCAAGTAGTTCACAAATCGAGCAGGTCATAACAGAAGAAGAGAGAAGGAAGCAATAAATACCTCAGCACAAGAGGGAAAGATCTTGGAATCGAAAAGCAAATAGAAAGTGTCTCTAACAGACTTATCATCATCACTAAGACGTTCCCTGAGTTTATCAATGATAGCGTATTTAAGGGAATGTAGCTCTGCCGGATTATGCTCCAAAAGGTCTTTGATACCATGTAACGCATCTACACAGAGAGAGACAAAACCGAATAATACATATATAAATCCAAGGAAGGGAATGTAAATGGGAAAAGAAGGAAAAAAGAAAGGAAAGGAGTTACTTTTGCGAACTTTGGCATTGTGATGTGAAGTTTGTTTGAGAAGCTCATTCAAGGTCAAACCTTTCTTACTTGTAGCTAACCCACTCTTCTCTGCTCCCACACTTTGCTCCGGAAGTACAATTGCTGCAAAAAAATATCAATTATAACATAAGAAGAGAGCTTCTTTAAAAGGGTAAGAAGAAAGGAGATATACCTTGGGACTTAATCTCTGTGTTGGTGGCATTCTTTGGTGGTGGTAACTTTCTCCCTAGCTTTCTCTTTATTTTCTGCCAAATTAATTTAAAAAAAAACATAATATCAGCCAAACAATTCACCGATGAAACTCGAGGAAAACAAGTAGCGAAATCACCTTAAAGTCGATTCCTTTCTTTTGCTGCTTCTTTCCTGGAGCCTTTGAGCGAACCATTTTTTTCTTTTTTTTTCTCAGCTACGTACAAATCACAAACAGCTTAAAACTATAGCTTCTCCTTGGAGCTGTGAGCGAGAGAGCAATCTCACAAAACCTAATAACGAGGGAGGTGGTGGCGGAAGCGCGACGAGGAATACTGTGTTGTCGGTTAAGCGGTATGTAAGTTTGATTAGGCCGGTTTAAGTAGACGTTTTTAAACCGAAACGACTACGCCGGCGAACGCTTTGCCGATTTTGACAGAGGCAAAAGGACAAGTCATAGGGTTTAACATTGTTTTAAATGGGCTTTTCAAAGCCCCTAAACGGACAATTAATAGACGTCGAAGCCCAATGTTTAGGTGGCTTTCAGGCTTTATGAGTCTCTTTTTTGTAGAAAACGCAAAATTGGAAGGAGAGTTCAAAGAAAGTTTGTATGTAATTGCATAATTGTATATCAGAAAGTTAATAAGTTGATGATGATTTATACATAGCCGCCTCTTATGCAAATACTAAGAATGTTTACACTGGTGGAAAATTATCCAGTGCCATGAAAACTTTGAAGACGAACTCTAAGAATAATGGTTTGCATTTCATAAGTACAATTTTTGCAGTGTCTAAACGTAAAGAAATTAAAGCAATTTCATCTATGATGGGGGTATAATGATTGATTGATTTCTTCCTAATCAGTATCCACTTCTCTTTTTTTACCAATCTCGTGTACATTTAATCCTTGCACGAGTTCATGGGAATCCTTCTCTTCTTCATCCACAAAGTAAGGATTGAATTGCCTTATGACATGCTCGTAGACAGGTCTCTTGAAATATACAGCCTGACATAGAGAAAGAAACGAATGATAAGGCCAACAAATTCCAAGCATAAGAGAAACATGACTCTACAACAGCCAAAGAAGCTCTCACATGTTCAATGACTTGTTCGGGTAGCATCCACGACCACACCTTAAACTCTGGTTTTGCAGTACCATCTCCAAGGAGATTTATCTCTTCCTCCTTGCCCGTGAACTTGAAAAGAAACCTGTAATAGCCAATCATCAAGACAGTTAACCATATTAGATCCACAATGGGCATATTTAAGATTTGTGTATAAATGGCTAAAGTCACCATTTCTGAGCTTGGCCTTTGTAACTTGTTCGCCATTTTCGGTTCAGTTTGTCTTTCACATCCCGGGGGAAATCATAGGTCAGCCAGTTTGGTATCTAGAATGGTTGAAACAATAGCCAAAGCTCAGCAGACAGATCAAACGCAAATTTAACAATTTTACTATGAGAGAGAGAGAGATGTCAAAAGCGTGCCTCGGCAATGAACTCAGCAGAGGTAACCCCTGTCTCTTCTCTCAGCTCTCTAAAAGCAGCATTTCTAAGATCTTCTCCCTCATCAGCACCTCCCTGTAAAAGCAGCAGCAAGTAGTTCATTAACATGTAGCAAAACAGGTGATTTCTCCATTCACTTTACTCATACTCTCGGTAAGGTTTTAGCACAACTAAAGGCTCAGAGAACCTGAATCTCACTCCATTTTATTAAACCATAGTTATAGGCTTTTTAGTGTTAATGAACCCCAAAACTCTAACAGTCCAAACAACTCTTTGTACTTACTACTCTACTAGTCACCGCACTACTACAAAGAGAGCTTTTGTTTAGTGACAAGTGAGCAATGGAAGTATGGTAAATCACAGATAAGAGTATTCACCTGAGGCATCTGCCATGTATCCGGAATATGAATCTTGGATGCAGTAAATATCTGCGAAAACCAAAGTCCATTTCAATTCCCAATCACATAAACCCTAAATCCAATTTTATCAAACAAAATGAGGAGATAGAGCGAGAGAAGAATTAGAAGAAGAGGGAAATTACCTTTCTACACGGACTAACGAGACAAATCCCAACATTTTTCCGGTAACCAACCGGCGGCGATTCTACTGTTCTCGCCGGCGGAGATAAGGCAACGGACTGAACCACCGGAGGCTTTGAGGAAGAGAAAGGACGTTTGAAGTATGAGAATTTTGCAGAAACAGAGGAGAAATCTAGACGAACGGAGATTGCTGATTTGCCGATGAATCCAGACGCCGTAACGGCCATAGCGGCGGGAACTACTCTCAGGCTCACTTTCCCTCGTCCCTGCTTATTAGCGATATCTAAAACTATCTCCGAAGCGATAAAAGGATATTATTACGACGCTACCCCCCTCTTGAACACCCCAACGTCGTCGTTTAACTCTCCTCCCCCCAAAAAAATAAAAAATTGCCGACCAGGTGAAGAATATTCACGAGAGCAGTCAAAACAGTGAAAAAACGTATGACCACTTAAATGATGATAGAAATGAGAAAACATCTCTATATGAACAGGTTTCCCGAGGATTCTATTTACATTGTATATGATCGTAATTACTACTAACAAATAGTAGTTTTCCCTATGATATTTTTTCATATACAAGCATCCAATGGAAGAAAAGTAAACCAAAGCTCCGGATGATTTCCCAAAATACACGATGTTTCCTCTTCCAAGTAGAGTTTAATCAGCTTATTAAATTATTCTATCGAAGAAAAAGTAAACCAAAGCTTAGATTAGTTATGACTGTTTGGTGGCCAATCTTTGTTACCAACTATCATTCTCGGAGATACAGGTAGGTACATTTGCTAGTAGTTAACACACGCGCACACTTAACAGTAGTTCAAACACTACAACTCAGAAACTACTTCAGCTTTGTGTCCTTATCTCTTCCCCTCATACGCTCTCTATATAAAGATTACAAGTGCATGTCTATATTTCACCATCACAAAATAAAAGCGACGGCCATGGCAAGAAAACCTGATTCCCAGAAGAGTATGCAAGGATTGATGAAAAAGGCTGACGAAAATGCGAGTAAGAAAACTACGGGTATGAGGGGAACTGCTGTTTTAATGGATAAGTGGTTCTTCCCTGATCCAAAAGATCAAAAACATGGCGATGAGACTCGTTTAACCAAAAAGGCATCTCCATTCGACCTGAACAAAAAACCATCTGGTGGCGGAGAGAGTAGCAAGTCTGGTGGTGCAGGCAATGCCTAATGAAGCAGCTAGCCGTCGAGTAATGAAATTTAATGTTGTCTTGAAATATAGAAAGTTGTTGTGTCTTTGCATTCTCATTTCATATTTCTAGTTTTTGTTGTTTTCGTCAAGCTTCGGTCATGTTTCCTGTTGTTGGTTGTGTCTTAAACGCAAACAATGGATGGAATGTTTATTTGCTACTATATGGAAACTAGTATGGAATAATATGAAAAGCTAATGCATATCTTATTTGGTGTTTTTTTAACACATCGCTTTATTTGATATTATAAAGTAAGAAAAATGGATACATACATTCATATTATATTATCAATATATATATATATATATGGACTGAGATATGAACTAATGTTGTAAGAAAATATCACTCGAATGATGATGGAAATGAGAAAACATCTCTATACAAACATATTTCCAGCTGGATCCCTTAGTTTTTTTTAAACCAGATAAATCATATTGACGTATCTACAACACCGTTGGTTAGGAATGTCAAATGTCACAGTTGAAACCGTTAGGTCAGGGAAGCCAAAAACATTGTGGTAGAATCACCTTATGTAAACTGACTAAATGGAACCTCAGATCTCAAAAAGATTTGCTTCAGTTCGTTAATGATTTTTTTTGTCGTCTTGTTGTTGAATCAAATTGTTACAGGAGTGCACCAGAACCTGCATTGCACCATATTTCGATGAATCCAGACGCCGTAACGGCCATAGCGGCGGGAACTAATCTTGGGCTTAAGCTCTGTTCTTTTACAAGACGCTGCGTCAGCGGCGTGCGGCCAATTATATAACTGGTTTCTTGTTCACGCATCTAGAGAGTGACACCGGCGGCGGTGTTTTTGCCTATCAAATATGATGCAGCATTCATTTAATCACCGCTGCTTTTAACAGCGTTTGTGACGACACCGGAAGCCTTCGCGAAAGTAATTGCAGTGTCAGCTAGAATAACTTTCCACCATTTTTTTGTTTGTTTTGATGTTCAATTTTTGGCTGCAAGCCGCGTCTGCGTCTTCTAACAGAACATGGCTTTACTCTCCCTCGTCCCCACTTAGCGATATCTAAAGACAACATTATCGGTGGTCTCTTAGCGAAGTCCCTTAAACGTAAAGTCCCTTAACTTTTAATTAAAAACGTTAAGGGACGGTTCATAAATCCCTTATTTAAGGAACATCTCTTAGTGTTTTTAGTAAAAGCTAAGAGCATCATTATCCTCGTCCCTTAAGTAGCGTCCCTTAGCGTAAAATCCGTTAACTTTTAACTAAAAACGCTAAGGGACGTTCCATAAATCCCTTATTTAAGAAACGTCTCTTAGCGTTTTTAGTTAAAGTTAAGGGACTTTACGCTTAAGGGACTTCAACTAAGGGACGGAGATAATGATGCTCTAAGGAACTTTCCGTTTAAGGGACTTCGCTAAGGGACCACCGATAATGCTGTCCTAACTATCTCCGAAGAATAAAAAAAACTATCTCCAAGGAAGCGATAAAAAGATATTATTACGACGCTACCCCCACACCCGAACGTCGTCGTTTGAACTCTCCTCTGTCAAACAAAACCCACGTACAAAAAAAAAAAAAAAGTTACCGAACCAAGCGAATATTCACGAGAACAATCAAACAGTATAACTATAAGTTGTAAATCTGAAAAAGGCCATGACCGAAAGTGAAAACAGTAAAACGTAAGACCGCTTGAATGATGATGGAAATGAGAAAACGTCTCCATTTTGGACAATAGAAAACATCTCTATACAAACATATTTCCAGCATCTCCATTTACATAAATGATCGTAAACTACTAAGACCATCCGCATCAGTAAACCGGGGTGGAGTTTGTCACCTGGTTACTTTTTTTTTTTTTTACTTTTTTCTGTTTGCTTTTAAAAAAAAATTAATAGTAAGACGAATCTTGTTCACGTGTTGAACCTCCTATATTAACGCATTTTAGTTCAACATTTTGATTTATTATAATATATCTTTTCTAGAATTTGTGTCTGAACCTCCCAATATGGATGGTCTAACAAATTAGTTTATCCTACGATATTTTTTTTTTTTTTTTGTAACAGGCTTTCATATTAAAATGCATAAAAAACAAGGTATGAGTTTTTACTCATAAGTCTGAAAAAGAGAGCAACAAGTAGAGAGTGAAACGACACTCTAGAGCAAGATCAACATGTGAATCTTAAGAGAGAAAGATAAAGGAAAAAGAACAATAGCTAGTGTACATGATTCCCTCGGCCGCGACGACCTCGTTTACCTTTTCCTCTAGAAGTAGTCCATTCCATATCTTGAATTTTCTGAGTTGGTTTAATCAGTCTTCCTCCTCTAGTTATGTTGTAACCAGAAGTCTCTCCAACCTCATCTAAACCATCAACTCTTCCATGTGTTTGCAGAGACAATTCCCGCTCCGTATGAAATTGCTGAAGATTGTTGGCGAGAGGAGAGTGATGACCAATTGATTGCTCATGTTCAGAGGCTTGAGGAGTCTCCAAAATGATTTCTTTAGATGGAATTTCTTCCATAACATGTGACTGAGAATGAGCAGTTTCTTCAACTGCTAACATAGGTAAAGTGTTTTCAAACTTTGAGCAAGGGGTAGATTGTACCTCGTGCGAATGGGTGAATGTAGAAGGAGCAGGGACCTCGAGAGGTGCAGTGGCAGGAGAATTTGTAGTGATCTTGCGAGCTTGATGGGCAGGAGTCAGGTGCGAGCCAGGTTCCAAAACGTCCACCAATGTAGATGAGTTTGGTAGAAACTTATCTATCGCCACCAAGGGGATCTCATCATTTGTTACATTGTCTTTCGCAGGAGCGGAATCATGTGGTTTAAGGGGCAGAAGACACCTCTTCTCCTTATGACCAAGCGCTCCACATCTTTCACAAGCACTTGGGATCCAAGTGTACTCGACATCCACCAGATAGATATTTCCTTGCTTATCATCAAGAGCAATTTGCTTCGGAAAAGGTTTATCCAACTCAACCTCAACTAATATCTTAGCTTCTCCCATTGTTGTTGGGTCTAGGCGAGGTTTGTGCGTAAGCATTGGCTCTCCCAGCCCAGAAGCTACATGACTAATTCCTAATCTGGAGAAACACGAGTCTGGGATATTCTTTAGATTCACCCACACCGGCAAAGTAGATTTTTCAGGAATTTTGAGGGAGTTTACTGGACTCCAAGGGGCGACAAAGAGGAGACAGTCATCAACATGCCAAATTCCTCGCTGAATAACCCACTTGCGTGTGCTTTCATGGGGAATATGGAATAAAAAAGAAGAGTCTCCTAGCTTCTTACAAGCTATCCTACATTCTCGGCCCCATACCCTATTCAAGACAGCATGAATAAGACCACCGGGAGGGCTTGAACACCTATGGAATTGACCAATGATATATTCTTCCTTGTTCTCAGGACCTAAGCGAAGAACCTTAGAAGGGATTGTCACCTGAGGAGTGCCATCCAGCCTGTAAGTAGGCTCAGCAGCTCGGAAAAGATTCCTCGCAGACTGATTCATACGAGCAGCCCAAGAAAAACGAAGACTTCCGTCATCTTTGAGTACCGGGGGAGGGATTTTTTCAACAGGAAGGTTTGACATAACTTTCTCTGGAAAAAACATTTTCCCCTTCATGTGCTGCTGACCAGATTTGGTAGCTTCTCCAATAGAAGGCCAAAATGAAGCTATTTGGCTTTTTACTGCCTCCGAGATACCAAGCTTCGGAGATGAAGGTTCCGGAGGTGTGGGTGAGGCAGAGAAGTGGAGAGGTTTCGCCCAGGCTCCCAAGGATTTTTTAAAGACAGTTTCTTGCTCAATTATCTCTTGCTCAATAGCAGGTTCAATGGTTTTAGCGGGTGGTTTCTCAAAAATGACGTTGAGTTCAGGGAAGAGAGACGGTGAAGCAGCAGAACAGAGCTCAGCCGTTTCCTTGTCAGATATTGCAGGAGGAGCCAACATGGTTGAATCAGTTGTGACTTCCTCATCGTTTCCAGTTAAAGAAACGTTAGAGCTCACTTCAACCCTAGAAACAGTTGGATATTGCGGTAGTACAAGCTCTGAAACACTAGAACCTACTTCATGTGGAGCACAACTTCGAGAAGCATTGGAATCCCCTTCAGCCGTAGTAACAGTCGGAGGATGCGGCTGAGCAAGCTCTGACGCAGCCTGTGTTGAGACACCAATACCCAAATTTGATGACCAGCGATTGAGATAAGGCCATCTAGGGTCTGGAGTTGTAGTTTGCTCCAAAGAGATTTTTTTCTCTGCTCTGGCCTGCGTCACCTGTAGCGCACCTTCAAGCAGAGACGTTTTATTCTCCGACAAAACCAGAACAGAGGAGGCCATCGGAGTTGACGCGTACGCCAAGGACTTAGATTGATCTGTTCCAATTTTTAAGTCCAGTGTGGAAGAACAAGACAGAGGAGACAGAGACGGAGTGCTATCCGATTTCCGCAACGACGGCGACCGAGGAGAATCGATCTCCGACGCCATAAAGGGGAGAGATAGAGGATGCCAGAGGAGAATAAGGTTACCGGAGAGGCGAATGGGCGACGTATAACGCCGAGAATCAAGATCAGAGTTGGATTAGGTTTTCGCCTTCTTGGTCGCAAGTTTGGGGGCGCGTGGTTTTTATCAAAAGATTAGACTGAATTTCCTACGATATTTTTCATATACAACTCTTTCACGTAATTTAGGAATCATAAAATTATATCACGGTGAACAGATTAGGTTTGGGGTTCAAAATCTAACAATGATTATCAACAACAACAAAAATCTGGTAGGATTTTATATGTGATTCATTTTTGAGTATTAAAGTGGTTTTATCACAACATCCATTTGAGCTCTAATTACTTGTTAGTCACCTACATAATAAATTGACACGGTTTCTTCTTTCTTTTTTTGGTGTAAAACACGGTTTCTTGAACGATCTTTCGGAGGCATTTCAACATCAAATCGATCCTGCAAGTTCCAATCCCTACAAGGCTACAAACAACTAATGTCCTCGTCATTTTCATACTCGCATTCCATTGAACTACTTCATGCAAACAAATCCATAATAAAAAAAATCCATGATTTTTTATTACCAAAAGAAAAATCCATAGTAAAAAAAAGTGAGCAGTTTAGAGAGCAGCTTTATATTTTTTTAAACGTAGCAAAGATTTGTATAATAAAATCAAGCACAGCGTATCATACAACACCTCCTCTTGGTAGAGCATTTTCTCCATCTTCCAATATTTTACTGCTTTTGTTTATCATATTTTTTAATGTCTTTATCATTCATTTAAGACAATCAGTTAGTGAAAATACAAACCTTCATGTGTTAATATTATTGTTAAACTTCGACGGGATACCCTCAGAGCCGGCCTTTAACATAAGCGAGTGAAGCACATGCTTTCAGCCGCCAAATATTATGTAGTAATTCGGTCATTTTTTTTGTCAAAACTCCCTTTAGCATACTTGGTAAATGTACTCATATCAACGTGAGGTGATTACGAGTTCGAACCTACTCAGCCACATAATATTTTTTTGGCTTCTAGCTTCCATATTTATAGGACCAGTTCTGATACCCTAGAGAAAAAACGTCACCTCTTATATTCAAGGAATTTTTTTAAGATATGTTGTTTTCTTTCTTTGTTAATTTGACATAGTTGTTTTAGAATATAATATAGTTAAGTTGCGATCTTTTATTTATTTATAAATTAAATTCTGCTTGACCATTCTTATTTAAGAAAGATGTAACACTTGAAAGCATCCCTTCACCTAATCTTCGTTTGCAACCAAAGGTCACAACATCCATCTTCAACACCAACTAATTTCCTTCGTTTTCTTGCTTTTAGAATCAAAACATTACAAGTCTTTGTTATGCTTTTTTCTATGAAGCTCAGAAATATTTCACATTGACATTTTCATTAGTCGAAATAATAAAAATTGTGATCTGTAGAATTGAAGACAATTTGTTTTGTCGTCACTCATGTTATAATAAATGCAAATGACATTTTCTTATATTGAAAAATATGCTCTTATCTCTAAATCTTCCGCTGTTAACCCCACCTCGATTGCAACCTAATTAAGCAGAAATCAAAGGTATTATCTAATATTTTGTAGTTTCGGGATTTCAGACCTGGAGAGGTTTGTGTCGTTTGTCTGTAATGTACTATAGACTTTTTGATATTCGTCTTTCAGTTTCTAACTGCTGCTTAAAAGTCTTTAGTCAAGATTCGAAAACAATAACGTGACTATCTTAGAGCAGTCGCTTTTTGGAAGTTTCTTGGAAGTTATGTGTTACATTGTAAAGATGGCTCTCTTTACAGATCTCAGACCAACTAACCGCACTAAGGATTATCACATCACCACATGTATTATATATTTATATATTACTTTATCTTCACGTGTAGATATTTTAATATACGGAAAAGACTTAATGCCCCGCTAATCACCAAATTATCTTAGATTAAAAAGTAACATACAATTATAATGATTAGTTTAACAAAGATAAATACACATAAGAACATGAGAAAAATCTGAAATGTTTAATAAACCGTTGTCCGATATATCTAAAAAAGTAAGAACTATGCCGCAACTCGCAAGTAACCTCTTATTAATCAAATCTACGGCCGCGTCACATTTGACTTTCAAAAACAAAACCGCGTTAATTTAAACGTTTTATCTAATACACGTTATCTCCACAGTGTATTTATAACACCTCTTCTCTCCTCACCTAATAACAATTCCATTTTTACTTTCTCTCACACCTTTTTTTCAAATCATTTACACAAACAAAGAAACTTTCTTCAAAATCGTTTCATCGATCACATGGGAGACAGGCACCAGGACTTAAACGGCGCCTACTACGGCCCTTCGATACCTCCCCCGAGGAAAGTCTCTCACAGCCACGGCAGAGGTGGCGGTGGAGGCTGCTGCGGCTGCATAGGTGACTGTCTCGGCTGCTGCGGATGCTGCATCTTGAGCGTCATCTTCAACATCCTCATAACCATCGCCATCCTCTTAGGCATCGCCGCTTTGATCATCTGGCTTATCTTCCGCCCCAATGCCCTCAAGTTCCACGTCACCGACGCCAAGCTCACGCAGTTCACACTCGGCGCAGACAACAACCTCCAGTACAACCTCGACCTCAACTTCACGATCCGGAACCCTAACAAGCGGATCGGTGTCTACTACGACCAGATCGAGGTCAGAGGATACTACGGAGACCAAAGGTTCGGTAACGGTAACATCGCGCCGTTTTACCAAGGGCACAAGAACACGACTGAGGTGGAGAGTAAGCTTGCGGGACAGGGCTTGGTGTTGCTTAACGGCGGAGATCGGAAGGATCTCGACGAGGACTTGAAGTCGGGGATATACAGGATCGATGCGAAGCTGAGGCTTAGGATTAGGTTTAAGTTTGGGTTGATCAAGTCGTGGAGGTTCAGGCCGAAGGTTAGGTGTGATCTTAAGGTTCCTCTCAGTTCCTCTAATACAACGAGCGGGTTTCAGTTCCAGAGGACCAAGTGTGACATTGACTTTTGATGCTAGTCAAAGTCAATACTACTGTGTCCAAATTTCATTTTTATTCATATGCACTTGTTTATCTTATCTTTTTTTTTGTGGTTTAGATGGTTTATCTTCATTATTTCGTTTATAGACTTTTTATGTGATCGTTGAAGAGGTATGTCTTGTGTAATAATCTTATATTGTATGGTTCCATGTAAATAAAATTAGAGTTTTATTTAGATTTTGTGTTATAAAACTATGTTAACCACAATTAATTTAGGCCGTCATTCAGTAAACGGTCTCATGAAAAGTTGATCCGTGTATCAAAATCCCCAAATCTTCTGCTTCCTCATTGATTCCTTTTTGTCTCTATCAAAAGAGAACAAACGACGTTGCAATTTGCACCCATGGAAGATTTTTTGGAGCTCGTGTCCATCTCATCACTTCCCAAAATTATTTCTTTTATAAGTATATAATAACGTTGTTAATAGTTTTTTTGTCAGCAATGTTGTTAATAGTATAATATGTGTTTTATCATTATTTATGTTTTAAAACCTTATGATTTGACTTTCATTTTATAATTTAATTTTTGTAAAATGCTATAATGTAATTTGATATTTACACAGTTTTAAACATAAATAAAACAATAGACTAATTATGACACAATTAGTGTGGACGGGATGAATTTATTTGTAGATTCAGGTTCAGGATTGTTTAAAAAGAAAGGCTTTAAAGGATCATTTGCAGATTAATAGCAAACCAATGAGTAAAACAAGTGACAAATGAGCAAAACAAGTGACAACTTACCCCATATCCGACTGGTAGAATGTTCTCAATTGATGTTTCTGAAGTGGTTGTAGTAGTGGTCTTAGTATTCTTCTTATACACTTTAAACAGCTTTTCCATCTTCTTACAGATGTGATCAATCTTAACCTTGCTTGTTGACGGGTTTAGAGAAGTATAACAGTACTCTAAGCACTTGAACTTCAATCTTGGGTCCAAGACTGCAGCAATTGCAAGTATGTCACTGTAGTCATCCCAGTACTTGTCGAATTTAATCCTCACGACCTTCACCATTTCACATATTGCCTCCTCTTCTGAAAACGCATGCTCTCTCAACCAACTCTCTATCTTCCATACTTGCATAAAGTACAAGTTCGCAGTAGGGTATTTAGAGCCTGAAACCAATTTTGTTATCTCAGCAAATGGAGACAAAAACTCTTTGATGAGCTCTACTCTAGACCACTCCACATCGGAAGGATAGCACTTGTAGCTTGGCTCAACTTCAGAGAGATTACGCAGTGCGTCCTTGAACTTAATTGCTCTAGACAACATCGAGAAGGTCGAGTTCCACCTCGTGGACTCATCCAAAATAAGACCAACATTGTTATTATTCTTCATCCTAACTGTTTCCACACAAGCTTCAAACATATTTCCCCTAGACTCTGAACTATCTACAAACTTCACACTGTTCCTAATCTTCTCTAGAGCTTCACTAATCACTGACAGTCCATCTTGAACAATCAGGTTCAAGATGTGTGCCACACATCTGATATTCATAAATTCACCATCACATACCAAATCTCTGCGAAGCTGTCTTTTTAAAAATCCCTGCATATTATCATTTGAACTAGCATTGTCAACAGTTACTGTAAACACCTTCTTATCCAAGCCCCATTCCTTCAATATCTCCATTAACTTCATTGCAATGCTTGCGCCAGTGTGAGGAGGAGGAAACACACAAAATGACACAATCTTTGCTTGTAGCTTCTCATTTGCGTCAAGATAATGAGCCGTCAGACACAAGTAACCCTCTACTGTGATGGCTCTCCAAAGATCAGTGGTGAAGCTGATCCTACCAGGAACTTCCCTCAACACCTTCTTAAGATGAGCTTTCTCCTTCTCAAAAATCTTCAAGACATAAGATACATCTGTGTTTCTGCTCCAGAATTCAATACTTGAATTCGCATAAGCAAGAGCATCTCTCACCCTTCTATACTCGACAAATGCATACGGGAGATTATGCTCAATTATAGCAAGATACATCATTTCACGAAAGACCATCATATCTAGCTTCCTATTACTACCAGGTGTACTTCCAGTTCCAGGAGTCTTTGAACACCGTTTTGAATGACGCATCATAGTATTGGTTCCATTCCTACTTAAATCTAAGTTGTGGGGTTTATTGCAGTGTTTGCACTTAACGTTATGAGTACCATCAGGCAACCTATCTCCTATGATATCAAAATTCTTCCAACATGGTGAGTGTCTACGATTGTTACCTCTAGTCTGAGCATCACTCGTTACAGAATCATCGTGTGCATTCAAATCAGCTTCTGCATTCAAATCAGCTTCTACATTCTGATCATCTCCATTCTCAGCCACATCTTCAACACTCAAGTAGTCATCATCATTCAGGTTCAGCGTATCTCCATCCATATACAAAATAGAGAACAAAAGAGAAAGTCACATCAGTTAATGCACCAGTCAACAACATGAGTCATATAACAAAAGAATAACAGATTATGAATAGAGCTTGTGGTTTACTTAAGCTATAAACTCAATACATAACTGACTCAATAGTCAATACAAATGCTCACAGAGTGATGACTCTTAGACTCTGAGACTACATGAGTCATATACTTAACACATGATCTCATGCCGTATAAGAATAATGCAGGAACATGAGTCATATACTCTACAAAAATTATCTAAATTCAATGAAGCCATATCACACTAAGAATAACACCTGAAATGAAAACTGGAATCAATCCAGAGAACAAAGAAAAAGGGCTGAAAAAGTATTTTGAAGTCGCATGATTGCAAAACCGAAGCTGAAAGCATGAACCAAACACGAAGAAGACAAAGCGTAAGTGGATGAAGAACATACCTTATGCGTGAGTTTCGTGACTTGCAAACAACAGTAGCAGCTTCAAACCAGATGTAACTATACAAGCAAAAGATGAAATCAATAAATCTTCTCATTTCAAACAACATAATATAAATGCAAAAAGTAACAGAGTAGAACATCAACTGCAACTTCTTTAGAAAGATGCAAACGACCTAATCACTAAGCTCAAGAACAAAATACATAATCATAAGAACATTAACCTTTACTGATCCTAATCACATTCACTAACAGAACTACACAAGGAAAGCAAACAATGTGTGTCTGTAATCAATCCAAACATAGCTACTCAGTTTAAAAAAAGCAGAGAACTAACCCAAGGTCTCCACTCAACGCTGTCTATCTCCACGTTTAAGCAGAATACGAAAGCTCACGACAATATCTCCACTCAACGCTTTGACTATCTCCGGAGAGATCCCAATGTCTGATATCGCTAAGACGCTAACCCATCACAGCTGCATCCGGATTTATGACGATATGACGATAAGACGCTAACCCATCACTCACTTTGAAATCACCTAAACAAGAAGATATGACGAAATCAAAAGCTAATACATTAGATATGACGAAATCATAAGTTATTATTGAAAACCCATAACACAAAAGTTTGGCAAAATCAAACCTTCAGAGAATCAGAGATGGGGAAATTAGATCTATTGCTTCACAGTTTCACAAAATCAAACAATCACGACCAGAAGCTTATCTGAGACTCAAAATCCAAGAAGATGAAGAAGAATCGAAAAAGGAGAAGAAGAGACGAAGAAGGCGACTAAGAATCGAAGAAGGAGAAGAGAATCAGAGAACGTAAAATGTTTTCCCCAATTTTTCAAACCCTAAACATTTTAACTTTGTTGGGCCGACCATTGTCCAATTGGATAAGCCCAATGTTGCCCATGGATGAATTGGGTTCGCCCATTTGGACACAGATTATTTATGGTCCTAATATGGGTTGTCCATTTCGAGCCATATTTATATGGACACGGGCTGCCCATTAAAAACATGCCCATTTGACATTGCTACTGATGATTAGTGTGATACCTATTAAGTTAAAGGTTCTTATGATGCTTTTTATTCTTTAATTTCTTTTAAATATGTGTAATTACAAATACAAGCATTTAAGCATTTTACAGAAACATTTGCTTAAGTTATAGAAAAAAGTGTAAAGCCAAAATGAGGAACATATAGTATTTGTCTAAACTTAGAAAACCTTAATAAAAATATACAATACCAAATCAAATAGCTTCGACTAGTGTTGAACTCATTAATGCTTGTTAACATGATTATTCACAATTTTGAACTACGCCAAATCGATGACCGACCCTGATGACTGAAGCAAAATTCTCAATCCGTTTCAAAAAGATTTATAGTCTAAAAAATATATTTAAAAAAGGTTCATATTTAAAAACTTGTTAAAAATTAATAGTATTTATTAAATTTTTATTGGTTAAAATATATGAGAATTTTTATTCACAAAAAAAATAGGATTACAATCAAATTTTAACGTGTTTTCTTAGCAAATGTGAAAAGGTAATTAACCATCGGATTTAACAATATGAAAATCTTATCACGTTGTTGACAGATTGTATGACTGTCACTGATTTAATGCGTTGATCCATGTATCAAATATACGGAATCTTCTGCTTCCCCATTGATCATTTTTGTTTCTGTAAAAAGAGAACAAGCAACATTGCACCCATGGAGGATTTCTTGGAGCTTGGTTCATCTCATCCCCTCCCAACAATGTATCCAGCTTCTTGACCAGAGCCTCTTCATCAGCTGGGTCACACCCGAAAAACTTCTCCTGCCAATGAAATTGCGGATAAATATATAATACAATCCCTTGAAGGAGTCCTCGGAACATAACAGTGATTAGTATATGTACCCCTTCATCAGCATACAGAGAAGCGTGGATTCTGGCGGTTGCATCTTCTAGTATTGCTAGCAGTTTGAATTTACCGTTCAGATCGTGGAACTTTCTGACATCTCTAGGAAACACTTGTGTGAATCGAACAACACACCTAAATTTAGCAGTCACCTGCATAAGCATAACTAAACATCATGTTTAGAAAGTCTTCATTAGTTTCGCTCAAAAAAATTAAGAGTAGATGATAGCTTTTCGGATACTATACACTGTTATAGGTCAGCATGTCCATCAGAGTAACAAACGGAGCGTCCTCATGGGCAACCCCTATAAATACATCACCAACATAAATTTCACATAACGCAAGGCCTGGTCGAAAGCTCAAAAAAAAAGAGATGAGTTTATTATATAACCTGTGATTCCTGAGTGCGAAGGACTACTAATACAGTGTGTGATGGGGTTCCATCTCGATGAGAACTTTTCTCTGCACATTTTGAATTTTTTGTAAGAAAATCTTTTCTAAAAAGCGTAAGAACAACTCGGCATTGGATGAAATCAAATCACATAATAAGAAGAAAGTGTTAAGAGAAAAACCTTTGAGGTGTAAAGGGTTGCGTTTCTCTGCTCATTGTGTACTGCATCTTTGTAGAGGGACTAAAAGTGGCGCTCCATAATCCCATGTTTACTTGGAAGAAAAGGTTCAGAAACTTCACGTGTTGACCAGGCTGAAGACACTGAATGGCCAGCTTCTCAGCAACATTATCTACAATGATCCTCAAGACAGAACCAAAAGTAGGAAAATTCCGTAACACATGAGTAGGCAGCATCTCTGGTTCAACACATAAGGGAAGCCTTTCCGACCTGTAATGGTGTCAAAATTGCAAGACAATACACTGAGCTCTCAAGAACTAACACATTCTGTTTGGAATATATGACCAGAAGGTAGAATATGGAGTACCTATACAACAAAAAGAGATCTCAAACCAAAGAGCTGTATAGGGAGAAGCATACAGACTTACTTTACCACAAAACTGCACGGTGGCATCTCAGTTCCATCCCAAACGAAGATGTAACACCTATCTCCTCTATCGTCCTTGGAAATGTGAACAACCTTGAGGGACAAGAAAGAATGAGAAACAATGTCAAAAGAGCAGAACATAATCTCCGACCAGAACAAGTCCAGTTCCTCAAAATAATCAGAAAGTCAAGACTAAAAATAATCTACCTGGCAAGAAAGGTTTGAATATTCCCCTTCTTTGATATCTTTCAAGGATGTGAAACAGCAAGACCCTAGCAACAAAATTAATGAATCAACCAATTGCATATGGAATCTTCAATGAACAACATCATTCACTAGCAATCTAATATGAAAATGCATTGGATATCTCTTAACATTGGTACGGTGTCATGCATTACCATCGTTAAACTCATAAGTTATCATCCATTCTCTAAGACTTGACAAGAAGCTCTTATCTTGTTCTCTCATATGAAACTTAGGCGAAGACTGGTACGGTACAAAACCCTCTCCACGCTTCCCGTTGAACAGAGCAAACGACGAAGATTTCTCATTGCAGAGAGCTGTGATCTTCCGGTTTACAAGCACAATCTGCGTTTTTAACAACCAAAGAAACCTTAAAATCCCAAAAAAAAAAAAAAATCAACAAGGTGTACATGTACACCGCACCTTCACACGAGAGAGGAAGATTATATCACCGATCGATCCGACTCGAGGAATCGCTCGATTGTTACGAGCGATGAACTTAACAGGAAGGCCAGATCCCGAGTGCCATGGATCGACGATTTTCAACGTACACGAACAATCTGAAAACAAGTTTTAATCATCAATGACGAAGCTAATTTTTGGGGGTTTATCGGAGGGTTTTGGGGTAGGGATTGGAGATTACCAGAGGAAGTGGGGAAATCTAACTCGACGATGACTCCGATGAGGCTGATGTTGAGATGCAATGCCTTGAAAGCGTCTTGGACTCTCAGGAACTTGTAGTCGTCTCTAACCTCCATGTCTATCATCATCGTTGAGGCTTTTTTGCAAATGTTTCTATTTTTTCCGACGAAAAGCGTTAACACTCTCTCGGCGCCACTCCTGTGAAAAAACTTACCGGTTCGTGTATATGTTTCATAATATATGGGCTTTTGGGGATCGGTATGAGTGTTTGATGGGCCGCCGCTACGAAATGTTTTTAACTAGATGAGTTTTCTTTTGTCTCGAACTATCTAGGGTTCTTATCTAAGCGGCAACTAGTTCTTACCTGAAACATTTTCTTAAAATCTGATTAATATCTGTATATATACTATTTAATTTGGTTTAAACTGTTCTAAATTAATTAAAATCAATTTAAATCTATCTAAATTTGTTTAAATATGTAAATTAAACAATAAGATTATTATAAATCAACAAATTTATCTAATTTCTTCGTTTTTGTATATTTAATTTTGCAATCCATTACAATAATCTTATAATCAAATTTAAAAACCAAAATATGTAAAATAAATGTATAATATATAAAAATTGTAAATAAATCAATAATTTGTTAACGCCTAGACCTCATCTAGGCTCCGAATAATTCACATAGTCGCTAGTCCTTTATCAAGTGTCTAGTAACCACCTAAAGATTTTTAGATCATTGATCTCACCATAGTCATGGGTAATAATCCAATCCGCATAAAAACATAAAAATGTATATAATTACCCAGCAAAATGATTCAAACGTAATCAAAATCATAAACTCTAGAATGTATAACACTGAAACTAAAGATTGGTATCTTGCTTCTTTCTCATTTTTAATCATTTTTTAGTGCATATATATTTTTTCTCACCATCGAAAACTTTCATAAACAAAGAAGGTTTCCCCCTTCTATGTTTATGATGTAGATAACCGAAGCCACCTTATCTCATTATCTTCATGCAATGTTTTGTATAATCCAGTGGTACCTTTCACGTTCGTCATCTGTGAACAAATAAAAGCGATGGCTTAGTAGATCATGCAAACAAAATTCAAACTTGATTAATCAAAACTTGATTAATAACGTTGATTGGTAATACATTAGAATAATCATGTTTATTAGTCTTTTATATACAAAAGTAAGAAAATAAGAGAAATGAAATTGCAAATGTTTTCATCTCTTTGTTTTCTTTAAATATATGAAATTACCAATTTAAATATATGAAATTACCAATATCTACTTCTAGGTTTTCTACACAATCACATATTTATGCTATAATAAATAAAATGTTTAAATTAAAATGAGGAACTCATAGTGCTATCTAAACTATGGAAGATCTTAACTAAAATTTTTGATAGCAGATCAAATAGATTGGAGAGTGTTACAAGAAAAAAAAGCAACATTTGTCCATAGTATGAAATGAGAAAACCAGAAAAAGCATAAACCTCTTTTTGAGTGAAATTTATATATATATATATATATCGATAATGGTGTAGATCAGTTGATGTAAATCTTACTTTTAAGAAAAATCTAGCTCACTTGTTATGTTATTGTGAAATGTGAAATAATGTTAAATGAAAACTTGTGCTTAGATTAAATTAAAGATATTTACTGGGATTTTTAACCAGATTAGACATGACATGATGAGAGCATTCTTAGACTTAAGCAAATATATGATGCATGTTTCTTACTAATTCGAACACTCGGTTTAATTTTATCAAGAGAATTGATGTCGAATTGAGTTTTTTCCTTCAGCTTGTTGATGATTATGCGAAGGTATTGATGCTTTACTCAAACAGCGACGAGTAATTGCAACCAACATATTCGCAAAGAAACATTTTGAAGGTTTTTTCATTTTTAAAGGAATTATCCTGCAAAATGATTTGTTTTGTTTGTTTAAAAGTTATAAACCATATATTTTTTTCATAAGAAATAAAAAAAAACTGAAGATTTTCATATGTTTTTGTTTTGAAAAACTAAAACATAAATGTAAGAAATATATTAAGATGCCTATTAGATTACAATACTTTGATGTGTAACATAAAGAGGCAAAAATAATTTTGTTAAATGAAGCCATGTAAAAACAACCTTATCAATAGTATCTCAGCAAGTTTTTAAAGAAAATTATAACATATAAATATAGTAATTAACTAGATTAGATATCTTCAATGGAAAATCCATAATTAACAACTATATATGTATATGTATATGTATAAGTTGAGAAACTTTCATTGGGAAAGTGGAACCCAGTTGAAGAAATTTTAACTGTATATCTATAGATTTTAAAGAAAATGAGAAAATGAAAATAAGTAGAGAGAGATAATGAAAAAGTTCTATGCATCCAACCCCAACAAAAAAGTTTTTGATACTCTTTTCATAGATGTTGCTTTATAAAGGGTTTAGTTTTTTTCTGCGATTTACATTTTAGTTATTAACTAAGTTACTTCAAATTAATAATTATATATTTCTTAGACACTTATGGTAATATAATTACTGTTAATAATGCTCTAAGACTATCTCCAATGTATTTCTCTATTTTTTTTCTATATAGTAGATCAATTCTATATTAGAAGTCAATTTATTTCCAAGGTATTTCTCTATTTTTTTCTTCTAAAAAGAAATATTTTTTTTTAAAAAATAAAATTTTAAAATTAACACCCTTTAACTTATAAATGTTTTAAATTAACCCATACATTATATCTTTTTGATTTTTTCATAAAAGTGCAATATTATTTAATGTAAACAGTTTGTTACCAAACAAAAATAATAAACACAAAGTATACATTATCTAACCATCATTATTACTATTCTTTTCTCATAAATAGTCATCCAATGCATTCTAAAATGAGAAATTAGCTTTTTTTCTTTGATATCTTTGAATCGGTTATCTTCATTATCTGATATTTGAAGCAACCAGCAATTGTTCCATGTCTATCCATTTTGTTTGGACAATTTCTAATGATCTTTGTAGATCTGGAAATAATTTACCATAATATTAAACTTTTTTGATATGATGTATTAATTAGTATTTAAATAAATATGTTATCAATATGTAAAATTATGTAGACTTTTTAGTAATTAAACTCAAATTAATAATTTTAGTTTTAAATTTAAAATTTAAGTATTATTTGTTAAAAAAAATAAACTTTCACATGAAATAATATTATTATTTATTTATTTTATTTACTTATAACTGTAAAAAAAAATAAAATATGATGTGATGGTGATTTTTTTTATATCAGCTATTTAGCTCAGAACTGTTTATATGTTCAACATACATTTGGCAAATTAATTTGTAATGGTGTATATATTTTTATTTACTTTTTATGAAACCATGTTTTTCCTGATTCCTAAAAGAAAGTGACGAATTATTTGTTACTAGGAGCGTAGCCCCGCGCAAGCGCGGGGACGGGTTCGGACCGTAATGGTCAATACGTTGTTCTTACTTTGCTTTGTAATTTATGTCACAAGATGAGGCGTAGAATGCATAATATCATATATATACGTTATGAAAGGTGTATGCTAAACAATCATTATATTGATTAAACCGGACAATTTGCTTAACAGCTTTCAGTTCACGTATTGGGAAATGTACTCAGGTGAGAGTGTTTTTATTTTTGTTGTTTATAAGAAATTTGGATGAGTATGATTTTTTCGTTTTTTTCTAAACATTTGGAGAGGTATTATTTGAGTCTACGATCTTTGTTTTCAAATTAAAAACCTAATGAGGTTCCCAAATAATCATTCAAACACGTCATTATAAATGTTCCAAACGACGATGAGGAAAACAAAGGACAGTAAATTTAAAAAAACGAAAAAACAAAAGAACTTGTTGAAGATGCCCAGTTACATCCGTGCTATCCACCAAGCATGTTGTTTTAAGAAAGTGTTCGAACCGGTGGCTATCACAATAGTTTCTACTTCACCTTGCTTACAAGTAGAACCAGAGAAGACTTGTTCACCCATCTTCCTGGTCACCGGTAATGATCTCCCAGTCAGCAGTGACTGTAGAAATAAATGTGAAAGCTTAGAGACAGTCTTTATATATTGTATTAAAAAAATTTCATGCTCTGTGCATACCTGATCATACTTCAAGGGTCTCCTTCAAGAAGGCGAGCATCTGCAGGAATGATATCTCGAAGATTATGCTGATTATACCACCAGGTACTAAGATAGACGCATCCTGCTCTTGCCACTGTCCATCTCTACGAACCTGCAAGTGTGGATTTTGATCAGTTTTAAGGTAATATGGAAACGACAGTGCAGAATCAAAACCATACAAGGTGAAGAACCAGACTCTTGTTTCTGGAGCCAAGCAAGCCATAAGAGCTGCAGCAGCATTCCCATCACTGTTTTCTTCGAAGAAGCTGATTGTTGTACATTGTTCAGTAAAAGACAAACGGTTGCAATGAATACAACAGTATCAATTCATACCTGCTCGTGAACTCCTTAATTTCAAAAAGGTCGGTGCCAAAGTAAAACTTGGTGGCTGGTGTGGAGTTCAGATACAGGTTCCCTTAACAAAGTCAAATGTTTTCCAAGAAAAGCGTATCAGGCAAATCATTGGTGGAATGAGAGAGCTACTCAGTTTGAGAAGTAATGGAATGTGCCAAATGTTAAGGAAATGATCGAGTGACAATATTTTCTATCTGCAAATGAACTCTTCTTTTTCAACAATGTATTGTGTATGTATACAGAGAGTATAAAGTCTTGCAAAATTTGCATACCTGAATTTGGCAGGACAAAGAGAGTTGGGCCTTCATGTTATCTTCGTGAGGCTACAAAATCAAGATTCAATATAAGAACCAAGAGCTCGAAAATTTAAGAAAAAATGCCAGGGAAAAAAAAATCCACAATAGTGAAGGTTGAAACCTTTTTGTTTCGGCAATCTAAAATCAGAATAAGGCTGCCAACAATCTCTTGATGTTTAGATTTAACATCGATAGGAGAACTTTTCATGACGGATGGTAAATAATTTTTACGCAAGAGAATCATACATATATAATGAGGCTCAAATCCAAACTTATCTCAAATAAAATCTCTACAATAACATGAAAATTACAGTTGGAATTTTCCTAAATAATATAAACTTCTGTGACAATAGAGACCATATATAATCATCTGTTAAACCCTTTTAATCATCCACCAGAATGTCAAGTTATTACTATAAGCTTGTGAACATATTCTTCAATTACAAATCCAGATACTGATAATATATTGAAGAATCAACCATCAAAACATCAAGACACATAACTCAATGCTCGAAACGTTTGTGTCTTTTTCACATAAAATCATTTACAGGTATTTTAATAAAACCTTAGCACATGAAACAGTTATAGAATCTGATTCTCAGTGTCCAGATGTACGAAACCCAATAAGTCAAAATAGCTAAACTGAAGAATTAAAATGATTGGAACTTTACTTTGGCGGTAGCGGGGAGTCGCTGAGAAAGAGAAACCCAGAGAGATAATTGTCACTAAAGAGACAAGAAGATGCTCTGCTCCAAATCCAACCCTGTCGATAGCTTTACATATGTTAATGAGATGTGGTTGCGTATGCTAGGATTTCAACTATTGGGAGATTAGAGAGAAAGTATTAAAATAATAGAAGCCATTACCTTCAGGGTAGATTAACTTAGATCTCATCGCCTCGAATTTGAACCCTGGAAGCAATATGAAGACAATGAAGAAGACATAGAGTCAAGGATTGCGATGCAAAGCTCAAAAGGTGAATTAATTATGTTAGAAATTATTGCTGAATCTAGAGAATACATTGAACTTCAAGGAATGTGAAGAGGTGAGTAGAGGAAACTTTGAATTAAGAAAACAGAGACGGCGACTCCAATTGTGGATGTAAAAAACCGATGAAGGAAGCCCTAATTGAGTGAAGTCGGAAACGCTGTTACATGATTTTCCTTTTAATCAGACCGAACACAAATAATCTTACCAAACTAATATTTCTGTATTTATTGAAGCGAAACACGTAGAATCGAACCAAATACAAATCAGTTGACCGGAAAATAGAAGATGTGGACCCTACAATCATTAAAAAATAGCTGACGTGGACACTTTCATAAGAGAGAAAAGTGTCCCATTATATATATGATTTTAACGCGTACGTATAAAGAGGTTAGGATGATCCCAATGACTCGTGGATTAGGCATTGGGTTAAATACACAAGTAAAGTATGGTATTATTTAAAATGCACTTATGTGTGAATACGCGGAGGGTACTATTGCTTTAGCGGGTGGTACTTTGATGACGACGCGAAGAACCAAACTAGTGATTACGAGACATCTCGTGAGGCTTTTAATCCCATTAAAGAAACAAATCTTTATATTTCATTGATAGTGTAAGTAATTAATTTATTATCAACGAAACAGAAGACCACCAATACATGACTAGTATTGTAAACAACGTGAGTTTCTTAGACTGATCCGATATGATCCAGACCCAGTCAGTTTTAGCCCAAACAGATATATGTTTTTTTGGTGAGATAGACTTACGACAAGTTAACTTGCAATCTCGATGAAATGTTTGTATATAAGATTTCGATCCGTGAGTCTAGTTCTGTTGAACTATTCAGATGGAAAATCTGAACAGATCTTCCAACCTGTGATATAGATCTAATCTAATCCTTCCACAGAAATGAATATAAATAAAATAAAATTAGAGATCACAATATAGATCACGGCCGTATAAAGACATAAAATGACTTTTCAAAGAACTATATAGTAATATAATAATAGCTACTTATAACTTATAATAGTAAGATTATTTTTATAATTAATTGCTGGATAAATAAGGTATAAATATATGGTAGCCGTTTTGTAGCGTTTCCAATGAAGTATTCAAACTACAAATGACATAGTAGCATAAGTTTATTAATTCTTCGCTAGCGAACAGAAAAGAAAAATAAAAAATACAGAAACAAAAGATGAATAATAATTAATAAAAGGCTGGGCATGGGAATCGCATTTGCATTTATATTCTCCTCCTTCTCCTCCACATATATAAATACTTAACACAATACCAAAGTTTGGTCTCATTCATCATAACTAGATCGTCTTCCGCGCTACGCGCGGATAATTGCCTTTAAAATTTTCTGTAAATTTTATTGTACAATTTTCACATGTATAAAATTATGTAAAATTGCATCAAATAACTAAGAAAAAAACCATAATTCACAAACTAACCAAAATACCATTCTCTCTTCCCTTATGTCTTTCTCTCTCTTTATACCTTTTCTCTATAAAACTAATTTTGATTTTTTTTTGGTTATTTCACAAATAAATCCTAAAATTATATAATGTGTAGTGCACAATAAAAAATTATATAGTGTGTAGGATATATTAGAAGAGGGGAAACATGTTGTGTTTTTGTTGTTTAGATGTTGAATATAGTTGTTACTCACATTTTTATGTAATAGTTTTTTTTTTAAATAATTTGATACAACACAAAATTGAGTTTAGAATACATAGATAGCCTGGATGATGTGGAAATTTTTTTATTAGTTGTGTTTCTCTGATTATTATTTTCTAAGTTGTAGATGGGAGATTTATCTCTAGCTCATGTATTCAACATGACTCTTATCCTTAAGTTGATGATTTTTATTGTCTTATCAGAGTAAAAGCTGTAGCTGATGATGAGGCGAGAAATATATATATATATATATATATATATATATATATATATATATATATATATATATATTTTTGTAAATAAGGAATAGTAATCAGTAAATTAGATTCTAAGTTTGTATTTGATTTTATCTTTATATATTTTTGGATAATGTGATGACAAAAAAATTGGGATAATGTTTGTAGCCATGATAATTTTATACTTTCGATTACTTATGCTTTGCGACTATTTGAACAGGGATGTTTGGTTGTCCCATAATGTATACGATTTGGGATGTAAAGTTTAGAACGTAAATATTAAGAGGGGTTCATTGGCAAATGAATTCTAATCAATTTTGGAAAATTTAAGATTTCATTGTTGTTGGTTTATTATTTTTAAAAATCTTTGCAAAATTTATCGTTATTGGTTTAAGAATTTTCAAAATCAAAAACAAATATCTTGTTATTCAAAAATAAATTAGTTATTATTGATTCTCTAATTTTAGATAAGTCTATTATTATTTGGAAATTAATTCTCTTCATTTTTACACATAAAATATGACGTTCAAAATATTATATGTATCTATGAGATTTATTAAATCCATTTGATAGAAAAAGTCTAGAAAACAAAATAATTATTATAGCCAAATATCTTTTACACTTTCAACCCAAACTATAACTCATCATATATAATTATTTTTGATTGTATAATTATATTTTATGGTTTTATCATTAAATAAAAGTAAAAATTATATATTTTCGAATTATATGTTTTTGAACTCAAACAGTCGGTCTAGTAATTAAAAGACGGTCTAGTAATTAAAGGGCAGTCGTTCGGTCGCCTCACAACGGATATTCCTCCTACAGCTGATCTTTTTATATATATTTTTTGAAAATATTCATGTTTTTTTAATTTTATAAAAAAATAATTTTTACAAAAAAAAAATTCAAATATTTATTTTGAAATTTAAAAATTGATCTATACTAATTAGATATATTAAATTAAATAATAATAAAGTCTAATATAAATTTACTAATTTGTTTTTTTTTGTTTATATATCTAATTTTAATAATTCACCAATATAATTTTATAGCTAAATTCAAAAACTAATATATTTTGTATAAAAGAAATCAATAATTCATTAATGCATACGCTTTGCTTAGACCTAAATAAAATAGATAGGCAACTTTGCACATACAATCAGGAGCTGAATAAGTGTAAATAGACTGTTTCTGCTTCCGTAAACGAATCTGGTCTTATATATTCTTGTGCCCGTTCACAACAGCTCCTTCGAACTCAGACCACCCTAAGCTCTTGTTCACCAAAACCTGTCCCAACAGTATCATGTTTGGGTTTATGGTCTTCAGGTTCAAGTAAGCTTTATGAGCAAGCAATGCATTGTGCATATTCCCCGGAGATGCAGAGATGAAGATATCGCTCTTCATGCTCACGTGGTAATCCACTGCAGCCATCAGTTAAGCTTTCCCTTCCACCTCGGCAAGTTCCTCCGCAGAGGCTAGCTAGGCTTTTCTTGTTTTCCATCACCGGGAAGAGTTTACGCAGTGTGGAGATTCTTGCTTCTCCTCCGTAAACCTGGTGTGAAGCTAGGTAGAGACGGGTGTTGTTGGTGAAATCCAACGCTGAAAGAAGTAGACCAATCTCCTCAGGTGTTAACCGACAGCGCCCTTTGTTTCTTAGCTCTTCGTCTGTGAACTGTGAGTTTAAGACCCTTACTTGCCAAATCACCTGGCGGTATTTAGCCACCGCTAGTTTCTCCGCTCTGCCGCCTCCAAAGTCGCATCCTGTATGAGCAGCCATATCTTGTGGAATAAAAAAAAAGATAAAAGCTATGTCACAAGTAAGAAAATAGAGACACGTTGTTAGAGAATCAAGATCACACTGACTTTATCAAACGAAGATGAAGCATCACGAACTTCCCAGCTCCAGATTTTGCAATGGTGTTTACTCTCTCTGTTGGATCCGTAGCTCCTGATGTTTCAGAGCTGGAAGGTGGATTTCTGAGTCGATGCACAAGAGCATCCCCTAGCTCACGAATGCGAGGTACAAAGTTTAATGCTTCAAAGTTCACTTTACAGCGTAACCGCTGTACACTTTCAGGGACATTGTCAAACGCCAGACGGTGAGAGAACGGGGTAACAGCAACAATTACATAACTGCAGAGAAAAAAAAAGAGAGCGGATCATTCATCATGCTAGTAACAATGCAGTGATATATGTGAAAAGATTCACTTGAGTTAAGAAGCCATACAAACCTCTGGATAACAGGCAAGACATTCTCCACATACTACTCTGCTGAGGCGTGAGTAGGCGCTGTCTTGATCCTAGTAGCTCGACTACTACTTCATCATAACGCACCATCACTGTCACGAGTGACCTCAGCAAAGCACACATCACCAGCTTTCCGCATATGATCCTGAATGGTTTTAAATATCTAAAAAAAGTAGACAGCCAAAATATTGCAAAGTAAACATGAAGTAGTAGTCGTTCATCACACCTTCAAATCTTGCCATGAAGCAGATTATGGAGCCCACAGAAAATAACTGCATAGAAAACCATCAGAAACATGTGAAGAAGATTCAACCAAACTTTACCAATAGTCCAATACCAATTTTCAAACACAAACCTCTGAATTCAGAGTGTGGTCTGTGGTGAGACGCCAAAGCGGGCAGATCCACCACACCATAGCCACCACTACCACAGTATCCACCATGACGATCACCTGAAGACTGCCCTCGGCCACCATGGGCAAGCTCAACGCCTCAACCTGCACTCAAAGGACGTGTTCAGAGCATGTCAAATATAAACCAATCCTGTCAAAGGCCAAATTGGTAAGAAATAAATGAATGTTATATTACCCTCAATCGAGAGCCGTCAAAGTTGTAGCCATCACGGCCATTGACGGCGTCTTCCGCGTCCCGAAGAAAGAAGAAAAGGTGTGCTTCAAGCGTATTGCGTAGGAAGCTCTCTAACAATCTGGATCTCTTCTTTGAGTACAGTTATAAAGTGATCCACTCGGAATAGCAGATGAAACGGCAGTCTTGCCGTTAGATTTCATCAAAATCGCGGAGGAAGCAGTGGACTTCCCGTGCGGTTTTGAAGTCGCGATGAATCGACAGTCTTCTTGATGGACTTGCAGTCGCTGAAAACTGAAGAGTTGGATCTGAGTTTTATCGGTATGAATCTCTGAGAAAAGCTTATCAATTTTAGTGGAGACATAAGCTTAGAAAAGAGATGTATAAATACACAAATGGAAAGGAAGGTGAAAGGGATCCATTGAATGAGCTCAGGCAAGAAGTAATTAGAGCAGATAGTGGTAAATACGTTAAATGGATTTGGAGAGGATTAATTGCTCAATGTGGAAGTGGAAAGGTTAGGGAAGATCAAATTAGGGCTAGAACAATTTTGTTGGTCAAAACAAAACGGAGAACTCGACATTTGCTGTGAAGATCTTCCTGGGCTTCAACCATCGTTATAAGCCCACAAGCATGCCCAATTCACAACCCAAAATCAAACGACAAAACAGGTGGACAAAATCTCTGATCCCATTGGCTGGAATTAATTTGCCTATGTGGCACAACTCTCCTTTGATTATATTCTCCTTTTAGTATTAGTTTGATAATCATAAAAATCAACTTTTAAGCTCTAGAGAGAGAGAGAAGGGGAAAGAAAGAAGAGTGAGAGATATGGAAGAGACCAAATCAAGGTTCAAGAGGATATGTGTCTTCTGTGGAAGCAGTTCCGGCAACAAACCTTCTTACCAAGAAGCTGCTACTCAACTGGGTAACGAATTGGTACGTTCTATCTTCTCAAGCATACATGTATACGCTTACACATACAGACATATACAGACATACTTCCATATTCATAGCTTAACACAGATGTACACTCTTCAACACCTTGTGGTGTCATTTGTAAGTAGAGATCAGCCGATTAGATTAAAGGACTTTGTGTGTTGTGAATATGCTGATTAATTAAAAATGTTGTGACAGTACTTAGTATGAACTCAGAATGAAGATTTGATTTGAGATATGAACTCGGAATCTTCTTTGGAATATTAGGTATTGTGAGTTTTGATTGTGTGTTGCAACGAACAATGATGAATCAAACGTGTGGATGCTTAGTTAATTATTTATTTTCTTCTTTTTAATTTTGTTGAATTTAAATCTGTGTTATGTTTTGTTGTTATTGGCATGAAAGAGAGATGGGAAAATAGCAACTTCTACTATTATTAGCTGTAACCCGTCTGTCTCTCGAGCAGCACTCTTGCATGATCTATTTTTATTTTATTTTTTGTTATTTATTTATCCGAAATTTACATTATCACACACACACATCTTGTTTTTCTAGTACTCCGAGGCTTATTATGATTTCCTATTAAACCTAAGTTTCCATGATTTTGTTTACGGGAAAGATAAATAATGATAACAGTTTTTATTGCCTCGAGAGGCCAAGAAAAAAAAATCGTTGGAAGAATAATGACTACAAAGCGTGTGTTGTGGGGTGTACTTCTTCAACAATACAAAATTTTTAAAAATAAAATAATTGGAAAACCCTTGTATTAACTATTTGCGATTGATCTGTAGGTAATAATAATAGTATTAATAGGATAGTGACCGATAAGATTAGGATTGATGATTATGAACTATTTTTCCTCTTCTCTTAATTGAGATTTGATATTTGATGTGGTTGCTGCTTTTTGGGGTCGATTGTGGATTTGGGTTTGCGACAAGTGTTCATTTTCATCATGAAAATGCTTTTTATCATTAATAAATGCATATGGCTTTTTGTAATAATAGTTAACGAAAGAATTAATGGTGGGATTTTGGTTGAAGGTGGAGAGAAAGATTGATTTGGTATACGGAGGTGGAAGCGTCGGGCTTATGGGTCTCGTCTCTCAGGCTGTTCATCATGGTGGTCGCCATGTTCTAGGGTTTGCTCCCTCTCCCTCTTTTCTTTTTCTCTCTCTAAATGAATATGCATTCACATAGAAAATCTATGTATGTAGATATTATTTATATATGAATATATATATTCTCTATTCAAATGATTTGATGCATTTGATAGTTCCAAGTACCCTATTACTATCATTGTGTTTTAAACATTTAACTGTTGATGATGACTATCTACATGATGCCTAGTACTTGCTAACTTTATTTGTCACAGAATTGGGCCGTTGGATTTGGTAATAAGATTAGTCTATTAAATTCATTCGAAGAGAAAAGTTGAATCTAGTAAGAGAGCTAAACACAACAACGACAAACAAGGATCTGTGCATGTTTCCGTTGTCCAAGAGTCTCTTTGCTTTTTAAAGTATTAACTAAAAATAATCTACAACTAGTTTCTTATGTGTGTTTGTGTGCCTCTGTGGTATGTGGTATTGTGAGAGAATCCCGTCTCAGTTATCTATAACCTAATAGTCAACTAAGTTTCATTTCCCTAAGTATTTATAGATTAAGAGGGCTGTTTGGTATTAATTGATTCATTATAACCTGTTTCTTCTCTAATCTCTTGTAGGGTCATCCCCAAAACCTTGATGCCAAGAGAGGTATGAACCAAATAAAACTCTTTTTAATGAATCTCTTTTTTTTTGGACTTGGTATATAAATAGTATTATTGAAATAGAAATTGCCTAGCAATGATCTACATACAATAGTGGTAGGACCAAAATGGGAATGATTGAGACTCGGAGCCTTTATTGGCTTCCTTCACGATACATCTCCTTGACCAACTAATGTAATTTATATGCAATATATCCCACAACAAAAAGACCATATATAATACAATATATAAGATATTTGCGGTGTTCACATCTTAGAGGTAATTATAAAGAAAAATATATATTAATATGGTGTTTATATGCTGCAGATAACTGGTGAAACCATCGGAGAAGTTAAAGCTGTCGCTGATATGCATCAAAGAAAAGCCGAGATGGCTCGTCAAGCCAACGCCTTCATTGCTCTTCCTGGTTTGTAATCCATTTTTTAATGTATTTAACTTAATTATGTAAGGAAATTGTATTAAGATCTAAAATACTTCGAATTAAAATTTTGGAAAATTGTTAGGTGGGTATGGTACGTTGGAAGAATTGCTGGAAGTCATTACATGGGCTCAACTCGGAATCCACCGTAAGCCGGTACGTAATCAAAGAAATAAAGTTATCTTTTAACTTCTTTAAAAGCATATGAGATGACATGAGCTTGCATTATTGTTACGACCGTAATATGCGTGTTGAATATTTTTTTTAGCTTATTTTAAATCTGTGGTGTATTATTTATATATAATGTCTTGGTTTATACTGACTGAACGAAGATACAAATGGTTGCATATGGTACGTCGTAATAATCACATGGAGCAAGATTCCTTTTGTGATTCTTTATTCTTTCTGTACGCATTTGAAGAGCATGTAATGTTATAATTACATAAATATTTTTGCATGAATATTAAAAACGATGTGTTGTCACGACGTACAACTACAATACCCTGACCGTGAGACAGGAAGCTTCTCATGTCGTTAATCTTTTATATGTTACTATCTAAATATGTGGGTTTCTGAAGATTATTTGCGATGAATAATTATTGACAGGTGGGTCTTCTTAACGTGGATGGTTACTACAACTCGCTGTTGACGTTTATCGACAAGGCCGTGGACGAAGGATTCATATCCCCAATGGCTCGTAGAATCATCGTCTCCGCACCAAATGCTAAAGAGTTAGTTCGACAACTCGAGGTATAATTAACATTCACAGAAACGTAATATTTTCTTTTACATGATTTAAGGTTTATTGAGCTTAAGGTTAATCAAAAATGTTGTTGTAGGAATATGAACCGGAGTTCGACGAGATAACGTCAAAATTGGTTTGGGATGAAGTGGACCGGCTTAGCTATGTACCGGGTTCGGAGGTTGCTACGTGAGGAAATTAAGTATATTTTGTGGGAAGTTTTTTTTGGGGTAAAAGCAGTAAATGTACAGCGGGGTTGAAGTTTTTCATAATATCAGAAGAAAAGGTCGGAAATGTAGACAGAAGGTATTGGGTTGTTCGGATAACATTATTTTGTAAGGGGGGTTTAATGTGTGAAGTGGATAAACCACGTGGGTAACTGCTAAACCGCGTATGTACCAAACACTACCATCCCCCACTTGTCTTTTGTACATTTTGGTTAATGGTTAAGAAAGGTTAGTGCCTTTATCAAAAATGGACAAAACGATCCTTTTCTTTTGGTTATATTTTATTATTTCTAGTCATTTTCTAGCTCTATCTGGTGTCCAAGTATATACTTAATTTGAATATTTTTTTAATAAAATTATGTTAATTATACACCACTACTTCACAAGATACTTACCCAGGATCAAACTTAGAGAATATTCCGAGTAAACGTATACGTATAAACGTATACGTATATACAAAATGAAATTATCATCTGTTAAAGATGTGGATGATGAGGTTCTAAAGTATTTGCATTAAACAAAGCAATATGAAAGTTTAAATCCACAGACCTGATCTGGCATGTTTCTTTTTCTAATTTATGTGTTGAAAGGTCAAGCCCTCTTCCTCTTTGCATTATTCTAAAACAAATTACGCATGTGAAATGTAAACAGAGAGAAACTTATAAATTCCACTATTTTTATTCAATTTTGAGGAAAACACACATAGCAGAAACATAAGTAATGAAAGTTTTCAAGCAAATGTTAATTTGGCAAAAGTATATAAAGTCAGCTCTTCAAGACTCCAACATAGGAAAAGATAAACACTTCCTCTGCTTTTCACCAAACATTGGTTCTACATGAAAGTTTTTTCAAATAGCTGAGAAATACTCTTTGCTCAGCTTGGGGTCAGGTTTCATCGATTTCTCCCCGGGCTTCCATCCCGCGGGGCAGACTTCGTCAGGGTTTTCTTGAACATACTGCAATGCCTGCAAAAAAAAGGAGCAAACGCATCACTCATATAAACCCTAAACCTCAAACAGTCTCTCAGAGATGTTTTTTTTACCTGGAGGGTTCTCATTGTCTCATCAACGCTTCGGCCTATACCAAGGTTGTTGATGGTGGAATGTTGTATGACTCCTTCCTTGTCGATGATGAAAAGCCCTCTCAGTGCAATGCCCTGTATTTAGATGCATACCAATGCTTAAACCATCTATAGTGGCTGATTCTATTCTTTAAAAAACCAAAACACTTCAAAGAACACTAGTGTATTGGACTGGATAGTACTACAATATTTTCAGAAGATATGTTTTACCTGATCAGGGATGAGCACTCCAAAGGATTTTGAAATGGATTTAGTGATATCCGAGACAAGTGGGTAGTTCAGATCACCGAGCCCTCCTGACTTTCTGTCTGTTTGGACCCAAGCAAGATGCGAGAACTACATGAACATGAAGACAAACGTTACATTTGCATCAGAGATACTTGAATTGAGAAATGAAAAATAAAACTATGACATACCACACTGTCGACTGAGACACCTAACACTTCCGTGTTTAGCTTCTCAAATTCTTGATAACGGTCACTAAAAGCAGTAATCTCTACCAAAAAATGAAAAAAAAACGAAGCAAAATCAAAGATCAGATTCGGTGAATCATGTTGAGACTTTCAGTTACAAACTACTTCCCTGAGCTAGAATGCTAACCTGTAGGGCAGACAAAGGTGAAGTCCAATGGGTAGAAAAACAGAATCACGTACTTTTTACCAATGTACTCTGAGAGCTTCACCTGAAAACATGAGACACAAAGTTTATAATTTTTTCAACAACAAGAGTATTCATTGATTAAGACACAAACTAACTAGAAGCAGAAGAATAAGGTCTAAAAATGATATATGGAGACAGAAGGTGTTACCTTGATAAACTCTTGATCAAAAACAGCCTCTGCCTCAAAATCAGGCGCTTTGTTACCAACCAGTGGCAAATCATCCTGAATTTGAGAAAGATAAGCTCTCTTTAAGCATAGATCATAGACTTATTATTAACTTCTGCCACGCAAAATACACTCCCAAGTAACTTCACTAAAACAGAGCAAATTCGGAACCAATTTGCTAAAGCTTTTATATACATTCTAACAAGTGGAAGAACAAAATGTTGCTCAATGTAACACTTTTCACGGTCGGAAACTCTGAAAGTGATAACCTTTTCGTCAAAAGACAAATCTTTCAATCCTAATAAGCTAATGAATTCATCTACAGTGACATTTGTATGATAAGATGGAGCAAATACGAGCCATTGCAGGTTCACTTACGGCCTGGGCCTTGACGGCGAAGTTACGGCGTGAGGAAGAGCTGCTGCAAGTGAGGGAGCCGATGCCGCCGGAGAATCTGGAGCAGAGAGGGGATGGTGATGCAGAGGTAGAGGGAAGAGGTCGGAGCAAAGAGGCGGCGGGAGAGAAAAGAGAAGGCTTGGAGGGGAGAACTCTAACGGAAGAGATAATGACGGTGGAAGAAGACGCCATGGACTGAAAGGACTCTGTTTCTCTCTCTCTCTCTCTCCGTGTGTGACTTGGTTACACAGTGCTCTCTCTACTAAAAGGGTTTTCTGCTGATGTTGAGTGTGAGGTTGAGAGATGAGGCGGATAGAGAAAGTGTTACAACGACATCGTTTGAAGCTTTTAGTTGGCTGAATCTGGATCAATTCTATTTTAAAGGCCCATTTCTCCTACTAGTTTAGGCCCATTTGTTTCCTTTGCTACTTTCTTGAGTCGAGCTTTCCGAGAGAGACCATATGGCCCCTAAACCACTTGACCACAATTATGTAGGGGCGAATATTGTAGCGATGAGTGGCTTATGGGTCTCACCGGTGAAAACGATACCACCCGTAAACACAGTTTCAATTATTAGTAACGGTCGACAGCATTTCAATAAAATCGTACAAATTGTTATGAATCGTTTCAAACTGTCCTGAACCTCTTAAAGTTAAAAACTGGTACTATCTAACATTTGCGGTTGCAAGATGTTGCGATTAGATAAATAAATATAAAAATATTTTTCAAAATAATATAAATTTTTTAAGTTACAAATTTAAATGGAAATATTATAAATAAAAATTTATACACCTTTTTATAAAACTTTAAACTAGCTATTCATTAAACATTTTAAAAATTAGTATACATTCATATATACATATATACACATATATATATAAAATATTCTTGTAATTTTTAATATAAATCTTCAAAAATATTTATTAAAGTTATAACTTTCAAATAAATAAATAAAAATAAATAAATAAACATAATATTATTATTGATCAGATTATATTAATAATTATTATATTTTATCACAATAGTATGTTTTTATATTATATGGTGTAGTAATAGGTTAATATTGGTAACTTATTATTAAATCGCTGTAATATTTCATAATCAACCAGTCACAAATATTTCGTAAATACAATAACTTTCACACGTTGTGCCAATCATATAAACCCCTACATCTATAACTGCAATTAATATGTTTGAACCAGTTGGCCTCTAATATTTTGCTCCTTGGGGTCGAGCTTCTGAGAGACCAGGTGTCCCTGAGATGCCGGGTGCGAATCTTTCTAATGGACCCTATTATATTTCCACCATGCATTAGAGTTAATCTTCTTTATGTCAGGTCAAAATATGTTGCTCAGAAAAATGTCAGAATTCATGATCATATTTTATCAACTCGTTTACTGCGTAAATTAACAATGCAAATCCTATTTTCTTCTAAAATTGAAGTTGGTTAGATACATTTTACTGATTACTCATAAAATATCATCATAATAATGATTCTTTTGGGTTTTGATTCGCAATTTAGTCTAATCTACACATCCACATCTTTAATATATTTTTGTCTGTATATAATAAACAGTTGTTCTTATTTTGTAATAGGCCTCCAGCACCAACCAGAATAATTCAGAAAATACAAAATAAAATAAAGCTCTATTATATATAACAAATTCAACAGAAGATAGTGACAAATGTTACACATATTCATACACATCAATAATTGGTTTGGACCTCATATTTACAAGGGAGAGACCCAATCAGCCACAAACCTATTCTCCTCCTTCACACCCCAAACAACAAAACAAAGCAAAAAAAAAGAAAAAAAGACTATGGAAACTCCGCAGTCAACTTCTCCGGCTACTCCTCTCCGCCGTAGAATCTCCGTAGCCACGCCGACGCCTCTGATCAACTCCGATATCCCTTTCGCAATCGAATCTTCGACTACTCCTTCACCGTTCGATTTCGACCTCATCTCAATAAAACCGCCTTCCTTCGTCGCTTACACATCTCTCAGAGACATCATCTCGTCTCCGAGCAACTCCTCCTCCGTCAAACTACCGTCAATTAACGGAAGCAGCTCTCCTAACACCGTGGGGGATATATCGATACGCGATCCGCTCGTTAAGCAAGCCGCTTGGTCTTATCTACAGGCGACGGCGCAGACTTCGTCGGAGGACTCGGCTGGGTGTCAGTTCCTCCGCCGCGTGTGGCTCCACTTCTCCGCCGGAGTTCAGTTCTTGAGACGTGTGGTTGACTGGATTCTCCGATCAGTTTGTTGTGCTCCTCAGATTGTTAAATAGCTTCGATTTCTGGAGTTGAACACAATTGTTTGTATACAATAATATTAAAGAGTTTGATTTCGATTTCTGAATTGTATATAGTAGTTCCTTCGATTACATAAGTCTGTGTGTGATGTGTGTGCACTTCCGGTATGGTCCGGTTTGGATTTACAAACTCAAATTGTGTTGAACCGGCTGTAACAACCGGTTATTGTAGTCATGGTCCTGTGTCATTCTGCTAACGGAGAAACATGAAGGAGGTTCCAGCTCTGTGTCTCTCTTTGGACTTTGATCGGTCATTTTTCTGCAGAACAAGAAGTGAATGCATCTTTTACTATAAGGTTTCTTGATTTCATGAAAATAAGAGAGTGAGATTGAATCTGTTTTTTGCATTCCATGTACCTTGTCGAATTGTTGCTGCAGGTGTCTAAAGATTTGCAGAGTCCATTGATAGCCATATTGCAGTAGTTGAACAATTACTGTATGTCCTCTAATCTTTAAAACTAAAATCCCTTGATCAATGTTCAATTCATGCCTTGACATATAGGGACATAGAAACTTCTCGTAGACATAGCTTATCCCCTGTAAGAGACCAGAGTTAAGAAGAAAAAAATCGGTTTTGATGGATCCAATAATGAATGTTTATGAATCATGATGAGATAGTTTCTTGGATAGGAGTGTACCTGCGATTTAGGGTACCATAAACAGACAAGAAGAGCTATTTTGATCTCGCCGTATAGTGGAAACCTAAACATAGTTGAAGTAACCGCTTCAGATTCTATTGATAAACACATTAACAGTTACTAGACTACTAACTAATGCTCACCATGATACAATGATGTCTCCGATTCTTTCTAAAACTGTAAGAATGCCTACCAAGATCCTGCAAAAATGGAATCGAATTTTCGATAAGATGGTGGTATTGAGAATCAGATTCCTAATCTAAATATAATCTTTTTAATTAATCACTGATAAGCGTTACCAATACTTGCACCAGTATCGAAGTTCTTGAATCTCAGGTTTTTTCTTTTCCACGCATTTGTAGCATCCATATGCTGGGTACGCGTAACCCACAAGCAATCTTCAAAAGAAAAACAAGATAAAAAACTAAGAAACAGAACGAAACTGACATCTATCAACCAAATGAAGTAAGAGATGGTCTTTAACATTATGATTCTTGTGATGAAGTTTCCCAACATCTTCGATCAACTAAACAGACTTTAGTGTTATGAGTTTTGAACCCTGTTCCTTCAGAGCTCAAGCAACTGCAAATGTTGTTTCTGAGATTCAGGAAAATAAGAGAGAAGAAGAAGAAGGATAAAGAGAGTGGAGTTAATAATGAAATGATAAAAGCATTAAGGATAAGAGAGAAGCAAAGGGGAAATCTGAGATTGCTTGAAAAAGACGATTCCCTTCTCTTTTTATATTTTAAAACGTCGCATTTCTTGGGATGCCGGAATTTGCTTTTTATGCCAAACCGTTGTAACCGTTTCGGATTGAACTCAACCTCCTCATTATTATTTTTTATTTAATTGAGTTATTATTTTGTGTATATGTTAAAAAGTCGTGTATTATTTTATTAAAATTGTATGTAAACAAAAATTAATGATAAGCTTAGCTACATTTTACCAAACTCTCCTACTCAATGGTTGATTTGTATTAAGAATTAACAAAATGTAAATCAAACCAAGTTGTGATTTATGAAGGAATTGATTTGGATATATTTCTAAAAAAAAACTTAGGTTGTTATTGGTAAGTGAATTCTCATAAATTTTAAAAATTCTGAGACTCCATTGTTATTGACTCTTGGATTTCAAAACTATTAAGAGAATCCATTGTTATTGGTTTAAGAATTTTTAAAATTCATTCAAATCTCTTGTTATTCAAAAAGTTTTGTTATTATTGATTCTTTCATTCTAACTAAATCTAGTGTTATTGGGAGATGAATTCTATTCATTTTTACTCATAAGACCCAACTTTCAAAATATCATATGTAACCATGTGATTTTCAAAATCCATGTAATACTTTTTACCAAATATCTATTGGACTTTTAAATCCAATTTTATATGTCCAAAACTATGATTCACATTTATGCACCTTTATATTTAAAATATATAATTATATTGTTTTATCAGTTTTGAATATGAAATTACATTTTAAAAATTAAAATTTTGAAAATAAAAAATTTCAAAATAGTTTGAAAATAAAACATTTTCAAATTTCCAAAGAAAATTGGAAAGAGCTTTGAAAAAAATCAAAATTTGTTTTATAAGAACTTTGAATTCAAAATAAAATAAACTATATTTTTATTTATTTATTACTCTTTATATATCTATAAAACAAGTCTTTTTAATGAAATTTCTTTAGGTAACCCGAATTCATGAAAATCTATATCAATCTAAAAAAAATATGTAAATTTTGTAAAAGTCAATGGATATATATTTTCGCAATCCACATAAATTTTAAAATCTATCAACTCTTAAAATTCACAAACTCTATATAAATTCATCCCTCAATATCCCAGGTTTATATATTGTGGAAGATTATGGATCGACCCAAATAGGAAAAGAGAGGGTTACCTTGAAGGAAACTAGGGCAAAAAGGCCACGTGGTTATCACACGAAGCAAGACAAACATCAAAGACAACAAATGGGACATTCAGTAGAGCTAGGCCCAATCGTATGCAATTCTGTATACATCCTATATCCCTCAAAGCTTCTGAAGATTTGAATATTTATGTTGTGATGTATAATCTAATTGTATGCATGTGTTTTTTTTTATGAACTTGAACACAAGTAGGTATTTTATCTCGGATTAACACAGAAAAAAACGGCATGTACGTTCATTAGTCTTTTGAACAACATGAAAAACCTTTTAGCAAAAAAACAGTATGGAAAACTAAAGAATTAAAATTGAAAAACTTATTCATTAGCCAGAAATTGTTGATTATAATATTTTTGGAAGCATTTACGTTCACGAAACTTATAAAATCTTTTAATTCGCATAACCAGCCACGCTTAATACCCGAGAAGAATATTGTTGTTTTAAAGGATATATAAACATTCGTCCAGGAATCAAATATATTATATCAGGTTCATCAAGTAATAAAAAGCAATCCCCATGCTTGATGATAGTGCCATAATAAACTAATAACAAGAAATCAAGTTTAATGCTCTGACAGTATTGCTCATAAAACTGATACAAAAGATGGCAGTGAGAATTGAGAAAGATATAGAAGATAGAAAGAAAACTATTGAAGTTTAAATGTGTACTGTACTCACAATAAAGAATAGCATATAAGATTTCAACCACCCAAGTTTAAATGCATTTATATAAGCAATATTATATAATTAAGTAGAAAAAGAAATATGAAAATTAAAAGTATGACATACCTTCTTTAAACTTAGTCATGATATATCAAGGGTGAAATTTGTTTGTATGATTGATTGTGTGACGATAATTAGTGGCAAATACGTTAAGTTTCATCTTAGACAACAATACTTGAAAGCTAAAGCTTAGGCATCGGGCAACATTCGAAAAAATACAGAACATATGTTCTGCATTTAACCACTATATGTAATCACAGATGCTTATGAATAATTTGTAAAATTTTGTCGACAATTGATCCAGACACCTAATTGTCTTTGAAATACGACTGTGACTAGTCATAATGCAAAAATCTCTTGGACGGCGAAGTGTGGGGGCTAAGAGTTTCATACGTGTACTGGCGACGATGAGATACTTATCTAAATGATATACATTATATTTGTAACTAGTTAGGTAGACTAGATATGTATTATATAATATATATCAACAGGTATATATCTTAAGAGTTGGAGTCTATAACTAATTAAGCTAGGGGTGAGCATTTATGCTTCAATCTGTCAGATTCAAGACTCGAGAGAAGGGATGAACTTTGCATGCTTTATTTGTATTTGTGGACGTGCAATATTGCATGCGAGAATAAGTACGTTTATAATAGTTTTACGCTGTGTGTTTGTTGACCAATTGGTCCTCAAATATCTTTGGTGGGCCTCACATTTGAGAGTGTGCCCACACCAAATCTACTATTTCACCCTCTCTCGGTCTCTCCCTCCAAATGCCAGTCTTCCCGTCATCATGAAACTCACATATACATTAACATTACTGATATACACTTCTCTGATATCCGACATGAATATACCCGTCTCAAATATAAAATGGGCCCTGTGCTATATAAATTTTGAGATCAATTTCTTCATAGATTTTTTTTTCCAAAAAAAATAGGCCCTAATTTAAGCTGAAAAAATAAAAAAAATGGATTGGACCCTGTGCAAATGCACCTCCAGCACAGGGTCAGAGCCGGACCTGAATATATATATATATATATATATATATATATATATATATATTTGATTAGATGTTCTATTAGAGTAGAGTAGATGGAACTCGTAGATTTAAAGAGAACGTTCATACAACAATTCTATATATAATTATTAGAGACTAATTGGTGTGCTAGAAAGTATATTTTTCCTCTTAATGATAGATGAAAGTTAAAAAAAATCGTTTTTTACTGAATACTTAAAAAAACGTTTGTCTAATTTTTTTTCTAATATACCCATTAACCTTTTCGACCGGAAACCGTAAGGGTTAATACTTTACGAGTATTCTATTCCCCAACGTCAGAGCTCTCTAACAAGTAACAACCCTCTTTAGAAATGTTACACGTAAAGAAACAAAGAAAAATCTCTAAACTTTGGTTGATGTCAATTCCAATAACCTAAAAGAAGTTAATACCATCTAACCAGTTTGGCTCTATGTGGGGTTATGAATTATAAACTCTATGAATGTAGAAGGTTAATCAAAGGATCGTTATAATTGAGAGAAAAGGAGAGGTAGGAAGAAAGAATTGAAGAAGGGAACATGGAGCTTTGAAAGATGAAATTGCTAAAATTGGAAAGCGGCAACAGAAAGGTGGCATTTAGTGAATGATAAGAAGAGAAATGGAGTTATTTTAAAGGCATGTCAACTAGTGTAATGACGAAGAAAAAAATAAAGATAAGAAATGAGAGAAAACAAATAAAATTCGTAGCATCATCATGAGCATGATAATAATTATTTCTTTCTTTCTTTGAAGAGGTGAGCGAGAAGAGAGCAATGAAGGTGGAATTAAATTCGTATTTATAATCTGACGTAACGCTCATTATAATTCTCAACTGTCTCAATTACTATTGCATTTATATTTTGGTTTTAATGATACTCTAAATCTTAACATTTCGAACAGCTGTTATCAAAAACATTTATATAAATCCAAGCACCTTCCTCTGTTTTTTATTATTTTTTATTTAAATGCTCTGAACTACTTTCCTCTTCCGTTTTTTCATCTCTTCACTTTTTTTTCTGTACTTCTTCGTCGGCAGTTTTATAGATAGATTTTACAATCATATTCTTGCTCGGAAGCACTTAATCTAACTATGCTTAGCTCTGATAAATTATTTTGCCATATGCAACATATTCTAGATTTGTCTGCTTTTGTCTTTGATCAAACATGCAAATTGCTGAGGACAAAATCTTGTTATGGATTCTTTTGCAGGAAAAGGAAAAATCAGTTTCTAGTGCCTACTGGCTACAAAGTCTGAAGACTTTTTGTTACCAGAGAGAGATCTATCTCGAGTTAACATTAAAACAATAATTAAAAGAATATGAAAAAGGGGGAGTTTCGGGTACGTGTGTATGAATTTGTGGGGTCAAAGTAACAATGTGGGACCAAAAAGAAGTTCTTGTCTGATCTCTAACCAGACTTTCTTTCTTTCTCTCATCTGAACTGCTTTTTCAACAAGTTCAAGGAATCTATATTGTTTTCTCTTCAGCTTTTTCTGGGGATCAGGATCAATCCACTATATCTTTCACAAAGTCAAAATTTTATCTTCATTTTCGTGATGTGTAAGCAATCTATTTGCTACGCCAAGAATGTCTACTTTTTCTTATAGTAAGTCAACACATACAAAACGTCTAATTTTCTTATACATCCGAGAAGCAGAGTATCTGAAGAATACAGATATGCTTGCGTTTAGACATACATTAGAAACAGAGAATCAAAGAGAGAAGATGATTTATAAGAACTCAGGAGAAGAGATACGGAGACAATGACACATGTTTTCACATACATAGAGATTCTTCTTCCATTAGATAACTCGAATGGTAGAAAAATGTTAAGGAAGAAAGAAAAGTTAGTGCTAGTCGCGCTCCACCCTTTTGATTTGGAAGTTTTGTGAGTAGGGAAACCCTAGTTTCATCTCCCTACCTTCTTCTTAGGGTTTTAAAAGTGGAGCGTGATTAGCACTACTCTCATAAACAACAGCTACATGCGCAAGAAAATAAAAATAAAAATGACAGGTTTTTTAGAGGGTTTTACTAATCTTTCAGTTCCTCCGAGTCTTGCGACCAGAGGAACCAGCGCCTGGAGTGCGTGCGTTGGCGTTTGTGGCGTTTTCATGGTTGAAATCAAGAAGAACGGTGCTTTGGCATTTAGGGCATTTAGGGTCGTCTTCTGAGAGCATAACGTACATGAGACAACGAGGACACCCGACAAGAACCATCGAGGTCGTCTCTGGACTTGACGAGTATCTCACAGACGACTCGTCCTGGTTCATCTCCGAAGAGACGCATGAGCTTGGCGGTGAGGTTGGTGAAGTCGTCGCAGAGCGGCTCGGAGATCGAACCATCCTCCTCCGGCTTGACGTTGGAGGCGAGAGGTTCAATTTAAGGTCAAGCTTTGGACTTCGACGACTCATCTTCTGTTTTAAATTGGATAAACAACTGGTTCAGACAAGAAGAGATCAAGTTAAAGCGAGTTTGGTCGGAGGAAAAATACCTTGAAACCTGCGGACAGAGAAGGAGAGTTTCCTGTGATGTCAAAGACCTTTCGTACTTACAATCACAAAGTGTCTCTCTTCTTAACTGTTGGTTGGGTTGGTTCAGCTTAGGTCTTTATATACAAGAAAGAAAACAGGGGAGATTTAAAGAGGCAGGGATAGATTTTTCATTAAGGCTTAATTTAATTGTGAGTGAGAGAGAGAATCATAAAGATTGAATTGGAGTATACTGGTAAATGATATCAGCCGGTTAGTTGCGTTAGTTTTGCCTCAAGAGTATCGAATTTAAGTTACTTTTCAACTTTAAACCAGTAATTTTTGTTTTAAATATGTAATTAATAAATACACAAGAAAATAAGTAGATATTTGCAGGAACCCAATTCATTGCTTATTAAATAGAGGAGGAAAAGAACAAGAGAGGTGTTTAATAGCTAATACACAGAAATCAAATTAAATACTCAACAGGCCATCATTATTTATTTTATTTTCTTCATAGGAGTTAATATATGGAACCAAGAAATTAAATGGCAACCAACTTGAATTAGATGTCTATAATAAAAATTGAGAGAAAATCATAACTTCGGAAGTGAAAAAATGTACAGTCAAAGGAATTAAATTGAAATTAAAGAAACGCAAACAAAATTAAATGGCAACACACCAGAATTGGTACAGAGAACCCAAATACAGGCAAATATAAATTGAACCACCCTACTGGCATTTAGTTTTATTAAACGTTTTATGAGAGGGAGACAAAATAATAATTTTCTCAATTCCAGAACTACCCATTACTATTTTCAAAAATATCATTTTAACTATATAATTCGCGTGTTTAAATCTTGGGGACAAGTATCATTTGACGATGTGTGAGAGTTGAGAGTATTACAGTTATGTAGGCAGCTTGTAAAGGGTGTTGTGCTATTCTTCAGTCTCTAGATGATATACGGTGACAGTCTTGGGCTGTTTATTAATGACATACATTATAAGGGAAGTAAAGTTAAGAAGCCATTGAAAATATTTATGTAGTAATTAAGTTAATTAAATTAGCATAGTTTTGGATCCACTACAAGAAAAAATGCGTTATAGGGAACTTCGAGCGTGTGACATAAGCAGAAAAATGAATCTGTGTTTAGGATTTGGGTGGGACCAATCTAGTTTCTTAGTATTAGCTTTACCTTCTTCCTCGTAAATCTACTTCTCTTTTCTTTCTTTGGTCCCATTTTCTTTATCATTCTGTTTTGACCAGAAAAATATATAATCCCGACTTTAAGTAAAATAAAAAGCCTCGAATACGTTCCTTCCTTGTACAATTCTAACAATAATAAGTTAATAACACAACTGCAAAGTAGTACATTCTAGTATATATAGTAAGGCAACAGTCCTAATGTATGTAATGATGTCATGATACATATATAATCTTTGGATGTGTTTGTAGGCTGTGAAAGTGAATGTTAAGAACTTCTTTTTATTACTCAGCTTTTTATTTTTTCCATCTTTTTCGTGTTATCTACAACTCACACATACACATACATGGCTCTGATAGTAATTCAAACCACTAACTATGAATAGTCTTGGTCAGATTTTGTTGTTGTTTTTGGTTTAATAGAAGTGAGCCTGCAAAATACTCTCTCTATTTCTAAAAGATTGATGTTTTAGAATTTTCACACTTTTTAATAAAACATATTAAAACTTAGCTATAAATGCATTGTTTTCTGTAATTTTATATTTCCTATACTTTTAAACCAATAATATTTCACAAATTGCAATTAATGTTTTTAAACTACAAAATTTTTTATTATTAATTGACAAAAATTGTATTGAAAATATAAAATATCAATCTTTTTAAAACAACTTTTTTCTCTAGAACATCGATCTTTTAGGAACGGAATATATAATTCAAAGCAAACAAGGAAAGCGAGCATTAACATTTCGGTTCCTCTCAATAAATTTGGGTACCCTTAATTGCACCAATCAATGTGCAACTTGATACCACATGCTGACATGCATCAAGGATCATACCATCATATGAAGATCGTATCTTTCAACATAACCCAACATAATAAACTTCCTTACAATCCGGTTTTCTACACATACATCACACCGCTAACGTAATTAAATATGATCACACTTGCCATATAGCAAAGCAGAAAGCACCTTATAATACAAAGCCGGTTATTTGTTTTCCTTGCAAACACATTTTCTCCAAAATATGGGTTGAAAGGTAATTAAAACACACAGAAAGTCAAATAAAGTTTAGCACGTTTACTTTATGGTTTCTGATCTCCCGTCTATCCACATAATGAAGATCTCTTTCATTAGGAGCTGGATATATAAAAATTGTTTAGTTGACTTGTAGAATTAATAGCATTCGTGTTAAGTGTAAAAGGACGTGGGCGCATTTACAAACACACTGCTGCTGACTTTTTAGCTATATGGTTGTTACTTTTTTGGGTTATACTCCATGATCAAAACTAAGAGTGACCCGGTGAAATCTGATCATTTGCATAGCATATGTTTTAGAAAGAATTTTGGAGTTTATGTTTATTCATGCCCTCTATATACAAAAAAGCAAAGATATTTTTCAATATTCCATAAAACGTGAGATGTTCATAAAAATATATAATGAGGGTTGAACACCATATCTTGACAATTCATGCATATGGATGCACATAAATAACGATGCGTGGATAATGGGTCAGCGAGGATCATAAAGATAGAAACGATAACAACGGATCCATTTCATGTGGTGTAAATCACCAAAACTCTTAAATAATTAAAAGTCAAAAAGATGTGACGAAGTTGAGATAGTAATTTACATTTGTATATATTTTATAACCAGCACATTTTGAGTTCTAGGAGGAACTACCAACGCCAGTAAATGGTGTATCGATCAATATATAGTCAACTGATATGCATCTAAGATTAATAATTCCTCAGGTTTTGTAAAATGCTAAACTTCACTGAGTTTCAATTGATTTGAAAATATTTATTTTGGAATGTTATTTAAGAATATTTACTAATTGGTTCTGGGCACACAAATTACTCAGCAACTACAATTCAAGAGTTTTTTTTGTTTGTGTGTGTCCTATTTTTGCAGTCTCTGGTCTTCCCATAAATGTCCAAGTTACTGACTTCACCCATTACTCCTACGATTTCAGTGTAATGATAAAAGAAACCAAAGAGGAGAGAGATAGAGATAGAAGTAGAATTACACCCCAAGATTCCAATAGCATTCTTAGCTATACATACTTTATGTAGTACCTCTATAAGGACCACTCTTCTTTGATTTCTCCTTCCAAGTACACAGAAATTTCAAGTGCAGTGTTTTAGAAACAAGGCTTTGGTATTAGCTTGATTAAAGAATATTGATTAACATTTGAAGCTTGTCAAGTGTGTGACTATCTGCACACACCCAAATTGTGATTCAGAATACAGTACTCATGATCCAGCAGACTGAAAAATTGTCCATCAACTATAAAATATGGTTCACAGTCAAACCATATTTGCCCCTAAACAAGTGTAAGAAGGATACTGCAACTACTTGCCTATATCTACTGAGAGATTTTTAAAGCCAGCCACTATATAAATGTGTTCTTGAAGGTATTTGTATCCCGATTACATAGATGTTAGTTATAAGAACCCGGATATTTTTATCGTTGTGTCTTGGCACCTGCAACAAACGATCCAAGTTACTAAAAGAAGACCAGACTTAATTTGGTTTGTTCTGGAAACTCTAGAAGATGATGCATACCTCTCCAAACGCAGCTCTTGTGGATAACTTCAATAGCACGTTGTTCCTTTTGATCTCTTGTAAGAGTCTTAGGTAGACGCAAACGAGCATCGTAGGTTAGCGTTTCTTTCACTGTAAGGTGAGGAAAGAGGACATCGTCTTGAGTCACAAACCCGATCATGCCACCAAACCAGAAGACTTTTTTTAGTCTCCATTTATCTATTTACAAGAGTGTTTAGGGTTAGCATCACAAATACTCACTTGCTTTTCAAGTACTTAGAGTAAGGCTTGTCATTGTAAGTAACAAAGCCTCCAGTGGAGGATTAAGTGATTCGACCACCGAGTAAGCTAAGAAGAGTTGTTTTGCCACTCCCTGAAGGGCCCATGAAAGCAAGAACTTCACAAGGACTAACACTACCATTTATCCCACTCAATATCTCTTTATCCACAGATGAACAAGTCAGTTTCTTTATCACCACCTTATATGTAACCTCCATGAACTGCATCGATTAAAATCACGAAACAAACACTAATGATGAAACCTAAGTTGGTATTCTTTTGATATCCTCTCAGTGCCTGTGCAAATAGATGTAATTATCTTTTATTTAAACCGGAACTTCTAGCTCTATTGGTAAATGGCTCACAACAGTAAGTACCGGTACCGCTATACGTCAGTATTATTAAAAAAAAAATTTATCTTTTATTTATTTAATATTGTTATGATTATCCTACCTTGAAAAAGATGGGATATGTTCGTTCTGCTTGAAACTTAGGCTTCTTGTTTCTCGCTTCATTGTCCTCCTCTGAAACATTTAGGTTATTCCGTTTATTCATCGTTACCAATTAAACTAAGAAAAAGAGGTTAGTGATTCAGTGAATGAATCTTCAAAGGTAGGTGAATTAACACCTTAACACAATGTTGTAAGTGAGCTTTAAAATGTGTTTAAGTGTTTGGTGGCCAATCCTTGTTACCAACTATCATTCTCGGAGATTTTGACTTTAAGGTAAGTACATTTGCTAGTACTTAACAAACACTTAACAGTAGTTCAAACACCACAACTCAGAAACTTCAGTTTTCTTTTTTGTCCTTATCCGATCCTCTCAACTCAGATCCTTCCATGTTAGACGACAAACTCCGATTAAAATACACAAAGGCTTTGCGATATAAATATAAACCGTAAAAGTAAAAGTTGTATATAATTTTTATGTAAATCCTCCAAATTAACCCTCTATTTATAAATAACCCCCCAACTTTTCCTCTTAAAATCTTATAACCCAGGATTTATCCACAACGTCGTTAACACGCATGTAAACGTTCGATATTTTAATCAAAGGATTTAACCACAGTGTGGTAAGTGAGCTTTATAATGTGTTTAACTGTTTGGTGGCCAATCTTTGTTAGCATGCAACTGTCATTCTCGGAGATTTGAACTTTAGGGTAGGTACATCTGCTAGTAGTTAACAAACACTTGCCAGTAGTTCAAACACTACTTCAACTCAGAAACTTCAGTTTTGTGTCCCATCCTCTCAACTATCTCTATATATAAGATTACAAGGGCACGCCTATATTTCAACATCACAATGAAAGAACTAAAAGCGACGGCCATGGAAAGAAAACTTGAGGATCTAGTGTCATACCTCAAGACCGAAATAAAAAAGAAGGAGAAGGAAATAGACCATATTCGGAAGGTGAATAAGGAGTTGGAGTCTCAGATCATGCTCCAAATCGAAAATGATCGTAGCCTTGATAACCTTTCTCAAACCGACATTGATTATTTAAAAATCATAAACAAGTAAGGAGTTTATTTCTTTTTTATTTTATTTTATAAGAAGGAGATTACATGTTTGAGTAGACATTTAGGTACGCAACATCCGTATACAAGTATCAACGAGCCAATTCTTATTTTTTTTTGCTAGGAACAACGAGCCAATTCTTTGGGATGATATCCCAAGTGGTTCAGATGATGCTTTCTGCCCAATGGGAAGGGGAAACATGGAACCAGACGATAATGAGATGAAGACAGAGAGCAGAAAATCTGGTGGTGCGGACGATCCCTGATGAAGCAGCCGTCGAATAATAAAATTAACATGTCTTGAAATAAAGTTGTTGTTGTTGTGTCTTTGCATTATCATTTCATATATTTCTAGTCTTTTTTTCGGGTCAAGCTTTTGAAGGTGTATGATCAAGACAATGCTGTAGCAGAGCAGAGTAGTTCATGAAGTGCGACATAAACTACGACAGGCGACATTTGAAGATATGAGATGTACGTGTCATGAAGGATGAACTTAAGGAAAACTTGAAGAAGAAGTATTAAAGAAGTCACATTAAAGGAAGACTTGAAGAAGAAGCAATCGACCAAAGAGAAAAGAGGAAGATTGGCTTATTCGCTGAATCAAGGAAAATTGAAAGTTTCCGATAGAGAGTACGATAGGTCTAGGGTTGCCTCTACAATATATAAAGAGGCTTAGACAACATGTTTAGGTCAACACACAGAGAGAGCTTTTAGCAAGAGAGGTTTTGTAAGTCCGGAGAAGGAGAGAAAAAGCATCTAGGGGTTAAAAGCATAAGTTGTTCAGAGGCTAGGTTAAGCTTGTGAACATAGCAAGACTAGTCAACAAGTCAAGGTTTGTCTTGAGCTTGATTGAAAGATTGCTTTTAGGAAGAACTCGTTTGTACTTTTAAAAGAATAAATCTAATCGTATTTCTTGGAATGAGTTATCCCTGTGCTACTGTGTGTTCCAGTTTGTGTAGCTCGCTTATCTTACATTAACAATTGGTATCAGAGCAGGTATCTGTGCTTTGTTTTTAAACAGGTAAGGTCCTGCGGAGTAAGATGGAGAGCTATCAAGAGTTGGTGAAGAACTCAAAGGTGATTCTGGAAGTTGGAAACTATGGCTTCTGGAAGGCGCGCATGAAAGCAACCATCAAGGGTATTGACCCACTAGCGTGGAAGGCTGTGGAACATGGTTGGACATCACCTGTGGCTAGAGGTGATGATGGAATGGATGTACCAAAGAAAGAAGAGCTCTGGACAGATGAGGAAAACAAGATGGCAAAATTCAATGCTAGAGCACTTACGGTCATTCATTGCAGTGTTGCTAGGAAATAGTTCGAGCTGATTCAAGGTTGTGAGGCAGCAAAGGATGCATGGGATATACTGCAAAGACACTTTGAAGGGACTCTCAAGGTTCAAAGCTCAAGGAAGGACATGCTTGCAACACGGTTTGAGGAGCTGAAGATGGAGGAACATGAGTCAGTTGGAGATTTCAGTTCTAAACTCAGCTCACTTGCGCAAGAAGCACTCACCTTGGAAAAGAAGAATAAGGAAAAGAAGCTGGTGAAGAAATTCCTAAGGTGCTTGCCGGAGAGATTCACGGCGTACAAAGCGGCCATGAGTGTGTCATTAAACACATATGAGATGACATTTGATGAAGTAGTTGGAATGCTTCAGGCTCATGAGATGGAAGTATCAGGTGGGAAAAAGGAGCAGAAAGGAATTGCTCTTGCTTCAGTTGAGAAAGAACAACCGGAAGATAATGATCCAGTGAGTTTATTAGTCAGAAGGTTTGACAAAGCTCTACGCAAGGTTGAGCAAGGGCAGAAGAAGTATGTTCCTGGAAGGAAGACCACTGAACTAGATAAAGGTTCAAAGAGAAACGATGCTAAATGCTTTGAATGCAAAAGTATTGGACACTTCAGAACAGATTGTCCGACAGTGAAGAGAAGGGAGTTTCAATGTCATGGATGTAAAGGATATGGTCACACTCAGGCAGAATGTGAATCTGATGCAAAAAGGAAACAAGACAAGTCTATGCTTGGAATCAATGACAGCGGGTCTGAGAGCGAGAGTGATGAGGAGGTGAACAACTTTGTAGCTTTTCTTGGAATAGTTGATGTTGAGTCAGAAAGTGACGCTGAACCAGAAAATGAGTTGGATGAAAGCTATAAGGAGGTTCGTGAAACGCTAGTCAGATTGAGTACTGAGAATCTCAATCTCACTAAGGAAAAGGCTCAGCTAGTGAATGAGATTGTCAACTTGCGTGAGGAGTTACTGAAGGAAGCAGAACTAGCTAAGCAAAGTGTGAATCTCATCAAAGAGAAGCTAACACTTGCAAAGCAAGCTGAAGAACTGAGAATGGAAGTACTTGCAGAAAGAAAGAAAGCCGCATATCTTCAAACTGAGTTGGATCAACAATATAAGAAGATTAAGATGTTGACCGGGACTAAGCAACTGGACAGGATTCTGAACAGTGGAAGGACAAAACAGTCACATATGGGTTTAGGATATACTGGAAGGCAAAATGGTGAAACCGGAGCAACACGGTTTGTATCAGGAGGATTTGCGCAAGCAGAAGAAAGTAAGATACGAAGTGCTTCAAGTCAGTTTACCGGATGTTTCTACTGTGGAAAGTATGGAAACTACAAACGGTATTGCTACAGGTATCTTGAGAAGGTCAGAAAAGCATGGAAGCAACACAAAGTGTGGAGAATTGGTGAAACTTCACAAGGATGGATGAGAAAATCTGATCTTTACTCTCGTACGGCATATGGTAATACAAGAAGTAACTTTCGATGTAACATGGCTAGAGTCTCAGAAGATGAAGAATCAAATGAACCATGGTACTTCGACAGCGGTTGCTCCTGACATATGACAGGAAATGCAGAATATCTAGACAAGGTCTCAAGAGTCAAGGGAGGAAAAGTTATGTTTGGAGATGGTGGTTATGGGATGATCCAAGGTAAAGGTGCTACATCTGGCTCTGAGTCACCTATACTAGGTAACGTATACTTTGTCAAGGGACTCAAGGCAAATCTAATCAGTGTAAGTCAGCTGTGTGATGAAGGACTTACTGTGGTATTCTCAGCAACAGATTGTCGAGCCATAAATCAGTATGGAGTAACAGTGCTTCAAGGAGTTCGGTCAGGAAACAACTGTTATTTATGGGAAAAGAAGGTCAAGTGTATGACAGCAGGTCAAGTGTATGACAGCACATGGTGATGTAGATTTGTGGCATCGAAGGTTAGGATACATGAATGTCAGAAATCTAACTAACCTGGTTCACAAAGATATGGTACGAGGAGTACCAAAACTGAAAATTAAAGGAACGTCAGTATGTGGTGCTTGCAATCAAGGAAAGCAAGTATAGGTACAACACAAGAAGTTACCTGATGTACAAGCCGCAGCACTACTGGATTTAGTACATATGGATCTCATGGGGCCAATGCAAACAGAGAGTATCGGAGGCAAGAGATATGTGTTTGTACTAGTTGATGACTTCACGAGATTCACTTGGGTCCGGTTCCTCAGGGAAAAATCAGAAACGACTGAAAGTTTTAAGATTTTGGCATTGCAACTTATTAACGAAAAATGAGGAATCAGGAAGATAAGGAGTGATCATGGTGGAGAATTTGAGAATGAGGCCATGACCAAGTTTTGCCATTCAAAAGGAATAGTCCAACAGTTTGCAGCACCAAGGACTCCACAGCAAAACGGTGTAGTTGAAAGAAAGAACATAACTCTGCAGGAGATGGGAAGAGCAATGCTTCTTGGTAACAAAATTGAGAAGAGGTTCTGGGCTGAGGCAATAAGTACGGCATGTTACACCATTAACCGGGTGTATGTCAGAAAAGGGACCACAAAAACTCCTTATGAAATGTGGACAGGCAAAACTCCTAATCTTAGTTACTTTCATGTTTTTGGTTGCAGGTGCTATATTCTTAATGATCAAGATTATCTCGGAAAATTCGACTCTAGGAGTGATGAAGGTTTCTTTCTAGGATATGCACAGACTAGCTCAGCGTATCGGGTGTATAACAAGAGATCTGAGACGATCAAGGAGTCAGTGAATGTGGTATTTGATGATTTATCCACAACGATTGTTGGATCAGTTGAGTCGGATGAAGAAGCTGAGGATGAATCAGGCAGTCAGAAGGAAAAAGCAGTTCAGGAAGGGCCTGTAGAAGATGGGACATCTGCTCAACCTATTCGACAAGTTCATAGAAATCACTCAGTGTCAGACGTGATTGGGGGTGTTGATGAAGGAAGAAAGACACGAGGGAAGATTATAGACTTCAAGGAGATGGTGCAGTTTGCATGCTTTGTATCAACTATAGAGCCTAAGACACACACTGAGGCACTTGGTGATGAGTATTGGATCGTGGCTATGCAAGAAGAGCTAGAGCAGTTCACAAGAAACAATGTATGGGAACTTGTTGAAAGACCTAGTGGAGTAAATGTGGTTGGAACTAGATGGATCTTCAAGAACAAGACTGATGAACATGGAGATGTAGTTCGTAACAAGGCTCGACTTGTGGCACATGGGTATTCACAAATTGAAGGAGTAGACTTTGAAGAAACCTTTGCACCAGTCGCAAGAATGGAAGCTATACGACTATTTTTGGGAATGGCTTGTATATTAAACTTCAAAGTGTATCAGATGGATGTGAAAAGTGCTTTTCTAAATGGAGTACTCCAAGAGGAAGTTTATGTGGAGCAACCAAAAGGATTTGAGGATACTACTCATCGTGATCATGTATATCGTTTGAAGAAAGCCTTGTATGGACTGAAGCAGGCTCCTCGGGCATGGTATGAACGACTTACTAGTTTTCTACTTGAAGCATGATACATTAGAGGAAGTGTCGATAAGACATTGTTCTTCATGGAGGTTGGAAAAGACGTTATCTTTGTTCAGATATATGTGGACGATATCATCTTTGGAGGAACGTCTCAGAAGATGGTGGATGAGTTTGTTCAAAGCATGACTCAAGAGTTTGAGATGAGTATGTGTGGAGAGTTGAAATATTTTCTAGGTCTTCAAATTACACAGACGGACACAGGAGTATTCATCTCTCAAAGTGCATATTCTCTTAGTCTGGTAAATCGTTTTGGTCTTGGAAGTAGCAAGACATTCAGAACTCCCATGAGTACATCATTGAAGCTTACTAAAGATGAGGCTGGAGAAGATGTTGATGCAACATTGTATCGAGGTATGATTGGAAGTCTTCTATATCTAACATCAAGCAGACCAGACTTGTCATTCAGTGTAGGAGTATGTGCAAGATATCAAGCCAAGCCTAAGGTGTCACATCTGAATGCAGTTAAGAGGATAATCAAGTACATCAAGGGAACCGTGAACCTTAGAGTGTACTATTCGAAGAATTCTAATAAGAATCTGATGGGGTATTGTGATGCTGATTGGGCAGGATGTGCTGATGACAGAAAGAGTACTAGTGGAGGTTGTTTCTTTCTTGGAAATAACATGATCTCTTGGTTAAGCAAGAAGCAAAATTATGTCTCACTCTCTACGGCAGAAGCAGAGTATATTTCAATGGGTAGTTGTTGCTCACAACTTCTCTGGATGAAACAAATGTCAGCTGATTATGGTATGCAATCCGGTCCTTTTCTGGTGTATTGTGACAACAAGAGTGCAATTGATATCTCGAAGAATCCAGTCCAACATTCAAGGACTAAGCACATTGACATTCAGCACCACTTCATCAGAGAATTGGTTGAAGACAATCAGGTAGTAATCAAACATGTAGCTACTGACTTGCAATTGGCTGACATATTTACTAAATCTCTTGACTATAATCGTTTTGTTACATTAAGAAATGCAATTGGTGTGTGTAGTCTTGACCTATAAGGTCAAGTCATACAGAGATTAGCACAGGAACAGGTTCAGAGTGTACATATGATTCAGATTATGTTTGGAACCTGAGAACGCTGTGGAAAAGAGCTGCTTGGTGTGCCGTCAACTCTGTGCAAAAGGTACAAGTTTGCGTCAATCTGTGGCCTCTCCCATCTCAAGAATAAGAGATGCAGCTATAAATCTCAAAGAGATCCGCTGAGCTAAGTAAAAGAAAAGAAAAGAAAAGAAAAGAAAAGAAAAGTAAAAGGTTGTGAAGTTTGGGGAGGTTTCAACAGCGCGCAACAAAGGTTGAAAACCTACAGAGTTGATGAAGGCACAACAATGTGAAAGCTAGCCATAAAAAGATAATCAGGTACACCAGATCGTAAAATCTAAAAGAGTTATATGTGCATCCTGAATCGACTACTGAAGTATCTCGTGTAGTACATCACTCAATGGTAAAATTGATCTATTATTAAGCTATTAAATCCAATCTAGAGTCAGCTGATTGCAAGTTGTGATTCGTGTTTTTATTACTATGCTGAGAGTCTAATGATACACTGATAATTCACGAATGTGCTTAATGTTAATGGGTTTGGATGAGAGATGTTAAAAGTTGCAGGTACACAAAAAAAGAGGATAAAAATTGAGGGACTGGAATTGCAATAAATCAGAACAGTTGATCGAGGTTTCTTCAGTTAAGGGAAGTAGTGGGTTACAAACCCTAGAATCTCTCCATCGTGCCTCAAGAAGTTCAAAAACCGCAGCGGTCGTTGTCATTCTTCATTCTTAAGATCCGAAATCACTTGTGCCATGGGAAACTCAAAGATGGGAGCTCAAGGAAGTCAGTCTGATGAGATTGCGACGCATGCAGAAACTGAGTCAAGCAAGAGACAACTCGTTGATGGTGAACCTGAATCTCCACCTCCTTTGAACGATCCATCTGTAATTGAAGCTCTACCACAAGTAACTGAAGAGCTTGGATCGTTTACCACCGCTAATGAGAAGACACCATCAGAAGGGAGTGATGATCTTCAAGGCACCTCTGTTCGTGAGGCAGATCCACCTAAGGAGATGACTGAGATATCCGGTGTTCCACCAAGCGAGGATCCTGAGTCATCCAAGGATCCTGTAGATGTTGCTACAGCAGAAGTTTCAACCTTGGTTGAGAATCAAGAAGAGAAGGATGACTCACCATTGCCCTTAGTCCTGGTTCATACAGACGAAGAGGTTGCAAAAGATAAGGTCTCGGACAAGGATGCATCTGAGTCAGAACATAAGGAAGAGGAAGACAAGGAAGTTGTTGCCTTAGGTTCTTCTTCTGAAGATACCACAGTTCAAACAGGGAGGAAGAAGCGTCTTCTGAAGAGAAGGGGTTTGAGATCCTCAAAGCAACAAAAGACTGATGAAACCAGTACGCCTAGTCAGTCCCACTTCTTGACACCAGAAGATGCTGCCAAGTCTCCGTTTCTGACTAAGGAGCAATCTACTCCAGGACGCTTGAGACCAAGGAAAGCTGCTGACTCAAGTCCTGCTTCTGTGAGTTCAGACACTAAGAAAATGTATGAAGTTTTTCTCAAACGGGGAATCTTGCCAGAGAGGTCAGTAGATATGAAAGAAACAGATCAGTGGGGTTACTTAGAGGTGATTAAGAAAGGTCTGATGGAAACTACTGTGTCATCTCTTGGTGTGTACGTCGTAGAGGTTGTGGCTGAGTTTTATGCAGGATTGCCAGAGGCTAAGCTTGAAGAAGATTCAGAGGAACTGACGGTGATGGTGAGAGGGCATCAGTATAAATTTTCTCCGTCGGTAATAAATGAAGCTCTTGATCTTGGTCCACTTACTGAAGAGGAAATCAGTGAGGAAGCTGCTATGGATGAAGTATCACCAACGGAGTTGGCTTTGTTTCTCACTGATTCCACAGTTAAGGAATGGAAGCATCTTACTACTGTAGATCTTACACCATGCAGTGGGGCTCTCATGATCATTGCTTCATACAACTGGTTTCCCTCTACGCATAAGACACATGTGTCTATGGACAGAGCCAAGCTGATTTATAAGATGGCTCATGGAGTTAGAGTCGATGTGGGGAAGATGATTTTCAAACAAATCATGAGTCTTGGTATAATGCAGAGAAGAGACTCTCGCTGGCTGATCTTCCCACGTCTGATCATGGGTGTCCTTCAAGAGCAGTTTCCTGTTCCCACATATACTGATGACAAGCTTGTGCGTCCAATTCCTTACAAGAAGGACAAGCGTGTGGGAGAAATCAATGAAGGGCGTAAAAACAAAGCTAAGGAGGATCAGAAGACTAGGAAGTCTCCTCGTACTACAGCTAAAGCATCACCTGCTACACCAGCTCCTACACCCAGTACCAGATCAGGACCACGCCGTGTGTCTATCTTTGAGCTTGGATCAGTTGCAGTTCCTAAGGGTCCTCTCTCACGTGTTGATCTTCAAGTTGCTTTGGAAGATACAACCCGTGCCTTGCAAGCCTTGGCAGAGGTAGTTCAGGAACTTCAGAATGCGGTAGCAGGTTAGTTTTTCTAACTTTTTTGTTGATTATGATTATGTTTTCTTGAGATTTTTAATCCGTGTGCTCACAAGCAGGGGGAGAAGATGAGGAATAAGATGAAGGATGGTTCGGTTTGTGGGGGAGCAACTTTATGTCTTTTTGGTTGTTGCTTGTTTCTTGTTTTGTTGATTGCACCACTTGTTGCAATCATTATGTTATTCTTATTTTAAGACAATCTCGGGTTATGTGGGAGCATTTGTATTTCTTTGAATCCTTGATTTGAATTGTACTAATGCATGAACCCTTTTTAGGATAATATAAGTATGTTTCTTCAATGAGTATTGTTTCTTGGATGATTGGAATTTGGGGATATATTGCTTGTGTATGTATTGTCTTCATCTTAGGTACTTGTGAGATCACGAATTAAAAAGGGGGAGATTGAAGGTGTATGATCAAGACGGTGCTGTAGCAGAGCAGAGTAGTTCATGAAGTGCGACATGAATTACGACAGGCGACATTTGAAGATATGAGATGTACGTGTCATGAAGGATGAACTTAAGGAAAACTTGAAGAAGAAGTATTAAAGAAGTCACATTAAAGGAAGACTTGAAGAAGAAGCAATCGACCAAAGAGAAAAGAGGAAGATTGGCTTATTCGCTGAATCAAGGAAAATGGAAAGTTTCCGATAGAGAGTACGATAGGTCTAGGATTGCCTCTACAATATGTAAAGAGGCTTAGACAACGTGTTTAGGTCAACACACAGAGAGAGCTTTTAGCAAGAGAGGTTTTGTAAGTCCGGAGAAGGAGAGACAAAGCATCTAGGGGTTAAAAGCATAAGTTGTTCAGAGGCTAGGTTAAGCTTGTGAACATAGCAAGACTAGTCAACAAGTCAAGGTTTGTCTTGAGCTTGATTGAAAGATTGCTTTTAGGAAGAATTCGTTTGTACTTTTAAAAGAATCAATCTAGTCGTATTTCTTGGAAAGAGTTATCCCTGTGCTACTGTGTGTTCCAGTTTGTGTAGCTCGCTTATCTTACATTAACAGCTTTGGTCATGTTTCTTGTTGCGCGTCTCAAACCTAAATAATGGAATGTTTGTTTGTTTGTTTTTTTTTTTTTTTTTTTTGATCAAATGGAATGTTTGTTTGCTAATACATGGAAACTAGTATGGAAAATATGAAAAAAGCTAATCTATATTTTTCTTTTTAACACTGGATATATTATGATATTACAAACTCGAAGAAAATATTACAGAAGATTCTATAATCGGTAATTGTATATGTCTTATGAAGATTCACGTCTGACTGCATCATTTGAGCCGCCCTATCGGATCTACCATTAACAGTATTATTTGTGCCATGCCGTAAATTTCTTATAAGTCATTCTCCACTAATTTGCATAATTCTCCTGTGTTTCCGGAAATTAAAATCTGTACCTCTTGGTGTATAAATATTAATGAACTCTTTGTCAAACCACTGGACCAAAGAGGTTTTCACAGCTAATCCATACTTTTATTTGCTGTTTTTTACACATCTCTTTATTCAGTATTATAAAGTAAGAAAAATGGCTATATACATATTATGCTATCAAATATATATATATATGTATGGAATGTATATATGAGCTAATGTAGTAACAATGATCTTTCAAAGAGAGGGGAAGAACTCTTGAAAGCTCAAAGGTCGAACCTTTCACCTGTCTCTGCCTTTCCCACGCCTAGTTCGCTGCCTCCGGTGAGAAATTGCCCTTCCCATGTCTCTGGCCCTGCTTTCGTTTCAGTGACGAAGAGCCCTCCTTCACTACCCTCTAAACCAGAACCTCCAGATCTGGTTCCGGTGGAACAGCCAGATCCGCCGCTTGAAGCTCTCTCTCCACCAGATCCGCCGCTTGAAGCCCTCTCTCCACCAGATCCGCCGCCTAAAGCCCTCCCTCCACCAGATCTACCAGACCCTCCTGACGAACTCATCGTTGGTAGTATGATTCTTTGCTGGTGTGCTGACTGGAGTTTCAAATGTACTTTTCCCAGCAATTTCATACACCCTGCTCTCCCGTTCACCACGCCTATCACTGTGGTTGCTGCTGCAACATTGGTCTCTCTTTCTCACCTATTAATCCAGGTTTTATCTCAGAGATTTTCTAACTTATTGTTAGATGATAAGTTGACATCTTTGGTTTGGTATCTTGGACTCTCTTGGGGTTTGATGAGTTCGTTTACTGCATTATGCAGTCCTCTTACTGTTTTGTGCAGTTGTGCCTTTGTGGTACTCAAGTCCTTTCATCATGTTAATCGGGTCTTGTTGGACAGTTATTGTCCGGTTTCCTCTTTTATGGAGGTTGTTCCTCTCCCAATTTCATCAGCTATATTGTGTGGTTTTGGTGCAGGGAGTTTATTGTTAAAGATTAGAAATACTTTTAACACTGAAGTTGTACTCAAAGACTTTGTAGCCATGTTGAAGATTGTTGATTGTGCACTTGTTGCTGCTTCAATCCCGGGAGTTATATCACTGGTTGTGGTCTCTAATTTCCAAGGCTTCGTTTCACTTTACAGCTTGATGTTCGTTGAGATCAGAGGACTTCTCGATGTCATTAGTTGTTTAAACGTTTTGTATGCCCCTATCCTTATATGTTGTATTTGCTTCCTTGTAATAGCTTTTTGTTTGGTCTGGATGGCTCTGTTTCCATGTTCCATAAACACTTTCTCCATTCATGGAGACTAAGATTCTATAAAATGTTGAGGTTTGTCCAAAAAAAAAATGTAGTAACAATGATTAGTTATGCATGTGAATATCTTGTTTATTTGCTAATATCTAACTTACGCAAAAGTATAAATGTCGTTATAATCCGATGTGAGAAGACGCCATTCAGGTGCATTCCTCCCTCTAGATGACATACAAGCTCAATTTACTTCAAGGTGCAGAAGGCAAACCACAATAAAGTCTACACAATCTTTTTTTTTGTAACACAATTCATTAATTCAAATCTAAAGCGTTTCAGCTATTACAACCGGAGGTAAGTTCGACGGTAAGATAAAAACAAAGACAAACAAAGCAGTAAAACAAGGGATAGAAGTGTTGCAAGGAGAGGTTAGCTCGAAGTAGAGAGATCCGCATATATTCTTCACTTGAATCCTTGAAACCACAGCTCGAAAAAGCTTCAAATAGTCTGAAAAGACGTTGAAATACCCTAGTGAAAGGGGTTGGAAGAGGGGTGAAAAGCCAATTAAAACTAAGTTACCCGTCAAACGAAAGAGGTCAGCTCTACAACCGTCTAATATGTCTCGGAAAACTAGGTGAATTTCAAAGGTTCTGGGAATCAAAAGATCGGTAAGCAAAATGATAAGTTGGTTGAAACTTTTTTCTTCTCCGACGCCATTGATGAATTTGGTATTGAAATCGAGCATACAGAGGTAAGAGTGTAGATAAAGTCTACACAATCTATGCGTCATCTAGCAGTTCCTCATCTGTCATCTAACACGTGTGCTCTGACTTTTTCTTCAACATTTCCCTTGCGTCCATGGACGCCAAATAAAAATATAAGGAAAAAAATATATTTAACTTCTATGTCAACATTGGCCTCCATAGTTCCACATACACCCATAAAACGAATACGAAACAAGACCCTGTATTTTTCTCCACCTAGAGGGCAGAGGTGGACCTACGTACGACAAAAGGGTTGCAACTGCAACAGGTTAAATATAGATTTTAAGTTTGTAAGCCTGTTTTTGTAATTGATCTCGGCTCAGTTGGTTACAGATTTAGACCATGGACTCCCCTTTCTTGAGTTCAAACCCCTGCATATACTCCTATTTGTCTTATTTTCTTTAAGTTTCTAAATCATTGTTTGTTTTAATTGGGCCTATTTCTAAAATGAATTTGTGCTCTGACCCAGGTTAAAAAGTTTTTTGGGTCCGCCACTGCTAGAGGGATTCCCTTTTTTTGATCAAACGGGATTCCTATTTTTTCTTAAATTCAGTTGTATCCATAAGTCATCTAATAACAGCACAAATCCATGTTTATAAAAGCATAGGACCCTGCATATTTCAGTGGCTTTCTCCCTTTCTGAGTTTGAGCACCCCTTGCCTAATCTTTAGACACTTCAACCCAGACCAGATGATTACATAATCCGATAACTCTTTTAAATAATTAAAAGTTTTGGTTTGATTTCAGGCTTTTTTAGATTTCAAAACAATACTGCATCTTCATATTTCATACTCCTATCTATTATATTGGTTAAAGACAAATCCTATCAACATGCATGCAAGATTTGAGGATTTCAATAAAACAACAAGCTTAACGAAGTCCCGAGACATTACTAGATACAGAAGTTAGGAATGATTGGGACTTGATTTGAGAAGATCCAAACACATAAGATTCTTCTTGTTAATAAACCTGATCAACCATTTAGATTTCGATATACTAATACAAACTAAGGCAAATATCTTCTCCAATCAAAAGACTTGTTCCACCAATCATATCAACAAACGCACAACTGTAACTAAGAAAGAAGTACATTAGGACCAATCTCTTAACTGTTGCCAATGATGGTAATGTCAAGATCCGAAGAATCTTCTTCTTCTTCTTCTTCTTTGAGAAGAAGCTTGTAGGTGTGGTAATTGAAAGAAAGGTAATGTATCCAGGAGATTAACACCGGTACTTTCTGACTTCTGAGGCACACAAAACAGAACAGAGGACTTTTGATAATATTTTTTTTATTTGTACATAATCTTACATTAAAGATTCATAACTTGATACAATTTGATGTAATAGTATTATTCATATATTAACTTATTTTTAAATGTAATTGCATTAGTTTTCTATGAATCATTATTAATTTTACGATATTTTGTTTTTTTGGAAATTGAACTCTCAAATTTTTTATATTTGACTATATGCAGTTTAGTTTATATTCGTTCAATATTAATAATAGTCAATATATGAATATTGATTTGGTTAGATACACTTTGGAATTATAACTGAATAATTTTAATTAATTTCTAATGTAGTGGCAGAATCTGTAAATAATAAAAATACAAAAAAAAATATTTAATTTATTGTAAATGCAATGACTAAATGCATAACTAAAAAAATATACTAAAAATATTGTTACCATTATTTCCAAATAATTTTCATTCATATCTATTCATGCTTCCAAACAGTGTCGAAATGTACTTCAATTTTTAATAGTGTATAGCATACACTTACAATATATAATAATTAAAGAGTATATTTTTATAGTAACTTGCGAGTTATGAAAACTGTAAACCCAAACTAAAATATAATAATAATAAAACATTGAACAGAATAATTAAAACAGCCAAATTTAATATACACCAAAATAGTCTATTCAAACTAACTTTTAATTCTAGACTACTAATTTGAGATATATTCAAAATTAATGGTAATTGAACATTTTACCAAAATAATATGGTCAAATTATTATTTACAATGCTACTATATGAATATATGTTGAAAACTAATTGTAATTGAATACATTCCCAAAGTAGTCCATTTTGGGTCCTCGTCTCTTCCTCTCAATTCTCTCTATATATAAGAGTACAAGTGCATGACTATTTCAACATCACAAAATAAAAGCTAGAACTAAAAGCAACGGCCATGGGAAGACCAAAACTGAAATTTGCTTGGATCGAGGATCGAAAGGCAAGAAACATTGCTTGCCAGAAGAAGATGAAAGGATTGATGAAAATGGCTAAAGAACTAACCATCTCGTGTGATGTGAGTGCATGCTTGACCTTTTTCAACCGTGATGATGGTAAGATGGTGGCGTGGCCATCTCAGGAGGAGGCTAAGTCTCTCATCGAGCGTTTTTACGTATTACCGGAAACCGTGAGGGACGAGAATGCTGATGATCCAGAGTCATACATTGAGACCAAGATCAAAGAGATGGAGAAGAGACTAGAGCATTCTCGGGAGGTAGTCGAGGAGCTTGAGATGGATCATCTCATGCTCCAGATCCAAAATGGTAGGATGCTTGCTGACCTTTCTCAAACCGAGATTGAGAAATTAAAGTCATATGCAAGTAAGAAGATCACGGATTTGACAAGAGAGTTAGGTACAGAGGATCCGGATACAAGTGTCGACGAGCCATTTCTGGGGGATGAGATCCCAAAGGCTAAGGATGTTACACCTGAAGGGGGACTTTTTTTCCGCCCGACGCAAAGGGGAAGTGTCTATTTAATGGACAAGTGGTTCTTCTTGGATGAACCAGAAGTCCCAAAACATGGCGATGGGACTCATATGGCATCTGATAACAATGAAGACATGGAGACCAATGAAGGAGAGAGCAGCAAGTCTGGTGGTGCAGACGATGCCTGATGAAGCAGCCGTCGAATAATAAAACTAATGTGTCTTGAAATAAAGTTGTTGTTGTTGTGTCTTTTGCAATCTGATTTCATATTTCCTTTTTTGTTGTGTTTGGTCAAGCTTTGGTCATGTTTCTTGTTGCGTCTTAATCTTGTGTCGTCTTTGTTTGAAATGAATTACCTGAATAATGCAATGTTTTCCCTTTGCAATTTGAAGAGCTCATCTCGTATTTAACAATATATTTATCTAGGGTTCAGCACAAAGCAAATTAACTGTTTGACTTTATCATTGCCATGCATGTCAAATCTATAGGTACGTTTCCATGAATAGTTTGATACAGAGAAGTTTTCTTCATTGTTTCTTTTATGATGCTTAAACCTTAATATCACACTTAAGATTATTTTTTGTCTTTTCTTGATTTCCCCTCGAACGCTAGATCTTTCATTTGTTGCTACATAGCAAATTATTTCTGTCTTTGACTTGTTCCACCAATCATATCAACAAACGCACAACTGTAACTAAGAAAGAAGTACATTAGGACCAATCTCTTAATCGTTGCCAATGATGGTAATGTCAAGATCAGCAAGATCTTCTTCTTCTTTGAGAAGAAGCTTGTAGGTGTGGTAATTGAAAGAAAGGTAATGTATCCAGGAGATTAACACCGGTACTTTCTGACTTCTGAGGCACACAAAACAGAACAGAGGACATAATTTACCATACTACCTATATATATACACCCAAAACAGAACAACTTCTGGATAGATAATTGATACTTTCTGAAGGATAGATAATTCTATTTAATATATACTAATTAATCAGAGTATTCTTTTAAAAAGTAAACTTGCGTGTAATGAAAATTGTAAACCCAGAGTAAAATATGATAAGAATAAACATTAAACTTAATAATTAGAACAACCAATATATTTAATATACTACCAAAATACTCTAGTCAAACTATTTTTTTAATCCTAGACTAGTAATTTGAAATATATTTAAAATTAATGGTAATTGAACAATTACCAAAATAGTATAATCAAATTATTATTTCCCATACTACTATATGAATATGTTGAAAAGTAATGGTAATTGAATACATTCCCAAAGTACTCCATTCTGTGTCCTTGTCTCTTCCTCTCAACTCTCTCTATATATAAGAGTACAAGTGCAAGTCTATTTCAACATCAAAAAATAAAAGATAGGACTAAAAGCGACGGCCATGGAAAAAGTTGAGGATCTAGAGTCATGCCTCCAGAACAAAATTAAAGAGATGAAGAAGAAACTAGCCCATTTACGGAAGGTAAATAAGGAGTTGGAGATGGATCATCTCATGCTCAAACTCGAAGATGGTCGTCGTAGCCTTGATGACCTTTCTCAAACCGAGAAGGATGATTTAAAATCATATGTTGGTAATAAGATTGCATGTTTGGAGAGAAAGATTCGGCAACATCCGTGTACAAGTGTCAACGAGCCAATTGAGAATGATATCCCAAAAGCTTCAGATGTTGCACCTGAAGAGGGACCTTCTTTCCGCCCCTCTGATGAGTGATGACAATGATGACATGAAGACATAAGAAGGAGCGAGCAGCAAATCTGGTGGTGCGGACGATGCCTAATGAAGTAGTCGTCGAATAATAAAATTAATGTGTCTTGAAATAAAGTTATTGTTGTTGTGTCTTTGCATGCTCATTTCATATTTCTAGTTTTTGTTGCTTTGGTCTAGCTTCGGTCATGTTTCTTGTTGTGTCTTAAACCTAAAAAATAATGGAATGTTTATTTGCTAATATATGGAAAGTATTATGGAAAAATATGAAAAGCTAATGCAGCTCTTTATTTGCTAATTTCTTTTTACACGTCTCTTTATTTGATATTACGTCTGTTAACAGACACATCACTGTCTTCTTCGCCATCTCCGATCCTTCCGTCTTCATGTTAGACGATGACAAACTCCGATGAGAAATAGACAAAAAGGCTTTGCGATATAAACCATGTCGGGCTATAAAACGATTAGAACCTACAAGTAAAAGTTATTATTTATTTAAGTAAATTCTCCAAATTAACCGTCTATTTACAAACAGTCCCCAACTTTTATTCTTTAGTTTATATTATAACCCTTTAAGACCAGAGCTCCAATGATGATATTTTTTATTTCAGCATTTTCAGTTCTTTATTTTGAAGATGAACTTTTTTAATTATAAACTAATCTATAACTTTAACTTACTATTGTTTTTACTTTGATAAATTATAAATGTTGATATTACCCAATTAGTTTATAATTTATATTATTATTTTCATCTAAATAAATGGTCATGGAGAAAACATTAAAAATATTTATTCCTGAAAATTTGATGTTCGAATTAAGAATAAAATAAGCTAATTTTACGTTTGGAATTCTTTGATTAATTACTTAAAAATATGTATATTTGGTTTTTCTTTACAAAATCTAATATTTTTTGTGTATTTATTTATACAATGTGTAATAATAGTATCATATGATAATGTATAACTTATAATAAAATTATAACTGTGTTGAATAACTGCAATAAATATTAAGAGTCCTTAAAAAACACCTCTCTCAAATTTCATCCTCCTCTCTAAAAGAACAAACAAAGTGTTGGTGGTGAGCCGGTTCCGGCGAACGAGGGCATAATTTACCATACTACCTATATACACAAAACGGAACAACTCTTGGATAGGTAACTGGTACTTTATGAAGGATAGATAATTCTATTTAATATATAATAGTTAATAAGAATATTCTTTTTAAAAGTAAACATGCGTGTAATGGAAAATGTAAACTCAGACTAAAATATGATAAGAAAAATTATTAAACTTAATAATTAGAACAACCGATATATTTAATAATACTATCAAAATAGTCTAGTCAAACTATTTTTTTAATCCTAAACTACGAATTTGAAATATGTTCAAAATTAATAGTAATTGAACAATTGCCAAATGAGTATAGTCAAATTATAATTTACCATACTACAATATGCATATGTTGAAAATTAATGGTTATTGAATACATTCCCAAAATAGTCCATTTTGTGTCCTCCTTACTTCCTCTCATCAACTCTCTATAGTCCATCACCAATATTAATAATGGTTAATATATTAATATTGAGTTGTTTAGATATGCTTCAGAATTATAATTGAATAATTTTAATTAATTTTAAATGCAGTGTCAGAATCTGTAAATAATAAAAATACAAAAATAAAAAAAATTAATTTATTGTAAATGCAATCACTAAATGCGTAACTAAAAAAATACTAAAAATATTGTTATTATTGTTTCTAAATAATTCTCATTCATATGTATTCATGGTTACAAACAGTATCATAATGTACTTTAAATTTAATATTGTATTACACTTACATTATATAATAATTAAAGAATTTATTTTTAATGTAAACTTGTGAGTTATGAAAACTGTAAACCCATACTAAAATATAATAATAATAATAAAACATTGAACATAATAATTAAAACAGCCAAACTTAATATACTACCAAAATAGTCTATTCAAACTAACTTTTAATTCTAGACTACTAATTTGAGATATATTCAAATTAATGGTAATTGAACATTTTACCAAAATAATATGGTCAAATTATTATTTACCATGCTACTATATGAATATATGTTGAAAATTAATTGTAATTGAATACATTACCAAAGTAGTCCATTTTGTGTCCTCGTCTCTTCCTCTCAACTCTCTCTATATATAAGAGTACAAGTGCATGTCTATTTCAACATCACAAAATAAAAGCCAGAACTAAAAGCAACGGCCATGGGAAGACCAAAACTGAAGTTTGCTTGGATCGAGGATCGAAAGGCAAGAAACATTGCTTGCCAGAAGAAGATGAAAGGATTGATGAAAATGGCTAAAGAACTAACCATCTCGTGTGATGTGAGTGCATGCTTGACATTTTTCAACCGTGATGATGGTAAGATGGTGGCGTGGCCATCTCAGGAGGAGGCTAAGTCTCTCATCAAGCGTTTTTACGCATTACCGGAAACCGTGAGGGACGAGAATGCTGATGATCCAGAGTCATACATTGAGACCAAGATCAAAGAGATGGAGAAGAGACTAGAGCATTCTCGGGAGGTAGTCGAGGAGCTTGAGATGGATCATCTCATGCTCCAGATCCAAAATGGTAGGATGCTTGCTGACCTTTCTCAAACCGAGATTGAGAAATTAAAGTCATATGCAAGTAAGAAGATCACGGATTTGACAAGAGAGTTAGGTACAGAGGATCCGGATACAAGTGTCGACGAGCCATTTCTGGGGGATGAGATCCCAAAGGCTAAGGATGTTACACCTGAAGGGGGACTTTTTTTCTGCCCGACGCAAAGGGGAAGTGTCTATTTAATGGACAAGTGGTTCTTCTTGGATGAACCAGAAGTCCCAAAACATGGCGATGGGACTCATATGGCATCTGATAACAATGAAGACATGGAGACCAATGAAGGAGAGAGCAGCAAGTCTGGTGGTGCAGACGATGCCTGATGAAGCAGCCGTCGAATAATAAAACTAATGTGTCTTGAAATAAAGTTGTTGTTGTTGTGTCTTTTGCAATCTGATTTCATATTTCCTTGTTTGTTGTGTTTGGTCAAGCTTTGGTCATGTTTCTTGTTGCGTCTTAATCTTGTGTCGTCTTTGTTTGAAATGAATTACCTGAATAATGCAATGTTTTCCCTTTGCAATTTGAAGAGCTCATCTCGTATTTAACAATATATTTATCTAGGGTTCAGCACAAAGCAAATTAACTGTTTGACTTTATCATTGCCATGCATGTCAAATCTATAGGTGCGTTTCCATGAATAGTTTGATACAGAGAAGTTTTCTTCATTGTTTCTTTTATGATGCTTAAACCTTAATATCATATTTAAGATTATTTTTTGTCTTTTCTTGATTTCCCCTCAAACGCTAGATCTTTCATTTGTTGCTACATAGCAAATTATTTCTGTCTTTGACTTGTTCCACCAATCATATCAACAAACGCACAACTGTAACTAAGAAAGAAGTACATTAGGACCAATCTCTTAATCGTTGCCAATGATGGTAATGTCAAGATCAGCAAGATCTTCTTCTTCTTTGAGAAGAAGCTTGTAGGTGTGGTAATTGAAAGAAAGGTAATGTATCCAGGAGATTAACACGGGTACTTTCTGACTTCTGAGGCACACAAAACAGAACAGAGGACATAATTTACCATACTACCTATATATATACACCCAAAACAGAACAACTTCTGGATAGATAATTGGTACTTTCTGAAGGATAGATAATTCTATTTAATATATAATAATTAATCAGAGTTTTCTTTTAAAAAGTAAACTTGCGTGTAATGAAAATTGTAAACCAGAGTAAAATATGATAAGAATAAATATTAAACTTAATAATTAGAACAACCAATATATTTAATATACTACCAAAATACTCTAGTCAAACTATTTTTTTAATCCTAGACTAGTAATTTGAAATATATTTAAAATTAATGGTAATTGAACAATTACCAAAATAGTATAATCAAATTATTATTTCCCATACTACTATATGAATATGTTGAAAAGTAATGGTAATTGAATACATTCCCAAAGTACTCCATTCTGTGTCCTTGTCTCTTCCTCTCATCTCTCTCTATATATAAGAGTACAAGTGCAAGTCTATTTCAACATCAAAAAATAAAAGATAGGACTAAAAGCGACGGCCATGGAAAAAGTTGAGGATCTAGAGTCATGCCTCCAGAACAAAATTAAAGAGATGAAAAAGAAACTAGCCCATTTACGGAAGGTAAATAAGGAGTTGGAGATGGATCATCTCATGCTCAAACTCGAAGATGGTCGTCGTAGCCTTGATGACCTTTCTCAAACCGAGAAGGATGATTTAAAATCATATGTTGGTAATAAGATTGCATGTTTGGAGAGAAAGATTCGGCAACATCCGTGTACAAGTGTCAACAAGCCAATTGAGAATGATATCCCAAAAGCTTCAGATGTTGCACCTGAAGAGGGACCTTCTTTCCGCCCCTCTGATGAGTGATGACAATGATGACATGAAGACATAAGAAGGAGCGAGCAGCAAATCTGGTGGTGCGGACGATGCCTAATGAAGTAGTCGTCGAATAATAAAATTAATGTGTCTTGAAATAAAGTTATTGTTGTTGTGTCTTTGCATGCTCATTTCATATTTCTAGTTTTTGTTGCTTTGGTCTAGCTTCGGTCATGTTTCTTGTTGTGTCTTAAACCTAAAAAATAATGGAATGTTTATTTGCTAATATATGGAAAGTATTATGGAAAAATATGAAAAGCTAATGCAGCTCTTTATTTGCTAATTTCTCTTTACACGTCTCTTTATTTGATATTACGTCTGTTAACAGACACATCACTGTCTTCCTTCGCCATCTCCGATCCTTCCGTCTTCATGTTAGACGATGACAAACTCCGATGAGAAATAGACAAAAAGGCTTTGCGATATAAACCATGTCGGGCTATAAAACGATTAGAACCTACAAGTAAAAGTTATTATTTATTTAAGTAAATTCTCCAAATTAACCGTCTATTTACAAACAGTCCCCAACTTTTATTCTTTAGTTTATATTATAACCCTTTAAGACCAGAGCTCCAATGATGATATTTTTTATTTCAGCATTTTCAGTTCTTTATTTTGAAGATGAACTTTTTTAATTATAAACTAATCTATAACTTTAACTTACTATTGTTTTTACTTTGATAAATTATAAATGTTGATATTACCCAATTAGTTTATAATTTATATTATTATTTTCATCTAAATAAATGGTCACGGAGAAAACATTAAAAATATTTATTCCTGAAAATTTGATGTTCGAATTAAGAATAAAATAAGCTAATTTTACGTTTGGAATTCTTTGATTAATTACTTAAAAATATGTATATTTGGTTTTTCTTTACAAAATCTAATATTTTTTGTTTATTTATTTATACAATGTGTAATAATAGTATCATATGATAATGTATAACTTATAATAAAATTATAACTGTGTTGGATAACTGCAATAAATATTAAGAGTCCTTAAAAAACACCTCTCTCAAATTTCATCCTCCTCTCTAAAAGAACAAAAAAAGTGTTGGTGGTGAGCCGGTTCCGGCGAACGAGGGCATAATTTACCATACTACCTATATACACAAAACGGAACAACTCTTGGATAGGTAACTGGTACTTTATGAAGGTTAGATAATTCTATTTAATATATAATAGTTAATAAGAATATTCTTTTTAAAAGTAAACATGCGTGTAATGGAAAATGTAAACTCAGACTAAAATATGATAAGAAAAATTATTAAACTTAATAATTAGAACAACCGATATATTTAATAATACTATCAAAATAGTCTAGTCAAACTATTTTTTTAATCCTAAACTACTAATTTGAAATATGTTCAAAATTAATAGTAATTGAACAATTGCCAAATGAGTATAGTCAAATTATAATTTACCATACTACAATATGCATATGTTGAAAATTAATGGTTATTGAATACATTCCCAAAATAGTCCATTTTGTGTCCTCCTTACTTCCTCTCATCAACTCTCTATAGTCCATCACCAATATTAATAATGGTTAATATATTAATATTGAGTTGTTTAGATATGCTTCGGAATTATAATTGAATAATTTAAATTAATTTTAAATGCAGTGTCAGAATCTGTAAATAATAAAAATACAAAAATAAAAAATTTAATTTATTGTAAACGCAATCACTAAATGCGTAACTAAAAAAATACTAAAAATATTGTAATTATTGTTTCTAAATAATTCTCATTCATATGTATTCATGGTTACAAACAGTATCATAATGTACTTTAAATTTAATATTGTATTACACTTACATTATATAATAGTTAAAGGAATTATTTTTAAAGTAAACTTGTGAGTTATGAAAACTGTAAACCCATACTAAAATATAATAATAATAATAAAACATTGAACATAATAATTAAAACAGCCAAACTAAATATACTACCAAAATAGTCTATTCAAACTAACATTTAATTCTAGACTACTAATTTGAGATATATTCAAATTAATGGTAATTGAACATTTTACCAAAATAATATGGTCAAATTATTATTTACCATGCTACTATATGAATATATGTTGAAAATTAATTGTAATTTAATACATTACCAAAGTAGTCCATTTTGTGTCCTCGTCTGTTCCTCTCAACTCTCTCTATATATAAGAGTACAAGTGCATGTCTATTTCAACATCACAAAATAAAAGGCAGAACTAAAAGCAACGGCCATGGAAAGACCAAAACTGAAGTTTGCTTGGATCGAGGATCGAAAGGCAAGAAACATTGCTTGCCAGAAGAAGATGAAAGGATTGATGAAAATGGCTAAAGAACTAACCATCTCGTGTGATGTGAGTGCATGCTTGACCTTTTTCAACCGTGATGATGGTAAGATGGTGGCGTGGCCATCTCAGGAGGAGGCAAAGTCTCTCATCAAGCATTTTTACGCATTACCGGAAACCGTGAGGGACGAGAATGCTGATGATCCAGAGTCATACATTGAGACCAAGATCAAAGAGATGGAGAAGAGACTAGAGCATTCTCGGGAGGTAGTCGAGGAGCTTGAGATGGATCATCTCATGCTCCAGATCCAAAATGGTAGGATGCTTGCTGACCTTTCTCAAACCGAGATTGAGAAATTAAAGTCATATGCAAGTAAGAAGATCACGGATTTGACAAGAGAGTTAGGTACAGAGGATCCGGATACAAGTGTCGACGAGCCATTTCTGGGGGATGAGATCCCAAAGGCTAAGGATGTTCCACCTGAAGGGGGACTTTTTTTCCGCCCGACGCAAAGGGGAAGTGTCTATTTAATGGACAAGTGGTTCTTCTTGGATGAACCAGAAGTCCCAAAACATGGCGATGGGACTCATATGGCATCTGATAACAATGAAGACATGGAGACCAATGAAGGAGAGAGCAGCAAGTCTGGTGGTGCAGACGATGCCTGATGAAGCAGCCGTCGGAAAAAAAAGTAATGTGTCTTGAAATAAAGTTGTTGTTGTTGTGTCTTTTGCAATCTGATTTCATATTTCCTTTTTTGTTGTGTTTGGTCAAGCTTTGGTCATGTTTCTTGTTGCGTCTTAATCTTGTGTCGTCTTTGTTTGCAATGAATTACCTGAATAATGCAATGTTTTCCCTTTGCAATTTGAAGAGCTCATCTCGTATTTAACAATATATTTATCTAGGGTTCAGCACAAAGCAAATTAATTGTTTGACATTATCATTGCCATGCATGTCAAATCTATAGGTACGTTTCCATGAATAGTTTGATATGGAGAAGTTTTCTTCATTGTTTCTTTTATGATGCTTAAACCTTAATATCACACGTAAGATTATTTTTTGTCTTTTCTTGATTTCCCCTCGAACGCTAGATCTTTTGTTTGTTGCTACATAGCAAATTATTTCTGTCTTTGACTAAAAAGTATTTAAATTTAAGTATTATTTTTTTTGTTAAAAATAATTAATAGCAACCAAAATGGTTAAACATATACTTTAAAAGTTTTTAAAAAATATATAATCTTAAGTCAGATTTAATTATATTAAAATAATATTGAGTTACATATATTTCATCTTGTTCTATAAGTATTTTAAAATATTTAAAATCTTAGCATATATAGATTTTATTATTCAAAATAATTAATGGTAAGTTAAACATATATTTTAGGAATATTCTAAATATTGTTTAATGTCGAATTTAAACTTGAATTTCGTTTAAAATAATTAATCATAACATTATCCAATTTTAATATTGTTAAAATAAATTTTAAATATGAATATTCCTAAAAATCAGCTAATTTATTTTAGGAGATATATTAAATACGAAATTAAGTTAAATTGATTTAGGAAACTTTTTAATAAATAGAAAAAACAATATTTTTAAATATATGTTCATTTAATTACTTCAGTGGCATATCATTGTAAATAACACTTAAAACTAAGGGGTGATTTATATATGTACTTCTATTTTAATAATAGAGATATTAGCGTACACTTACAGTATATAATAATTAAAGAATATATCTTTAAAGTAAACTTGCGAGTTACGAAAACTGTAAACCCATACTAAAATATAATAATAATAATAATAAAACATTGAACATAATAATTAGAACAGCCAAAATTTAATATACTACCAAAATATTTACAAAATGCCATTTTTAAATTAGATTGAATAATTTATGATGATATTATTTTTAGTTTTATTTAGTAGAGTAAGAGTGTGAAAACTTGAAATATATTCATTATTGAAGCAATTATATTTTTTTTAAAAAAATATATTTCTCCCTATGAATATACAAATGAAACATATATAATTGTTTAAATCAAATAAGATGACTGAAATGTTATAGCATAATGGTGGGTAAGACTCTTTTATGTCCGCGAGACCCGGGTCGATTCCCAGAAAATGCAAGTTTTTTTTTTAATTTCCTCTATTACAAAATGATGTTGTTTTACATAACATAACAGTTAACTAACGCGATGTTAGTCAAGGTAGGTTTTCATGCTTCATATTGAAGTTTTAGGTTGAAAATTTTAGGAAATTTTTAGTTCAGGTATGATTTTGCACTTATGATTTGTTTGGGTATAAAGAAACGCGATAGAAAATGTCCAGGCCGAAAAATGCCCTTACATGTAAAGTATCCTAGAGATGAACACGAACACTTTCTGAAGGATAGGTAATTATATTATTCTAAAATAGAACTACTCGCTGACACGGATGTTTGATTTAATATTTGTTACTGTTGATTTTCTAAGAAAAAATCATGTATACCTTTTATGTTTTGTAATTTACATATTAAGTAGAATATATTATTCTATAATATAAATGTTTGATGATATTTTTTAAATTTGTACATAATCTTACATTAAAGATTCATAACTTGATACACTTTGATGTAATTGTATTATCCATATATTAACTTGTTTTTTTTATGTAATTGCATTAGTTTTCTATGAATCATTATTAATTTTGCAATATTTTGTTTTTTTTGGAAATTGAACTCTCAAATTTTTTATATTTGACTATATGCCGTTTAGTTTATATTCGTTCAATATTAATAATAGTCAATATATGAATATTGATTTGGTTAGATACACTTTGGAATTATAACTGAATAATTTTAATTAATTACAAATGTAGTGGCGGAATCTGTAAATAATAAAAATACAAAAAAAATATTTAATTTATTGTAAATGCAATGACTAAATGCATAACTAAAAAAATATATTAAAATATTGTTACCATTATTTCCAAATAATTCTCATTCATATCTATTCATGCTTCCAAACAGTGTCGAAATGTACTTCAATTTTTAATAGTGTATAGCATACACTTACAATATATAATAATTAAAGAGTATATTTTTATAGTAACTTGCGAGTTATGAAAACTGTAAACCCAAACTAAAATATAATAATAATAAAACATTGAACAGAATAATTAAAACAGCCAAATTTAATATACACCAAAATAGTCTATTCAAACTAACTTTTAATTCTAGACTACTAATTTGAGATATATTCAAAATTAATGGTAACTAGATTTCGACCCGCACAACCGTGCGGGTATTATTTTTACTTTTTATGTTTGATAATTATGGTTTATTAATTTTGTTTGTAAATTATATTTGTTGACAACATGCATTAATAATGTTCAAAAACTAAAGTAATATGTTAGATAAATCATTTGTTATTTGATATTTATTATTTCTAAACTTACCATATTTCAAGTATTTTTATTTCTAAATCATACAATTTCAAGAAACATTCAATTTCCTACATGTTTTTTAAGTGATTTATTATTTAGTAAAATTTTATACATGATTTACAAATTTAAATACCTTTTAATGGTGAATTATATTTTAAATGGATGTTTTGAAAAAAATAAATAGATTAATTTATTAATTTAATGTATTTTTCTATTTAATTCGTGTAGTACTTTTATTTTAATATAATATAGCCAATAATTAGAAAGTTTATGATAATATGATAAAATTTTGTTTTTTATGATAAAATCATTATTAACATTGATCTGAATAATATTAAATTACTAATTACGAAATTAATTAATGTATTATTATAATATAAATATTTAAATATTTAGTAATATTTTGTTAGATTTTTTTCAACAAATTTGCAATAACTAAAAATAAAATTAAACAGTTTTATAGGTGAAACTGTTATATGTGTTGATCATATAAGATATGGTATTTTAGCGATGTCAAAATGTTGATTAAAAATAAATGAAATATGATTTTCTAGGAATAGTCCATTTTTTAAAAAAATCACACAATAATAGAAGTTGTGACTTCTATTTTAATATAATAGATCATTGATAATTACGAAATTAGTAAAATTATTTACACTAACGTTTTGGAAATTAAGATATTATTAAAATATTTAAATCATAATATGATTTATTGTGATTGTGTAATATATAAAAATAAGAAAATATTTATTTTTAATTTAATAAAAAACAACCGAACATATTAATGTATAATAATATTTTAAAACTAATTACAAAATTAGTAAAAATATTTACATATAATTATTGAAAATTAAGATCTTGTTAAGATCTTTTTTCAACAGATTTTCGAAATTATATATATATATATATATATATATATTTTAAATAAAAATATATCAAAAGATATTATGACTTATATAGGTGTGATATATTATTAAGCATATTTTTAGTAATAAATGAATGAGTTGTTAGTTCTAGTAAGGGTTCATTTTTTAAAATATCACACATGAATTAGAAGGCATGACTTCTCTTTTAATATAATAGATTGAACATTTACCAAAATAATATGGTCAAATTATTATTTACCATGCATATGAATATATGTTGAAAACTATTTGTAATTGAATACATTCCCAAAGTAGTCCATTTTGGGTCCTCGTCTCTTCCTCTCAATTCTCTCTATATATAAGAGTACAAGTGCATGACTATTTCAACATCACAAAATAAAAGCTAGAACTAAAAGCAACGGCCATGGGAAGACCAAAACTGAAATTTGCTTGGATCGAGGATCGAAAGGCAAGAAACATTGCTTGCCAGAAGAAGATGAAAGGATTGATGAAAATGGCTAAAGAACTAACCATCTCGTGTGATGTGAGTGCATGCTTGACCTTTTTCAACCGTGATGATGGTAAGATGGTGGCGTGGCCATCTCAGGAGGAGGCTAAGTCTCTCATCGAGCGTTTTTACGCATTACCGGAAACCGTGAGGGACGAGAATGCTGATGATCCAGAGTCATACATTGAGACCAATATCAAAGAGATGGAGAAGAGACTAGAGCATTCTCGGGAGGTAGTCGAGGAGCTTGAGATGGATCATCTCATGCTCCAGATCCAAAATGGTAGGATGCTTGCTGACCTTTCTCAAACCGAGATTGAGAAATTAAAGTCATATGCAAGTAAGAAGATCACGGATTTGACAAGAGAGTTAGGTACAGAGGATCCGGATACAAGTGTCGACGAGCCATTTCTGGGGGATGAGATCCCAAAAGCTAAGGATGTTACACCTGAAGGGGGACTTTTTTTCCGCCCGACGCAAAGTGGAAGTGTCTATTTAATGGACAAGTGGTTCTTCTTGGATGAACCAGAAGTCCCAAAACATGGCGATGGGACTCATATGGCATCTGATAACAATGAAGACATGGGGACCAATGAAGGAGAGAGCAGCAAGTCTGGTGGTGCAGACGATGCCTGATGAAGCAGCCGTCGAATAATAAAACTAATGTGTCTTGAAATAAAGTTGTTGTTGTTGTGTCTTTTGCAATCTGATTTCATATTTCCTTTTTTTGTTGTGTTTGGTCAAGTTTTGGTCATGTTTCTTGTTGCGTCTTAATCTTGTGTCGTCTTTGTTTGCAATGAATTACCTGAATAATGCAATGTTTTCCCTTTGCAATTTGAAGAGCTCATCTTGTATTTAACAATATATTTATCTAGGGTTCAGCACAAAGCAAATTAACTGTTTGACATTATCATTGCCATGCATGTCAAATCTATAGGTACGTTTCCATGAATAGTTTGATACGGAGAAGTTTTCTTCATTGTTTCTTTTATGATGCTTAAACCTTAATATCACACTTAAAATTATTTTTTGTCTTTTCTTGATTTCCCCTCGAACGCTAGATCTTTCGTTTGTTGCTACATAGCAAATTATTTCTGTCTTTGACTTGTTCCACCAATCATATCAACAAACGCACAACTGTAACTAGGGATGTTAATACGGGCGACCCGTACCCGTTTAGACCCTGCCTGTTTAAAGCCCGGCCCGTTTCGAACCCATTAAAAATACCCGTTTAAAGCCCTGCCCGTTAGAGCCCGTTTAACTGAAGCCCGTTTGCAATTATGATACCCGTTTAGGCCCGTGAGCCCATTTATTTATTTTTTTCTTATTGCAGTTCCATTAATTTTTAATGACATAAAACCTTATATTTTTTTTGTAATTATGTTGTCCTTAATTATCATATGATATGATGTTGTGCAAACTTCTTAGAAACCTATTTTAAATGTAATTTTAATTTGAAAGCAAAGAAAAAAAAGGCAACACATAATGTTATGTCAAAAACCGACGACGGCGTGAGACACTGAGACCCTTCTCTCGATTTCTCAGGACGATGAAACCGACGACGGCGTGAGACCCTTCTCTCGTTCTCTCAGATTTCTCGATTCAAAGTGAGACGGTGTCGAAGTCAAAGAGAGAAGAACCGACGACAGCTTGATGAGAGTAGGAATGTTAATACGGCGTCGTTTCATTTATTGTAAAAGAAAAAAAAAATAAACGGGCAGCCCATTTATAATAGAGCTACGTCCATTTATAAACGGACTTTAATGGGTATACCCTGTATTGACCCGTTAAATCGTTATAATGCATAAACGGGTACGGGCTCACCCCGTTTACATAAGTGCCCGTCAAGCCCGCGGGCCTCCAACCCGTATTAACATCCCTAACTGTAACTAAGAAAGAAGTACATTAGGTAGGACCAATCTCTTAATCGTTGCCAATGATGGTAATGTCAAGATCAGCAAGATCTTCTTCTTCTTCTTTGAGAAGAAGCTTGTAGGTGTGGTAATTGAAAGAAAGGTAATGTATCCAGGAGATTAACACGGGTACTTTCTGACTTCTGAGGCACACAAAACAGAACAGAGGACATAATTTACCATACTACCTATATATATACACCCAAAACAGAACAACTTCTGGATAGATAATTGGTACTTTCTGAAGGATAGATAATTCTATTTAATATATAATAATTAATCAGAGTATTCTTTTAAAAAGTAAACTTGCGTGTAATGAAAATTGTAAACCCAGAGTAAAATATGATAAGAATAAACATTAAACTTAATAATTAGAACAACCAATATATTTAATATACTACCAAAATACTCTAGTCAAACTATTTTTTTTAATCCTAGACTAGTAATTTGAAATATATTTAAAATTAATGGTAATTGAACAATTACCAAAATAGTATAATCAAATTATTATTTCCCATACTACTATATGAATATGTTGAAAAGTAATGGTAATTGAATACATTCCCAAAGTACTCCATTCTGTGTCCTTGTCTCTTCCTCTCAACTCTCTCTATATATAAGAGTACAAGTGCAAGTCTATTTCAACATCAAAAAATAAAAGATAGGACTAAAAGCGACGGCCATGGACAAAGTTGAGGATCTAGAGTCATGCCTCCAGAACAAAATTAAAGAGATGATGAAGAAACTAGCCCATTTACGGAAGGTAAATAAGGAGTTGGAGATGGATCATCTCATGCTCGAACTCGAAGATGGTCGTCGTATCCTTGATGACCTTTCTCAAACCGAGAAGGATGATTTAAAATCATATGTTGGTAATAAGATTGCATGTTTGGAGAGAAAGATTCGGCAACATCCGTGTACAAGTGTCAACGAGCCAATTGAGAATGATATCCCAAAAGCTTCAGATGTTGCACCTGAAGAGGGACCTTCTTTCCGCCCCTCTGATGAGTGATGACAATGATGACATGAAGACATAAGAAGGAGCGAGCAGCAAATCTGGTGGTGCGGACGATGCCTAATGAAGTAGTCGTCGAATAATAAAATTAATGTGTCTTGAAATAAAGTTATTGTTGTTGTGTCTTTGCATGCTCATTTCATATTTCTAGTTTTTGTTGCTTTGGTCTAGCTTTGGTCATGTTTCTTGTTGTGTCTTAAACCTAAAAAATAATGGAATGTTTATTTGCTAATATGTGGAAAGTATTATGGAAAAATATGAAAAGCTAATGCAGCTCTTTATTTGCTAATTTCTCTTTACACGTCTCTTTATTTGATATTACGTCTGTTAACAGACACATCACTGTCTTCCTTCGCCATCTCCGATCCTTCCGTCTTCATGTTAGACGATGACAAACTCCGATGAGAAATAGACAAAAAGGCTTTGCGATATAAACCATGTCGGGCTATAAAACGATTAGAACCTACAAGTAAAAGTTATTATTTATTTAAGTAAATTCTCCAAATTAACCGTCTATTTACAAACAGTCCCCAACTTTTATTCTTTAGTTTATATTATAACCCTTTAAGACCAGAGCTCCAATGATGATATTTTTTATTTCAGCATTTTCAGTTCTTTATTTTGAAGATGAACTTTTTTAATTATAAACTAATCTACAACTTTAACTTACTATTGTTTTTACTTTGATAAATTATAAATGTTGATATTACCCAATTAGTTTATAATTTATATTATTATTTTCATCTAAATAAATGGTCACGGAGAAAACATTAAAAATATTTATTCCTGAAAATTTGATGTTCGAATTAAGAATAAAATAAGCTAATTTTACGTTTGGAATTCTTTGATTAATTACTTAAGAATAAAATAAGCTAATTTCACGTTTGGAATTCTTTGAGTATAGTCAAATTATAATTTACCATACTACAATATGCATATGTTGAAAATTAATGGTTATTGAATACATTCCCAAAATAGTCCATTTTGTGTCCTCCTTACTTCCTCTCATCAACTCTCTATAGTCCATCACCAATATTAATAATGGTTAATATATTAATATTGAGTTGTTTAGATATGCTTCGGCATTATAATTGAATAATTTAAATTAATTTTAAATGCAGTGTCAGAATCTGTAAATATTAAAAATACAAAAAGAAAAAAATTAATTTATTGTAAATGCAATCACTAAATGCGTAACTAAAAAAATACTAAAAATATTGTTATTATTGTTTCTAAACAATTCTCATTCATATGTATTCATGGTTACAAACAGTATCAAAAAGTACTTAAATTTAATATTGTATTACACTTACATTATATAATAATTAAAGAATTTATTTTTAAAGTAAACTTGTGAGTTATGAAAACTGTAAACCCAAACTAAAATATAATAATAATAAAACATTGAACAGAATAATTAAAACAGCCAAATTTAATATACACCAAAATAGTCTATTCAAACTAACTTTTAATTCTAGACTACTAATTTGAGATATATTCAAAATTAATGGTGATTGAACATTATACCAAAATAATATGGTCAAATTATTATTTACCATGCAACTATATGAATATATGTTGAAAATTAATTGTAATTGAATACATTCGCAAAGTAGTCCATTTTGTGTCCTTGTCTCTTCCTCTCAACTCTCTCTATATATAAGAGTACAAGTGCATGTCGATTTCAACATCACAAAATAAAAGCCAGAACTAAAAGCAACGGCCATGGGAAGACCAAAACTGAAGTTTGCTTGGATCGAGGATCGAAAGGCAAGAAACATTGCTTGCCAGAAGAAGATGAAAGGATTGATGAAAATGGCTAAAGAAATAACCATCTCGTGTGATGTGAGTGCATGCTTGACCTTTTTCAACCGTGAAGATGGTAAGATGGTGGCGTGGCCATCTCAGGAGGAGGCTAAGTCTCTCATCAAGCGTTTTTACGCATTACCGGAAACCGTGAGGGACGAGAATGCTGATGATCCAGAGTCATACATTGAGACCAAGGTCAAAGAGATGGAGAAGAGACTAGAGCATTCTCGGGAGGTAGTCGGGGAGCTTGAGATGGATCATCTCATGCTCCAGATCCAAAATGGTAGGATGCTTGCTGACCTTTCTCAAACCGAGATTGAGAAATTAAAGTCATATGCAAGTAAGAAGATCACGGATTTGACAAGAGAGTTAGGTACAGAGGATCCGGATACATGTGTCGACGAGCCATTTCTGGGGGATGAGATCCCAAAGGCTAAGGATGTTACACCTGAAGGGAGACTTTTTTTCCGCCCGACACAAAGGGGAAGTGTCTATTTAATGGACAAGTGGTTCTTCTTGGATGAACCAGAAGTCCCAAAACATGGCGATGGGACTCATATGGCATCTGATAACAATGAAGACATGGAGACCAATGAAGGAGAGAGCAGCAAGTCTGGTGGTGCAGACGATGCCTGATGAAGCAGCCGTCGAATAATAATACTAATGTGTCTTGAAATAAAGTTGTTGTTGTTGTGTCTTTTGCAATCTGATTTCATATTTCTTTTTTGTTGTGTTTGGTCAAGCTTTGGTCATGTTTCTTGTTGCGTCTTAATCTTGTGTCGTCTTTGTTTGCATGAATTACCTGAATAGTGCAATGTTTTCCTTTTGCAATTTGAAGAGCTCATCTCGTATTTAACAATATATTTATCTAGGGTTCAGCACAAAGCAAATTAATTGTTTGACATTATCATTGCCATGCATGTCAAATCTATAGGTACGTTTCCATGAATAGTTTGATACGGAGAAGTTTTCTTCATTGTTTCTTTTATGATGCTTAAACCTTAATATCACACGTAAGATTATTTTTTGTCTTTTCTTGATTTCCCCTCGAACGCTAGATCTTTCGTTTGTTGCTACATAGCAAATTATTTCTGTCTTTGACTAAAAAGTAACTTTGTGTGCATGAATCACCATAAATTAAATGCATTCATTCCAATGAAAACTAGCTAGAATGAAAAAAATATCAAGCTAAAAACAGAAAAAAAAAAAGCTAAAATAGAGAGAGTAGAATTTAAAAACCTTAAGATTCCAATAGCATTCTTAGCTATATATACTTGATCTGGTACCATTATAAGGACCACTCTCCTTTGATTTCCCCTTCAAACTTTTCAAGTGCAGTGTTTTAGAAACATGGCTTTTTGAAGAGGTTCAAAGTATACAGAACCTTCAATGACGGTATTAGGTTGATTAAATAATCTTGATTAACAATTGAAGCTTGTTAAGTGTGTGAGAGAAAGCTTCAATCTGCAAAACACAAAAAAATGTGATACAAGTACTCAGGTTCCGCAGTCAAAAAACAGTTTTACTCCTAAAGAAGTTTCAGATGGGCATTGCAACTACTAACCTGTATATACTAAGAGATTTTTAAAGCGAGACACTATCTAACGTGCTGAATGTATTTGTATCACGAGTACATAAAGCTTGAATATAAGAACCCGGATGCAATATCATGTATATGTCTTCTGAATTTCTACATGGATATACTTAGGCAAATCATTTCATCTTCTAGCATATTCAACCTCCCCTTTGTTATAACTCTGGCTAGCCTATGTAAAAGTTTTCAACTACCTCTTAACAATGTTCCGAGTGCTGAGGAAAAGAAAAAAAATTCCCTCGTGTCCCTATCAATTAAAATCTCTACAATAACCACTCTTTTTTTATTTCTCCTTCAAAGTACACAAAACTTTCAACTGCAGTATTTAAAAACAAAGCTTTTTGACGGTATTAGGTTTTGATTAAACAATCTTGATAAACAATTGAAGCTTGTTAAGTGTATGAGAGAAAGCTTCAATCTGCACTCACACCAAAAATGTGCTACAGTACTCAGGATTCAGTAGGGTGAAAAAATTGCCCATCAACTATAAATCTCCATGCAGATAAAGCTATAGGTTACCTGTATATACTAAGAGATATTCCAAGCGAGTCACTATCTAATGTGTTCTTGAAAGCTATTTGTGTCACGATTACATAAAGGTTACATTATAAGAACCAAGATGCATATCATGTTTTTATGTTTTATAAAAGCATATTTCAGTTGCTTTCTCCCTTTCTGAGTTTGAGCACCCCTTGCCTAATCTTTAGACACTTCAACCCAGACCAGATGACTACATAATCCGATAACTATTTTAAAGAATTAAACGTTTTGGCATTTTCAGGTTTTTTTTATTTCGAAACAATACTGATCTTCATATTTCATACCTCTGATATTGGTTTAAGACAAAGCCTATAAACACATATGTACCGTTTGAGGATTTTGATACTTGCTTAGTCAACAACAAGCTTAACGAAGTCCCGAGACTTGCATTACAAGATACATAAGCTAGAAATGATTGGGACTTGATTTAAGAAAATCCAAACACATAAGATTCTTCTTGATAATAAACATGAAACATTTAGATTTCGATATTCTAATACAAACAAAGAAAAATATCTTCTCAAAATCAAAAGACTTATTTCACCAATCATATCATGAAAGCACAACTGCATTAGGACCAATCTCTTAATCGCTGTCACAGATCGGTAAGATCAGCAAAATCTCTTGGTTATTGGAAGAGATTATTCATATAAGATAGATGAACCAAATAATAAAATAAAAATGATAGATTAGTCAATCAATTTATCACCAATTGGCTATACGTTGAAAGTCTATCTAGTTTAACATGGTATCAGACTCCGATACAAACAATCTAACCCAATTCATTATCGATCCAGCCTAAAGTCGGCCCACCAATCCTTGGCCAAACATATCGAGATTGACTCTCAAAGAACATTCATCTCGGAAGAACGTATTAGTCCTACATTGATTATTGGAAGATATCTCTCTTAATATATAAAATAGATGAACCAATCCATTTACCACCGGTTAGTTTTATGTTTAAAGTTCATATAGATTAACAGCTTGTATAGGTGTGTTATTTGAAGGATATGTAAAGTATCCTTGAGATGAACACCAATACTTTCTGAAGGATATTTAATTCTTTTATTCTAAAATAGAACTAGTCGCTGACACTGATATTTGATTTAATATTTGTTCAACATAAAATTACAAACAGTTGATTTTATTTAAAAAAAATCATGTATACTTTTTATGTTTTGTAATTTACATATTGAGTAAAATATATTAGGGATGGGCAAAAAACCCGGATCTGAAGAATTGAACTGAATCCGATACAAAAAAGTAGTACTGAATCCGAACCAAAATTAATTAAATATTTGAAGGGATTCAAATTTTGATATTTAAAGAATTGAAACCGAATCCGGCCTGAACCGAAGTATTTTGGGTACCCCAATGTATCCGAAATAGATTTATATACCTAGATATATGAATTATTTTTAGAATTAATGTATATAAACAAATAGTCAAAAAGTAAATGTCTAAATTAACTAAAATATATTCTCAACACCAAAAATACTAAAATATCAATTGATTCTCAATCTAAATATTCAAACCAAACTGATTTATATGTTAAGTTTAGGTATTTTGACATATGTTATTCAAATTTATATGTAATATATTATTTTATTTTTATATTTTGAGACATTTAACGTATATAATGATTTTTTATTTAAAAAAAATAATAATTTAAATATGTTATCTGAACCCGAACCGAATCCGCAAAGGTCCGGACCGAACCCGAACCGAAATTTAGAAATACCAGAATGGGGTTAAAATCTTTAACTCCGAAAACCAAAAACCCGAATAGACTCGAACCCAACCCGGATAGATATCCAAAAGCCCACCCCTTCAATATATTATTCTATAATTTAAATTTTTGATAATATTTTTTTTATTTGTACATAATCTTACATTAAAGATTCATAACTTGATACAATTTGATGTAATCGTATTATTCATATATTAACTTATTTTTATGTAATTGCATTAGTTTTCTATGAATCATTATTAATTTTATGATATTTTGTTTTTTTTTTTTGGAAATTGAACTCTCAAATTTTTATATTTGACTACATGCAGTTTAGTTTATATTCTTACAATATTAATAATGGTCAATATATGAATATTGATTTGGTTAGATACGCTTTGAAATTATAATTGAATAATTTCAATTAATTTTAAATACAGTGGCAGAATCTTTATATAATAAAAATATAAAAAGAAAGTAACTAATTTATTGTAAATGCAATGTCTAAATGTGTAACTAAAAAAATATTAAAAATATTGTTATCATTATTTCCAAATAATTCTCATTCATATTTATTCGATTTCCAAACAGTATCAAAATGTACTTCAATTTTAATAGTGTACTAGAGATGGACCCGTCCAATCGGACGGGTATTTATTTTCTTTTTTTATAGAAATAAATATTATTTATATGTTTATCAGTTTATATTTATAAATATTTATATATTTCTAAATTTTTATAAATACAACAGTAGAATAGTTTATGTGCTGCAAAAATAGTATCATGTGATTGTTATTAAACTTTTGAAAATTTAATATCGACCTATTGATAGTTTGAGTAATATTTCTTGTAACATAAAATTTTTTGCCGAATGTAAAAAGAATTTAAATATTTTGATCAAATATGGATAATATGATAAGATTTAGATACGTTAAAAAAAATATATATTTGGTTATAAACATTAAACATTGATTTACAAATAATTCAAATATATTTAAATTTAAGTATTATTTTTTTTGTTAAAAATAATTAATAGCAACCAAAATGGTTAAACATATACTTTAAAAGTTTTTAAAAAATATATAATCTTAAGTCAGATTTAATTATATTAAAATAATATTGAGTTACATATATTTCATCTTGTTCTATAAGTATTTTAAAATATTTAAAATCTTAGCATATATAGATTTTATTATTCAAAATAATTAATGGTAAGTTAAACATATATTTTAGGAATATTCTAAATATTGTTTAATGTCGAATTTAAACTTGAATTTCGTTTAAAATAATTAATCATAACATTATCCAATTTTAATATTGTTAAAATAAATTTTAAATATGAATATTCCTAAAAATCAGCTAATTTATTTTAGGAGATATATTAAATACGAAATTAAGTTAAATTGATTTAGGAAACTTTTTAATAAATAGAAAAAACAATATTTTTAAATATATGTTCATTTAATTACTTCAGTGGCATATCATTGTAAATAACACTTAAAACTAAGGGGTGATTTATATATGTACTTCTATTTTAATAATAGAGATATTAGCGTACACTTACAGTATATAATAATTAAAGAATATATCTTTAAAGTAAACTTGCGAGTTACGAAAACTGTAAACCCATACTAAAATATAATAATAATAATAATAAAACATTGAACATAATAATTAGAACAGCCAAAATTTAATATACTACCAAAATATTTACAAAATGCCATTTTTAAATTAGATTGAATAATTTATGATGATATTATTTTTAGTTTTATTTAGTAGAGTAAGAGTGTGAAAACTTGAAATATATTCATTATTGAAGCAATTATATTTTTTAAAAAAAATATATTTCTCCCTATGAATATACAAATGAAACATATATAATTGTTTAAATCAAATAAGATGACTGAAATGTTATAGCATAATGGTGGGTAAGACTCTTTTATGTCCGCGAGACCCGGGTCGATTCCCAGAAAATGCAAGTTTTTTTTTTAATTTCCTCTATTACAAAATGATGTTGTTTTACATAACATAACAGTTAACTAACGCGATGTTAGTCAAGGTAGGTTTTCATGCTTCATATTGAAGTTTTAGGTTGAAAATTTTAGGAAATTTTTAGTTCAGGTATGATTTTGCACTTATGATTTGTTTGGGTATAAAGAAACGCGATAGAAAATGTCCAGGCCGAAAAATGCCCTTACATGTAAAGTATCCTAGAGATGAACACGAACACTTTCTGAAGGATAGGTAATTATATTATTCTAAAATAGAACTACTCGCTGACACGGATGTTTGATTTAATATTTGTTACTGTTGATTTTCTAAGAAAAAATCATGTATACCTTTTATGTTTTGTAATTTACATATTAAGTAGAATATATTATTCTATAATATAAATGTTTGATGATATTTTTTAAATTTGTACATAATCTTACATTAAAGATTCATAACTTGATACACTTTGATGTAATTGTATTATCCATATATTAACTTGTTTTTTTTATGTAATTGCATTAGTTTTCTATGAATCATTATTAATTTTACAATATTTTGTTTTTTTTGGAAATTGAACTCTCAAATTTTTTATATTTGACTATATGCCGTTTAGTTTATATTCGTTCAATATTAATAATAGTCAATATATGAATATTGATTTGGTTAGATACACTTTGGAATTATAACTGAATAATTTTAATTAATTTCAAATGTAGTGGCGGAATCTGTAAATAATAAAAATACAAAAAAAATATTTAATTTATTGTAAATGCAATGACTAAATGCATAACTAAAAAAATATATTAAAATATTGTTACCATTATTTCCAAATAATTCTCATTCATATCTATTCATGCTTCCAAACAGTGTCGAAATGTACTTCAATTTTTAATAGTGTATAGCATACACTTACAATATATAATAATTAAAGAGTATATTTTTATAGTAACTTGCGAGTTATGAAAACTGTAAACCCAAACTAAAATATAATAATAATAAAACATTGAACAGAATAATTAAAACAGCCAAATTTAATATACACCAAAATAGTCTATTCAAACTAACTTTTAATTCTAGACTACTAATTTGAGATATATTCAAAATTAATGGTAACTAGATTTCGACCCGCACAACCGTGCGGGTATTATTTTTACTTTTTATGTTTGATAATTATGGTTTATTAATTTTGTTTGTAAATTATATTTGTTGACAACATGCATTAATAATGTTCAAAAACTAAAGTAATATGTTAGATAAATCATTTGTTATTTGATATTTATTATTTCTAAACTTACCATATTTCAAGTATTTTTATTTCTAAATCATACAATTTCAAGAAACATTCAATTTCCTACATGTTTTTTAAGTGATTTATTATTTAGTAAAATTTTATACATGATTTACAAATTTAAATACCTTTTAATGGTGAATTATATTTTAAATGGATGTTTTGAAAAAAATAAATAGATTAATTTATTAATTTAATGTAATTTTCTATTTAATTCGTGTAGTACTTTTATTTTAATATAATATAGCCAATAATTAGAAAGTTTATGACAATATGATAAAATTTTGTTTTTTATGATAAAATCATTATTAACATTGATCTGAATAATATTAAATTACTAATTACGAAATTAATTAATGTATTATTATAATATAAATATTTAAATATTTAGTAATATTTTGTTAGATTTTTTTCAACAAATTTGCAATAACTAAAAATAAAATTAAACAGTTTTATAGGTGAAACTGTTATATGTGTTGATCATATAAGATATGGTATTTTAGCGATGTCAAAATGTTGATTAAAAATAAATGAAATATGATTTTCTAGGAATAGTCCATTTTTTAAAAAAATCACACAATAATAGAAGTTGTGACTTCAATTTTAATATAATAGATCATTGATAATTACGAAATTAGTAAAATTATTTACACTAACGTTTTGGAAATTAAGATATTATTAAAATATTTAAATCATAATATGATTTATTGTGATTGTGTAATATATAAAAATAAGAAAATATTTATTTTTAATTTAATAAAAAACAACCGAACATATTAATGTATAATAATATTTTAAAACTAATTACAAAATTAGTAAAAATATTTACATATAATTATTGAAAATTAAGATCTTGTTAAGATATTTTTTCAACAGATTTTCGAAATTATATATATATATATATATATATATATATATATATATATATATATATATATATATATATTTTAAATAAAAATATATCAAAAGATATTATGACTTATATAGGTGTGATATATTATTAAGCATATTTTTAGTAATAAATGAATGAGTTGTTAGTTCTAGTAAGGGTTCATTTTTTAAAATATCACACATGAATTAGAAGGCATGACTTCTCTTTTAATATAATAGATTGAACATTTACCAAAATAATATGGTCAAATTATTATTTACCATGCATATGAATATATGTTGAAAACTATTTGTAATTGAATACATTCCCAAAGTAGTCCATTTTGGGTCCTCGTCTCTTCCTCTCAATTCTCTCTATATATAAGAGTACAAGTGCATGACTATTTCAACATCACAAAATAAAAGCTAGAACTAAAAGCAACGGCCATGGGAAGACCAAAACTGAAATTTGCTTGGATCGAGGATCGAAAGGCAAGAAACATTGCTTGCCAGAAGAAGATGAAAGGATTGATGAAAATGGCTAAAGAACTAACCATCTCGTGTGATGTGAGTGCATGCTTGACCTTTTTCAACCGTGATGATGGTAAGATGGTGGCGTGGCCATCTCAGGAGGAGGCTAAGTCTCTCATCGAGCGTTTTTACGCATTACCGGAAACCGTGAGGGACGAGAATGCTGATGATCCAGAGTCATACATTGAGACCAATATCAAAGAGATGGAGAAGAGACTAGAGCATTCTCGGGAGGTAGTCGAGGAGCTTGAGATGGATCATCTCATGCTCCAGATCCAAAATGGTAGGATGCTTGCTGACCTTTCTCAAACCGAGATTGAGAAATTAAAGTCATATGCAAGTAAGAAGATCACGGATTTGACAAGAGAGTTAGGTACAGAGGATCCGGATACAAGTGTCGACGAGCCATTTCTGGGGGATGAGATCCCAAAAGCTAAGGATGTTACACCTGAAGGGGGACTTTTTTTCCGCCCGACGCAAAGGGGAAGTGTCTATTTAATGGACAAGTGGTTCTTCTTGGATGAACCAGAAGTCCCAAAACATGGCGATGGGACTCATATGGCATCTGATAACAATGAAGACATGGGGACCAATGAAGGAGAGAGCAGCAAGTCTGGTGGTGCAGACGATGCCTGATGAAGCAGCCGTCGAATAATAAAACTAATGTGTCTTGAAATAAAGTTGTTGTTGTTGTGTCTTTTGCAATCTGATTTCATATTTCCTTTTTTTGTTGTGTTTGGTCAAGTTTTGGTCATGTTTCTTGTTGCGTCTTAATCTTGTGTCGTCTTTGTTTGCAATGAATTACCTGAATAATGCAATGTTTTCCCTTTGCAATTTGAAGAACTCATCTTGTATTTAACAATATATTTATCTAGGGTTCAGCACAAAGCAAATTAACTGTTTGACATTATCATTGCCATGCATGTCAAATCTATAGGTACGTTTCCATGAATAGTTTGATACGGAGAAGTTTTCTTCATTGTTTCTTTTATGATGCTTAAACCTTAATATCACACTTAAAATTATTTTTTGTCTTTTCTTGATTTCCCCTCGAACGCTAGATCTTTCGTTTGTTGCTACATAGCAAATTATTTCTGTCTTTGACTTGTTCCACCAATCATATCAACAAACGCACAACTGTAACTAGGGATGTTAATACGGGCGACCCGTACCCGTTTAGACCCTGCCTGTTTAAAGCCCGGCCCGTTTCGAACCCATTAAATATACCCGTTTAAAGCCCTGCCCGTTAGAGCCCGTTTAACTGAAGCCCGTTTGCAATTATGATACCCGTTTAGGCCCGTGAGCCCATTTATTTATTTTTTTCTTATTGCAGTTCCATTAATTTTTAATGACATAAAACCTTATATTTTTTTTGTAATTATGTTGTCCTTAATTATCATATGATATGATGTTGTGCAAACTTCTTAGAAACCTATTTTAAATGTAATTTTAATTTGAAAGCAAAGAAAAAAAAGGCAACACATAATGTTATGTCAAAAACCGACGACGGCGTGAGACACTGAGACCCTTCTCTCGATTTCTCAGGACGATGAAACCGACGACGGCGTGAGACCCTTCTCTCGTTCTCTCAGATTTCTCGATTCAAAGTGAGACGGTGTCGAAGTCAAAGAGAGAAGAACCGACGACAGCTTGATGAGAGTAGGAATGTTAATACGGCGTCGTTTCATTTATTGTAAAAGAAAAAAAAAATAAACGGGCAGCCCATTTATAATAGAGCTACGTCCATTTATAAACGGACTTTAATGGGTATACCCTGTATTGACCCGTTAAATCGTTATAATGCATAAACGGGTACGGGCTCACCCCGTTTACATAAGTGCCCGTCAAGCCCGCGGGCCTCCAACCCGTATTAACATCCCTAACTGTAACTAAGAAAGAAGTACATTAGGTAGGACCAATCTCTTAATCGTTGCCAATGATGGTAATGTCAAGATCAGCAAGATCTTCTTCTTCTTCTTTGAGAAGAAGCTTGTAGGTGTGGTAATTGAAAGAAAGGTAATGTATCCAGGAGATTAACACGGGTACTTTCTGACTTCTGAGGCACACAAAACAGAACAGAGGACATAATTTACCATACTACCTATATATATACACCCAAAACAGAACAACTTCTGGATAGATAATTGGTACTTTCTGAAGGATAGATAATTCTATTTAATATATAATAATTAATCAGAGTATTCTTTTAAAAAGTAAACTTGCGTGTAATGAAAATTGTAAACCCAGAGTAAAATATGATAAGAATAAACATTAAACTTAATAATTAGAACAACCAATATATTTAATATACTACCAAAATACTCTAGTCAAACTATTTTTTTTAATCCTAGACTAGTAATTTGAAATATATTTAAAATTAATGGTAATTGAACAATTACCAAAATAGTATAATCAAATTATTATTTCCCATACTACTATATGAATATGTTGAAAAGTAATGGTAATTGAATACATTCCCAAAGTACTCCATTCTGTGTCCTTGTCTCTTCCTCTCAACTCTCTCTATATATAAGAGTACAAGTGCAAGTCTATTTCAACATCAAAAAATAAAAGATAGGACTAAAAGCGACGGCCATGGACAAAGTTGAGGATCTAGAGTCATGCCTCCAGAACAAAATTAAAGAGATGATGAAGAAACTAGCCCATTTACGGAAGGTAAATAAGGAGTTGGAGATGGATCATCTCATGCTCGAACTCGAAGATGGTCGTCGTATCCTTGATGACCTTTCTCAAACCGAGAAGGATGATTTAAAATCATATGTTGGTAATAAGATTGCATGTTTGGAGAGAAAGATTCGGCAACATCCGTGTACAAGTGTCAACGAGCCAATTGAGAATGATATCCCAAAAGCTTCAGATGTTGCACCTGAAGAGGGACCTTCTTTCCGCCCCTCTGATGAGTGATGACAATGATGACATGAAGACATAAGAAGGAGCGAGCAGCAAATCTGGTGGTGCGGACGATGCCTAATGAAGTAGTCGTCGAATAATAAAATTAATGTGTCTTGAAATAAAGTTATTGTTGTTGTGTCTTTGCATGCTCATTTCATATTTCTAGTTTTTGTTGCTTTGGTCTAGCTTTGGTCATGTTTCTTGTTGTGTCTTAAACCTAAAAAATAATGGAATGTTTATTTGCTAATATGTGGAAAGTATTATGGAAAAATATGAAAAGCTAATGCAGCTCTTTATTTGCTAATTTCTCTTTACACGTCTCTTTATTTGATATTACGTCTGTTAACAGACACATCACTGTCTTCCTTCGCCATCTCCGATCCTTCCGTCTTCATGTTAGACGATGACAAACTCCGATGAGAAATAGACAAAAAGGCTTTGCGATATAAACCATGTCGGGCTATAAAACGATTAGAACCTACAAGTAAAAGTTATTATTTATTTAAGTAAATTCTCCAAATTAACCGTCTATTTACAAACAGTCCCCAACTTTTATTCTTTAGTTTATATTATAACCCTTTAAGACCAGAGCTCCAATGATGATATTTTTTATTTCAGCATTTTCAGTTCTTTATTTTGAAGATGAACTTTTTTAATTATAAACTAATCTACAACTTTAACTTACTATTGTTTTTACTTTGATAAATTATAAATGTTGATATTACCCAATTAGTTTATAATTTATATTATTATTTTCATCTAAATAAATGGTCACGGAGAAAACATTAAAAATATTTATTCCTGAAAATTTGATGTTCGAATTAAGAATAAAATAAGCTAATTTTACGTTTGGAATTCTTTGATTAATTACTTAAGAATAAAATAAGCTAATTTCACGTTTGGAATTCTTTGAGTATAGTCAAATTATAATTTACCATACTACAATATGCATATGTTGAAAATTAATGGTTATTGAATACATTCCCAAAATAGTCCATTTTGTGTCCTCCTTACTTCCTCTCATCAACTCTCTATAGTCCATCACCAATATTAATAATGGTTAATATATTAATATTGAGTTGTTTAGATATGCTTCGGCATTATAATTGAATAATTTAAATTAATTTTAAATGCAGTGTCAGAATCTGTAAATATTAAAAATACAAAAAGAAAAAAATTAATTTATTGTAAATGCAATCACTAAATGCGTAACTAAAAAAAATACTAAAAATATTGTTATTATTGTTTCTAAACAATTCTCATTCATATGTATTCATGGTTACAAACAGTATCAAAAAGTACTTAAATTTAATATTGTATTACACTTACATTATATAATAATTAAAGAATTTATTTTTAAAGTAAACTTGTGAGTTATGAAAACTGTAAACCCAAACTAAAATATAATAATAATAAAACATTGAACAGAATAATTAAAACAGCCAAATTTAATATACACCAAAATAATCTATTCAAACTAACTTTTAATTCTAGCCTACTAATTTGAGATATATTCAAAATTAATGGTGATTGAACATTATACCAAAATAATATGGTCAAATTATTATTTACCATGCAACTATATGAATATATGTTGAAAATTAATTGTAATTGAATACATTCGCAAAGTAGTCCATTTTGTGTCCTTGTCTCTTCCTCTCAACTCTCTCTATATATAAGAGTACAAGTGCATGTCGATTTCAACATCACAAAATAAAAGCCAGAACTAAAAGCAACGGCCATGGGAAGACCAACACTGAAGTTTGCTTGGATCGAGGATCGAAAGGCAAGAAACATTGCTTGCCAGAAGAAGATGAAAGGATTGATGAAAATGGCTAAAGAAATAACCATCTCGTGTGATGTGAGTGCATGCTTGACCTTTTTCAACCGTGAAGATGGTAAGATGGTGGCGTGGCCATCTCAGGAGGAGGCTAAGTCTCTCATCAAGCGTTTTTACGCATTACCGGAAACCGTGAGGGACGAGAATGCTGATGATCCAGAGTCATACATTGAGACCAAGGTCAAAGAGATGGAGAAGAGACTAGAGCATTCTCGGGAGGTAGTCGGGGAGCTTGAGATGGATCATCTCATGCTCCAGATCCAAAATGGTAGGATGCTTGCTGACCTTTCTCAAACCGAGATTGAGAAATTAAAGTCATATGCAAGTAAGAAGATCACGGATTTGACAAGAGAGTTAGGTACAGAGGATCCGGATACATGTGTCGACGAGCCATTTCTGGGGGATGAGATCCCAAAGGCTAAGGATGTTACACCTGAAGGGAGACTTTTTTTCCGCCCGACACAAAGGGGAAGTGTCTATTTAATGGACAAGTGGTTCTTCTTGGATGAACCAGAAGTCCCAAAACATGGCGATGGGACTCATATGGCATCTGATAACAATGAAGACATGGAGACCAATGAAGGAGAGAGCAGCAAGTCTGGTGGTGCAGACGATGCCTGATGAAGCAGCCGTCGAATAATAATACTAATGTGTCTTGAAATAAAGTTGTTGTTGTTGTGTCTTTTGCAATCTGATTTCATATTTCTTTTTTGTTGTGTTTGGTCAAGCTTTGGTCATGTTTCTTGTTGCGTCTTAATCTTGTGTCGTCTTTGTTTGCATGAATTACCTGAATAGTGCAATGTTTTCCCTTTGCAATTTGAAGAGCTCATCTCGTATTTAACAATATATTTATCTAGGGTTCAGCACAAAGCAAATTAATTGTTTGACATTATCATTGCCATGCATGTCAAATCTATAGGTACGTTTCCATGAATAGTTTGATACGGAGAAGTTTTCTTCATTGTTTCTTTTATGATGCTTAAACCTTAATATTACACGTAAGATTATTTTTTGTCTTTTCTTGATTTCCCCTCGAACGCAAGATCTTTCGTTTGTTGCTACATAGCAAATTATTTCTGTCTTTGACTAAAAAGTAACTTTGTGTGCATGAATCACCATAAATTAAATGCATTCATTCCAATGAAAACTAGCTAGAATGAAAAAAATATCAAGCTAAAAACAGAAAAAAAAAAAGCTAAAATAGAGAGAGTAGAATTTAAAAACCTTAAGATTCCAATAGCATTCTTAGCTATATATACTTGATCTGGTACCATTATAAGGACCACTCTCCTTTGATTTCCCCTTCAAACTTTTCAAGTGCAGTGTTTTAGAAACATGGCTTTTTGAAGAGGTTCAAAGTATACAGAACCTTCAATGACGGTATTAGGTTGATTAAATAATCTTGATTAACAATTGAAGCTTGTTAAGTGTGTGAGAGAAAGCTTCAATCTGCAAAACACAAAAAAATGTGATACAAGTACTCAGGTTCCGCAGTCAAAAAACAGTTTTACTCCTAAAGAAGTTTCAGATGGGCATTGCAACTACTAACCTGTATATACTAAGAGATTTTTAAAGCGAGACACTATCTAACGTGCTGAATGTATTTGTATCACGAGTACATAAAGCTTGAATATAAGAACCCGGATGCAATATCATGTATATGTCTTCTGAATTTCTACATGGATATACTTAGGCAAATCATTTCATCTTCTAGCATATTCAACCTCCCCTTTGTTATAACTCTGGCTAGCCTATGTAAAAGTTTTCAACTACCTCTTAACAATGTTCCGAGTGCTGAGGAAAAGAAAAAAAATTTCCCCGTGTCCCTTTCAATTAAAATCTCTACAATAACCACTCTTCTTTGATTTCTCCTTCAAAGTACACAAAACTTTCAACTGCAGTATTTAAAAACAACGCTTTTTGACGGTATTAGGTTTTGATTAAACAATCTTGATAAACAATTGAAGCTTGTTAAGTGTGTGAGAGAAATCTTCAATCTGCACTCACACCAAAAATGTGCTACAGTACTCAGGATTCAGTAGGGTGAAAAAATTGCCCATCAACTATAAATCTTCATGCAGATAAAGCTATAGGTTACCTGTATATACTAAGAGATATTCCAAGCGAGACACTATCTAATGTGTCCTTGAAAGCTATTTGTGTCACGATTACATAAAGGTTACATTATAAGAACCAGGATGCATATCATGTTTTCATGTTTTATAACAGCATATTTCAGTGGCTTTCTCCCTTTCTGAGTTTGAGCACCCCTTGCCTAATCTTTAGACACTTCAACCCACACCAGATGACTACATAATCCGATAACTCTTTTAAAGAATTAAACGTTTTGGCTTGATTTTCAGGTTTTTTTTATTTCAAAACAATATTGATCTTCATATTTCATACCTCTGATATTGGCTTAAGACAAAGCCTCTAAACACACATGTACCATTTGAGGATTTTAATACTTGCTTAGTCAACAACAAGCTTAACGAAGTCCCGAGACTTGCATTACAAGATACATAAGCTAGAAATGATTGGGACTTGATTTAAGAAAATCCAAACACATAAGATTCTTCTTGATAATAAACATGAACCATTTAGATTTCGATATTCTAATATAAACTAAGAAAAATATCTTCTCAAAAACAAAAGACTTATTTCACCAATCATATCATGAAAGCACAACTGCATTAGGACCAATCTCTTAATCGCTGTCACAGATCGGTAAGATCAGCAAAATCTCTTGGTTATTGGAAGAGATTATTCATATAAGATAGATGAACCAAATAATAAAATAAAAATGATACATTAGTCAATCAATTTATCACCAATTGGCTATACGTTGAAAGTCTATCTAGTTTAACATGGTATGGGTCTCCGATACAAACAATCCAACCCGATTCATTATCGATCCAGCCTAAAGTCGGTCCACCAATCCTTGGCCAAACATATCGAGATTGACTCTCAAAGAACATGCATCTCGAAAGGACGTATTAGTCCTACATTGATTGTTGGAAGATATCTCTCTTAATATATAAAATAGATGAACCAATCCATTTATCACCAGTTAGTTTTAGGTTGAAAGTTCATCTAGATTAACAGCTTGTATAGGTGTGGTATTTGAAGGATATGTAAAGTATCTTTGAGATGAACACCAATACTTTCTGAAGGATATGTAATTCTTTTATTCTAAAATAGAACTAGTCGCTGACACTGATATTTGATTTAATATTTGTTCAACATAAAATTACAAACTGTTGATTTTATTAAAAAAATCATGTATACTTTTTATGTTTTGTAATTTACATATTGAGTAGAATATATTAGGGATGGGCCAAAAACCCGGATCTGAAGAATTGAACTGAATCCGATCCAAAAAAGTAGTACTGAATCCGAACCAAAATTAATTAAATATTCGAACGGATTCAAATTTTGATATTTAAAGAATTGAAACCGAATCCGGCCTGAACCGAAGTATTTTGGGTACCCCAATATATCCGAAATAGATTTATATAACTAGATATATGAATTATTTTTAGAATTAATGTATATAAACAAATAGTCAAAAAGTAAATGTCTAAATTAATTAAAATATATTCTCAACACCAAAAATACTAAAATATCAATTGATTCTCAATCTAAATATTCAAATTAAACCGATTTATATGTTAAGTTTAGGTATTTTGACATATGTTATTCAAATTTATATGTAATATATTATTTTATTTTTATATTGTGAGACATTTAACGTATATAATGAATTTGTTTAAAAAATAAATAATTTAAATATGTTATCTGAACCGGAACCGAATCCGCAAAGGTCCGGACCGAACCCGAACCGAAATTTAGAAATACCATAATGGGGCTAAAATCTTTAACTCTGAAAACCAAAAACCCGAATTGACTCGAACCCAACCCGAATAGATATCCAAAAGCCCACCCCTTCAATATATTATTCTATAATATAAATTTTTGATAATATTTTTTTTATTTGTACATAATCTTACATTAAAGATTCATAACTTGATACAATTTGATGTAATCGTATTATTCATAAATTAATTTTTTTTTATGTAATTGCATTAGTTTTCGATGATCCATTATTATTTTTATGATATTTTGTTTTTGTTTGGAAATTGAACTCTCAAATTTTTATATTTGACTACATGCAGTTTAGTTTATATTCGTACAATATTAATAATGGTCAATATATGAATATTGATTTGGTTAGATACACTTTGAAATTATAATTGAATAATTTCAATTGATTTTAAATACAGTGGCAAAATCTGTATATAATAAAAATATAAAAAAAAGTAACTAATTTATTGTAAATGCAATGACTAAATGTGTAACTAAAAAAATATTAAAAATATTGTTATCATTATTTCCAAATATTTCTCATTCATATTTATTCTACTTCCAAACAGTATCAAAATGTACTTCAATTTTAATAGTGTATATTAGCGTACACTTACAGTATATAATAATTAAAGAATATATCTTTAAAGTAAACTTGCGAGTTACGAAAACTGTAATCCCAAACTCAAATATAATAATAATAATAATAATAATAATAATAATAATAATAATAATAATAATAATAATAATAATAATAATAATAATAATAATAATAATAATAATAATAATAATAAAACATTGAACATAATAATTAGAACAGCCAAATTTAATATACTACCAAAATATTTACAAAATGCCATTTTTAAATTAGATTGAATAATTTATGATAATATTATTTTTAGTTTTATTTAGTAGAGTAAGAGTGTGAAAACTTGAAATATATTCATTATTGAAGCAATTATAATTTTTTAAAAAATATATATTTCTCCCTATGAATATAAAAATCAAACATATATATTTGTTTAAATCAAATAAGATGACTGAAATGTTATAGCATAATGGTGGGTAAGACTCTTTTATGTCCGCGAGATCCGGGTCGATTCCCAGAAAATGCATTTTTTTTTTAATTTCCTATATTACAAAATGATGTTGTTTTACATAACATAACAATTGACTAACACGATATTAGTCAAGGTAGGTTTTCATGCTTCATATTGAAGTTTTAGGTCGAAAATTTTAAGAAATTTTTAGTTCAGGTATGATTTTGCACTTATGATTTGTTTGGGTATAAAGAAACACGATGAAAAATGTCCAGGCCGGAAAATGCCCTTACATGTAAAGTATCCTAAAGATGAACACGAGTACTTTCTGAAGGATAGGTAATTATATTATTCTAAAATAGAACTACTCGCTGACACAGATGTTTGATTTAATATTTGTTCAAAGTAAAATTACAAACTGTTGATTTTATTAGAGAAAATCATGTATACCTTTTATGTTTTGTAATTTACATATTAAGTAGAATATATTATTCTATAATATAAATGTTTGATGATATTTTTTAAATTTGTACATAATCTTACATTAAAGATTCATAACTTGATACACTTTGATGTAATTGTATTATCCATATATTAACTTGTTTTTTATGTAATTGCATTAGTTTTCTATGAATCATATTATTAATTTACGATATTTTGTTTTCTTGGAAATTGAACTCTCAAAATTTTTATCTTTGACTATATGCAGTTTAGTTTATATTCATTCAATATTAATAATAGTCAATATATGAATATTGATTTGGTTAGATACACTTTGGAATTATAATTGAATAATTTTAATTAATTTCAAATGTAGTGGCGGAATCTGTAAATAACAAAAATACAAAAAGAAAGTATTTAATTTATTGTAAATGCAAAGAAAGTATTTAATTTATTGTAAATGCAAATAATACTAAATGCATAACTAAAAAAATATTCTAAAAATATTGTTACCATTATTTCCAAATAATTCTCATTCATATCTACTCATGCTTTCAAACAGTATCAAAATGTACTTTAATTTTTAATAGTGTATAGCATACACTTACAATATATAATAATTAAAGAATATATTTTTATAGTAACTTGCGAGTTATGAAAACTGTAAACCCAAACTAAAATATAATAATAATAAAACATTGAACAGAATAATTAAAACAGCCAAATTTAATATACACCAAAATAGTCTATTCAAACTAACTTTTAATTCTAGACTACTAATTTGAGATATATTCAAAATTAATGGTGATTGAACATTATACCAAAATAATATGGTCAAATTATTATTTACCATGCAACTATATGAATATATGTTGAAAATTAATTGTAATTGAATACATTCGCAAAGTAGTCCATTTTGTGTCCTTGTCTCTTCCTCTCAACTCTCTCTATATATAAGAGTACAAGTGCATGTCTATTTCAACATCACAAAATAAAAGCCAGAACTAAAAGCAACGGCCATGGGAAGACCAAAACTGAAGTTTGCTTGGATCGAGGATCGAAAGGCAAGAAACATTGCTTGCCAGAAGAAGATGAAAGGATTGATGAAAATGGCTAAAGAAATAACCATCTCGTGTGATGTGAGTGCATGCTTGACCTTTTTCAACCGTGAAGATGGTAAGATGGTGGCGTGGCCATCTCAGGAGGAGGCTAAGTCTCTCATCGAGCGTTTTTACGCATTACCGGAAACCGTGAGGGACGAGAATGCTGATGATCCAGAGTCATTCATTGAGACCAAGATCAAAGAGATGGAGAAGAGATTAGAGCATTCTCGGGAGGTAGTCGAGGAGCTTGAGATGGATCATCTCATGCTCCAGATCCAAAATGGTAGGATGCTTGCTGACCTTTCTCAAACCGAGATTGAGAAATTAAAGTCATATGCAAGTAAGAAGATCACGGATTTGACAAGAGAGTTAGGTACAGAGGATCCGGATACAAGTGTCGACAAGCCATTTCTGGGGGATGAGATCCCAAAGGCTAAGGATGTTACACCTGAAGGGAGACTTTTTTTCCGCCCGACGCAAAGGGGAAGTGTCTATTTAATGGACAAGTGGTTCTTCTTGGATGAACCAGAAGTCCCAAAACATGGCGATGGGACTCATATGGCATCTGATGACAATGAAGACATGGAGACCAATGAAGGAGAGAGCAGCAAGTCTGGTGGTGCAGACGATGCCTGATGAAGTAGCCGTCGAATAATAAAACTAATGTGTCTTGAAATAAAGTTGTTGTTGTTGTGTCTTTGCATTCTCATTTCATATTTTTAGTTCTTGTTGTTTTTGGTCAAGCTCTGGTCATGTTTCTTGTTGTGTCTTAAACTTGTGTCGTCTTTGTTTGCATGAATTACCTGAATAATGCAATGTTTTCCCTTTGCAATTTGAAGAGCTCATCTCGTAGTTAACAATATATTTATCTAGGGTTCAGCATAAAGCAAATTTATTGTTTGAGATTATCATTGCCATGCATGTTAATCTATAGGTACATTTCCATGAATAGTTTGATATGGAGAAGTTTTCTTCATTGTTTCTTTTATGATGCTTAAACCTTAAATTAACACGTAAGATTATTTGTTGTTTCGTTTCTTGCTACATAGCAAAAAAAAATCATGTCTTTGACTAATAAGTAACTTTGTGTGCATGAACCACCATAAATTAAATGCTATCAAAACAAGAAACTCCAATGAAAACTAGCTAGAATGGAAAAAAATATCAAAGCTGAAAAAGAAAAAATGCCAAAATACAGAGAGTAGAATTACAACCCCGAAGATTCCAATAGCATTCTTAGCTATACATACTTAATCTAGTACCACTATAAGGACCACTCTTCTCTAATTTCTCCTTCAAAGTACACAGATGTGCAGTGTTTAGAAACAAAGCTTTAATATTAGGTTGATTAAAAAATCTTTGATTAACAATTGAAGTTTGTTAAGTGTGTGAGAGAAAGCTTCAACCTGCACACACACACCAAAAATGTGATACGGTACTCAGGATTCAGTAGGGTGAAAAAAATTGCCCATCAACTATAAAAAGATTTAGGGGGCTCCACAGTCAAAAAACAGATTTATTCCTAAACAAGTTTCTGATGGACATTGCAACTACTTACATGTTGTATATACTTAAGAGATATTCAAATTAAGCGAGACAGTATCTAATGTGTTGAAGGTATTTGTGTCACGATTTCATAAAGGTCAGAGTATAAGCTCATGTTTTTAAGTATGTCTTCTTAATTTCTAAGTGGATATACTTAGGCGAATCAGTTCATCTTCTAGCAAATTGTACTTCCCTTTCTAAAGGTCCAGAGAGCAAGTTAAGCACTCGAGAAACATAGACAATGCATGTGGATGATCAAATAGTAATGAAAATCACATGGAATAAACATTTTGATAAGCCGGGGCCAGATAGTAATCTAGAAAGCATGCTGCCATATTCTGTCTTAATCATATCCAATAAGATCAATAATATCTCATAGTGCCATCAAATTAGTTGGTCTATTAATTTTCTAGCCATCCATATCTAAAGCAAAGCCTTATTAGTCAAATAGGTAACTCCAAGACTCTTCAAGCATCATTATTTCACATATCTATTAATAACAGGAAATAATTCAACGTACCTGTAAAAAAAAATGGACTAGACACCACTTAGTGGAAGCTGATCAAGCTCGGTTACTAACTCAACCTGATTTTCATTCCTGCATTGCACCAACTGCCTCCTTAGATCTTGGACCTGCTCATTTAGCCTCTGAATTTTATTTTCTTGTGAGAGAATTTTCTGCCACAAAATAGAAATAGCCATATGGTTATTAGATCATACTACGCAGCAAAATGTGAAATTTAACTAATGCAAGTTTCTTAAGAATCAAAGCGTAAGAGACGTGAAATGAATAAAGAAAGACAAAACCTTTTCTTGGACAGACTCCTTGCCGTGTGGTATATGATGTTGCTCTTTATCTGATTGAATCAAGGGATGACGACTGGCCTCAATCTCATTCTCTAGTTGCTCCTTCCACTCTAGCTGAGAAGTCAACACGATGAACATAAGAACAAACAAAAGCACCCACGATCTCGTCATAAGTCCTTGTTTGATCTTGTATCAGTACTGTCTTGGCTTTAGCCTGTTTACATAAACAAAGATCTCAACTTTAGAAAAAAAAAAAGATATCAACTTTATTCAAACTCCAAAAGAGATTCTGAAGATTATCTACTTCCATTGGTTCACTGCTCTTCCAATACAAACGAGCAACAAAGTCAAAAGTAAAAAAAAAAAAAGTCAAATCAGAACTGTAGATACGATAGAGAGAGAGAGATAAAAGACGAGATTGCAATTAAAGTCTTAAACAGAGTTAATTGATTAGACTCACCACTCCAAATCCAAAAGCATGAATCTATTACGTTTGCTCCTCCTCCCTCTTCTTTTGAGTTTTTCAACGAATACATCTGACAAGTCACAAAGTCAAAAAACTTTTAATACTCTGATGCTTCCGAGTGGATCAATTTTAAACTAATCGAAACTAATGGGGTCAAATTAAAACATATTTAGATTTTGAAGGAGTAAAGTTGTAAATTTGAAAAACAGAGATCAAAAGCAAACAAATAATACAAGAACAGAGAGGCGTTAACCTGTCGGAGAAGAAGATAGAGAGAATATGGGAAATTCGAATTCGTCTTCCGTGAATCACCGATTCACTTCGGCTTGCAGGTTCTTACATCAGTCTCTCTAACAAACATCTTCTCGATTGAAAGTTGGAATCTTTAACATCAATTGTGTGTTTATGCAGAGCTTTTACTCCGAAGAAGTTGGAAGATCTCAAATCACTCTTCGTCTCCCTCGCTTCCCAATCTCAAAGCAATGATGACTCTTACGTCTCCTACCCCGTTTTCCAGGTTTTTTTTTGATGATTTATTCTCCTATCATGTTTCTCACAATCATTTTGATCCTCTCCTCTGACACAGACGTGTGTGTTTTGGTGGTTTTGATTTCACAAGGCCTACTTTGGTCTGAGTGGTTCGTTAGGAGAGAGGATGTTCGATATGGTGACTCAACACAGGAAAGATGGTAAATTGACTTACGAAGATCTCGTTATCGCAAAGGTAACTAACTCTCTTGTCTACTCAAAATTTGAGAGTCTCTGTTTCTTTCAGAGGTTTTGACTGTGTTGAATATAAACCCTTTTTCAGGCAACTTACGAGAAAGGAACTGATGATGAGATTGCTGAGTTTATTTACCAAACCTTAGATGTCAATGGCAATGGGGTCTTGACTAGGTAATCCAATGATCATCAAGGTGCTCTTCTTATTAATCAAATTGCTTTAAATGTGATATGCTTAGTGTATGTTCTTTCAGGTCAGATTTAGAGTTGGTCCTTGAGGTGATCTTCAAGAGTGTGTTCAGCTCTGATGCGGAAACAAGTGATGATTACAAGGAGATGGTGGATGCACTTCTCAACGCTGCTTCTTTCTCGAAATCCTCTGGTGGTGGTGATGGTTCTTCTGATGATAAAGGGATGTCCTTTGAGGATTTCAGAAGCTGGTGCTCACACGTTCCTACTGTAAGAAAGTTTCTTGGAAGCTTGCTTACACCACCCAGTCCAGGTTCCATTTCATTGTTCTCTCATCTTCTCTAACACTTTTCTTATTAACAAAATGGTATAACGTTTCTTTGTAGCGAGACCTGGATATCAAGTCCCGCATCTGGTTTATGAGGATAGTGTGGATTCCAATTTACTATTGTTGAAGAAGGAATACGCTTGGCATATCGGAGGAGCTCTTCCCCACCACGAGCTCGAAGAGTGGAAGCTCCTGTATCACAGCTCCTTACACGGTCAAAGCTTCAACACATTCCTCGGACACACATCGTGAGTGTTTCCTTTTTGCTACTCTAACCCTACACCCTCTTGCCTTTGCTAATGAGATTTTTATCTCTGCAGAAACACTGGTATGTCTGCATCGGTGTTAGTCATCAAAGACAGAGAAGGCTGTGTGTACGGAGGATACGCCTCTCAGCCTTGGGAGAGAAACAGCGATTTCTACGGAGACATGAAGTCTTTTCTCTTCCAGCTTAACCCTAAAGCCTCCATCTTCCGACCAACTGGAACTAACACCAACATTCAATGGGTATGTATGTATGTCTCTACTGTTTTCTATGTGATTTATATATGCATATTCTCTAACATATGTTTGAAACATGTGACAGTGTGCTACTAATTTCACATCAGAGAACATCCCAAACGGTATAGGGTTTGGAGGAAAGATCAACCACTTTGGTCTGTTTATATCGTCGAGCTTCGATCAAGGCCAGACGTTCTCCTGCACTACATTCGGTAGCCCGAGTCTCTCCAAGACGAGCAGGATACAGCCAGAAGTGATAGAATGCTGGGGGATAGTTCAGGCCTCTAACGAACTAGACACGCAACATAATGCGATCAAAGGTACTGTCCTAGAGAGGTTTAAGGAAGATCGCAACATGCTCAAACTAGTCGGCATGGCTAGCAACTCGAATGAGTGAGAGATTTTGAGTGTTCCATTAATACAATGCGTGTGTGCCTAATATGTACTTTTCATGTACCATAAAGAGTGTTGGAAAACCATATAATAAAACTGTTTCGTTGATATTCGCATTGAACGAGCAAAATTTATTTGGTTTGTTTAGAAGCCCAGTGAAAAAGCTAAGGGCCCGTTAAGAATGTGAGGTTTCAGCAAATGGCCCATTGTTTAAGGTAGCTCATCTAATTTTGTTGCTATGCTCGTATGAAACCTTGAATTCTATACTGAAATGTTTTATATTTCAAACATTATGAATGTACATTATGAATGTTAGACTTAGACCGTCGTTCCATTATATAGTGATAAAAATATATACTTCTCATGATATATTAAAAATGTACGATTTTTTCATTTGGTATTTAAGTAGCACGTTCATTTTCTATTTATTTATTACGTTTATAATTGTGATCTGTCTCCAACTCTTTGGAATTTGTTGCAATCTAAAGCTCAGAAAATTAAAATATAAACTTGAAGACTGATATTCATCGGTGTCTAACTTGTCTGGGTCCAAGAAATCGGCTGCATCAAAACTTTAGTGTGTGGAAGAGTGAGCGGCAGATGAATGTTTACATTGTCTTAATTGAAAATAACAAAAGAGCAAAATGGGTGGTCCCCTCCCTCTTCCAGGCCAGCTTTGCTTAGAATTTAGAGAAAATACAGCAAGAGCTTTGGTCCCCTTCTTAATTAGCAGATATCAACACATTATTATATAACAAGATGTCTGAACATATTTTATTAATTTTACTATATCTATGTAACAATACATGGCTTCAACTCTGTATATACTTAAATCTGGTATGTATTCACCTAAAAAGTAAGAATTTATTACTTTCAGAGCCACTTTCTGACTTTACACTTTCACATTAAGCCACTTATAACTTGTGACATACTTTCTTTAGACAGAAATACTATATTGTCCTCTTTATAGATTGCAAGCATTTTCTAGTTGGTTATCTCTAACCGGACTTATCCGCTTCCTGGATCTTGATCTGGTTCTTTTTAACTATTCAAATCATTTTGAATTCTCTTACAAACCCTAGCCCCTTTTTCATCTCCTCTCCCGTACCTTTCGCCTCTCCATCTCCCCCTACTGAAAATCTCAATCTCGGCCTTCTCCTGCAGCGTTTAGAAATTAGTCATGGAAGGTGAGGTTTCGACGGTCATCTCCCATATCCTACAGAATTATCCTCTTCTATTTTGCGCATCCACGCCTGCATATCTGTTTGTTCATTCAATAGTATCTCTTTTTTCGGTAACATTGACTATATATCTACTTTGTGTTCACTTCACACAGAGCACGGTCATTGATTCGCTCTTCTTTTTTACTTAATTTTGATTTTTGCAAACTAGGATTTTTTTGTGGTTTTACAGATCTGCAATCTAGAATTTTTTCTTGTGTTTTATAAAGTATTTATTTCATCTTCTATATCAATAGTATCTCTGTTTTCGTTGAACAGGGAATATCATCCCTTTAAAAAATAAAAGGTACATTTTTTCCTTACATCTCAGACAACAAACTCTCAATTTTCATTGTTTTGTTTCTTTTTGTTACTGGATGTAAAAAAATTATATTTTTTTAGATCTAAGAAAATAAGATAATTTGCTTTTTTTTGTCGACATCCCAAATTGATAAAATCTAATCTCAGACAACAAGCTCTCTTCTTCTTCTTTTTTTTAATAACAGATTCGCTTTGTTTTTAGAAAGTGGATGAGCTTCGGATCCGACTTTGGTGAGCTCTAGGATCCACTGTGGATGAACTCAGAGGTAGCTGTGGTGGTGGTTGAGAGAGTCGGTGAGCTTGAGATTAGGTATTGGTGAGCTGGGATCTGCCGTGGGTGAGCTCGGGGTAGTTGCAATGGAGTTTCATAAAGTGGATGAGCTTGGAATTGGGTGAGCTTGAGATCGTCTGTGGTTGAGTTCAGAATTTTCCGTGGGGGAATTCGGGATCGGCTATGGGTGAGTTCGGGATCCGCTGTGGATGAGTTTGGAATCTGTCGTGGCTCGAGTTTCAGAGAGTGGACGAGCTCCAAGGTTGTTTGCTCCGTCGTTGTCTTGTCCATGGATGAATTTAACAGATGTGGATGCTATCTTGTTCTCACCCATCCACAACCCACCTGTACACAACTCCCCCATCCACAACACCCTCGATCACGACTCTCTCGTCCACAATCATCTGTAATATGACAACTTCTAATCTGTATGCTTTAAGTTTGTGTGCTCCAACTTTGATTTCTTTTTCTGTTGCTTTCAACATAATATTTGTCGTTGTAAGATATTGGATTAACTTTGTGCTTATTATTCTTAACTTGTTTTTTTTCCATTGTGTATGCGCCACTATCCACATTCACATTTCAACATAATCTTTGCTTTTTAATCCTATGGTCCAGAAGAGTCGCAACAGCCAAGACACCTAACTAATTAATGCAAAACAGTCACACTTAACTAAGGAAATATAGATGAACCGTCCACGTCCACGTAAATCGGTCCAAACCAATACGAACCAAAGTTGTGCTCATTAAGGGCTTTTAAGACAATTCAGCAATACAACTCACAAGAAAAGTATGTCACAAGCAGAAAGTAGTCCACGGCGTAAAGAAAAGACGAAAAGTGGCCCAACGTGTTAACAACTCAAAAAGTAATTGTTAGATAAAAAAATGAAATGCATGTTCCCGTAGTCCCCTGTCCCTGCCTTATTCCAAATATCTTTCTGTTTCAGCAAATCTTCACACTTAGAATCGCCAGGACATTAAAACTTAACATTCTAATATACAATTTTATCACCTCGATCGATACATGTAAACGTAGTACCTATATATATACTATTGGTTTCAACTTGAGTGAGTTAATTTAACAAGTCAATCCACCAGTCGTACGTACGTAGTATTATATTACTGCAACGTAACCGCTGGTTGTGACGAAACCACGAACAACTCAAAAGGGAACAATTTTGTGGACAAGAAGAAAAATAATTATTTTACTAGGGAAGTGAAAATGTCATGTATAGGAATAATAGGAATAGAAAAATAGCAACTTACACGAAGCTCAGTGAAGCTTCTGGCAACACTTTCCAAAAATAACAAGGGAAGGTTGTCGTTTATGGACAATTAAATAAGCAAACTTGCAGATTATAGACACCCTCCACGGTTTACATCGCAGATTCCCTCCTGCTTTCTCTTTTTCGTCGAGAGATAGTTTGTGCGTGTCTGCAGCAACTTGCTATCTAATATATAGTAGACCTTGACCCGCCCGACCGGGCGGGTAATTATTTACGTTTTAAGTTTTTTTTGTTTATATTAAATGATGTATTTTAAATATTTAAACATAAATTTAGATTGAAGTTAATCTTTACAGTTATAATAAAAATTAAAATTAAAAATTTAATAAAATTTAAAATTAAAAATTTAATAAAAATTCTGATCATAAATTTTAAATTTCCTGATTAAAATAACATAAGGTGGGTCATAATATTTTCCAATTCCAGAATCTTGGCAGCTCTTAAAACAAATAAAATAAATTTATAGATACATAAAATATATATATATATATAAATATTTGGAACTATAATTTATATTAAAATATTTTTTTTAAATAACCTTGCATTGTTGTTGTTTTTATTTTCTTAGTTCTTACACTTCAAACTTTTTCTTTGTACTAATGGTATAATATATATATTGCACACACACACACACACACACACACATATATATATATATATATATATATTGTAATTAAAAGGTATTACATAATTGTTAATATAACATTATAAACATTACAATTGTATTTATTACTTTGAATAATAATATTTTGTGATTTTGATCGTCTATTACATTACAGTGTATCATATAAAATTAAATATTTATAACTAATTAGACTTATAATATGAAAGCATTATACTAATAATTTATAAATAAATTATTTTATATCCATGTGTTATATAAACCAATTGTGATGTTTGACTTTTATTTTATTATTTCTTATTAATAAATATCAAAAAATAATATGTTAATACAAAATCTATTAGGAATTCTATTTTTGTTAAAATTCGATTAATGAAATCTGTTATTTAAATATGAAAAGACATTAAATGCTTAAATCTATTGTTTAAATTAGGAATAAAAAAAATTAGGAATAAATAAATATATTTAAATATAGGTTTAAGAAATATTTAGTGGCATTCTAATATAAATAAGTGTTAAAAAGGGGTAATATATATATATGATTAACCTTTAGTTCTTACTTTATTTATATATTTTGTTCAAAGATTGCATATATCGTTCTTCTGTTTAGATAGATGAATTGATATAGAGAACTCTCGATTAATAAAAAGAATTCCATTAACTCAACATTTCATCACTTTGGTTTAAAATGAGAAGGAGAATGTATCAGGTTTATGGTTTAATCTTTAGCTATGTGTGGTGCTGAAAATGAGTTAAGGAATGTAGAAGATTTATGGTTTCTTAAATTTCCATGCGTAGACATTTGCATGGTGTAAAAGCCGATATAAATGTTCTATTGATTGCATTGATATACATTTAATAAAACCTAGTTCTAACTGCCGAAAATTTTGGAGTAAAAATCAATTTAGGAAAGTTTTATAGTTAAGGAAATTTACAAACTACTTAAATATAGGTTTATTAAATAGTTCAGTGGCATTTGAATGTAAATAACTTGAAAACTAAGGGATAATTTATATATGTACTTCTATTTTAATAATATAGATGCGTGACTACGTGTGTGACAATTTGCTCATATAATAATTTATGCGACTATAAATCTACACACCACCACGAAAATTTATTGCTAATGAAAACTACGATATTTACATAGTTATATATATATATATATATATATATATATATATATATATATATATATATATATATATATGTTATATATATATATATATACATATGCTTTCTATTATTGTAACAATCACTGAGATTGTCCAAACTGAAGCTTGGGAATTTAAAGCGTTGAAGTCTTCTTTATAGAAAAGAAAGAACGGTTTGCAAATTGAATTTTGAGTTTCGCTCGGTTGTTTCATCATTGATGGATCCTCCTTGTGGAATACTAAGAAGAATATCTATGTAGAAAACTGCCATATAAGAAAAAACAAAATAGACGAAGAATCAAAACGGCCACATAAGAAAAAACAAACTGCCCTATATAGAATAACCATTGTATCTGTTAATATTGCTGGAGTCCAACAACTTTCTTACTAGAGTGATTCCTTAATCCTTAATCACTGAGCATATCTATAGTCTACTATCATAGAACCATTGCTCTTCATTTAGTTTGTAGCTTTTGATTCGGAGAGAACTTTCAAACTGAATATTTTCTGTTTGGTGTATATTGGAAATACTGTAGCCTTGTCCATTGGTTTCAGTTTCGAAAATCAATTTGTGAAAGTGACAAATAAGAAAATAATATTCGTATTTATCAATTTGCATAGGATTAAAAGGGAAGAAAATATGAGGAACGATGTTAAATCATACTCTATAATCATATAGCAAAAGAAAAGGACAAATTCACACAAGATCCCAACAACCTCTAATATCAATGGAGAGGAAATAACACTAACATGTGCAACACTACTTACATAAATATTTAACATTGCTCATAGAAAAGGACATAAATAAAATGACAAATTTAATTTAATTGATGCAGACGTACATGCAAAAAGGTGCCTCGAAATCGACCTGGAAGTGATGCCGCCTTTGTCTATTACTCAATTTTTCTTTTTGCAACACTGATTCAATCATTAAAATTTGCTGAAGAAGACATCTCCTAGCTATGAAACAATCTCCAAGACTATGTTACAAGCATAATCACAACCCTGGAGAAGAGGAAATACTAAAAGAGCATCCGTACTTTATTTTATTTTGGATTAGATAGGGAGGAACATCAAATTGAATGGTTTGCAAGATATTGGTTTGTATTTTAACTACATGTTATATGCTTTCATTCATTTGCTTCCAAAAAAAAATTCCAGTGAACTTAAGGATAAAATCAGAGATCTGAGTGTGAGGAGACTATTGAAACACGAATCGAGGAGGAAAAAGATCCAATGGGACAAATCTTATCGCATCTAATATAAATAGGTGTTTTTTTCTTCTTGTAATTATATTTGAAAACTCCCAAACCTTCTATTATAGATCTATTTAGATGGTCCTCTTTCTTTTAAGTGCAGCTAGCAAACTATGAGCAACAAATTTCATTTTTTATATTATAGCATGAAAGTTGACAATAAGTAGATAAAAATAGAAAGCTGAATGGATATATATAGATTTTATTTGTTAGTATAGCTCTGTTATTGTTAGCAATCCGAAGGCAAACAGATAAAATGCGAGGTATAAAGGATGTATATGTAATGGTTTTGAACAATAACTATATCTTAATAGTTTTCTGTTGAAATTAAGAAATTTTGAAAGGCTAAACACCAACAATAGTGACCACCAACACGTGACAAATATTTCAAAATTTGTTTTAACAATTAAAAGAGGATGCTACATTTTACTATAAAAGAAAAATATTTGGCGAAAAAGTCGTCAAATAAAACCATAATAGAACAGGGGAGGACCACGTAGGTTCCCATTTGCACGTATTTTGGATTTTTCAAGTTGCCCTCATGGTTAAGATTTGAGTCCAAAATCCACTATTTTACATAATGTTGTATATATTATGGTGCAGAAAGCAAGAAAAAAAATTCATTTATTTGTATTACGTTCATATAGTGTGAGCTAACGACAGCTTGCTTTGAATATGAGAACGTGAATGTTTTAAACTTTCTATTAATATAATGTAAAACTGCATTATGTATGTATATATCTATATATTTGTCTGTTATGTGATTTATACCAAAATATCTACATTTCATATACATACAAGTGCATACCATGATTTCAAATTAATTTTGAAATTGTATCTTATTTTATAAGTTTAATACAGTGTATGTTTCTTTTTTTTGAACAAAAAAGATATGTATATATATATATATATATATATATATATATATATATTTCTTTTTTATCTAATCAGTTTCTTTCTTATCCCTTTTTTTAATCGAGTGAAACTGTAAAATGTATAGAGTAGTTTTCTCTCTTTCAAAAGTAAATCCAAAAGTTTACTATATATAGACGAAACATTCCCGTACTATGTACGTGACAATTCAAAGGAAACAATCTAAGCTTTTTTTTGTGTGCAACAGAAACAATCTAAGCTATATAGCTAGCAAGCAACTGATTCCTAGAATTATTATTCCTTTTTTTTGTAACACATACTAGAATTATTATTCCTGCAACAGAAAAACTTGCATATTTGTTCGATCAAGGTTGTTTTTTTAATATCAAGGTGACTTTTAGTAAATTCAATATATGATTGGTGTCTAACAGAGTAGTAAACTCACTTTTTTAAGTAATCAGTTTTAAGACATATAGCGTGAGTACTTTATTAACTAAGATCAATCTGAACTTCAGGTGAGTGCGGTTGGGACTTTGAAATCAGATAGGGAAAACTTTACATATCATTTTCTTATATGTTTTATACATAACATTCATTTAAACCAATGCTATTGGTTCAACTTCTCCAATATGAAAATTATTTAGTGTCAACTCTATATATTCAGGTACATAAAGATGTTGAAAAGTAAATATAAAGCAGTCCAGTCTTGGGGTAGTAAAAAAGAAATGTGAAACGAGAGAAGGATTGAAGATGAATGCAATGCATGGAATAGTGTGTGGAAAAGGCAAAGCACATGCTCCACAAAGTTGCGTGAGGGGTAAGTATCACTCTTCTTGTGCCATATTTACTCTTTACTTTTTGGGTGAAAAATAACAAACGCCCTCTCAGCCGTTGGATCTCTTTCTTCCTTCATCATGCTTCCGTCATCCTATTTGGTCCCAGGGCATCTTATACTCCCTCCGTTTCTTAATAAGTGTCATTGTAGAGGAAATTTTTTGTTGCAAAATAAGTGTCGTTTTAGGTTTTCGATGCAGAATTTATTGATTTTATTCTGCAGATTATTTTTCTATTGGTTGAAATATGAGTAAGTGTATGGGTAATAGTGTTTTTATATGGAAAACATGCAAAATTAAATGATTTCTTAATCTGCGTGAATAATGTCAGAATGACACTTATTCAGAAACAGATGGAGTATTATACTAGTATTCAGTTATTATATATTTTTTACTTCGGATTTGCAGCTTCCTTTTGTTTCGTTTTTTTAAAAAGTTGCTTCCTATTTCCCAAATAGAATTTAGAAAATTTAAGAGCTCAAAAGCTACAAATCTGTCATCAATGTATATATAAACTGCATTAGTTTCCAAGAAGAGATTATATGTTTGATTTTTCAATCTTGCTCAATAATGAATATGGATCACTAGTTTTGTTTTCTTCCAAAACTATGTCAGGCATAATATCTTTTTAATCAGTATTTGAAAACGCTGGAGTTTTATAGAATTTAATATATTGTCTTTTCAGAGGTTAGGTTAGATGAATGAAATAAATGTTTATAATATATGAACATTAAATAAAAATTATAAGAATATATAATTATTTAAAAATATCGTTTTTCCTTCTCAAACGAGCACAAGATCAAACATGCTCGTCCTAATTCGGTGGTTTTATAATATCTTCGGCAGCTATACTGCTAGTCTTTTACTCCTACGTGCATATTAGACATCCCGATAATATTTTTCATTTTATTTGCCTAAAATAGACCCAATAAACAAACATAGTACACGCAACATTTAAAAACAAAACAAAGATAGAATACATCGAGGGCAATACTGAGCAAATTCACCCATATATATACATATTACCATCATCAAATATATATATTTATATATATATATATATATACTTTTAAAAAGACCGAATATTATTTGTTGTTGTTTTTCTTTTTTCTTTGAGAAAGAGCTAATATTATTTTGTTGTTGGAAAAAACCTTGTAGAACTTGATACCGCTGCAGTACCAATGGCTAATGCCAAGCCGTGTTCATGGACGCCAAAAATCGTTTGAATTACCTATAAACAAAACCTTAGCTGAAAACCTAAAACTAACACTGATGACGAATGCTAACGTATCATATCTATCAATTGGGTCGAAATTAATAAGGACACTATCATTGATTTCTTCTTTTGGTAACATTTGGAGAAGCACGCAAAGAACATAATGTTTTTCCAGTATGCTATAAACAAGTGACATCATAGAAGTTTGATGATTTAACTTTTTTTCCAATAGTTGCATTTTATTTTCAAATGGTCAGATACTAACTCAAAATGGGTTTGATTCCTTGGGTTTTCGTGTAGCCTAACATTTCCTTTTTGAAAAATTAACTTTTAGTTCTTCTTCTTGTCTAGAGCATCCTCCTAATCACCCTACCTCACCTGAGCATAACTTTTCATTTCCACTGAAATATACACAATTAACATCTCGTAAACCAAAAATTTAGAATTTTTCCTATAAAAATACCAAGTAAAATGGAAGCAACACCAATACTATACACACTTAAAAGTCGTGGGATCCAAAGTGTTCAAGAAAACTAATACTCATAACTACATAGATATTATGATATAGAGATATGAGAGACAAATAGAATAAATAAAAAAGGAGTTGTCCATATAAAAATACGGAATACAGGAAGAAGTAGAAAAAGTAATAATGATGGAAAAAGATAAAACATCACGCAAAACCTTAAAAGAAAGTCGTCTAGTTGTCGTGTCTTGCTCTCTCCTCAAATAGTATTTGCCGAAGTTTTCACGTCAAATTTTTAACCCTAAAAAAAATTCATCTCTCCTTTGTATCATACTATATTAGTACAACGAGTACCCACCTTTCTCTTTCACCTAACCTTCTCGTTTCTCTTACTCTCCCTCTTTCGCTTTCTTTCTCCTAGACAAAAAAAAATGTCAGTCAACCATTACTCCACGGACCACCACCACACTCTCTTCTGGCAGCACCTCCGCACCACCGACGCATCCGATACAACCGCTGCCGCCACGTGGCTCAACGAAGACCAGAAAGAGTCTCTCTTCGAGAAAACTCTCACACCAAGCGACGTCGGCAAACTCAACCGGCTCGTCATACCAAAACAGCACGCGGAGAAATACTTCCCTCTCAATGCCATCTCCAATAATGCTGACGCGTCTACGGAGAAAGGGATGCTTCTAAGCTTCGAAGACGAGTCAGGCAAGTGTTGGAGGTTCAGATACTCTTACTGGAACAGCAGCCAAAGCTATGTGTTGACTAAAGGATGGAGCAGATTCGTCAAAGACAAACAGCTTGACCCAGGTGACGTCGTTTTCTTTCAACGACAACGTTCTGATCCCCGGAGACTGTTCATTGGCTGGCGTAGACGTGGCCAAGGCTCATCCTCCGCCGTCAATCCGACGTCGTATTCGGGTTCCATGGCGGCTGCTCCTTCGTATCTCCAAAGCCACGCCTCTAGTAATTACTCTAATCCTCCACCACACTCAGAGTATTCCCACTACGGTATGTTATTTTCTTACTAGGTAGTTTTAGTTTCTTCGATTGTAGGGTTAATCTTATGCTGTCGGGATAATTACAACATTAGACACCTAAGTATTTTTATTTATAGTTTATCACGTAGTAGTATATGATAATTATCATTAGTACCACACGATATGCTGGCATACTGCCCATTACGTGCCTATTAACAACATGAGCTAAGTAACATTCTTTTACTACTATACAGCTATGATTATATTTTTCATTCTAATTGAAAAAGACCCCGACAATTTCTAAACTCTTTCTAGTATTACTTATTATTATCTCCAAGTTGTTATTATTACAACAATAAACGCGCACTGAACAGCGCGTGTAGAATACAGTCCAATACCATGGGACAAACGTGACTTTTGTTCAGTTGTGTTCGTGTTTTTTTTGTTTGTTACCTACAATAAATTAAAGAAGGCCACGTGTCGTTACTACAGGCGCCGCCGTAGCAACAGCTTCGGAGACTCACTCAATACCATCGTCTTCCGCCGTCGGTAGCTCAAGGACGGTGAGGCTTTTTGGTGTGAATTTGGAGTGTCAAATGGATGAAGACGACGGAGATGATTCTGTTGCCGCCACGACCGCCACCGAGTGTCCTAACGGTTATTATGGCCAAAACATGTACTATTATTACACTCCTCATCCGCATAACATGGTAATTTTGCTTTTTACCTTTGAAATGTTACGAGTTTATACTATCAATCATTTTGGCTACATAACATTATCATTATGATTATATGATAATTATAAATACAGATGGTGACGCTGTTTCTCGAGATGAGACAGCTGAAGTTGTAATTTAATAAACAAGTACTGATTAGGAGAAATTTTTTGGGTTAAGTGTCGATATAATTAAGAGTAATCAGGAATCTGTTGAGAGACTAGAGACTTTTGAGCAGTCGCACATGGCCGCTTTGTTAGTGACTTAACCCTGCTTCGTATTAATTATTTATTTTGTCTGAGCCCACTTTCATTTATCTTTTAATAGAAGACAACTAATTAATAAAGTACAAAGTATATATGATGGTCTCTGCAATTAATGTTGCTTTGTTCATTCTAACTATGCTAAGGAAGTGTTAATTGTTAGGTTTGATTGTTGGAATAAGGAAATGTGTACAACAAAATCGATATTTATTTATATGCATGTTACATAGTATCTTTGTTATAAAACAATGATAGTGATAATTTTTGGAATAATTTTATAAAAACAGAATATAGCTTTCACGGGGGATACGATGAAGCAGCTTGGAGATAGACGAGGATGAAAGATCCAAAGAAGTGACAAAGAATTTGGAATTGACTTAAAGCTTTTCTGGGACCAGACTTTGCGCATTCTCTATAGCCACAGAGGCCCATTTTCTGGAAAAAATTGTATGCAATTTTTAATAAAAATATCTCATTGGCTTGCGTACCGTATGTAACTAATTTGGAAAATAGAAAAATAAATTGCTGAATTTTAGGTTACCTCTTTTTTTTTTCTCTTACTTGCAAAGTTAGAAGAAAAAATGGAATATCAGAATACATCTCATGATGATGTGTCCACACATGCATATGTATAGTTGTACTTGTCTAATGATGAGTATGTATACATTTTCTTCTGGTGAAAGATGAAATCGGGAAACTGATGAGATTATCATATAAAAGGTGGGCCAAATAAATGATGTTTGTGGTATTGGAAGTACTATAGTTATGCTTTTACCTTTTCACTACCTTCTTTGATAGTTTCCACTTTTCTTGTTGAACATTGCCATTGCAATGTAAGGCATGGTTCAATTCAAATAGTTCAACCAAAGATCAAATCAATCAAGTCACATATATACTAATTTATTAAACTGGAAGTAGTGCAAGACATGTATTTTACTATGTATTTTATTTCCGGGGGTCTACAATTTATCGACAAAAAGAGAAACTTTAAGAGAGTCCTACAATAACCTGTTCTTTTTCATGTACTAAGGTCAGATGAACAGTGAGTCATCTGTTGAAAGCAATCACCTGTTCATGTACTGCTTCTTATAGTGAGTGCTCTTCAACATTTTATCATAAAATTAAATATAAAAATCAATCATTGGATCAGTTATCCACCTCCCATGTGCTTCCAAAAAGAGCTTGTGGTATGATCCAATGATATCTTTAACTAGCACCTACATTGTTTCTTCATCAGCTAGCTATATCTCAACAAATCTGTAAACATGGGTTTTACAGTCATGATCTGATGATACGAATATGCTTAACTTTCCTAAAGTTTAGACTCATCGATTTCATTTTCCAAAAAGAGATTATAGTCACACAAAAGGACTAATCCCAAGGCTGCTTTCGGTAGTGAGGCCTAGTAGCTACAGCTTCGTTATGACTTATCGATAAGCGAAAAAGCAAATTGCCATCTCTACAATCATTTCAGTGTATGCTTCGTCAAAAAGAATCTCTCAAGACTATCTGCGTATGGCACCAAAGGAGGCTTGATTAGACAGAAAGTTTCCATAACACAGATGGTAACAATACAACCTTATCATGGACCACTCACTAACTACAAATGCTCGGGTTGTATGCGCACATGTTCCAACATTGAGTGCAGTAACACTGCTCATCTCTAAGGCAGACACATCTGTCGACTTGACAGCATGGGTTGATATTCAACAGGTAATGCATAATATATTTGAAACGACTTTTTTGTTTCGATTCAGGAAAGATACTTACTTGTTGACTTGAAGGCTAACTGATCTCCGCCCAATTGGGTTTAGTGGCTTTACAAGTGGGAGAGGGACCCGTTGGACATGCGCCATTATCACTAGTCTTTCTGAGGCTTTTGGCTACATTTAAGATGCTCAGTGGCGCCTCTCCTGCATTAGGGATCCTGCAAATAAAGTGTTGATTATAACAAGACTTAAAGTACAGCTCTGAATCGACTGCTCAACTTTTCCTCAAATCTATCTGATATCTATGCTTTTTTTTTAATAACTTCGAGGCCCAGCCAACTTTTCTGAGACAGCATTATGTGAAGACTATTACAGATAGCATGGATTTTAATCCACTAACAATGCATTTGGTTGAGATCAACAGTACTTTTAACTTCGGAAGATAAAAATGTGTATAGGAAATCACAAGAAAGAAAAACTGAATTATTTTCCAACCAAAAAGTAAGAGTTGCTTACTACTTTTTCAGCGGGTTGAAACAATCGCCTGTGTCCCTGATATAGAAGAGGTATTCCTCCCTGCAATGAGCCAGCTTGTGAGCAGCAAAGGTCCTTGAGAAATGAAAATCTAAATAAGCTGAAGAGAATCAAAACCCATGACAAACATATAATCATTAACCTTTCCTCTCGGCAGCAGTCTAACAATGAAGATGCTTTCAAAAGTGAAAAACTGGAACTTTAGATCTATGACAAACATTTTTTCAAGCTAAATATTATCCTTTATTACTACAAGTTGCTACACAAATAGGCTAAATTTGCGCACAGGGCTAGTACATCATCACAATCTCTGGATTCTTGTGGTACAATAAAAAAAACCAAGATCTAGCAAAACACATACTCGCATCCACCTAATGAATAGTAATGGTCATGTAGTCTTTTCAGATTTGTCGGATGATTCATCTTTAGGGACCTGAGACTCGTCTTTGCTCTGCATAGTTTGTTGAAGACCCTCATGGTAACCTTTGATAAAGCTTGCAAGAGCATCTTTGTAATTAGAAGCTCGTGTCATGTACACACGGTGTAAGGCAGGCCTTAAAGTCTCCATGCCACCTCTCGCAGCCACAGCTGTAACAGAAAATAAATGAAAAAAAAAACATGCGATTATGAAAGAAAACGATAGACAACAAATTATTCATAAAGTCAATAAACACCAGTTGTTACCAAGATCTTCCAAAACAGAGGGATCTTTCTCCTCAGTATCTTTGGATTGTTTCTTAGGTTCAGCATCACCCTGCTTCTTGTAATCATTTGGACGAAGCTCAGGACCTATATCACGCACCCAGCTTGCACCATAAAGCCTCGAAGCTTCCTTCAACACCTAATTTACAAAAAAAACATTAAGATTTCATCTAATGGTTAGCACTGAGATTGTTTTCATCTAAAGGAGAAAGCACTAATAGACTACTATGAACACAGTGAGAAGCGAATTACAGAGCTCTCCTATCAATGCTAAATCACAATATACATGATGAATTTCAAATGATTCAAGATTCTATATCATCTGTTGATTATAGATGTAACTGAAGGATTCAATCACTGTAAATCGAGCAGGAAAACAAAATAGAGTGAAGGAATAATCTCACGAGAAAGCGCTCGTGCCAAGTCAATTTGCGGCGTTTAACGACGTGAGGAGGATCGGGAAGTGACGAAGGTAAGACGATTTCTTTGAGATCGTGACGGATGTAATCGGAGACCTTACGATACACAACCTTCAGCTTCATCTTCCCGGAGAATATCAGAAGCCGTTCACAGTCGTCGATAGCAGCTCAGCTTGTATCTTCTTATTTTTATTGGGCTTTTAATGGGCTTTTAACATAACAATGCGTTTTTATTATATTGGGCTTTTGACAGAACGCGACACATGGAATGTGATTCTGTCTATACACAACTCTTTGTTAATGAATTATGGTAGAACAAAGTGAGGTATAAAGTGAAAATTAGCATCTTGATCGAGTCAATGGTTCTGTTTCGTCGCTGCCTTCCTCAGGCTCCGTTTCATTTTGCATTTGCTTGACCTGCTCCAGCTGTCTTAATAGGTTCAATCTTTCGGATCCGTATGTTGAAGGTATCTGAACAAAGACAGATGTTTTGTCAACTTAATAATCAAAGAGATGAGAGAAAAAGAAAAATACAAAAGTAAGAACATTCACCAAGCCTGGCACATATCTTTGAATTGCAGCAAGTATAGCCGCATGACCAACTGGTGTGACCTGTTTTGACATAACCATACCCATTAGATTAGTTCAACAACTCAAAACACATTGCCAGGGATGATCATCAAACCAATGCGGACGGAAGTTTAGTTTTTAACTCACAGGAAGAATCATAAGAAAACCAATGGGAAGAACTGATGCTAAGTCAGTCACGGTTCTTCGCAGAGCTTTCTTTTCTTTCTCTGTTAATTCATCTCCTGTTACAGACCTCCGAAGCAGTTCCATCGCAGCAGCTGAATCAGATCCGAGAAGCTGAGTACCTTGCCACACGTCCTATCAAAAATTATCACAGTAACTAAGTCATGAAGTAGACAAAATGTCCAGGAAACAAAGATGATCAGAAAAAGCTGGGTGCCATGAAGGCTTGAATGACTTTCATACTGTGCTTGTTTCTTTGATCTTTTCAATGACTCTTTCTTTCTTTGAGCTCTGGACCAACTCCATACCTTTCATACTACTGCTTGACGTAGAAGGGTCCCCAGAGGTACTTCCCTGCAGAACGTGTTAAATTGATATATTTACTAAATGTTTCAAAAGATAAAACATCTTGCAGCAAAGTCTGGTTACAACTAACCTCTTCGTTAACCGACTCATCTGTACTTCCTTGGACCCGCTTCTCCAGCTCTATCAGTTCATTCCTTAGAAGTTCGAACCGATAGATCTCATTGGGTTCGGAATCCACGCTTTGAACCTTTTCTTTAGATTTCTCAATACATTCATCTGCCTGCGTATTGTTTAAGGGTCCAAAGATATTAACACAGCATCTTCCAACTTGGTGAAAAACCAAATTAGAAATATCAAGTACTGATAAGCGACACGTATAAGCAGAAGTATCCCCAGAGATATTAGGTGTAAGATATGCTTCACAGAAGATAAAAAATTAAAGAGTACCAATAAGTTGGGAGCAAACTTCCTCCTTAAGAGACCCCAGAATCCACGATTCATACTGATGTAGATGCAAAACAATATATAAGTTTCAGCAAGAGAATAAAGGGGAACCTACACCTTATAACTCATAAACAAACAAAATTATAAAATAACATACCTTGTGCCTTGATCAACAGAACTAATTGAATTCTTTGTATCGCTTCCGTTTAGATTCTGATTTCTTTCCCCAGAGGACTCCTGAGAGTCACTGCCACCACCTCCCTGAGTCAACCATATGATCCTTTTAGTCTTCCACACATTTTTCAGATAACGAAATGCACTCTTCTGTATTTGTTTTCATATTATAGGCACCAAGACTGATAACACACTTCCTAAGAAGGGCTAAAAAACTCAAGGGCCAGCACTTAAACATCAATCATCAAGGGAAAGGTCTGAAAGAAAAAGTAAACACCTCTTGCAGGGAATCTGCTTTGGCTCTGAAAGACGCCTCCAAAAATTCAGCCTCTCTCTTAAGCTTCCGTATTTTCTCTAGATCAGAGCAAGCGGCTTTTACTTCTTCTTTTCCAGAGGCAGAGCTTGATGCATTCAACTGTTGTAGCAAGCTTTCCAGTCTCACAAGAGCTTCATCTACACTCTCTAGAGCCTGTGAAACAAGTGCTGTTAGTAGTTATAGTACTTTTGATAGTCACCAGAGTTTTAAGCAAACAAATCTGGATTCAAATAGTGTCCGGAAAAGTAAAGTGATTTTTCATGACTAATACATAGAATCACAACCTTGTCAAATGAGCTTGACTCTTGAGTTGATAATGCATTCATGTCATTAAGTCCTGCTTCTGTTACTACCAAACTGCATCACACATTATCCAATTGTATACTGTCAATTGTTAATTATAAAGGCATGTTCCATAGCAAGGATGCAAACATGCAAAGCACACAGAGTTGGATATGTGAATCGTTCCGGTGATGGATACACAACATGTCTTTCTACACCCTTCATTAGCTTACCTTGATATCCCCAGTTCTTCCTTGCACTTAATTAACTTGTTGTGCCTAAAAAATCAAAAATGAAAATCAGTTGATCGTCAATTTATTCGTTAACCATCCAAAATTTTGATAAACCAAAAGGATACCCCTTGGATAAGAATTTTGCTGCCTTGACATTAGAAGGATTCTCTGGCCATTTGCTGTATTTAATAAAGCTCTGTAGCCAATAAGAGCAAACATCAAATATTTGAGGAAGAGCATCATCGTAATTAGGTGGCCCTTCTGGTCTGCTCTTTTGACCATGTGCTTGTTTGGCTGGCTGGGGCTCCATTTTATTTGGATAGAAAGGAAGCCACTCTAGTTCTTCACAGACAACCTACACAATGAATTTTCATGATAAGATTAAAATGGAAAAAGGAAAATTCCACCAATGACGGTAGGACTTATGCTTACCTCAACATACAACTGGTATGAACTAATAATTGAAAGTTGAGGATATTGCTGGAGACTTCCACCGATGAAGTGCCTTAACAAAGAAAGTAGCGAGTTGACGTGGTAAGGGTACGGCAAACAAATAGAAGATAAACAATGAGTCACCTGACAATGTCTTCTACAGGATTCTCCCGAGAATCAAAACCATTTGCAGCTAAAAAAGTCTGGGTGCTCCTGCCTAAAGCAATGAAGAATCCAAAAATAGCTAAATCTCTTCCCAGAACCTGGAAAGCATCAGTAACATGTCCTAATAAACTCCCAAGATATTTACACACAAGTTTCACAATCATAGTATGCAAACATACTATGAGTCGTCATAAACTTAAAAACTCTCTTCACTACCTCAATACTTTCAGACGTTGTTAATCTCGACCATATTTTCTCTCGATCAATAGCCTGAAGCAGTTGGTTTTGAATAAGATCGACCCAGAAGACAACCTCATCTGTGGAGCAGTAGTCACTTTTTACTCTGCATGCAGCTGCCCGTGGTCCAAAGTGAACAAGAAACTCTCTACGTAGACCGAGGTTTTTCATTGAATGATAGACCTGAGGAAGTGGAACAAGGTCCACAAATTTGTCCATCAATCTTTCTGTGGTATCTGGAATCATAGAGAAGAAGGGCGTGCAAGACAGTTTTGCTGGACCAAGTTTTGTGACTGCTGCTACGCAATTGAGGGCAAGCACGAGAAGTGACTCATCTATCTCATTGCTTGCAGATGAGGACTTTCCTTTGGCATAGCTGAAATCAACCAAAAAGCATCGTCACATTCCAAAAACGTAGTGTTTCACAGAACTTATTGATATGAAGAGAGTCAAAAGAAACGACATACGCGGAAGTAGCAGCAACAAATCGTTGGTCCCTTTCAAAACAATTCACGAAAGGTGTAACTGCAGAAGGAACTTGGTCAGACCAAAACCATTCACTAGCTTCAGGGTGACTGGAAGATATTTTATCCCGCATCACACTATCAAGGGGAGCAGCTTGGCGAGATAAACTGCACAATGTGACAATTTCTAGTAACGCTCAATGAGATAAGTCTTAAGCATTAAGAGAGTCATGTCGTACCTCCTTTGCACAAATACATTAAGATCTTTGTCTCTGTTGTTTCCTCTAGATGAAACCTCAATTGCAGCTTGTAGTAAGGAATACACTGAACCCTGAGAATGATGAATGAATTTAGCTATTATAGCTAAAAATATGACAAGAGATACTTGTGGAAGCTAAATACAATGGGACAAGAATCCAGTTGCATACAGCCCTATCATGGAACCTTGGCTGGGTGCAAACAAATCAACTACTGTAACTTATCGGATGCATTGAAGTGGAACTAAAAGGGGTACATACCTGATAAGAAAATGTCTTAACCCATGCATTTGTATCGACTCCCAACCAAGCTGCTGAAAACCATGGTAACTTGGAAGAGAAAACCTTCTTTTTAAGCGCAAGTTCAAAAGTTCTGGCAGCATCATGCAAAGACTGAACGAGTTCATCGCAGTTGTTTTCATCTTGAAGAGATCTACTGAGTCTGGCCCTCATCTCCTCAACATCATCGCTATAAGGAGGAGTCCCATTGACAGCCACACCGTCGTCGTTGTCGGCAGATGCAAGGAGAGAAGGCTGCATTGTCCTCCGCGATTATTATACCAGCTTATATTCTTGTTTCCAAACAATTTCCTATGAAGAGAGGTCCTTGCGTTTTTCCAAGCAGTTTGATTTGTAATCCAATTCTACCACCCTTCTGCAAGAGAGAGACAAATGTAAAGATTAATGAACAAGAAAAGCAACAAATCAATCGTGGATCAGCCTATGCAGATTAACATTGTACAAGAAGCTCAGCTAAATATTCTCTCCAACATAGCTTCCTTGCTGTTTAAGGACCAAAACCTCAACTTATTAAAAATCACCACCAAAACACTTGACTTGCACACATATGACTAAATTCCTCAGAGGACAACGTAACGAGAAGTGAACTACAATGTTAATGAATATTCACCCAGGCAAAAATAAAAGCTCTTATAAGTGCAGAAAACACATTCATATTCAGCTCCCATTACCAATTTCCCGTTAAATACAAAGCAAGATCACGAAGACCATAAAATCGATAAATACTACATTCATATTCAGCTCCCACAACCAATTTACGTTGAATACAAGCAAGATCATGAGGACCATTAAATCGATAAATACTAGTAGGTTTTCTGCTATGGAATTTCACGAAAGTACCATAAATATCGAAGATGCACAAAGAAAACAAATAGAAGGAGATAATCTGCAAAGCTTTGGGTGGTTTAGTTACCTTCACGATACGAGACCGGGCCGTTTAGCTTAACGGGCATCTACCATGAAAGCTTTCAGAAGGAAAACCAAATTCAGCGGCGAATATCCTCTCGAATTTTGGTGGATGACGAAGAGATTAAAACGAAGCAAAACGAAATATCGCTGGGCTTTGAATTGATGCTTATATTTGGGGGAGGAAGGAGAAAGGGGATGATGATGTGGCAATACGAGGATCTCTATCCATATAGAAGGCCCGAATATTTATTTTCGATACGAAATTTTCTTGATTGTTTAACAAACACGGAATATGATTATTTGATTATCATCTGTAATGAAAACGCGATAACTTAACTACTTTTAAGTTCTAATTCCACACAATCTAACAAAAGATTAAGGCCCTGATTGGCAAAGCAGATGAGAAAGCAGTAGCATTATGCTATAAAAGCAGTATGCTGCAGAAGCTGTATGCTTTTGCTAAACTGCTTAAAAGATTGATTGGTAGAGCAGTATGAACATGCTATTAAAATTTATTATTAAAAATAATATATAATATATAATATATTTATATATAATGAATATATTTGTAATATATATATATATATATATATATATATATATATATTTAAATATAATATAATTAAATAAATTATATAAATCAAATTATATTTCAAATGCAAAATATTATTTTTAAAAATAGATATTTTAATTTAATATATATATATATATATATATATTATTTTATATATTAATATATATAATTAGTTATTTTATTTACTAGTTTTAAAATTATGTTTACAATTAAAACTTTATTTTTAAAAAAAAATCAATTAAAATATCTATTTTTAAAAATAATATTTTGCATTTAAAATATAATTTAATTTATATAATTTATTTAATTATATTATATTTTAAAATATAATTTAATTCGACAAAAAAATTATTTAATTTATATTATTTATTTAAAATATTATTTATATATAATATAATTTATATTATTAATTTATTAAATATATAACTAATTTCATAATTTATATAATTAATTTATCTAATATATATAATTAATTTATCTAATTTATATAATTAATTTAAAATATAATTTATATATTAGTTTAATTAAATATAATTAAATTAAATTTCAAATGTTAAAAAATATTTTTAAAAAAATATATTTAAATTGTAAATTTATTGTAGAAATCAAAATTTTATTTTTTAGATATAAAAATGATTTTATGATATTATTAAATAAAATAAGTGAACTAATTATATATATTTCTTAAATTTATAAATTATAAATGCAAATGCTCTTCCAAAAGCTTCATATGAGAGCATTTGCTAGAGAGCATTTAGAGAGCATTAGCATTTAGTAAATGCTCTTCTAAATGTTTTTGTACCAAATGTTGATTGGATAATGTAGAGCATAACGCTAATGCTAATGCTCTACCAATCTTGGCCTAAGAGATAAATGAAGCAAGAGCAAGTGGAAAAGTTTATAACGAAGCTTGCTCATGTCTCTACGGTCTGCACACAACCAACCATACATCTATCATAATCCAGCATTTTCTTTTGCTATTTTCGATTCGGTTAGTCGACTTTTAATCTTTCAAACGCTGGTTCAGGCAGACCCTCAAGGCTCTAGCTACTAATAAAGTAATAAGTCACAAAACTCAGCTTCGCCTTAAGCAGTTTGGTGGTGCCTTCATCTCCTCGTGTACTTTAAACTTCTTTATTATTATTATTATTCTTAACATTAAAAAAAAAAAACAGGTTCCAAAAACTTTATTTCAAGTTTCCAACAAACCAGTAGATCATAATATCCAAATGGGAAACAACAAGGAACTAACAAAATCCTTATTGCTACTAGTTCAACCAATGCGCTAACTAAATGACCTTGAGTCTGTGATCTAATTTTCAGAAAAAGATCGCCCTAATTTCCAACCTGAAAGTGATCTATATTGCTAAGAGATAAGACAATACTCTGGAAAAAACTTTATGAAGCCTCAATTTTCCATCCACGCTCAGCTAGATCTTGAATCACACGCTTTGCTGCTTCAGCGTTATCGTTAAGAGGAGTGTAACTCCACTTCTCAACCATCTTGACATACATGAAAAATCCAAGTATAAGTTAACGTCAGAATTCACAAAAGAAAAAAAAAACGAGAAGGATGTCGCAGATTAAAGCTATCATGTAGTACAAAGCAAAATCTGGAAGAGAGTTACATCTTCTTTGCCGGTTAAAGGCCGAACAGCTCCTCTTTCGCGAAGGGTCTTCTGGATCTCTGAGAATTTCCACGTACACCGTTCAGCACCCACAACATACACTGGTTTCCTGTGTGATGAATAAAAGAGTCAGTATCATCTAGAGAATGAGAAAAAGAAAAAGGTAGTACATACCCAGTAGTACATGCCTCGCTCAACATACTTATAGAGTCAGCAGTTATGGTAAAAGCATCGGCTAAAGCTAGATGCCCCAAATGCGGATTAGGTTCTGAGAAATGCAAGAAGAGAAAGCATCAGACTTTGACATGGATAAGTTGTTAATAACAAAAAATAATTCACCTTTTCCATCCCAAATGCAGACCTTCGGGTTAGACTTCAGTTCTCTAGTTATTATCTCTTTGACCTGAAGAAAGATCGAGAAAACATGATGACCATATCCGCGGCACATGAATGTGTTGTTTTCTAGAGAGATACAACTTACCTTCTTCGGTGTTCTTCTTGAGAAAGATATTCTTAGGCTTCCACAGCTCCAGAGGATACTGTGAAGCATACCACAGAGTTGCTTAGCAAGATCAACACCATACAAACAATTCCCTACACAAAAGTAACGAAAAAACAAAGGTTCAATCGCAGTTATAATGACAACTCAAGTTAAAGGCGTGCGTGTTTACTTGTAGGTCCTCCAATATTAACAACAACCAAAGGCTTTGACAGCGAGGCAAACTCGTCCTTCCATTCCAAAGCAGCATTTCTCAGAGTAGAAGAGTCCACGTTGTGAAGAGCTCCAGTAGTCAGAAACTGGATTTCACAATTCGAGCGTGTTAACAATTGATTGCTATCAGAACGCTTTTAATGAACATTGAAAATGACACATACCACATTTCTACCTGGAGGTTCACGTGGAGTCACCCATGGCCTGAGAAAGAAAGGGATTTGCCTCTTCCCTTCAGGTGTTAAAGAAAAGTAATCATGAAGAGGTGTGATCACTAGATCAAATCTCTCAAGACGCGACCTTGGATGTTGCACCTGGATGTACAATGGACAAGTAACTCAATCACATAGAACCTGGTCTTCAGAAAGCAATCACATGGAAAAATCTGCTAAAACCATCATACAAAATGATTAAAAAAAAAAAAAAACATAGAAGATTGGTTTTTACTTTTTACTAGGAAGAGACTTAACCTGAACAACAAAGACATACTCCTTAGCTAGTCGTCTTATAGAGCTTGCGACAGAGACAGTTTCACGACCAGATGCCACCACTAACAAGGGACCACTCCTATCATAAGACAAATCTTTTAAGTAGACAGACAACCACATAGCTGATTCAAGATCAAAGCAATAAACTTGTTTTCTAGCAGATTAAACTGTAATTCTTAAGAACAGAACAAATGAGCTTAATACTTGTCAAACGTGCGACGAGCCATGGCAGCAATCTGCTTCGGATCAGCTACCTCAAACACATCCCTGATTCCTACATCCATTTTCAGCAAACAAATCACTACCAAAGTGTCAAATGACGCAGAAGCATTCGATTCAAATCTAAGCTGTACCAGATCTTCTGTCAACAGATTCATTTGTTTTAATGGAGAATCCAGAACATATACATCTGATGAAATGGTCAAGCTTTTTGTAAAAAGAGATAGGAAGCCAATGAAGCAGCCACCTATAAATTCCTCCTCTTGGCCTAGCGACACTCTATACAGTAGAAACAAACTCATAAACATCAAAACATGGATAAAGAGACACACTTTAAATTCTCCGATGAAAGAATAGTGTTTTTTTATTGGAAAGGAGATTACATAGTAGAGGTGGCGATCGTAAAGGCCTAAGGATCGAACAAGGCCGATGCACTGATTCTCCGCGCCGGCGCATCCGTTTCCGATCACAATAGCTCGTTTCACTACTCGGGGGATACCTCCCTGGGGATTATCGGAGAGATCGGTGGCGGTTACTTCCGGTGGCTGTGTCAGTCGCATGACAGTCGAGAGGGAGAGAGAGAGAGAGGTTTTCAGTTCTTTGGTAAAACTGAATATGAACGAACCGATATTGAATTATGAGAACTAACTGAAATCGGAATAAACCGAAAACCAACATAAACCGTAAAAATTGCGCCGAGAAAGTATTATTTTCGTATGAAGTCGAGTTTTGAAATTAATATATGACTTTTGTTATTTATAAACTTTGCTATTATTTATGAAATGATTTGGCTTATGTGTCAGCTTCTCCGTATTTTTTAAGTTTTTTTGCTTATTTGTCATGTTTTCCATGATTTTAGGCTTAATCAATGATTTTCATAAATATTTTTCATATATTTTAATAATTTAAAATATTTGAAAATATGATAATTACAATTTTCACTATACCAATATATAATATTATCTTATTTATTCATTGAATTTTTGATATATTTAGTGAATAATTCTTTATTTAACTGATTACAGATTAATAAGATTAATATTATAAAATTATCTTGAAAAAATAATAAAACAGATTTGAAAAAAGAGGATAATCCCATATATTTACCTTGTTTTTATCTACAGTTATTTTTTATTTTATATATGCATATAATTAGATTTATTATTACACTAAAATATTAAAAATAGTTTTACAAAATATAAAATAAGTTTATTTATATTTTTGTGAACGTATATATCAAGCCAAATATTTTTATAAACATATTAATTTTATTAACGAGGTTTATAAGCTATACCAATAAATTTGATTTATATTTTTTTGTTTATGTGACTTTTTTGTAGTGTTTTTAATTATTATTACGGTTGAAAAATAAGATTTATTTGTTATTTAACTTGAAAATTAATATTTATTTATTTTATTTTAATTTATTTATGAGAATCATATTTAAAAATATTTTTGAAAAATATCGTTTCAAAAAAGAATATTTTCAAAATATTATTTTTTTTATTTACAACATGTACCTTATATGACTTTGTTTTAGTTAAAATTTTTTAGAAGACTATTATATAAAGAAAAGCGTGATTCTATACTTTTTAATAAAATATTTCCAAAATAATTTTTTTAATTATATTTAATAAATCTTGAAAGTTAAAGACCACTATTTGAAAATTAAATAAAAATATTTATCTATAAATTAATATCATTTTATAGAAAATAGCAATTTCTATTTTAGAGTAAAAAATATAGATTGATTATAATTTATTTTTCTCTATTATAGCATTGAAAAATTAAAATAACAATAGATATGAAATTAAAATAACAAAGAAAAAATATTTTTCTCTATTATAGTGTGATTCTATTGATTAATGTTTTGTTTGTCAATATGGTCTGTTTGCGTGTTTATTCAGCTATTATGGGAGGTATTTTAAAATATAATTATCAATATTTTAATTAACAATGATTCATATAATATGTGAAGTTGAGTCGGTTTAACATTATTTTGTTTTTGCTTTATTTTGAGATTTTGATAATTTCAAAATTTTAGCTTGAAAACATCAATTTTTATTAACAATTATGTATTTGTTTATTTAATTAGATAATGGTTTTTAAATTAATATAATAAAACTGATTAAAGTTAACATATATTTTTAAAATAAATATTTTTTTTTGATATTTAACTAATAGCACATTTACTAATAATTATCTATAAGAGAATCATGCCGCAAATGCAGATTATTTAAAATATCTATAAAACTTTATTAGATTATTATGATGATATGTTTTACATGTGTAATAACAAAAATTATATCTTCTGATTAATTTAATGTTTGAAACTAATTAAATAATTTAGATTGATTTTTTTTAAACAATTGTTAAAATTTGAATTAGTTAGATATATATTAGTACCGCACAAGTGTGCGGACCACCATCTAGTATTATGTGATTGATATACAGTGCCGGTCCTGAGATTTTCCGGATCCAATACGAAATTAAAAATATAAGCTTTTAATGATAATAAAATTGTATCTAAAGAAAATAAAATCAAAATCTAAAATTACAATGTGAAGACTACAAAAATTTTACCAGTTCTGAAAGTTATCTTTGTTTCTTTTAATATAAAAAAGTATTCAATTTTTATTTTCTATATGTTTGCTATAGATTTTAGAGTTTATTTTATATTCATTAAGCTAATTAACAACAAAAACAATAATAAAATAGACTATTAAAAATGCAAAAATAATAAAACCCATACCATTGTATCTTGGGTATTGGGTCAGGACCCGACCTGTTAATATACTGTGCTAAACTTGTTTAGAATATGATTTCACCCAACGTTTTCTTATAAAACTGGACTGTTGCTACTTCAACAAATCAACTTGAAATCAGAACATTTTATACGTATAAACACAAGAAAGTTTTTACAGAGAGAAACATCATTCATTTAAACATGCCCAACATTTTGTTCTTGCTCTAGGGGTATTAAATTATTAGAGCTGGCCTTAATAAAACATACATATATATGAACGCAAAACTAAGGTAGAACGGTTAATGCGACAACGCCACTGATTGCCGCTGCAATTGCTCCCACCACGAATCCTGGTAAGTTTCCACCTCCGAAAAACGAATCGAACGGTCCAGCTCCAAGTGACACCACTAATTGTGGTATCACTATTGCCAAATTTAGTACTCCCAGTGATAGTCCTGTACGTAGGGTTGGTAAGGGACACCCGTTTAGTATTTATGTTACAAAATGACGAATAAAATCATAAGTTTTACTTAATAATATAACTTTAGGCAAAAAGAAGCAAAATTAGTACCTTGGCCGGCGCCAGAGCTACTTGATATTATGGAAGCTAGTGCGAAGGGGATACTGAAAGTGACCTAATACCAGCAAAGTGGGTTAATACGTCTGACACAATAATTAACGAATGGTTAATAATTGTAACAAGAGAATGGGGAAAGAGACGAGATGGAGACTTACAGCTAGTGGAATACCAAGAATAGCAAAGAGAGTCAATGCTCCAGCTCTAATGCCATCTGTCGGACCGGCGAATTCACCGGCGGTTCTCCGGTGATCATCAGCCAACTTTGAAACCAAAACAGTCATGCCCAAACACACTGCTAGGATAAAGTTCACAACTCCCCAAAGCCGTTTAGCTCCACCCATTTTCCTACTAATCCATTCAACACCAAGCGACATGATCCCAAGAACGATCGCGTTTAACATCAGCCCCAACGCACCGACGTGTACTCCTTGGTTATAAAGCCTCTTCGGAATCTCGGTTCCTGCCGAGTCTCCACCGTACACCTCACGACCCATCCAGTCGGTATCGAACAAAAGAAAAGGGAACCAAGCGATCCAGTTCAACGCCGTGACGATTATCAACATCCACATGGGACGTTCCATCACCTTGAACGCTCCCAAGATCTCCCCGAAGAACGGAGTTTTCACGTCGGAGTCTTCTTTCTCCGGCGACCATTGCTTGTCCTTCACGTAATAAAGCGACACAACGGTGAGGAGCAGGAGAAGAACGATGGAGAGGAAGAAACAGCTCTTGAGATTCGCGCAGTACACATCGCACGCCTTAGTCATCGTGAACGGAAACATCTTGTGTAGGTTGGTGTACGATCCCGCCGCGTACCCCAAAACGTTTCCCACGGCCATGAAGAACGAGAAAAACGCGTTTGCGGTCCGCGTTTTCCTCGCGTCTCCCGCGGCTAAATCCGCCAAGAAAGCGCGGCAAGGTCCTTGTAGAGTGTTGTTGGCTACATCGAGGATCCAGAAACCAAGAGCGAAGAACCATATGGCACGTACCTTTTCATTGAACCAATGTTAAATTAATTCAAATGATAAAAGAATTATATATTATTACAAAATTGTAACTGATTTTTGAATAACATGTATACCTTCACAGCCTCGTCTAGTCTGTCTCCCGCTAGCTGGCCGAGATCAGCTGCGTACCCGATAAGCAGACCAGCGACCGCCACGAGGACGGCTCCGGAAACGATAAAGGGACGGCGACGACCGAATCTCGAGGTGCATCGGTCGCTGTAGTAACCTACGGTCGGCTGTACAAGCATGCCGGAGATGGGACCGCATAGCCAGATGAGGGAAGCCCACTTGTGTGGGATTCCAAGAAGCTGCACGTAAGGAGTCAGGAGAGAGAGCTGTAGAGCCCACCCGAACTGTATACCGGCGGCGATAGAGGATACAGATATGATTTTTCTCAGCGGCGATGGTTCACCAGTATGTACCACCACCGTGGAACATGACGAAGACTGCGTCTCTAAAGCCGCCTCACTTTTCGCGGCTTGGAGGGAACTCATATCGGCTCACGGTTTGTATTTCTTTTCGTGTGTTTGTGATGCATGAGAGACGAGAGATGTATATAGGCAAAGGTGATCTTTAATTACTGTCGGATTTATTATTCTTGGAATGTATTACATAACTGAATATTCGTTTGAAGTTGCATCACAGCTGTTTTGTGTAAGTAAATATTTGTATCCAGTGCTGTAAACTCACATATCCTTGATAGATAATTTGTTTTATGATAATTTAGTAATGTCAAAACGTAATGTTGGCATAAAACTGTATTAACAAAGATCCGATAGTTTAATCCATTTCCATCGACATTTAATGACAAAATCCAGTTAATTACTTATCTATCCAACGCATATATATCCTTGTTTAGTTTTGTTTTAGTAACATTATTAACATAAATCATTTCATCTGTTATGAATATCATGTTGTGGATGTCCAGCAACCAGGTCCAAATCCATTAGAATATAGTCTAGAATCTTGGCCAATTTATGGCTCAATATGTATTAGGCCTATTAGGGTTTCAACCTTATAACTCCCTATATAAGGAGCACTCTTGTTATCAATAAAGTACACACGAAATTCCCTTACTTTCACAACACGTTATCAGCACGATAGTCTCAACCCTGAAAAACCAAAAACAAATCTGAAACTAGAAAACCCTAATTCCGGCCGCCAACTTCAAACCACCGTATCTCCCTAACCGTGATGACCTAGATGACGAGCCACCTATCAATCTGTAGATCTCGACGAGAAGAAGCCAGATCCGAAAACCACTCGCCGATCGGATCTCAGACGCGTCCGAAATCGCAGTTTTACTAAGCGCCGTCAATTACCTCAAAACCCTAATCCTTGGTGCCGACTTCAAACCGCTGTAACTCACCAACCACGACGAACCAGACGACGAGCCACCTATCGATCTGTAGCCCTTGACGAGTAGAAGCCAACGCCGAAAGCCATTCATCGATCGGAGCTCAGACGCGTCCGCAATCACAGTTTTACGAAGCGCCGTCAGAAACACCAATCAACCAGCAACTCCTTTTCCCTTGGTGGTCCGGTTCAGATCTATTCAAAACTAAGGTAAACTATTCTAGAACCCTAAAAGAGAAGAAACAGATCGAACATGGACTTAATATTAAAGTTATGACATTTAAAATATGCAAAACCCCTAAAACCCTAGATCAATAAGTCCAAACCCTCTCATGAGTAAATCAAAGCTCTTAAACCAAAAGTTTGATCTTGAGATTGTTGATCAATTAAAATCACAGCCTCATTGGCTTGTTGAATCTCGAAAACTCAATTGATCTGAATGATCAAATCAAATCCTTTAGCCTTGAAGTTGATCATTCCCTAAAACCTAATTATGATCGATTTCTTATTTCTATAAAAGGAAATCTTCTATTTTTAGAAACTTTCTATTTTTAGAAATGTTATATTTTCAGAAATATATAAGAACTATATGAATATGAACTAAGCTTCATGATTGTTATCAACTCCCCAAATCGTATAGTTTGTTTGTATTAGCCGTATAGTTTTTATACATTGACATAAGTGTGATTTGCTGAACATAAGTAGCCGTATGGCTTCTTGTTTAATTAATTGGCCGAAGAGCCTTGTTCAGCTGAGTGGCCTTGATTGCAAACTGGCCGTGTGGCCCTCTTATTTGTTTGCTGGTCGTGTGATCTTGTTTGTGTAATAGCCGATTGGCATTGATCACACACAAGCCGTATGGCTTCTTGTTTACATACTGGCCGAGTGCCTTTTATTTCTTGTATAGCCGAATGGCATCAGAAATTGTATGTACTAACACAAATCATATTGATATGATTCAGATGTCGAGATTCCATCACTCGGATTACGATGCCCTTGATCTCAATGGAGACAATTACCTTGATTGGGCGATGAACACTTCAGCCGATTTGAAGTCTAAAGGACACGGGAAGTGTATCAAATATGGAAATGACACCTTTGCATATGAAAGGCGTAGAGCTATTTGATAATGAGAAAGCATCTCGTGGAGGATCTAAAAGATGAGTGCAGCTACATCAACGATCCTTATGATCTCTGGTCAACGTTGAACACCATGTTCTACGAGCCATTTCCTAGACGAGTCCATGAAAGAATGGAAGGCTCTGAGGTTCCAGGATTATGAATCCATGGATAATTATCATTCTGATCTTATGAGAATCACATATAGTCTTAGACTATGTGGTGAAGTGATAACAAACGAGGATATGTTAAATCAAAACTCGTGACACATTCCATTCAAAGGAAGTGTTGTTATCACATCAGGCCAAAGGTTTCACAACCTATTATGACCTTCTCTCATACCTTTCAGCTCTTGTGGAAAAGAAGCAGAAAAAGAAAGTCAACCTCAATAAACTTGACACGGTCATGAAGTTACATGCCGAGTACCAATGTGAGATGATATACGGTGATGCTAAAGAAGCTAAGAAAAGAAAATTCGAGTGGACTCATATAGATGATGAGATTGGTTTATATACTGAATAGAGAATCAATGTGAGCCACGTCCAAGGTATTATTATGGACTGGCCGGCTATTATTTAAGCCTTTTTGACATTCTGATTATACTTATGATTTGGTGTTTTGTTTTAAATATAATTTGTCATTTAAAACTTCATAGCTTTAATAAAAGTCTACTTTTATCTTCATTGATTGATTTGCTTGAAAATATTTTTTTGATTGACAAATGAGAATGAAAACTCGAGAAGAGTATGTCTAGACTATCACGCCTAAGGCATGGCCTTGAGGAGGCACGAAATTTATCACCTAAGACCCATTTTGTTAATGAGAACGACCCAAACAACTCCACTGGCCGTGGATACCACAATAACCGTGGTCGTGGGTCCAACCATGGCCGAGGAGTGTGTATAGGTCATAGTGGTATTTCCAAGCCACTTCAAAATGGTTTCAATAGTAAACCAATGGGCAAAGCAAAAGGAAATGTTCCTTTTCCTTATAAAATCGCCAAAGGCATATATATAAAAGAGGTCGAGACTACATTCTCCCTACTGATCTAATACTATGCTAAGGATCAGTATGATAAGGCATAAAAGTCTTGGTAACCAGAATGGTTCACCAAAGAGTTAAACACTTTATGGCATGACCGGATTAGCCATCCTGGTCCAAAACTTGATGCAAAGTTTTAAAATTATTAAGGCGCAAAGAGTTATCCCAAAAATCTCACGTTGTGAAACATGTACACAAGGAAAACTCAGTAGGCTTCATTGTCCCAAGCAAACACGAAATATAATCTGATCATGAGGGAAGTGAGGACAAAACCCGTGATCATGACCAGACTACAAAATCGTGTACCGTTGTATATGACCATGCTGGCCGTCCAAGCATTACGTTTAAGTGAGGACAAACAAACATTTTTTATAGCATGTTCATGAGGGAGAGAATAGTCACTCCGTGTGGTCCATGACAAGCCTGGCCGAAGGCCATAAAGAATTATAGCTTGGCCGTATAAAGCAATAAAACCTTTAAGGTTCAGACTTCAAAAGTCTATAAGCTTGGGGACATCACAAGTATACATGTATAAAAGATAAGATACATCAGGCCATATAAAGTGAGCATAGATATTCCCGTTTAAAGATGATAAAGGGTCATAATCCAGACATAGACCATCCTAAGAGTTTATGAATAAACCACCACATACATATGTGCCATCTAGGATGGAATTTCTCATATAAGGATGAGATGAAAATCGGGAATATATGTTGGATAAGAGAACATGATCTTTCTCCCACGAATTCAGTAAGACCATGAGCCAAACGTAGGTGATCATATTGTGGCCAAGGTACAAGGATTACATACAAGATGAATCCGACTATCCAACATCATGGAGAAAGCTATAAGCTGGTGAATAGTAAAAGTAAATGGTAAATATAGAAATGGAATGGTTTTAACCTTCCTTGTCTTGGCAAAGATCCTCGGACCAGATATATGTACTGGACGTCCATAACCAAAGAAAGAAAGATAGCCAGACAGACCCGAAAGAATGACTAAGTCATACCAGCTTAGCACCACTATATAAATGTCCTAGTAGAGACATAATCAAGTTGCTGTAGAAGTCTATACAAGATAGACCAGTATGTTCCATAGAGAAGGAACCTCGGATAGAAAGAGATAAGGTGCTCATAATGATAAATCCGGGTTCATAAGAGAAACCATACTAGACAATGAGATAAAGGTCGGCCGACCCTAATGTACAGGTATCATACAATGTAGTCTTGCAAGCTACAAAGTATTCAATGATCCTGATAAGAATAAAATCTCAATCGATTGTATCATGTCTAGAACGCGATAGAACGCGAGGGAACAATATATAAGGTGTCGACACATATACACACTCTAAGTGATAAAGTATTAAGAGAAAGCACTTGAACATGAGAAATATGCGAGGATCACCAACCCACGTAAGAGTACTCATAAAGAAAAGAAAGGGACGTGGGGTTAAAGAAAAGAAAGTATGAGATAGGCGTATAGGCCATATACATAGATGAGACGCCATCTAACCAGTGAACAAATGAGTCTTGTGAGAAGTATAAAATCGTGAGATGTGGAACATGAGTATATAGACAAGAGGTCGTCCATGTTCCTACATAAAAACATTCAAAGGAATGGCTTGATCACACAAGGATACTCACAAGGACTAAGGAACAGTTTATAAGGAGTTATGCTCCTATGTGGTGGATGCTACTACAGAAAATCGAGATTGATTTTGTCTGGACACATATGAAAGAAATAATGGTGTAGTAAGCTATATATGAATCACTGATGATAATGAGAATAGAAAGGTACCAGAAAGATTAGAGAAATTCTCATAGAACAGTGTCGTTCCTGAGCTGTTCATAGGACTGAAATATAAGGCAGCTGCGTGCATATAATAAGACTAAGTGATGCTTAGTAGAAAGTTCTATAAGAACATTTTAGAGCAGTCCATATAAGTAGTCATGAAAGAAATTCCTTGTGGTTTTACTTAAAGAAAGGATGATTAAGATGATTGATTCTTGGAAAGGCTATAGAGAGACTACGATGATCTATAATAGAGATCACAAGCCGTGTATGAATGTTGGGATCTATGATCCAACGTACCAAGAATAAGAATGTGATATAGTCAGAGAGAATCCATCAGATTCATGACCAAAGAACCCATATCAACTAGGATCATGCCCGACCTAGCTTGACCTTAATCATCATTTGGTCCCGACCAGTTCGTCCCGACCAGTCCGTCCCGTCCAGCTCGTTCCGACCAGTTCCTCTAGGTCTTAATCCGACCTAAAATTATCTATGTGAGAGGAACGTCCTATTGACTCAAAAGTGGCTTAGTTTTGATTAACATCAAACTATAACATAGTGGCCATTCATGAACAGATTATGGGCTTATACTAAAGAAGGTTCATGAAGAAGTTTTGGTCAAAAGTTATGAATGGGACATACATTGGACAATAACATGATCAGAACGGATCATGAATATAAGAAAGCATTTATGGTCGAGATCCATCCAAGGTAGATGGATGAAGATAACTGAGACACTCCCGTGTATAGAAAGTCCATATGTTCTGGTCAAGTACCATAGAACATATCCGACCATATTTATGTAATGGACTAAAGATCTTGGTTTATTTATACTAATCAAACAAAGAGGAGTTTGGTTGATTTTGCTAATGCAGGATATGTTTTACACATGCCAAGATCATTGCCTTTCATGAAGCAGTCGCGAGATCGTTTGGTCCGGTCCATGATCAAGCACATCCGTGTACCAGTCAAGTACCATCAGTCCGACCAAGACATGGAGTGATCAGCAGCAAAGGTGTACATCCTGACCACACCTTTATGGAGTTCCACAAGACACCCAGACGTCCAAGTATTCACAAGTTCATTCAAGGAGAATCCAGCTGATCATCTTCACCAAGGCACCACCGACCGCGATGTTCGAGAGGCTTATGCACCAGATTGGGACGTGCATGCTTAAGGACCTATACCGAGGTCCAGATCAGGGGGAGTAGTGTGTGTTGTACTCTTTTTCCTGTCTTTGGTTTCCCTTTTACCACATTGGGTTTTGGGTTTTCCAGGAGAGGTTTTAATGAGGCAACATTAAGCACACTACGAGCTCTAGACGGTTCTGGCATCCAAGGGGGAGTGTTATGAATATCATGTTGTGGATGTCCAGCAACCAGGCCCAAATCCATTAGAATATAGTCTAGAGTCTTGCCCAATTTATGTCCCACTATGTATTAGGCCCATTAGGGTTTCAACTTTATAACTCCCTATATAAGGAGCACTCTTGTTATCAATAAAGTACACACGAAATTCCCTTACTTTCACAACACCATCGAAATATTTTGACAGTAGACGGACTTTACTTGTGTGACATTTCCCATGTCATTTTTATACTTGGTGACGATCGTGTTATATGGGCTTAATAGAACATGGGCCCTAAACAGGCTATGGGAAAGACACGAAGGAGATTGGGTTTAGGGTAAAAATGTCTCCCGTATATAATGCAATCTCGCCTCTTATCTCAAGGCATTGCAGCGAGTTAGGGTTTATGGTTTCGTTATCTCTTGTTTGTCGTTTTCATTGTCTAGCGCGGCCCTTAAGATCGCCTTCCAAAAAAGCTCAATGGAAGCGTGTCGAGTCATAGCTGCGCTATATCGAAAAATTCATAGGGTTTGTTACTTAGGGTTCTCCTAAGCAACTCACTCGTCATTTTCTTCCTGATGTTTTTATCGGCACGAGGCCTTTTCGGCATTAGAATCTGTAGTCACCTTTTCTCTGCTCTCTTCGGATATTAAATTTAATATTTTTTATCGGCTAGAGATGTTAGCGTTTTGGGGATTTTCAGATACTAGTTCGAGTCTATAGTATCTCGTGCTTTATTGTCGGGTTGAATACATATCTCTATCTGTTAATTGTTTTTGATTGTCTTGTTTTTTATAGAAAATGGTGGAAAATGAGGAAGAAATAAAATGTGAATCAAGACTTAATTGTTTTGAAACAATGTACCAAATTTTGCTTATTGATATTCTGATTCCACCATAGCTTTATCAATTGATTTGTTTTACGGTGATCACTTTGTTGTGATTCCATAAGGGACTAAAAGAAAATAGTTGATTTCGGTTTAAAGCATTTGGAATCATGTTTGACGAGTTCTGTAGATTGGTTGTTGTGAGCTTAGTCTGAAAGCATCGAGAAGGTTATCTCTTATCATTTTCGGTTTAAAGTAGTTTTGGTTACTGCTCTTATCTCAATATTTTGTTCCTCGTTCATTCTCCGTTGCTTAGTTGAGCTTCTTTTGTAACCTGGCTTTATTGACTCTATTCACATGGTTTACCGGGCTCGAAATCTCCTAAACTGTATTCACAAAGACTAGAATCAGCAAAATAAAACGAGATTCGCACCATGATTATCAAGTCTTTTACTCCTAAAACTCAGATTAATCAATCATTTAAGATCAGTCTCGATGATCACGTCTACTTCACTGGAAATTTTGTATTTGGTAATTGGTGAAAATCTGATAAAATCGTGAGAACTGAGGATTCCCAAAAGGCAGTTCCCAACAAGTATCTAGTGATCAAAGAAGCGGTTGAGCCTAAGAAGAGGACCGTGACTTACTCATCAGTTCTCAGTGCAAGGAGCAAAGCAGCTTCTCGTATAACCAACGAACCCAAGATTCAGTTAACCGTCTGGCGGCTGTTGAGTACGTTGATGATATGTACTCTTTCTATAAAGAAGTTGAGAAGGAGAGCCAGCCTCAGATGTACATGCACATTCGGAACTATACGAATGAGAAAATGAGGGCCATCTTGATAGAAGTTCACATCAAGTCTAAACTTTATCATTGTAACTCTCTGCCTCACTGTCAACATCATTGATCGGTTCCTCTCTGTGAAAACTGTCCCTAAAAGAGAGTTACAGTTGCTGGGAATCAGCGCCTTGCTTATCGCTTCAAATACAAACAAGTCTGGCCACCTCAGGTGAATGATTTGATGCGTGTGACACAATGTTTACATCACTCGATATGCGGAGAGCAAGTTACGGGCTGTGTGCAGGAAATATTCCAAGGCCGAGAAGGGAGGTGTTGCTTTGGTTTCACCAGCAAAGTCTCTCTTGGCTATTAAGTGTCTTTCATCAGATCTCTCTGATTCAGTTTGAAGTATTTCTCTACTCGTCCTTGGAAACTTCTTATATTGCTTTCGCTGACTTGTGGCGAATCAATGCGTGGATCATTACTACTTCTGAGCATAGTAGATAAGAGTGGCTAACCACTTTACTACGTGACAATACACAAATTTCTAATATATTAACTTATATAAAACATTGATTATTACTCAAAACTACTCCCTAATAATCCACGTATAATCTCTGGATAACTGATTCAGCACTAGGTCCTGCCCTACCGAACGCGTTTCGCCTAGCGCAATTTCAAACATGGGTTATTGGTAATCAAATTCAAACAGATCATAAAATTCGAATGAAAACTATTTACTCTTAACAAGTCTTATAATTTAGTAATTTACTCTTCTTTTTTTTTTCGTTGAGACTTGTATGGAATATATGGACACATTTGGTTGTTTTTTTTTAACGGCGGTTGTTGTTTTTTATATCCAATCAAACACATTTTTTGGTTTAAACGATTAAATAAACACATTTGGACCATATAATCTAATTAATAGACGTAATGGACCCATTAATTTGGAAGAAATTAATTTTTGAGTCTAATGAAACTGGCTCATTAGTTACAAAGAGATTGAAAAAACAAAAAAAACCTAAATTACCCAATCTTATTTTTTTCGAGAAGGTCAGCAACTTTAACTTGTTGGAAAAAAAACTTAACAACTTTATTTTTTTTGTCTTCTATGTCGCTGGTCATCTATATATTTAGTTTTAGTTTGTTTGCAAGACAAATTAGTTTAGATTTGAGTAAATTTATTCTTAATGTGGTTATAATATTTCGTTTGCATCTGATTTTATTTGTTTCAATAATCAACAGATATCTAACAAATAAAAGTACAAAATTAAAATGAACGTAATGTCCTGAATTATATCTCTGGCTTCAATAGATAAAGAACAAAACAAAACATATGTAATGTAATTGGTTTACAGTGATCAAATTTTGTAATTTCTATGATCAAAACTTATATGCAGTTAATATTGTGTTCATAATAGAATTGTATAACTGGGAATGCTTGGTATGGTGAATAATGATCATAGTATACAACAATTTGATTTCTTCCTGTGACAGGTATTGATCGGAAGAGAAGCAAATATCATATCCAGTTAGAGTTATCAAGTCAGTTTCTTAACCTAACATGGTCCAATTAGAGTTATTGTATTTTTATTCTAATAGTAAAGAATATACCGGTTTAGTTGTTATAATTTCGGATGGCATTAGTAGATTAGATTTTGGTTTAGTTTAAGTATTCTGGTTATATTATTTAAAACAGCGTGAAAATATTACTACGTAACAAACATATGTAACGTACTGTCCAAACTAAAGAATCCAAAATTTAAAATGAATTTTTAAGTAGATTTAAAATAGGAATTTGTTTTAATATAGTAGAAGTCTGATAGTTATGTTACCATGTGGCTAAATGAAAGAAAAACGATGTTACATGAGTTGCCTAAGGCCATGAATATCGCTTGTCCTAAGCTTGGGCCTTACTGACAATTGATCGAAAAGAAAAGAAAACGAATATTAACCGGGACGGACCTTAATTAAGGTCTTTGGGCTTCGTCCTAAGCCAAGACGTGGCAGCTTCCTATAGGCAGAGGAAATAGGGTTGTCTTCGAGCCAAGACCTTAATTAAGGTCTTTTTCTCCTTTTTTCTTCTTCATTCTTCGATGTCTCATTTTTTTTCATTCTTCGACATCTACTCTTTCTCTCCTCTCCCTAATCCGCCGGATCCTTCATCACCGCATCTCCCTCATCCGCCGTCTCTCCCTCATCAAGTCGATCCTTCATCACCCGGTTGTCCCTCCTCCTCCGTCTCTCCCTCATCCGCCGATTCTCCTTCATCCTCCGCTTCTCCCGCATCCCCCGCTTCTCTGTCATCATCCGCGTCTCACTCATCCCCCTTTGTTTCCCTCATCGACTGCTTCTCCCTCATCCGCCGGTTCTCCCTTCATCCGACGACGTTTCTCGATCCGCTCCCTCAGTTGACGCTTCTCCGCCAAAGCCATCTGCTGCCGTGCAAACCGTTCGACGCCTCCGCCGATTGAAACCGTTCGACGCCTCCGCCGATTCAAACGAGGTATGTGTTCCTCCGCCTTCATGGGATGTAGATAATTGATTGCATTTGATTTTTTATTTGTATCCTCCGTTTGTTTTTTTATTTGTATCCAGCGTTTGTATGATTGATTGCTTTTGATGTTATGAATTAGGATGTCGTTTCTGATGAATTGGCTCGTCTTTTCTGTTTAATTGAATTGTCTTTTGTGATTGTTAACTGAATAGAGGTACGGTTGTGGTAATCTTGTATCGTATTACGGTTGTGATTGTTAGCACAAACTGGTTATAGAAACGCCTTGATGCTTGAATTCCTGTTATATATATATATATATATATATATATATATATATTGAGTCTCCATGTTATCTCAAATTTATTATGTTTTGTTATATATAGATATATATTGAGTCTCCATGTTTTGTTTTCTTTTCAATTGTATGTGTCTATTGACTATGATGTTCTCGTTTGAGTTTTTAAACTGTTTAGTCTATTCTCTATATTTAGTTAAATATTTCATAGCTAACTGATTATTTAGAGAATCCCGTTTGAGATTGAGTCTGATGGTCTTATTAGAGTTAAGGTTTGGAACACCCGTTTGACAATTAAAATCAATCTTTTGAATTTTAGTTCGAATGAAACCAAATACCTTTTCTATTTAATGAGCAGTCCTCATGTTCGACAGGGTGGTGAAAAGAGAGCGTATGTCCATTGTAAGTAGAGGTGGCATAAGATCAATAAGCAGAGGTGGTAGAACTCGTTGTTGCTGTTCGTGCTTTTCTAATGAATCGGATGGTATAAGCAATATGTCTCATGTTTTGTAATCACTCTTGTATGCAACACAACAAGTCTAATGTAATCACTCTTGTATGCAACACAACAAGTCCAATATGTCTCATGTTTTGTAATCACTCTTGTATGCAACTCTTGTAATTTTTTTTCTCTAACTTTGTAATTAATGTTATATGTTTTATTTCAAAAAATAATTATTTGGCTAAGAAACTTTACATGTCCTACCAATAATGGAATTATTATCAATTGTCCTTAACTATTGTCCTTAACCGCATAATAAGATTAATTTAATCTAAGGACTTTGCAATTAGTCCCAGCAATATTCATGCCCTAATTGATAATAGGTTTGTCCTAGAAATTGGTCCTAAGCATATTTAATTAGTTTTTGATAGTTTAGAGTTTTAGGTAAGGACATTGATAAATAGCAACATTATTGGTTTGTCCCATAAATTGGTCCTTAGGTTAATTAATTATTATATTAAATTTTTTTAAACTGAAATCCTTTTTAATTTGATAACATTAAAAAAAGAAATTACAATACAATAAAAGAAAATAAAAAAACAAATACATATTTATGAAAACAAATTTCAAAAAAGATAAATAATATTAAACAAACATTTTATTGATTCATCAAAGATAGATTATATAAAACAAACATTTAACTGAAATTGTAAAAACAAATTACATAAAAACAAAAATAATATAAAACATAAATAAAATACAAAACATGAGACATATTACTTAAACCATCCGATTCATTAGGAAAGCACGAACATGAACAATGAGTTCTACTACCTCTGCTGATTGATCTTATGCCACCTCTGCCTAAGATGGACATGGTCTCTCTTGTCACCACCTTGTTGAACATGAGGACTTGCTGCGTAGTATTCTTCTACAAGTTTCCAGAAGGCAGCTGAATTTTGTTCATTTCGAACAACAACATCGTTAGATGTGTTTAGCCAGGCACTGATAAGAACTTGATCATCCGCTGGAGTCCATTTCTTTCCAGAACTCATTGATGAACAATTTCTAGTTCATGCCATTTAAATTAGACAAAAGAGAGAAAATATTATAAATATGAGGGGTGGTGCAATTTGAAAAGGGCATTGGCAACGTTATATATAGATAATTGTAGAACTCATGGATGAACAATGATACTTGTGACTTTGGTGACGAGATGGTGTTGTCACATTCGTCACGAGAAAGCAATATTAAGAAGTGATCATATCATTGGAAGAACATTGCTAAAATTACATAGATAAAAAGGAAAAAAAATACAAATACCAAAACTTGAAAACAAATTAGAAATAAGAAAAATAATATGAAACAAACATTTTATTAAATCAAGAAAGATGCAAATTTATTCAAGATGGCCAAATTTTTTCCAAATATTTTCGATCAAATCCTTTTTCAAGTATTCATGAATTTTTGGATCTCGAACTTCTTTGCGACGAGCGAGTATGTTCCCGTGTTTTGTAGATTTTTTTACGCCAAATGTAAATTCTTCATCTTGAAATTCCTCGATCGTATCTTCATCTCGTTCATCTTGGACAATCATATTATGGAGAATCAAACATGATCTCATAACATTTTCAATTTTTGATTTTTTCCACAATTTAGTTGGATTTTTAATAATGGCAAACCTTGCTTGGAGGACTCCAAACGCACGCTCAACATCTTTTCTAACGGCTTCTTGTCTTTTAGCAAAACAAGTATTTTTGTCACCCTGTGGTAGTCGGATAGATTTCACAAAAGTCGCCCAATTTGGATAAATACCATCTGTAAGATAGTATGCCAAATGGTACTCCCTTCCGCTGACATAGTAATTAACTTCCGGAGCAATTCCGTTTATGACGTCATCAAAAACAGGGGATCTATCAAGAATATTGAGATCGTTCATAGTACCTGGAGCTCCAAAAAAGGAGTGCCATATCCAAAGATCATACGAAGCAACCGCCTCCAACACAATTGTTGGTTTTCCGGTTCCTCGTGCATACATCCCTTTCCAAGCGGTGGGACAATTCTTCCACTCCCAATGCATACAGTCGATGCTGCCAATCATCCCGGGGAATCCACGTTCTTCTCCTTTTTTGAGTAGTCGGTAAAGATCTTCTTCTGTGGGACGTCTGAGAAATTCATCGCCGAACAAGTTGATAATTCCGGTGGTGAATTCGATCAGACATTTCCGAGCAGTTGTTTCACCAAGTCTCCCATATTCGTCTATGGCATCTGCCCCAGAGCCATACGCCAACTGACGAAGTGCTGCTGTACATTTTTGTAGCGGTGATAGACCGGACCGTCCCGCTGCATCTTGGCTTGGTTTAAAATAGTCAACTTCAGTAGAGAGCCGATACACAATATACATGAACAAACGTTTGTTCATTCGAAACCGTCGCCGGAATAAATTATGGGGAAAAGTCGGAGTCTCGCTAAAATAATCATCCCACATCTTCTCGTGCCCTTCTTCTCTGTTTCTCTCGATAACAATTCTCTGTTTTCTTTCTTTTTGTTCCGGTATCATATCTATATTTTCGTAAATATCCTCAAAAATATTATCAAATTCATCATCATCAGCACCATTATGGTAGTGATAATGAGAGTGAGATGAGGAAGCCATTTGATTTTGACAAAAGAGAGAAAATATTAAGAATGATATTGAGAAGATTTGTTAATTCAAAAAGGGGAAGGTGTATGTGATTTATAGATAATTCTTCAACCCGTGACATTGTGTTGTCACATTGGTCACAATAATTCAACCCGTGACATTGTCTTCAACCCGTGACATTGTGTTTGGTCAGAGTTGTCACGAGAAAGTGTTGTGAACCTGTTCCATGTGAAAGGTCACGAGAAATAAACTGCTGATTTTGTAAACTTATGGTACATTGATACATTGCAAACACATTTATAAAAATATTTCTTACACTAATCAAATATTTTACAAAGACAGTGTATCATAATTAGTTAAAAACATGATACATCATTCATGAATTAGGCTACAAAACACATGGAACAATGTACTGAATTAATCCGACAACTTCACAACAAAATGGGACGAGAAGCACCACTCCTATTACATTAACAAAGTACTGAATTTAATCCTCTAGCCTAATAGAACGACAAGCACCACTCCTATTAGAACGAGAAGCACCACTCCTATTACATTAACGCCACAACCACTCCTATTAGAACCACAAGCAGAACCATCAAACCTACCATGTAATCAATCCTAGTTGTGTTAGCTGGAACGGTCGTGTTTGCCGTCAGATCACCAACAAGGTTCTCTAGCCTAACCATCCTCTCCTCAGTATCATAGTCGATGGGGAGAGTAAGATTTTCTACCTGATCCGCAAGCACGAGGACGTGCCTATCTCTGGCTCTCATTTCCTCCATCACTGCGACATCCCACCATTTCCATACATGACACTCGCCATCATGAGCATTCTCACAAGTGTAGTACAATCTCCCTGTGGTGATTGAATAAAAAAAATCAGTAAGGACAAGTTTAAATGAGTTAAAGATATTGTTAACTCATTCGTACCTGGATTAGTGCGAGTGTGTGATGGTTCAATCACTGGTGGAGCACCACAGTAGCAAACCTGTGGGAACCCAAACTCGACCTCCGGTTGCGGAGGGTACTGAACTGATGACCTCCTCTGTAAATCAAGCTCAGCTTGATCACGACGTATGAGATCCTCTGTTTCGCTTATTTGTTCATCATCACTGTTCACCGTGTTACAGAACGGATCATCTGACGCAGAAGGCTGAGTATAGCTGTAGTTGTAGTCTTGACCCATGGTTGTGTTGCCTGCATAAATTGAAAAAAAAAACAAAATAAGCTCATCACATAGTTTAAAATGACACACATTAAATGATAATACTGAAACAGATGTGCAAATGTGTAAAACGAAACAACCATATTATTAATAAGAGAAGTACATTAGATAATAATACTGAAACAGATGTGCATCATCACATAAACCAACCGAGCAAACATTAAAGCAACAGAGAACGACTTTCATGATTTTCAGAAATACAAAGCAAGCAACTTATTTTTAACTTCTTCTTCCGCCTCAGTTAGAGGCTGTTGTCTAGCAAGAAGAGTGTCAAGGATTGCTAGCTTTGATAGTCTTTCCTTCCTGTCCAAATCCTCCATCTTATATTCCCATATTGTCTTAACCTCATCCATATCCCTCACTTGCTTGGAGCCATTCCTTCTTGCCTTCGCGGCCTTAGCACCTTCTGGCCGGGGCTCATGTTCACCAACTACTTCACAGGTTGAGGCTTGGGAGCCCATCTCACCCACCTTTCTCTTTGAACTGCCACTGGGTTTAGGTGTGTTGAGGCTAAGCCATTTCTGCTCAAACCTCAACACACACCATGCATGTTCAAGAGTGAACTTGGAGGTATGATCTGCGTAGTAGATCTGGTGAGCAAGCTTGAGAACATCAGTGTCATTTTGACCACTGGCTTGTTGTCTTTCTGCAGAGGCATAGGCAGCACAAAATTTGTTGGTGAGTTCATTTATTTTGTGCCACCTTTGCTTGCAATGTAAATGCGCCCTGTTATCACCCTCGGATGCATGACGAGTGGATGTATAATACTCTCCAACACGTTTCCAAAAGGTACGTGCGTTTTGATCATTGGCAACAACAGCATCTTTAGATGTGTTTAGCCAAGCACTGATCAAAACCTCATCATCAGCCGGGGTCCATTTTTTTCTCTCCTTACGCTCTACAGGGGTGAGTTCTGGTTGTGGGGTGAGTTCGGGTTGTGTGGGAATGTGGGTGTGTTGTGAACTGAAAGGAGGAACTTCAGTGGCTCCTAGATTTATGGTACTAGAATGAAAATTCTCATAAGGAAAGTTCTCATGGACATGAACATGGACTCCACTAGGTTGTTGGCTGTTAAGAAGACCTAGATAGGTAGCGGACTGGCTATAGGGATTCCTAGGATCCATGGGAATAACTAGAGAGAGAGAGGTGAGTAAACAATTTAATCGATAGAGAGAGGTGAGTGAAGAATATGTTCGATTCTAGGGGGTTAAATAAGTATTAAAGTTGTTTGTAATAAGTTTATGTGGTTAAGAGTAAGTTCTTGTGTTTTAATGCTCAACCAGAAACTACCGTTGTCATTTCAGAAGTTAATACAAAGTTCAACACCTCAAAAGCTATCTATTCTTAGTTAACAGGTTTGTAATAATTTCTTTCAGTTTCGATGAAAAACCTAACTATAATTCAAACAACATAAGCAACACACAAACCTATGAACAATTTAGTTCAGTTTCTCTTGACATACATAACTATAATTCCAACAACACAAGCAACACACAAACGTAACTACACACATTAATACTATCAGTTGCAAGCAAGTTATCGTTCTGCTCTCATTACTATCAGTTTGAAAATTAAAAAGAGATCGTGAGTGTAGTAGATACTATCATAACTGCTCTCATTACCTAACAAAAATAATTAATGGTTTTACCATCAGAAAATTGTCATCAGTTGCAAGCAAGTTATCATTCCGTGTTGTTTATTCAGTTTCAACGATTTAACATCAGTTAATTATCATCAGTGAATTATCATTTCGTGTTGTATTTTCAGTTTCAAAGTAGTTTAACATCACTGAATTATCGTGTATTTTCATCAGTTGCTTGCAAGTTATCATTCCGTGTTGTTTATTCAGTTTCAACGATTTAACATCAGTTAATTATCATCAGTGAATTATCATTTCGTGCTGTATTTTCAGTTTCAAAGTAGTTTAACATCACTGAATTATCGTGTATTTTCATCAGTTGCAAGCAATTTTATCAAGTTCCTAAAATTGAATTCATGAACTACTTCTATCAGTTACCAAACCTAACAAATATTGAATCACAATCAAATGCATGCAATCAAAATCAACAATAATCATTCGCGAGGACAGGAGGATTCTGGGTTACCTTTTTCGATAAACGGAGAGACGGATCGGGTTTAGAGAGGAATCGCCGGGACTGTGAGGCGGAGAGACGGCTCGGGAGAGAGAGGAATCGCCGGGATTGGGAGACGGTGACTCGGAGGCGGAGAGACGGCTCCGAAGAGAGAGGACGTGTCTATCGGGAGAGACAGAGACACGGATCGGGAGAGACGGCTACAGAGAGAGGAATCGCCGGGATTGGGAGAGTGAGAATCGGAGGCGGAGAGACGGCTCCGAAAAGACAGGAATCGACGGGATTGGGAGAGGGAGAGACTCCAAACGCGGAGAGACTCAACGGCGGAGAGGCTGATCGAGAAAGAGAGAGGAATCGCCGGAACAGATGAAGCTATCGGGCCTGGGAGGCAGAGAGACGAATCGGGACAGAGGAAGCTATCGGGGGAGACTCGAAACGGGTGAGAGAGACGCGGAGAACGACATCGCCGGTGAAAGACAGAGATCGGGAGAACACTTTTCGAAATCACCGTCGAGAGAGATGGAATGGGAGATGAGGAAAATGACTCTACGCGTCACCAACCCTAATTCTTCAACTTGCCAAGCGAGTGACACGTGCCTACAAAGACGCGGAGGAAAAGTTCTAAAGTAACATACGCGGGCCAAAACTTCTAAACAAATTAATTTCATTTTCATTTATTTTTCCACTTTTTCCAGGTAAGGACGCGCAAAAACGTACCGATAATGTTGCCCTAATGAAAGTTGTTGAGTTAAAGTAAAAAAAAAAAAGATAAAAGTCCGATGGCCTCTATTGAACGAAAGCTTTCTCGCTTGTGCACCGAAAGTTAAACCAAACACAAACACGTGAATAAACTATTGCAACTAAGAATTTACTAAACCAGCCACTCTAAGGAGATAACATTTGACTAAACCGGGTTTTTCCGATCTCTCTATCGGGGTTGTTTGATGGAGAGCAGCAGCAGCACAGATCAGACGAGGAACGTGATGCAGAGCCCTAGATCTCCGTCTTCTCACCCCTTTCTGTCAGCCTCCGTCACCGATCCCGTCAAATTAGGCAATGGCGTCCAATCTTACATCTCTTACCGAGTCATCACCAAGGTCTTCTACTCTTCTTCAACCCTGATTCTTAGTCTAGGGTTTCTATGTTGTCGTGAATCTATCTAATAGAAAATTCAGGTGTTGATTGATTAATTTGTTTTAATTTCTGACGAATTGTATTGTTTTTTTTTTCTTCCGGTAAGACGAACTTGCCGGAGTATCAAGGACCGGAGAAGATTGTTATCAGGCGGTACAGTGATTTCGTGTGGTTGAGGGATAGGCTGTTTGAGAAATACAAGGGCGTTTTCATTCCTCCTCTCCCTGAGAAGAGTGCTGTTGGTAATTTTAGCTACTTACAACACATATTATCTATTTTTGACTCAGAGAGATGCCTTTCTTCTCTATCTCTAGAGTTGACTGATGAGAAGTTGTTATCTGTGTATCCTTTGTTCAATGAGCTTTAGGTTAGTTATCAGTTAAGAGGTTTCTGATTACCATCATGAATTTAGTTTTTTTTTTTCTCTAGGCATTGAAGCTCTGTTAGATCTTTAGTACAGTGGGATGAGTCAACGTTATGGTTGTTAATACTCTTTTTTGGGCAGAGAAATTCCGGTTTAGTGCTGAATTTATTGAAATGAGGAGAGCAGCGTTGGATATATTTGTTAATCGGATAGCATCCCACCCTGAGCTTCAGCAGAGTGAGGATCTTAGGACCTTCTTGCAAGCTGATGAAGAGGTAAGCGATCTGGACTTTACATTTCTGGCGATTTGCTCATAAAATTGCATTTACTGCGACCCTGAGGGACTCTACTTTGCGTTTTTGGAAGGTTGTTTTCTTAGGACTTGACAGTTTACCTTTCTCTTTCAGACAATGGAAAGATTCAGGTTTCAGGAAACTGGTATATTCAACAAGAAGCCTGCAGATTTTATGCAAATGTTCAGGGTAAGCATTCTTTTTTTCCTGACCATGTAAAAACTATTTTCAAAATCATACGAGACCCAGTAGCAGGTAAGCTTGGGATGCTACTAGGAAGTTCAATCTTAATTTTAGCTTGTGGAGCCAATACGGGACTCACTGAATATAGCATTGTTCTCTGTCATTTCTTGCCTGTAATTATAATTGTAAGAGTTCAAAGCTGCCATTATATTGGTTAGTTAGCTACTAGCAAGTTTATCTTGAAATTAGCTTGTGGAGCCAGTGGTGGACATGATAAAAGTGTAACTTAGCACTTTTGCCAGTAATTCTTCAGATTATTATAACTATAAGATTTACAAGCTGCCATTATGGTTACTTGGATTGGATGTAAGATTGAAATCCAAACGCAAAATCAAGACTTATTAAAAGTGGAATTTATTATTGTATTCCTTCGTTCTTCTCTCTATTTTTCACGCTCTATTATCTTACAGGATGTGCAATCAAAAGTTAGCGATGCAGTCCTCGGAAAAGAAAAACCTGTCGAAGAAACCACTCCCGAATATGAGAAGCTTAAACACTACATTTTCGAGCTTGAGAACCACTTAGCCGAGGCTCAAAAGCATGCGTATCGCCTTGTCAAGAGGCATAGAGGTAGTAACAATAGATCACAATCACAGAGGCATTCCTTTCCAAATCTGTGATGGATCTTCAAATTTATTTTTTCTTTTAAACGTGATGGCAGAGTTGGGCCAGTCACTGTTGGATTTTGGCAAGGCTGTAAAGCTTCTTGGGGCTTGTGAGGGTGAACCTACAGGGAAATTATTTTCCGATCTTGGAACTAAATCCGAACTGGTATCGATTAAGCTCCAGAAAGAGGTATGTGTATTGCCACATTTGCTTATATGTTTGTTAGATGCCTGTATCGATCTACTCTACACTATTTGTAGGCTCAACAAGTCCTGATGAACTTCGAGGAACCCTTGAAGGACTATGTTCGTTATGTGCAATCGATCAAGGTGAGTTCTCAAGCTTTCTCCTTTGAGATTGGATTCTCTTGCCTAGCTGCGTTTTAATGGTTTTGGACACTACACATGTCTTAACATTAAACTCGAGCCTCTTGTTTCCGTTTCGTGTGTTGTTATCCAGGCAACCATAGGAGAACGAGCCACTGCATTCAAGCAACATTGTGAATTGGCCGAAACAACAAAGTTGAAAGAAATAAACCTGTATGATGATGGCTTCTCTCTCTTATCTCTTCCTCTACTTCTGGAACATTCTATTAAATTTTCTATGTTTGTTAATGCAGTGACAAACTCATGCTCACACGTTCTGACAAAGTAGGAGAGGCTGAGATCGAATACAGAGAGGTAACAACAACAACTCCAACTTAATCATTGTAGTAAAGATTACTCATCTTTTTGGTGCGTTAGTTAACTTGATAATAATAATAATGCAGATAAAAGTAGAGAGCGAGGAAGCGACGATGAGATTTGAGAGGATAGTGAAGAGAATGAACGAGGAGATAGTGAGGTTCCAAGAACAGAAGACGGAAGAGATGGGAGTAGCATTCCATCAGTTTGCGAAAGGACAAGCTCGCTTAGCAAACGGCATCGCTGATGCCTGGAGAGCTCTTCTTCCCAAACTCGAAGCTGCATCTTCTGCTTGAATAAAAAAAACTTGTTTTTGCGTGTGTTGTTTCTAACGATTTCTCGTGTTTTTTTGTCAACTTCAACTTTAGTTATAAACTTGGCTCGTTTCTTTCCACTTGTAAAGATATATGTATGCTGAAGTCTCTTAATCACATACAAATATTTAAAACTGCGATTTTTTTTCTTTTGAATCAAGATTTATTGATAACTACAGTATAAATAAATTAAATTGTACCAAAACTCAGTAGCTTTTATACAATCTCATCTGAGCTTTAGTGTTGTTCATGTGATGCAAGTTTGTTGTGTTGTGGAATATATACTTCATGTTTTAGATATTCAAAATCTGTTAGTTTAAGCGTAATGACATCAAGACAGTTTGGCCGAGTGGTCTAAGGCGCCAGATTTAGGCTCTGGTCCGAAAGGGCGTGGGTTCACATCCCACAGCTGTCAAATATGTTTTTTATAATCGTTGTGGTTACGTTATCCAGGGGTTTTTAAGTCAATTACTGAACCCTAATTTGATTAAAGTAGTTCGTCGCTTCGCCGGTGATATCCTCTTTTCCTTTCCTCTAACAGCTGATCTCAGCGAAGAAGAAGAAGATCCACTAACCGTCTTTAGCTATGGTAAGCCAGTTTCTATCAACCTATCTTTCTACTTCATGGATGGTTTGCTTGTAGATAATAGTAACTGGGTGTGCTCTGTCTCTCTCTCTTACTCTGTGTGTTTATATGTATATATAGTCGAGGAGAAAGACAAGAGAACCCAAGGAGGAGACTGTGACTCTAGGACCAGCTGTGCGTGATGGTGAGCAAGTCTTTGGAGTTGTTCATATCTTTGCTTCCTTCAATGACACCTTCATTGTAAGTTTCTCATCCTCTTCTTTCTTGAAAGCTCTGCATAATACTCTCATTTTACCTTAAAATCTTTATTTCATTTTTTACAGCATGTGACTGATCTGTCTGGAAGGGAAACTCTTGTTCGTATCACTGGTCAGTCCCCGATCCTTTTTATATTTTGCAAAAAAGGCCCTAGTCAGCATCAGTATTCTGTATAGTGGATTTTGATCTATGGACTTGTTATTAGATGATATGCTTTAGGGGTTACAGTTGTTTTTCTCCCGGGTTGATATGTGTGAAAATTGGTTGGCAGGTGGAATGAAAGTGAAGGCTGATCGTGATGAGTCCTCTCCTTATGCTGCTATGCTTGCTGCTCAAGATGTTGCTCAAAGATGCAAGGTATCTTAATATATCAATTTTTTTTTTTTTTTTTTAGCTTTTTTGGACCCTAGTTTCAGTTTCGAACTTTCCATTATATCAGGAGCTAGGCATCACAGCAATGCATGTGAAGCTCCGTGCCACTGGAGGAAACAAGACCAAGACTCCAGGTCCTGGTGCTCAGTCTGCTCTCCGAGCTCTTGCTCGTTCTGGCATGAAGATTGGTCGCATTGGTAAACATATTTATTTCTATTGAACTTATAGACAGTTTCTGTTTTCATGACTATTAATTAAAAAAAATATATTCCAATGTGTTGCTGCAGAGGATGTGACTCCAATCCCAACCGATAGTACACGTAGAAAGGGTGGTAGAAGGGGAAGACGTCTCTGATTGTTTCTTTCTCACAATGTCTCATTCTGGTGCTTCTTCTCAATTCCCCCATATAACTCTTGTTGCTATTGTTTTTAATAAGACTTTGCGTTTACAACAGTGAAGATGTTTTTTTAACTATTTTCTATCAAGCAACAAAATTGCCTTTGAAAATCCTTTTCTCGCAAATATAAAAGATATTAATAGTATTTAAAATACTGTTAAATCACATAATTTTTATTAGTAATTCTAATCATGAAAATTTATAGTACTAAATATTACGATTGATTTTGAAATATATAGTTTAGAAGTTGTTATCAATTCTTCATGGAAATCTAATAACATATCCAAGTTGGAGTTGAGTTTATTTTGGCCAAAATATTTATGATACAAATAATTCAAACCTAAATGTTTTCCATTGTACATATGAAGATCTAATTGTCATAGAGTCAACATTCACATCAGTTTACTATATGGGTAGTCTTTTGTAGAATATTTTCTTATACCAATTCAATTTACATGATTTGATAGACAATGTATATAAAAAGATACTTGAAAATAAATATAAAAAAAAAATCTTAGAGAGGCAATCCATAATACATCAACATAACATCATAAGGGATTGGGAAAAAAAAAGGTACGAACAAACATAGAAAAGAAGAACAAAGTCTAGAAAGTCAAACCCGAGCCTTTTAATTTCTCATCAATGATCAAGTCGATTTTGGTTTCCATTTCAGGAGTTAGATAATTTTTCCAGTCACCAACTTCTCCTTTGCGGAAAAAGCTATTGTGATCAATGTTCATCCACGTTTTCCCGGTTCTGTTGACCGCCAAACCGCTCAAGTTATGCAAAGAGCATAGTTCCAATATCTTTTCAACCAATCCGCTCTCTTCTTCTTCCTCGGTGAAAGGACATCCCAAGAACTCAGCGAGCCTCTTTAGCTGAGCACAAGGCTCCGTTTTCAGTTCCTCGTACCTCATGAAGAGAACATTCTTGGGATCCTCCAAGCTGCCTCTCCAATAGCTGAGGGCATGATCCCAAATGGGACCGTAGAAGCTAACCCCGCTGCAAAACGACTCGAACATTGACTCAAGAATGCTTCTAGACACATCATCCTTCGCACACTTGGACCTGAAATGCCAGCGTGATACCAACGCGTCCTTTGCGTTCCTGCACAAGTACACAATCTTGCAAGGAGAAGAATCTTCAATAAGGCCTTCTTTCACGGTGTGCAATGGCATGTGTGTTGAAAACAGTCTGGGAGATGATGGAGAGAACTTGGTTAGGTCCGGTGTTGGGGTTTTGAGATACATATCGATCTCGAATGTTGGTACTATGCCATGCGGGTTGTCGGATAGCAATGGGTGGTTGAGAGGATCATCATGTTTAGATCTCTTCAAGAGTGCAACCGAGAGTGCCTTGAGCCAAGTTGTGCCGGCTTTTGGGAAAGAAGCGAGAATAATATCAGTGCCTTGCGGCTGAAAATTCTCTTGGAAGTTGATGACAGCTTGGAGAGTGTTGGGGTAATACCAACATCCTTGGTAGTTGCAGAGCTTACCTAGTGAATCTTTGTATGTAGGGAGTGAAGAGATCAGTTTCTTTGTTTCTTCACTTACTTTGTCGTCTCTCACGTTCATATTAAGCTCCTTCTCAGCCATTAATTATATCTTTTGTTACAACAATGTGTGTGTCTTTTTCTTTCTTTTTTTCTTTGGTTGTTGTCACACAAAAATATGTTAGATTCAAAATGCTGTAAACTCCTCATCTTTAAAAAGGACTAGGTTTTGATAAAAAGAATAGTACTAGGTTAAGGGATTTTATCGTTAGAAAAAAGATAGTTCTAGGTTCAAGCGAGCATCTCTAGCTGGCAAAATTCATTTTGAATATCTAAATTGCAAAATATTATTGTTTTCTTATTAATTTTTTTAAGTAATTAGATTATATTATATTTTAAAAAGTCTATATTAGTTGAGATGCTGAGCAGGTTGGAAATGCTAGGAATCTAATGAATATTTCAGTTTTAAATAAAAATATTATAAGCTAAAGTTTTGGATTCTTGTCACGTGAAACAACTAATCGGTGATCAGGTAATTAGTGAGTATCCATTAAACAGCCAGCTTAAATAATAGGTCCAGCTATTTGTTTTTTGTTGGAGGAATCGAATGAATATTTAATTTTAAGAAAAACTTATTTATAAGCTAGGGTTTTGGATTTTTGTCACGTCTAACGACTAATGATCAGGCAATTGTGGTTGTGGGTTGTTGAGAGAACATTTCTGGTAGTAGTTACTCAAAACTAGGGATCTTTGATATAAAAAGCCAGAGTCCTCTCCTGTTAAGCTAATGACGTCTATTTTTATATATGTATTTAGTTAGGCATCTTTGGTTTGTTATACCTAAACTATCAATATATATATATATATATATATATATATATATATATATATATATATATATATATTTGTTTGGAAATTTACTCCTTTCGTTCCAGAAAAGTAAATGTTGTAGAAAAAATATTTGTTACAAAAATATATTCCCTATGTTCTAAAAAAGATCCATATTTTTAAAAAAAAGTTTTTTTTTTGTAAAATATATTTTTATATTTTAAATGCATAAATTAATTTTAAATTTTGAAAAAATAATTGTATTTATTAAAATCATATTAGTTAAAATTTGTGGGTAAAATTAATTACGAATAATAATACAATTGTGAAAATCGTAAAACATACATCTTTCCGAAACATAAGGAGTACATTTTATATTTTTAATGCATTTTTTATCAATTAATATTGAATAATTATAAACTTCCAGAAACCATTTGCATTTTCTAATTTTTATGGGAAATAAATATTCACAAGAAATATACATTTAATACTTTCTCCTTTCCAAAAAGACACATGTTTTAAACTTTTTTTTTTCAAAAATATATATTTTTATATTTTTCGATGCGCTTTTATCAATTAATAATTTATAACTGTAGACTTCAAGTTAACTATTACATTTTCCGAAGTTTTATTATTTTAAAATTATGGAAAATGGATAAGCATAAAAAATGCATTTAGTAAAGTTTAATATGGTTTTATAAATATATATGAAAAACTAAATGAATTATTTGGAAAACATGGGAATATATTTTATAAGTTTGTGTGAAAAAACTAAAATATGTATCATTTTGAAATATAGGCAATGATTTATAGCTTGCTGAAGTATGTTTTTTTCTTTCTTGGAAGTGTTACCTCGTGCTTTTGACCAATTGTATCTCTACTAGTTAGTATTAAAATATCGAGCTCTTGCTCGTTCTGTCATGAAGATTGGTCGCATATGTAATTTCTATCTCTCTTGTTATAGTTCCTCAAAAATAATTCCAATTTGTCTATTAGTAAAAAAAAATCAATTTGTCTTTCCATGACCATTATTAAAAATAAAAATAACATTTGCCAATGTGTTGTAGAGGATGTGACTCCAATTCCAAGTTTCCAAACGATACTTATAGTACCTATAGAAAAGGTGGTAAAAGGGGGAGACGTCCCTGATTTTTCTCAAGGTCCCCCTGGGCCCTGGTCTCGTTTTGGTGCTATTTTTAAATTCTCCCCAGCGATCGTTTAAGACTTTGGATTACACATTTAATATATAACTAGTATTAACTCCGGAGAAGTTTTTGTTTGCATTTATATTGTTTTGTTTTGATAGAATTCTAGTGTTCTGTTTTCTTTTATCAAAACGAAATATTACTTTAGTCATATTTTGGAGCTGGATACAATAAGCGTGAAAAACAAAAATTAGACTTGTTACTCTGAAACAAAACAGTTAGAAAGGTAAACGGTAAACCAATTATTATGAGTTTTTTTTTCTTGGAAAAGAGATACATGTTTGGAAGCAAGTTTTATATAAGATACATGTTTGGAAGCAAGTTTTATATAAGATAATAATTTTTAAATACCAAAACATAAAAATATATTTACCAAATTTGATACATCACTTTATTTGTATTTGATTTGTAAATAAGTCTTCTTTTAAATATAAATCTATTTTATTTTAATATAATAAAATGCAGCGAAACTATAATAAAATATAAAAGAACATTGAACTTTTATTGAAACTATGCTTTCAAAGGTTTTGAAATCTAAAGCCATTGTTTTATTTCTTGACTACCCTCAAACACAGAAGAAAAAAATGAAGAAAGGATGTAAAGAAAACAAATACGGTTTAAAATCATGACATGATTTTTGATTATAGATGACACCATTTTTTAAAAAAACTTGAAAGTGTTGATAGTGGCTTGATGGCATGAGAAAATTTGGGGATGAGTTTTTTTTTCAGTTTTGAAAAAATGAAATCTAGAGATAATTTTTAATTGATTTTTTTCATAAAATTAAAAACATGTGTTAGATTTATTGGCCAAATAACTTGTGATTTAGTATAGAAATGATACAACAGTCAAGATTCAAGATGTTTGTTTAGTTAATGATAACAATTTTTATGAAGCAATCAATTGGTCTTTGAAAATCATTTTCACTCTAGAGCCTTACGTTATTATTGAACAAAACATATCACATGTCTGCTTTTTCACTGATCAACTTCAATTTTCTTAAGAAGATTAATACAAATAGATAATCAAAAGTACGAATATCAATGTTCTAAAAAGAGGACAAGACGGCGCTTAGGCACTAAGCCTTATTTTAAACTTTGCAGACAACTAATATTATAATAATAAATAATATAAGTATAGTTTATAATTCGTAAACTATAATAATCATTATATTAATTATCATAGCATACAAACATGTCTAGAAAGCAATATTGCTAAAAAGTCAAACCCGAGCCTTTTAATTTCTCATCAATGATCATGTCGATTTTGGTCTCCATTTCAGGAGTTAGATAATTTCTCCAGTCACCAACTTCTGCTTTGCGGAAATAGCTTTTGTAATCCACGTTCGTCCATGTTTTCCCGGTTTTGTTGACCTCCAAACCGCTCAAGTGATCAAGAGAGCATAGTTCCAATATCTTTTCAACCAAACCCTTCTCTACTTCTTCCTCGGTGAAAGGACATCCCAAGAACTCAGCAAGCCTCTTCAGCTGAGCACAAGGCTCCGTTTTCAGTTCCTCGTACCTCATGAAGAGGACATTCTTTGGATTCTCCAAGCTTCCTCTCCAGTAGCTAAGTGCATGATCCCAAACCGGACCGTAGAAGCCAACTCCGCTGCAAAACGACTCAAATATGGACTCGAGAATGCTTCTAGCAGCATCCTTGTTCTGATACTTGCACTATTAACATAGTCATGTGATATAGTCGACTACATGCCTCAACTACATGCCTCGACATAGTCATGTGATATAGTCGACTACATGCCTTAACTTGAGATAAGCTGCCAGACTTGAGATAAGCTGCCAGACTTGAGAGCCAGACTTGAGTACTAGAGTTGAGTGCCAGGCTGGAAGAATATGACTGTTAGAGATTTGAATTCAAATAATATGACTGTTAGATCTGAGCTCATCCTTGTAACCAATGTGTAATTACTTGTCATCTCTCTCTAACATGTCTATAAATTATTCTTGTAATGTTCTGAAAATGAATCAAGGAAACACTTTTCCTCCTTCACTCTCTCTCTTTCTATCTTACCAGTTCTCACTCTTTCTCTCTTGTTCTTCACTTAAGTCACTTTGCTCTTCATTTCTAACATGGTATCAGAGCAATAAGCTCTTGAAAACTTGATTCAATTCCGCAAAGCACTCTCTGTTTCTCTTTTCTGTTGATTCATCCTTTTACTTTCTCAAATCTCTCTTCAGTTTTCTTTTATCCAGTGGATAATAAATCTGGGTTCTTGAGTTTCTGGAAATTTAATTCTCTTTTCTTGGTTGTGCTAACTCTGTTCTGTCTCCATTTAACTTTCTTGAGATTTTATCTTGATTCTAAACTTCTTGTCTCTCAGTTCAGAGTGATTTACTTGTTCCTGTCTTGAAAATTCTGAAAAAAAAAAAAAAAAAAAAAAAAAAAAAAAAAAAAAAAAAATTATTTGAAATCTTAAGGAGAGGATGGAGGATTACAGACCAGTGAGGATTCCATGTTTACTCAAGGGACCAGGAAACTACATCACCTGGTCTAGAATGGCCAGGACAGCCCTTGGAGGTAGAGGATATTGGGAGCATGTCACTTCAAGCTCTGCCCCAAAGAAAATCACCCAAGGAGAAGATGGCAAGGAGGTTGTAGTGGTAGATGAAGGCAAATGGGCTCAGGAAGATCTCATGGTGCTGTCTACCTTGCAAAGCTCTCTTGATGGTCCACTGATGGATTCTTATTCACACTGTACCACCACAAAACAGTTGTGGGATACCTTGCACAAGGTGTTTGGCAACACTTCAAACCTCACCAGAATCTTTGAAGTGAAAAGAGCCATCAACAACTTGGAGCAGGAAGAAGGAGACTTCACCAAGCATCTTGGGAAGTACAGTCAGCTGTGGTCTGAGTTAGAGATGCTAAGGCCTAGCACCAATGACCCTGACACTCTTGAGGCTAGGCGTGAGCAAGATAAAGTCTTTGGACTACTTCTCACACTCAACTCCAGCTTCAATGATGTGGTGAAACATATATTAAGAGACAAGGAGCTCCCATGCTATGATGAAGTGTGCGCTCAACTACAAAAGGAGATAGGCTCAGATGGTCTCTTTGGTGGTGGAAAAGGAGGAATGTCTCTGGCACATCAGGCTACAAACATGGAAAGTGCATCAGCCAGTAAAGCTTACTTTAAACCAAGGGGAGGAGGAGACAAATCAGTATCTTGTGAGCATTGCAAGAAGCAAGGACACTCCAAAACCAACTGCTGGATCCTTCACCCCCATCTCAGGCCAGCCTCAGCCAACAGATACAGCCAGGCAAAAGCCCATGAAGCAAGAACTCAGGAACAACCAGCACCTGATTCCATGCGCATGGGAAATGATGGAAGAGCCATGATCTCTACCATTCACACTGGCGCCTCAACCTCCTACACCACACCTCAGCCATCTCATGAAGATGCATTCATCCGCAAGTCAGACATTGAGGCCTTAATCAAGGCTCTCAATGCAAACTCTGGTAACCAAAGTATTAATGCTTTAAATTCTATTCACAATGCATCTCACACTGCTAGGCCATTGATCATTGATTCAGGAGCTTCTCATCATATGATTAGGGATGCTAAACTGATTAGTGACATTAAACCAACTCTAGGAAGTGTTGTGATTGCTAATGGTGATAGAATTCCAATAGAAGGAGTAGGAAATCTGAATCTGTTTAATAAGGAATCTCAAGCTTTCTATATGCCTGCATTTGCATCTAACCTTTTATCTGTGAAAAGAGCAACTAATGATTTAAATTGCAATGTTATTTTTAGTCCTAATGATGTGTGCTTTCAGGATATTAAGACCAGTAAGATGCTGGGCAAAGGTGTGAGCAAGGGAGAGCTATATTTCTTTGAAGATACCAATCTTAGATCAGATTCCACTTATGCGTTTAATTCTGCTTCTGTTTTAGCTAATAATGTGTTATGGCATGCTAGATTAGGCCACCCTCATTCTCTTGCTTTAAAATTGATGTTACCTAATTTATCTTTGCAAAATGAACCTTGTGAGGCTTGTATACTTGGTAAACATCATAAATCTGTGTTCCCTTCATCTATGACTATTTATGAGAATTGTTTTGATCTAGTTCACTCTGATGTTTGGACAGCACCTTGTGCTTCTAGAGAAAACCATAAATACTTTGTGACCTTCATAGATGAGAAATCCAAATATACTTGGCTCACACTGATTCAAAGTAAAGATAAAGTGTTAGAAGCTTTTATAAACTTTCAAAACTATGTAACTAACCACTTCAATTCCAAGATCAAAATTTTTAGGTCAGATAATGGAGGAGAGTACACTAGCAATGCATTCAAACAACACCTAGCAAAGCATGGAATTATTCATCAGACAAGCTGCCCATACACACCACAACAGAATGGAGTGGCTGAGAGGAAGAATCGCCACCTTATGGAGGTTGCAAGGAGCATGATGTTTCACACCAATGTCCCAAAGAGATTTTGGGGAGATGCTGTAGTCTCTGCTTGCTACCTCATCAACAGAATCCCTACCAAAGTCCTCAAAGATGTCTCTCCATTTCAGGTATTAAACAAAACTAAACCTCCCATTGGTCACCTGCGTGTGTTTGGGTGTGTGTGTTATGTATTGGTACCAGGTGAGCAGAGGAACAAGCTTGATCCTAAGAGCATCAAAGCTATGTTCATAGGGTATTCTCACACACAGAAAGGGTACAAGTGCTATGTACCAGACTCAAGAAGAGTGATGGTCTCAAGGGATGTTCAGTTTGTGGAATCAAAGGGGTATTATGATGAGAAGAGTTGGGAAAGCCTTAGAGATCTCTCACAAGAACCATCTGATAGAGCCAACAACCTGAGAACCATTCTGGAGAGTTTAGGCATCACTCAGCCTAGGAGCAATGACGCACCTAGAACAACACCATCACCACCAGTTGATGTTAACAATGAAGCAGCAGCACCAGTTGTTGAGCCAGTCCATCCTGATCCTGAGGGGGGCAATGAGCATGAATCAACACCAGAAATACCAGAAGATGATTCAGCTTTAGTTCATGATCAAGATGGAGCTGAATCTGATCAGTATGATGGACAGCAAGGACAGGAAGAAGCAGTGATAGAGGAGCAGATTCAGCCATTGAGAAGGAGTATAAGAGAGAAGAAACCATCCAAGTGGGTCGACACCAGAGTGTACTTCAACAACAATGCAGTAGCTCACCCTATCCAAGCAACCTGCTCCTTTGCAAGTTATCCTCAAAATCATGTAGCATTCATCAGCAACCTGGATCAGGAGTATATTCCAAAGACCTATGAGGAGGCTATGGCTGATGATGAGTGGAGAAAGTCAGTTGGAGATGAAATTGGAGCCATGATCAAGAATGATACTTGGTATGAAGCTGAACTTCCCAAAGGAAAGAAGGCAGTAACAAGTCGCCTGCTGTACACCATCAAATACTTGGCTAATGGAAAGCCAGAGAGGAAGAAGACAAGGCTAGTTGCAAGAGGATACACTCAGGTCTATGGAGAAGACTACCTTGACACCTTTGCACCAGTAGCAAAGCTCCATACCATAAGGATACTTCTCTCAGTGGCAGTAAACTTGGAATGGGATCTATGGCAGATGGATGTCAAGAATGCATTCCTCCAAGGAGAGCTAGAGGATGAGGTCTACATGAGACCGCCACCTGGTATGGAAGATATGGTCAAGCCAGGGAATGTTCTAAGATTGAAGAAAGCAATCTATGGTTTGAAACAATCCCCAAGAGCTTGGTATCACAAGTTGAGTACAACTCTCAATGGAAGAGGATTTGTAAAATCAGAAGCTGATCATACCCTCTTCACCCTCACAAGCCAGCAAGGAATGGTGATAATACTGATCTATGTAGATGATATCATCATCACAGGAAGTGACAAGGAAGGTATCATCTCTACTAAAGCTTTTCTTAAATCTACATTTGATATTAAAGATTTGGGTGAGCTAAAGTACTTTCTAGGAATTGAGATGTGCCGCTCTAAAGAGGGGCTATTCCTATCCCAAAGAAAGTACACACTTGATCTATTAAATGAGGCAGGAGAGCTTGGAGCAAGAGTAGCCAAGACACCACTTGAAGAAGGCTACAAAGTCTTACGTGAGGGGGAGTTTGAAGATACTGCACTTGGCGACTTTAAACTCTATAGAAGGATGGTTGGGAAGCTGATCTACCTCACCATTACAAGGCCAGACATCTGTTTTGCAGTGAATCAAGTCAGCCAGTATATGCAAGCACCAAAGGTTCATCATTGGCACATGGTGGAAAGGATTCTGAGGTATCTAAGGGAGGCCCCTGGTCAAGGTGTTTGGATGGGTTGCAACAAAAGCACAGAGATTGTAGGATACTGTGATGCAGATTGGGCTGGTGATAGAGTGGACAGGAGGTCTACTACAGGCTATTGCACTTTCATAGGAGGCAATCTGGTTACTTGGAAGAGCAAGAAGCAAAAGGTGGTATCATGTTCAAGTGCTGAGGCAGAATATAGAGCAATGAGGAAGCTGACCAGTGAGCTCATTTGGATCAGAAACCTGCTGAGAGACTTGGGTATAGAGACAACAACACCAATCACAATGCACTGTGACAACCAGGCAGCCATTCACATAGCTTCAAACTCAGTCTTCCATGAGAGAACAAAACATATTGAAGTGGATTGTCACAAGGTGAGACAAGCTGTGGAGCAGAAGATCATCTTACCTTGCTACACTAGGAGTGAAGACCAGCTAGCTGATATCTTTACCAAAGGAGTAAGTACCAAGGTCTGTGAGTCCATACATCCAAGATTAGGACTTATAGACTTGTCCAGATCATGATCTCCTCTGGCATGAAACATCTACTCTTTTTCCTTTGTGTGTTTTTGTCCCAATGGGTTTTACATACGAAGTTTTTAATGAGGGATGTGTTCATGGCCTTCCAAGCTCACCCATACTGTATGGCTAAGCTTGAGGGGGAGTATTAACATAGTCATGTGATATAGTCGACTACATGCCTCAACTACATGCCTCGACATAGTCATGTGATATAGTCGACTACATGCCTTAACTTGAGATAAGCTGCCAGACTTGAGATAAGCTGCCAGACTTGAGAGCCAGACTTGAGTACTAGAGTTGAGTGCCAGGCTGGAAGAATATGACTGTTAGAGATTTGAATTCAAATAATATGACTGTTAGATCTGAGCTCATCCTTGTAACCAATGTGTAATTACTTGTCATCTCTCTCTAACATGTCTATAAATTATTCTTGTAATGTTCTGAAAATGAATCAAGGAAACACTTTTCCTCCTTCACTCTCTCTCTTTCTATCTTACCAGTTCTCACTCTTTCTCTCTTGTTCTTCACTTAAGTCACTTTGCTCTTCATTTCTAACATGCACCTATATAACCAACGTGATATTAACGCGTCCTTTGCGTTCCTGCAAAGGTAGACAATCTTGCATGGAGAATCTTTGAGGTTTTCTTTCACGGTGTGCAAAGGCATGTGAGTCGAGAACAGTCTCGAAGATAATAAGGGGAACTTGTTGGAAATCGTTTTTTGACAATACGGTTTGAGACCATTTTTCAGTAAGTTTACGGATAAAGACGTTCGTCGGAATAATCAGATGTTCGACACTATGAAATAGTGTATTCATATGTCAAAAATAGAGTTCATTTGAATGAGAAATAAAGTTTAACGGAGTTCTAAAATGTGTTACTTGAACATACACATTGGATATTGGGTTTGAATTTTGATTTAAATATGTTAGATAGACTTATGTCTAATAACTTATGGTTTAAATCATATTCATGGTGATCTTTTATATTTGTTTAAATATAAAAATGTAAACCCATAGCAAAATAAATTAGCTTTGATTGGTCAAAGATATTAATATTTTTGCTAGTAAGTTACGGTCAAAGGGTCAATGAAAATTTGTTTTTCATTATGATAATTGATGTGACTTAATGCTCCATAACACCATTTACGTTTGTTGTGATTAGAAGAAAGAAAATCACACTTTTATGATTTGTATCATAACGTAATGATGTATCCTCATTCTTTGATTTCTATATAAAGGCTTCTTGCTTTATAGAGAAAGTGACATAAAAGAAAAAACAATAAAAAACAAAAAAGATCATCCACTTGAAAGTTTTATTTTTATTTTGAGTCTGAGAGTACAACACAAAATTAGGGTCGATAGATTCTGTTTTTTCGGTGATGGTAACACAGAAACAATGCTGCAGTTGTATCATGGGAATCTGAGTGCCATGCAACCGTCACACTACGGAGCGTTTAAAGATTTAAGAAAAGAGATTAATCATCTCGACTCTACAATTTTCTTATTCTTGTATTTCGATATTGTAATTTTAATTTATGTTCTTATTATCTTTTATAAATATCAGTTGTCTTAAGGTAATGAAATAAGGTTCCTACAGAATTTAGTTAGGTCCGGTGTTGAGCCTTTGAGGTACATATCGAACTCGAAGAATGGTATTATGCCATGAGGGTTGTCGGATAGTAATGGATGGTTCAGAAGATCATCGTGATCATGTTTAGATCTCTCTAAGAGTGCAACAGTGAGTGCCTTGAGCCAAGTTGTGCCGGCTTTTGGGAAAGAGGCGAGGATAATATCAGTGTCTTGCGGCTGAAAATTATTCTGGAAGTTGATGACAGCTTGGAGAGTGTTGTAGTAATACCAACATCCTTGGTACCTACAGAGCTTCCCTTGAGAATCTTTGTCTGTAGGAAGTGAAGAGATCAGTTTCTTCGTTTCGTCACTTAGGTTGTCGTCTCTCAATAGCATAGGAAGCTCCTTCTCAGCCATAAATATCCTTTGTTACAAAGATTATGTGTTGTTTTTTTGGTTGTTGCTTCACAAAAATGTGTTGCTTCAAAATGCTTTAAGCTAAGTTTTAAATATCTCCTATACATTATTTGCGATGTGATTTGTACACATGTCTTCACTACAATCATACTCGCTAAAAAAATGATGACATGACACTAAAAAATATGACATGTATTTAAAATATAGTGACATGGTATCATATAAATTGTATGTCAAATTTCTTTATAAAAACTTATATTTTTCTGCAGAAAAATTTAATTATGGTAATGACTAATAACTCATATATCATCATTAATGTTAATTTACATATAAATATTTATTTTTGGTAAACTATTATAATGTATTAATAACTAATATATCACTAATTAAATAATATATATACACACATATATATATATATATATATCGCATTAATAAAGATAAACTAAATACGATTACAAATATAAAATTTTACGTCAATTTCTATATCATATTTTTATAAATATAATTGTAAATGTGCATCAAAAAATACAAAACTAAAGTATTTATAATTCAAAAAATATTAATAGTTAAATGTTTAAAATTTATTTAAATTTATCTGTTCATCTTCATCATATTAATCAACCAATTGATTTTCCAATTTGACATATTTTAACTAAAACAGACAAAATATCTAATTTATTAATATTTATATTAATTAAAAAGTTATACCAAATCAAAATAAATAAGATTACAAATATACATTTATGGTTTTTTAAATAGAAAAATAACACTATTGAAAGATAAATCACAATTTTATTTTAAAATAAAAAAATATTATATTTAAAATTATTGTTTCTGCGCATGGCGCACGAAAACACCTAGTTAGGTTATGTATGAGCTGTTACCGCTAAGATTAGAGTAAAAAAAAAGAATTAGGTTCAAAGAGCATCTCTAGTTGGCAAAAATCATTTTCAATATCTAAATTGAAAATATGGTGGATGAGTGGTTGAAATGTAACTAAAGAAAATTTGCTTTAAATTTTAGTTTGCAAGATTTTTGATGTATATAGCTATAAGAATAAAATTAATAAATAAATAATATATGTATACCGTAGAGAAAATCTATACTATTTACTAAACAATGTTTTTAAAAGAGGATACATACACCATTTAAACTTTTTTTGTAATTTAATTAGAAAAAATGATTTGATAATTTTTATGGTTGTAGGTAGAAATTAAAACTAAAGACACTTTCTACATCTCAACTAAAACCATTGTTAGTGAGGTGCTGGATTGTAATCTCATCAATATTTTAGTTCTAAAGGAAAAATATTTTAAGCTAAAGTTTGGATTCTTGTCAAGTGCAAGTGTGCAACAACTAATCAGTGGGTTGCTGAGAAGAAATTTTGATGTTGCAGATTATGTATTTAGTTAGGCATCTTTGGTTTGTATTATCTAAACGAAATTAATAAGATACTTTTTGTTTGAAATAGGTCCAGCTACTCCCAATTTTAATTTGTAAGGAGTTTTTTTTATAAGCCAGGGTTTTGGGTTTTTGTCACGGGCAACAACTAATGATCAGGCAATTAGTGGGTTGTTGAGAGTGTTGCGTATTATTTACCTAAAAGAAATTAAAAGATACATTTGGGTTGAAATAGGTCCTACTAGTTCCTTGTTAGAGGAATCTGATGAATATTTAATTTGTAAGGAACTTTATATATAAGCCAAGATTTTGGATTTTTGTCACCTGCAACAACTAAAGATACATTTGGGTTGCAGATTATTTATGTATTTAGTTAGGCACCGTTGCTTTGTATTACCTTAAAAAATCAATAAGATACAACTTGTTAGAGTTTCAAAAAAAAAAATACAACTTGTTGTAATATATATTGATGTTTTTGTTTTTGTTTTGAAAAGGGCTATATTGCTGAAATGTTTCTTTCTTTGTTGGAAGTATTTACCTCGTCCATTTGAAAATAGTATGTACTATTAAATTGTTCTTAAATTATTCGTAGTGTATTGTACTATTAAATTGTTCTTAAATTATTCAGAGTGTATATGAAATATTTGTGCTGATGATCTACCCATGAGCACATTATCTCCTCGCCAAAATTCATGAACATCGTCTCCTGCGTTTGCATTTGCATGTTTTCTTCCATTTTAAATTCTTTGTTTTTTTTCCTTGGGTATTATTTTAAATTTGGTTATATATGTCTTTTGGATGCACAAGTTGAGTTTTGGTTAAACAGATTAGACACCCGTATATCATCAATTACTTTAACATGAAAGTAGCAAATGAACGTTGCTATTAATCATACACGACGAGAAGATAACAATCCATGGAACATACATCACAATGAAAGAACGACGTTTACTTTTATTACAAGGCATCAAAGAAACCACAAATCGAAAACAGCAGCCACTTAAAATTCCAAGCCCGAACCTTCTAGTTTCTCCTGGACAATTTTGTCGATCCTGCTCTCCATTTCAGGAGTGAGATAATTTTTGGACTCCGACTTCTCCTTTCCGGAAAAAGAACTTGTAATCCACGCCATTAGACGTTTTTCCGGTCTTGTTGATCTCCAAGTCGCTGAGACTACGCAGAGAGCACAGTTCCAGGATCTTGTCCACAGATCCGCTCTCTTCTTCTTCCTTAGTACGTAAAAGGACAACCTAAGAACTCCACAAGTCTCTTGAGCTGAGCGTACGGGTCTTCTTTCATTTCCTCGTACCTCAGGAAAAGGACATGACTAGGTTCTTCCAAGCTGCCCTTCCAATACTTCAAGACATGGTCCCAGAAGGGACCGTAAAAGCTAACTCCGCTGCAAAACGACTCGAACATATAGACTCAAGAACGTGTCTATCCACTTCTTTTTTCAGATAGCTGCACCTGAAATACCAACGAGACACCAACGCGTCCTTCACATCTCTACACAGATACACGATCTTGCAAGGGGAGTCCTTGGTTGTTTCTTGCAGCGAAAGCAACGGCATGTGAGTAGAGAACATCCTCGGAGTCGTTGATGACAAGTTGGTATTCTTCAAGTCCGGTGTTTGGCTATCGAGATATAAGTAAGCTTCTAGGGACGGTACTAGTGCATGTGGATTATTGGATAGCAAAGGATGATCAACGTGAGAAGAAAAAGGGTAGTGTTTGAATCTCTCGAAGATTTGCTGGTGCAAACGATTGAAAGTGCAAAGAAGATGCATAAACATAGCCTAATCGCAGAACGATAACTCATCGTCTCTAGTTTCTCCGTTTCCTCGTATTTCTCTATCTCGATCACTTTTCTTTTTTTTTGTTTGACTTCTCTTCGACAAAAATAACTCGTATAATTAACGAGTTAGTTTGGCCATAAAATGAAAGATGGAAGTACAGAACATGTTTTAGATGTCCAAACAAGATAAACACATATTCAGATCATTGACCTGATTGTTGTAAGAACAATAACAACAATAAAGGTCCAAAGAACGGAGAGCCTTGAGCCAAGTTGCGCCTGATTTGGGGAACAAAGCAATGATAATGTCGGAGTCTTGAGGCGTGAATTTTTTCTGGAAGTTGAGGATACCTTGGAGAGTGGCGGAATAGTACCAGCATCCTTGGTAGTTGTAGAGCTTGTTTCCTTGCGTGTCTATCTCGGACTGAAGTTGAGAGTCTTTGGGACCTCCAGTTTAGTGGCGGAATAATGTGGTCTTACTCGTAGATATTACTAGTTGTATTTATAATTAAAAAAATGAACTTGGGACCTCCAGTTTAATTACAGTGATTACTAGTGTTATGTACCAGTACCATCAGCTTCGGGTGCTAGAGGTTCGATTCCTGCTCTTGTGACTTGTGGAAGGCCGTAACCTTATAAAACGTCCTTCATTGTTTAAAACTGTGTACAGAAAATCCAGACGATCAAAGCTGTACAGAATACCATCACATGACCTAATTGCACGCAACATTTGCCAAAAGGATACCCCTACCACACTTTTTTTTTATCGAGCTAGCATTTTGGGTAAGAGACGAGACAAAATAAATCCCAACATGAACCACGACCAAATGTTATAGAGCTATGTACAGTACCACATTCTTTGTTTTTTACTTTTGGATTCACTATGTCATGTGGGTTCTTCTTATGAGACCCCTAATGTAAGTAGACCGCGGCTCAGGGACTGTGTTTGTCCGATTCTATTTAACACGGAACTCAAGTCTGAAACGATTCAACTTCTGACTGAACTTCTCCCTGTTCTTCGGATCCAATCCCCGCGATATGTCTGTCATAAGACTGTCAAAGCAGGCAGATAGCCGCTGGTGTTGATCCACTGGCTGCACATACATAAAAGGTAAAATACTTGGGTAATAATAGAGTTTTGGATCACATCACCTGTGACGAGAGGATCTTAGCTTTCAGATCAGAGAAAATCTGGCGAGACATCAGTTGGAGTGAGTTGAACAAATGAACAAAGGCTCACTTTGGAAAACTGCACAAGAGTGAAAAATACACATTACACACATACCTGCTCACTTATAACAATCAAGCTTAGTATTGGCATGCTTAGACTCCATTGATTGCCACAATCCTCGAACAAAACTATTTCAAAGAGCGTCTTCAATATCTGCTTGTACAAGAAACCCCTTGTAATAAAAAGTATTTAAACTTGTTGCATCTGCTAGAGAGAGAGAGAGAGAGAGGAGTTACCTCGGGGAACAAACTGGGACAGTCTGCAATGTGCTGCACAAAACGAATAGCAGCGGGAGAAGTAGGTGCCTCACCCATTGTGATGTTGTTGAAATAAAATGTAGCTAGGTTGTCTACAGCTATTGCACACTGAAACAAATGATATTTATCAGTGCTTAAGAAGACATTGTGCAAACATGATAGACAGGTCTTATAAATAACATTTTTATACACATTGCTCACCTGTGATGAAATACTTGTGTCCAACGCCTTGAGTCCAGATTCAAGGGAACCTACGAGATGCATAAAAGTGGCAGTATCCAGTGTCAATGTGAAGTTAATATGACTGCCACACAAGACCACGACGAACCCAAAGTATGCCTTTGTAAGCTGAAAGAAATACGATAAGATATGAGATCAACAGTAAACTGAAAAGGTAATGCAAAAAATATCAAGAGCGAAAGCCAAACATACCTTTCGATATGCTAATAGATCTGCCAAGGGTATTGCTAAGGCCATCTTCAATGCGATATCAAGTGCATACACAAGAGCTCGATCGCCATAGAGTTCAAACACGCCGAAGTTGCAATAATTCCCAGAAAGCGCTGCCCATAAGATGATTATCAAGTATCATAACATAATAAACTAAAGCAACAAACAACAAAAGACTAATAGTTCTCATTGGTTCTATAATGTCGACATAATGTTCTAACCTCTTGACAGAATTGTCAGTGAAATCCAGATCCCCTTGTATTTTAAGGCATATATATCCGCAACATTTGGAAGGGACAAGATCCTTGAACCATAGGCCACAATCAGTTTACTGACTTCCCGGAATAGCAGGATGCCATTTGGAGAAGAAGGGTCGAAAGTAACGCGCTGGGTTTTGTTATGCACAAACTCAGCCATGAACTTCAACAACGGGGTGGTAACCTACGTCAACAATCCAAGAAGAGTAGCTGAGACAAAGAAGGTGCCACCATTCAAATAAATAATGGCAGAACGCGTAAATTCACTGACCTGTTAGATCAGATATAAGTGGACTCAGGTTACTATTAGGTCAGTGACCTTTATTACAATCTAAAAGAGCAGAATGTACAAGTAAATACCTCTGGTGTGTCGAACCAGTTTGAGATCCCTCTCAAAAGAAGTGGCATGTGTGTAGGATAAAGCCAGTCAAACAAAAGACCATAACTTCTCTTGCTGAGATCAAAAGAGAAAGCTTGAATAAATCATAAGATTGTAAAATGTTTATGGATGTCAAAGTAACTAGATGAAGTCAATACCTGCTACTAGCCATTGAAATTCCTCTTAAATCCCTCATCAATCCGATCAGAGCAAACTTCACAGCATCAGAGCGAAACATCGAATCTGGTGTTGATTCCAGGGTGCGGAAAACCTATCATGATTGAATTTAATATTAGTTTACTGGCTTTTACAGCAACTTGAACTATATACAAGAACTTAGATTCCATTACACCGTAAAAATTAGATAGTGAGCTACGCATACAACAGAAAATACATAACCACAATGCGAAGCGAATTCATAGATATTAATTAGGATGTGGAACAACCATGGAGTCCATATATAAGACTATGCCTATAATTGAGAAAGGGTGACCATTATGCATTTTCAATGCAAAATTCACCATGACTATATCTTCCTAATCCTACGCCTAGGTTACTTGCTAATAAGAAACACAAAACCTTTTTCATCCCTTCTTTCATAAATAAATCATGCAACCCTATCACTAAAGTCAGAGAACAGTATGCAGGGCATATACATACAGAATCACTCCTGTAAATGAAAGCTGCAGATATAAGATGCTGAAAGAAAAAAGGAGTAACCTGCGCAAGTGGTTCCATCGACGTCTTGAAGTTTATTCTGGTATCCTCCATGAAAATCAACCAGCCAATAGTGTAGTAAAACGTTGTTCTGATACGAGAGCATCTATGCTTTTCTAAGAATGGAAACTGCTCTCTCTGGAATATGGCAATTCACATACTGATATTATTGCTGGTCATACATTACATGATGTTCATAAGAGAAGAGTTCTTGGAGAAGAATTACAGTGTGATTAGACATAATAAAGTTCACTGTGTCCAGCTTCAGAAGCAGCTTCCCGGTCATATATCTACAAGCGAAAACCAAAACAAAAGTTCAATACGGAAATGCATATGAGCTGATATAACATCAATTTAACAGGTTGTAGCGGAGTTACCCAGATGCCAACTCATGAAACAAACTTAGCGTGTGACCAATGACTTCTTCACTCTAAAGAAACAAAAAACAGATCGTTTTGAGAATAGGTGATTTTGATGCTTCGAGCGACATGTCAGAAACGGTAAAGAACACAAGATTACCTGTGTATAACATTTTAAGTTTGTAGCAATCTTGTCAACAATAACGTTCAACAGCATAAGATGATCATCGAGTCCAAGGAGGTCTTTCAATCTGGCATACAATTGCTGCAACAAAATGGTAGTATCAGGAATAGACATGAAACAAAACAAAAGTATATAAAAAGGAAACAAGTTTGCATTTACTTTTGATGAATGCATGGCCTGATCACTAACGTAAGACTTTTGGAAATTCTTCCAGAATGTAAGAACCGCACGATCAAGCCTTTGTTTACTTATTTCACCATATCGCTGTAGATATAATGTGTTGTTTAATTACTTTACAGATGATATCAAAGTAGCGAATTCAACTGGGAGAAAAGAAAACACGTGAAGCACATGGTTGTTCAAAACATTATTACAATATCCCATACACTTCACTCATAATATTAATATCAAAAATGTTAATGAGATCACTACTCTATATTGTTATACATGATTATATATGAACATAAGCTAGACTTACTGATTTACCCGCCGTATTTATTCATGGTGAGTGTCCAAAAGAAACACTGATAAACACAAATATTAACGTACAATCAAATAGCAGAACAACCTTTAGACTACTCATATCTTCGTGGTTAAATCCAGTTTTAACCAAATTATAGAACTACACAATTCAACGAGATGATCTACAAGCACTTTGTTTTTAATTAATCGCAAGTAGATGCCATACCTGTCTGTGTAGTCCACTGTCCATGACATTTACTAGCCGCAAAACACGAAAAGAGATTTCGGCATCAAGCACCTCTTGCGTCTCCACACTGCCCCATACATTTAATTTCCAATGTTCACATATTGTTTGGTTCCTCAAACAGACCTAAACGCAAAAAAAAACAAAAAATAAATCTCACGATTGGATAGCAACTTACCTACAGCCGCTGCACTGCTTGATTTTAACAATAGCAGCAACAATATGAACAACCCATGCCAATTTTGCTTCAATAAGTGCCAGTTCAGAATTGTCAACAAACTGAAGATTCCCTTTTTCCTGTTACACAATCACCCAGCTCAAGCGATTAGGACACAATAAGCATCAACATAACGTCAATAAGCTCTACACATAAGAACACTGGCTTTACCGTATACGATTGCAGAAGCGGCTCCATTGTGTTTATTATATACATGCCAATTCTTTCATACTGCACGACAAGAACCTCAGTTGAAGTTAAATTGTATTAAGATTCAACATTATCCAACAAAATATGTTAACGAAACAAGGGTGTCTTATGCAACGCAAATTTAGTAAAGGATAACCTGAAATCTGCATAGGTATGGAAAGCAATCCAGCTCATCCTGCAGAACTTCAACTTTATCCAAAGGATGCTCAGTAGGATCATCGGTGACACCAGCCTGGAAAGAGGAAAACAGTAACATATCAAAGAAAAACTACAATTTAACATGGGGGATCTACCAGAATAAGCGGTGTTATATACCTGCACAGAATCAAATCTGGAGATGATAAAACCCTCTGTAATCTTAGGTACAAATTCATCGAGTAGACTTGGTGAATCACCCTTCAAGTATGAGATAGATGCTACTAATCTGGACCACAAACCAAGGAGGTAGTACACGCTGCTGCTGGCCCACTGTAAGAAAAAAAACTATTTATGGATTTTGCAAAACTAATAAATTAAAATTGAATGGCTATGGCTATGGCATATCGCTGATATAAATTGCAAAAATCTACCTGCCATGACTGGAGAGACTTTAGTGTAAACTCTGCCACCAACTGTATCCAGTCACTGTACCCGTCCATCTTCACAAGCTCCGAAAGCTGCAGAGTGCAGATGGATTTATACATATGATTATCAGCCATATAAACCAATAAAGTATGTCCAAATTATAACCTCCAAAAATTACGGTGATGCCGCACAACAAATACAGTTACATGATGGCATTAGCATCTTGTCATATACCATTACTAAAGAGCGCCCAGAGAGAAATCAAAGCAATACGAAGCACCAGAAGACTCAAATCAAACGCCCAGCCTACGATTGCCAACTACCATTTAGGCAAGAGATCCCAGGGAAGAACATCGTTGAAAAGACTAAAACTATATTAGAAACTGTTACTGAGCTATTACTGATTTATACAGAAGATATAGCATCAGTATAGTGAAGACCATCCAACTGTGACATATAGCAAAAGAAACAAGTGTACATTTACCCCAAGTACACGGATTGTTACATAAAATTCTAGCTATCACTCAAATAAAATCATACAAACAGTAATGCGTGATTGTGAATTAGAAAATAATTTAGTTGACTTTTACCTGATAATTCATCCTAAAACGCCCTAGTAGACGGCAGAACACATGGTAGTTATCATGATCAGCAAGACCTGATTCAACAAAATAATTTGTGTTGACGAAGATAAGGGGTCGGGATCAGGGAGATAATATACGTAGACGTAAGATCAGTTAGGTATCAGATATCCATTAAAACACAACATCAACACATACGTAGAGAACAATGTTAACAGACTACATAACTGAGAGGCTCGAACTTCAGTCATGAAGGGTTAGAAAATTATAATGACACAGCCGCATACAATTGTCGATGACACAGTTGTATGCAACGCTTTTTTTTAAGCTTAAGTTCTACAGTCGGACAGAAGTGCAATACATCAAACATACATTTTCCTGTTTGAAGAATTTCTTTGGTTCCTATCATCAAATGGGCTAAGAATTTAGACCGGGTACCATCATCTGTGAACATAGAGCGTCTTACCGACGCCAATCGCACCAAGCACTCAAGTGCCTAGAAGTTAAAACAGAGGAATATTAACAAATAGCAAATTTGAAGTCATCTAAAGCTACCTACTGTAAATGAATTAATCAGATGATCAGTGATACTACTAAATTTGAAACACATGTCCACACAATACGGGTGGATAGAAATGAGCTGAAGATCATTTTTTTTTCTGATGCAAAAGATGCATATATGCTTCTTCTCATCAAAAAATGAAAATAAAATATGGACATACCTCTTTCGAAAGAGGTGAGTCTGTACTACCATAATAATCGAAAAATATCTGCAGCGTGGAGGGATGCTCCAATACTGGCCCCCAGGTCGTTGGAATCTACAAATTATCGGTAACACAAGAAGTTATAACATCATTACAATCGAGTACCACATAAACATAGACACTAAGCAATAACAAACAGGATGAAGATAACCCGATAGTGATGTTTTACCTGAACTGTACCAACCTCTTCTGTGCTTTCATCATTTGAAGTTCCAACGAAATCAAACGATACACACCTCAGCGCAAGGGAAAGTGCCAATTCTTGTAAACGTTCGACAGCTGATTAAAAGATGATGTCTGACTCATTAGTATTGAAATAACAGGAAAAGAAAATGAAATTCCCATGCCTATGCGGCTATGCCTAGAGTAAAACATTCCATTAGCATATATTTTCAAGATGGCATTTACAACTCAAAGCTGGCATGACAGAAGATAATGAAAAGCCTGACAAAGATGACTCATCCAACAGTTAGAATTTCCAAAGGTGGTATCGATTAATATACAGCAAGGGAAATTCACGCAACCAAAAATCGAGATTGATGGCATCATGCATTGCAAGATGAAGTTCATAATATTACCATTACTTTTCAGATAGCTTAATGAAGTCAAAGCTATTTGGAATATTTGAAATAAGGATTGATCCCTGAAGTTGCTTGCAACCCTCCGTTGACGTGTAGAAGGCAGTCCTGGAGTAGGCTAAGAATTGAACAAAAGATAACGGAGAAATGTCAGTAAGTATATACCCGTTGTAAAATATCTAAAATAATGCACGTTGTAACATATACCCGTCTAACAAAAACCACCATTTTAAATCTTTAAGAAGTGCATTTGAAATATACATAAAGGAATTGTGGAAACAGACACTATAGTTACATAGAGCACAACACACTTACTGTATCTGTAATAGATTGATACATTAACAAAAACATAGAAACAAAAGGATGAGGCAACTTAAAACTAATATGACTCAGAAGCAATGAGCAGTCCATGTCAAGAAACACAAACTCAACAGTGAGTAAATTCCAGGTTTTGTTAGATTTTATACACCATACACCACTAACCTGATTCATCTCCTGCACAAGTTGATCCAAAATTCTTAAACCAATAGCATAGTGATCCGAGGAATCCTGTTCAAACAAAATTTATGAAAGAACATATTCAGCAAGCTATTGTTAAGAAAATCTGAAACTTCTACAAAAGTAACAGAAGTAACATCCACATGGGTTTCTGCAATCCACAGACCACTAAGAACTAAAGAAAATACAGTAACCATACACCCACGAAGAGGCACCACCTGTTCCAAGAAGTTTGTTGATTCCTTAACCACATCCCTGAATCTATCACCATCTAACCATCCAAACTTTGTGAGCCGGCACAGCAGTTGAATGAGCGAAGCAATAACAAATGGTTGCATCTCCGGTCCTCTTGTAGCCAGATAGTTCACTATATAAGCTCCTAAACAAAACCAACAGAACACCGGAAACAAGTAAGTTGTTAAATCCCAGAAAAGAGAAATCTGGTCATTTAGTTTGCGGGACTGAATAAGAAGTTTACTGATATCAAGGCGAAGATTCAACGGAAGGGTATGATCCGTCACTTGCTTCAACAAACTCGAGCTGGCGAGCATTAAGGAATAAGGTTGTGATGAATTGTCGAGAATGTATTGACATTGCGGTATATAGTCCTTATTCACGGAAAAGCATCTCAGAATATTTTCAGCGTGAGCCCTCTCAGCTGTATCCTGTGAGTTGTACAATCTCTCGCATAATGCCTCAAGTTGCACCAAGCTCTCCATCGGTAACGAAGCAGAATCTGACCAACAAGGTAGAAAAGAATATATACCTCTACCATTTTAACAAGAATGTTCATATAAGTAATTAGTTTATTACAGAGTATACCGATTTATGAAGTATTCAGTGGGAACAAAGAAGGGAGTGAATCATTACAATTAACAATGAATCAGGAGAAAAATAAAATTACACAGCTCCACAATAATCGCAACCCACAATTCTTAAGAAAATGAAATACCAAGATTCAAACAGAGATGGAAACAATGACAAAAGTTTACTGGTAAGTTGACCATGTACAAATTCGGTGAGCACTACCAGTATACATCACTTAGAAGTCATACAAAAAAAAAGGGAAAGAGAGAGAGAGTACAAGATAGAACAAACTGATAGCCTAATGGCAGAGTCAAGTTCCTAACTCTGGATGATCGAAACCTATTGAAGCTGTGTATCACCTAACTCCAGCTCAGTTACCGGGGTTGATTTCTGTTTATATGTCAAAAACCAAACTTCAGTTGCCACTTGCCACACAAAACGCCATACATAAGAGTAGAAGCTAAAATTCTATATGAGACGCAAGTCACACATAGTCTACTAATACCGCTATAAGTTTAGCACAACAGACAATATAAGATAATTCTGAGTAGTGATGGAAAACGAAGATATTAAGCGCAGACTTTAACTATGTCATTCCGCCACAACTACATCTTATCAGACTTCATGGAATCGTAAGGAAAGTGTATTGGTGAAACATTAAACGAAATCATGCGAACATAGCTATGCTACGCTAAATCATCATAGACATTCGATACAACGCAAGAACAAACAGCTACAGTAAGTAACGAAATGAGCTACATAGAAAACCTAGATTTCGTATTTTCAATCACATCCTAACCATTATAAGTTAAAATGCACGAATGCGATTCATCATCGATCGTCATCACTTCACGAAGCACGCGATTGAGGACAAGAAACCATCAAGCAAAGAAAACTCGGAAAGAAACGATGTGAGATAACAAAAGTTGCCTCACCAGAGATTGAGTTGGTAGCAACTCCGATTATGTTATTCGGCAAGTTTTTCCGACGAACTGAAATCTCGATCGACGACGCGTCGACGGTTACAGCGAGAACGAAGATGAAGAACCGCGCAGTGTGATCAGGCGAGTGTGTAACTGCCGTTTTACTTTCATAGAGACTCGCCCACCTCTATCTCGGTTTGTGTTTCAATATGGCCCAAACCCTAATTAAATGGGCCTGAGTTCATAGATATATCTAGCGTAAAACAAATTAAGGGGCTGTGTCACTGTGATTAATACTTTAATTGGTTTAACTCTATAATCTAATTATTCTGTTGGCTTGGCAGTTCTCTAACTGGCCAACTCTAACGGGAAGGCGGCCGCTAAAAGTGTAGCGGTCAAAGAATTTATCAACAAAACAAATAAGCAATTAATATATGATCAACTAAGTTAAATTATATAAGCTGCTCAAGTTTTCTTAATCAACTTCTTATCTACCCCCACCAAACTACAATCGTCTGGGCATTGTCAAACATGCTTCTTCTCACCTTAAATACGATTACTAAAGATTATATACATTTTTGAATGATTTGATGTCAGCCTAAGAAAATTCAGTTATAAGTGGTTAAACAAATAAATTCTTGGACAATTTTGTCAAAAAATTTTCATCACACGGAAACGTTACAAGGAAATTTTGTTTTAAGCATAGAGATAGGAGGTATTTAGTGATGTTATTGTAGTCACTGGCTATTTCAAATTTTATATTTATCGAGTTTAGATGGTTGTATGACTATTACGGCTTAACGATTTTTGATTAATTGCCGTCTTCGTGTATTAAGTCTTAAACGTTTCTTTTGAAGAATATATCGCTTTCTTTCAGATTAAAAAGAAAAAAAATTGTATATGTTATTAGTAACGTCTACCTTCTCGTATCAAATCTTAAGTAGGCTTGAATCCACCATTATTTGTTTCTTATTTTTTTTTGGTTATAACGCTTGATTATGATATTTACATTGAGAACCTTAAAATTTGATGATTGTGATCTGTAAAGGTTTTATATAACGGTCCATTCCAACTATTTGCATTTGTTCAATTATCATAATTTCTCTTGAAGAGATGTAACATGTAAATACGTTGCAATTTATTTAATTTAACAAAAAGTTGATATATAGTGGTATACTGGCATATACATTCCACAAAATATATATAAATTAAGAAAAATACAAACCCGTAAGAGTAAACTTTAGATCTAAAAGGGAAAACTTAGAAACATTTTTGCAAATAGTGAACACTTTATTTAGAAAATGCGTATTAATTATAAATGAACTTGAAAACTATTTGAAAAAAGGTTTGATAGTGGCGACCACCTTCTTGAATTGGTCGAGAAACGACGAGTACGTTACCGTACCATCGTTCCCTGCTAGAACTCTGTATTTATCCTTCCTCGTGAAGTTAGTACACTCAAACCCCAACGTAGCCGCCAAGATTCTCTGCACGTAATTAGCCACGTCATACGGACTCTTCCCCGAAGAACACGTTGCCTCCACTTCGAGCTGGTTCAAGAACGTCACCTCGTAAACCGGTCTAGGGTTCATGAAAAAGAAGATGGGGTCAAAAGCCTTCCAGCCTCTAGCCGTAGTCGCATGAAAGAAACCAACTCTATAGTTCATCGCGACGGGAACGATCTTATCGGTTAACTCCGCGAAGAGCGCGCTAAATCGCAGCAGAAACGGTTCACGACAAGTGGTTCCCTCTGGATATACAACTAAGTCCCCGTTAGATAACTCTTTCTTGATAATCTCCGCGTCTACCTGTCGAACTCGAGTTAAACGAAACGTAGGAATCGGAGATAGAATCTCGGATAACCGTGAAACGGAGTAGGTGACGGCTGGGATGCTACGGCCGAGCACGTAGGATAATATGACTGGGTCCATTACGGTTCTATGTGTGCATACGAATAGTACACCTAGGTTTCCTGCGGATGCTGGTGCGGGAGGCTTTCCTTTTACGATGAACCGAATGTTGAATATGCGTGAGACATATGGTATGGCCCATAACGGGAGCATGGACCCGATGAAGAGACGAATCACGGCTAGGACTATTCCGAAAGGGATCCAAAGGAGGATGAGGAGTGCGGTGGCTGGTGTTGGCAGCTTCACCAAACGTCCGTCGTGGAAGATAACGGGTTGCAGCTGCACTTGCATACGCTGAACGTTGTAGTTCGATGGAACCGGTGCGTGAACTTGCTCCTATATATACACACAAAGATATACGATCATTAAATTGACATAATATATATAATGAGTTCTTGGTATAAAAATTTTCTGTTAGTCTTAAATATTTGAGGTTTTGGTATGATTTTTTTTAGAAAAGCATGGACTATGTCTTTAATGAAAGTACATTGGAAACTTGTTTTGGAATCGATCCGTAAAAAAAATCAAATATGTAAAAAGTAATAAAAAGAAAACTTTATTTAGTTTATATAGATGCACACAATTTTACTTTTCTCCAGTAAACTTTTATAACATATACCGTAAGATTCTGGATAAAAATACATGACAAAACTAAACAAAACTACATATTATCAAAGTAATTTTGATTTCTATCTAATTTGCATGTATGAGGTCTTTTTAAAAAATGGTTCCACTTAAAAAGTGACCGTAACATTTTCTTAAATCATATCACAACTAACTCAAAATTATAACGTTTTCTTTTCTTAATGCTTACCTCACATAACGATAGGAAAGTTTGAGAGCCCGAGATAACCGGTCGTCCAAGGCCTAGTTGAGGTCTCTGTTCCACAAACAAGTTAGCCACACTGTTGAAAACAGATCGATCAACATCGGATTCTTTAACCAAACCGGTGGCATAACCGAAACGGTTAACGATTATCTCTGTACCGATGACCTCATCGGCTCTAAGATGGTCCTTAGCGAATCTCTCCACCATAACTCGTGGCATTCTTGTGACAACGATTCTCTTCTCGCACGAACCAAACACTCTCCAAGCGTCCATGCTTATATCATCCATGTAGAATTTAGGAAGCACGGCTCGAGCCACTGATTCTATCTCCGATTCGCGCAAACCAGCCGTTGCAACGAAGATCATCAGCTTAAGGCTACCGTTTCTGTAGCCCAAAACGTCAAGGAGTGCTATGATAGGCCAGAGAAAGAGCAGGACTGTGTAACGAATTAATCCTGATGCCTCGAACGCCACGAGCATGAAGTAAGCGAAAGGTTTTGGGGTTTTCAATAGAGTTCCTTCGAGCTCCGACACGACTGAATACGATGTTGTCGTTGATAACTCCATCACCATTTAATTGTTTCTTTGGGTTTCGGTTTGTTTGGTTATGAAAAGTATGTGATCATATAGTTAGTTTTTATAAGGTTCGAATTAACTTGTCTCTAATAATGCAAATATCACACGGCAGTTTATCAGTTTCGCAACTACTTTTATTTTGTTTTGTTGAACGCATCAATTTATTTGTAGTTGATCAATAAATATATATACCTGGATTACACATTAATCATTCATAATATTTCTGAAGTCAATGTGCAGTGACATAATATTAGATACTGGACCTCATGTGTTTTGTGTTTTCTTTTTATATTCTAACTAAAATAAGATATGTGTCTTGCATGGAATATATAAAAATATTTTTACGTACTATTATTTATTTGCATTTTCTTATATTTTATAAAATAATAAAATTATACTGAATAATTAAAAGTTTTAAAATATTGCGTATATAATTAAATTGGGATGAACATATAAATAAAAACAATTGTTATTTTTTTGAACAGCAGCAGTCATTACTATTTATTTACAATCATTTTATGGTAAGTAAATCTAAATAATTCTTTATATATTTTATATCATATGTAGTTAAATTCAGATGATATTATCATAGAGATACTAATTTTTTCGATATGGCTATTTATTAAATGAACCTTCCGACTCATATGGTTTTATGATAATTTGTATCTTCTTATAACAAAAAAATAATAAAAAAAAATCGATATGAGACTTTTTCATAGTTTTATTAATTACGGTAGAATCTCTATAAATCAATACTCGTTAACTAATAATCTCTATAAATTAATAAATTCTTTCGGTCCCAAGTTGGGCCAGTGTTAAATATAACATAAATCGATAAAATAATAAGATAATAATATTTTTAAAAATTCTATGTAAATATATAGTCCTCTTAAAATCACAAATTAATAATCTATCTATATATAATTTTTATATAAGTACAAGCTAAATATTATATTGTTTGTTTTATATTCACAATAAAAATTCCTTTATTTTCTTAACATTTCAATATATTTTGATAATATTTAGTAAAACTATACCGAATACCACTTAACAATTCTATGAAACATAAAAATATACACAAAATAAGATAATAAAACAATATGAAAGTAAAATTTCTAAAATTTAAATAATGTACATATGGTAAAATAAATTATTTTCTATTTTATAAATATAAATACTTAAAAAAGATAAAAATCTAAATAAGGAAACTTTTGTATATTAATATCTCTATAAATTAAATAAATTTCAAAGTACCAACATTATTAATTTATAGAGGTTTTACTGTATATCACTTTTAAGAATTCAATACAAGTTTTCTAAAGAACACATTAAATTCTCAATACTTCTTCAATGAAAATTTTGAATTAAATATTTATGTATTTTATATGGAAAATAATTTAATTTAAACAATATATATAATCTGAATATCTATTAATTTAAACGAGACTTATACTCAGTGGCGGAGGTATATTGAAGGGAGGGGGGTCAACTGACCCCTATGAATTTTCAGAAAACAAAACTTTGGTTGTAATTTTGCAAGAAAAATTAACAAAATGTTGTAAAATTAGCTTATTGACCCCCCTTAATATTTGCTAAAAATCAGTTTGAACCCAAATTTTTTTAGACCAATAGGTATATTGAACCCGGTAAATTCCGTGGCTGGCTCCGCCACTGCTTATCCTCATATAGTTTGATGATCATTTGTCGCTTGATATATTTTTTACCCACTGATCATAAAATCCTGAATGTGAAAATTAATATTTAAAATCCTAAATGTGAAAATTTTAATATTTTTATTAATTTATAGGTGTTTTAAAAAATGAAAAATATAACATTTTGCAAAAATACTTCGTATGGTTAATGTGATTGTCTAATTTATTTTAATAATATAAAACTACACAACAATAATAGAGGATACACAAATTGTAATCAAATCTTTATTATTCAAAATCATTCATTTTCATATATAATTTAATTAACAATATTAGATAATTTTGTAACTTTAAGAAAGACGAAATTATACATATAAATAATTAATGTTATGATTAGTTTAATGAAATTAAATGTATAGAATATATTTAGATGGACAAACTACCTTTTAATGATTCTAAAAATTATTATAGTGATAACATAAACAGATGACTTATCTCAATGTTGCAATGTTTCTTAAATAACATAAAAAGAAGGGAATAATTAGGGAGAATTGTCAAGTATGACTTAAGAAGAAATGTACCCGTAAGAGTTACGATCAACAAGCGGAATAATAGTGTTTTGAAGAAAAAAAGTAAAGAAATTAAAGTGGAATAATTTGATGGCTTAACTTTCACCAACCTTTTAGCAAAAAGAGAAAGAGAAGAAGAAGAAAAAATTTGACCAACTTGCTTCCGAGTTTTGGTCGGGCTGCATCAATATTAGGTCATGTGTACACCTAAATATGCAAATGGTATTTTAAATTTAGTGGCGTGCACCATATGTGATAATATATAGTAGATCACTGACCATGTATGTAAACGAACACCGTATATGTTTTTCCGAATGAAGAATTTTAAATTTCCTGGGTCTGTATGCGCGTGGTTAGTAGATATAGATTTTGTTATCATATGCATACGTGTATACGTGGGGAGATTTATTAATATTGTTTGTGGCATGTCCTTCAATTGTTTACGTAAACTGAAACCTGATCGAAATCACTTCACATCCCCATCAATCATAGTATTTTTCAATGATTTGATCGGCCTTATATTAACAGACTTTGACAAATTTTGTACCAATCAGATCAGAATGTTTTGCTTGCGTGGTTTACCTAAAACGTGGTTTAACTTGGGCTTTATGTAATTTTTAATAGGGAAAATTTCTTAAAAATACACAGACTAAATTTTATTTGCTGAAAAAATACACTAACTTTTTAGGCTTTCTGAAAAATACATAAACTAATTTTGGTTGTCCATAAAATACACGAACTTTTGATTTTTGAGGTTTCACACCTCGATTTTAACGGTGTAAACAGTGACTAACAGAATAGTAAGACGCCGTTAGACGACGTTAAATCTGATTAAAAAGTTCATGTATTTTATCGACAACCAAAATTAGTTCGTGTATTTTTCGGGAACCCTAAAAAGTTCGTATATTTTTTCAGCAAAAGAAATTTAGTATGATTTTTAAGAAATTTTCAAATGGAGTTTGGATATTTCATATCTCATTCAGAGGCTAAATATCTGGACCCGTTACAGATCCAAAATTTTATATTTGTAAACTTTTGGTTTGATTTTGGACCGAATATTTTCGAGTCAGTTACGATGATTCTTTTAGGCCTAGATATTTTAGCCGGATTCAAAAACTTGAATCGGAACAGATCCGAAAATATTCGGTCCAAAACCAAACCGAAAGTTTACAAATATTTGTTGGGTCCAAAACCCTTATGCTTGAAAGAATTAAAACAAAAAAGAACTAATCCGAATAGACACGGGCCTAAAAAAATCGACCCGAATACATTCAATCCGACAAGATCTTTCTGCTAACAATTTTGTAATTATTTTTGCAATATTTTTTTTGTTTTGTTTTTGTAACAGAAACATTTTTCATTAATATGAAACTTTCATTGTAAAATTTAGAGTTACTTGTGAATTTTTAGATTTATATGATAGATTTCGACTAAATTGGACCCAACAAATATTTGTAAACTTTTGGTTTGGTTTTGGACAAAATATTTTCGGATCAGTTCCGATTAAAGTTTTTGAATCCGGCTAAAATGTGTTAGACCTAAAAAGATTCTTTTAGGTCTAGACATTTTTTCCGGATTCAAAAACTTGAATCAGAATTGATCCGAAAATATTCGGTCCAAAACCAAACCGAAATTTTACAAATATAAAATTTCGGATATGTATCATGTGATATAGAATGTGTTTTCTGTTCAGGTCTTTGGGTCGGGTTTGGGCCGGTTTTTTCGGATCCGAATCTTTCAAATCTAAGATATTTGGATCCAATAAGTCTTTATATTTTTTTGGTTCGAGTTCTGGTTAGTTCTTCTTGGACATGGGTCGATTTACATCTATAATTAAATTATCTGTAAGCTTTTTAAAAACTTTTTGGATCTGTATCCGGGTCAAGATATTTAGCCTATGAATAGGATATGAAATATCCAAACTCCATTTCAAAATTCCTTAAAAATACATATACTAAATTTTCTTTGCTGAAAAAATACATGAACTTTTTAGGCTTCCCGAAAAATACACGAACTAATTTTGGTTGTCCATAAAATATATGAACTTTTTAATCAGAGTTAACATCGTCTAACGGTGTCTAACGGCGTCTTACTATTCTGTTAGTCACTGTTTCCACCGTTAAAATCGAGGTGTGAAACCTCTAAAATTCAAAAGTTCATGTATTTTATGGACAACCAAAATTAGTTTGTGTATTTTTTAGGAAAGTTAAAAAATTTGTGTATTTTTTAGCAAAAGAAATTTAGTCTGTGTATTTTTAAAGAATTTTCCCTTTTTAATATAGTGAACGGCGGACCTCAATTTCTGTATACCGATATTTCGTTGGCTATGTCCATCACTCTTCTGGTTTATCTATACTATTATTTATAAGATTTGAGTTATGTATCAGCTTTTCTTAAATTGTAAGTCTTTTTGCATATTTATTATATTCTCCATGACTTTAAACTTAATCAATAATCTTCATAAATATTTTTTATATATTTTAATAATAAAAATATTTGAAAACATGATGATTACAATTTTTCATTATACCAATATTTAATATTATCTTATTTATTTATTAAACTTTTGATATATTTAATGAATAATTCGTTATTTAACTTATTACAAATTAATACTATAAAATTATCTTGAAAAAATAATAAAAACGTGTTTGAAAAAAAGAAAAGATAATCCCATACATATATCTTGCGTTTATCTACATATTTCTTAATCATTTATTAATTTTATATATACATATAACAATTAGATTTATTATTATAAATATTAAACATAGTTTTACAAAATATAAAATAAATTTATAAGCTATAACAAAATTTGATTTATATTTTTTTGTTAATGTGACTTTTTGTAGTGTTTTTTTAATTATTATTCAGTTGCAAAATAACATGTATTTGTTATTTAAGTTGAATATTAATATAATTATTTTAAAAGTTTTTATGAGAATCATATTTAAAATATTTTAAAAATATCTGCTCCAAAAGAGAATATTTTCAAAATATTTTTAAAAAATTTATTTTTTTTATTTACAACACGTGCCTTATATTATAAAATTAATTATGTTTACTTTTAATTTCTTTCAAAAGTTTCACAGAGTTATAAATTTTTTTAATAAAATTTCTTTAGAAGACTATTATATAAAAAAATGTTATTCTATATTTTTTAATAAAATATTTCCACAATAATTTATTTTAGTTATAATTATTAAATCTTGAAAGTTAAAGATCACTTGAAAATAAAATAAAAATAATTATGATTTAACAGTAAATAAATATCATTTTTTAGAAAGTAGCAATTTATATTTTAGAGTAAAAAAATATTGATTATAACTTATTTTTCTCTACTATAGCATTTAGAAATTAAAATAACAATATATATGAAATGTTTTTATCTTATACATTACAAATTAATGTTTTGTTTGTCAATATGGTATGTTTGCGTGTTTATTCAATTATTATGGGAGGTATTTTAAAATATAATTATAATCAATATTTTAATTAACAGTGATTCATATAATATGTAAAGTTAGGCCGGTTTAATATTATTGTGTTTTTGATTTATTTAGAGATTTTGATAACTTAAAAATTTTGGCTTAAATTTTTATTAACAATCAAATTTTTATTAACAATTCTGTATTTTCTTATTTAATTAGATAAATGTTTTTAAAATAATATAGTAAAAACTGATTAAAGATAACAATATATTTTAAAATATATATTTTTGATATTTTAACTAATAATACATTTACTAATAAACTTTTATAAAAGAATTATCCTGTAAATACGGACAAGTCACTTAGTATTTTTTATATATATATATATATATCTACCAAAAGAAATTCTAGAAGGTATAAATATAACAATGTTGTTACATAAAACAACAAGTGGAAGACACCGCTTGGGCCTTGGGGTTAAGACCCACCACAACAAAAGGAGAATTTATGAGCTAGGCTAATGACGGCGACAAGTAGACAAGGTTCGTAGGGTTCACACATAGCACTGCATATTAAAAAAGGTTTACGACAGTATTAAAATATAAAGTCATACTTGTATGATTGCATGCATGATTAAGCTAAAACGTTGTAACGAGACCGACTCGTTAATCCCAATTCCTCACCTTTCCTCTTTTGTGTCTCTCGTGCACAAAAGAAGAACGTCATATCAACCCACACAAACAAAAAACGTCATATCCACACACAAATAATATATAAAAGCATCAAACTAATTGAGGTTTGGAAGCGCTTTCAAATTACAACAGTAGGTTCAATGTTATTGGCATTGGTTCATTGTCGCCGCTTTTTATCTGGTCTTTCAGTTTCCTATATTGCGCTCCCAATTCGTAAGTGGCAAACAAAGACAAGGACAACAATAATTATAATAACTACAACTATATATGGATTGATCCAGGAATACTGAAATTTGGTTAACAATAGTTACAGCTCTATCAAAATTATGTAGATATAGGGGAGGATGACTCACGACCTCTATATCTAATTCTACACGGTAACTATAGTTTTTTTACTTCAAGTGGCCTGATGCTGCCTTCTAGATGTGAGCTGGTTCATTTCGGTTCTAGACAGTGATTTGAAATACAATTAATATACAAAGGCTGAAACTGATAAATTAAATTATAACTAATGGAACAAAAAGAAATAGAATGATAAGAACTGAATACTAACCAAGCAAGGACGGTCTAGTGGTACTTGAGGGAGCTTCGACCCCAATACTGATCCGGGTTCGAATCCCGCTGGTCACTGGGAAATTAACATTTCGGCATCGCCAGGGACAGGGGACCGACACATGGACCGATAATGTAGGCTGCAAACATGTGGTTAGTATGGATCCACTTCTGTAGAGGTCAGGATACCCTTGTATAATTAAAACAAAAATAAGAACTGAATACTGCCAAAAATAGAATGAAATTCATTTCATTAATTTGTCCTTTGAAATAGTTTTCTTTATATTTTATCTAATTATTTTTGGAATTGGTGAAATGGTCATTCTATTCATAGTAAATGGTAAAAAAAAATTGTAGAATTAATGGAATCAACCATTTCACATCATTCGACTCCAAAATTGTAATCCAGCTACACTTAAAGATGTATGTAGTTAAAAAAAGATATATGTAGTATATAAAACAATTTTTATGATAAAATAATATATGAATTTTTTTATGATAAGGCTTTAAACTCATTGTAGACAAGCTACAAACGATAAAGATAAGCCAAAACTTCTTAAATTCTTTATTTTTTGAACCAGAACAGAGATTTAACACTGTCCTGAATATTGCTAATTATTATAGTTTTGTTTACTTTCCTGTTAGTGTACTTTAGTATTGGCTTGAATGAACTCAATGCACGACAATAGAGTTACATCAAACATATTTCTTCATTTTTATGATTAAGGCTCTAAACTCCTGACGACAATCAACAAATGAGAAGATCGAAGCCGTCTTGAAATCTTTCTTTTAAAACCACACCAGATTTATGTCCTCATTCCTCAATCTTCCTAATTATTATAGATTGTTCTTAGTGTGTACTTGTATATTAACTTGAATGAACTCAATGCACAACAAGCTAATGGGAGATTGGGAGAGTGGCCTTTTCTAATTAGATACTGTACCTTTTGTTTGTGTCACCATGCAAACTGGCTGGATTTGCATCTCAACCAATAATTTATCTTTTTCGTAAAGCCTAGAGGCTACAACAGTCGAGGAATAAAGAAAATGATGAGTTTGGCCAAAACATATCTATATTTATAAATTACTTCTGAAAATAATAAAATAATTAAAAGGCTCTTTAGGCCATTTTATAGTGCAAATTAGCATGAAAATACAGACCACGACACAGACCCCCAGAAAATAAGATAACCAATTTTATATTAAGTGTTTATTGGTCACGTATTGGATTTCAATAACTAATAATATCATACATAAACATTAGCTTTGGAGGATTTCTAAACGGTATCGCGCAAAATATTAATCTATATTACATATATGCTATACTAACTAATCTAAATAAAAGATCAATCTCTCTATATATTAAAAGAAAAGTACATTTGACATGTGGCACTCACACAACTCTTCTCAGAAGAAATCTAGCGATTCTATTGGTTGATTTTTTAGAAATTCATTTTTGATTTATTTTATTCATCGACACTACTAAAAAGTAAACCCTCTAAATACTTACCTTATTTTGTAATTTCGATATATCATTTAATTCATCGATCTCACTATAATAGGAAAGTACCATTGAATACTAATTGCAAATGAAAACATTATTAATTATTATTTATGGTAACTAATTGTCGAAAGTATGGTATATAAAGCCAAATGACTTACATAATATTATTAATTATTATTTATGGTAACTAATTGTCGAAAGTATGGTATATAAAGCCATTTTATCAATTAAAATAAATATTTTGGATTTCAAATGACTTACATAATATTATTAATAACTATTTATGGTAACTAATTGTCGAAAATGTAGTATATTAAGTTATTTTATCAATTTAAATAGAATTTTTGGTTTATTATTTTATGTAGTCTATAGATATATAAGAATATAAAGTCATTTTATCAATTCATATAATTTTTTTAATTCATCGATCTCCATATAAAAAGAAAGTAACATTGAATACTAATTGAAAAGGAAAAAACAATTTAATCTCCCTATTAACATTACTTGCACAAGAATATTAGTTAATACATGTAATAATTCGTTTCCTAATTACAAATGGGAAGAATTCTCTTGATCTTATTAGTTGACTTTTTTAGAATTTATTTTTCGATTTATTTTAATCATCGACAACACTAAAAAGAAAATCGCATTAAATACTTACCTTTTGTGTTTTCTTGATTCAAAGAACATCTTTTTGCGATCATTTTCTGTTTAATTCATTAAATACTCACTAAATATCTTAGATGTCAGAGAAACGAAATTAATTGACAAAATATTTTATCTCTTAAAATCATACATTCAAACCTTAATATTTATGGTGAGACTTGTCAACCAAAAATCTGGTGCAATCTATTCACGAGATGTTCTCGTTTAGCTTTATCAACAAGATATTCCAAAAATAATAAGTATAAGATTTATTGAGAATTTATTAAAGAATATTTTATTTTTTAGCTTATCATGCAAGCTAAATCAATGAGAAACGTCCACTGATTTACTATAAATAAGACATTCACAGTAGAAGAAACGAAATCATTGAACTTTGTATTCTGAACTTTTTATGTTAATAATGTTCTGAACTTTTTTTTCTTCTTATTTTTGAACATTAAGATTTTATATTTGATGAGAGCTGATTTTTCTTTTGTTTTATATGCAGATACCCTATTATGACGATTTCTCTACTGAAGCTATATATGATTTTATTGTACACCTATTTGATATATCATTTCGATAACATCTTTGTTCCTCAATCTGGTAAAAAAATTTACTCAATTTGATATCATCTCTCAGCTATATCATTTCAATAGCATCTCTTTGTGTTGTGAGTACTTTTCTTTTTTTTGATTAGTAGATTTATATTATTGTTTAGAATTATATGCTTATATATACACATATTTTTTTGGTTTGCTGATTTTGATTTTGTTTTATAAAATTTTGATTTGAGGGAAGTGTTCATATTTCAGACCTCAAAGAGTTCACCATTCCGATCCTGCAAAAGATGTGCGCTTAAAATAGTATTTTTTCTACTTTACATCAAAATTGGATAATCACATTATATTTTTAAAATATCTATAGTATGATGATATTTTATCTGCTAAAATAATATCTTATTTCCTAATTTCATGCTTTAATATTTAAACTTTAAGGACAAGATTTGTTAATTAAATCATTAGTATAAATAATCCTAACTTATAGGTAGATAAATTTTTAAAATTAATTTGAGAACATTTTGTTATATAGCTTATTGTGAAAGCTAAATATTTTAGTAAAGTCTACCATTGTACTTACC